>JALMGJ010000002.1:84899970-87594970 GCA_023362775.1 Charina bottae | reverse complement strand
ATTCCTCCTATACTTGAAAGAATAATGCCCAAAGAGGCATTATTACACGAATCCATATGATGTGATAGCTAGGATGTTGCATCTTGGACTAAGAGAGCCCCTACTTAAATCCCCACTCAGTTATGAAGCTTACATGGTGACTATGGGCCACTCAGAATCTCTCAGCCTCACAGGCTTGTTGTGAAGATAAATTAGACAGTACATATTTATTTATTTTATTTATTTATCGGATTTATCACCGCCCAACTCCCCCAAGGGGGACTCTGGGCGGTTTACAACAGAATTAAAATCATTAATATACATTTATACTGTAAATAAAATAAAATACATAATAAGTAATAATTTAAAATATAATTAATAAAATGGGATCCAATGGCAGAATATTCTTAAGTTTGTAAAAAAAGGGCACCTCAGAGCTAATCTAAGGAGCTAGCCATCTCCAGGTATCTCCATTCTCCTTCCAACCCCAAGCATACACACATACGCTGCAATCACAGGCACTGATAGTGATGCATTGACAGATGAATAATACTGGTTAACTCATGAAAGGTCTAATTTAAAAATGCTTCCCTCACTCTGTATGTCAGATGCTCCTTTCCTATGCCCCAAAGCCCCTTTCTCTTGAATAAATCACAATCACGCAATTTCCAAGAAGCAAAGGGATTTATTGCAGTGCAAGGAAGTTAACACAAACAAAGACTTGAATGGTTAAGCATGGCATGTTACAGTATATTTAAGCATTCCCCTCCCCATTGTCCATGATTGTAGACACGTGTAACACACAGGTTCCAGGGTGCTCAGACAGTCGTTCCCGGAGCTGTTGAGTTCCGCTTCACACATCGTTGCAGGTGGTTCTCCCTTCCGCGCTGTTGTCTCTCCCGCGTCAGTTTCTAGCTGCCCTTAATCCACATCCCTGTCTGGCTGAATGGCAGAGGTCTGCTGAACTCTGACATGCTACCGGCCCAAGACTTCCTACCCACCCCAATTTCAAGCTAACACTACTCAACTATTTATATACACTTTCGGTTGTTCAACAACCTGCAATGACAAAAGAAAAATATTACACAATTATCAACCGTTATCAATGGGTTTTTTCCAGGAATCCCCTATGGAAGGTTTTGACAAGTTTATGCACATGAGTGTGTTTTGCGCTAACCCACTCCTTGTGTCCAATCGGCAGGTGCTGCCACTTGACTAAGTACTGTAGCTGTCCTTTGTGTCGTCTAGAGTCCAGAATCTTTTCTATCTGAAAGTGTGGTTCCCCGTTTACCACTAATGGTGCCGGTTCTGCCGGTTCTGGGTGCCACTGCAACAAAGAGTGGTGTTGCTTGAGCAGGCTGATGTGAAAAACCGGATGCACCTTCTTCAATGCTTTCGGGAGCTGCAGTTTAGCCGTTACTGGGTTAATTACTTCTATTATTGGGAAAGGACCTATGAATTTTGGCGCCAGTTTTCGTGATGGTTGCGTGGCTCTTAAATTTTTCATGGAAAGGTACACTTTGTCCCCTATTTTCAACTCCCATTCTTGCTCTCTCTTGCGGTCCGCATATTTTTTGTAGCTGGATTTAGCTTCCTGCAACGTTTTTACCATCACTGGCCAATTACCTGTTACTTTTGCTATCCATTCATCTGCTCCGCTACTTCTATGCTTTGGGTCATTGCCAATTCAGGGATAGTTACAAAGTCCTGACCTGTAGCTACTTTGAACGGTGAAAACCCCATGCTTTGATGGAGTGCATTGTTGTACGCAACCTCCGCAAATGGTAGCAGTTCAGCCCAGTCATTTTGTTGGTAGCTGGTGTAGCACCGTAGGTACTGCTCCAGTACTGCATTAAGGCATTCAGTCACACCATCCGTGCAAGGATGAAACGCACTACTAAGTCCTTGTTCCGACCCAATCAGCTTAAAAAAGGCTCTCCAGAACTTACAAGTGAAGGTGCTGCCGCGATCGCTTATTATGCATTCGGGCGTTCCGTGGGCCCGGTAAATGTGTTGGATAAACATTCTAGCTAATTTGGGGGCGGTTGGAATCCCATTGCACACAATGAAGTGTGCCTGTTTAGAAAATAAATCTGTGACTACCCAGATTGCCGTTTTCTTCTTGCTTACTGGTAAGTCAACGATAAAGTCCATGGCAATTTGTTTCCATAGTTGCGTTGGGTTTGCTACTGTCTGTAATAGTCCCATGGGTTTACCCATTTTCCGCTTAGCTGTCACACATACTGGGCAAGTTCTCACATAGGCTTTTACATCTGTGTGCAGTGTTGGCCACCAAAATTTACGCCGGAGTAAGTGAATTGTTTTTACAAATCCAAAATGCCCCGCCATTTTATGGTCGTGATTCCTTTCCAGAACCCCTTTTCGTAAGCAATCTGGGACGTATACCTTGTCATCTTTCCACCACAACCCATCACTCTCTTGAAGGGTATGTTTCTTCTCCCCCCACCATGTGTCTTTTACTGTTTCAGCCCTCAGTTCGTTCCTAAATGGGTCGCCCTCAGCAATGCTTTTGGCGCGGCTGCACGTGATTGCCAGATTCCCTTCTTGTCTTTCTGGTTGTGGCATTATCCCGAGGCTCGTCTGTTTGTGACGGTATGAGGGACTCGATGACATCTTCTGTCTTACTCTCATGTTGCGGCAGGCGCGATAATGCATCAGCCAGGTAGTTTTTCCCCCCTGGGAAGTATTTTAACATGAAATTGAACCTGCTGAAGAACTCAGCCCAACGAAGTTGTTTGGGGTTCAATTTCCTGGGGGATTTTAATGCCTCCAGGTTTTTGTGGTCCGTCCAAACCTGGAACGGCACGGAAGCCCCTTCTAACAGGTGACACCAAGTGCCTAGTGCGTGTCTGACTGCGAATGCTTCCTTCTCCCACACATGCCATCTTTTCTCCGTCTCGTTAAATTTTTTTGATATGTATGCACACGGTCGCAGTTTGTTGCTATCATCAGCCTGCAGCAATATTGACCCAACCGCACTGTTCGACGCATCCGTGTGAATTACGAACGGCTTGTCAACCTCTGGGTGTTTGAGGATAGGTTCCTCCGTGAACAGCGCCTTTAATTTATCAAACACTTCCTGGCATTCCAGGGTCCACACTACTCTAGTACTTGGCAATTTGGATTTTACTCCCATGCCTTTGTTTTTGGTTTTTAATAAGTCCGTGAGGGGCAAAGCAATCTGCGCGAAATCCTGAATGAATTGTCTGTAAAACCCCGCAAACCCGAGGAACGCTTGCAGCTGTCTGCGTGTTCGGGGGGGTTGCCACCCCAAAACCACTTTCACTTTCTCCGGATCCATTTCTATCCCTTTATGTGATATGCGGTACCCCAAAAAGTCTAGGTTTTCCCTGTGAAATTCACACTTATTGAGTTTCAC
This sequence comes from Charina bottae, assembly GCA_023362775.1. NCBI lineage: Eukaryota > Metazoa > Chordata > Lepidosauria > Squamata > Charinaidae > Charina > Charina bottae. The sequence goes on along the minus strand of JALMGJ010000002.1, from coordinate 87,591,591 downwards.
ATATAGTTTTGCCTCCAGTAATTTGTCTAGTACATTCCTGACTAATTCCACATGTTCCTCCAAAGTCTCCGAGAAAATCAGTATATCGTCTAAATATACGATCACCCCTTTGTAAAGGAATTCGTACAGCACCTCATTGATAAGTCTCATGAAGATTCCCGGGCCTCCTGCGATCCCAAACAGGAGCACTCGGTATTGAAACGAGCCCAGCGGGCAATTAAACGCAGTTTTCCATTCGTCCCACTCCCTAACACGTACTCGATAGTATGCCTCTCTCACATCCAATTTCGAGAAAAATTTCCCTTTGGATAGTTGAGCGAGCATGTCCTTCAGTAACGGGAGGGGGTATTGACTGGTGACAGAAATTGCATTGATCCCTCTATAATCCGTGCAAAGTTGGAGTGACCCATCTTTTTTCTTTCTAAATAGAATGGGAGCCGCTAGAGGTGAGTTAGCTGGTTCGATGAATCCACGGGCTAAATTTTTATCGATGAATTTGCGCAGCTCCTGTAATTCTCATTGTGTCATTGCATACATTTTAGGCTTGGGGAAAGGTGCCCCTGGGATGAGTTCAAAAGCTGCATCGGACTTTCTGTGGGGAGGCAAGTGTTCGCATTCCTGTTCGCTGAACACCTCAGCCACTGGGAGGTAGTTCTCCGGAATGGTGCCACTCCCCTGTGTCTGGTCCTCTTCCCACAGTTCAGTCCCAGCTGCTCCTACTTCTAAGCCATCAGGTTCTCTATCTGTGTCCACCCCTAGGTAAGTCCCATCGATAAATTCAATTTCCCCAGAAGCCCAGTCCACCACTGGGTTCCTTGTCCTCAGCCATTTCAGTCCTAATACAATTGGTTGCATTGCAATGGGAGCCACAATGAACCGCAATGTCTCTACGTGGGTCCCCAGAGTAATTTGAATTTCCTCCGTGAAGTATTCTACTGGCCCCCTGTTCATCTCTGACCCGTCTAATTGGCAAAATGTAATAGGCGTATTTAATTTCAGCAGTTTAAGTCCCATCTTGTTTGCTACGGACGGGTGCAGTAAGCACCGTGAACACCCCGAGTCCAGCATCGCCATCTCCCCAAATCGCTCCATCCCATCCAAGGTTTGCAGCTGTACCTTTAGATGCATTGTCAGGCATTTGCTGTGATGCGCTCCTCCCTCGCGCCCTTTTCCAAAGGCCTGTCCCGCGGCGCTCTTTAGAACAGAACTTTGTCATTTCCCGCCGGCTGGAATTCAATGTCAGATGCATCGCTGTCGTCTTCCAGGTAGGAGGGCGTTCTCCAGTCGTCTACGGCCGCTGCCGCTCCTTTTCGCTTGCTGCCCGTTTCTTTCTCACCCTTCCTTTCCGACAAGGTTTTCGGGGGTGCCTTGACTCTAGTGGGTGCCCCATTCTGAGGGCAATTGCTGATAAGGTGTCCGACTTGTCCACATTTAAAACACAGTCCCGCTCTCATTCATCGATTTCTCTCCTCTTCCCAATTTTTCTGCCTGGTGTCCAGACGGGGAGGGTGCGAATCTGGACCTGGCTTCTTCTGCAGGTGTTTAAACTTTTTTATAGTCATCAATTGCGTTTGGCTTTGTTCTATTCTCCCTGCCATTTGGATCCATCCTTCCAGGGTTTTCGGTTCCTTCCTCCCTACCATCAGCTCCAGTAAATCCTGTCTCAGGCCATACTGGAAGTATTCAATTTGGAATTCCTCCAGCCAATCAGGTAAGTCACTGAGTATTCTTTTGAATTCTAAGGCATATTCAGCTACCGTGGTTTTGCCCTGGTCCAAGTTCCGAAGGCGTACTCTAGCCGACACTTTCGCCAATGTGTCTTCAAAACGTTTTCGTAAGGCTCACATAAATTTATCAAAGTTCTGTAATATGCTTGCCTTCACATTGTGCAATTTTATGAGCCACCTTGCCGCCTCCCCTTCTAAAAAACTTGAGACATACCTGACTTTTGTTTCTTCCGTCTGGAAGGTGTCCTCAAATTCCCCCATAAATACTTTCACATGCGTTAGGAAGCATGCGAGCTTCTTGGGGTCTCCATCAAACTTCATTTTCAACTCACTCACCCCCTTGGTGCATTTGCAACCCACCACGTCCTCCGCTGCTGAAACGGTGGGGTGGTTTGTGGCTGGCTGCGAAAGGTAGGTCCCTCTTCTCCTTCATCTTCTCCACTGGATTCCTCGCTGGATTCCACTGGGTCGCTTTCCCCTTCAGATGAGGTTGGGCTCACCTTCAATTCTTGCCCCTTTTCCCCTTGTACGAGGATAAGTAACACATCCAATTTCTTATTTATTGCCTCTATGTCGCCGTCCATGCGAGACAATTTCTCCTCCACTGCCCCAATCTTCTGCATTTGGGTAATGCGCTGCTTGGGTTTCTTCCCCTGTTTCTCTTCCATCCCTTCTCCAACTCCGAATGACCAATCCACCAACCGAGTTCCCTGAATTTTGGGGTGGGAGGGGTTTTTGGTTACCTCTGTTCCTCTGGTTTTCATCGTCCTTTTCCCCCCAGTTTGTCCGATGGTCTGTACTGAAGCTGTGCTGCGTCTGGGCTCACCTGCCGCTACTGTTGCTGCACTTGCTTGTTCCATTGGTGTCTGTAGGTCATAGTTTTCGACGTACAGCTGGGTGCTACCCTCAACTGTGGAGCTCGCTGGTTTTCTCAGAGTAGTCCTCAGGAATGGTAGTAAAATTTTTGATTCAAGTCTTTATGTCAGATGCTCCTTGCCGATGCCCCAAAGCCCCTTTCTCTTGAGTAAATCACAATCACGCAATTTCCAAGAAGCAAAGGGATTTATTGCAGTGCAAGGAAGTTAACACGAACAAAGACTTGAATGGTTAAGCATGGCATGTTACAGTATATTTAAGCATTCCCCTCCCCATTGTCCATGATTGTAGACATGTGTAACACACAGGTTCCAGGGTGCTCAGACAGTAGTTCCCGGAGCTGTTGAGTTCCGCTTCACACATCGTTGCGGGTGGTTCTCCCTTCCGTGCTGTTGTCTCTCCCACGTCAGTTTCTAGCTGCCCTTAATCCACATCCCTGTCTGGCTGAATGGCAGAGGTCTGCTGAACTCTGACAGCATATACATGACAATAGTTTTAATATAGGATGGAAAAAAGAAACTTAAAACTACATGTGTAATATGATTTTATGTTCAGATTTGTGGATAAGAAATGAAGGACTTTAATGTAGTGCCTGAAAATGTTAAATGTTTCCATTTGTGGGTTTTATTTTATTTATTTGCTTTTAAGATTTTATGTTCCCATCACTTGCTTTTACACTGACTGCTTGAAATTTTGCTGAAATTAAAGATTTGCCACAGGGACTGATCTGTCTTCTATTCCAATAACCAGAGTGTTCTGTACTATGCCACAAGCTTGCTGTTGCTGCTGCTGCTGTAGTATCAGAACCTGGCTGTGCTGCATAGCACAAGGAGCAGGAAAGAGCTGGGGGTGGGAGGGAGGCAAATCAAATACAAACTTTACCCATCCCTTGGAGTTTGGGTAAGATCCTCAACCAAGCACAGCAATCAGGGTACAGAGAATTATTAGAATCTACTCCTTAAAGCAGAGCTTTCCAAACTTTTCATGTTGGTGACACACTTTTTAGACATGCATCATTTCGCGACACACTCTTACAGCAGGGCACAAGGCAGGCACTAGGACCTGCGCGGAATGCTGGCAGGTTTGGAGGCAGCAGCAGCCACAACACACCCAGACACTGCAGCCGACACACTAACGTGTCGCGACACACAGTTTGGAAAGCTCTGCCTTAAAGTGAAGAGTCTGCTCTAGATTTTTTGACAGACAGAAAACTGAGGTATTTGTGTGTAGTCTGTCTAGGTAGTATTTGTTGCACATAGTACTGGCCACCACAGAATCAAAAGCCTACAATATCCCATATATCCTGTTCAGGTGTTACAAGTAGAGTTAAAGTCCATATGTGATCAAGCCCAAGTAGTCCCACTCCTGATAGTGTTCCCATAACATCACCCCTCATCCCTCACCCTATATCTAGCACAGAGTTTTATAGACTTGTAGGTACAGAAACTCTCTCCCTATAGATATTCATGCTGTGCTAAGAGCCATCTAGAAAATGTTTCTCTCATGCAGGCAATGGAGGGAGGGGAGGAGTTGAGCTGCTTATATGGAGAATTTCACATTTTTGTTATACCATGTGTTAAATGGTACGTGGTAAAATGGTTTTGTGATATAATTGTTGAAATAGATCCACAATCTTTCGATTATTTTTGTGTTTCGGTGTGAATCTATTCAACTATTGGCATATGGCACATACTTTAAAGTACACAGGCAAGGATTTAAAAAGGAAAGCCCCATTTATTTGTATGCATATGCTGAAAACACTCCTGTGCTCCAATCTTTCACGAAGTCCTACTGCTCAGTAGATGTTAGCAGAAGCCTACCTTGGGAATTACTTGAAAGTGTTCATTTCTCAGGCTTGACAACCTTTAGGGAACTCTAGATATGTTACCTAGAGTTTATGCTAAATATGGTTGGTGCTTATATCTGCATTTATTGACCACTGTCAAAACATGATTAGGGCTTGCTTTCAAGAGGCTGCTGAAGTCTTGTTTTCACTTGCCAGAGCGAGGTGGGTCATCAAATACACATTTCCTTTGTGTAATGTAATCCATCATCTTACAGGCAAGAGACTTGATCCTATGGTTTGCTATGCAAAATTTAGAAAACAAAGCAGGACAGTAGCCACCTAGAAAATGTTTCTTTCATGCAGGCAATGGAGGGAGGGAAGGAGTTGAGCTGCTTATATGGAGAATTTAACATTTTTGTTTTAAAAAGGTAAAGGTTTTCCTCTGCACAGTCGTGTCTGACTCTAGGGGGCGGTGCTCATCTCCGCTTGTTAGCCGAAGAGTCATATGTTAAATGGTACATGATAAAATGGTTTTGTGAGATTATTGTTGAAATAGATTCACAGTCCTGCTCTTGTGCAGGGTTTTGATACATGGTGTTGGGCTACTTTATTAAAACACCTAATAACTCTGGACACTACAGTTTCAGCCTAAAGACCTTACTTGTGCGAATGCATGAATAAGGAGGGGGGAGATCTGAAATCTGTATAATAAAAACACCAAACTAATGTGATACTGTGTTATGACACATGAATACCAAACATTAAGGCTTGCTGCCCAAATACACTGGAAGTAGATGAAGGAAGGGAAACACTTCTGTCCCTGAAGACAAAGGAAGCATTTCCCATCAGAACATATGCTGGTTCCCTGTTTTTCAAGGGAACAAGGTCTTCCTAGTAATGGTTGCATTTCCATGAAATGTTCTTGCTAGGGAGGCTGGCCATTTCACATCCTACTTATGCATTTATTTATTTATTAGTTTTTTGGGGTTTTTTAAGCCTATGGCAGCCTTCAGAAGCTCAGTAGTTTACACCAGTGTTTCTCAAGCTCAGCATCCTGGGGAGTTGATTTGATGGCACTGTGTTATTTAATTCATTATCTATTAGTTTAATGAATTAAAAGCAATGGCTGTTGTGGGTCTTCCGGGCTGTGTGGCCGTGTTCTAGAAGTTGTGGTTCCCAACGTTTCGCCAGCATCTGTGGCCAGCATCTGCAGAGGGCCTGCCGGCCTCTGAAGATGCCGGCCACAGATGCTGGCGAAACGTTAGGAACCACAACTTCCAGAACACAGCCACACAGCCCGGAAGACCCACAACAGCCATCGAACTCCGGCCGTGAAAGCCTTCGACAATACATTGAATTAAAAGCACTTCAGAAGAACTCCATTTTGACCAGCTTCTGAAAAACCAGCAGCTTCCATCTCCCCTGGAAAATTATTCTGCAAAAAGGGTGAGGGAAGGAGGGGTGCAAGGAAAAGTATCTTAGCCTCAGCCCCCCTTCTTTTAGAGGCAACTTTGGTCCCCATTTTATTATCTCAGATGAAAAACAAACAAACTGGCATTAGGATGGCAGTGAACAGAGGCTGTTTCCTTTGCAAAACTCTGTTCCGGTGGGTTGTGCTTGGCACCATGAACAAAATTAAGCCACCCCATTTCTTTTGATCCTTTTAAACTCTTATTAGAGGCAAGGAAAGGTGGCCTGATTTTACAAAATAAGTCAATACAGAGTCAAAAATCACCAGGGAGAGAAGGGCACGGGCCAAAAGCTGCTGCACTTGGTAGGCTTCTCGAAAGGGGGCTGCAAAGAGACCTTACCCCTTCCTGGGATGCAGGAGCTACTCTAGTACACCAGTAATCCACGACTGCAGTTGAACTGTTGCCCTCCTCCTTGTGCAGATTTGCATTTACAGAATAAATGCCTGTGCCTGAAATGTTCCACAATCCCAGAAGAAAGGGGGGGGGGCAGGTGCGGGAAGAAAAGCTTTCATGTGTAATGCAGTCTGTACCTTTGAGCCAATCCTGGAAGAATAACTCTCACCTCCCTCCCCACCAAGAACAGCAAAACCTTCTTTCTTTTTCTTTCTCTCTCTCCCACACACCTGCTTCATTCCTGAGGCTAGGGGGCTTATTCTCCTAGCCTTTGTGTTCCCCTCAGCTGGGAGCCTGGACTCCTTTCCACCAAAGATAAAGAAGGGGTCGAAGACCTCCAAACGAGCCCACTTGGAGAGAAGGGGGCAATTTTGGGTAGAGGAAGAAGAGACCAAAGGCAGCTGGAGAGGGGAGGGTTGCATTCTCTCCTTCAGCAGCTCTTTCTGACTTCTCTGAACAATGAATCTCCCACCGCCCCCCCCCCCTTCCCCTGAGAGCAATTTGTGCCTATCGCACCCGCCTTGTCTGAGTCTAGCGGGCCTTTTGTGAGTGGCGCCAGGAGGCCCAAGAGGTAGCCCTGCTCCAGGTCCTCTCGATCTGGAGCGAAGTGCAGGCGGGCGGAGTTGGCCACTTAGGGACCAGCAGAGGGGGGGGGGGGCTTACAGTTTCTCCCAGATCTCTCCAAAGATTCCGCTTGACACTGGAGGTTGTGTTGGCTGCGAGACTGCCTCTCGGAAGGGGGGATCCTAACTAACCAGGCTGCCCCCCCCCCAAAAAAAAAAGGCGCGCGGGGGAGACTCTGGTCTCTCTGCTGGCGAGGTAGAACAAGGGGAGGGAAAGGAGCTTGGTGGAAAAGAGAGTATTCTGTGTGTGTGAGAGAGAGAGCGTAGCTGTGTGTGCATGCCTCTGCGGGAGGGAGGCAGGCAGGGAGGGAGGGGGGAAGGGGACTGTGGATGAAGAAAGGATTTCTCTCTCTCAGAGCTCAGTTAATCCTGCTGTCAGTTGGTGTTAAGGGAGCAACCGAAGCATTGGATTCCCAGAGAAAGAGTCGCACGGCAGTATAGGAGGGAAAAGAGGGAACCAAACAGGGGAAAGAAGAGAAGGAAGAGAAAGAAGGAAGGAAGGAAGGAAGGAAGGAAGGAAGGAAGGAAGGAAGGAAGGAAGGAAGGAACGAACGAACGAACGAACGAACGAACGAACGAACGAACGAACCAGAAGGGGGGAAATACCAAATCTATGCTTGGACCTGGGCTTCTCTCTCGCCAATGCAAAAGGGAATATGCAGCACATTTTTGCCTTCTTCTGCACCAGTTTCCTAGGGGCAGCGTTGGGGGTCAATTTCCCCAGCAACATCCAGATCGGTGAGTGTGAAAAACGGTTGCATCTTCCCGTGGGGAATCGATGTTCCTGCGTGTGTACGAGAATGGGAGGGAGAGCGAGATCTAACCCATCCCTCGACTTCACTCGAGAAGGGGCCTCTGCGTGGGGTGGATTATGACCGCGTTCATAGAATGGGAGGGAGACCCCTATACTGGACTTCGGGGGGGGGGGAAGTGTACCTGCCTTCTAAGTGCTTCTGAAAGCACCCCCTCTTTTTATTCTGCCTCTCTCTCTCTTTCTCTCTCTCTCCTGCATGTGGGACTCGGTAATTCCGGAATCGGGGGCAGACCACTTCGCAATCTCTTCCCCCGCTCTGGGGGAGGCGGAGGTTTTTCGGGGTCCGGAGAGGGGGCGACACCTGACGGACGTCTCAGTTTTGCGTTGCTCTTTGTTGTTGCTGCTAAACAAAAGCAGAGCAACGTCGTCAGGAAGCTGTTGCAGTGACCTGCAGTCGCTTTCCCTCGCCCGCCCGAGATCTCGTCCCTCCGCCCCTCCCTCACTCCCCCGGACAGAATCCGGCGCCCGGCTCGTTTCTCTGCCGCGCGCCTGCCCCGGCGCTTTTATTGCAGTTTTCCATCACCTTGCTGGGGGCCATCCGCGCCTCCCACGTTGCTTCCGCGTCTGGCTAGGAAACAAAAGGTGAAGCTAAAAAATGAGCAGGCTTCCTTGGCAACAACGCCGAAGTGGGCTTCTGATTGATCTATTTATTTCGTCGGGCGCACAATCCGGTTTTTGCAGGCTACTGAAGCTGTCCAGGCAGCTTCTCTGGTATCCGCTCCCTCCTCCCTCCCCGCCCCTAGTGGACTACACTTGATGCTTTGGACTTCTAGCTTTAATGCCACTGCAGTTCCCGCTACCGGTCGCCGTTTTTCGGTCGTTTGGTTTTGTTTTAGCCAGCCATTCAGGCTGGGCCGCCTAACAGACTGGAGTCCAAGAGATTACGAAACAGTGTATTCCCAAAGCCAGCTGCCCAAACGGATACATTTGTGATTGCTTGCACCCATTGGGACACTTAATAATTGTTTACAACCCGATTCTCTATTTCTATGAGCAGGATTCAATCATCAGCCTCGGGGGACCAGGGGTTGGGTGGTCTTCCTGTTATTTCCTTAGGATAAGTAACATCCCTTACCAAATAGAGCATCTCTTTAAGCATGGCTTAATGGTGGGTCATACTAACTGGGCCATTCCACCCTCCCACACTGTCCAAAAACAGGAGTTGTTCGAAGAATGGCGAGATTTGTCTTTTGTTTATTCTTTTAGTTCAGCAGCAACCTGTTGAAGAAACATCTGCTCAGCCGAGTGGGCAAATTCAGCTCCTGCTTGGTTGTGGGGGAGGGAGTTGGCCATCCCTTGCCCCCAAAAGGCTCAGTTTTAACACTCAGAGGATTGCTAAGCCCCACTTTTCTGCAGCCTCGATCTTCATTTATAAACCTAATTGGGATCTCATATCTTTTGGGTTACGTAATGATCGGATAAAATGGGATACCAAAAGCTCCTTCCAAAATTCTACTGTTCACCTTGAAGACTCTCTGAGGTTGGATCTGGACTTAATAGCATTTAAGAAGGATCTTTTGAGATTGATGAGATGTAGGTTAGTTATGCCTAATTTAAATTCCTCCTCCCCCCAATGGTTTCAGTGGTTCTACTCTATGGTTTTTATTTATTTATTTGTTTGTTTGTTTATTTGTTCTTTAGGTACAAGACACTACTAACATGGCTTCCTTTATGTCAAAAGTGTTTGGAGAAATTTTGGCCACTGTCTTTTGGTTCCCATTAAGTGTAATCACTGTGCAGCTGTAAAATACCTTTGTCACTTGAAGTTCGATTTCTGACTTACTTTCCATCTTCTTTTTTCTCCCCTTCTTTTTGTCTTAGGGGGATTATTTCCTACTCAACAATCCCAGGAACATGCAGCCTTTATGTTTGCATTATCTCAGTTCACAGAGCCCCCCAAGCTGGCTCCACAGATTGATATTGTGAATATTAGTGACAGCTTTGAAATGACCTACACCTGTAAGTAAAGGCTAGCTATTGGCTGACTTTTTGCTCTCTCTTGACTTCTTTCTTGCCTATCTGCTTATCTTTAAATTAAAACTATCTAGCAAGGATTTTTTTTTAATGAGAGGTCCTTTTTTCTTCACTGTTTAAAATATTTTTTAAAAAATAATTTGGAAGATTATGCACTTTTTTTTCCTTACAACAGATTTTCATCAGTACAACCTTGCTTATGGCTATTGATTTGTAATTGTCTAAATGTGTGAAAGAGAATGACAAAAACAAAAAGTGTAATTATTTAAGTATTATTTATAGGTATACAGTACCTTAGACATACAACATCAAAAAAAAACAAAAACACCAACAGTCACCTAAGTTTAGGCTGAAGAACATAAAAGTGATGATAGGTCTGAGCCCAATCAGACATTCATAGACTTTGATCAGTTTCAGTATTTCGGAGAATAAAAATGGACTATTAAAGCCTTTTATTTATTTATTTTTAAAAATCAGTATAGGGAAAAGGTTTTGAACTGTATCAGTAAAGTGGAAGTCAGTGTTATATTTTGCAAAGGTGACTATTATTCAGGACAATCAAAAAACCAGAGTCTGTACTACTTCGCTTAGTAGCTGTCAGATTGTGCTAATTATGAACACATATTTTTCTGCTCAGAAAAAAAATGATATTATAGGGATTCTTTGAATTATTTCTCTGTTCTGTGTTACATGAATCAGAGACACAAATTCTAACTTAAGGGGGGCATTTTCATCTTTATTTGGAGCTTACCTGTTGATCCCATCAATGATCTGGAGATGAAATGTCCTTTTTCAGTGATGCTCAGACTGTTGAATTAATAATCCCCAGCCTCCCACATTTCAGTGCTTACAGGTTTCTTTGTATGAGCATGTTAATAAAGGACAATGTGTATTTATGGGGATGAAATAAATTTATTTGCAACTTCTTGTGTGTTGTTGCTACAGTTATTTCCAAGTGGTGGATTTAGATTATATCTAAAATAGATAGCAAAATAGAAAAAGGACTGTGGCATGAAGGTGAGAGGATGAATCAGAAATGTTGATCTTGGATAGATACTGTTCTAACACATTATTTTGATGGGTAAAGGGAATTAAGGAATTAATTTATCAGATAAAGGGAGTCAAATGAATGACATTAAATCTAGATGTATTTTAGTGGGACAGTGTTGATGGAATAGCTGGTAAAAGATTGTAACAGTTAAATACAAATATTGAATATATTTCTGTATATTGTTAGACAACTATTATACAAGTGTCTCAGAATTAAATGAGACCTTTCTATTTATGCAGTTGTTTAATTTCTGAATTTAATTAATTTTGATGTTCACAAGTATCAGTTGTGGAATCACTGGGGTTAATATATAATGGTAAAGCTTAATGGGTCCAGTTTTATGATTTAAAATGTTTCAGGTCCCTGATCGTGGCTAGGTAATCAGTAGAGTACTGAGATTGTGTTCCAGTGGTAAACTGTAAGCAAACAATTTTCTTCTCCCTCAATCTTAAGGGAACAATAACTCTGACTAGCTTTATATTAGAGCTCAGTTTTATATAGAACAGTTTGTCCTAGATGACCCATGAAAGTTAGTCCACACCACCCAGTTGCACTGAATCTCATTTTTCCCTCTTAAATTAAAAGCTTCCATCATTTTGCTCTCTGTGGGTTATAGGCAATTGGTGCTTTTCACAAATAAACAGGGCATGAAGACTACATTTTGGCTTTACCAATTCAGCTTTAAAGCTGTATTAGCCAAGGTCTTCATCTCCTTGATATTCTTCTAGATTCATTTCCTATAGGCGTTGACAACAATAGGGAATCTTGTAATTCCTTTTATGCGGTGTTTCTACAAACTCTGATTTGGCAAATGTTTCATTTCATAATGTGACTGTGAATTGTTATCATGGAAATGCTCAACATGTTCTTGATTGGAGAGTTGTTGGTATTTCTGTTGTCACTATTATTGTTGGTTGTTGCTCTTGTGGTCATCATTATTTACAGATGTTTTTACAACGCTGGTTTTGGCTATTCATAAAGCTGTTGATTCTTCTAATAAGAATTGGAATGGAATTGACCTTAATGGAGAATATGAGGCAGGGATTCCATATTTGTCTATTTCTAAGATTGCTTGTGGGGCTGGCCTAGCAGCACTTGCAAAAGACAATCAGAATAGTGGTGTGGGAGGAAGGCTGTTAACCTTATATCCACTTGTCTTTTCTCCCCTGCAATTCCAAAATATATTATTTTCTGAGCTCACAAGCCTAGGAGAGTGGTTGTGGAGGACAACCTTACAGGAGCATTTGCAGAAGAAATTCAGCTGGAGTAAGAGGAGTAAAATGCACCTTACTGCTCCATTCTGGCTTCCAAAAAGTGCCTCCCTGGGCCTGGGGTGGTGGGCTTAAGATCCCCCATTTGGGGGGATAACATTTAAAGGGAATTGTGCTGCAATCTCGTGCAAAGATTTGTTCTTGCACAAATCATGAATCCTTTCATGATGTTAGCTGGTAAAGCACGTTGCTGTGAATAAGGAGTGGAGAATTTAAAGTTGGCGTGATAGCTCCAATCTAAAATAAAAAGAGCATTCTGGTGTTTCCAAAGTGCAATGCAGCTAAGTTATAGTTTACCATAGCAAAGGATTTGAAAGAGTGAGCTTTTTGCCCAAATGCAGTAATTTTGCATGTGATAATTACATTTTAAAAAAGCAGAAAACTCTGTACACCTATAGCGATGGGTTAATCTCCAGTATTCCATACTCACATGTTCAGACTTTTTACATCTCAAGTTCTTTCAATCTAAAAAAAGTGGATTATTATAAATTATTTTAATAAAAACAACCACACTTAATTTCTTGTTAATCTGCACCACCTAATACAATAAACACAAATAATTCCAAACTGGAGAGGACCAGTTTTGGAATTTCTTACCATGTAGAAACAAATGATGAGGAGCTTGTCAAGTATCAGCAACACACACACACTAATCAAGATTCCCAGCAGCTTAGCACTGAAGACTTCTTGCTAGATGGATGAATCTCTCAGTCATTCTTTCCTTTATACATAGAATGTAAAGAAGTGGATAGATTTTGGTGTATTCCAATCAAATTCAGCAGAATTTTCACCATCGCTGGTGAACTGGTAGCACACAGTATAAAAAACATGGGTTACTCAGTAATAACAAATAGAATTGGGAATGACATACAGCAGAACAATTGTGTGTAGGCAGAACCAGAAATAGTGATAGATCGTTGCACAGTTGCCATGCCACCATTGTTAGTGAAAAAAAGGGGGAAAAGTAAATGCATATAAATTTTAGCTATTTATGCAATAACACTGACTACTGTTTCATAGTAAATGAGCCTGACACCAATTATAATTGATTGCAGACATTTATCTTTCCTTTATATTGAAAGAAGACGATTACAAGTCATATGTTTAAAAACTAAAATTATTCTGTGGTTGAAATAAAGACAAATAGCTAGTGTTTTTAGATATTACATATTTATCCCACAAAAATATAACTTCCAGTGGTATAGTACGTACAGGAAGGAATGAAGACAACCAAGTTACAGTAAGATTTATTTGATGGGAAAATAGAAGAGAGAGGGGGGGGAGAGAGAGAGATAACTTTTTTTTTTTTTACTGTAGAAATATTAGGAACTCGGCATTGGAAATTACACTGCACGGTTTGCCAGTCTTTACATAGATGATGCCTAAGCAAACAAGATATGACAGTCAGAACAGAAGGCCACTGTGCCAAATGATAAATGAAATGGACCATGGGAAAAGCACCTTATATGAAAAATGGGACTGGGCAAAAACGTAGGAACTAAATAAGTTATAACTAGCTTGCAAGATCAAGAGTATCAAGCATTAATTCTGTCGGTAAGCTATCCATGAGGAATGGAACCTGGTGCCACTCACTCTGGTAATGCTCTCCCATTGATTATCCAGCTAAACCAGCAGGATCTGTGCACAAGAGCTATCGGTGGGCTTGTGAGAACAAGCCTTTATGGGGCAAAGACTCAAGAGGGGTACTTTCCCCATGCAGTCCAGGAAGACCTGAGAGTGCCACAGGCTGGCTGACTCTTGCAGGGCTTAATGGACAATGAGGAAGAAGAGAAATGAAAAAGAATCATTGGAATCCAGAATGGCAGTGCTCCACAGTGCAACGTTGTGTTACGGTTTCCAATGGGGAGCATGGGTTTGCTAGCAAGATTGCTGCATTGGGCAGGATGTTGCATTACAAGTGTGGATGCAGTCCTGCGCATGAACTTGTCCTGTAAATCTGATGCCTGCATTATGGTTCATTCACAGCAATATATACCAATGTTTTATAACTTTGTGTATTCATCACGTCTAATTGTTTTCCTGCTTTTCAATATTTTAGGACCTCTGTAGTCTGCCCAGAGAATTTCAGTTTTCAAATAAATCAGAGTAGTTGTAATAGCAGTAGTAGTAGTAATTGTAATAATATGGTTAATTAGATATAAGCTTTTTTCCTATGGAAAAATTCTACTGACAGAGAATATCAAACAAACCTGTGAGTCTACGTCTTCACACAAAATGCAAAATACTGTGTCATTACTGTCGATAACTACAGCAATGAATGAAAGGTACCCCCCAATTCTGCTAAGCAACTGCAACCATTTCTTAGAAATATGCTTATAAAATTCCAATCACTTGTGATGTCCTATAACTGCAGGTGTTTTAGGAGACTATGAAAGCATGTGAAAAAAACATTTCTGTTATTGTTCCCTGAACAGTGTCTTTTATCAGTTACTTAATTATTTATTCAGCATTATACTGCAGATTCCCAACGTTTCTTGGCAGTCTGGGGGAAAAAGGCATTAAGATACAACTACTTGGAGAAATTTTTGTAGAAACTCTAAGACCAAGAAGTAATGTTATAACTTTCTGTATTTTAGATTTCAGAGCATGATAGCCCATTGATTTGGATCATCACTTTTCAAGGAGATGAAAACCAGAGAAATAGATTAGTCTATTTCTATTTCTATTCATATTGTTTTAAAACAATATGACAAGTAGCAGATTCAGGGGGAGCTTGTTCATTATATACCCATTCATGAAGCTCTCCTCATATCACATGTCCTGAAGATCCTAATATCTAGTCATTTCACCTGATAGCCAAGTTTGATTTTTGTCATAATAATATTGCTGTTGCTAGGAATAATTAACTCAATTTTATGACCAAGCAGTTACGCTGAAGCAGTGTTTGATGGGGCCTGTAATTGGAGCACCATCAGACACACAAAAGGATAACATTTTGGACTCTTTGGCAGCTTCCTTTTCTCACTGAAAATGTTTGCTGGAGTGCTTGGCCTGAAATGCAAGAAATAATAAATCAGACGGGTCAAAACCTAAAAAATAATCTATTCCGGTAATTCAGTTGTGTACTTTTGGGGTGCAGAAAGATGTCTTCCCCCCCTTTATTACATCTGCCAGATACTTCCTTTCTCTCACATGCATTCACAAAGTTTGATATTAGAAGACCCAATAGACGGGTTTTGCTTTTGTTTTGAGCTGTCTACGAACCTGAGAAATAATTACCTACAATTAAAATATGTCAGAGGCTCGTGGCTGGCACCGGGTAACAATTATTTTATTTTTTTTAATGAATAATTTTTATTATAAGAAGATTTTACAAAAATTTAAAAAACTACAGAAACATAGAAATAGAACAAGAGGAAGATTATAAAAGGGTAAAAGAAAAAGTGAAGAATAACAAAAAAGCAAGAAAAAAAAAATCTAAAGAAGCAACTTCCGATCTTCTTTGCAGCAGTTACAATCGTAGCAATTATCATCTCCACCCTCCCATATTGCATGTCATAGTTCCCTTCTTTCCATAAACCTTTTTAATCAATAAATCCCAAAATCACCGGTTCATTTTTATCCATTTTCAGCAAAAAGTCCACAAAGGGTTTCCAGTCTTTTATAAAAGTAGGTGTAGTTCCCTCCTTAATCAAACAAGTCAATTTAGCCATTTCTGCAAACTCAGCCATCTTCACAATCCATTCATCCATTATTGGTGTTTCTGTAGTCTTCCATCTTTGTACATATAATAGCCTCACTGCAGTTACCATACCGGGTAACAGTTATTAAGGCAAAGATTGACATATTTCAATCTTTTAGCATCTACTTAAAGAAAAATTAAATGTAGAGCCAAAGAAGTCTATGAACCAGAGTGGGTTCAGGTAAATGGATGAATATTGAGAATTACGATACAAGCTATTTCTGAATACACGCTTAACCCAGGAATTTGTGATGAATATCAGAACCAAGAATACAACTAATTCCTCACACAGTAATCCAGTCCTGATTTTCTTCCAATCACTTTTTACCAGTAACCTAAGGTAGGATATGTTAGCTTTTAAACTATTGCCAGGTGAGATCTACTGAAAACCATCTAGAGATTTACTAATAAATCCAAACTTGCTTTCTGCCCACCTCTTATGCTAATTAGTCACATTTACCACAACATTTGGTTTGGGCAGGGGTGGGTGGGGAAGTATTGTCTAGATGCTGAATGGTTGTGTTTTGTTTGTTTGTTATGTTCTAGACTGGCCTGGTTGCTTACAAAGTTGGTGATTGTGACTTTCAGGCATGGCATACTCTGGCACTTCAGTATCACCAGTAGTAAAAGTAGTAGTAGAAGCAGTTGGAGGAGGAGGAGAAATGATAAGTTTGGCACCAAGCTGAGATCTTTTTCTATAGAACACATCAGCCCCTTGCTTTGGCTTTAAAGCTGTCGTGTAACTGCAAGACGTAATCGGCATGCATATTAATATTCCCAATTGCAGAACTAAATGTATTGCAATTAAATAATTATTATGTGTTGGATGAAAAAAAAAACTCTGTTGATAAAGTGTATATTGGTCTCTATTTCTCAGAATGGCACTGTTGTAATTTATTCCACTGGTAATCAATTAAAATGCAGTTTTGTAATTAAACTTCCCTGAGCTCAGTTGTACGATACGATGTAAATTTTGTGTGTTCTGTTTGTTTATCCCAAGAGTGCCATAAAAACAACTGAAATGCATGTTCCATATGTTGGGTTGTTGCACGCTGTTAGGCAACACCAGCCAGAGTTTGTCTAGGTTTGAAAGGAGGCGGGATTGGGCCCGGGCAGTACTTGGATGGGAGACCAGGGCTGTAAGCTAGACTGGGAAGTTGAAAAACATCCTAGAAGAAAGCCATGACAAACTGCTGTCTTGCTACCAAGAAAACTACATGGATGCATCCCAGAATCGAGCTCAAGTCAAAAGAGACTTGTCTTACTTTTTATCTTTTACAAAACTGTTTTTAGACAGTGCTATGAGCCGATGTAATGGTATGTGAGAAGGACCTTGAGAGATGGGGCAAAGAGATGCTGCCTAGGGAATGATCAGATAAGAGAGGGCATAGCCCGCAGCTACATAATGGGCAGAGAAAGAGACTCAGAAGGGACCCTCCCTAACTTCTCAGACTGTAAAAGAGACGGTGGGAGCTTTGTACTTTCAGACTTGCAAGATTCTGCTAATGTAGCCTTACAATAAAGTAGTATTAACTCATCTGGTTGTGTTTCCTATCTGGTCTGCTTGGGAAGGCTGACAGCCGCAGAAGGACTTTCTGTTAGGTTCTAAATAGAGTGAGTACTACAAGTGCTCCATCCTGTGTGAAAGCTCTACCATCTGCCTTGGAAGAAGGCTCTGTTCTTTCATTCCAAACATCCAGCCATGAGATGCATTTTCTTAGGAGAAAAAGACATGCTGCAAGTTTTGGGAGGTTTTGCCATTAGATCTGCTTTCTTAACAAAGGGGTACAGAAGAACAGGGATTGGTACCAAAAAAAAATGCTATACGTATCACTGAAATTAATATTCCCCTGGCAGGTATACAGTATGTGTGTGTATCAGCATCAACCAGATTTTTTTTTTCTTTACAAATGTGCACATCTGCCTCAACATGGCAAACCACTTAGCAGAGGCACGTTACTCTCGGCTGACGTTCAGATGCTCCACTCGGCTAACAGGGTGTGTGGAGAAAACCAAGGGGCACGTGTGCTGCGCTTCGATGAAGAGAAATGGGGCTCTGCTTTGCTTCCGAGGGGTGTTTTGATCAAAATATTAACATAGTAAAGCACCCCTTCAAAGATCTGCAGAGCTCTAATGTATGTCCCATTAAAATATTTAAAGAGATGCTAGAAATGCCTGTCCATGAGGTAGGGCTTTTGCTTCCTGCTCACAGAACTGTAAGCCTTCCCATCCTGTAAGACAAGAGCTGACCTTCTGCTGGAACATGACACTTCCTCCTCTGCCGCCTGTATTTCTCAAAATAGTTTTGTGATTAGATCCCAAATTATCCAATCAGCCTGTCTTGTTCTGACACCTGGCTCTGGGTACAGCTGTGCCCATCTCGGTTGCTGCTTAGGACAGAAAAGAGGACCTTGAAGAATCAGATTGCCTGAGGGGGTTAAATGAGTCGAAATAGCTTTTCATGGGTGGTGCAGGTCTTCCAGCATCTCCTGAGCACCACCCAGCTCAAAGGAGACACGAAGCATTGCACACCAGAGCAGCCTCCCTTTGTTTGCTTAGTAAAGCAGTCATTCCTCCTCACACTGACTCTGTTGCTTCAATTTTCTCCATTCTGCTCTTTAAAATATTACTGACAATCGTTTTCAGACGCAAGATATTTTTCCTTGCTAATTTTTCCCAGTCTGCCTTTTATATTGAGCCATTGAAAACAACTCCTCTTCTCACTTCAGTTTTGCATAACCCAGATCGGTTGTAGGAGAAAAGGAATTGGGGTATAAATCCAATTAATCCAAATAAAGATTGATTTCCTGGCAGGGAGAAAGTGAGGAAGCAATACACATACAGATTACCTGGACTGTATCCCCCCCCTTTTTTTTGGGGGGGGGGTGAATGAACAATTGGGAGACATGTGTCTCAGACTGAAGACATGTCTAAGATTAGTTAGTAATATATGGCCAGTGACAGGGATCCTCAAATGGGTAATGACAGTCCTAGCTCTCACTTAATAACTGAAGTCTTAGAGTTGTAATAGAGACAGATGCAGACCTGTCAGGGAATAACAGAGAATGATTGCCAGGATCTGGAACAAGTGGCACAGAAATGGGATTAAAACCAATCTTTGGTATGCTTTGAGTCTTTTCGGTATTTCATTATCTTTTCTGGGTAAGATCTGCTAAAACCAAAAAGGAAAAAGGGTACCAAACTTGGTAAAGGGGCAAGCTATTAGAGATTTGGAGATTTCAGCTACACCCCTGTAGGCCTTGTGTAGGCTCGGCAGGTGGCAGCAGATGACTGACCTAACCTGGACCTGGAGCGTTCAGCAGGGCTTCTCACTGGATGGGAGATTACCAGGGAGTCCTAGGAGACTCAGCTAGACTTGAAGACAAAAACGCCTCCCAGAAAAAAGCCATGGCAAACCAGTTCGATATTGCCAGGAAAACCATATAGGTGTGTCCATGGAGTAACCAGGGATCAAGCTTAGAACGAAGAAAGTTTATTTTATTCTTTGTATCAACCTAGGACAACCAGAGGGGTTTGTTGGTTTGTTTTCCCCTCTTGGTAGAGAACCAGCCCTCAACCTCATTTCAGACGTCATCTGCCAGCAATCAGTTTAGAACATGGCTGGTGAAGCTGTGGTCCTTCAGCCACCCGTCATCCCTAAACATTGACCATACACGGTGAGTTTGAAAGTACTAGAAGTTCAACTTCATTCGGTAGGAAACAGTTCCTTGCAAGATGGTTCTGTCTCATGTCTTGGCAACCAGTTGGTGGGGAGGAAAGGAGATATCAGAAAGAAAAAGGGAAAGGCCAGGAGGAGGGAAGGAGAGAGAGAAAGAAGCACTTTGGACCTGAACTCCCCTCAATTTGCCCCCTCCAAAGATTACCCAAATGAAATACATGCCTGGAAAGCAAAATACTGCCTACATAATTGGGAAGGAGCAAGGCATTGGGGTAAGACCCTTTCCCATATACTGATGCAATAGTTTCACTTAGATTCCCACTTCAGATTTAACCATTTAAATTGTTTCCCCATTTATGTGAATGCCATTGCTAAACGAGGTTCACCTTTTCACCTTCAATTCAAGTGATATAATCTTCAACTCAGTAATGCAGTAATTCAGACAGTTCAGTTCAGTTCAGTTCAGTTTCTTGCCAGTTATGAATGGCTGCTACATGGCACACTGTAGGCTATTTGATTGGGTGAATAAATTTAACCAGAACTTGAGTAAATAAAATGTCCATAACTCAAAGAATGACTACCCAGCCAATCAAATTCAGAAATAATAAGGATGAAGGAAGTTGTGCATTCTAAAGCATGGTGGTAGTAAGACGTTTAATGTCCTAGAAACATTATTGTCCTGAAAGCAAAAGCCTTGGTATGTAGTAAATGTGCATTCAAGCTTAAGATTCAGTCATGGAAATACCAGAGTTATGTTCCAAAAGTGTTGTGTCCCAAAGATGCTTGAAGTAGCTGTGTTTATTGCAAGACCAAACCGGACCCTGCCATGTTCCTGATGACGTCGTTGAGGGCTAGAGTATATTGTCTTATGGGTCACCTAACAGACCTCTGAATCCCCACCAACCTTCCCACCCAGCTCCCTCCCTCTCTTCTTCTTATCTTTCTTAAGTTTTGGTGGTGGTTGTCTCCACTTTCCTTGCTGTTGGGCTGATGCTACAGCTGGAGGTACAAGAAAAAGTGGGGAATGGATGAGCGGGGAGGACGGGGGGGGGATCCTAATTCTGTTATTTTCAAAACTATATCAGAATTGTATTGTGGCAAGCATTAGAAATCCTCCCCATTTCAAGGAATAGGAATTTCAATTCACAATTTCAGACCATTTCTGCTATTCCTTAGCTGTAACTGAGCACTGAGAGATCAGGTTCATAAATTAATCTTACTCCATAAATTAATCTTACTCCTGTCTGTTTGAAAGTTAGTTCAATTGAGTTCAGTGGGGCTTACCCCCAGGATGCTTCCAGTTTACTCAAGCAAATTTCAATTTAAATGGTTCCGTATGTGCGAATATTTTTATTCTAAAGAAGGAAGCACTATGTAGGGACCAAACCTGAGGTCTGTGGTGGGGGTGAGGGGATGCAATTTCAATCAACATTGGACAACTGTCATGAGGAAAGAAATAATTCCATTACAGAACTGAAAGCTGTCACCTCTTTTCCAGACCCAATTGATCTGTATTAATGAAAACAACTCAGGTAAACAGTTCAGCCATGTGTAATCATAAATATCTGTATGCACAAATAATGTCAGATTGGCTTGCTTATCATAAGTTCCTCAGGATGCTGCATAAATTTATAAAAAATTCAGTCTTTCAGGCAGAAACAGCACCACTGAAGATAGAGAGCAGTAAATGCTGAACAGAGCATAATTTGCTGAAAGGCAGAATACCGATATTTTTTGTAGTAAATTTTATTAAGTTTGAAGAAAAGAATAAAACCTACAAAAAAACACAAAGAAATACAAAGAAAGAAAAGAAACTTAAAAAGTGCGAAAACACAAAAGAATTTTTTTTTCAAATTTACAAGAAGATGTGGCTTCCGACTTTTAACAGCAAGGATATACAAAAATTTCCATAATCAATCTCTTACTCTGTATTAAACCAAAACACCACATTATTTCTATAAGTCATCCCACTTTAACACATAATAAAAATTACTAAGTACAGTTACTCCTCCCCCTTATATTAAAATAAAGGAAAAAAGTTCATATAAACCTCCTAAACCTCTTTCTCCCTTCCAAAAGATAAAACATATTTAATTATTCCCTTCCTACCACTATTCTATGCATTTCTGTCTACTATAATAAGAATCAAATTAAAAAGCACATAAGTTGTCTATTATACTTAATAATACAACAATTTTAATAATCCCAATCTTAATAAACCCAAAAAACAAACAATTCAAAACAGTAATTCCATATCTTTGGAAGGGAATAAAGCAAATCAAATGAACATTCTTCAAGCCTTATCCCACTTCAAAATAAACCAAAGGAGTTACATATCCCCACAATATGCACAGAGCTTTCCTCTTGAAAAAATCAGCCCAACTGCCCCCCTCAAAGATTCCAGGTTCTTTTCATGGCATTCCACCAGGAAATCAATTTTACTTGTGGCTTGCAGATCATTCTCTCCCTTAGATTTCTCCAACTCCATTATCCAATCTTCATCCAGCATCTTGATAAAAATCCCAATCTCAGTCTTGAAAAAAACGTTTTTATCGCTCTTAAATTCCTCAATTTCATCCACGACATCCCCAACCTGATGGCACATTTTTTATCTCAAATTTTCCACTATATCCTGGATATCTTGCATAATGTCTCCCGGCCTTCCAGAAGGGAGTGAAGACATGGTTATGCCACCTCGCTTGGGATGGGAGGGGGGATAGTTACTCATGGGGGTGGCTGGCGCCGTGATCGTGCCAAAATAACAGCATATGTCCACCTTGAATTTTCATATTTCATATTTTTGTATTTTTAGATTAGTATCTATTTTAGATGATAGATAGATATAGATTTTATTGTAGTGTTTTAATAATTGTTATCTTATTGTTGTAAGCCGCCCAGAGTCGTCGTGTACAAGATGGGCGGCCGAGAAATTTGATAAATAAATAAAATAAAATAAATAAATAAACCTTTGATAGAAGTCAGAAGAAATCTGTTTAAAATCCTGGTGAAGGTCAGAAAGAATCTGAAATCCTCCATGTCTCAAGCAGTAGATTATGGCGCCCCCTAGGAGCTTAACCAGGGAAAGTCAAAGATATGAAGGAATTCTGGAATGTGTTTACAGAAAGTGAGAGTGAGATAACAGACAGTCCAGGAAAAGTGAAAACAGAAAGCTGAAGGTTCAAATCAGCCAATTCAATGCTTAGGAAAATGCTAATATCTTCAAATTTAATACAAAAATAATAACAGGAAAACAATTGTTTACTCTCAATCTTTGGAATTTCCTTTGGAAGGAAAACGAAATTCCAAAACTTAAAAGAATTTTTTTTAAAAAAAGTAATCCCAAAAATAACATTAAGCACCAAGAGAACCAGCTTCTCCTCACTGTAGAAAGCCTCTCTTAGGGTACATATGCTTAAAAAAAATACAAATTGGTGATTTAGAAATGGGGTGGCTGGTCTTGGTGTCCCTTTAAGGCTACAGCGCGGCTTGGAAAGTGATGAAATCCCTGCCTCTCAGCTGACTCTTACCAGTCGAATGCAAAACGCTGTTTACAATCTTCTTGCTGCAAGCAGCCGTTCCGAGGACAGATAGGATGATTCCAGGTATTCTCCTTGATCCGGAGAACGTTTCTGGGCCTCAGGAAAACCTGCCTGAGCCCGAAAAAAGTTACCGTGCTGTCTGCTCCGGCCGCTGAACCAGCAGACACAGCCATTCAGTCCACCATTCGTACCGGAAGCCAGAATACTGATTTTTTTTAAAAAATACCAAGGAATTGTCACAAATGGGAATACAGAACAATACTAAAGATATGCTTTGTTTGTGGAAGGAAATAGATACCTAGCTGTTTATAAAATTACTGTAAGTTATTTATATGTGTATGTCTGATGAGTGCATTTTATGTGTTTATGTATTTATATGTCTGATATGTCTTTGTTTTATGAATGTAATATATCTTTATTCACTGTTAGATACTTACAGCTTTCCATCTAAATAGATCAATGGGTTATGGCAAATAAAAATGCATCTAAATGTTAATATATTTATCTAACGTAACATGTTATAACATAATTATTTAGATAAATTGTTATTTGCCATAAATAAGCTTTTAAACAAACAAAGAATCATTAATACAGTGCAATGTAGTCAAAGGGATATTGTAACAGTTCTTACACAGAAATAAATAAATAAAATAAAATAAAATAAAATAAAATAAAATAAAATAAAATAAAATAAAATAAACAGAATTTTAAGATAACATGGTCTAGGATTACTATTTCTGTGTTTTGATTTTTTCCAGTATAACAAGGGATACAATTAAATCCCAAGGAAAATCTATTCTCCTGGGCATTTATTTACTGGGATTTCTGATTTTGGCAAAAGGACAAATACTGGATTCTTCTGCAAGATGCCTGGGAAGCTAAATTCTAGGAGGCTGGATATATCGTTTTATCTATTCAGATGTAGGTCAATTCTCTGTAGATGTAAAACGGTGTTCTACATTGTGGTTAGATGGAGAGAAGTATATTAAAACAGTCTGCAAGATCTGTAGTATACTTGGCATAAATGTAGAATACTTGGCATAAAGAAAACACTGATAAAAATGCTAATGCCTTGAATGAGTTAATCCACTCTGGGTCTTCCTCTATATTCTTAATAGTTCTCCAGAAATATTGACAAAATGGTTTCCTAGTAATCTTGCACCAATACTGGATAGAAAAACAGTAACAGGTCATTCAAATGAAGGTTTAGTGCAGGGCTTTCCAAAGTTTTCCCGCGGCAACACACCAACCGCCGTTGGTGTGTCACTGTGGGAAAACCCTGAAGTGCCGCCGTTGCGGCAGCGTGCAAAAACCCGGAAGCATTGCTGCTGCTTTCGGTTTTTGTGCGCCGCCGTGGCTGCGGCGCTTTCGGATTTTCGTCTGTCGCCGCAGGAAAACCCGGAAGCACCACCGTGACTGCGGTGCTTTCGGATTTTCGCGCGCCGCCGTTGGTGTGTTGCCGTGGGAAAACCCAGAAGCGCTGATGATGATCAGCGCTTCCGGGTTGTGTGGTGACACACCAGACTGTGTGTGGCGACACACTTTTGTGTCGCGACACACAGTTTGGAAAGCTCTGGTTTAGTGAGTAGAAAAGATAATGTTTTTTTTCTCAAAGTGTTCTGATAAGCCAAAATTATGATACCTGAAAGAGCTCTCTGAAGGCCATCTATTTGTTCTATGCAGAGAATCTATGATACGTGGCACTTCAGCCTCCCTTTAAAGATTCCCAGTAATCTAGCATCTGCTGCCTCTATAGAGAGTAGATTTCACAAACAGAACACTCCATTGGTTCTTTAGTCTATATTTTACTAGTGTATTTTGTACTAGAGCAAAAAGCTCTCCCAAGATAGTTCAAACAGAAAACTAAATTGTCATTTATTATTATTCATTATACACCAAATCTAACAACTTAAACTCACTGGGCAGATAACAACATTGCTTAACACATGAAAAACAAACAAAAATAATAAAATACCTTTAACACAGAAATGGTATTATAAAACATAAAAGAGAAATACAGTTTAGAAATCATTTTTAAAGACTACAGAATGAAAGCAACGATCTCAGACACTCTCTGATCCAGCATAGAAAGTCTATGAAATCATTTGTCCTAATATTAGGCTGTAGGTATAATCTATATACTACTAAAACTCTCATTGTGTTTATCTTTTTGTACCCTCAAGTTAGCCCAAACAGTGCATTATACTGCAACAATTTTTGAATCAAAGTACCTAAAATCCGTTAACTTAAAGAATGCGTAAAAAGTCCAGGACCAATTACTCCTGTGGAATTGAAATTCCATAATGTTCAGACCAGTTTTATTCACAAAGTTGTGGCCATTGCAGTATCCCCACGGTCACGTGATCATGATTTCCGATACTCCCTGCCAGCTTCCCACAAGCAAAGTCAATGGGGAAGTCGGCAGGAAGTTGGAAGTCGTTCCCGCTCCCACTCCTTTTTTGCCCACTTGTGGTCATTCTGTTTATCTGTTTAGGTAAGTAAATATTGACTTATTGTTGAAGTTCATTTGTCACTACAGTTATTTTTCTATTTATGATATATACTCTTCTTAGGGACCATTCAGCATTGGGGTAAAAAAAAATACGGTCAGCCTAAAATTTAATGTTCATTCTTGTCACATCAGACTGTACTACCTTTCTCCCAAAGGATGACCCAACAGGTCACAGGGTTGTCTAGTGATAATTATTAAGGACATTTCAAATTGTCTAATTATATGCACTATAGAAAGTAAACGATATACAGCAGAGTGTGTCAGAAAACAAACTACAAGGTCCAGAGTTGCTGGAATGAGCTGAAAATAAGAAGCAGGTTTTGCCCACTGGGAGTTCAGGAGAAAATCTGATGTACAGAAGTGATTAATGTTGTTAATAAACCCCTTAAAAGAAGCAATATATGGGAAACTGCAACCAGGATCTTGAAAGAATGCGAAAAAAAATGATTCCAGGCTGTTAATCCCATGGGTGCTCTATGGTTGAATTTAGCACTACAGGTAGTCCTCGTTTAGTGACCACAATTGGGATTGGCAACTCAGTTGTTAAATGAAGCCATCACTAAGTGAAACCACAACTGTGCTTACAATCTTATTTCAGCATTCCTTTGCTTTACAGAGCTGCGAAGATCGTAAATGTGAAGATTGGTTGCAAAGTTACTTTTTCATCACCATTGTAACTGCAGACAGTCACTAAACGAGGCAGTCGTTAAACGAGGACAACTTGTAAATGGTTGATCCATGGTTGAATTTGGCACTAAAGTAAATTGTTGAAGATCCAAGAGACATGCATGCCTAATATAAGTATATAAGTATACATAATTTTAGGGACATGCATTCCTAATATAAATATATAAATGTCCGTCTTATATAAATATATAAATGTCTAATGTCTGCCTAATATATATAAATCTATAAATGCATGCCTAAGGGACACGCATGCCTAATATAAATATATAAATATAATTTTTTTTTAGTAAGAACCAGAATTCTGTACTCCATGCAGGGCTTAGTCATTGTTTCCAGTTAAAATATCTAGATGTGGCTTCTGTTGTAGCAAAGAAACTGTTCTGAGCTGATTCCCTCAGAGATCTCTCAAACAGGGTCCCTCCAGTTCTGATGGGATTCACTTTAGACACAGCCTGTAGCCAAATCGTCAAAGGGGTGGTGGTGGTAATCCAATAAGGAAAATATCCATTCTCAAAGTTTGAATCAGCAATCCTACAAATATAGGAAGAAGGTCACACAGGTACAGAAGTAACTAAAGAATGGTAAGCTTTTGAACCCAGTGGGATGTGTCCCACAGGGAGGCTTCCTCTGAGATAGCATTTCTTATAAAACTGACTGAGCTGTCTCTTTAACTATGCAGTATATCTCCAAAGCACTGTACATATTTAAACAAACTTCCCCTTTTTCCTTGTAAAATGCTCATAGCAACCGCTGCCTCTGCAAAAGTCTTATTTAGCCAGGTTCTCTCACTCACTTCTTGGGTGCTTAATCCCTCTTTCCACCTGGCCCATGTGAATTGTGTCTACTTTACTTCCTCTTGGCTCTTCAAATCTCCATCTTGCCCCTACCTACAATCTTGTGATTTCCTCACTGAGGAAATTTGCCAGCCTCTCTCTTCATGCTGACTGAGCTACCAACTGATACTCCTCTAATCAATTTCAATCCTTCCTTTATTTCCTAACTCTAGTACAGCTTCTGGGTTACATAGGTTTCAGTACCAATACTGCATAATTTAGTGGTAGACCCTCTTTATACAGAAAGTTCACTGGATCAATCATTGTTAAAGAGATTTCAGAGAGCAAGGATTAGAAAGTCCCCTTCTTGACATCTTCAAAAAATCTTCTGTATAGTGTTGAACTAGATGGCCATCAGACTGTATGATTTCACTTTGAAATAACGCTGATCTAAGCCACACAGCAGTTTAGTTGAGCTCAGCTGGGCTTAATTGGGCTCAGTATGACATTTGAACCCAGATTATTGGCTAAACTGTGGCTAAATTACAATTAATTACAATTTTATCTGTGTTTTCCTTTTAATTACTTTATCTTAAATATGGTGCTATACATTTTTCTCTGTTATTCCCTGATTCCAATTTCTGGACATAGGGATAGAACTTCTGTACAGAGCAAAATTAATCCACAACATCTCTCTGTCTGCCATAAGTAAAATGGGGAAAACAGAGAGTTGGGATGGCTTAGTCTTCCTCCACCTAATGCAGGATAGCTGCAACCCTGATCGAGCCACCACCATTTCTTCCCCCACACATACGGCAAGTAAAAAAAAACTTCTAGGAAATGTTGATTAGTTGGTGGTACTATGCACAGCTGTGCACAAAGCCCCTCCCTTGAACAACCAAAGCATCAGATGGTGTAGGGAGACTCTTGATGCAACCACACAAAACCTCCACGGGGACACAAAAACCTTCAAGAGAAAGATTTTGCACAGCCCTTATGGCCAACCACCAGAAATGTATCAGGGATGCTGACTTAATGGGTATGAGGACCTGTGAATTGTGGGTAGCTATGATTTGCTATGTCACCTGCTGAACTACCCATGGGTAAATGTTTCACCTATGGTTTATGCTAAACCAGTGAATTATGCTAAACCAGGCAATAGCTATGGATTCTTCTACACGTCACTGAGTGAAGCGTAAGAGAACAAATACCCTAAAGCAGTGAAAGGCTTGATAGGGATCCACATTTAAAAGGAAAGTCAGAATTTAATTTTAGAAAGGAACAATATCTTTTGAATCTGCCAACTCAGGTTGTCACTATTTTATTAGTAGTATTTAAGAAGTTTAGATGAAATCTTAGCATATTTGTCTTTCATGTAATAAGATAATTCTTCTGATGAATTAGCTTTTATTGTCAGCCTCAGGAGAGGAAACTGAATGCTATAGATGTGTCCTTTTACGCATATTCTTAGATGACAGCCTTTATTGCAAGGAAAGGTTCCAATGTCCCATGGTGTTAAGTGTAATTTCCTGAATTCAATGACCAGTATGAAAAAAATCTTTATTTCCCTTTTTCACTCCTAGAGTGCTCATGAGATACATTTTCATTACGAAATGTCAACCTCTAAAGAATTATACAGGCTTGCTTTATCCTAATAAGAATGTCACTTAGGAACCTAGGAAGCTGCCTTATGTTAGATCAGATCATTGGTTCATTTACCCTAAGATTACCTTCTCTGGTAGACATTGGTTCTCTGCAGGATTTTAGGCATATCTCATATAACCTTATCCTTTAATTGGAGGTCTCTTAAACTTCCAGAATTCTCAGCAGTGGCATGTTAGCTAGGGAATTCTAGATGGTGAAGACCATTCATCTAGAGGGCATCCAGGTTGAAGACATCTGTAATAGCCCTTAATGTACACTAATTATGCACACTTAAGTAGTCTAGAAGGAAGTTCTGTAGATAGAAGTACTTAACAATGAATATTGCCTTTTCTTTTAACTTCTTTTAGAGCAGGGTTCCAGGGTTTTGCGCGCCAGCCGTTGGTGTGTCGCCAACGGCAAAAGTTTGGAAAGCCCTGTTTTAGAGTGTTACTCCCACTTTCTATCTTCCTAAGCAATTTTCCAAATTTAAGATGAAATCCAAGATTATGTAAAGCAACAGATCTTTTAGTTCTCTTCCTTCTTAGAGAATCCTTTCTCTTTTTGGAAGTAGCAAAACCAATCTTTGTTAGCAGTGCAACGTTCCTCTAATTTGGGGTAATTCTCCCTGACATTGTGTGTGCTGCTGTGGTAAATAATTGGGATGCATGGTGAGACTATGCGTGTGTGTGTGTGTGCTTGCATGCATGCACGCACACACACACACACACAATATAATGTAGGCTGTGTGAATGTTTTATGTATCTACATGGGAAATTATTCTAGGGTGATCTTCCTAATTGGGAGGAAATCATTTTAAGGATTTATTGATATGGACTTGCCTTTCTGTAAAATATATGTTTTGTTGAAGCAGAAAACAGTTCCTTCAAAGGAGTGTATTTATGTTTGTCTCGTAGCCTAACCAGTGTGGCTTTCTATGCAATGGATGTTCTGTTGCAGCAATAAATTTTTGTGAATGCATGTACTGTACAACAACTACAGCAGTGATCTTATGATGGTGCCCACATTTTTTATAAAAAAATCGCATATGGTCAAATGTGTATCTAGTAACAAAAATGCAGTGACAGGCATATTATTTATTTGTTTCTTATTTGTTTGTTTGTTTGTTTATTTATTTATTGGTGCCTTTGAGTCAGTGACTCCTGGTGACTGCCTGGACAGGTCCCTGCAGTTTTCTTGGCAAGGCTTTTCAGAAGTGGTTTGCCATTGCCTGATTCCTAGGGCTGAGAGAGAGGGACTGGCCCAAAGTCACCCAGTTGGCTTTGTGCCTAAGGCAGGATTAGAAGTCACGGTCTCCCGGTTTCTAGCCTGATGCCTTAACCACTACACCAAACTGGCTTTCTCATCTTATTTATATATTCAATTTTTATCCCACCCTTTCTGTCTGTATAACACTTAATGTGGCTTACCACACTTTTTAAAAAATATCAAATTATACAACAGGAAAATTAAAAAAAATAATTAAAATCAGCATCATTAAAAATAAAAATCAGTTCATAAAATCAAAGATTGTAGAGGTTGAAGGGATCCACTGCAACCTCCTCCCCAGTGTAGGAATCCACTACTACAGAATCCCCATTAGATGGCAATACAATCTTTGTTTGGACACTTCCAGCAGAGGAGAATCCACCACTTCCTGAGGTAATCTGTTCGATTGTGGCAAAACTCTTACTGTTAGGAAATTTTTACTGATATCCAAATGTGTCCTGCCAACACAACACTGAATTCATCTCTCCTCTCAGCCCTTTTAATATGGGTTCAAGTCTGACCAGTCAAGTATACACTCTTCTGTCATAGCAGTAAGCCTTTGGGATCAGACCATTAAATTCTGCTTGATTAGGCAAGTTAAGTCTCTTGACAAGGGATGAATGGATATCAGGCTAACATTTACAGACACCGCCTCCATCATATAACTCCTTTAAAAATAAGGAGAGCAAAGGTATAAATGTTGCTCTCTGTGTCAGCCTCTCTCTGGATATATCTACCTCTGTAGGATTGTATCTCTCTGTACCAGCCAGCTTCTGCTAACTAACATAGGATATTGCCAGCGATCCATAACCTTGAGCCAATGTCTGTCCAGATTATGTTAGTGTCCTGCCCAGTCTGCCATCCTATCAAAGTGAGTGATGAGGAATGTTCCTCCCAAGAGTCACCCAGTTTGTTAACTAGCTTTGGCAACCTTCCTTTAACACCATGAAATTCAGTCATCAAAGCAAAGCTACATCACTGCATACATTAAGGGCAAATAATAGATGGGTGTTCTGAGGCCTGCTCAAAAGAGGCCTTACTTTGCCAATGTGCCCTGCCATGTTTGGAGTCCAACCAAAGGCAGCAATGGGGAGTTCTAGCCCTTGAATCTCAAATCAGAATCTCAAATCATGCCTTCTTCAAATCTCTATTCTCCATTCAATTCACAGAGTCCATTAGTAAATACAGTAAAGTAAATGTAAGCAGAACCAATTTAATCCAGTGATCCTTTTGGGATAGTCCAATACACATTAGGACATACATGCCCCAATTATTTCCCACTCATTTAGAGCACTGATTTGTTTATTTGTTGATACTGCGGTCCATAATTGCATAATTAATGTACTAGGAAATCTTCCATTGCACTGTGAATTAAATGAAACAGTAACAGAAATAATATACATATTTAAATATGTCATTATACTCAGAAGATAAAGTATTCCTCACACCTTCTAAAATACTACAAAAAGAAATAGGGGCAGCAAAATATGTTCAGTTGTTTATGAATGCCAATGATAGCCCTTCATGCATGTGTGAGATTAACTCCTGACACTCAGTTTTGTTGTGGAATAGATGATGATTCTTGAGAATTCTTTATCCCAAGCTCTAATTATTCTCCTTTGTTGCTCTGAAGACATGTATTATTGAGGATGGGAGTGCATACATGTATAGGAATGCAAATCTAGGATAAAATACCTTGCTTCTTGGTTTAGTGAAAGGCATAACATTTACTATGGGGGCGTGGTGGCTCAGCGGGTAAGACGCCAGGCTTGTCGATCGCAAGTTCGGAGGTTTGAATCCCTAGCCCTGCGTGCGGAGTGAGCTCCCGCACTCACCCCAGCTCTTTACATTTATATATTTATAATAACATTTACTAATGCATCATATATATTTATATATTTATAATATTTACTAATGCATCATAGCAAAAAAATAATTTAGTCTGCAAATGGAAAAGGTTCTTACAGAAAAAATCCTAAAATATATCATAAGAACGTTGCTCCAATTTTCGTCATTGTTCTTTTTCCGTAAATGTTTTCTTTACCATTGTTAGGCCCTTTGGTGGCCTCTTTTACGACACAAGAGGTACAAGTGCTATAAATGAATGAATAACAATTATATTAGCACAACACATATCTGTAAAGCAACCTGATTTCCAGCCTTGTGGATTAAATGTAATAGTATTGAACTCTTGAACACTGCAGGAAAGTATATTCTTGGTTTGGCATATGATCCATAAAAATATGAGCCCACTTTTACTGTATATTGATACTATAATTAAGGTGATGAGGAAAGACATAGTACTTTAGGTTTCAGTAGGATACCGATGAACTTGCAGACCTAGTATAGCTTTGTGCAATAACATGCTACAGTAATTGAACAAACTTTTATACCAAGATTATATGTGACAGAACCCAGGCAATTGCTTTAGGAGAAACCTGGTATAGCCTTGCAATTTGCTGACTTTCTAAAGCAGGGCTTTCCAAAGTTTTCCCGCGGCGACACACCAACCGCTGTTGGTGTGTCGCCGTGGGAAAACCCGTAAGCGCTGGTGATGATCAGCGCTTCCGGGTTGTGTGGCGATACACCAGACTGTGTGTGGCAACACACTTTTGTGTCGCGACACACAGTTTGGAAAGCTCTGTTCTAAAGACATCTACGATTAATGTAGAATTGGAAAAGGAAGGACTCCTTAATCTGGTTTTCAAATGTAGGAGATAGCTCCTCCAGTAAGTGATGCAATTCTTTATACTATCACTTTTATCTACTTGCACAATATTTCAGTAAGCCCCTTTGTTCTTTTTTACAAGAATCCTTAGATATCATAAATACAAAAAGGAATCAAACATGAGTCTCCAAGCTTATTCTGTATGCTCTTGGGTCACTGACAATGGATGTTCATCCTTGATTTCAGTTTTGTGGTATCAGAGTAGTTCTTCCTTTCTCTCTCTCTCTCCCTCACACACAGACCAAGACACACACCCATGAATACTGACTATCACTGACACATATGTCTGTCTAAGTTTTAAAATGAGTGATTATATCAAATGAGTGCCCAATAATAGATCTTTCTTTGGCATGTGGTGACTAAAATTTGGCTAGCTTGTCACTCATCCATCAAGTTGGGGGATTTTTTTGCGAGAGAGTTTATTTTTGTCTAATTATGAAAATGATGAACAGCTGTGAGATCTTCATCTTGCAAATCATAGAATGGAAGCTCAATAACTCTGCACACCATTTGTTTATTAGCAGGTGGCAGGCACTGTGTTGTCATTCTCGGCACAGATTTTTTGCTGAAGGAAGCTAAACAGAATTGCAAACCATTTGCTTTAAGATCCGGCACAAGATTGGCAATGTGTTTGTAGGTGGAGCTGTGCCTTAGCACCGGTTGACCTTTTCTTAAACCAACTTAACACATGTGCACATGCCGTTGGGCATGTGTGCCATAACACCAGCCAAAAAAATACTCAGAAATTGCTTCTTATGACATCTAGGACAATTGTCACTCTAAGAAAAAATGAAACATATCTCACCAACAACATTCTCATGTTAAAGATGTTGGAAGGAAAGTAGGGAATCATCACAATGAAGTGTCCTATACATGCCCAAGAGAAGCATCTATGTAGCCATTGCTAATTTGCTTTAAGAACTTAATTTATAAGCTGTGATTGCAATATTTTTAGCCAATACTGTGTACAAAAAGGAATTGATGTGTTCCTTCTGAATGAGGGGGGCAAATCTGATCAGACCCTGCAAGTAGACCTTCACCTGAATGGCCAGATCTGAGCATGCACTTGGGGCAAGAGAAGCCCCCATTATACTTCTCCAGAACCTCCAAATCAGGCATTTTCGAAACTGTGGGACAAAACCCAATAGATACCTTTAAATATCTGGTGAACTTTTGCAACATGATAGAACATAAGTAAGTCATATTTCCTGTATCAGGAAATGATAAATATGATAGCATTGCTTGAAATTATAATGTGTCTTTGTTTTCTGATGGATTTTTAACATGCATATATAACATTAAGGATCAATCCAGTTTCTGGGTGGTGTTTTTACTGCGAGGAACCAAAACAAGTCATCTAGTAAAGGCATGTTTTCTGATGTTATGCAAAAGAATAAAAAATGTGCAGGTTTTGCCTGCCTCAGAACTTCCTTGTTAGATGTTCAGATATACCCAAAGCTCTGTCTCTTATAGAGAAGCAAGACAAACGGAAAAACCTTCCTTTGACAAGGACAGAAGATGACAGAGGAATGGCCCTCATTGCCTTTCTTTTCATTTACTTTTTTGGGAGGGAGGGTAGATATCCTTCCCCCAGGTCACGATTAGAGAGAACACTTTTATAACAGCTCCAGTGGTGGTCTTTTGGGTCTGTAGCCAAAGACTCTGTCTTAGTAATCCATGGATCCAGAGCTTCTAATGACTCACCCATTTCATGCCTTTTCCACATCACCTATTTGCTAGAGCTTCAAAACCAGACAGGTCATCAAAGCCTCTGGTTCCATGGACTAGCATACTCAATGTCATGGAGAAAATGTTCTGATCTCAGTGCAGGAGATAACAACCTCTGCCATGATTTCTAGCAAAAGCCATAGCAGTCACTGTGTTCTACATCTTTACTCGTTTTATTTAATTTGGAAGTCTTGAAGCAGAGGTGGGAGAATGTAACAACAAAAGCCAATGAAAGCATGAAGGCAAACCACAAATAACTTTTACAGCCCTTTGCAAAGATTTGACATTGTGTTGTTTTAGAACTGCAGTAAAGTGCAAATGGTACAGTCATACCAAAAAGAGAAAAACAGTTGCTACTTGCATGAAACTTACATTTGGAAGGAGAGAAGAGGATTGGACCCAGAATGAAACCTGCATTTAGACACTGTCTGTTGTCTGAATCCAGTGTTCTGGACAGATGCTGAATCATGGACAGAGAAAATTCTCCTTGGCTGGTTAGAGAGATTCATTCAGAGAAGAAAGGTCAATTTGCAGATGCAAAGGATTTATGTCAGTTTGGAGAAAGCTGCAGAAGTGGTCTGAGCAACTAATTTCAAAGATCTGGAGATGAAAAGAAAAGAAATATATACAGCATGAGTTGCCGATAATGAATCTAGACTCAGCAAGAGAGGCGAAGGCACAGATTGTGGTCTGGCTTGGGAAACATCAGGGTTGCTATCACCAGAAAGGATGGCCAAAAGAGTTTCAGTATTGCACTGTGGGAGAGGTATGATAACCCTCCTCCTCATTATTCTGGACCAGCTTGGTCCCACTGCCTAGGGATCTGGGAAAGCCAGACTTTTATGAACTACAATGAAGGATGTGTGCAGTCAAATACAACTCTGGACCTATGTACAGGGCTCCTGTGGGGAAATTGTTTGCAAAAATCTGTGCTAAAGGAAAGATGAGTATTTTTTTAAGGGGGCTTAACCATAATCTGTTCTACCTGGTTTATCTGAGAAAGTCTCTAGCCATTCTTAGTTGAAAAGGAGACCTGTACACACCCTTGGGGGAGAGGGTTTTTGTTTGTAATACTACAGGGAGAACCTGTTCAGTGAACAGGGCTCTAGTTTTCCAGATCATGTTCTAAAAATATATCCAGCTGTTGAGGTGAGTTAGGTGTTCACTGTATAGTTTTTTTAAAAAATCAAACCAAACTTGAAAAGTTGCGCAGTTAATCATAAATGATTTTTGCCATTTTCAATTTAAATTAATTCCTTTCCTTTCAGAGGTCCTGCTAGGAAGATTCCAGGGTGTGCCTGTTGTACCCAGAGTCTGCCCTTGTAATAACTCAGAAGTAGAGTCAGTGGAGCACATACTTGTGGTTTGTGGACTGTATACGGATCTGAGAGACACCTTTATCTCCCCTTTATTGATTTTTCAACCAGGCCATTTAAACCAAGTAAATGTAAACTTTCTTTTGTCCAACTCTAGACCCAGTGTGACTCTGGTGGTAGCCATATTTTTGGCTGCCAGGATTAGACATAGGAAGGAAGTATTTGCTGAATGCCTTGTTTTTAATGAAATGTCAAAATGTATGCTGTTTTCTTTCTTTGTTGTTAGGTTTGTTCCTGGGTCCTTTGGCTATAATAAACTTTCTTTCAAAACATCCATCCATCCATCCATCCATCCATCCATCCATCCATCCATCCATCCATCCATCCATCTAAAATGCAATATTAAAAAAAAGAGTGGAAAAACAAATCCATAGAAAAATAAGCTGACTTACTCCAGATCATACTATTGGCCCAAGTAGCTCAGTCCTGTCCACCCTGATAGACAGTAAACTTGTGCAAAGTGACTTAGATTTCCTTTGAGGAAGAGCTTTGTGCCATGGGGGTGATGTAATGCCATTCTTCAAAGCAAAGTAGTAACATGAGTGGCACCACTTAGGGCCAGTGCTGCAGGAGAAGACCCTCTCGTGCTTCACCCAGTGCTAGCTAAAGTTCTTCCAGCTGCAGGATTCAGTGTGTGCCAAAGCCACCAACTCGGAAGTCCTTCATTTTGCATCAAGGAAGCTCCAGGTTGGACAACTTCACTGCATGCTACAAGAAATCCCAGAACTTGTGTTGAAGCTGCCCAACCAGAAACACTTTAGCTAGCACTACAAGAGAAGTCTGAGAGGAGCTGCAAAGCTGAAAAAAAATGAAGTCACATGAGCGCTTCATTCTTAGAAGCAAATGTGCCATGTTGTCTCACAAAGCATCTTCAAAGGGGTCCTTTTCTTAAAACTTCAGCAAAGCGCCTCTTTGAAGATTTGCATAGCCATAATAGAAGACCACAGCTCATGTTTCAAGCAGAATTTTTCCTAGCTCTGCTTAAATAAATCAGGGAATGAACCTGAAGCCTTCTGCTTGAAAAATATATGCTGTATCCAGTGGTCCTTCTGCATGGTGTTAATAACTTGAAGCTTTTATGCATGGTTTCCAGATGTTGCACCAAGTTGTGGAATATATATTATAAAGGGCTGAAGAGGACATATATCACTATATGACTTTGTTAGAGGAATTTCTCCATCAGTACTGAGAGCAGAACTATTAACTGAAAAGGTCCCATGGCAGGAGTTCCATTCTGAAGTTTTCCCTTAGGGGATTTAATTGAATTAAGGGAATCAAGCGAGATTGCAGACCATGGAAAAGGTGACTGAACAAAAAAAGACAGGGCACATCACTTGACCACCTTCTAACCACATAAGAGGTTGAATTGAAATGGTCTTTTCCTTTGAAAGTAATGATAAAAAACCATTTGTCTTTTATCAAATTGAATGAGGAATGGAAGAGAACAACAAGCAGGATAATTTATCTGCCTGAACTAATGGTCATTAGTAACATTGAGAAGTCTCCCAGTACATGATTCACATTAGGCATGTAGTTGCTAGATTCTCTGAGGCAAATGTCGGGGACATCCATACCTCCATTGGATGGGTATGCCACTCAGAAAGGCCTTTCCCTCATGAACCTCACGAGAAGGGAGGACCTGCAACAGACCCTCTCTAGATGATCAGACAGGATGGGCAGATACAAGTTTGGTGAGGCACCATCTGATGTGTCCTGGTGCTGCGCCAGCATATGAGGACAGTATCATCTATAGTTAACTCCCACTGAGACCTGAATGTTACAGTGGCCTAAAACAGCAGACGATTATGACTATTTGAATGTTTCTGGACTACAACTCCTTACCTTCTCACAATTCGCCATGCAGACTGGGGCCGGTGGAAATGGAAGTTCAAGAACATCTGGGAAGACTGCATGTTATCCATCTTTGCTCTAAAGTGCTGTCTACACTACAAATATTAATTATACAGTTCGGACACGACTGCACAAATGTGCGGGAGGAACCTTTACCTTTTTTACTTATCAGTGACAGTGACCAATGCATTGCTTGGAATTTTATTGTTCTTATTATTGCAGACTGATATATCTTAAATCTTAATAGGATTTCTGTATACAACTTTGCTATGGAATTAACTGAATACATCCATATATGGGATAGACTCAGAAAATGTACTGATTCCTTGCACTGATGAGAGAATGCATTCTGGACAGTGATGATAGCTGCTGTTTGCCATCTGCTTTTCCAAATTCATTATAATTGTAGAAGAAATTCCCCTTATAATTAACATAGAGATTAATAACTCCATTCTACTAGACTGACATGGGAGTGATTTACTTGCTTATTTCAGTCTTCATCTTTATCCTGTAACATGACCCTGGGGGTCTGGCCATATGCCTTGGTAGCTTGATTGACATGCGGCTTAACTGCCCTTGTGCTGATGCACCTGTGAGAATTACAAGGAATTAAGATGCTGAGAAATGCTGAGTTGGGTAAACTGTTTCTTCAAAAGTGGATCCAATCAACACTTGTCACTCCATCTATTAAGATAAAAAAAATCTTTCAAAGACAAATTTGTAGCTGGACATACTGTAAGTACTTAACATGCCTCAAAGGCTGGCATACTACTAGCCCTGTGCAAAGTGATTTAGATTCATTTTGACAAAGAGTTCATGCAACCTGATTCTCTTTCTCAATATAAAGAGTCAACATTGTTCCTTTCAACAAAGCAATTTGCACCATCTCAAACTGTCTTGGATCAGTGCTGCAGAATAAGGTTCTTCCCAGGCTTCTTCCCCAGCGTAGTCCAAAGTACTTACAGGCTGTGCAGGTTTGGCTCGTACTCTAGCACCCAGCTTAAAAGACTGGGCATATGCCAATGATGCTCCAGGCTGGCAGCTGCAGCAGGCACTCCAAGGATTCCCATATTGATGAAGTCATCAAGCCACCTTTGTACAATTCTGTGAGAGACAACTTTTCTGTCTTCTCTTGCAGCACTCACTCAGATGTTTCCCTAGTGCAAGCTCTGTGGGAGAAAGCTGAAAGGTGGTCTCACAGAGAGTAAGATGAAGTAGCATGGTAGTGTTTCTCCAGACTTAGAAGGAACAGGACCACGTTGTTTTGTGAAACAACTTTAAAGGGAAGCTTCATTTGAATCTTTGTCAGTGTGAAGCACTCCTTCATATTGAAGCACACCTTCACAGTGCAAACTTTGCACACTGCAAAGTCCTATCAGTTACAACGTACTTTAGCTTTTTGCTGCAATCTAGACGTTTTGGCAAAATGTTCTATGAAAATACTCAGATACTTTGAAAACAATTTTCCCTGACTTTCTGGAGACTACCAAGTTGAGGTAGTCTAATTTAGAGAATGTCTTGGTCATTCTGTCTGCTTGTCTGCCTACCTACCTATTGATAAATAGATTTGCTCTAAATAAGTAGCTTTCTGGAGATATGCCATTCCATTATGAATGGAAATATACAGTATTGGATCTATGGTTCATCTGGTTTGCCTACATGGAATTATAATGTGGTAGGTTCTGTAATGGGAAGATTCTGCCCTTATATAACTTTCAAGATGCCTTTGCAGGTATTTTGGAACCAACCTTCTCCAACCTAGAGTCTTCCAGATGTTTTAACCTTCAGATCCTACCAACTTCAGCCAGGATGGCTAGGGATGATAGAAGTTGTGTTTCAGAAAAAATCACAATATGAAGTTTGGGCAGTTTTGACAATAACATGTTAATAGAAGCAAGTTTTATTCAGATGTAGCATGGTTTATGGGAATTTTGCCAACCTAGAGCACATCCAGCATTGATACTATAGCAATGGTAATCTCGGCAGGCTCAGGATAAGGAATGTGGGTCTACAGTATCAGGAAAGACTGGAAGAAATTGTTCCCCCCCCCCCAAAAAAAAACATACAGTGAACAAATGTTTTTGGGGAAAATCAGATACCTTCAATACGTATCTAGATAACTTGAAAAAAAAATGGACTAAGCAGAGTTTGGACAGCCATAATTATTGTTTATGCTTTCTGTATCGTATTTTATTTCAAACTGCTTATGAATGAATAAAAATATGATTAGATGTGACTTAACACAGGTGCAATAAATCCAAATGCAATTAGCTTAGGAAGCAACTGTATTATTAATATCAATATTGAGAAAAGTTTACAGGCTGGAGCAACTCCCTTTTGAGAAGCATATAGGCTCTGCACTAAGATCAGCAAGCTGGAAGTTCTATTTATTGATGTACTTATTTTTATTTGTCATTGAAATCACAATACAGACTATAAAACAGAAGAGTGACATCAATGGCATTAAAATCAAAACCAAAATTAAAATCAATCATCAAAGTAACTAAAGCTTTGGGGGAAAAGAGGTTTTTTTGGCTAAATGCTGGGAAAGTGAGAGCCAGACACACCGCCTTGGGGAGCACTTGCTGTAGCCTGAGAGCCATATAGGAGAAGGCCCTTTTTGTACCTACAGTATTAGTCAAGCTTCTGCAAGCAAGGCATCTTCAGAAGGGGTTTTCCTACTGATGTTTAAGTAACCGGGCAAGTTCATAGCAATAGAATCAGTCCTGCAGATAGCTAGGCCTCTGGGAGTCAAGGAGCATGTTTAAACTTTGAAATTGCTTTTCCCTGAGCAGAACTTTCTCCTTACTATTGTGGCCAAAACCTGGCTCACCTAAAGGAACCAAATCACATTGAAGATACATCATAAATTTATTAAGCATGCAAACAACTACAGCAGAGCTTTCCAAACTGTGTCAGGACACGTTAGTGTATCTGCTGCAGTGTCTGGGTGTGTCGCGGCTGCTGCTGCCTCCGAGCCCTGCCAGGATTCCGCGCAGGTCCTAGTGCCTGCCTTGTGCCTGGCTGCCTCCAAACCTGCTGTGATTTTGCGCAGGTCCTAGTGCCTGCCTTGTGCCCTGCTGTAAGAGTGTGTCGCGAAATGATGCCCTGCTGTAAGAATGTGTCGCGAAATGATGCATTTCTAAAAAGTGTGTCACCAACATGAAAAGTTTGGAAAACTCTGAACTACAGGGTACACCGAACTCCCAGCAAAGCATTGGCAGCTTACTGAGCAGCCCTGGACAAAAGCAGCACCATAGCTTATATATCTTTGGCCTACTCCATTATAAAGGCAAGACAAAGAAAAAGGCAGGCACAGCAGAAATTACAGCATGATGTTGGAACATTTTTGATAAACCCATTGGGTGGCATTATTTATCCTTTCCTACTAGGTCAGCAGTTATGCTAGTTATACTATCTTTGAGATATGGTCAGTGAATATATACAATTAGGTTCCTTGGGCCACTGGTTCCTATCTGAAAACTCCCCCTGTCGCCACTCAGGGTCAATTCAGCTTGCTGTGAAAGTTTTCTTACAAGGGCACTTGAAGCAGTTCACATGTATGGAGGGGCATCTTATACGGTTGGTAGTGAATGCAGCTCACATGTGTATGGAAGGGTACCTTTTACCACCACATTGCCAACAGCACCTCCACTTTGTCTGGATTTAATTTAAGCTTCTTTTCATTCCTTACTGATTGTCAGGCAACTTTCAAGGCTACTTCTGGAATTAGAAGGTAAGGAGCAGTAGAGTTAAGTGGCATCAGCATGCCAACACTTGCTTGACCTTGAAATAATGTCCACATCCTCAAAAACTATAAGCGGAAAAGAAGCCATGTGCAACTGACAAGCACTTGCCAGGGTGGCCTTCCTAATTCTGGAGTCCAAAATGAGGTGTCAACTTTATCTGCAAAGAATAGTGAACGTTGTTCACAGCAAGCCTCCAAATGTTCTGGCTCCCCTTAATGGAGGAGAAGCCAAACAGATGGAAAAGCATCACTGCACAGATTTACTGGAGGCTGAGAACTCGGCTTTCTTCATAGCACCTATTGCTGTGGAATAGCATTGTAAATGGGCCTGAACAGGGGACCCATTCTTCCATCTTCCTGGATAACAAGGCTACCAATGGAGTACTCAGTTTTGGGAACTGTGTTGAAGGCATCTGAAGGTTCACAGGCTCATAGCTCTCTTCCCACACATTCCCTTGACAGTTATGCTAAGCCATAATGTGGCTTATTTGTTTGTCTGTTTGCTTGTCTAGCAAGATACACAAACAGTAGTTAGGAAATAAACCATGGTTTCTATTGGGACAGTAAATCTCTATTTGAAATCGTGAAGCTTTTGGTTTTATTTCATCTCCTTAGTTGGAACTGGGTGTTAACATGAGGTATGCAAAGGGAAGCACAGGTTGTTTGTGGCTTCCTGGTTTTTTTTTTTTTGGTTTATCCTTACACCACTGTCCAGGCCTTGAAGCAACACAAGGAAATGGCAGCTTTAAAAAATGGAAGGAAAACCTGAACTGTTTCCTTGTCCGACAGTCTGATTTTAGCTTGTTTCTGGTTCAGTAAGCATAGTTAACACAATTTCAGTATGATGCACGAACATGGGCATTGTGTAAGGTTACTCCTATTAGGAAGGGCTCTGCAGCAGTTTGCATTCAGAGGCAAAAAGGTGCTTCAGAAGATACAGGGTACTCACGTTGTACTCCAATCTCTCCAATTCCTTAAGCAGCTGCCTCTTTCTGGATTCAGAGCGGCAGAACAACCCTGGGGAAAATATGCATTTGGTTTCAGGCAAGCATTTTCAAACGTGTGGTGCCATGCTCCCCTAAAATAGGAAGCATCCATTCAAATTTATTTGTTTTATTTCCAGCTCTGAGGAGATGCCCCTTTTGTTTCCCTCTTCTGCACCAACTAGGCACCGTGAGAGCTGCAGGATTCTTCCCCCCTGCTTTCCCCAACAGTCAAATCTCTGCAGATGCTGTATCCCCTGCCTGTTTGCCTTCAATCCTTCTGGCCCCCCGAGCTGGAGATGCCAATTGCAGGCCTTGGCTACATTCAGACAACACTGCAAACCTGCTTGTATTGGGCCTAGCATGTCAAGTGTTCCCAATGCCTTGTGTTCATTTCCCATCCCAAATAAAATCTCCAGAGTGATGGGAAATGGGTTGCACTGCTTCACTTTCTTTTGGTTGCGTTCCACACGTGACATGGGCTCCAGCCTTTCCTGGGACTTGTTGCTCTGCAGAGGCTGCTCTGCCTGCCCACCTACCTTTCACTTCTTCTGGCTTCCTCAGATTGGTTCATCGTTCCCAGGGTGTCATGAACCACCAATTGAGAAGAATACGGAGACATTGTACACTGGTGTCTGAAGTTCTTATTATATTTATCTCAGTATAATTGCCAAACCACCTGAGCTTCGTGTTTGAACAAATCCCCTAGAGGACAATTTATATTATCCTTAAGCTTTTTGGCTGTTGCCCTTTTCCTCCCCCGCAACCCAACATTCAGGGGTAATCCTCTATTTTTTTGCATTTTCTTCTTCAGCACATTCATCCCATACCT
The DNA here is from genome assembly GCA_023362775.1 of Charina bottae. Lineage (NCBI taxonomy): Eukaryota > Metazoa > Chordata > Lepidosauria > Squamata > Charinaidae > Charina > Charina bottae. The sequence continues at coordinate 87,548,555 of JALMGJ010000002.1, read as the reverse complement.
ATTTCAGTGGTTTGCCTAGGTAGATTTTCCCACATGAAGGTATTTCATGTACTGTAAATCAAACAGCAAATTTGTGAAAGCTTTAATCTCTTTATAAAAGGTCTACTAACTTATTTTACTGACTACATAAAAAAGACAGCTTGGAAACTACTATGCCCAATTACTTTGGGCCTGCCTCTCTCTCATTAAGAAAAAAAAAGTAAGCATAAATATGGAAATCATATTTTGGAGTATGAAAAATCAATATCTTCTAAGAAGCTTGCCTTCAGTGCATTTGCAAATTACCACTTTGTAATGGCCTATTCCTCTGAGGATCATAAACTTCGCTAACTAGATTGCTGTGGGGTTGGGAGAGCTGAAAAGAGAGAATAGGCATATGAGTGACAAACTCCCAGTATGCATTGTGGGAAGGGAGGGTGATTTTCTGTTCTTGAGTAGTGTCACTTTGATGATCTGTGGAGAATTTGCGAGCACTATTTTTTGAAAGGTGATCTTTCATGAGGCTAAACAGGAGATTCTACTCAGCTACTCTGTTATGACTGCAAAAACTACAGATCTTGATCAGGTCATTCAAGGTTCCCTGAGAATATTCACGAGGAATTTAAATATTCTTTTTTTCTTAAGCAGACTATTGTTAGCCTAGAAATACCTTTAAGGAATGCCAGAAAAGACCATTTGTAGCATCTTAAAGATTAATAAATGTAGTACAGTATAAGCTTGTGTGGATTACATTCCTGTTTCTTCTGACCAATGGGCTATAGTCTATGAAAGCTGATACCATCATAGAAAGGTATATATCTTTAAAAGGGATTTGTTGCAACATTCATATCAAAAGATATACAGGTATCATAAAATGTATATCTGATCGAATCAAATTTTACCTTGTGGTACTTTTCATTCAATGAAGGCCAAAAAATAAAATGGAAAAAGTTAAGAATCTTCTTGAAAAATAATGACATTAAACACTGTTATAATTACTTTATTTAAGTGTAAACTAAAACTAAGTAGAAGAACAAACTTTTCGTGATGGTACATAACGTTATTTCTTAATTAGCTTTTCACCTTTTGGTTCACCAGTTAAATGTGGAAGTTCATAGGCAGTTGCCTGACAGTTACTAACCAAGCCTCTACCACTTTCTCATATAGCTTTGGTTGGCTTCAAGTCCAAGATAGCAACATATAAAGAAGGTAGTTTAAGACTCTTAGTTTGAATTAACATTTTCTTAGTATTTATCTATGTGTAGTAGGATCCATGTGGAAACGAATATTATCTCCCAGCTCTTACAAAATATGGAGAAGCCCATACTATTTTTGTGGGATCTTATCATCAGGATCAGTGCCTCATCAGGATTGGCCTTGGAGTTCATAAATCCATGTTAGCAACACCCCTGTCTTAAATTAGATCTAGTTTAATAAATAGACACATACTGGAACTGAACTTCTTTTTTTGTCTAACATAATAGATTCCATTTGAACTCCTAGTAATCTTTTTTTTTAATTTAAACTTTATTGATTTTCAGAGTATAAATAAAATAATCCTAGTAATCTGATTGATCAGAAAATACTTACTATTGCATTTCTGTGTCACACAGATGATCAAGAAGTATTTATAAAATCACATTTGGTGAACAGTATATGATGAAACATCTATGTGTTAGAGATGGGTTCGACACTCATTATAGTGGAGTTTTCTGCTTTGTCTGCCACATGTCCTCTCCAGTGATTAGACAACTTCCAAAATCTACTGTAATTTTAACATTGCATGTCTCTGTACCTGAAAAATTAGGTATTTTTGCCTTTTGGACTACTGTGCTTGTGTGGTACTAGGACCTCCCCTTCTTTCCCCCAAAACTCCTGTGGCAGAAATGTACTCCTGTGCACATATGCCCCCTTACTGCTTCAGTGGATATTGTGTGCAATGACAAGTTATGGAGATGAATGAACGTTTATATTCTTATCACAGTGTGCATCCCATTTAGAATAATGTATGCTGTCAAAAAATATTTGTGGTTATGTATATTCAATTTCTTACTATTGCATTTCTGTGCAAAATACCTGTTTTCTGTGCAAAATACCTGTTTTGCAACAGAGTTTGCACATCCGGCTATTGAGAATATATAGATGACAGAACTGGACATTACAAAAGGTTCAGCAAACATCTAAAACCTTGAGATGTTACAACTTGGAGAATTAGAATTAAATGGCTTCCATTCTGCTAATTAGAAGGGTGTACTGTGAGAATGTGAAACACAACAGTACAGCAAGCATTGTCAAGGCCCAATAGTATACATTTCTAAGGTTTTTACTGTTTTGCAGTCAAAGAGGTTATCATTTCTATGATGTGATAATAAATTGCCCAGAGTTAGCCCTCAGTATAAAATGGGGACATTTTTAAAAGCACTGCTCCACTTGACAAATCTATTAAATCAACCTGTAGAATAAATAGTATCTTAGATAGCTGCAAGTGGGAAAAGGACAATATCTGTGCAAGATGTCATAGCAACACAAGTTGCTTAACTGAAAAACTGCATCTGAACTGAAAGCCTGGGGAAGAAGTGGGTAGTTAATCAACATGGGACTAAGACAGCCAATCACATGCTGTATTCAAAGTCCCAAATTCTCCAGGTGGGATTGAAAACATGTAGCAGTTGTCGAAAGATAAGCTATCTTGCCTCCAGGTCTTTTCTGTTCTCTAGTATAAATCTACCATGGATTGACTCAAAAATTAATTCAAGAAGCTGAAATTCTTGTAAAAGCAAAAAATCCATTGTTATCCTTTTACTTCCTCCATACAACACACTGTTAATCTTTTAGAAGAAGAAATTCTATTAACCTTCGTGTTTCTCAGAAAGTATTTATGGATTGCAGAAGGATAAAGGGGAAAAAATGACAATGTCCTCTGAGTATTTTTTGGGATAGTAGAACAAAATTTCTCCTATAAAGCTATGTTTTGATATATCTTTATTATTTTAATGTAATCAGATTATGTGCTTTGCCGATTAAGAACCACCACCTGCAGACAGAGGGAATGATCACCTAACTTTTCAGAGATGCTCAGTTCTCCATTTTTGAAACCTTTATGGACACTCAGAATTGTATCCAATAGTATCCTTTTCTTGGAGGAAGGCAACCCTTAGATATAGCCCCATAAGACTGGGTTATATCAGGCAATGGCTTGCCAGAAGAGAGTTTGCCCACCCGGTAGGAACATTTACAAAGGCCCCTTTAGAGTCTCCCCTTCTTGTGAGGTATGTGGAGTATGGATCAGGCAATGGGCCTTCTTGGTGGTAGCCCCACCCTATGGAAATCTTACAAGCGGAAGTATGGATGGCTTTTTGAAAGCAAGTGAAGCTGTACTATTCCAGCAGGCTTTTGTCCCTTAGCGGTGTTTGCACAGCCATCATAGGTAGATGGTGATGCTGATGCACTGTTCATTGTATTTTGGAATTATTTACCACCCAGAGTCTGTATGGATTAAGGAGACCTCTAAATGGAGTAAATAAAGAAATAAACAAGCAAATACATTTAGTCAAACTTTCAGAATCATAATCATTAATAACTTTACAAATGGATTCTTCAGTCTTATAAAATATATACTTTATATTTATATTTGTGACTTTGAGTCAGTGTTGACTCCGGGCAGCTGCCTGGACTAGTCCCTACAGTTTTCTTGGCAAGATTTCAGAAGTGGTTTGCCCTTGCCTCTTTCCTGGGGCTGAGAGGGAGTGACTGGCACAAAGTCACCCAGCTGGCTTTGTTCCTAAGGTGGGACTAGAACTCACGGTCTCCCAGTTTCTAGCCAGGTGTCTTAACCACTGCACCAAACTGGCTCTCAAATAATATATAAGCGCTCCATAAACAGGACAGTAGGAAGTAAAAAAAAAGTTAATTCTTTAGTTTCAAAATCATTACATATGAGGACGTTAATATATTGAGACATATCTTTTACGAAGAATCATACAACATCAACTGAAGCTGTACCAAACAGCTGATCATGCTTTAAGTAAGTGTAAGCTCTACTCTACTCTGCCAATTTTTACACAAAAATATTATATAAAAGACCATCTCTTTCAGGAGATTCCTCAAAGCTTTTGCCAGCATTAGATTTTGCTGGTCATGCAACTTTTTCCCCCTTAACTCTTATTGCCAAGTGATATGCTTCATTATTAATGCTGGGCTGAAAATGCATTTCTTTTTTTCCATTCAGATTCAATTTTATGGAAAACCAATTGCTTTTGACTTTTTCCCCCAAAAGGAAAAGAAAGTTTTGGTGAATTATACAGGGCTGGAGTGTGACATTCTTGCTTGTCCTTTAATTAAAGGATGGTGAGTGATCTGTGGATGTTGTCTTGCATTCCATTGTATATTTACTTCTCCTGCGCAATTCAGTATCACTGTACTTTCAAAATTATAAGACTCATCAGAGTTGTTTTTCCAGCTTGTGTGTGAATCTAAGAAGTTCACAGTAGGTTTTGATCTTTCTGCTGGTGAAATAAACATCCTATTTGTTACTAAGGGACCAGCTTTCCATATAGATAGCAACCTATAAAACGATGAGACACAGCAGAAATCTTATCATCCTTTTTGAAAGTGCCAATTATGTAGCTTTTTCTGACTGAGAAAGTTTTCGTAGGCTTGGATTTGAAGCACAGGGTAGAAGGGACATATATTATCCAGAGATGCAGGTAGGAAGAACATTGGCAATGCAGGGAATATTGTAGTCAATCAAACGGCTGCTTGTCGCATAAAAATGAACACAGCTTACTTTCATACACCATCCATCAAAAGCAGGATTGTGTGATGCTTTATGTTAAAAAGTCAAACAGGGAGTTAATATTTTAAAGAGTTCAGGGCCATGTCTCTCCTGCAGGCAGGTGATGTGCAGAGATGGAAGTAATTGAAATGGAGGAAGGATGAAATTTAGACAGCACTCTGGATGATAATATATGCTCAGCAGAGAGTTATAATGAGGGTGGAGTGATAGCAGGAAGTGTCAACTGGGATTTTATTTCATAATAATGAGCTGTGATTTGAGGCAACTTCCTTCTCAGCCTCGGGCCAGTATATGAGGTGCTGGTACACTTCCAAATGGAGTGGAAGCACCCCTTACCCTAAGTTTTAGCTGTCCCAAACTATAATAGGCCCTGCCAGCTCAAGCACCTTTTAGAAAACGTAGAGCACATAGCTGTACATTTCTGGGATGAGTACATTTGACTCCTCTGTACTAATTCTGTTTACTTTAGTTAAAACATTTCAGCCTTTAAGGACTGAAACCTTTCTATGCTAGAAACGCATGATAACAAAAGACTAATGAAACCAACAACTACTAGTAATAAAAAGATCTCCCTCCCCTCCACAGTCCAATATAACACGTTCAAAGGAAGGCTTGTGATCATAAATAGGTCTTTTTTTAAAAGTGGTTCGGTTGGGCATGGAGAACTCCAGGTGGCAATCATGTGTAAGGCCACTCCAGAGAAGGTTAATTTTGTATTAACTAGAAAGAGTCCTCAGAAGAAAGCAAGTGAGGCTTCAAGGTCTTAGCAAGTTGGAACTAATAGAGATGTTTTTTTCAAGTAATTTGGTCCTGTTTGAACAATTAAAGAGTAGAACAAGTGGACAGAACTGAGCTTAGAAAAGCACTGACAGTGTCCTGCACCAGCTAACATTTCCAACCCATCTTCAAAACAGCCCCATGTAACAATCCAGCCGGGTTGTCAAGGTATGGACAATAAGGCAAGACCTCTCTCTGCATCTTGTAGAAGTATGGATGGCAAGTGTAGGCATCTGAGCTTGCCAAGAATTGCAGAAGGTACTTGGTCTTTTAGATCATATAATATTGGTTATAACCAGCCATCTAGAGCAGTATTCCTCAACCTCAGCAACTTTAAGATGTGTGGACTTCAACTCCCAGAATTCCCCAGCCAGCTGGCTGGGGAGTTCTGGGAGTTGAAGTCCACACATCTTAAAGTTGCTGAGGTTGAGGAACACTGATCTAGAGCACTTGGTTTCCCTGATTGTAATATACCTGTCTTTTCTGGATTAAGTAACTAAAGCAACCTCTAAACTAGTTATTAGCAGGCCAGGGTAGGCCGATCCATTTCTGTGTCTGCCTTTGGGGGTAGATTTCTCATCTACCAAATTGCTGTACTATTTTTTAAATTTAAAATTCATAGGAAAATTTGTCAGACCAGACCTAAGCCATAGTAATAATTGTGAAAGGTTGATGAGAGGTCTCTTCTACCATATTCAGCTAGTCATCTCAAACAGACATTCGCTACAGCTCAAATCCAAACACTAAGCTTAGTTGATTTCATACAGTGGGTTTGGCAAAGATTTAGGCACAAGGTTTCCAGGACGTTTTGTCTGGCTCCCAAGTTTGCATGACCTGGAAGGTACATGTAGCAACATAGCAAGTTGATGCACTAGTTATGTTCATCTCTGCTTTATGTAATTTTTTAAAAAAAAATTACATATGCAATAGGCATTTTACAATGTAGGTAAGAGATCCACACCTCACAAAGAAATGAATGAGATAGGTTTAGATACCCAGTATGTATCTCACACTAATAATAAATTATAAACATTCCCATTGTTTATAAAGCAAGAGAACTTGACTCAATATAAAAGCCTTAGATGCCAGGGTCAAAATGGATGTGTGTAGAGATGAAGGGATGGCACTAACTGTACAACTATATTATTTAAAAAAATGAGAAAAACTAACAAAGGATAGAAATAATGGGAAGGATTAGGATGTGAATTAATATACTGAATTATTATTATTTATTTATTTATTTTCTATCCCGCCTTTATTATTTTTATAAATAACTCAAGGTGGCGAACATACCAAATACTCCTTCCTCCTCCTATTTTATGACATATTCAAAAAAATATTTTTTGAATGCAGGACTATAGAAAAAAGACTGGAAAGTTGGAGTAAGAATAAGAAATCAGGAACCCCTGAACAACTACAACTACCTCTTCAAATATACCTGCTCAGATGAGGTGAATCTAAAAGAAAGTATAAAGCAAGCCATTATCTAAAACCAATCATCTCTCCCCTGTGCTTAGAAAACTCCTGATAAACTGTTCTCTCTGATCTGAAGATGGGGTTGCTGCTCACTGAAGTCCTATACATACCCCGTTCTTTCCAGGTGGAAAGGTGACAAAAAACCAAGTAATGAATTTATACAGACATGATGTTTGAGAAACTTGCTGAGGCATATAAGCCTAGGTATTCTGCTTTTTGGAACCATTGCTGGGAAGAAACATAAATGCAACCTGTATAGCTATATAGTTGCTAAAGTACTTAATAGAATATATGGTTAGAGGAAATGTGTGGTGCTTTATAGGCTCAGGATTATCACAGTGGTTGTGGTGGACCCAATGAGAGATTGTGATCCTCAGTGGGTTCATGACGCATAGGAAAATGAGCTTCACTATGGCTCCACAGGGGGAATTTAAAAAGTCAAGATGGCAGTCACAACAACATGATCCTGGTGCACATGAAAGGAGGAGCATCAATTATGTGGTCACAGTTGCTATCTTGATTTCTTTTATTCCCTTCCCCTGGTTTCCAGGGCACTTGTACCAAATAGAGATGATGGGTAACTACACCCATTGATTTATTAAGAAGTGTGTTCACTTGCTCAGAAAAAAAAGGCAAAAGTAAAGAAAGGGGGAGACTTGGAGTATCTTCATCAGTTTTGTTTCTTGCAAATGGGTACTTTGTGGAAGGATTCATCTACTCTGACAGTTATTTTGCGAGATTCCTTATAAAATACTCTCAAAATTTCACATGTATCTACCAGCACCACAATTTAAGATTCTCTGACAGAGAATATTATTTTAGTCTATAAAATGTTGACAGAAGGAAGTTTGTCCCATAATCAAGAGAATGATGACATCAATTCATCAAATCCGTAAGTCTATGTCATAAAGCTTCGAGGTTTCTAATGCACCAAAGAGAGAATCAATTTAGACAGTCATTGCAAATCAAAAGAAACAGGGTAATTCCAAGAGGCACATTTATAATTAAAATTATACCACTGTGACCACAGCTTTTCCCATTAGGAACAGACCAGGCTTAGCTGCAGAGGATTGCATGAAGTCACTCTTGGTCTAAGATGTAGAAATGTAGTGGAAAATAACTTCTTCTTGTCAAGCATCAAAGGTTCCTATATATGGCAGTGAGTCCATATTTCTTTTGAGAACTAGAAATTCAAGCAGGAATTTTTGCTTAACATTTATATCTTACAGTATATGCGACTCTTCTGAGTTTCAGCTATTCAATAGGCACAAAGTGCTGATTCAGTTCAGAAAATGGATTCATTTTGAATCAATTAATCAATGCAGACATTCAAATCAAATAGTTGAATTGGTTCAATTCAGATAGTTGAATTGGTTAAATTCAGATTTCTGAACAGATTTCGAAAAAAAACATTTTTCCGCTTGTTTGGAAGACTGAATAATTTGGAGGCATTCAATTTAATGAATCACCTTTCTCATTTGATTCAGTGATTTAATCAAATCACCTTTGGATCTAATCTCCAAATCAAAAATATTCATAGCTCTAGTATTCATGCTCAAATGATTGGTCTCATGTGACATATCAAATTAAACTGAAAATCAACCCCAGGGTTTAATCCTATTTTGCACTTCAATAATTTGGTAAATGTCTGACTTTGCAAATCATCCCAGGATCAGTTTCTTCTGTTTTATACTTTGGTCAGTAATCTACATTAATCTCTTTGTAAATTTTTTGCTTGCTTGTTTTATTTCATGTTCTTTCTAATCATTTTTAAACACCTTCAGTTGATGCAGCTTTGTATGTGTCCCATCCAATCCATTTGTGCCTTGAGTGAGAACTCTGGGTTGATTTGTTCGATGATCTATTTGTTTGCTTTTTTGGCTGATCTCTTGTGCTACTATTCATGAAATGCTAGGTTTCCATGGATTAATACCACTGTTTCATTTTCAAACAGGATTATCTAGTGAGTAATACAGTACATTGTATTAAATTGGCGATCACTCATAGCCGAGTAAGTTTGTCTTCCAAAGGTAAAATTTTAACAGTGGATCCGTAAGTGGCTATAAAGGCCAATTCTGGATCCGCACAACCTCCCACAATGAGGGCATAGGTTTCCGGGTGGGAGATGGTCATGATGAGTGTTTGCCTGACGTGCCTTCCTTTTAGCTCTTTTCTCCCTTTCGCCCTGTACTCGTGCTTCTTCAACTTAAGAATGGAAAACGGAATATTGGTGGACAGCAAAAGAGATTCAAAGTTACTCTCAAAGCTAATTTAAAAAAATGTAATATCAGCATTGAGAACTGGGAAGCCCTAACTCATGAGCATTTCAATTGGAGGTCAGCCTTTATTAATGGCGCTATGGACTTTGAAGAAGCACGAGTATATTGTATTATTCTGCAGTGATTCCACAGTTATGATAAGTTGTCAGAAAAAAGGACGCTTGTTGTAGGTCTAGAGCCCTGAATTTATCAGCCAAGAACCAGAAGGGTTTAAATGCTAATCCTTGTTCCTTTGGTAATACACAACATGTGTTACCTTGGACAAGATGCTTGGTATCTACATTCATCAAGGCCATTCATCTGAAAAGATTCCCAGAGATTCTCAAACTAGAAATTCACTGACTGGAAGATTAGACCTTGGCTGAGGACCCTGTGAACATCAATAATAGAAAAGGGGAGCATTCATCATTGCACTAACATAGAATATAAATTAGATATTTATTAAATTCATGTCTGATATCAAATCAGGATCTGCAGATATTGTGGAGGGAAGAAGGTAGAGCAATGGGTAAATAGTGCTGGTAAGAAATTTAATTTAGATACATGTACGATAATATTCGGAGGGCATATTTACATCCATCAGAAAACTCAGGACAGGAATTCATAGAATGATAATGAAAAAGCAGTTTGTGGAGAGTTATGGGGATTAAAATTAGTGATAAAATGATTTAGAGAAAAGGTTATACAAGATTAAAATCTATGTAAATGAATAAATCAAAGCATAACTTGAAAGATGAGAAGCTGAATTAAACCCCATTTCAGACCTGAGTTTCATATCTGAAGCCTTTTGTTTTACTTACACAGATGTGTATGTCCTAACACACTCATGTTTTCAGGATTGCTTAATGTAACAGTTTGGGAAATTGTACCCCAATTTCAGTTTTGATTCAGATAAATTCATTCAGTTTATAGGCAAATACAAACTGTTGTTTGATTACTTTGACTACATAAAAAAAATTAACATTTAAAACTGATTAGCTGACCTTTGGAAAATTCCTAGCAAACTAAGCAAATAGGGTTTCTAAGTCTGACACTGAATTAAACATCATTCTTTGCTTCCTTTGAAAACAAGGAAGCAATTACATATTACTACCGGTGTAATATGTTAGTGAATGGATAAAAGGAGGTTAAACGTCAACAAAGATACTTAAAATCTTCAGCAGGCTTTGGTCCCAGTAAGATCACAATATGTGATACTAGTATCATCAATACATTAAGCAATTTTCAGGATTCTCACCACTAATTTTAAGCATATTAAAGGTTTCTCATACCAGGCAGAGTATTTTTTTTAACTAAACAGTTAATCCTTGGGCTTTGTTTAAACCCCCTATTTTAAAACTTACCTTGAAAATGGTTTGCTAAGTGGAATGAGCAATTGCTGAAGACAAAATGAAATTCTTTTTCCTTATACTCCCTTGTGTTACAGGCAAGGAACATGTACGACTCTCTCAAGAGAGTGTGGCAAAAAGACAGGGTCAGATCACATATCACTGCCCATGACATAAGCCATCGTTTTTAACCACTGTGAATGTTCAACTGATTTTTAAAGCCAATCATTTTCCTGGAGGTGCTTGTTTCTTCCATTTTTTTTAAAAAAACCCTGATTCTTGACAACACTGAGGACATGTATTACATCAGATATGGAGGCATCAACCACTGCTATGTTTAAAATGCATGTGCATGAAGGGGAAGCTCATGGAACCAGTTCAGATTTATGGAACCCCCCACACAAGGGCTTTAGAAGAGTACTTGGATGCTGCATACAAGACCTATTATCATTGCATGAAATACTTATTTGGCCTATGGACAATGATTTCCCCGTGATATATGCATCTTTTGTACGGATGGAAATTAACAAGTTTGCTACTGTCAACTACAAAATAGAAATTGGGCTTCCTCTTGGAGCTATAAAGGAGATACATTTGAAAATGTGATGAAATGATCTCCCCAAGCAAATGAGTTATTAGAAAAGCAAATCAGTGCTCTGTAGATATGAAATTAGTGCTGTGCATGAACATTCTCCAGCAATTTTTTCCTCCTAGTTCTCCCTGAGTTTAATGGAATGTAATATTGTTCTGAAATTTCTTTCAAAGAAGAGTATTACATGACATTCTCATAGGTGGAATAAGAAGTTCTTATTTAGTGATGGTCAGTGTATGGATATTTGTCTGAATATCCTGTTTTTCCTGGTACAATCATCTCTCCAACAGTTTATGGCCTCCCTAGTTTTCCACACTTTTTAATTCCCAGAGAAGAAAGAATTCTTCCATGGGGCCTTTTCAGATTGGGAAATGTAACAGCCAGGTAGATTTCACAGGATTGAAAGATGGGTGACAGAAAATAAGAAGATCAGCACTGGGACCCTCAAGCAATAAAAGGATATCACAGTGCCACAAAGAGAACTTCAAAATTCTCACGCACTCTGAATTTTTTTAAATTTATTTATTTACTATGCCATCTTTATTATTTTTATAAATAACTCAAGGTGGCGAACATACCTAATACTCCTTCCTCCTCCTCTTTTCCCCACAACAGCCACCCTCTGAGGTGAGTTGGGCTGAGAGAGAGGGACTTGTGCTGGCTAGCCTCGAGTATCAAGTTACACAGAGTCTCTGCTTGTGAGCTGCAGGCAGGAATTCACTCACCAACAGCCAGAAGTTATGCTGTAGGGCAGAGCTTTCCAAACTGTGTGTCGCGACACAAAAGTGTGTCGCCACACACAGCGTGGTGTGTCGCCACACCACCCGGAAGCGGCGGCGTGCGCGCGCACGCCCCCGCCATGCACGCGCGCCCCGCCGCACGCCCCCGTGCCGCCGCACGCCCCTCCCGCGCCGCTACCGTGCGCGCGCCGCCGCACGCCCCCCCCCGCGCCGCCGCACGCCCCCCCGCGCCGCCGCACGCCCCCCCGCGCCGCCGCCGTGCACGCGCGTGTCACCGCTGCCGCCGCCGCCACCAGGTGTGTCACCAGCGGCGGCACTTTGGAAAGCCCTGCTGTAGGGAAAAGCTGAGAGAGAAGTCTAGAGTTCGTTTGCCGAAGTCAGAGTTAATCCAGAAGACAACCGATATTCCAAAGCCAGGTCAGGGGTGGTAACAGGTAGGTCAGCGAGAAGTCAAAGCCAAGTCAAGGAGTCCAGAAAACAGAGTAACAGTAGTCCAAACCGAGTCAGGAAATCAGGAATCAAGCCAGGTTGCCAGAGTGGTTGCGAAGCCAATATGCTACGTTGCTCCCACAACCCACTCACCGCTCTGCTGGTTATTTATTAGGAGTTTAGGAGCTGTCATCTGGGTCCTGCAAAGACTCCACTTCTCCTCTGAGTAAATCTCTTGCAGCTAACCGGGCACTTCTCCTTCTGTCCTTTAAGGCGAGGCGTACACGCCTTCGTCTCTGCCCTTTGGGTGATTCAGGTGAGCTGGGAGTCTGATGGGATCCAGCTGGCTGCTGGCTAGAGGGTGGGGACAAACCACCATCCCCGGCTTGCTCCCCTGTAGCCTCGGGTATTGCCAACTTCCCACTGCCCTGTGGTGCTGGGTCTTCGTCTGGGGCCGTGCCTGTTTCTGGGACCTCGTCTGGTTCAGTCCCCTGGGGGTTCACCAGGGGCAGCTCGTCTTCTGACTCCTCACTGAAGTCCTGGGGCAGAGGCTGAACCAGGACAGGACTGGCCCAAGGTCACCCAGCCGGCTTTCATGCCTAAGGCGGGACTAGAACTCTCAGTCTCCTGGTTTCCTATTGGCTCCTTCCCAGGGCTGAGAGAGAGTGACTGGCCCAAGGTCACCCAGCCGGCTTTCATGCCTAAGGCAGGACTAGAACTCTCAGTCTCCTGGTTTCCTATTGGCTCCTTCCCAGGGCTGAGAGAGAGTGACTGGCCCATGGTCACCCAGCCGACTTTCATGCCTAAGGCGGGACTAGAACTCTCAGTCTCCTGGTTTCTAGCCCGTTGCCTTAACCACTAGACCAAACTTTTAAATAAATTTAAAAAACAGACAAGTCTTTCAGGGGAAGAAAACTTTGAGAAATTGCTAGGCAGAACTGGACACTGAATTATATATAACAGATTGAAACACATTAAAAACATACTTGGAAATAAATAAAAATTGAATGTATACAATATATTGCCAAATAATAGTTGGAATGAGGTCAAATTAAGGAATTTGAGGATTTTTTCTGCTAGTAGGGACATCCCTGAGTAGAGCAATACCATTACAGCACATTACAGTAGGCTTACAGAAAGACAGCTTGATTTTTATCAATCTCCCTTCATCTGCCGCTCCACATGCTACCTCTACCCACTGTTCTGGAGATCAGATTTTGAGACTGAAAGTGGTTTCCCTTGCTTTCAGCCCTTCTCTCGCATTAGAGCATTTTACCTGTGTTTATTAAATAGGTTATTCTGGACTAGTTTGATTCATTGTAGGAAACATACAATGATCTCTTTTCAGGGAAAAAACCCAACCTATTTCCTATGCTCAAGAAGGGCTGGGAAAGAAAAAGGATGTTACAGTGATGTGCAGATTTGGAAATTAAGAGGAAATCCATTGACTGCTGATCAGCTGTAAGGACATGTAATGGGTCCTTCTTGGTAAAGAAGTACCACTTCCAAATTTTGCCACAACTTTTCTTTTTTGTTACATCTGAACAAGTATCTTAGGTAGTAGGTTGAGTAGTGATTCAACATTTGGAATACAGCTTTCAGGAGGAAAAGACAAGCTTATGCAATTTTTTCTGTTGAACAACTCTGACATCAGCAGTATCTAACTTTTTGTTCTTGACTCCTTAATACAAACTACATACTGTATCTAGTCCTGCTAGATGCCACAGGTTGCTCCTGGTCAGAACTTTGATTGTCAAACAATTTGTAGCTCCAGGCTCTCATTGGATTAGTATGTAAATGGAAACAGATGCCTTTTGTAACACCAGTAATGGACTGTCTTAGCCATTAGATCTGGCACAATCATTTTGTGAGGGTTCTTTCTCTCCAGGGGCAGTTTATATTGCATTATTCATGGATGCTATTTCCATGGTAAACTCTTGTATTGTAATGATTACAGACCTCTCTTCATTTTCCTGCCTTATTTCCAATGCAAAATTCATGGCCTTGGCATTTTAAATTCCTTGAGGAGAAAAACCTTCTGTAGCTACCAGAGAATCTGATATGCCAAAACACATTATTTTGATGAACAATCAACCCATTTCTAGTTTTAATGGCACATTGTGATGTACTTTGTTGCAATTATAAACAGGGCAGATCACATTCACAGGGTACAGTATTGGGAGACAAACAGTTCCATCTTTTTTTATTCACTGCTAACTGCCAATGGAAATGAAAACAATAGCTTCTGGGGCATAAGTTTTTTCCTTCCCAATTTAGAGTAACACCCAATTATTTTGCAGTGGTGTCACTGGGAATGGTTCCAGTTCAGGGCCCAAAAGCCCAGAAACCCCCCAAATTCAATGGCAGACTTAAAAAAAAAGTAGAGGTCCGATTGATGATTGATTGATTGATTGATTAATCAATCAATTGATTAAATTTATACATCACCCATCTCACTGTGCTAGTGACTCTGAGCGGCTATTGTACCTTGTATCCTCCCCTTGATTCCTTTTTGAGAAGTAAACATATTGAGCATGGAACAGAAGTAGGTTATTTACTTAATTAATGAGATTTTGTTGTATTCTCAGGTTGTATTTGATTACGATCTGATCTTGGACTATAATAAAACATTTGTTCATTTATTCAAGCATACTGTAGATATTGCTTTGTTCTTTATTGACCCTATCCCTCAGGGCTATGGTAGGTAGGTAGGTGAAAATGCACTGGGTGGGAAGAGAGAAAAATAGCACGTGAGGAGGATGGTGAAACAAATTACCAAGGGACATTGTAAGTCTTCTTTCATTGGAGCGCCATCTGCCAGGAATGTTTTAATTTGAATTCTTACAGGGCCCAGGATGCTGAACCTGATGTCCTCACTATCCCCTTCCAACACTCTGATAGGAGTGAACTAGGGAGGGGGAGGAGAACCTGGAGATGGTAGATAGACACAGGAAATTTAGAGTGGGTAGGATATCTGGTCTTGACCTCCTCAGGTTTATATTGCAGGTTTATAATCCTAATTATACTATATTATGATTAATCAGAATCTTAAATTATCCGTTCTTACCACAAACAAATCTAACCATGCCTTAAAAGCAAAAACAATCTCTGTAAGTAAGTATTTAGCAAAAGCTTCCAGAAGTCAAGATATAGATACAGCAACTATATCAAGCATCCTCCAATTTGTAGAGCAGGCCATTGCACTCTGAATAAACACTGTCAGTTGCCACGATACTCCGGTGATGTGTTAATTATGTATTGCGGTCCAATAAAACAATTTTATTAAGCATTAATTCTCTGTGCCATAATACAAATCACACAGCACAAAACAGCCTTAAAATATTTATCATCCATATGGGAAAATATTAAGCATTCCTTTCTGCTATTGTGTACAGCATTAATGAATATTTTATATCAATAGTAACAGGCCACAGGCTTAAAATGTGTTGCAAGCTAGCTACATTTGCAAGTGAAAGCATGAAAATAAATCATGGACTGGGGCTGAAGTTCTCAAATCTTGTAGGCATTGCAAGCCTTGTCTCTTTCAATGATGCTCAGAATCTAAAGAACAACCGTTTGTGCTAATGTGTGCATAGATTGAGTCCCCAGAGTGCCAAATAATAACCAACTTCTGGCATGGCTAAAATAATAATATTCTATAGTAATAACAACTGGGTGAAGGAGCGCTGTAGCACAGTGTGCAAGGATTTTCATTTCAAATTAAAGTTATTCATTATTTATGTATATGTGTACCTATATATGTTTGTGTGTGTGTATATTTATATAATATATATTTAAAAAGCTTTTCATTGTCGCTTTTATTTTGAGAAGCCCTCCATCCATCCTTTGCTATAGTTTAACAATAAATGATCAGGATTTTTTGTTTTTTAAAAGCTTTTCTTAAGTTTCGTTTTGTACTGAACTTGGTCTAGAACAGTGCTTTCCAAACTGCTGCCATTGGTGACACACCAACGGCAGCAGCAGCGGCGGTGCAGGGGCGTGCGTGGTGGGGGCGTGCATGGCGGTGGTGCGGGGTGTGTGGTGGCAAGCAGCGGCAGCAGCAGTGGCAGCCTCCGCTAAAACGCGGAAGTGCTGATGGCGTGCCGCCACCATGCATGCCACCGCCGCCGCTTCCAGGTTGTTTCGCGACACACTAAACTGTGTGTTGCGACACACTAAAGTGTTGCGACACACAGTTTGGAAAGCTATGGTCTAGAACATTCTAGTGTTTCTGCTTCATAAACCTGTTCTAGACAGACCAACAAAAGGTAGATGTAAATCTGAGCTTCTGTAGACAGGAAGGAGGAGAATCAAAGTATGCAAATTTTCAGAGTGGGAAAGGATGATTCTGATTGTTTTTGTTGTTGTTTATTCGTTCAGTCGCTTCCGACTCTTCGTGACTTCATGGACCAGCCCACGCCAGAGCTTCCTGTCGGCCGTCGCCATCCCCAGCTCCCCCATGGTTGAGTCTGTCACCTCCAGAATATCATCCATCCATCTTGCCCTTGGTCGGCCCCTCTTCCTTTTGCCTTCCACTTTCCCTAGCATTGTTTATTTTATGATAATTCAGAATTTTATTGAAAAATACCTTGCCTATCTTGTATAAATTCTGCCAGTTCAGAAAAAAAGTTGCAATAAATAAGTAATTTAAATTGTTGTCGTCATTTGCTTTTGAACTCATAGTCATTTATTTCTGAAGATATTAGCTACTTGCTGATACATCTCCTTGTTGCTTATACCCATCTTCCATTTCCTGTATATTCCTCTCTTATTAGCTCAGTTGAAAGCTCTATCCATCCTCAGTGGTTCCCTAAATTGTCCTCCCACCTCTTTTTCCCTCTCTAATTGGAATGGTGTGTAATTGTATTTCAAGTATCTTACTTTTGATAAATTCCTAACCTTCCTGCACTTGTTTTGGCCTGAAGATTTCCATTTATGCAATCCTAACTAGTATTTATCTAAACTTGTTGGAATTGGCTCTCCTGAAATGTAGTGTCTGGGTTCCCCATGCCTCAATTTTTCTTTCTGTAGTATCACGAACCCTAAGATAAAATGATCAATTCCTCCCAAAATTGGCATTGCTTTTATCTCTTCAACCAGCTCTTACTTGTTGGTCAGGATCATATCTAGGAGAGCCAATTCCCTTCTCTCTCTTCAACCTCCTGGAAAATGAGTCAGCAAGACTGCTGAAGAATTTGGGGGACCTTGAAGTCTTGCTCAAGTTGGTTTTCCAACGTATTTATTATTTTACTTTATTTATTTTCTATCCTGCCTTTATTATTTTTATAAATAACTCAAGGCAGCAAACATACCTAATGCTCCTTCCTCCTCCTATTTTCCCCACAACAACAACCCTGTGAGGTGAGTTGGGCTGAGAGAGAATGATGTCTGAGTATTTAAAATCTCCCAGTATTATTATACTTCTGTTCCTAGAAAGTTCTGCAGTCTGGTCCAAGAGAGCATTATACAGGATCTTCTGCCTGGCTTCTGCCTTCCACCATTATCTTTGTTGCTTTCCCTTCCAATATTCTTGCCCAAATATTCTCAACTGGACTCTCATGCTCAGATTTCTCATCTCAATGTATGTGTGCATTTCCTTCACATGTAATGCCACTTCCCTTTAATCTGGCCTGTTTCTTTTGAATAAGTTATACCCTTCGATTCTTGCATTCAGATGTAAGCAGGAAAGTTGGCTGTTTTAGCTTTTTCCCATCTGAAAGATTACAGCTCTTTACCTAGGAGTTTGGACATGAATTGTATTAGAAGGTAGTTTCCAAAACCAGATCTGTTTTTACCTCCTCCCTTTCTGAATCTGAAGGCTCTGAGTGGAGCCCATGCATGTGACTTGAAAATTACCTTGCTTTTTAAATAATTCCTGGTAGAAAAGGATTTGTTTGGGGGGGGGGGTTTAAGAAAAAAACTCATGGGTTGAAGTCTTGTGTTTATTTTGTTATCAGGTAGCCGAGGGGTGTATACATATGTATACTGTTTTCCATTGTACAATCATCTCTCCAGCTGTCTGCATTCTCTCAGGCTTTCCATACCATAATTAAATCCCAGGGGAATATTTTCTGTGATTTTTTTAAAGATCAGGAAGCTGCAGATTGAAAGAGATATGCAACAGAAAACAAGAGCAATAATGGCTATCTGACAGTAACAACAACAACTCAAAAATACTATCAAATGAAATTGAAAAGAAATTCCAAAGTACTTGAGAATGGAATAAAAATACCTTTGCTGGGGAAGAAAACTTTGAAAAATTGTAAGGTAATGTGACTGTAACATCTTATTGCACAGAATCCACCTCACAGGCTCCAAGACAGAGGAAGAAATCAAACACACCTTTTTAATACACTTCCTGGAACTTTACAGGTAGTCCTCGCTTAATAACTAACATGTTTAGGAACCGTTCAAAGTTATGCTGAAAAAATAACTTTACAACTGGTCCTTGTGCTTTTGACTGTCGCAGCATCCCCACAATCACATGATCCACATTCAGGTGCTTCGCAACTGGCAGCACTTACAACCATCACAGCCATTCTTTATATTTCCTCTTTGTTTTTAATCATAGTATTAAAACTCAGCACTGTCTGAGATTTTTAACCATACTATGAAAATTCGGTAGGCTGTAAACAATAGAATTGTAGGGAGGAAGAATGAGTGGCAGCAGCAAATCCTGCAGGAGTTTGGTTGCCAAAGACAGCTCTGCAACAGATAGAAGATCAGCCTTTGTATGAAGGTGCAAATACATGGGGCCTTTAGATGGTGTTTTCATTTCCTCCCGACTTTAGGCCTCAGCCAATTAAAACGAAGATGGATGCCAAGAACATAACGGGCATGTTCCTTGATCCCAAGACCTCCTGCATTGTAGAAGCTTTCAGTGCCTTTCATACTTTCCCTGTTAGGAATTTCAGGGAAGGGAAAGGAGAAATCCAAATGTTTGCCATACATCACCTGTGCTGCAGAAGCTTAAAGAAAATGTCCTTCTTTGTTTCAATGATTAATTGTAAGTGCAGTGAAGTTTATACTCCCATTCACATCAAGGCTGATTGTTGTATCAGCATTGGAAAATGGGTCACAACAAGGAGGAGGGCAACTAGCACTTTCAAATTTATTATAGGCCTCATAGTTTTCATTATAAAGTTCCAGCTGCTGAGGCTGTAAGATTCTCAGTGTTTTGTTAAGTAAGCATCTGACCTATTTGGCTCCAGAGAAAATATTGAAGATAGATCAAGAATGGAAACTAAGGGATAATTTTTTTAAAAAAAATGCCCAGGTTATTATCTTAAAAATCTTGTCAGAATATCTCAAGCAGCATCTCCACATTCTACCTTTTCATCATGTAGCTAATTCACCCACTGATAAAATCACTGGCATCGTTGGTATCCTGGTATAACCCAACCAGCTATTTTGATGTCTTCTTAGCTTTTGCCATTGTCTTAAAGGTGCCGTAGGCACATATGAGACATTGAATTTCAGAGGATGAGAACCTCCTCCATACCTCCTTCCACTAAACTTTGTGATGGAACAGTTCATTCCTTCATCCCATTACAATAGCTCTGGTAGCCAGCTGCTTTCTGTTCACATCACCGGATCTTCTCTTCCTCTCCATATAGCCTGCAGATCTCTCACCCATTGATGGGTTGTTCTTGAAAGCATGTAACTTTATTTATTTATTTATTTATTTATTTATTTATTTATTTTTCAGATTCATCACCACCCATCTCTACAAAAGTAGACACTGGGCGGTTTACAATAATATTATAAAAAAAATTAAAACCTATACATCTAAAATACACTATAATAATAAATAGAAAAATTCAGAAGATGGTGAGATCTTAAAAGGAGGGTATTACTAAGCTAACCACCCCCAGGAGGAACTATTATTTCCTTCGTTCCAAGCAAGGCAGCAGAACCAGGTCTTTAAAGACTTCCTGAAGGCCAGGAGCGAGGGTGCCCATCTCACCTCAGGGGGCAAGTTATTCCACAGGGCGGGTGCTATCGCAAAGAAGGCACGCCTCCTGGACCCCGCTAGATGGAATTCTTTTATTGATGGGGTCCAAAGCATGCCTTCCCTGCATGACCAGGTGGGGCGGGTAGATGTGGTCGGGATTAGACGGTCCCTCAGGTACCCTGGCCCCATGCCATGTAGGGCTTTAAAGGTGATAACCAACACCTTGAATTGGACCTGGAAGCAAACTGGTACCCAATGCAGCTCACGGAGCAGCGGTGTTACATGTGCTGATCTTATAGCACCCATGACTACCCGTGCAGCCGCATTCTGGACCAGCTGAAGCTTCCGGATACTCTTCAAGGGTAGCCCCATGTAGAGCACGTTGCAGTAATCTATATGGGAGATGACAAGGGCATGAGTGACTGTTCGGAGGGCCTCTTGATCCAACTAAATACTAGATAAAGCTGGACAAAACAATAGAATGGACCGTAATAATCTCAATATATGCATTCTGACAAGAATTATCAGTTGTTTCAAATGGAAAATTTTCTGTTCGACTATATGTTTGCAAGATTTCTTCTGCATATTGCCTAAATTAAAAATCATATTTGGAGATGCATCTGGGCAGAACTAGAGACAAAATCTCCTGTGGTCTTGCCACAACGTCTACTAACTATAGCAGGTCTTGATTCATGTTGGCAGAGTTTATATATAGACTGCTATTACTGGCATGTTAAGGTAAAGGTGGGAAGTATGTGGCCCTCAAGATGTTACTGAACCACAACTCCCAACATACTCCAATATTGACTGTTGGTTGACGTCCTGGAGTTATAGTTCAGCAACAAATTAAAGCTCAGAAGTTACTCACCCTGTATTAGGAAATAGGAATATTATCCCTAAGGGCATTTGTACCTAAAACCTGCTCTAATTTCCTGATAAATTTATAGGCTCTGCACAGTCCATAAATGTGTGAAGTTCCTCGCCAACCTGGAAGTAAAACTAAACCATGCAGACCCTTTGAACCAACCTGCTAACTGAATGCTAATAACCCAATGCTGTCTACTTCTGTGCTTCTACCCAGTCCTTACTGCTGTTGGCGAGGACTAGTTTAATGTGAAAGTTCCATGCAGGAGGCTTGAGATTAGCTCACAGCTGTAATACCATAATGTGAGGCTGCACAGCTGTGAAGCAAGTAAAATTCAGCAGGGCTTTGAGGAATCCCACTGATATTTGGTACTCATATTCAGGTGCATCAATAACTTTGTGGATTTCCTGTGCGGTGCTTTCCATGTCTGCAATTGTGGGTCTTCTTCGGTAATGCCTTCCCTTTGGAATGTTTTCCTCCCTCAAAAAAACAAACATGCTGCTTAGGTACATGCATAGTCTTCACTTTGGCACTGGATGATTTAATCATGTTGCTTTAACTAGACTTGCTTTATTTACAATATACAGTATATGTTTATTTTCATGTCTCATCTTGTGTCAGAAATGCAGGAAATAAAAAAGGGAAAATATTAATTAAAATTTAAAAAGTTAAAACATTTAGTAAAAATATAAAATTTATATAAATCTAGCCCAATGCTGGGCCGCATTGATGGCAGAGGTGTTTCCGGCCAATAAGTCACTCTATTTTCATGTGTGTGAGTGTGTATTCTTGTATACCACTTATATATGTGGTATATGAAAGGCAGAGTAGAAATATTTTAAATCAGCCAGAGCCCCATGCACGTAAAAACCATATGTGGTCATCGCTGGCGTATGTATGTATGTATGTATGTATGTATGTATGTAATTAATTAATTAATTAATTAATTAATTAATTCTATTCCCTAAGTATGTATTTCATATGAAGTCTCAACAGGCCAAGAAATAGGTTTCATATTGAAGACAGCCACATGCATAACTTTCAGAGTTTTGCCTCTTAATTTCTTCATGCATCTCTGCAATACCCATAGCATCACTTCAAATTGTAGGCTAATATTAGCAGAGGAGTATTTGGGGTTTATGTCTGTGCTTGTGTGTAGAGTATTCTCAAATGAATCAATCTTTTAAAGCACGGTTGTGCTTTCTCAGTTCTGACCTCTACAATCCTCCCAACCACAAAACAATATGTTGAGAAAGCTTCCTTGGGCACTGCTACAAACAGTGAAGCCAGCTGGTCAAAGAACAAAGTTTCTTCAGTCCACAAACCCCCACAACTTGAGTCCTTCTTCCTTTGGTAAGCTGTAGCAAAGACTGTGGTTGTTCCGGGCTGTGTGGCCGTGTTCTGGAAGTTGTGGTTCCTAACGTTTCGCCAGCATCTGTGGCCAGCATCTGACAACACCAAAAGCCACGACAACACCAAAAGCCACTACACCAGATTATACAGAGAAGCCATTGAAATTTACAAACACCAGCACAGTTACAATAAAAAAGAAGAAAGTTTAAAAATTAGCAAAACCTGGCTACCAGTCCTGAAAAACACAGCCTGCAAAAGGTCAACGAACTCAGTCCAACCACCAGGACATGGGAATACTTCTCACAATGAACATGCTAATCACGCTCATCAGCCACTCGTTAACATTTCAACACAACAAAAAACCCCACCTAATCTCCTATAATTTAGCTCTATAAATAGAACATTGCCACTCTACCTGGGCACAGAGATTTTGCTTCTATCTGTGCTCCTGCCCTCTGAAGATGCTGGCCACAGATGCTGGCGAAACGTTAGGAACCACAACTTCCAGAACACGGCCACACAGCCCGGAAGACCCACAACAGCCATTGAACTCCGGCCGTGAAAGCCTTCGACGATACATTGTAGCAAAGACTGTTTATTCTTTTTCCATCAGCTTACTTCCCAACACATGTATAGTTGATAAACTAAGGCTAGGAAAGGTGACTAAAAGTATTTTGAGAAGCAGGGAAATTGAGGAAAATGACCTGACCCCTTCCAAGGGAAGAAATTAAGGAAAAGGAAGTACAAGAGGTGACCCCCTACTAATTGGCGAGCCAGTCAATTATCTTTGCAATCAAAAGCCATAGTTTAACAATATCTCCTTACTGGGAAAGGAAGGAGACATTCTTCTATTTCAAATGGCTCAAACCAAGAACTTCTTTAACAACCATGCCCTGAAAATGGGTTGCCAATCACTCTATAGCTCAGGGCTTTCCAAAGTGCTGCTGCTGGCGACACACCAGCGGTGGCGCGTGCGCACATGGCAACGGCGCGGTGTGTGTGTGCGGCGGCGCGCGCACACAGCGACGGCGCGGGGGGGCGTGCGGCGGCGCGGGGGGGTGCGGCGGTGCAGGGGGTGCGGCGGCGCGGGGGGGTGCGGCGGCGCGGGGGGTGCGGCAGCGCGGGGGGTGCGGCGGCGCGGGGGGGTGCGGCGGCGCACGCGTGCATGGCGGCCGCCGTGCACGCGTGCGCCGCTGCTTCCGGGTGGTGTGGCAACACACCACGCTGTGTGTGGCGACACACTTTTGTGTCGCGACAAACAGTTTGGAAAGCTCTGCTATAGCTGAAGAAGGTATTACAGCTCAATGACATTAACCCCATCTTCTCAGCTGCAAGGCCAAGGAGATTCATTTCCAGCTGAGCCTTACATAAATTCTTTGAACGCCTCTAAAAGTTCACCCCACCCCACCCCACCCCACCCATTTTTCTTGAAGTTCTAGGAATCAGCATCCTAGAGCTTCAAGTGAAGCCTTTCATTCTTTCAGTACTAGAGACAGAATGAGTTATATCTGCTTTACCAGGTGGAGTAAATGCTAAATTGAAATAAATCTGTCACAATTAGTTCCCTGTAATCACAGAACAATGAGAAATTATACATTTATTTTCAACATGAAATCTAGAGTTGCTCCCCCTTTCTGCTCCCAATAGAGCCATGACACATTCAACAAATGCAGCCTCAACTTAAACCTAGCTCAAAAGGCAAAACTAACAATTTTAATAAAAGATAAAAACATCACAAGATTTAAGGATATATGGCAGCCTATGCTTGACTACTTGCATACAATTGAAAAAAGTGAAGCTATGACAGTGGGTTTTACATATTAAGAATTAAGTAAATAGAAAATAATAGAAATAATAGTACTATAAGGGAAAACAAAGATAAGAGATTAACAAATATAATTATATGTATATCTAGTTATGAAAGTTGGAAACCTCCCTTTTTTGTGTGTGTTTTATATTGATGTTGTTGTTCCTGTTTTTTTTTTATATTTTTTCTTTTCTTTTTTTAAAGTTGGATTGATGTTATATTTTCTTAGTGTTTGTGTGTCATTTTTTGTTCTTATGTATGTAAATTATAATGTATGGCTTTTGCATTATATTTTAATGAATAAAAAGTATAGAATATAAAAAAACAAAAAAACAAATGCGGCCTCAACAAGTTTGTTGAGTCCGCATGTTTCACTGTGTGCTGTAGGATCCTGAACTGCAAACCTTTGTGTGGTTGACTGAGTCCCGCTATCCCAGGAAAATGAAAAAAGGCGCTTTTTCAATTCTTGCCACCCACTTCTTGCCAGCTTTCAAGGGAGGAGAGAGCTCTCCTCTGTGGCCTGTGATATGTTGTTGCCATCAGATCATCAGATCATCAGCTGATCATCAACAGCGCTTCCGGGTTTTCCCGCGGTGACACACCAACCGCAGCGCACAAAAAGCTGAAAGCGGCAGCAGCGCTTCCGGGTTTTTGCGCGCTGCCGTAACGGCGGCACTTCCGGGTTTTCCCGCGGCGACACACCAACGGCGGTTGGTGTGTCGCCGTGGGAAAACTTTGGAAAGCCCTGGTCTATTGGATGGATCCTGGCTGAGCTAAGACTGCATGCTGGGTGGGGAATTCTGTCAGTTGAAATCCACATGTCTTAAAGTTGCTGAAGTTGAGAAACATTGAACTAAACCAAAAAAAAAAGTTGCCTTACCAAAAATGATGGATGTGGATGCTTTCAAAGATATGTTGAGTTTTCAAAGCTTCAACTCTCATGCTTATAATGTTTTTAAAAATGATGGCTTGCTGAGCAGAATTGGGTCTGGGGGAAGGGAGGCCTTGAAAACCGGTCATCTTGCTTCCCTCCTTTATTGTTCTAAGATGATGTCTGCACTCAGCCAGAGAATGGCTCATCAGTATTTTCAGGGTTGCTACTTGTCAGGTGGAGACCACCTGGGAGAGGAAACAAAGAATGCTGCCTCCCCCTTTCTTGGTGACTGTCACATAAAGCACCGTAAGAGGCTGAAAGAAGTGATCCTGCGGCAAGCTTGAATAGAAGAGCTAGAGGTAGACGCAGGAGCTCAAGAGGATTTGTAATGGGATCCAGAGTTTTCCATCTGGGCTATGAGTTGCTATTGCAACTCTAGCTGTTACTAGACATTGCTAAATGAAGGAAGAACAAGACCATGTCTGCTGTTCCTCACACTCTGTTGTAATTGAAAAAGGAGTTTTTAAACTCCGTTAAAATAGCTGACAGGGTAATGCAAGGAGATGTCATGAGAAACCTAAATTGCTCTCTATCAGCAATTTCACACATATTTTTGGATACTCTCTTACTCATTTCATGGATGCATGAGGGGAAGACTTCACATTCAAATTAAATACAACCTTACCAAAGGGTAAGCTTGAACATGCCAATTAACAGGATGCTACAACCTATTGATAACAGAATGTATCTGTATGATGATAGACGCTTGCAAGCAAGTGTCTGTCACGTACAGAGGCAAACAATGACTTGCATACATTTTTTGTTAATGGCAAGGGGTTTTCAGAGGACAGATGTGAGTGATGCAGGGATAGAGCACTTCACTTAAAATACATTTTCCTCCTTCCAAACTGCTTCCTCCTTAAGCAATTCTATCCTCCCTACAGTTTACACTTACAAGGAGACCCTTTTCACTGTTGAACAAAAATTTTGAGGGCAGTTAACCCTAAGTCCCTGTCATTCCCCTCTGAAAATACCTGCTTTTATATACAGTATGTTGTCACAAATATGTCCTGTTTCAAGAAGGTCAATGAGATAAGAGTTTAGATACTAAACTAAAATGGGAAAATGCAGGTTCTGCTTCCCATTTAGCTGTGGAGCTTACTGGATGTCTTTGGCCATTCATGATCTCTCAGCCTAATGTACCTCACAAGATTGTAAGGAGAATAAAATGGAGGGATGGGGAAGCATACATACTGCCTTGATCTCCTTGGAGTAAGACCGGGCAATGAATAAATAACTCTATATCTTGCTAACAAATTGAAATAACAATCTATTAACAGGTCTTTAATAACTCTTGGGTTAATCACTTCTGCCTAAAGCTCTGATTTAAAAAATGTAGATATAGGTATAGATAAAGATACAGATATCTTCATGATCATATCACTATTGCAGCTGAAGCAACTGTTTTTTGTTTTTTGTTTGTTTTTTCTGGTTGTCAAAATGAATTATGGAATCTCCGTAATATTGGCAAAACAGTCTTGGAAGCCTCCGTGGAAGGCACAGTTGTGGTTGTAGAGAGAAGAAACTCTGGTTGCTTTACAGAACAGATCCATCTGTAACTGTACTGTGTTTCCCTGAGTAAGGCCCTAGGCAATCAGCTGCATACGTTGGTTTCTGGGGAAGGACCCTGGCAGCAGACCCACTTGTCTTCTCCTGAACTATACTCAGTTTCAGTTGTGTCTTCTTCACCTAGTATCCCTGATTTAAATGCTATTTATAATAGCATTATTTGCACTAGTTCTTTCCCAGTTCTTTTTTTAATAAGAATTTTATTAAGTTTGAGACAAAGATAAAAACCACAAAATAGAAAAAACTACAAAAAGGAAAAAAGGAAAAAATAAAAGAGTGTAAAACACTAGAAAAAAGAATTTTAGAAATTACATAAAAAGATGACTTTCGACTTTCAACAGCAAGAATATACAGCAATTTCCATTATCAATCCCTTACTCTAAATAAAACCAAGATCACATTATTTCTATAAATCCTTCCATTAGCACATATACATATACATATACATATACATATACATATACATATACATATACATATACATATACATATACATATACATATACATATGGGTTTCTAAATCAGCTTCCCTCCCCCATAAGACAACATCTATTTAATTATTTCCTTCCTACCAGTATTCTATATATTTCTGTCCACTATAATAAAAATCAAATTATAAAAACATATAAATTGTCTGCTTTTATTATTAATAATAGTATTACAAACTTAACCATATGAAACCAAAAAACCAAACAATTGGAAATGAAATCTTCCATGCTTCAGGCAGTAGATTATGGCGCCCCCTAAATACTTGACTCATGCAGATAGAAGTTAATGAGTTAATGAAATACCTCCTAGTGAAATTGAAACAGGAGAAAGTGTACTAACAAGCAGCTCTCAGAGAAAGTGAACAGAGGGCTAGAGATTCAAAACAGAAAATTCAATGTGTAGGAAAATATTAAATCCTTCAAATTCAGTACAAAAATAATAGCAGGGAGGTAATTATTTATTTTCAGTTCTCCTTAATCCAATGGGGAAACAAGCCAAAACTTTAAAAGAGTTTAAAAATTTAATCCAGAAAAAATGATAAGCACCAAGACAGTCTGCTTCTTCTTACTGTAGAAAGCCTCTCTTAGGGTACAAAACTTAAAAAGAAAAATAAATTTGGTGGTTTAGAAATGGGGTGGCTGGACTTACTGTCCCTTTAAGGGCTGCAGCGCGGCTCGGAAATGGTGAAATCCCAGCGTCCCGATGAAGTCTTACCCGTCGATCACGCGCACTGTCCACGATCTCCTGGCTGCAACTCACCGTCCAGAGGACAAATGGGTTGATTCCCAGCGTTTTCCTTGGTCCTGAAAAAAGCTCTGGGCTACAGGAGAAACCAGCCTGAGCCCGAAAAAAAAAAAAAGTCACGATGCCAGTTCTGCCTGTGGAGCTTGCGGGCACAGCTGCTCAGTCCACCATATTCCCACCGGAAGTCTGCACTAGTTCTTTCCCAGTTCTGCAGTTCTGATTAAAATCCAAGACAGGATATTTCACTGGTAAGACAATCATCCTATGCAAGCATTCACTTGCACAATGTGAGGACAAAATCAAAGAAGGAAAAGAGCAGTCATAAGCTAGAGTTGTTGGAAAGATACAGTATTTTGAAGGTCTGAAAGGGTATTAGGTCTGTATTTGGCTGAATTCTGCAAATATTTAAAAATCATTTTTCAGCTCAAGATTTGAACAAGTAGGAACACCAGGAGCTGGGCAATCATGCTTATCCCTCATATGTTGCATGCAATAATTCCATGTATGATGCATGGAGATTCCTAATCTAAATCCTAACAGAGATGTATCATATATATTTTTTTAAAAAAGATCCCTTCAAAAACTTCCCACTGAAGCATAACCCCATCCACATAGGCCTTATCCAGTCTGTGATTCTCAGCCACCGGAAAAATGTTAAGTGCATCCTTTGGGCACCAAAAGGTTTCCCATCCTGGCCTACCGGAATATTTTGATTTGCTGCTCCAGATGTGTCTTTGAAGATATGAATCTGCTTTACAGAAGTCATATCATTGGTCCTTTTAGCACCATATTATCAGGTTTTCTGAGCACTCAGCAATTTCCCCATCATTTGCCCCTAGTGATGCCAGGACAAACATTGGCACCATTTGCATGTTATAGATTTAAAGCAGAGCTTTCCAAACTTTTCATGTTGGTGACACACTTTTTAGACATGCATCATTTTGCGACACACTCTTCCAGCAGGGCATCATTTTGCGACACACTCTTCCAGCAGGGCACAAGGCAGGCACTAGGACCTGCGCAGAATCCTGGCAGGGCTCAGAGGCAGCAGCTGCAGCGACACACCCAGACACTGCAGCTGACACACTAATGTGTCCCGACACACAGTTTGGAAAGCTCTGATTTAAAGCATTTATGGTTGCTCTTCTACCTGAAAGACTCCAGTGAGCAGCTCACAAATCAGTATAAATAAAAACATTCCTGTTCTTTAGCTTATGGACTGAAGTAATTATCTTTTAGAACCTAGCTGGAATCTCCTGACTTCTTACTTTACAGTAGGTCATTCCCAGAGGGCCCTGTAACAACCATAATTCCCAAGACAGATGATTCTGCTGCAAGTTCTCCAATAATTTATCAATTGGAAATCAGCTGGACTGATTTCCCCCTTAGTGGGCACAGCAGCATTGTTGAATAGCAGCTCCTGCATGGGGGAAATTCCTTCATGAACTGATAGGGGAAAAAAATGCGTCTGCCTGGCTCTAGTTATTAAAGGCCATGGGTCTGCTAAGAATATTATGGTCTGCCTTCTCTCATAAGCTCACATTTTAAGGAGATACCCAATATGACATGTGGATTGTAGTCTTTTACCTGCAAAGTAATGCACTCCCACCCAGCATGGAGCATTTGTCTCCTACTAGGCTGAAAACGAAGGTATAAGAAGAAAAATATCTATGCAAAAGCCCATTGGCCTACTGGCTTTTCAATTGCTTTCATACAAAAATCCCAAGGGCATCCAGTTAATGGGTAGCTGAAGCTGAGGGATTTCTATCTGATGTTCTGCCCTAGAAAGCATGATCCTGTTTTTCTTATTCACAAGGACAGACAGCCTTTAATGGAAATGTTGGCAGTGAAACAGAGATGGGAGCAACCAATCCTCAATTATCCGTAGAAGCTTCCGGGTAGCCAGAAGGCTGGTTTAGTAAAATTAAAAAATAAGACCAGACTATTAAAGCAATTCATTTATCTATATATTGTTCTCTGGGGTAGAGGCTGAGGCCATTCTCAGACAAGGAAGAAAAAGAGGACATCCTATACAATGGTTATGGAAAAAGCCAACATTGGTTTGCAGTACAAAGTCTGGGCCCAGAGCTCTTAAATTTCCTTCCAATTTGAGATCAGGGAGAGAAGTGGAACACTATTTATCAGGGAATATGCTGATATCTAGATAGTAAATCTGGACTTTATGGAACTTGTTCAATAGCTAGGACTGGGCTGCATCAATCAACAGCAGAAGGAATAACTGAATCTTCTGGTTTTTCATATGCAAGCTTTTCTCTGTTTCTGCATCTTTTTGCATTAAAACAGAAATACGCATACACACATGCACACATTTTCTTGTTGGTCCTCCCAATAAGTCCAATTTTGAACATACTGATATATTCAATTACCTATGCACGTTTCTAACATGCATATTTTTGCCATTCATTTCCCATAAAGTAATACGAGGGGAGAAATTGCACATTTCCCCAATGTACTTATTTTCATAGTTTTAAAGTCGCAAACTGTATTACAGAGTTCAGAAAAGGATAAGTATTGATATATATTGGCACTCCAGTTTTTACATAGGTACTTTCACTTTCATTAAAGTTTGCCATTTAAATAGAGCGAATGTTATGCCTTTAGCCAACATTTACTGTAATAGGATTCTTTGCACATTATTTTATTACAATTGTTATAAAAAAATACCAGCATATACTGAACGTTACTGGCTGTGCACCTGTGAAGAGACAGAGTATCAATAGACAAGTATGGGAAGAATAAAAATGGTCACAATTCTTCTCAAGTTTTAAGAACACCCTTCCTTGTAAGTATTCAAAAATGTATTCCTTATAACTATTTGCTTTGGGCTACAGATGGCAATCTGGTTCAGTCTGAAAAAGTGTTGCACAGTAGAGAAAAGGATTTATACACTTACTGCAGATTCAGATAGAAAGGATGTTATTGCCCTTGTTTCTGAATGTCATCTTAAAATGAACTCGAAAAATACATAGGTCTTCCCAAATGCGGGGCACCTTGACATAGGGTTAAATTATCATGAATCAATAGTAGTATTGATATTGTTCTATTAAACTGTGCCTGAAACTCATTGCATCAATTCAGAAAAGAAATACCTTGATTTCATTTATCCATTTTGGCCTGTGGTGGATAAGGCACCAGTGGTTTCTATGAAAGAGATAGAGATAAATTATGGGATGCCTGCAACTGGCATGACAGTGCAGCTCATTAAATATCTTTATGGCCATCACATCATCCCCTGCAGTTGTTGCCATGCCAGTTAGAACACAAATTGCACCGACTGAGCTTGTCACTGACAGCCTATGAATCATGAAATGAAGCGCATGGGGGAGGTGGGGATTCTCAGTCATGATGTCTATGGGTGGACACACTCCTGGCTGGAGTTCATCATAACATAATTTTTTTAAAAAATCTTATCTTCTACTGACTTGCTACTTTGTGTAGCAAACAGGCAGCCAAAAACAAGTTGATTATTCTCGATCAGGAGCCATTTGACAATTTACCAGGGGTAAATGCTTTCAAAGAAAGAGAGAAAGCCAGCAAAATCTTGAAGACAATTCAGTGTTATCCTCACAGTGACCTTGGGTTCAAAAATGAACACAAAGCCCATTACACATTGGCACTTTGTTTGTGTTTCTTTAATGTATAAAAATGTGAATAATTTAGTTTTTTGTTCATCAAAATGTGAATATTTAAAAATGGAGGGCTTTTATTGACCAGCTAGGCATGTTTTACATTAAGAACTGAATTAACAGCCAAACCTTTAGTTTGAAAATTCCAGGGAACCATGTTGGCTCTAAGACAGCCAGACAGGGCCCTGGGAAAGTTCCCAAGGTAGAGGGTAAAAGAGCAGTACAATTCCTGACTTTGCCTAACCGGGCTTGGGGAAACACTCCTAACCACTGAACTAAAATTTCATCTTAGACTGTTCTATCACATATGCACAGTACTGTAATTTAGGGTTGAGGTACTGCTGAGGACATAGGATGGGGTGCTTTTACAAGACAGCTGGAACAACTGCCAGTCACAAAGTACCCATCCATCAGAGGGTAAACTGGAGAAATTGCTCTCCACCATTCCCTCCAGTGTCCTAGGACATGCTGTCTACCATACTCGGCCTACCCTTCTCTCTTTTGACTGGACAGAAGGGAACTTTTTGCTCTGAGTGGAATCTGCCTACCTAATGTAGGTTACCTGAGAGGGGGTGCTGTGGATGCCTATTGCATGGCAGACTGGGAGGCAGCGGCTTAGAAGATGGCCTATTTGATAGCAGCCCCCTTACTTTGGAATAGCTTGGCCCCCAAGGTCAGGATGGCTCCCACCTTCTGACATTTGGGAAGGCTGCAACAACAGTGCTCTCCGCAGAATTTTGGGAGTGGAAAACTCAAATTAGGTGAGAGCAGCAGATAGGATTTCAGGATATAAACTGATTATTGGAATTGGGGCTTTATGTTTTCATAACTGTTAAGCCACCAAGAATCTGGCAAGTACAGTAGATGGCATGCAAATGGCCGTAAAGAAATTTTTTAAAAAAGACTGGACTGCATCCACCATTGTATTATTTTCTAGGAATGGCAGTGGGACTTATGCTTGGCCCAAAGTATTATGCAGATAAAGTTGATGTTTTACTTTTCATGGAAGTTTCCCTCTTTTTTAATTAAAAGAATCTGAAAAGAAAAAATAAGTCAGATGGGACAGAGGCCTAGCAATCAGCATGGGGCATCCAGATATAAACGTGTGCACACGACTGCACATTCTCCACCTGTTCTTTGTGACCCTAAGCAAGGCAGAGGTAAGGAGAGGTGCTACCAGATCATTTGAGTGGGAAACTCTTCCCAAAATGAATTAGTTAAACTAAGAAGGCTGCATAGCTCCTTTGGAGCCGAACCTTTGGAGCTTTCTTAAGATGGACCTTACGGACCAGCTCAACACAGAGCAGCTTTGCCAAGGCCCTTTGTGGATTTTCTTCTACTCTTTAGGATACTCTCAGCCCCCAAAGAGAAAAGATAAAGCCTAGAAGTGGCAATCAAAAGGACATAAAAAAATAGAAGTGGTTTTTGAAAAATGGGTTGCATTCTGACTTCACCATATTTAAAACAGACCCGTTGAAATGAATGAAACCAAAGTCACTCTGGAAAATCTGCTTTAAAAAATATTCTGGGATTCAGTACTTCAACGTGAAAATATTGATTTTTTTTCAATGTTTCAAATGAAAGAAAAAATGAAAGTACATCAACACGAAAATATTGGATTCAGTCTCCTTATCAATTACATATTTCTCTACAACACGCTCCTTTATTTGCTGCAAGGAAAGATGAGGATCCATTTCTACCATGAAAACCAGAGGAACTGGGGAATAATTAACTAAGGGACAATTAGAGCATTTGATCATAACTGAAAGCACAGCATAACTATTTAATTTAGATACAGTATATATGGGAATAATAACAACCGGATAAAACTCTGAGGAGAACATGTGTAAGTTTGGTCCGTCTCACAACTGTTGTGATTCTAACTGAACTGAGACATCAGTTTCCCTTTCACACCAAGATTTCAGTTCTGTAGACATGTACAGTATGTTCAAGTATGGTCCATTGAACTCAGTGGGGTTTAATTCTGATATGTCACTGTCCATTAAATGTGCCAAAATAGCATATGGCAAAATGGTCTATGAAAACAACTTTTATTGTCTGCAGTGGTGAGGTAAAGAATAATCACAATGATGGCCATCTAAGAACCCATGTAAAAAAGGAGTGGGGCTACCATCTTCACTTTTTGGACAGATACCATACCCTGTGGACACTCCTAGTTGGCAAGTATTTGTAAGAGTCTATGAAGGTTCTCAGTCATCCAGGTGGAATTGTCTGTAGCTTGAATCATGTCAACTGGATTTCTATTTTCTCAGTGGAAACATTTCGCTCCTTATCCAAGGAGCTTCTTCAGTCTGAGCAAAGTTAGTAAGGTTTCTAGGTAGCTGTGTGACCTTACACCTGGGGCTAGGTCATGGTTATATTGAGATGTTATTTTAAGTCCTTTTATCATCTAAAGGAGGATCGTTAAGATCACCATGCTGCTGTTGAGCTTGTGAAATGGTCTTAATCTTCCTAGGCACAGAAGACAAAGCAGGGAGGAAGATGGGGGAAAGATTGTGCCTGAGGCCCCCACCTCTATTCAAGGAAGGATTTTCCAAGTTGGCATAAATGGATTCCTTGACCCCTCTCTCAAACCACCTATCTTCTCTGTCTAAAATGTGAACATTAATGTCCTCAAATGAGTGTCCTTTTTCCTTTAGGTGAAGATAAACTGCTGACTCTGGTCCTGTGGTGTTACTTCTCCTGTGTTGGGCCATCCTCCTGTTCAAAGGTTGTTTGGTTTCTCCAATGTAGAGTTCAGAGCACTCCTCACTGCACTGGATTGCATAAACTACATTGCTTTTCTTGTGTTTTGGAGTTTGATCTTTGGGGTGTACAAGCCTCTGTCTCAGTGTGTTGGTGGGTTTGAAATATACAGGTATGTGGTGTTTGCCAAATATCCGTTTTATCTTTTCAAACACGCCAGCCATGTAGGGAATGACCAGGTTCTTCGTTTACTCTGAGTCTCAGCCCTATCTGTTGCTGTTTTAGGTCTGGTAGATTTAGATTTGGTGAAGGCCCAATTTGGATATCCACAGGCCTTCAGAGCTGTTCTCAGGCGCTGATTTTCATTCTTTTTGGAATCCATGGAGGTGGGGATGGTTTCTGCTCTGTGTGACAATGTCCTGATGACTCCTAGTTTGTGCTGCAGTGGATGGTGGGAGTCAAACATCAGATATTGATCTCTGTGTGTGGGTTTCCTGTAGATCCCTATTTCTAGCTTGCCACCGGTCCCAATGAGGACTTCACAGTCTAGGAATGCCAGTCTGTTGTCCTTGGTGTCTTCTCTGGTGAAGCTAATGTTGGCATCTATAGTGTTTATATGGTCCGTGAAGGCCCGTACTACCTGGGCCTTGATTTTGTAATTTGTATAAATAATCAAATTTTTGATTTTGTAATTTGTATAAATAAATCAAATATCTGAATTTGATATTTGTAAGAGCTATTGCAGTAATTTATTGCCAATATTCTTCCAAAGGGTGAGAGGCGAAAGGCCAGTCTTCCTTGTGTTCAGTTTAGACATTTGTTTCTAAATTTTCTCCCAGATACATTTACCGGTCCTCGTGTCCCTCTAAATCCAATGAGGCATACTTATAAGTAGATGCAATGAGGCATACTTATAAGTAGATAAGCATAATTAACTCACGAAGCCAGGATTTCTTAAACACAGTTTGTTGAACTAGCTATCATGGGAGAATTCACACATCACACTAAACCAAAAATATTATGGGGTAGTATTATACGTTAACCAGCATCTCTCAACTTGTATTTTATTCTTATTTTTCCATATCCAAAATAAATTCCTTAGAAACACCCATATAAACTAAGAAAAAAATATATCTCAGGAGCTTTTCAGACTTCAGTTATTGAAATGTTAATATACTATGTATTTGATATAGTTTTAATATATGCAATAAATAGGCCAGGAGGGATTTACTGTATGTTGAAATAAGTGTACATTCCTATATTATACCAGGATCCTTTGTAAGGCATGAAACCCTTCCGGGTGCAAGAATGAATTGAGAACTATAAAACAAACAATAAACATTTGTACTGTTTTACTTTTTCCTTATATTTGAAGGTTTTAATTTATTTATAAACTACTCAGAAAGCAACTATTAAATGAAAGAAAGCAAAGAAATAAAACTTTCTCTTTGCCTGCTATTGTCCATCTTTTTATAAGAAGCAAACTGACAATCAGAAAATAAGAGTTTTGTTTTTGTTTTTACAAAGATGTTTTTACATAATCAATATCTGTCATAAGAAGTGACATTTAGAGAGAGAAAAAAATTCATTAACCAACAATCCCTAATGATACACTAAAAATCCGGGATACCACTTTTATCAAGTGAAAAGATTATTTAAATTTTTACTTTTAAAAAAGCTGATTTTAAAAAAAAATCTTTAAATTAGCACTGCTAGTAGAACATTCTTTGTTCATCAACCTGTTAAAACATCAGCACTGCTGTTTATCAGTGTCCACTACCAATAAGGGTACATTCTCTTCGATTGGTACATTAGTCTTGTCACTTGCAAATCATAGTATAGTAAAGGTAAAGGTTCCCCCCGCACATTTGTGCAGTCGTGTCCAACTCTAGGGGCCGGTGCTCATCTCCGTTTGTTAGCCGAAGAGCCAGCGCTGTCCGAAGACGCTTCCACGGTCATGTGGCCGCATGACACGCGCAGAACGTTGTTACTTACCCACCGAAGTGGTACCTATTAATCTACTTGCATTTGCATGCTTTCGAATTGCTAGGTTGGCAAGAGCTGGAGCGAGTGCGGGAGCTCACTCCGCACGCAGGGCTAGGGATTCGAACCTCTGAACTTGCGATCTTCCGATCGACAAGCCTGGCATCTTACCCGCTGAGCCACCACGCCCCTAGAATAGAGCAAATATAGCAGTTTAAGAGAATGAGCAAAAAGCCAATGTATAATTGTTGTATACCTCATCTCTGGAATGAATCCATTGAATGATTTAAGTGTACAAGCTGTCTCTCAAGTTTAAAGACAGGTCTCTCTCTTTTACACACATTCACATAGTCTTGCTATCTTTGCCAAGGATTTCTGAGGTTATGTGAATGAAATGGCTGTCTCATAAATTTAATTATATATACCACCAGGGCAGTGGGTGGTTACTTTCTGTATTATTTATTCATTTGCTACACTTTAATCCTGATTTTCAGTGAATGAATATTTCCAACCTCCTCGCATCTATTAAGACAGGCCCGGCTCTCAGGTTCCCAGTATGAAAGGATAAGATACCCAAGAGGGAAAGGGGAAGAAAGGAAAAAATGAGAGATGGGAGATCAGTTTTTCAAGGGCAGGGTGAAGGAGCAAGCAATATGTTGTCACCGATATCCAACTCGGCCTGGGATGATCTTCCTTTCCTGGAGCCCTTGCTTGTCTTCCAATTTGTAGTTCTTGGCCAATAGGTGTAAATAAAATTATGCTGGCAAATCCATGGGGTTCAAATGTAATGATTTTCTGCTTTTTGATCCCAGAACTACCTCAAGCCCTACCCTTTCTGGCAGGGAAAGATGAAGCCAGAACCTACCCCTTGTTTGACAATGATAGGATAGGTCAGGATAGGTTTTTATTTTTCTGTGAGGCAGAGGTAGCCTGGATCCCTTAGTTGATGCATGCCACAGGCACTGTTAAAAATTGCAGCCTAAATATTAGAATAAATCTTTTTGAATTCCCTGTACTGTATGCATAGGTAGGTTATTGTGTAGAGCAGGGGTCCCCAACCTTTTTGGCACCAGGGACCAGTTTCGTGGAAGACAATTTTTCCACGGACTGGGGGTGGGATGTTTTCGGGATGATTCAAGCGCATTATGCTACAGGCAGCGGCTGGAGTTCAGGTGGCTGGAGTTCGGGCGACGGAGGTGTGCACGGCCAGGCTTCGATTTTTGCGCCGTTTGCAGGTGGGAGCCAATCGGGCCGAGCACTGCTCGGCCCACCTCTCTAACCTCCTTTGCTGTGCACTGATAGGCATAGCTGCTTTTGCTTCCTGGTCTCCTCCTATCAGCTTCTCCGGCTCAGGCTCGGCTTTCGTGTCTTCCCCGCCTCTTCCTGTTATCGGCTCCTCTTCTTCCGAGTCAGAGACCGGCATGGCGGCGAGGGAAGACTCATTCCGGACAGTGTGGCCCGGTTTCTAACAGGCCAGGGACCTGGGGGTTGGGTACCCCTGGTGTGGGATTACAATCTCTACATTAGCACTCCTTAAATGGTTTGGTACAGTTCCCACAACTGTTTATTTTTCTTCCTACCACATCCATGCACACTCCATAGTTCTCAACCCTATTTAGAAGGCGAATCTCTTTTGTTTTTCATGTTATATTATCCTCAATAACTAGTGTTGGCCCCTCCTCATCTTGTTCTAAAGCTCTTCTGACTTTCAAGCTGTTCCCCTAAAAAGCTCTTCTGAAGACCCTGTGAGGAATGTAAATTCCTTTCTCCAGCTATAGAAAGAGACTTCACTTCAAGATCCCAGATTCCCTGGGCCATAAACCTCCTGCTTCAAAGGCTTCACCCCCCCCCCTTTACTCTAATCCTTCCTTTAGTTTCCCTATTGAATAATTTATGTCAGCAACTAGGAAAGCTGCCATGATTCTGTCTTTCCATCTACATGGATTTTCAAGAGATCCATATGAGCAGCGGACACAATCCTGCAGATCCAGCCAGCAATGGGTTGCAAACGAACCTAGGGACCATCTTATGCGATGAGTTGGCTGGGTGTTTGAAATCAACGTTGGCTATCATACCGTGAATCTATTATTAACACTGATTCTACAGTTGCCCTTGGTTTCAGTAATGTTAAGGCTTTACTGGATTTCTATTTTAGAACTGTTTTGACGACTCTGAGGTCTAGAGTTTTATTTAGAAAGAAGGAAAAAGAAAGCGAATAATCTCAAATTATTTCTGGAGCACAATTCCAAAGGTTGGTATACAGTATCAGGTAAACACTAACTAGAACAATATTTATTAATTTACTTATTTTCTATCCCACCTTTATTATTTTTTATAAATAACTCAAGGCAGAGAATATACCAAATACTCCTTCCTCCTCCTATTTTCCCCACAACAACAACCCTGTGAGGTGAGTTGGGCAGAGAGAGAGTGACTGGCCCAAGGTCACCCAGCCGGCTTTCATGCCTAAGGCGGGACTAGAACTCCCAGTCTCCTGGTTTCTAGCCCATTGCCTTAACCACTAGACCAAACTAGCTAAAGTTGTATCAAAATATGGCCACAGTGTAGTATTGTTATAACAATTGCTTCTGCAAATTTGACAACATAGGCATTAACTCATTTTATTTTAATAAATTGAATACAACCTCCTGCACACATTTACAGTATGATTCTGGTTTAATGTTTAATGTCTGGTTTAATGTGCCAAAATCTGCCTTGCAAATTCTCAGATATTTATTTCCTTGCAACAGAGTCTTCTTTTTTCTACCTAGTTCTTGGGGTGCTTGAAAATGTGTTTTGAATTTTTCTTGTTTGATATTTTTAAGCCATTTTGTTGTTGGAGGTGGCAGAAAATGTTTGGTGTTTTCTATTACATCTCTTTCCCTCATGCTGAAACCTCCCTGGCTGCCTATACTTCCTGATTTGAAAAAATTCAATGGCAGAAGTTCCTTCTGGAGGTCATTTTTGAAATTCTGTTATGATCATCAGAGTCTGCAGCAATCCGCAATGACACCCCCTTGAAAACGACATGTGCATTATGATATCATTGTACAAACACCACCATTATATTCTTGCTTCACAAGTCACGGCAGGTACATAGTGATATCATCAGACATATATTGTCATTTGCCCCCTTGTGGGCATCATGTTTCTCACACACACACACACACACACACACACACACACACACACACACACAAACAAACAAATATGAAGCCAGGGAGGCTGCATATCACTGGAGAGATGATTGTATAATGGAAATAGACTATTCAGCACATACTTTTGATCACCTTGTTAACTAAATAAATACAAGACTGCTAGAGTCTGCCCATGAGAAATTTATC
Source organism: Charina bottae (assembly GCA_023362775.1). Classification (NCBI taxonomy): domain Eukaryota; kingdom Metazoa; phylum Chordata; class Lepidosauria; order Squamata; family Charinaidae; genus Charina; species Charina bottae. The sequence continues at coordinate 87,508,765 of JALMGJ010000002.1, read as the reverse complement.
AATATTCTCTTCTCCTTTGAGAGAAATTTTGAGAGCAAAATCTCATTTATCAGATTGAATGAGAACTGAAAGGGAGAAAGAAATGAGAATTTCCTGCACAGCACTAGTCCAGTCAAGAATATCCTAATCCAAATGCCCTAAATATAAAGTTAAATATTAACACTTTAATGTATAGTATAGACCAAGAAGAGGGGGCGTGATGGCTCAGCGGGTAAGACGCCAGGCTTGTCGATCGGAAGATTGCAAGTTTGGAGGTTCAAATCCCTAGTCCCGCGTGATGGAGTGAGCTCCCGCACTAGCCCCAGCTCTTGCCAACCTAGCAATTCAAAAGCATGCAAATGCAAGTAGATGAATAGGTACCACTTTGGTGGGATGGCAAGAGCGTTCTGCACGCGTCATGCTGGCCACATGACCGCAGAAGCATCTTTGAGCAGCGCTGGCTCTTTGGCTAACAAACGGAGATGAGCACCGGCCCCTAGAGTCGGACACGACTGCACAAATGTGCGGGGGGAACCTTTATCTTTTTATAGACCAGGAAATCCGATTGATTGATTGATTGATTGATTGATTGATTGATTGATTATGCATGCATGCATGCATGTATGCATGCCTGCCTGCCTTCAAGTCAGTGTTGACTCCTGGTGACTGCCTGGACTAGTCCCTGCATTTCTCTTGGCAAGGTTTTTCAGAAGTGGTTTGCCATTGCCTTCTTGCTAGGGCTGAGATAGAATGACTGGCTCAAGGTCACCCAGCTGGCTTTGTGCCTAAGGTGGGACTAGAACTCACAGTCTCCTAGTTTCCAGCCTGATGCCTTAACCACTACACCAAAGTGGCTCTCCCTGAATTAATTGGTGACTCCTATATAATAATTATGTAATGCAGAGCTTTCCAAACTGTGTGTCGCGACACAAAAGTGTGTCGCCTGCGGGGCCCAGATGTGTCGCGTCAAAACCCGGAAGCGCTGATGGCGCGCCATCAGTGCTTCCGGGTTTTCCCGCGGTGACAGACCAACGGTGGCGCGCAAAAATCCGAAAGCGCCGCAGCCACGGCGGCGTGCAAAAAATGAAAGCGGCAGCAGCGCTTCCGGGTTTTTGCGCGCTGCCGCAATAGCGGCACTTCCGGGTTTTCCCGTGGCGACACACCAACAGTGGTTGGTGTGTCGCCGCGGGAAAACTTTGGAAAGCCCTGATGTAAAGACTTAGTGTGAATAAACTGAATTATTTTTTCCTGATACTGATCTTCTAGTTTAGAGCAGCTTGGAGCACTTCATATACTGTTGAGGTTCAGCTTCCAGTGACCCCAGTCAGCCTAGCCAAAGGTTAAGATCCTGGGAGCCATCATTCAGCAAAATCTTGAATGCTGCAGGAGGTCTCCTGGACTAGTTACCGTTGGAAGTCAATTGATTAGATTTTAAGACCTGATTTTTATTGTTAAGTTCCTCTAACAATTATGAGAAGGACAATGTTAAGGAGGGAAGGGAAAGGGTTAATGAATAAAAAACAATGTATGTGTTTTATACAAATGTATGTATGAGAAAAATTCAGTGAAGCATCATTTGAGATATGTGTGAAAATCCTGGTATGTACCAAAATATCAGAAGGCCAAGCAAAGGTAAAGCTCATTCTTATATCCAAAATTTAATTAAGGGGTACAGTTAAAGCATGTCCAGAACAAGCTTTATAGTAGAATTTCATTTGATATAAACCAGATTATCTCAAAGTTTGCTGGATGTCTTCAACAAAACACCCATCTCCTTGAGATCCGGCAGGTCCCCACCCTCTTAGCCTTCCATAAATTGGTGAAGAGCTGGTTTTTCCTTCAGGCACGGGACTGTAAGGTTGGAACCCAGGGACTGAGGAGGTGAATGGATATAGTTATGGGCTGGATAACTGGTTTTCTTGATTTTTCTTTTTATCTCCTTTCTTTTTGAATTGGTTTTATTGTTTGTGTTTTTATCACTGTGCTAGCTGCCCAGAGTTGTGTGCTACAAGATGGGCAGCCATATAAATCAAATAAATAAATAAATAAATAAATAAATAAATAAATAAATAAATAAATAATCAATTTCCATCCATATTTTCATCTATTGCAATTAAAAATTGAACATTGGATGTAAGAAAACCAACACACATAAATTTATCTTTTATAATTTTCACCAGTTTGTGTCATGAAATACCAAGTAAATCCAATTAACTTGTTAACTAGTTCAACCCATAAGGTACCTTAATGTTTCAACATTTGCTAAATGTTTTCATTAAACCTAAGGAAATGGCTAAAATAATAAAGAAATCAACCAACCTTTTAGACACCTTTTAGTATGTATTAGGTTAGCATTTTTTAGCATTAAGATCTTTTTACTGAGTTATGAAAAAGTTATTTTATTCAAAATATTATAAAATATTTAAAATATTATTAAAACTTTTGGAAGAAATGTATTCTACCAAATTCCTAAACATTATCACTTTTTAGTTGAGTTATCACATCTCCTTCTCCTCTTCTCAACTCTGTCAACACACATATACATACACAGGTTGTTGTTTTACCCCCCCCCCAAAAAAAAATCAATGGAAAGACTTTGAAGCTAAAAGCTAATGAAATCTGTGTTCTGAATTGCAATCCTTGCCACAGTGGGAAATACAGGATAATCCTTTCTAGTGAACAATCCATGGATGCTCACAGTTTGCTGCAAAACCCTGATTTTTTATATTTTCTGCCAGGATCTTCTGAAATACAAATAAAGGCAAAGACATATTAATGAGACCACAGGGGTAAGAAAATGATGGAAATCCACTACCATATTTTCTCAGCCTGTGCAACTAAAACAAAATAGTAGTTGCTGAAAAAACATGAAGTACATTCTCTCTGTACTCTGAAACTTAGATACACCTTGGAGATGTGACAGTCAGTGGAGAGACTACTGTAATGACCAAATCAAACAGTGGCCTGGAGATTCATGCAGTGTCTTCCTGAAGCAGCCCCCAAACCCAGTTCTATGTTCACAACAAAGTGAACTTGTCCTGTTAGTCTATAGCAAATAAGAGGGTTTTATTTTATTTTTTTTTAAAAGATCACTGTTTCAAAGGTTTCCTGTGATGCTGTAGTTTCAGGTATAGAATACTTCTCAAAAACCATGAGCAGGACCTATACACTTAATATTTTAACTAAGGGAAAAAACAATCACGATTTCAGGAAGGGAAAGCTACATGTACGTCATTAGAAGTGAGGGTTGGTAGGAATTGCACTTCTGCTGCTTATCACTCCCCAAAGTAAGGTTATTTTAAAACTTGGGCAAGAAGAAAGGAGGAGATGATGGACATTGGAATTCACCATCTTTCTGCACCTATAGACGTATTGAACATGAAGGGAATAGGTGTAGGGACAGTTGAAAGTGGAACTCTAAACTTGCGTTGCCTTGTCTGAAAATATCTACCTCGTATGTCTCTAAGTAACATGCCTCCTAATTGGTTATATTGATATTCTCAGGGCTTTCATCTCTTTCTTCCTCTCTCAGTTCAGCTCTCATTCTCTTCTGATTCTGACCTGTGGTGCAGTTCAGGTTCTGACTTTAGTTGTAGATGGAGTTAAATAAGGTAGGCTTTCCTGTCACCATGTTATTCCCTCAATAAAGCTTATACTGTATTTTCTTTCATGCAAGTACTAGCCTCAAGAATAGCTTCATATAAAACTTTTACTTTTAGAATGTCTCTCTCCATGCATTCTTTCCATCATATAAATCTATCTGCTCTCCAACAAAGGATACTTCAGAAGTACAGGAAAAATTTACAGTCTTGCCCATGGTAGGCTGTGCCTGTTTTATGTTGAGAAACTATGGCTCACAACAATTCTTTTTTCACCCTTACCCATTCCTAGCTTTTGAGGAGCAAAGGCATTTGTTCCTGAGTGCATCTCTCATGGGCTCTTCACTTGACTGAACTTCTGTACCCTTGGCCCCTGCAGCTTGATTCTTGAAGTATACTAGTTTTTAAAATACCTCACCATGTCTTGCTCTTAGCTGAACTCAAGATCCTGCTTTATGGATAACAATGTGTTCGGTATGAAATTACTTTTCTGACCTTGGCTTACCCTGACCTAAGCAGAGCATTTAGGCACCATTCACATGTGAAGATAAATTAAAATCTGGATTTATAACATGCTTCTTAAGATAACAGAGGCACAACAATTGTCTCAGGCATGTGCATAATTAGAGCAGTCTGAGTAACAATCACTGTGTTGCAAATCTGTTTTCATTTACCCAGTAAAGCCAAATGGCAAGTGCATGATGACCTCTGGTGCAAGTAGAGTTTTTGTCAGATTGTAAACCGCCCAGAGTCCCTTTGAGGGAGTTGGGCGGTGATAAATCGAATGAATGAATGAATGAATGAATGAATGAATGAATGAATGAATGCGTAAGTCACAGCATTTGTGTGATGATAAAATCAACAAATGTCATCCCCCCTTGCCCCCTGCAGATATCCATGACTGCTTTGTCATAGACAAAAGAGTTCACTGTTTGTAGGTTATGCCCTGATTTTAGTAGAATATGCAGGTAAAGCATTTTCTTTTCATGTGCTCTATTTTGCATTACTTCAAAAGTGCTCTATCTCTATGGGTTTAGATGAGTTTGGAACACATTGCATTCTGGGAATTGGAGTACTTTCCCTCTAATTTTCTCCTTACTACTCCTCCCATCAAGATCTGAGAGGAAGGCTATCTAAATACCTTCCAGTGGCTTCTGAACAATGTGTGTGTGTGTGTGTGTGTCTGTACATCCGATAGGGGGCACCTAGGAATTCCAGGGCTTTAAACTAGACTGGGAAGTTGAAAAACCAGCCCATAAGAAGCAGTGGCAAACCATTTCCATGACACTTCCCAAAAAAACAGCATGGATGTAGTTACCAGGAATCAAACTCTACTCAAGGGTACCTTTACCTCTTACTTATAAATTTGCACAGGTACACATAAATGGACACATGCATATTCCTGCCCTCGTATTTTATAGCGGTGAGCAAATAGTTATCCTACAATTTAATGAGATCCCATTATATTGTCCTGATTTTCTCTTTGGAGAGGTCAAGAAGAAAAGCACTTAGTAGCTCTTCAGAAAGGTTAACGTGAACTGTTTCCCACTGATTCTCCTCCTCTGCTCATTTATTCTTTCTCAGGGTATTTAGTGAAGAAATGTTGCCTTTGTGCACCTCACCAAGGAACCTTTTTGCCACACACCAGTTCCAATTATAACATCCATTGTACAGTGAAAGTTCACATGCCAAAAATGGGAATAAAAAGTTCACATTTAGAGCAAAAATAAAACCCCGTTCCACTGCTACCACCGATAATTACATGTATCCTTAGTTTCGATGGAGGGTGTGCCCTTTCCTAATGTACTCATAGCCTGAAAATGTGCTTGAGATTTAAGTTTTCCATTTAAATACCAAAATTCCTCTTCCTGAATATTTTTTCTCTTCCTTTTTCCCCCCTCTTTTTGTCCACTGTGTAAGAAGGAATTTAAAGTAAGGCCTAGGCTAATGAAACACCTGTGTTTACTCAGCTTTTAATTAAAAGACTAAATGCCATGGATTTTGATGAAACTAACTTCATGTTTATTGATGTGCTAAGATGGTGGCCTCATTTAATTAATGTTTAGGACTTTTTGAATGAGTTTGATGCTGTTTGGATGGAAGAAATAAAAAAAGAGAAATTCTCAAAGTTCCAATAAGAAGTAAAAGGATACCTGAGCTAGAAGACTGGAAATTCTTGGTACTCAAGTGGTGGAATATGTTCACTTTTTTTAATTGAGTAGGATATGTATGTAGTATGCAAAAATACATATTCCGTTTTTCCTGGTTAACGTAATTGTTTCCTTTGGTGCCTGCCATTAATCTCATATAAAGCTACCAGAGCTGGACTGGAAACACCTAGATGACCACTAGGTGGCAGCACAGAGGTACAGAAATATCTAACTCTTTAGCACTGCATAGTGGTTGTCTGGATTTTTGCAGCCCAGATCTCATAATCCAGATCTCACTGTGGAGTCGTTGGTGCTCTCTGAGCCTTGTTGTTTTCTTGCAGACGTTTCATTGCCAGGCTAGGCAACATCTTCAGTGTGAAAAGGGAGTGGGACTTGCTCTCTGTTTATATACCATGGCTTGTCCTGCTTGTGTTGGTGGGGGTGTTGTTCTCTCCTTAGGAGTTCCTTGATTGGGCTGTTGTTTGCTGCTCGGTTGATTGACTGAGTTAATAGTTCCTTGATTAGGATATATTGTGCTGTTCAATTGTTCCTCTGGTGCTAATCCTGGTGGAATCCTCTGGTGCTAATCCTAGCTCTGCTAGTCTTGTTTTTGTGCAATAAGAAGTTCGTGATCTGAAGTGCAGTCAGCTCCAGGTCTTCTTTTTACCAACTGTATAGATGTCCGCCACCTTGGGCTGCAAAGGTGATTTCATCTGATTTCACCTTTCAGTCTGATTTTGGTGTCGACCATCTGGTGAAGTCCATGTATAAAGTCATATTTTAGGTTGTTGGAAGAGAGTGTTTGTTATGCACAGTGAGTTGTCTTTGCAAAATTCTATCAACCTATATCCCGCTTCATTTTGTTCTCCCAGACCATGCTTACCTGTAATTCCAGGTGTCATTTGACTACCCACCTTAGCATTCCAGTCTCCTGTAATGAAAATAACAACTCTTTTTGGTGTATTATCCAGTAGGTGCTGCAGATCCTCATAGAACTGATCTACTTCTCCTTCTTCAGCATCTGTGGTTGGGGCGTATATTTGGATCACTGTGATGTTAAATGGCTTACCCTGAATTCGAATTGAGTCCATTCTATCGTTTTTTGGATTGTATCCAAGCACTGCTTTAGCCACTTTATTATTAATTATGAAGGCTACTCCATTTCTTCTGTGGTCCTCTTGTCCACAGTAGTAGATCTGGTGGTCATCTGATGTGAAGTGGCCCATTCCAGTCCATTTCAGTTCACTGACACCCAAAATGTCTATATTTAATCTTGCCATCTCACCAATAATCACATCCAATTTGCCCTGGCTCATAGATCTTACATTCCAGGTTCCTATGGTGTGTTGATCCTTAAAACATCGGATTCGTCGTTCACCACCAGCACCGTTGGCCGCTCGCCGTCCTTTCGGCTTTGAGCTAGCTGCGTCATCACATCTGGGGCTACTTGAACTTATCCTATGTTCCTCCCCAGTAGCATTTTGACCATCTTCCGACCTGGGAGTCCCATCTTCCTATGGTATACCGACATATCTCTGGTTGTACTGATCCATTTAGTTTTCACGGCAAGAATACTGGGGTGGGTTGCCGTTACCTTCCCCAGGGATCGTATTTAGTCTGACCGCTATGCCATGACCTTCCCGTCCTGGGTGTCCCTTCACGGTTTAGCTCATGGTGTCATTGAGGTGCTCAAGCTCCAGCACCACGACAAGGTAACGATCTCCTTTGCTGGATACAGCAGTTTATAGACTGCTGTAAAACTGAACAATTATAATATATAATAGAACTCATGACATACAAATGATAAAATGTTAGAATAGAGCGTACCAGATACATTCAGAAGTTCACAAACAGGAGGAGGAATTCAACTCTCTCCCACTCTTGCTCCCCAACATCTGGCATTTAAAATAAGATGTGTACAGTCAATACAGAGTGCCAGTTTGATGTAATGGTTAATGTACCAGGCTAGAACCCAGTAGACTGTGTGTTCTAATCCCACCTTAGGCATGCAGCCAGCTGGGTGACCTTGGGCCAGTCATTCTATCTCAGCCCTAGGAAGGAGGCAATGGCAAACCACTTACGAAAAACCTTGCCAAGAAAACTGCAGGGACTAGGCCAGGCAGTCGCTAGGAGGCAACACTGACTTGAAGGCACACAAAAAAAGTCAAGGTAATAAACAATTTGTGGCGATCATCACATTCAACCAATTTCACAGTTCACTTTGTGAGAAGTGTCTCTTCCTTTTATTGGTCTGGAGTCCTCCTCAAAATAGTTTCAATGAAAGTCCTGAATTCTAAGCTTGTAAGAGGGAGAGATAGCATCAACTCTGTCCATGTCTGCATGGATTTATATACCTTTATCAGATGTTCTCAAACTCATGTTTGTTCTGAGCTAAAAAGCTCCAATCACTAAAGTCTTTCTGTGTTGGGGACCTGTTCTTTTCTTTAAATGTCTTCTATGGAGAACATGCTTCTCCTGCCTGGTGCCTTTGAGAAGTTTAGGTCTATTGCTGACTTTAGTATTAACTTTTTTTTTAGTTAGCTCATTTAACATTAAAATATATTATATAAATGTATTAAATTATATTATTATAATTTATAAATCAGTTATTAAACATTTCTTATAGTATGGCTGACTTTCTGACTCTTTGAATTTAGTGTTTAAATTATTACCATTAACTTATCATCTGCTTACTTTCCCACTGCTGAATCTTCACAAGACCATTGCATGAGGATCGTATTAAAAACTGCCCTTTAGAATATTTTTATAAATCTCTGCCGCTATACTGCTCCCTTGAGCTGTATAGTTCCATTTCTGAAAAATGAAGGCAGTGTCCCAAGTGATGATGAGTGCATGTTTTTAAGAGTTTTGAACTTAATCCGGCTTCTTGTGGGAATGGCAGACTGAACAGATGTGCCCACTGGTTCAGCGGGCGGAGCTGACAGCGCGGTAACTTTTTTCGGGCTCAGGTAGGTTTTCCTAAAGCCCAGAAATGTTCTCCGGATCAAGGAGAATACCTGGAATCATCCCATCTGTCCTCCGGACAGCTGCTTGCAGCCAGAAGATCGCAAACAGCGTTTCACGTTCAACTGGTAAGAGCCAGCTGGGAGGCGGGGACTTCATCACTTTCCAAGCCGCGCTGTAGCCTTAAAGGGACACTAAGACCAGCCACCCCATTTCTAAATCACCAATTTGTATTTTTTTTTAAGTATATGTACCCCAAGAGAGGCTTTCTTCAGCGAGGAGAAGCTGGTTCTCTTGGTGCTTAACGTTATTTTTGGGATTACTTTTTTAAAAAAAATTCTTTTAAGTTTTGGAATTTCATTTTCCTTCCAAAGGAAATTCCAAAGATTGAGAGTAAACAATTGTCTTCCTGTTATTATTTTTGTATTAAATTTGAAGGTATTAGCATTTTCCTACACGTTGAATTGGCTGATTTGAACCTTCAGCTTTCTGTTTTCACTTTCCCTTTGGGAACTGTCTGCCATCTCACTCTCACTTTATATAAACACACTAGAGCGATAGGAAGGTTTTTTTTAAGACTGAGATTGGGATTTTTATCGAGATGCTGGATGAAGATTGGATAATGGAATTGGAGAAATGTAACTATGTAACTGCTCTGGTTTATTTTGAAGTGGGATAAGGGTTGAAGAATGTTCATCTGGTTTGCTTTAAGAATTTGATTGATGCTATTTGCCTTTAAATATTTGGATTTACTGTTTTGAATTGGCTTTTTTTTGGTTTATTAAGATTAAAATTATTAAAACTGTTATATTAGGGTTAAAGAATGTTTATCTGGTTTGCTTTAAGGATTTGATTGATGTTATTCGCTTTTAAAGATATGGAATTACTGTTTTGGAATTGTCTTTGTTTTTTGGGTTTATTAAGATTGGGATTATTAAAATAGTTGTATTATTAAGTATAATAGCAGACAACGTATGTGCTTTTTAATTTGATTCTTATTATAGTAGACCAAAATGTATAGAATAGTGGTAGGAAGGGAATAATTAAATATGTTTTATCTTTTGGAGGGGTGAAAGAGGTTTAGGAGGTTTATATGAACTTTTTTTTCTTTATCTTAATATAAGGGGGAGGAGTAACTGTACTTAGTGATTTTTATTATGTGTTAAAGTGGAATGACTTATAGAAATAATGTGGTGTTTTGGTTTAATATAGAGTAAGAGATTGATTATGGAAATTTTTGTATATCCTTGCTGTTAAGAGTCGGAAGCCACAACTTTTTGTAAATTTGAAAAAAAATTCTCTTGTGTTTCCACACTTTTTTAGTTTTTTCTTTCTTTGTAGTTTTTTGGGGGTTTTTTGTAATTTTAATTCTTCTCTTGAAACCTAATAAAATTTACTATAAAAAAAAGATTTTTGAACTTAATCTGAGACATTGTCTACATGAACAGCAGATGAAGTGACAGCTTCTTTTTTCTGAATCATTTGTCTGTAAATGAAGAAATTGCCTAGCTAATCTCTTCTTGTCAGGATGGCAATGGTATCCTGCCAAAGATAGTGAGGTTTGTAGTTATTAGGTAGATGGGGTTTGTAGTTAGTAGGTAGATGGGCAGTAATTGGTTAGCATGCTTGCAGGGTGTTAGAGATAGGCAAGGAATGCAAGGCGGTGGAATGTGGGGGTAGAGAGACAGGAGCCAGACTCCAAGGCCATTCAGCTGGGATCATCAAAGGAGTAACAGTTTAAAGTTATGGGAACTGAGTCGGTAGGGGAGGGGTTGGTGAGGCCTAAGTGGGAATTGGGATGTTTAAAGTTGTGATTGCACGCGCTTTTGCTCAATCTGCTCTTTGCATCGATTCTATTCACTTGTATTAATAAAAGACCTTTTTCATATTCTACCATGGCTTGTGCTAAGAGTTTCTAAATTAATATCAAAGGAGTGGATCGTTACACTTCTCCTCAGCCTCTTTGATATCCTAGATTCCCCCCTCCTCTACAGATTCTTCTCCTATGTGTACTGTTCCTGTCTATGACCATAATTCACCATAATTTCTTGCAATCTGAAATGATATAATCCAGGAGCAGTTGTACTGTACCAATTTATCTGCTGTCCTCAAGTAGTCCCTGGACACATGTAGAAGATAAGCAGAATGAAAGTATCATAAAAAAACAGAAAAGATTGTGATTCTTCTGCAGCCAAAAACACTCTACAGCCCCTAGCATTTCAATGACCCTTTTTAATATTGTTGGAATGGAAAAATGTATGTTCCCTAACCCACCCATCCAGGTAAACCCAGGTTCTCCTTTGCCCCTTTCCTCAATAAGTGCATTTCTATTCTGAAATAGATTTGCTGATTGCCTAGAAGATATTTCTGTGGAGAATCTGCAAGGTTTGTCACTCCCAGACCCTGCCATTACAAAGACAGCCGATGCACTTAAAGTTATGAAGCCCAGAGTAAGCAAATCTAAAATGTTTAATCTATTATTAATCAGACAGTTGCTGAAATGATAGGGCTCTGGGGGACTCGAGAAAAGGCATCAATATTTAATAGGCTCGTTAGCAAATGTTTCTCTCTCATTTTTCTATTTATCTTTAAAGAGACAGCAGGAGTATGAAGGATGTTTATGTTTTATGTCATTACATAAGGAGGCAATGTCATGTTCAGGGATAGGAAGATTCAGTACAAGATTCTGAATATTAATCACAGAAATCAAATGCTGCAATATGTATCACATTTTCTTTGGCTTGTAACCAAGTATCAAAGTTTTTCCAAAGGCATTGGACTACATTCAGCACAGCATTTGTAAGTGTAGATGAATTGCAGATCAATTCTGTAATTCAGTTCTTTGATCTGTGGCTAATAAATACTGTCATAGAAACCTATGCAGAAGGGAGCTTACGCACCAGACATCTAGGCTGCTGGTTGCTATGCACTCCAAGTGTTCCCTACTGATGTTTGCCCAGTTGGAGATGAGGCCTGGTCTGGAAATGTCCATTCTGGATTCAGCTGCCGGACAGAGGTCACTAAGATTTACTATGCACCTCTGGTTTGAATGACAAAGATGTATGTATCTTTGTATTGAAAATATTCTACCAACTTAACTTCATGTCAGATTTCAGGGACCTGTAAAGCATGAAAAAAAAAATCACCTTTTTCCTTTCAGTTCTGGATTGCTGCTCAGCTCTGATGTTTAGTGACAATGCTGAATCTAGGAAGACCTCCTATCTACAAACCTAGCTCCTGAAAGCAAATGTAGTTACTGGCTAAGCCCCATCTTCCCAGTTTTAAGAACTATGCATAAGGATGGAGCACTATGGGTTTATTCTCATACTAACATCCAGCTGTAGTTGATTGGCCCTCATCCAGCTCATTACTGAATCCAAATCCCCAAAATGAAATTAAAGATATAAAATGGGGATATCCACCTGCCAAATCCTACTTATCTGGATGGGGGTGGGATTTTTCTCATCAATACTGAATTGCATAAAAATTTAATCTGCAATATTTTTGTGACATATCATGATAAAAAACTTTGAGACAGGGTCTGAACTATTTCAGGTGTCTCAATTCAGAGTCATGAATCAGGCAGCATACACTTTTAATAAACTATTATTACTATCCTTGGAATGATATTAAAGGCAAAACTGAAGTACTTTGGCCACATAATGAGAAGACAGGATACCCGGGAGAAGATGCTGATGCTAGGGAAAGTGGAAGGTCAAAGGAAGAGGGGCCGACCAAGGGCAAGATGGATGGATGATATTCTGGAGGTGACAGACTTGACCGTGGGGGAGCTGGGGATGGCGATGGCCAACAGGAAGCTCTGGTGTGGGCTGGTCCATAAAGTCACGAAGAGTCGGAAGTGACTGAATGAATAAACAACAAAACTATCCCAATATTGTCCATTATGAGTTCCTGCTAGAAGACCTGCATTGTCCAGGCGAATCAGTAACACTGTTCTAGCACTGTCAATTCCCCTGGGAAAGAAAAAGAAAGGGAAGCAGGGAAAGTTATTCAGAAAGAGGGAAAGTGGGGCAATGATATAATTTGGGATGAAAAATCTGGGAAATGGATGGAGCAGAAATCATGGAAAATATCTGCACTTGTTCTCATACAAAGCTGAGGAATAAATTAGGTGAACATTTGCAAAATAAACAAGATCTCCCTTTTTGATGTCTTTTCCTGCTTGAGAACAAATATTAAGGGAAAGTAGATTGTCCAATTAAACTATCTTATATTAACATCTGTCAGTGAGAGCAAGCCTCATTGCCATCAATGGGACATACCTCTAAGTAGAGATACAATGGATAGCACAGTAACTGTCTCATCTCCCTGTGGCTTACATTTTGTTTCACTTAGCTTGTAAACCTGTTCTGAAAAGCTGAGCATGGCTTTGAGCTGGGAGACCTATTGTTTACCGATTGCATTTGCCTGCTTCCACTGTTGCTACAAACTCAGTAGCTAGACTCCAAGAGCTAAGAATGCCTTCAGCCCTCTTTAGCTGAGAAACTAGTTTCTGACCCTTGAGCACAGAAGTCTATTGTTTGCCAGTTGAGTCATCTGCTGATGCTGCTTCCCTGAAGGCCTTCTGCTGATGTTGTTTTGGCCTCTTTAAAGTTCTTTATTCTCTTAGTCGTCTATTCCCAGTGTTTCACCTTTGTGAATATTATATATAATTACTGTATGTCTACCTAACACAAGGCTATAATTATCCTTTGAACCTATGTAAAAAACTATTCTCTAGCCCTCCACAGTTGGAAAGGGAAGAACATGCATCTCAATGGTGAGATGCAGCTAAATAAGCAGAAGCAATTATAAGGATATTTGAGGCAATTGTGCAAAACAAATGAGATAAAAATGGCTTTACTTCTTCCTAGGAAATGCAGGTCTTTGGTCTGGACCTCTTAGTTTTGCCTCTGTGGCACTTCTCTCTAGCAATTGACAGCAGCTCCCAGGGTTCTTTCCCAGTCTCATCTGGACTTTGGGCCTGGGGCCGTCAACACGCAATGCATGTGCTGTGTCACTAATCTAAGCCTTATGCAGTCATGTTCATGGCCACTCTCGTTAGGCCCATTGCAGAAAGCACATTACTTGAGTTGATAATCCATGAAGCCTTTCCTAACGTCCTGTATCCCCCCTCCCCCGACCGGAGAGCCAGTTTGGGGTTTGACTAAGCAGAACTGATCTTCATAGAGAGGACTGCTATATTTTGCCCTAAATTAAGGATTTGGTTGTTTGTTGTTGTGACGGGAAGCTGAATGGACCTGAGAATAGAGGAAAAGCTAATTAGGATATGTTGAAATGGCTGACACAGTGTGTGTGTTTATGTATGTGTGTGCAGGCACGCACACCTCTATACACACATGTGAAACTACAAGAAGCATTGTGACCGATGCCTCTGAGAGAGAAGTATTACTGTACCTGTAACGATCACGAAAAGTTTACTTCCCTATTGTACGGCAAGAGGGATTACAGAATTTTTGGCTCAAGGAGGGAGTTTGGTTTTGCATATGGAAAGATTAAAAGAATCACTGGGTGAGGAAACAAAGAGCGAGAAGGTTTGGTGTGGCACAACAGTAAGAGGAGTAGCAGCTTCCTAGACTCCTTACACAGCAGAGTTTTAGGGGTCTGCAAGTTGGAGAAACATCACACTTCATTTTTCTACGTCCATCATATCCAATAGGCTTCTCAGGTAATGATCCTCTGCTTTTCCTAAAGGTACAGTATACTATTTCCCTTCATATTCACAGTGACATCAGTATTTTTTTTAATACGTTCAGTTGTGTCCAATTGTTGGAGACTGCCCAGACAAGTCTCTGCAGTTTTCTTGGCAAGGTTTTTCAGAAGTGGTTTGCCATTGCCTCCTTCTGGGGGCTGAGAGAGTGACTGGCCCAAGGTCACCCAGCTGGCTTCATGCCTAAGGCGGGACTCAGGGTCTCCTAGGTTCTAGCCTGGTGCCATAACCACTACACCAAACTGGCTCTTGGCATCAGTATAGCTCTAGATCAGAGCTTTCCAAACTTTTCATGTTGGTGACACACTTTTTAGACATGCATCATTTCACTACACACTCTTACAGCAGGGCACAAGGCAGGCACTAGGACCTACGTGGAATCACAGCAGGTTTGGAGGCAGCAAGGCACAAGGCGGGCACTAGGACCTGCGCGGAATCCTGGCAGGGCAGGTTTGGAGGCAGCAAGGCACAAGGCAGGCACTAGGACCTGCGCGGAATCCTGGCAGGGCTCCGAGGCAGCAGCAGCCGGGACACACCCAGACACTGCAGCCAACACACTAACGTGTCCCGACACACAGTTTGGAAAGCTCTGCTTTATGCCATGCTGGCTGGGGAATTAAAACTTAGGAAGCTATCTTGATGTAAGGCAGAGCTCTTACAGCAGGGCATCATTTCACGACACACTCTTACAGCTGGGGACAAAGAAGGCACTAGGACCTGTGTGGAATCACAGCAGGTTTGGAGGCAGAAAGCACAAGGCAGGCACTAGGACCTGCGCGGAATCCTGGCAGGGCTCTGAGGCAGCAGCAGCCGGGACACACTCAGACACTGCAGCCAACACACTAACGTGTCCCGACACACAGTTTGGAAAGCTCTGCTTTATGCCATGCTGGCTGGGGAATTAAAACTTAGGAAGCTATCTTGATGTAAGGCAGAGCTCTTACAGCAGGGCATCATTTTGCGACACACTCTTACAGCTGGGGACAAAGCAGGCACTAGGACCTGTGTGGAATCACAGCAGGTTTGGAGGCAGAAAGCACAAGGCAGGCACTAGGACCTGCGCGAATCCTGGCAGGGCTCGGAGGCAGCAGCAGCCACAACACACCCAAACACTGCAGCCGACACACTAACGTGTCTTGACACACAGTTTGGAAAGCTCTGCTCTAGATAATTATGGATGTCATTATATTGCAAGAAATGCCAGGATCCTTCTCCATTCACTCTGACCTCCAAAGACATCCACTGCTGTATGGAAAACCAGGAAGGAATTCTCATGGATTTCTCCTCATCTGTCTTCTCCCTCCTTTTGTGAAGTAATCTGCAGTAGTTTACAATCATCCATGATTATGTTTTCTAGATCCTTTAAGAAATGAGGACTTAGATGGAGAAAATATTTTCTTGGAAAACAGGAAAGAAAAAAGAAAGAAAAAAGTATGTTCTGGATTTTAAGCTGCCCTTATTCTAAGGTTGTTACCATCTCATTAATTTTCCGTTCCTTCTGTATAGTTCACAAGAGTTGGGTCGTTCTCGGCTTTAAAAAATATTTTATTTTTATTTTTGGATATTAAATAATTTTATAGTTTCTTTTGAGAAACTTACATTCATATCCTATTAGTTCAGACTGAGTTCAATTGTTGGTTATGAGTTATAAAAATGAATGAAGGGTTTTCTTGGGGATCCCACTGGGACCCTTTAGTATTCTCAGTATGTATAACTTACCATTTTTTAAAGATTCATATAACTACAAGTCATGCAGAGTCACATATAGGTTATGTGTTTATACTTTATCATGTTTAGAGTGTTCGGATACATTCAACTATGGTCCTTAAAACAACCTTGTCACAATTATTATCCCGATATTGCAGATATGAAACTAGGCACACAGCTAGCCCATTTTAAGTGAATTTACAAATGTCAAGTCCTTCTGTGCAACCTCATCATGGTGGGTGGGTTTTCCTGGGAGGGATGAGTGAAGAACGTTAGGAGTATATGCCAAGAGTATATAATCTTAACAGGGTCACCCAAGGCATGAAGGTCATCCCAGATGCCCAGCTACAGCAAGCAGGCACCTATACTGGGCAGCAGCAATATAGGAAGATGCTAGAGGCATCACTTTAATGTCAATGGCAAAGGCATCAATTAATAGTGTGTGGGAGAAGGCAATGGTAAACCACTCCTATATTTTTACCAAGAAAACCACATGGATAGACAATATAAAGTGATTGAGGATATAATGCCAAATGATGGGACCCTCGGGTTGGATGGCACTGGATGCTATTTAAGAAATGCTGAGGATCTTTGGAATATTAATGGCATTTATGACGTGACTAGATTAAAGTCTTCAGGACATCTAGCTGCTGATAATGCCATACAGGAAAAGAAAATGTGAAACTTCAAAGATAGAATTAAAGAGGGAACTTGGAATGTAAGAAGCATGAACATGGGAAAGCTCAACACAGTGAAAGATTAAATGAATCAATTACACATTGACATTTCAGGCATTAGCAAATTGAAGTGGGCTGGAATTGGACACTTACAGTCAGAAGGTCATACTGTTTACTACTCAGGACATGTTGCTTTCACAGTCAGGAAGGATATAACAAGGCAGGATATAACAATGGGTACAATGCTGTCAATGACCAAATAATATCAGTTAGACTTCTCATACAAACTTGGATATGTTGATTATCCAAGTTTATGCTCCAACGACTGATGCAAATTATGAGGAAGTTGATGAATTTTATGGTCAAATTCAATCTGAAATTGGCAAAATATACAAGCAAGATGTACAGCTTGTGGTTGTACCAAAGCTGGAAATATTAAGGAGGAAGAGTTAGTTGGATTGTATGGCCTAGGAAATCAAAATGAGGCAGGAGGATGACTTATCAATTTCTGCCAATCCAATTTTTTCTTCATTGTTAACATAGTCTTCCAACAATCAAAACAATGCCTATATATGGACATCTCTATATGGAGTACGCTGAAATCAAATTGACTATAGCAATGGTTGAAGGAGGTAGAAGAGCTCAGTTGTAACAGCAAAGACCAGGGGCTGATTGTGGAACAGATCACAAACTGCCCATGTGCAAGTTCCAAGCTAAGCTAAAGCAGAAAATGAAAGCCATCCAGTTTCCACAATGTGATCTTCAGCACATATCCACTATTTTCAAGGAGAACATCAGGAATCATTGTGAAGTTCTGAAGCTCACTGGTAGGTAACCAGACGAGCTGTGGAATGAAATTAAAGAAATTGTAAAAGATGAATGTGAAAAGAGACTGACAAATATCAAAAAACAGAAGAAAGCATACTGGATGTCAGAACAAATGATGGAAATCACCGAGAAGTGAAGTGAAGTGAAGTGAAGTGAAGAGAAGAGAAGAGAAGAGAAGAGAAGAGAAGAGAAGAGAAGAGAAGAGAAGAGAAGAGAAGCCAAAGCCAAAGCCAAAGCCAAAGCCAAAGCCAAAGCCAAAGCCAAAGCCAAAAGCCAAAGCCAAGAAAGGCAAAAATCTCAGGAAAAAAATAGAATTCAGAGAGCTGTTACAAGAGAAAAGGAGCAGTATTACAACAAGACATTGAAGATGGAAATAGAAAAGGAAAAACAAGGAAGACTTCAAAAAGATCTCCAAACTCAGAAGGAGGTTCCAACCTGAAGTTGGTATGCTAAAGTATTGGTCAGTATTCATAGCACAAATAGGTCCCATAGCCAGGAAATGAGCATGTGTTCATCATGTGCATAATTCCAAAAACTAGACTGTAATCATGCCTTTGTAACCCTTGTATGTCTTCCAAGTATGAAGGTTCCCCACTGCATAATTATTGGATTAGATCTCTTTTTCATTGAGTTGAAGCCTATGTAATACCGAATCCCATGATTCATCTGCTAAATTGTAAGAACTTCAGTGAAGTTCTGCCTGTGAGATGCTGACTCAGATCTTAGCCTTAAATCCCAATGTAACCTACAAGGCATGATAGCAAACAGGGACACCCTGGAGGTAGTTCATGCACTTACCTGTGAACTAAATGGTGCGACTTCCAAATGAATGCAAATATGAATGCCTTATCCTTTCAAAGGTGTGGAATACACATCTTGCACAGGTACCCTCCTCTTCCACCTCTGAGAAAGAAAACTACAAACTAGTCACAGTGTTGGATGTGGGGCTGAGAAACATGATTCCCTTTGCATTATATATACTAATACTATATGGTACCTCTACAGCACTATAATATAATGCTATACCTCTGCTTGTGTAATGGATCTTCCCCTTCCCCAGTAAAGCATTGCAGGAAAGATGGCTGTCTTCTCTGCTGATGGAAACTGGGCAAGTAGAGAAAAAGAGAGGTCATGAAGTTATACTGTGCATTGCCTTGAAATCCATGCCTTTTGATTCTCACTATTCTCACTGCTTGTTGATTTAGATAAGATACCAGCTTCCATTTTTGCAAAAGCCTTCAATATTTTATTGGAGGCTTATTTTAATTGTTGTGCCTATTTCAACTTCTTGCAGCACAAAGAGGAGATTTGCACTAGGCCAGTAGGTGTTAAAGGACTGCTTCTCAGAAGGGGAGGAGTTGGAACAAATTACCATCCAACTTTATTCTGTGATTTTCCTTTTGTTCTTTTCACACAGGTTTAGCTTAGAATTGGAAGGGCTTTTCTTTCCAGGTCCAAGAATGAACAGTAAAATATTATTTCAACTCCTAATCAACAGGCATAGCAGTGTCAATATCCTGTGAACAACAAGTTTAAATAGAAATTGCCAGCTTTGATTTGGAAGATTATTCCTTTTAAAGTATTCTAAACTGTGCATGGGTGGTGGCAAGGACTGCCGGTGGTCATTAGGAGGGTTCTGAGAACTGCAAAGTGAGTGTTATCGCATCACACTTACAGATGGACTGGGTTTGGGGAGTGTTTGGAGGATTTTCTTGTTGTTTTTAAAAACCACTCTATGCTTCTTTTAATTATGCCATACTGTGCAGTATAGTTACCATGTTTTTCTATTGTCAAAATTGCAGGGAAAGGTGCAGTCAGCAATCAGTAATCATTGTCAGATGGGACTTTGAGGGCAGCAAAGAGGAAATATACAAGCTGCATCTGGCCCTAGGAGCAAGGACAGTGTGTTTTTCTAAAATGCTTATGTGCTAATATGCACAATAGATCCATTAACACTGACACACAAATCTTCAGGCGCATGCACTGCTTGAAAACAAGTTCAGTGTGTGCCATCCGGGGACCCTTAGCAAGGGTCCTTCAAAGGCTCAGGCTAAGCCTTTTCATGTTGTTTCATTTGGACCTTTTAAGTGCTGGAATATAAGATTTCTCTATGCAGAGCATGTGCTCTGCCACTGAGTGATAGGTGGAGAATGAGATGGAAGTGAGAGACAGGCCCTTTTTGTCAAAGCTTCACTGCCTTGGAATGACTCCCCCAAAATGGTCCACCAGACCATGTCCTTGCCTTCTGCCGGTCTCTAAAAAATATTTTATTTCAATGGGTTCTGACCTTTTTTGCTGACATGCTTTAAAGATTTGTAAGATTGTACCTGTGCATATGTGGGCAACGTATTCTATTGTTTTAATTGTTTTTAACTGGTGCTTTTCCTCTTATTACTGTTCTTGGTGAACTTTTAGAAAGTAAAGCAAGGTAAATGGGATTGGAAAAAAATGCCAGAGATCTAATCTGCTAGATATACTTCCCAGGTACCTGAACCTTTTCATATTTTCTAGATTTATGGGTGATTTTTAAAGTTTTGGCATCAAAGTTTTGTGGATGGAGCACAGTAAAAATATGTACATTTCATTGTTTACTGTGCTTACAACCCCAAATCAATCAAAACTGTTACAGTTACATCAACAACAATGGTTATATACAGTATGTATACCGTTGCAATCGAAAACCCCCATTGCAAATCAGGTTTATTGTCAAAATGTACAGAATTTTCAGCTGTTTGCAATGAACAAATCAAACAAAAGCAATTGAAATAGCTCAAGTTGACACCAACTTGATGGCATACAATCCATAAATCAATCAATTAATTGCATTGCATTGCATTGATATTACATACTTCTTTGGCACAGTATTC
This sequence comes from Charina bottae, assembly GCA_023362775.1. Taxonomy (NCBI): domain Eukaryota; kingdom Metazoa; phylum Chordata; class Lepidosauria; order Squamata; family Charinaidae; genus Charina; species Charina bottae. The sequence goes on along the minus strand of JALMGJ010000002.1, from coordinate 87,488,263 downwards.
ACAATTAATTATTACTAGAATAGGATTTGGACTTGATTTCAAATTGTAATTCAAGAATAGTTGCTTCTGTGATGCTGATTTACCTGTGATTTCTTAATTAATATATTCATACACATTATCTCTATCCCAATTGATTAGTTACAACTGTCTATATAGAATATCCTTCAATACCAAAGATATTTCCCCAAAAAAGTAATCGATGGATGAAAGTTTTTTTCATTCTATATCTATTGCTGGATTAGGGCTACAACATCTGGCAGATTTTTGTACTTGATTTATTATACAACTAAAAAACAAATAGAAACAAACCTTTAAAATGCTGCATTCCCCTTTGTTTACACTCCTTGCAGTGATAGATCTGTAAATTAGAGCAATGAATCATTTTTTGAAGCTCTCCTAGCATGTAAAAGTCTGCTTTTGGAATTGATCCTGCCAAGAGAAACAGCCATGTGGAACACAACTTTCTGAGTCTGCTTTTACTGATTTTGTTGACAGAACAGACATATGAGGCTGGAAACATGAGGTTCAGGTAGTGAAGTATAAGACATAAAAACTAATATATTCATGTCTTTGAGGATAAAAATGTCCACATTAATCTTTATTAAAATTTGGTAGATGTTTATGCCATAAACATTGCTATTCTGATTTTATATTTTAAAAAAGAAGAAATCTGCTTTTTTAAAAAAGAAAAGGCTAAAGAAATATTCTTATGTATACTACTTACTTGAATCCATTTCTATGATAGATGAGCAATGACAAGGCATCACATTAATTAAGGAACAATTTTAAGATTAATCTCTTCATATAGTATTAACTAAATAAGTGGTAGTGTCAGTCACTTAAGGTACTGATCTCATTAGCAGGCCTGTAAGCATATTGTAACTGGAAGGGTCAATGTTTGCTCTTTGACCTCAGCTTGTGACCCGTTAATTTAGAATAATGTGCTGAGAATTGTGATATATTATTTTCTAAAGCAAGATTGTGGAACTCCAAGATTACTGAATTGCAACTCCCAGCATCCTTCATCATTAATTGTGCTGGCTGCAGATGCTGGGAGTATAGTTCTTCAACATGTACTTGGGTTAGATCCTAAACAATCTGTATCTGTTGGACATCAGAGGATGTTAGGGTACTTGAAACCTTGTTTCCATTGCACAGGGAACTGATACTGATTTTCTTCTAAACAAATTAAAAGTTGTTAAATCCTTAATTCATCGGAAGTAGGACACAAACTATGGCATCCAAGCTGTCCAAAGGCTATGTCAGATTCCCTCCAGCTCAAAGGAAGAAAGGCACCCACCATCTGAGAGAAAATCCGTGCTGGCCTCTGAGCTGAGCTCTTTCTAATGCTGGTGATTCCTAGTCTCAGAAAGGACCAAAAGTGAACTCCCAGTACTCATAATCATAGGGCGTGCAATGGATGAACCTCACCCTGGGAAAATTAACTTCCTGATCATGGTAACTCTCCTCTGTATTGCAATCATGGGGATTTGACTTTCTTTTTAACCCTCCCCCCTCAAAAAGCAATAATAAAACTTTTTTCTATATCATTTCTACATAAGACAACAATAAGAAGTTCCATAGTGGTTTGGAGACATTTGGAACAGGTTATGAAGCAGTTTGATCATTTAGATAAAAATCCATGGCAAGAGTCCGCAGGGGTTTATCAGAAAGAAACCTAGCCAAACCAACTTGTTCCTCTTTTCTGACCAGTTTAGCTGACCATAGGAAGGCAGTGGAAATAGCATATTTTGATATCAGTGAAGCATTCAACAAAGTCTACCATGCCTTGGTAGATCATAAGCTGAACATTAGCCAAGACGTGTGATGCAGCTACAAAAAAAGCAAATTGAATCCTGGCCTGCTTCAATGGAAGTATAGTGTCAAGAACAAGAAAAGTCATTATTATTTCTCTCAATTCTATATTTGTCAGACTACACCTAGAATACAGTGTCCAGTTCGGGGCACCACATTTTAGGAAGGTCATTGTTAAACTGGAGGGTTTCCAGGCATCAGCAACTCGGATGATAAGGGACCTGGAATGGAAAACCTATAAGAAGTAGCTGAAGAAGTTGGGCATGTTTAGCATGGAGAAAACTGTGTGAAGGCATGATAGCTGTCTTCAAATCTGAAAAGGTTCTTCTACATAAGAAGACATGGCAGAATTGTTTAGAGTTGTTTCAGGAGACAGGACAAGAAACAATGGGTTTAAATTACAAGGAAATAATAATTCTGTTCAGTTAAGTATCAATAAAAATTCCTAGTAGTAAGAGTTGTTCAAAAAGAGAACGCACAGCCTTGGGAAAAAACAGACGTTGGATGGCTATTTGTTAGGGATTCTGTAGTAATGGATTCCTGCACTGAGCAGGAGGTTGAATTATGTGATTTCAAAAATTCCTTCCAAACTTTACATTCTATGATTCTATGAGCCTCATTAGAATAATCTACCATTTCTCTGTAAAAGAAACCCAGGGTAAATTTCTTTTATATTCTGATTTCTTTCATATTCTGATTTTTCTGGCTTCTCTCTAGTTAAATCTATAGAATTGGATTTGAACCAGAGGAAGAGGACAAAGAGAGGAATAAAATATCCTGTAGTTGCATTGAGAAGATGGGAAGGCAAGAAGACATGCAATCTAAATAGGTTGACTTCTGATACAAATAGTTTGGGCCATGGTTATATGAGTAGCTGTTCTGAATTTTGGGAAGAGAGATGGATAATTAGGGAGAAATAGATATGAGAGTATAAATATTACCCAATTTGAAGCAAAAGAGGTAGAAATGGGACTCTTCTACAAGTGTCTGCTCTGAGCTGGGACTTCATCTTGTGGAATAGGACATTATATTTGCTTGGTAATTTCTAATGAATTCTGAATATGCTTTCAAACAATATGCTTTTTATCCATCTATCAACATACCTGCAGTGCTTGGTTTATTCCAACCCTATGATTCTATGTATTTTAATAAACAATGGCAACAATAGAAATTTTCCCTGGAAATACTGTAGCTTTTGTAAAGCTATTCTGGCATGCCTATAAAGCTTAAAGTGCTTCTCATAAAGAGAAGTGAAATGCATTTAGTATAGGTATTGGCAAGTTGCAATTCTGAAAACGTAATGACAAGTACAAGACTGTTTTTTGAGGGATAGAAGGATAGTAAGTTGGAATATAACTTGACTTGAGTTTGACTCCTGATGACATGTTCATGTTGTTTTCTTGGCAACAATACAGAAGTCCTTTGCCTTTTTCTGGGAGGTTGTTTCAACTTCCCAGTGGAATCCACTTGCTTTGGAAGTTCCAGATGGACTTCCAAGTAATAACTAGATCTGACCCTGCTTAGCTCCTCAAAATCAACCAAGCTTGGCTGAATGCTGCTTTCTGCTGCAATAAGGCAGAATTAGTTCAAATTAAATGCAGCAGGACCCAGAAATGCCTTTTCTGTCACAGCCCCTGCCCTTCAGAACACCTTACCTTCTGAGATCAGATTAGCCCTGACCCTGCTGGCCTTCCAGAAAATGCTTAATGCCTGGTTCTTCACCCAGGCATGGGGGTCAGGAGTTAGTGGGGGCTGTGTGGTTGTTTAGAGATGTTGCCCTCAGTGGCCATTTTTTGTATCCATTATGTGTGGTTTGTTTTGTTATTTTTATTTTTATTGTTGTTTTTAAACTTGTTCGCTGCCCAGAGTCACCTTGGCTAGATAGGCAGCCCTATAAATTGAAATGAAATGAAATGAATAGGTATGTTTCTATGGGTTTGTCAACTGCAATTAAAAATAAAAATAAAAATAAAAGCGTATTCAAGTATTCATTCAATTCTTGTGAATCAGCAACCTGCATTTTTAAAACTTCATTTTCATTGAGTTGAAAGTGGACTTTTGAAATATTTAACTTAATGTTTATTTTAAAAGCTGCCAAAAGGTAAATTATTCATTACTTTCTTCCATCACTGTCCTTTTGCATAGCAAGCACAAATCCATGTGAACAGAGGACAGCTAATGTACACTGGAACTTTGTTTTCTGGTCCTAGTACAGTTATTTACTGTTCCAAGACAAAATGAAAGGTGAAGTCAAGGTGTAGGGGCAGCTTGATGCCTTCTGGGTATTTTGGACTGCAAATCACAGAATCTCTTGTCATTATCCATGTCTACTGAAGCTGAAATCTAACATTTTTGTTTCCCTACCTTTGTGTTTAAAGGGGCAGTGAGAATGAAGCTCTTAGTAATGTAAGCCTTTGTGTTTATATGCAAGAGAGGGGAAAATTGAAACCATTGCTCTTTCATATATGTGGAAGGTGTGAAAAGATGTTGTTTTGTTTCCTCAAGATGGTACTCGTAACTTTCATATAATAATTTCAACATTTTTTTCTGGATAACGGATATGCACACACATATACGAGATTACAATCTGGCGCATATGAATCATAGTGAAAGTGGACCTGGAAGTGATAGGCTTGGCTCCATAGTGCTATAAAGCAGCTCCTGCCTTTATAGAGCGAGAACTGACAGATCAGTGCTGAATCCACTTTTAGTTTAACACAACTCAAGTGGGTCTGTTTTCATCTGTCATGGGTGGGAAGGAATGCTTAGTGATGCTTCTCTGGCTGGTTTCTGACAATATCTGAGTATAAAATACAAAGGGTTCCTAAGCAGAAGGAAGAAAGATCTTCCTCTTGACCACAAACATCTCCCAATGTCAGGAAATATTGATTATATAAAAGCTTCCAACGTGCTTGTTTCGGCACAGCAAAGATTTTCATGCCCATGACCCGTAACAAGTTTAGAAACAACCCATTTTTAAACGATTTTTTAAAATCCCGCCCTTATTGTTTTTTATAAATAACTCAAGGCGGGGAACATACCTAATACTCCTTCCTCCTCCTACTTTCCCCACAACAACAACCCTGAGAGTGACTGGCCCAAAGTCACCTAGCCGGCTTTCATGCCTAAGGAGGAACTAGAACTCACAGTCTCCTGGCTTCTAGCCTGGTGCCTTAACCTCTAGACCAAATTGGCTCTCTTTACAAAGGACATTTACAAAGTCCTCATCAAAAAAGGAATCTTGCCTTGGAGAGAATCCCAGGTTTTCATGTCTTGTGCATCTGTTGCAATTGTTTTTAAAGAGAAATTCAGCATATACCATCAAGGGGCTAGAGGAGCCCAAGTCAAACCTTATTTCATTTATAGGATCTCTTGCCATGACTGAGTGGCTGCTGCTCTCTTTGTTTAATAGGACAGCTCTGCCTGGCAGTCAAAGTTTATGCCATTGGTTAATCTGCCTGGCCTCTTGTCTTTGTTTATCGGCTGAATAAACTGTTGTTTCCAAATCAGCAGCATTGAGAGGGGGGGGGATGTCAAAAATGTTCATATGGTGGTTGTGGCAGTAGTCAGAAGCTACAGTTATATGTGTGAACACATGCTGCCATAACTACCATTGTTTTACCTTTTTTTTAAACACCCTTGGGGACACCACCATTCCGGATTGACTTCATCTATACATTTACACACATACACACATCATTTCCCAGTCTTGTGGGATATTTTTGAGCCAACAAGAAGCAGTATTATAGAAGAACACATATTAGTTATATTAATAATATTATTAAAACACATAATAGGAGTTGCTAGCCCAGTACTTTTTCTAGAACTAATTTTGAGCCAAGATGGTGGAGTGTTTGCTTTTGAAATAAAACACTCATATATAGCGGTTTACATTCAATGTATAAAATGTATTTATTTAATTTATTTTAAGACTTGCCATATTGGAACAACAGTCTTGGGTGGTGCCCAAAATGGTAAAAACAACAAAAAACCCCTAAACCAAAACATAAAAATCAGTAATCTTGACTGGATACCTGGCTATAAGTCGAGGAATTCTGGCCTAATTTTAAAAGTTGCCAAGAAGAAGACTATGAATATTATTAATGAATATGGAAATCTGATGTATCCTGGGCCATACCTGTTGTTTGTTTGTTTGACTGATTGGTTGATTTAGGCACAGCCGAACTCTCGACTGACTCTGGGCAGTTTAATTAATATCCAGTTAAAAACAAAAAACAAAACAGCCAATATCCAAGCATTTTTTACATATCAATTGGTATGTAAATCTTACTGTGAAATGCCATGTGCTCATTAGCAATTGTGGCCTTGTATTCATTGATATGCCTATAGATGGGCAGTTATCTGAAAGTAAACAATCATTTATTTTATTGGCAAAGATGAAAGGCTGAAAACTGGTATGTAAACTTTGAATATGATAAATGTCATTTTTTTAAAAACGTCTTATTTGATGAGCAGATTCTCTATTGCTGTTCCATTTACCCAGAGTGAATTTGACATTGTGTATGTGTCTCAGAAATGTGCTAGTTTAGCAGCTGAGGAAACAAGACATTGTGGAAGTGAAAGGACCGTAGGTGAGAATAATCTCTTTTAAACAGTTTCAGCTGTGAAAAGGTGCAAACTCTGTATGCATACTGATGAACAGTGTGCAGGGGAATACACAGGAAGACCATTAAAAGAGAAACAGAAGAGGAATTTTGAAACAATACTAAAATGCTTTGGAAGCAAAATATACAAGATAGGGCGGACTAGATCATCTTACATTTTGCTTGACGCTTGATTTGATTTAGCTTGGCATCTAGACATTACGCCATGGGCTAAGTCAGGGAAGGGCAAACTGTGGTTCAAGAGCAGCATGTTTTTCCCAGATAGTTATGCTAGACTTTGCGAAATGAATCCGTATTATGGAAAACAGATCACTCACCTAAGTATGATTATCAGGTATAACTTTTTTTCACCTCAGTTCCCCCTTTTTCATGAGTGTGACCATTGCAAGTTTCTGTTTTACTCCATGTTTTAAATTATTAGCAGTGTCTAAGGTAGGGGTAGGGAGCCTGTGGAATGCCAGGTTTTGTTAAGCTACAGTTCTCCATGTCTTTCACTGTTGGCCATGCTTTAAAGGATGCCGAAGTTGCTTGGTCCTGGCCAACATGATGCTGGTAGAACTACTGGTAAATGTATGGGGAGACAGAGGGTGAAGTTCGATCCCATAAAGATAGAAGGTCACAGAGCTTTGGTGCGAAAAGAGAAGCAGTGGCATGGTGGTCACAGTGTTTGACCCTGTCCATGTTTACTTCTTTCTCAGACATATACTGAGATGGAAGGCTAATCCTTATAGCTAATTGATTGTGAGATGTATATGTTAGATCATGTAAATAATAACTCCCTGTCCATGCAAGCCAGATGTGCACAATCACTACAACATGCAAAATTATATCTTTTTTTTTCATATTCTGGACAGGCATGAGAAACAATTTTATACTGATACACAGATTCCAAATTTAGTCTACAATTTTGCCATGATCAACCGGCCACAGGAAATAAATGAGCTTTATTGTAGGGCAAGCCATCTGCAACAAATAGAAATGGCAAAAACCAAAGTAAATACTGCTACTCTTCTCACTGCTGGGTAAAGAAGAAAGAATCCGGCAGATTGTGTCCACTGATGCACCACCAGTGACTTCAGCCTTTAGATCATAAAAGGAAAAAACATACCAATTAAATGTATAATGCATTGGCCCATAGCTGCATCAAGGCTACAAAGACCTCAGTCATACTTAGTTAAGTGTTATCAAGCTATGTTTGACACCTGGTGACTGCATAGAAAAATGCTTGCAATCTTAACCTGCCTCTAGTAATATTTAGTAGCTCTTTTGAAGGACAGTCCTGTAATCTCTTTGATATCATCCATCTATTTTATCTCTTGTCTTCCTACTTCCTTCAACCTTGCCAAGCATAGTGGATTTTTTTTTAGTAAATCATCCATTCACATCACATGCCCAAAGTATATGAGTTTTGGCTTGCCTGTTATCATTTCCAGAGAGCAATTACTCTTTATTTGATCCAGGGTTGATTGATTGCTTCTTCTTGAAGAACTCCCTTAGTAACCATCTTCAAAACTGTAATTAGAAGGGATCTATTGTTCTCTCTTGTTATTTCTCAGTTGCCAACTTTCACTGGAAATATATTATTCTGTTCTTTGTTGTCGTAGAAATATCCTTCATCATTTTACTTAATTTGTTCTTGCCTTCCTTCCTAGGATTAATGTCCTCTTTATTTCTCCAGCATACAATTATCTATTTTTGAGCCCAAGGGGGGGAAAAAGCCTTCACCTTCTCATGCAGGCCTTCTTAAATGGAGTTCTGTGGAACCCCAGGGTTTCACAAGAGATCATGATTGAACAAAACGAGACATCTTTTTTCTTAACTTCACGTGTTGCGCAATACTAGCACTCGCAGTGGTGGGATGTTTTACATGCTGTGACTCAGCTGCCGACCTGCCACTTTGCTATTGTTGTAAACCTTGTAAAATGTGGATTGTGTAGGTTAGAAGTGAATTGCAGTGCGAAGTTTTCTTTTTTATTTATTTATTTATTTTTATGCAGGGGTTCCCTGAAAATTATTTCAAGGGTTTCTCCCGGGTCAAAAGGTTGGGAAAGGCTGCTCTAGTGAATGGTCTAGTATAAATTCACCAAGAATGCTGACTGACATTTCTCTTCCCTTTCTGAAGTATAACATTAACCTGGATTTTTTCACACTTCATATTTCCTTTCATAATGAGCTCCTCCAAGTCTTCTTTACTTGTGGCTAATGAAGTGGTAGAGTCAATTTGGTCTAGTGGTTAAGGCACCAGGCTAGAAACCAGGAGACTGTGAGTTCTAGTCCTGCCTTAGGCACAAAGCCAGCTGGGTGACCTTGAGCCAGTCCCTCTCTCTCAGTCCTAGGAAGGAGGCAGTGGCAAACCACTTCTGAAAAACCTTGCCAAGAAAACTGCCTGGGATTAGTCCAGGAAGTTGCCAGGAGTCAACACTGACTTGGAGGCACCAAAAAAAAAAAAAAGGCCTCACAGCCTTGCTCCACATTTGTAGACACAAAGCTATGAGCACTTTAATTTCCTCTTCTGCAGCTTTAAACAGTGTAAAGGGTTTTTCCTCTATCCCTGGTGCTTTCCTATTTGCTTGTCTTGCCTCATTTCTAAAAGAGTTGGTTCCTGAATATATTCTCTCTCTGCAAATGTTTGTTTCTGTTCTTCAGTAATCATTTTTATAAATGGTTTTCAGTATAGTATAGTATTTCAATTTTCCTTTAAACTCATTTGCCTGCATTAGATCTTTCCTGTGATTTCTCTTGAGTATTCCAGCTTAGCTGTAATTTCTCTGATCATTTGAAAAACATCTGTCGTTTTCTTTTTCTTGTGTTCTTCTTCTTTTTCTTGCCTCCAATTGTTAACATTCTTGATAGAGAATAGCTTCTTGTGTTTTCTGGCTTGGTAGAAGACTGCATACAGTTGTTGTAAGTCATTCTTGTTGCCCAAGGCTTTCATCCTCCTCCTTTCTTTGGCTGGCATAGTTGCTTGTTCTGAAAGACATTTGGATCTTTTCCTCTTTGAATTTTTGGAATTTTTCTGTTTTGTTTTTCCCCCATAGTTCATCAGGTTCTGTTTCAAATAAATTAAGCATTCTGAATCTGTTTCTTACACTGATGTTCTGACTGTATATGTTCAAATCTTGCTGACATACCTATCCCCTTTCATTTTTTAAGTTTAACTTGTATATTTGACATCATTAATTCATGATCTCTTCATGCACCTGAATGTTTTTCTGGCTGTGTTTCTCCATCTTCTGGTTTGGGTTTTTTTTTTTTGTTTTTTTTTTTGTTTTGTGAAGCTGATTTGATTCTGATGCTGTGCATCTATTGATGCCCATATTTCAAAGTTTGGGTTAGGTTGTTTGAAGTAGGTTTTGGTAACAAAGACTTCTTTTCACAAAACTCCCTATCCAAATATTCCTGTATTTTCAGGTTTCTCCAACGTAGGCATTCCAGTCACTCATTAGTACATAGTACTTAAATAACATCTATGTTCACTGGATATTCACTCATTCTTGTTGATATAATCCTGTCATTTATTGGATTATCATCAAGAATATCTGGTTGAGTTATTTTTGAATATCACTGCCATTACTTCATTCCTTTATATATACTCATGCCATATTTATGTTATATTTCTGACATAAACATCTGGTTTAATATGATCCTTTCCTAAACTATCTCATATAAGATACTTCATTTCTGCTTTGATAATTTCAATTTTTTCTTGATGTGTGCTTTTCATGTTCCACATTCCAACTCATCATTTTCCATTCAAACTTGTGACAGTGTTTCAGCCATATCTGTACTGATTTCTTGGTAACAACACAGTATTGATTCGCATTACCAGGTTTGATTTTGGAGTTCCTTCTCCTTGATGGGTTGGCCTCCCTCCTATACTCACCCTTCTTCTTTTGACATTAGTAGCAAGACTGAACCTGGCAAGAGCTCACACTCACACCACTGTTCTTCGCACAGACAGTTAAATTACTAAGTCTTTTCACCATGTCATACAGTCCTCTGGGAAAGATTCCAACCATCACAGGAGTTATAATTACCAAACAATGATAACTGCCTTCAATAGTTTGATATCAGCAGTCCTTTAATTTCAAAGTGGAAATGAATCATGACTTTTTCAGACAGCTCAGAGCAAGGCAGGTTGTCCTAGAGTCATTCAGACAGAGAGTCCTTTATCTTATCCTTTACAACAACACCTCTTCCAAATAGATTCTGTCTGTTCTTACCTAGGGAGGGAATGCTTTGGTTTCCAACCACTTGAGAGATGGGGACCAGAAGAGAAGACACTCTCTGCGGTGGCCCCAATGCTCTGAAGCCTTGTCCCTAGAGCAGAGCTTTCCAAACTGTGTGTCGCAACACAAAAGTGTGTCGCCACACACAGTCTGGTGTGTCGCCACACAACCCGGAAGCGCTGATCATCATCAGCGCTTCCGGGTTTTTGCACGCTGCCGCAACGGCGGCACTTCCGGGTTTTCCCGCGGCGACACACCAACGGCGGTTGGTGTGTCGCCACGGGAAAACTTTGGAAAGCCCTGCCCTAGAGGGTGCCAACCCCCTTATTGCTTTCTGCAAGAGGCTGACAATGATACTTTTTAGGTGGGTTTATGGATCTTAAAGGCAAGGTTGGGTTCCTGTTTGGGGTTGGGATTTTATTAGGGGTGGCTATTAAAGGAGTGTTGTGCCTTAGTGTTGTGGAGTGTTGTGCCATAGTGTATATCAATGGCACTCTATTAGATTTTACAGTATTTTATTGGATTTAATCCTTGCAAACCACACTCAGTCTTGGGATTGAGATTACAAATAAGTAAATTTCACAGATAAATCAATGTAAGGTTTTCAGTTAACGAAACCAGAGCTAATTTTTAGTTAATTCTTGCTTCTCATCTTGCCCATTGTCCATAGCCCTTCCTAATTAAAATGGGCTGATGACTTCACATATAGTTTTTTGCAACTTTTTCAATATCCTATTTATTACATCCTATTTCTTATAGATATATATAGTGTGTGTGCATGTCTGTGTGTGTTTGTGTATTGTATATACTTTAACTATGTCCATGTGAAAGCAGAAGTCTCTTTAAAGCAGTGTAGGTCAGTGTAGAGTTTTATTCTATATTTTCTCAGATTAGAAGGCCACGAGAAACTGGTTGTGTAAGTAGCCTTTTATTCTAAAGGTATTTCAGAATATTTATAAGTCCAGTAGTCTCTCTTAACAACTGTTCATTTAATGATGGTCTGAACTTACAATGGCCTCGGGAAAAGTGCTTTACAACCTGTACTCACACTTACAACTGTTACAATGTCATTGTAATAATTTCACTAATCATTTATTAAGTGATATTAATTACTCCAGTAAGCTCGACATAACACACATCCCTACATATATCAGTCCCCAAGCAACACAAATGCTACTTTTTGTCTATTTCTATGTGGCCATTTTAATTCAAACTAGTTCCAGATTGTCAGCATCTAATTAAGGTTAAATACACGATGTGACCTGCAACATCCCCCCTTCTTTTTATTTTTGTTAAACATCAGCATGAGCATAATATTTCAGAAATACTCAGATCAGCAGCCACATTTACATTACCCCTGTGTTCTAATTAGCTTATCAACGCCTTCACTGGTAACATAAATTTATTTTTAATGTCCAACATATTTTGGGCCTCTGAAGGCTGTTCTTCTCTAGTCTAAAATTGTTGCTAGGTAAGCTTCAAAAATGAACAAACAAAAAATAGCTTTGACGGTTCTTAAGAAATACATTTACCCTGATAGCTGAAAATGCAAAATATCTGCAAACTCTAATAATAAAAGTCAAGGAGCACAGTGAAAAATGGGAGTAAAATTAAATATAAAGAAGAATAAACTAATGACAACAGGCAGAATAACCGGCCTTAGAACTGACAATAAAGATATCAAAGTGGTGGATAGCTTCTGCCTTTTAGGATTGACCATCAAAAGTAAAGGAACAAGCAGTCACGCTAGTCACACACTACCACTTGGTAGAGCAGCAATGAAGGCCTTGGAAAAGATATTCAAATGCTGTGATGTGTCTATACCTACAAAGTTCAGAATAATGCAAACAATGGTGTTCTCTGTGACACTCTATGAAAGCAAAAGTTGGACTTTGAAGAAGCAGGATAGAAAGAGTATTGACACCTTTGAACTTTGGTGTTGGATAAGACTCCTGAGAATACCGTGGACAGCCAAGAAAACAAAGAAACGGATCAGTGAACAAATCAACCCAGAGTTCTCACTCAAGGCACAAATAACCAGGCTCAAATTATCCTACTTTTCAGACACATGATGCAAAGACCTATATCTCTGAAGAAGGCTCTAATGCTGGGAAAGTTGAAGGAAAGAAGAGGACAACCAGCACAAGGTGGATGGATTCAGTTACAGTAGTGATGGGTGCCCCATTGGAAGACCTGAAAGACCAGGTTAAGGACAGATCATCATGGAGAAAATCTATCTATGTGGTCACTAAGAGTTGACAATGACTTGATGGCACATAATCAATTTATTTTTAATGTCCAACATATTTTGGGCCTCTGAATGTTTTTTTTAGTAGTTTAAATTGTTGCTAGGTGAGATTCAAAAATGAACAAACAATAACTTTCTCAGTCCCTGAGAAATAAAGTTGGACAATTGCTTTATTAGAAGCAACCAAAATGCTACAAAAGAAGTCTGTTCAGGTGCTACCATCACATGGAAATCTCAGCATGTAAATAGCAGTGAGTAACTGCTCTGGTCTCCATTTGAGCTGATGAGGTCACAAAAAAGCCAATCTCCACATGCACAGGTGAGTTATCCAGAGCTGGAAGCCTTCATGTGCATGCAAATACTTCTGTTTGGAGACCCTTCGTATTTGTACAAAGATTCCCCACCTCAGACAATTGTGTGGCATATGGTTTTTAGTGGCTTGATATGGCTGCAGTTGTGCTGGCATGAGTCAGCAAAAGGAGAGAGAAAAGGGGGAGAGGAAGCTCAATTCTAGGCTTGAAGTGCAGGTGTACTGTCATGAGGGCTGATGAGCTCACCTGGGCTGTTGTGGGGTGGAGGGAGACAGCATTCACATTGGTCCAGCCTTGCACAGTATATAGGTATTGGGGACTAGAGCCCTGGGGGGGAGACCCACCTCCTCAATTACTGGAGAAGATGCTGCTGGTCTAAGCCAAAATTGGAGGGAGAGAGGAGGAGAGGAGAAAAAACTAGGGGAGAAACAAGGAAAGAAAACTACAAAGACTGTTGTAGAAGGGAAGGGCTGGAGGCTAAAGTTTGTGAGTGTGAAGAGCAAACACACTGGAGGAAGAGAAGCAAAGGGTTAGGGTTAGTATTTTCACCCAAGGCCCAAGATGGGAAAGAGGGAGATGACTGTCTTTGGCACAGCCCTAGTCTTTGGGGAGGGGACTCCTGAGAGAGGTTCTCCCCCCAGTGGAAGAGATGCAGATGATGATTGACTGAGCAGATCCAAGGAAAGGAGATGAGCGGCACTGAGCACACTCTTTCATAAATCTAGCACGTTCCTTCTTTGACTCACTTGACAATCCCAGGAGATGAAGTGAAGGGGGTTGAAGTTAAATGTTTGGGAAGAGAGTTAGAGGGGAATAGTCTCTGGGAGGGAGACTTAAGAAGAAACCCAACACTGGGTAAAAGCTGGGATCTTTTTCTAAATACCAATTGCAAATAGTTTTGCTGTATGTAGTAAAGAAGAAGCATAAAAGCCTCCACTGTCTTGGTTTCTCTGTGTCAATTGCCATCCTTGTAAACCTAAATGCAGCTCCATTTCTAAAAGAACTCAGTCACACTGTGACAATATGGAAATCTATTCTTCACCAACTCACCTTAGAATGGGGGAGCAGCTGCCTACCACTCCTTGCATATAGAAATCAGTGCATTAAAGACTGAGCTAACAGCTACAGTGTGCAAGTTCATCAGGAGAGCCAGCGTAACAAGCAAAAAATGGGTGAAGAAACAAGAACGTCACAAAATTTGCCCAAAATTTGAGGTCAACAAGGAGAATGGAGAGTGATCAGATTATTTATTTATTTAGCCATTGATATAGCCACTCATCTCACAAACGCAACTCACAACAGTTAACATTTCAGGACAAAAAAGCCAGGATCTTGTTCTAAATACCAGTTGCAATTATGCAGAAACCAATTATGATTCCCATCGTACCTCCCTACCCCCCAGTTCTGAAAATGCAAAACGTTGACTGAATCTCAATTCTGCCTCCTGCTTAGAAGACAGAAACTAAGAAACTGACTTCAGTTCTTCTTAAGTAGCCATGGCAACCAAAAGTTACCTTTCCTGGAGTTGAATAGGTCAGTTACAACTTTACATTCTACAGTATATGTAACCACCAACCCAGGAAGTTGTAGATCACAACAAAAGATACTAATTGTATAGGATTGTAGTATGAATCAGCAAGGTCTACCACTGCAAAAATCATATTCCCGAAGGTCTTTTTAAGCTACTTTTCTAGTTCAGTGTTAACCCAAGGGAAAACTCCAGCAAATAACTTCCAAGTCCAGAATTAAAAACCACAGTACTCTTTTGTGGCATAAAATGTTACAGGGGTGCATATATAAAGACAGAATTGAAAACAGCAGCAACCAGAACAGCAACAGGTTGTCAACAACACAGACCTGTGACATTTTTCCTGTACCACACATCACAGAAAAGTGGTGAAGATGAATGCTGCCTCTAGAGAGTTCAATTCAGAAAATACTTTTTACATCAGTGAGATTTTTAGCACTGAGATTTTATTTTAGACAGAGTAGCCTGCAAAAAAAAAAACTAGAAAGGAGTACTGCAGGGTTGTATACTCTCACCCTACCTATTCAACCTGTATGCAGAACACATCATGTGACATGCTGGGCTTGATGAATCCAATGCTGGGCTGGAAGAAACATTAACAATCTCAGATATGCAGATGATACCACTTTGATGGCTGAAAGTGAGGAGGAGCTGAGGATCCTTATGATGAAGGTGAAAGAAGAAAGTGCAAAAGCTGGGTTGCAGTTAAACCTCAAAAAAACGAAGATTATGGCAACCAGCTTGATTGATAACTGGCAAATAGATGGAGAAAAAGTGGAGGCAGTGACAGACTTTGTATTTCTAGGCACAAAGATTACTGCAGACGCTAACTGCAGCCAGGAAATCAGAAGATGTCTACTTCTTGGGAGGAGAGCAATGACAAATCTTGATAAAATAGTTAAGAGCAGAGACATCACACTGACAACAAAGATCCGCATAGTCAAAGCAATGGTATTCCCCGTAGTAACCTATGGCTGCGAGAGCTGGACCATAAGGAAGGCTGAGCGAAGGAAGATAGATGCTTTTGAACTGTGGTGTTGGAGGAAAATTCTGAGAGTGCCTTGGACTGCAAGAAGATCAAACCAGTCCATAGTCCAGGAAATAAAGCCAGACTGCTCACTTGAGGGAATGATATTAAAGGCAAAACTGAAGTACTTTGGCCACATAATGAGAAGACAGGATACCCTGGAGAAGAAGCTGATGCTAGGGAAAGTGGAAGGCAAAAGGAAGAGGGGCCGACCAAGGGCAAGATGGATGGATGATATTCTCGAGGTGACAGACTCAACCATGGGGGAGCTTGGGATGGTGACAGCCAACAGGAAGCTCTGGCGTGGGCTGGTCCATGAAGTCACGAAGAGTCGGAAGCGACTGAACAAATAAACAGCAACAAGTCTGTAATTGGCAAAAGCCATTGTGATCTAAGCTCTGTCCCTTTTGTATGTTCAGTGTGTCATTGCACGCATACACATATAAAAAGGGCGGAGTCTGCATTGTGACATTGCAATGCTGCTTTCATCAGTTGGACAAAAGCATCAGATTCTGTAGGTGCCTTAACTCATTGAAAGTAATCTTCAGTATCTGTGTTATGTACAAATCCAGTCCATTTCAAAGCAGTATGGAAGATGTGCAGTGCCTCTTTGAATATAACAAGTAAATCTACAGAAGCAGTACTTTTTTTCAGCGATTCAAAATGTTCATGGAAGAATGCATCCTACACAGAGAAGTGAAAATAGTGTTAGCAAATGTAAGAGAATACTCTCAGAAGGTTGGCACATAATCTATTTTATCTTCAGTGCCATAAATAATCTCAAAATGTTTGGGGGGACATTTCCCAGTACTTGTTCATTTTTAGGCAAAGGTAAACAACCTTTTATGGGGCGTGGTGGCTCAGCGGGTAAGATGCCAGGCTTGTCGATCGGAAGATCGCAAGTTCGGAGGTTCGAATCCCTAGCCCTGCGTGCGGAGTGAGCTCCCGCACTCGCCCCAGCTCTTGCCAACCTAGCAATTCGAAAGCATGGAAATGCAAGTAGATTAATAGGTACCACTTCGGTGGGTAGGTAACAGCGTTCCGCGCGCGTCATGTGGCCACATGACCGTGAAAGTGTCTTCGGGCAACGCTGGCTCTTTGGCTAACAAACGGAGATGAGCACCGGCCCCTAGAGTCGGACACGACTGCACAAATGTGCGGGGGGAACCTTTACCTTTTACCTTTTTTAAACAACCTTTTAAAAAGCCAAAGAAAAGGCACACTGTCATCAAAATGTAAAGCATACAATCACTTTTCACCTGACTGTTATTTCCAGTCAGATGAACATACCTTTTTCTGAGACAAGTTGCTTAATTCACATACAACCCTCTAGTTCAGGCAGGAGCTTTGCTCAAGGAGATACTAAGAATTAGGATTTTGGGACTTTCTGCATTCAACCCCAGCCTTTGATCTCAATAAATTAAATGGCTAAAGAATTCTATTTCTGGTCCATGTTAGTTTGACATACAGTATATTGAATGATAAGACGAGTCCATTCATCAGCCACTGAATTTAAGCAACAAAAAAGTGTAGAACTAAAAGTATAGAAGTGTACAGTATACAATTTTCCTAATGTATTCAATTTAAGATGCAACACTCCTCCCAAACATATTTCTCTCATCAGTTTTATCCAATACATGCTTTTTTTCCACACAAGCCTTAAGTCAATGGTTGCATCAACAAATTTGGAGAAGCATACAATCCAAATCATAACTGAGTTACAATCTATGTATTAGTACAGGAAAAATTAATTAATTGACTTGCTGAAAAAGATGCAGAGCAAATTAATTTTCAACATTTCCCCACTGCCCCTTCTCTCCCATGCCTTGTACTCAAAATAAAGATACAGAAGCAATAATTTTGTTTATGGAATGTTTATTTATTTATTCAATGTGTATGGCTGCCCATCTCACCTAAGTGACTCTGGCCAACTCACAACAGTTAAAAACAACAATCCAATTTTTCTCCAAGCCTGGCTGGCAACTCGACAAGTCAGAGTTTCTCAGAGCTCTGAGCTCTGAGACCTGGCTAACTTTCTATCTTGTTTGCAGGGGTCTACAGACCACTGAAGTTTCCCCCTGGAGAAGGGGGAACCAGAAGATTGCTCACAGAGCCATTGTAATTGCCCACTCCTGTTTTTCTTTGTTGTTTCCACCGCGGAGAAGAACGGGGGTGATTGCAGTGAAATGGCCGAAGGAGGATCCTAGCTCTGCAGAGAACGTAAGTCTCTTGGGAGACACAAGAGTGACAGCCAGCTTTTAGACCACTTTATATTAGTTTTCTTTTTTAGATTAGTACATTTTTATTATCTAAAACTTATCTTTGGACTTCGTTCAAAATGTTGGCTAATTTTGTGTTTTCTTTGCTATAATTAATTTTGGTGGAAGTTTGACAGATTTTATTTTGGCAACATAGTGAACAAGTTTTGTATTTTTCTGCCTTTCTTTTGTATCAGAGAAATTGGGACTTAAGAGACTTTGTTGGTATTTCTCACTCGACAAACTAACTGACTTTTGAGAAATTGTTTGTTTGGGTTAAGCAGCTTGCAGCCTGAAGAATAAAGAAGAATAAAGAATAAAGTATAGAGAATGTGTGCCTCTCTACCTTTTTTTTTTCTTTTTCTACTTTTTTTTAGAAAGGACTATCTTTCATTTGGAATATATTTTCATCTTTCCTTTTACAAACTGTTTGAAATACTGCTCTGTGGAATTTTTTCATCTCTTACTTTAAAAGCTTTTCTCACTTAAAGAAATAGACATTATTGATAAATAATAGAACAGCTGTTCCCTGCTCCCTGAGAAATTTTTTTGTTTTGGCTACGGCAGCTGATACGGTTTGAACAACAGATAATGGCATTTCTCACAGCACTTCAGGATTTTAAGGAAGAAACCAGCAAAATATTTTTGCAAATTAAGAAATCCATAGAACGTATATTAATAGTTTTGGTGGCTCAGGAACAGAAGATACAAGGGACAGATTTAGAAACAGAGGAAAGACCTTTCGAACCAGTAGAGAAACAGGGAAAGAGGACTTTGAATGTATTGGTACAGAAGAAGATTATGATATTTTACAGGAAGTGGTCTATTAAATGTTTGGGCATAAATACATCGTGGCAGCTGAGACAGGAAGATTTTAATATGCAAATTGATAGATATGGCAAAATAAACATTTTGACATCCCACATGAGTTACAGAAATAAACAAGTTGCATACTGTGATATTGGCATAACCTAAACAGGAGATTTATTGATATTGATTTGGAATGCAAGGTTAATGAAAATGCGGATTTCGTATTGTACACAGAGTAAGCACAGATATGAGAAACTTACAGATGCATAAAAACATGATATTTTAAGTGTAAGATACAAGATTATAAATAAATATGTTGATATTATATATTACTCTTTCTGGAGACACATTTATGAGAAGACAATGAGATGGTGAGATGGAATTAGAATGTAGGTTATTACAAGAATATGTTGTATGTATTAGGTTATATGTTATGTTAGGTTTTGTATTTTTGCTATATTATGTATTATGTTATGTAATATGTTAGATTATGTATTAATGGAATATATAGTCATAACATGAACAGAATATACTGTATTTTATTAGACGTAGATAAGGCCTTTATTTGTTATACTAATTGGACTTTATTGAAGATATAAATATAGATGTAAAAATGGAAAGAGCAAATGGAAAACATTTAATTGATGCAACAATGAACATTTGATTACTATTCTAAGGAGTAGAAACCAGAGATGGATTATTGGAAGATATCAAGAAAGGCGAAACCTATATGAAGAACAGAAGATTGGATTATAGAAATCATAGGGTATATGACAAAGAAAAGTTTCTGTGTATTGTATGAAGGACTAACATTTAAAGTTAATTGTTGTACTTAAAGTTCAAGGATAAATTGGAGGACATCTATTTTCTATATTTTCTTTGTTTGTTATTTTTTGACTTCACTTTTTCTTTTCCTTTTTCTTACTTTGTATTTCTATTTCTTTTCTTTTGTATTAGCTCTTAATATGTATTTTAAAATTTAATAAAACTTATGGAAAAAAAACAACAACAATCCAATTTTAAAAAGTTAAAAACCAATATGCAAACATATAAAACCAAACCATGGTCATCAGCAAAATCCATACTTGCATCAAGCTCAAAAAGCCATTGTGAAAGCTCCCCACCATTGCCAGACCTCCAAGCACTGTGGCAGAGCTATGTCTTCAAAGGCTTCCTAAACACCGGCAGGGTCAGGACCAATCTAATTTCCAGGGGGATGTTCCACAGGGTGGGCACCACAGCAGAAAAGGCTCTCTTCCTGGGTCCCACCAGAGTACACCCTTTCATAGACGGGACCCATAACATGCCTCTCCTGCTGGTCCTGATGGGACAGGTGGATGTAACTGGGGAGAGGCGGTCCCTCAAGTAACTCGGAGTTCCATGTTTATTGAACTTGAAACAAGCTACAAGCAAACAAACAAGCAACATTCTGTAGGATGTTCGGTAGGACAGCAAACAAACAGACTATTTTGAGTCTGTAAGAAATTACAGAAACAGAAGCAAAAGGAGAAAAGGGGGACTGTTTGCTGATTTCATCAAAAGAATGGAAAGGAAAAAAAGAATCCAGTTAATGCATGAGAGAAATGTGAGTGAATTTATGGAAGGTGGTGTAGAGATACCCCATGCCACCTCTGATATACTTTTCCATCTCAGAGCACTGTAAATATTGGGGAGGGAAGGCAAGTTACTCATAATTGGAACAGATATTTACCCCTTAAGTCCACAGTTGTACCAGTTTCTCTGATCTTCTGTCAGGTTCTCCATCGCCATGTGGGGGCTTGCCCTTGGGCACAGGATGTTAAAAATAAATGATAGGCATACATACAAAATGGGCAAAACTAGTGTCTAACAATCTGTCTCTTGACTCTGCAGATATCACAAGGATGGCTTGTTTATATCAGATTTTCAGCCCCCCTTTTAAAATCTGATTAATACAGAATTACAGCTGTATATTGAATGAAGACGGGACAGAATATAACAAGGCGTTGTCAGGGAAGCTTCCACTGAAGGCAATGTAAAAGATGCATTTGGGATAGAACCAATGTTTTTCTAATTGGAATATGGAATATTTATTCTACTGCCTGAAAGATTCAATCAAATCTTCCTTCCTTCCTTCCTTCCTTCCTTCCTTCCTTCCTTCCTTCCTTCCTTCCTTCCTTCCTTCCTTCCTTCCTTCCCCTGCACATTTAGTATGCAAATGTTGAATAAAACAGAAGATAGGACAAAACATTGATTAGGGATTACTTCTTTTAACCTTGGTGTCATGCATTCTATGTTGTGGGTTTTGTTTTGATCTCTGTATACTTTTGTGAGATGGGCAGCCATATTAGAAAAAAGCCAAATAAGAAAAAAGGATAAATGAAAATGATACCAAAGATATTGGATAGCTTTAAAGAAATACCTATATGCAATCTGAAATGGCTGCTTGCAAATGTTTTGCATCTGATTGCTTCCATAATTAACTTGGATCTGAAACCTCAGGGTTATTTGTACCCTCCAAAGCTTTAAGTGTGTTCCCATAGATGTTCTTATAAAGTGGCCACCAAATGACTGAAGAGACAAATCATTTACTACAGAGCTTTCCAAACTTTTCATGTTGGTGACACACTTTTTAGACATGCATCATTTCACGACACACTCTTATACCAGGGCACAAGGCAGGCACTAGGACCTGTGCGGAATCCTGGCAGGGCTCGGAGGCAGCAGCAGCTGCGACACACCCATACTCTGCAGCCGACACACTAACGTGTCCCGACACACAGTTTGGAAAGCTCTGATTTACTATATGGGGAGCAACATCATAATTGTGGTTCATTTAAATTCAGTTAAATCCAATTTAGTTTTATCTTGGTCCCATCCTTTTTTTTTACCCTGTTCTTATTTACCTCCTGTAATGAATCACTAGTATCAACTCAAAGGACTAGAGTGGGATTCAGCCCAAAACGTTTGTGCACATTTGACATAAAACAATAATGTCAGCTGATGATTTAGCAAAGTGAGGGCTGATAACTGTGGGGATGATCGTTTTTTCTCTCTGTAAGACTCAATATTGGGGCCTGTTGAAGAACATCTTCATTTGGCTTCATTAAGAGGATATGATTATAAATTCTTTTAAGAGTATCAGATCTTGGGGATTAAATTGAGGATCTTTAGTTAACTGCACCTTAGCTTAAAAGGGAGGGTAGACTGGTTCTTAATGGCCCAGATCTCCAGATCAGGGATCACCTGGATTGATAATAGGATGGGTCCAAAGAGAGGCTCTTTAGGAGAGGGAGCACAATTGCCTAATTCAAAATAACTGGAACGACTTTATCTCTTAGAGCATAGCTTTCCAAACTGTGTGTTGCGACACTTTAGTGTGTCGCGACAAAACCCGGAAGTGAACTTGTATGGCGGCGGTGCACGGCGGGGGGGCGGCGTGCACGGCGGTGACAGCAGCGGCGCGTCATCAGCGCTTCTGGGTTTTAGCGGAAAACACGAGGCCGCCGCCGTACACACCGCCACCGCTGTGCGCGTCCCTGCACTGCCACCGTGCATGCCACTGCCACACGCGCCCCGGCGCCACCGCTGCTGCCGTTGGTGTGTCGCCAACAGCGGCAGTTTGGAAAGCACTGTCTTAGAGAGAGCCTTAATAATCTTCTAGATCAGAGGTCGGCAAACTACAGCCAACTCTAACCCTCAATCTAAGAATGGATAAGCAGGCAGGCAGCAACTGCCAGACCTGAGCCTTAGCTGAGCTTCAGGGGCCAGGGTGGGGCCAAGGCATCCTAGGCGGCTGTGGCAGTCTGTCAGCAGTCTCCTTGCTGCCAGGTGGGCATCATCCAATGGCTGCCATGCTCTTTGGCCTGCAGACCAGCCAGCCAAGCCCACAGAAATGGAGGAGGGGCAGGATCTGGCCATTTAAAGAAAAAGATTGCCAACCCCTGGTTTAGATCCATGCCTTTAGTGAGTTGCAACTAACCAGAATGGGGAAATGTTGAACATACAAGTAGTTAATGTCAGCTTTCCAAAGATTTTCAAGTCCCACTAATTGAAACTGATCCCATGAAGAACTCTGGATTGGGGTCCGGGAATCAACTGTATCCATCTCAGTGGCTTCTGAGGAATTCATAGCATCTATTGAAAGTCATATCTGGAAATGAGTTAAGTCCATAAAGTGGGAAAGCTGACTCTATCCTTGGTATAATGATAAACCCTCCAAAGTTGACAGAGGTTTTTTCCTTGTTTGTGCTAGATCTTTTTCATAAAACTGAGTAAAGCAGATATTAGAATAAGGAAATCATATTCACTGGGCTAAAGGAGGTATGTGTGTTATGGCTAAACAGTTCAGCTCTGGACAGCCAGTGCCAGTACACATGAAGACAAACTGAGAGATAGAACAACTTCCTTAGATTTTGATGGAATCAGTTTTAAAATGTCACTGTCCACTTATTCTACTTTGCACATTCACTCATTTTAAAACATTAAAATGGAATGGAAACAAAAAGAAATCACTTAGCTGAAATCACCTTGCTCCACCTTCTAAATCAGTTACAGTTCGGGGGGGGGGGGGTCCTACCAGTCTGGAGAAAATAACCACATCATAACAGTTGGTTAAGAGGTGTAAAACTGTTGGCTTGAAAAGTGGGCATTTGACAAGACAAATAACAACCTTCTCACATTTATTCTCAACTGGTTCTAAATAGGCTTGTAAAGGTTTAGATTATCTAGAAGCATCTGCTAAGGCAGAGCTTTCCAAACTAAATCAGAATTTGAAATACAATTATGTGAAAATGAGGAACGCTTAATTGCTAGAATGTATAAATTATTGTTAAAAGGAGAAATGGTAGAGGAACAAGTTAAAGATTGTATGATTCAATGGGCGAAAAATATTGGCCATAATATACAACTTCATCAATGGGAAGATATGTGGACTAAAGGATTAAAATTCACCTTATGCTATAATCTAAAAGAAATTTTTTATAAGATGATGTATCGATGGTATATGACCCCACAAAAACTCTCAAAAATGTATGGGAACATATCCAACTTATGTTGGAAATGTACAAAACAAGAGGGGTCTTTTTACCATATGTGGTGGACTTGTAACATTGCAAAAGAATTTTGGACTGAGATACATTCATTGACGCAAAATATACTACAGATACGAATATCATTTAAACCAGAATTTTTTTTACTTGGAATTTGGGAGGTACAAATAGAAAAACATTTTTCTAGAATAATACAATACATGATCACAGCAGCAAGACTCTTATATGCACAAAACTGGAAAAATCAAAGTGTACCAACATTACAGGATTGGATGTTGAAATTATTAGAGATGGCAGAAAATGATAAATTGACTTGCTTATTAAAAGACAATTCAAATTGTTACTTTCTTAAAGAGTGGAAACATTTGATGGACTATTTGCAAAAAGCAGGAGGAGTAAAGCTAATATGGGGTTTTGATGATTAGATTATATATAAATAGTATATAATAGACAAGAAAAATATATGAATGTTATATGAATAACCAGCATGTAAAAACAATATCTATTTCATTCTTATGACCATAGTTGGATCGGAGGTTATCCAATTTCTTTGTTTGTGTTTTTCTTTCTTTTTTTTTCTTTACTGCACTTTTCTTTTCTTTTTCTTTTAATTTGTATTTCTATTTCCGTTCCATTCTTAACTTTTAGCTTTGTATATTTAAAATCCAATAAAAATTTTTAAAAAAAAGAGTGTTCTTTTTCCTTTAGATGAAGATAAACTGCTGACTCTGGTCCTGTGGTGTTACTTCTCCTGTGTTGGGCCATCCTCCTGTACAAAGGTTGTTTGGTTTCTCCAATGTAGAGTTCAGAGCACTCCTCACTGCACTGGATTGCATAAACTACATTGCTTTTCTTGTGTTTTGGAGTTTGATCTTTGGGGTGTACAAGCCTCTGTCTCAGTGTGTTGGTGGGTTAGAAATATACAGGTATGTGGTGTTTGCCAAATATCCTTTTTATCTTTTCAGACACGCCATCCATGTAAGGAATGACCAGGTTCTTCCGTTTACTCTGAGTCTCAGCCCTATCTGTCACTGTTTTAGGTCTGGTAGACTTAGATTTAGTGAAGGCCCAATTTGGATATCCACAGGCCTTCAGAACTGTTCTCAGGTGCTGATTTTCATTCTTTTTGGAATCCATGGAGGTGGGGATGGTTTCTGCTCTGTGTGACAATGTCCTGATGACTCCTAGTTTGTGGAGCTCATTACAGTTTGCGGTTGTGGAGTTTGCGGTTGTGGAGCTCATTACAGCCACAGAATCTGCCATCCACAACAACCACCTACCTTTTGAGGAAGCAGAACAACTCCGGCTTAAAATATCTGCAGCTCTGTCCAGTGCTCAACCTCCTCCTCCCAACCTTACCGTCCAAGAGAGGAGAGCCCTGACAGCCCTCAGCAAAGATGAAACCATCACCATTTTACCTGCTGACAAAGGAAGATGTACAGTGGTTCTAAACACTGCAGACTACCACAATAAAATTACCTCACTTTGGAGGTAATTTACCTCCAAAGTTTTTCCATACATATGAAAAACTGAAAAGAGACCCCACCAACAATTACAAGAAAAAGGTAATAGAGAGTTTGAAACAATTGGAACATGATGGCTCCATCGATAGGATTACCTACCACCGTCTGTATCCTGGAGAAGCCATCCCCTGCATCTA
The DNA here is from genome assembly GCA_023362775.1 of Charina bottae. Classification (NCBI taxonomy): domain Eukaryota; kingdom Metazoa; phylum Chordata; class Lepidosauria; order Squamata; family Charinaidae; genus Charina; species Charina bottae. The sequence goes on along the minus strand of JALMGJ010000002.1, from coordinate 87,462,722 downwards.
CGGACTTCCTAAGATCCACAAGGAAGGAACACCCCTCCGACCCATAGTCAGCCGCATTAATTCGGTAACATACAACATCGCCAAATACCTCTCTACCATACTAGCACCTCTAGTTGGACACTCTGAACACCACATCCATTATTCGGAAGAATTTCTTTCCAAAGCAAAGATCCTGAAAAAAATCCCCACCTCCATAGATTCCAAAAAGAATGAAAATCAGCACCTGAGATGGGGGCCTCAGGCACAATCTTTCCCCTATTTTCCTTCCTGCTTTGTCTTCTGTGCCTAGGAAGATTAAGACCATTTCGCAAGCTCAACAGCAGCAGGGTAATCTTAACGATCCTCCTTTAGATGATAAAGGGACTTAGAAATAACATCTCAAAATAACCATGACCTAGCCCCAGGTGCAAGGTCACACAGCCACCTAGAAACATATTTAAGGATTCCCTTACTAACTTTGCTCAGACTGAAGAAGCTCCTTGGATAAGGAGCGAAACGTTTCCACTGAGAAAATAGAAATCCAGTTGACATGATTCAAGCTAAAGACAATTCCACCTGGATGACTGAGAACCTTCATAGACATATCTACCTATTACTGTTCCTCCCCATTGGCCATGAAAGCTGGAAACTCCAGCAGCGTTAATCAAACTTATCTCAAGGCCATCAGTTTAGTAACTAAATTTCTAAACTATGAACTGGTATAGAATTGCATTTTAAATTACTGTTCAAGTAAATCAGAAATGCAAGGATCAAAAGATTTAGCAGGCAGGCAGGCAGGCAAACAATGTTTTCCTTGTGTTTATATCCAGGAGAATTACTTAAATGTTTTTATTATGTTTATATCCAGAAGAATTACTTATCTCTTCTATCTAGTTACCTCTTTAAATGAAACATAAAGTCAATACTTAGTGCTTAATCAGCATCTAATTAAAATGTATAATATCCACAGAACGTGGTCCATTAAACAAATGGAAAGTACTCCCATGCCTTCATTTTCTCTTGTCCACGGGATTATTATTACTGACAGTTAATGTGAATTATAAACTAATTATGGGAGTATAGCAGGTATAAAGTTGTTACCTTCTGAAGGCAGGATCTAATTTATGTAATTGAGGTTATTGTGAGAAAGAACAAAAGATGACAGCAGTAGTTTTCAAAGTACATTATTAAGAATGGTATACTGAAAGCAAGAAGAATCTCTACCGCTCCCTCAAGTTATCTAAGCCACAGACAGTCCTTTCTTCAAATAATCTGACTGGCCTCCACCATCTGAACAGACCAGAACTGTGAGTTCTTGGCTGCTAGAATCTGTTTTGAGGGCTGGGATTAACAATTATCTGAGTACAGCGTAGGAGGAGAACGGATGCCTGCTCGTGATTGATACAAAGTACTGAAGATGACAGAAAGATTGAGAGGACAAGAATGTGGCATCTGTAATTAGAGGCATCTGCAATTAATGCATTGCAAGGCCATAATCTGCTCTATGAGGTAGATAGATCACAAGATGCTATCGAGGTTACCAGAGAAGATGGATTATTGTCTGTGCTTTTCCAAAAATATCATTTTAGACAATGATACAAAAAGACTATAGCAAAAACATTGGGGCTAGCATTTGATTTCGCCATACAGTATTTTGTTTTTCTTATTACCACTCCCCAACAGTGAAGTTGGCAGAAAAAAAATAATCTAGTCATAAAAGGTTTTCATGTCTCCAGCAGATAACATTTAGACTCTCTTTAATGGCAGCCGAGACGAGCAGTTTCCTTTTCTTCATACTTTTTGAATTTAAAATCTTTTTCTTAAATTTACATTATGACTCCCTCACGATTGCTCTCAGCAACAAAAAAGTGAGCTAAAACTTGGCAGACAAAGGCACTTACAAAAAGATCATCATACTTACCAACTATTGTTTGAAGGCATTTATTCTGATTACCATGCTGAAATAACAGATTGTAAAGTCCAAGTTCTAATTCCCAGTCCTGCTGTGCATTTTTTGCTTAGTACTCTCATATTCAGTTTGATTGGATTCAAAGCTATGTTTTTTCCCCCAGAAATCTAATAATTTCTGTATAACTGATGATACTTTAGACATGATTTTTGTTCTTCAAATGTCTTTGGCTTAGGGGAAGGCATGGAAGATCCAGTTGTCAGAACAGAGAAACTAGCTCTGGATGTGCATATTCATTGTGTATGTATGATGTGGAGAACCTCAAGTGTCCCAGGTCTTCCTCTCATTGTGCATATTCATGTACTTGGGCTAATAGCAATGTGAGAAGTGCTTGCTTGGGATTTCTTATAACTCCAGTATTCTAGCATACACTGTGTCTGAGAAAATGTGTATTATTTATTTGGAGGTCTATTTATTATTCCTCAAGGTAGCCAGCATGACATAGGACAATGAAGGTGTTTCATGACTTTTTTATTATATTTTATTGTGATTGAGCCTCTTAGGCAAAACTCATACTAGTCCAGAACAATTATTTTGTGCTTCACCCAGCACTTGTTACTAACTGAGGCAGAGATTAGCAAGCTTTCCATCCTCTGAGCATCGTTGAAGAATCTTATCAATAGCTCAGGTGCCCCGACCCATATTGCTAAAATCTTGTAAGATTGCCAAAGTCTTCTATTGAAATCTTGCATAAACTTACAAAATTACTAAAACTGCATGATTATTATAACCATTTTGTCTTCTTTGGGAGGATCAATGGGCCTTGGGACCTACTGTACATATGCTATGTTGCCAACCTTGGAGCGATGTATCATATTTTAACCCAAATTAAGGTATGTTAATTAAAAAGGGACACTTCTTTTGTACATCACATTGAAAGCATTGGGAAAGAGGACTTGGAGCAGTTTTCTGCTATGGCTCAAGAGTATAGTCAGTCAATCTTTTACTTGATTTTTGTTTTTTACTAGACTATTATATTTCCCCAGATGGTGTTTCTTGGCATTTCTGTATTTGTAGTGATAGAGCTGCCCTATCAAGTGGAATGTTAATCAGAAGACATAAAACCAGGCTGATGTAGTAAATTGAGGAGTTAGTAATAAAAAGTACAGGATGTTCCTTTACATCAAGTCATGCTGTTTGCTCATAAACTTCAATGTCCCTGCAGATGTTGATAAACTATAGTTCCCAGCAGTCCCACCCAGTACAGCGAATGAAGAATGCTGGGAATGTTATTTCTGCAACATCTCCAAAGCCAAAGTTTCCCACATTGGTGTAGTCCAAAATTACTCTTTGCTCTTGTACTTGGGGGCGTGTATTGTATTTGGGGCATGGTGGCTCAGCGGGTAAGATGCCGGGCTTGTTGATCGGAAGATCGCAGGTTCGGAGGTTCGAGACCCGAGCGCCGCATGACGGAGTGAGCTCCCGCACTCGCCCCAGCTCTTGCCAACCTAGCAATTTGAAAGCATGCAAATGCAAGTAGATTAATAGGTACCACTTCGGTGGGTAGGTAACAGCGTTCTGCGTGCGTCATGCCAGCCACATGACCGTGGAAGCTTCTTCGGACAACGCTGGCTCTTCAGCTAACAAACGGAGATGAGCACCGGCCCCTAGAGTCGGACACAACTGCACAACTGTGCGGGGGGGGGGGGGACCTTTACCTTTTATTTGTACTTGGAGGTACTCAGAGGAGGTCTTTTACAACACTTGCAGTTGTTATCTTTTTACGAGAAGATTCCTGGGATTAAACCAGGGAATTATTGGACTACTGTAACACACACTACACTCAGGGGCTGCCCTTGAAGACCATCCAGAAGCTTCAGTAGGTCCAGAATGCAGCAGCAGGGGTAGTTATGGGCACATCTCATTTTGCCCATGTAACACTGCTACTCCATGAGCTGCACTGGCTACCAATAGCCTTTTGGGTATGATTTAAGGTGCTGATTAAAAGGTGTGCCTTTTCTTTGATTGCCCCTGTTCTATTGAACAATCCCCCCCCCCCCCCCGATATCTAACAAGTCCGAACTCTGCTTACCTGTAGGAAACTCAGTCGTTAAGATCTGGCTTTTCCCCTAGGCATTAGAGGCCAGTTGAGTGGAGTACCCTTTTGGTGTTTTTGTTATGGTGCTTAGTCATAATTTTATACTTTATATTTTGTATCTTATATTTATATATTGTATATGTTTTAATGTTGTGTGGGGTTTTTTGTTTATTATTTTTTTGTTGTTGTACACTGCCCAGAGTCACATCTTTTGAGTTGGGCAACGTATAAATCTAGTTATTAAAATTATCCTGTGAAACCAAATGATGGAAAGGAGTACTTCTTTATACAATACCAAATTAAAGTACTAGGTACTGTGTGGTGGTAAGCATTAATATGGAAGATTTTAAAAGGGAATTAGATTCAAGGGGAAATGGAAGAAATAGCATTCACCCTAGATATGAAGATAAACTTTTAGGATGGGGAGAAATGTTAATTTTCGAATGTTGGAGAGCAATGAAGATGGGGAAGAGAAATCCAAAACCTGTTTCAGTCTGAATAAACTTTGGAGAAATTCTGTTTGTTTATTTATGCTTGTTTATTTATTGCTATGTTTAATTAACATGAAGGAAGAAGATAGAAAGAGAGGAATAATATCAAACATGGCTGACCCTATTCATTCTGGCACTGCCTAATGTTGGCTCTGTAAAATGGAATTATAAGACATCTGCTTCTTCAACCACACTCAATGATGGGTTAAAGCAGGAAATGTAATACAACTTCCATGTGATCAAACTGCGATCAGCCTAGGCCAGCCTTTCTCAACCTTTTGACCCTGGAGGAACCCTTGAAATATTTTTCAGGCCTTGGGGAATCCCTGCACATTCAGGCTCAAATAGAGGCCAGAAGATTAAAAAATATTATATTTGTTTCATGTGTATATATGCATTAACTGTGTTCTTAAACTAAAAATAAAGAATCAGACTTACCTCTTTAATGTGAATTTGCCCGAATTTGAAATAATTTTTTAAATAAATTGTGATCTCCCAGGGAACCCCTATTGACCTGTCACAGAACCCAAGGGTTCCACAGAACCCTGGTTGAGAAACCCTGGCCTAGGCTATAGAGATAGGTCTAAAAATGAGAGTAGGGACATTGTGATCATGTGAAGGAATATTGACATGTCCACATCATGTCTTTCTTTCTGAGGCACACTGAATGAAAAGACTAAAGGGTAGCTAGAGTCAAGCTGCTGGTGGGTTTCAGTTGCTCTGTGAGAACTACAGGAGTTCCTTGAGAAGCAGGCACACGGTAGACTCCATGTTTGCTTCCCAAGAGGGAGGTAGAAACAATGTGGCATGAATACTACCACAAAAGTGTCTGCCAAGTTTTCTCTTTAGAATCCCTTGTATATATCACATCCAGTGAGCCTTGTCTCTTTTCTTCCTTTCACTGGGAATGAAAAAAATTCAATTTCTGTGGTTTTTAATAGCTCATGTTGGAGAATAAAAGATGTTTGAATGTGTGAACTGAGAAACTCCATTATGGCAATATTTGAAAAGTGCTAGCTAGAATTTATATAATGGCAAAATATACTAACAGGATTAGCATGACATCGCAAAGAGTTTGGAGAAGGCCAAAGTCATTTGATAGTGTTCTTACAGACAAGGGAATATAATTGGCTGGACAACAAAAACTAGAATTAGTTCAAGGGAGAATGGAGACAGTGAAAAACCCTGTTTTGTTTTTTAAAGGTTCCTTGGAGTGTTCTGCAGTTATAAAGTCATATTCATCTATTAGAGCCAAAGGCTTGGTCTCAAGATGAAAGCACAGTCACTCTTAGAACCATCACCTTAGAATTTGATTTATTATAATTGGAATGCACCAATAAACATGAATGAAGTTAAACATGCTTGACAGTATGCATGCCTGAGGTTTGTATTTCAAAATATGCTGCTGTCCCTACCATGCACTTTTCCTCTGGGAATTTGTACATAGCTTTCAAGCACTCCCATGATCCAGTGCAAACCTTATCCTGAGGAGCTGGTTGACAGAGATCAAACCCTTCTGCCTATTAGCAACAGAAAGTATTGAAATCAGATGCAAAGAAAGCTAGAATTAGTAGACATTTTTAGCATTTGATTTTATTTATGCAGAAATGTCATTGCTTAAGTTTTTGTTAAACCTATAGCCATTAAGCACCTAGCTACCCCAATCTTTCTCACTCCAGGAATAGCTTGTCCATCTGTGCCACAAGTGAAATTTTGCCACATGTGATCATCTGTTATAAAATCTTTCACAAAATTGTTAGGTTTCTGTTAAGCCCTCCTTCAGTGTGTCTTTATTTTTTATTTATAAGAAATGGTACATTTCATATTTTTCCTGTGCAGTGCCAAAGATAGCTTAAACCAATTAAAACAACACCAAAAACAATCAAAGTACTGAAATAAAATAAAATAATCAAAAGAAGTAATGAAATATGATGGAGACATGACTGCATAATTAGTTATCAGAAGCAATCAATTAATCAATGTTGATGTCTGCCTAAATAAAAAAAAATTAGACAACTAAAAGATGAAAAATAGTGCTAGGTACCAGAAATTCACACAATATGATGAAGACCAATCAGCCGTGTCAAAAATCAGGAATTCTACACTGCTCTACTTGGAGATGTGGAGATGGCACATTTGAATTATAATTTAAACAAATAAAAACTGTTTTAGTGATTCAAATTATTTTCACCAATATATTTTATGCATCTTTTCTTAATATATGTGTTTAATTCAGACATAAATCTGCATATGCAACTCAAACTGGCCTACGCGATTTGCCTTAAAAGTTCAGAGATAAAATCCTTAGTAAGCATGTGACACTTTTTAAATGTGAATTCTCATGTGATAAGTAACAGTTTTACAAGATTTAGTTCCAAATATAAGCCTCCATTCCCCCCTTTGCCCCCCAGTATTAGGTAATCTAAATTGCTTGTCTCCCCAGAAATCTCTGCTGACCTTGAGAGCAACAATTCACATGTTACTGGATTCCTCATATCCATGTACTTTAAGCAAACAAATCTGAATTACATCTTACCATATTATGGAATAGGGAGTTACTCTTTCATCCCTTGGAGTTAACTCTCACCTTTGCTAGAAAAGAGTCTCAAAAGAGAAAAGTGATGAGGCTGAAAATGTTCCCCAAAGCATTAATTACTATTTTCCAAACCTCCTCTTTCATACAAATATAAAAATTCCATAGCTGAATAAAACCTTAGGGACTTCTAGCACAGTATTTGTTCAGTTCTTTTTTTCCTCTGAAGAGGTAGGACATGTTTCATGGAGGACAGGCCTACTAGTACCTGAGGCATCAGAGGATGCTCCTTGCAAGCTATTGTTGAGGAATCAAAGTATGTGCAAGGCAGTGTGGATACTACTGCATTTTATTTACTTATTTATATTTTATTTTATTTTCTATCCCTCCTTTATTATTTTTATGAATAACTCAAGGCGGCGAACATACCTCATACTCCTCCCTCCTCCTATTTTCCCCACAACAACAACCCTGTGAGGTGAGTTGGGCTGAGAGGGAGTGACTGGCCCAAGGTCACCCAGCCAGCTCTCATGCCTAAGGCGGGACTAGAACTCTGTCTCCTGGTTTCCTATTGGCTCCTTTCCAGAGCTGAGAGAGAGTGACTGGCCCAAGGTCACCCAGCCGACTTTCCTGCCTAAGGCGGGACTAGAACTCTCAGTCTCCTGGTTTCCTATTGGCTCTTTCCCAGGGCTGAGAGAGAGTGACTGGCCCAAGGTCACACAGCTGGCTTTCCTGCCTAAGGTGGGACTAGAACTCTCAGTCTCCTGGTTTCCTATTGGCTCCTTCCCAGGGCTGAGAGAGAGTGACTGGCCCAAGGTCACCCAGCCGGTTCTCATGCCTAAGGTGGGACTAGAACTCTCAGTCTCCTGGTTTCCTATTGGCTCCTTCCCAGGGCTGAGAGAGAGTGACTGGCCCAAGGTCACCCAGCCAGCTCTCATGCCTAAGGCGGGACTAGAACTCTCAGTCTCCTGGGTTCCTATTGGCTCTTTCCCAGGGCTGAGAGAGAGTGACTGGCCCAAGATCACCCAGCCGACTTTCCTGCCTAAGGCGGGACTAAAACTCCCAGTCTCCTGGTTTCCTATTGTCTCCTTCCCACGGCTGAGAGAGAGTGACTGGCCCAAGGTCACCCAGCTGACTTTCCTGCCTAAGGCGGGACTAGAACTCTCAGTCTCCTGGTTTCCTATTGGCTCCTTCCCAGGGCTGAGAGAGAGTGACTGGCCCAAGGTCACCCAGCCAGCTCTCATGCCTAAGGCGGGACTAGAACTCTCAGTCTCCTGGGTTCCTATTGGCTCTTTCCCAGGGCTGAGAGAGAGTGACTGGCCCAAGATCACCCAGCCGACTTTCCTGCCTAAGGCGGGACTAAAACTCCCAGTCTCCTGGTTTCCTATTGTCTCCTTCCCACGGCTGAGAGAGAGTGACTGGCCCAAGGTCACCCAGCTGACTTTCCTGCCTAAGGCGGGACTAGAACTCTCAGTCTCCTGGTTTCCTATTGGCTCCTTCCCAGGGCTGAGAGAGAGTGACTGGCCCAAGGTCACCCAGCCGACTTTCCTGCCTAAGGCAGGACTAGAACTCTCAGTCTCCTGGTTTCCTATTGGCTCTTTCCCAGGGCTGAGAGAGAGTGACTGGCCCAAGATCACCCAGCCGACTTTCCTGCCTAAGGCAGGACTAGAACTCTCAGTCTCCTGGTTTCCTATTGGCTCCTTCCCAGGGCTGAGAGAGTGTGACTGGCCCAAGGTCACCCAGCCGACTTTCCTGCCTAAGGCGGGACTAGAACTCTCAGTCTCCTGGTTCCCTATTGGCTCTTTCCCAGGGCTGAGAGAGAGTGATTGGCCCATGGTCACCCAGCCAGCTCTCATGCCTAAAGCGGGACTAGAATTCTCAGTCTCCTGGTTTCCTATTGGCTCCTTCCCAGGGCTGAGAGAGAGTGACTGGCCCAAGGTCACCCAGCCGGCTTTCATGCCTAAGGTGGGACTAGAACTCACAGTCTCCTGATTTCTAGCCCATTGCCTTAACCACTAGACCAAATTTGGCCACTCCGGAAACAACCTTAGATCCTTTGTTTGATCCAGCAGAACTTTCCTTATCTTCTTAAGAAAAACTCACTTCAGGACGTCCGGTGGGGACATGGTCTGAACAGCTGTGCCCGCGGGCTCAGCAGGCAGAACTGAAAATGCAGCAGGTTTTTCGGGCTCAGGCAGGTTTTTCCTGAAGCACAGGAGTGTTTTTCCGGAAAAAGGAAAACACCTGGAATCATCCCATCTGTCCTCCGGACGGCTGCTTGTAGCCAGAAGATCGCAAACAGCATTCGTGCTCGACTGGTAAGAGCTAGCCGGGAGGCTGGGACATCAGACCAGCCACCCCATTTCTAAATCACCCAATTGTTATTTCTTTTAAGTACGCGTACCCTAAGAGAGGCTTTCTACAGCAAGGAGAAGTGGGTTCTCTTGGTGCTTATCATTATCTTTGGGATCATTTTTAAAAAAAAATACTTTTTAAGTTTTGGACTTCCTTTTCCATCCAAATATTAAGGAGGATTGAGAGGAAATAATTGTCTCCCTGTTATTCTTTTTGTACTAAATTTGAAAATATTAGCATTTTCCTACACGTTGAATCAGCTGTTTTGAACTTTCAGTTTTCTGCTTCTACTTTCCCTGGGGAACTGTCTGCATATCTCACTGTCGCTTGTGTAAACACATTCCATAATCCTTTCATATCTTTGATTTTCGCTGGTTAAGCTCCTAGGGGGCACCATAATCTACTGCTTGAGACATGGAGGATTTTAAAAAGACTTTCTCTGACTTCCAACAAGATTTTAAACAGATTCTTTCTGATTCCTACCAAGTTTTTATGCAAGGCGTTCAGGACATTGTGGAAAATATGAGGTCTAAAATGTGTCATCTGGTTGGGGATGTCGTGGATGAAACAGGAATTTAACAGCGACAGAAATGTCTCTTCTAAGAGTGAGATCGGGACTTCTGTTGAAATGCTGGATGAAGGTTGGATAGTCGAGTTGAAGAAATTAAAGGGAGAGATCGGGTTGCAAGCCATAAGTGAAATTTATCTTCTGATGGAACGCCGTGGAAGAGAAGGGATTATTAAGTATGGGAGGTCTCCTGAAGAGAAGTCGGAGTTTTTGAGGGGGGCAGTTGGGCTGTTTGAGTTTTTTAAGAAAAAAGCTCTGTGTGCGTTGTGGGGATATGTAAATGCTCTGGTTTATTTTGAAGTGGGATAAGGGTTTAAGAATATTTATCTGGATTGCTTTTAGGGATTGGCTGATTTCATTTATCTTTAACGATTTGGATTAAGATTATTAAGGTATAATAAAAAAATAATAAATGTCTGGTTTTGGGTTTAATATGATTAAGATTATTAAACTTGTTGTATTATCAAGTACAATGGCAGACAATTTATATGTTTTTTAGTTTGATCTTTATTATAGTAGACAGGAATGTATAGAATAGTAGTGTCCTGACTTTGAGTGAAGGAAAACATGCTGAGACTTGGTGTTGAGGCTCTAGTGCTTTATTGTCCTACTCTGCTAGACAGAATCCAGCTAAACTAAAATGAACTAGTAATGCTCAGAGAAAGGGCCCAAGAAATCAGGGCGGGGCCTTCTTTTGCCTCTTGGGAGGAAAGCAAAGCGATTCAGTACTGCGCATGCGTTTCTCCCCCTGGAGGGAGCCCCCTCCTTCTTCGCCAGTTATCTCCCTGACAAGTAGGAAGGAAATAATTAAATGTTATCTTTTGGGGGGAAGTTGATTAGGAGGTTTATATATATATATATTTCTTTTAATATAAGTGGAGGGAGCAACTATATTGAGTGATTTTTATAATGTGCCAATGGAATGATTTATAGAAATAATGTGATTTTGGTTTAATATAGAGTAAGGGATTGATTATGGAAAATTGTTGTATATCCTTGCTGTTAAAAGACGGAAGTCACCTCTTTTTGTAATTTTGAAAAAAAATTCTCTTGTGTTTCTACACTTTTTAGTTTTTTCTTTGTAGTTTTTTGTTTTTCTGTAGCTTTTATCTTTGCTTGAAACTTAATAAAATTCTTATAAAAAAAGAAAAGAAAAACTCACCTCAAACATGCTAAATATACTAGATACCTGAACAGCCAAAAGGTAGACAAATTGAAAACACAGCAGATTTATTTTCATTGTCATATCAACAAGAAGTTTTGAAAACCCAACATGGTTTTAAAACATTTAAAGCCTTTTATCTGGATAGACTTCCTTTTCAGTTCTAACATAGATGCTATAGATTGAAATATTACTTTTGCATGAAATTAAAGAATGCTTGCGTATAACCACACAATACATTGCAGATTTAGAACGGCCACATTTAATAAACAACAATATGTATCTGATGTCAAAAGAAAAGCAAGTGGCTTTATTAACTTGAAGAAACATTTTATGCATTTTTCCTAGCCGGGGGGGAAATAGCCATACAGTAGAATATAACATATGATGATATATCACAAAACTCATCTAGCATCCTTTCTTCCTTTGCTTGAGTGAGTGACTTAGATATAACCTAATCCTATCACTTTTAAAACCTCAGTTCCCATGGGAGATATTTGAAAAATTGTCACTCCAGACCTTACCTTGTAATAATAACAGTGCATCGACAAACTCACTGTCCTGACAGGGCAAAAGAATGGAACGTTCAGTTTTTGAGACTTCCTCCAGTGGCAGTGCTTTGAATGATATGACTACTTGCAAAGGAATAAAGGCAAAATAAAATGGAAGTGTATCTAATTCCTTTCGGAGCATATCTGACTTTTGTTTTCTTTTTTTCCCCTTCCTCTCTTCACAGTCTGCTCCCAGTTCTCCAAGGGGGTCTATGCTATCTTTGGCTTTTATGAGAGGAGGACTGTCAACATGCTCACATCCTTCTGTGGGGCACTCCATGTCTGCTTTGTAACACCTAGCTTCCCTGTTGACACATCCAATCAATTTGTTATTCAGCTGCGCCCAGAACTTCAGGATGCCCTCATCAGTGTCATTGAATATTACAAGTGCCAGAAGTTTATGTACATTTATGATGCTGACCGGGGTAAGTCTGACTGAGCAATGGGACAAAGGAAGATTTGGATTGGAATAGGGAGATTACGTCCTTATTAGTTATAGGAAATACAGAAGACACTGCAAATCTAATTTGTGTCATGCAGTGTGTTAGGTTACGTTAGATAAAGCACCATATCACAGGTACGCTTGTCCAGCCTCCAAAATATACAAAATGGGAACAATAATGCTGATCTAACTTAAACAGTCGATATAAATGTTATAATGTAAAATATATGAACATGTATTGTAAACACATCATGTAGATGTTAGATATTAAAATGCTGCCTCTTACCTTGGATTTATTGATTGAGAGCATAGGGTATACATAGAAACGAAGCATTTCTGAGAGCTATGATTTCACTGACTGTTATAAGCAATGAGAAAGATACAAAAGCCATTCCTAAGAATTGATCTGATCTTATCTCATCTCAGGTTTGTCAGTACTGCAAAAAGTGTTGGATACAGCCGCAGAGAAAAACTGGCAGGTAACAGCAGTAAACGTAATGACAACAACAGAAGAGGACTACAAGTCACTCTTCCAAAATTTGGAGAAGAAGAAGGAACGGGTCGTGGTCGTTGACTGTGAATCAGAACGACTAAATGCTATCTTGGGCAAGGTAGGTTTTAAATTGTTCATGAATAAGGCAAGACATTGTAACCAGTCTACAGTCCCAGATTAAAAACAATAGAGGCACTCATTGCAGAATCAGGCTAGGTCCCATTATAGTGAAAATCTGAGACCCACAAGATTGCTCACAGGTATTGCTTGTCAGATCTGAGTGTTGAAATCAAAATACCCAGAGGTAATAACTAACTCCCATTTAGACTGACCTTTCCAAGGTGAATCTCCACAAAACCTGGCTTTTCTCATGGCAACAACACTCTCGACACTAAGATTGGTATCTATGGGTACAGAATCAGGAGCAGTAGAATGTGCTTCTACCTTCCTTCTGGTGCTAGGATCCACTTTTTAGAAATGTTTGGAATATTGCCCTGTCTCTCTTCTTCTTCATGATAAGGGTTTATATCAGAGCTTTCCAAACTGTGTGTCGTGACACGTTAGTGTGTCGGCTGCAGTGTCTGGGTATGTCGCAGCTGCTGCTGCCTCCAAGCCCTGCCAGGATTCCACGCAGGTCCTAGTGCCTGCCTTGTGCCTGGTTGCCTCCAAACCTGCTGTGATTCCGCGCAGGTCCTAGTGCCTGCCTTGTGCCCTGCTGTAAGAGTGTGTTGCAAAATGATATCCCTGCTGTAAGAGTGTGTCGTGAAATAATGCATGTCTAAAACGTGTGTCACCAACATGAAAAGTTTGGAAAGCTCTGGTTTATATGATGGGGATACCACAGATGAAAAACTCTGGATAGTTGTGAGCCAGTTTAAAGAGTAACAGTGTAATTCGTGCCATAAGGTATGTACTCTAAGATGCTTTGTAACTTTTTGCTATTAGAGCCTTGGCACATGTTGCAGGGAACAGGGTAAAAAGATTTGAAAAAATATACTGTAAGTAGGCATTTGAAGTTAATGTTTTTTTTTTAATATAAGTTTTATTAATTTTAAAATACACATTAAAAGCTAATACAAAAGAAAAAAAATAGAAATACAAAGTAAGAAAAGGGAAAAGAAAAAGTGAAGTCAAAAAATAACAAACAAGAAAAAATATAGAAAATAGAAGTCCTCCAATTTATCCTTGAACTTTAAGTACAACAATTAACTTTAAATGTTAGTCCTTAATACAATACACAGAAACTTTTCTTTGTCATATACCCTTTGATTTCTCTAATCCAATCTTCTGTTCTTCATATAGGTTTCGCCTTTCTTGATATCTTCCAACAATCCATCTCTGGTTTCTACTCCTTAGAATAGTAATCAAATGTTCGTTGTTGCATCAATTAAATGTTTTCCATTTGCTCTTTCCATTTTTACATCTATATTTATATCTTCAATAAAGTCCAATTAGTATAACAAATAAAGGCCTTATCTACGTCTAATAAAATACAGTATATTCTGTTCATGTTATGACTATATATTCCATTAATACATAATCTAACATATTACATAACATAATACATAATATAGCAAAAATACAAAACCTAACATAACATATAACCTAATACATACAACATATTCTTGTAATAACCTACATTCTAATTCCATCTCATCATCTCATTGTCTTCTCATAAATGTGTCTCCAGAAAGAGTAATATATAATATCAACATATTTATTTATAATCTTGTATCTTACACTTAAAATATCATGTTTTTATGCATCTGTATATTTCTCATATCTGTGCTTACTCTGTGTACAATACCAAATCCACATTTTCAATCACCTTGCATTCCAAATCAATATCAATAAATCTCCTGTTTAGGTTATGCCAATATCACAATATGTAACTTGTTTATTTCTGTAACTCATGTGGGATATCAAAATGTTTATTTTGCCATATCTATCAATTTGCATATTAAAATCTTCCTGTCTCAGCTGCCACAATATATTTATGCCCAAACATTTAATAGACCACTTCCTGTAAGATATCATTTGAAGTTAATGTTGATGTCTTAATTAAGGATCTTTTTGGAACAGCAACATACAATATTTGTTTATGTATTATTTACTGAAGCCACAACGTAATAGAAATTGTTTCTTGCCTCCTAAAAAAATGTTAACATCAAAATCTAATCTAATCCAATCCAAGACTAACAACATATCAAAACTAAAATACAATTAAAAACACACCATTTTAAAATGAGGGGCTCAGGCTACACAAAACAAAGCAAGAAAAACTAAAATATTATTTGGAACTTATGCCTAGATATGATATTTATTATTGGCAATGAAATACCATAAACATGGCAGCAAACCCTCTTTTAAAAGACATTGAATTCATTTTAGGAAATCCTGCAACTTGAAGATGCTGTTGTTGCTGTGGTTATTTTAAAAATACAAAGCTACGGGTTTTTTTAAATACATGGAAGTGGTTGGAGGTGGATTTGAATCTGGGTCTCCCCAACTGTAGTCTGGAACTCCGGGGTGCACAATAAAATCATATATACACATGGCACGCAACTGCTGTCATGATATATATTGCACAAGTGGTTTCAGAAATAACTGCCCATGTAGAAAAGTGGCTGGCATAGCCCAGAAGGGCATGTAGAAGTACAGATGTATCTGCAGAAGTGAATGGAAATATTTTGAAAATCCCTGTACAGATTGTAGGCCAGCTCTGATACATTAAATATTGTCCATGACAAAACAGCTGCTGTACTGGAACTCTGGGATTAGTGTGTTGATCAGATTAATCACACTTTTCCCCTGGGCTCCTCCCATCTGTTTATTTGTATTCACTTGTTGCCTTACATCTGAAACCTGAGCTGTGAATCACATTGCTGGGGAACAGCTCTTTCATTTAGAGGCATTCAGTAGAGCAGTCACAAAGGATTCGGAGTTGTTTGGTATAGACCAGTGTTTCCCAACCTTGGCAACTTTTAGATGTGTGGACTTCAACGCCCAGAATTCCCCAGCCAGCATGGTTGCTGAACTCATGGCTGGCTGGGGAATTCTGGGCACTGAAGTCCACAGATCTGAAAGTTGCCAAGGTTGGGAAACACTGGTATAGACTGTACAGTTGAAATGTAGTAATGAAAGGGAAAGCGGTAGGACTTGTCTTTCACAGCTCTAATGAAGAAGCTTGCTTTTGTTCTCTGGGGAAGAAACATTTTAACTTAGACTACAAATTGGAAAGCCTAAATGAAGAACTTTCTAATGTGCTCCAGCCCTCTAAATTTTGACTTCCTTGCATCTACACTTTGGAGCCCTTTTCCTTGCAGTTTGCCACACAGCTGTATAGTTGAGTTCTTCTAGAGACTGACTTTCACAACATTTCATTTGATCTCAATGAGGATGTATTCCCCTGAGATTACAGGTGATATACATGGTTGTAATTTCTCTGCTGACTTTTTAAGTATTAATTGAAGTATTAATTGAACTTCCTCAAAAAGACATTTGTACAAAAATATGAATGCACTTTGAACAATGCTACTTTTTCAAAACACTTCCCAGCAGACCACTTAGTATTTAAATAATGGAGGGGGGGAAGGGTCTGTGCAAGGACTAGGTGTTTTTTTCCCCTTAAAACAGAGCTTTCCAAACTTTTCATGTTGGTGACACACTTTTTAGACATGCATCATTTCACGACACACAGCAGGGCATCGTATCGTGACACACTCTTACAGCAGGGCACAAGGCAGGCACTAGGACCTGCGCGGAATCACAGCAGGTTTGGAGGCAGCAAAACACAAGGCAGGCACTAGGACCTGCACGGAATCCTGGCAGGGCTTGGAGGCAGCAGCAGCTGCGACACACCCAGACACTGCAACCGACACACTAACGTGTCACGACACACAGTTTGGAAAGCTCTGCACAGAATCACAGTAGGTTTGGTGGCAGCAAGGCACAAGGCAGGCACTAGGACCTGCATGGAATCCTGGCAGGGCTTGAAGGCAGCAGCAGCCGCGACACACCCAGACACTGCAGCCGACACACTAACGTGTCGCGACACACAGTTTGGAAAGCTCTGCCTTAAAATAAAACTTTTTGCTCTTCCTCCTCAAGCCACTCAACGGCACTAAGTACAGTGATATGATGGGGATACCACAGATCAATATATATCAACACATATATCAGTGTTGATATAAAAATTTTGGTTTAGATATGAGATAATTTAGGAAGCGGAAAGATTTTTAGATACACATGGTCTAAGTTACTTCATCTGCAGAAAACTACATCTGGTCAGTGCAAATACTAAAGCTCAAAAGCAGAGGTGTACACAGGCATACAACTGGAGGTTTGGAAATGCCTCCATTTCATTCCCTTTTTGGAGAAAAACCATCAGAAGAGAGAAGTGAACCAAGGAATACATTTTCTTTACCTTAGAAATGGAAGAAAGGAGCTTAGAAAGTTCAGGATCAGGGTTAGTCCATCATAAGTCCAAAGTACCCAGGACTAAATTAGATAGAAAAGCTGAAGCCTCACTGAGCCCTTGGGCATTTGTCAATTCAGGCCCACAGATGCAGTATACATCTGAAAGCCAGGTCTTCGTGGAGGTAAAAGCTTACATGTAGAATTCTACTGAGGAGGAGGAGCCTCTATGCCTGGCAAATGGGTGAAGTTCCACCAACTGTATGAGTTCTCCATTCTTAATAGCCATTGCTGGAAAAATGTCTTGCTATCTGTTTTTAACTTAGCCTTCTAAGTTAATTGTGTTTCTTATACTCCGGATTCATGGACTCTCATCACCTTCTGTTCTTGGACCCTAGCTTATGTTGCCTATTCGTTGTCTTGAATCTTGTGCACAGAGTGTGAAATTAGCTGCTGATTTAGCTATAAAATATTTCCTTCTTCATTCCTGATTGATTTGATTAGTGGCTAGTCTGATAGCTAGCTGTGCCCAAGATAGAACACCCAGTTTGACTTGGAACAATTGATTTTAACCCAGCACTTGTATCTGAAGTAAGAATTAGGATGTGAACTATTGTGTCTCCCATTATCTATTTTTAAAAATCCTTTTGTAATGGAATGGGGTGAATTAGACACAGTACAAATTCAGTAAATAAACGTAATGTCCATTTATTTAATTTATTTAGAGTTAACTAGTTTAGGTTATTTAAAAATACAACCCCTCTTACAAGCAATGAAAAAAGCCAATGTGCATTAAAAAACAAAGAAACGAACTTTTTATTTTCCTCTTTTATCCTACACTAGATTATGACTTTTGTGATTAACAATGATCACTTATCAGAGAACCTCTTTTTCTTTTGGCCAGTTATCGTGAAGCTGAAATGGTCTGTGTAGGAAAACTTCATGTCACAGAAAGGAACTGTTCATGGAAAATCAGATGGATCTGCAGCACTTCCAGACACATTTGCTTCAGTCATTACTTAATTATCCCACCCAGGAGATCTGTATAGTAGGAAAGGTGATAGAGCCTTACTTAGTTGTATCCAGAAGTGCTAACAAATGTCTGCTCTGATAATGCTAATTGAGGTACAAGGATATTAGTATAGGAGTCAGGCAGCTTTTAATGTATACTCAAGAGCATTTCAGCTGGAAAACTCTAAGGCAGGTGAGCAGTTAATATAGAAACAAGTGTCCAATAACAACTAATCCATTTGGTGATAATTGTAATGCTGAGGATCTTTATGACATTGTGTAGCATTCCTACAGATCTCACCTGGGGATTGATATTTAATTGAAAAACCAAGAAAGAAAAGAGAAGAAAGTTTGAAATTGAATGTGTATTGTGCCTGTTCTTGTTTATAGCTGGAATTCTAATAAAAGATACAGAGGGGGTGGAAACTGGCACAAATAGTTCAGGGCTGCTCTCCTTCTTTCTATTCCAAAATAGGTATCACTGTCACAACTCTTCTGGTCAATGTAAATCAGAAATATGGCACAGAAAGAAACCTCAATGCCATTAAAAATAGATGAACGACAGGACAACTAACTTTCCATTTAGGAATGTTCCTTTTGATTTCACCAAGCCAATGATATCTATTAATGGCAAAGAAGCATGGGAGCATTAGAAGCCATTACATGTTTTACATTAACAAACTGTCTGCATTTAGTTCTACAAAGGTCAGGATGGTGGTGAAGTGAGAATGGCCAGGCAATGGTTAATGTTCATTTGATAGGAAGATCATATATCACAGATCTACAGTCATTCTTCTGCACAACTTCAGTTGGAGTGCTCTCCACATTACAGTATATAATGCAGGGACATTAACTGTAGCCATGACCACTTCACAAGAATGTTTGACTAAATGACCCTTGCTTCAGTTTCAAGAATTTTCATTGTATTTCTAGAACAATGAAACAATTACATAATTTCTGAATGCCACAGCTAGAGCAGACTAGAAAGAAAATGCCTGTTGCACATATGGGAGAACAAGTATCAGTGCCTTTATGATTGCTTCTAATGTCTAGGATTGGAGATTTGTACCTTCCTGCCCTTCTTGGAGGAGATATAGATATAGACTAGATGTGATAAAGGGTACTTCTCAAGATCTCCATACTGTTCATTGTAGCCTAAACTCCTGTTATTTAGACTTCAATAAAGTGCCTGTCTATGTGTGACACAAGTTGTGGCGATGGACCACAGTTAAGATTTTTGAAAATGATTTGTCATATTCTTAATGCATAAAGTTCATAAAGAATTTGTCATTCTCAATGCATATAACTGTAGATTGCAGAATTAAATTTCCTAGTCCAGAGTCATATACTTTTACATAAACAACTAAAAAATACCAGGGCACACCTGTACATTGTGTATGAGCTTCCAGAGATCTTATTATTTATTCTGTTAAAAGCAGAATGATGGCTTAGTCCAACCTTCCCTAACCTGGGTACCTTCTGGATATGTGGACTTCAACTCCCAGAATTCTTAGCAATGCTGGCTGGCATTTCTGGAATTTGAAATCTACATTTCAGAGGGTACCAAGGTTGGGAAAGTCTGGTTGATAGAGGATGGTCTTATCATTAAGGAAGTTCTCACAGTTTGAGTTAGATCGAGACTTAATCAAACTTGGGAGAACTTTTGTCTTTAGCAATATTTGTAAATAAAATGTTTTTTTCAGTGGATCTGTTGAAATCAATTGGGATATTATATTATGAAATATAATCAATTTCAGTGCATCTTGTCTAAATGTGACCTAAGTTTCTACCCAACCCAGATATTTCTTTCAGTGCATATGATTCATAGTTCTGGTTTTCCCTACTTTTTCCAATAATTGGATAGAGACTTGCATTTCTTGTATCTGCGAGCCAAGATAACTCCAGGAATTCACAGTGGTCACTCTAAGGGCCTTTTCTCTGCTGCTGAGTTGGAGTGCTCTCCACCCATACTTGTGTTGGCAGAAATCTATACTGGCATGAAATTGCTGTCCCTGCTGCCAATTCCTATTCTGTCTCTGTTGCTTCTATTTCAAGTCACCAAAGTCCCCTGATTTCTCACCAAGGAAATAGGTGACATGGATTACACACACCATGGAATAAGGAGGAAAATACTATTTTAATCTCTTAAGAGCAAAATCCCTTAAGAATCTTGACTGTCTCATTCATGGATTGGGATGTGATAATGCCATATCCAGAGCCCACAGCAGAAAAATGGATGTCATGACATGCTTGGCTGTCATTAGGTACACGTGGGAAAGGCTCAAAATGAAATAAGCAAGTCCTCCTTTGGCTGTTGCAGCAAAGCAAAGTAACAATTCATTCTGTATTTTGTTTGCTTCAGTTTTGCCAAATGTGAATATATGTCTGGGTGTCTAGGTTGTCATGGCAACTGGATTTCTTTCTTTTGGTTGAAACGTTTCGCTGCTTGTCCAAGTAGCTTCTTCAGTCTGGGCAAAAGTTGGTGAGGGTACCCCATATATGTCTTCAAGGGTGGCTGTATTGACCTTACACCTGATTGGCTTGTTACTTGGGCAATTGAGGTATAGATAGTCTTTGGGATGTCTTACTCCTAAAACCTTTAATCATCCCCAAGTGGATTGTTATATGTGGCCTTGCTGGTGAACTTGGGAAGTGGTCTTAATCTTCCTGGGGACTAATGAAAGAGCAGCATGATAAATGGGGGACAGGTTGTGCCTGAGGCCTCTGCTTCTATTGAGGGAAGGATTTTCCACTTTGGCATGAATGGATTCCTTAACCCCTCTCTCAAACCACCTATCTTCCCTGTCCAAAATGTGAACATTAATGTCCTCAAATGAGTGTCCTTTTTCTTTTAGATGAAGGTAAACTGCTGATTCTGGTCCTGTGGTGCTTTTCCTCCTGTGTTGGGCCATCCTCTTGTGTAAAGGCTGTTTGGTTTCTCCAATGTAGAGCTCAGAACACTCCTCACTGCACTGGATTGCATATACTACGTTGCTCCTCTTATATTTTGGTGTTGGATCTTTAGGGTGTACAAGCCTCTGTCTCAGTGTGTTGGTGGGTTTGAAATATACAGGTATGTTGTGTTTGCCAAATATCCGTTTTATCTTTTCCGACACGCCAGCCATGTAAGGAATGACCAGGTTCTTCCATTGATTCCGAGTCTCAGCTCTGTCTGCCGTTGTTTTGGGTCTGGGGGTAGACTTAGATTTAATGAAGGCCCAATTTGGATATCCACAGGTCTTCAGAGCTGTCCTCAGGTGCTGATTTTCTTTCTTTTTGGCACCCATGGAGGTGGGGATGGTTTCTGCCCTGTGGGACAATGTCCTGATGACTCCTAGTTTGTGCTGCAGTGGATGGTGGGAGTCAAACATCAGGTATTGGTCTGTATGTGTGGGTTTCCTGTAGATCTCTATTTCTAGCTTGCCACAGGTCCCAATAAGGACTTCACAGTCTACGAATGCCAGCCTGTTGTCCTTGGTGTCTTCCTTGGTGAACCTAATGTTTGCGTCTATGGTATTTATATGGTCTGTGAAAGCCTGTAGCTCCTGGGCCTTGATTTTAACCCAGGTGACTGCACCAAAGACTATCTACACCTCCCTTCACCAACTTTTGCCCAGACTGAATAAGCTACTTGGACAAGCAGCGAAACGTTTCAACTAAAAGAAAGAAATCCAGTTGCCATGACTCAACCTACAGACAATTCCACCTGGATGACTGAGAATCTTCATTGACATATGTCTGGGTGATATGTTCATAAACTTTGTCTGGTGATTATAATCTTCTTGGCTTGTGAGACAAACAGCAGCATGTTGTTAATGCTTATGGCATACAATTTGAAGGTATACTGTGTTTGCATCTTCATTTGAGGGTGAACTATTTTTATTTTTAAATCTCACTTGCAGGTTACTATCATGTGGTAATATGCATACCTCCGTGTATCAGAGATTGTATTTGAATGTTGGAATTATATTCTTTAAGCTGTTCCAATCCCGATGAAATATTTCTTATTTCTTGCACAACCAGGGTAAAATTATCAGAGAGGCATTTCTCAATTTGCCAGTAAAATGTTTTGTGTTTTATTTTTATAATTACAGATAATCAAGCTTGAAAAAAATGGGATAGGATACCACTATATTCTTGCGACTTTGGTAAGATGGATCTCACTTACTCTTTACCTGTAATATGTATGTTTTGATCAATGCCTCTTCACTGGTTGTAAAAGATGCCACATACCTGGGAAATATTCTTCAGCATATTGTGATGGCATATGCTGGTATTCTAACAGATTATTCTAAGTAATAGGCTATCTACCTTAAACTATCCCAGAATTTATACAGTGAGGAGGAAAGTAACCTAAATTTGCTGGTGAGGATTAAAGCTCTTACTGTACTTATCTCCTGATTCCCATAATTTTAGCTTACTCCTTAACATCCCAAACAATGAATCTGCATGACATCTTAACTCTATTCATGTTTTTTGTTAAGCTAGTTAAGTAAAGTTTTTCTCTATGGTGAAGAAAAGTAATTTTAGACCCTGGTTTTATGGAGGACTCCCTTTGGAGAGCAATAAAATAAAAATATGGGATTAAACATCACTTTTGTTGTGGACAAAATAATCTATGATTAAGAGATTATTAGTATTAGTATTATATACTCATCCATTTGCTGTGAAGTATAAGATTTATATATATTTTTTTAATTTTAAAAGGGAAAAATAATGTTGCAATGAGCAGTCTTAATTGGACCTCAACATCATCATGTCAACTAGGAAATAAGATGCTATCACTATCACTTGCTGCTTTTTAGTTGCCCATTTGGTGTCACCTTGGATTTCAAGGTCCTGGACTTTAGACAGCTCTAGTGATTTTCCTTTCTCTGACCCTTTCACCAGTGACTCCTCATATTTTGTCCTAAGCCAGAGCCATCTTTTTTCTGTGAGATTTGCACTGGGATATCTCCCAAGAACTTGCACAATCTGAATTTATTATGTTATCTGGATTAAATCTGTTATTTTTTATTTTTATTTAATTTTTATGTAATCTATATAGCTGCCCATATCAACAGTGACTCTGGGCAGGGAACAGTGATACAAAATAAAAACAGATACATATACAAAAATTAAAATAGCTGAGAAAAACAACAATCATCTTCATAGCCAGGAGACAGGTCCCTTCACCACAGGCCCAAGCACAGAATCAGATCTTTAGGGTCTTACAAAAGGCCAGCAGGGTCAGGGCCAAACTGATCTCCAGAGGGAGAATGTTCCAGAGGGCAGGCACCATGGCAGAAAAGACTCGTCTTCTGGGCCCTGCCAGTCAACATTCCTCAGGCGATGGGACCCGGAGCACACCCATCCTGCCTGACCGGACAGGCCAGGTAGAAACAACTGGGGAGAGATGATCCCTTAAGTAACCTGATGTACTGGGAAGAAGGAATAACCTTGAGGAACAGGAGGAAGAGTCACAGCCAATACAACAGTCAGATGAAAGAAATGTGAGTCCCGGTCAGATCTGTAACCCGAGTAAACATCTCAGACAAGACCCTCCCTAGTTCTCACAAAGAGAAAGGGAGGAAGGGAGGAAATGCATTCAGACTTGCAAGATTCTGTTACTATAACCTTATAATAAAAATAGTATTAGCTTGAGTAATTTTGGTTTCCTAGTCTGATCTACCTTGGAGGGCTGACACCTGGTCCCAAGCCATTAATGGCTTTAAAGGTGACTACCAGCACATTGAATTGCACCCAGAAGCACATTGCAGGCAATGCAGCTCACATAGTGGTGTCACGTGTGCCAAATAACCAGATCCATTTACTACCCATGCCGCTGAATTCTGCACTAGTTGAAGCTTCCGAATGCGCTTCAAGAGCAGCCCCATGTAGAGCGTGTTGTAGTAGTCCAGACGGGAGGTCACAAGGGCATGAGTGACCATGAGCAGGGCCTCCTGGTCCAGGAACGGGTGCAGTTGACGCACAATCTAAAGGTGTGCAATGGACTTCCTAGCCATGGCTGCCTCCTGCTGTTCAAGCAGGAGCTGTGAGTTTAGGAGGACTTCCTGATTGTATAGTGGGTCTCTCTGAGGGAGTGCCACTCCATTCAGAACCAAAGATGGAAGATCCCTCACACCAGAAGGTCCAAACACCCAAGGCCACTCAGTCTTGCTTGGATTAAGCCAAAGCCTGTTGTTCCCCATCCAGGACCCCACAGTCTCCAGGCACTGGGTCAGAACGTCCACAAGACAGCCTGGGGGTGGAAATATAAATCTGAGTATTTATTTGTTTGTTTGTTTGTTTGTTTGTTTAATTTTTATCCCGCCTTTATCATTTTTATAAATAACTCAAGGCAGCGAACATACCTAATACTCCTTCCTCCTCCTATTTTCCCCACAACAACCCTGTGAGGTGAGTTGGGCTGAGAGAGAGTGACTGGCCCAAGGTCACCCAGCCAGCTTTCATGCCTATGGTGGGACTAGAACTCACAGACTCCTGGTTTCTAGCCCAGCACCTTAACCACCAGTGAAACTTCACCCCAAACTGTCAGATGACCTCACCCAGCAGCTTCATGTAGATGTTAAACAGGAGGGGAGAGAGAACCGAGCCCTGTGGCATCCACGTAGTATTATGTATTATTGAGTGACACCAGCTGAAGAACAGTATACCTAATTTTGGCTTTGTGCTCTGTGAGCTGTAGTCTGGACAGAGAAGGGAAGGAAAGTGTTGGAAAATCTAATGGATTGCACTTTATTTATAGATGAATGTGGTGTTTCTGCTTTCAGGCCCCCAAACCTGGAAGAGATTTAATTTTTACTCAAAGAACCTTTTAATTTTATACTAGGTTTAATATTCAGATACAAGAATTCAGATGAAATTCAAAGTGTTTAACTTATGCATGAACTTGGATCAAAAGGCTTTAACAGGTCAGAGGAATGCTTGTTCTCCAAAGATGTTTGGGTTTGGGGATCTTTTCTTTTCAGGATCTCTGTTGAGACTGCTAGTAATTTTCTAAGGTTTGTTATGTGTATGTCAGGGGCACATGGCTTCCATATGTCTGTACTTTCAAACTCATTTAATCTAGGCCACCACACAGCTATAAACTGGCCATAATGACTTTCACTCTCGGCTAAACTGCCTTGCATTCAGTCAGTGCACCAAAAGGGAAGTGTTCCATGTCCCATTAGAAATCCCAAGGGCCCCCTTAGCAAAAGAACAGATTGGGACTTCAGTCAAGTATAACATTCTAGTTGCCATCTGAGTCAGTGGTAAACATTTGCTTCTTGAAAAAGTAGAATAAGAGAGAGTGGACTTTGATTTGTGTCTCTTTATGCCCGAGGAAAACTGGAGTAGCCTTTTAAACCATTTGTAAACCACACAGACAAGTTGCTTTATTAGGATAGATAGATTTAGGAGAAAAGAGGCAGAAACGAGCCAGGAAGTGACATGTGCCTTCTCTATGCTATTCAGTGGCTTTGCAAGGTAGTCCCTCCATAATCCTTCCTCCTCTTTTCCTGTAGCTTTGCACTACAAGGTAAAATATAAGGAATCACTTACTGTTATACTATCAATTAATCAAACCAGAACCACTGTTCTTCCTCAGCCAACCCCAAGTTTATGCTAAAATTTGCAAGATAAAAGTGACCACAGAATTGCCGTGCTTCTCAATAATATGGTTTGTCTGCTGAGGGAGAACTAGCATGGCTTGAAAAAAATAACTGCTCTAACTGATTTTCATTAGCAGTATTTCTCATGATACAGTTTCTCCTTCTATATGTAGTTGGAGTGCATTGGGTTATTGCATGTCTATATTGTTCCTCGATGATACAACACTTGTCAGCTGTTTAGTGTTTAATTGGCTTTCTTGAATGCAAGGTGTAATCATGTTTAGCTATGACATGAGATACCATAGGCTGACCTTCTTGTGAGGAAGGGATTACTATATGTCAGGCATTCCTCCCAATTAGAAGACTCTGAGAACTGCAGATAGCCTGAATCTTAGACAAGGCTCTGAAACTTAGTTTTAAAAGCCCTCACATTCAGTAGGCTGGTAACTGGGGCCATCTTTAACTACAAACTACCTGCTGGAGCTCTAGTTGAACTTGCAGTCTGTTCTACCACAGATTTTATTATTTTAATTTTAATTTTAATTATTTATTTTATTTTATTATTTTATTTTATTTTATTTTATTTTATTTTATTTTATTTTTTTATTTTATTTTATTATTTTATTTTATTATTTTATTTTATTTTATTTTTTATTTTATTTTATTTTTTTATTTATTTTATTTTATTTTATTATTTTATTTTATTATTTTATTTTATTTTATTTTATTTTATTTTATATTTTCTTATTTTATTTTCTATCCCGCCTTTATTATTTTTATTTTTATAAATAACTCAAGGCGGTGAACATACCTAATACTCCTTCCTCCTCCTATTTTCCCCACAACAACAACCCTGTGAGGTGAGTTGGGCTGAGAAAAAGTGACTGGCCCAAGGTCACCCAGCCGGCTTTCATGCCTAAGGCGGGACTAGAACTCTCAGTCTCCTGGTTTCCTATTGGCTCCTTCCCAGGGCTGAGAGAGAGGGACTGGCCCAAGGTCACCCAGCCGGCTTTCATGCCTAAGGCGGGACTAGAACTCTCAGTCTCCTGGTTTCCTATTGGCTGCTTCCCAGAGCTGAGAGAGTATGACTGGCCCAAGGTCACCCAGCAGGCTTTCATGCCTCAGGCAGGACTAGAACTCTCATTCTCCTGGTTTCCTATTGGCTCCTTCCCAGGGCTGAGAGAGAGTGACTGGCCCAAGGTCACCCAGCCGGCTTTCATGCCTCAGGCGGGACTAGAACTCTCAGTCTCCTGGTTTCTAGCCCGTTGCCTTAACCACTAGACCAAACTGGCTCAGATGATGCTTGGGCATAGTTTGGACAGCCTCTGTGCAGCATGGGCTGACTTTCCATTAGCTTCCTGTTTCCTGATCTGATTCAGCCTGCAGTTCCCAAACAATTGCCATATTTACCTGGTTGCCTATAAGAATAAGAAACCAAAAGAATGAGCAAGAAGAACAAATGGTTGTAAATTGGCTGCTGCAAAGCATGGATATATTTGAGTTTAACCTTAAGGCTGGCTGTTGCTTGGGAGGAGCTGTTTGCCCAGTAAACTGAACCATTGTATGACTTAATGCCTAAATGGGGTTTCTGTTCTTCCCAGTTCAACTGCCCTTCCCCATGCCTGATCCCAATTACCTGCAATCTGCACCTCAAAATCTATACTAATTGCAGTTTCTATGTATAATTAGGATTATAAATTTTTTGCTTTTTAGATTTTTTATCCCACCTTTATTATTTTTATAAATAACTCAAGGTGATAAGCATGCCTAATACTCCTTCCTCCTCCTATTTTCCCCACAACAACAACCCTGTGAGGTGAGTTTGTATGCATTAGAATATTATTTGCATTTCTATAAACACCAGCTCACAGAAGTCTTTCCTTTAAAAATCGGCTGGATTATCTGTCTTTCTTTTAAGTTTTCAAATGAGAAACCTCCAGCAGATATAAGGAATGTCTGTGATTTATTTATAGTTCTCAGCTGTATGTATTTAAATTTAATGAACATGAGGACAACTCTAGCCTGCTTTAGCAGAACAAGAAGCTTAGAAAACTTTGAGGATCTTTCTGATTCTTATGCCAATGATTTACAGCACATTTTTTCTACTAAGGGGAATAAGCTGTGGCTAAAATAATAACACTTTCAAATTGCTTACAAAACTGTTAAGGATGCTTCACATCTTAATCTTTTTCTGTTCTAAAACTGCCCCTAGAAAATGTCTCAATGGTGGAGCAGTGTCAGGTGTTCAGAAAGTTTATCTCAGACATCATCTGGATTATCTATAGGCAAAATTGATTGCTAAATTGAATATGCTAGATGGGAAATATTTTGTCAAGGCTTGAAAACCTTCATTGGTTTCCCATTCAAAATGCTAGCATTTGAAAGACCATCTTCCCATATGAATCTAGCCATCCAGTATGATAAAACCCTGCTCTGGGTACCTTTACAATGATAAGATGTGTTTCTGTAATGAAATTCTGAAATGCTTTCCCAATAACCGTTTATTTTTATTTTATTTTATTATTTATTTTATTATTTATTTTATTTTATTTTATTTTATTTTATTTTATTTTATTTTATTTTATTTTATTTTATTTTATTTTATTTATTTTATTTTATTATTTTATTTTATTTTATTTTATTTATTTTATTTTATTTTATTATTTTATTTTATTTTATTTTATTTTATTTTATTTTATTTTATTTTATTTTATTATTTTATTTTATTTTATTTTATTTTATTTTATTTTATTTTATTTTTTTATTATTTTATTTTATTTTATTTTATTTTATTATTTTATTTTATTTTATTTTATTTATTTTATTTTATTTTATTTTATTTTATTTTATTTTATTTTATTTTTTATTTTATTTTATTTTATTTTATTTTATTTTATTTTATTTTATTTTATTTTATTTTATTTTATTATTCTATTCTATTCTATTCTATTCTATCCCACCTTTATTATTTTTATAAATAACTCAAGGTGGCTAACATACCTAATTTCCTATTTTCCCCACAACAACAACCCTGTGAGGTGAGTTGGGCTGAGAGAGAGTGACTGGCCCAAGGTCATCCAGCCAACTTTTGTAGGTGCCAGCTCAAATCTGTTTTATACTCTAGAGCAGGACTGATCAATGTGTAGCTAATAAACATTGCTGAACTACAGCTCACATTCGCCATCCCAGTTTAGACTATATTAGGACTATATTAGGAGATATAATTCAGCAATATCTCAAGAGGTACATATTACCCAGCCCTGCTCTAAAGTAGCCTTCATCAGTCTGGTGCCCACCAAATGTGTTGGCCTGCAGCATTCCCTAGCCAATAGTGTTATTTAGACTATATCAGGTTTGATAAGTCTACTCTTGGATTTTTTATTTTTGTTCTCCTCTTTGTCTTTTAATTGACATTTATTCTGCAGATTTTAAGCCTGGACGCAAATACATCTGTTTGTATGTGTGTGGTTACTTTAATCTGTGTTTGGGTAATTTATTTTGAATTTTGAAGAAGTGTTTGCTTTGATCCTAAATTCCCTTCCTTGAACAGAAAGACCTTTTACTTTTAGGATCTTTCCTGCCATTTTGCAATAGAGGAATTCTTGGAAGTGGTATCAAGAACTGCAGATGGATAAGTGGGACTGTTAATAAGAACCCCATGCATCAACAGAAGAGCATTCTAGACTTCCTTGGATAAGCATCCAAGCTTATATATAGGTTGGCTTGTAAGGCATTATGGTTCTCCTACATTAAATAAATATGGTCCTCCTGTTGTAAATCAAATAAATGCTTTAAATATTGATATAGTGACCAGGAAAGGGTTGAGAAATCAAATTTCCATCTATTTAACTAACATTGTAGACTAAATTTTGGGAATGCTACATGCATAGGTACCAACATAATTTCCTAGAATCAGTTGCTAAAAGTGGCAGATACTAGAAATTTAGTAGTAAAAGATATGCAGAAAGCTTGTCCTGAGTCACAGATTGATAAGCTTAAACAATGAACCACAGTTTTAAAGACCTCTAGAGAAGAAGTATCATTAATCAAGGAGCATCTGAAGTTCTACACATCAATACCCTTTGTGTCATTACTTGGTGAATCTTCAATAAACATCTACAGACCATAATATAAAGATTTATTGACACTCTGTTGGAATGTTCTGCTTAAACGAATCATGGCCCCATCATTTGTAAGGACAGGCATGCACCAATAAAAACCTTTATAGCTCAGCTAAGCATGATGTACAGTTTAAAAATTTATTAAACCAGTACTATATATTCTGGCTTGGGTGATAGGTTAGGAATTCTTTCTCAAATATGGTATGCAGCTGGAGTGAAATACAAGAAGCAGATATAACAAAGTAGGACTTTAAGAAAAACTCTACTTTCCAATTTGAAAGTAGGAAAAAATGATTCTTGCACAAGTTCCACTGAAAATAGCACACCAGCATTTAAATTGCTGCTTTTCTTACAGAAATACAAAGATGACATAGTGACCAGGAAAGGATTGAGAGACCCAGCTTCATCTATTTAGCTGAGAAAATTGAGGTCTGCAATGGCTCCATGCCATTTTCACTTAATATACAGTAGGATGCACACTCTTTGTATTTCAGTAACCATAACTCGGTGGAAAATATAAAGGTCAGAAGGCACCCTGAGATTTTGAAGAAATAAAGACCTTCAAGGTTCTTTCCCACAGTGACTCATACATAAATAATTGTGACATTTTGGTTTTTCCACAGAACAGTTCTCTGAACTCTGCGGAGAACTAAAGAAACAATACACAAGTGGCCTAAGAGAGTTTTGTTTTCTGAATATTATACAGTATAATCGTTTTAGGGAGGTTGGCTACAGTATGTTGCACCTACAGTATAGTAAGTATGCATGTAAATAGTTCAAGAGAATTGCAGATTTTCTTTTTTAATCCATTTCTTTCTCACACCTGGATGAAACCTGTCTCTTGGCATTGTAGTATGACACTCATCAAGGCTTATCTCAGTTCATATATGATGATAAAGGATAAAGGAAGCTGAGTTCAAAAGTGCAAGTTTATTGTTTGGAAAGGCAGACTGCAGATAGAGCACATAAACTCGCCCATCACATTCAAGGTCCATCACAGACTGACAGACAGACAGACAGACAGACAGACAGACAGACAGACAGACAGAGTTATAATTAGCTGAAGAATATAATTCTGTTTTAACTATTTTATTGTAAACCGCCCAGAGTTCCCCGTTGGGGGAGATGGGCGGTTATATAAATGTAATTAAATAAATAAAAATAATTTTGTTTATATTGTTCCCAGGCCAGACCTCCCCTTCCAGTAATGCATTGTTTCTGGGAACTCCACAGTGGAACATTCCTCCTCCAGACCATAACAGTCTGATCTCTCCAGGGTGGTATAGCAGTTTTCCAGGGATTAATTCTCTTAACCAAAAGTTGTTTGTCTACCTGTATACGCATATTATATTCATGAGAAATTTTACACCAATCATGATTGTGAAGGCAGGTGGGTTGTGACTTTGAGTCAGTGTTGACTCCTGGCGACTGCCTGGACTAGTCCCTGCAGTTTTCTTGGCAAGATTTTGGAAGTGGTTTGCCCTTGCCTCCTTCTTAGGGCTGAGAGGGAGTGACTGGCCCAAGGTCACCCAGCCGGCCTGGTGCCTTAACCACTACACCAAACTGGCTCCATATGATTGTAAAGAGTGAAGACAATCACAATCATGAAAGTTTTATATTAAATGGCAGGAATAAGCATATATAAAAATCATGTTTCAAAATAATTAAATAGGCAGAAAGTTATTTAAAAATAAGGCTCATCCGTTGAACAAGCTGGAGGAACAGCTCTGAAGATACATCATGCCTAGGACATCATTTGGGCTAGAGTTAGCCCTGACTTTTTTCTTAACTTAAAAGCCTCCTAGGGTATAAACTGTACTCTAGCAAGAAATCTGAAAAGCCACTAAATCCACTGCAACCACTTAGGTGTTAAATGACTGCACCTCTGATCTAAAACAATTCTGCTTCAACTTTTCTCTTTACCCTCAAGATTTGAGACTCCACTTTCGCCTACCTACTTTATATATCTCAGACTTCATTGTTGGCCCACTCATTTCTACTCAGGCGCCACTGTCTTGTAGAAGACAGTATCTTTAGAATTTAGATAAAATTGTTCCGGTAGGAATGGCGGCCTGAACGGCTGTGCCCGTGGGTTCAGCGGGCGGAACTGACAACACAGTAACTTTTTGGGGGCTCAGGCAGGTTTTCCTGAAGCCCAGAAATGTTCTCTGGATCAAGGAGAATACCTGGAATCATCCCATCTGTCCTCTGGATGGCTGCTTGCAGCCAGAAGATTGCAAACAGCGTTTCGTGTTCGACTGGTAAGAGCCAGCTGGGAGGCAGGGATTTCATCACTTTCCAAGCCACGCTGTAGCCTTAAAAGGACACCAAGACTGGCCATCCCATTTCTAAATCACCAATTTTTTTTTTAATTATATGTGCCCCAAGGCATGCTTTCTACAGTGAGGAGAAGCTGGTTCTCTTGGTCCTTACGTTATTTTTGGGATTACTTTTAAAAAAAATTTAAAGTTTTGGATTTCATTTTCCTTCCAAATATAAAGGAGGATTGAGAGTAAACAATTGTCTTCCTGTTATTATTTTTGTATTAAATTTGAAGATATTAGCACTTTCCTACATGTTGAATCAGCTGATTTGAACCTTCAACTTTCTGTTTTCACTTTCCCCTGAGAAGTGTCTGCTATCTCACTTTCACTTTATGTAAACACACTTTGGAACTCTTTCATATCTTCGACTTTCGCTGGTTAAGCTCCTAGTGTGCGCCATAATTTACTGCGTGAGACATGGAGGATTTAAAACAGATTCTTTCTGACTTCCACCAAGATTTTAAACAGATTTCTTCTGACTTCTATCAAGCTTTTATGCAAGATATCCAGGACATTGTGGAAAATATGAGATCTAAAATGTGCCATCAGGTTGGGGACGTGGTGGATGAAATTGAGGAATTTAACAGCGATAGAAAGGTCTTTTTTAAGAGTAAGATTGGGATTTTTATTGAGATGCTGGATGAAGATTGGATAGTGGAGTTGGAGAAATCTAAGGAAGAGAGTGATCTGCAAGCCATAAGTAAAGTCAATCTCCTGGTGGAATGCCATGAAAATAACCTGGAATCTTTGAGGGGGGCAGTTGGGCTGTTTGATTCTTCCAAGAGGAAAGCTCTGTGCACAGTGTGGGGATATGTAACTGCTCTGGTTTATTTTGAAGTGGGATAAGGGTTGAAGAATGTTTATCTGGTTTGCTTTAAGGATTTGATTGATGATATTTGCTTTTAAAGATTTGGATTTACTGTTTTGAATTGTTTTTGTTTTTTGGGTTTATTAAGATTAAAATTATTAAAACTGTTATATTAGGGTTAAAGAATGTTTATCTGGTTTGCTTTAAGGATTTGATTTATGTTATTCACTTTTAAAGATATGGAATTACTGTTTTGAATTGTCTTTGTTTTTTGGGTTTATTAAGATTGGGATTATTAAAATTGTTGTATTAAGTATAATATCAGACAACTTATGTGCTTTTTAATTTGATTCTTATTGTAGTAGACTGAAATGTATAGAATAGTGGTAGGAAGGGAATAATTAAATAGGTGTTAACTTTTGAATGGGAGAAAGATGTTTAGGAGGTTTATATGAACTTTTTTTTCTTTATCTTAATATAAGGGGGAGGAGTAACTGTACTTAGTGATTTTTATTATGTGTTAAAGTGGAATGACTTATAGAAATAATGTGGTGTTTTGGTTTAATATAGAGTAAGAGATTGACTATGGAAAATTTTTGTATATCCTTGCTGTTAAAAGTCGGAAGCAAAAAAATTCTTTTTGTAAATTTGAAAAAAAAATTGTCTTGTGTTTCCGCACCTTTTTAGTTTTTTTTCTTTCTTTGTAGTTTTTTGTTTTTCTGTAGTTTTTATTCTTCTCTTCAAACTTAATAAAATTTACTATAAAAAAAAGAATTTGGATAAAATTAAGGCTCTATTCAAGCATTTGGGAACTATGAGTATTCATATTTCAGGCATTAACTCTCTAGCCCACTGATGTCACTTAAATAATGTCTATCTCCATTTTAAGAAATACAGACATGCAGCACAGATGAACCTTTGAACCTTCACTTATGCTTTTCTACATGTAATGACATTTATACAAACAGGAATCCTGATTGTGTTATCACTTTTATTGCATTTATTTCATAACCCTTCCAAAAAAAACCCTTTCTTTTGAGTTCCAAAAATAAGACAAAGAAGTACTTATGTCTATCTGTTGCAGCATAATTTTTTAGTTTACCTTTAAAGTGGCACTTTTAAAAACAAGTTGCTTTATTGTCTTTCACTCCTTTTTCTTTGTCCTATTTCATATTCCATTCTTTTGTCACCTTTTAGCTTTGAGCTAGCTTAACCATCAACTGTTTCTTCACATCTTAAAGTATTTCATCACTCATTTACATTTTTCTTTCTTTCTTTCTTTCTTTCTTTCTTTCTTTCTTTCTTTCTTTCTTTCTTTCCTCATTTACATTATAAACAGAAAGTGTTAACAGTGCTGTCTTTTACTGCCTAACCAGCCTCTTCTCTGAACTTTAGTTTTTTCTTAAGTTTATGTAAAAAATGTATGATATTGTTTGTGACTTCCTCAGAAAGATTCTAGGTTTATTCTCTTTAATAATTAGATATTAAGGATACATGGAACAATAATAAGGTAAACATTATTAGGTCATAAGAATGTTAAGCAAAAGCACAAGAGTTCTGAGACATGAGAAACTGAATTCTTAATTTCCGTGATAGCCATGAAACTACCTGCTCCCTTTTTTTATCTCAAGTAACAAAACTGTGTTTTTTATTTTCAACATTGGTAGTGTATGCCTGGGTGTATAAACCTTTATTAGAACAAAAAGGTCTGGATATGCAAAATATTTCCCTGCAGAGAAGTTACAATTGCATACTATTTCATAATTAATATTATGATATTTTTTTGTTTACAAAGATGAAACTACTGAGTTCAAAGTGCTTACTCAAAGTGCTCAGTGAGTTTGCATAGTATTTATAGCTGTTGTTTCTTAATGCAGCAATTCTAAACACTTCTAAAAGGTAAATCCCATTGAACACTGTAAACCTTCTTATAGGGCTGTCCTGTTTCTTGTTAGTTTTCAGTTGGTCTTATATTTCTCCCTCTTACACAGTTTTTGAGTAGGCAAAGATTAACTAAACTTATTCCCAAGATGCTCCCAACATTCATAAAATATAAGATACTTTTGAACTAACTCTAAGAGATACCTTTTAATCTGTACTAACAATGCATTATGGGATGTATTTCCTGCTATCCTATTCTTGGAAAAACCTTTAGGTGTACACTTAAACCTCATTTAAAATATTATTGTGTAGAAGACTAAAGGTATGACAAGCTTGAAAGTTCAGTGGCTTTGTGCTCTTCAATTTTTTGTTTCTCTGTCTCTGTCTTTTTCATCTAGCTTTGTGGGATAGTGATGGCAGGAATACTTCATTCTATAATCAGAACTGACATCAAAATAATTCTGTGGAAGACAATGAACACATGTCCTATAGGAAAGCTTGTTGGAACAAGACGTGGGCAGAATATTGCCTTTCTTCTAAACACCCTCATTATTGTTGTGATAGAGAAATGAAGGAGATATTTTATATGCTGCTCAGGAAATCAAATTTAATGAAAATATTGGATCCCTCTAGCATATTCACTGACTGTGAAATCTTAAAAACTATCCCCAACAAATGGAGTCTAGCACGATCAGGAATTCTTTATATTCCATCCAGCTATGCCTGGGTAATAGCTATTGCAGAAGTAATTGAGTTAATTTATATGATACTTTCATTTTATAAAGTCATTGTAGGGAGAAGGATAATAAGATTGTGTTTTGTTTCAAATTTTGTTTTCAAAATCCAAAAGGGATTATCTGTGTTGATTGTCAGTCACTACCAAGAAATCTTTGTTCAGCCTAATGAATAAGCATTAGTTTTCTAAGAGTGCCGTTGCCACCAGAGATCCACTATGCATTGGGAATGGCTTGACTGGAGCATAAATATCTCTAGTTTTGTGTTTTATTTCTTGTATAGAAATACTTTTTTCATTGGTCTTGCTTGTTTCTTTCATTTTCTCCTGAGATACCTTATTTAATTGATTAACATGACAACAAATTTGGGGTCTTCCAAATGTACCTGCAGTTATTAGGATTTAACAACTTGACATTGGTGTATAGCTGATGTAATATTTATTTAATTATATACTTATTCATTCATTTTGCTGCAGATAGAAAGCATTTCCACCACTCAGTAGTATGGAATAATGGAAAATAATGGGAGGAAAGCAAGACAGTGGACACAGAAGCAATATGGATGGATCAAAAGACAGGGGAATATGTATATTGGTAACCAGCAGCATTTCAGTATTGTTCAGTGGCTAAAAATGAAAAATATTTTGATCATACTTCTAAGAACCAGATTACAGAGAGGCATCTCAAGAACATCCTCTGCTTTTGACAGAATAGGATAAGGAAACTATTTGATAAGCCAGAATGATAAATAAATTAGTAAACCTTGTTGGGTTTAGGGTGCAGGAGATCTGATGTGCTGTCAATAGATAAAGCCCTCCAAAATTGCTTCAGTTTGTTGAAGAAGAAAGATAGCTCCATCACCCTTTCCAATATTCAAAAGCTGAATGGATTAGTAGTTGTATCCTACTTCAACATTCATTATAACATTCATTCGCTCATTCATTTGTTCATGTTGTTTGTTTCTATGCCAGTCCATCAGCTGTGTCTGACCATCATAGCAGGGCTTTCCAAAGGTTTTCCCGCAGCGCGCAAAAACCCGGAAGCGCTCCTGCCGCTTTCGGGTTTTTGCGCACCACCGTTGGTGTGTCGCCGCGGGAAAACCCGGAAGCGCTGATGATGTTCAGCACTTCCGGGTTGTGTGGCAACACACCAGACTGTGTGTGGCGACACATTTTTGTGTCACGACACACACTTTGGAAAGCTCTGATCATAGAAACTGCTCAGAAACAAGACTTGGCACAGTAAAGTTGAAATATATACAGCAAAACCCTAAATAGAAGAAAACAGCAGCAATCCCACACAGAGATCCCTACTAAACACTATATGGCATTTCTTCAGGCAGCATAGTCAATCTTCCACTATGTCTCTATAAGCCCTTGAAAAGATCCAGGGCTTCACAGCCCTCTGGAAAGTTAATATAATTCTCCTTAATGTCTGATGGCAACAGGGTGGTTTCAAAGAGACAAAGCAGACCTTTTTTTGAGAAGGGGATAATTGGGGTGACTCAGGAAGTGAAAACTACATAACTAATATCTTTCGCCTGAAGAGTTTGCTCCACAATTTTGCCTAATGATAGATCAGGCCCTGGTGGCAGAAGCACAGAATAGTTGCCATAAGCTACCAAACTAGCTAAATCTCCTCTGAACAGGGTAGGGGAACTTCCTCTACAAACGTCTTAGAAAGTTCCCAGAAGCCATTTGCAGTTTCTGGGAACTTAAATGGATGAGGACTGCTTGGGTTCTATGGACCCCATTTGGTCTGATTATTCTCCATTCTTGCTTCAAGAGATTAATCAGATTGAAATTTGTGGGGGGGAGGGGCAGATATATTGTATATCCAGTATTATGGTGGGAAAGGGAACATGCTGCAGTTAATAAGGAGTGCTGGAAAAAAACCTGGCTCTAAGGAAGATCTCTCTCTTCTTTACACAAAAGAATGAAAGCTGGGCAATTTGATGCCAGGCCTTGAGGGAGTGGGAGGTGTGAAATGGAGGAGAAACAGCCAGTGATGTTAAGGATAGGTGCCAAGGGGATTATTCTGCCCTAAGAAAAACAATGTAAACGTGCTGATATTGTGCTGTGCAGGAACAGTTAAAAAAAAACTGTCAGAACAATAATAGGATTTTACTAGGAGTTATTCACAGTGAGAGAATGAGCATATTTCTGCTCAATGAGGTCCAGACTTTAGACTCCAATTTCGACAGTGGGGGTGGAGCCTCCCAGCTTC
The DNA here is from genome assembly GCA_023362775.1 of Charina bottae. NCBI lineage: Eukaryota > Metazoa > Chordata > Lepidosauria > Squamata > Charinaidae > Charina > Charina bottae. The sequence continues at coordinate 87,425,025 of JALMGJ010000002.1, read as the reverse complement.
ATTGATAACCAGAGCAATGGGCAAAGTCTAGCTACTAGAGCAGGGCTTTCCAAAGTTTTTCCCGCGGCGACACACCAACCGGCGTTGGTGTGTCGCTGCGGGAAAACCCGGAAGTGCCGTCCTTGTGGCAGCGCGCAAAAACCCGGAAGCGCTGCTGCCGCTTTTGGGTTTTGCGCGCTGCAGTTGGTGTGTCGCCGCGGGAAAACCCGGAAGCGCTGATGATGATGATGATCAGCGCTTCCGGGTTGTGTGGCAACACACCAGACTGTGTGTGGCGACACACTTTTGTGTCGCGACACAGTTTGGAAAGCTCTGTACTAGAGCCACATGTAGCAGATATAGAAAAAATACTTCATAGACTTTACCTACCAGTGTCGCTACAGATGCAAACATGCTTCAGAAAAATGGAAGACTCTTTCGTATTTTCTTAAATATAGCCTACCCTGAAGGTGATATACAGTATATCTGAGTGACGTTGGTGAGTTTTTGCAAGGGGAAGAAGCTTGGGTGGTTGGGCTGTCTAATATTAAACTTCTATTTAATATGCCTCACATCAGGGACCCTGATAAACAGTTACTTGCAGTAGATCCATCCAAAGATGCTTCTGTGTAGAATCTGCATTTTCTGTGCTGTCTGATCTCATCCCTACGAAGGAGGTAATGGCAAACCATTTCCGGAAAAAACCTTGCCAAGAAAATTTCAGGGAATAGTCCAGGCAGTCACCATGAGTCAAAAACTGACTAGAAGGCACCCCCCCCCAAAAAATGGATCTAGGCTCCATTCATAATATCTTACAAACAGAATGGCTGTTGTTTTATAATATAGTATCAGAAGAAAGCAGGCGGGTGCCTTCTCTCGGTGTAGCAGAATGATAGTCTCCCTATGCCACCATGATTGTAAGCAGAAAAAATATCTGGGGTTCTAAAACATGTTTAACATAGAAACTTTATGTTCAACTTCAAGGTTGTTTGGTGTGAACTAGCCATAATACACTTTTGTAATGTTTATAATTGTTTTTATTTTATTTTAACTCATGTTTGCTGTCCAGAGTCACTTGTTGAGATGGGCGGCCATATAACTTGGATAAATAAATAAATAAATAAATTTATTTATTTATTTATTTATTTATTTATTTATTTAAATTTATATAACCGCCCATCTCCCCCAACGGGGAACTCTGGGCGGTTTACAATAAAATAGTTTAAAACAGGATAAAACATCAATGTACAATATATAAATTAATAAATAATTATAAATCCAGATGGAGATGGAATTAAACGAAGGACAATAAATTAAGGAATTAACCACCCCCATGAGGAACTATCCTTTCCTCCTTCCCATGCCAGGCGGCAGAACCAGGTCTTCAGCTCTTTCCTAAAGGTCGGGAGGGAGGAGATCTGCCTCAACTCTGGGGGCAAGATGTTCCACAGTGTGGGCGCTACCACAGAGAAGGCCCGCCTCCTAGACCCCATCCGATGACATTCTTTAATTGATGGGGTTCGTAGCAGGCCCTCTCTGAATGACCTGGTGGGGCGGGTCGATAAAATGGGGATAAGACGGTCCTTCAGGTATTCTGGCCCCATGCCATGTAGGGCTTTAAAGGTAATAACCAACACCTTGAATTGTACCCGGAAGCAGACCGGCACCCAATGCAGCTCGCGGAGCAGAGGTGTTATGTGTGCAGATTTTGGTGCACCCAAAATTGCTCGCGCGGCCGCATTCTGCACTAGCTGAAGCTTCCGGATAGTCTTCAAGGGTAGCCCCATGTAGAGCGCATTGCAATAATCTACATGGGAGATGACGAGAGCATGAGTGACTGTTCGGAGGGCGTAAATAAGTTCACCATATTATTATTAGAAAAATAATTTGTTCTCAGACAATATATATGCTTTATCTTGATTCTGTTCACTATGTGGCCGTCAGTATAGTTGCAGATTGCCTAATAATAGAATAATTGTTTTCAGTAACACCACAAAAATGTCAAGTTGTGTTTTAATAACAGGCACTACTGTGCCTGGCACAGCCAGGAATGTCTAACCTAGTGTTTCTCAACCTTGGAAACTTGAGGATGTGTGGACGTCAACTCCCAGAATTCCCCAGCCAGCATGGCTAGCTGGGGAATTCTGGGAATTGAAGTCCACACATCTTCAAGTTGTCAAGGTTGAAAAACACTGGTCTAACCCAAGAGAAGATGCTTCTGTTGAACTGAACCCTGGGTGCATCTTGCTTGACTGCCTTCAGGTATCTCAGATATCAGGCAGTTTGATCTGGAGATGCCAGAATTTGAACCCTGAGCTTCTTCATACGAAATACGTGTTCTGTCACTGAGCTGTGGCTGCAAGTCCACCGCTTACATTGGCTTTTCTCATGTTCCCATAATGTGAATAAAAGCAAAATAATCCAACGGGCAAAAGGGGCGTGGTGGCTCAGCGGGTAAGATGCCAGGCTTGTCGATCGGAAGGTCATAAGTTCAGAGGTTCGAATTCCTAGCCCCGCGTGACGGAGTGAGCTCCCACACTAGCCCCATCTCTTGCCAACCTAGCAATTTGAAAGCATGCAAATGCAAGTAGATTAATAGGTACCACTTAGGTGGGAAGGTAACAGCATTCCGCGCACGTCATGCTGGCCACATGACCGTGGAAGCGTCTTCGGACAACGCTGGCTCTTCAGCTAACAAACGGAGATGAGCACCAGCCCCTAGAGTCGGACACGACTGCACAAATGTACGGGGGGAACCTTTACCTTTTTTTAATCCAACGGGCAATTGCTAGCATCTACTTTATCCTATAACAGAACTTGTTGTTTTTTTTTTTGTTGTTATTATTATTTGTATTTCTTATAGCCGCCCCACTCCAAAAGACTCTTATTGCCTAGGCATGCTGCCTCTTCTTCCGAAAGATTAATTTACAAACTGTAAAAATATTGTAAGAACCAGGAATAATGTTGTCCATCACTTTTATATCAGAGCTGACTGATATGGAGGATTCCTGAGTTAAAGTACTGTATATGAATTGCAGAGTTCAGTGCATTTTGGTGGATAGTGGAAAGACCTTAACACGTACACATTTCAGTGTGGTGAATAAAAGTCCAGCTTAAGGTCAGTCTTTGCAAATTACGGATGTTGTAGAGCTGCCCTTCACTTACATTTCATGAGGAAAAACAACATTGCTTGATTTGTGCATTTCTAAATTGATTGATATTGAAAATGCAGTGGGAAGACTGGCTGAGTAGCTTGTTATAATGGAATGTAATTTTTGTTTCTCTCCATGATTTACTGATTTTAGAAAGCTCTCCAAACTAAAAGCAGCATCAAAATGCATCTGTGTTACCATTTCCACTCAATTAATGCTCCCTAGCATTTTGTAGCTAGGCCTGCAATTAATATTTCCTTTCCTGGATCTACAGAACAATACTCTGAAAAGACGGGATGATACTGTCTAGAACAGCCTTTCACAACCTTTCGATCCTGGAGGAGCCCTTGAAATATTTTTCAGGCCTCAGGGAACCCCTGCACATTCAGGCTCAAATATAGGCCAGAAGTTACAAAATCATATTTGTTTCATGCATAGGCCTGTATATACGCATTAACAGAATTCTTAAACTAAAAATAAAGAATGAAACTTACGTCTTTAATGTGAAGTTTCCCAAATTTGAAATAATTTTTTAAATCATGATCTCCCAGGGAACCCCTAGTGACCTCTCGTGGAACCCTAGGGTTCCACGGAACCCTGGTTGAGAAACCCTTGTCTAGAACTACCTTGTGTTTTAAGATGATCGGGCCTTTTTTTTTAGAAAAAGTATTAACTTTAATTCTAAAAATTAATTAGTACAAAGACTAAAATGTTTATGCAGTATACCTGTTTTAGTGAAATGTTACTCTATAAGAAAATACCACTATTATTGGTTATAGAATATAGACTATGTGTGGCAACTTTATCAAGCCTTGGAACCTTTGTTGTTGTTGTTTATTCGTTCAGTCGCTTCCGACTCTTCGTGACTTCATGGACCAGCCCACGCCAGAGCTTCCTGTCAGCCGTCGCCATCCCCAGCTCCCCCACGGTCGAGTCCTTAGTTAACCAAAATGCAGAGCCTTCAAAGATTATAAGAAGACTGGTGATAATTTCAGCCTTTTTGGCAGGATGGTGGTGGCTTAGGGATTTTTAAATAATAAATAAAGCCTTAACCCACTTATTTTCATCCTTATTTTAACTTTTAACAGTGCAAAACAATAAAGGTAAAACCCAAACAAAAGCCCAACCATGTTGTTCTGCTGAAAATTGGTAATTTGTTGCCCAATTTTAGCAGTACAGTTTTGGGGGTCTAATGGATTGTAAAAATGGAATTGGATATTTTCAAAATGATGCGCCCAAACAGTTCCTCTTCTTTCATCCATTCATGCTATCTCCATCATCTTCCCAGACAGCATGTGCTTACTCTCTTTCACCCCATAAGATAATCATTTTTCAAATTCACTATAATTCTAATATTCACTAGAATCACTAGTGAAGGTAAAATATGGAGGAGCTCTGATTGCTTTATACCATATACTTTCTTACTATAAGCTCAGGAAATGTTCAGCCAATAAATAGCAGTTATTTCCCCAAATTGTACTTCCAGTTATCTGTAAATGATGGCTTGGGCCATTACCAATTTTAGCTCAAATTATTCAAAAACTGTAAATCTTGAGGTGCTTCAGGCAATTGCATGGGAACAACAGAACCACTGTACCAACTCTGCTGTAGAAATAGACCTTACATATGATAGACTGTAATGCAGAGAGAGGGATAAAATAAAGGAGACCAGGCTGTTTTTTCCACATGGCTGTTTCTTTGACTCTTTGAGACACCATACAGAGGGTCCTACAGAGTCAGCCTTCTTTCTGGACTGTTCTAGACCAGTGTTGGAAGTCATTTCTGTTGATTCCCCAGTAATAAGAAATGCAAGAATTCCCACTGAGGAACAAATTGACCAAAAAATGGAACACAGCTATTATTTTAGATTTCTCATTCCTAATTTGAATGCCAAGTACAGCATGATTCCAAAGAAACAACATTCAGTAATTGATCCAAAATAGACAGTCAATTACCATCAAAACAATTTTAATCTATCCACAGCATAAATATTCATTCTTGATCATTTCTCACCCTGCAGTAATAATTTACATTGTTGTGTAGGGAGGAAACTATTGTTCTATATTCCAGCATTTATTCTGCTTCTTAGTTCTTCATTTTTAGATGTGCCAGTATATTACAGATTCAGTGGACCTTTGGTAGAGATAAACCATTTTTGATATCTATCTATTGTTGGAGATTCTGGCAAATCCAGCATGCCTCATCAGCATATGGATGGCTGCTCTAGGATGCAAGCTCTCCATGCTTTTGAGGAAGCTGTTTGTGGCCACTCCCACTTCCTCTCTCTCTTTCTCTCTCCTCCTTGGATTGGGAGCAAGCACATGGCTGTGTACTGCTCCATCATAGGCCATGGGTGGGCCTAGAAGATTTCCCCCCCCTTTCTACACGCATCTCTTGCAGCAAGCAGGGCAAGAGGTATTAAGTTTAGGGAAACAGAAAGAAGAAATGGAACATCATTTATCTAGTGAAAATGCTGTACTTGCAATGAATAAACGTAAGGACTCTTTTGTACTTACTTTTCATAACTGCCATGTCTAAGTGCTTGTTTCTTTATGCTAAGGTGGGCTAAAGGTGTAAGATTAACCTGGATATCTCTAATATGCTCATGGGCTCTGTTTTTAAACAACATTCTTTTTCTGTACACGAACTTTGCAGTTATGCTCCATTTCAGTAGTTCTAACAGACTGCTGAATGGGCTTCATCTATGACACATGGAATTCATCTGAACTACTTGCAGGGGACTTCTTTGGATAATTTTAAGTTTCGCCATAGCGTCTCCTTCCCTCCCCCAAGGTGCAAGTATTGGCTTAGCTTAGGTGCAACAAAACATCATGGAAATCAGCTTGTTTTATTGAAACAATGGAGGGAAGCATGACCCATCTCATCTGGAAATTGGCTGAAGGCATATGTGAGAAGGATATGGTAGTAAACAAGAGAAAAGAAGGAGAAAGTAAAGGAGAAAGAGAGATGATAAGACTTGTGAGATCAGCAAAGGAAGAGGAAGAAGAAAGCCAACAGTTTTTAAAACACACACAAATGAAGGAAAAGGAAAATCCATTCCCAATCACTAACACAGAAGAACAGCAGTGGTTTAAAGGGCTGACACGGTTTTCTGCATTGCAACTTTCAGATGCTTGTCTCCCATGTGTAAGCTGGCTGGAAATGAAGCCAGCTTAAGAAACCCTTCTCCAGATTTCAATCTCTTCCTCCACCCTGACCACAATGATGCTCAGGTCTTCTCTGTGGACCGCAGTTAAGATGACACACAATTGGTGGATTCCCCTGCTTCTTTTCTCCTTCCCCCTGTGGTGTGGTTTCTCCTCTGATCTATGGTGTGGTGGAAAAACTCGCCTGAGAAAACACCAACAATTGGCAAGGATCCAGCAATCATTTAATCAAAGCTAGCATGATACTGTGAGTTAAGAGTGCCAGAATTTGGTCAACCAAATTTTTCTATAGGGGTACAGAGATTGAAGATGACCATAAGTATATATTTAACCATGGACTGATGAGAAATAAAAGAACATTAGAATTAGAAGAACATAACCTGATGTTTGGCTGGCATGGCTTTTTATGGTACGATAAAGTACCATAAAAAGTAAAATGTAGATTTTAAAAATCATTATGTGAGAAGTGCCATATTGAAAATATGGAATAAATACAAGCCCAGGCTGTGCCCCAAAATACCTTTATTGGTCGCAGCACAATAAGCATTTTACAGAAAAGAAACAGCAGGCAAAGAGAAATGGTTAACATATCAAGATTTGTTAGTACAGGAACATGGAAAACTTAAGATGAAGTCAAGAGAACAATTGACTGCAGAGGGATATAGCTTTCAGTGGTTTTCTTATACACAATTAAGAGAAACATTTAATCTAGATAAAAAGGTTACTGGAACTGAACAACATAAGACAGAATTTGAAATTGTACAAATGATGAACATGTGATTGTAAAATGTATAAACTTTTGCTGAGATTTGAAATGGAAGAATAACAAGTTAAAGATTGCATGATAAAATGGGCCAAGAACTTTGGTTATAACATACAGAAGGATCAGTTGGAAGGAATGTGAGTAAAGGGATTGAAATTTATATTGTGTTATAATTTAAGAGAGATTTTTTACAAAATGATGTACCTTTGGTATATGACACCAGAGAAATTATTTAAGATGTTTAAAGGTACATCTGATCAATGCTGGAAATGTGAAAAACATGAAAGGACATTTTACCAGACATGGTGGACTTGTGAAAAAGCAAAAAAAAAAAAAGGATACAAGTACATAAGATGATGGAAGAATTTTGAAGATTAATATTAGGATGAAACCAAAGCTTTTTTTACTGGGACTTATAGAAAATCAATTAGAAAAGACTTATGGAAGATTGATTTTATATATGGTAACTGCAGCAAGATTACTATATGCACAACAATGGAGAAACACTGAAATACCCACAATGGAGGAATGGATTGTAAAGAAGGCAGAATTAGCAGAAACGGCAAAACTGACCTGTTAGGGATAAGACAATAAGTACTTTTATTAAAACAAAATGGAAACCTTTTATGGGCTTTTTGCTGAAAATGGAAAAAGTGAAATGGTGATTTCTGGATTTGCTGATTGAAAAAAGGGTTGAATACGGGACAGAGGGGATCTGTAATGTAATTTTAAAGAGGGAGGAGGAATAATAAGCTTGTTTGTAGCTGCTGCAAAGAAGATCGGAAGTTGCTTCTTTGATTATCTTTTTCTTTCTTTCTCTAACTCTATTGCTTTTTGCACTTTTTCTTTTATCTTCTTTTATCTAACTTTTCTTTATATATTTTCATGTTTATCTTTTATCTATGTAAAAATGTTCAATAAAAAAATTATAAATATATAGGATAGGGGCACACAGGAATCTGAGCATCCCTGTGTCTGGCAAGAGAACACTTTGTCATTCAGGGTATGTAGATTTTGAAAAGTGTGGATGCCAGTCAAGCTGACTGTTACTCTAATAATTTGATCCTGCATCCCACTTTGAACACAGAGAGTTATAAACACACTCATAATCAATAGCCTTATGTTATTGTTTATAGATATGGATCAAAATGGATATACTGAATATTGTTGTGGCAAGTATACAAGAAAGACGGTTTAGCAATGAAGAGCACTGTGGCTGGATACTGTGACTGTTGCATTAAACAGCCAACCAAAGGCAGAGATACTTGGGAACCATTGATAACCTTGGTATCAGCATGTAGGATGCATTCAGAACAATACATTTTAATATAAGGGGGAGGAGCAACTGTACTTAGTGATTTATATTATGTGTTAAAGTGGAAAGACCTATAGAAATAATGTGGTGTTTTGGTTTAATATAGAGTAAGCGATTGATTATGAAAATTTTCTATATCCTTGCTGTTAAAAGTCGGAAGCCACACTTCTTTGTGAAAAAAAAAAAATTCTCTTGTGTTTCTGCACGCTTTTGGTTTTCTTTCTCTTTCTTTGTAGTTTTTTGTTTTTTGTATTTTTTATTATTTTCTTGAAATTTAATAAAATTTATTAGAAAAAAAGAAGAAGAAGAAAACAATACCTTTCTCCCCTCACAGGAAAACGAGCACCGATTGCTTTCCTTTCTGTGGACAGGTCTTTTCAGGACTGGTAAACAGCAAACAGCAGTTCTACAGTACAGCTATTCCTGTCCCTTGGGCTGGAATTGGAAACTTAGCAGAATTCCTGTCAATTTCTTGGCAAAAAAAATGAAGTTCTTCTGCTGAATCTGTTAAAAAGAAATAGGCAGCTTTACAGTCACTTAGGCTAGAAGGGGAAACTTGGCAGAACCTTTGTCAATTTCTCCCAATTAAATAATTAAAAAAAAAAAAAACCAAAGGAGTCCCTAGCATTTTATCACTACTAAACCTGGTTTTTTTTTTTTTTTTTAAAAAAAAAAAACAGTCCAGCTTTTCATGGTGGGCAAACTCAGTACAAAATGGCACCACCAGCCAAGTGGCATGGAGGCACTTGTGTAAGTTGGAATGAAGCCCATCAGGTGGACTAGCAGATGAAGATGATGCCCTTCCCTAGTAGTAGGCAGCCTATCCATGCACTGGGTGAAGAAGAAAGTGTGGAGCACCCTTATACATATTCCAGTTCAGGACTCACTTGTTGAGGGCAGTCTAAATGACACAGCGCAAAGGCAAAGTATATGTAGAAGCTCCCAGGCATCATTCCTGGTATGTCCATTTAGAAGGACATGATGTAGCTGGTCTAGAAAAGGCCTCTATTTGAACCAGATCATGTGGGTAATCTGCCTTCAGAATACAGTAAACCAGAGTTTTCAAAACTTTTCATGTTGGTGACACACTTTTTAGACATGCATCATTTTGTGACACACTCTTACAGCAGGGCACAAGGCAGGCACTAGGACCTGCGCGGAATCACAGCAGGTTTGGAGGCAGCAAGGCACAAGGCAGGCACTAGGACCTGCGCGGAATCCTGGCAGGGCAGGTTTGGAGGCAGCAAGGCACAAGGCAGGCACTAGGACCTGCGCAGAATCACAGCAGGTTTGGAGGCAGCAGGGCACAAGGCAGGCACTAGGACCTGCGTGGAATCACAGCAGGTTTGGAGGCAGCAAGGCACAAGGCAGGCACTAGGACCTGCGCGGAATCACAGCAGGTTTGGAGGCAGCAAGGCACAAGGCAGGCACTAGGACCTGCGCGGAATCCTGGCAGGGCAGGTTTGGAGTCAGCAAGGCACAAGGCAGGCACTAGGACCTGCGCGGAATCCTGGCAGGGCAGGTTTGGAGGCAGCCAGGCACAAGGCAGGCACTAGGACCTGCGTGGAATCCTGGCAGGGCTCAGAGGCAGCATCAGCCGCGACACACCCAGACATTGCAGCCGACACACTAACGTGTCCCGACACACAGTTTGGAAAGCTCTGCAGTAAACTGTACTGAGCTGGAATAGATAAATGGTCTGCCTCAGTCTAAATCTAAATCAGTTTCACCAGTGTAATATTAATGTAAAAGGTAAAGATTAAATAGCTTAATTTACTAAAATGAAAACAAGTTTAAATAGATAGGCTTCTTTTCAAAGGCTGAAGCTTCATGGTATCCAGTGGCATCTACCTGGCTGAAGAGCAGACAATACTGGTAGAATAGATTCTCTGTCTTGCAGCTCTCCCCAGTTTTGCACTAGTGGGTTTGGGGATCCACCCAGATTAGATTTGTGGTTCATGGAGGAAAACTGCCAAGGTCGAACCAGACATTGTAGGAGCCCAGCCTAATTAATTGAGGCAAACCCTAACAAAGGAAAAGATATAATAAGTGACATAATTTAGTTTGTTTTATTTTCTACCCTGCTAAACATATTCATGGACTGATGCCTGGGGAATAAAAATGCCCTTGGAACCTGTTTTTTAGATAGGTTGTTTCCAGTGGTACATTGACGACAACTTAAAATAATAATCAGTTTTAGTCTAATTTGACTTTTCCTCTACTGAAACTATTATCCATCTGTCTTTAACTTTTAGTATGAGTAAGTTAGTTAAATTGTTTCATAAATTGTTAGGGAGAACAGAAATAGATTATTTCAATGTAAAAGATACATTTTTAAATGTATCTTTCAAATCTCACCTATTCAGCATTGCCCAGGGAGTCTGACTCTGCTCTGCTGAGTTAATTCCACCAGATTGTATTAACTGCTTGCTTTTTGTTTTTAAATTTAATGGCCCACTTTTGAAGCTGTAGGGGAGTTTTAATGCTAATGGGAATATATTTGCAACTGCTGCTGCCTAGTTTTGTCACCTAGCTGGTTTTATGACCAGTTTGTTTTTTTAAGCTAGCTTGCATGTTATCCAGTTGGCAGTTTCACATTTTTTTAATTCAGATTTATAGCCCATTCTACCCCTTGGGCTCCAGTTGATTAGTAATCATAATAGCCAAAAAAGAAAATGAAAAAAGCCTTACCTCTAAGGCACTCCAAACAATTAATAGAAAGACCTAGCAAGGAAAAAAGAGGTCAAACAAAACAAATCAGAAAACATTTAATCATGCTATTTATAAATAGACTATCCTAGAATTTAAGAAGCTGTCCCTTTGCACTCTCCTTTGTACCTGTTATTTGCTATTTTTCTCCTGTACACAGCAGTGAATTCTCACTCACATCTTGGGAAAAAGAACGGGAGTAGTTCAGTTTCTAATCTAGGCTAGGTAATGGTAATGTAAAAATAATTTTATTGAAATGTAAACAAGTCAGAATAAGCATGACCTGCATGCTCCCACACATATTTGATTTGCATATGGGTTAGCAAACATGCTAAAAAATCATAGTTAATCATAAATTCTCTTTATGTCTAAACTGGGCAGGATAATTCATAGCTTCTAAATAAGTCATAATGTAGAAACTCACTGTCAACTATGGCTTTCTTTTCTAGCATTTTTTTTGGTTGGCATTAACCATAGTTTGCTAACTTCTGGCTTGATTTTTCACTTGTGTAAATAGAAGTGTGAATTGGCATCTTGTCAAGTACAGTTGGCTTGTGTATGAAACTAAAAGTATGATCTGTAACCCGCCCAGAGTCCCTTGTATGGGAGATGGGCGGGGAATAAATTGAATGAATAAATAAATAATAAATAAATAAATCTGCCAAACTCGGGTAGTTTAGGCTTTAAATGAATGCTCTTAACATTCACATTTTTGCAAATGGTGGGTTGGGATGAAAACCATTTGGAGCACAGTATACTGAATTAGCACTGTTGTTCCTCTTCTGAAACCTCACTAGTGCCAATGGGCACTTTCTCCCAATCCTGATACTACTTTTGAGAAGTGATTGTCTTCAAGACCGCAGCAGGAAATGAAAAGGAACAACTTTATAGTTCCCAACTTCTATCTACTATTATCTATTATCTGCTTTCTTCCTGTGTGCTGTTATCTACATGCCCTGTTCTCCCAATGGATGATACTTGCATTTTTTTTAAAAAAAGCAGCATGCTAAAAGCAAAAACACAATTAATAAAATATCCAGATTAATTCTAAATTGAATTAACAAACAGCAAATAACCTTTGGTATCTCGTTTCAAAATTAAGATCTAGATCAGTGTTTTTCAAACTTGGCAACTTTTATTTATTTATTTTTTTTTATTTTTTTAAAATAATATTTAACAATACATTATAAAGAGAAAAAACAATACCAGACATAACATAATGTAACATAACATAACCTAACATAGCATAACATAGCATTCTATATCTTTACATAATTAACCTTAACCTAATCTAATCTAGAGAGGGGCGTGGTGGCTCAGCGGGTAAGACGCCAGGCTTGTCGATCGGAAGATCGCAAGTTTGGAGGTTCGAATCCCTAGCCCTGCGTGCGGAGTGAGCTCCCGCACTCGCCCCAGCTCTTGCCAACCTAGCAATTCGAAAGCATGCAAATGCAAGTAGATGAATAGGTACCACTTCGGTGGGTAGGTAACAGCGTTCTGCGCGCGTCATGCGGCCACATGACCGTGGAAGCGTCTTCGGACAACGCTGGCTCTTTGGCTAACAAACGGAAATTAGCACCGGCCCCTAGAGTCGGACACGACTGCACAAATGTGCGGGGGGAACCTTTACCTTTTTAATCTAATCTAACCTAACCAAAAATAATAATAATTGACAAATATACTTCCTCCTGTTTGACAAATCTAACCAAAGCTAACTAACCTCTACACTTTCTAATTTGATAGTTATTAATAACCCTCTTCCTTCTTACTTCTTCTCATCTTCTTTCTTTCTTTCCTTTCTTCCTCTTTCTTCTCTACCCTTCTTTTAACTCCACTTCCTTACTCCCTCTACTCTTCCTTCCTCTACCCCTTCTCCCCTTACCACCTCCAAAAGAAAAAACAAAAACAAAACACAAATACAAAAAGGACTTCTTACTTCCCGTCTAATCTTTCCATCACATATTTATATACCAATTTCTTTCTATTATCTTAATTACGTTATTAATATTAATTTCCTAAATGAATATTTTGCGATTTTTGAATAAATTAAAAAAAAGGACTCCAAACTATATTAAATTCTTCCATGTTTCTATCGTTAATTTGATCAGTCAATTTAGCCATTTCTAAACGACTGAACAACAACAAAAATCAAGTCCATAATTTTCATGATCCATTCCTCAGTCGTGGGTATATATTCTTCTTTCCAATATTTGGCGAAGATGATTCTAGCAGCAGTTATTATGTAGAATAATAGTTTTCCATATTTCTTATGCAGTTCTGGTTTTATGAAGCCCAGTAGGTATAGTTCTGGTTCTGATTTTCTAAATCTTCCCTGGTTTTAAATTTATAGTTTGAACCCTCAAATAACAACAAATCTTTATAATTTAACCACTTATTCCTAGTTGTAATACCTTGCAGTATTACAATACAGTATTACAATACAGTATTACAATACAGTATTACAAGTAGGGGCGTGGTGGCTCAGTGGGTAAGACACCAGGCTTGTCGATCGGAAGATCGCAAGTTCGGAGGTTCGAATCCCTCGCCCTGCGTGACGGAGTGAGCTCCCGCACTCGCCCCAGCTCTTGCCAACCTAGCAATTCGAAAGCATGCAAATGCAAGTAGATGAATAGGTACCACTTCAGTGGGATGGTAACAGCGTTCCGCGTGTGTCATGCCGGCCACATGACCCCGGAAGCGTCTTCGGACAGCGCTGGCTCTTCGGCTAAGAAACGGAGATGAGCACCGGCCCCTGGAGTCGGACACGACTGCACAGAACCTTTACTTTACCTTTTAATACCTTGCAGTGCAAATGCTTCATGTGGAGAGATCCACAGTGGTAAATTTGGTACTATCAGTTTCTTGTATTTCTCCCAAGTTTTTAAAATGGATTTCCTGATTGGATGGTGCGTAAATGCCAGATTTGCTTTTATTTTATCGTACCAGAGGTACCCATACCATAAGGTCATACCCCTCTAAATTCAATAATTTTCTGTTGTCTAGTTTTATCCAATCTCTCATCCAAACCAGTACACTAGCTTCATAATATAATCTTAAATCTGGTAGACCAAATCCTCCATTTTCTTTAATGTCTTGTAAATATTTATATTTGATTCTAGGTTTCTTCCCTTGCCAGATGAATTTAGCGAGATCTTTTTGCCAATTTTTTGTAAATAAGTTTCACTTTTGTCCTGTGATAATTGTTGCTTTTGATATAATTTGTTGTAAAAATCATAAAACACCTTTCTAATACCTTGATTGTCAGTAAGTTCTCCATTTTCTTTTCTTTTATTAATAATCTTTTTGTTTGCCTCTTTTCTTAATTTAAAAGCTAACCATTTCCCTGCTTTATTGGCATGTTGAAAATGTCTCTGTCTTACGTATCTTAAATTCTTTTCAATTTCATCTATTGTTTGGAGTTCTAATTGTTTTTGTAAAATATTTATTTGATTTTTAATATTTTTGTCATTGGGATTACTTTGAAGTTCAGTTTCTTTTGTTTTAATTTGGTCGCAAATTTGTAGGAATTTTTGTTGTTTTAATTTTCTAAGATGATTGCCAAGAGACACAAAATGACCCCTAATATAGGCTTTACCTGCATCCCAAATTTTATTAATATTTACTTCATCACTCATATTTATCTCGAAAAATTCTTTTAATTTTTTTTTTGCGGTCTTCTAGATATTGTTTGTTTCTTAATATTGTTTCGTTAAGTCTCCATCTATATACTTTTAATGTAATTTTTAGGTCTAATTGTACGGCATTATGATCTGAGAATGTTTTAGCCAATATTTTCGTATCCTTAATTTTATTTATTAAATTTTTAGAAAGCCAAATCATATCGATTCTGGAAAATGATTTATGTCTATCTGAAAAAAATGTAAATTCTTTTACGTTCCCCATTTTGTGTCTCCATGAATCCACCAAATCTAAGTTGTTTGCAAGTTCAAAAAATTCATCTGGTAATTTTCCCTGATTTTGTTTAATTGGCTTGTCAGATTTTCTATCAAGTGTGGGTGTTACCACTCCATTATAATCCCCCATCATAAACCAATTTTTGTTGGGTATATCTGCTAAAAAATTAAGTAAAGTTTTGAAAAAGATTTTTTGTTTATCGTTTGAGACATATAATCCGACTAAAATTACCTTTAAATTTTGTATCTCAATTTCGATAACAATAAATCTTCCTTTGGTATCTGTTAATAAAACTCTGGGTTTTAAATAGGATTTTATGTAACAAACCACACCATTTTTCCCCTTCATTTGCAGATATAAAATCTAAACCTAATTTTTTATTTATCAGTAATTTAACATCTCTAGATCTAATGTGGGTTTCCTGTAGACATATGATATCTAGGTTTAATTTATTAACCGTACGGAAAATTTTCTTTCTTTTTGCTGGGGCATTCAGCCCATTGATGTTCCATGATAAACATTTTAAATTACTCATTATTTAAATGACTTCTCAAATCTTTAGAGCCAGAGGCTTGAGAATCTATTCTAAAGTTTTCTTTTGTCCCTTCTTTTTTACCACTATTACCTCTCATTTGTTGGTTATCCTTTTCCATTTTTCTAAAAAAATCTTTCGCTTTTTCTATTGCATTTAATTTATATCTCTGTTCTTTATAAATAACCGATATCCCTTCCAAAGTCTCCCATCTATACATAATCTTGTTCTTCTTCAAAATTTCGGTTAAGAAGAAATAGTCCTTTCTTTTTTTTAAGATTGTATTTGGAATCTCCTTAAAAATTTTAATGTTTTTACCTTCAATATCTATTTTTTTATCGTAAGCAGACTGAATTATCATGTCTCTGAGTTTCTTTCTACTGAACTCCATTACCATGTCTCTAGGAAGATTGTGTTCCCTAGCATACTTCGAATTCACCCTGTATAGCCCTTCAATTTCTTCCTCTAGCTGTTCTATTTCCCAGTCAATCAGGTTTGCCAACATTTTTGTTACAGTATTTTTAATTTCTAATTCTTTCCCTTCTATAAGTCCTCTTATTCTTATACATTTTTCCTTTTGTTAAATTTCTAATAATGTAAGCTTGTCTAATTCTTCTTCATTTTGCTTTTCCATTTTCTGTACTCTTTCTTTTACTCCTTTAATTTCTGTTTGAAACTTCTGCTCCATGCTATCTAATTTTTTGTCTAAGCTATTTTCAAACCCTTTAATTTTTTCTTCTAATAAAGTAGTCACATTAGAGGTTATACTTTGAATTGCTTTTGTGGTAAATTCTTCAAAGAGAGATTTCATCCAATCCCCTCTATTTTCTTCTGAATCAGATTTCCTCTGTAATCATGCTGGCTGGGGAATTCTGGGAGTTGAAGACCACGCATCTTAATGTTGCCAAGTTTGAAAAACACTGTTCTAGATTACCTTTGCAGCCTTTTCCAACCATATGATGCTATGAATGGCTACTTTTTAGGGATGATGTCACGATGGCTTTACATCCCTAACCAATGTAGCATGCAATTCCATCTAAGGTCCCTTCCTTCCACCATTATGATTCTTTCATTCTGGGACAATTATCTGTTCATCTGTGAATTGGAGCTCTGAGTCCATTGTAATCCACCCAAAAGAAAGGATAAATAAAATTGCAACAAACAAAGCCGTATACTAGGATGGGAGCTGAAAGCACAGTGTTGCAATGGTTCCAT
This sequence comes from Charina bottae, assembly GCA_023362775.1. NCBI lineage: Eukaryota > Metazoa > Chordata > Lepidosauria > Squamata > Charinaidae > Charina > Charina bottae. Next base: position 87,408,278 of record JALMGJ010000002.1, on the reverse strand, counting down.
TTCTATATGGACCGTAGTTTTGGGAAGCAGTGTGGGTGGAGTTTTGCCTTGTCCCTTAGCATTTGCACTATAGTGATTCACAATTACTTGTTTTCTTCTGTGTGCCAATTAACATCTATGTGAAACTAATAAGTGATATCATTCAGTGCTTTGGAGTTCAATGTTATCAGTACTGTATACTGATTAAACCCTATTCATTCTTCCCTTTCATCAAATTTAGTGGGGCTGTGCAAGTGCTCCTTCCATATATCTGAGATTAGTGTTGGATATATTGGTATAGTTGGTGAGTAGTTCAGTGTTTTAGGCAGAGTTTCCGAGGGATCAGGCTCACAATTTGTGGGTATGTTCAGATCCCACTGTATCTCATCAGCTATGTCAAAAATCTCAGTTGTGATACCCGCACCAGTGACAGTTATCCGTTTTACTGATATTCAGAATGGCTTTCTGTTAGCCCTTCAAGATAGTCAAGCCAAGAAGCACAACTATGAGTACTAATTCTATCTTTATTGTAAGGTTACATTAACAGAATCTTGCAAGACTGAAAGTATTTCTCTCCTTTTACTCTCTGGAAAACTAGGGAGGGTCACTTCTGAAATGTTTCCCACAACTTTTTTCCCTTCTGTGGACTGAGATATCTTTTACATGATGGTTGTCCAGTCTGCAGCTCTTCCTCCTGTCTCCCAAGGTCATCCCCAAATACCATTACACCTCTCCCCATCTCCTTGGAATGTGTCTGAAAATTCAGGAAGTCCAATTATTCTAAAATAGTGCAGCTAGATTGCTGTCAGGCCTGATTGTAGTGAACACAGTTTTCTACTTCTGAAAACAATTCTATGGGTCACTTGTCTATTTCCAAAAGCAAGTCAAGGTGCTGATGCTTATCTTTACAGACTTATAATATTTGTGATCTGGATATCTGAAATACCATTTTTTTTATTACAGCTGTGCAAGCTATTCAGAAAGGTGGTTTGTGAAGTGCCTTGCAAAATTTATTTATTTATTTATCATATTTATATCCCGCCCATCTCCCTCACAAGGAGGGACCCTGGGCGGCTCCACTACTCAGAGAATCAAAGGAGCTGGATCATTTTGAAGCCCTCTTTTTATCTTCTGAGTGTACAGAGAACCAGGAAATGGCCTTCAATATACACAGAAGTTCAGAAAGACTAAGAAAGAGCCTTGAAGAGATGCAGCTGCCTCAACACTATAAGTGGGTTCAGAGGGGCATTTTGTGAAGCATTCCTGAATGGTTTCTACAGCCCAACTTTTTATACATCATCAGTATGGTGGCATCACCTGACATTAATGCATAGTGATCAGAAATCCATCCTAGTCATAATATTCCATTTTGGTAGGGTTCTCTGCTGGAAGACTGCATCTATACGTGTTTTTACAATTTAGCTTGTTTTAATTCTGTTGTTGTTGCTGTTCTTTTTTTCTGCTGCTTTCATATATCTCATTTATCCTTTAAAAGTTTGCTATCAGTGATTGGCTTACAAAGAAAGTAAAACAATTTGGTAGCACTGAAACATATATTTCTAAACAGTTCTCTGTTCAATTAAGCACACTTTTAAGCTGGGGAGTGTGTCCCAGCCTTCCCCAAGTTGCTGTCTACTAGATATGTTGGGATTACAGTACAACTCCTATAATCCTGGTCTGCGTGACAAAATCTGGGCATTCTAGGAGTTGTAGTTCCAGCATTCCCAGAGTCTGCCATATTGGGGAAAGTAAGCCTAATCTGAACCTCAACACCTAAATATGACTTCATAAAACCTTTATTTGTTTCATGAACCCTAACCCGAGGGAACATGGCCATTCTTTCAGCAATTGACTGAGGGCATGAGAGTTAAGTTTGGATGGATATTCCTGTGTAACTAACACCCATTTGGAAGTGTAGACACTTTGTCTATTGAATAATTCCCTAGGAATACTTTTTTTCTATTATTCAACTAGCTCTAATGAAAATGTATTCTGGCTAATGGGCCTATTTTCCTTTTCACATTGAAACTCAAGTCACCGTCTCACTTTGTACTCTTTCTTTGGCTGTACAGGACTGAAATATATTCAACTCTACCCTTGTTAAAGGATAGCATAGATTTGGTTTGGGTTCTGTTCAAAACAGTATAGATAATCTGGAGTGTCCCAAAACTGCATGCAGCTCCATTATTTCATGAATCAAAGAAATGTGAATATCTTTTGGTCTAAATGCCTGGTAAATTTGCTGGTTGGGTTGCCCCGTTTCCTCTTCTCTCCTCTCTTCTTGCCAATTTACTTCTGAAGCTAATTACTAAAACCAGCCTTGTTACTCCTCAGGGATGAAAACTGCTGTTGTCACTCTGTCTTGGCTCCATTGGCTTTATACACTTGGAACACACACAAGTCCTTGTGGAATGTGGCAGTATAATAATGCAGTATATAGAACAGATGCCTACACACAGCGAGCCATGTCACATTTGTTCCTTGGCTCCCATTATTCCTACCACTCCACAACCAGTTTTGTTCCATTGCATCATTTCAAAAGTTTAAAAACCCAAAGCACTGGCTTTAGAATTAGAGATATGCAGATTGGCCTAAATCAAATCTAAATATATTCAAGAATTTGCCTGCTCTGACAGGTTGCAATTGCTTATGTAACTGTCCCAGTGTATACATTCTCCAATATACCCGTTGGTAAGTACTTTTCTTAATATTTTTCTTTTTCCAAACATATTTAGGAGACCGTATGAATTATGCTATATTGCAGAAGATTCTGTTTGAGCAGTTCACATTATTTTGCTTGGGGAAAAAACAATGGAGTTCTTTATATTCCTACTTATATTTATGATTAGAGAGATAGACATTTTCCTCATCCATGTCATTTTCACAGGCCCTCATTCTGTCAATTTGTTCTCATCTTTTTCTTTATTAGTCTGCAGTTATTTTGAAAAAACCTCTGGAAAGTTATATATTTAAATGTATTAAATGTAAATTAATTTTAAATTCCAGTGTATTTCCCTAAGAAAATCCCCATTTTTAAAAAAAAATTAATGAGCAGAGAACTCACCATAATACTTGGGGTGAGAAACAATGTTTGAAGGGTAACATTCTAGTCTGTAGGACAGAGCTTTCCAAACTGTGTGTCGCGACACAAAAGTGTGTCGCCACACACAGCGTGGTGTGTCGCCACACCACCCGGAAGCGGCGGCGCGCGCGCGCACGGCGGCCGCCTTGCACGTGCGCGCCACCGCATGCCCCCCGCGCCGCCGCACGCCCCTCCCGCGCCGCCGCCGTGCGCACGTGCCGCCGCACGCCCCCGCGCGTGGTCGCCGTGCGCGCGCGTGTCGCCGCCGCCGCCGGGTGTGTCGCCAGCGGCGGCACTTTGGAAAGCCCTGCTGTAGGATAATCTGGGATGTTTAGATTACCACATTTTTCATCAGTCTTTGTAAAGGTTGGGTTTTAAAACATTGCTGTTTATGTTAATATATGTTCATTCATCGCTTTTGTTGTTGTTGTTGTTGCTCCTTGTTTTCTCCTTAGGGCTTTATGGATATTGACCTGGGAAAATTCAAGGAAAGTGGAGCAAATGTGACTGGATTCCAGTTGGTGAATTACACAGACACCATCCCAGCCAGGATCATGCAACAGTGGAAGAACAATGATGCCAGGGAACAACCTCGGGTGGACTGGAAGAGGCCAAAGGCAAGTGGTACTGAAAACCATTTGTTTGAGGAGGTGTTAATGCCACTTTCTTGTTGCGTGCTATCAGACTAGGGTTTGGGGCTTTTCTTCCATAGCAAATCGCAGTGACATTGGTTTCAGTGAAGTTAAAATTGTAGAAAACAATGTTTCCTTTTGCTAATCTGGGGAGGACTTTTGTGGTGCACCGTTTAAAGGATCTTCATTTTGAAGCACACAAACACAGATATACACACATATGAATCAGTGTGGTGTGGTAGTAAGTTGCTGGACTAGGAGCAGGTTTACGTCCTCCCTTAGGAATAGAAGCCAGCTGGGTGACTTTGGGCCAGTCACTGTTTCTTAGAGTTAAACTGGGAAATCTAAACCATCTACCTCCCAACTGGACCAACATCGCAGATTATGGGCTCTAACCTTCAGTGAAGATGCTTTCATCCTGCAGTGGATTGACTTGAGCAGATAATAATACACACATACATATACATACACACATAATTATCATTATCATTATTTAGAATAGATACTGTATTTTAGTCAGTAGGGCCGCAAAATTATTATGCAAATGAAAAGCAATTTAACAACAAACTTTCAAGCAGTGCAACAAAATACAGAAGTGTATAACAATGAGTTTCTTATTAATTATGGCTTAATGCTGTATGAACACCAGCATCTCTGTAACTCTCCCAGCTTAGTTTCCCCAGATGTGTTTAACTTATAGAATATCCAGGCATAATGCCCAAATACCATACTCTTGGGGAATTCTGAGAGCCAAAGGGCAACACATCTATGGGAAATTAAGGAAAGTTATCTGAAACTGTTCCTCCAACATTCAGTGTTGGTGCTTTGAGAAAGAATATATACTAGTTCTGACGGGTTGTTTGGAAGAATTACTGCATGTAAGTAGCATTTCAACCTTTAAGCAACTTACATGTGTTAATTAGCATTGAGAAAAAAGGAAAATTCATGCTTTGTTCTTCCATTTGGGGGAGTCTATACCAATTTGCAAAAGGGGCATGGTGGCTCAGTGGGTAAGACGCCAGGCTTGTCGATCGGAAGATCGCAAGTTTGGAGGTTCAAATCCCTAGCATTGCATGCGGAGTGAGCTCCCGCACTAGCTGCAGCTCTTGCCAACCTAGCAATTTGAAAGCATGCAAATGCAAGTAGATGAATAGGTACCACTTCGGTGGGAAGGTAACAGCGTTCCGCATGCGTCATGCCGGCCACATGACAGTGGAAGCATCTTCGGACAACACTGGCTCTTTGGCTAACAAATGGAGATGAGCACTGGCCCCTAGAGTCGGACACGACCGCACAAATGTGCAGGGGGATCCTTTACCTTTTACTATAGCAATTTGCACTGAATTGAACAAAATATGGTGCTATGTACTCTTTTGAACAAATATTTTTTTAAAAAATAGCTCGCCCTCACATCTTTATGTAGATGTGATAGAAACATACTCTCTTGCTTACCTTCTCATAGATCCTTCATTGTGTAAAAAAATAAGTTCTTTTTCTTTCGTTACTTGGGCAATATTTTAATGATTGGTAAGTTATATACTATATTGAATATAGTGGAGAAGGAGGGAGGGAGGGAGGGTGGGAGGGAGAGAGATGTTCCGGAGTTGTCATATTAAGGCAAATAGTTTTAATCTAAAATAGTTTTGAGTAACATATATTTTAAAAAAATAAACATGTTCACCCAGTGACTCACTTTCTAATGATGCAAATCTTCCACAGTTAAGGTTAGAGTTGAAGGCTTTAGCTTCCTATGTATAATTTTCCAAAGCCTGCAGCAGCAAATCTTACAAATACTATAATGAATTGGATCCAGACTTATACATGCTTAAATTAGACCCACTGAAATCAAGTTGTCATTATTATTCTGGATATCTTGCATTTCCATCAAAGAAAAATGGCTCTCAAGGTAGGACAGATTAATTAAAACACAGTTGAAAGCAAAATTAGCATAATAACTAGGCTGTACCTTGGAGTGCGCAGGAGTGCAAACTACTTAAAGCAGCTGCAGCTTTTCCCAGGAAATTATAATTGTCATTAATATTGTTAGACATAAAAATACACCTACAGAGGACCGTGCAAGTTACCATTCAGCTACTTATAGGAAAAATCAGAAGCTGTATGTAGAACCTCGTGGCTTGTCAATCCAGCCAAATTTGTGTTTAGCTCAGATCACAAGGAGACAATAAGATACAGTGGCTAAGGTGCTGGGGTAGGAGCTGGAAGGCTCTAGTCTTCTCCTAGACCTGGAAGCCAGCTGGATGACCTTGGGCCAGGCATTCCCTCTCAGCCCAAATCATTGTCAGGCTCTGGAATAAGCTGGCTGAAAAATGAAACTCCTTCTTGCATCATAGCTTCATTTTTCAGCCAGCTTATTCCAGAGCTGGCACGTGCATGTGGCACATTAAGTTTACATTGATATTAGCAAAATAGCAATTTTGGGTGACTAAAGACTGGAATTTGAAGATTCCTGTCTTGGGAGAAGGAACAGGCATTTCCAAAATCAAGCCTAATAGCCAACACACATATTTTATCTATTTTCTAGTACACATCTGCTCTTACGTATGATGGAGTTCGGGTAATGGCAGAAGCTTTTCAGAGTCTCAGGAAACAACGAATTGATATTTCACGTCGTGGGAATGCTGGGGATTGCCTCGCAAATCCTGCTGTTCCTTGGGGACAAGGGATTGACATCCAGAGAGCTCTACAACAGGTCAGAAAATAAAACAATATTTAAGCCTGGACAGAGATTATAACATTATTAGAATATCTAAATTATTATTCATTAACTTCCATGCAACCATTATTTTATACACTGTAATCTATATTATGTTGTACTATAAACAAGGATGATCACTGAATATTTATACTGAAATTGAATTTCTAAAGTAGTCTTGAAAAGTCACCTTATTTAGGAAAAGAAATTGAGAAAAGAAATCTGACTGAGGACATTTGAGAAAAATGCATTTTCTTTGTAAGTGTGGATCCTGAACTCATCAAGCTTGAATTAAAAGGTTTCAGCAATCTAAAATAAGATTACAGTAGGTAATTCATTCTGTTCTCTGTTTTTATACATAAGTAGATGCTGACTGTGCCAAAGATACAGAAATAACATGTTACACAATTCTTCCTCGATTATACCATATCAGACTGCTGATGGGCAGCACGTTTGAATGTTTCTTGTAGATGAAAGCCAAGTTGTTGGAAGTAAGCTAGGTCAACCCCCTTGTCCCTTGATTTACTATTTTCCATTGTTTTACATGAAAACAGAAAAAATCATATCAAGATTTTGCATTGAAGCAGAGTTGCTTTATTTTGTCTGTATATTATACAATATATGCAATCCATTCAGTACTAGGTGTTCTCTGGTATTAAGAGAAGTGGGAGTTTAGAAAGGGAAAATTTGTAAAAGCCACCATATTGGAAGCACTTAACATTTCAATGTTAAAATGTTCAGATTCTGAAATGATTGGGAGATAAGGAATGTTCAAGGGCAGAACTGCATAGCTACTGTAGGTTGCCTCTTCATGGCAATGGACCAACAATTTCTGGAGGGCAGGAATGGATGAGATTGTCATCTCACATCCAGCCTACTGCAAACACAACCTCTCCCTGTGTTTTGTTGTTCTGAATTGAAGGTAGCATTTTCCAGCTTGTGCTAGCTTAAACATTGCTGTCCAGTTTAACTATTGTGCTTTACTTTGGTTTAGCGCCCCCCTGCATTTTGACTAGTTACAGCACAGAGGCAACAATACCCTGCCCTCATTTTCTCAGCTTTTCCTCAAGAAAGTCTGCTGCAGCTTCTGTAAAGGTAGTCCTCATTTAGTGACTGCCTCATATAGCGACTGTTCACAGTTATGATGCTGATGAAAAAGTAACTTTGCAAACAATCCTCACATTTATGACCTTCGCAGGACTGTAAAGCAAAGGAAAGCTGAAGTAAGATTGTAAGCACAGTTGTGGTTTTACTTAGCAACCACTTCGCTTAATGACCAAGTTGCCGGACCCAATTGTGGTTGCTAAACAAGGACTAACTGTATATGTCCAGTAAAATCAGGAAGGATAGCGATTGGCCATTGTTTTTCTGAACAGAAAGATGGGTGGCCATTCTGGGCTAAATCACTTGCAAGCTGCTATCAGAGCATCTTGGTCCAGATGGCTTTTTGTTAAGCCAGCTCAGAGCTAAGCTGGCTTCAGCACAGGACAGGAACAGGGCAGATATGTACAGCGTAAGGAAGAGGACCGTGAGGGAGATACGCAGGCTCTGTTACCTAGGCAAAAGTGGTTAAAGGATTTTTTAAGTCCAGAGTGGCCAGATAACGTTCAGAAGTGGCTCAGGCAGATGCCTCCCTGATTCACTGAGCTATAAGAATTAGGAGAAGGTACAGTACAATCAGACTTGCAAGGATCTCTTCTTATAGCCTGTCTCAATAAAAGTAGTTGTTCACTCCTGTGAATTGGGGCTGACAGATATACTCTTAGTCTGGGTGCAAAGATATTGCATCATGGGTGAGCCTCCTTATGGAGGATATGCCAGAAGTAGAAAGACACAGCTGGGAAGGCCTTCTTCCTTGTAGCCTAACTGAATTCAGCATAGCTATCCAAAGGACGGCTTCCAAATATTACTGAGGTTCCTAGGCAGATCATTTTCCTTTAATGTACAGCAGACAAATTAATTACATTTGTCATTATTATACAGATAGTCCCCACCCTGCTTAGCGACAGCAGTCCCAGTTGTGGTTAAGCAAATCACCTGCGGAAGTTAAGTGAGACATCACATGACTGCGACTTGCGGCCTCCTCTTGGCTTCTCCATTGACTTATTTATTTATTTATTTATCTATCAGATTTCTATCACTGCCCATCTCCCTCCTCCGGAGGGACTTTGCTTGTCAGAAGCTGGCTGGGAAGGTTGCAAATGGCAATCACATGATTGGAGGACACTGTGACCATCATAAATGCACGACAGTTGCCAAGCGCCTGAATCATGATCATGTGACAGCTGGAACAATGTGACAGTCATAAGTGCAAGGACCGGTCATAAGTCATTTTTTCACCGCCATCATAACTTCAAACAGTCGCTAAACGAATAGTTGTTAAGCGAGGACTACCTGTAGTTTATACATCCTTTACAGTTTAGACGATGGGGATGATGCTTTTGTTATTGGATAACGTCAAGTGCAGATATGTGAGAAAAATTCTCCATTAATAACCTTCCCCAACCCAGTGGCTAACTTCCATCTATCATCTTTTGCAGAAGAACATTCCCACATTTAGTACAGGAAGATCTTAGCCTTTTGGGGGTCTGTTTGCAAGTATAGAGGAGATTTCGATGTGAGCTCTGCTTGCCCTGCATCCCCATCTGCTCTGTATTAACTGGAAAAGTCTGAACTGGAAAGTTGTAATTACGTTCACCTAAATGGGTTTATGTCCTCAGTGCAGATTGAAAAGAAAATGCCTGGGGAAAAATCTTGACATGCGCTGATGTGCATATCATTTGATCTGACTTAAGAGCTTTGGAGAGAGATTCAGTACAAGAATATTGTAGCAACTGTCATTTTTTACTAATCTCCTCCTCCTCCTCTTCTTTTTTATAGGTGCGCTTTGAAGGACTGACAGGCAATGTCCAGTTTAACGAGAAAGGACATAGAACTAATTACACCCTTCATGTTATTGAAATGAAACATGATGGAATCAGAAAGGTAAAGGTGGTGAGCTTGGGAATGGAACTTGTTTCTGACAACATTTATTCCCTGATGCATCTTTTGTCATGAGCTTAAAAAGTTTATCTAAATAAGGCATAAAAATGTGTTTATTTCTAACACCCATTTTTGTATGTTATTAGGGTTGTAGAAACATTTTTTTCATGAACTTCTGTAGGAGTGAATTTGGGATCTCTTCAAGTTTTAAAAGACGCAACATGCTTTCAGCAGTGACAGATTCTTCACAGAAAGGTTTCTTTTCTTCTCTAACACTTCCTAGAATGACCATATAATGAGGTATCAGGAACCTTACGTGAGGGAAGAAGCCTCTTTGTGAAGATCAAATCAAATCAAATAAAATCAAATCTTATTATTGCAACCAGAGAAGCATACTTTGTGAAGAGTGTTTCTGTAAGCAAACCAGTCTTCTTTAAGATTAAATAAAGCTGAAAAGAGACATCTCAGCCTCCTAAAAAAGGAAGTATAACCTCTACCCACCCCCATCCACTCTGGCAGGTATTTCTACAGATTCATCTTTAATCCTTAGGAAAAGATTCTGGAATGAAAAACTAAACAGTAGAATGTAATGGATTTTGAGAATTGCCCATCTCTATTGCTTTTTTAAATTGATAATTATGTCCCATTTATTTCCGCTGTGGTATATTTTAATCCTGTAAACCCAAAAATACATGTGTAAATATTATTTTAATATTTAATATGGATTTAAATATATCATTTTCTCTCAAAACATTTAAGTAAGTAAATGTATTAATCTGTTAAGAACTGTGACTTGACATCCAGAAAATTGAATTCTGATAGCTTAATTCTAATTGATACATTCTTCAGAAAAATGCAGATCAGGACTTTTCATACAAGTATTAACAACAGATTAATTCCCAGATGATTTCCTATCATCAGTAAAACTCATCCAATCTCTGAATTACAACAGATACAGAGTCATTGAAAGTTTAAAGTACAATTTGTGCACGTATGTTGGCAAAAGGAGGGGGTGAGAAATATGAACACCAGGTCTACCTCAGAAAATATCAATAATATAAAAGATTCATATATGCTTTTCTTAGCATAATGATACACACACACACACATAAAGTACTTATGTCTTACACTTTGCCTTCAAGATGTCTGTCTAATCAATTATGCCACAAATTTTAAAATGCAAAGAGATTTCAATGTTTGAAAGGTGGTTGATTTATTTCTCACAATGTTTACCATGCGTTTTCACACCAGTATGGAATCTTAGGTATAGAACATTGATTTTTGTCAAAGATTTACCATATTCTGTTAATCGTTTCTAGATCGGTTATTGGAATGAAGATGAAAAATTTGTTCCAACCATCACGGATCAGCAAGGTGCAAACGAAACAACAACTCTGCAGAATAGGACCTATATTGTCACAACTATTCTTGTAAGTATTATGATACTGAGATCTTTATCTCAACAAATCCCATCCTAGTTTTGTGTTTTCCTTCATTTAGAATCTTGTACAATTTCAGAAGCAGAATATTGAAAGCAGGAGCGTTTTAAGACTTTCCACATACTTGTAATTTTATTTATTTATTTATTTATTTCTCCAACTTCTATCACCGCCCATCTCCCCCCCAAAAAGGGGGACTCTGGGTGGTTTACAGCAGAGTCAACAATTAAAACGTATAAAATGCAATATAACACGCCTACAAGTAAAAAATAAATTTAAGTATGAAATCCAAGAGGTGATAGGATGATATTTAAAAGCACTCTATGGTGCAAAAATTATAAAACTTTGTATGATGGGAATGAAACTGGATAGCTCATCAGATATCAGTTTAGTGGTTAAGATACTGGACTGGAACTGAGGAGATCTAGATTCAAGTCCACCCCTCCATGAAAAATTACTGGGTGACTTTGAGCCCAGATTCTCTTTCCTGACTCTTGTGGGGCTAACAAGAAAGTTTCCCCATGAAAACTCCTGAGATCTCCTGGAGAAAATGTGAGATATAGAGCTAACAAATAAATATCAATAATAAGCTGCTGAAAAAAATAAAGATACTCTAAACACTGCATCTTTTCTCACCATTGCAATGTGTTCATAAACACAATTGATGTCTTTATTTTTTCTTTTCTTTTTACTGTCTTACTCATGGATTTTTAATGGAGGGACTGATCCTGATGAGATACCATATCTTTGACATGGAGAAATAAAAATATAGTTTTTATATTTAAAAAGCCCCCTAAATTTAGAGAAAATATTTGGTTTGTAGTAATAAATTCCCCAATTCAAAATTCTGAAGAAGCTGGATAAACATCTGACAGAACAGAAGTTGAATGGAATTTGTTCAGCCTTAAGGGCTTGGAAAGGAAGCTTGATCATCTATCATGCTATTATTCTGTAATTATCTGAGATTCCTAGTAAACATTCCATAAACAGATGTTTTATACATGATTGGCTAGAAATTCCAACTGTCTGCAAATATGCACATATTTGAATAATATGACATTTGGATAAGATGGCCATGGATATACTGACAGCAGCTGTTATGACTGCTGTGGCTGAAAAAATTGTGTTGTGATTAAAGCTGGACATCAGATTTCTGTTTCAGTTAAATTTTTTAGTTATCGTATAAATTAGGTTATTACTTTCTGAAGAAATCCAATGACTTCACTGAATGATATCTTATATCTACAAATATGTCCAGTATTCACATTTTATGGGGAGATAAGAAATGCCTCTTTTGGGGGGGTTTCCATGTGAAAACAGGTTAAGAAAGCACGTAGTTTAGAACTCCTTTTTAGTTTTGCCATTAATTCTATAATTCAGACTGTGCCTACAAATAAGTTCCATCCTTCAATGCTGGCAAATAAATTTGTCCCCAATCCTTTGTATGCTGATGATTTAGTTATTCTTTTCAACTCAAGGAAGCTTAAGGTACAATCTTCAAGTGCTTCTATCAAGCGGTAGTAAAGAAAAACTGGTCATCTACTCTAAAACAAAAGGAGTATCTTTTACCAAAAAGGCATGCAAATTGCAATCATAGGTGGGTGATTAACAGTATCAGTAAAGACTTCAAATATCTAGAAGTTACTTTTCAGTCATAATTGGAAAAAACAAATTAAAGATATCTTGGGCCGGGCCCACAAACCTGCTAATGCTGTGTTTGATTTTCAAACAGCAGTGGCAGTAACTATGATCCCATTGCTTTAAATTTATTCCAAACCATGACACTATATGCATATGGTTTGCAGATTGGCCATTATAAAGATTTATGTACCTTTGAAGTGGTGGAATCTGAATTCATACGAGCTATTCTTGAAGTTCCTTGGAATATCACCAGTGTTCGTTGGCACTTGGAATTCAGTTGGTTGAGGTGCACTAGAACCAGACTTAATTGTTTTTGTTCTTTGGTTTTAGAAGGGATGTATAATAACAACCACTTTTCTGGAAGTGAAATTTGAATAAGTTCCCCCACGTTCATTTTATCAAGCTTGGTGACTTGATTTAATTCATTTTGCAGATCAGGGAAGGAAAATGGTTATTTTTCTTTTTTGCTTTATTTAACAGAACAGAGAGAAAAAATAAAAACATATAAAAGAATAACAAAAAGAGAAAAGTGCAGTAATAAAAGTATAAACTGTATATATAAGGATTTCTCAGGCATATATGTAGATCTACATATGAAAATTTACATAACAGTTGCAATAAAATATTAGCCTATTTCACTGTAATAATCCATACATAATATACATCTATATACAACTTGTTTGTAAGTCACAAATACCATCATATCTTCAGTCCACTGGGTAATTGGGGCCATAAATCAGTCTTTCTGATGTTGAAGAACTAATCTTTTGGCAGTAATCAGGCCATGGAGACTCAGTTTCTGTTGTCCTATCAGTATCTCTTGTGCTATCAATATCCATGTAGTCAGTATATAGTTCAAAAGAATATATGCATTCAAAAATATGAAACAGTTTTTGAATCAATATAATAGTAATTAAAAATATTGCGAATCTTTTATAGTTTGAACCAAAACAGTTCAATTAACTAAAGATGTTACATATTCCAAAAGGACCCAGGAAGGAGAATATGCACTAAATAAAGATGTCCACAAGTACTAGTACTAATCAAAAGATATGCATAATGGTATAATTCATAATTTGGAAAACCCCGATCTTTAATTGACAATTGCATCTTTTTCAAAGGTATTTTCAGGATTGAAGAACGCCATAGAAATTTACAAAACAGCATACTGAGTTTTTGAAAATATTTTCTAGATATGTATCCATGCAAAAATTAAAAATTCTATTCACTTTTAGAGTGTTGATCCTAGCCTAAAAGATAAATTTTAATAACTCCCATCTGCCAAAGTACAGAGAAACCTCTTTATAAATCTTATTCATATTCAGTGTTATTATTTGAGAAATGTTGTTTGGGGTAAGAATACCTAAATAATTGATAAATTCAGTACCTATACCAAAATGATAATCACTTAACACATGAATAAATACTGTAAGTCTTTACCTACAGACATCAGTTCCAACTTAAACTGGTTTATCTATCTATCTATCTATCTATCTATCTATCTATCTATCTATCTATCATCTATCTATCAAATTTCTATCACTGCCCATCTCCCCCTCAAGGATATTCCACAATTGGAGCAAAGGCATTAGTCAGATGCAGCAAAGCCAGAATCAAAATACTGTACAAGATTCAGAGATAAACAATAAAATATCATCAGCATAGAATACCAATTGATATTCTAATTAATTATACAAAAATCATGGATAGTATAATCTTGTCTAATAGCACAAGCTAGGGGTTCTAAACAAAGATCCAAAGGGAAAGTGAACTTCTCTGTTTAGTACTTTTATAGAGTGGAAAAGTTTTTAAAATACCATTTATCTTTACTTTATTGAGGGACTCATAGAGACTCTGGACCCACTTTATAAATTCTATAAGAAATTCACATGTAGTTAAGGTAAAATGCATGAAAGCCAGTTTGATGTAGTGGTTAAGACATCAGGCTAGAAATCAGGAGACAGTGAGTTCTAGTCCTGTCTTAGGTACAGAGCCAGCTGGGTGACCTTGGGCCAGTCACTCTCTTTCAGCCCTAGGAAGCAGGCAAGGGCAAACCACTTCTGAAAAACCTTGCCAAGAAAACTGCAGGGACTTGTCCAGGCAGTCACCAGAAGTCAACGCTGACTTGAAAGCACATATACACACCAACACACACATACGATGTACTTTCTATGAATTTTATCAAAGGCGTTTTCCACATTTAGCACTAAAATTGCAGCTTTGTCTTTTTTATTTTTATCCATCAACCAACTTTTCTACCAGCTAAATATTATCTGATCTGTGTCTAGTTTTGATAACCCCCCCTTGATCATTTTGAAGAGATTACTTGTTGAAGTTCCCATTCATTAATAAAATAGATTGATAAATAGCACATAGCATATGATCTTTACCAAGTTTTGGTATAATTGTAGTGAATGCTTCATTAAATGAAGAAGATTACATTCCATTCTCAGAGATACCATTAAATAAAAATACCAATTTTTATTAATGGGCCTGTCAATAAAAATGTCTAGAACAGTGTTTCTCAACCTCAGAAACTTTTAAGATTCCCCATCTGCTGGCTGGGGAATTCTGGGGGTTGAAGTCCACACATCTTACAGTTGCTGAGATTGAGAAGCACTGTTCTAGAGGATTTGCCAATTTTTGCTTTGTTGCTTTCTATTGGTTTGTTGCTGTTGCTGTTGCTGTAAGAGGGCTAGGGGGTTAACTCTCATCCATTAACAAATAAGATATACTTATGCATTGTTGGGTCTTGGAATAGTTTTCCTAAATAGCCTCCTAAATTGTTTGATTAATTAATATTTAATTTTTACTTTTATTTTGCTTTGCTGTGGTTTATTTATTATGTTTGTTGAGTGAATTGTATCTTAGACTATTGGTCTCTGACTGTCAATGCAGTAACAATACGGCTGAGCTTTGTATATTAGTTGCCTTTGCTTGACAGTTATGGGGTCAACTCATAGAATCTTCTTTATGGAATTCAGTGGTGGTGGTGGTGGTGGTGGTGGTGCTCCAGACAGCAGCTGTCTCTCCCTCCATAAACCATTTATAAATCCTATTGATAACATATCGCTTTTGTCATAATAGTGTTTTTAAACAGAACCATAATGTGCATATGCACAATCTATATTTCAGATACTTTCCTCAAAGCTATTAATTTTTTATTTTATTTACTACAGCTCTATACTGTATATTGAATAAATAAATGGACTGGGCATTTTAAAATTTTACTTACTCTATAGGAGTATGCACATTATTTCTCCGTTTCTAGAAATAATATTCTAGTCTTGTCTTATGTACACTGTCTTTGTGTTCCAAAGCTTCTTGTCTTTTGCTTCCCTCTATACTGTATCCTGACAGTATTCCTAGAGCAGTTCAGCAGTGGAACCAATTAACATGTGCGTTGGTGGGCTTTACACCAGACACAAAGATTCTAGCATTATGTAAAAAAGTTTGCATTGCCAAAACGTTGAAGCATTGATCATGTAACTTCCTCCGTTTCTCCCAGGAATCTCCATATGTCATGCAAAAGAAGAGCAGTGAGCCATTAGAAGGAAATTTGAGATATGAGGGATATTGTGTAGAATTAGCTGCTGAAATTGCAAAACACGTTGGCTACAACTACAGCTTGCAGATTGTTGCTGATGGAAGATACGGTGCTCGAGATTCTGAAAGTAAAATGTGGAATGGCATGGTTGGAGAGCTAGTGTATGGAGTAAGTTTCTAGCTTTGAATAAGTGGTTTACAATTATAATAGCTAATGATGCCAGAATGTCTTCAAAGTTATTATTCCTATCATTCAGCACTAGAAATTTCAAATAATTTTTCATAAAGAAACTGGCTGTTTGCATTCAGTTGCTGCTGTCACTTGAGATTATTTTTCAAATAACAGCAAGAAAAATATGAAAACCTGCCTTAATCATTTAACTTTTTAACTTCATATCTTTTTACTGGATTTTTTATGGTCTTTTTTACTTGTAAGCCGCTCAGAGTCACTGGCACAGTGAGATGGGCATCGTATAAATTTGATCAATCAATGAATAAATAAATGATACCATATAGTTGACAGGCAAGTCATTTGAGTTGATCAATTTGCAGTTAACTGAAATTATTTGTATCAGGCAAAATATCTCCATCTTAAAATAAATGGGTAGGTATCATGCTACTAGGACCTTTTCTTCTGCTTTTTTTAAGTGGGGAGGGGGAGATAAAGAATTAAGGAATTGAAGTATCACAGATCCTAGATTGGGACATCAACTAAAGGATCATATCAACATCTTTGATAAGACACAATAAATAACAATTATCTACACAAAAGGAAATAATGCAGAACCACATGTGGATGATTTTTGTTTTGGATTTATAAAGTAATATAAATCCAAGCATGTCTATAAGGCAATGGATAAAGGAAAGAATATGAGACAAATCAAACTGAAATGTCTACAACATATAACTTGTATTTTCAAGCTTTTCAAACTTGGTTTCTACACATGAAAACCAAACTTCATGCCAAAAAAAAAAGAGTAATACTCTAGTATCTTAAATATAGCAAATATATATAATGCTATGCTTCTCCCCCCCCACCCAAACCTTGCTAACAAAATCTTGATACATTTTGATACAGTATTTTGCAGATCTTCAGAATGTTCTCTCTGACACTGATCTCCCTTTCTTTTCAGAGAGCTGATGTGGCTGTTGCACCATTAACTATCACTCTAGTGCGAGAGGAAGTCATAGACTTTTCCAAACCTTTTATGAGCCTGGGCATATCTATCATGATTAAAAAGCCTCAAAAGTCCAAGCCCGGGGTCTTTTCCTTCCTGGATCCTTTAGCTTATGAGATCTGGATGTGTATTGTTTTTGCCTATATTGGTGTCAGCGTTGTCCTCTTTCTGGTTAGCCGCTTCAGCCCATACGAATGGCATAATGAAGAGCTTGAGGAAGGCCGTGACCAACCAGCTAATGACCAGACCAATGAATTTGGGATATTTAATAGCCTCTGGTTCTCCTTGGGAGCTTTTATGCAACAAGGATGTGATATATCTCCAAGGTCAGTAATTTCAATTAAATATGCCATCTTTGAAGATATGTGAATGATGGGATTGTCTCTTCAGATACCATGAAATAGTCCTCCATCATGTTTTCCAACTTCAGTATAACATCTGCAGTCAACCTGTCTGGTTGAAGTGGTTGAAATGGGATATATTAACCTTATTAAGTTAAAAGTCAGTTGAAAGGATGCCTTTGAAAAGAATTTACATTTTAGTCAAAAAGTTTCCTTTACCATTTCAAACTTTATTAATTTTCTCCTTTGCTGCTATAATTTTTCCCTGTTATATGCAAATCAATCCCTTCCAGAATTTACTTCCTGTCTTCTAAATAATATTTGAAATATTCAAGGCAAGATATAGAAGGGCATAACATGCACCTGTTACCAATCTATGGAGTCCTACTTTCATATGCACCCACAAAAACCTAGATGACATCAATTCTTATATTCTGACATATATTTCAGCCCTTTTATTCATAATTAAACCCCATATGTTGATTTCCATGCATGTATTCATGAACTCCACAATATCAGACCACCTTCATTCAGATCTGTAACATCCTTCTCCTTTCTCTTAGTTTCACAGGCATACAGCACAGCTATTTTTCTTTCTGTCATTGTATTCATTAATTAATCCTCTTTATCACACTTTGATTACAGCTAAGATCTCACAAATAGTCTTTGCCATATCTCCTCCTGACTAGCATCAGGGCTGTTGGAGCATCTGGAGACCTGAAGTGCAAATTTCAGACATGGCACATCTATGTCTTTGCCAAGCTAGTCTCTGAAATGCAAGACAGATCTGAATGTTCATCCACTATCATATCATAGAGAATGCAGCCTTATTACATATGGATCTGGCCTTAACCAATAGCAGACTGAGGCTATGGCACTCAGCAAGCCAACATTCAGGGCTAGAAGTGAGGTCTGAAGTGGGGAACTATGTCAGACTACAGATTTCCTTTTCCTACAATGAGAAGCCCACTGCCTTCTGTCATACTTCCCATGGCCTTTGTCACCATGGAGATATCCATTCCCATGCCATATTCATCTTCCAAGATTCCCACACTTAGTTCTACTTGGAGCAAAAGGGAAAAAAGAAAAAACAATCACCACTTCCTGGGTGGTAGTAGTTTACAAACCCATGCCTGTCACTCACCTCAATAATAATCACCTACACACACCTACTAACTCATTCTATACCCATCCAGACAGACTAGCCCATGACCACAAGCTCAGTGGGGTCCTGCTCACAGTAGGAATGGAAGCCTGATCCCTGTACTTTTACTTCAGGGAAGCCAATGTCCCCTGGCCTATATCCAACTGGTTATAGCTGGAGAGAGAGGCACCAACCCATGACCACTGAACGTTGCCATTGGCCTTCCAGGTGCCCCTCCACCCTTCCAGTTCTTCCTTGCTGGCAACTTCTTCCTTGCTATCACTTCCTCCTTCTGTCAGTCTGGTCAGGGAACGACAGCAATGGGCACTGACTCACCTTTCCCAGTGGGTCCATATGGCAGCGTGGTGGCCTTTCACATTTCAACCCTGCCAAGGCTGCCCTTTTACCACCAAGGTTCTGCAGAAGAGCTCCTTAGAGATGGCTACAGCTCCAAGGGCACACCTGCACCAAATATCTTTGCCACAATCCCAGGAAATGATTATAATTGAGAGTGCAAAATAAAATTTGCTTCTATCAACATATTATAGCTAATGCTTTGTAAAACAGCAATGAAGCAATTTAAGCATATTAGAACGTAAGTGTCCAGTATAAACTGCAATGACACAAAAATGACAAATTGCTACAGGATCACAATCAGACTCTGGCCTTTTGTACTTGCTTCCTGTTATCAGACACAAGTACATAAGTCATGTAGTTTGTGCGACAACATCACACAGCTGGTTTCATCACTTGTTCTCTCTAGCACTGGACACCTATGTTGTATTATTATTATTATTATTATTATTATTATTATCATTATTATTTTATCATACAGTATATATATTCAACTCAAGGCAGCAAACATACCTAATACTCCTTCCTCCTCCTATTTTCCCCCACAACAACAACCCTGTGAGGTGAGCTGGGCTGAGAGAGAGTGACTGGCCCAAGGTCACCCAGCCGGCTTTCAAAAGCTGATTTCCATGATTTACATAGAGCTATGATAAACGGATTACTTTCAGCAAAGGATAAACTGAAGATCCAGCACACTAAATTAGGAGTAAGTCTACTGAAGTCAAAAGAGCTTACTTTTGAGTAAATGTATGCAGTCAATCACGTTAGTTATTTTGATTTCTAACATCCTCCATTTTTAAGTTCATGTGAACAACAATTATATTAAACTTTAGTCCACAAGCTTTAATAATATAATAATAAATTAACTAACAAAAGCATTAATTGATTAATAAAAAAGAGCAAGTTGTAATTGATAGGGCTGAGTTTTGAAGATCCCTTTGTTTTACCTCATTTTGGTTCTGTTTTGTTATTGTAATAATGAATTTAAAATTATATATAAAAGAGGGCCTTTCTGTTTAAAATATTTTATTTCATTAAATTTATTATACCCACCAACTCCAACAAACTCTTTTGATCTGTTTAGCAAATGCACATATATCTAACACTTTTTTCATGATTTTTCCAACAGTAACTATATTCAGTTTTTGCTATTACACAAGTTTAATTACATTGATTTACTGATTAACTAACCATCTCAGGGTCAGATTGAGGTTTTGTATCTGCACATTTAATTACATTTATTCACGTAATTGAATTCAACTACCGTATTTTCCGGCGTATAAGACGACTGGGCGTATAAGACAACCCCCAACTTTTCCATTTAAAATATAGAGTTTGGGATATACGCCAGAAAATACGGCTCCTGGCCAAGTGCAGCCGCTCGCCGGAACGCAGCCCCCAGGGAAGAGCAGGAGGACGAGCGCGGGAGAAACGCGGGGAGGGGGGAGCGAGCTCCGTTCCCTCGGAGCAGCCTTGGGAAGGGAGGGGGCAAAACGCAGTGGCTCCACGACGGGCTCCAAAGTCGCCCACAACGCTCAACGGGCGTCTCGCTTCGCCTCGCCTCGCCTTCCCTTCCCCTCCCAGCCACGCTTTAAATGGAGCGGGGGCCTCGTGGAGCCACTGCGTTTTGCCCCCTCCCTTCCCAAGGCTGCTCCGAGGGAACGGAGCTCGTTCCCCCCTCCCTGCGTTTCTCCCGCGCTCGTCCTCCTGCTCTTCCCTGGGGGAGGCGAGCGGCTGCACTTGGCCAGGAGAGGTCTTAAACGGCGAGTACCGTATTTTCCGGCGTATAAGACGACACCCGGCATATAAGACGACCCCCGACTTTTGAGAAGATTTTCCTGGGTTAAAAAGTCGTCTTATACGCCGGAAAATACGGTACATTTATTCACTTAGATTCCAGTAATTAGTTAATTGATCTTTAAACAGTATTCCCAATTCAAAATATGATAAAGATAATGAAAATGAACCAATAGGTTGACTTCATATGTTTTGATCTTCCTCACACTTCATTTTAGCCTAGACCCAGTTGTAACAATGCAGCTGAAATAAAATGGCCTACTTGCAAAACTATCCAATGTGCTGAGGGCTGGATGCATGCCCACTTCAAAGTTCCTTAGCTGCATCAAATGCTAAACATCATTTTTAGAAGACTTAATTGGAGCTTCAGTCTAATACTAATAGTTTTGAAAGGACTAAAGAGAAATGAATTTTGCTCCTTGAGGCAATCCCCAATAATCACATTTTTTCAGGCTAAGGCATTGTCTGGAAAAAAATTATTACTTCATTCATTCATTCATTCATTCATCACATTTATAGAGCTTTCCCTTTCATTTATTTATTCACCACATTCCTTTCACTTTTTCAGATATCAAAGATGTTGAAGGGGGAGGGGAAAATGGGATGAGTTGAATGACTGAGAGTTTTTTGATATAATCATGGAGAAGGTTATACCAGGGATTTACCAATCACTGACTTGAGGAACAGAAACTATTTCTTCAATAATGGCTTGCTCTACTCTGTTTTATGCTCTCAGTTGGCCTCATTTAAGCAATGATATTTGGAGAGCTTGGTATAATCAATTTTTAGTTGTGAGTTTTTCATATATATTTTTTATCATTAATCATCATTCTTCAAATCAAGTCTTTATTCCAACTTCCCAATTCTTTAATTATTTCCTCACATCTCAAGACTTAACACCTTAACTTAATTCTTCAGTTTTTTACTAGTATACCTACCTGCCAGTAACTTGTTATTATAATTATATACCTCATTATTTTGTGCACACCACTGCTAAAGAGTCTCCAAAGTTTTTTCTAACTCCAGTATTGTATGAATCTGTAATTCATCTGGCTGGCATGAACATACTGTATAAGGTAACATAATGCAAGGATTTTGTGTCATTTCTTCCTTTTAGAAATGGGGAAGATTATACTTACTATGCACATCATGCATCATTTTATGTATACAATCAAAGAGAGATGTACCATTCAAGAACCATATAAAAGTACTTATAGCTATATAAGCACATGGACATCTTTGTCAACCAACATAATGTGATATGATGTGATAGAATGATATACTTTATGCTCAAGGCTTTTCTTGACTGTCTGGAACATTGAATAGCTTTCTTTTTTCCCCAAGGTTCTACAAACATCAGTAATAGTAGTAGTGCTAGTGGTACCAGCAGATCATGATTATTTATGTATATGTATATATATTTAATAATTTCTGATGCTTTGTATACATATAATACATTTCCTTCTCTTCCCTCTGCATCCTGTTTATGTGCTATTGAGAATGCAGACAAGTTTAGCAAGATCTCCTTGTTATTTTCAGTTTGAGTAGTTTTGCTCTGACTTTTCTTCCTATCCCAAATCATTCTGCCGTACCTAGCAGTTTCAGTCCTTATTGTTGGATTATTATTATTATTTTTAGGATGGAAGCCAAGATAGAAGCACGTAACTCTTAAGAAATCTCAGGTAAAGATCTTGCCACAGATCTGAAAATATGCAACGCCATATTTGCTGCTTTACTCAGATTTCTGGTGAGATGCATGCATCCTTTCTCATGGCATCCAAAGATAGATGTAGGACTACACATAGCAGCCACTTACCTTTTAGACATTTTGATATGCCTCAGGCACAGTGACTAAGAGAAAGGTGCAGTTCTAGGAGTGAATGGGGCCTTAGCAAGATTCTGGGAAGCCCTCATACCATCATTGCCTGTCCCCTTCCCCTCCCCACAGCCCCTGTTATTTCCCCTATTTCATAATGAAAATCAAAATAAATTAAAAATGGATCTTATTGTTATGTTTCCTTAGGCCACTTCATATGACTTTCTTTTCTTTTTTTTCTCTAAACCCCATTTTGGTTCTCCCCAACCTTCTTATTGGAAGGGGTGTGGTGGCTCAGCGGGTAAGACCCCAGGCTTGTCGATCGGAAGATCGCAAGTTCGGAGGTTCAAATCCCTAGCCCTGCGTGCGGAGTGAGCTCCCGCACTCACCCCAGCTCTTGCCAACCTAGCAATTCGAAAGCATGCAAATGCAAGTAGATGAATAGGTACCACTTTGGTGGGTAGGTAACAGCGTTCCGCGCGCGTCATGCGGCCACATGACCGTGGAAGCGTCTTCGGACAGCGCTGGCTCTTCGGCTAACAAACGGAGATGAGCACCGGCCCCTAGAGTCGGACACGACTGCACAAATGTGCGGGGGGAGCCTTTACCTTTAACCTTCTTATTGGTTAGGTAAGGAACAGAGATGGGGGGACCTCTTTTTGTTTTTAATTCTCTCAAACTCCAGTTCTTCTAACTTCACATTGGGAAATAAAGGTGCTTACCATGGCTGTTTGTTTCTGTAGTGGAACCTTTTTCAGTTTCTGTTTTATTTTTTAAGGATCTTATGGCAACTGTCAGACCTTGTGAAACTTGTAAAACTCTTGGGTTGTAGAGATCCTGGACCTACGTCTTCTGGTCCAGTTTTAAGTGCAGCACTGGACATCCGACTCTTCCTTGAACAATAATTAGATACTCTATAATTCCACAGAAATGCTAGGGATTTAGAAATAGTTCCTAGATGTTTTTCACTAATTGGGAATCCTGCTATACTATCCAGAATTTGTGACATATGGCAATTTCTAAAGCCTGTTCATCTGGGAAGTATAGATATACTATAGGTATAAAGAGGAAACTTTCTCCCAAGCTGAACTATTCCCAAGGTCTTTGTATCAGTATACGTAACTTTTTTAAAAATCAGATTTACACCCAGGTGGCAGTCAAGCACCTTCTCCTCCTTTTTGGAATTCATCATAGATACTATTATTTATTCAGCTAAAGATCCAGTATAATATCTTCCAAAAATTACTATTAAATAACAATCCACCATATATTCCAATATAGGGCAAAAAGTGCTCTCTATTTGCACAGTAATGTCCTTTGTGAGTTTAACCATTAAAATTTAATGTTTGGCAACAGAATGATCTTTGTTGCCTTTGTATGCTCTCATTCAGCCAAACCGGAATGGGATCGTTCAGTTCCCAGCATGATTTCAGAGCTCATTAAATACAAAAAAGGGAATCTGAATCTTTTAAATCACTCACCAAAATACTCTATCCCTTCCTGCCCACCTATTATTATTGTCCTCTTCCTCAGCCTCCTATTCAGCCTCAACAAATGGCAGCATTGAAATCTAAGTTATACTTTGATGGGACACTTGAATGGGAATGCAAAAAAAAGAAATCCCAGAAGGCAGCAGCAAACCACATTTCAAACTGCGGCCAAGAAAACCCTGTGGATGCATTCATGAACTGTGGTGGATTTTGGCAGTGTAGTTGGTTCTCAGGAAGGAGGGAGCACATTCCAAGGAGGTGGTAGCAATAAGAGGAGGCACAGTCCGGGAAGCAATGGTGGGAAGACTAAGAGGTTCAGAGTAGCCACACCCTAGAGTCTCCCAGGTTATTTCCCCTTAGGTTAGGTAGAGTAGCTTTAGTCTGGCAAGATTCTGTCTATACGGTGTGAGCAAATAAAGAACTGGAGTTTGAATGGACTGATTATTCGTCGTTCTTGGGCTGGGCCTGACATGAACACACAAGGAGTCAAGCTCGAATTAAAGGAAACTGGACTTTACACGTGTTCAGAAAAGAAAGCAGTATATACAAGACTTGGAGAAGAATATAAAACCACAAAGGTTGAAGAGGCAGTAGTGAAAAACAGTGAAACATTTGTCCAGTGTTGTGGTTCCTTTCCACAGAGGCCAGTCAGATGCCTTTGGGAAGTTCACAAGCAGACATGTCTATGAAGGTTCTCAGTCATCCAGGTGGAATTGTCTGTAGCTTGAATCATGTCAACTGGATTTCTATTTTCTCAGTGGAAACGTTTCGCTCCTTATCCAAGGAGCTTCTTCAGTCTGAGCAAAGTTGGTAAGGGAATCCTAAATATGTTTCTAGGTAGCTGTGTGACCTTACACCTGGGGTCATGGTTATATTGAGATGTTATTTTAAGTCCTTTTATTATCTAAAGGAGGATCGTTAAGATCACCATGCTGCTGTTGAGCTTGTGAAATGGTCTTAATCTTCCTAGGCACAGAAGACAGAGCCGGGAGAAAGATGGGAGAAAGATTGTGCCTGAGGCCCCCACCTCTATTCAAGGAAGGATTTTCCAAGTTGGCATAAAGGAATCCATTTATGCCAACTTGGAAAATCCTTCCTTGAATAGAGGTGGGGGCCTCAGGCACAATCTTTCTCCCATCTGTCTCCCGGCTCTGTCTTCTGTGCCTAGGAAGATTAAGACCATTTCACAAGCTCAACAGCAGCATGGTGATCTTAACGATCCTCCTTTAGATAATAAAAGGACTTAAAATAACATCTCAATATAACCATGACCCCAGGTGTAAGGTCACACAGCTACCTAGAAACATATTTAGGATTCCCTTACCAACTTTGCTCAGACTGAAGAAGCTCCTTGGATAAGGAGCGAAACGTTTCCACTGAGAAAATAGAAATCCAGTTGACATGATTCAAGCTACTCACAAGCAGACACAAGTGCAATATTGCTCCTCTTGATACTAAACATCCTGCGTCTGACACTGAAATAATTTGAAGGCATCATGATTAGTAGCAGTGCTTGGTATCATTATTCTCCAAGAAGGAGTTTAATCCCTTCTGAAAGGTGCCCAAGATACCCTGTGTAGTGAGAGGAAATGGCTTTACTGTGCTACGTTCAATGGCAGCTCGTGAGGCGGGTGTCGTGTTATAAACTGTAGTAATTTTATTCCATATAAATCAAATAAATAATATCTCTATTTTTATTGTTATGTTGATGTTTTAACCATGATCGCTGCTCAGAGACACCTTGGCAAAATGGGTGGCCATGTAAATTGAATAAAATACAAATATAAGTCAATCAATTTATGCTGAGTGGCAATTTAAGGAAAAAGTCCCATTCAGCCCTTGTGAGTAGGGGCCACTGGCTGATGCAGACCCTCCCATCTGGGTGTGCAGCTGCTCCCTGGGCCAGGCACAGAGCCTTGCAGTTATGTGTACAAAGCTACCCCGCAAAAACGTGCAGCTTGCTTTTGGAGGACCCAGCAATCATGAAAAATAGTCAGAAGAAATGACTGCAAATGAAATATACACCCAGCTGAAGCTTGATATTGCTCACTCTGAATACACTATTTTTCCCTGATACTGAACTACAAATAGTGATATCTACCAGCTATGTCTGAGTAAAAACACTATCCATCTGGGCAGTGGATGGCATTCTGCATTTATATCTAGCCTCCCCTTGTCAGCTTGTACTCCCTGGGCCATTGATTTCTCTGTTCAAAGTTACTTACTTCTCTAAGAGAAGGCTTTCTTCCATTGATGTCAAAATCACTCAACCTACATGATAAAGCAGGTCTCCTGGGCATTAGGGTACCGATGGGTGACATGTCTCCCAAGCTCCCTGCCTTACTTAAAATGTTGAAAATTCTTTTCAAAGAAACAAATAGATAAATAGGAATGTGACAAAGCAAGGTTTTATCTTGGTATTTCCGAATGTCTTTGGAATCCAAGTGAATCCCATACATGTTCTTAGAAAAATAGAAGATGTTGGCAGTCCAGTGCTTTGCTTAGGAATGGGCCCACCTGTCTAGAAAAAAAAAATGCCAGAAGTAATCTAGGGACATAGGAAGTATCATGGATGGAAAACAGTCTGTCTTGTTTTCTAATTAACAAGCATTTTGTGAATGGCCATGGCAGCCATTTGTGGATCAACAATGAAACCATGACAGGCTTTCAACATTCTACATGTGTCCACAAGGGCAAAGTAGTTGCCTGGGATGCTGCTAAGGCAGGGCTTTCCAAACGTTTCCCATTGGCCACACACCAACAGTGGCAAAAACTCGGAAGCCCCGCAGCGGCGCTTCTGGGTTTTCGCGCACCGCGGCGGTGTCAGTGTCCTGGTGTGTCGTGCTAAAACCTGGAAGCGCTGATGGCCTGCTGCAGCGCGCCATCAGCGCTTCCGGTTTTTTTCGCAACACATCTGGGCCCCGCAGGCAACACAGTACTGTCGCGACACACAGTTTGGAAAGCTCTGTGCTAAGGAATTCTTAAATCCATTCCCTGTTAATGTTTAGCAGAACTAAAGTAATTCCTTGATTTTCACCTGGTAGATGAACACACAGTTTGGTTAAAGACTGATCCAAAGCCCATTCATGATTCAACCCTTATTTTCTCTGGAGCTGTTATATATAAAAAAGGTTTTATCATCTCTGCTCTCGCCTGGAATGGGAGTAGAAAAAAAGAGAATATGTTTAATAATTATTTTTTAAAAAGGTATCAGTAGACACAGGGTTTGGGGTTCTTTTAGATTTTAATTTGTACTTGCCAATATTCACCCTTCCATGCAAATACAAAAGCCTCTTTTTGCAGATGGCATATAACAACAAGCATTCCACACAATCCTGTGAACTTAACCACAGGTCTTGTCTTTGAACAGGTTGAATAGCATTGAAGGAATTTAGCCATTTAAATCCTGCAAGGCAACTATCTGGACTTTATGAGCTCCCTCTTGTGTTAACTCATGGAATTCTGCTTATTTTTCTCACTGTATTGTTTTGCTATAGTCTCTCCTCATCTGAGAACTATCCAGGTTTGACTCTGTTTAGCTTTTTCAAGGTTACCATCTCCTACAACAGTCCAAACTTCTGGAGAGAAGACAATGCAGTTGTTCTTTTAGCTTTTAAAAAGGTGCCTTTATTTCAAATGTCTGACTGTGAGAGAGTTTGGAGCTGAAGGGTGATCAAGAAGGGCAATATTGGAAACTGCTGGGAGCTTTGTGGTCATGAAACACATTTTTTTTAAAAAAAAGCTGTATAGTGGGTGCTCACCCTGGAAGTAGCTCCAGAGACAGCACTCTGAAGCCAGTCTTGCATTCTATGGTAGGCAAGAAGCTGCAGTCAGAATACAGCAGCAGATGATAAGAACTTCTTTGGATTTAGGAAGCAAGTCAACAAGACTATTTGGAGGTTACCCACCCACAGAGTTGCAAGCCCGAAATATTCAAAGTAATGAAAAACAGCTATTTAACCTAGCAGTGGGTTTAGAAGGCTTTTGATTCCAGCCTCTGAAGAGTTCAAGCTGTCACATCTGAGGCATCTTTGTCTTTCATGAACAAAATAATGAAAGCAAGCTACATCATCATAAAATGCTTAGGTAATATTTCCAAATTCTCTCTTTGATACTGAAACTGAAGAATGTTTTCCAAACACCTTCAGATGTCTCAATAATTATTTCATCTGAAAGTACAGAGAAGCTAGTTCATCTTAGAAGCTACTTTTAATAGCCAAAGGTAGATAACTTTTACATCTAGTGATTGCTCTGTAGTTTTATGTATCCTCCTCCTGTGTTAAGAATGTAAAGGATACCAACATAGATTTCCTAAAGCAGCACAGATGATAGCACAATCTGCTGAGGTTTGTCATTCTTCACTAAATTAGAGATAGTTGCATTTAAAAGCAAGTATTGAAACCATTTACATGAGTTACATACAGAAATGGGGATGCTATAGAAAGAGACTCAAAATCCATATAACTGTAGATTTTCTTCCCTCTTAATAATTTTCTTCCCTCTTTTCTTCTTTTTAAATCCATTCTCAAATATTGAACGCAGCCCCTAACAAGATGTTCCACAGATCAGAGGGAGCTAATGGGAGCAAAGGATTTCCAGAAAGGCCTGTGTTTCACTTGGGTACATTTGTTTATAAGCCAATATAAATTTATTCTCAACTTTACTGGGGGGGGGGGCGGAATTAATCCCATTGCCTAGAATTATGACTTTTACAGACAATTTCCAACCCCAGGTTCTCTACATAGATAAATAGCAAAACCATCCCCTTTATGCTTAATTATAACTGAATAATTAACCCTTTCATAGTTTATGGCATTGATGCCCTACATCCAATTCTTTGCCTAAATTCATCCAAATGAGAGTCTTGCCAATAATAAATAGCATACTAAGATTCTGGTTTCTGAATCTCAGTTGTGGCTACATTTAAGTCCTTTCTGATTCATAAATCTTACCTACTGTGCAATATGCTATAGGTTTTTCACCAGTCTTGACTTTAAAAGATGGTTGAATAACTTCACGAAGGGTAGCGCTACTAATGGTTGCTGGTCATAATTGTGATTTGCTACTTTTGGTTTCAGAGACTGTATGCCTCTGAAAATCAGTTGCTGGGATTATGAAGAGAAGGATGCGATTCAGTCAGATTCTCATAGGCATCAGGTTGGGAAAGAAGATGCTGAACTAGACTTTTGAGCTAATCTCATATAACTTTCTTAAATATTTAGATCATTGTAATAGATTTTTAAAAATTGACTAAAAACAGGGTATGGGTATCTGTCCTGTTCAGAGTAGGAGGTGACCAGAGACTTGAATAGAATTAAATTTATTTACAAATTCAACTAATTACATCTATAAAGTCTTTTGGAAGGGTGAACATTGTAGAATTAATCCCAACCCAGCAATGTCAGAGCACTGAACGAGACAGACAAACAAGATTCGATTGGTGATTATAATACAGCAGCAAGACGAAACACGGCTTGAGATCGAGGCAAGGAGAATGGAACAGACTCAGCTGGAATTCGCGACAAGACAAGGCTGGACTCGACTGGAGTGCACGGCGGAACAAGACAGGACTCGACTGGAAGGCACGACATGGCAAGGCAGGACTCGACTAGAAGGCAGGACTGGGCTGAAGAATCTGGCGTGGCAAGGCAAAACTCAGCTGGAAGGCGCGGCGTCTGAGGACGGAACTCGACTGGAGATGGTGGCGTGGCTAAACGGCTCAGCTGAAGTGCGCGGTGCGGCAAGGCAGGGCTTGGCTAGAAAATGTGGTGAGGAGTCACGGCGAGACTCGGCTGAAGAAGAAGGCAATTGGAGGAACTCCGAAATGGTGAATTGTGCTGGCTCTGATTCCGCGGAGGCTACAGAGCAGGTTTTGGAGAGCAATTCCGGCTCTACTTCTGCTGAAGAAGTTGTTAGCTCAGTGGAACGGTTGTCTCCGGCGGTTTGTTCCTTGCGCTGGCATCTTTTTATCCTGTTCCCTTCACGCCGTTTATCCTCAGAGGCCAATCGGGCTTCTTTCTGTTTGGCGTGTTTTTCGGCTCGCCTTTCCCTTGTGCTGATTGGTGGCTTAGAATGTGCTCCCTGGTCCTGGCTTATCAGCTGCTCAGGATTTTCCTGCTCTGTTGAGTCATTCTTGGTTTCAATTTCCCAAGTTTTCTCAGAATAGGTTTTGATTTCCCTCTTTTGCTTAACATAGGTTTCGATTTCACCTTGCTCGGCGTCAGAGTCGGACTCAACTCTTACAGTATCATACCAAAAATTACATGGAGAAAGAGAATGGGGTATGAATGAGGGAAGAGATAAATCTGTGGGGGGGGGAAGGTTTTTTGTGATTTTTTTTTTTCATAAGTTTTATTAAATTTTAAAATACATATTAAGAGCTAATACAAAAGAAAAGAAATAGAAATACAAAGTAAGAAAAAAGAAAAGAAAAAGTGAAGTCAAAAAATAACAAACAGAAAATATAGAAAATAGATGTCCTCCAATTTATCCTTGAACTTTAAGTACAACAATTAACTTTAAATGTTAGTCCTTTATACAATACACAGAAACTTTTCTTTGTCATATACCCTTTGATTTCTATAATCCAATCTTCTGTTCTTCATATAGGTTTCGCCTTTCTTGATATCTTCCAACAATCCATCTCTGGTTTCTACTCCTTAAAATAGTAATCAAATGTTCATTGTTGCATCAATTAAGTGTTTTCCATTTGCTCTTTCCATTTTTACATCTATATTTATATCTTCAATAAAGTCCAATTAGTATAACAAATAAAGGCCTTATCTACGTCTAATAAAATACAGTATATTCTGTTCATGTTATGACTATATATTCCATTAATACATAATCTAACATATTACATAACATAATACATAATATAGCAAAAATACAAAACCTAACATAACATATAACCTAATACATACAACATATTCTTGTAATAACCTACATTCTAATTCCATCTCATCATCTCATTGTCTTCTCATAAATGTGTCTCCAGAAAGAGTAATATATAATATCAACATATTTATTTATAATCTTGTATCTTACACTTAAAATATCATGTTTTTATGCATCTGTAAATTTCTCATATCTGTGCTTACTCTGTGTACAATACCAAATCCGCATTTTCATTCACCTTGCATTCCAAATCAATATCAATAAATCTCCTGTTTAGGTTATGCCAATATCACAATATGCAACTTGTTTATTTCTGTAACTCATGTGGGATATCAAAATGTTTATTTTGCCATATCTATCAATTTGCATATTAAAATCTTCCTGTCTCAGCTGCCACAATGTATTTATGCCCAAACATTTAATAGACCACTTCCTGTAAAATATCATAATCTTCTTCTGTACCAATACATTCAAAGTCCTCTTTCCCTGTTTCTCTACTGGTTCAAAAGGTCTTTCCTCTGTTTCTAAATCTGTCCCTTGTATCTTCTGTTCCTGAGCCACCAAAACTATTAATATACGTTCTATGGATTTCTTAATTTGCAAAAAATTTTTACTGGTTTCTTCCTTAAAATCCTGAAGTACTGT
The DNA here is from genome assembly GCA_023362775.1 of Charina bottae. Taxonomy (NCBI): domain Eukaryota; kingdom Metazoa; phylum Chordata; class Lepidosauria; order Squamata; family Charinaidae; genus Charina; species Charina bottae. The sequence continues at coordinate 87,376,602 of JALMGJ010000002.1, read as the reverse complement.
GAGAAATGCCATTATTTGTTGTTCAAAGCGTAATCAACTGCCGTAGTCAAAACAAAAAATTTTCTCAGGGAGCAAGGAACAGCTGTTCTATTATTTATCAATAATGTCTATTTCTTTAAGTGAGAAAAGCTTTTAAAGTAAGAGATGAAAAAATTCCACAGAGCAGTATTTCAAACAGTTTGTAAAAGGAAAGATGAAAATATATTCCAAATGAAAGATAGTCCTTTCTAAAAAAAAGTAGAAAAAGGAAAAAAAAAAGGTAGAGAGGCACACATTCTCTATACTTTATTCTTTATTCTTCTCTATTCTTCAGGCTGCAAGCTGCTTAACCCAAACAAACAATTTCTCAAAAGTCAGTTAGTTTGTCGAGTGAGAAATACCAACAAAGTCTCTTAAGTCCCAATTTCTCTGATACAAAAGAAAGGCAGAAAAATACAAAACTTGTTCACTATGTTGCCAAAATAAAATCTATCAAACTTCCACCAAAATTAATTATAGCAAAGAAAACACAAAAATAGCCAACATTTTGAACGAAGTCCAAAGATAAATTTTAGAATAATAAAAATGTACTAATCTAAAAAAGAAAACTAATATAAAGTGGTCTAAAAGCTGGCTGTCACTCTTGTGTCTCCCAAGAGACTTACGTTCTCTGCAGAGCTAGAATCCTCTTTCGGCCATTTCACTGCATCCACCCCCCGTTCTTCTCCGCGGTGGAAACAACAAAGAAAAACAGGAGTGGGCAATTACAATGGCTCTGTGAGCAATCTTCTGGTTCCCCCTTCTCCAGGGGGAAACTTCAGTGGTCTGTAGACCCCTGCAAACAAGATAGAAAGTTAGCCAGGTCTCAGAGCTCAGAGCTCTGAGAAACTCTGACTTGTCGAGTTGCCAGCCAGGCTTGGAGTGGTTTTTTGTGATTGATTCTGTGCCATCAAGTTTTTGTTTTCACTGCTAGTGACCACATAGATTTTTCTCCATGACAATCTATCCCTAACCTAGTCTTCAGGTCTTCCAATGGTGTAGTCATTGCCACTGTAACGGAGTCCATCCACCTATCTATCTATCTATCTATCTATCTATCTATCTATCTATCTATCTATCTATCTATCTATCACCACCCATCTCCCCCAAGGGGGACTATGGGTGGTTTACAATTGCTGCTGGTCATCCTCTTCTTCTCTTTCCTTCCACCTTCCCCAGCATTAGAGTCTTTTCTAGAGAACTAGGTCTTTGCATAATATGTCCAAAGCAGGATAATTTGAGTCTGGTTATTTGTGCTTCAAGTGAGAACTCTGGGTTAATTTGTTTGATGATCCATTGGTTTGTTTTCTTGGCTGTCCATGGTCTTCTCAGGAGTCTTCTCCAACACCAAAGTTCAAAAGCATCATAAAGGAGACTAATCTGATTAAGAAATCTGGAAGGCAATTATCAGGCTTCTTTCAGCTGTGTAGACAAAAAACCCTGCAAGAATAGATATGCAAGGACTGCAAAGCTTTGATAAGTAGATTTATTAAAGCAAAGTTAATGAATTCATGACAAAAGAATTCCAGTGACTGCAAGCCCTATTTATACTGAAATCAAGGTTAAAATGCTTCCACTTCTCTTACCTCCTGATTGATGTAACAGGCTAGAAGCCACACTCTTTTGGGTGAGAAGGATGCTTTGCATCTGTCCCTTGTTTTTGTGAATGACTAATCTAGTTTTTCATTGTTTGTTTGTGACTGTGAGAATTTGCTCTCATACTACTTTACCTTTTAAGAATTCTTTTCTGTTTCCTTGGCCTCCTTCTAGGTATCCAATCCCAGAATGGCCTGTAATTCTTCCATTGATTCTCTCTGCATGTCTGTTGTGGCTAAAGAGCAATCCCCCATTCTTTCCTCTCTGTCCTGTCCCAGCCCAATCACACACAATACACCAGGGATGCAGTTGTAAAACTTCACTGAGAAACTTGTGAGGTAAACTTTGCTGAGAAACTCGTGAGGTAAACTTGTGAGGTAATGAACAGGCAGCAAGGGAGTGTGAGCACAAACGCACACACTCTACAAAAACAAGCCCCTAAAGTCCCACAAGCTTGCCTTAAGGGAGTTTCACATTCGAAACAAGATTAGTCAAGTGAGTCCAAGAGTCAGGTCACAAGGTTTCCGATCAGAAGTCAAGGCACATGGAGTCTGGTAAGCAGAAGGTTGTCTCCAATGACTGCTCTGGGCTTGCGGCTCCCTTTTCATAGAGCAGGGCTTTCCAAAGTGCCGCCGCTGGCGACACACCCGGCGGCGGCGGCGACACGCGCGCGTGCGGGGGGGCGTGCGGTGGCGCATGCGCGCGCACGGCGGCGGCGCGCGCTCACGGCGGCAGCGTGGGGGCGTGCGGCAGCGCGCGCGCTTGGCGGCGGTGCGGGAGGGGCGTGCGGCGGCGCGGGGGGCGTGCAGCGGCACGCACGTGCATGGCAGCCGCCGTGCACGCGCACGCCGCCGCTTCCAGGTGGTGTGGCGACACACCATGCTGTGTGTGGCGACACACTTTTGTGTCGCGACACACAGTTTGGAAAGCTCTGTCATAGAGGCATAACAAGGTGGAGCTTATTTAGGAGGGCGGGGCTGCTTTCTTGTGCATAACCTCTCCAACCTCCACTGTTCCTCTTTCCGCTCTCCTTTCTAGAGCACTGGGAGGGGGCGGCAGCTCCAAGTCTTTGTCCTCATTGATCAGCAGCACCTGTGCCTGCTGCTCGCTGACCAGCCCCGCCTCCTCTGACTGCTCAGGTGACCGTTTATCTAGAGCCGTCTGCTCACCCTCCATCTCTATGTCAGAGGCTGGTCGCCCATCCTCATTGTCTGACTCTGACTCTGAGCTTGAACCCCCCATGACACTCTCCAAGAACCTGGAGGACAAGGAATCACCATTTCCCCTTTCCTTTTCTCCTGTACCAAAAAGTAGGGGGCTGGGGAGAGAATCTTCAGCTCCTCCAGGATTGATTAAATTGACATTGATTAAATCTTGCAAATGAGACTGGCATTTTTGAGAATCAGATGTGACATGGAAAAAATGTGAATTGTGGATCTGTAAAGGAGAAGTGGAATAGCAAAGTTTCCTGATTATAAACAGGGTAAGGTGAAGAGGGGCTGTATTTTCAAAAATTGCCCAGAACACAACAGTCTGCCATCAGTGCTTTCCATCCTTATTGGTGGATGTGTTGTCTGAGTGGGCAAGACATATCTGTATGTAATTGCAGTCTATAAAATGTGGCTCCAGAATATATCAGGACCTGAAGATTTAGTACAGAACCAGTCTGGGTGCAAATAGTAATAGGCAGGATCAAATGTTAATGCTGAGAACTGTATATGTGTGCCCCACCCTTCATTGCCAGATACTCCACTCTCTGAGCTCCTATACGGTAAGCTGTGTCATTTCCCAATGATGCAGTCTTAGAGTGTCTAGTACAGCACAGTTGCTTACACGGCTGCTCCCTTATTCCATGTGTATGGTACTTTGTGATTTATTCAGAGTGGGAAACTTTAGCAAGGCAACCTAATGCGAAATGACCAGAAGTCTCACAATATAAACAGAGATCTTGTGTGTGTGTCAGCATGGCTTTTCTGCACCTTCCAATGGGGCTCTGCCATTTCCTATCTGTATGGCTTGGTTACCAAAGACTCTGATGAGCAGACAGAGGGAGAGGCAGGGAGAGAGGAATGAAAGAGAGGAATGGTGCCTCTCTTTCCTATCCATATTGTGGTACAGTTCTCAACTCTTCTGTCTATAGCTACACAATGCTGGATTAACATTTCAAGTACGTCTGGAGTGCCCTGTTGATTTAGCTCCCCTGTAGTTTATCAGAATGGCCCTCTTTCCAGCTCACATTCGAAGAAAAGGTTGAAAGTCAGCCATAAATACCTGAATTTGTCACAATTATAAATTATTATGGTTAGTTGTTGGCTAGTCTCACCAGGTAATTGAAAACAGGATTCAGTCTGGCCAAAAATTAGCATAATTGTCTAAAACAGGGTTGTTCTTTTCAAGGAAAGAGATTGCCCACTTTGGAACTCCCATGGTCAAGAGGCCAGTTATAAATCCTACCAAGGATCAATCTGTTAGAAACTTCCCTGGTTTCAAGGAGATGTACGACTATATTGAGTGATGAAGTCCTTAAATTTCTTGAAGTTCTATCATACTATCTAGCAAGGAAGTTAGGGGCCAAAGCAACAGCTATGCTGTAGCCAGTGGTTGCTGGATCTGACCCATCTGTTGTACCAGTTGGTTCATCAATTGGTTGAAATGGCAACTACTTGGGTCCAATGCTGTTCTACTTCATCCTTATACTGGAGTAAGGGTTTAACAAACTCTTAGCACTCATTGGTATGGCAACAAGGTTGGTCACCATGGTCTTAGCCTAGAAACTAAAGTAAATTTTGCTCCCTATCTAATGGGAATAATGAGTTGCTGAAATTGCTGTCACTTTGTTCTCAGCCAGTTAGGCAAGAAATTACAACAGTAGACTGCCAAGGTCACCAAAACTCTGATAAGTAGATTTATTGTAGTAAAGTTAATGAAGTCATTATGCAATAATTCTATCTCTGCTGTGTCAAATGCAAGCCGTAGTTACAGTAAAACCAAGATTCAAGTTCTTTCACATTTCTTTCACTCATGCAATGAAATAAGCTAGAAGCTACTCTCTTTTGAGCCAATGATAGAGTTTAAACCTGCCTGTTGTTTTGGTATCGGACTGATTGCTTGTGATGATGCAAGAATTTGCTGTCCTAGAAATGTTGATATTTGTCAAATCCCAGATGTTTGCTCACTTTCAGATTCAAGTATAGTGCCATTTCAATGTTTAACCTAATCAACCATTAAGTCAGTGAAACCTTCTTACCATTCTGACAGTATACAACTGCACTAACAGAAGTTGTTGTCCTGTTCGGCTGGTCCACTTGGACTACAAAGCCTACTCAGGTTCTAAAGAATAACTTCTTTATTAACACAATTATTTACAAGAATTAGTCCATCAGCTTGCTGGGCATTTAGCAAGACTGGTACTCTGAGGTAGACAGTAAGAAGCAGTTGGCTCAATTGGGTAGAGTCCTTTTAGGCAAGCTCCTCTGGGGCTGGATTCACAATGGCAGGATTCTCTGGGGCTGGATTCACTAGGCAGGATACTCTGGAACTGGATTTACTTGATAGGATTCTCAGGAATTGGATACACTTGACCTACAGGTAGACTGGGCTGGAACTGCTGGATCGATGGGACTGGTTCCTCAAGGTACTGGAACTGAACTGGAATCACAAGGCACTGGAACTGCTGGGTAGACTGGACTGGTTCCTCAAGGTACTGGAGCTGCTGGGTCGACTGGACTGGTTCCTCAAGACACTGAGACTGGAACCACAAGGTACGGGAACTGAACTGGAACTGTGTAGGCAGACTGGACTGGATCCCTGAAGTAACTGGAACTGCTGGAAGCAGACTGGGCTGGATCCTTGGAGTAACTGGAACTGCTGGAAGCAGACTGGGCTGGATCCCTGGAGTAACTGGAACTGCTGGAAGCAGACTGGGCTGGAGTAACTGGAACTGCTGGAAGCAGACTGGGTTGGCACCACTACGGGGCTAGAACTGCCAAGGCAGACTGAGTTGGCACCACTAGGTAACTTGCCTAAAGCAAGGCAAGGCTGGCGCGCTTCTGGAGAAACCCTCCGGGGAAAGGAACAAGGCTGTGGGGTTTTAGCACGACGCAAAGCACGAGAAGGAGCAAGGTACTTAGCTGAGGCTTGGAAACACTGCTGATCCAAAGCTGCTGAGCGCTGCGAAGCTAGCGACCTAAACGGATGGTGAGCAGAGGTTCCGTTCTTCACTGAGCTTCTGTTGCCGCTGGGGCAAACTCAGAGATGGTAGAAGCTGCTGGCTCCATTGAGGCTTCAGGAAAAACTTCACTGCAAGACGCAGGCTGGGATTTGCTGTAGAAAGTCAGCTGCTCTCCGCTGGGAAGAAGCTCCGAAGATCGGCTGCTAGCAGGAGTCTCTGAAGGTCGGTTGTCGCCAGCAGCCTCTTGCCGGCACTGAGCTCCTCTTATCTTTCCCTCTGCGTGTTTTTTCTCTTTGAGAGCCAGTCGGCTTTCCCTCTGTTTGGTGCACTTTTCAGCCTGCCTCTGTCTTGCACTGATTGGTACTTCTAAGCTAGTTCCTGGTTCTTGACCAACCAATGCACCAGGGTTCTCCCGCACAGCTGAGTCATTCCCGGAAGAGTTCCGCTGCACCTGTTTCTTTGGCCTCTGGCTGTCTGGGTTTTTGGCATCACGAGTTCTGCCCGGGGACCTGAACTCTTGAACCTGCTGAAAGGTTTCGTTTTCCTTGTCAGGAGCAGAGTTTTGCCTTCGCTTACAGCAGGGCTTTCCAAAGTTTTTCCCGCGGCGACACACCAACCGGCGTTGGTGTGTCATGGCGGGAAAACCTGGATGTGCCGTCCTTGCGGCAGCACGCAAAAACCCGGAAGCGCTGCTCTGCTTTCGGGTTTTGCGCGCTGCAGTTGGTGTGTCGCTGCGGGAAAACCCGGAAGCAAATAGGCTGCAGATGTGGGGGTTGAAGAAGAAGGTTGAGGGCAGATGCCGGCAAAGAGAAGCCTACAGAGAAAGCACCTGCTGGATTATCCTTATCAGGCCTATATAAACAAACTCCTCCACCCTTCTGTGCTGGCTGGCCAGGACTTGGAATGGCCAAAAAAAGAAACTTCGGAAGGACCTGCCCTAACTACTCAGGTGGTAAATAGGGAGGGTGGGGAATTTGTACTTTGAGACTTGCAAGATTGATGTCAACCCTCCCAGGTAAACCAGACAGGAAACATGACTAGATGAGCTAATTCTACTTTATTGTAAGGCTACATTAACAGAATCTTGCAAGTCTCCCACTCTCACAAAAACAAGTTAGTTGGAATTTGTCAACTGGACAACGTAAATGGATTCTCCATGCCCTTACTATGGCTAAAAGACTGATATTGCAACATTGGAAAGATAAATGTATGGCCCCATTTACTCAATGGATTGAAGACCTGATTACTCTTGCTGCCTATGAGAGGATTGCCTATAGATGTAGACTTTGTATGGATAAGTACAATGAAATATGGGACTCATTTATACAAAATACAGTAGTTTAGGGAAAAGCATGATAGTTATATAATTGTATTAGAAATAAATATACATACATACATACACTTGCATCATATTTGCATTAGATAAATATATATAGAATTGTAACTATTGTTGTAATGACATATTATATTTCATATTTGTATTTTATTTTTTTCTGTTATATTCTCACTTTTTTATGCACCTGTTATGTATTTCTCTCTCTTTTTTGGATAATGTATGTATTGGTTTGTTTTTTCAATTTCTGTCATTATTTTAAAAAGCAATAAAAATAAAAGTTTTCTTTACTCAAAAATTGCTCGGTTTCAAATTATACACATAAAGAAGAATTCATATTTATAATTCATATTCATATTATATTCATATTTCCCACTCAAAACTAATTAAAATAGCAGAGTCCTTGAGGTGCAGGTATAAAAGTACTGTAGATACAGTCACGCTCCTCTCTGCCCACAGAAATGAAAGTGAATAGGAAGGTACGAGGATACAGGTACGAGGATCGAGCCAGTTTGGTCTAGTGGTTAAGGTGCTGGGCTAGAAACCAGGAGTCTGTGAGTTCTAGTCCCGCCTTAGGCATGAAAGCCAGCTGGGTGACCTTGGGCCAATCACTCACTCTCAGCCCAACTCACCTCACAGGGTTGCTTTTTTGGGGAAAATAGGAGGAGGAAGGAGTATTAGGTATGTTCACCGCCTTGAGTTATTTATAAAAATAATAAAGGTGGGATAAAAATTAAATAAATAAATACATCATTGGAGATAAAGTTTAATAACTGCCCAGAGTTCCCCGTTGGGGGAGATGGGTGGTCATATAAATTAATTAAATAAATAAATAATAAGGTGAGATGAAGAGTTGAATTTAACAGCTGAATTAACTACATTACTTCTCTTCTTATAGTACTAAGCAGAACAATGTGTTGGACTCTGACTAAACATATTCAGTTAGTCTAAATCTGAATATTATTACAGTTTTTACTCCCTGTTTTAGAAGGAAGATCATGTTTTCTCATGTCCTCCCAGCTATTCAGTGCCCATCTTTAATACAGTAATCCTGGTCTGGAATGGCAAGTCCTCCTGTTCATTCTGGCATGACAAATGGATCGCTCTACCATGCCTTTTTTATTCAGTTGACCATTAGTCATGCACCAAATATGTCAACATAGATTTCTTTTTGCTGAAACATGGATGCTGTTAGGGTTCCAAATTTTGTCCTTCTATATTTTGTCCCATGATACTCCAGGTAACCTTCCAATGTTAACCATCTGCAGATTTTTTAAAATGCAAGCAACAGGGAAGCAGAGAAACAATTTAATAACCATTGAAATAGAAGTAAGCATGGAAGGTTAATAAAAAATCTTTTCATGTCTGCTGTGGTCCTGAAGAAAATGTTTCTTCAAAAGTGTGTGTCGTATTGGAAGGAAATTCCCCAGTGGAGGACTTCTTCGTCTCCCAGGTCTTCAGAATTCAGAAAAACAGCTTCAGAAAAGGGCTGTTCCTCTGAGAAGAAAGCTTAACATTTTCTTTTCACACTGCCTTTGGTCCTGATAATTATCAACCTCTCCACCCACATTGATGAAAGTTGCATTGTTTAAGACTGCCTGTCAAATGAAAGATGCACTTAGTATCAGGCCATGACGATACAAAGTCTCGCTTTTGGGCAAGGGGGGAGAGAGGCTGTTGCTGCTATGATTACCCCAAAACTACCATGGGTGTTTTTCTTTCTCTTTCCATCTTCAACAATAACTTCCATAGGAATCAGCATATGGATTCAACATACAGATTTCGTCAATCATTTATTGTTTCACATAGTTTCGGTAAAATAACACAAGGGTTCCAGGTTTCCATAGAATCAAACAATAGATTTAACACATAGCCAAGAACAACTCAATAGTATATGCATATTATCTTGTAATATGTGGCAGCCTATCCCAACCTGTTTGGGAATGATGGGAGTTGGAGTCCAATACATCTGGAGGGAACCAGGATGGAGAAGAGCAGAATATGATGTCTAGAGATCACAGAGAAAGAATGCAATGTGATACCTACTAAAAATAAAATTTTTAAAAAATTCAAAGGGTCTTTTGGATGCAAGCTCTACTGAAAAAGAAATAAATAATTATCTCTTGGAAATAATTGGTTTATTTCAGTAATTTTTGAAAAGCATTAAGGACTTTTACATAGAGAATAGAAATAGAAGACAACAGTGACTTGAAACATGGTGATGTCTGTCTAGCATCATTAGCATGAAGAGGGAGCAGTAAGCAAACCATGAAATTTAATCAGATTTGCATCAACAGAAGTCAAATCAAAATGTCATGCAGATTGGAGGTCATCTGCTTTGCTATGGTGCTATGATTAAATCCACTTTAAATGTGATCCTACCTTCAGTTTAATCAGAAAAAGTAGCTCGTTCTTACTCTGCATGGTTGCTGCTGTTTAAAAGATACGATACAAATCTCACCTATGGCTGCAAAACTTTATCTTGATTATGACAGCTCACTAACAGAGCACACATTAGAAAACCCCTGAAATGTCAGTTTAAATATTCAGATAGCAAGTGATGGATTCTATAGAGAGCTGCTGCCAATCAAGAATGGACAATGATAAGAAATACTTTTGCATCTTGGGGGGATCAGTCAACAAAGCATGATTTGAAGACATGGGCAGTATTTCCCTACCTAAAGCTTGCTTCTGGTCAATGCCTGGAGACCCTGGTTCTGCTGCTTTGAGTCCTATGGAAGAAAAGTGGGACATATATGAACATAAACAAAGAGAAGTGAAAAAAACAGTCCCTCAGCTGATGAGCAAAGTGTTGTAAGGACTCATGATTTTTCCATTGTTGATTATTAAAAAAAAACCTTAAAGCATAGAAAACATCAAATATAAAATCACATTTCTGTGGTCCACGATAAGGCAAATATGGGATCATCCATAGTTATTTCTGATACAGTATCATAAACAGGAAAGGAGGGGTGCTGTGCCTGGGGCATGCACGGTGAAACATTGTTCTACAGGATTCAAAGCTTTCCTGATCCTCAGTCATGCCACAAATTAAATGATCATATATCACTCCTTCCCATTGATTTTAATGTAAGGTGTCTGGTAAATAAGAAAGTAAAACCCAATTGGGAATAACCCATCAGATCTCTGGAGGTATAGAGAACTGTAGGGTGGAACTCTGTAACAGACAATGGGTTTTCTCTAGAACACTTGCATATTTGTAGGTATTTCTTTCTGATTGATATATCCTGTTTAAAACTCAGAATATTCTGAGGACTCTCTTTATTAGCTGGTCCATGGTCCATGTTGTAAGACAATCAGGAGAGGCTTTTAAAGTGCCTTGAGTACATTAATTCATAATGGAGAGAAATCCTCTTGCATTGAGATATTCTTATTCTGCAATCCCCACTCCCATGGAAGTGCTATGATGCAGAAATTGTACTCTCTTTAGTACGACCTCAAAGTTTAGCATTGTTGTGTTGTGTTGTGTTGAGTTTGCTTTCTATTTTTTTTACAGTACGTTCATTGTATGATACTTGTGCTTCAGTCTTGTACACTATGTTGATAGTGAACACTACCTTGATAAACAGGGTTTGGAACATTAAGCCACTTCCAGTGGAAAAACCTGGCTGTGCACTTTATTTTAAATGTTGTATTTTTTTTTTACATTTAAAAATAGATGAAATCCTTAGCTGCTGTTCCTGTAATTGAGGGGTAGGGACAACTGGGGAGAGCTGTCATCTTTTGCACCCCTGCCTAGACGTAGGATATTGTCACTGTAGTTCAGGAAGCCATACATTTCATTGGATACAATAATTAGGAAGCATTAATCTTCCCTAATTTATTACTTTTTTACTTACTATATGTTTATCCCACTTTTCAGATAACTATTATTTCCCAGAGCAGTTCACATCATACTGTATAAATAAAGGCAAGGCATATATAAGGGAAGGGGAAGTGAACCGAAAGGCGTGTGCTTGTATATCCAGTTCAGGCTAGGCTGATCTTTCTTTCCTAGTATTTTTGCCTGAATAGCAGTTTGCCATCTTAGTGTCCTGCCCTGTAGACGGAGAGCATCTCCCGTCTCCGGGCCCTTACACAAAGCAGAGCTCAGTGTGTTTATTTGGCAGGGAGGGATGACACAGGGAGCTTCCTACACTTGCCTGTTGTGCAGCCAATATCAGAGTCCAGGTTGTTGTTTCCTTGCTATGGTCTTCTTCATGAGGATGAGAATGTGCCTCCCGTCCCAAGGCAACTATGAGTAGGAAGTACATGTTCTGCATGGCCTCTGCTTATTCTCTGGCTGATGTAAGAAGACAGTTGGGTCATGTTCCTTGGATGTGGAAGCTTTAGCCAATAAAGGCTGTCAAATGCATATTCAGAAATAGGAAGATTGAATTTGTTGCCAATCCTAAGAGGTAAAAAAAGATATAGTGCATTTTTCTTCTGTTCGTCTTTGCTTAAATTCAATTTGTGACAAATACATCACTTGAACAAATAACCCTTTATTAAGTATGAATTGAACAGCAATCTAGAAAACCTTCCCTAAGGAACACAGAGTTAGAACACCAAATTCGCTGTTCTAATTAACATTCTGTCATTTTTTAAAATGTAATTTTACACAAGAAACTGGTTCTAGAGAAGGGAGGAGAGTGAAAAAGCCTAAGAAGCTGTTCAAACAATTTTCAGACAGATTTATACTGCATATTTTATGATGATCATGTTCATTTTCTACTATAAGTAAGTTCAACTGGAGAATTGGTGGCTTTGGTAATAATCTGTCAAAGAGAATGCAAAGTACTGTTAGTTTAAGTTACATTCTGCAAAGATAAGATCAAAGAGCCATGTGTCTGATGTGTAAAGTCACATTTCCTTTAAAAGAAAAATGAGGGAGTATCAGGTAGCAATTCTTTGCATAGAAAGAATTAATCTATTAAAAGAGGAAAGCCTGTACAAGAGTTGCTACATAGTTTGAGAAAAGGTATTTTTATCTTTGTACTTTCATCAGCAGCTACACCAGGAAATGTAAAAACAAAAAGAAAAATGAACTGTAATTAAACATGACAAAGAAAGTTAGATAATTATTTGGCCAAGAATTCTGGATCTATGCAGAGAAAGATGCAACCTGCAGATGGGATATTAAAATTCAAACAGTTGAAATAAATATAGAAATGGCTCATTTTGACAGAACAATACAGATAACAATCCTTTCACATGTAACTTGAATTAATTCTTAGAAAAGAGTTTTTCACTCCATCATAATGTGTAACTGACTTTTTTAGTTTTACTCTGAAGCAAACATCTTGCATCTGAATCACATGGAGCATCTTCCACTACAAATGTTGCTTTTCACATGGAGAGTGAAGCAATATGAAGGAATGAAGTTAGTGTGCTTCCTACTTTTCATAATATCTGAAGACGGCAATACAATAATCAATCCAGGAAATGCTGCATAAGAAAAATAACCTTTAAAACCAACAAACAGCCTGCACTACTTCTATTTAAAAAAAAGAAAAGAAGTAAATTGGAGTTTTTCTGGAGAAGGATGAGTAACAACTGGATTTCATACCTGATATTGCTCATGCCCCCATGGATCCAATTTTTACATCTATACTCCAGAGTATGCCTTGACAGATCAGATTATCTTTGAAGCCCCAAACCAGAGTGCATAGTTTCTGTATACACCTATTTTTTTTATTTCAACTTTTTTTCTTTCAACTCTTTTTTTCCCTAACAAGTTCTTGTACCTCCAATAACCACAGATACAGTAAGTATTTAATTATCAACCAAAGAAAGTTAAGTGGACAAGTTTGTCAACTAACCAATATAATTTGCTTTTATGCTTTTAAGAGCAGTTTGATTTGTAGAAATCGGCACGTTATATTCTTCACGGCAAAAGTATTAGAATTATAATCTGCTAATCTTCACAGATCAGAATGCTGCTAATGCACAGAAACAGGAACATTAAGCGCACAGGACACCATATACAGTATCTGTGTCACAATATACCAAGTCTGATAACATAGGGACCCATCTGGCCAATCTGCTTATTTCATCAAAATAGGGTTTGGGGCGGGGGAGGGTTCATGCAAAGCATTAAATTTTTCTGTGAACATCTACCATCTGTAATTACTGTTTTCATAGATCTGATTCTAAATAAAAAAAGATGCTCCTTCCTTCAGGTATCTACCGTGTCAGTAAAAGAGCATAAATCAAAAGGGCAGAGGCACATATCCAAATGTCAAGTTTTATGATACAACTATTCTGAAGTACTAAAAAGAGCTGAAGATAATAACTATATTTTAATGGTCAAAGTGCTTAGAAGGATGCTCGTATCTTCTGTTTTCACACAGAAAAAGGGATATACTTGATGTTCCATGAATGATGGCATACAAATGATCAGTTTGTCAAGGGTGAAATATGGCCAAATAAAATTTCAGTGTGCTATAAGCAGGGTAAAAATGAATTTCTCTTTCGATTGTATTGCCCCAGCAGAAATCAGTATGAGGAGGAGGAGGAGGAGGAGGAGGAGGAGGAGGAGGAGGAGGAGGATGAGGAGGAGGATAGCTACAGAACCTCAATATCTATACCTTCACAGTTGGTCCCATGCAAAAAAAGCCAGCTGGGACCTAATGACAAAGATGTTACTTGTTGCTATTCCATTACATGACAGCCTAAAATACTGAGCCTTTTGTTTCCCAAAGGAGTGAATAACAGCTATTCATTGATAGAGGCTAAAGATAAACTGCAACTTCAGGACCACCTCTTGGATACAAACTAAACCTGCCTACCCCTCCACCAAGATCCTCATTCAAATTGGCCATTCCGCGAAAGGAATACCTTCTGCTCATGTGAAGCACTGGGATTCAACAAAGAACAAGGATTTGTACAAGAACAAGTGGGCAGAAACTGTCAGCCCCACTAGGTAGACCAGACCAAGAAATTAATTCCACAAGAACATGACTTCATCCGTTCTCCTTCTCCCTAAGTTTCTCATGTGTTCTTCCTCCCTGCAGAGTATCTTTTCAGGAAGCACAGCAGTGGAAGGAGAAAGGAGGAATCATGAAGCTTGTCTCACAAATCTTTCCCTCCAGTACAAGTGGAAGCCTGCTAAAGATGAGAGAGAGGGAGATATATAACAAATGTTTTTCTTTCCTCATTCTTCCTTCATTGCCCCAAAATGAGATCCTTGGATAGGGTAGAACATTTTGGATGTATTGTCTTTTGTACCACGCATCCTAATAGGTTACCTGCCTTCCTGTTTAGTTGATATTGTTGAATATTGATATTCATCTATATCAGTTTTCCCAAACATGACAGCTTTTAGAAAAAGTGGGATAAACCTCCCAGAATTCACAGCCAGTTCACCAGGTATTCTGGGAAGAACAGCCCAACACATTTGGAGATCAACATATTGGGATGACTATTGTACAGTATCTGAATGTGGCTTATTTTTGTGGTAGCATTGTTCAACTGTAAATGGAGTAGGGGTGGGGATAGTTGATTATGTCTGTATTCTGATCTTTATGCCCATATATCCATTTCTTTTCCCCACCTCCAGAAATGACAATCCAATAGAATGAACCATGTAATCCCTCTGTAGCAGATCCACTGGGATTAAGGGATTAAGCTGTCTCTGAGATCTGAAGTCTGGGATCTACTTAACAGCAAGTGAGCCAGTTTGAGCCATATGAGCATCCCAGCTTTAGGGAGGAAGAAAAGCTATATAAATTGCAGCTGGAGATGGCATACAAATACAGTTTGCCAGTTAAAGTGGCCTTCAACAGCAAGCATGAAGGCATTCAACATTAGGCAGTTATTCTTATTTGGAATATGTTATAAGTGCTTCAGTGTGGGGCGTGATGGCTCAGTGGTTAAGACAACAGGCTTGTTGATGGGAAGGTCGGCGGTTCGAGACCCGAGCACTGTGTGATGGAGTGAGATCCCGCACTCGCCCCAGCTGTTGCCAACCTAGCAATTCGAAAGCATGCAAATTCAAGTAGATAAATAGGTACCACTTTGGTGGGATGGTAACAGCGTTTCGCACGTGTCATGCCGGCTACATGACCGCGGAAGCATCTTCGGACAGCACTGGCTCTTCGGCTAAGAAACGGAGATCAGCACCACCCCCTAGAGTCAGACACGAGTGTGCAGGGGAAAACCTTTAACTTATGAGTGCTTCTAGATGTCTGGCAGGTGTCAAGGGGGAAACGGGTAAAGAGGAAGTCAGTCAGGGCCAAGAAGAAGTCTGACACAGAGCCTACAGAAGAAGGAAATGGACAGTTTAGATCTTGGGTAGTACGGAGGATTAATTTCATGTATGAGGACATGTACATGACATAAGCATGAAGAAAAGCATAGAAATGAAAGGAGCAGACAAACTGAAACTGCCTGATGACCCTGGAGGGAGAGGAGACAGATAATAGAAATCAAATGGTTGTCTTTTCTTTGGTGTGAAGGAAATATCATTGTTAAATATTAAATATTAAATAAATATTAAATATCATTGTTTATGTTAGATGGTATTGGTATCTACAATCAGGGTGGCTATAGAATCTGGTTAGTAGAGAGGAATGTAGAGGCACTTGGATAGCCATAGTAAGGTCATTCCGTAGTATTATCAGACACTAACATTCCAGTTGTAAAGGTCACAGTATGATTTACATTGCTTTCTTTATCATTCCTATGTATCATTTCTGCTGGTAAATAACCTGTAACCTTGCTTAGTTCAGGGCTCTTCTGGTTTCTTTTGGCCAGGAGCCCAGTGATCGCTGCAGTTGTGCATGCCATAAAGGATGTTTTTTTGCATCTCTCTCCAAACTCTTTGGTTCCTTATTTAAGTGGGCATTTTCCCACAACAGTAAGCAACCTGGCATCCTCCCCTCCTACACCTAGTGTAATGACTCGGGCACTAAGAAGAAACATTAAATTTCAGGTTAGATATAGAGTCAAATTATACAGGTCTGTATGTCCTATTTTTGGATGTGATTCTGGCATATAATATATCAAAGGATAAAACAATATAGTATACTTTTTTTAAAAAAAAAATGCTTGTTGGTTCAAAATTGCAACTCATCCACAATTCTTCTCAGAGGAAATATCTCCTTTAAGGAGATTGTTCCACTTGCCATTTTTGTGCGGGGAATCATAGTGTGACATTCCCTTGTCTGGACTATGTTTTTTGCAAGTTTGGGAGGACAGGTTAAAACTGGTTGGTTTTAGGACAACCCTTCCCCAGTGTGGCACATTCAGATGCATTGGGATTTCCATTCCCAGAATTCCAGAGCATAGCTATAGTGATAATGATGATCTCCATTTGGAACTGTTCCATCTGTTCCACAAATACTTCTATGATTCTTTCCAGTGATAATCTTTTAGGGGGGAAAGATAGGTGCAGGTTAACAAAAACAACTTGACATATAACAAATAAAACATATTGTGGCTTAACCTGATGACATGGTTTATACAGAATGAGAAGATAAGGGCTGGACTCTCACAAACATTTGAACCACAAATTATCAGACCCCATTTTAGACTCATCTATCCATAGAGTAACACTAGGAGTATTATCTGCAAATGTCACACATTTGTTAAAAAACTTTTTGTTGTTTATTCGTTCAGTCGCTTCCGACTCTTCGTGACTTCATGGACCAGCCCACGCCAGAGCTTCCTCTCAGCCGTCGCCATCCCCAGCTCCCCCACAGTCAAGTCCGTCACCTCCAGAATATCATCCATCCTTCTTGCCCTTGGTCAGCCCCTATTTTTTCTAAACCCTGTACATTTATAGTCATTCTTCTATAAATTGAAAGATGATGGCATTTGCACTTGTAATAAGAGAGATGGATTTCATTTCCCCCTTTTCAGACCAAACTAAGAATCTTTCCCCTTCTGTGTGTTGGCATAAATTATACCAGCATGAAATTTGCTCTCCTCATTGCTGATCCCTATCTTGACTCTTCCCAGTCCCTTCTATCAGTGGACTTCCCTCCTAAGTTACGGATAACAAAGCATAACCAATTTTATTTACCTTGCAGATGTCATTAGACACTGTCAGCTTCAGGGGAAAAACACAAATACCAGTGCAGCTAAGAATGACTTAAACCTTTCTCATTCATGTACTGGAAAAGAGATGAAGGCACTCTCATGGGGGTATGGCAAAAAAAAGATATTGCCAGGGCATTTTTGTGCCATGTTTAAGTGCAACTGAGGAAGGCTCCTAACACTTGCAGATTTATTCATATATGCCACTGGGAACATATGTACATCAAATACATCTCTCTTCCACAGGCCAACTCTGAATGGATTTCAAATCAAATTAATATAAATAATATTGAATACTGTAATGAATAAAAGCTGGACCAAAGTTAGATCAATAACATGAGACATGTAAATATCACATTTTAGAAAGATAAGGGCTATTTAAATTGTGTCCTTTTATCTTTCAGAGCAAGTTCTGAAAAAGCAGACCTGCAGTTCACAATACTGGTAGGGTGATATCATTAGGACTACAATGTAGCATTCTCCTAGAAGTAAGTTCTACTGAACTTAATAGGACTTTAGTTCTTAAAAGACATTGTAATGTCTCTACACATCATCAGAAACTCATTTTCCAACTGTTTTTAAAATAGCTGCAGGAATTCTTTTAGGTAACCTGAAGAAGAACATATAGATGAATGAACATTGATGGACTACTTTTACAAATAATTATATGTTGGGTAGCCCACAAAGCTGAAGCATGCAGTGAAGAAATAGAGAGGGACCTGTGGCTGAAATGATTTTGATTTGCTGGGCTCTTTAAACACATTGATTGTCCTTCACTTTGCCCTAGAGCATAGCTTTCCAAATTGTGTGTTGCGACACGCTACTATGTCGCCAGCAGTGTCTCGGTGTGTCGCCAGATGACCTGGAAGTGCTGACTGGGGGGGAACCGTGGGGAGGGGTTTACAGGCGGGAGCCAATCGCGGGGGCGGGGAGCCCTGTTATTACTGTGTCGCGAAATGATGCATGTCTAAAAGGTGTATCACCAACATGAAAAGTTTGGAAAGCTCTGCCCTAGAGACAACCAACAATAGTGGCTGGGTCACACCATCCTTTTCTTTTGCTAATTTCCTGAAGCAGCTAGAATAAGATGTGATCTTTCCCAATTGTTAAAGTATACATGTTTGTTCACAACAAACTTTTGGAACTGTAGGCAGTTACTTCCTTTACTTTATGAGATTTCAGTTATTTTACACTATAATGCTGTCCTGTTACTAATTTTGAAGTGGGCTGAGCTGAAAGGCTATAGAGATATTTTTTTCTTGCCATCCATGTAGATAATGCACTCTCACTTCAGTTTTACCCAGAGATTCAGTACTTTTGATTCGTACTCTCCCTAGTTTTAACTATATTAATATAGTTAATTAACTATATTAATATAGTTAATTAATCTATCACACTGGACAAAGAAACAATAACAATGTACTAACTAAATTTCATTTATTAAATTAATGTCCATACACATTGTGATACTGTGTATCTAGCTGCTTCTTTGAACAAAGAGGCAAGACTTTCATGCTAGTCAATGCAAGTGGTCTTCCTTTTTTGTCATATTGCAGTAACGAAGATCCCATTCTGTTCTTCCAGTGTTTCATTTTCTTTATGATGATTTTCTTCAGTTTCTGATCTATCTGCAGTGGCAAAATGAGGGTGATGGAGATAGATCATATATCAGTTAGTCTAAAATAAACTCGATTTTTCTTCCATCAATATATGGTGTTCTAATCAGACACCTTTTGTCTGAAGTATCTTTTCATAAATGATTACCATGTAATTTATACCCCACTACTTTGAATTAATATAATGGGGGATCTATATGGAAACCAAAATACATGAAACTGATTTTTCAGTGTAGTGCTGCATTCACTACATTTCACTGTATGCATTAGCTGCAGCTGAACAGAGGAAGTTTTATAAAATCTATAGTACTAGAAGTTCAATTGGTGTTGCCTTTCAAGTGGAGCTAACTTTATCCATATGTAGTGGTGCCCTAGTAGGTGATGGATAATAGTGAAGTATAGAGTGATGTATAGTGATGTAAGTTATTAGTGAAGCTAACTGGCAGCTTTTAATGTAGCTCTAGCTAATTCTTCATCCTCATTTAGGCCAAGAGCTAATTGTGAGTGCTGTTTACCAAAAATTCATTCATTCCCTAGGTTTTGTAGGCTGCTCCAATCCAAAAGGACTGTAAATGGCTGTCATTCCCTTCTTACAATAACAGGATTAAAATACAAAAACAGTATAATAAAATAATTATTCCACTAGTGCTTCTGCGGAAACAGATTCTATGTATTATCCTTCTTGTTTTCTATTATCATTGAATCTATTGCCATATTTTCTTCTTTTGGTAGATCTCTGTCTGGACGCATAGTTGGTGGAGTCTGGTGGTTTTTTACTTTGATCATCATCTCATCTTACACAGCCAATTTAGCTGCATTTTTAACAGTAGAGAGAATGGTGTCTCCCATAGAGAGTGCAGAAGATTTGGCCAAGCAAACAGAGATTGCTTACGGGACTTTGGATGCTGGTTCTACTAAAGAATTCTTTCGGGTAAGAGAAATTAGTTCTGATTTTTGTGTACAAAGCGAGACTCATGCTAGCCCAGGAAATATAGCCCATGCAGGCTTCTTCCAGATACCATAAATACCCTTGAAACATGGAGTAATTATACGCTTCCACAGATTACTGAGTAATTACACTTAAGCAGCATCAAAAGTAATTACCCTGTGACTTGTAGCTCAGGTTTAGAGAATAATAAATACTTAGTTAGCTCTGTAATTTAATGGCACCATTTACAATATGCAAATACATTGAAGTTATTCAACAGCAGCTTATGTACCAAGCCACCAAAAGTACACTTCCCT
Source organism: Charina bottae (assembly GCA_023362775.1). Lineage (NCBI taxonomy): Eukaryota > Metazoa > Chordata > Lepidosauria > Squamata > Charinaidae > Charina > Charina bottae. The sequence goes on along the minus strand of JALMGJ010000002.1, from coordinate 87,356,582 downwards.
TCTGTGGTCTAGTGTCTTCTGTCTCTCACTTCTCTCTAATGTTCTCTCCAGTCTTCCTACTCAGTTTGTGGAGTGCAGTACAGTTCTGTTGCTTTTATTCTCAGTCCCACGAGTTTGACTAATACGGAGTCAGAGCATTTGAGTGCTGCCTATTCCAAGTGGCAGTAGTTTTCCAGGAGTCTTTCCTAACCCAAATATCCTTTAAACAGGTAACAAGTCACCAGAGATTTGAGGAATTCAAACTGGAATGCCTGGCTTTCATGCTATATGCTTTGCCACTAAATTACAAATCCTCTTTAGGATTAGAATTTAGCAAACGCTATCATTTCTAACATAATTCCTGGAATTCGGCCTTTAAAATAGCTTCTATAGTTATAAATTATTTTTTCTTCAGTCTCCCTTCCACTTGACTTAATTTTTGTTCCATAAAATGTGCCATTGAATGGTACCAATTCATACAATCCATCCATTTCTCTGTTCACTAATATAAACCAGCCCCTAATCTGAGTAATATCCTTTCTTTAGCTGTGCACCGTGTAGGCACACACAGCCCAACAAATTTGTGTCTTCCTTGGTGTATGAATCTCTGCTCTGTGTATTAACACATGCTAAGAGCAGCGGATTTATGCTATTCTGGACAGAGATCTAAAATAGCGGTTTTTGAGAAGATGTGGACGTACATGAAGTCAGCTGAGCCCTCTGTTTTCGTGCCGACAACAGAAGAGGGGATGAAGCGTGTGAGGAGATCCAAAGGGAAGTATGCCTACCTGCTAGAGTCCACCATGAATGAGTACATTGAACAGAGAAAGCCATGTGACACCATGAAGGTGGGAGGTAACTTGGATTCCAAAGGCTATGGCATTGCAACGCCAAAAGGTTCACCACTGAGGTAGGTAGACTGAATATGTTGTTTCTTTCCCTTCATCCCCAGCAGTTGACGCATCCATAAACATGCTGCCAATTTTCATTACTACAATGTAGCTAATAAAACTGGGGGAGGAAGGAAAAAAGAAAAGTAATTATGAGCAGGAAAGTTAACTGCCAGAGTGCTTCTAAATGGTGATGGGACTTCCAGGATTCCTTAATGCAGTAGTCTCATTCCCTATATTTGTTTCTTTGTTAAATGGGTCCAAACTGTGTAAGAACAAAAGGAATTCGTGACATACTGGCTACTGCTTAATGGGGCATTATTTTGAAATAATGTGATTGTTTTCTGGTGTGCATGCCACTCATGTAATGTCTATTATAGCCCTTGTTTGGTTTGATATCTTAAAGAGATTATAGTGGTAAAAGTATCTAGGTATGTGCATGTCTGAGCAAAGATATACAAATCTATATAGGACAACTAAATGGAAAAGCTAAGTGTTTTCCTGCTAGGTAGACAACAAATAGGGTTGTTAGCAACTGATAAAGCCTAGTTAATAACATGTACTGGACCCAAGTGTTGTAAAAAGATGGTACATTGGCCATAAGGCTATAGAGAGAATATAGCAGCCACAGTCATACAATACAGGATGCAAGTGGATAAGCCACCAAGACAGAAAAGACAATAGCTATGCAGAAAACAAAGCCTGCAGATGGGATTGGGTAGAAAGTAGAATTACAGGGATCCACCAGTGTTTTAACTACACAAAGAAAGCATATCCCATGTTATCAGCCACAAAATCTGAATAAAGTAACAAATATGTTTGGATTTTCTCACTACAATACTCAGTGGGGGAAAGACAAGAACTGCCAGAAAAAGGTTTTGATAGAGCCTTGAGTTTTAACAAAGAGCAAAATAGCAAAATGTGATTTGCAATATTCATTTTCAATGTAGATCCTAAAGGTTATATTAAAATATCTTCTTTATTCTCTTTAAAAATGCAAATACGCAGAGTGTACACAGTCACAGAAAGAGAGAGAAATGCTAATGTTGATTTCATCTTGTTTTTCAAAATGTCCTTCTGACAGGTCAATAGAGTGGGAGAAGAATGAGTTAGAAATATTTGGTCTTGATTTACATTCCAGTTCAATAGAAGCAGCCGAGAGAGAACACTTTGCTTTTCCATTGGGTCTAATGGTGTTTTTTTATACATATGGTCTCAGTTTCTGTCTCATTATGTTTGTTATTTGTGGTCATTTTAACTTTTAATCTAATGCTATATGCTCTTCAGACAACATCTGGCATCTATCTCCACTATCGGGAAATACCCAGGAAATGCATCTTATTTTGCGACTGACTGAGTGTTCCATCAAAGTCAGTAGAAATTTAACCATTGAAGTCAATCGGATCAGAATGTTTTATGTAAGGCATCCATTTTACAGGTGATTCCCCAGATGTGATGGATCATTTGGGTGGAATCTACGGACATCAATGAGAAATATATTATTAATTTCAGGTCATTCTCACATTTCTAACTGGTTTATGTTAAATACTGCAATTTCCCTTGATAGTATAAAGTTTAAGTGAGAACTATATCCAAGTTGGTGTGTTAACATCTGAAGACTTAATTTCGAAATGGAACCATGAGAAATCATACAAATCAACATATGAGGCCGTTGCCGTCATCCAATACGAAGAGAGTGGTTATGACTAACATGAGAAGATGCTGAAATAATGTATCTAATTCTATGGAAATTGGTCTTTAGCACCCTAGATGAAAACCAGAACTATCAAAGAGTGGCTGGATAGTAAAATTATCCCTGACTACTGTTTTAAGCATTTTAACATGTAACAGTTAGATCCTGTCCTTTGATCAATAATTCTCAATAACTATGCTAGAATACAATAATAACAGCACATGTGCCTATTCATACACACAGATTCCAAACCCACATACCAAGAGATACAGCCAAACCCACATACCAAGAGATACAGCCAAAATATCGCAGGCAATTGTTAGAAGAAGTGGGCTGTTCTTTCTGCCAGGGTGGGGGGGAAAAGTTTGTTGCAGCTACTTTTTCTGATAGAAGGCCAGGCCAAATATAAACAGAGAATTGCTTATAGCCCTGAATACTAAAAATTTCAGTAAATCTCTCAGATTAGATTCAAAAGTACCGCTGATTGGCATCAAGGAACTACGGAATAAAAAGATCCTTAACATTTCCTAAGGAAATAAATCTCTAAAAACAGTGCTATACAAAGTGAAGGACTGATTTTGTTCCTTTAACAATTTCACACTATAGGTTAATAAAATGAAGTAAAGCGTCCACAACTGATTTCAGATCCTACAATAAATTTGGATTGTGCCTATAAATCAGCCATCAACTTGGTCTAAATTAAAGCTTATGCCATCTATATCAAAAGATAGGCAAAAGAAATCTGTACTACCTATAGTAGTACCTCTGGACCGCCCAGAGTCCCCAGGTATGGAGGAGATGGGCAGTGATACAAATTTAAATAATAAATAAAATAATGTATTGTCGAAGGCTTTCACGGCCGGAGTTCGATGGCTCTTGTGGGTCTCCCGGGCTGTGTGGCCGTGTTCTGGAAGTTGTGGTTCCTAACGTTTCGCCAGCATCTGTGGCCGGCATCTTCAGAGGGCAGGAGCACAGACAGAAGCGAACAGAGATTTCACTTCTGTCTGTGCTCCTGCCCTCTGAAGATGCTTGCCACAGATGCTGGCGAAACGTTAGGAACCACAACTTCCAGAACACGGCCACACAGCCCGGAAGACCCACAACAGCCAAATAAAATAATATCTACCCCACTTCTGGAGTGTCCTAAACATTTAATCAGATTTTCATATGAGATTGTTTTAAGATACTAATGCTGACTTAACAATATCAGTAGTTTTTAAAAACGAACATACAAGCTCTGTATAATATGCGGAGGAAACAGGTACTGAAATGCAAGCCTATAGTAACTTCCAAACAGCATGGCATAAAATTATGACAGCAATAGTTGGGAAAAATGAAGAGAGGACCCTGTAGACAAATAGCTTCTCTTATCCCATCACCACTTTTTCTGTCCTGTTACTGGAGCTTATAGAATCCAGTTAGCTGACACCAGAACACTGTTGATGCTGCTACACCTCTGCATGTTGAAGAGGGAGAAGGGCTAACTGAACCAGTTTTTGTCATGTAACCAGTGTAGCTACGTATATAAGATCCAGCCCATTGACTTCAATGGAATCCTGAGAATTTAAATCAGAAGAGGATCTCCTTTTTTTGTCTTTGTCTGTTGTGAAATGTCTGAAGTGTTCTCTCAGTTCTGTATTGATTTGAATGTTACACTTCTTAAATTGATTTTTTTTCCTTTTTGTTCCTTAAACAGAAATTATTAATAATCATTGTTTTTATATGTCTTTTGTGACATGAGGATCACTCAGGAGGAATAGGCGAGCCAGACTCCCTCCCCCTATTCTAAATTATTACACTGATTTTTATTATTATATTGAAACAGCCAAATTATTGAGTTTACAGCTGCAGCTGGGCAAATGATTCTCCCACTGTTCCTGCACTTCATTCTTTCAGAAACTAACCCTGCGCCAATTTGGATCAAATTTTATTTCACCACTAGAGCAGCTGTAGAAGATGACATCCTGAGTGAGCATTTGTTGCTTAAAGCAAAAAAAGAAAACAAATCTCCGTTGTAATTCTGTTCTCTGTAGCATTTCTCCCACTCGCAGGGAGTGTTACATCACTCGCCATCCCCGCTGTTATTTTAATTGTAAGGGATACAGTCTTACTGGGGGAGAATATTGGATCAGACTAAAGGGTGCTGGTTCACCGATCCCTTGTTGTCACATGACTTTCCGAGTGTTCTCCGCCTGTTACTCATCGAGTGTTATCTATTCATTTTAAAGAAACCCAGTAAACCTGGCAGTGTTAAAACTGAACGAGCAGGGGCTTTTGGACAAATTGAAAAACAAATGGTGGTACGACAAGGGCGAGTGCGGCAGCGGGGGAGGTGACTCCAAGGTCAGCCTCAGTAAGAAAACCTAGTGGGTATAAACGGCATGGATAGTAACCAGCAACCACACTGCCTTTGCTTTCAAACACTTGGGGAGAGCAAACCCTCTTAGACACCTCTCTCTCTCTCTCTCTCTCTCCCTCCCTCCCTCCCTCCCTCCCTCCCTCCCTCGGTGAGGACATGTGCTCTCCTTGATGAATGATGACATGGGAAAGGAGTACATGGGACTAGATGTGCCTGCAGGGCCATTGTTGCAACTCTTCTTTTAGAAGAAGGGGTTCAATCACTGCTGCTCATAACACTAAAGCTTTCGTAGGATCACATCCCTCCTTTCCCCACTTCCCACCCTTAAAGTTTGGTTGGATCTCTTGAGCATGATCATGGATAGGAGACTGAGATACTGTGCAGGGCTCTGCTTAGGCTGATTGCCCTGCAGATGTTAAGGGTCTGCAGTTGTCAGCATTAGCAAGGCCATTTGCAAGTATCTGTTGGCAGACGGCTGAGGTTGCTGGTTACTCAAAGTGATATAGTAATACTCATCTTGCTATGTTGGAGAAAAGAAGGGCAAGAATGTGTTGGGAGTGGTGGGGATGGCTGGGATGCTGGAGGAGGGCGGGGCGGCCAGATGGAGTATTCAATTGTATCACTTTGTCAATGTATAACTTGTATAATGAATGCTGTGAATGAACTGTCTGTGCTGAATAACATAAAATAACATTGGTAATGTTATTTATGTTATTTCCCCCCCTGGTTTGAAGAGGTCCTGTAAACCTAGCGGTTTTGAAACTCAGTGAGCAAGGCGTCTTAGACAAGCTGAAAAGCAAATGGTGGTACGATAAAGGGGAGTGTGGAAGCAAAGACTCCGGAAGTAAGGTCAGTTATCCCTGAAGAGGTCATGCCTACCCATTGAAAAAAAAAGTGTATTGCCAAAGTCCCCTTGGCCGTAGTAGTACCAGAGTTTGGAACCTCATGGCAGGCAGATTGCCCCCTTGGAAAGGGACAGATACTCTTCATGTACAGAGTAATATTACTTTAATATGCACACGTAGAGGGCAAAGCAAAATAACAGGTGCCGTGTAGAATGGGAACAAAAAATGGCACTATAGGGAGGGTAAAGGGAAAGGTGATCTTAATAGCACTGTAAGGAGAAAAGCAAATACAGCATCACTCTCAAGTATTTTGAAGGGGAAAAATGATTTCCTGAGTGGAATTTTCATTCAAGACGATGTGGCGTAAGTTTCAGAATCCAAGTACAAATCACATCGTGGCTCTTACAAATGCTAACATTACAAATTATATTATATTAGCAAGCTTGGTGTAGTAGTTAAAGGCACAGGGCCAGAAACTGAGAAACTGTGAGTTCTAGTCCTGCACGTAATGAGATGGGTGACTTTGGGCCAGTCACTCTCTCTCTCAGTCCTAGGAAGAAGGCAATGGCAAGCTACTTCCAAAAAATATTGCCAAGTCAACTGAAAGTACTTGTCCATGTAGTTGCCAGGAATCAAAGCTGATTCAAAGGCAAAATATATATAATTTAGCAATAATATTGTTTTGCCTAGATTCCAATTATTTATTTTAATGTTTCTAGATTGCTTCTCCATAAAATAACAATGAAAATTAGTACAAATCCATAGTAATCACAGAAAAACTAAAGTACACTCTTACAAACAATTGCAAATAAAAATACAGCATATGGTACACAGTGTCCCCCTGCCCCTCCTCCCCACATATAGAGGGCTACAAAACAACAAAATGGGAAGAGGGATCTAAGTCATATTCAAATGGACCAGGGAAAAAGGCCATTAATAGAAGGATTAAAATAATCTAATGCATAGAGATAGCATTGGGAACCATCTAACTTAAATAAATTGTTTATATATCTCAGACGTCATTATACATTCATTTCCTGTTTCTTGTTTTTTATATATATCCTCTTGAAATGTTTAATTTTAAGAAAAGGGAAAGGATAAAAGATATTTTTAAAAATTGAAAAAAATAGCATTGGCAGTCTGAGGACTTACATCTATGGATCTAAAACAAGCCTGTCATGGATTTCTATTAGACTGAAATGTGTGGTCCTCCAAAGAGGACACCACCATGGCTGAGAGGAGAGTACGATGCCATCCATCATTTTTCATTAGAACGCTGCATTAGAAAAATGTAGTATACATTTATATAATTAGAATAAGTGTATTTTTTAAAGAAAGCGACTGAACGAAAAAACATAAACATATATTAAGAATCTAATTTTTAAAACACCACAAAGATCTTGGATGCAGAGACAGTTCTGTGACAATTAATACAAGTATTTCCTTGGATTTGGAGAGTGTTTAATTAAAGTAATATAGTGTTGTAAAGAGAACCCAAGTTTTAGGAAAGCAAATGAATAAAAGAAAAGCAATAAAGTAGAGGGTATTTTCCAGGTTTTAAAGTAATGTGAAGAGAAATAAACTACACATCTGAAAGGCAAGAGAAATCAACAATACATTTTTTTGAAGAACTAAGCAAATAATATTTGGAAGTAGGAGAATAGAATCAGGATCAGATCAGTTCTGAAAATAATCTTGAATGTTTCCTTTGCGATGTAATCATATTCATCATCTCTACTTAGAAGTTAATCCAACTTCTAATTGTTCCAAGACTAATCTCTAAAGAAGTGTAGGATGATAGTCTTAGTGAACACTCATGGAAAACATGATTAGCAGTGGTAATACCAGTGGTCATCTCCTTTACCTTGCCCTTATTTTTAACCTCTTGAAGTGAATGGAAATATGCTATTGTTTCTCTTTTTAAAATCTAATGTGATGTATGGCTAACCCACCCCAAAATGCACTTTGCATCTACTTTGCCAGTGCTTCAATTTTTTATTTTTGATTCCACCAACAGTTAACCATGGAAATAAATAGGAAAGTCACTGTGAAATAAAATTGAAAATTCAAAGAATGGAAAGATAATACAGAAAATAATAATGGTTGGAAATATAGCTCTTGTATTGGCACCTCAAAAAGAAAAGAAAATTTAAACAATCCAATGTGTATTTCAAATTCTGAATTCTACCCTGAGACCTGTGTTGCAGATGCCTCCCTCCCCAACCCAACCCTAGTCAACAGATATTCAACAGAAAATATAACGGAGGCAACGTTTAACCATCCACAGACAATAGTATATTACAACTCCCAATACTGAAATAGTTAACTTACTAAAATATTAAAAACTACAAGAGTACAATACCCTATTTATAAAGATATGAATATTAAGATGCATCAAGAGCTATAAATTTTCCTTGTCATTCTTTCTGACATTCAGCTAATCACTAAAGCCCCAAATTGGGTCAAACTGCAATCAGAAAATTAAAGAAATCCGTGAAAGAGCTTTGATGTAGGCAGATTGGCAGCTTTTTGGCTTCTCATTCTGTTTTGGCCCATCTCTTCTCAATTTCTTTGTTAACTATTTTCTCCCAAATGATGAGAGTAGACCCAGGCAGACCACTTAAGTATCTCCATACAAAGAGCATCCCAACTTTCTTCTTCCCAACTGGCTTCTTTCTGTCTACTCCCACCCACTCACAACTCAGCTGTCAAAGCCTGAACATAATATAATTCCCTTTCCTCTCCTATTGCTTGCCCTGTATGTTAAACATGGTAATTCATGCTACGTGCCCTTCTGCCCTGCATCTGTTCTAAAATCTGTGGCTGTGTGTACAAAATCCAGCTGCCTTCTAGAAGTGAATTACTCATTCAAGGACATTAGCCTCATAATACATAAATAGTGCCAGGTAAATAGGTTTTTTTCCCTAACAGTTGCTATGTCATTTGATGAAAGAGAAAATGCTTTAGAAATTATTGCAAAGGAAAAGACAAATTCAAAAAACATTATTATAGGTGAAATGCATATTCTTGTACTATAAGTGATAAGGTAACCAAAAGATGTGTGTGTGTGTCTGCATGTCTGTGAATGTCTTGTCTTTCATTGTCCAGTCATCTGCAGCCTCCTTGGCTTCCTACATAACAATTAAATCCCAATGAAAGCTTCTCCTTGGATTAATTAATTAATTAATTAATTGTTTGTTTATTTATTTTGCAGTAGCAATGGTACTGTTCCTACTAAGGAGGAGTCCTGCCCTTGAGAAATTGGAGGATTTATCTTTCTTCTAGAGAAATTGAAAGAAATTATCTATCCAATTTCTTGGCACATAAATAGCATAAAGAATTTCAAAAGGCCATTTGTTCCTAGATCTAATATATAATTTATTTCTTCTATTGCCTGTCAGTCCAGTTTCACACTACTATAACAAATAGTGTTCTGTACGGTGCCTGACACCATCATTCAGCGTTTCACAGCAGCAGACTTCCCACATTGCTAGTGCAGCATGTCCAGAAGGAAATCAACTTGCTCTTCTCCTTCATCTCTAAAGGATTCTCCTTAACTGAGCACCAAGAGCTTATTCTCACCAAATCTATGACTATAAACTCTTCAGTGCTTTTAAGGATCTTAAATTCTGTTTTAGGAGATGGGGGAGGAGAGGTCAAGCCAAGCCCCTGACTTGTGAGGTCCCACAGGACTTGATACTCTCATCCCTCCTGTTTAAGATCTACACCATGAAGCTGCTGGTAGGGTTGTCTATCGACAGGTATTGTCAGTACACTGATCCCCCCCAAGTGATACCGTTAAGTTCTTGTCCCTGGAGGCTGTTGGGGTCTGGATGGGGAGGAACAGGCTTAAACTCAGCACTAAGGACAGAATGGCTGTGTGTTCCTGATTTTTCTGGTACCATGGATTTTCCACCTTTAGTTCTGAATGGGGTTACGCTCCACCAGACAGAACTGGTTTGCAGTTTGGAGAGCCTTGAAGAGCAGGTAGCAGCTTTGGCCAGGAGAGCTTTTACCCAGATACATCTGGTGTGGCCTGAGAGTCCACCCTCATAGTTACTCATGCCTTAGTTACATCATGTCTCTCTTCCCTGTTGTGTATTTTTTTCACAGTAAATTTGATTACTATTCTGATATAAAGTCCCATATAAATATAAATATTCCATTGATGTACCCCTCTTCCAGCAAGGGGGTTAGAGGCAGGTTTTATTGCCACACCTCTTGCTTTATCAGTGTAATGTAGTTACGCCCACACACATTGTAGAAATGGGCAGTTTTGAGAAATAGCTTCGTTGATGCCAGAAGAAATCCCTGGAACACAAAGGAATAATCAGTTGGTGAATCACAAATAAAAATGCCTAAAACAACAGTTTTCCATGGCAGTCTGCTCAGAGTGGATCCAGGGCATTGGCCACAAGCATTCAATATTCATGTCTGTAACAAAGACCAAGGTTAAATGCTTCGGTCTTGTTCTAACTGATGGAAAAGGTGAAGGGAGGCCCAGGGAACCTGTGCCTAAAGGAGTTTTTGTCAGGGTGGCATAAAACCACAACGAACAAGATGATGGATGAGCTGCCACCTATTGAAGAGAAGCGGGCAAGGACGAAGCCCGGTCACCATGGCAACAAGGCTGGTGCATTTCTCTAAGCCTGGGCTGGCTGCTTACTTTTTACCTGCCAGTCTTCCTCTTCCCTCAGATGTACCTCTCCCTCTGCAGGAGACAAGCTGTGACATTTACACTCCCACTAATAAGCTGGCTGCATGATGGGCAGGCTCCTTGGGAAAGCATCTGTCACAAAGCACAAATGGCAGAGCTCTGCTGCTCCGCAACAGGGTTTTGATTCTCTCGGGCATTTTGTGTGGGATGGGTGCCTTTCCTCGTGCGCTGTTATTATTAATGCTATTAAGTCAGGGGCTGGGATTAAAACAGCAAGTAAGGCCTTTTAGAGTCAGAAAGGTAAAGCAAGCCACAGCAGGCAGGAATTGCTTTCTTGCCTCTGCAGTGTGTGTCTGTGACCCTGGTGCCAGTTTCCAGCCAGGAAAGAACCATGACTGCAAGACAATCATCACTCCCCAAAGAACCTCTTTGCAATTAGAAATTACATCCTTCTAGCAGAGAAAATGTGAGAGCCAAGAAGCTACAAGAGCCCTCTGAAGTACTTTTCCAAGTCTAAATCTACATTGTGACATTATTTCTTTGCATCAGGCTCAGTATCTTTCTCCAGCCAAGCTTCAGCTAGCCTTGGAAATCCTATTTTGCATGCTATTTTTTGCCTGTCTTGTGCGGTTGTTGTGACATTGGGGAAAAACAGGCACACGCTCTCTAAAAAGCAGACTTGTTCAAGTCAGTTTAAATTAAGGTTGATTTAATCGATTTAAATAGAACACATATAAATGTTTTGTGATATGTCTCACTGGTACCACACATGCATGTTTAAAGGGTTAGGGCAGAGCTTTCCAAACTTTTCATGTTGGTGACACACTTTTTAGACATGCATCATTTTGTGACACACTCTTACAGCAGGGCATCATTTTGCGACACACTCTTACAGCAGGGCACAAGGCAGGCACTAGGACCTGCGTGGAATCACAGCAGGTTTGGAGGCAGCAAGGCACAAGGCAGGCACTAGAACCTGCATGGAAGCCAGGAGGCAGCAGCAGCTGCAACACACCCAGACACTGCAGCCGACACACTAACACAGAGCTTTCCAAACTGTGTGTTGGGACACGTTAGTGTGTCGGCTGCAGTGTCTGGGTGTGTCGTGGCTGCTCCTGCCTCCGAGCCCTGCCAGGATTCCGCGCAGGTCCTAGTGCCTGCCTTGTGCCTTGCTGCCTCCAAACCTGCTGTGATTCCGCACAGGTCCTAGTGCCTGCCTTGTGCCCTGCTGTAAGAGTGTGTCACGAAATGATGCCCTGCTGTAAGAGTGTGTTGTGAAATGATGCATGTCTAAAAAGTGTGTCACCAACATGAAAAGTTTGGAAAGCTCTGCACTAATGTGTCCCGACACTCAGTTTGGAAAGCTCTGGGTTAGGGTATATAACACTTATATACAAATAAACTACTACCGCTCAGACTTTAAAAACCTAGAAAAATGAGATCTGAATCCTGACATGTAGACACAACTAATCTTAAAAGTCTCATCCAATCTTCACATTTTTCTCTTGTCCATGTGTGTGCATGTGTGCATGTTTAATGTAAATATAAAATATACATTAATCTAATCCTTCAGAATAGGTTTCTGAAAAGACAGACTAAATATCCCTTTTTGTCAGATCAGTGAATAGAAGTATAACTTTTTGGCAAGTATTGTAACTAAATAAATAATTAGAGGAGACTGAAATAGTTACAATAAATAGTTCCTAGCTTAATAGCTCAAGAACATAGTTTAGTGAAGCCATCTATCTTGAGTTTGTTTTCGACTGGAGTTCCTTATTTCTATCTCAAAATAATAAAGTTCTGATTAAAATTGTTGATATAACCAAGGGATATATACATGAACATCCCTAGAAAGAACACTGATAATATAAATGTCTTAAGCCAGGCAACCAAGTTTCTCAAGACCATATTGCTGAGAATCCAAGAATAATTGGAAATACTTGTGTTTCTCTGAGAAACACACACACACACTAAATATTTTGTGTTATTTTTAAGTCTGAGAGCCCCTTATAGGAATGTTCCTGTGACTTCAAAAAAAATGTAACCTTGTTTTCAGCCTGCTCAAGCACTTTTTATGAGATTTTCAGGTAAATCCCAACAAATAATCTCATTTAATGCATGTAATATGTTTATAGTAATTTTATTAAACATTACAATTAAAAATATAAAAACTAATACAAACTAAGAAAAAGAAAAGAAAAAATAGAATGTGCAGAAAATAAAAATATAGAAAGAAAAGAAAGAAAAAATAATATAGTAAAGAAAAGAAATATATAAAGAAATGACTTCCCCCTTCATCACAATTTTAGTAACTTATCACCTTCTCTTAAAATACAACAAATGATCTCTTCTTCCCATATCTCATCTCTTATCTATAAACAAATCCTCAAAATCTCATTCAGTCCTAGTCAGCAAAAGTCCATTAAGGTTTACCAGAGATAACAACATATCTATTTTAACCTTGATCAAATAAACCAACTTTATTTCCTTCCTTTTACTTTTAACAATCTTGATCTTTAATGCCTTCAAATAATGTCCCAGAATTTGATTTCTTTTCATTTTTTTCTTTGTCCCTTCTCACAAAATCCTTCAACATTTTAACAAGTCTCTTTTGTAAATCCAATATAGGAAAGTTGTCTAGCCAACTCTTTTGGTTTGTTATTTGTATATCCCTTTTAATTATTAAGACATCAGCCAGCTTCATTTGTATATCCAGTGTAGCATCTTTTTTCATATCATTCTTGTAGCCTGTCATTTTTAAATACAGTTTCAAATAAGTCTCAGTCTTTTCTGGTAAAACTTGTTCCTCTTCCATAACATCTTTTAAACACAGTCTGTATATAATGGCAGACACTCTTAAAATTAACTTCTGGGTCCATTGTTCACAAGTATCCCTCAATACGTCCAGTGTTAAAGTATTTTGCTCCATTCTGTATTAGTAAGTCAAATTTAAGTGTTCTTCTTTAATTGTAATCTTTAGTTCCTTATGGTTCCCTCTAGTGTCTAACCTTCAAAGTCCCATCCTATCATGTTTTTTTTAAGAATTCAAAACAAAAGCATTTTCCCACAGGAAGGATTCTTATAGTTAATTCCAAACTCTTATTTCAAACCCATCTGGACCCTTAGTCTGTTTGTAAGTTTCCAAAATCAACGTCCTAATCACCCTTTTGCTGTTTATTCAAAAAAAAATTTTTTTTTGTCCTTAAACCTGTATTTCCTTAAACTATTTGCACAAAGGATCAAAGGAGACTCACCTGGTGCGGTAAAACTTGTCCTTCCAAAGGTTCCTAATAGCTGAAAATCAATTAACAATCAGTTTCCAAAAGTGATTAGAAAAGAAAGTATGCAAACCCTGTGTCCATAAAGGTGCTGACCGTGGTTTGGGCGAAGATGACTTTCCCTCATCTCCTAGAGCTCTAAACCCACCGGAGACCGCTATCTTGCGATCTCCTCACAAGGAGCAACTGTCTGGAGCACTTGTGGGCGATCCCAAGTCCTCTCCTTGTTGGAGAGGAATCCCGAAGAGCCGGTCCACTCGCCAGCTCTTCATTCCGCCACAGTCGTCGGCTCCGCTCTCAGTGGAGCCGTCTTCAGTTCGCCATTTCTTCCCTAGAAGTCCCCCTTTTATGCATGTAATAATGAGAAGAGAACCAGCTTATGAACTTACTTATTATGGATAGAGAAGATGCTTAAAATAAGTTTCTAATAAAAGTGATTAATTGATGATTAACGATTCTCTTTATCAATGAAACATTGAGTTTTAAAATGCATCATAACATAAATACAAAATCATTACTTGATTAAAGACAGAGGCAATGAAGACAGAAACTTTTAGTGTCACAGCAATCTGAATATTGAAAAAAAGGCAAGGAACATGTTAGGATTAAAACAAGCAGTTTTGATTTGTTGCTTAGCAACAGAAATTACGGGGGAAATGGTCAAAGAAGAGAAGAACAGGCATTTCCAAGAGAGGGAGTTATTTTAGGAGAGGGAAAGTGGAAACTAGTAAATACTATCTCACAGTAGCTATCTTTTTATCAATAACTGTGATGGAATGTGCCCCTGAAGATGGGGGGGTGATGTGATGGAGCTGGGAGCTGAGAGAGTAGAGAGCGCATTCCAGGCAGATAAGCGTTCTCTACTCCCTCATCTCCCAGCTCCATCACATCACACACACCCCTCTTCAGGGGCACATTCCATCCCAATAACTGAAGTTACATGGGTGAGGTTCCTCCAATTGGGTGTGCCCTTTAGATATATGGGAATGCAATTCCCATCATCTCCAGGTACTCTGGATGGAATGATAGGAATTGCAGTTCAATATGACTGGGGAGCAATATCTTGGGAAAGGCTGGTCAAGTATTTAAGGGTGATAATTACAGACATTTAGACTTAATCATTTCCAAAGATTTGTAAATCCACTGAAACATTTAATCAACTTTGTGTGTTCGGTGGGGGAAGGATATTAGTCAAAAACAAAGGAAATTGAAATGTCTTACGTGTTTTTAAAAGTGGTGACTCCCAGTGTTACCATGTTTAGCATTCCTCTTGTGTTTGTCAAGATAAAAGTTTGGGTGAACAACTTATTCCTTCCTCCCCATCCCTTCTTCCTTTTCCTTTCTCTTGTAGGACAAAACAAGTGCTCTGAGTCTCAGCAATGTGGCCGGTGTTTTCTACATCCTCATCGGTGGTCTTGGGCTAGCCATGCTGGTTGCCTTAATCGAGTTTTGTTACAAGTCCAGAAGTGAATCAAAACGGATGAAGGTGGCAACACATTCACAGGCCTTTCACACCTTCTTTATGATACCAGCCAGTCTCCTAATATTCTTTTAGAAACGGATCCAACCAGGATGGTGATTAGGACAGAAAGTCAATATTTTAGGGACAAAACTGACTTTTTTCCGACTGATCTATTTAGTGTTCAGCAGAGTGAGGCAGTTTACTGAAGATGGTTTGTGGCCAGGATTGTCAGGAGCTATGGAGAAAAGTTTTTAATTTGACGATGAGTCTGCAGGCATCCTTAATTCAGCAAGTCACCATCGATCACAACAGCCACTAAATTGCTTCTCGGTCTTTACTAAAATGGAAGTGATCTAGGCTAATTGGGTTGGCCTTGGAAAAGAGTCTATCCTTGATTAGTTAAGAACAGAGTTTGATATTTTAGCATCTAGACAAGAGAGAAAACTGCTTGATACCAGCTTGGAACGTTTTAGTTTAGTCTGTTGTACTACTGATTGGAAATAACTTTCTGGGATTTCAAGAATATTCTTGGAAATGCCAGAGAATAAACTAGGAACCATTTGCTTGTAAAGCATGCAGTAGGCCACTGCAATATTGTCCTTTCCAGTAGTACAAGTTGTTTTCAGTTGCTGCATTGCTGTGAGAATACCCAAAGAAGAGGCTGCTCAGGTTCACAAAGGTTCACAAATTTCAGATGTGTGGTTTTTGCTAATACATATATAGCTCAGTTAGATAATCTTAAGAAGCTTCACCCTTCTTATGTAACTTTGAGGCAGTTCCATTCGTACAACTGCTCAGGGTGCCCTTACATATGGAGCTTACATAGCCTTTACTTGAGTATCGCAAAAGCAGCTTATTATAGCAGCTGCATACTTAATTAAAACACTTTGTAATGTGGCTTGAACATTTTAGCTGTAATATTAATTCCTTGTCCTATGCAGAAAAGTCTTCACAAAATCAGGAAAATGTGCGGTTGTTACTTTATATTTGTAAGAAGTATCAGGTACAATACAACTTTTGCCCATTTTTAGTTCAGCTGTCTGTGAAGTAATGGAATATTTAGCCTGTGCCTTTCTTGTTGTAACTAATTTTAGTAAATTAAGTTCAGTTATTAATATACATATGTTAAAAGGATACCAGGAGGGCACTTTTCTTCCAACATGGCTTTTCCTTCTCCCACTGAGTTTTCTAATGCCATTCACAGAAATGAAGCTCTTAATCATGAAAGAAAAGTTGTGCAAGCCAACTTTGCACATGGCTGGTAAACAGCAACAACCAACATTCCTAATTGATCTGCCACATACCTTCAGATGTCATGTATCTATCTATCTGGATGAGGAATCCTAAATAACCATATCTGAGTGAAGCATTTCTCTGTGCAATATAGATAGATATCTAATCCTCTATAAACAAACCCAAATTCAACCTTTGTTATATCAGATAAGCCTGTTCCTTGCACCATTAGTATTTAGTATTTCAGCTGATCTTTGGCTATCATTCTTCTTCCAATGTCCAAGACTTTTCTTAACTGGTAAAGGACCAATAAATCAAAGACAGAAAGTCCTGAAAGTTTAATCTTTAGGTGACAGTCAAAACTGATCACATACTTAAATGGTTCAGGTTGGTGGTTGATATTAACAGTATTAAACAATTAGCAAAGTAATTAATTGTTCATTAATGGCAGAACCTGATATTATGCCATGATAATAAGAACTTGGAAAAACACATTTTCAGAAAAGAATTGGCAGGAGGGAGAGAAGGCAACCTGATTCCCCTCTCACTATCACCAATTCCTACCACTTCCTTCCAGTTTTGGAACCTGGCCAAGAAGGAGAGATGAAAACTTCTTGGGTTATTTGTTTGTTTATTTTTTCAGGCAAGAATTTGGAGGTGAGGATTAATGAAATACTATTCTGTCCACTGATTTTTCATTTTAATCAACCCTCCACCTCCATATTAGTGTTATTTAAAAAAACTAAGTGGGAATCTAAATTTCCAATTAGGAAATTGACTTGACCAAGAAGCCTTTAAATATGGTGCAGTTAATAATTTGTGATTTTCCATTCACTTTGCACATGAGCTGTTACTTTCCCTTAATTTGTGACTTACTACAACCTAAACTACAATCCTATAAGAGGATTCATTAGTCAGCCTTCCCAAGCTTTATATATTAAAGATTATATGTACATATTTTCTGTGTCTGTCATAAAGCATCTTCTAGTGATGATAGGCAAAGGTTTAAAACATGCTGATGTTGCTGGAGATAAATAAGCCTATTAGTAGCAGTCAGGAGTGTTTCCTGGATTACATAAACTGGAATTTAGAAGCAAATGAATTGCATATAGAAGTTACAAAACTGAAGTGGAGGAGGGATTGAAGAAATGATGCATGTTATTATTGTCCAGCCATTACCAAGAACAGGGGGGAGACCCCCCCTTGTTTCTCTTAAAAAGGGTTTTTGTTTGATCCCACAGCAATCAATCAATGAAGCCATACGGACATCAACCCTCCCCAGAGCATCTGCAGCAGGAACCAGCAGTGGAGAAAATGGACGGGTGGTGAGCCACGATTTTCCCCAAACCATGCAGGAGATTCCATGCATGGGTCACAACTCTGGGATGCCCCTGGGAGCAACGGGATTATAATTGGCCCTTGATGGATCTTCTGGATGAGACCAGGGTCTCCCTTGCCCCAGCAAGGGGTCAAAAGCAGACCATTCAAGAAGAGGGACAATGCAGTGGATCTTCTAGAAGAAATCAGATCCATTTCCTTTGTTTTCTTTGTGTGTGTGTATGTGTCTGTTTATTTTGCAGTAAATCCACAGGCAGAAGAAAGTACAACCTGTACTGCAATAAGGAGAGGGCAACTGGACTGAACATAATTTGGAGATATCCCTGAGACACGGTTACAGAAACACTGAGGAAGACAGCGCCATTTTGTTTTTAACTTGGTTGTTAATAAGTTCTTAGTGTGTGCAATATATATTTTTATTACTAATTCCCGTGATGTCAGGGTAATATCAGCCCTGCCCTGCTCAAAAGTTTTAAATCAGGTTTAGTTTGAGATGCAAACCATAAATGTCTACACTACTAACAGTGAAAGAGGGGGAACACTTTGAAGCAACAAGACTCTATTGTGTATTAAAATTGTTGCAACAAGCCTGAATAGGGTGTTGAAAGAGTTCTCCATTCCCCTGTCAAATGAAGGACTTCTAGGATAGTTGAAAGAGAAGCCTAATATGGAGAAAGGAATAGGAAGTTTTTTTTTAAAAAAAGGGTTGTGTTGGGTATTCAGATTTGCAAGATAAGCGGAGATTAGTGCCACCTTTATTCCAGAGCCTGAAAGTAGTTGCCTGAGTTAAATACATTATGGAAAATAAATTGGTGTTCTTGGAATTTGCATTTAACAGGCTACCACATGGACAGGTTACCAGCCAGCCACCTAAGACCAGGGCTATTTCGTATATATGGGGGAAACCAAGAAAATGTGTTTATGTATGTGTGTGTGCACATACACGTTTGTATGCATGTGCATGTGTACACACAAGCACATTTCCTTGTCTGCCTTCTCAAAAGTGAATAGGCAAATAACAGCCATTTTCTCATTCTTGCACTTCTGTACATTGTCCTTTCTGTGGCAATTTTTGAGTAGAGAAGCCTGCATTGTCAATTAATCTTAAATATCAGAACTATTTTGAATACATTAGGCTTTTTGGTCTTTCTGGACTACATCTGATGGATATCCCGTGGAGTAACTGGTCTATGTATATTTACTATGACATGAGAATAAATCAAGATTTCATTGAATGATGCCAACAAGGAAATGCATTCACCTAAATTCAGCCTTCCTCAATATTTGTTTGCAGCTGGCTCCATTAAAAAAAAAACTCAACTAAAATCAGTTTCAGGAATCAAATCCAGCAGCAGCATCTACAGAAAAGCCAACAGGCTGGTTTTCCAGCTCATCCATCATCATGAATGGAAGTGGAGCACTCAAAACATACCAGCTGGTACCCTGCTTCCTACTGAAAACTTTGTCTCTGATCCAAAACCCAAGCCTGCAATGAAATTCTGAAATTTACAGAGATGTCCAAAGCACTAGAAAGTGGACTTGTTAACAGTATTTCCCCCAGTCATGTGCACACTAGCACACCCATTGAAATAAAAGCTCCACCATGAACAATAAACTACTTGAGCAGAGCAGAACACTTTCCACTGAAGAGATCTGTGTTAAAGAGGAGTATCTCCCACTTCATCATAGGTCTGGAGGAGGCCCAGCTCTTCCTACAGTTCCCATCCTCATATATGCATTTGCCCATGACTGGATCATAACACCAGTTTTTACAAGGGGCTAAACGTTTATCCAAGTGCCGGTGCAAACTCCACAGGAATTTGTAATATCTAAGACCTGCAGATAGCAATGTGCAAAACACAAGACTTGCATAGAATGGAGGGGAAATGGTCAAGGCTTCAACACAGGCTATAGACTAAAATGACTTTGTGGTGGGGTTTGATATGAGTTTGTTTTGTTTTTCACAAGTGTGATTAACAACTGACTCTAAAACAAACGTTCATACATGATATGTGCTTATAAAGTGTCAACAACCACTGAAGTCTGATTTCTAGGAACTGATTTTGCCATTCAACACTGTGTTGTTCCATCTACTTCCTCCATTCCTCTTAAGATGGCACTTTCATAAGACTGGCAATATGGAAAATGCAGATCCCCTTATGAGGGCACAGCATGCCTAACAGCTATTTCTTTCTGTCAGTGCCACTGGAAGGCTTCTGTCTCGATCACTTCATCCAGCTATCTGTCAAGACTCAGATCTCAGCATCTGATATTAACTCTTCAAGGTCTTGTTCTTGGTGTATTATTATTATTATTATTTTATGTCTGCCTTTGATTATATTTTGAGTTCAATTCTGTGTATGTATTTATGGTGCACCAAATTCACAAGCCTGCTTTTTTGTTAAGAGAGCTTTTGAGTGTCAAGGACAACCTGATATTTCTTGTATTCTCAAGAACTTTAAAAGTTCCTGCAACTATCTTCCACCTTAAAACCCAATTTAAGCAGAGTGCAAGAGTTTCTTTCTGTATGGTCCAAAAAAAAAAAAAAGCCCCATGAAATTGAAGGAAATACAAAGCCTTTGAGGCAGAAAGAATCAGAGGCCTACCTGACAATTGTGCCAGCCAGTTAAATGGATTTGTGGAAGGACAAACGCTGTGGCAATAGGACATAAGACTCGTCTTTAAAATGTTTTTGATCAATGGAAGGGTGGGAGGAAAGAAAGAGTGATGCCGAAGAAGTGGGGAAATGTTAACTTGTAATATGTATTTTTACTACACTTTTCTTAAATATAGAATAATGGGGATTGGGGAACCCTTAAAGACATTGACATTTTCTCAACAAGAATCCATATTTAACAGTTTTGGCTTTCATTAAATTTTGCTCTTTGGTACCTGGATATATATTTATTTTTTTCATTTTAGAGTTATATTTGTTTTCACTCACCATCTTCAGTTCACACAAATGTTTTGCAGACTTTATTACCTGTCTTTTATTGATGTAACAAACAAAGAAAGAATTGCCTGGGATTTTTTATAATATGGATGCTTCCTCCATCTTTCTTCCCTAACAAGTTGTTTTGTTCCAAGACCGGATGAATGGAAGCAGAACAAAATATGTTACAATTAGTGTTTTCAAACCTTCTGCCAATATAGAAACCAAGTCACATGTGAATGTGTAAAGCCCTCTAAATTGTAAAAGAAAAAGGTCTCAATTTCTCAGAATATTTCTTCAATATCTGGAAAACTATCCTAGGTACTAGATACTGTACTGCCAAAGTGATGTTGCTTGAAACTCCAGACTATTAAAACCCAATCTGGTTTCATTTCAAACAGAGCCTAGCACTCGGGGATGGTCTAGGAACTGATTTGAAATGAACCTTCAAGGACAAGCACAAAAAATCTGTGTTAATTGGCCAGGTTTTGAAGAGTTTTCTGGCACAGCTACAATGAAGCAAGTCAAATCACATCTCTCTTTAGGAAACAGATTCTCACAGCCCAGTGGATGCAACTATAACCACTGCTGCCATTCCTGACTTGGAAGTTTATGATTGTTCCCTATAATCCCCAAACCTCACAACTAGCAATACTGGTAGTATTTGTATGCCCATGGGCTGTATGATATTTGATCATGCTAAACCTGGAGCCTTCCAAATGTGTCTAGAGGTCATTGTGGCCTGGAGTTCTGGGTGTCGGTTCTAATTTATCTGGAAGGCTCCAGTTTCAGGAAGGCTATTCTAGCTGCACCACTAATAAAAGTAGGGTCATGTCAGTATACCAAAGTTATTTTGGTGATTACTCATTCTTAGGAGTAGTTATTTCTTAGAATTGAATATAATTTGCAAATGGAGAATCTATTAAATATTTAAAGTGGTCAGGAAAAATAGGTAGTGATTTTGATTATTAGGGTGGGGAACTTGGTTTTATTTTACACTGTTGTGCACTAGAAACAAACTGACACAATTTGAAAAAATACTTCTTGACTGTTCTAGTGGATAGTTCTATACTTCAGAAGTTACAATGCTTAGCTTAGATTCTTAACTATTTGCACAGAATGCATAATTATCTTAAGTATTATAATTAAACTTTAAACAACAGCATCCAGAAAGAGAAAGATGTCCATATACTGTAGTGTAAGTTGTCAAAATAACAAAGCAACTTCTATCCATCTTATGGAGTTTATTATTTTTCCACCCAGTTCCAGCCTAGATATTCAATTGAATATTACAAATGATAAACTTTTGGATTGCACCTTTCATTGTAGTTCAGTAATTATCAGCTTTATACAATCTTACTACATTTGTAGAGTGAGTTACACAATAATGGTGTCATACATATTTTAAGTATGAGTGTCTGTTGTTTTGTTATGTTTTTTGTATGATAGGGTACTCAATTTATTCTAGGGCTACAATCTTTATCATGTTTACAAGCAGGCTAGTTCCATAATAAATCAATGGAACTTAATTCTGTGTGTATATAGTAAGGCAGAGGTGAAAAGACTTGACTGTCCAGATGTTGCTGAATTATACAGTAACTCCCAGAATATTAAGATGTTCAACATGTTGAAAGAAAGTAAGATTTAAAAGTCATCCATACTAGCCATTTCTTCTCAGACTGTGGAGTTATATATTAGATCCAATATAATTGGCGGTATAGAAATGGCATCCATGGCTGTTTGATTTTGATCATTATCTGAATACCTACAGAATAAATATTTTCTGTTTCCAGAAGTATAAACTATGCTGGCTTTATGGGACCTATTGCTACTGGTGTTATGCATGTGACATTGAAACTGTTCAATTTTATAAAACGGTACAACTATACAATACAGACCATTCCTTTGGTATCTGCTGTTTTAGGACATCCTGTCATGGAGTATAGTTATTTATATGTGTGCATGATTCCTCTAGAAATGTTCCAAATATAATTCCCAGAATTGTGAGGGCACCAGGCTGGGGAAGCTGATTTAGAAATAGTGGAGATTCAGTAGTATTCACATAGCTATGTTTCAGCCATGATCCTCTTTATTAAGATGTATTCCATCACTTGTGAATCCTTTTGAAGATGCTTATGTACTTATTTAGTGGTTTACAGGTTAACATAGCTGTCTTCCAAGCAGTTGACCTGGGTTATCACCCAGACTGGGAGGTAGGTAGGTGGTAGGTAGGTAATAAGTAGATGATTGAGAGAGGGAGAGAGAGAGAGAGAGATGGAATAGTAGTGACTAGTTGGGGGTCAATTAGCCATGGCAACAGTTGACCCAAGATAACCAAGTCTATAAGCAGCATTGCTCTTCTATGTAACTGTCACCGAGTGACATCTGTGTATCCCACCAACCCATGTTGTCTAGAATAATTATTGTATATGGTAATACATGATAAACTCTTGAATATTCCATATACAATAATTATATGCTGTAAACTTGGCAGACCTGCACATTTTATTATTTATTTTGCTTTTATTATTTAAAATGACCAGGGTAGCATATAAGTAAACAATAAGCACCAATATAAAATAGAAATTAAGAAAAAGTGCATTGCAGAAACCACAACATATTATTTCAGAATGTTGGTGGAGAATTGTATCTTTGAAAGCCTATAATAGAAAACCTTCTTGCACAAAAACCAAACAAACCAGTTCTAGTTTGCTCACCATGTCACAGCTGAAGAATGAGTGTTTTTTTTAAAAAAGAAGCAATAAAGCAAGAGACAAGCAAGCCCTGATACAAAGTGATAGCACTCATCTTTTCTGCTCATCATTCCCCAATGTGATGTTTTCTAGATATATTCAGCTTCCATAATGTCCTGCTAGTTTAGCCTTTGTTGAAAGCAACACATCTGGAAGGTACAATTTGGGGGCTGCTCTTACACATCTTCCTGCTGTTCATCTTATTCCTGTACTTGCAACAGCAGAAGAAACTCCACACTTTCCCTAATGTTGGTGCAAGAGAGTGAAGACAAAGGGATCAGCAAGCGCTAAAAACATCGCCAACTTTTTTTCCTCAAGTTAATTTCAAAATGCTGACTATTACATTGAATGGTCTGAATCTATTCCTAAAGATCTTCCTGATAGACCCATTTCACCCATAAGATCCTGCCTATCTGCTTCAGATCACTGTCAGGATCTCTGGTCATATGCTCACCAATTAGCACAATTAGTTAAACATAAGCTTTCTCAGTGGTGGACCTGGAATCACACAGTACAGCCTTTCTCCTTAGTACTGCTCAGATTCACTGCAAGCCTTTTAAAAGGCTGTAAAAATGAATTTGCTTAAATTCATCTTTCCTGAGTAGGTAATTTATGCATGACTTTGGATTCCAACAATCTCAAACTTGGCTTAATTTCCACAGTTTTACATTAAATGTGGCTTTTGTATATAAGCTTATGCCCGAACAACCTTTATTAGTAGTAAGTGATTTTACAAGGGCAGGTCTCGGAGGTGGGATAAAATATACTGTATAAATGAAGTAGTGCTTAAACACTCATTCTCTGACTATGACCTGCCAGCCCCAGCTGTACGCCATGGCTGGTTTGCCAAATGATTTTTTTTTTATGGAGAGTGTCATTTTGCCAAATAATCCAAATCTGCTTTGCAAATGTGTACTGTACTGCACCATGTGTTCATTCAAAAATGGTTTCCTGACTACAATCTAGACTGGAATGGGCAACACTGGTAGTTGAATGTTGTCAATATTAGAGAAATAATTAAATCCAGGTAGGTAATTAAGAGCTCCGCACCCTGAGAAATTTATTTACATTTATATTACACATGTATAAACATGCCCTGCCTTTATTTTTTTCCTTGAGGTTAACTATAGGGCAAGGAATTTAAGGTCAACCTGCTGCTGCCAGTTGTAGCATCATTATTTCCATGATTTGTTCATGAAATCTTCAAAATCACTAGACAAATTAGTCCTTATTTTTTAAATTTATAATTTCTGAACAATGGTGGACTTTGTGTTGCTGAACTCAAGGAGGCTAGCAAATGTCACATGCTGTACCTTCATGGCACAGCAGAATCAGGTAAAAAAACTTTATGAAAGCTCTATGAAGAACTTCAGAATTGTGATCTTCCAGGTAAAATTCCTTGATTTCACTTTCAGACTTTGATTCATTGTGGTCTCGGCAATTTCTCGTTGGACAGATGCAATATGGTTGGCTGCTGAGGCTTTGGGAAATTTAAGTAATTTGCATCAGAAGTCTGTCTGTCTCAGGTACTAGAACTGCTATTAAATATGTAGGCTCTTACTAGTTTGGGAATCTGAAATTATCTGGATTTATCCTTTATCTTTAAAGTTCATTTATATCACACTTTTTCTCTAGGATCACAAGGTGATATCCACAATTCTCCTACTCACATTTTATCTTCACAACAGCTCTGTGAAGTGATCAGCCCCAAAGTCATCAAGTGAACTTAATCATGAATGATGATTTATCTGGGTATTAGCAGTCTTTAAAAATTGTTTATTAAACATTAAGGAAAATATGTAAACAAACATAAAAAGAAAACAAGAAGGAATAAAAGTAAAATGCAAATGAATGAAGGATTTAGAAATGTCATGGAAGTTATAATTTTCTGGTATAACCAGTCCTAAATAAAGACTCAGATGTCTTTTCTCCTTCCTGGAAAACAAAATAATACAGATTAAAATATGTGTCTGGGTTTCTAGAGACATTCTTCTGCAAGAGGAGTTAGCCTTGGATTATACTGGTATCAGCATGCCCATGACTGTGACTATGGTGGTGGTTACGACTACTTCTGGTGCAAGAAAGATACACCTGAGAATAGTGTATAGCTCTGGGCCCACTTCAAGCTTAGTTAGATTCCTTCCAGGGATTCATCTGACAAGAGTCTACCATGGTAGAGATGGGCGGGGATAAATCCAAATAATAAATAAATAAATAAGTTTCCTGATTAGCAGTTCTGGGCCCTCTTCAGATGTAAAGCAAAATGGCTGCCATGAAATCAGAAACAATATAATTTCCTAACTCCATGAAAAAGTGTGTGTGTAAAGTGATGTTTAATTGCTTTAGATGAAATTCACTGTGGGAGTATAACTGAATTGTATCAGATTGGACCTCTTCCGGGTTGCTGCCGCCACCGCGCTTTCAGGTTTTGGGTTTCGTCCTGGAACCCGGAAGCGCTGATGGCCCGCAGCTGCTGCGCGCGCTGCCGCTTCCGGGTTGTCACGCGACACACTTG
This sequence comes from Charina bottae, assembly GCA_023362775.1. Lineage (NCBI taxonomy): Eukaryota > Metazoa > Chordata > Lepidosauria > Squamata > Charinaidae > Charina > Charina bottae. The sequence goes on along the minus strand of JALMGJ010000002.1, from coordinate 87,330,648 downwards.
GGGCCCCCAGGTGACACAGTAATGTGTCACGACACACAGTTTAGAAAGCCCTGGTCTAGTGATTAGGGCATCAGGCTAGAATCTGTGAGTTCTAGTCCTGCTTTAGGCATGAAAGCCGGCTGGGTGACTTTGGGCCAGTCACTCCTCTCAGCCCAACTCACCTCACGGTGGTTGTTGTGGGAAAAATAGGAGGAGGAAGGAATATTAGGTATGTTCGCCACCTTGAGTTATTTATAAAAATAATTAAGGTGGGATAATACACACACACACACACACACACACCGCTCTACCTCTAGGCTCCATATAGAGTTAAATGACAGCATTTTTTTAAAAGATAGTCATTCTTTTGCCTTCTGGTATATAGCTATGCTGTGAGTGGCCACACTTACCAAGGGATCCACCGTTTTAGAGTGCCCATCATATGTGCTCAAAATTCCAAATATGCCCACTGGCCTCAAAAGGTCAGGGATCTTTGGACTAAGCTCTTTCATTACACAGTCTTCAAAGCTTTTGAAATTTGCATGCTGTTTCAGTGGCAGTGGTGGTGGTCTTTAATTTAGCAGCTTTTTTTTTCCAAATTTTGTTGCAGCTGTTTGTTTAGAAAGGTCTTTGCATGCAAAAGTGTGCAGAAGGGAGTTTTTCCCTGTAGTGTTTTAAAAGTTTCATCCAGATTTATCAGTGAATGGCTATATATACATTCCAGAAATTGAAATGTATGATTGATTCAAAATAGAATTATTCACAGAAAGAAGTTTACAGAAGTTATACAACTATGCATGAAGTAAGACTAAGGACCTATAAGCCATAGCACTATGGTTTATTGTATTCACAGTATTGGCGAAGTGCACATCTTTCTTCTCACTCTACTGCTTGATTACCAGCATCCTTGACAAGTCAGAAGGCTTGATCTTCTCTCTTTTATTAATATCTCATTTGTGTTCCATTTTCAGTCTCATGACAGGACATACCTGTCATAAATAAAAAAAATTAGATTTTATTTTAACTTATTTATTGTGAACCGCCCAGAGTTCCCCATGGGGGGAGATGGGCGGTCATATCAATTAAATAAATAAATAAATACCCTCTACAAGGTATGTATACATTCAAAGGACCAATGTATGCAATGGTCCTTGGAAGTCTTTCACAGGAAGCTCAGATTCATGCAGTTTACTGCATTTTAGCCCTTTCCATCCCTCTTTATGCCTCAGTCCTCCCACAACTATTTAAAACTCTAATTCACGTATCCCTTAACTGTACATTACTTTGCTTCACTCTTATTTCTTATTCTGCTCTGTGACCACCTCTCCTCCAAATTTTATTCTTTCCCAGCTGCCTTAAACTTTTTTTTTTGCCCTGTGCAATAAATCCATCCTTTTTTTGGGGGGATCTTTAATGCCTTGATCATTCCTCTACCCCAAACACAATACTATCCTTATTCCTTCCTTCATGCCATCTTTTCAAAATGTGTCCGTTATTTGGCTGTGTCAATGAAAATATAGTGTCCCGATTGCAGGTTATACAAGTGTTTTCCTAATTCTCTCTCTCTACCTCTGAATTATCTGTCCCTGAAAAATCCCCAAGAACCAAGCAAGCCCTCTTTCCTTTTATTTAGAAACTTACCATTATTTACACCTTTTAAAAGTAAAAGAATAATACATTAAAAATCCATTTCTGTAGATCACATCACTGATCTAACCTCAGGAGCAGAACAGTAAATAATGGCTGCAATCAAAAGGATATATCATGCCCTAAATAAGAGTGATCAATCAATCAAATCTTTATTACGGTCAAAGACCAGCAATAAGAGTGATGGAAATCTATCACAATTGGATGTTACCATAATTTTAAGGAAAATGTAAAATAAAATTCATGACTACAAAACTGCATTAATACAGCTGAACATGAACATAGGACTGAACGTTAGAAACCAACTAGCTTTAAGGACTCGTGGAGGATAATTGCCTTTCTCTTATCTTTTCTCAAATGGAACTAGCAAAGCAGGAATCCAAGAGCATCTAAATATGTGGAAATTATAAATCAGGGCTTTCCAAAGTGCCGCCGCTGGCGACACACCAGCGGCGGCGGTGGCGGCGCGGGCACGCACGCCGGCGGCGCGGGGGGGCACACGTGCACGCCGGTGGCGCAGGGGGGCGTGCGGCGGCGCACGCGTGCATGGTGGCGGCGCGGGGGGGCGTGCGGCGGCAAGCATGTGCACGGCGGCAGCGGCAGCCTCCGCTAAAACGCGGAAGCCGCACCGCGGCCGCCGTGCAAACGCACGCCGCCGCTTCCGGGTGGTGTGGCGACACACCATGCTGTGTGTGGCGACACACTTTTGTGTCGCGACACACAGTTTGGAAAGCTCTGTTATAAATATTCTCAGCCAATAATCAGATTTCCAGAATGTTCTTAGAATCTTGAAAATGCCATTCTTAACTTTCGAAGAAGTCTTACTGCAGCTTCATCATAAAATTTTCTCCTGTGCCTCAATAAGGACATGCTGATGCTTCTTGGATGGTGCCTATGGCTTGATCTGCAAAATGAGCGTAAGGGTCCCTGAATAGAGCAGGCTGGCTTTCTACATTTTGAAGTAAGTTGAGAAATAAATATGGGCATCTACACTGCTCTCAGTTACTGGATAAACTATTATAAGACCTCTTAATTCATCTTAATGTTCTTCCATATAGTTATATGATCACCAGTATCAGAAACAGCATATTCTCAGTGCCTGTTGGTGAGGAAGATGATTGGGAATACTTATGTCTGGCCATGGAAGGAAGAAATGGCCTAGATAGGATTTTGCTTTTATTGTTTAATGTTTTAATGTTAATGTTTGCTTTTAATGTTTATATTTTCAGTAGCCTTGTGAGGATTTAATTCTGGACTGAGTAAACATAACAGAACAGTTAATTTTGGGTGCTCATGTCCAAACCCAAACATGCATGTTTTATTTGGATTTGGAATGAAGTGGGCTGTTGTTTTTTTCAAAATGCAGACCAAAATGTGATTGTTCCAGACATAAATATTAAGTGGAGGAAAAGATGAAGAAAAAGCCAAGGTCATAATTTGTAATTTTTTCAAAGGTTTTTAGGATTTTTCAGTTCAATTTTTTTTGTTATTACATTATAATTTATTTTAAAGTTTTATAGTTTACATAGAGTTGTTCTAACTGTTATTAATATGCAGTTCTTTTAATAAATTTTAAATAATGCTTTTAGAAAGCAATTAAAAATTAATAATAGGAATATTAGAATATAATATTTTATATTCTATATAAATTTGATCTTTGCCAGATCAAAGCAATGGCTATTGTACAACAGCTGTTTATTAAACCTTAGGGAATATGTGCTTAATTCACTGAAAGTTTTAACATTAGCTACATGAAATGAAAGTGAAATATAAGAAAAGATTTGTGGATCAAATCAAAGCCCTGTCTAGTTCAACGTTCTGCTCCAAAGGTGTCCGGCTCAGTACCTATAGAAGGTTTACAGATAAAAATGAATGAACCTCAGTAGAAAGACAACCATGGGATAGGACGTTGGGAATGTGGCCAACTTTTAATCTTTTCTCCTATCACTAAAGTTTGGGCAGTCTTTTGGGGTATCTTATGCCTGAAAAGCAAGGATAAAATATGGATGGATGGATGGATGGATGGATGGATGGATGGATGGATGGATGGATGTTCTCATACATATTCACCCACAGCTGCACCAGGGAGAACTTGCCTTCTATAGCTATTGATAGCCCATGCAGGATAATATTTTTAGGGGTTTCCCACTAAATACTCTGATTCAGATGAAAATCAGTGAGGTGGCCTGCTACCTGCATTTAATAATGCCATTAGTCACGACATCACATTTGACCCTAAGCATTTAAAATTTCAAGGCAATTCAGGATGAAGTAAAATATATAAAATGCTTAATTTAGTTCAGGCCAGAGAGAAGGAATGACCTTGAGTATCTATGACTGAGCTATAGAAAAAGCCCCCCAAAACAGGGCCTATTGAAATAATTGTTGAACTATGAAAAGAGACAATCTTTTCTGCCTTTTTCAATCAACCCATCTTTAGCCATGAGTGATTCAGCAGAGAATCACAGTTCATGGCACTCCCCCAAGCCTTGAGTATGGCCTCCTCAGAACTCCCAAACTTGTTCTGAAATGGTGATTTGTAATGTGCCAGTGTGGCAAATTGGATGGAGAGTAATTATATTAATTATATTTAATTTTAATTGAGTTTAAATATATATGAAATAAACTTAGATTCATTTATAACTTTAATATAGGTTATAAATTAGTGTCTGAGCCATTACTTTTCTAATTGCAGTACTTGGCACACCGCTCAAGGGCCAAGGGTAGGGCCATTTGCAACTCAGAAAAAAAAATATACACCTCTGATTTACCAAGTATTGACTGTAGATAGTGATTTTAAAGTCACAAGAAGATTTTTCTAGGAAATATGTAGCTATACCTAGGATTTGGAAACTCACATACAAACTACATACTCTTCCAGTGAGCTAAGAACATTTGCTTTGTTCCATTGAAATAGAAACATTCAGAGGTATCTGCAGTTAACCATGATGCTGCCAAAAGGACAAAACCTGCATCAGAACATCATGATATAAAGTCTGGCCCTTTGTACTTGCACCACAATGTCATGCACACATACATAATGGGCAGAATTTATGTAAAGAGATTGTGAACCCATATTTCTTCACTTGCCCCCCCCCCATCCATCCCCCAGATGTCTATGCAAACATCTTGCATTTTGTGTCTAGGATTCATGACTTATGTTTTAGTTATTTTTAATATATAGATTCACCATCACTTTGAGGACTAGCATGTCAGCACTTGCTCTCTAGTGCTTATATGATTTTGGAAGATATAAAATGTAAGGTAATAATTGCTTAGGCATCAACAGTGTGAAAACACAAATGTGACTGTGTGTTTTGTGTCAGGATAGGATTTACAACAGCACGGACGTGTTCTGGGATGGAAACAAAGCCTACCACAGTACTCAACGCTTTGCCACATTATACAAAAATGATGTTCAGTATGAAGTTGGAAAGAAGTGTTTCTGGGTTTGATTCTGGAGTTGCTCCTCCTAGATGAGTTGCCAACCCTTATATCTGCAAGCTCCCACCTGTCCTCAACCCCATTTTGCATTACTCTTAACTTCACCTCTGATTTCAGTTTTACTAGCAAGGATGACTCTACCAGTAGCATTCATTCCCACAGGCATCGCTCACCGAATCATTGGAAATACTGATCCTGCCTATCACGTTAAAAAGGCAATCTCCTGGGACATGATGGCAAACTACAGTATTTCCATTTTGTTGCCAAGAACACAGTGGGTTCTTGGCAACAAACACATGGGTTACATATTCAGGCAGGTTTGGGTGCCATAACATGAGACACCCACCCACCCCCATTTAGAAAGCACTCAAGCTACTGGAAAGGAATGCTGAATGATCACCAATAAATCTGGAGGTACTTACGTGGCCAGACCAAAGCCACAAGGAAATCTGGTCACTGATGATGCCACTATTGACACAAGAGTTTGTTTTTTGACAAGGACATATAAAACTGGAACATGGAATGTGAGAAGCATGAACTGAATCTTGAAATAGTCAAAGTATAAATAAAGCACCCTAAATTTGTCCTAAAGGTATTAGAAAAAAGTGAACCATATACTATTCAGACCATGAGATCATATGAAAGAATAGAATGGCAATAAAGTGATACTAAAAAAAGTGCTTTTGGAGTGGCTGTTTAATATATTTGTGGACATTGCATCTATCCCTGATAATTTGAAGAATGCCATGCTGTTCCCCTATACAAAGGAAAAAGTAACCAGAGTGAATGCAACATTACTAGAGTGTTTATCAAGTGTCGTTGAGAAAGTGTTTGGAATTCTGATTGAAAGGGTACAGGTGGTGATAATTAGCAGCATTTGGGAAGTGCAATGTACTATCATGCTAGGCAGGGAATGTGCAGAGCAGATTTTTGTTCTTTAGCAGATCATAGAAAAGTGCATGAATAAGAGAATAAATGGATCTGCAAATTAGGACATCAAAGACTAAGGCAGTTGTGTTTGATACAAAAAATGGAGTGAATATTTGCAAATTAAAGCTAAAAACACAAATCAAGAATAAGTAGATGAATGTTTGTACTTTGGTAGAATGTTTACTAAAGATGGGGAAATGGATGATGAAATTTTAAAACATGCAAATACTAGTAGAAAGGCAGTGGGTAGTATGTGAGGAATTGATGTTTGTCAAGAGAAGCAAAAATGGCTGCATATAAGAGCATGCTTCTTATTCATTAGGCTATATGGAAGTGAAAGTTGGGTATATTAGAAGAAACATAACAATAAGTTGAATGCAGTACTTTAGAAGTGTGTGTGGTAAAACAAGAAGAGATAAAACAAAGAATGAAAGGGTGCTGAATGAACAATGGTTTAATATAAAAGAGAGTGACTGAAGAAACAGGTAGTCCTCATTTAGCGATTGCCTTGTTTAGCGAATGCTCACAGTTATGACAGTGGTGAAAAAGTAACTTTGCAACCAATCCTTGCATTTACGACCTTCGCAGATCTGTAAAGAAAGGAAAGCTGAAGTAAGATCATAAGCAAGTCGCATTTCCACTTAGTGACTGCTTCACTGAACTATGGTTTGGTCATATACAGGGAGTAAAGGAGGAACAAACAGGTCAAGAAGAAGGGGAAACCCAAATGAAATCTTGGTTAATGGAGTTGATGAGATCCTCAGAAAGAGAGAGGTAGGAGTCTGTAGCTTGAATCATGTCAACTGGATTTCTATTTTCTCAGTGGAAACGTTTCGCTCCTTATCCAAGGAGCTTCTTCAGTCTGAGCAAAGTTAGTAAGGGATTTTTAGGATTCCCTTACTAACTTTGCTCAGACTGAAGAAGCTCCTTGGATAAGGAGCGAAACATTTCCACTGAGAAAATAGAAATCCAGTTGACATGATTCAAGCTACAGACAATTCCACCTGGATGACTGAGAACCTTCATAGAGAGGTGGGAGGTTTCAGTTCAGCATCTTGGGGGCAAAGCAGGCATTTCAGATTAGGAGTTTAAGTCCTTCTCCCAGGCTGTTTGGTTTTTCCACTGAAATTATCCATGAGCTTCAATGTCTTAGGCAAATAGTAGCTGGAGATTATTGATTTTAATCAGAAAATAACATGGGGGATAGGCCTTAAAGGAATCCTGTTCAAAGCACTTCATGCACAAACTTTTGCATCCCTCCTAAATCTTTATCTGTCCAGGAACCAACACTTACAGTTTAGAACACTGAAGGTAGATTTGTTCTATACATCTCATTTGAAAGTGAATGTCTCTAATGGTTCAATTATAAAAATAATTCATTCTATAGCCTTATGTATAGATAATGCTTAACCATGGTTTACTGTTACATATTTATTTTTTATTTTATTTATTTCCAACTTATATCACCGCCCATCTCCCCCCACAAGGGGACTCTGGGCGGTTTACAATCAAGTTAGTAAATTAAAACATATAAAATACATTATACAATTTAAATATTAAAATATAAAATCCAAGAGGCTGTTATATAATGTTTGCGAGCTGAACTCTACGGCGCAAACCATCCCCAAGAAGAGCTATTACTCTTCTTGGCATATCAGACTTCAATAAGCCTAAGGCTTCTGCCTTCTATCACCCCCTCTCAAGATCAGACATTTTTGTTCCATTTTCAATGTAGTATTATAGTTAAACCCTTAAACTGTATTTAATATTGATTATAATTTAATGAAACAGGCCAGGTTTACAAACCAAAATGTAATATTATCCTGTTAGGTATCTGCTTAACATCTTGCAGCATAGTGGGCCCAAATGCAGGTATCATATGCCTAGTACTAGCATATCTGGGTTGCAAGAACCTGGATAACCACAGGTTGGCAGCAGTGTTTGAGTTTTCTGTATCTGGTATCTGTATTATTGCCATCTGGCAGTTATGAAGATTTTTGCAGCCAAGATATGTAGTCCTACACTTGTCCATGCATCTTTCTGCTAACACTCCTCCCTTATGAGACAACAATAAAGACAGTAGGATTCAGTTTTTAACAAAAATGTAGAAAAGAGTTTGTTCTATACTTGGGTTCACAGAGCAAAGCAGAAGGGAGGGCCTTCTTTGATTTGGCCTCAAGCTCTGAAATTTAAGCCCCTGAACCTTTTTCTTTCAACACTCCCCTTCTCATTTGATTGTTGATATGTTATCTTTTTTTAAAATCATGGTCAGAGATCTCAAAAAGTTGTCTGAACCTCTCTCTGTGTCTGCTTTCCCAGGATCTTGATGTCCTAGAATCCATCTGGGTCCAATATCATCCTAGAAGGAAATCAAGATGCTGGGCATGACTACAACTTTTCTCTGAAGTCTGTCTAGTTCTTCAAAATTTAGAAAATGAAGCTTACTTGCTATGTTTATTGTTTCCTAGAAAGAGGGGGAAATGTGGAAAAGATTTAGTGCTGGAGGGAGAAGGATATTGTTAGAGCTGGGAAGAGCAGTTATGATTAATTTGTCCAGGTATAGGCATTACACAAAACTGGTTTAGAAAATAAAGTGAAAAGTTCCAAACTTTTCCTAGCAGACCAAAAATAAACTGCAGTTTAGTGCTACATCCAAATGTAATACAACAGCCTTCCTGGACCTTGAGTCATCATAGAACACTAGATGGAAGATGCTGAATTTTATTTGTTCTGTAAAAATCTGGATTTCTGTACGATACATTTCAGAGAACTAAATGTGCAAAGAAATGACATATTTGGACAAAGGAAATATCCACCCTGTAGAAACTGATGGAATGGTATTCTGGGTGGATTGAGATGGCCATAAATTTATATTCAGGATGGAACATACATTTTGAATTGGTAAGTGGCAGTTCAAACTTGGGGAGTGTTACTGAAGCACTTCATCTCACAGTTGCTTTTGGAAATAGAATGATTCCTTTTAAAAATATTTTCTAGGTTTTCTAGTTCACAGAACACATGTAGCCACAGATTTTATTATTGATGGATTGGATTGGATTGGATTTGTTCACTGCCTGAAACTTAAGTATACAGAACCATCCAGATCTGAACTGCCATTCCCTAAAAACATGCAAGACACATTCATTATGCTGTGTTGTACCAGCCAGTCTGAAACACGTTTAATTTCTACCGTGAGAGTTATTTCTGAGATTTAATAAGTTAATGTTAACACAGCACTCTGGAATAATAATATACAGGATGCACATCTCTTTTATTAGCCGCACGGTCTGTGTGATGGCACAGGCTGATTGTCAGAGTACCTTTTCATTCCTGAAAATCAATATGAGATAATATAACAGTCACAGAGTGTGTTCATTACTCTACAGGGATGGTTTAACATGCTCTTTAAACCTCCTCGCCAGTAATTCCTTCTTCATTCAGGCTGGCATCAGAATTAATGGCATATTGTCTTCTATACATCCAGACTTCTTAGATAAAAGGTACGTGATTGTTGTTCGTACAAGCAGAATGAGAAATCAATGCATTCTTCACAGAAGGCTTAAAAGTCACTTTGTCCCGAAGGCTGATTTGTTGATTTTGACACCATTTTAAAACATTCCATTTATTCACAGGAGTTACTTGCAGAAAGCAGAAATTGACAGATAGTTTCAGTTTGTTGGGGAATTATTGTGGGTAATTTCCAGTGTAGTTTGTCCCCAGCATCCTCCCAGTCAATCCCTAGATCCAGATTAGAGCAAATACACACGCTACTCAGTATGGAGGAGGAGCAGGAGCAGCAGGAGGAGGAGGAGCTTAATGTTTATTAAACATCACACATCAAAAAAGTTGGCAAACAGGATAAAAGGCAAGCAAAAGCAGAGAGAGAGAGAGGGAGAGGGAGAGAGAGAGAGATGAACAATAGGCACCAATTTACATTATCTTTGTCCAAATATCAAACAGTACAGAACTTTCCAAAGCCACTAGAAGCAACATTTGGATAAATATCACGGGGAGTCCCAAAGGGATTGACTTTGGGTTGTTCCAGCTTTAGCTCTTTTATGCATATAATAATAGCAGAATAGAGGTGGAAAGTAGGATACCAGGTGATCCCTCCTCTATTCTGCAACATGAAGAAACAATTTGGTGGATGGGGATGATGTATCCAATGCAGGTTAACAAATCAGATGCTATATAGTCATGTAAGTGTTAATTTAGGACAGATTCATAAAACCAGGTTCAGACCCCCAAATGGCCATAAAACTCAGTAGGTGAGTTTGGATTCTCAGATTAATCTATTTTACCAAGTTGTCTTGAGAATAAAAGGAGGGTGAGGAGAACCCTATGCACTGTTCTGAATTCTTTGAAGAAAAGGAAGGATGCAATCTAATTAATAATACATCAAATAATATATATTTGATTAGAACTTCAGTTTAGTTTAACTTGCCGAGTTCGTTTTCTTTGATGTGACTCGTCTGTCTTTAACTGATTATTAAACCCTGCCCTAATTCCAAAAGATGTTGGTCTTAGTCAAGCATAGTCAATTTTTTACATCTTGGGAACTTCACCATTCCCCAGTCCAGCAGACACAAGCACATTCTGCTGCATAAACCAACCTCATGTTTGGAGGCAGAGTCCATAATAAAAATCAGCCTCTCCAACTGTTAAACACTTCTATGGGTCATAGGTCCTCAAGCCTGGGAAACCCAAGGGACATCCAGTAGCAATATTATAATCCCTCTCACTATGACTGAAAAAGTAGGGGGGGTTCTATTAAGAGAAAAAAAATGGCAGGGATAGAAAGGCTCTGTAAAATGTATTTGAGTAATAGATCTAGCATATGAGCTACCAGCTGGATATCTCAGTTCTAAAACAACTAGCATTATAATCCCAAATCAGACACTTGTAAATGATATGATTGACTTTAAAAAGAGTAAGAGATAAAAGATCTCATGACAGCAAATTTGGCATTTATGTACACCATTTGTATATGCACTCCATCAGACAGGAAGGCACCCATTAATGTGCACGGAAATGGATTTTGTCTGATAGAAGTAGTGTCATGTTGGAATTCTAGTCATTATCCTAATGCAGTGTTTCTCAACCTTGGCAACTTTAAGATGTGTGGACTTCAACTCCCAGAATTCCCCAGCTAGCAAGGGGAATGTTTAAGAACTTTATTCTTCAAGTTGCCAAGGTTGAGAAACAGTGTCCTAATGTATAAATAGTAGCCCACTTCAGGGGTTGTAAAAAGTGGTAACATTCTACTTGCATTCAGAGAAAGGGGGGAAAGCATGCCGGCCCCACCTCCTTTGTGTCCCCCTCTGTGGAGGCTTCACCCCACACATGGGAATGAAACATTTAGGCAATCTCACAAGAAATTCAAGAACTACAGATAAGTAATATTTATCGAAGAAAGTAGAAAACCGTAACCAAAGGTTTTAATCAACTGCTGTGATTCAAGAACAAGCCCTCTATAAAGAAATAACGTTTTCTTTCCCATCTTCTTTTGTTCTCTATCTGTCCTTTGTTTCTGTAACTGCCAGATTTTCTATCATGCTAGTTTTTCATAGACTGTGAGAGAACTTGCAGAACCTAATGCATAGAGCAGAGCTTTCCAAACTGTGTGTCGCGACACAAAAGTGTGTCACCTGCGGGGCCCAGATGTGTCGCGTCAAAACCCGGGCTTCCGGGTTTTCTCGCGGCGACACACCGACAGCGGCGTGCAAAAATCCGAAAGTGGCAGCAGCGCTTCCGGGTTTTTGCACACTGCCGCAAAGGCTGCGCTTCCGGGTTTTCCCGTGGCGACACACCAACGGCGGCGCGCAAAAACAGAAAGCAGCAGCAGCACTTCCGGGTTTTTGCGTGCTGCCGCAACGGCGGCACTTCCGGGTTTTCCCGCGGCGACACACCAATGGCGGTTGGTGTGTCGCCGCGGGAAAACTTTGGAAAGCCCTGGCATAGAGAATGAAAGTTTGTAGGACTAAGCCTCTTCTGTTGGTGGAGATTCCCCACTTGAGTGGACCCTTAATCACATGAAGATCTTCCAAGGACAGAAAAAGTTCTCCTCTGCAGTTGCTTCTCCTGAATGCAAGTTGAATCTCACAACTTACTCCAATGCCTGAGGAAGCCTAGTGGCTGTTGTATAGCTGTTATTGAAAGGAAGGACGAGTAGTGTACTCTGAGTATATTTTACAAACTTTACAAACTTGAAGGGGAACCAAAGTCTTTTCTTTCATGCTATGAAGCTTTGCCAGTCCAAAAACCCAATCAGCTTTCATTGCTTCAGTTTTCTTCTGCTTTGGTCTCAAAATTTAATTTCATAGCATTTCATAGTTCCTAACGTTTACATGGTAATACAGATTACTGCTATAAATCTGAAATAATGATTTCTTATTCATTCATCATATGTAATGAATTATTCAAGCATACATAATTATTTCTGAAAGGTTTAGGCCATAAACAGGGGAAGGATTAAGATGGAAGTTAAATGAACCAAATGGATTCATTTGACCTGCTGACATTTCAAAGTCTGTACATTTTTCATATTTGTGCCAGTAATTTTTAGAATTATTTGCTGTGAATAGCACTAGCTTTTTCATTCTACTAAAGCAATTGCACAATTTTTAAGCTCTTTTCTCCTAAAAGTGTATCCATTCAAATAGTTAAAAATAAATAAATAAAAACTACTGTTCATAGTGTTGCATTATAACTTATAAATTGCCACCATCACATGCTGCTTCCTGTTTTTCCCATACAAAATTGAATCCAAAAATTACAAAGTACAATGTACAGTTTATGTAAACTGAATGCACATCTTCCCCTTCCATCAATAGTTTTTCTTTCATTATCTGTCAGTAGTTCTATGTGTGAATTTGAACCATTGTGCTCATGTGTCTGACTACAGAACCTGACTTCTTGGAAATCTTAGCAAGTTTTTTTACATGTAATCTAGCTAACTGATTCAGCTGCATCACAAAAGATTTCTTCCCCCACACAATGAACCGAACATTCCAAAAGGATCTGAATGGACTGCAATACAGAACTGCCAAGAGCTCCAAAGGGATCTCTGCCCATGAGGGGAGTGGGCATCAAAGTGGCAGATGTCATTCAACATGAGTGATGCACATTGGTGCCCCAAGTCCTACCTACCCATATAAACCAATGGGATTCTTTTCCTTCTATAGTAACTCCTTAATCTTTCCCATGCCTTTTCTCCATAAATGTGATATAAACTGTTTCTCCTGGCTCACCCGAACTTGTGCAGTTTATTAAAATGAGTGCTATTTTTATGGTAATTTGTGGAGGCAACCTTTTCCAAGTCAGACCACTTAGGAATATTTCCCTTGTATTGGAATGGATATTCTGATTTGCCTTTGCATTAGCAATTCTGATGGATTATGTCTATTAGCTATTTGTTTTGTAAAGAAGAAATCAATCTCATCTTCATAATCTATTTTGTCTGCAGTAAACATAGTAAAAAAATGTATTTGGTATATGGTTTCCAATTCTAGTGCACCTGTTGTCTTGCCCTGGCATATAATCATGGTTTCTTTGGTGAATGAAGTATAGAATCACTTTGTTTGTAGGTTGTGACCCAGTCATATGGCTTCCTTATATTATTAGGCTTTTCAGTTTATTGACTATTCAGTGGTTAGCAAAGTACTTTCAATTAATTTCAAAAGCATTGCTAAGGTATTTAAACTACTCTAATTTGGTATGTGTAGGATTGTCCTGCACAGCTGGCAATGTAATGAAATCATTAGTCAAATAAGATGCTTATTACATGCAAATACATTTTCACATGTCACTAGCCTACATGTCTAATAATATATATTATTCACATACAGTATATATTTTTAGACATATATTCATGTGTGTGTGGAGAGAGGGGGAGAGAGAGAGAGAGAGAGGTTAGACTAGGTTAGTAACAATAAGTAGAGCTAAAGAATTCCTTTTAAATCTCTTGGTTTAAAGACAGCCTTCTAGCTAACAAAACAGGAAAGTAATAAGTAAGAATGCTATGCTTTAAATTTCCTGTGGAAGGAATTTAGTACTGTACAAAGGTGTCAGTGCAAATTTATGTGTTTCTGGGTCCATTGCCACCTTTGCAAAGAAATATGCCTCCAGTTCAAAAACTGGTTAGACTGGCAGCATGTCCCGCAGCAACTGAGGAGGTGGGTGTCCCCCCAGGGCTCAAGTCCCCATCACCTATATATCTCGCTGCACCAGTGGGACTGCTGACTCAAAATCTCCCCCACACCAGCCCTGGCAAGCAGCCAGGTCAGCTCGTCAGGCTTTGTGACAGTGCAGCTGTCCTTCAAAGCCAAAAGTGAGCTGTTTTTTTCTCTTTTTCTTCACTCCAATGGCTGCCTCACACCAGCAGAACAGCAGCCATGCCAGGCCACAAAATCCATATGCCACATATTTATTTAGATGTAAAAACAAAAGTGGGATTATTTAACTACAGAGAGAGAGTGTGATTTAGGACAGAATTTAATAGGCCTCTAAGTAACTTCCAATTTTTCTCGGTCTCAATTCTAAGTTCAAAATCAGAACTGGTCTGTCATAAGGGTCAAAGATGATGGAATCAAGGCATGGCTGGCAAGCACTCAGAACTCAGGATGACAACAAAACACAAATATCGGAAGGTGGCATTGGGTGCTAGTCTCACTTGGTTCTTAGAAGCGGCTGACTTTAGTTGGGAGCTTATTTGTCATTTTGCACACAGAACGTTCACTTAAAAAGCCAAGCTCTACTGCTCTATGGAGAGCTTTCAGGATGACGGGACCTACTCGGCTATAGCTCAGCTGAGATTAGCTCCAGTAGTGTGACAAGCAGTCTCCACAGCAAAACCAATGTTGTTAACCATGAAATTGGCATTATTAATATTTCCCATCAGGAGCTGCAGAAAGAGGCTCTCTTGGACTGGTGACAGCTCATCTTTGTTTGATTCTAATTGTATATGAGTTAAGACGACATCATTAAAAGTACATTAAGTTTAATTATGCCAGCAGCAGCCACAGACAGTATGAGCCACAGTTTAATGCAGAATCCATAATTAGATAAGACCTAATCCATTAGATTCTTACTTGTTAAGAAAATATACATCATATATAAGTGCCAGTACCAAGTAATCCTTGGCAACTGACAGGAGCTTAGCCATTTTCTTTCTTAGAAGTTGCCTCTTCCCTTCAATTCTTTCATCTATACATATGTATGTGAGAGAGTGAGTATATGCATCTGTTCTAAATGAAGTATTTCACTGCTTTGATTTTTTTTTTTTGCTCTTGAAACAAGAATGGAACACAATAGTTGTATTACTCAGACTCATTTAATTACAGAAGGTTGTTTATTCTGCAGTTATTTATCATGATTAGTGTGACAGTGCCTAAGTGCCTGGAAAGAGTTGGCCCATTTTATAGAACAGAGCTTTCCAAACTTTTCATGTTGGTGACACACTTTTTAGACATGCATCATTTCGCGACACACTGTTACAGCAGGGCATCATTTCGCGACACACTCTTACAGCAGGGCACAAGGCAGGCACTAGGACCTGCGTGGAATCCTGGCAGGGCTCGGAGGCAGCAGCAGCCGCCGCGACACACCCAGACACTGAAGCCGACACACTAATGTGTCCCGACACACAGTTTGGAAATAGAACAAAGATGTTTTATACAAAGTAGTAAACCAGGAGGAACCAAAAAGCCTCATCCAGGCATAACTAAATGTTCATGTAACAAACAGTTGCAGACAAAATCTATAAAGAACATATATTGCCCCGGGCAAAGTGACACAATCTTGTATGCTCTTCCCCATTTTTGACTGGCATTATGACTACCATATTGCACATCAGTATAGATGACATGAAAAGGAAAACAAAATCATATGTGTGATGTCACACAAAGTGACAACAAAGATTTAAAGAAGGGAGGCTGATAAATCCTCAAGATCAAGAAAAGAGGCATGTTAGAGAAATCCCCACAGATTTAAAGAGGAACAACACAATGTGATCCACAGCACCTGTTAAAATTCAGCAATATCCACTTTTTAAAATCACAAAAACCAAAGTATATTTGGGGAAAACACAAAAAAGTGAGCATATGTTAGCAAAGAGGTTCTCAAAATTAGTGACACAGAGACTCCTGAAATGATAAATGAATTTGTGGGACACCCTTCTCCCAAGGAATTAAACTAATAATTCAGTTGGGGTTAACTTTGGGCAAGAAATAAGCATACCACCGACCTTTAATAATTAAATGTTAATCTATGTGTCCCAGGTGTTCTTAAACTGGTACTGTATACGAAAAGGGAGTAGCAAAGTCCAGGGTGAGTTTTGGCAGGGCACCAGCTTTAACTGTGCAGATAAAGCAGGAGCATTGCCAGGCTTACTCAGGCTTTGCTTGGGCAGAACCACACTAGCAGCCAGGATAATATATTACACTTCTGTGCCTTCAAGTCAGAGTTGACTCCTGGTGACTGCCCAGACTCGTCCCTGCAGTTTTCGTGGCAGGGGTTTTTGGAAGTGGTATGCCATCTTCCAAGGGCTTAGAGAGAGTGACTGGCCCAAGGTCACCCAGCTGGCTTTGTGCCTTAGGCAGGACTAGAACTCTCAGTCTCCTGGTTTCCTATTGGCTCCTTCCCAGGGCTGAGAGAGAGTGACTGGCCCAAGGTCACCCAGCCGGCTTTCATGCCTAAGGCGGGACTAGAACTCTCAGTCTCCTGGTTTCCTATTGGCTCCTTCCCAGGGCTGAGAGAGAGTGACTGGCCCAAGGTCACCCAGCCAGCTTTCATGCCTCAGGCGGGACTAGAACTCACTGTCTCCCGGGTTCTAGCCTGGTCCCTTAACCACTACACCAAACTGGCTCTCATAGCCAAATTTACTTTACAAAATTGGTGGCAAATCTCACAATGAGTTTTGACAGTGTCCCCATTTGCCTATGCAATGCCAAGTTTTTTTTTTTAAAAGGTGAGCATTTTCAAGAATGGAACCCCTGTGGCGAAGGAGAAGGAGAAGCAGCATTAATTAGGAGCAGTTGTTTTTTTAAAAGCATGGGTTAGGAAAAGTTACATGTAGAACATATTTTGGGAAAGCCATAATGATACTGATTTCCAGCAGTATTCACTATAAAAGAAAAAAAACCCCTGATGGGATATAGTAATACATAAAATCTTAAATGCCAACATGGATGGATGAAGATGGTTCTAGCCAATTCCTCATATATAAATTAACATTTTGAGTCAAATGAAATGTAGCAGATAGCCACTTCAGAAATGCACATACATTGTTCACCATAGTATATAAATAACATTTCTAAGCCAAGAGCCACATGCAAAGTGCATGACTCAGACAAAGCATTCCAATGATTGTAAGGTAAACATAAGTCAGATGAAATAGCAAGGACTTTAGAATGCATTCTGCTCTGCTGCTAATTCCCAATTTTGGAGAGCCCTAGAGAGAGAACCACAGTGTGATCCTCCTTCCTCCTTTAACCATCGCACCTCCATTCCTGTTACTTATGTCTATGAAGGTTCTCAGTCATCCAGGTGGAATTGTCTGTAGCTTGAATCATGTCAACATGAATCATGTCAATCATGTCAGGAGGATCGTTACAAAGGTTGTTACATTGGAGAAACCAAACAACCTTTGAACAGGAGGATGGCCCAACACAGGAGAAGTAACGCCACAGGACCAGAGTCAGCAGTTTATCTTCACCTAAAGGAAAAAGGACACTCATTTGAGGACATTAATGTTCACATTTTAGACAGAGATGATAGGTGGTTTGAGAGAGGGGTCAAGGAATCCATTTATGCCAACTTGGAAAATCCTTCCTTGAATAGAGGTAGGGGCCTCAGGCACAATCTTTCCCCTATTTTCCTTCCTGCTTTGTCTTCTGTGCCTAGGAAGATTAAGACCATTTCGCAAGCTCAACAGCAGCATGGTAATCTTAACGATCCTCCTTTAGATGATAAAGGGACTTAGAAATAACATCTCAAAATAACCATGACCTAGCCCCAGGTGCAAGGTCACACAGCCACCTAGAAACATATTTAAGGATTCCCTTACTAACTTTGCTCAGACTGAAGAAGCTCCTTGGATAAGGAGCGAAACGTTTCCACTGAGAAAATAGAAATCCAGTTGACATGATTCAAGCTACAGTCCTGTTACTTATGTGAGTGTGTGTGTGTGTGTGTGTGTGTGAGTGTGTGTGTGTGTGTGTGTGTGAGAGAGAGAGAGAGAGAGAGAGAGAGAGAGAGAGAGAGGAGAGAATTCATAACTAAGCCAGAAGCAGCAACTACTACTACTACTAATTTTTATTTATTAATTTATTTGCTCATTTATCCACTGGTTTAATCTGCTACTTAGTTCATACCTGACCATGCACCATATATACCATATATACACCCAATACAGTAGTCACATTAAAGTACATAAGAAATATATAATCAAAGTGTCCCAAGCCTCACTAACAACCTGTCCCATAAACATACTCCTGCAAGAGAAATTGAAACAACTTCACAGACCCCTTAATATCAGATCTTACTAGATTTTCAAACATTCAGGAGGGAGGGGGGGGGCATTCTGATCTCTGGGGCAATGTTATTCCAGGGAAAGAGTGCAGCAGCTGAGAAGGCCTTCCTCCATGGGACCTACAGATGACAATCTCTCAAGGAAGGAACTCAGAGGTAACCTTCTTTTAAAAAAGGTAAAGGCACATGTGTGCAGTCATGTCCGACTCTAGGGGCCGGTGCTCATCTCCATTTGTTAGCCGAAGAGCCAGCGTTGTCCAAAGACACTTCCACGGTCATGTGGCCGGCATGATGCATGCGTAACGCTGTTACCTACCCACCTAAGTGGTACCTATTCATCTACTTGCATTTGCATGCTTTCGAATTGCTAGGTTGGCAAGAGCTGGGGCTAGTGCGGGAGCTCACTCCATCACGCGGGACTAGGGATTCGAACCTCCGAACTTGCAATCTTCCGATCGACAAGCCTGGCGTCTTACCCGCAGAGCCACCACGCCCCTTCTTTACTATGCATTCTTTCTTTACTATGCATAAATCACTAGGAGTAAGGAGCCCCCAAATATCCATGTCCTGGGCCATTAATGGCTTTAAAGGTAACAACCAGCACCAACAACCAGCACTTGGAAGCCAAATGGTCATCAGCATTGCTCTTAAGCAGTGCTATGACATCCCTCTGAAGGAACGTCCCTGTGGGATGGCCCTGGAAAACGGTGCCTAGGTATCCGAGAGGAGAGTGTGTTCCTGGACCACCCAAAAGTGGCCCAGCTTCTGACAGCACCAACACTGACATCACTGAAGAGGCACTGCAGATTATTCTTACGGCAAGCCTCGTGTTGGAAGAAGAGCAGAACTATTTTAATACTAGAACAGTTAATGACAAATATAAACTGCCCCCATGGTAGACTGGAGATGAGACAAAGGTGATCTTGTGATAATGTATTTTCTGAAAATGCTTAGCGATACATCCTCATGCTGTGGTTACATGAGGGACATGAGCTGAGCCCCAAGGCAAGCAAAGTAGCTCCAACGCTTTTCATGAATAACTATATTCTTTTGGAAGGGATCTATAATCCCACTAAACTAGATTACCAAAAATGGGACAGTCAGAAGGGCCTATGACACAATCATATTACAGGTTACATTGGTTTAAAAGAGTTGTTTCCTCTCCCCAGAAAGTTCTTAGAATAGTCACTGGGGAGATGTGGTCATCTCTAGCAGAAGATCCTATAAGTACATATATCTAACTAAATTACAATTCTCAAGAAAATGTGAAGGAAAAATCCCCTTAGTGGTAGTAATGCTGTGCTTGGTTATATATTTTTGTCAGGATTTAGAAATGCTAAAGACGCATCACCACTTTCAGTAAATAGCTAAGCATCTGCAGACATTGTGATCAATTAAATGAATAGATGACTGCAGCTATATCAAAATTTTGTTCCAATTGCAACTGAATGAGCTACATTTTCTTCCAACAGCTTGCAAAGCACAGCATCTGCAGTATGCATTATAATAAATGGAATTAAGTTAAGAAAAAGGGAATTAGAATCCAGATTGACAGTGAATCACAAAGCCAACACGGGACCAGAAAACCCCTTGAAGGAAACTACAATCTGGGGGATTATCTATGTGTCATGCAAGACAATGAAGACAGTGCCCAATTTGAATGACAAGCATGTACATAAGGATTAAGACCATATTTCAGGCAGAAGATGCACTTCCTCTTTCGGTACTGCCTGAGGATTGCAGGAGATGTGATCAGCGGCATTAGGAAGTCAATGGAAAAAGGGGAGTTGTCATTTTGGGTATGACACCGGCATTTTAAGTCTTGCAGAGGCTAAGGGTTTCAATTTGTTTTTTAAAAAACTCCAAAATGGGGGAAAGTGGCAAAATTTGCTGGGTGGAGGGGAAAATTTCGGGGAAGAAATTGATGCCTTAAATTTCTGCAAATAATCCTACACCCTTTTCATCCTTGCTGGGGGCAGGGGGCGCGTGCAGCCCTCAATTTCACCACTGCTAACATAAACAACATAAACATAAACAAAGTATTTTATTTTATTGCTACATTAGCATGATTGCTATTTAACTTTTCTTTTTTTTCAAATAATTTTATTAAGAATTATAAATAAAAAGAATAAAAGCCATACAGGCTACAAAAAATACAAACAGAAAAATACAAAAGAAAAGAAAAAAGTGTTGAAAACAAAGGAGAAATAGGAAAATAGAAAAAGAAAAAGAAAAAGAAAAAAGAAACTGCATTAACAACTATGTCTATGAAGGTTCTCAGTCATCCAGGTGGAATTGTCTGTAGCTTGAATCATGTCAACTGGATTTCTATTTTCTCAGTGGAAACGTTTCGCTCCTTATCCAAGGAGCTTCTTCAGTCTGAGCAAAGTTGGTAAGGGAATCCTAAATATGTTTCTAGGTAGCTGTGTGACCTTACACCTGGGGTCATGGTTATATTGAGATGTATTTTTAAGTCATTTTACCATCTAAAGGAGAATCGTTAAGATCACCATGCTGCTGTTGAGCTTGTGAAATGGTCTTAATCTTCCTAGGCACAGAAGACAAAGCCGGGAGATAGATGGGAGATAGATTGTGCCTGAGGCCCCCACCTCTATTCAAGGAAGGATTTTCCAAGTTGGCATAAATGGATTCCTTGACCCCTCTCTCAAACCACCTATCTTCTCTGTCTAAAATGTGAACATTAATGTCCTCAAATGAGTGTCCTTTTTCCTTTAAATGAAGATAAACTGCTGACTCTGGTCCTGTGGTGTTACTTCTCCTGTGTTGGGCCATCCTCCTGTACAAAAGTTGTTTGGTTTCTCCAATGTATAGTTCAGAGCACTCCTCACTGCATTGGATTGCAGAAACTACATTGCTTTTCTTGTGTTTTGGAGTTTGATCTTTGGGGTGTACAAGCCTCTGTCTCAGTGTGTTGGTGGGTTTGAAATATACAGGTAAGTGGTGTTTGCCAAATATCCGTTTTATCTTTTCAGACACACCAGCCATGTAGGGAATGACCAGGTTCTTTCGTTTATTCTGAGTCTCAGCCCTATCTGTCGCTGTTTTGGGTCTGGTAGATTTAGATTTGGTGAAGGCCCAATTTGGATATCCACAGGCCTTCAGAGCTGTTCTCAGGTGCTGATTTTCATTCTTCTTGGAATCCATGGAGGTGGGGATGGTTTCTGCTCTGTGTGACAATGTCCTGATGACTCCTAGTTTGTGCTGCAGTGGATGGTGGGAGTCAAACATCAGATATTGATCTGTGTGTGTGGGTTTCCTGTAGATCCCTATTTCTAGCTTGCCACCGGTCCCAATGAGGACTTCACAGTCTAGGAATGCCAGTCTGTTGTCCTTGGTGTCTTCTCTGGTGAAGCTAATGTTGGCATCTATAGTGTTTATATGGTCCGTGAAGGCCTGTACTTCCTGGGTCTTGATTTTGACCCAGGTGTCATCCACATACCTAAACCAGTGGGTGGGCACCGTTCCCTGGAATGTGTTGAGTGCTTTCTTCTCCACTTCTTCCATGTATAAATTGGCCACAATGGGTGACACAGGAGAACCCATGGCACAGCCGTGTTTTTGTCTGTAAAAGTCACCTCTGTATGTGAAATAAGTGGTGTTAAGACACAGGTCCAGAAGATGGCAGATCTGGTTTGGGTTGAGATGGCTTCTCCTTTCAAGGGTGCTGTCCTCTTCTAGTCTCTTCCTGACAGCGGATAGAGCATGAGTGGTGGGGATGCTGGTGAAAAGGGAGGACACATCAAAGGAGACCGTAGTTTCATCTGTATCCAGTTTCAGGATCTTTGCTTTGGAAACAAATTCTTCCGAATTATGGATGTGGTGTTCAGAGTGTCCAACTAGAGGTGCTAGTATGGTAGAGAGGTGTTTGGCAATGTTGTATGTTACCGAATTAATGCTGCTGACTATGGGTCGGAGGGGTGTTCCTTCCTTGTGGATCTTAGGAAGTCCGTAGATGCAGGGGATGGCTTCTCCAGGATACAGACGGTGGTAGGTAATCCTATCGATCGAGCCATCATGTTCCAATTGTTTCAAACTGTCTATTACCTTTTTCTTGTAATTGTTGGTGGGGTCTCTTTTCAGTTTTTCATATGTATGGTGATCCTCCAAAAGTGAGGTAATTTTATTGTGGTAGTCTGCAGTGTTTAGAACCACTGTACATCTTCCTTTGTCAGCAGGTAAAATGGTGATGGTTTCCTCTTTGCTGAGGGCTGTCAGGGCTCTCCTCTCTTGGACGGTAAGGTTGGGGGGGGGAGGTTGAGCACTGGACAGAGCTGCAGATATTTTAAGCCGGAGTTGTTCTGCTTCCTCAAAAGGTAGGTGGTTGTTGTGGATGGCAGATTCTGTGGCTGTAATGAGCTCCACAACCGGAACTTGCTTGGGAGTGATGGCAAAATTAAGACCTTTGGCTAGGACATCTCTCTCTGGTTGGGTGAGCTCTCTGTCTGAGAGATTTTTCACCCACATGTTCTTTTTGTCCTCTGTGGTCCTGTTGTTGTTGTTCCTCCCAGCGGTTTCTCCAGTTCCTTGTTTCTGCTTGCTGCGAGAAAGAAGAATGTCAAATTTCTTAGTTTGCCTCTCCTTTGTCTTGTGATGCTGGGCCAGCTGTACTTTATTGCCCTTTATTGTACTTTATTGCTCTGAAGGCCTGTGGATATCCAAATTGGGCCTTCACCAAATCTAAATCTACCAGACCCAAAACAGCGACAGATAGGGCTGAGACTCAGAATAAACGAAAGAACCTGGTCATTCCCTACATGGCTGGTGTGTCTGAAAAGATAAAACGGATATTTGGCAAACACCACTTACCTGTATATTTCAAACCCACCAACACACTGAGACAGAGGCTTGTACACCCCAAAGATCAAACTCCAAAACACAAGAAAAGCAATGTAGTTTCTGCAATCCAATGCAGTGAGGAGTGCTCTGAACTATACATTGGAGAAACCAAACAACTTTTGTACAGGAGGATGGCCCAACACAGGAGAAGTAACACCACAGGACCAGAGTCAGCAGTTTATCTTCATTTAAAGGAAAAAGGACACTCATTTGAGGACATTAATGTTCACATTTTAGACAGAGAAGATAGGTGGTTTGAGAGAGGGGTCAAGGAATCCATTTATGCCAACTTGGAAAATCCTTCCTTGAATAGAGGTGGGGGCCTCAGGCACAATCTATCTCCCATCTATCTCCCGGCTTTGTCTTCTGTGCCTAGGAAGATTAAGACCATTTCACAAGCTCAACAGCAGCATGGTGATCTTAATGATTCTCCTTTAGATGGTAAAATGACTTAAAAATACATCTCAATATAACCATGACCCCAGGTGTAAGGTCACACAGCTACCTAGAAACATATTTAGGATTCCCTTACCAACTTTGCTCAGACTGAAGAAGCTCCTTGGATAAGGAGCGAAACGTTTCCACTGAGAAAATAGAAATCCAGTTGCATTAACAACTGTGAGCGAAGATGGTTCCTCCCTTGACTCCCAGCCACTTGACCCATAGACGAACTGCAAAACAAGAATTCCTGCGGTTTACTCACCAAGAGCGGCTGGGCAGAGTCACATGGGCTATCTCAGCTATCTCTCCTTAATCCAGAGAGCATTTTGGCGACCAGGATCCCGCATCCCACACCGATCTCCATCGTAACACCGTCCTTCTACAAAAAGGGACGATTAGATCGCCATGACCCTCAACCGGAAGTTGCTATTTAACTTTTCTTGATAAAACATTACTAATATCTTTTCAAGGACCCAGACCCTACCATCAAGGCACCACATAGTTCCACAAAGTATTTACACTGTGTACTTTCTGTCCCTTCTGCAGATGAAATACATCTTTAAAATTATTTGGGAAACTGCACTATCCTCAAATTTATTGGAAATCATACATATCTTAAGGATGCAGTAGAACAGAATAGGGTCAAGTTAGGGATCCTCTGTTCTTGTTTCTTCTTATCTAGTTATTCTTTTCTCCTGGGCACTTTTCTCCAGTTCTCACTTTTTATAAACAGAGTCACATGTGGGAAGATTTTTAGGAAATAAAAGCTGAATTCCATTTATTTTAGTTTCTCAGTATGGTGTCAATTTGTCACATGCTTTAGGGGGCAGTCTGGTGCCATACCAAGAACTACAGGATTATAACCCCTGAAGAAACGTAGCCCAGCAGTAACTAGATTCCCCATCTACTCAAATTAGGCTGACCATATTTCCTTGAGACAAAAACAGGACATTGGGATGGCAAAAATGGGACAGGGTTAAACTTATGTAATATTCCATATTCATGAAAAAGTAAGATGATAAAAAAAGATGATAAAAAAAAAAGTTTTTAAGAGTTTTTAAGATCCATTTGCTGGTCCTTAAACAGATTACTGTATATATAAAAATATTTTTGTTTTCATTAAAATGAAAAAGTTTTATTACATGAACATATTGAGCTAACAATTATTATGACAGAACTCATACAAAAATTTAGGTAGACGTAGAGGGGGACTCTATTTGAGAGGAGGCGAATGGGGAAAGCACAGCTCACGGGCTTTGTAACATCACAGATCGCAGGAAGGAGGGGAGGGGGAAGAGAAGAGAGGCAGGGAAGGGAGGATTCAAAAACTGCACGCCCAGCAAGGCTTCTCTTCCTTCTGCCTTCCCTCCTCCTCCTCCTGCTTTTTTTTCTCCCTCTTTCTCTCTCTCCCACAATCCCAAATGAAAGGCTCTCTCTTGCTGAGCTGGAGAAATAATCAGTTTCACTCTTGAAAAAAGGGGGCTGGATCACATCCTGAATGCATTTTAATAAAACAAACAGAGAGCAGAGAGCGACCAGCTAAGAGCAGAGCAGAGGTGGTGGCAAAGATCTCTCTCCCTGTCTCTCTCTGACTCCCTCTCTCCCTCTCTTTCCACCTTCCTTGCCCCTCTCTAGTCTCACCCAACATCAGGCACCTCAATCAAGCACCTTTTAAATGATAATTGTATCTTGGCTGAATTAATCTTGCCATGCCTGACATTTTGCTAATTATTTTTTAAAAAACGGGACAAAATTGACATTTATATTAAAACGACAGGATGGTCAGGAAATGTGAAAAAAATGGTACTGTCCCATTTAAAATGGTACGTATGGTCAGCCTAACTCAAACTGACATGTTTAGGATAGCCTGTATTAGCTGTTTGTCCTATCCCTGTGAATAAGAGCCTTGGAGATTGTCCAGTAGTATTCTATGATTAAAAATGAGTCTAGTACTTTCTAATAAATACATTGATATTAATATGGTGTTTTTATTTATTATTATTTATGGATTTTTAGCAACAAGCCTATGGTCATTAGAAGGATTTCCCAGCAACCATTGAATACTGAATACCACTCTTTCCATGGGATATAGATACAGGTTGGTGGATACAGAAATTCACTTGCCCCTGGAGCCTTCCTTGCTGGAACAGCATAAAGCTCACGTCAGTTATTGATTGATTTGATTTGATTTCTATGGCTGCCCATCTCAAACAAGTGACTCTGGGTGGTGAATAATCATAAAATCAATTAAAACCGAATACAAACACAATGCAAAAAATAAATATATACAGCAGCCGAGAAAAATCATAACTATAGATGTTAATATAACCAAGAAACTGGGCCCATAACACACTTGGGATCCCAGTCCCAGACATACAACCAGGTCTTCAAAGCCTTATGAAAAGCCAACAGGGTCAGGGCCATCCTAATCTCTGGAGGGAGAATGTTCCAGAGGGCAGGGGCTATGGCAGAGAAACCACGCCTCCTAGTCCCCACCAGCTGACATTCCTTGGCTGACGGAACCTGGAGTATTTCCATCCTGCTGGACTGAATTGGATGGGTAGAAACAACTGGGAGAAGATGGCCCCTCAGGTAACCCAGTTCCAAGCCATTAAGGGCTTTAAAGGTGACAACCAGCACCTTGAATTGCACCCAGAAACACACTGGCAACCAATGCAGCTCATGAAGTAGTGGTGTTACATGTGCTGAATATCCAACACCATTTACTACCCATGCAGCTGCATTCTGCACCAGTTGAAGCTTCCGAATGCTCTTCAAGGGCAGCCCCATGTAGAGCAGGTTGCAGTAATCCAGATGGGAGGTCACAAGGGCACCAGTGACTATGAGCAGAGCCTCCTGAACTGGAATGGGTGCAGCTGGTGCACAACCTGAAGGTACGCAAAGGCCCTCCTAGCCACAGCTGCCACCTGCTCTTCCAGCAGAAGCCAATCTTAGGACCCCCAGATTGCACACTGGGTCCAGCTGAGGCAGTGCCACTCCAGCCAGGACTAAAGGTGGAAGAACCTTGACCCTGGAAAGCCCAAGTATCCAAAGCCACTCCATCTTGCTTGGGTTGAGCCAAAGCCCATTGCGCCCCATCCAAGCCCCTACAGCCTCCAGGCATTGGGACAGGACATCCACGGCATCACTCAGGTAGCCCGGGGTGGAGATATAAAGCTGGGTGTCATCAGCATACTGACGGTACCTCACCCCAAGCCATCAGATCGCCTCACCCAGCGGCCTCATGTAGATGGTAAATAAGAGGGGAGAGAGGACCAAGCCCTGCGGCACCCCACAAAGTAGAGGCCGTGGGCTGGACCTCCCCCCCCATCAACACTGACTGGAACTGATCCCAGAGGAAGGAGGAGAACCAGCACAACAGAGTGCCACTCACCCCCAACTCCTGAAACCGGTCCAGGAGGATACCACGATTGATGGTATTGAAGGCCACTGAGAGGTCAAGAAGAGCAAAGGTGGATGCACTACCCCCATCCCACTCCTGCCACAGGTCATCCAATAGCGCGACCAATGCCAACTCATTCCTGTAACCCGGCCTGAATCCTGACTGAAAGGGTCCAGATAATCCGCTTCATCCAAGGTCCTTTGAAGCTGCTATGCAACCACTTTCTCCACAAACTTCCCTAAAAAGGGGAGGTTGGGGACTGGATGAAAACTGTCCAGGCTAGTTGGGTCAGGCGATGGCCCCTTGAGGAGAGGGAGCACCACCGCCTCCTTAAGAGTTGGTGGGACCACCCCCTCCCTCAAGGCAGAATTAACCACTGCCCAGACCCAACGTGTCTTCTCCTGGGCAGCCTTGACCTGCCAGGAGGGGCACGGATCTAACACAGAAGTGGCTGAACTAACAACTACAAGAACCCTGTCCACTTCCTCAGGTTCAATGGGATCAAACTCCTCCCAGATAACTGTGCAAGACTCAGCCCCTGTAACCTCCACTGGTTCTGCCTTAAGGCTGGAGTCCAACTTAGAGCGAATCCGAGTGACTTTATCCTCCAGATCAGAGCTTTCCAAACTGTGTGTCGTGACACAAAAGTGTGTCGCCACACACAGCGTGGTGTGTCACCACACCACCCGGAAGAGGCGGCGCACGCGTGCATGGCGGCCACCATGCGCGCGCGCCGCCGCCGCACGCCCCCCGCGCCACCGCACGCCCCTCCCACGCCGCCACCGTGCGCGCGCGCCACCGCACGCCCCCCGCACCATCGCCGTGACTGCGCGTGTCGCCGCCGCCACCGCCGGGTGTGTCGCCAGCGGCGGCACTTTGGAAAGCCCTGCTCCAGATGCTCAGCATATTCCTCACAGCGACACTGTAGGTCAGAGCTTTCCAAACTTTTCATGTTGGTGACACACTTTTTAGACATGCATCATTTCGTGACACACTCTTACAGCAGGGCACAAGGCAGGCACTAGGACCTGTGCGGAATCACAGCAGATTTGGAGGCAGCCAGGCACAAGGCAGGCACTAGGACCTGTGCGGAATCCTGGCAGGGCTCGGAGGCAGCAGCAGTCGCGACACACCCAGCCACTGCAGCCGACACACTAACGTGTCCCGACACACAGTTTGGAAAGCTCTGCTGTAGGTGTATCCCAGAATTACTCCCTCCAAGGACGGACCGGGTCGCCTGAAACAGGGCCGCTGGGCAATTCCTCTGCAATAAGAGCTCTGGCATAAACGGAGGGGAGATGGGCGGTGGCAAAGTTTGATAAATAAATAAATAAATAAATAAATAAATAAATAAATAAATAAATAAATAAAATAAACACAGAGGAATGACAGCATGTTGGAGGTAAATCAGGGTATGTATTGGATCTGCAAAGCCCCCTTGTTATCCTGATACACTCAGAAGCAACCCATAAACTATGCCAGCACCTAATCCCAGGACATCACTTATGTCAAAGGGAGAGGATTTAAAAATAAAAATAGTGATGAAGACAACAAAAGAAAGAAAGAAACAAACAAACAAAAAATCCAAACCAATTGGGCACAGAAGGCAGAAGAAGATAAAATGAGATAATCCCCATTCCTCAGTGTTGGATTTTTCTGCCCATGAATCTTGAATCAGAGTTATTACCAGCCCTGAACCTCTTGGATTTAACAGAATGTAAATCAGTCTAAATTATCTAAAACCCAAAATATCAAGTATACAAAATAAAAATAAACCACTTCCATACAGAACGACCTTTTCCCAACAAAAATGCCAAGACCTTTACATTCTTATAAATAATTCCTTTTTGGTGTGGTAATCCATAAAGCACATTAAAAAGGCATCCTCTGATGTTGGTAATTGTATTTTCTAAAGTCACCTAGTTATGGTATTGAGACCAGACTCAACAAGAAATATTAACTCCTGGGCAGTAGCTATTGGGTAGGATCTGTCAGTTCAATTTATTTTTATTTTATTGTTGTTGTTTTTTAACTTGGTACATCTTCTCCAAGAGCCATAATCATGCTGGG
This sequence comes from Charina bottae, assembly GCA_023362775.1. Lineage (NCBI taxonomy): Eukaryota > Metazoa > Chordata > Lepidosauria > Squamata > Charinaidae > Charina > Charina bottae. The sequence continues at coordinate 87,301,349 of JALMGJ010000002.1, read as the reverse complement.
AACAAAGCATTCTAGAACTGAACAAACTGAATTGAAATAATATGTATGACACAAAACAAAACAAAAAAACAAAAAAAAACCACCCAGTGCTTTAATGGCTATATAGGGACTTTCGCATAATATTGTACTTTATGCACTTGTACAATAGTTGGTTACTATGACCTTTGAAGTGTTCTTCTACAGAACAGGGCTCAGGAAAAAAATATTATTTTCATTCTCTTTCCCTCTGTGAGATGATCTTTTTTTCTCCAAAGTTCTTTGTTTATTTTATCTCACTTCATACCATGGAAGAAAAATAATTGTGATGGGAAAAGAATTTTGCAGATCAAAGAATTATTAGCACATATAATTATGTAGTATTCTTACTTGTCCGTGTTTCATAATAAATGCTATGAAGATTGTGTTATTCAGCACGTTTTGAGATGAATTGTGCAGCTGTCCTGCCTTGTTTGTGGAATTTTAGTACAACATTGTCATCCCTCTCAAATTCACCCATTTTTTAAAACCCTTCTTCTCTTTTGCTTCTTATTTAAGGAACACTGCTAAAGAGGGAATTATGAGATGGCTACATAATGCCATCTGATTAATAATGCCTTCTGAGGCACTTTTAAACTGATTTGCCCAAAATTGTAGCATCTTGCTGAGAGTTTGATACTCTTGAGCAGCATTACATATTTTCATGAGCAATAAAATGCAATTTTCCAAAGAAAGCAACACATCACTCACGCTTTTCAGAAACCCACTCAGTGCTTTAAACATGTTCAATCCACCATTTTGGGTTAAGAAACATAGATAGGTACATAGGATTTGGCTATAAACTGAGGGGAAAAAAGTCCCTCTGTACTTTTATGAAGATAATATAAAGAGATTTTTTAAAAATAAGATGACAAAAGAAGCATGTTTGAAGAGAGGAAAAGACACAACCCAGATTTAAGGCTTTCCACTAAATGCACAAATGTTGCTAATTCTAATAATTTCTCTAAGAAATCACAGCAGGTGGGTGAGCTTTGCTTTGTGAAGGAGGAGAAAAATGGCATTTTGCAATGCTGGGAATTGCTCAGAAACAGCCGGTTCTGCTCAACAAGTATATGCATTATAGCAAAGAAAAGGTTTCACTGACTCCATTTTCAACCCATAGTTACAGAGAAAAGATGAAGTTAGGATTGTCAACTTTTCCCTTTTTTAGGGCACTTTTGCTTTCAGCAGGTGTAGAAATTTAGCAGGTGAAGTTCTTCCCAGAATGAAGAGGCAGCAATAGAGAACACCTTCTCTGTTCATTTACTTCCCACAATGGAATTTTAAAGTACTACAAAGGAAAAAATGTGGCAGCTCTCTGTTTTAAGTACACTCAGTAGGAAGTCCCACAGAGCACAGCGTGGCCTCTGTGTATATCTTGAACCAGCCAAATCTCTGGACTTTGAACCCCATTTTCTAATCAATCAATCCCCCTTACTTGTTAATCTATGAGGCAGCTTACAATTTTGACTTTGTGAGATAATTAAGACAAACAAATACCTCTGAAAAAATGCACAACAAAACTCAATCAACAACAAAAGAGTTCAGACCCAGTTTTACTTCTGCATATACAGTCAAAAATAGGAAGTCAAAAAATAACCGGAATAACAGGCAAGTTCGGCCTCGGAGTACAAAATGAAGCAGGGCAAAGGCTAATAGAGTTTTGTCAAGAGAACACGCTGGTCATAGCAAACACTCTTTTTCAACAACACAAGAGACGACTCTATACATGGACATCACCAGATGGTCAATACCGAAATCAGATTGATTATATACTTTGCAGCCAAAGATGGAGAAGCTCTATACAATCAGCAAAAACAAGACCTGGAGCTGACTGTGGCTCAGATCATGAGCTTCTTATCACAAAATTTAGGCTTAAATTGAAGAACATAAAGAAAACCACTAGACCACTCAGGTATGACCCAAATCATATCCCTTATGAATATACAGTAGAGGTGAGGAATAGATTTAAAGGATTAGATCTGGTAGACAGAGTGCCTGAAGAACTATGGATGGAGGTTCGTAACATTGTACAGGAGGCAGCAACTAAAACCATCCCAAAGAAAAAGAAATGCAAGAAAGCAAAGTGGCTGACTGATGAGGCTTTACAAATAGCTGAGGAAAGAAGGGAAGCAAAAGGCAAGGGAGAAAGGGAAAGATATAACCAACTGAATGCAGAATTCCAGAGAATAACAAGGAGAGATAAGAAGGCCTTCTTAAATGAACAATGCAAAGAAATCGAGGAAAACAATAGAATGGGGAAGACTAGAGATCTCTTCAAGAAAATCGGAGATATCAAGGGAATGTTTTGTGCAAAGATGGGCATGATAAAGGACAAAAAAGGCAGGGACCTAACAGAAGCAGAAGAGATTAAGAAGAGGTGGCAAGAATACACAGAAGAACTATACAAGAAATATCTTAATATCCCTGATAAATACGATGGTGTGGTCACTGACCTTGAGCCGGACATCCTAGAGAGTGAAGTCAAGTGGGCCTTAGGAAGCATTACTAACAACAAAGCTAGCGGAGAAGACAGTATCCCAGCTGAGCTATTTAAAATCCTAAAAGATGATGCTGTTAAAGTGCTGCACTCAATATGCCAACAAATTTGGAAAACTCAACAGTGGCCACAGGATTGGAAAAGGTCAGTTTACGTTCCAATTCCAAAGAAAGGCAATGCCAAAGAATGTTCAAACTACCGTACAATTGCGCTCATTTCACATGCTAGCAAGGTTATGCTCAAAATCCTACAAGCTAGGCTTCAGCAGTATGTGAACCGAGAACTACCAGAAGTGCAAGCTGGGTTTCGAAGAGGCAGAGGAACTAGAGATCAGATTGCCAACATTCGCTGGATCATGGAAAAAGCAAGAGAGTTCCAGAAAAACATCTACTTCTGCTTCATTGACTACGCTAAAGCCTTTGATTGTGTGGATCACAACAAACTGTGGCAAATTCTTAAAGAGATGGGAGTACCAGACCACCTTACCTGTCTCCTGAGAAACCTGTATGCGGGTCAAGAAGCAACAGTTAGAACCGGACATGGAACAACCGACTGGTTCAAAATTGGGAAAGGAGTACGACAAGGCTGTATATTATCACCCTGCTTATTTAACTTATATGCAGAGTACATCATGAGAAATACCGGGATGGATGAATCACAAGCCGGAGTTAAGATTGCCGGGAGAAATATCAACAACCTCAGATATGCAGACGATACCACCCTAATGGCAGAAAGTGAAGAGGAACTAAAGAGCCTCTTGATGAGGGTGAAAGAGGAGAGTGCAAAAGCTGGCTTGAAACTCAACATTAAAAAAACCCAGATCATGGCATCTGGTCCCATCACTTCCTGGCAAATAGAAGGGGAGGAAATGGAAGCAGTGACAGATTTTATTTTCTTGGGCTCCAAGATCACCGTAGACGGTGACTGCAGCCATGATATTAAAAGACGCTTGCTCCTTGGGAGGAAAGCTATGGCAAACCTAGACAGCATATTAAAAAGCAGAGACATCACCTTGCCGACAAAGGTCCGTATAGTTAAAACTATGGTTTTTCCAGTAGTAATGTATGGCTGTGAGAGTTGGACCATAAGGAAGGCAGAGCACCGAAGAATTGATGCTTTCGAACTATGGTGCTGGAGAAGACTCTTGAGAGTCCCTTGGACTGCAAGGAGGTCAAACCAGTCAATCCTAAAGGAAATCAACCCTGACTGCTCATTGGAAGGACAGATGCTGAAGCTGAAGCTCAAATACTTTGGCCACCTAATGTGAAGAGAGGACTCATGGAAAAGACCCTGATGCTGGGAAAGACTGAGGGCAAAAGGAGAAGGGGACGGCAGAGGATGAGATGGTTAGATAGCATCACTGATGTAATGAACATGAATTTGAGTAAACTCCGAGAGACAGTGGAGGACAGGAAGGCCTGGCGTGCTATGGTCCATGAGGTCACGAAGAGTCGGACACGACTAAACGACTGAACAACAACATACAGTCAAATGTAACATGCATAATCAAGCATTTTAATTTTAATAAGGGAAATAAGGAGTGAAATAAGGACATTCTATGCCTTTTGTAGTAGATTAGCAAAAAGGTCTCAACCTCTTCTAACATTAATCTTACTATAGCAGCTACGTAGGACGACCATGTAGAAGGTGTCTGGTTACCCCAAAAGGATCCTTCTTAGTCATTATCTTCTATAATTCCTTCTTAGGATGAAAGAGTCAGATAAGATGCCAGGATGCACAGCTACAAGAATGATGTATAGCCCTTTTCCATTCTTTCTCTCTTACTACCCTGCATCTGGACCCACTTAAGCATATGAAAGGAGGGGAAAAAGACAGCAATAAAATTCAAAACAATCTTGATAGGTTAGAGCAGTATTTTTCAAACTTGGCAACTTTAAGATGTGTGGACCTCAGCTCCCAGAATTCCCCAGCCAGAGTGTTTGTATGGGAGAGAGCCATGAGCTCTGTTCTGTTCTGGAACTCAACATAAAAAACCATAGGTTCAGAATTCTTTCCTTTAAGACTATGTCTTTTCCAGCAGATTCTACTTGCTAAATTTTAGGATTCTAATGGGAAGGGGAAGATACATATCACAAGTCTATGATCTTTTCACCAAAAAAGTTGTTTTTTAATGTTCAGAACATGATGAACATAATGAATTCACTATCATAAGATACAGTGATGCCTATTACTTCCTAAGGGTCTGTATAGACAAAATTATGAAGATGCCATAGTGGAAAATATATGTGGCTCAGGGTTGAATTGTTGGGTTCTTGGTGTTCTCCGAACTTGCTTCACTGATTATGTTACCTAGCCTGATTTTAAAAAAAACATCTGCAAGAAGAGAAGTAAGCTCGGAGAACACCAAGAATCCAATGAAGTTTTATGTCAAAAATGCTAACAATCCATTAGTATACCCCTACATCCAACCAGATGTTTATAAAATAGTGAAAAAATCTGACTGCTGCCATGGAAAACAAAATTTGGCCATTGTTAGACCAGTGGAAAATGGTGAGCTAGGTGGGTTTTGTACTTCTGAAAGGACTCTCTATTACATTTCAAAAGTAGGAAGTAAATAGACATCACCCTCTTGTTAACAGAAAGCTCATTATCTGTGATGCCATAACCTTTGATAAACCTTCTCTGCTATGTGTTAGAAATCCTAGATTTGTATATTTCTTTTAATCTACACATAGCTCCATCATTTATTAAAAACACACTTGAAGTGTATTTTCTCTAATATTTAGTGTCTTTGCTCCTGGTTCTTTGAGGGACCTTATCTTCCATCCATGTTACTCTCCTTGCCTTCCTTATCTCTGAGTTGATGCCACTGAGTGTACAGTTATTAAGGGAGGAGGGCTTTTCTGAAAAAAAACACAACAGGAAAGTAAGAGTTTGATTAGAAGCAAGAAGCAGATGGAGGTGGATATAAAATGCAGAGGAGAAGACTATGCAAAGAGAAAACTGTCTGTATGATATGTATAAAACAATGCCATTTTGGAGCAAGCAGTTCTGCCATCTAGAAGCCTCTTCCACAACCCACATGGTACATAATACATTAATGGAAAAAGAGGCCAAATGGGCAGAGACAATAATTGCTATTTGTAGTTCTCACAGGTGTTGTTTTTCCTGACCGTAATGAGCTTTGGAGCCTTAATGAGTAGCTTCCCTTTGGAAGTATCAACCCTCTTACCCTGCTGTGAAGCCATTCTTGGCCTCCCATTGTTAGAGAGACTTGAAAACAAGTAATGGCTTGCATGATTCCCAGATTCCCATGTCCCCTGCCTGAAAGACTCTACACTGCCTTGGTTCTGAAACTGTCACAGAAGCTTGCCATTTCATTGTTCCCTGGGTAGAGATACAGAGATCAAGACATGAAAGCTTCATTGGTATGGAAATCAAAAAGATGACACCTGCAGATGCTCCATCAGTCAGCTTTAAAGCAATTAGATTGGGATTGGTGTGGGAACTATTACTGCTCATTGATCAAGGGGGTTGGCATTTCTCCTGCAATGACAAGCTAGGCATGATTATTTTTAACAAGCAGGCTTTGAAACAATGACAATCACTACTGCTGGGTTGTAAGATGAGTTGGAGCCCTTTTCCTAAAGCCCAGCATCATGTCCCCACTAGCTCAGGGAAGGCCTGTGTGTGGAAGGGAATCAATCCCTCTACCTCCCATTCAAAATGAGAAGGAAGAGCACTAGAGCCGAGGTGGGCACACTTGTGTCTGGGAGCAGTTTATAGGGGTGGTGGATGGAGACATAACCACTGACACTTTTCCTTAAAAAATTCTTTTTTTTCCTTTCTCTGTACTGACTCCCCTCTTCTCTCTTCCTACCCTAAGGAGCTGATGGACAGATTGCCAGGTTTCTAAGCTAATTGCTTATGAAGGGCTTTGAAATTAGCCAAAGACTGCATGAAATTAGTCAGAGATTTTCAGCTTTTAATCCCTGCTCTAGAGTTGGGAAACCTATGCCCTTTGAGACACTGCTGAACTTCAACTTTCAGTAGCCAAGCCAGCATAGCCAATGTGGAGAGACGCTGAGAGTTGTGTTTCAGCAACTAAGGTCAGAAATTACTGATTCCTGATCTAGAAAAACCTATTCTAAAACAACATTTCAGGGGGCAAAAGGATGGGGCTTTAGAGCTGTGCTGATTTTCTTTTTCCTCCCTTCTATTTGAAGCCCATTCAGCAGTCTGTTAGAACTACTGAAATGGAGCAGAGCTGCTAAACTCGTGTACAGAAAAAGAATATTGTTTAAAAACAGAGCCCATGAGCATATTAGACAGATCCAGGTTAGTCTTACACCCTTAGCCACCCAAGCATAAAGAAATGCACGCTTAGACATGGCAGTTATGAAAAGTAAGTACAAAAGAGTCCTTATGTTTGTTCATTGCAGGTACAGCATTTTGATAGATAAATGATGTTCCATTTCTTTTTCCTGTTCCCTAAACTTAATACCTCTTGCCCTGCTTGTAGAGATGCGTGTAGAAAGGGGGAAAAATCTCCTAGGCCCATCCATGGCCTAGAATGGAGCAGCACACAGCCATGTGTTTGCTCCTAAGGAGGAGAGAGAGAGAGAGGGAGGGAGGGAGGGAGGGAGAGAGAGAGAGAGGGAGGGAGGGAGGGAGGGAGGGAGAGAGAGAGAGAGAGGAAGTTGGAGTGGCCACAAACAGCTTCCTCAAAAGCATGGAGAGCTTGCATCCTAGAGCAGCCATCCATATGCTGATGAGGCATGCTGGATTTGCCAGGATCTCCAACACTATTTCTATCCACAGTTGTAAGATGTCACAATCTCAAGCATCTCATTAACTGTATCAATCCATCCCCCCCCCAGTAGCATTCTTCTGCCTTTAATAGCTATATGGCATGCTGATTTATGAAGAAAAGCCACTCTTGACATGCAGAAACAATGATGAAAACAATGATAATTGTCCAATCCTGTGCTGAAACCTGTCTCTCCCATTTCCCACAAGCCTTTTACCCCTCTGAAAGAAGGTTGTTTTTCTACTTCATTCTCAAATAATTTTTGTGCCTGTTTCATTAAACTAGCTAACACAAAAGCTGCAAACATATAACTACTAAAAATCTAATTTTTTAAAATACCTTATAACCTTCCTGTGACTGTCTATGAATCTCAATCTGAAAATGCCCCATAAAATGATGCCTGATGTATAACTGAAGGTTGAAAAGCCACGAATCACTGGGTAGGTGATTGTGCAATGAAAAACAAGTCACTCACCCATTTGCTCAGCCACCTTTTAACTATGATAAGTGCAACCTTGCATTTTACTAATGAGGATTTCACCTTTTTCCTTTGGGAAAAAAACATTGAAAGCTGTATTTTTTCTGTGAATCTTTTCCAATTTTGCACTTTCCAACCCAATAACTAATTTGAAACTCAGTTATCTTTAAAATTTACACTTATCAAATTCATTCAATCAATTTATGAACATAGAACATAATACAGAAAGAAAAACAAAAGGAAAAAGGAAAAAAATCATAGTTTTTTTGTTATTGTTTAAAAGTCAGCTAAAAGAAAAGTAAAAGAAAGGAAGCAATTAGGGTTTTTTTTTAATCCAGGGGCAGAATTTTTCCCTTGTTGGATCAGAATTATCAAATTGGATGATATAATTCCCTTTGTTGTTTATTCGTTCAGTCACTTCCGACTCTTCGTGACTTCATGGACCAGCCCACGCCAGAGCTTCCTGTTGGCTGTTGCCATCCCCAGCTCCCCCACGGTCAAGTCCGTCACCTCCAGAATATCATCCATCCATCTTGCCCTTGGTCGGCCCCTCTTCCTTTTGCCTTCCACTTTCCTAGCATCAGCATCTTCTCCAGGGTATCCTGGCTTCTCATGATGTGGCCAAAGTACTTCAGTTTTGCCTTTAATATCATTCCCTCAAGTGAGCAATCTGGCTTTATTTCCTGGAGTATGGACTGGTTTGATCTTCTAGCAGTCCAAGGCACTCTCAGAATTTTCCTCCAACACCACAGTTCAAAAGCATATAATTCCCTAAAATGCACATATTAGGGGAAAACATGCATGTATTTATTAGAATAATTTATAAAGACCTTTTAAGGAAGGTTGCTTACAAAAGGTATATGTTAAGAAAATGTGCAGCCAAAATGCATATGTTAAGCAAAATGCACATGAATTTTTAAGCAAGCCATTCTTTTTTTAAAAAAAAGCATCTCAAGTTGATGGAAAGGGGATGAATGTATGATTGTAAGAAGGAAAAATGAAGAAAAGCTAACATTAACATGTCTGCCTATCCGTATTGCTCATCCCATTTTGCTTTCTTTAAAAATCATGTTCTGAATAACAGTAGGCAGAACAATTTAAAAAACAAAACAAGGGATCATAGCTTGAGCCTTATAATTAAATTTGAAAGGATGGTTTGATTCTGTACCAAATATTCAAATTGGATGCTACGCACGAAACATTTTCTTGTCTTGTTCTCCAGCATGATGCTATGTTAGTCACAGACAGATGAATTTTTGCAGCTGCTTAGATGGACAGTGTTTGCTTTTAGTCTTGATGAGAATTCATACCGGTTATCACTGTGTCAAGTATACATTTTGTGCACTATTAACAAGGAATTCACATGCCACCTTTTAAAGAAGGTTTTACAAGAACTCCAAAGTGAGGTGTATTGCTTTTAAGCATTTAAACAAGAAGTTTCTAATGCCTAGAAATATTATTTATTTATTTATTTATTTATTTAATCAATTTACATAGCCGCCCATCTCAACAAGTGACTCTGGGCGGCTTACAACAATAAAAACTATAAAACAGTTAAAATAATAAAAACAATTAAAAGTACAAAATAAATATATATGGTCGCCAAGTAAACAATGCATGGATGTTAATATAGCCAAGAAATGGGGCCCTTAACACACTTGGGGCCCCAAGCCCAGGCACATAACCAGGTCTTCACGGCCTTACGGAAGGCCAACAGGGTTGAGGACATCCTGATCTCTGAAGGGAGAATATTCCAGAGGGCAGGCGCTACAGCAGAGAAGGCATACCTTCTAATCCCTGCCAACATGTCCCCCGACATTCCTTGGCTGACAGGACCCGTAGCATGGCCAAATAGGTGAGGTGATATTAACAAACATTTGCAGTTGAATCCTACTCAGAAGAAAGCTGCACATGGGGCTTATTCCTAATTAAGTGGTTACCAGATTGCTGTGTTAATTGATTTGAGTTGAAGGGTTTTTCAGTGTTTGCCAATGCTTGGTAATGGGGGAAAAATTCACCTAAGACTGTAATCAGATGTTCACTTCTGAAATGAACAGCTATTGTTGAAAATAGATGCAATTTGGGGGGCCAACATATTTAGGACTGTGCTGTGTATATAGGTTTTTTTCTCCTTTAGTCAGCTTTACATTGCATGAATATTTGGAGCTGGCAATTGCCAGCTGATAAGTAAAAAAAAGCAGATTTGGTTCTATTATGATTATGGTAAGGTGATACCATTTTTCACATTTTATTAAGCTTCCAATTTTTTGTTCTTGCTTTGTTTTATTTTTATTTGTAAATTTGCACTTAATCAGCTGCAATCTATCTGTAGCTTTGTTTAACTAGCACAGAGCTTTCCAAACTTTTCATGTTGGTGACACACTTTTTAGACATGCATCATTTCGCGACACACTCTTACAGCAGGCCACAAGGCAGGCACTAGGATCTGTGAGGAATCACAGCAGGTTTGGAGGCAGCCAGGCACAAGGCAGGCACTAGGACCTGTGCGGAATCACAGCAGGTTTGGAGGCAGCCAGGCACAAGGCAGGCACTAGGACCTGTGCGGAATCACAGCAGGTTTGGAGGCAACCAGGCACAAGGCAGGCACTAGGACCTGCGCGGAATCCTGGCAGGGCTCGGAGGCAGCAGCAGCCGCAACACACCCAGACACTGCAGCCGACACACTAACGTGTCGTGATACACAGTTTGGAAAGCTCTGACTAGCAGCATGTAGGCATAGTTCATCAAGAATAGTGGGACTGAGTTTTGTGAGGAATATTCTGGGATATGTGTGCATAGAAGTGTAGGCTGAGTCATTTTCATTCAGGCTTACTCAGTCTTCACTAGTATAATAACCCAAAACATATTTACTTTATTATTGTGTGATTTTCTACATTATTATTCCATAGGCCTTTGAGGTGGTACATTACTAGAAGAAGTAGTAATAGTAGTAGTGAGTATTTTCATATCCTCTCATTGCTCTAACTCACCATTATTTGTGAGTAACTTTGATTCCCCAATTCAAGCATGCACAAATAAGAAACAAATGAAAATCCTTATGGAGAAAGATAATTATTGAATTCAGGGGGTCCTCCTGATAGGCTATTTATTCCTGTTTCCTAGTCATGTAGAATGCAATTGCTTTCCGTCTGTGTCCATTGCCTGCTGCTGTAGACCTCTTACATTCCATGTGATGAAACTTATCCAGAACATCACTTTCCAACCGGGATGAACATTGTCTTGTCCTATCACCCTAAATGGTTTCTGATGCTTGTTTGGAGATAGTAAGCATGAATGTGGCATTCCACAGCTAGCTATAGAAAAGAGGAGAATCTCGTGTCCATAAATCACACTCAGCTAATAGATGCTGGGGCCTTAAATAAAGATAATCTAAAAGTATCATATCTTTGTTAATCCTTGGCCAAGCACTTTCAATAACAGCTCTCCTAACTGTAAATTGACTATATATCTCCCAGCAATAAATCGACTGTTCAGATTTCAATTAATTTCCCTGTGTTAAATGAACTGGGTCCTATTGCTTTTAGCAATAAAAATCTCATTAATTGAAAACATTTGCTTTACCTGCTTGAGAAAAAAAGGGCAAAGGTGGAACTGTGCACTGTGGAATAGCCACAAGCACACAGAGCCATAGAGCTAAACCAACCCTCCCCCCCTCAAAAAAATGGGATGTTAGAGTTAAGAGTATATCTCTAAACATTGTTAACACTCCAGCCCTACCTAGATTAACTCTGAGACTTCTGGAAATGCTTTAAGAAAACATTCTAAAGTTTGGTACAGTAAAACAGAAAGTCTGCCATAGAAATTAAAACTTTTGCCTTCTTTCATCTTTCTCACTTTCTCACAAAGCAAGGGAGGATAACCTAAAAGGACAACCTCTTAGTAGATGGGTCCATGCTTTTATATTTGGCAGGAGAACAAGGGGTGGGACAGTAAAGCCAAGAGGATGTATCACATACATGGATGGTTAAAAAAAAGGTAAATGTTCCCCCCGCACATTTGTGCAGTCGTGTCCGACTCTAGGGGCCGGTGCTCATCTCCGTTTGTTAGCTGAAGAGCCAGCGTTGTCCGAAGACGCTTCCACGGTCATGTGGCCGCATGACACGCGCGGAATGCTGTTACCTACCCAGCAAAGTGGTACCTATTAATCTACTTCCACTTGCATGCTTTCGAATTGCTAGGTTGGCAAGAGCTGGAGCTAGTGCGGGAGCTCACTCCACACGCAGGGCTAGGAACTCGAACCTCCGAACTTGCAATCTTCTGATTGACAAGCCTGGCATCTTACCCGCTGAGCCACCACGCCCCTGGCATGGATGGAGCTGGCCCTAAAATCTGGTTTAGGGTGTATTTTTCACCATCCATGTGTTTTCCGCCTCAAAATGGGAGGAAGCCTGCCACTAATGTTTAGCAACAGTGATCAGAGTTGTTCCAAGGGGCTGCAAAAAAGTGCTTTGGGCTGTATGTAGTATGCATATGATCCCAATCTACGGGATCTGTCTGGGAAATTCCTCAGGCTGCGCAACAGAGATGAATGGGTGGCTGCATACCCTCACCAGGCCTGGGCCAAAAGAAAAGAGGACTTCGGGTTCTCTACTTCAGCCTAAGTGCTAAGTTAGAATTGGCTTAGTCCAGTGTTTCTCAACCTTGGCAACTTGAAGATGTGTGGACTTCAACTCTCAGAATTCCCCAGCCAGCCTGGCTGGGTGGGGATTCTGGGAGTTGAAGTCCACACACCTTCAAGCTGCCAAGACTGAGAAACACTGGCTTAGACTGACATGAGTTCAGTAGTGCCCCACTATAGATGAATGCAAAGTTAATTTATTATTTCTGGATATAAATGCTGTTTGACAGAAGAGCTTCAATGGAAGCCTACATTGGGAAGGGGCCAAGGGTAACACTTCCTATAGTTTTGTAACCAAGGACTGCACCAAACAGGGTGTGTTGCCAAGTGCCCAAGCCTTGATCAGGTGCCTGAACAATTGGTTCTGATCCAGAGATAATAAGCACACCAGTGGATAAAGAAACTTAAAGCTTTATTATAAACTTAAACAAACAAAGTTAAACAGAAACACAGTTTAAACAGATTACACAAAGCATAACAAGCATAGCTTACAGAAAGAAATACATACATACCAAACAAGGTGATACCTTTATTCTCTTGTTGCTACCAGGAACTTGACTAAGATAGCAGAGAATAACCCCAAAAGGAATGGCTGTTGAGTCCCACAGCACCCAGCGTCCTGAGCCTGTATCAAAGTTCCCAAACTCCAAAGACAATCCTAAGGTTTTTATCAAAGCCTGGTTCCCAAACCCCGTGACCAAGCCCAGACTGACCTTGACTGGGATTCCTTCTGGGGCCGGGCACCTGTCCATGACATCATTCCCAGAGCCTGGGAAGCCATCAGATAAGCCTGTGCCTAAGCATAAACAATTTTTTTATTATTCCCCCCCCATTCCAAGCCGCTAGAAGGGTGGCTGAAGGAGTGAAAGTAAAGGTAAAGGTTCCCCCCGCACACTTGTGCAGTCGTGTCCGACTCTAGGGGCCGGTGCTCATCTCCGTTTGTTAGCCGAAGAGCCAGCGTTGTCCGAAGACGCTTCTGCGGTCATGTGGCTGGCATGATGCACGTGGAATGCTGTTACCTACCCACCAAAGTGGTACCTATTGATCTACTTGCATTTGCATGCTTTCGAATTGCTAGGTTGGCAAGAGCTGGGGCTGGTGCGGGAGCTCAATCCGTCACGTGGGGCTAGGGATTCGAGCCTCCAAACTTGCGATCTTCCAACCGACAAGCCTGGCGTCTTACCCGCTGAGCCACCACGCCCCTTCCTTAAAGTTAACAAGCTGGGGGTTTTCTCTCCCCCCACTTCCCATGCCAAGCAGAAATAAAAACAAGCCAGTTAAACATCAGTATAATTCAAAATAAACTCTAATCTCCTAGGTGTGGGGGAAGGAAAATCAAAACATGCCACCTAACTCCTTGAAATACAAAGGTCTTCCGCAGGTTGCCACTACACAGGGAAATATCAATAGAGTAGATATGGTCATGATGTCAAAAAGTGTAGGGCAGCAGGAAAACAAAAAATGAACAAAAAGCCCACCTCAGGTTCTCCAGGAACATTAAGCAATAAAAATAAACATGTAAAGCAATTTTATAAATGATTAAAGGTAAAAACTGGCAAGCCATACCATCAAATGTCCATATTGTTTTGAACTACATACTGTACCTGTTACATGGAAATTGACAGCGGGACGATAGAAATGAATTCTACATGCCTTTCTTATTGCTGAGACACTGGTCCTTCAACACTGGAAATATGATTATAATGAAATGTGGTAATTCTTTATTGAAACTGTTGTGTAAAAAATTTATATTCGTGTGTTTGTGTTTGTGTGTGTGTGTTGATTTGCTTGCTTTTTGCTTTTTTCTGTTATATTTAATTAGATGAATAAACACCATTAAACAACATCACATCACAAAATATCAATTGCAGAATTAACTCGGGATTCTGGAATTGGTCTATGGGCTGCAATAGCTCACTCCTGACTAAGATAAATCTAGAGCCATTCATATAAGAAAAAAATACTGTACAGGAGGATTTCTCAGTGGACATTTTGATACTAGGTTATAGCCCAGTGTTTCTCAATCTCAGCAACTTTAAGATGTGTGGACCTCAACTCCTAGCATGGCTGGCTGGGGAATTCTGGGAGTTGAAGCCCATACATCTTAAAGTTGCTGAGATTGAGAAACACTGTTATAGCCCATAGAATATTCAGGGGGAAATCCTATGGAATTCCATCAGGAAAGCATGCTTAGTATTGCAGCCAATTTAGTTGCCAGGCTTGTCAATCGGAAGGTCGGCGGTTTGAGGCCTGAGCACCACATAACGGAGTGACCTCCCGCACTCGCCCCAGCTCTTGCCAACCTAGCAATTTGAAAGCATGCAAATACAAGTAGATAAATAGGTACCACTTCGGTGGGATGGTAACAGCATTCCGTGTGCGTCATGCCGGCCACATGACCGCGGAAGCATCTTCGGACAGTGCTGGCTCTTCGGCTAAGAAACGGAGATGAGCACTGCCCTCTAGAGTCAGATATGACTGTGCAGGGGAAAACCTTTACCTTTACCTAAGCCAGAGCTTTCCAAACTTTTCATGTTGGTGACACACTTTTTAGACATGCATCATTTCGCGACACACTCTTAGAGCAGGGCATCATTTCGTGACACACTCTTACAGCAGGGCACAAGGCAGGCACTAGGACCTGCGTGGAATCCTGGCAGGGCAGGTTTGGAGGCAGCAGCAGCCGCGACACACCCAGACACTGCAGCTGACACACTAATGTGCCCCGACACACAGTTTGGAAAGCTCTGACCTAAGCTAATAGGACTCATGGGTTTAGTAACAGAGCGCAATGCACATGCTTGGGTCCTGTTCATACAACTGGACCTCTGGTCATTAATTTCGTCTGTATCCAACCTTATTTTCCCTTATAGTTCCAATAACAAAGCAACATAATCCACACTTTCTGGAGTAATACGCAGATTAGAGGACAGTGATTGTTGCTTGCTTGCTTGCTTGTTTGCATTGGGATCATGTGCTTTTCTAATTTTCGCAATATAGTCTTTGGCTCCAAGGTTGTGTCTTGCATATTTTTTAAAGGCATTGTGTCTTTTCTAGGAATTGGACAACTAGTCCCTGAAGCTGAAAGTGAAATCCTGAGAAAAAAGGTGTTTGATTTAAGGAATTGAAAACAGGCGCTTGTGCACACCTCCACATGCTCCAAAGGACCCTTTTGCCTTTGAATATATATTAGAGAAAGTTGCATGTCTTAAGGAAAGTTACAGTATACGTACAAATGCAGATCATGGGGAAAGTGGCATCCAGCACGAATATGTTATGGAAAATTGCTTATGAAAAAATGTGAAAGTTCATGCTGTTTATAGAACAGACTGATGATTAAATCTACGCAATACTGACACAAATTCAAAAGGGGCTGATTTGTGTATACTTAGTATCTGAGATGTAGTTGCGCTCCATTCATTTTAATTTATGTATTAACATTTTGGATTCTGGTTTCTTTTTTTAATGTTGTTTTTCACCTTGAATATTTGCTCAGGTAGAAAGGCAGGATATAAATCAAATACACAGACTAAATAAATTATTAGATTTTGTGCCCCAGCACTTGATGGGGAGGTGAGAACAGAAGGAAGATACGATCTCCAATATATTTATATCTTGTCTTTTCCTCTTCCTTTTCTCTGGCTTTCCTCCTAGCTAGGACTTAAAAGTATTATTTCTGACTCAGACTCTTGTCTGCTTGATTTACTGCATGAAGGAAATTGGAATAGGGACATAAGGGAGGCAAAAACCTCTTCCTTTAAGACACATAGACCTTCATCTAAATAGATGTTATTTTATTGAGCTTCACTGTCTTTTCAACAATTTGCCAACCTACTTTCTTTGAGATGAGCATTTTAAAATGAAATGCAAAGCCCCAGCCATGCCTGGCTTTCCCTGAAAATTGTTGTGGCATCTTGCCGCCAACTGAAGCTGAAAAATAATTCCTTAAGAAGTTGTGTGTGCTTTTACTCCTATCCCTTTTGGCCTGTTTATTTTAAGCCCCCTGTGAGTTCTCCACCAACTGATCTTAATGTTCACACAGTAATAATTTCATTAAAGGGGAATCAGAGGACTGTCTTTAATAAATGTTAACAGCCTGTATGGGGGGGGGGATGTTAGAGATCGGGTTTCAACTAAGCACGTCTCACACAAGCTTGAAGGAGGAGGCAGCCTCTGCTGTAACCTAATATTACTTGCTTTGTGTGGGAGGAGGGGCTGAATCCCGGTTTCCTGTTTCCTGTTCCCTTCTCTTTCTCTTTCTGCTTGAATCTCCACCAAGGAGGATGGCCTCTCTATGGCTGTCCATGTGTTTCTCATACTTCCATACAGCAAGGCCACATTAAAGAAGCATGTGGGTTTGGTCAGAACCTTCTTGCTCGCATGCATGGACCGTTTCTACTAAGGAACTGTGAGTTACAATAAAATTGTAAACTCTTTTTTATGTAACTTTACATTAACGTGTGAAGTGTGTTTGTTTTGTGTTTTGAACTAATTAAGCCTTGTGCATGTTTATGGGAACGCTTCTACTCTGCTACATACTAATAAGAAGCTGCATGGAGTTCTGGTACTACCATCCCAGAATTCCTACAAAAAACAGCAATTAAAGCTTTTGCTTCTGGACCTTTCAGAAAGACACAGAACAAATCTCAATGACTAGCAATAAAAATGTGGCTCATTAAAGATGAGAGCATGTGGAGCAAAGGGTGGGGTAAAGCTGACTGATGGACCCAGAGGGGTTCCAGAGGCAGCTGGGGGTTATACCCGAGGATTTGCTGAATGGTCCAGCGGAGGCCCTGGCTGCTACCTGGAATATGGAGGTGTCTCCCCAGACTCTGCCTCACACTCAGAGTCCAACTTGGAGTGGATCCGAGCGATTTTATCCTGCAGATACCTAGAAAATTCCTCGGCTTAACCCTGTAGATGAACTTGTGACTCCCCTTTCCCCAAAAGGGATTGGGTAATCTTAAACAGGGTCGCCGGGAAGCTTTCCGCAGATGCAATAAGAGCGAAGAAATATTGACGTTTCGCCACTCTTACTGCCACAAGGTAGGCCCTAACAGTGGCTCTAGCTTGTGTTCGGTCGGATTCAGTCTTTGTCTTCCTCCAGCGGCACTCTAGGTGTCTCTTAATCCTCTTCAGAAGCCTTATCTCTCCCGTGAACCACGGGGAGTATTGGGTTCGCTGGGACAAGAGAGGCTGCACAGGCGTGATCTTGTCCAAGGCCCCGGCCACCTCCCTATTCCAGGTAGTAGCCAGTGCCGCTGCTGGACTGTTCAGCAAATCCTAGGGTATAATCCCCAGTTCCCTCTGAAACCTTTCTCGGTTTATCAGTTGCCAGGGGCGGAGCAATCGAATAGGTCCTGCCTCCCTGTGGAGTGGGGTGGCATAAGAGAATCTCAAAGTCACCAGGGCGTGATCTGACCATGAAAAAAGGGGAGAGCTGTAATTCTCCCCTCAGATCACACTGCCATTGCTCTGACAAGAAAACTAAATATGGTGTGAGGCCACTGTCTCAAGTCAGGCCCTGAATGATCTGGAACAGGCCCATGGTCGCCATGGTGACCATGAACTCCCGGGCCGCTTCCAAGGCCCGTCCCAGGGACGGCAGATTGAAGTCCCCCAGAACCATAAGTCTGGGGAACTCCACCGCCAACCCCGAGACGGCCTCCAGCAGCTCAGGCAGGGAGGATGCTACGCAGCAGGGAGGCTGGTACAGTAGCAACACTCCCAACTGTTCATGGGAACCCAACTTAAAGAACATGGTCTCACATCCAGAAACTTGTGGAGCAAGGCCCATGACGGCTACCAGGGATTCTCGGATGACAACAGCCACCCCACCTCCCCGGCCCCGAAGTCTCAGCTGGTGCCATACTCGAAACCCGGGTGGACACATCTCTGAAAGAGGAACTCCCCCTTTGCTGCTCAGCCATGTTTCGGTAATGCACGCCAGGTCTGCCCCCTCTTCTGTGATTAAATCACTTTGTTATATACCTAACAAATATACAAATAAACCTGAGCTTTCCTGTGATTGGAGGGTGAGGATAAGAAGACATAAAACAGGATACTGAGGATTTCCCTTGAATTAGGATAACCTGGGATTCATCACCCATGTCCTCATCCGAGCCCAGGAACATAACAAGCATGTTTGCAGTATATAAGCTAAACATCTCCCTGCTTCAGTCATGACCAAGGGAGACTAATTTGTCACAACAATTAGAGCTTCCACTATGTACACTCCCTATCCCCTCTCATTTATTTCCATCAACTAATCAGGAAGCATTTATTTATTTATTTTATCTACAGTGTTAACATATCACCCCAATCGATGCTGATTCTGAGTAGTTTATGTATCCTATTTTTGCAAATGAGATTGAAAATGTACAATATCAATAAGAAGCAACATAAGAAGCAACATAATGTAACGAAATTTAGTGACAGAGCTAAAAGAATTGTTCTATTTCAATTAACTCCCCCCCCCCACATTACAACATTTCTATTCCTAAGGCCTGCTGCCAAAGCCAGATTTTGATGGTCTTTCTAAAATCCAGCAGAGTGGGGAGAGCAAGTGAAATGATCTAGGACATGTTTCTTTCTCTTTTTACTTGCCCCCAACTCATAATTCTGATTTCCTCTATTGTTTATGTCACACTGACTGCATTCAGACCACAAGGCAAGTTATACATGGTAGGCTTCTTTGAGTTACTTGTGATTGGAGAAGCCTCAAAGGCCAGGAAATAAAATGGGGGTTAGGTGGTTTGTGGTTTGGCATGTTGTAGGAACAAGGACATCATTTTCAGCCATAATACAGTTTGCTTGTTTGGCTATAGCAAGTTATGTGAACAGAGAGATTTGTTTTGCTATCCTGCGTTTAGTGTGTTGGGTGATCCCAGTCACTTTCTGTGACTTGGGCTAAATGTCACCATCAACAGACACACATACACACACCACTTTTCCTGTTCTACCATAATTACATTGAAGGAATGCAACATTTGTGGTAGACCTATTCTCTGAGAACAATTTCTCCATTCAACAGCATGTTAAGAAAACAGGCAAAAGTGTATAATAATGAACATCACAGGTAATGACAATTGCAAAGATCAGATAAAACAGAGAGAGATTATTTATGATGGGGAAAATGCATTTGCTGTAAATTTGCATATGTGTAGCACAGGTCTACTCTATTCTGAGATCAGCTTTTGTTTTTATAATTACGTACCTCTTTACATTCCTACTGATAGCACTTAGAATAAGAATTGCCAGTCAATGGAAGTTTGAAATGTTATGGCAACATCACAAATTTGGGGGATACTGTCTTATTGGAGGAAACCTATTTACCAAATCAAAATATCATCTGGCCAGCAAAGCCTAAACAAATAAAAGTTTAAAAGGTAAGCAGAGATATTGCCAGTATCATTTAGAATACAACAATGTAAGAAAGTTTTAGATCTGAAATGGACTATCTACTACATAAAGTATTTATTTATTTATTTATTTATTTATTTATTTATTTATTTATTTATTTTTCAAATTTATTGCCGCCCATCTCCCCCAACGGGGGACTCTGGGCGGTTTACAATAAAATCAACATAAATAATAATTTATTTATGTTGCTAAGCTAATGATTCATGGCAACTTTTTATTGTTACCAGATACTGTACTGTTCTTTGACCATGATTATCTTTTAAATAAAAGATTAAGCTTGGCTTCCTATAAATTGGATCACAACTCTATAACATACAGTCTGTGAATGGGACTTGTTGCATGCCAGTAGGTATAAATGGCTTGAACAACCTTTCCCAACACACTACCTTCCACATGGCTTTGATCAAATTCTCACTGACTGCAGTAGAAAGCACATTGGTTTGCATCAGAAGAGTCTAAGCCATAGCTTTCCAAACTGTGTGTCGCGACACACCCCAGAAGTGGACGTGCACGGCGGCGGTGCAGGGGCGTGCACGGCGGTGTCAGCGACCACAGCAGCAGCATGCCATCAGCACTTCCGCGTTTTAGTGGAAAACACAAGGCTGCCGCTGCGGCCCCCCCACATCGTGCACGCCCCAACCCCATGTGCACCCCCACGCTGCCGCCGTTGGTGTGTCACCAACGGCAGCAGTTTGGAAAGCACTGGTCTAAGCTATTGGGCTTAGAACTGAAGTCCTGTTTTAATAGCATGGGTTCCACCCAGGATTCCAAAAACTGAAAGGAAGGGAGAGTGCCACCCTTATCTAAAGGAGTCATTGGCGATCACTCGTAGCCGAGTAAGATTGTCTTCCAAAGGTAAAATTTTAACAGTGGATCCGTAAGTGGCTATAAAGGCCAATTCCTATGTAAAGGAGTACATAGGCTTAGTTACATAAAGTACATTCAAGTGGTACAGCTTTTCCAGAAGGGCAATATTTCAGGATGCAGTCAGCCAACTGTCTTTCATGGGCCTCAGCTTCTTTGCTTTTATTTGATATTGATATGCCAAAATGATCCAGCTTATTTACACACATATTTCCAGAGAGCATAAGAGTTCAGTGCTGCATTTTCTTCTTTTCGCTTCCTGCACTAAGGAGAGACAAAAAAGAAAAAGAATATACATGGAGAAAGAAAAGCTGCTAAATCATTCTCCCAGACATGCTAATTTAGAGTGGGGAGGAGGTTAAGTGGAAAAACATTCAAATATGCTGCATTCAATCAGCTGCAGGCAGAAGTCCAGAAATAGGTTTACTATTTAATTTTGACTGTTTTCTCTTACTGCTCAACAAATTCCTTGACTCCCGAGGGAGAATTCTAAACACAATAGTGTATTACTTTAATGTAGTTCCATACTTAGATGAGCACTGGAAAAGTGTTACTTGTCTTCTTTAATATCAGCTGTGACTTCACCCTCATGTCCGTTTTCTTCTGAATTACACCTTCTCTCCTCAAATAGATTAATATAGTATCACTGATCTGCCATTCTGTTCTTCCAAAATAGATTTCTGAGGTTTATGTTCATATAGAAGCTAACCAGGCTTAACTGCTACAGAATTGCAGCATCTGGTGTCATTTGTGGGAGGGGGGAATTATTTGGTATGCTCAAAAGAAGGAAAGATGGAGCATCCAAACTGCCTGGCTGTTATGTCTCAATCTTAGATTCCAATAGGGTGGGGACACTCACTTTTTTTCTTAACTAGAGGACCGCATTCTACAGAAGGAAGTGACAAAGGGTCAGATATCAATATTAGAATGGATGGTGGGCCACGCCAAAGCCAAAGTGGATAGGGATCTATTTATGTTAGTCCTTTTATCCACATACTCTCCTCCATCCAAGCTTATCCAAATATTTATTTATTTATTTATTTATTTATGTATGTATGTATGTTTTGACTTCTATCACCGCACCATCTCCCCCAAGGGGACTCTGGGCGGTTTACAAATATGCCCCACTGAACATTCACACAAGTGGTAGAGAATCAGGTTTCTACATTAGCTGCTGAGAAAATGGTGCTTTCTGTTGGAAATATGGGGTTTCAACCAAGCCTGTCTCACACGAACACAAGGGAAGGGCAGCTCTGCTGCAACCTTGCTTTGCTGCTTTTTGTGGGAAGGGCTTGAATCCAGGTTTCCTGTTTCCTCTCCTCTTTTCTCCATGGGCCTGCACGAGGCAGGAGGGAATCCTCTCTCCTCCTCGTGGCTTTTCTTACTTCCATTCAGGTTGTCCACATTTAGAAGCATGTAGGCTTCGTCAGAACTTCTTGCTCACACGCACAGGACCGTTTCTACAATGAAACTGCTTTGTATCAAGATCTACAATAAATGTAAGCTATCTTTATTTCTCTTTTACACCAACTAATTTGTGGAGAGTGTTTATTTTACTCTGAACTTAATTAAGCCTTTGTGCAAGCTGCCGGACGCTTCCACTCTGCTAAACCTAGATAAATGCGGTGTGGGATTTTCTGTTTCTAGCATTTCAGAACCCCTACACTTTCCTCTCTCAAATTCCAGCATGTAAAAACAATGTCCTACTAATGGAGAAAAGGAAGGAATAGGTTTCTCTCTCAATCACTGGTTTGCTTGGCTTCTGTGGTAACCACTGAAAACAATTTCCTTTCTTAGTGCCCAACCCAGAAAATTGCTAATGAAAGAAGAGAACACCTCTTTCGTGGCCGTTCAGCAATGGGGCTCTGCAATCGTACCTTCTTTTGGTTACTATTTCCTTCTTTTGGTCAGCTGAGCAATATCTGGGAGACTCAGGCTTCCCTAACCCGTTAACTCCTCTTTGTCCTGCTCAACTGCAAGAAAAATCTGAGTAGCAGAGAAAAGTGGGCTAAAAGAATAGGAAGATGGAGCTTGCAGGGAAACACACCTCACCTACCAGTTACATGTTCTCTTCTACATCATTAAAAAATCATTTATAAACAGTAGAAAATGTTTATAAATGCTGAGAATGACCATACCTATGCAATACTTTGCTTTGCATCTCTCTGGCACAATGGTGACACTGGATTTATTCCTGGAATCCAGTCCACTCCATTTAGTCCTTGAGTTCCCAAACAAAGTCATCCAAGTAGCTTTTTACAGAGGACATTCAGGGTCAGTAAACTGCTTAATGTCCACTTCCAGCAGCACCATGGTCAACTTGGATTCCTTCTGCCACAATTACATTTCTTTTAACAGGAAGACTCGACTTCCTTCTGACATGACAGGTTCTGCTCCTATGCAGAAAACTCCAATTCCTCTCTGGCAAAAAAAAAAAAATCATTTCATTTCCAGGGCAATTTAGCTTTGAGCATTTTTAAAAAAAAAAAAAAAAGAAGATGTCAGCAATTGCTGCCCAGTGTGATGGTATCTCTAGCACCAATGGCATTGCTAATCTGCATAAAATGCAATATTCAGTGTCTGGAGTGGCTGGCCTAAAAGGAAAAGGAGAAGGTTGTTTACTGGATACGTTTTGTTTTATATATTCAGTGGCTTCTTTTTCCAAACAGCCCTTTCCTGCTTTATAGTGATAAGCAATTCTCTCTTTGCTCTATCTAAATCCTGCTAGCTTTTGTCACTCTCGTTTCTGCTTGGCCCACATCATTAGCATTCTAACTGCAAATGTTAGGAAGGCGCCTCACTCGTATTCTCCCCAAAATAAAACTCAGTGGAAATTCAGATTAAAAAGTGTCTTTAAAACAATGTGCATGTGCATAAGAGCCTGTGGGATCAGCCCGAAGGCATAACAAGTCCAACACATTTTTCTTCCAGCAGTCTTTCAACTGCTACCATCACAGAAAGGTCTGGAGCTAATTCCATCATGGCCTTCCCAAGAATGCTAGAAGAGCCATGTGGGATTAGACCAAGTACCAACCTAAGCCAATGGAAGACCCTGTGTTGATTGCCAATTGATTTCTGGGTCCAATTTAAGGGGCTGGTTTTGACTTATACAGGGCATGGTGGCTCAGCGGGTAAGATGCCAGGCTTGTCGATCGGAAGATCGCAAGTTCAGAGGTTCGAATCCCTAGCCCCGTGTGATGGAGTGAGCTCCCACACTAGCCCCAGCTCTTGCCAACCTAGCAATTCGAAAGCATGCAAATGCAAGTAGATGAATAGGTACCACTTCGGTGGGAAGGTAACAGCATTCCGCGTGCGTCATGCCGGCCACATGACCGTGGAAGCGTCTTTGGAGAACGCTGGCTCTTCGGCTAACAAACGGAGATGAGCACTGGCCCCTAGAGTCGGACACGACTGCACAAATGTGCGGGGGGAACCTTTACCTTTTGACTTATACAACCCTTTATGGCTTGGCACCTGGACACCTTCTGGACCACCTTCTCAAGCCAACTTCACCCTGTCCAAATAGACCTAGCAGGGAGAAATTGCTGCAAGTCCCCCACTCTCAGGAGGTTTGGGATGCTGAGGCAATGGGGTGCTACTTTTCTGTTGCAGCACTGATACTGTGAAACAGCCTGGTCCCCCCTTTTTTCCACAAGCTTTCTAAGACTGAGCTTTTCAGAGATCCTTTCCCTGACTTGAGTTGTTGTTGCCATCTTTTATTCTCTTTATATTCTTGCAGTGTTGTTATATTTTTAAATTTTTATATGGGACTTGTTTTATTTTGTGTTTTTTATGCACGTTGCCAAGAGTCATTCTTTTTATTGTGGCAGCATACAAATATGTTTAATAAATAAATAAAAATAGGATACCATCCCACAAATGTTCCCTACCATTCTGCCTCCAAAACTGGAGGTTATATAGAGCCATCCCTCATGACTAGTAGAGAGTGATAGATTTATTCTCCATGATTTGGTCTAATTACCTTTTAAAGCACCCCAAGTTACAGTCCATCTAACTTGAATATTTAACATGTGATGGTGAAGAGGTCCTTATCTATTCTGAATCTTCCACCATTCATTCCCTGGGTGACTTGGTTCCAAATATTGAGAGAAGGAACAAACCTTTTTCCTCTCCACTTTTCTTACAGTTTATATACTTCTATACATCTCTCTTATGTTCCATCTTATTTGCCCTAAACAGGATAAGCTTTCCCCATAAAGAAAATGATCTGGTCTCTTTTTGGGTGCCTTTTCCACCGATGAGCAAGAGTAGACTTCATCCAGATGATCCATGATTCATCCATGATGAATGAAGCATTCTCTTCAATTAGCAAAAAATGTTTTTGCTCTCCTACTAAACAGATCTTCTAAAATGCATGCAAACAGGGCGTGTTCCAGCACTATTAGTTCTGCCATTACTGAGCAATTACGTGATAGTTACTGTAATGAAATGATAAATTACTTGTATTCTACTAAAGAAAATAAACAGTTACGTGGCACTTCCATATAAGGAAGTTGGGACAGAAAGTTAAGAAGTTGGAGAGAGGTGAAAGGAGAGAGTCAAGGGAAGGGAAGGGAAGGGAAGGGAAGGGAAGGGAAGGGAAGGGAAGGGAAGGGAAGGGAAGGGAAGGGAAGGGAAGGGAAGGGAAGGGAAGGGAAGGGAAGGGAAGGGAAGGGAAGGGAAGGAAAGGAAAGGAAAGGAAAGGAAAGGAAAGGAAAGGAAAGGAAAGGAAAGGAAAGGAAAGGAAAGGGAGATACTTTGTATACATACAGTACATAAAAGAATAAGGAATCACTAATAGCCTTGTGCGCCTTCATGGATCACTGCCTTGTCGTGGCGAAGGGGCTTGCGTAACTCAATGAAGTCAGGTCAAGAAGAACAGGTCATGACGGAGAGTTCTGACAAAACGTGGTCCAAAACTGGAGGAGGGAATGGCAAACCACTCCAGTATCCTTGCCAAGAAAACCTATGGACAGTATCAAAAGGCTAAAAGATATGACGCCGGAAGATGAGCCCCTCAGGTCGGAAGGTGTCCAAAATGCTACTGGGGAAGAGCGGAGGGTAATTCCGAGTAGCTCCAGAAAGAGTGAAGCGGCTGGGCCAAAGCCGAAAGGACGCTCAGTTGTGGATGTGTCTGGAAGTAGAAGGAAAGTCCGATGCTGTAAAGAACAATATTGCATAGGAACCTGGAATGTAAGATCTATGAATCAAGGTAAGCTGGATGTGGTCAAACATGAGATGACAAGATTAAACATCGACATCTTGGGAATCAGCGAACTAAAATGGACAGGAATGGGCGAATTTAATTCAGGAGACCATTATATATACTACTGTGGGCAAGAATCCCTTAGAAGAAATGGAGTAGCTCTCATAGTCAATAAAAGAGTGGGAAAGGCAGTACTGGGGTACAACCTCAAAAACGACAGAATGCTTTCAGTTCGAATCCAAGGCAAACCATTCAACATCACAGTGATCCAAGTCTATGCCCCAACCACTGATGCCGAAGAAGCTGAAGTTGACCGGTTCTATGAAGACCTACAACACCTTCTAGAACTAACACCAAAAAAAGATGTCCTTTTCATCATAGGGGACTGGAATGCTAAGGTAGGAAGTCAAAAAATAACCGGAATAACAGGCAAGTTCGGCCTCGGAGTACAAAATGAAGCAGGGCAAAGGCTAATAGAGTTTTGTCAAGAGAACACGCTGGTCATAGCAAACACTCTTTTCCAACAACACAAAAGAAGACTCTACACATGGACATCACCAGATGGTCAATACCGAAATCAGATTGATTATATACTTTGCAGCCAAAGATGGAGAAGCTCTATACAATCAGCAAAAACAAGACCTGGAGCTGACTGTGGCTCAGATCATGAGCTTCTTATCGCAAAATTTAGGCTTAAATTGAAGAACGTAGAGAAAACCACTAGACCAATCAGGTATGACCTAAATCATATCCCTTATGAATATACAGTGGAGGTGAGGAATAGATTTAAAGGATTAGACCTGGTAGACAGAGTGCCTGAAGAACTATGGATGGAGGTTCGTAACATTGTACAGGAGGCAGCAACTAAAACCATCCCAAAGAAAAAGAAATGCAAGAAAGCAAAGTGGCTGACTGATGAGGCTTTACAAATAGCTGAGGAAAGAAGGGAAGCAAAAGGCAAGGGAGAAAGGGAAAGATATAAACAACTGAATGCAGAATTCCAGAGAATAGCAAGGAGAGATAAGAAGGCCTTCTTAAATGAACAATGCAAAGAAATCGAGGAAAACAATAGAATGGGGAAGACTAGAGATCTCTTCAAGAAAATCGGAGATATCAAGGAAACGTTTTGTGCGAAGATGGGCATGATAAAGGACAAAAAAGGCAGGGACCTAACAGAAGCAGAAGAGATTAAGAAGAGGTGGCAAGAATACACAGAAGAACTATACAAGAAAGATCTTAATATCCCTGATAAATACGATGGTGTGGTCACTGACCTTGAGCCGGACATCCTAGAGACTGAAGTCAAGTGGGCCTTAGGAAGCATTACTAACAACAAAGCTAGCGGAGAAGACAGTATCCCAGCTGAGCTATTTAAAATCCTAAAAGATGATGCTGTTAAAGTGCTGCACTCAATATGCCAACAAATTTGGAAAACTCAACAGTGGCCACAGGATTGGAAAAGGTCAGTTTACGTTCCAATTCCAAAGAAAGGCAATGCCAAAGAATGTTCAAACTACCATACAATTGCGCTCATTTCACATGCTAGCAAGGTTATGCTCAAAATCCTACAAGCTAGGCTTCAGCAGTATGTGAACCGAGAACTACCAGAAGTGCAAGCTGGGTTTCGAAGAGGCAGAGGAACTAGAGATCAGATTGCCAACATTTGCTGGATCATGGAAAAAGCAAGAGAGTTCCAGAAAAACATCTACTTCTGCTTCATTGACTACGCTAAAGCCTTTGATTGTGTGGATCACAACAAACTGTGGCAAAGTCTTAAAGAGATGGGACCACCTTACCTGTCTCCTGAGAAACCTGTATGCGGGTCAAGAAGCAACAGTTAGAACCGGACATGGAACAACCGACTGGTTCAAAATTGGGAAAGGAGTACGACAAGGCTGTATATTATCACCCTGCTTATTTAACTTATATGCAGAGTACATCATGAGAAATGCCGGGCTGGATGAATGACAAGCCGGAGTTAAGATTGCCGGGAGAAATATCAACAACCTCAGATATGCAGACGATACCACCCTAATGGCAGAAAGTGAAGAGGAACTAAAGAGCCTCTTGATGAGGGTGAAAGAGGAGAGTGCAAAAGCTGGCTTGAAACTCAACATTAAAAAAACCCAGATCATGGCATCTGGTCCCATCACTTCCTGGCAAATAGAAGGGGAAGAAATGGAAGCAGTGACAGATTTTATTTTCTTGGGCTCCAAGATCACCGCAGACGGTGACTGCAGCCATGAAATTAAAAGACGCTTGCTCCTTGGGAGGAAAGCTATGGCAAACCTAGACAGCATATTAAAAAGCAGAGACATCACCTTGCCGACAAAGGTCCGTATAGTTAAAGCTATGGTTTTTCCAGTAGTGATGTATGGCTGTGAGAGTTGGACCATAAGGAAGGCTGAGCGCCGAAGAATTGATGCTTTCGAACTGTGGTGCTGGAGAAGACTCTTGAGAGTCCCTTGGACTGCAAGGAGGTCAAACCAGTCAATCCTAAAGGAAATCAACCCTGACTGCTCATTGGAAGGACAGATGCTGAAGCTGAAGCTCAAATACTTTGGCCACCTAATGCGAAGAGAGGACTCACTGGAAAAGACCCTGATGCTGGGAAAGACTGAGGGCAAAAGGAGAAGGGGACGGCAGAGGATGAGATGGTTAGATAGCATCACCGATGTAATGAACATGAATTTGAGTAAACTCCGAGAGACAGTGGAGGACAGGAAGGCCTGGCGTGCTATGGTCCATGAGGTCACGAAGAGTCGGACACGACTAAACGACTGAACAACAACAATAGCCTTGTGATAAAGGAAACTATCAGGATGTAAATAAGCACAGAGCTCTATGCCTCTAAATAAAACCAACTTGATATATCAATGTTATGCAGCTGTAATGATTTAAAATCACCTGGTTCTCTATCAACATGAAAGCAGAATATAACTGCTCCCAATGCCCAAGATACTACATTGCTAGGGAAAGAACCAATAAGGGAAGATATCACATTTGTATAAGACAGGGGTGGGCAACGTCAGGCCCGTGGGCTGAATAAGGCCCACAGGGCTCCTGCCTAAGGCCCATGGGGCTCCCGCCCGCAAACCCTGCCCCTTCCACGCGATTGGATCCTGCCTGCAAACCCCACCCCCCAGTGCTTGTGATTGGCTCCCGCCCGCAAACTCTGGCCCCCGGTCCGCGGAAATCCCAGAAACCCCGCCCCCCACCCCCCTGGTCCCCGGTTATAAATATCCAAATGGCCCTTGGCAGAAAAATGGTTCCCCACCCCTGCTATAAGAGCACTAAGTTTATCATTTTGTTCTGGTGGCAGCAAGATTTAAAATTATATTTATCCATAGAAATAAACCTAGGAAAAATTATGCCATTTCTGACCAGACTGAAACCCAGTTTTGCTACAGTCACCATAGCTGGCAGAAAACTGAAAGAGTTCATGAGGTAGTGACATTGTTTAGTTATCCATGACTTATTAACTCAAGCATACTGGTTGTGTCTATTCCATACAAGAGGTGGCTGTGATCAGATCATTTTATTTTTCCTATTCCCTGAATGGTAGGAGAATACCAAGGACAATCTTTTGTAGTGGGGGGGAGGGAGGAAGAGGATTCTTTACACAAAAACTATTAGATTGAGATACAGTTTTAGTATATACAGTATTTATCTACAAATGTACAAGTTTGGTGAGAGGGGTAAGATAGAAGGCAATTCTGATCTTAAATCAAGGTCTTTATACATGTACATCCCACCCCCAACTTGTCCCCAAATCCAAGCAATAGCAGATTTGTGGAACTCTTCAATATAGCTTATTCAATATTCATCGAGAAAATCTATCTATGTGGTTGCTTAGAGTTGAAAACAACTTGATGGCACAAAATCAATCAATCAAAAATCACTATTGCTTCTCAATGAAACCTGGAAAATATCCCATCACCACCTGTCAGATTCTCGTGGCTTGAAGTAACTACAAGCCATCAATGGCTATTACTGTAATCAGAATTTGATGGTTCACCATCAAAGTGTACTCTAAATGCAGAGAGCCTTAGAGAGAAAACACACTCACATTACTAAAAACTAATAAGTAAGAGAAATCAGTGGGCCTTTATTACACCAAAGTAGCATCATCTGCAAACCTGGAGTTGGCCGAGCTGGATGAAATCAGTCAGCATCCATTTGCCTCCACTCAAAATTCCACAAAACAGAACCCCTTCATCTATGAATGAGACATCCAGAACAAATGGAAATTACTGAAAGATTCCTCAAAAAACTAAAAGCAAAGAGCTTACAGTGAGGAAATTTACACAACAAAGAATGATAATTATACCAATTAATGTGAAAAAGCTTTCTCTGAGGAAATTACATTTAATATTCCATAAATCAAAAGCAGCTGGTTAAAAAAGGCATTGTGCATTAAGATGGCACGTCAGTGTAAATGGCTGTAATTTTTCTTTTTGCTGGATTAAAAAAAAGTATATAATAAAGGGACAGGCAAGAATACTAACAGCTCTAGCCTAAGCAAGGCATAAAGGAGAGCCATCTTCTTACTTAGCATTTTATGGTATCTAAGCTTGATGTTCAATTTTTTTTTTTATTTCAGGGGTGGACAGAAGGCAAGATGGTATTTCCAAAGATCAGCAAGGATGTCTGACCCCTACTTGTTCAACAAGACTAACAACCCTTGTCCTATCAACAGCCCCTTGAACAAGTTCTTGAAAGTTTGAGGGGAAACCAGGAATGAGATATTGCATAGAAGGACTGTGAGCTCAGTTCTGGTCCTGAAAATGCATTCCTTGACTGAGATGCACTGTGACATGGCGGCTCCTTAATTATGTTCATTAGTGTTAAGAGACATTATGGATGCATATTAGTGTTAAGAGACATTATGGATGCATATTGCCATAACTGGGCTGCAAAAATCCAGATGCTGTCAGGCATTAGCAAAATGTTAGTTTTCTGTATCTCTTTGCTGCCATCTGGTGGTAATCTGGCTTTTTCAGGGCCTTTTTAAATGGAGGCTGGTGTCCCAGGTCCCTTACATAGCATGGGCCAATTTAGAATGCAAATGCTAATAGTTCTCTCAGTGTTCAGATTTCCCCACATGCTTCTGATTACTGGGCTATCGATTTCAATGGATCAAAAACAATGGGGGAAATTATGTAGACATAGAATGTATCAGCCTCTGCACCTTGTCTGGACTCAAAGCTAAGCAGGGTTAAGCTTGGTTAGGACTTGGGTGAAAAACCAGGGAATCCCAGGGTTGTAGGCTAGACTAGAAAATCAGAGACAACTCTGAAGAAGGTGATGGCAAACCACTTCTACCCTCTCACCAAGAAAACTGCATGGATGTACCCATGAATGAACCAAGAGTCAAGTTTGAATTAAAGGAGATTTTACTTAGACTGAAGCAAGACGACGACATGGGGGTGAGGGTTATCAAATGATTATTTAGCCCCTGGGCCTCTCAGGCCCTGAACGTTCATTCTCCATTATGGACTTGATTCTCAGATAACCTGTCTAACAGGTTAGCCTCATCAGCTGGACAGATTACAGCATTCAGACCCATCTTCCTTCAAGCAAGCTGCCTAAGCACTATTTCAAGGAGCATTCAGCAAAAAGCAACAAAGATGTTGTTGTTCAGTCGTTTAGTCGTGTCCAACTCTTCGTGACCTCATGGACCATAGCACGCCAGGCCTTCCTGTCCTCCACTCTCTCCCGGAGTTTACTCAGATTCAAACAAAGATGTAGCCTGTGGCATATGCCAAGAACAACAGGCTGTGATAGCTTATGGGGGGAGAAAAAAAACATCATTCCCATGTGTGCAGACACTCTTTAAAATTCATGTCTTATTTTGCCTACCCTGGTACTAAGACCTCAGTTGAGACATGAGGCAAATATAAGCCTCATTCCTTCAATCCAGGCAATTATAAGGTGCAGTTTGTATCTGCAAATACTAAGTGCTCTTTAATGCTGCAGGTCCTTCTTGCCTAACTCCATGCTCACAGAGAAGGCTTTAGACCAGCATTTCTCAACCTCAGGAACTTTAAGATGTATGGACTTCAGCTCCCAGAATTCTGGGAGTTGAAGTCCACACACCTTAAAGTTCCTGAGGTTGAGAAACACTGCTTTAGGCCATCTGTATTTTGAGTTGCGGTGATGCTAGTCTCCTTTAAGAGCCCTTTCAAAGTGTGGAGTCAGCCACAAAGAGAATGAAAGTACATCTGTGCATTTGCTGAGGAGAAAGTGTGCCTTTCTCTAACAAGAAAGAGAAGAGACAATAAAAAGGGTGGGGAGGAGCAGTTCTTCTGCTTCCCCCCCCCCACAAAAAAGGTGGGTGGCAGCAGCAGCAGTCATAAATTAAAATTTCCTGAACATCTCACAGTCGAGCTCCAGAATTTCCTAAAATGACCTGAAACAAATGCAGCTTTTCTCGCGTTGAAATGTGGACTTCTGTACAGATGAGCTGTCTGCGAGGCCTGGCATTTCTCTCTTTCCCACCCACTCCCAGGCAGGCACATATGCGTCACTCTCCACTCAACTCAACCTTGTCTGCTTTCACTTCTCAGGCACCAAGAGGAGACTAGAAGTGCTGGGGAAAACAAATGGTGCTTAAAGATTTCTCCTGGAATATGTAGCTCTCCCACTCCCTCTCCTGGTAAGCAACAGCTCAACCATCTTTATAAAGATATCTGCAGAGTTTTGATAGGATATGAAAGATGCCAGCTATTTTTTAAAAAAGATAATATAGGTTAAGATATTTTTAAAAATCTCCTCTCTGTACTCCTCTCATGTTCTGCTTCCCACTGTACCCATACACCCTATACCAAGTAAAGATGGTTCCTGAAATAAGGCATTTATCCTCCCAAACTTGTATTAATTACATCAATATTAATTACATTAATATTAATACAATTAATTAATAGTATTAACATTAGGTCATAGGAACAAATTAAGGATGCTGCTATTCGAGCATTTGCCGTGCTGCCCCATGGTGACCTCTCGGATTTCAACTTGGAGCTGACTGTGGAGAGAGAGGGGACATCAGCCTCCATCCCCTGGGGGGATGCCTCCATGGTCTGCCTGCATAGGGGATCAAGTTCACTTCAGAGCAGATGATGGGTGATCTGAAAATGGGGGGCCATTTTCACCAGTCCTTTGCCGTGGTCAGGTCTCCTCCTGGACAATATGAGATTCATCAGCACCTATGGCCTCCACAAGAGTGGAAGTATGCACCTGATGCCTAACGGGGCTGGTTAAATTTTAGTGGGTGCTTGGGGATTTTCTCAGCCATCTGGCAAGCAGTGCCTCCATGTGTAATTGTATGTGAGAAAGACCTTGAGAGACAGGGCAAAGAGATGCTGCCTAGGGAATGGTCAGATAAGAGGGCATAGCCCACAGCTGCTTTCCTGCCTGGTCTACCTGGGATGGCTGATATCAATCTTGCAAGTCTGAACCTAGGATTCTTTCTTATCTGACCATTCCCTAGGCAGCATCTCTTTGCCCTGTCTCTCACCTACCATTATACCATGTGACTGGCTGAGCTCTGGAACTCATTGACAGTAAGAAAGCAGTATGAGATTGCACTTGAGTGGCCCCTTTCCATGCTCCAGTCCTGGGAAACTCTTTGGTTTACTAAAGAGTTCCTGGAAATGAAGCAGCAAATACAACACTGAGAACAAAAGATGAAGAGTAAGTATGACCAAGCACAGATATGAACTCATGTTTGGGGCTCCAGTGTTGCAGTATGAGCAGAAAAATGTTGTCTCCACTCTTATTGCATCAGTAGAATGCTGTCCAGAGGTTCTGTTCCAAACTACCCACTCCCTCTTAGAGGAGGACAGGAGGAAAGATCTTCCTGCAAGCTGCTGTGACTGGTGTGCTAGACACATTGCAAGTAAAGTCACTCATACGTGCTCAAATCTGGATTCCACATGAGGTGACTTGGAAAATCTCTCGCATGATCCCCTGAGGTTCATTTGAGTTTGTGTATTCTCAGGAAGTGCATAGGCTCTCTATACCATGAACTCAACTACCAGCAGTCTGGATCCTGTCTGTCCTGTGAGTATACAGTTGGACTCAGGTGATAATGGGTTTTGGGGCGTAGAGCTTGCCATCTCTCAACTCATCCATATTAGACAACTTCCACCCAAGCTCCAGCCTTCATCTTTTACGGAAGATGTTGGGAAAGGTAGTAGGATGTAAGTTACACGAGGTCCTAGATGAAGTGTATTATCTGGATTCCTTCCAGTCAGGATTCAGGTATGGGCTGGCATGAAACATCAGTCACTCTAGTGGATGACCTTCATCTGTACCTAGATAGGAAAAGAGTGCACCCTCTCCTCTCCAAAGCTTCTGATACTGTGGTATCCTTCTGGACCACCTATGAGGGATTAGAATGGGAGGCACAGTTTTGCTGTGGTTCAGTTGCATAAGGAGATAAGAGAGTGAGCCATTGGCCCCATGCTATTTATCTATATGAAAGCACCAGGTAAGATCATCCATTAGTTTGGGGTAATAATCAATATGCTGATGATACCCAGTTGTACATTTCAGTCCCAGGCTGAGCTAGAGATGCTGTAGGCATCCTTACCAGGTGCCTGGGGACTTTGAGGGACTGCCTCACAAAATAAATTAAATGGAATTGATTGCTAACAAGGTGGAGATATTATTCATTCAAAAGTCATTAGGCTTCTTGGTTTCTCCTAACCTGGTTGCTTCCTGGTTGCTCTGGATGGGATATCCCTACCTCTGAAGGAACGGTTTCATGACTTGGGAATTCTTCTGCACTCACAACTCCTCCTTAATCAGCAGGTGGAAACCATAGCTGGGGGAAACTTCGCACAGCTTCATCTGTGCCAGTTGGGGCCCTTCCAGAGTGGGAAGTCTTAGGGAAAGTGGCTCACTTCAAGGCTACAGTACTGTGATGCTTTTTAACTGAGGCTGTCTCTGAAGGCTATCTGGAAACTGCAGCTGATCCAAATGAAGCAGTCTGCCTACTGGCAGGTGAGATCTACCTTAGTAGGATTATACCAATCTTATTGACTGTTAGATGATGGTGGCCTTTGGGGTTTCAGGCTTGAAGTAATCCAAACAACGTGTTGTAAGGCTAACAATATCTTTATTGATAGCATAAGGCAATAATGGATGTATGGTGCATTATTGCAAAAAGGAAAAAACAAAGCATAAGCAGAGTTCCATCACCAGAATGGAAAGAAAACATCATGGTCTGTGCAAAGACCAGGCATAGTTACAGTTCAGATACAAAAGTACATGTAGATAGCAGTCTACATAGAGAAAGCATAGGAAGAACATAAGTGAGAATGAATACCCATGGTTCATAGCTGGGTTATACTCATGGTTCAGAATTCTGATTGGTTAATATGGGCTTAGGTAGCTTTTTCAGCTTCACAGTTGTACTTACTATAAACCGTCATGGGGTGGCGGTGTTGCATATTGGCTTTCCCTCGAGATTCTATTCTCATGGGAAAGTACTGATAACGTTTTGTTTTGGCTAGATAGACAAGCACCTGTTATTTACGGGCTACAGCGGAGAGGCTTGGAATTTTCCACTTTCAGGCCAGATTCATAGTGAAGACAATGCCATGCGTTTGATTCTGCATAGAATACCTTTACCAAATAACTTTAACATTGACAAGGCATTGATTACCCACAAGTTTCCAAGCACAATTCAAAGTATTGGTTTTAGCCTATAAAGCCCTGGAAGGATCATCTCACAGTTTCCTTGGGTACCATTTTCTTCTAATTAAATCTTCCCACTTACCCTATGCAGCCCTCTTGAGAGGAAATGTTTCCGTTTCGTTCAGGCTGCCCCCACTGGATTGTTTTAGGAAGGTGGTTAAAATGCTGTTATTCCACCAGGCATTTGTATGGGCAATAGACAAATATTTTAAGTAGCTAGCTAACAAACAAACAAAACCTAAATAAAGCTGGCTAGATCTTTTGGGATACCTGTAGAGCCTTTCTTGCATGCAACATCCCTCTGCAGTCTTTTACCCCTTTTTCTCCCACCACTATTTCCAGCACCTTACTGGTATGTTCGCCGCCTTGAGTTATTTATAAAATTAATACAGGCGGGATAAAAATAAAATAAATAAATAAAATTTTAAAAAAATCTCCTTGGCACTGTTAACAGTACCATAGTATCAAATATATTTCAGTAATATTATGGAGAGAGCCAGTTTGGAGTACTGGTTAAGGCATCAGGCTAGAAATGGGGAGACTGTGAGTTCTAGTCCCACCTTAGCCACAACCCAGCATGGTGACCTTGGGCCAATCACTCTCTCTTAGCCCTAGGAAGGAGACAATGGCAAACCACTTCCGAAAAACCTTGCCAAGAAAACTGCAGGGACTTGTCCAGGCAGTCTCCACGAATCAGACAAGATTGAATGGATAAAAAAAAAATGTTATGGAACTATAACTGCAGTTGGTATTGTAATCTGCTTTAGTTATGATAATGGGACATAGGATAATTTGTTCTTTTCTCACTCTTCTCTTTGATCTTTCTCCTCTTATTTTAGTAAATGAATAGACCATTACTAGATAAAGGTGGTGTACAGGTGAGGAAGTGAAAGGTGGACTGTTTGCAAGAACTGATACAGTAACAGCCAAAGACACTGAGTTTGTCAACAAGGATGCAGCTGAAGTCAGAAAGAAATAGGGAAGAGGTTGTGTTGAGGCTTATCATATGGCCTTCCTAAAACCCAGATATTTAGCAAAAGGTGAACCAGAGTAAATAACCAATCCCTGTTATAAATCATTGGCTGGCTGTAGCAGATGTCCAATCCCAAATGAGAAAAAGCCCAAGAGAGAAGGAAGATGGAGCCAATTATGGTTGAGAACCAAAGGGTGTACTGAAACCTGGACTTTGAAGAGATAAAAGATCCAAAATTTGAGCATCAGTACATAGGGTTTCCATCATTTCTGCACTCCAGACATACATCTATCATCTCCACACTCCAGCTTCTGTGCATTCTCACTCTCCAACTGCATCTCATTTCAACAGATGATGCTAGATTGGCCAGCTAACTATTGAGCCTGCAATTTTGGTAATATTTTGGGACATAATGCACCTTATTTTACTTGTTCCTTCCTCCATTTTGGAGGAAAATTCTTCCATTGCCACAGTGAGTGCACACATATCTTTAAAAGGGGAATGTATAGGATGCCCATTAAGGCTTGCCATGTAATGGGAATATATTATTGGATATAATAAGCCAGTTTAGGTGAAGACTACAGACATACTCATGCTGTCTGTTGGTTTGGGGCTGTGTTTGCATGGGCTATTGAAGGCATTGCTGCCCCTGCTCTGAGTTGTTCACACTGACCTAAGAGTGAGCATCAGAATTATGGTCTAGCATTTTTGGTGGCAGATGACATTTCACAAGCAATACTCAATAGACTTAGCTTAGGGGACAAAGCCTCAAGAGTTTATCCAGACTTAGAAAAGTATAAAAAAGAGATCATCTTTTTTAATGAACCCTCCTTATTCCTAACAGCACATTTTCCATTCTCTTTTCAAAGGGAAGCCACACTAATGCGTGGCTACATTGAAACAGCTTCTTTGATTGTTGGTTGTTTAATGGGTTCAGTTGGTTATTTTATCCTTTGCAAGCAGTGACCATCACACATTCCTTTCCATATCACCTCAACCTTTTGTTGTGCAGTTAGGTTGCTGAGTCAAATGTGACTTGCTGCATGGCAATTAACTGTTAATGTTCTTATCTCTAGTTGCTGTCCTCTGGTCTCTGTCTGATCTGATCTTGATTAATTGCTTCAGAAGAAAGCAAACTGGATGTCAGAACAGATGGTGGAAATTGCCAGAAGAGAACAGAAAGGAAAGCCAAGAAAGAACTTAAAGAAGAATTTCAGAGAGCTGTTAGAAGAGATAAGTAGCAGTATTACAATGACATCTGTAAAGACATCAAAGATATAAACAGACATGGAAAAACAAGGAAAATCTTCTAAAAGATCTCCAGACTCAGAAGGTTCCAACCTTGAATTGGTAGGATAAAGAATGCAATTTGTAACTAATTCTGAGGAGATCAAACTGAGATGGAAGGAGTACACTGAAAATCTGTATATCAGGGATATCAACATCTAAGATATCTTAAAAGATATTCCCTATTTACAAGTACCTCTAGTAGTAGAAGTTGAAGTTAGATCAACATTCCAGCCATTACCAACTCATAAGGCTAGAGGAACTGATGGAATATCTACATAAATATGACAAGCAACAGAAGAAGAATCTGTAAAAGTTCTAACCAAAATATGTTAGCAAATCTGGAGAATGACATAGTGGCCAACAGATTGGAAGAGGTCAGTTGACATATGAATATCAAAGAAAGGAGACTTAACAAAGATTGCAAACTATAGCACCATATCTTACACTTCATATGCTACAAAATAATGCTTAGCAACAACCAACACAGATTAGAGTCCTATATGGAAAGGAGGATACCAGATGTTCAGTTTGGTTTTAGAAAAAGGCAAGGAACACAAGGCATTACTGCTGATGCATGCTGGATATTGAGAAAGCCAAAGAATACCAAAGAGGTCAGTATGTGCTTCATTGACTTTAAAAGACCTTCAGTTGTGTCAACCATCTCAAGCAATGGAATGTCCTTAGGAAAATATGCTATTTTGATAGCTGAAAATGCAAGACCAAACTAATGGCAACAAGTATAGTAACAGGCTTTGAACTGGCAGCCTTAGAAGTGGTAGATAGCTTTTGCCTTTTAGGATCAATTATCGATGGTAAAGGATCTGGCAGTCAAGAAATACATCACAGACTAGCACTTGATAGAGTTGCAAGGAAGGCCTTGGAAAAGATATCCAGATGCCATGATGTGTCTATACTACAAAGATTAGAATCACACAGGCAATGGTTTTTTCCTGTGACACTCTAGAGAAGCAAACATTGACTCTGAAGAATCAGGATAGAAAAAGTATTGACACTTTTGAAGTCTCATGTTGGAGAAGACTCCTGAGAATACCATAGATAGCCAAGAAAACAAATAAAGTGTTCATAGAACAAATCAATTCACAGTTCTCACTTGAGACAGAAATCACCAGCAAATTATCATACTCTGAATGCATCATGCAAAGACCTAGCTCTCTTGAGAAGTCCACAATGCTGAGAAACATGGAAGGAAAGAGAAGAAGTGGATTACCAGCAGCAAGATTCATGGACTCAATTACAATAGCAATGAATGTGCCTTGGAAGACCTGAAGGGCCAGGCTGAATATCTATGTGCTCCCTAAGATTAAAAACTGACTTGATGGCTGTTGGG
The DNA here is from genome assembly GCA_023362775.1 of Charina bottae. NCBI lineage: Eukaryota > Metazoa > Chordata > Lepidosauria > Squamata > Charinaidae > Charina > Charina bottae. The sequence continues at coordinate 87,262,141 of JALMGJ010000002.1, read as the reverse complement.
GTTTGTATAATACCCAGAATTTACAGCTAGATTAATTAGACAGGTGAGAGGCATTAAGTTCTGCAAGTCATTCTATCAGCAGCCATTGTTGAAGAATGATGAAAGAAGTGACTCATACCACAGCTGATATAGTTTAAGCTGGGTGTGGTAGATAATGGATTTGACCTATAATGTGATTGGTCAATTTAAGTATATAAGCAGAGGAGCTCTGGTGTCCATTCTCTTCTCGTTACTATCTTCATTATCATCTGTATCTGTTGGACGTTATTGGACTGTGTATTGACTGCGTATGTATATACAGTAAATAGACTATTTTATCTAATCTCTTGTGAGTGTCTGCTTACTCAATAGAACGTATTACTCTGAGGTCTAGAAGGAACATTGGCAGCCCCAGCGCTGTATACTCTGACAATGGCACATAGTCAGAGCATGACCTTAGTGTGTACCCAGGTGCAAATCCCATTCTTCCATTCCCAGGTAGTGGTAAAGTTGTTTTCTTTTCACATTCCATTTATCTATTAGTTTAGCTATCAGGTTGCTTTTTGTCTTCCAAAGTTCAGGGAAGGATAACCTGGAGTTGCTTTGGCCAAACATTTAACAGGGTCCATGTTGAATACAAAATCTTCCACTGGAGCTGAAGCAAGCTGCTCCTTTCTATAGCTTAGGAGGGCAATTAAAACATACTTATTTAATGCAGACCATGTGCTATTACTGTTGTAGTTTAGTTTGTTTTGTTTGCTTCCTATATCTTTTAATAATTTATTTTTATAGATGTTTTCTCTTATCACTGTAAGATAAGTAGGCAGGATAGCTACCTTTTAAATAGACATCAGCAACAGAGTAGAACAGAATAATGCTCTGCAAATATATACATATATATCCTGCTGTATTTATATATATATATATATTTATTTATTTATTTAGGTGCCTTCAAGTCAGTTTTTGACTCCTGGTGACTGCCTGTCCATGCAGTTTTCTGGGCAAGGTTTTTCAGAAGTGGTTTGCCATTACCTCCTTCCTAGGGCTGAGGGAGTGACTGGCTCAAGGTTACCCAGCTGGCTTTGTGCCTAAGGCGGGACTAGAACTCAAGGTCTACCAGTTTCTAGCCTGATGCCTTAAGTACTACACCAAACTGGCTCTGTATTTATTTAATTATTTCAATCTATATGCTGATCTCCTCACCACACGACTCAGTGCAGCTAACAAAAACAATTAAAAACAGCAAGTAATAAACCAAAAAATTAAAACATATCATGCCGAAGATGATTCATACAGTAAAGCAATTAAAATGGGCTCACCTAATTCCTATTCAGTTTGAAGAAAAAGAATTCCCTTTTGAAATTCCTTTGAGAGGACAAGAAAATGACAGATCAATTCTCATGGTGAAATATGGTGCTCTTGCACTTATTTACTTACAAGGTGGCTACGTTGAGTGTCTCTCTGTGTATGAGATCTCTTGTTTGTCATTGTATAATTATCTCTCCAATATCTGCTGCTTCCCTAGCTTCTCATACTAAATCACCAAATCTCTCCATGAAACTGTTTCCAGGGAGTTTTTCAATATGAAAAGTGTGGGCAGTCAGACTTCAGAGTGATGGAAAGATATCTAACAGAAAACATCCTCACCCTCTTCCATCTCCACCAATGAAATGAGCTAAAAAGAAAGAGAGCAAGAGATATTTAAAAGAAATTCTCAAGATAGAGAAAGAGAAGACCCTTTTGCACAGATGGAAAGCGTCTGAGGAACAGGAAGAGAGATTTCAGCCTGACATCAGTATATAAGCAGATGATAATTAAGTATTTCATTACTTAATGAATGCACCTGCCATTTATTAAGTGCACCTGCTATTTCTGCTTAATGGACAGACTTCAAATGCATATTACAGACACAGATGTATCCTTTGGATAGCAACTTCTGCATGTGCTACCACAACTTCACCAACAATTGGTTTTTCAGTACAGGGAGATGCTATTGATGAAAAAGAAGCCAAAAAATCACTGGATCTCCAGACTCATTGCATTGTTCTATAGATTCTGGCCAGGAGCATCTATGGGTTAGTCAAAAAAGCCAAGATGGTGGATGGGACTGCACAGTTGAAGTCCTACCCCTTTCTTACATGGGTGTGCACAATAGACATAAAAGAGAGGTCACCTTGAATTTTTGACAACATCTCCTCCCTCACTTGGTTAGACATCCCTGATTCTTGCTTCTGTTTCTTGTCAGATATATACAAAAGAAATTGTGTGGATTGATTACAGATACCTTTATTTTTCTTTAAAAGGAAATTAATCAATGTCATTTTAGAAGAGTGAAACAAAACATTTTGTACTTGTTCTGAAATTTAAAAATACATTGATCTTCTCATGCGTGGGATTCATTATAGTTATACAATTATTTTGTTGTGTGGAGTCCTTGGTGCTCTCTGAGCCTTCTTGTTTTCTTGCAGACGTTTCATTGCCAGGCTAGGCAACATCTTCAGTGTGAAAAGGGAGTGGGACTTGCTCTCTGTTTATATACCCTGGCTTGTCCTGCCTGTGTTGGTGGGGGTGTTGTACTCTCCTTGGTAGTTCTTTGATTGATTCCTTGATTATTTTGTTTCCTAGCTTTTTGCAAAAGAAGGACTTGGAGCAATGGGTGATGTAGTTAATATAATATTTTACTCATTTTTGTTTCTACAATTGTTATTGTTATTATTTTCTTTCTATTGTCAGATTGAAAATGTATTCTTTTATACAGAGAGAGAGAGAGAGAGAGAGAGAGAGAGACATACACATCACCAACAATAACATAGAATTCAGTTGATTGTTTTTTTACTCTCACCTAGCCTCTATTGCTATTATTATTATATTATTATTGCTATATATTATTATTGTTATTAGCAATGTTTCTTAAGGCCCATTCGACATCCTGAAGAGTGAGGTTGAATGGGCCTTAAGAAACATTGCTAATAACAAGGCAGCAGGAGACGACAGTATCCCAGCTGAACTGTTTAAAATCTTGCAAGATGATGCTGTCAAGGTGATGCACGCCATATGCCAGCAAATTTGGAAAACGCAAGAATGGCCATCAGATTGGAAAAAATCAACTTATATCCCCATACCAAAAAAGGGAAACACTAAAGAATGTTCAAACTATCGAACAGTGGCACTTATTTCACATGCCAGTAAGGTAATGCTCAAGATCTTGCAAGGTCGACTCCAGCAATTCATGGAGCGAGAATTGCCAGAAGTATAAGCTGGGTTTAGAAAAGGCAGAGGAACTAGAGACCAAATTGCCAATATCCGCTGGATAATAGAGAAAGCCAGGGAGTTTCAGAAAAACATCTATTTTTCTTTTATTGACTATTCTAAAGCCTTTGACTGTGTGAATCATAACAAATTGTGGCAAGTTCTTGGTGGTATGGGGATACCAAGTCATCTTGTCTGCCTCCTGAGGAATCTGTATAACGACCAAGTAGCAACAGTAAGAACAGAGCACGGAACAACAGACTGGTTTAAGATTGGGAAAGGAGTACAGCAGGGCTGTATACTCTCACCCTACCTATTCAACCTGTACGCAGAACACATCATGCGACGTGCTGGGCTTGAGGAATCCAAGGCTGGAGTTAAAATCGCTGGAAGAAACATTAACAATCTTAGATATGCAGATGATACCACTTTGATGGCTGAAAGCGAGGAGGAGTTGAGGAGCCTTATGACAAAGGTGAAAGAAGAAAGTGCAAAAGCTGGGTTGCAGTTAAACCTCAAAAAAACCAAGATTATGGCAACCAGCTTGATTGATAACTGGCAAATAGAGGGAGAAAAAGTGGAGGCAGTGACAGACTTTGTATTTCTAGGCGCTGACTGCAGCCAGGAAATCAGAAGACGTCTACTTCTTGGGAGGAGAGCAATGGCAAATCTTGATAAAATAGTTAAGAGCAGAGACATCACACTGACAACAAAGGTCCGCATAGTTAAAGCAATGGTATTCCCTGTAGTAACCTATGGCTGTGAGAGCTGGACCATAAGGAAGGCTGAGCGAAGGAAGATCGATGCTTTTGAACTGTGGTGTTAGAGAAAAATTCTGAGAGTGCCTTGGACTGCAAGAAGATCAAACCAGTCCATACTCCAGGAAATAAAGGCAGACTGCTCACTTGAGGGAATGATATTAAAGGCAAAACTGAAGTACTTTGGCCACATAATGAGAAGACAGGATACCCTGGAGAAGAAGCTGATGCTAGGGAAAGTGGAAGGCAAAAGGAAGAGGGCAAAGGAAGACCAAGGGCAAGATGGATGGATGATATTCTGGAGGTGACAGACTCAACCATGGGGGAGCTGGGGATGGTGACGGCTGACAGGAAGCTCTGGCGTGGGCTGGTCCATGAAGTCATGAAGAGTCGGAAGCGACTGAACGAATAAACAACAACAGCCTCTCTTGCACCACTCACTATGAGGAAACCCATTCCACCCTACTTCCTTCACCATTAAACTGTTTTCTTCTACAAAATCAATAGTCCACTAATTCAGTCATAGAACCACAGAACCCTACAGGTAGAAGGGGCCATTTCAGGTCAGTACAGGAAACCAGATTAAAGTATTCCCAACTGCTTGAACACAAACAGTGAAGGAGAACCCGCTGCCTCTCTGGATAATTGGTTCCACTGTTAAACTGCTCTTACTGTTAGAAGTATTTTCTAACATGCAGTAAGGATCTGTAAATTGAACCCCATGGGATTTAGCTTCAAGCCCTCCTGATTAAACTCATTAATTCAACCAAACATCTTTTTTGCTAGTCCTTGTCAACAGTCCATCATCTAAATATCTCCCATCACTCAAACCTTGGTTCCAGACACCAAATAACTCTGGTTAATGCCTTTTGCAAAGCCAGTCATTCACCTGCAATATTCTTATTTCCATTTTCAGTTCTTTTCCATGGATCAGAAGGATGAATGAGAACACTAGCAGAATCTTCAGTTCTTTGAGCTTCCTTCCTAAATTATCAAAGTCCATGATGAGATGGTTATAGCTGTTCTTTGAAGTATCATTGTCCCCCAAATATTAGCAGAAAAGGATAATTGTTAGCAATCTTAAGAAGTCTTGGAAGCTGTTCTGTTACACCCCTAATCCATGCCCCTGGCTATCAACACACTTCTCAAGCCACTGGGTCCAGTTTCAGTTCTTCCTAGTACTGGGTCACCTACGATCATTATTTGTCTTCTTGCAGGGTGCAGCTGCATCTTTTCTGTCCATCAAGGAGCCGTCTTCCATTCACCAACATTCCTTCCTTTTTCTTCTCTTGAAGGTTGTTTCTTCTGTGAGATTCTAAAAGTTGTTTCTGTGTGCAGATTATCTTCTGCATGGACTTTTGTTCAGTGGTTTTGCTCTATTATTTGATTGTCTTCCTTATGGAGAGTAGCTTCCTCTCTCAGCTCCTGTTATACAATCTCCTTTTTTATCTGCTAAATCTCCATCCATCATCAGGTGAAGTATGGCAACTCTCTGCTCTAATCCTCTGACTTTTTCTTCAGGGCTTCTACAAGCATGCACTTGTTACAAATATATGCCATCTTGCTTTCAGGCAAGAACATTCATTCATTTACTGAATTTGAATATGCCACCAACTTCATCAGAATCATGGCACTCACAAATAATGCAAGTCACAACTTGCAGGAGCATGTCTATCCTCTACAGCTTTGTTTCTTAATGCACCAGCAGCGGAAAAACTTACATTTTTTCTTGTTCTCTTCTCAGGTTCTTAGGTTAGCCAGATATGGACTGTTGACTTAGAGGGATTCCTCCTTATATTCTCCTGCTGAATTCCATTAGAAAACTCTTGATTGCTCTCTCTGTTCACTCACTCAGTGATCCAAATTGGGGCATCTCAGACATTCACCAGAAAGCACTCAAGCTAAAGGATAAGCCAGGCAATTTTACACAGCAAACATGTCATTAGAGGCATTCCAGATTTTGGATAAAGATGCATAACACACACACACATATATGTCTGTGTATGTATGGAAACTGAAGCCAATACATCTAGAAGTTGTGGAAGATCAAATCAGAGGAGCTTTTAGACTAATCCATTAGGGTTCTTTGTGGCTCAGTGGGTAAGATGCCAGGCTTGTTGATCGGAAAATCGCAAGTTCGGAGGTTCGAATCCCTAGCCCCGCGTGTCGGAGTGAGCTCCCGCACTCGCCCCAGCTCTTGCCAACCTAGCAATTTGAAAGCATGCAAATGCAAGTAGATTAATAGGTACCACTTCGGTGGGTAGGTAACAGCGTTCCGTGTGTGTCATGCTGGCCATACAACTGCGGAAGCGTCTTTGGACAACGCTGGCTCTTTGGCTAACAGAGATGAGCACCAGCCCCTAGAGTCGGACACAACTGCACAAATGTGTGGGGGCAACCTTTACTTTTACTTTAATGTTCACCTACCTGTCCTTTTTAATATTAAAATCAGTGCTTTTGAGTTATATTGAGTTATAATTTGAGAGTCCACTGGAGTTGGGTGGCAAATAAATTTAAATAAATAAATGAATAAAACATGACCGGAGCAGGCACGTGATTCAATTAATATAAGAGAGGCCATCCACATCAAAGTTCTCTTAAGATGCTACCTTGGCATGTGCAATGAAAATGTAAGAAAATTATTTATTTTATTTTTATTTCTTTAAATCTACTGGCCACCCAGCTCCAGTGGACTCTGATGAGTATGATTGCTTAAAGAAAATCCAGGAACTCATTTCTTCATTTGCTTTGTTTTTTCCCTTCTCTTGACTGCCATAGCTCTCCTTATATTGCATCTCTTCCGTTTGGAATTGACTTTCTTTTCCAACCATGCCCCCAGGCTGCATATGTAGCTACCACAATGCAAAAGAGGCAGAAAACAGATGAAGGGAGGGAGCTAGCTTGTTTCTTAACACAGCAGGTCGTCACAGATGTTTTGGAAGCAAATCTCTTCTGAACAGAGAGGGAAGAAACACAAACCTGTTCAGAACAGATTGCTCATCTGGTGACTGTGATCAATCCACTGGACGTGGATAACACAGGCAATATGCAGCACATTAGGGAGCATCCCCTGCCAGCTCAAAGATTAGCATCACTTTCTCAAAAATAAAATTACACTTACCAAATCTATTGTGCTTGGCTGAGATAGAGAGCTGACTAAACAGGGAGAGCTGCTTAGATGGAAGCCTGAATAAGGGTCATATAACTTTTAGGAAAAAGAAATGCTTTCAATAAAATGCTTGTCCACTTTATTGTCCACTGTAGAATGATATTGTCAGGCATATTGTTCTGCTTTTTTAAAAAAAATCTATTAAAATTCAGAATCATTTATTTTCACAATATACAGAGAATCTGTACACATCTTCTCCGAAGATGCATAGCTATTGATGCAAACTGTTAAGAATCACACACAGATAGACTATCCACTTTTACTTTTTGATGCAAAATTTTCCGATATGAGTTCTTTGTAAAAATGTAAGTATTGCTGTTTGTGTGCAACTGTTGAAGTGCCTCTTCTTTTCACACTTCTCTATACCTTTTTTTAAAATAAAATGTTAGCTGGATATGTTTGACTTTAGTCTGTGAAATCCTATGGGAGTGCAATGCGCAGTTACAATCCATATGAAATCTGTGATGGAATTCTTTTACATCCCCAACTCCAATCCAGGAATAGCCAGGATAGCAAAAGTCATGTACTAAAGCCCACTCAGTGCCTGAGTAATTCAGACAGGATTGCATCTCGTTTCTGGAAGCTATCAATGCAGTTGCTAGGGAAAGAGAGAATGAGGGGGATTTCAGCTGATAGATCCTATCTCTTATAACCATTCACTTCCAACCACAAAAATCAGAGCAGAAGATTTGTAGATATAGAAGAAACTATAAGCAAAATGGATACCCACGCAACTTTATCAAAAAGTGCCTGACCACTCAACCCACCACAGCAAAACCAACAGAAGCTATGAAAAGGATTACACTGCCATACATCAGAAACATCTCAGAAACTACTAATAGACTGTTACAACCACATGGCATCACCGTAGCACATAAACCAACCAAAACCCTTCAGAACATCGTAAGTAACCCAAAAGACCCAGTAGCCCAAGAAGAAAAAAACAGGAGTTATCTACAACATACAGTGTAAGGACTGTAGCAGCCACTATGTAGGACAGACCAGCAGAAGACTAGCAGAACGCATCCATGAACACCAAGTAGCAGTCAGAAGACACGATGAAAACTCCTTAATCTCACAACACATGGACAGACTTAACCATACTTTCAACTGGGAAACTGTGAGCATCTTAAACCAAGTCAAATCCAACAATGCTAGAAAATTCCTGGAAGCTTGGCACTCAGACAAAGCAGCCATCAACAGACACATAGAGGTAAACAACATTTACATACCATTCATAAGAGACAATAGAAAAGCCAGAAGACCAGAACACCTCCTTGCCAGCAATCAACACCCAGATAGGCAAAGATTAACACCAAGATTAGCACCAGAGGAGAAATCAAACAACACAATAGACCCTAATCAAGGAACTATTAACTCAGTCAATCAACCAAGCAGCAAACAACAGCCCAACCAAGGAACTACCAAGGAGAGTACAACACCCCCACCAACACAGGCAGGACAAGCCAGGGTATATAAACAGAGAGCAAGTCCCACTCCCTTTTAGCACTGAAGATGTTGCCTAGCCTAGCAATGAAACATCTGCAAGAAAACAACAAGGCTCAGGGAGCACCAGGGACTTCATAGAAGAAACTACTATGACCCCTTTCCTTTGGCTCTAGTTACCTAAACATATACCAACATTAGGGGTCTTTGGTATTTCTCATTTGCAGACATTTTCTTCATACTATCAGATTCTTGGAGGTAAATGCACAAGAGCACATTTCTTCTCTATAAACCTCTCAAGAGATAGAGATGATAGATGATAGATGATAGATATGAGAGAGAGAGAGAGAGAGAGAGAGAGAGAGAGAGAGAGAGAGAGAGAGAGAGAGAGACATAAACTGTCAAACACTGGTCCACCCTGGGGCTGTTCTGGGGACTGTAAAGTAGTTAATGTGTCCTGCAGTCTATGGACTGTCTATCACTGTTCAGTGGAGATGGGGGAAAGGAACACATAATCCTTTCCTGCCCAAACCCCATAACTATGATTTTCTTCTTGCAAAATAAACATGGACCTGAAATCCCATAGGTTGGGACAATAACTTAAAGGGAAAAAAATCAGGTGGAAAGCAACAAGGCGGTAAAGGATTCCTCCTCGATCTTCTGATGTTCCTCTGTGAGTCATTTCTCGTAGCGCTAATTAACTCTGTTCTCAGGAGCAAAAGCAGTCTGTACTATTTCTCCAGAGACAGAGTCAAAGTTCCCCTTTTAAGAAAAAAAACCCCCTCTCTATTATCTTCTTCTATTTAACAGCAATCATTTAAACTAGGGATTGTGGTAAATGCTAGTCATTTAAGACTGCAAGGGCATTCAAAGTACATAGCAGTGGTACTGCACAGCACCAGAAATTCAATTATGTCGCCTTTTGTTCTAAAAGTGGCCTGCAGGTCAATTAGCTTTTGTGCTGGATCATTGTGCAGCTTCCATTGCTATTAATATGAATGCTAGAGCTTGAAAACTTGGCTGTGGTGACTAGCTCTGAAGAGAACAGAACTGAATATTTGCAGTATGCCATTAACATGGGCTCACTTCAGTGCATGAATCTTCATTAAAAAATCCTTCCTGGTTTGCAAGCAAACTGATTTCAGTGGCACAGAATGAACTTCCAAAATGACTCATCTTGTTGCAGCACTTGGCCCATCAGCAGTCATTGCCAGCGACTGCAGACCCTTATTCAAATCACTTGTGCAAAAGGCTACAAAGCAATGATGAAGCCAACTACCACTCCAACTGGAAGCCTTATATGGACTTGAAGACTGAATTGATGATTTATGGATTTGGGGATGAAAAAGGGTTAAAAGGGAAGGGGAAGAGAATTATAAAGTAAGAGGAAGGAGAAAAAGAGGGAAGGGAAAGAGTAAGATGATAACTACTCGACAGAAAGAAGGGCAGAAGTCATAATTCTATATCTTCTTTTCTTTTTCTTATTTTTCCTATGATTTTTCATACTTTTATTGTATTTAAAAATTCTAATATAAAAAGACAACTACCATTTTGGCATTTATAAATCACTGAGGATTACTTTTTCTCTGAGTATTCTTTTGTAAAAGATGAGGGTGGAGAGAAGGCGTGTTTGTTTCATTGTTGGGCCTTCCTATCATTTTTGCAGAGAGTTCAGAATGCAGGAAACTCTCCGATGTGGATTTTCTTTTCTATAGTAGTCTGAGATAGCAATTAACCTAATTTAGCTTTAATGGTTCCATAGGTGCTTTGTCGGCAGTACGGCAGGGCTGTATACTCTCACCCTACCTATTCAACCTGTACGCGGAACACATCATGCAACGTGCTGGGCTTGAGGAATCCAAGGCTGGAGTTAAAATCGCTGGAAGAAACATTAACTATCTCAGATATGCAGATGATACCACTTTGATGGCTGAAAGCGAGGAGGAGTTGAGGAGCCTTATGACGAAGGTGAAAGAAGAAAGTGCAAAAGCTGGCTTGTAGTTAAACCTCAAAAAAACCAAGATTATGGCAACCAGCTTGATTGATAACTGGCAACTGGAGGGAGAAAAAGTGGAGGCAGTGACAGACTTTGTATTTCTAGGCGCAAAGATTACTGCAGATGCTGACTGCAGCCAGGAAATCAGAAGACATCTACTTCTTGGGAGGAGAGCAATGGCAAATCTTGATAAAATAGTTAAGAGCGGAGACATCACACTGACAACAAAGGTCTGCATAGTTAAAGCAATGGTATTCCCTGTAGTAACCTATGGCTGCGAGAGCTGGACCATAAGGAAGGCTGAGCGAAGGAAGATAGATGCTTTTGAACTGTGGTGTTGGAGGGAAATTCTGAGAGTGCCTTGGACTGCAAGAAGATCAAACCAGTCCATACTCCAGGAAATAAAGGCAGACTGCTCACTTGAGGGAATGATATTAAAGGCAAAACTGAAGTACTTTAGCCACATAATGAGAAGACAGGATACCCTGGAGAAGAAGCTGATGCTAGGGAAAGTGGAAGGCAAAAGGAAGAGGGCAAAGGAAGACCAAGGGCAAGATGGATGGATGATATTCTGGAGGTGACAGACTCAACCATGGGGGAGCTGGGGGAATTGTTTTAATTCATTCAACTTACATTGTACAGAAGGCAGATGAATACATCTACGTACATGAACCTGAAATCTAAAATTCAAGGCAATTTGGTTCCAAGGAAATAATTTAAAGGTAGGCTCTATGAAGATCAAACCAGTCCATACTCCAGGAAATAAAGGCAGACTGCTTGAGGGAATGATATTAAAGGCAAAACTGAAGTACTTTGGCCACATAATGTAGCTTGAATCATGTCAACTGGATTTCTATTTTCTCAGTGGAAACGTTTCGCTCCTTATCCAAGAAGCTTCTTCAGATCACTGATTCTTCTGATCACTGAAGAAGCTTCTTGGATAAGGAACGAAACGTTTCCACTGAGAAAATAGAAATCCAGTTGACATGATTCAAGCTACAGACTGTTCCACCTGGATGACTGAGAACCTTCATCAACATTTTGGCCACATAATGAGAAGACAGGATACCCTGGAGAAGAAGCTGATGCTAGGGAAAGTGGAAGGCAAAAGGAAGAGGGGCCGACCAAGGGCAAGATGGATGGATGATATTCTGGAGATGACAGACTCAACCATGGGGGAGCTGGGGATGGTGACGGCCGACAGAAAGCTCTGGCGTGGGCTGGTCCATGAAGTCACGAAGAGTTGGAAGCGACTGAACGAATAAACAACAACAACAAGGTGCTTTGTCAGTGATTGTGAGATCACTGCATGCTAGATCTTAGAAGTGGTATTTATGATGAAGAATTCCAAACAGGAACTGGACACAGAGCACCAACAGAACAATTATTAACTAGGATTTCACAGCAAAGCGAATCAGATTTGTAGCTCAGAGTATGTTCAAAAAGCCATGGTTTATCATCTGAGGCCATATGGTTTTTCCCAAAAGCTGTCATTTGTATCTGTTCATGCCACAGGAGAGAAGCACTCTGTTATAGCAATTTCATATATATATATAATTCCCTTCTCACCCCTATGTGTGGTATGTCTCTTCCTCAACCTCAGGTCCTCAACCAGAGGCCTGGGAGTTTGAGGGTTCTGCGCAGTATCTTAGCTGTTCCTAGCACTGCACTCTTCAGGACAGAGAACTCTGATGTTGCTCCTGGGATCTGTTGGAGCCACTCTCCAAGATTGGGAGTCACAGCCTACCTACCAGAGTGCTCCTACCACCACTGGGACCACTTTGGCCTTCACTTTCCACATCCTCTCTAGTTCTTCCTTCAGGCCCTGATACTTCTCCAGCTTCAAATATTCCTTCTTCCTGATGTTGCTGTCACTCAGCACTGCTACATCTATCACCACTGCTGTCTTCTGGTCCTTATCTACTACCACGATGTCTGGTTGATTGGCCAGTACCTGCCTGTCTGTCTGGATCTGGAAGTCCCACAGGATCTTAGCCCTGTCATTCTCCGTGACCTTCTGTGGAATCTCCCATCTGGACTTGGGAGGGTCTAGCCCATACACTGTGCAGATGTTCCTGTACACGATGCCAGCTACTTGGTTGTGCCATTCAGTGTATGCTGTTCATGCCTGCATCTTACACCCTGCCACTATGTGTTGGACTGTCTCTGAGACCTCTCTGCACCTCGGGTCCTGTCTACTGTGGTAGACCCCTGCTTCTATGGATCGGGTGCCTGTTCTTGTGTTGCTATGATCAGTGCCTCAGTGCTGTCTTTTAGTCCAGCCCTTTCCAGCCACTGGTAGGATTTCCCTTGCAAGGGAGATGGGCGGGGAATAAATTGAAATAATAAATAATAAATAAATAAATTTCCCAAGGTCAGCCACCTCCACTATCTGTTGATGGTACATACCATGCAGGGTCTTGTCTTGCCATGGCACTTCCTCTGCTTGATCTTCCTTCCATGTCTGCTGCTGCCTCAGGCATTCTCTCAACAGCTCATCTTTAGGTGCCATATTACTGATGTACTCCTGGATGCTCTGGGTCCCATCCAGGACAATGACTTTGACACTCACCAGACCCTGCCCGCCCTCTTTCCAGCTGGTGTATAGTCTCTGGGTGTTGGACTTGGGGTGAAAGCCTCCATACATTCTGAGGAGCTTCCGGGTCTTCACATCAGCAGCCTCCATGTCCTCCTTTGGCCAGCTCACTATACTGGCAGGGTATCTGATGACTGGCAGGGCATACGTGTTAATGGCATGGATCTTGTTCTTCCCATTGAGCTGGCTCTTCAGGACCTGTCTTATCTTTTGTTGGTACTTGGATGTTGCTGTCTTCCTTGCCTCCTCATCGTGGTTCCCATGTGACTGTGGCATACCAAGGTACTTGTAGCTGGTCTGTATGTCTGCTATGTGGCCTGCTGGTAGTTCCACCCCATCAGTCTTAACTACCTTCCCTCTCTTTACTACCATCCAGCCACACTTCTCTAGTCCGAATGACATCCCAATGTCCTCACTGTGGATCCGTGTCAGGTGGATCAGTGAGTCGATGTCTCGTTCACTCTTAGCATACAGCTTGATGTCATCCATGTATAGGAGGTGGCTGATGGTAGTTCCACTCTTGAACTTGTATCCATATCCAGTCCTTATAATATCTATCTATCTATCTATCTATCTATCTATCTATCTATCTATCTATCATTGGCGATCACTCATAACCGAGTAAGATTGTCTTCCAAAGGTAAAATTTTAACAGTGGATCCGTAAGTGGCTATAAAGGCCAATTCTGGATCCACACAACCTCCCACAATGAGGGCATAGGTTTCCGGGTGGGAGACGGTCATGATGAGGGTTTGCCTGATGTGCCTTCCTTTTAGCTCTTTTCTCCCTTTCGCCCTGTACTCGTGCTTCTTCAAAGTCCATAGCACCATTAATAAAGGCTGACCTCCAATTGAAATGCTCATGTGTTAGGGCTTCCCAGTTCTCAATGCTGATATTACATTTTTTTAAATTAGCTTTGAGAGTATCTTTGAATCTCTTTTGCTGTCCACCAATATTCCGTTTTCCATTCTTAAGTTGGGAGTAAAGTAGCTGCTTTGGAAGACGATGGTCAGGCATTCGAACAACATGACCGGTCCAGCGAAGTTGATGTTGGATGATCATTGTTTCAGTGCTGGTGGTTTTCGCTTCTTCTAATATGCTAACATTAGTCCGCCTATCTTCCCAAGTAATTTGCAGAATTTTTCGGAGGCAGCGTTGATGGAATCTTTCAAGAAGTTGGAGGTGGCGTTTGTAGAGGGTCCATGTTTCACAGGCGTACAGAAGGGTTGGTAGTACAATGGCTTTGTAAACAAGCATTTTGGTCTCCCTGCGAATGTCCCGATCCTCAAACACTCTACGCTTCATTCGGGAGAAAGCTACACTCGCAGAGCTCAGGCAATGCTGAATTTCAGCGTCCATGTCGGCTTTTGTAGATAGATGGCTGCCGAGATAAGAAAAGTGGTCGACGTTTTCTAGTGACACACCTTTAAGCTGGATTGATGGCGCTGCAGAGGGATTGGTTTGAACTTGCTGGTAAAGCACTTTGGTTTTTTTAATGTTAATCGAGAGGCCGAGCTTTTCATATGCTTCTGCAAAGATGTTTAGGATAGTTTGAAGATCTTCCTCTCTCTCTCTCTCTCTCTCTCTCTCTCCAGACATAGTTAGCCAAAGCATGGCAAATATTGCAAGAACACCCCTAAAACAAGAATGGCAGCTAGGCAACAAACAATGTGGAAGCAAAACAGATTGGACATTTTCTGAACTGGAACCATGGAATGTGATTTGAAAGCAATTAAAGCAAGTGTCAGTCTCAAAACTGGGCAGCCCAACTTCCCGCTCTTCAAAGAGATTTGAAGGTTTAAGAAGGTTTAAATAGTCAAAATTTTCAACACAATGGTGCAGGAAGAGCTACCATGCAAGGTAAGCTGGTGTCCTATACTAGGAAAACAGGAGGAGAAAGAAAGGGTTGAAATAGTATACTGTAGATCATGCTGACATTTGTGATTAAAGTACCGTTTAGAGCAGGGGTTCCTAAACTTTTTGCCATCACACCTCCCTTTAGTGTAATCTTAATGTACACATTTTCCCTAAAAACTCAAACACCAAAATGAACACAAATGAACAATGAAAACAATACAATGAAACTTTGGGAAGGGTGGATTGTAACAATGTAACTAAAAGGTTCTTCACACCTCCCCTGGACTCTGTCTGCACCTCCCCAAGGGAGGTACACCTCAGAGTTTGAGAAACCCTGATTTAGAGGATCCAGTCTTGATCAAGTTCTTACAAGTAGTAGAAAAATATTACAGTGACAGTAATAATGAATTTCCCAACACCCAGGACTAACATACACATATAACATTCACAAAAAAAAGCAGGACCACCCCAAAGGCTTGCTGGGGTGGGACTTTGTCAAAGGCCAGGAGAGTTGGAGTCTGCTTGAGGTTGTGGGAATTCTGTTCCAGAGAATGAGGGCAATGATAGTGAACACCTGACTCTGAAACCCAAAGGGATGACATTCGCTAAGGCAGGGCTTTCCAAAGTGCCGCCACTGGCGACACACCAGCGGCGGCGGCGTGCGCACGATTGGCGGCGGCACAGGGGGGCGCACGTGCACGGCGGCGGCATGGGGGGTGTGCGGCGGCGTGCACATGCATGGCGGTGGCGGCAGCCTCCGCTAAAACGCAGAAGCCGCGCCGCGGCCGCTGTGCACGCGCGCGCCGCCGCTTCTGGGTGGTGTGGCGACACACCACGCTGTGTGTGGCGACACACTTTTGTGTCGCGGCATACAGTTTGGAAAGCTCTGCTCTAAGGGATGCAATCTGGAGAGAGCACTCTCTTTCTGTCAGCCCTCCCAGGTAGACCAGACAGGAAACCCGACCAGATATAGCTAATTATACTTTATTGTAAGGCTACATTAACAGAATCTTGCAAGTCTGAAAGTACAAATCTCCCGCCCTCCCTATTTACTGCCTGAGTAATTAGGGTGGGCCCTTCCAAAGTTTCTTTCTCTGTTACTCAGTTGCAGGCTCCTTTCTCATTTTTCTGATCTCCCTAGGTGGCATCTCTTCTCCCCGTCTTCCAAGATCACCCTCACATTCCATCACATTTTCAGATCTTAAAGGAATTAAATATTTTCAGTAGCATGTCAGGGAAGTGTCTGAGTCAAAAACTTTCTCCCCATCA
This sequence comes from Charina bottae, assembly GCA_023362775.1. Lineage (NCBI taxonomy): Eukaryota > Metazoa > Chordata > Lepidosauria > Squamata > Charinaidae > Charina > Charina bottae. Next base: position 87,245,822 of record JALMGJ010000002.1, on the reverse strand, counting down.
TCTAATTTTCTGTTTCTCTCCAGAGAAATTGGAAGGCATTGAACATTTCATCCTATGAATGTTAGCGGTTTGCTTTAGACATAGATCCAACTTCTAATGAGTAAAATACATCAATTGGTTAAAGCCAGAGAGCCAATAACAATTAGTGGTAGCTGCAGTTAGGTACTCAGGGGAACATCTAAGCAAACAAAGAGATTTCTATTCTCTGTGAATTCCTCTGTGTAAGTGTCAGGGTTCATAGTTGAATCCTGCCATTAGGAGTAGAGAGGTAGTTAAGCGTGTGAACTGCAGGGAGGGGGGATGTGTACGGAGTGTTGTGGCTTCTGTTGGAGACTGGAGAATGCATCGTCAAGGTCAACCACCTGCAGGAGATGGAGGCTGGGAACGGGGAGCGAAAGTTCTGGACATTGACATCATTGCGTCTGCGAAATTGGCGTGCAAGGGGGAGAGTTAAGTTAGCAAGGTTTGGCGGGAATCTGCATTCAGATCTTTAGGAGTGCTTCAATTTACATGTATCCTGAATAAAGCTTAATCTGCATTTTAATGAATTGCATCGAGAAGTGTTTATTAGGGCATTGAAGTTGGGGTCATTACAGAAAGATCTGAATGCCCTTTTATGTCGATTTGTCCTGAGGCTACAATTGCAACTTCATCGGGCCTTACTAGTGAGAATCAACCCTCTATCACTTATCTGTTAACCATCTACATGACAGATAACAGCAGGATGGAGGACTTTGCCACTTGCACCCAGGTAGAGGAGTTAGAGCAACCAGGAACTTCTAGAGACATAGGAATAGTCCCGAAAAAAGAGAAAACGGTGGCTTTTGAACCGAAAGTTGATCGGAAGAAGGGCTCCAAAAAGGGAGCTAAAAGAAGTGGGATAGAGGCAGCTGAGCTCCCTGTGTTACGCACTCCCAAAACCAGAGTGGAGTGGTCTATGGAGATCGGAGGCGGCCCAAAACCAGAGATGGGGAAGCGGGCTACCAAAACCCGAGTTACCCAGTCCCAAAGAATGGCTTCTTTGGAGGCAAAGACTTCCCGTATAGATTTTGAGCTGGAAACCATTAGTAAACAAATAGGCATGATTAACCAAACCCTACAACAGCTTGTGCCAGGTCCTTCCCAAGGAGGAAAAGCTCCCAAAAAGGGGGCCACTCCGACCACCACTTTGGCAGAGTGAAACCTCGAGCGGCAGCGACGAGGGGGAAGACACATCAGAACCTGAGCTTGAGGTGAGACTTCCTTCCATGTGCGGGCTGGCCAAGGGGAGAACCTTAGCAGTCAACAAGCTAAAGATGAGATTTGATGGTGATCCTGGGAAGTTAGCCTGCTTCATGACCCATGTGAGAGGGTTCATGGAAGAGTTTGAGGACTCCTTCACAAATGAGGAAGCAAAGGTACGGTACGTGTCCAGCTTCTTAGAAGGGGAGGCAGCGCAGTGGCTGGTAGCTATGCACGACACTAATGCCAAAGAACTGTTAACTTTTAAGGCATTTATGTTGGCATTAAGGAAGAGATTTGAAGACACCTTATCAAAGATGTCGGCTAGAGTTGAGTTGCAGCAATTGAGCCAGGGAAACCGCACAGTGGCAGAATATGCCATGGAATTTAAAAAACTCATTAGTCAGTTACCAGACTGGCGAGAGACTTTTCAAATTGAGTATTTCCAGATGGGTTTAAAACCTGAAATTCTGGAAATGGCAGCTGGAAGGGGAGACCCTGAGACATTAGAAGAATGGATCCAATTAGCAGGGAAGGCAGAGAGTACCCGATTACATCTCAAATCATATAAACAACTTCAAACGCCAGGGAAAAGAGTGATGGGGCCAGCGCAGCCACTGAAAAAACCCCTTGGCCAGAAAGTGTGGGAAGAAGAAAAAGAACGCCATGCTAAAAGTAGATTGTGCTTCAAGTGTGGAAAGGAGGGCCATCGAATTAGCAATTGCCCGCAATCTACTTACATCGCGAAGAAAAAGACAGAGATCAAAGCATCAAAACCACAGCCTCCAAAAAGAAAGGGAGCAGCCAGTGCAGTTGAAGAGCCAAGTAAAACAGAAGCGGTTGGGGGAGAGAATGACTCAACAGATGAGGAATTTTTGCTGGCGGGAAACTCCAACTGCCTGTCCTGAGATGCGCCGGCGGCCAGGCATTTGCAGATAGGTGCGCAGACCCCCTGGTGAGCGGCGATTGTCCCACCATGCAAGTTAAGGTAAAGCTCGAGACTTTGGATGGGAGGGACCAAAACAGTTTATTAGCTATGTTAGACTCAGGGTGTTCTAGGTGTTTGATTCACCCTGCTATAGTGACAGGTTTAAGATTGAAGCTATATAAACTCAAAGTGCCAATCATATTTTGTCAATTGGATGGGTCAGATATGAAGGGTGGACCAGTAGAATATTATACTGAAGCCCTAAAAATGACTATTGGGATACATCAAGAGACTGTGCGATTCATTGTGGCTCCTATAGCAAATCAGCCCATTGTGTTGGGGCTGAAATGGCTACAGGAACGTAACCCCGACATCGATTGGGTATCTGGGGAAATGGAGTTTGCAGATGGGTCCTACCCAGGGATGGAAAGGGACGACGTGCGACTTGGGTCTGAAGTAGCAGACACAACTGTGGAATTCAGTAGGGAATTAGCACAAGCTGCAAATGCCCCTGGGTCATATGAGATGGTGAAGGATGAATGGTGGAAAGCCAATAAGCAATCATTGATTGAAACTAATGGACTATGGTGGAGTGGAGACAGACTATATATACCTGAAGCTGTCAGAAAAAATATTTTACAACATTGTCATGATGACAAAACAGGACATTTTGGGTTTGTGAAAACATTGCATCTTGTAAGAAGGCAATTCTGGTGGCCCATGTTAAGAAAAAATGTAAAACAGTATGTATTGTCTTGTCCTGTATGTGCCACCATGAAAAGGACTCCGGGCAAGCCTGTGGGATTGTTGCAGGGGGTAGCACAGCCAACAAGCCCTTGGAAGCAGATTTCTATGGACTTTATCGTGGATTTGCCTGAAAGCAAAGGAAAAACTGTAATTTGGGTGGTCACTGATTTATTCTCTAAGCAAGCACATTTCATTCCATGTAAAAGTTTGCCATCTGCTGGACAATTAGCTAAATTGTTCATTCAACATATCTATCGGGTACACGGTGCCCCCTTGAGGATAATTAGTGACCGCGGAAGTCAATTTACTGCAAAATTTTGGAAATCATTCTTAAAATTAATAGGTACTGGGCTTCCGGTGCGGAGAAATGATGAGCGGATGCGAAAAGAACAGCTCGTCTCTCTTTTGATCTTGAAACAAAGATAAAACACCGATTTCGTGAGTTTTCAACGGAACGAATATCGGCAGGGTAGCCAAAATAAGGGTGGTCCCGAAGAAAAGTAAGAAAATCCTGCAGCTTCTGAGTGGCAACGGTGAGAAAGCAAAAGTTACTTTCACTTTCTCAGCCTGCTGACAGCCCGCAGTGAAAGTAAGACAGGAAGATGGGTGCGCATTTATCTTCACTTTTTTCCTGTTACAGGGATTGCTGTTGTTTCTTCTGCACTTTTATAGACTAAACATATGAAATTGACTAAAAGATAAACAGTGAAGGACTTTCTCATCTAGAGAATTTTGTTTGGAGTTCCAAAGAAGGTGGCTGAGACTTCGACGCTTTTGGATTTAGTAGGTGGAACGGACTCTTTAATTAATTAATTACTTAAATTCACCATTTTGACCACTTTAAAGCTTCCAAGTAATAAAACTTTGAACTGATAGAAAATAAGTCTTAAGTAAATCTACTGTAAATCTACTGTTATACATCTGGTGGATAAAATTTATATTAAAGATGACTTCAAAGAAAACTCTTAGAAGAGGTTCAGATCCAGGAGAGGACAAAGGAGAATGGCTAAAAATGTTCTTTGATGACTTTACTAAAAAAGCTATACAGAGCATTACAATGAATGTGACTACTCTAATACAAGAAAAAGTACAAGGTTTTGAACAGAGTTTGGACAAAAAACTAGACAGCATGGAACAAAGATTTAAAGGAGAAATTAAAGGATTGAAAGAAAAAGTAAAAAAAATACAAAAAGAAAAAGAAGAGGAATTTGATAAATTAACTTTAATTGAACTGAAACAAAAGGAGAAATGCTTAAGAATAAGAGGGTTAAAGGAGGGTAAAGAAGTAGAGATTAAAAATACAATTATACAGGCGTTGGCAGAAATGATTGACTGGGAAAAAGATCAGTTAGAGGAAGAAATAGAATTAATGTATCGGGTTAACTCAAAATATGCCAGAGAACATAATATAGCTAGAGACCTAGTTATTGAATTTAGTAGGAAGAAATTAAGAGATATGATTTTGCAATTGGGGTTTGACAAGAAAATTAATATAGAAGGTAAAGATATTAAAAATTTTAAGGAAATCCCAGCTGCTATTCTGAAAAAAAGAAAAGAATATAATTTCCTAACAGATGTTTTAAAGAAGAAAATTATGTATAGATGGGAAGTTCTGGAAGGGGTGAATGTGTTGTATAATGAGCAAAGGTTTAAACTAAACTCAATTGAGAAAGCGAAAGATTTTCTTAGAAAATTAGAAAAAGAGACCAAGCATTCACCAGGGAATAATGTTCCAAAAGAAAAGATAACAGAAAAATTCAAAATATTTTCTCAAGTGGTTGGCTCACAAGAATTAAGCAGTCAATCTGACAATGAATAATTTAAAATGTCTCTCTTGGAATGTAAATGGATTAAACTCACCAATTAAAAGAAAAAAAACTTTTCATATTCTGAATAAGTACAAACTTGATATTATTTGTTTACAGGAAACACACATTAGAAATAAAGATAACAAATTGTTAATAAATAAGAAACTAGGATTAGAATTTGTAACAACAAATGAAAATAAGAAAAATGGGATAGTCTGTTATATTAAACCAAATTTAAAGCCACATTTGTTAAAAGAGGATGGTAAAGGTAGATTTATTATTATAGAGATAGAAATTCAAAATAAAAAAGTGATATTAGTGGGTGTCTATGCTCCAAACGAAAAGCAAAATAAATTTTTTAAAGTTCTTATGAATTATCTAGCAGAACTGCCCAACAAAGATTGGATCATTATGGGGGATTGGAATGGTGTGGTAAATCCTTTTCTAGACAGAAAATCTGATAAGATTATTAAATCATACCAAGGTAAACTACCCAAGGTTTTTTTTTGAACTTATGAATAATTTAGAAACAATTGATGCCTGGAGACATAAAATGGGTAATGTTAGGGATTTTACTTTTTTCTCAGATAGATTTCAATCTTATTCCAGGATAGATATGATATGGATTTCAAAAAATTTAGCAAACAAAATTAGAGACATGAAGATTTTGCCAAAAACAATGTCAGACCATAATGCAATTCAATTAGACTTACAAATTTTACAAACACCATTTAGATGGAGATTAAATGAATTCTTCTTAAGAAACAAAGATTATTTAGAAGAGAGTAAGGTCAAATTAAGAGAGTTTTTTGAAATAAATATGCAAGATAATATGAATATAAATTCAGTCTGGGAGGCAAGTAAAACGTATATGAGAGGCCATTTTATGTCTTTAGGCAAGCATCAAAAAATGAACTTACAAAAATTTACAAAAATATGTGATCAAATCAAATTAAAAGAAACTGAACTCCAAAATAACCCAAGAGATAAAGATATTAAAAATCAAATTATCTTTTTAAAGAAACAATTGGAAATATTAACAACTGAAGAATTGGAAAAAAAATTGAAGTATGCTAAACAAAGATATTTCCAACATGCAAATAAAGCGGGTAAATGGCTGGCGTTTAAGTTAAGAAAAGAAGGGGGGGGGGGAATTATAAATAAAATAAATGATAAAGGGGTAGAATTAAAAGATAACCAAAGTATTAAAAAAGTGTTCCGTAAGTTTTTTACAATACTATACCAAAAAAGAACAAATAGACACAGATAGGGCGGACAGATATTTAATAGAAAGTAATTTGCAGAAAATATCTAAATCACAACAGGAAATGATTAATGAACCTATTACTGCTCAGGAAATCTCTTTTTTTTATCAAATTTTATTAGATTTTAATTTTACATAGATAAAAGTTTGAAACAGAAAAGAAAATGGAAATACAAATCAAGAAAGAAGAAAAGATGAAAAAGTGTAGTAAAGTAAAAAAGAAAAAAGATAAAGCTGAAACATAGAATTTAGTCAACTTCCGATTTGTATCTGGTCATGGTATTTTAAAATTTTTATCTTACATGCTAGGTCTATATAAAACATTAAAGAATATTTCTTGTCTATTACATCAATATATATATATATATATATATATATATATATATATATATATATATATATATATTAATCTTCAAATCCCCATATAAGCTTTGCCCCTCCCGCATCTTGTAAATAGTCAGTTAATGGTTTCCACTCTTTAAGAAAATAATTATTTGGATTTTCTTTTACTAAACATGTCAATTTATCATTCTCTGCCATATCCATCAATTTTAACATCCAATCTTGTATCGTAGGCGATATCTGGTTTTTCCAATTTTGTGCGAAAATAAGTCTTGCTGCTGTAATCATGTATTGCATAATCCTTGTAAATTGCTTCCCAGGTTGTCCATCAATTATTCCCAGTAAAAAAAATTCCAGTTTAAATGGAACTCGAATTTGTAATATATTTTGCATCAATGCATGTATTTGAGTCCAAAATTTCTTTGCAATCTCACATGTCCACCACATATGGTAAAAAGACCCCTCTTTTTTTTTACATTTCCAACATAAGTTGGAAACATTTCCATACATTTTAGAAAGTTTTTGTGGGGTCATATACCATCTGTACATCATCTTATAAAAGTTTTCTTTTAAATTATAGCACAAAGTAAATTTTAGCCCTTTGGTCCACATATCTTCCCATTGTTGCATTTGAATATTATGGCCAATATTTTTAGCCCATTTAATCATACAGTCTTTAACTTGTTCCTCTACCATTTCACCTTTTAACAATAATTTATACATTTTTGCAATTAGATGATCATCTGTCTCACATAGTTGTAACTCAAATTCCGATTTGGTTTGTTCAAATTCAAAGTCTTTCTTATCTAATTTAAATTTCTCTACGAGCTGCATATATGAAAGCCATTGGAAGCTGTATCCCTCTGATACCAATTCTTCTATTGATTTAATTATATATTGTCCTTGTTCTTTCTTTAAAAAGTCTTTGTAGGTTAACCATTTATCTTTATTTCTTACTTCTGTTCTGTAGAATGCTTCTTGTGTAGAAATCCATAAAGGTCTTTTATAACATAAGATTAATTTATATTTATTCCAGATTCTTAACAAGGATCTTCTAATATAATGGTTTTTAAAGTCCACATTAACTTTAACTTTATCATACCACAAATATCCATGCCATCCATATCTTAATTCATGTCCTTCCAAATTCAATAATTTTTCATTTTTCAAAACTATCCATTCTTTAATCCAAACCAAGCAACAAGCAGCATAATATAATTTCAAATCTGGCAGACCTAGTCCTCCTCTTTCTTTAGAGTCTTGCAAGACTTTATATTTTACTCTTGGTTTTTTCCCTTGCCAAATAAATTTAGAAATATCTCGCTGCCATTGTTTAAAAGGTTCTTCTGATGCCAATATAGGTAGTGTTTGAAAAAGATATAAAATTCTTGGCAAAACATTCATTTTGATTGCTGAAATTCTACCTAATAATGATAATTGCAGTTTTTCCCAATGTTCCAAATCTTTTTTAATATCCATCCAAAGTGGAATATAGTTATTCTTAAACAACTTAACATTTTTAGTTGTTAAATATACTCCCAAATATTTTACTTTTTCTTCCATTGAATATCCTGTTATTTCTTTCAATTTCTCTTGTTGGTGGTAATCCATATTTTTGGTCAAAACTTTTGTCTTCTGTAAATTCACTTTGAACCCTGCTAACAACCCAAAGTCTTTTAGTTTCTGTATTAATATTTCAATTCCTTCTAATGGATTCTCCAAGGTAATGACTAGGTTGTCAGCAAAGGCTCTTAGTTTATAAACTTCTTTTTTAACTTTGATACCATGGATGCCATCATCTTGTCTAATATCTCTAAGTAAAACCTCTAATACCAATATAAACAAAAGTGGAGATAATGGACAACCTTGTCTAGTGCCTTTTTGTATTTCACATGGCTTACTAAATTCTCCATTAACAATTATTTTGGCAAATTGCGGGGCGCGGTGGCTCAGCGGGTTAAACCGCTGAGCCGTTAGACTGCCGACCATAAGGTTGGCAGTTCGAAACCGCGTGACGAGATGAGCTCTCGTCACTAGCCCTAGCTCTCTGCCAACCCAGCGATTCGAAAGCTAATATAGCAAGTAGATAAATGGGTACCACTCACGTGGGGCAATTTGCGGGCGTCCAGCGGAGGGTCATCCTCGATCCAAGAAAAGACCTGGAAGAGCGGTGATGACGGCGGAGGACGACGGAGGACAACGGATCCGGAAATACCAGCTCCTGGATGTCAGCAGCCGGCACGGAGCGAGGCATTCTGGGACTTGCAGTCCAATGCCTGCAGCGGAAGAGCCGGTTCCCTTCCTCTCTCCCTGTCGCGCGGTAATAAATTGTAAAATGTAAAATGATGATGTATAATTGGATGTATAATTGGATTTGATATATAATGTTGTAAGCCTCCTACAGTCCTCCAGTAGGGAGGGGATAGGCAGGGTATAAATAAGACAAATAAATAAATAAATAAATAAAATTGTGGAGTATATATTGATTTAATCCATTTTATAAAATTTCCTCCAAAATTCATATTTTCCAATACTTTGAACATAAAAGGCCAATTTAAGTTGTCAAAGGCTTTTTCAGCATCAATAAATATCAAGGCAGCTTGTTTATCATAGTGTTGATCCAAATATTCAATTACGTCTACTATGTTTCGGACATTGTCTCGAATTTGCCTCTTGGGTAGAAAACCAGCTTGGTCTTGATGAATAAAGTCCTTAAGTATATTCTTCATTCTTTCTGCTAATATCGTTGTAAATATCTTATAGTCATTATTCAATAAAGATATTGGTCTGTAATTTTTAGTTAATGTTAAATCCTGTTGTTCTTTAGGTATCAATGTTATATGTGCTTCTTTCCAAGTTTCAGGCATAATTCCTGTTTCCAAAATAGAATTCATAGTCTTCTGCAAAGGTAAACATAAATCCTCTTCAAAACATTTATAATAGGCTGCTGACAATCCATCCGGTCCAGGAGCTTTTCCACTACTAATTTTCTTAAAAGCTTTTATCAATTCTTCTTTTGTTATAATATTATTTAATATCAATCTTTGTTGGTCATTAAGAACAGTTAATTTTTGTTTATTCAAATATTCTTCAATCTCATCCAAGTTGACATCTTGTTTTTTATATAATTTAGAATAATAGTCATGAAATGTTTTTTGAATGTCCATATTATTCACCAAAGTTTTTCCTTCATGTTGAATATTAGTAATCAAATTCTTTTGTCTTTGTTTCCTCAATTTATAAGCCAGCCATCTACCTGGTTTATTTGCATATTCAAAATATTTTTGTTTTGTAAATTTCATTTGAGTCTCTATCTCTTGAGTTAATATCATTGATATTTGCTTTTGTAGAAATTTAATTTGAGTGAGCAAAGTGTCATCCATTGGTTTATCTCTCAAATCTAACTCTTTACTTTTAATTTCATCTAAAATCAATTGAATTCTTTTTTGTTTTTTCTTCCTCATTTGAGCATTGTATTGAATAAAATAACCCCTCATATATGCTTTACTGGCTTCCCATACAGTTTGAATATTAGTCCCTTTGTTCAAATTAAATTGAAAATATTCTCTTAATTTTTTTTTGCATACATCAACTACATCATTATTCCGTAGTAGCGACTCATTCAATCTCCATCTAAATACATTCCGTTTCCCTTTAAGAGTCAACATTACTGGATTATAATCTGATAAAGTCTTGGGTAATATATCAGCTTTGTTAATATCCATCATCAAATTTTTAGATATCAAGATCATATCTATTCTAGAATGTGATTTAAATCTCTCTGAATAATATGTAAATTCTCTGGAAGTCCCATTCATACATCTCCAAATGTTTGTAAATCCAACATCTCTTTCAAGTCGAAAAACTTTCACTTCCAGGTACTGATCGGAGTGCAGCGAAGAACTGGGGCTCCTAGCCTCGATTCCACGGCTAAGCTGTTTGCAGCGATTTGGGAGAAGAAAATCGCTGAAAAAAATCACACTTGAAGAGAGTGAGATCAGAAGATTAACCACAAGGGGTCTCCGGAGTAATTGCTCTCCCCCGACCCCTGTAATTTCCACCGCGGGAGGAGGGAGATTGGAGCAATGAAAGGAGACTGGAAGAAAAACGGAGCTCTGCAGCAGCCGTGATTCTAAAAAAGATAAGTAGCTGGCCCATCAGGCTTTTAGTCACTTTTCTTTACTTTTAAATATTATTATTTTTTTCTATTAAGTGCTAAGATTTGTATCTGGACTTGATTTATATTTGCTGGTGTTATATATTTTTTTCTTGTTAAAGGAAGAATAAACGGTGGGAAGAGAAAGTTAAGTGGCTTTGCTAGAAGTGAAAGTGACTCTTACTACTATTTCAGTTTGGCTTGAGTTTTTTTCTTCCCTTTTTCTCCCTTTTCTCTTTTTTTTTTTTTTTTTTTTGCAGGATTATGGTGTCTTTGGGAATGAGACGGGTGGAGAAGGAGAAGAAGAAGGAGACTGGAGGACTACCTATTGATTCTGCTACGCCTACTACATCTGCCTCAGAAACTTTATTACCAGAAATGAAAAAGATATTAGAAGCTGTTGCAGTATTAAATAAGAAAATGGATGACTCCACGAAGCAGATGGAAGATCAGAATACAGCATTAAATAAGAAAATGGATGACTCCACGAAGCAGATGGAAGATCAGATTACAGCATTAGACAAAAAAATGGATGATATGAAGAGAGAAATAACCCGAGAGATTAAACAAGACTTTAAAAAAGAAATTCAAACAGTCAAGGAAGTGGTCAATTCTCTGTCAGGAGAACTTAAAGATACGCAAAGCCAGATGCAAAAATTAGAAGACAAATCAGAATATGCTATTAAAGAGATTGAACATAATCTAGATATCACAGCTTTAGCAGAAATGAGAGAGAAAGAACACATCTTGAGATTTAGAGCAGTTCCAGAACAAGTAGATGGAAATGTGAGAGAAAGGATGATTTTTGAATTGGCTAAATTTTTGGAGATAAGAGAACAAGATTTAGATTTGGAGATAGACAAGATATTCAGAGTAAACTCACGTTACGCTAAGGAAAGGAAAGTCCCTAGAGACATATTGATATATTTTGTAAGAAAAGTGACAAAAGAGCAAATCTTAAGGAAACATTATAATACTAGATTAAACATAGAAGGGAAGGAAATAATTGTATTAAAAGAAATTCCTTTGAGAATATTAAGGAAAAGAAAAGACTATTCTTTCCTTACAGACAAATTAAGGCAACATAGTATTTCATTCAGATGGGAAAGATTGGAAGGCGTATCGTTTGAGTTCAAAGGACAGAGATTCAAAATAACTTCCATTTTAAAAGCAAAAGCTTTTTTAGAGAAATATAAGAAAGAAATGGGTTTACCAGAAGGAGAATTGACAAAAAGAGGAGAAACATCAAAAGACAAAGAGAAGACTGAAGATCTATCTGAGAAAGGAGCTACAGGTGTGGACTTAACAAAGGGATTTTAAAGAATAAAACGCCAATGGAATTTAAATATCTGACATGGAACATTAATGGAGCTAATTCTCCACAGAAAAGAAGAAAGATATTTCATTTTTTGAAAAAACAGAAATTAGACATAAGTTGTTTACAAGAGACTCATATTTGTAAAAAAGATACTAAATATTTGATTCAAAAACAGCTTGGAGAAGAATTTATTTCAGCTGGATATAAAAAAACTAAAGGGGTAGTCTTATATGTACAACCAAAGTTAAACCCAAAATTGATATTAGCTGATGAAGAGGGTCGATACATTGTAGTAGAAATTAACATACAAGGAACTAAAACACTGATAGTTGGACTTTATGCACCGAATATGGATAAAGGAGTATTTTATAAAAACCTGATGGATAAACTTTTGGACTTAACTTATGACAATTGGTGTTTCATGGGGGATTGGAATGGGGTAATTTACCCCAGACTGGACAGACAGTCACAAAAAGAAGTGAAGCAAACACAGGGAAAATTGCCACTGCTCAGGAAATCTCGAATGCCATTCAAAGACAAAAAGCAGGCAAAACGCCAGGTCCAGATGGATTTACTGCCATATATTACAAACTTTTTCAAGATCAATTATTAATACCATATAATATATTACTAAATTCAATAATGACTGGCAATGCAGTACCTGAGTCTTGGACCGATGCTAATATAATTTTGATTCCCAAGATAGACCAAGATCAAACCTTATGTAAAAATTTTAGACCAATCTCGCTGCTAAATACAGATTATAAAATTTTTACCACTATCTTGGCAAATAGATTAAAAATGGTTTTACAAGACATGAAAAATATAGATCAATCTGGCTTCTTGCCAAAAAGAAATATTAAAGATAAGATGAGAACCATTATAAATTTAATTGAGTATGCAAAAGAACACAAAGAAAAACAAATTCTATTATTATTCTTAGATGCCGAAAAAGCCTTTGATAATTTAAATTGGGATTCTATGATTAAAACATTGAAAAATTTGGATTATGGTGAAAATTTTATTAATGCTATTCAGGCTATTTATACACAGCAAACTGCCAAGATAGTGGTAAATGGTGATATAACTCAAAAATGTATTATAGGTAGGGGCACCAGACAACGGTGCCCAATTTCACCCCTCCTATTTATCTTAGTTTTAGAAGTTTTATTAGAAAATATAAGAAAAGATAATCAGATTGAAGGGATAAAAATAAAACAGGAAAAATATAAATTAAGGGCTTTTGCCGATGATGTGGTTATAACTTTACAAAATTGCAAATGTTAAAAAGCTAAGATATCTGGGAGTGGAAATAACATCAAATAATTCAGATTTATTTAAGAACAATTATACAAAACTATGGAATAAAATAAAAATTGATTTACAAAATTGGACGAAATTACAAATATCTTTTTTGGGTAGAATATCGACAATAAAAATGAATATCCTTCCAAAAATTATTTTTTTATTTCAATCAATACCAATTGTGATAACAGATAAAACGTTTCAAAATTGGCAGCGAGATTTGGCTAAGTTTATTTGGCAGGGGAAAAAACCAAGGATAAAATATAAATTCTTACAAGATACCAAAGATAATGGGGGTTTTGACCTTCCAAACTTAAAATTATATTACGAGGCTTGTGTTCTTTGTTGGCTTAGAGATTGGATAAAACTGGATAATAAAAAATTACTTAATCTAGAAGGACATGATCTCAAATTTGGATGGCACGGTTACCTCTGGTATAATAAAATCAAAGCTAATTTGGCATTTAATTATCACCCTATTAGGAAATCAATTTTAAAAATTTGGCTTAAATATAAAAATACACTTGTACCTAATATACCTCTGTGGATTTTGCCACAAGAAGCATTTACGTGGCATGGAAATTTGAATGCAGGAAATTGGCTAACATATAAGGATTTATTAAGATTTGAAGGATTAGATTATAAATTAAAATCAAGAGAAGATTTATTAAAAGAAGGGTTTAATTGTAATTGGTTTACATATATACAGATGAAAGAACAGTTCAAAGCGGACAATAAAATATTTAAGTTTAAGACCACCTGATTGCAAAAATTTATAAGATATTAATACAAACTAATTCGATAAATTTAACAAAGAAGAAATGTATGATTAAATGGGAAGAGAATTTAGGCCATAATATTCAAATTGATATTTGGGAAAATATGTGGTTAAAAGATTTAAAATTTACATTAAATTATAATATGAAAGAGAATTTTTACAAAATGATGTACAGGTGGTACTTAACTCCTAACACATTGTCAAAAATGAACAATAGAATATCTAATAGGTGTTGGAAATGTAAAAAAGAAGTGGGTACATTTTTCCATCTTTGGTGGACCTGCCAAAAAACTAAAAAATATTGGAATAGGATACATCAAACTATAAGTGAAATACTGAAAGAAAATTTAATTAAAGAACCAGATATGTACTTATTGGGATTTTTAAAGCCAGATATATATAAGAAACATGGAAAACTATTATTTTATTTAATAATAGTGGCCAGAGTTACTTTTGTAAAACATTGGAAAGAGGACTGTTCACCTACAATTGAAGAGTGGTTATTAAAAACAATGGATTTTGCTCAGATGGCTAAGCTAATGGACCTATTAAATGATAAAAATATGGAAGAATTTAATTTATGTTGGGGTCCATTTCATAAATATATAGAAAAAATTCAAAAAATACAGATAGAGAATTAATGAAAATAAGATTTGTTTTTGTAAATAATTAAGCAATTATACTAAAACTATGCAGAATTAGTTGTAGAAAATAAGGATGAGAAAGTAGGAAGCCCATTTTATTTTATTTTATTTTATTTTATTTTATTATTTTATTATTTATTTTATTATTTATTTTATTTTATTTTATTTTATTTTATTTTATTTTATTTTATTTATTTTATTTTATTTTATTTTATTATTTTATTTTATTTTTTATTTTATTTGTGTGTGGGGTTTTTTTTCTCTTTCTTTTGATGAAGAATAGTATAGAGAGATATTGGGGAGTTAGAAAGTATAGAAGGTAAGAGTAGGTAGAGGAGGGGAAGAGACAGAAAGTTTTGAAGAAGGGGAAAGAGGTGAAAGAGAGTTAAAGGAGAGGAGGTCAAGTAGGACTTAAGAACGAGAAGAGAAAGAAAAAGGGGTTTGTAATAGAGGGTAAAGATGTATTTTAATATTAAAAGAAGTTTGAAGGTTATGTATTGTCTAATGTTTACGTATGTGGGTGTTTTTTGTTTTTCTTTATGTACATGTATATGTATGTTATTGGTGTAAAAATAAAGAGTTTACAATAAAGAAAAAAAAAGGAGGCATCTTCCATGTTGGGAGTCTTGCCTCTTTTTTTTTGACCTGGAACTCCTGAGTAAAAAAAAAAAAAATTAATAGGTACTGAACAAGGATTAAGTTCTGCATTCCATCCTTCTATGGATGGATCGAGTGAACGATTAAATTCTGTATTGGAACAATATTTAAGATGTTATATCAGTTATCAACAGAAAGATTGGGTTGATCTGTTGCCATTTGCTGAAGTAGATTATAATAATGCTGTGCATCAGAGTACAGGATTTTCTCCCTTTCAGATTGCTACTGGCCAGGATTTTGTCCCGATACCTGAGTTACCAGATCCTTCTTCAATGGTATTGTCCTGTTCTGACTAAGACTGACACGGAAGCATTATTGGAATTAACTTTATTTACACAGTTACACAAGCAGCCCAGTTTATACTACCCTCTTCTTCCCCTGCAGGCTGGATAGCAACAAGTCCGGGTGACACTCCTGCTCCAACAGGAAGGACCAAAGGGTTTGCAGGCTCTGGTGTCGAAGCTGCAGTCGACGGCGATCCGGAGGTGGCAGACAAGGTAACAGCGGGCGTGGAGTTAGCTTGGCTGGTGGGGCTTTGAGTAGCCTGACAAAAGCAGCCCACTGATGATCATTGTCGGCTTGACTCAGCTGAGGATCTTGGCTGGTGGGGGTATGGGTAGACCGGGGCCCGACAAAAGCAGCCCACTGATAACCAGCGTCGGCTTGACTCAGCTGAGGATCTTGGCTGGTGGGGGTATGGGTAGACCGGGGCCCAACAAAAGCAGCCCACTGATAACTGGTGTTGGCTTGACTCGGTTGAGGGCTGGTTACGTTCCCGGTTGAAGGAGACCCCGAGGCAACACTTGGAGGCGGTGGCGTGGGCGGAAACTGCTCAGGTTCGGAGATCAGCGGGGGATCCGGGGCGCGGGCAGTCGTGGAACGGGCAGGCAATGCAGCGGCGCTTACCCCGGTGGTAGCCTCTTCTGCAGGGGACAAGGAGTGCTCCGAGCGACATACGGAATCTGGGGGTTCGCGAAGGGGGATGAAGGTGCGGCGGTAGGAGGCGACTTGGCTCTCGGTGACGACAGGTAGGTGGATCTATCTCCTGGATCGGGTTCCTCTGTGGTGATCAGGCTGGTTGCTGGGGTTGGCTCGGTACGAGACTCTCGGCTAGGCTTGGCTCGGGTAGTCCACGTGGCGGGAGGATCGGTCACGGGCAAGGGTCCAGGTCGCGGGTAGGGTCGGTTGTCTCCGGCAACCGAGGTTCATCGCACCGGTCTTTTTCGATTTTCGCGCCATTAGGGAGCAGGGGCCAATCGAGCTTCGCGTTGCTTGGCCCGCCTTTCTGCTCTTCTCTGGCGTGCGCTGATTGGTGGAGGTGTCCTTCCTTCTGAGCCTCTGCCAATCAGCATCTCAGTTTCTTCGGTCGGGTTCGCGCCAAGCCTGCTGCTTCCGGAGACTGGCTCCTCTTCCGACTCAGAGTCCAGCATGTCGGCCGGCAGTCAGGTAAGTGGCGCGAACCTCACAGGTATCGCCTAATCCAGTGTTGGCAGATTAATGGATTGTAAAGATAAGGGCCAATTGGCCAGTAATGCAGAAGACTTTACAGGAGGCAAAGGACACTTATAAAAAATTTGCAGATCGCAAGAGAGCTCCGGAATGGCCATTGGTCGTAGGGGAAAAAGTTTATTTGTCTACAAAACATTTACGTTCCACTCAGCCTTCTAAAAAATTGGGACCGAAGTTTGTTGGACCTTTTCCAATTATCAAAGTGATTAATCCTGTCACAGCTCAACTGGAATTACCAAAGAATCTTAGGAGAATACATCCTGTTTTCCACATTAGTTTACTTAAACCAGTAACTGTTTCTGAATCATTACCCCCGACACCCATCATGGTGGGGAATGAGGAGCATTTTGAGGTGAAAGAAATTTTAGACTCTCGGGTTCATAGGGGGAAAGTACAATACTTGATTCATTGGAAACATTTGCCTTTGGGATTCAATGAATGGGTGGATAAAAGACATGTGCAAGCTCCTAGATTGTTGTTGAAGTTTCATGCTAAGTTTCCTGATAAGCCTGGATGATTGTTTTGTTGATATGTTGGTTATATTTCTTTTACAGATCTCAACTTATAATCCACTGTATTTTCTTCGTACTTATTGGAACCATTATATACATGTTTGTTTTCTCTTTTTATGTATTTTGCTCTGTTTTGCTTTGTATATTGCTCTTTCTTTTGGAGGGTCAGCATGTCAGGGTTCATAGTTGAATCCTGCCATTAGGAGTAGAGAGGTAGTTAAGCGTGTGAACTGCAGGGAGGGGGGATGTGTACGGAGTGTTGTGGCTTCTGTTGGAGACTGGAGAATGCATCATCAAGGTCAACCACCTGCAGGAGATGGAGGCTGGGAACGGGGAGCGAAAGTTCTGGACATTGACATCATTGCGTCTGTGAAATTGGCGCGCAAGGGGGAGAGTTAAGTTAGCAAGGTTTGGCGGGAATCCGCATTCATATCTTTAGGAGTGCTTCAATTTACATGTATCCTGAATAAAGCTTAATCTGCGTTTTAATGAATTGCATCGAGAAGTGTTTATTAGGGCATTGAAGTTGGGGTCATTACAGTAAGTTCTTTTAAAAAGCTGAGTGCCCTGAGATTTATATGTATCAGTGTTCCTTGCCATCCATGCTTCTGGGCTGCTTCCTTGAAGTCTGACTTACTAGCTTAATGTCTCCTCCATGTTTTGCTTCTGCATTTAGCAATAGCAACTGAACTCACAAAATATCCTCATCTGTTGTTAACTGAGCCATTATTTCCTCAACGTGATTTTCTGGATTTTTGAAGCCCCATGTAACAGGCAAGAATCACATGAATTTCAGAAAGGCATCTTGAACACTAATCAGGGTTAAAACATAAGCTTAAAAACTGTAAAAGTAAGTTCTTAGGCAGACGAATACTAAGCCAATTAAGGCAGAGTCTCTTGGAAACATTTCCTTCCCACGGCTGCTACCTCTGGGCTGGGCTGCTGCTTCTTGTAACTGAACTCCTCCAGGACCTGGTCCCCGCTGTTTCTCCACCATCTGGGCTGGACTTGCACATGCTAGGCCAGTGTTTCTCAACCTTGAGAACTTTAAGATGTGTGGACTTCAACTCCCAGAATTCCCCAGCCAGCATGCTGGAGTTGAAGTCCACAAATCTTAAAGAGTCCCTTGCAAGGGAGATGGGCGGGGAATAAATTGAAATAATAAATGAATGAATGAATGAATGAATGAATGAATGAATGAATGAATGAATAAATAAATAAATAAATAAATAAATAAATAAATAAATAAATAAATAAATAAAGTTCCCAAGGTTGAGAAACACTGTGCTAGGCTGTAATGTGGTTGGCTCACATGCTATGTGAATCCAGCCAACCAGAGTTCCAAGGCCAGCACTTGTAATGCTGGTTCTTCCCTCAACACTTGATTTGAAACACTTCCTCTCAGAGGGGAGGGGAGCTTCAAGCTATTCTTCACCCTTCATAAAAATATCAGAAATAGACTTGACTCCTGGTCTGAGCATTAAAGTTATTTTTGCAGGTTTCCCTCCAGGTAGCTCCACTTTTTGAGGCAAAGCAGATGGTAACCAGTGAGAAGGATTCTCTGTAGTGGTGAAAAATTGAAAAAATTCCTTTTCCCTAGAGGGCTTCTAATGCCATGACTAGTATCAATGCAGTCAGGCAAAATTTTATTTTACTTTATTGCAGGATAGCATACATTTTCCTTTAAACAGACAAACAAACAAAACCCCCAAATCTTTAGTAAAGCAATATCCACACATAGCCTTACAAATTTGCTAAAAGTGCATGTTTAACTTTTATCTTCAGCCAGGGATCTGCAACAGATTTTCTGACTATATTTAAGGGGCTATCTTCATATTTGGAATCAAAACAGGAAAAAGAAGCAATCCAAGTCATGATCTGGAAAACGTATTTTTATAGGTTGTTCTTAAATATCTAGGAAAGTGTTTGCACTCCAGTATAGGTGGCTTAATTGTCCTTAAAGAAATTCTTTCCCAATTACTTTCAAATGTCTTTAATTTCCTTGAGTACGGTATATGTTTTTAAAAGCATTTGTGGACTTAACTTGAAAGCTTTATGAAATGAATTTGGACAATACTAAGTTGCTGGGAAAAATTGTTGTCTTCCCTCTGTCTGTCTGTCTGCCTGTCTGATCTATCTATCCCAATCAGACCGTGCAAAAAAGTTCCAGCATGAGAGGCTACATAGCCAATTCTTTAACTTTAAAACTGACACCTCTTCATTTGTCACCATGCTCAGCAGTTTGATTTCCCCATGTTCTGAAACACTCAGCAATCCCTGCTGACTGAATTCCTGTTTGATTTTGTCTTTGGCCTGACAAGCTACTGTCTTCCTTCTGTCAATCAAGCCAACAACTGGACTGCCAAGAGCAGATGGATAGCAGTGGGGTGAGGAAAAGTGTGGAATCTTCTAATTCAATTTTTCTATTTATTTCATATTCTTATGTCTGCCCCTTCCCTTCTGCTCCTGAATATCTGTTTCTATCTCACTTTTACTGTATTGTGCCTCTAGGATTCTACAAAGTCATTCTTCCCATTTCCCTCAGTTTTATCTTTTCCTTTCCCCTCTGGTGCTCAGTTTAGCTCCTGAAGGCTATCTGAATGCTCCTGTTCTCTGAAATATTGGTGCCTCCTTAACACCCACTCCCAGATCTTTTAAAGAAAGTCTATTTGTCAGTTTTGGGATCAAAAACATCTAAAGCATTAATGGTAGAGGAATGAATAAAATCTAAGTTTCCATTAAAAAAAAAACCAACACCACCATTTTTCTGCCTAGTTCATGCAGCATATATAGACATATCAGAGCTATAACCCTCTGGAGATAAATTCCTATATAGCTTATTTCTGTAGAAATCAGGGGGGAAGGGGCTCATTTTAGTCTAGCATCCAATTTCCAGCAGTAGCAGACAGAGCTGGAATTCTGTGATCTTCGCTCTATATATTTGCTCCTTGCAGATAGCATTCTTGGCAGTTGAATATACCATATCACTAATAGCTACTAATAAGTTAGGGTTAGGGTTAGGGTTAGATTGCTACTAATACGTTTGTCATTCTGAAATTGGTCTAATCTCCATTTCAGTCATCTAAATTGGTGATCACACAAATCCTGGAGCTATGGATTCTGTTAGCTATGAAGGCTGCAAAATAGTTCCACATTTGACCTCTTTTGAAACTCCTGCCAACTAATTACGTATATTGGGTCATGCCAACATGGACACATATACACTTGATGAGAGAGGGCAACAGCAGGAAAAATCCCTTTCCACTTTCCCAATATCATTCATTTTAATATATCCTTTTGCTATTGTTTTTCTGGTTGTACTGATCCATTTAGTTTTCACGGCAAGAATACTGGCAATGAATACCAGTCCATACTCCAGGAAGTAAAGCCAGACTGCTCACTTGAGGGAATGATATTAAAGGCAAAACTGAAGTACTTTGGCCACATAATGAGAAGACAGGATACCCTGGAGAAGAAGCTGATGCTAGGGAAAGTGGAAGGCAAAAGGAAGAGGGGCCGACCAAGGGCAAGATGGATGGATGATATTCTGGAGGTGATGGATTCGACCGTGGGGGAGCTGGGGATGGTGATGGCCGACAGGAAGCTCTGGCATGGGCTGGTCCATGAAGTCACGAAGAGTCGGAAGCGACTGAACGAATAAACAACATATTGCTTTTCTAACATAAAGCAGTCCAAACGTTATCTCTTCATTTTTATCAGGAGGGGAGAACAGAGAGCAATTTCCAAGTTTCTAGGCTTTTATCTTCACCTCTGAAACAAACAAGCCTCATACATATATGTACACACACGCCACCTACACACCGAACAGATACACACACACATATACACCCACAACAAACTCTTTTACATCCTTTCTAAATCTCTGTTCACATATTTCTCAAGCTTTTGTTACATATTTCTCTGAATGTCATGTGTCCATCTTGTCCTTCCAAGATTTTTCATGGTGTTTTCTCCCATGTAAAACTCATTAAAGTCGACCTTCAGCCTACAAGGTTTTGAAATTGTCATGCTCTCTGCCTCACGCTTTTCAAATAAAGCGCAGCAAGAAGCACAAGAAAATGAAAAGTGATAAATATTATTCCCTTTTGTTTTAAATGGGTTGTTTTTTTCTATCTTCATAGAGACTCCTGGACAAAGAGTCTTAATAGCATCAATTCAATCCTGCTTAAATGTTCAGCTGTTAAAGCCCCATCTCAGACTAATTGGCTATATTTTAACTTGGAAATACATCTCTTAATTCTCTTATCTTTTTTGGAGCACCTGGCACTGTGTCCTATTTAAATTTACCAATCCAGAGCTCATATTAAACAAATAATACTTAGATTTCAGTCACCCATACCCACACATAAAACCATCTATATTTGGTCCATGTCATTCCCATTTCCCACGGCATATGTGAGAGAAATTCTGGGAGAGCATAAAAGCTTTTTATATAAATTGAAAAATGTGACCTTGTGCAGTAATCTTCATGGCTATGAATTTAAGAAAAAGTTGAGTTCATCGCTGTTTTCTTAAATGCTTCCTATAATATACTTTAGGGGAAGCAGTGGGAGGGTTGGGGCAGTAAATCAGTTTTAATGGTATTTGCTAGGACTGGAATATTTTAATTTATTCATTTATTCATCAAATTTATATGCCCGCCCATCTCATGACTCTGGGCGCTGTACAACAGAGCTAAAAAACAATGAATATATATAAAACAATGGTTGTTGTGGGTTTTCCGGGCTGTGTGGCCGTGTTCTGGCAGTTTTGGTTCTTAATGTTTCGCCAGTCGCTGTGGCTGGCATCTTCAGAGGACAGAAGCACAGCTAGAAGATTCTGTCTGTGCCCAAGTGGAGGGTTTGTGTTCCTGCTGGTGTTTATAGCTACTAAGAGGGTGTGTGTCTTCTGTGGGTCATTTACAAGAGATTAGGAGAGGGTTTATTGTGGTGATTAGGGGGTGTGGTGCTGTTGTGCGTGGGATTAGCACATCTATTGTGTGAGTTTGTATATTTCTGTGGTTGAGTAGAGTTCATTGACCTTTTGCAAGCTGTGTTTTTCAGGACTGGCTGCCAGGTTTTGCTGATCTTTAAGCTTTCTTCTTTTTTATTGAAACTGTGTTGGTGTTTATGTATTTCAATGGCTTCCCTGTATAGTCTAACATAGTGGCTGTTGGTGTTGTCCAGTATTTCTATGTTTTCAAATAAGATTTGGTGACCAGTTTGTTTGAGACCATGTTCAGCTATTGCAGATTTTTCAGGTTGCTGTCGTCTGCAGTGTCTTTCATGTTCTTTTATCCTGGTGTGGATGCTGCGTTTTGTGGTCCCAATGTATACTTGTCCACAGCTGCAGGGTATGCGGTAAACTCCTGCAGCGGTGAGGGCATCCCTTTTGTCTTTTGCTAATCTCTTGTAAATGACCCACAGAAGACACACACCCTCTTAGCAGCTATAAACACCAGCAGGAACACAAACCCTCCACTTGGGCACAGACAGAATCTTCTAACTGTGCTCCTATCCTCTGAAGATGCCAGCCACAGTGACTGGCGAAACGTTAGGAACCAAAACTGCCAGAACACAGCCACACAGCCCGGAAAACCCACAACAACCATCGGATTCTGGCCTTGAAAGCCTTCGACTATACATATATAAAACAGTTGTTATTATTATTAAAAAATCTTTAAAACTACAAAAAAAGCACAAACCTAAAAGAGGAAAAAAATATTAGGTGAAGAGCAGGTATTAATGACAATGGAGCCACCTCAGTAACTCACCGGTCCCCTGGGGCCCCCAGGCCTGATGGCACAACCAGGTTTTGAGGGAGTTCCGCAAAGTGAAAAGGGATGAAGCCAGCCTCACTTCGGGGGGCGGGGGGATATTCCATGAAGCCACAGCAGAAACAGCCTGCTGCCTAGGACTCGCCAAATATAGCTTCCTAGCCGATGGGACCCGCAGCATGCCCTCTCTGCTGGATCTGGTGGGATGGGCAGATGTAATCAGGGAGAGGTGGTCCCTCAGATAACCCAGTCTCATGCCATTTAGGGCTTTAAGGGTCAAAACCAGCACCTTGAATTGGACCCAGAAATAGATTGGCAGCCAATGCAGCTCAGTGTAACATGTTCCTCTAGAAACACACATCTGGAGTGGTATGAAAGCGCTTCTAAGCTAAGTTGCTCTGGGGTACTTATTGACCAGCAGTGTTTTCTTCCCAGTTTCTTTTCTTTTGCACCACCTTTTGCCAGTTTCCCCCCTGCCCTTCCAGAATAGGTAAAATATTATGGGACTAGATAAGACTAGCACCTATCCAGAGTGGATGCAATGGATATTTATACAAAAGGATAATTTGTTGCCCCAAAGCTGCTTCTTACAGTCTTTTCCTACTTGCACAAACACACTCTACAACTACAACTTCTTAGCATGCCCTATTATGGAGCCTTCACTTCATTCCCCAGACCATGAGTGAGACCACCTTAAGTTGTACTGGTATAAAAGGAGCATTCTTTCCCCTATTCTGACATCGTTCAAAGGCAGCTTCCAGGTTTTAAAATCTGTTAGGCTTTGTCACCCGTTAACTTGCAGGGCAGTCAGGTAGCTGAAAGCAATTGGAAGAGAGGCAATGGAGGCAGGATAGGGACTGGTCATAGGGACAGCAAACACCATGGTAGTATAGCTTCTCCCAACTCATGAAGAAGTGGGCAGCAGTTCAACTCGGCAGTGAGGGGAAGCCCTTGGTCTCATGAAGACCTAACCTTGGACATCGTACTAGGTTCACTAGCATAAAGAAGAAAATCTGTTACCTATAACATATTAGTTACGTTTTGTCAGATGGGCAGCCATATAAATATGATTGATAAATAAATGAATAAAAATATTATTAATATCAGTTCCTTCCTTTTTCGCTCCATGCTGTGTATCCGCTTTGCTGATTTCTACTACTAGTGGAGCTGTTTTGTTTTTTTAATATGGCCAAGGGGTGGTGATTATTATTATTTTTTCTGCCTTTTCTCAACCAGCAAAATGGATTCAGTTTGCATAGCAAAAGGAGACAGGGAAACCACAACAAAGTTTTCAGGAATGAGATACTACAATTCCAGGAGGGCACACTGCTCTCTTCCATATGCAAGCTCGTATTGCTTTGGGAAGATGAAAAAGCATCCCCAAAGGAGGAATAGCAAAACATTTCTACACTGTTGCCAGGAAAACACCATGGACATGTCTATGAAGTCATCACAAGTCAAGCTCCTTGAAGAAGACTTTGTTGTTCTTTCCTGATGAGGCTGTCACTCATTGTGATAGAACTACTGATAATTATATTCTCACCGCAAAAGGCTCATGGCAAATTTGGGGGGGGGGGAGGGGGCCCTCAAGGATAGTTGGGGCATGTATATAGGGGCATATATAAAGTCAAGAGGATTTTAATTCACTGCCAAGTTTCCTGCCTGCTTTTCAAAGATAAATGTAATAGAGAAATCAGTCTGTCCAAAACATGAAGGTTATTGACCCAAGATAATGCCTAAGGCAGTTGGAAGTTTCTTGCTTCCTCCGCATTAAACAGGCAGCCTTGAAAAGTTGCATGTGTGTTCAGATGCAGAGTTCTTGTCTCTAGTTGTCTTGGTGTGCCTAGATTATAAATCATATCAACAACAACTGAACTACCAGGGTCTTCCAAGAGCATTCCTTAGGATATGACCAAATTATAATAAACACTCTCCTGGGATTGTGCTCCCTCCCACCCACATTTCTCCTTTCACAAAGGAATCAACCTTCTTCAGCCAAGTATTCTCAGTTTCCATTCATGTTAAGAATGGTTTGAATGGCTTTTATAAGTCAATAAATATTCATTTGTTTTGCTGTTAACATCCATGAGTGCCCAATGAGAGAAAGAGAGTACTCAAAAGCTATTTATGTAAAATTCACAATGCTAGTATTCTCACCCTGAGTACTGAACTTTGGCATCCTTGCCATATAAACCACCTGTAGTAACATCCATACCCACTAACATTCCTGCAGCCCAATCTGCTGATGTAATCTGCGGCAAGACTCCTTTGTGATGTCCATCTTACCAGTATTAAAGTTACAACAGAACATAGAAAAAACTCAAGCAAGGATTTGGAGGGCTCCAAATAGTTCACTGCCCAGTTTCCAACTACACTTGCCAGCTCCAACCAGATTTGGGTTTTTTTTGTCTTTCGTTATCCTTGTTCTGACTCCATCACCTCATGTTGCTCCGAACCAATTATTTCTAAAGGAATACATTCTTAGAAGAAGAGGACATACTATGGCACAATTGGACATTACAGGTAGTCCTCACTTACCGACCGCAATTGGGACTGACAATCTGTCAATAAGTGGCACAGTTGTTAAGTGCGATGCCACATGACCTCGCCGACTTATGATGTCAGTTCCGGCTGCGGTCATTAAGTGAATCACTGTGGGTTGTTAAGCGCGATGTCACATGGCCAAGACTTGTGACTTCCTGCCATCTTCCTCATTGACTTTGCTAGTCAGAATCCGGCTGTGAAGGTCACAAATGGTGAAAGTGGTTAGAAAAGAAAGTATGCAAACCCAATATCTTTATAAAGGCACTGGCCGTGGTTTGAGCAAGATGGCTATTTTCTTGTCTCCCAGAGCTCTAGACCCACCAGAGACCGCCTGTGATCTCCTTGTGAGGAGCAACTGTCTGGAACATTTGTGGGCAATCTCATGTCCTCTCCTTGTCTGGAGAGGAATTATAAAAATCCGGTCTACTTGCCGGCTCTTCATTCCTCCATGGCCATCGGTTCCACTTTTAGTGGAGCCATTTTCAGTTCGCCATTTCTTCCCCGGAAGTCAATTTCAAAGAGGACTTCATACTTCTTGTGGCACTTTGATCTCTTTCAGATCACTATTTAAAATACTGTATTGTAACGTTGCTCATCTGAGTTTTCTTACCTCCTGCAGACTGTCAACATGCACAAGTGCCTACACATACTATTGAAAAACACATTGTGGACAAAGAATCTCAGTATGATCTTGTACAACATTACATACACAATTGTCTCAATAAAGCAAAGTTTATATTGACTTGTGGGTCAGCACCAAGGGAACACAAAGAAGCAGGTAAGATAGAAAGACACCATGCCATCTAAATGGGAAGAATGTCCTCATCATTCCTAGGTGGTTCATATCCGCTGATTTATGCTTGGAGGAACATGAACATGAACATGTGAAGGACCATCCTAAGTGGACCTGATTCCTCCTGGAATTCTGGGGATGTCATCAGACAGGATCTGTAGGTTGAGTAAAGTGTCCTTCTATCAGCCAAAGGGAATAAATGAAGTCATGTGGAAAATATAGCCAACTGGTTTGTTTTCTTAACCCTGTGGTTCTGTTTCTGACAGATCTTTGTGCCTGCATTGCACATGTATTGCTGAGGTATTCCATTTAGGGAATGCAGGGGCCAGCAGGAAGCTAAACGCAGGCCGTATTATATTCTGCTACAGTCAGCTATAACTGGCTTTGTTTGCCTTATGTCTGCTTTTTGCTAGGTTGCCTCCTGATTCATTTGTTTCTTACTGTCAACCAGAAACTAATTTCTGCTTAAGCATCCTTATTTTCTCACATGTTCCGCTATTAGAATCTCTATATTTCCCTAGAAACCTATATATCCAGGAATAAACAACATAAACTTTCTGCCTGGGCTGCATTCTTTTGTCAAAGAAGTTCAGTGCATTTGGTCGTAGCTCTCATCCTCCTTAGCAAAGATGTCTGCAGGGTATGGTAAAAAAAAGCCAAGATGGCAGCCACAATGGTGCAATTGAAGCACCATCTGTTTTTTATTACCACCATCTTGGTTTAAAAATTTTAGCTGTTTTAATGTCTTTTTTAGTTTTGTGCGCCACCCAGAGTACACTGGAATTGGGAGGCCAATAAATTTAAATGAATAAGTAAATCTTGACTGTTTTTACCATAATCTGAGGGCATCCCTGCTCCTTAGTGGGGCACTCTTTCCTTCAGTCCCTTGAACATTCAGGAACAGGGCTTGTCAAGCAAGAACAGACTCTCAGCAGTCCAAACCAAGAACTCAATGTAACACTCAAAGTAAAATATCTAACCAAGGAAGTAAATGGATCTGGCAGCTTCTTCACCTGCTCTCTCACCAAGAGTCTCCATGAGCCTTCCCGCCTCGGCTGTGAGCAGATAGGCAACTCCTTACTTGGGAAGTCTCTGGCCCCTCCCTTTCCTCTAAGTAAGGCTTTCCAATATGAGGACCCAGCTATAATCTGTGCCTGGAAAATGAGCTGAGTCCTGGCCAGGCAGCCTAAAAGGTGAGGAGAGTCTGTTGATACAGGCCTAATAAGGGTAATCCAGCAAGTGCTTCCTCTGTAGGTTCTTTGTTGTCCTCTACTGGCAAAGACATCTGCCATCTACCTCAACCTTCTTCTCCAACCCCCAGCCCTGCCTTTCTCAGAGCAGCCTTAATGCTCAGCAGGGACTGGGTCTGCAGGCATTCATACTCTGCTGCTGTGGCTTACTCATAAGAAGGCTGGTCTTTTCCCTTCACCACAAACACGGTGAATGAAGTAAGTAAAAAATCATCCTAGAAGGTTCTAAAGAGCTGCTAATCTTGGTCAATTGTTTTGTTTCATTTATTGTCCTGTTCCGACTAAGACTGACACGGAAGCGTTATGGAAATTAACTTTATTTATACAGACACACAAGCAGCCCAGTTTATACAGTCCTCTTCTTCTTCTGCAGGCTGGATAACAACGGGTACCGTGGATTCTACTGGCCGGGCAGGAAGGACCAGAGGGGTTACAGGAACTCTGATCGATCTGGAGATAACAGGCAAGGTGACAGCGGGCGTCTCGTTAGCTTGGCAGGTGGGACTTGAGGTAGACCCGGGTCCAACAAAAGCAGCCCACTGATGTCCTACGCCAGCTGGGTTAGGTTGAGGATTGTGGCTGGTGGCTAGAGGGGTAGACCGGGGCCCGACGGAAGCGACCCACTGCTGGCCGGCTTCAGTTGACTCAGGTTTGGAAACCTGTGGAGAATCTGTGGCGTGGGCAGCAGGGGCAGAAACAGGCAAGGCAGCAGCGCTTACCCCGGTGATGGCTTTTTCCCCAGGGAACAAGGAGGGTTCCGGAAGACGCCCTGGAACCAGACGCTCGCCGGACGGAGGTGCGGCAGCAGGAGAAGGCTCGGCGCTCGGCGGCAACAGGTCGGTAAAACTCTCCCTTTGCTCGGTCTCCTCCGTGGCTTTCAGGCGGGTTGCGAGGCTTCCGTTGTTGCAAAGCTCTTTGACAGGTTCGGTTTGGTTGGTGTGCATGGCGGGAGGATCAGTCGAAGGTATGGGTCCAGATCGTGAGGAGAATCGGTTGTCTCTGGCAGCTGAGGTAAGTTTTGCCGGCTTTTTATTCCTTTTTTCGCGCCTTGGGAGAGCGGGGGCCAATCGAGCTTCACGTTGCTCTGCCTGCCTCTCCGCTCTCCTTTGGCGCACGCTGATTGGCGGAGGCGTATTTCTTTCAGAGCCTCGGCCAATCAGCGTTTCCGGGTCCCCAGTCAAGTTAACGCTGAGCCTGCTGCCTCCTGTGATTGGCTCTTCTTCCGGTTCGGAGTCCGGCATGTCGGCCGGTTGCCAGGTAAGTACCGGGGCTCTCACACTATCCCCCCCCGCAGGACCTTCCTCCCCCCGGCTTTGTGGTCTGGGCTTATCCGGATATTGTCGATGGAATTGTTGTACCTGCAATGGCGCATGGATGTCCGCAGCATCTTCCCAGGAGTACTCCTCTGGCCCATAACCCTTCCAGTCTATTAGATACTGGAGGCGGCCGCGACGAGTGCGAGAGTCCAGCATGCGAGCAACCTCGTATTCGGCCTCTCCTTGGATAAGGACAGGAGGAGGTGGTGTCCTCCTGGTTCTGAGCGGGCTGTCAGCTGACACAGGGACCAGCAAGGATCTGTGGAACACAGGGTGTATGCGCATGTGTCCCAGAAGTGTCAATCGGAAAGCGACTGGGTTGACAACCGCTTCCACTGGGAATGGTCCCAGGAACCAGTGATCCAGCTTCCGAGATGGACGTGCAGATGATAGGTGTCTTGTTGACAACCACACCATATCACCAACCTTTAGTGGGGGTCCTGTCCTCCGATGGCGGTCGGCAAAGCGTTTGTAGTCCTCCTTAGCCCTTTCCAGCTGGTTTTTAAGGACTTGGTGGCTGGCCTGTAGTTCTTGGAGGAACTGATTTGCAGCTGGCACTGCTGAGTCCGGCACGGTGAGAGGGAACGATCATGGGTGGAACCCATAATTTGCAGCGAAGGGGGCCATCTGGGTCGAAGAGTGGTGTGCGTTGTTGTACGCGAACTCCGCCAAGGCTAGGAGGTCTGCCCAATTGTCCTGCTGGTAGTTCACGTAACAACGCAGGTACTGCTCCAGGATAGCGTTCACCCTTTCCGTCCCTCCATCCAATTGTGGATGAAATGCGGTGGATAAGTGTCTCTGGATTCCCAGATTCTGGAGGAGCGCTTTCCAGAAACGGGCGGTGAACTGCGAGCCACGGTCTGACACCACACTCTTTGCTATGCCATGCAGTTTGAAAATGTGTTTTATATAGAGGCGTGCCGTCTCTTGGGCCATGGGCAAGCCCTTACACGCGATGAAGTGGGCCATCTTCATCATGGAATCCACTACTACCAGGATAGTAGTGGCGTCCTGGGACTTGGGAAGGTCGGTGATGAAGTCCATAGAGATAGCCTCCCATGGTTGTTCAGGAGTGGGTAGAGACATTAGGAGACCAGCAGGCTTGTCCGTTTGATTTTTAGCCCTGCGACAGTCTGGGCAAGAGAATACATATTGTTTCACGTCATCCCGTATGCGCGGCCACCAAAACTCCCGGGAGACCAGGTTCAGCGTTTTAAAGAACCCGAAGTGGCCGGCGGCCGGGTTGTCATGGCATAGTTGCAGGATCAGTTGGCGGAGTTCCCCCGGGGGTACATAGTAGCGGCCTCGGAAGCAGAGCGTCTCATGCTCGCATGTCCATTGATCGGTCTGACCGACGGGAAGGTGCGCCAGCTCTTCTCTTTTTTTCCTTGCCCAGGTGTCGGCTCTTTGTTGTTCTCGAATCCGTTGGCTTAGGTTCCCTTGTATAGTGATGGCAGCAAAACGCTCTGGGGGGATAACAGGTTGAGGCGGTGCTGGAGCCTCTAAGCGATCATATTCAGGTTTTCTTGAAAGTGCGTCTGCCCGTTGGTTCTGGCCTCTTGGAATGTAAGTAACCCTGAAGTCAAACCGGGAGAAGAACAGGGACCATCGTATTTGCCGCTGGTTCAAGGTCCTGGCAGTTTTTAGATGTTCCAGGTTGCAGTGGTCCGTTCTTACTTCCACGGGGTGACGCGCCCCTTCCAAATGGTGCCTCCATGTCTCGAATGCCACCTTAATGGCCAGGAGCTCCTTATCCCAGATGGTGTAAGCCTTTTCTGCCGGGGCGAGCTTCCGGGAATGGTAAGCACAAGGGCAAAGGGTGCCGGTCTGGGCGTCGGCCTGGAGTAAGATGGCACCGACCGCTACATCAGATGCGTCTGTTTCTACCACAAATGGCCGGAACGGGTCTGGGTGCCGAAGTATAGGCTCCGTGGTAAAAGCTA
Organism: Charina bottae; assembly: GCA_023362775.1. Taxonomy (NCBI): domain Eukaryota; kingdom Metazoa; phylum Chordata; class Lepidosauria; order Squamata; family Charinaidae; genus Charina; species Charina bottae. The sequence goes on along the minus strand of JALMGJ010000002.1, from coordinate 87,215,011 downwards.
GTTTGAGCCTATCGAAAGCGCGTTGTTCCGTGTCTCCCCAGTGAAACTTGGTCTTTTTCTGGAGCAGGTTTGACAAGGGTGTGGTCAGTCCTGCGAATTGAGGAATGAAGTTCCGATAATAATTTGCAAACCCAAGCAGTCGTTGGACATCCTTGGCCCGCCGTGGAGGCTGCCAAGTTTGCAATGCCGCTACCTTGCCTGGTTCCATGGCTATGCCGGTGGCAGAGATTTGGTGTCCCAGGAACTCTACGGTTTCACAGGCGAATTGACACTTCTCCAGCTTGGCATATAGATGGTGCTCTCGCAGCCGTTGCAGTACTGTTCTGACCTGCCATACATGGTCGCTCGGAGAGGAAGAAAAGATTAGAATGTCATCTAGGTAGATTATCAGGTACTGGTCCAGGAGATCCTTGAATATGTCGTTCATGAAATGCATGAAGACAGCAGGGGCGTTTGATAGTCCAAATGGAACGACCGTAAACTCGTAATGGCCGTAACGAGTGCGGAATGCGGTCTTCCACTCGTCGCCCTGTCGTATACGGACCAGGTTATAGGCCCCCCTCAGGTCCAACTTTGTGAATAGGCGAGCTTGGCAGAGTCGCTCCAGGAGCTCTGGTATCAGTGGCAAGGGGTACCGGTTCTTGACTGTGATCTCATTCAACTTCCGGTAGTCACAACACATCCTGAGCTCACCTGATTTCTTTTTGACAAATAACACGGGGGCAGCCATTGGAGAGGTAGAGGGTTGGATGAATCCCCGCCTGAGGTTGGTATCAATAAAATCCTTGAGGGCTGCTCGCTCTGGTTCCGATAGAGAGTAAAGCTGGCCTACTGGAAGCCTTGCGCCTGGAACCAGGTCGATAGCGCAGTCGTAGGGCCGGTGTGGGGGAAGTTGGTCTGCCTCCCCTTCATCAAAAACGTCAGCGTAGTCCTGGAATTGAGCTGGGATCTGGAGTTTCGGGGTGACCAGTTGCAATGCAGCGAGAGTTTTGCTAGTATGGGCGGCACAACTGGGATGGGAGAACACGACCTTTCCCGTTGACCAGGTGATTTGCGGCTCATGGGTCTGGAGCCACAACAATCCCAGCACGAGGGGGCAGTGGGGAGTTGTAACCAGGTAAAATTCCAGCCACTCCTGATGTTTCCCCACACGCATGAGTATGCTCTGGGTAGCAGTGTTCACCGGACCGGAATGGAGAGGGCGACCATCGATGGTCTCAATCACCAGCGGAGGGCGCACTTCGCGTTGGGGAATTCCCCACTTCTCTGCGAACCTGAGGTCCATAAAGTTGAAAGTAGCCCCCGAGTCTACCATGGCTTGGACCTTCAGTCCCGGATCCCTCAGTACCTGGAGCGTGACGGCAATGGAGAAATGCTTGGGAGGATTCGGAGCGGGCAATGGCGACTGGCTGGAGGCCAGCTCGGCCCAACCTAACTGCCCGTTTAGGCCGAGCCGAGTCCGTTTCCCGATGAGGCCGCGACTGGCGACTTGGCGGGGCAATTCGCAGCGCGGTGACCCACTCCCCCGCAATACAGGCAAATACCTTCCCGGTGGCGTCGGTCCTTCTCAGTAGATGTGAGGCAAGGTCTGGCACCCCCCAACTGCATCGGCTCCTCTATGGCTCGAGAATGCGGAACGAAGGGTAGGGGTTGGGCAAAACGTCTCCTTGACCTCCGTTGCTGTAATCGCCCATCAATCTGTAGGCAAAGATGGGTCAGATCTTGGAGATTTCTAGGGCACTCAGTTCTGGCTAGCTCGTCAAGAAGCTCGGAAGATAGTCCCTCCTGGAATTGGTTGACCAAGGCAGGTTCGTTCCAATCCAGGTCTTGCGCCAGCAATCTGAAATCACTGATGTATTCAGCCACTGGCTTGGCTCCTTGTCGCAGTCCCTTAATCTGCCTGGCGGCTGTTTGGACCTTGACCGGGTCCACATACATTGCCCGGAGTTGGTCACAAAACCCACCATAGTTATCTAGAAGCGGGTCCTGTTGTATTATTAGCGGAGAGACCCATTTTGCAGCGGAACCCAACAATAAACTGGCCACGAAGCCCACCTTGTGTCGATCGGTTGGAAATTCTTCTGGGCGGAGGCTCTGGTACAGCTGACATTGTGCCAGGAAGGCTGGGAACTTGGCGAGGGTCCCATCGAACTTCTCGGGTACTTGCATCGGACATTTGGTTTTCTGGTTAACAACCGGTGCAACCGCCGCCTGTTGTCCTTGCAGCTGGGCCACTTGCGTGCTCAAGTGGGCTATCATCTGGCTAAGTTGGTTGTTTTGGTCACTGAGCTGGGCTACCTGCTGGAATAGCTGTGCATTTTCCATGGACAGCTGCTGATCCATGGCTTCTTGGTTGTCAGGGCAACAGATAACCCCAGGCTAGGGAGAAGTAATCAGGCAATAACGCTTCCTTCCTTCCTGTGGAAGTCTGGCCGGAGACAATCTGTCCTGTTCCGACTAAGACTGACACGGAAGCGTTATGGAAATTAACTTTATTTATACAGACACACAAGCAGCCCAGTTTATACAGTCCTCTTCTTCTTCTGCAGGCTGGATAACAACGGGTACCGTGGATTCTACTGGCCGGGCAGGAAGGACCAGAGGGGTTACAGGAACTCTGATCGATCTGGAGATAACAGGCAAGGTGACAGCAGGCGTCTCGTTAGCTTGGCAGGTGGGACTTGAGGTAGACCCGGGTCCAACAAAAGCAGCCCACTGATGTCCTGCGCCAGCTGGGTTAGGTTGAGGATTGTGGCTGGTGGCTAGAGGGGTAGACCGGGGCCCGACGGAAGCGACCCACTGCTGGCCGGCTTCAGTTGACTCAGGTTTGGAAACCTGCGGAGAATCTGTGGCGTGGGCAGCAGGGGCGGCAACAGGCAAGGCAGCAGCGCTTACCCCGGTGATGGCTTTTTCCCCAGGGAACAAGGAGGGTTCCGGAAGACGCCCTGGAACCAGACGCTCGCCGGATGGAGGCGCGGCAGCAGGAGAAGGCTCGGCGCTCGGCGGCAACAGGTCAGTAAAACTCTCCCTTTGCTCGGTCTCCTCCGTGGCTTTCAGGCGGGTTGCGGGGCTTCCGTTGTTGCAAAGCTCTTTGACAGGTTCAGTTTGGTTGGTGTGCGTGGCGGGAGGATCAGTCGAAGGTATGGGTCCAGATCGTGAGGAGAATCGGTTGTCTCCAGCAGCTGAGGTAAGGTTTGCCGGCTTTTTATTCCTTTTTTCGCGCCTTGGGAGAGCGGGGGCCAATCGAGCTTCACGTTGCTCTGCCCGCCTCTCCGCTCTCCTTTGGCGCACGCTGATTGGCGGAGGCGTATTTCTTTCAGAGCCTCGGCCAATCAGCGTTTCTGGGTCCCCAGTCAAGTTAACGCTGAGCCTGCTGCCTCCTGTGATTGGCTCTTCTTCCGGTTCGGAGTCCGGCATGTCGGCCGGTTGCCAGGTAAGTACCGGGGCTCTCACATTTATCCTTGGTGACCATTGTAGGTTTCTTAATTCTTTGTAATATATTTTCTTAAATTTTATTAAGTTTTACAATACATAATAAAATTTAAAGTAGAAAAAAGAAATAGAAACAGAAATACAAAATAAGAAAAAGATAAAGAAAAAGTGAAGTCAAGAAATAATAAGCAAAGAAAATATAGAAAATAGATGTCCTCCAATCTATCTTTGAACTTAAAGTACAACAATTGATTTTAAATGTTAGTCCTTCATACAGTATACAGGAACTTTTCTTTGTCATATGCCTTTTGATTTCTTTAATCCAATCTTCTAACCTTCATCTTACTGTCTCCCAATAATCCATCTTTGGCTTCCACTCCTTGAAGTAGTAGTTAAATGTTGAATGTTCATTACTACATATTTATATCTTCAATAAAGACCAATTAGTATAACAAATAAAAGCCTTATTTACTTCTAATAAACTACAATATATTCTATTCATATTATGACTCATAACCTAACATGTTATGTAACTTAATACATAATTTAGCAATTCTTATAGTGTTCATACATATATATTTCTATAATTTAATTCTAATATATATATATATCTCCATAAAAAAGGAATTCTTGAATCTCAATTATCCATCTGTAATTTCCATTCCTTGTAGTAGTGTCCATTTAAACTAAATGCATAATCTATCATATCACTTAACCTAATAGCTAATATATCAATTCTTATAATATTCATACAATACATATTGATATATATCATCCTGTAGTAACCATCATTCTAATTCCATCATATCATTATCTTCTCATAAATATATCTCTAAGGAAAACAATATTCTATAATATCAACTTGTGTTTGTATTTAGCATCTTACATTTAGAATATCACTTTTTATATATCCATACAATTTCTCATAACAATTCAAGTCCATATTTTCATTAGCCTTTATATCCATACAGTTTCTCATATCTTCTGTTTAGGTTATGCCAAAATCACAATACACTGTGGCAGATTCGCAATATACAGCCTGCTCTTTTCTCTATCTCATATAGAATATCAGAGCAACCTTCTCTCCCTTTCCACATATTTCACAACATCCATCCAACTGTGCACCCATATTTTCACTCTGTCTCCACTGCCACAACATATCTATACCAAGATTGTAGTGTAAAGCCTTCAGAATGTTCTTCTGAACTAATATACTCAAAATTTCCTCCTTCTGTTTCTCCTCCACTTGAAAAACATTTTTCCTTTCTGTCTCCGTTTCTGTTCTCTGTTCTTTCTCTCTGTTTTGCAGAGTTACGAACAGTAATTCCAACGACCTTTGAATATTTGAAAAAGCCTCAGTAATCTCTCTTCTGAGCTCCTCAGGTACAAGTTGGAAAGCCATCTTTCCTGTGTCCTTCAAATTAAAACAACAACCCTTCTAGTCAAAACAATAATCATGTAATCTGTCCATGGAATACTACCAGCAGAATCTATTAAGCAGAACGTCGTTGTTGTTTTTTTTTTTTTAAAGTCAAAAGAAAAAAGAAAGTTCCAATAATCCAAAATACAGGAGAGAATAATATTTTAAACAGTTTATAGAAGGAGAAATAAAAAATATATTCCAAATGAAGCAAAATCCAACCAGGGAGGATGTAGAAAAAGAAGACAAGGAAAAAAACACGTTACCCTGTGTTTTTATTCTTCAAACTGCGAGCTTTCGTTCTTCAAGCTGCAAGCTGCTTAATCCAAACAAAGAGTTTCTCAAAAAATGAATAGTCATTTAGTTTATCAAGCGAAGAATTACAAACAGAGTCTCTTAAATCCCTCTAATACAAAAGAGAAGTAAAAAAAAAATGCAGACGTTTCATTATGTTGCAAATATAGAGTCCATCAAACTTCCACCAGAATCAGTTATAGCAAAGAAAGCACAAAGTTAGCCAACATTTTCAACAAAGTCCAAAAGATAGATCTTAGATTTCAAAAATATTTTACTCTAAAAAAAACATTCCTAAAGTGATCTAAAAGCGGCTGGGCGCTCTTGTGTCTCTTCAAAGAGACTTGTTTCCCCTGCGAGAGCCTGATATATCTCGGCCATTGCCTTGCACTTACCCTGTTCCTTCCGCGGTGGAAAACTACAGAAAAAACAAGGGTAGGCAATCCCAATGGCCCCACGAGTAATCTTCTGGTCTCCCCCTCTCCAGGGGAAAAAAAACTTCAGTGGACCACAACTTCTGCAATCCACGCAAGCAAGGGAAATTCAGTCAGTTCTCAGCTTCTCTGAGAAATCTGACTGGTCGAGCTGACAGCCAAGCCTGGAGTCCTTTCCGGCTTTCAGGCGGGTTGCGGGGCTTCCGTTGTTGCAAAGCTCTTTGACAGGTTCAGTTTGGTTGGTGTGCGTGGCGGGAGGATCAGTCGAAGGTACGGGTCCAGATCGTGAGGAGAATCGGTTGTCTCCAGCAGCTGAGGTAAGGTTTGCCGGCTTTTTATTCCTTTTTTCGCGCCTTGGGAGAGCGGGGGCCAATCGAGCTTCACATTGCTCTGCCCGCCTCTCCGCTCTCCTTTGGCGCACGCTGATTGGCGGAGGCGTATTTCTTTCAGAGCCTCGGCCAATCAGCGTTTCTGGGTCCCCAGTCAAGTTAACGCTGAGCCTGCTGCCTCCTGTGATTGGCTCTTCTTCCGGTTCGGAGTCCGGCATGTCGGCCGGTTGCCAGGTAAGTACCGGGGCTCTCACATTTATCCTTGGTGACCATTGTAGGTTTCTTAATTCTTTGTAATATATTTTCTTATTGTTTTAACTAGGCTGACCATACGTCCCTTTTTGAATGGGACTGTCCTGTTATTTCACCATTTCTTGAGCGTCTCGTTATAGTAAAAATCTCAATTTTGTCCCGTTTTTGAAAGTTTCCTGGCAAAGTGCGCACACGTGTGTACACCCCCCCGCACGCACCCCCCAACCCCTGCACACCCACTTTGTTTGACAGCATTTTTGCCTCAAGGAAATATGGTCAGCCTAGTTTTAACATGTTCTTAGCTGCCCAGAGTTGCATTAGCAAGATGGGTAGCCATACAAATCAAATAAATAAATCTTGTTTTCTTAAAGGAGGATACTAAAGTTTCAAAACAATGAGGACCTACAGTAATTACTGTTTATTTATTTGTTTAATTTATATGACCGCCCATCTCCCCCCATGGGGAACTCTGGGCGGTTCACAATAAATAAGTTAAAATAAAATCTAAAAATATATAAAACTACAATATGTACAATACAATAAATAAATTATAAAATCCAGATGGACGAGGGATTCATTAAAGAAGGACATTAAAATTAGGGGATTAGCCACCCCCATGAGGAAATATCTCTTCCTCCTTCCCATGCCAGGCGGCAGAACCAGGTCTTCAGCTCTTTCCTAAAGGTCGGGAGGGAGGAAATCTGTCTCAACTCTGGGGGCAAGATGTTCCACCGAGTGGGTGCTGTCACAGAGAAGGCCCGCCTCCTAGGCCCCATCAGATGGCATTCTCTAATAGATGGGGTTCGTAGCAGGCCCTCTCTGGATGACCGGGTGGGGCAGGTCGATAGCATGGGGATAAGACGGTCCCTCGGGTATTCTGGTCCCATGCCATGTAGGGCTTTAAAGGTGATAACCAACACCTTGAATTGTACCCGGAAGCAAACCGGCACCCAATGCAGCTCGCGGAGCAACGGTATTACATGTGCAGATCTTGGCGCACCCAAAACTGCCCGCGCGGCCACATTCTGCACCAGCTGAAGCTTCCGGATAGTCTTCAAGGGTAGCCCCATGTAGAGCGCATTGCAATAATCTAGTGTTGATTTTAGCAATGTGATTTGCACCACTGGGGGGGGGGGAAATTAAATTCAAATCACAGAGAGGTGGGGAAAATTCAGTTCCATTGGGACCTGCCAGGATGCCCAAAATCTGGCTGAAATCACACCAGAAAAAGATCCTGCATACCACCATTGATTCTAAATAACAGTAGGAGCCATAAAGATATGAATGCCAAACCCTCTAACCCAGAGCTTTCCAAACTTTTCATGTTGGTGACACACTTTTTAGACATGCATCATTTCGCGACACACTCTTACAGCAGGGCATCATTTCATGAGACACTCTTACAGCAGGGCACAAGGCAGGCACTAGGACCTGTGCGGAATCACAGCAGGTTTGGAGGCAGCCAGGCACAAGGCAGGCACTAGGACCTGCATGGAATCCTGGCAGGGCTTGGAGGCAGCAGCAGCCGCGACACACCCAGACACTGCAGCCAACACACTAACATGTCCCGACACACAGCTTGGAAAGCTCTGCTCTAACCCCTCTCTCACCACATGTTATGAACTGAGACCGAAGAGGGAGGCCCAAAATATAAAAAAAATGAAACCCATGGGATGGCAAGAACAACCCTTGTTGAGCTTGTCAGGGGTGAACATGCAGTGAGTTGTATCATTTCCTGTTCTCCCATTCCAGCTCCAGCTGTGGCACTGCTGCTCTCCCTTCTGTTCCTCCCTTGTGAGATAACAAGAAACCGCAGGGGCAGAGAAGAGTCATTAGAGGTTAGCTGTTCCTCCACCCTCACCCGTCCCTGGTGATATGGCTGTTGAAAGCCATTAATGCTATTACAGATTCGAAATGGTGAAATTTGATCATAAGAAATCCTGGGCCTTTCTTCTCGCTTTATAATGTAATTGCCTTTCTCTTAGATGTTTGCTTACTCTGTTCATTTTGCTTGGCTTTTTATCACCAGCAGCTGCCGGTTGGATGCTGTGTCCCCATGCTGATATGACCTTATTCATTTATTGGGTTCTATATTCATTTCAACTCAGAGTAGTCTGTAGCATGCTGTTAGTGATTTCCATACTTGTTCAACCTGCTTGCATCACTGGATAATATTTGTTTTTTCCTTCTCTTTTTATTCAGATTAGAAATACAGCTACCTGGATGACTATTTCATGTATCTGATGAAATGAGCTCTGTGTCCAATAAAATTGTGAGTCACTGAGGACAAAACTCCTATCATCCGTCATGATAGTATCCTTTAGGATAACTCAGCTCAATGGCATCATTCACTATACTTAGTTAGGTCCAGCAATTCAAGATGATAGACACAAATTAACCTCTCCCTTGTTTAGCACTGTTATGGTTCCCACTGTGAACTGTGTCACTGTTTTCTAAATGCAGAACTGAGTATGAGGAAAGATAGCTTTCCCAAGTTGCTGTCATAAATCCACTTTTTAGGAAAGTTCTGAATTTCTCCAGTCCAGTTACAGTTTGCCAGCCATTACGATATGAGATCGGTCTCTGTACCTTTCCAAAATCTGCTCCCATGCAACTTTCATTTACACAATTTATAACCTCTAATGATGATTTATACTGACAAAGGAACAAAAACATAACTGATCAAAATGTTTTTTCTGATAACTGATATTCATTCATGCCCTACTGTAGTCCTCACATTTTTTCTTTCTATCTTGGAAATATTATCTCATATTCCAAATATCTGTAGTTAGTTGAGTTCCTCAGAATCCATCAACATAAAAGCTTAAAAAACTGAGAATATATATATATATATTCTCAAACTACAATTAATGGAGAGGAAACAAAATAAACCAAGCATCACTGAGATTAACCCCTATAGAGAGGAAAAGTCACACTTTTTAAAAATAGTTTTTTAATTTATATAAATCCTATCTTTAAAAGATAGGATTTAAAAAGATATCTTTAAAAGATTTAAAGGGGCGTGGTGGCTCAGTGGGTAAGACGCCAGGCTTGTTGATCGGAAGATTGCAAGTTCGGAGGTTCGAATCCCTAGCCCTGAGTGCAGAGTGAGCTCCTGCACTAGCTCCAGCTCTTGCCAACCTAGCAATTCGAAAGCATGCAAATGCAAGTAGATTAATAGGTACCACTTCGGTGGGATGGTAACAGCGTTCCGCGCGTGTCATGCGGCCACATGACCGTGGAAGCGTCTTCAGACAACGCTGGCTCTTTGGCTAACAAACGGAGATGAGCACCGGCCCCTAGAGTCGGACACGACTGCACAAATGTGCGGGGGGTACCTTTACCTTTTTTATCTTTAAAACAGTCAAACGTACACTTTCTATTTTTTTTAGCCATGTGAACATTACTTGCATTGAGCTCACTGGGGCGTATTTGTGAGTAAACATGCCTAGAATCAATTAAGGCTATATTTTAAAAAATAGTCAAGGGGGTTCTTGAAGAAAAAATATAGGTCAAGCAGTACAAATTGCTTCATTTAAAAAAAAGACCAACAGTAGTTTTGAGAAATGGTTGAAAGCTTACAGATCAGTCCTGAAATTGAAGCTAGCTTTCCTGAGATGGAAAAGAATTGGGGGGACTATTAACAGTAGATACATGCAGCCTTGGTTCCCACATTTTTTTTAATCCATTCAATCATGTCCGATTCTGTTAGGTGATGGTTAACTATGCGGGGTTCCAGGCTTGAAGTAATCCAAACAACGTGTTGTAAGGCTAACAATATCTTTATTGATAGCATAAGGCAATAATGGATGTATAGTGCATTATTGCAAAAAGGTAAAATCAAAGCATAAGCAGAGTTCCATCACCAGAAGTGAGGAAAGAAATACATCATGGTCTGTGCAAAGACCAGGCATGGTTACAGTTTAGATACAAGTACATGCAGATAGCAGTCTACATAAAGAACAGAAGACATATGTATGTAGAACATAAGTATAAAGGACTACCCATGGTTCATAGCTCACATCTGATTGGTTCAAACATGGGCATCTCTTTTAGCATAGCATTTTTGGTGGTAATTGTACTTACTATAGAGCGTCACACGATGGCAGTGTTGTGTATTGGCCTTTCTTTGTTTTGAGAACAATCCTGATTACGGGTTTTTATTATGTCTAGCTACAGAGATATCTCAACACCTGCCATCTACGTCTCAGATGTTTTTTGAGAACCAAACTTACAATGCGGAAAACAATGTAGATTGTTTTCATTTGTATTTTTCCACTCTCTGGCCAGACACAGTGGAAGAAAATGCCATGCGTTTAATTCTGCATAGAATGCTTTAACCAAATAACCTTAACACCCCTTCCGCATGGATTTTTTGAAACACTGTGGGGGAAAAACTGTTATTTCAAAAGCACACAGAGACACAAATGATTTTATTTTAGACACATTTGCTCCAACCCCAATCTGGTTACCATGGTTGTATGCTTTGTAGGAGAAAGTGCTTTCGTGAGAACGTCTGCGATATTTAGCTCAGATGGACAATACTCTAATTGTATAAATTTCTCCTGAATTGCATGCCTTACATTTTGGTATTTTACATGGATGTATTTCGTGCGATTATTGACATTTTCCGAAGCAGCTAGAGATAGACAGGATTGGGAATCTTCATACATTGTTATTGGTGTATTTATATTTACAGATAAATCTGTAAACAATTGTTTTAACCAATACGTTTCATTGATTGCCTCACTGAGGGCCACAAATTCGGCTTCGCAGGTAGAAACGGCAATTAATGTTTGTTTTCTTGCTCTCCAGGCAATGGGTGTATTTGCAAACAAACAAACAAAACCACTCACAGACTTTCTGTCTCTCTCTTCTGCAAAAGAGCTGTCAGCATAAATTACAGGCATTTCAGCCTTGGTGGCTGATATTTTGAAACAACGATCAGCTGTGCCTTTAAGATAGCGTAGGACCCTCTTTAAACCTTTCCAATCCCGTATGGATGGTTTGGCAACCTTACGACTAAGCACTCCAACTGAGTAAGCTAAGTCAGGGCGTGTCCATTGTGTTAAGTGTAGCAAACTTCCTACAGCTGAGTGATACAATGCAGGTTGAGGACAAGGTTCCTCACATGCATCACCCTTTAGGAAATCAAGAGTCATTGGTGTTTTGGTTGGTTTTGCATTTGACATTTCAAGTTGACTCAACAATTGGTCAATTTTTCTTTTCTGACTCAGATAGAACTCACCACTCTGAGCTCTAGTGACTTCAACACCTAGATAGTATTTCAGCTCACCTAGGTCTTTCAATTGAAAGTACTGTCTCAATTGTGTTGCAAACTCTTGTACAAGGTGCAAAGAACCAGTTGCTAGGCAAAAATCATCAACATACGTTAGCAACACTGTGTAATCACTTCCAGAACCTCTTACATACACACAAGGATCAGCAACAGACTTCTTAAACTTTAGTTCTAACAAAGCCTTATCTAAACATTGATGCCAACAACGTCCGGCCTGCTTCAAACCGTACAGCGCCTTGCACAGTCTGTACACCTTCTGAGAATTGTCACAAGCATAGCCAGGAGCCTGCTTCATGTACACAGTTTCAGGGAGCTCTGCATTCAAATATGCTGTGTCAACATCAAAATGATGGACAACAAGTCCACGCTGTGCAGCCAGAGAAAGTACCATACGTAAAGACTCTGGTCTAGCTGTGGGTGCATATGTGAGATCATAGTTCAAAAACCTCTCCTGTGCAAATCCCTGAGCAACAAGCCTGGCTTTGTACTGCACTGTATTATCAGGAAGAAGCTTCTTTCTGAAAACCCATCTGGAACCAACAGCTTTCTGGGATGGGGGCAAATCAGTGACCTCAAACACCTTTTGACTCACTAATGCCTCAAACTCCTTATCCATCGCTGTGTTCCACTTCTCTTGTTCTTCAACAGGCAGATGCAACATCTCCTGGAAAGACTGAGGTTCACAGGTAATCTGACACACTCTCACCTGCTGAATCACAAATCTGTCAGGCTTCACACCCTTTGTGGAGCGTGCAGACCTACGAGGAATTACCACTGCCTCTTCCTCATCACTGTCCTCTGCCTTTTCACTACCTGAATCCCCCTTCAGATCCTGAACCTGCTCAGGTGAAATTTCCTCTTCCTTCACCTGAGGGGATCCTCTCACCACACTAGGAGACTGGGAACCAGAAGGCAGCTGAACTGGTTGTTGTCCAGCCACAGGAGCATGGACAGTTGGCTGTACACTAGATTGCAACAATACCTCTGAACTAGCATTCAACCTATCCCAACCAGTAGGGTGCTCAAAATTAGCACTTCTAGAGATTACCACACGACCATAGCCTGCAGAAAAACGGTAACCCTTAGATCTAGATGAATAACCAACAAACCTTAAGCGTTGTGCTTTTGGCTGGTTCTTCCTTCGCTGAGACTTAGGAATATGCACATATGCAAATGTTCCAAAAACACGCAGATGCTTCAGCGAAGGGCGCTTGCCAAACAAAAGGAAATAAGGAACTTCATTTACAGCTGAATTCCACACCCTGTTAGTCAGATACACTGCAGTCATGGTAGCCTCACCCCAAAAACGGGCTGGCACCTGGGCATCTAACATCAGGCTATTTCTAATGGTATTAACAACACCAATCTTCCTTTCAGCTATTCCATTCTCAGCAGGAACACCAACATTGGCAAGTCTATGGGAGATTCCTTTTCTACGAAGCCAATTCTGAAACTCATGGCCTAGAAACTCTCCTCCACAATCCGATTGAAATTGACCTACTTGATAGCCATAATTTCTTTCCACCATTGCAACAAACTCCTTAAAGCGAGCAAAAGCCTCCGCTTTAGATTTGAGCAAATAACAAAACGTATAGCGAGTATGGTCATCCACCAAAAGGAACATGAAACGCGCCCCCCCTTCACTAGGAGCATTGGGGCCGGCTAAGTCTCCATGAACCAACTGAAAAGGCCTAGTTGACACTCTGTCACTTTTTCTAGCAATAGGAGCAGCCTTAATTTTAGATTGTTTGCACACAGTACAATCAAGAAAATCATCACACTTTTTGGATCCTAACTCAGGATACACCTTGGCCAGTTGGGACAAACTTCCCCACCCGGGATGTCCCAGAACTCTGTGATAATAGTGAATGCATTTGTTATGTGGGGGAACATTGGAAATACAATTTCCTGACACAATCCCCTGCTTAGGAAGCATTTCATACAATTGATTCACTAACTTCCCCCTAGCATATTCTATCCCATCTTTTTCAATAGAACATCCAGTACCCTTGAACACAACAGTATAACCAGACTTTACCAGGGCTGGAACGCTAAGGAGGGAAAAGTCAAGTGTAGGTACACACAACACATTTTGCATATTTATCCCCAAACAAGGAATGTATACTTCACCCTGAAAGGACACATCAGCCATAGATCCATCAGCCAGAGCAACCTGTTGGACTTTAGGCTTGCTTTTTGATAACAACAACTGTTCATTGTTGACAATGATTTGGCTACAGGCTGAGTCCAAAAGCCAAGTCTCTGGGGAACGTCTACTCACAGCCGTGAGCAAAGCAGACACCTGGGTACGTTGTCTAGGCGCTTGTTTCCCCTTCTTTCGTACGAACCTCTTTCCACTGGCTCCACCGGCTGGGCGAGGTGGCTGGGGACAGTCTCTCATGAAGTGTTGGGTCGAGTTGCACCGGAAACATCGCCTCACAGCACACACAGCCTCTGTTCCAACTGGATAACGCTGAGCTGAAGCATCAGGAACAGCAACAGATGACTTACTCTGCATCTTCTCCAAATCACGAGCTTGCTGGATTTCTTGCAGGCGATTTGTAAGATAATCCACAGTTAGGTCTTGGGGCCTCAACGTCTGAGTTGCCTCAATGAGCATGTCAAAGCTCTTGTCCAAGCTTGACAGGATGATACAAGCTCTCTGGGTATCAGGGATCACAACATCCCGGTCCTCAAGTTCAAGAAACAAAGTCTTGACTTTATGGAGGTGGGTCATCACGTTTCCACCGGGCTGCAGCTTCAAGTTGTAAAGCTGACGTGATAGACCAACAATGGCAGCAGAGGTTTGCTTGGAATAAAGGGCTTTAAGAGCTTCCCAACAGGCATGTGCAGTCTCCAAATTACTGATATGCAGTAGCTGTGATGATTCTAGTCCCAGAATCAAGTTGCCATAAGCACGATCCAAACACAACTGCACTTCATCAGTAATGGGACCAACTGGAGGTGCGTCTTTCACATACTTCCACAAACCTTCTTTTAGGAAGAAAGACTTGATCTTCACACACCAGGTCCGATAGTTTGTGCCATTCAAACGCTCAAAGGGCAGACTGGTTAGCCCTGCAGCAGCAGCCATGCTGACCACTCAAAGAAAACACGTTTACTTCAAAATGCAGCCTTAAAAACAAACCCCGTTGTTACAGCTAGATCCAGCGCAGCAAAGAAAAACACAAAATTCTCTCTGGGCCACCATAACCTGTTAGGTGATGGTTAACTATGCGGGGTTCCAGGCTTGAAGTAATCCAAACAACGTGTTGTAAGGCTAACAATAACTTTATTGATAGCATAAGGCAATAATGGATGTATAGTGCATTATTGCAAAAAGGTAAAATCAAAGCATAAGCAGAGTTCCATCACCAGAAGTGAGGAAAGAAATACATCATGGTCTGTGCAAAGACCAGGCATGGTTACAATTTAGATACAAGTACATGCAGATAGCAGTCTACATAAAGAACAGAAGACATATGTATGTAGAACATAAGTATAAAGGACTACCCATGGTTCATAGCTCACATCTGATTGGTTCAAACATGGGCATCTCTTTTAGCATAGCATTTTTGGTGGTAATTGTACTTACTATAGAGCGTCACACGATGGCAGTGTTGTGTATTGGCCTTTCTTTGTTTTGAGAACAATCCTGATTACGGGTTTTTATTATGTCTAGCTACAGAGATATCTCAACACCTGCCATCTACGTCTCAGATGTTTTTTGAGAACCAAACTTACAATGCGGAAAACAATGTAGATTGTTTTCATTTGTATTTTTCCACTCTCTGGCCAGACACAGTGGAAGAAAATGCCATGCGTTTAATTCTGCATAGAATGCTTTAACCAAATAACCTTAACAGACTGCCTGGACAAGTCCCTGCAGTTTTCTTGGCAAGGTTTTTCGGAAGTTGTTTGCCATTGTCTTCTTCCTAGGGCAGAGGGAAAGTGACTGGCCGAAGGCCACCCAGATGGCTTCATGCCCAAGGTAGGACTAGAACTCACAGTCTCCCGGTTTCTAGCCTGATGCCTTAACCACTACACCAAACTGGCTCTCCCACATATTAGATTAGGCTAAAATGAGGTTGGGTAAGCTGTGGTTCAGTATGTCATGGGCACCTAATCATTGTTTTAGTATGTTATGTGAACCATGTCATCACATTAGGCCATAATATGATTTATGAGGGAGGGGGGCAAGCAAATTATATCAGCTCTCTTTTGTGACCTTCCTTTTGCCTGCAGAAAATGTTCTTTCTGAGAGAGAACTATAATCTTAATTTTCATGTCAGTTATGGAACATTATAAACAACATAACAAGTGATGTAATAAAAGATATCTCCCTGATATCCCCTTGTCTAGGAAAATGGGTCCCAAAAGGCTGAAAGAAGATCCTTCCAGTTTTTTACCCCATTGTTGGCTTATGGGTAATTGTTCACTGGTGTTACTGAGCTAACATTTCAAAAGGAAGAGGTGCATTAGACATTTAGAAACTTGATCAAAAAGGTTGAGTAGGGTTGACAGGCGAATAGAGTGTCTCTTCGTCTTCACATAGACAGCTAGAGCTAAGGGGAGAGTGATTTATCTAACATTCTGAGTCTGGTGCAGCTGAGATTCCTGATCTCTTGTCTTTATATGATGCTGAGACTATGAATGGTAAAAAAGAAAAAGAAAAGAAATGCCCCCTTCTTGTTACTCAATATTTGGAATTTGGGCAATGGGGTGGGATCCCACTGAGACATTAGATTGTCGCTGGAGTGACCCAGTGGAACCAAAAGACACTATCTTTGAAAAATGGCAGACTAGGTTTCCAGGGTAATTAATAATGGCTTAGCTCATTCATCAAATCTGATGAACATCAAATGATGAAGCCATCCAAGATGATGGGCTACACTGCAGTTGATTGGATTTGCCATAAACTACATTTGAGTAAACTCCAGGAGACAGTGGAGGACAGGAAGGCCTGGCGTGCTATGGTCCATGAGGTCATGAAGAGTTGGACACAACTAAACGACTGAACAACAACAACAACAAATATTTACATTGGGGGCGCGATGGCTCAGCAGTTAAGACACCAGGCTTGTTGATCGGAAGGTCGCAAGTTCGGTGGTTCGAGACCCTAGCCCCATGTGACGGAGTGAGCTCCCGCACTCGCCCCAGCTCTTGCCAACCTAGCCATTGGAAAGCATGCAAATGCAAGTAGATTAATAGGTACCACTTCGGTGGGATGGTAACAGTGTTCCGCGCACGTCATGCCGGCCACATGACCATGGAAGCGTCTTCAGACAACACTGGCTCTTCGGCTAACAAACAGAGATGAGCACCGGCCCCTAGAGTCAGACATGACTGTGCAGGGGAAACCTTTACCTTTATATTTACATTATGCCATAAACTATATTCTGGAAACTGCAATGGAGGGTTTGCATAGCATGGTAAACCAAAATCAAACAAGCCACCTTATGGCTTAGTGTGATGCTTGAATCTGGCCACTGAGTTTGTATTCAGCCTTGGAATAAAAGAAGCAATGCAAAAAAGGAAAAAGGTCTGGGAGGGAAAAGGTGCTGAAGCCAAACCCATCTGTACCTGGATGGGAGACTTCATGGACATCCCACATAGCTTAGAAACTCTCTGCAAACAGAGGGGCTGTATGGTGCCCCCCCCCCCACTTATGTAAGTGCTCCTTGCTGCACATTCGTCATTAGGAGTCAAAGCTTCTGGATCAAGTGCTCCCCAGCAATTAGCCACTGCTTCCCCCATAGATTTTTCAGGGAAGGCGAAAGGAAAGAAAAATTCCCTGCCTCTGCCCACTCTTATCTCTTCAGCACAGCCCAAAGAAACACTAGTTCTCTTCCCATCTGGAATGAAAGGGGGGGGGGAAGGTTTCGGAATTAAGTAATTTATTTGGAGTTGAGATGAGGAAAGGAGAAGAGGCCTCGCTGTAATTATAGATAAGCAACCAAGCATACCGTGCTATTAATGTCTGCTTGGTTCTAATGGGGGAAAGAACGGGGAGCTGCAATTTTTCTTTTAATTCTTCTAACTGGCACTTTTCAAGCCCCTGGCATTTTTTTTAAAATCTAAACTCAGCCTTTTCTGTTTTTTGTTGACCTCAGTAGAACAGAGCTGAGTGTACCAATTTAAAAAATAAGAACAAAGGAGCGGTTCCTTGGCAAGCTGTGGATTTTCCCTTTCAGGGTCTCCTGGCTTTGAAGCAGCGGCTAGAGATGAAAACCTTTGATGGCGACAAGGTCTGTGGAAATACATAGCCTTGCAAGACCCGAAAGGAAGGCTTCAAATACCGAGGCAGAGATGTGAGTCCCTTGAAACAAGTGAACATTGGCACCAAAACAGTACGAGTGAAGAGTGTGTGCTTTAGTCTGCCAGAAGAGCAAGGAGCGACTTGAAAAGATTCTTATCTGTAATTTCTCAAAGGGAGGCCACTCAGATCTCTTACTCTGGAGATACTCCTTCCATATTGAACCATGCCCCTGGACAGGGTTTCTCAACCTTGGCAACTTTAAGATGTGTGGACTTCAACTCCCAGAATTCCCCAGCCAGGGTTAGTTAGTCTAATGTGTTCTAGATGGGGCTATCTTCACTGGTTGTAACTTCAGCTGGGATGAAAGGAGGCTGCTCACCTTCTGACAGCTGAAGAAAAATGTTCCCAGGGTATTCCCAACCTGGGATCTTTCCAGATGCTGAGAGTTATGAGAATTACCTATCTGGAGGGCACTCAGTTGGGGAAGGTTGTCCCATAGCAACCTGTGCTAGGAATAAATTCAGAACAAAAGCATTTTCCCACAGGAAGGATTCTTTATAATTAATTCCAAAATCTTATTTCAAATTTATCTGGACCATTTGTAACTTTCTAAAATCAAAGTTTTAATCACCCTTTTGTTGTTTATTCCAAAACAAAAAATGTTTTTAAGTTTTTAAACTTGTATTTAAAACTTTATGTTGTTAAGGATTGAAGGAAACTCATCCAGTGCTGTCAAACTTGTCGATTCAAAGGTTTCTAATAGCTAGGCTGACCATATTTCCTTGAGACGAAAACGGGACCTTAACCTACCCACGGCTCGCCAGACAAAGAGGTCGTGCGTGCGTGCATGTGCACACGCCCACACACCGTCTAACAGCCTCGCTGGCAGCGCGGTCCCTGCGGTGCCCTGGCAAATGGGGTGGGTGGGCGCTCTCTCATTGAGAATGGGACAAAATGGACATTTTTATTAAAATGACGGGACGGTCGGGAATTGTTTAAAAAATGGGACTGTCCCATTCAAAACGGGACATATGGTCAGCCTACTAGTAGCTGAAAAGCAGTTAACAAGCAATTTCCAAAAGTGATTAGAAAAGGAAGTATGTGAACCTAGTGTTCTTTCAAAGGTGCTGACTGCGGTTTGAGCAAGATGGCTATTCCCTCATCTCCCACAGCTCTAAACCCACTGGAGACTGCTATGTTGTGGTCTCCTCACGAGGAACTGCCTGGAGCACTTGTGGGTGATCTCAAGTCCTCTCCTTGTCGGGAGAGGAATTATAAAAGAGCCGGTCTACTCGCGGCTCTTCATTCCGCTGTGGTCGTCAGCTATGCTTATAGCAGAGCCGTCTTCAGTCCATTTCTTCCTCTGGAAGTCCACGTTCACATTAAAATACTAACCACATGAAATTCTTTCTGCCTTCCTAGTCACAACTAACTTGCCCCATTTGTTTCAATGCCTTTATTCAATGACTAAGTTGGGAACTAACTAAGTATGATGTACAGGTAGTCCTCAGTTAACTACTGTAATTGGGACCGGGAACTCTGTCACTAAGGGATGCGATCATAAAGCGAAAAATTGCATGACTCTGTCAATTTACGACAGCAGTTCCAGTTGTTGTCATCTTGCAAATCACGTGTGGTGGTTATGCGTGATGTCACATGACCGCGACTTGCAACTTCCTGCCGGCTTCCCCATTGACTTTGCTTGTTGGAAGCTGGCAGGGTAAGTCGCAAATGGTGATCACATGGCCACAGGATGCTGCAACGGTCCTAATTGCACACCGGTTGCCAAGTACCTGAATCACGATCACATGACTGTGGGGATGCTGCGGTGGCTGCAACTTTGAGAACTGGTCGTAAGTCTCCTCATTCAGTGCCATCATAACTTCAAACAGTCGCTGAACAAGTGGTTGCTAAGCCAGGACTACCTGTACTGCATCAAGTACTCAACATTATATAATTGCAAATTGATAATTAAGGGCAAGCAGACAGCTCTCTTGACATAGGTTTTGGCGTTGAACAAACAACCCATCTGCCTGAGTCAGCATGGTCAAAGGTGGAAGAAGCTGGGAGTAGCAGTACAGTAACATTTGAAGACCACCAAATTCCCCACATCTCTTAGGAGCTTCATGATTTTTGCTGATCACCAGTATACTTAATTTTTGTTTGTTTTTCTCTCTTAGCATCTTTGTTTTATAATGACATCTAGTGGAAAGAATTTTCATTGCCAAAAGCAAGCATTATAAGTAAATCCCAAGAATATCCTGTTTTCATATTTAATTTATTATTGTAGCCCTTCACTCAATACCTTTTTATATTTGCCGGCTGTCTTCCCATATGAGAACATTACAGAGGGCGATTTCTATGTTCTTGTTGTGTGTCATAACTAAAATACCGCTAATACCTCTCTGGCACAAAGAGTTCGCTTCTGTCTGTGCTCCTGCCCTCTGAAGATGCCGGCCACAGATGCTGGCGAAACGTTAGGAACCACAACTTCCAGAACATGGCCACACAGCCCGGAAGACCCACAACAGCCAAAGGAGCATACTGTTTTTCTAAGGTAACGCCTTGAAGCAATTCATATGCATTTGTGGATTTGCAGCTATAGATGTCCATCTTTCTGAGAACCAATTACACACAAATGGTTTGGTCAAATGATAAAAGTTTATTAGTTTGACAAGGGAAAAATTAATTTTTACAAGCAAAAATAAAACATTCAATCAGCCAGATTACATAGCTAAGAGCACAAAATCTTCTCAAAGATTTTTAACTTCTCAAAATTCATAACTTAAAATCAGGGACAGCCTGGAAGTCTGTGGAGTAAGCAAAACAACCAAGATTTGCTTGTTTGGCTATGAAACTCAAGTAATAACAATTACTAAATCTTACTAATTTTTAAGATTTAAAAATAAACTCAGAAGTCACCTTGGCTCTTTGTCAACACCAAAGCAAAATCTATGTATAATCAGTAGGATGTTTTTCCCCCCCCTAAATCCCATTTCAATAGTGCATGAAGCAAGGAGAAGCAAATCTTTCCCTAAATCTTTCTCATTTATTGGGGAAGCTGGAATGTTTTTTATCCAGCATTCCAGGGACACATATATATTGTCCAAGCAGCTATAAGATTTTAATGGTAACAGACTGCTTAATAATAATAATGCAGTCTTGCATAGATACATTCTCAGGTACAGATGTTTCATACCAGGCAGATCCTTGGGTATTTAATTCCAACCAGTAATTTTGTTTATTTCATAACACATGAAGAATAAATAAGTACAAATTTCAATCACACAATTTTGCTCTACCCCTTTTAACCATTTTATATCTTTAAGTTACAGAAGCTTATTATTCTCTCTGATGAGGCACACCATACAAAAGAATGGGCTTAAAACAAGTGGGTTATAAACATGACATTTGGAAGCAAGCAGAGAAATAAGCAGCTGGTAGCAGCATGGCAAAATAGCCCAAAAGGCTGTCAAATCTCAATTATGTCAGATGCCCTTTTATTATCCCTTTCCCCTGAATAAGGATTTAAGATAAGGATCAGATATAAAGGTTGGTAGAATCCAAGCCTAAATTCTATTCAACATTTAAAATCTATCCCAAGGGTTCCAAATAAATATAGAAACAAATGCAAA
Source organism: Charina bottae (assembly GCA_023362775.1). Taxonomy (NCBI): domain Eukaryota; kingdom Metazoa; phylum Chordata; class Lepidosauria; order Squamata; family Charinaidae; genus Charina; species Charina bottae. Next base: position 87,193,657 of record JALMGJ010000002.1, on the reverse strand, counting down.
ATGGGAAAAGGCATATGGACAAAATGCCCCCGATTTGGCAGTTGAATTCCTCTTCCATTGTAGTACACAAAACAAAAGAACTCCACCAAGATAGTTTAAGGCAAGCAAAAGAACTTAATGGGAGAAATTATATTGTTTCCATTTCTCCCTCCCAACTTTATGATTTTTAAAAACATAAAACTATATTATGGTGGGGAGATAAGGTTACAGAGTTTTCAAATCTATACAGAATACTTCCCATCCCTAGAATAGAAGACACAAATATATAAATTTCTGAGATACTTGAGTCCAATATTATCTCAAAGTGGTGCTCACAAATCTGAAATAACACAGGCTTCTGGTGGGAATGGCGGACTGAGCGGCTGTGCCCGCTGTTTCGGTGGGCGGAGCAGACAGCGCGGCGGCTTTTTTGGGGGCTCAGGCAGGCTTTCCTGAAGCCCAGCAACTTTCTCTGGATCGAGGAGAATACTTGGAATCATCCCATTTGTCCTCCGGAACAGAGGCTTGTAGCCAGGAGATTGCAAAATGCATTTTGCGCTTGATCGGTAAGAGCACCCAGGAGGCGGGAACACCACCATTTCCAAGCCGCGCTGTAGCCTTAAAGGGACACTAAGACTGGCCACCCCATTTCTAAATCACCAATTTGTTTTTTTTTTTAAGTATATGTGCCCCAAGACATGCTTTCTACAGCGAGGAGAAGCTGGTTCTCTTGGTGCTTAATGTTATTTTTGGGATTACTTTTTAAACTTTTTTTTAAGTTTTGGATTTCATTTTCCTTCCAAAGGAAATTTCAAAAATTGAGTAAACAATTGTCTTCCTGTTATTATTTTTGTATTAAATTTGAAGATATTAGAACTTTCCTACATGTTGAATCGGCTGATTTGAACCTTCAGCTTTGTGTTTTCACTTTCCCTTGAGAACTGTCTGCTATCTCACTTTCACTTTATGTAAACACACTCCGGAACTCTTTCATATCTTCAACTTTCACTGATTAACTTCCTAGGGGGCACCATAATCTACTGCATGAGACATGGAGGATTTCAAAGAGATCCTTTCTGACCTTCACCAGGACTTCAAACAGATATCTCCTGACTTTTATCAAACCTTTATGCAAGATATCCAGGATATTGTGGAAAATATGAGGGCTAAAATGTGCCATCAGGTTGGGGATGTGGTGGATGAAATTGAGGAATCTAAGAGCGATAGAAAGGTTTCTTTTAAGACTGAGATTGGGATTTTTGTCAAAATGCTGGATAAAGATTGGATAATGGAGTTGGAGAAATCTAGGGGAGAGAGTGATCTGCAAGCCATAAGTAGGGTTGATCTCCTGGTGGAATGCCATGAAAAGAACCTGGAATTTCTGAGGGGGGCAGCTGGGCTGTTTGATTTTCTTAAGAAGAAAGCTCTGTGCATATCTTGGGAATATGTAACTGTTCTGGTTTATTTTGAAGTGGGATAAGGGTTGAAGAACATTTATTTGGTTTGCTTTAAGGATTTGACTGATGTTATTTGCCTTTAAAGATTTGGATTTACTGTTCTAAATTGGCTTTGTTTTTTGAGTTTATCAAGATTTTGGGCTTATTAAGATTGGGATTATTAAAACTGTCATACCATTAGGTATAATAGCTGACAATTTATGTGCCTTTCAATTTGATTTTTATTATAGTAGACAGAAATGTATAGAATAGTGGTAGGAAGGGAATAATTAAATCGGTGTTATCTTTTGGAGGGGAGAAAGATGTTTAGGAGGTTTATATGAATTTTTTTTCATTTTAATATAAGGGGGAGGAGTAACTGTACTTAGTGATTTTTATTATGTATTAAAGGGGAATGACTTTTAGAAATAATGTGGTGTTTTGGATTAATATAGAGTAAGAGATTATGGAAATTTTGTATATCCTTGCTGTTAAAAGTCGGAAGCCACATCTTTCTGTAAATTAAAAAAAATTCTTCTCTTGTGTTTCTGAACTTTTTAAGTTTTTTTGTAGTTTTTTGTTTTTATTGTAGTTTTTATTCTTTCTTTGAAACTTAATAAAATTTACTATAAAAAAAAACAAATCTGAAATAACACAGACTATACAATAGATAGCCCAATACCCCAACACTTTTCCAATTGATCAATGTTAATTGCTAAAGAAAGGAAAGGAAAAAGGAAAGGAAAAAGGAGGGGAGGGGAGGGGAGGGGAGGGGAGGAAAGGAAAGGAAAATAGTTGTACTGTATTGGTATTGTTTGGTATTGGAAAGATGAAAATGAAAAGTCAGGAGGAGTCTCATGGCACATTTTTTGTAGCTGTTTCTCCCAGGAACTAAAGTTGCCTTGTTGCTATCCATTTTTCTGAACAACAGAGCATCCCGTCCCATTTCTGGTGATTTCTGTATGCATCGACTGACAACTTTTGGCTTCCCAGGCAGCATGCTTTATAAAAGTGCACACAGTGCTACAACTGCACACTTGCTTCAGGGCCCTGGTTCAAGGACTACAGCTGAAGTCAGTTCTACAGTAACAAAATAATCACAATAAAGAGGGAAATAGAGGTTAAGGCTTTGACCACCCCAACTTGGCATCCACCTGATATGCTGGGATCACAATTTGCAGAATTCCCCAGTCATCATGCTGGCTGGAAATTCTAGGAATTGCAGTCCCAGGACCTCTGAAGGACACTAGATTGGCACTGCTATACCCCAAACCCAAAGAGAAAAATGGTGGGTAATTCAGCATAGATCCACTCTTCTCTCTTCTACATTATCTAAAACTTCCTTGTGGTAAGTCTGAGCATTAGCTGCTGTAGTCACGACTTTCCAGAATGATGTTCAGAATATGCTTTAGTTCGGTGAGACGTGCCTTCAGGGACGTGTCAGAAAAAATGGTCAACTTGTGGGTCAAGTCAAGGGGTAACACAGATATAAGCCACCAACACCAAACTGGTCCATCTGGTGATGCCTAGTGAGAAGATATCAGAAAATACATCAACTAATTGTGCATAACAAATAAACCAGGGTTGGTTCTACTAGAACAAGTTGAGTGGAACAATCTTGGCAATATCATGATTTGTCATTGAACAGTGCGACAGGAAAATTTCTTCATCAGCTGAAGACTCGATTCTTGTCACTATGTACTGAGCATGTGACCAAATCTTTTCAATATAATAGAAACTAATTTTCAAAACTCCTACAACGAAGACTAAGGAGTAGGAGCAGAAGAATGCCCCAAATGTTACACTGATAGATTTTGTGTGACAGCATATATTTAATAGTACAATGTAAATTAAGTGCCAAAGCAACCATGTACTGGTGCATTTATATCAGCTGCATCCATAAACCATGCTTAATCAAGTTAGTTAAAAATCCAGTGTCTGAATTTACATGCTAAACTTGGTTGTTTTTTTTACAAACTGTTAAGCATACAGTATCTAGTCTGTTTGCTTAGTTTGTGGTTTAATGTGTTTTGTTAACCCAGAAAATGGGTTAATTCTGTCTTTGAACTTTCATTCTCATCAGAGAAATGTGTCACGCATGGGAGTGCCTCATTTTTCCTTATTGTCATGGACAGATCACCATCCATTTAAAATCAAGATCTCATTTAAGGCCATTGGATCTGTAGGATGATCTGCCCCCAAAAGCTACGGGATCCAACTGGTGATATATGCACCTGAAAAAGCTATTTTTGCCTGCACATATTGCACCAGCAAGATCAGAGTCTGCTAAGTTGTTTTGGGTATAGAACAGGGGTCCCCAACCCCCGGGCCATGGACCGGTACTGGTCCGTGGCCTGTTAGGAACTGGGCCACACAGCAGGAGGTGAGCGGTGGGCGAGCGAAGCTTCATCTGTATTTACAGCCACTCCCCATCGCTCGCATTACCACCTGAGCTCCGCCTCCTGTCAGATCAGTGGCGGCATTGGATTCTCATAGGAGCACGAACCCTACTGTAAACTGCGCATGCAATGGAATATTCGAAGGCTCACAACCCCCCCCCCCCGGTCCGTGGAAAAATTGTCTTCCACAAAATCGGTCCCTGGTGCCAAAAAGGTTGGTTACCACTGGTGTAGGAGACCCTCTGTACCTTCTCCCAAAGCTTGATTACAGGATTCTGAAGCTTATTGTGATACTTTTACTGGATTTTTTAAAGCTGATCAAACCTCTCACATTTAAGGCACCTTGATGCTACCAGAATTAGTACAGGGCTGCTTGATAACTTCTCTTATAAAGTAAAACTGGATGCATTTCAATTCATGACATAGGACATGAACAGGCTTGCTGGAGTGGTTTGGTGTAATGTTTCAGGTGCTGGACTAAAACCAGACGACCATAAATTCTAGTCCTCCCTTAGGCATGGAAGCCAGCTGGGTAACTCTGGGCCTGTCATACTCTCTTCTCAGCCCAAAACACCCCACAGGGCTTTTGTGGGGAAAACAGGAGGGAGCATCATCTATACTACTGTGAGCTGCACAAAATAAAGATATATCTACCACTTGCCCTTAATTGTTCAGCCTAATTATGGTTTTGTTTTTTTAAATAACTGTGGTTTAATTTTGATTTTGATTTTATGTCTTATTTTAAAGACTGAGGCGCCTTGGAAATCAGTGATACAAACTTAGTTAAGGAATAATGAAATGAAATAATCAAGTGTTGGGGATGCCATAGATGCTTTAGAAGGCACATTTTTAGGAAGCTAAATTGCAAGTAATTAGGAAGTGAAAAGTAGGTAAGACTTGATTCAGTTTTTCACATATTTTTTTCTAAATCTGTAAATACTTGAGTAAAACTTATTTCCCGGCAGCGATAGATATGTGACTTGCCATTGCCTTCTTCTGGAATGTTTTTCAGCTTCTCAGTCCAGTTACAGCCCTGGAATTTTACAGAATCCCAGAGTTTGAAGGAGAGGACATCAAGTCTAAAGTACTTCTCAGTATAGATCAAATCTGATAGATCAGAGCTTTCCAAACTTTTCATGTTGGTGACACACTTTTTAGACATGCATCATTTCGCGACACAGTAATTCAGTTTTACTAGCAAACCGGAGGTTAAACTAACTTATAAGAGATATGGACACATACATAAATTGTAATAGCGAAATGTATGGGGACACAACATATCTCATGAAAACAGAGTTCCCCTTTACAGCAGGGCAAGGCTTGGACAGAGGTCCCCTCTTACAGCAGGGCACAAGGCAGGCACTAGGACCTGCACAGAATCACAGCAGGTTTGCAGGGAGCAAGGCACAAGGCAGGCACTAGGACCTGCGCAGAATATCTCTCTCTCTCTCTCTCTCTCTCCCTCTCCCTCTCCCTCCCCCTCTCCCCCTCTCCCTCCCTCTCTCCCTCCCCCCCCTCCCTCCCTCTCTACGTCTAGTGAAGGAGAACTCAAACCTTCATATGGCAATCAGGAAGTTCCTCCTAATATCTAGCCTGAATCTGCTACCTTGTAGTTTAACTTTGTTCTGATCCTGCCCCTTGGAGTGAATATGTCCACCCGCAAGGACAAGCCAGGACCAACACTGCTCAGCTTTTTTCAAGGTCAGCTAAGTGCTGCCAACTTCATCAAAGGACCCCTCCCAGACATTGCAAGGTTAGTTGGGTGATGACTAGTGAGAAGTTTTCTTCATAGCACTTCAGTATAAGACACCAAATAAACATGGCTGAGGTTAATTCTGTTATCCCTTTTAGGCCAAGCTGAAGATATTTTTCCAATTGCTCAGGCATTTTGCCCCATCTTATAAGTTGCTTTAATGTAACATTATAGCTCTGTAGGTTTTGCCAATTTTACGGCTATCCATTCTGTGCGTCTCATTTCTTTTTATGGGTTATTAATGCAATATTCTTAAGTGCATGCCATTCTAAGAATTTTATAGCAATGGCAATTTCTTAAATTATTCGTGCAACTAATAAATGATATAGTGTAATATTAATACAACCTCCTAATATCCTAAATTAATATTGCTAATGTAATAGTAACTTAATACTGAAATATTTAGAAGAGTCACCGTGGCTAAATTGTACAAAGTAGGATGTCCTCTCCTCTCTTTAAAACAGAGCCCAAAGTTCCTATTTTAAGGGAGCCCAAAATGATATTTCTTTTAGAGCTGTAATTCTTGCTTTCTTATTACTTGAGGAGAAAGGTTTGCAGGTTCTGGCAATTGAAGATCATAATTCCTATACTTAATTTATTCAGACAGAAAAGTGGAACTAATAGGATAATTTAGCTTGCCACTGAACTTTACTTATTACTACACTCCTGGAGAACAACTATGATTTTCAGGTACAAAATTCTCTTAGGGTCACCTAACTGCTTGGTTGTACACTAGAAAGAAAGAAAAAATACATGAACAGGTATGCAATAGCTCTATTATTATTTACTTGGGAAGGCAGCATCTCTGAAACTAAACTCTATAGACCAGTGTTTCTCAACCTTTGCAACTTTAAGATGTGTGGACTTCAACTTCAATCCACACATCTTAAAGTTACAAAGGTTGAGAAACACTGCTATAGACTAAATCATGAATGGCTTGATCCTTATAGTAACCTGATACTATGGACTGTATTTAGAGGGCATTACTCTGTCAAATCTAAATCAGTCAATCCTAAAGGAAATCAACCCTGACTGCTCATTGGAAGGACAGATGCTGAAGCTGAACCTCAAATACTTTGGCCACCTAATGCGAAGAGAGGACTCACTGGAAAAGACCCTGATGTTGGGAAAGACTGAAGGCAAAAGGAGAAGGGGACGGCAGAGGATGAGATGGTTAGATAGCATCACCGATGTAATGAACATGAATTTGAGTAAACTCCGAGAGACAGTGGAGGACAGGAAGGCCTGGTGTGCTATGGTCCATGAGGTCACGAAGAGTCGGACACGACTAAACGACTGAACAACAAACCCTGTCAAATAGCTAAAAATACATTTTAAAAACACTATGAATTTACAAGATGCAATATTTTAAACTGGTAATTTACTTATTTTGTAAAAGCTGCTGGCAGTTCTTATCTGCCTTTGGCTGATCTTGAAAAAAAATTAATTGGACCTGAATAGTATTTGGATGGGATACTACCAGGAATCTCAGGGCTATAGGCAAGCCTGGTAAATCAACAACACACAACAACACATAGAAAATTACTTCCATTACTGCAAAAAAAAAAACCTTCATGGATTCTGTGTGTCCATATAATCATCAGAAGTCGAGTTTAACTCCAGGGAATTGTTTTAATTCATTCAACTTACATTGTACAGAAGGCAGATGAATACATCTACGTACATGAACCTGAAATCTAAAATTCAAGGCAATTTGGTTCCAAGGAAATAATTTAAAGGTAGGCTCTATGAAGATCAAACCAGTCCATACTCCAGGAAATAAAGGCAGACTGCTCACTTGAGGGAATGATATTAAAAGCAAAACTGAAGTACTTTGGCCACATAATGTAGCTTGAATCATGTCAACTGGATTTCTATTTTCTCAGTGGAAACGTTTCGCTCCTTATCCAAGAAGCTTCTTCAGATCACTGATTCTTCTGATCACTGAAGAAGCTTCTTGGATAAGGAACGAAACGTTTCCACTGAGAAAATAGAAATCCAGTTGACATGATTCAAGCTACAGACTGTTCCACCTGGATGACTGAGAACCTTCATCGACATTTTGGCCACATAATGAGAAGACAGGATACCCTGGAGAAGAAGATGATGCTAGGGAAAGTGGAAGGCAAAAGGAAGAGGGGCCGACCAAGGGCAAGATGGATGGATGATATTCTGGAGGTGACGGACTCGACCATGGGGGAGCTGGGGGTGGCGATGGCCGACAGGAAGCTCTGGCGTGGGCTGGTCCATGAAGTCACGAAGAGTCGGAAGCGACTGAACGAATAAACAACAAGGCTCTATGAAATCTATTAAGAAATGCAGCATTTAGATTCTAGAGAGGACAAATGAAGGACAAGTTATGAATGGCTGCATAGCATTTATTTACCTGTTGTGATGAGTTTTGAAAACTTGCAGTGTGAACCCAAGATCAGCCATTGGTCACTTACAGCCTGGTCTCTACCGATTAATTAAAAAAAACCCCTACATTTTAAAAAAAAATAGGCAGCCAGGAAGGAAAGTCACTTTTCGATTTATTATTTGATGAAATACCTTTCATATGAAACGGATATTTTATTGAAGCAAAAAGGTTTGGCTTCAAAGCAGAATGTGCACATTTTAGCCTCACCAATTTGCATTTCATTAAATGCTGCAGTCACATTTTTTTGCAACAGCGAAGACCTCATAGAAGCAGACCTATGAGCAGTGGACCTCATAGACAGTCCACACAATACTTTTGCAAAATCTAAGCTAACAGCTGGGGACTTGTGAACTAAAGGAACTGAAAAACCATGAAGGCTTGTGATGTTTTAATATATCTACTGTATGTATTATTTTGGTATCTAAATGAAAGCTGAACTCTTGAGAATGCTGGGTCAATTCTCTTTCTGGAGTTTGACAGTGATACATAAATTCCATTGGATCAAGGTTTGCACATCTCGCTAAATGCATTTGTTTTATTTTTTTTAAAAAAATCATTTTATTATTCAAGTGGTTGCTAATAGCACTGTTTTTTAAAAAGCTGCAGCTTTTGTCTTCCTTAGTAGGGGACAGTACAACACTTACAGTACACTCTTCTTTTCCATTTTATACCTCTGTCTACAGATTTTTTTAAAGGCCACAGTCAAACACAATTGGAGGGGGGGAGTTAAAGGATGTACAACATAAATATCCTCCTTAAAAAGGTAAAGGTTCCCCCCGCACATTTGTGCAGTCGTGTCCGACTCTAGGGGCCGGTGCTCATCTCCGTTTCTTAGCCAAAGAGCCAGCATTGTCCGAAGACACTTCCACGGTCATGTGGCCACATGACACGCGTGGAACGCTGTTACCATCCCACCAAAGTGGTACCTATTCATCTACTTGCATTTGCATGCTTTCAAATTGCTAGGTTGGCAAGAGCTGGGGCGAGTGCAGGAGCTCACTCCGTCATGTGTGGCTAGGGATTCGAACCTCTGAACTTGCGATCTTCCGATTGACAAGCCTGGCGTCTTACCCGCTGAGCCACCATGCTCAGCGGGTAAGACCATGCTCATCCTCCTAAAGACGACTCCAAAAATTCCAATCCATCTGCCTTTAATTTTTCGTTTAGTTTTTAAGGTACGCAGCAGCATTGCATCCCAGTACGTCTACCATGTCACCCCAGGAATTGATGGTTGCCTGGACTATCATCTGTGGTCATCTGAAGAGCTAACCCAAACCCTGCTAGAAATGAAAAACAACAATATCTATTCTTTCAAGAACAGTTTTATACATTTTATACAGATCAGCGCAGTGTATTGCATGAGCTGTTTTTTCATTAGCAGTATTATTAGATAGATAGATGACAGACAGACTATTAGATACATAAAAAGTGTATATGAGCCATGGAAAACCACCAAGGATGTACTTATGGCTCATGTACACTTTTTATGTATCTAATGAATAGTCTATCTATCTGACTACTAAGAGTCAGCACCAACTTGATGGCACATAATCAATAAATGGTCATGTGAGCACCTAATTTACCACCGTAGGCTATCAGAATAGACTCCATGCCAAAGAGGACAACTTGCATATCATTGCAGCCCTCTAAAGACTGGGATTTTTTAATTTTCTCATCCAAATTAGAATGGAATCTGAGTATTTTTATTGTTACAAGTATATGAAAGTTTCATCTCCCTTTTTTCATCCCAGCTCATTCCTCTACCGACTATTTTATATTCCTAGGGAGAATAAGTCTCAATACCTGTATGTCTTCCTCTTTTTCAGGAAGTGGTCCATGATGCATCACAAGTTGTCTGAAAGTTCTGTCTCCATGTTCATAAAATCTCTGGGTTAGCTCATAGGTATAATCATGCAAATTCTGAAGCTCAGCCTGTTCTTCTCCTTCCATCTACATGGCAAGGTCAGAAGTTGGAAACAAGCAGAGTGGAGCATATTGCAAGTAAAAGTGAAAGAGTTTGAACAACAGTTGAGATCGGAAGAGAGTGAGAGAGAAGAGATCACAACTAAGTAAAACTCAAACAGTTAATACAAAATGAGGTTGCTATATTGTAGGGATGTGTGAAATGTTGCAAGCTTGAAAGACCTGGTTTTGAGTGGTCTGTGCCAGAATTGAAACATGTGCTTGGATGTTTTGCTCCATACACAGAATGAAATGGGCAGAATTGGGGTGGGGTGGGAGGTAAGAGGGGGAAATGCTGTCTCCAAGGGAACTCCTCAGCCTTAGTATGCATAGTGGGAAAGAAAGGTGCTGGGACCTTGTTCCGTACTACTGAGATCATTGCAGTAAAGAACAGGTGGGGAGGCCAGTTTATTGGTAGTAGTGATAGCTGAGCAGAGGGATGGGATGGAAGGCACTGGGAAGTTGTGGGACAGGCAGGCTGGTGCACAGGCCATTTGGAGGAGGAGGAGTTGGAGGAGAGAGAGGGGAAGATGCATTTATGGCTTTCAGTTACCAGAGCTTCTTTAAGGGAAAGAGATTCTTCTTAAGGCAGTCGTGAACTCATTTGAGATATCAGCTGCCACAAGAACAGTCTCATTCACTAAAAGAAGCAAGGTGGATAGAAGCTATCCCTTAGTACATTAATCAAAGAAAGCTCCAACTTGGCAAGCGACTATTTTAACCAATGAAGCAAAGAATTAATGCTATATTTGGGTGGGGTACAGTGATTCCTCTGGCTTTGCTGCAATGTTCTTAGAACAGAGAAGATATTTAAAGACTGTTTTTCCTTCTGACAGTGAGGGATCGTTTGAAATGGCAGGCTGATAAATCAGCTGAAATATGACAGGTTTTTCTACTTGTTTTATGTATCTACTGCACCAAACTTTCAATGAAACAATGTCAGGGGGCCAAGTTATTCACCTATCTCCAATTGTTACTAGCTGTCCTACAAGATCCAACAGGGTAGGCATGCTTCAAGTCCCCTCTATGAAACAGTGCCATGTGGCGGGATCCAGGAGGTGTGCCTTCTCTGTCATGCCACCTGCCCTATGGAACAGCTTATCCCCTGATTTTCAGATGGCTGTGACACTGCAGCTTTGCCAAACCTTAAAAACCCAGTTCTTTTCTCAGGCATTGGCCCAGGATCATGGATCAGTCTGTTTCACAATGGTTATGAATATGATCGTGGTTGGACTCAGCGGTATTATGTTTTCTGTTATTTTTTATTAGTGTTGGTTACTTTTTGTTTTTCTGGTTTAATCACGTGTTAGCCATCCAGAGTTGCAATCCGAAAGTCAAGCAGCAATATAAGTTTAAATATAGGACATTGTAATTATTTTGTAGCTCAGCTGTGTTAAATGTGTTCATTTTAATATCTGTTTACTTGTTACCACCTTGAATGCCATCTTTTGGTGGAAAAGTGAAAAATAAACTCAATAAATCATTAACGCCTGTACCATTATCAAGTGACACCCTGCACATATCATTCTTTTTGGGGTACTGCTTATGTTAAGAAAGTTTCAGCCAGAGTCTTTAGGGGATAACTTGCAGAAGGAGCTCCTCACCTTCTTGTCTTCCAAATATTCAACATCTGCAGTGTTGTAGCCATCTCTGTGCCCTCGTCTCAAAACTCTAAACCTCCTCTTGCCTATAGTGTCCACTAGTGATCGTCCATCAGGAAAAAATGCTATTTTCTGAATCTCCAGCATGCAGCCATAGTCAGCAAAGCTGAAAAGAAGAGACAAGCCTATTGATATAGGACAGAGGGAACATTCATGTTTACAGTCCATCTTTTCAAGTTCTGGTGCATTATGTAACCTGTGGAGTACTACTGTGCAAATGCTCTGAGTTGAATGGCTTGGGATATGGGGACCCAAACTCAAAAAGAATAAAATCTAAATTTAATTAACATAAAATGACATGTAAGTCACTGAAGCTATAGGTAGTCCTCACTTAAAGACCATTCATTTAGTGACAGTTTGGACTTACGATGGTGCTGGAAAAACCGACTTACGACTGGTACTCGCACTCATGACGGTCACAGCATCCCTACGGTCACGTAATCACAATTTGGGTGCTTGGCAACTGGTTCACATTTATGACCGTCGCAGCGTCCTGCAGTCATGTGATTGTCGTTTTCGACCTTCCCAGCCAGCTTCCAGCAAGCAAAATCAATGGGGAACCACATGATTTGCTTAATGACCACAAGGTTCACTTAATGACCATGGTGATTCGCTTAACAACCGCCACAAAAAAGGTCATAAAATCAAGTCGGATTCACTTAATGACCAATTCGCTTAGCAACCAAAATTCCGACACAATTGTGGTCGTTAAGCGAGGACTACCTGTATTCAGTATTATTACATGTAGTTATTAAGTGTTTGTTACATCATATTAAAAATGACAAATGTCTGGCAATTTCTAGAAAGGTCATGGTGGTTGGACCCAAGAGTTGTGGGGGAAAGGACATAATCCTGAAGCTGCAGGTAGCAATACATTAGATCAGTGAATTACCAATCCCATTTTCAAATCATATGAGTTATTAAAAAAGGAGTTTTGTTTATCTAGAACTGCTGAATGGCAGCATATTCAATAAAGATATCTTTTGACTTAACAATTTAGTCCAGACATATTAATCCTGAAGCTGCAGGTAGCAGTACATTAGATCAGCGAATTACCAATCCCATTTTCAAATCATATGAGTTATTAAAAAAGGAGTTTTGTTTATCTAGAACTGCTGAATGGCAGTATATTCAATAAAGATATCTTTTGACTTAACAATTTAGTCCAGACATATTAATAGCATCTAAAATCCTGAGTTACTATCAGCACCAAAATGCATTCTGGTGGTTAAAGTGGATTCTGGTTAAGTGGACATTCTTTGCAAGAATTTTGGAATTAGAAAGTTAGAAAAACCCCTATTAACAAATCAGTGGTTAAGAGTCTTAAAGAATATCTTAAAACAAGATGAATTCAACAAAATATTTTTAATGTTTACTGGACATCTTAAAGAAAGTTTTAAAAGGAATAGCTGTCAACTTTGTTATACTGGACGTATAAAATTATCTGCATAAGATATTGGCAGACCCACAATCATCCCATTCTGGTTTACTATTCTTACATTCGTTAATATGCTTTTGGGAAGAGTAACAGGGTTTAAAGATGTGCATATGATTCTGAATTAAGTACAGAAATTTGAGTATTTCATTACAGGCAGTCCTTGACCTACAACCATTCGGTCAGCAACTGTTCCAAGTTATGACGGCGCTGAACAAATAGTGTTATGATCGGCCCTCGGAGTTCCAGAAAGTCAATGGGGAAGCTGGCAGGGAAGGTCGCAAGTCGCTGGGGTAAGTCTCCCCCACCTGCACACCCTCACCCAGCCCCTCTGCGCTTGTGCTGCACCGGCCACTTGCGCATCCCCGCATCCCCACCCCGACCTGCGCTGTACCCCCACTCTCTCTCACCATTCCCAACCTGCACCTCTCACACACACCCTCCCACACCTCTTGCACACACCCTCACCCCCTTGCGCACCCTCCCCAACCCTCCCCCACACACCCCCTCACTCCCTTCCCCGCCTGGCAGCAGCCACTTCCCTGCCTGCTGGCCTGGGATTTGCAACTTCCTGCTGGCTTACCCACTGACTTTGGTTGTGGGAAGCTGGCAGGACGTTGTCTCGCCTAATGACCATAGGTAAAGGTAAAGGTTCCCCCCACACAGTTGTGCAGTCGTGTCCGACTCTAGGGGCCGGTGCTCATCTCCGTTTGTTAGCCGAAGAGCCAGCGTTGTCCGAAGACGCTTCCATGGTCATGTGGCCGCATGATGCACGCAGAACGCTGTTACCTACCCACCGAAGTGGTACCTATTCATCTACTTGCATTTGCATGCTTTCAAATTGCTAGGTTGGCAAGAGCTGGAGCTAGTGCGGGTGCTCACTTCGCATGCAGGGCTAGGGATTCGAACCTCCAAACTTGCGATCTTCCGATCGACAAGCCTGGCGTCTTACCCACTGAGCCACCACGCCCCTCTAATGACCATGGGATTCAGTTAACTACAGCAACCACGACTGCAGGGATTGCCATCGCTAAGCGATGAGGTTGCGCTTTTCGACCGCATTGCTTAGCGACGGAAATTCCGGTCCCAATTGCCATAGTTAAGTCGAGGAGTACCTGTATTTGAAGACTTATGGCTCCATCAAGAATAGGGCGTAGCAAAAATGATTACTCTGTTATGATGGGAAGGCAGTGCCATCCTGTATTTACAGTCAATAGCTGTTTTCTATGTGTATAATATTTGTTTCTATTTTTTTCTTTTCCCCTTATTCTGTATAATTAAAGCAAAATTAAAATAGTAGTCAAAGAAGTGACTTCAGCAAAGCTTTTGAACTTCTTTGCAAAGGTGTAAATTATATGGTGCTAAGTAAGAAAGAAAAGATGGTTTGGTGGGTAGCTTTCATGCAGCTGGATTACCACTGTATGTCACCCAAAATGGGTAACTCAGTTACTCAAGACCAACAAAGCTGCCCTGATATATAAATTCAGTCATTATCAAATACTGGGATATCTTTCTAGTAGAGATTCCCTTTCATTTGTGTCGCATTTGACTCTGGCATTTGACCCACAAGAAAAACTTCCTTCTATCTTTTAGATTTTACATTTACCATGTACCCAGCAAACATATATAAAGAACACACTCTTAACATATTTCCACATACGTTCCACATAACATATCCATGGGATGAGATATCATCAATATGCTGATGATACTCAGTTATACATCTCTGTCCCGGGTGAGGTAAGTGATGCTGTGACTGCCCTTTCTCGGTGCCTGGGGGCTGTAGGGGCCTGGATGGGGTCCAACAGGCTTCAGCTGAACCCTGGTAAGACGGAGTGGCTGTGGATTAATGGCTCTTCCCTGTCTGGGACATTATCATCTTTGGTTCTGGATGGGGTTGCACTGCCCCAGACAGATCCAGTACGGAATCTGGGTGTCCTCCTGGACTCACGACTCCTGCTCAAAGAGCAGGTGGCAGTCGTGGCCAGAAGGGCCTTTGCACAACTCCGTGTTGTGCGCCAGTTACGCCCGTTCCTGGATCAAGAGGCCCTTCGAACAGTCAGTCATGCCTTTGTTACCTCCCATATAGACTACTGCAATGCGCTCTACATGGGGCTACCCTTGAAGAGTATCTGGAAGGTTCAGCTGGTCCAGAATGCAGCTGCATGGGCCATTGCTGGTGCCCCTAGATCGGCACACATAACACCTTTGTTACGTGAGCTGCATTGGGTACCAGTGTGCTTCCGGGTCCAATTCAAGGTGTTGGTTATCACCTTTAAAGCCCTACATGGCATGGGGACAGGTTACCTGAGGGACCGCCTCGTCCCCAATACATCTACCCGTCCCACCCATTCATGCAGAGAGGGCATGCTACAGACCCCATCTACAAGAGAGTTCCATCTGGCGGGGTCCAGGAGGCGTGCCTTCTCTGCAGTAGCTCCCGCCCTGTGGAACATCTTGCCCCCCGGAGGTGAGATTAGCCCCTTTACTCCTGACCTTCCGGAGGAACCTGAAAACTTAGTTCTGCCGCCTTGCTTGGGGCCAAGGAAGAAATAGTCACTCTTGGGGATGGCTAATACCTTAGAGAGCCCCTCTCCTACATCAGATTGAGTTAGATCTTTTTACTATTCTTGCCTCTTGGATTTTAATCTTGTTTTAAAACTTAGTATTTTTATATTGTATATATATTTTATACTTCTTGTTTTTATTATTTTGTTGTAAACCGACCAGAGTCCCTCCGGTGGAGGGAGATGGGCGGTGATAGAAGTTTAATTAATAAATAAATAAATATTTCTGGGACTCCTGCATGGTCCCAAATAATCACACTTTCAACCAGATGCACAC
Source organism: Charina bottae (assembly GCA_023362775.1). Lineage (NCBI taxonomy): Eukaryota > Metazoa > Chordata > Lepidosauria > Squamata > Charinaidae > Charina > Charina bottae. The sequence continues at coordinate 87,177,769 of JALMGJ010000002.1, read as the reverse complement.
GTTCCCTCCATTTACAATGCGAACACACAGAACACTGCGACAGAGCTGGCATAGTGAACAATATCAAGGGAAAGACCATGTGATCATCCCTACTCTATCTGCCACACATAAGCCCTAAGTGCAGACTAACATATGAGGAAGACTTCAGTAAAGGACAGGTCAATATCCATTCATCTATTTGCTTATTTAGATTCTGATTATGGTCCTGATCATAGGCACCTATCAAATAAAGCTGATTTGCAACTTGATCTTTATGAAGTTCAGTGGAGTTTTTTTTTTCACTTCTCTAAAATCTAAGTTTCGTAGGAGAGGAAGAGGACCAGAACATTCAGTTACAATCAGAGGATGACATTCTGCCTCCCAATACCAAGTAGAACCCATGTATATAATTCCAGAAAACAAAATTTAAATGTATTCATTTCAGTATATTCCAACTACTGACCCAACCAACCCAAAATTGTGGGATTCAACCTCCACTGAAACCTGAAGTTTAAAAAAGTCACAGCCTTGGTCTTCCATGCCACTTACCTTTTCCCATTTTCATACATGCACATGCCAAACATCTTTGTGCCAGTCTCCTGACATCTTCGCATCATGAGTCGATAGCGAGGTTCAAACACATGAAGGGGACACACAATACCTGGAAATGACATGGTACACACAAAGATGGGGATATTCTTGTTTAGGCTGTAAAAGAAAGGAGAAAAAGAGCATGATCCACAAATGGACTGTCTGTAGGAGCTGGAAAAATCAACAGGAGGATTTTATAGTAGAATATACCACTAGATACTTTTTGTGCATGCATACAAGGATACATAGGTGAAGCCTCCATGATTGCTCAGAAAGATAAAGCTGCATGTGGACTATTGAACTTACCAAAGAGCCACATATTTATTTATTAGATTTATACCCCCTCTTTCCTCCATGAACTTTAGAGAACCACCAAAAGTTGTGTTCTATAAACCCACTATCTAGTCCATCTGTCCCACCCAGCATTGCTATGGACATTCATCAACACTTGGACCCTACAGTGATAGAAAGAGAACTGCATTTCTCTGAATAGGTTTATTCAACACTGCAGGTACTTCTGGAATGGGATGTAGGGAGAGTGGTTGGTGGCTACAATGCCATCAGAGCCCTGATGTCAGATTAAGGAAGACAGAGAGAGAAAAAGGCTTGAAAACATGATGATGTTTTAATGCACACATTATGGAGCAAGGGTGGCCAAGGGATAAACAAATAACATTTGGTCACTATGGAAAGATTGTGGGTTATCTAAAGCAGGGGTACCCAACATTTTTGGCACCAGGGACCGATTTCGTGGAAGACAATTTTTCCACGGACCGGGGGGGGGGCGGGGTTTGCAGACGGGAGCCAATTATGCGAACCAGGGGGCGGGGTTTGCAGGTGGGAGCCAATTGCACGGACCGGGGGGCGGGGTTCGGAGACCGGCATGGCGGCCTGGTTCCTAACAGGCCACGGACCGGGACCGGTCTGCGGACCGGGGGTTGGGGACCCCTGATCTAAAGCTTGCCTTGTACAGGTGTATGCATGTATACATACAGAGAGAGACAAACGCAGGTTTTTTAAATGCTGGAAAATGCTGGAAATGCTAAAAGTGCTAGGGAAGATCATTAATTATTTAAGGAATGAACAGCAATAAAGGGAACTGAAGTTAGGGAAACCAGATCATCTTGCTAACACAGGCCCAGAAGCAATCTTCCTGACTATAACAAGCTTAATTCTAAGAAGAATTGGATAGAACTGTAAAAAAATATACTTTCCAATTACTGTAAAATAACTTTCCTGCGTCCAAGATTTTACACATAGAACATGCATCCAAAAGGTTCATATTTACTTTGAAAGTTCTACCATTTCAGCTTGGTGGACCAGTTTCCTTTCTGCCAGTTGTGAAGGGAAGACTGCTGTCATTAACTCTTCAAGCAGAATGGTAGTATTGTATTTTCCAGCTCTCAGGTACTGGAAGGAATCAAACATTCATAATTATATCACCTTAAATATTTACATGTTACACATATTTACACATACATTGTGTATATTTTAGTCCCACAAATCACAAGTTTTGCAGAATGGAAAGCCAAAAGCACTCAGCAGAAGACACTCCACTCCCAGAGTCCCTCTTCTGGGCCTGGCCAGTTTTCAAGAGCATAGAAGGATCAAGTTCATATTCTGCAGTTTTTCCAAAATCCGGTTCCAAATTGCACAGAATTGAAATCCCCATTCAACAATGTATCTATTCAAAGAATAAACCTGTGGCTCAGGTCACCCACACAAGGCATTTGTTAATATTTTCCTGTGGAATGGAAACAGGTTTCCATTTCATTCATCCCACCCTTAGTACCTTTCAATATTTGATGTTCACTACCTGATGCCTAATGCAAAAATCATGCCTGGCAATAATTAGTAAATGCATTTGATTTAGCACTTGGTGAGGAGCTTGACATTTTTTTATGAGATGATCTTGACTACTATGGCTAACTCTTATGACTTATACATCATCATTCTGGCTGCTGAAGCTATTACTGTTGTAATATTTGTACCTGCCAAGAGATGTGCTTTCATACACATCAGAAACACAGAAACCCTATCTTAATCAAGGCCACTTATATTACAAAAAAAAAAAAAATCCCAGTCAATAGTGAAAGTCAAGGATAAAGAGCATTCTTGCCAACTTGCAAATCGAAAATCTGCAATACCTCTGGCCCAATTTAGTATCCTTCAGATGCATTGGGACTTCAGAGCTGGTTTACCATTATCTTTTTCTTGATTACATAAGCAAAAGCATCCAGCAGTTGAAGGCAAATAACAGAAACTTGTGTCTTTCTTTTCCTCTTACCTCTCGTAGGCTTTGCTTGCAAAGAGGGCAGTTGGGTCGATGGTCCAGGCAACGCTCCATACACTCTTTGCAGAAAGTGTGGCCACATGGTGTGGTCACAGGCTCATAGAACATACTGCAGAGAAAGAGACCATCTCTCATTGGGCACAGTTTAACTTAAAATACCCCATGACACACTCATTAGCAAGCTACTTAAGTATGGGATGGATGGTCTGTCTATTCGGTGGTCCACAGCTGGCTTGGAAATAGCATTCAAAGAATGCTTATCAATAGTTCTGACTCAAACTGAAGTAAGGTATCGAGTGGGATGCCACAAAGTTTGGCTCTGGGCCCAGTACTTTCTAACAGTTTCATTAATGATTTGGAAAGAGGGAATGCTTATTACATTTGCAGACAATACAAAACAGGGTGGGAAAGCTGATACCCAACAGGACAGCAATACAATACAATGGTAGGAGATTGTGCCTTCAGTCTTTCAGTCCTCCAAGTGCTGCAAAACAAGGAGACTTGGGGTCATAGGCATCCTTCTCTTCTCCAGGGCATACTCTGTATAAAACACTCATTTTTCTTAGTACGAATTACAAAATACGAAGTTCTCAGACAAGGATGGAGGATCTTGGTATGGTTTTTTACGAAGATGAGAATGAGAAAGATTAGAACATGAAAAAGACAAGGATAAAGGTGGCGATTCTGAACATAGAGTAGTAACCTGTGTAAGCACTAACATAAATGAGCAAACAGGGAGGACCACCAGGAGTCTGACAAGAGAGTTCAACTGAAGAGAGATGAGGCAGAAGAAAGAGGCTGAGTCAAGGAGAGGGAGAGATGGTTGACTGCTGCTGTTGCTGCTGAGTGCTGCCAATTGCCCACTGGGGGTGACTAGAGCTTTGCTCCCTGCTGACCTAGTAGAGGCAGCCTCAGGGAGACGTATCAGGAGGCCAGCTCCCAGCACATGAGCTCACTGAGAGGACAAACAAGGAGAGCAAACTCCAGAGTTTGCTGGAGGAGGTTAAGGCAGAGACACTTATATTTTTTGTTTGCTTGCTCATCAGAAGAACATCGAGTTGGAGAAGACTGCTCTCAAGACTTGTTGTCCCTCCCTGAACATGACACATATACTTGCCAATGCAGGCCGATTGCTGCTGTCCTGAAGGAAAAAAAGATGAAGAGATCGGAGATAACAATGCCCCTCCTCCAGCTTACTGGAGAAGCTGAAGAATTCTTGAAACAGATACAGAAAGCACTTGCAGCACATCGATGGTACTAAGAAACCCCCAGAAGACAGGAAGCCAGGCAGAGGGGATGGAGAGGTCAAGGAAGAGGACACCAGAGCTGAAGCCTGTGAAGAAGCTATTGTATTTCCTGGAGCTCTGGAACAGATGCTAAGGTCTCCCCATTCATAATGTTTCTGGACCCCTGGATGAAAAGCAGCTGCCATAAGCCTTAGGGAGTAAGGAAGAAGAGTCTGTAGACTGTGCCCCTACCCTAAAGAAAATGAAGCAAAAGGTGGTGGTAACCAAAGGTTCTCTACTAAGAGAAACCAAAGCAGCAATCTGTTAGCCAGATTGTCTCTCAAGAAAAATACGTTCAAAGTTCAAAAACTTTTACCCAGCAGCTCTTATTACTACACTGTTAATTAACTGACCGTATACAAAGAGAACATTCCAAGTCTGATGTAGTCAGGAAGCCCGTGAAGTCTGGATAATAGCCCGCAGTAGATTTTGTATCTGGTGATCTAGTTCCTGATGTATCTGGTGATGCATCCTCCTCCAAATCTGGTTCATAAAGGAAAGAGCAAAAGACAGATTATGAACATCACACACTGACCATCTTCTCACTGACTCCCACTTTGGTTATTTTTATCGCCTTTGCTTTGTGGGAGGTAAAGACCTGGGCAGACCAAGTCACATACCTGCAAGAAGGAACTCTGCTATTTTGTGGGGTCCCCCCTTAAATAGACTTAAGACCAAGGGACTACTATGGTGTTATGCCAAGTGGCAATTGATTTTACATCAGCACTGGCCACTTACATCTGTTTTGGGCTTTACTCCTACAGCACAGAGAAGTTAGTTTAAGCCTGTAATCCTTTTCAGTGGTGAAAGAAAGAGAAGCAGAGTCTTTCAGCCATTGCCTTCATCTTTTATACCCCCTCCTGTCTCCAAGTCCAATCCACAAAATTTCCAGTCAGACTGTAAATTAAAATTGGAAATAACTGTAGAATAAAATATTGTTCTATTCTCTAGTAACAACAGAAATGGAGCAAACATATCCTGGTTCATTAATCCCTACTCTGGTCACCACCTGCTGCAGATTCAGATGGTACTATTATATTCATCTCCAGCTTGGGCCCCCAACCCATAAGAAAGATCCAGTATGTACTTGGTTTGACCCTGCAGGACTCTTCTGTAAATCATGCTGGACAGAGTGTGATGCATCTGACATAATTTTAACATTAAACTGGGCTGCCCTTCTCTACCCTATCATTTGATAATCAGGGCCCTATTGATCTACAACAGGCGTGATCCCTTGGGGCTTCTTGTTACAGAATTCAGCCTTGAGAGCAGTCATGTGATTCTACAAACGTCAATGGTTATGGGAGCATGATCAAGGAACCTGCTTCAGGTGGTACTACTGGGGTTGGGTGGCAGAGAGGCAGTCAGTGATCAAATGATGGAGCAAGGTTTTTCAAGCACTGGGCCAACTAATTTATCGCAATAAGGGCATCAATTATTTCTCCCAGGCAGAGACAAGAAGCTTATCAAAAAAAAAACATAGACTTGTAAACATTTATTGACATTATCACCTTCTTCTTCATTTGCAGAAAAGTCTGATCTGGACTTCTTCCTCATCCGTTGTGACATGGGAAGTGCTGCCTGGCTGTGACCAGACATAGCTTCTTCCAGCCAAATTTCTTTTTGTTTCTTCATATCCTATTTAATAAAGGAAAGTAAGATGCTAAACACCAGACCAAGGGTCACAACTATAGATGGGAAAACAAAAGAAAAGAAAAAGACAACACAGCATACTCCCAAACTGTATTTTACACATGCACACGTATTATTTCTTGATACAGCTGTACAGTATGACACCTTCTCTGGATACCATTTTTACTTACCATCTCCAATGAAGTGCGATCACACCTAAAAAAGGGAGTTGTATAAAACTTGTATCAAATTTCTTACACTGGAAATTGTCAGATACTGTATGTACTGGTCCACATATTGTACACAAACTTACATTGGAAATTGTCAGATGGTACTGATCCACACATTGTACACAAACATAAAGTATCAAGGTCAATGAACTCATAAAGAATATACAACTGAAACATCCGTTGCTTGTACAATTTGGGCCTGATGTACTAGCTGAACTTCCTAAACTATCACTATCGCTGGAAAAACTTGTTGGAGTTCCTAAACAAAGTTCAGTTTTATTCACAACTGAAAAATTGTACAAAACTAGATAAGGGTAACTTGCATGCAATTTGGATTAAGGAGTTGCAATATCTGTTTTATCAAACCACTGGGTTAAGGCTTTAACTAATTTATAATTTAGACTCATAGGTTTGGGGCCTTTTCTACCTTATAACCACTTTGGTTTAAAATTCATAGGGTTGTAAATTGTGCACTCAGAAAATAAGGGCACAATGAATGTGATGTTGAATTATAGCCTGAAAATCTGGAACTGATCAAAAATTGAAGATTTTTTTATTTGAATTGGATTTAGTGTTTATGGGCAGCAGCTAAAAAGATTGTTGTACTCTAGTAGAAAGTCTCTAATGAACCCAACTTAAAATCCTGGCTGAAGGATATGCTTACACTTTCTACATATAAGTTTATTTTTTTACCAGCTCTGTAAGAACTCTGATCAACATGATTTTGTGTGATCAAGATTTAATTTGTTATTTAAGACCTGGTGCTGTTGTATATTTGATTGTTCTAATCTCCATTAACTTATTTTTTAACTATTAGTTCTTCCTTTGCTATTATTGTTATATTGTTTTTCCTACACTTTAGTTATTTCCCGATTTATCTTTGCTTTGTCTGTAGCCATGCATTATGATACTTAATGTTTACATTTTAACTCTTGTATTGTTTTATTATTATAGATTAAAAGCAGATATTGCTTAAAAGTAAGAGAGTTAGTACAGCTCTGTGAAAGATAAGACAGGCTTCCCCAATCCCAACAAATGTTTGTAAGTAGGGTTTTTTTTGTGTGATTGAATGTGCAAGAACTTCTACAAGTGAGAAAACTAGAGGTGAGTGAACAGTCCTGACGTGGTTAGACACATGGAAGGGTCCCTGTGAAAACCCTTCACCAATGGTCCATTATATACATATTTTTACACCATCTCTAAATTTGTCACGGGTTCTTTTGTACCCAAGGTTGTTTATTCAGACTCAAACAAAGGTCCCCCAATAAAGCATTGCACACACAAAGATTTCAGATCTCCCCTTATATGTTTGGGGGTATTTTTTTTACTTGAAACAACTATTTACAGTATAAAAGTGTTTTCTATGTGAGTAACTACGATCCTAACTTCTAACTATCTAATCTATATTCCTAATAGACTTATACTATTTAACTATTTCTATCCTTATCCTTATCTAATACATGTATGCAACTCACTATGCTTATATTACTATTACTACTATAAACTACCGCTGCTGCTACTTTATCTAGTACAGAGCTCCTTTAAGAGGGCAGCTTTACACATTTGCCCCTCTCCAGACGTTTGCTGCAAGACTTTTCTTCTGCTTGTCTTTTCCTCTGGACTATCCAAGTCTCTGTGGGAATCAAATGCCTTTTTGCTGTCTTTGGTTGCTTTATTTCTCTGTTCTAGCTGCCAGCTGAAAAATCCAAACACACACCAGCTCTCCACCTCATCCTGCTCTCTCTCCTCCTCCTCCTTCCCCAGCTGTTCCAAATGATGCCTTTTATCTGCCGCACTGCTGTTCCAATGCTGATAGAAGGTTTCAAGTAGAGGGGAAGAAGACAATCACAGGTGCCTGTAATGTTCCTGTTCTGTTCAGAGTATGACCACCAGAACTTGATAGAAATAGTTTTATTATATAAAAACTATTTACAAGTATAAGTCCATCAATACAACTGAAGAGTACTGGATCAACTGGATGCGCTTGGAGGTAGGCAGCTATGCAGTAACACAACTAAAGTTCAGCAACAAGTAGAACAACAGTTCTGCATCAAGCTGCTAGGTAGATAACGTTGACTAGAAGACTCGAGGTTAGTTCTTGGATTACTGGGATCAATGCTGACAAGGCTGTACTAAGCCTCTGGAACTAGGATTGCAGGATAGAAGGGATGAGGTTCTTCTGAATTCTCAGGATAACTGGACTGGATTCTCTGGACAGTCTGGATTCTCTAAAGGATTGGACTGGAACTGCAAGGCAGACTGGACTGGTTCCTCTGGGACACTGGACTGGAACTGCAAGGCAGACTGGACTGGTTCCTCTGGGACACTGGACTGGAACTGCAAGGCAGACTGGACTGGAACCACAAGGAATGGAATGGGAGCTGCAAGGCAGACTAAACTACTATCACTAGGCAACGCTATCTGTAAGCCAGGCACAGCAGAGTACGATAAACTAGAAAGCTCAATGACAGAACATGGCGACCCGAGATTGATGCAACAAGACACACAGGGTTGAGCAAGGTACTTAGCTGTAGCGGCGAGACGTTGCCTTGCCAAGACTGGCGAACGCTATGAAGCTGTAGACACCCACTGACAAACACCCGAAATGACTGGAGCTCTCCCGCTGGGGCTTTCTGAGAAATTACGAGCTAACGTTCCGACCCCTAATGATGCTGAAGCGATCTGGGCTTCTGTTGCACCTGGGGTCAATTCAGAAATGAGTTGAAGATCTGACTCCAATTCTGCAGTGGTGACAGGACAGGACTTCAAAGACGAATCTGGCTGGACTTCTCCTGAAGACGCTGTTAGGTCAGTAGAACGTTTGTCTCTGGCGATCGGGTGCTTGCTCTTTCGTCCTTTTATCCTGTTTTCGGTGCGCCTTCTCTCCTTGGGAGCCAATTGAGACTCGCTCTGTTTGGCGCGCTTATCTGCCCGCCTCTCTCTCGCACTGATTGGTGCTGAACTAGGAAGTAAGTCAGGAGCACCAATCGGCTTCTCATGATTCTCCAGCGCTGCTGGGTCATCCCCAGGTCCGGACTCCTGCACCTGTTCATCACGAGACTGATCACGAGCATTGCACTTTTGAACCTGCACCTGTTCATCACGAGTTCTTGTCGGTTGCTGCCTGAGGTAAGTTTCGTTTCTCTGATCAGTTTTGTTTTCCTCTAACTCTGAGTCAGAGTCAAGCTGGACTCTGACAGTTCCTTACAGCCTGTTCTTTCACATAAGGCACCATCCCATATGGCTTACCTGTAGGGGTTCTCCTTCAGAAGTCCCAAGAAAAGTCAACTGTTCCCCTGAATTAGAACCTTCCAAGTTCTGACTAGCATTGCTCTTCAACTCCACAACAGTACCGGGAATAGGGGAGGCATCATTCATGAGAATCTGCAACAGCAAGATTTTACATTAGTTCATTTTGAAAGAGAAACTTCACAGTAGAATCTGGCTTCTGAGCAGTCTGCATGGCTCATGTCTCTCGGTTAAATATGAAGCTAGTCAGATAAAGGCTTCACGTTCTTCATGCTATACTTGAAGACAAGACTTCAAGTCAGTGTGATTTTTTTTTAAAAAAAATCTTCTCCTTTTCACCAGACCAGTATTCCTCAATCTCAGAAACATTAAAATGTGTGGACTTCAACTCCCAGAATTCCCCAGCCAGCATGCTTAAAGTTGTTGAGATTGAGAAACACTGCACTACACAGGGAAATAATTTCCCACTCTTAACAATTCAGTAGCAACCTGCCTAACAATATATTTATTAGGGCTGAGCAGGGACCCATATTCTAAGGCCAAAATGTGATTCAGGCACACATGAACATGCACGTAACACCTGTCAGGAAAGTTGTAAACCAAATGTACCTTTTCCCATCATCACACAAAAGTGACAGGTAAACTGTGTGCAGCCACAGACATGTCAAATCATGTTTTGCCATTCAAATCTTAATTTCTGCATAGCTCTGAAATTATTATTTATATCACACATACATCAAAAGATTAGCCACCTCTCACAAGGCATAGCTGTATTATTGTCATACTATGGTAAAATACCATTATGGATATTTTTACAATCTCTGGAATATATTCATGGAAATGGCAATTTAATTTAAACAGAGATCTTTATTTTGTGGTTGTTCAAACAATATCTTCTATCTATGGCTGTTGTGGGTCTTCCGGGCTGTGTGGCCGTGTTCTGGAAGTTGTGGTTCCTAACGTTTCGCCAGCATCTGTGGCCAGCATCTTCAGAGGGCAGGAGCACAGACAGAAGCGAAATATCTTCTATCTCTTTAATCATAAAAACAGGGCCCAAGTTTCCAGATTGAGGTATTTTACTTGAAGTATTTCCATACCATCTTTCTGAAAACAAATAAAGCAACAGTACACTCTGTGACTATTAAAACAATAACACCCTTAACAATTCTCAAGCACAACATTAAAATACTTTTCTAAATAGAAACAGAGTGATACCCAATCGCAGCAGTACGAGTAGATGCAACTTTAGAAGCTCCATGATCTACAGCACAAGAATCTCATCTTCTTTTACTGAAATCTCAAAAACAAAACCGCTGGATCCTCCTATGTGAACCAATCAAACTTCCAACATTTAATCTGGAGGTGCTAGGTCATCCTAATGCATTCACCTTTTCTATCTCATATTGGGCAGCATGGAAACCGGAATTCAGCGTAAGGCAATGTTGAAACTGCAGCAGGGCTTCAGATTGTTTCCCAACTTCCAAGAGCACTTTCCCTTTTCTAAAAAAGCCCTGCAAAGAACAAAAGCACATTTTAGTGGCTTTCCTGAACCGTCATATGATTCTGCAGCTGCTGCAGACTGCTCTGCATAATGCCAAAGGCTGCCGGTTTAGCCCTCAGAGTAGACCAGGGCTTTCCAAAGTGCCGCCGCTGGCGACACACCCGGCGGCGGCAGCGGCGACGCGCGCGCACGGCAGCGGCGCGGGGGGGCGTGCGGCGGCGCGCGCATGCACGGCGGCGGCGCGGGGGGTGTGCGGCGGCGCGCGCATGGCGGCCGCCGTGCACGCGCGCGCCGCCGCTTCCGGGTGGTGTGGCGACACACCACGCTGTGTGTGGCGACACACTTTTGTGTCGCGACACACAGTTTGGAAAGCTCTGGAGTAGACTGTTTATGGACAACAGGCAGGCTGCTTCGGTCCTCCCATCATCTGTGCAATCACAGAGTCCACCAGCCATTTTCCCTATAGCCTACCTCGACATTTGTCCACTGGGCAACAGTGAAAGGTGTTGCTGGAACAGTGAAATGGCAGTTAGGAACAGGATCATTCCTCCCACCAACTTCCATAATCCCTGTGAAGCAAGAAAACTAAGAGCAGGAAAACTGTGATCTCAGTCAGAATACCTGTGAGAGAGAAGTCAAAGCCTCTTTCCCACCAGCGATTCTAGATGCATGTTGAGAATGGATGCAGTATGGAGTTAATGCACTTCCCGGTGCAAAAAAAGGATATTTAACAGAAGTATAGACTCTTCATCCATCTAGCTCAGAACTGTCTACACCAAGGATATGTAATGTCCAATGTGTTTGTTTGTATGCATGTGTATAACACACACAGACAAGAGAAAAAGAGACAGAGTTTCACTTAACAGCTTTATTTTGGATTATACAGATACTCAGCATGCCAGTTAGGTATAATGTCGGAATAGACCTGGGGAGACCCAGCTTCAAATCTCCCCCAACTTAAAAAGTTCGTGGAATGTTTTGGGCTAGTCTTCATCTCTCAGCCTAACCCAGGTTATTAAGTTGATTAGAAAATAAAATGGAGGGAAAATAAAACATATATGCTACCTTTGGTAGAGGAGAGGAAGGACACAAATGAAATAATGATATTTCAGTTTCTACATGTATTTATAACAAATGTATAACAAATGTATAGTGAATGAAAAAAAAATCCAAGTAATGCTCAAAAGAAAATCTGAAATGCCCATGTCAAACTATTTAGATTAAACAAGCAATTAAAAATCAGTTACAGTACTAGAAATAAAATAGAGAAAAAGAACAGACAGCCCCCCCCCCAAAAAAAAAAAAGTCTATTGAGCAGTGGTTTCAGCAGAACAGCAAGAGTGTAAATCACTTAAAGGTCTTGGTAAATAAAAATGCTGTAGCCATGCCTAAATGACAGCAGCATCAGTGTCACCTAAGTTTGCTTGCAGGGGACAGTTCCAAGAAAGGACACCATTCCTAGAAAAACACTTCCTAAGGTTCATTCTCCTGACACATAAGTACCTCTGATAAATCTTCCACAACTGTTTGTAACAAACAGATGGACATTTGAAGGACTCAGTTACCATGGTGCATCAACTGTTATCAACAATTGCACAGCCAACTGTCCCAAACTCATAGTCCAACCAATTAAAACTTTTTTTCAAAAAGGAAACATAACATCATTATATAGCTAAAAGCAAGCATTATATGGCTAATATAATATACAGTAAGCTAATATAATATAGCTATAGAGCATTATATAGCTAAAAGTAACACTTATCTACCATCAACAAAAAGATCTGGAACCAAAGAAATGCCTGATGTTCAGCCTCCCTCTGAGCTCAGTCAGATTGTCTTACTTCAGGTAAGAATCACCAGGAATTCCAGAGTCCCCTTTGTGGGGGGAGATGGGCGGTGATGTAAGTTGGAAAAATAAATAAATAAAAATAAATTCCCAAGGAATAAACTGGTTTATATCAATTGTTTATTTATTTATTGATAGCTATTTAGGAAAACTTCATGAACATGGTTGTCTCCCATATAGATTACTGCAACGCACTCTACATGGGGCTACCCTTGAAGAATATCCGGAAGCTACAGCCGGTGCAGAATGCGGCTGCACGGGCAGTTTTAGGTGCATCAAGATCAGTACATATAACACCTCTGCTCCGTGAGCTGCATTGGGTGCCAGTTTGCTTCCGGGTCCAATTCAAGGTGTTGGTCATCACCTTTAAAGCCCTACATGGCACGGGACCAGGTTATCTGAGGGACCGCCTCATCCCCATTACATCGTCCCGTCCCACCCGATCTTGCAGAGAGGGCATGCTGCGGACCCCTTCTATGAAAGAATTCCACCTAGCGGGGTCCCGGAGGCGAGCCTTCTCTGCAGCAGCACCTGCCCTATGGAACATCCTCCCACCAGGGATAAGACAGGCCCCCTCGCTCCTAGATTTCAGAAAAAAATTAACAACCTGGCTCTGTGATCTCGCCTGGGGCAAAAAGGAAAGCAATCAAGCTTGGGGATGGCTGATCCCCTAGTACCACCTTAAATATCTAAAATATTTTAAATATATTCAACGTCACTTTAGAACCATCTGCCTCTTGGATTTTACTGTATTTTTATTGTAATTTTATTGTATTGTATTTTTATTACTGTTTTTATTGTATTTTGTTGATATTGTGTTGTGAACCGCCCAGAGTCCCTCCTTGAGGGGGAGATGGGCGGTTATAGAAATTCAACAAATAAATAAATTCAACAAATAAACGTAGTCATTAAGCCCCTAAGAGTTGAGTATGACTCAAAGGAAACTTCATTTTTAGTCTCAACAAGTGGCGGCACCTGGCCAACCTACTCTGAGCACAGAACTTGGGAAGTTTAAAAAAAACACTGTAGAAGAAGATGAAGGGGTGGAGCATATTTACCAAAGCATTATGAAGCAGCTTCAATTTACGCAATGATGCAACTTCCTCACTTCCTTAACATGAAGAAAACCTATATACTACTAAAAATCTCATGTCTGATACTTTGTAACCTTTAACTGAGCAAAACACTGCATTGTAGGGCAACAATTTTTGAACCAAGGTACCTCAAATGGGCTAACTTACAGAATGCATCCAAACTCCGGGACCCATGATTCCCATGGAATTGAAATTTAGCAAATTTTATAAAACATTTTATGACATAATACAAAATGTCATAAAACGTTTCCTGTGGTCAACTCCTGGTTTTTGACTGTGCTATACAGTTCAATATGAATGACATGGGATATTTTCAAGGCAGCTACATCTCTGAATATCTCCCTGAATTTTTAAGAACTTTTTCAGTGAAGGTAGTACATTAGAAGCTGCCCCACTGTTGAAGGCATTGAGGAATCTGGTAAGGAAATATCTCTGAAATGATGACCCAATGGGCCACAGGTTGTCTAGTAAAGGGCTAAAAGAAAGGAGAGCTATCAGAAAATGCAAATGAAATTGGCCTTCCTCAAAATAAAAATATTCCATGCATATTACCATAAACCTTTTTCCAAAACATTCATACCAAAAAAGTAGCAAAGTGACAATCACACAGATTCCATTCTTGCTTTGTCACACTCATAGGTTTAAGTGCTTTTTCAACAGAGCCTGTAAGAACAGAAGTCTGCCACATGCTAAAGTATAATCCTTATTTCCAAAATTGTGATCAAATACAGATCATTTCCAAAAAAAAATCAATGCTCTGATCATTGTAAAAAAACAAGGGTTGCCAGCTACCCTATTGGTGCATGTATCTTCAGGGGTCAAAGAAATTATTTGGGAATACACAAATATCAAAAGATGGAAAGGAAGTATTAAGAAGCTAGTGAAGGAGTGCACATAGGATGAAGTTTGAACATATGGACAGCTGGAGAATGTAAGTGCTCCAAAATAGCATTTTCAAATTACAAAGTGGTGGAGGACATAGACATCTCTTACTAATAATGATGATGCCAAACTAACAAAACATTAATCACAGCACCACAATGCAAGCTCTCCCCTTCCAAACCTGCACCGTAACATCCCACACAAGTATGCAAGGAGTCTGCATGATGATTTCCCTTCAGTTGATTAAAAATATACAATCATAGACCAAACACACAGAAGTTAAAAAATAAATTTGCATAGCATCCAATAAAAACCTATTCATGCTTGCATTAATTACACCTAAAACTTCTAATTGTCGTAGCAATGGTACAAAATTTGGCTACAATTCTAGAGACTTCCTGATCATTTAGTAGGTAGCACACAATCACCACACGAGAGTGGTCTGAATAGTTTGTAATCAAGATGAAAGATGATCTCTGCCCTCCAAAAGTGGTAGATAGGACATTCCAGAAGCATGTGCGCTACTATCTCAGTTTCAAAGTCTGAGTAAATACACAAATGCTCTTGGGTAAGGAATGCTATAAGAGTACCATAGTGGGGAGAGCAACCAAACAAACCAAAGTAAAGCCCCTCCTGTGAGATGGGACTAATCAATGATACAGGTATTGGGGAACTGTAAAGGAGGGCTGTCAGCAGAGATGTAAAGATCTAAAATTCTCAGCTTGAGCTCTCTCCAGGCTTCATTCAAGCCTAGCATGGATACAGATTGAGGGGTGAGCCCACAATAAACCAGGTCATCCATATTTGTTTCTTCCAAGTAGACTGGTATATATTGTCGAAGGCTTTCACGGCCGGAGTTCGATGGTTGTTGTGGGTCTTCCGGGCTGTGTGGCCATGTTCTGGAAATTGTGGTTCCTAACGTTTCGCCAGCATCTTCAGAGGGCAGAAGCGCTCTTTCTGTGCTCGGGTAGAGTGGCAATGTTTGTTTTCTATTTATAGAGCTAAGTTATAGGAGATTAGGTGGGGTTTTTTGTTGTGTTGAAATGTTAACGAGTGGCTGCTGAGCGTGATTAGCATGTTCATTGTTAGAAGTATTCCCATGTCCTGGTAGTTGAGCTGAGTTCGTTGACCTTTTGCAGGCTGTGTTTTTCAGGACTGGTAGCCAGGTTTTGCTAATTTTTAGACTTTCTTCTTTTTTATTGTGACTGTGCTGGTATTTGTGAATTTCAATGGCTTCTCTGTATAATCTGGTGTAGTGGCTTTTGGTGTTGTCCAGTATTTCTGTGTTTTCAAATAGGATTTTGTGTCCCGTTTGATTGACTGGTATATGTTTGTCAGAACTGGTTGGGCTAGAGATTCGCCTCCCCAACTGCATCATGATGTCACAATACAGATTTCATCACTTGTTCCTCCCCATGGACGTGTAGGGCGGGCAAGTAACTTTCTGGACAGCTCCTTAGCACTTTCTTTTAGAATGTTATGCTGATTGGATTTGCAATTCCAGTCTCCAATTCTTTCAAATTTATCCAAATCATATCCCAAATAGTGAACAACCTACATTTTCCAATTTTTGTGGAGAAATTTACTGTCAGGAAGCATAATTTGGATAAACTTAGGGGGAATATTTACATGGCAGTCTTGCAAAATTCACTAAGACCTCCCCTGGTTTTCCACTATCAAAGCTCAAACATCCAAGATTTCCCAGAAACTCTCCTGACTGCAAATTTAGCCTGCAAGTGTACATTGATTGAGACATGCATTTGGTAAATTCCCCTTTGATTACAAGACAATGTTCAGCTGGAGCTTTGCTGAAGTTTGAGAACCTTCCAGAAGTAATTCAAGTTTTCCTTGTTGTGGGTTTTTAGCAGGAGAGTGGTTTTAATCATCCTATTAGAACATATGGTTCAACATTGGCTATCTTGTATTTAAATAAGCAACTTATAGGAAGTGATATGCTTGCTTTCTATGCTACTATTGCACATGAGTTCAAATGTAGCCTTTTCCAGAAGTGCTATTTCATCTCACAGCTTAGAAGTTGGGAAGAACATATGCCTGTTCTGGATCACAACCATAGCTTTACACTCGACTCACTTCACATTCTTCTGGCTTGTGCCTGCACAGAATCTCCAAATCCTCAAGAGCCCCTTCGTACTGCTGTAAAGCCATGTAAAGCTCTGATCTGCACACCCTTAATGTAAGATCATCTGGAGCTGTGGGAGAAAGCAGAACATTTCACTGTTGTTCCTAAGAAGTCGTGAAAACAAACATTATACAAGTATACACACCAAGGTAGTATAGGATAACTCCAAGAAAGAGACTTATTGACCAGAATCAGCTGTGTTCATTTCCAATAAATTTAGCCAGTTTCTTTTTTTTTAAAGTAACTAATTCTACTTTATTGATGAGAAGGGTGGCCTGCAACTGTCGTCCATCAGTTAATATGGCAGATCAGACCACCCAAAGGTAGCATAATCTGATACTCTCAAACAACTCTGTGCTTAAGGAAAAGATCTACTGTTTTTTTAGTTGGAGAGATACAATGGTACTTGTATCTTTTGAGGAGTGGGGACAATAGGAGTGGGTGGTAAGCGAGAACTCCCTCTACCCACTGAGTAGATTTCCACAATTAAAATGTCATTCAGTTGCATTTACTGAAGTGATTTGCCTTCAACAACTGCAGAAAGTCCTTACCCAACAAGAGTTTCCATTGCAGAGATGTTGAAAGAATGAGGGACACAGAACAGGAGAGACAACTCAGTCTGCTATGGATCACATTCCCTACTAGCATAAATCAGCTAAAAATTGGCTGAAACACTCTTGGAGTAATTAGGGAGATTTTCTTCTCAAAGAGTCAGCAACTGTCTGCCTCACAGAGCTACTGTCACTTACTATAAACACATCAGAAGCAGGACTTGAGAGTAATAAGGCTGTTCCTAATAACTCAGGTATGTTGCCTTGGATTCTGGAAGTAATATACAGCTATAAAGTCTTGGCCATTAACAGACCTGCTCTCTATGAATGTTTCTAAGTTTTTGAGAAAAAAACCACCTAAATTTATAGCCATAACCACATTGGATGGTAACTTATCACATATTCAACCTGTAATTTAAAATATATATATTTTAAAAAAAACACTCTGGAATCTCTCTGCATTTAATTTAATTCTAACTTTATGGCAATAGGATTCTAATATTATGGAGAGGGAAACACTTCAATACAACTTTACCATATTCCCCCAACCTACCTTTTTTCTCAGCTAAAAAGCTTGTAATGCTGTCACCTTTCCTGATAGGAGTGTGGCTTTGCCCACTTATCATTTTGGTTGCCCCTTTTTTCCCAGCTTGTTATCTTTTTTGAGATGTGGCGACCAGAGTATTCCAAGAGATTTTGCCCTACGGATTTATATAATCCAAGCCTGAGCAAAAGTTCATTACAAAGTATCACCAAATAACCATGCAACTTGGACATTCAAGCCACACGGCCAGTTTACAACAATATGTTTAACTATGTATTTGACAACACAGAAGCCATTAGTTTGAATGTTAACATATGCTCCAGACATTTCTGTCATCACCTCATGGTGGCAGCTGCCTCAGAAATGGCCATCCCCTTGTAAGTGGGTACTCTACCTTAGCTACTATGCAAGCTTGAGTAATTTGAGAACACTACATAAGCCTACAAAGACCCTTAAAATGTATGACATACATAAACATCATAGTGGTTTATATATCATGGTTAACTCCCTGTGAGTTTAGAATCATAACAAAGCTGCCTGATTAGCCTAGCAGCTGTCTGACATCTACCATTTTAACACTAAAAGTTGCCTGCAGACATTCTATTTAGCTGGACTGTGAACAGTCTGGATTGGGGGTATTATTCTCTTCTCTGGAATTTCCAAGGTCTTCTACTGCTTCAGAAACTACCCCAAGACTCAAGAGCAGATGTGGTGGGTTAAATGAGACCACTTGATGAAGTGGAAGAGCTTGATGGGGACACCCTTCTTCAGGGAAACAGGCAATATTAGAGAGGAAACGGATTGGAATGAACTTACCTGTACAGAGGTCCATTAGCCTGATAGTAACACAAGTGTTGAAAGCATCTGGGTTAAAATAAAATAACAAGCTAATACAAGAGATATATTGCTAAGACTCTGCTATAGCCCACCAAACCAGCCAGATGAATATGTATTAAAGCAGATAACTGAAGCCTCAAAAAAACCAAAAAATCCTGAAGTGATTGCAATGGGAGACTTCAATTACTCAGACATCTGTTGAAAGTCTAAGTCCACCAAAATGTCAAATCAATTATTTAGTTATTTTATTTTATTTCTTTCAAGGGTTGGGCTGGTCATTCAGGGATCTATTACCTTGAATTTTGACCTTACTAATAGGGAGGGCTTGATTGGGAAACATTAATGTGGGAGAAGTTTAGCCCACACATTGTTAGAGTTCTTGATTTTAACAAGAAGCTTGGTAAAAACAGTAAAACACAAACCATGGATTTTAGAAAGGACAATTTTGATAAACTACAAGAAATAGCACAGGGGATGACATGGGGACAAAACCTTAAACACAAAGGTGTTGTAGCTGGCTGGGACTTCCTGAAATGGAAATCAAGCTTGACAGAGTCTCAAGAATCAGGGAGAAGGAAACCTAGGAGACATCTAAAGGAGCCGGTGTGGTTGGACAGGCAGCTGGTGAACAAGCTGAGACTAAAGGATGCTTATTGGAAATTGAAGGAAAGGCTAACAACCAAGGCAGTCTATGAAGTTTCAACTTAGAAGTGTAGGAATGAGGTCAAGAAAGAAAAGGCAGAAAATGAACTGAGGTAACAAGAGGCAAAATCCAGCAAGAAGTGTTTCTTTAAACATGCCAGCTGCAAGAAGGCAAAGGAGGTGGTGGGCTACTGCTTATGAGAACTCTTAACAGATGACCATTTTGCCTGTGTCTTTACATCCAGAGGAAATACAGTTGCCCTGGCTCTGAGTTGCACTGACTATAACAAAGGCAACAGGAGGGATTCAGGTTAGCAAGATGTGATAAAGATCTTCTAGCTAATGTGAATCTTTAATAAAATATACCCTAGAAAACTGAAGGAACTGACCAAAAAGCTTTTGGGACCTCGGTCAATTATCTCGGAGGTGTTCTGGAAAACTGCAGAGGTGCCAGAAGCAAAAGTACTCCCCATCCTTCAAGAATGGAAAAAAAGGGGATCCTAGTCATTATTGATCAGTGAGCCTCACACTAATACCTGGAAAGGTATTACAGCAGATAACTATATAGACCGTTTGTAAGCATCTTGAAGACAATGCCATGGTTGCTAAGAGTGGCTTTGCCAAGAATAGGTCATGTGAGACAAATCTCCTCTCCTTCTTTGACAACATAACTAATACACAAAGGGAATACTGTGCTATCATCTACCTCGAAGTCAGCAAAGTTTTTGGCAAGGTTGCAGATGACATTTTCACTGAGAAGCTGTTAAAGTATGATTTGGATGGCACTACAGCAAGGTGGATCCAAAACTGGCTAGATAACCAAACTTTAAAGGTAAAGGTTCCCCCCACACAGTTGTGCCCGACTCTAGGGGCCGGTGCTCATCTCCGTTTGTTAGCCAAAGAGCCAGCGTTGTCCGAAGACGCTTCCACGGTCATGTGGCCAGCATGACGCGCGCGGAACGCTGTTACCATCTCACGGAAGTGGTACCTATTCATCTACTTGCATTTGCATGCTTTCGAATTGCTAGGTTGGCAAGAGCTGGGGCGAGTGCGGAAGCTCACTCTGTCATGCGGGGCTAGGGATTCGAACCTCCGAACTTGCGATCTTCCAATCGACAAGCCTGGCCTCTTACCCGCTGAGCCACCACGCCCCCAACCAAACTTTAGGAGTCAGCAATAATGGCTCTATATTGAAGTGCAGTAAACACTAGCATCCTGCAAGGATCTGTCTTCAGACCAGTATTATTCAACATTTTTATTAATGACATAGATTACGGGTTCAATGTTCCCATGGGACCTTTGACAAAGTAAAAAAAAAAAAAAGTGAAATGCTATGCAAGTAGTCTTGCTACTCAAGACTAAGCACTGTTAAGTTCAATAGAGCTTACTGCCATTAAAGAGTATATACTAGAATGCAACCAATGACAGAAAAGATCCCAAAGTGTTAAAACAGCGCTGTTTTTGATTTTGCTTTCAGATAGAGATTTATTGAACCGACAACTGACCTCCTTTTAAAATTGCTTGTGCCTTAATTGTATTGATATCCAAACTTTTTAACTCCTATGTGAACTTCCTAAGCTTACCTTGCATCATTCCTGTGACTGATACTGGAACGTGACATTGATTAGCTGTTACTGTACTTGCTAAAACTGAATTTGACATTGATATACCTTATTAAAAGTAAAATTGCTACTCTTAGATTTAAATAAACTAGTAGCTTTATCAGGGAGAAACAAACTGTGTTAGAAAGTGTTATTGCTTTGTTTACATAAAACAAACATGCTAGGATATTCTGTATCTGAAAGTACGGCATGATAAGGAGTAGAATCTGGCAAGCATCAACAAGAGATTAATAGGATGGGGGAAACTGAGAACAGCACAGGTTTCCACAGATTTTTTTTTACTTTAGACTGTATGTCATAGGGCCAAGAATAAAACATCTTCTTTGCCAATCATAATGATCCCAAATTGGAAAGTTGCTTGAAGGAGCCAGTCCTAAGCAAAGCTGAGTTATGGAGATCCACTCAGAAGCACCAGAAAGATGAAAACAAGGAAGAACTGGCACCAATTAAATCTGGGGAGCTTTAAGGAACTGAGGGTTTAACATCAAAAAAGTACATTGATTATACCTACTGGGCAGAGGAAAACTTACCACCTATTTCTAGCCCTGTGCCCTGCCCTCTCAAATAGACTATATGGGCCTTTTCTTCATTTATTTTCCAGATAAACACACATTCATCTTTCCAATCCAGGCCACAGAATCACCAGATACGTAGATAGGATCAGCCACCCTGCTCTCATATTTGCATCTAGGTATAGTTTTCTTTTTCTATTATTTTGTCTCTTATGTTTTTTATGCTTAGCATGCAATGTATAGGAGCCAATTTGGTCTAATGGTTAAGGCATCAGGCTAGAAACCAGGAGACTGAGTTCTAATCCTGCCTTAGGCAGGAAGCCTATATATCGATTGATCGATCAATCTGTGTGTATGTGTATACACATACATATATACTGTATGTACACATGCAATGTTATAGTCAAATTAGTTTTAAGTAAAAGATACTTCAGTGGAGGACAGGAAGACCTGGCGTGCTATGGTCCATGAGGTCACGAAGAGTCGGACACGACTGAACGACTGAACAACAACAAAAGATACTTAAATGTGTTCTTTGCTTGTATTTCACTATATGACTACACCAAGGTATTGATGACAGAGAGATAGTTACTGCTGTCTGAATGAGGCATTGATGAGTGAATGTGTGAAGGGTGGGTAATTTACAGCCCATAGAGGGTTTAATGAGCCAGAGACACCCAAACATGAGTTCTGGATCTACGAATCAAAAGATTTGAAGGTGACAATTGAAAATAATCTCATTTTGCTAAGCTACAAATGTGCTTTATGTTCATGGGTTCATTGCAATTATAAAAAAGTGGCTTGACTGCTCTTGGTGCAGTGATAATCAGGTGATCTAAAGGCCTGTCACTTTAGTGGCCAATTACATCTTGCAAAAGCATTGGGGACAATAGGAACACAATGTGAATTGGGTTATTAAGGAAGCTTGTCAATAAAAACATCAGTCCTACGAATGTGCTGATAGTACTTTCAGACTTAACAAAAGGCTTGCTTTTATCAAACTGTTAGTGACATTTTAAGCATCTTCAAAACAGAGCATTTTTTAAAAAGTCTAATAAAAATCCTGAAACGTAGTTCCTGTCTACATAAATTTAAAATAGAACAAATGTTCAATATGTTTTAGGGGCAAACATTGAGTTTAGCTGTGCTGCCTTCCTTATTATGTTATAATCACTTAGTTTAAGGAAATCACAGTCCCCAGTACATAAACCAATGCAATCATTTAAAAGAACTATGGGGGAAAATGTAGAGAATAGGTGAAAGGACCAGTGGAAACTCGATGTGTTTTTATGGGAATGCAATTACTGCCAAAAAATAAAGTAGTGAAAGCACTTGATCAAATAGCCAGCATTAACTAATAGGGCTGTTCACTATTTACATAGATTTTATTACAAAAAAGTGCTTCAGAGCATGCAGGAGTATGAATGTAGCAGCTAGCTACAATTTTATTTTATTTATTCGACTTATACACCGCCCAACTCTAAATACAACTCTGTGCAGAGGAAAAGACTTAGCTGCTTTAAAAAGTTGCAGACAGGTGCTACATTCACTCTACCCCACTCTGCAAAGCACTCTTTTTGAGTTACTTTTGAAGCACAACCCAGCCCTGTTAACTAATTCTGTTCCATTTCTCAAGGAATTATTAGAAACTTACTGGTAGTAGGTATGTGTCTACCTAGCAAAAAGATCATAGTTATTGGGAAAGCTACCTCTATTTTTTCCCTATCTTGCAACACATAATGGCTGTTAAGATGCTACAGTTTATGAGGAAAAGTGGAAAGTCACAGCTGACTAGAATTTAGAAACTTTATCATCATCACCCTAAACAAGAAGTTGGCAGATAAGGCAAAGAGTTTAAATAACAGAATTCCACTGATGACTAGCATCCAAAATCTTTATCTTATATTTTGTAAGCATTTTCTATGTTCTGAATTAAAGGATTGGCAGAGGCCCATGTGGAAGTTAATTCAAAATCAGCAGGACTTACTCAAGATTAAAGTTTATAGATATTATTTATAAATGGCAACAGATAAAAGTCTGGTTTTGGAACATGTTAGCACCCGGAGCCACAGTATCTCAGAATTTGGGTAATACAATGTTCTAAACACTTCTTAAACTCCAAAACTACATAGTGAGAAGAAAATGATGATTTACTGGAAATACTTTTTGTAACAGGTCTATTTTGGTTTTCAGAAAAACTTTTCTTTCATGGATCAGTTAGTGAAAAACAATCATTAGCTGAGATTTTAAAAACTTTGCCAAATACAAGACTGATTTGATAGCACATTTTCATCTCAGCTGTTTAGAAAGAAAACTATAAATGGTAAGGAGCTCAAATGCAGAAACATTGTTTAATACTGCACAGGCTATCAGCTGCTTGACAGTCCATGTTGTAAGTCTACCTAGGCTAAATTTTGCAAGTTAAGGGGCACTAAATTTGAGTTCTATCCTATTAATTGGAAGAATCCTCCAGCTGAAGTAGGAAAAATTCAGCAAGGGGAGATACTGGAAAATATTCCAGTATAAACTCACTTGTTGATTGAAATACCTGTACTGACTCCTGTATCTGACTCATTGCAAAACCAGAGCTAGCATTTTATAACAGGCTGTTGGTGAGCTATAAATGAGAGGGGTGTGTCAGCTTTCCACACAGATAGGAAAGTCTGAATCAGTAAAGCAAGCCTGGTTCTCAATTACTCATTCCTAAATGTTTAAGTGGCATTAGCTTTACCAGTTCCAACAATTATTTTAATGTAAGTTTTAAGGTTATTAAAGATGAAATGAAATGGAGAATTTTCCCTGGATAATGACAGATGATCATCTTCCTTTTTTCCCCCTAAGTCACTATGTGTTTCATAAAAGTATGTCAAGATATTTGGAACAGCTATCATCATCATGACATCACCACAGTAGGAAAGCAGCATCTGTTGAATGTTTGCCTCTTCAGCAAGTGGTAGAGAAACAAGGACTCCATGAAACCCTAACCTACAGCATACCAGAATGATAAAGGGAGCCTTCTCAAGGATGAAAATGGTGCTTGGAAGGAATACTCTCATCTTAAAATTTGAGGTACGGTTAACATCCCCACATAATTTGGAAAAGGTCACAACTGCTCATAGTAATGTACTTCAGAAATACTTTCAAAACCTCAAATTATGGAAATGATACTGAAATATTATAAAGATCTGCGCTATTTTTACTTTTGCCCTCCATGAAGAGCTAAAGATTGTCCCATGGCCTCCAAGCAGGCCAGCAAGTTACATAACTCAATTTTTAAAGGATCCCAAGGAATAACCCCAGAAACAACCTGTCGTATTGCCATATACACTTTAGGTTTATATTTAATTTTCTGATGTGATCATTGCCATTAGCAGCATCTTGTTTTTTCTCTGTAGACAAAATCTGCAACAGAAGCAAACTTTAAAAAGTAAGGTCCCCCCCCTTTTTTTTTTTTTACTGGAGAGAAGCAAATGGTAAGATCTTTCAGCAAGACACAAAGGGGACATACTGTACACCCAACATGCATGTCTCATCCATAACCGTAAAATCACCTGCCTTAACAAAAAGGAAACCCATAACTAAGTTAGTAAAAAGGGCTACCAAGAATTGTCCCACGCCTGCTTACACAATGCAGCCCGCGAGATGGTGGCACGTTGCATAACCGGGGAGCGCCTGGCGGCCAATCCCGCGCATATCACCCAGCCTCCCTTCTCTTCGCCCCATCTTTCAACCCCGCAACAACTTCTAAAAAGCACCTCTGGAAAGCACGCAAACCTTACCCAAGGCGATCCCCTTCTGAAGCGTCCTCAGCGCTCCCTGGAAATGCCTGTTGCTCACCAGCTCCTGCAAGTCCCTTTTCAACCGGGCCACCTTGGCGTCCGTATCCAAGCCCCTTTCCAACAAGTTCCCGAGTAGGACGTTCGAGCTCACGGTCCGCGAGCCCAGGAGAGCGAGTTTTTCCCCGCAGAGGCAGCACTTGGAAGGCAAGGCTTCGCCCAGGCATCTCCTGCAGAAGGAATGGCCGCACGAGACAGTCACCGGGTCCCAGAGAACCAAGCGGCAGGAGGGACAGAGGAAAAGCTCCATGCTTGGGCTCCGCCAGAAGCGGAGGGGGCGGGAACCGCGGGCTAAACGGAGTCAGCAATTGTCGACGGCTTCCTAAGAAGAGCAACAACGAAAGGCGGCCGAAAGGGCCAGAGGGACACTTTGGCAAAGCCTGAACTTCACCCCTTTTTTTCCTGTCCTACCAGCAAGCCCGAGCAACTCGCAGGCTCCTAAAGGCACAAACTTCCCCTGCAGTTCCCGGTGCACCCTGGAGTAACTCTTCGCCTTGGCTCTGAGCAACCCAGCCCCAGAAAGATAAATCTTCAGCTTCTTCTCACTTCGCGTGCCGCAACCAGGTTTGCTTTTCATCGCAATGAGCACTAAATCAACAGCTTCATCTTTTAAGATGAATTTTAAGATGCGGTCCCCGCGCCGCCTAAATATCTAAGCGCTCTCCGACCACCGGTCGCTCCGTTTCCTCCAATTCTTAATTGTTTAACTCAGTCTCAGTCTCGCGCCACTCAACCAATGAGCAGTCAGTGGAGGGGATCGCTCCAGAGGGTGGGTCCATCTCTCAGCCTGGCAGGAGGCGGCATCCTTTTTCTAGTTAGCGAAAAGGAGGCGGGGCGAAGGGGGAAAGTGTCGCGGCGTGGTACGAATAGGTAGAGAAGGAGGGGCACCAAACCAGTAACTTTTCCGCCTCGACGCAGTAGTATCGTCTCATTCACGCCAGATCTCTCTTCAACTACTGGATTTCTCTGATGACCTTCTATATAGACAAAACACACACGCGTAGATTACCAAACCAAAAAAAAAAAAAAGCCGGAATATTACATAAAATCTGGAGCAGCCCCATGTGATGGCGTCGGGGAGCCAGCCGATTGGCTGCCAGCTTCGGCCGTCCCCCACTGCGAAACAGACGTAGCGAAGGGCGTTTCATAACCTCCGAGAGGGTTGAAAGTTGGGAGTCGCGAACCACACAGCCAAAGAAACGCGGGGGGGGGGGGGCTCCTACCTCCAGCTGCGTTCCGCCTAGACGTCGCAAAGAAGTTGCTTTCCCAGAGGAAGAAGTGTAAGCGAGAGCCTTCCGCTCCCCACCGCGTTGTTCTGAAATTATGGCATCTCGTGACTCTCCGTCTGACATTGCCTTGTTCATATTATTATTCATTCCTTTGATGGAACGATGCAAGCCGAGGAGTTTATTAGAGTGTAAAACAGAATGTGTCCGATATGTAACGGTGGTGCATAAGAACACAGTCCCGTGCAAATGTGTTCACTTGTGGCCGGGATGTTACCCTCAGGTAGTGCCTAGGTATAAACGCTATTGCAGTTGTGAAGGCATTCATTAGGCACCCGGTTCCATTCGGACAGTTTGGTGAAGCAGTTTGCTTCTGGTGTAATTTACAGAGCACTATTGTCAGGACTCTGACAGGCACTCAGAGCCCTGCCATTAAGAAATCGTTGGCACAATCAATGAGGAAGTAAAAGAACAATAAAACCAAGGCGCGGCCGGATGAGAACCATCAACCGCATCCCCCCAGCTGAAGGGGACTCCAGGGCACTGACCAGAAGCGGACCAGAGGGAAGCCTTCGGCAGGGAGGGGGCGGGTGCTTTGGCGGGAGGGTTTAAAAGCCAAGCCGGGAACCCGGGAACCATTCGTGCCTTTACATGCTTACCCATGTCTAGCAATAAACCGTTTACTTACCAATATTTGAGCTGAAGTCATTCTTGGTAGAAACGTGTACGGCTTGCATGAGGGGCACCTCACAACTGTGCTCTGAAACAACAATCCTGCATACAGTACACTTAGGGGAATTTCGGGCAGGGCCAGTGGTACGCAGCAAACTTGACACACACACCCAACACACACACAGACACACATGCGCTAAAGGACATTGTTTTCCTAAGAAACAGGTTCTCAGTTTGAGGTAAACAATCCCTTGTTCCAACAGTGGATTATAGTTTAGGCCAGTGTTTGTCAACCTCAGCAAGTTTAGGATGTGTGGACTTCAATTCCCAGAATTCCCCCAGCCAGCATGTTGGGGAGTTGAAGTCTACACATCTTAAAGTTACTGAGGTTGAGAAACACTGGTTTATGCCATGAGTTGGTAGAAGTAAATCCTGGCCACTGAGTTGGGGAAGCCACTATAGACTGATTTGGGGTATCTTGAAAAGATAGGAAAAGTTAATGTTATTTATTATTGTTGGCTCTTTACTTTCAAGGATGCACCCAATAAACCAGACCTCAATGTGGTTTAATGTGCCACCTGAATGTGGTCATGGTGAACTGTAATATTTGGGGCCGCCATTTAGAAGCTAGATTACTGGTCATCCTTCCCAAAGCTGCTGCTTAGTCCAAATATTGGACCATATCTCCCAAATTTTTCTAAAGTTTTATTTATTATTTATTATTTAAATTTATATGACCGCCCATCTCCCCGAATCGGGGGACTCTAAAGTTGTCCTAACTCATCTAGAAATTGATGGAGATTGGCACAGAGTAAAACACTCCTACAAGCAACTTTGGAGTCATGATTAAACATATCACAAGAGAAAGGAATAATTAGTAGGGTATAGAAATCCAACAAAAGTATATTATAAAAGCAGTTGTGGGAGCAGAATATTGAACGAACACAGCAGGTTGATTTGGGGAAATGGATCATATTCTGTAGATTGGCCCCCTTTTTAAACAGCTCCTTTTCATAAAGAGACTTTTCTGCGATAAGGAATATCAACCTATCATTCATATTCTTTTGTTTGGCTAAAAACGTGGACAAAATGGCTGGCAAGTGTTGGTCAACTTTCATTATAGCCAGTGGTAATTGCCAAAATATTAGGAAATTAAAAATCATAGGTTAGTTACATACTATCACACCTATGTAGAAGCAACCACAGCAAATCTTAGATTATGAAATCTGGTTTGGAAATCAAGAGTTACCCTGTTGTTGTTTTCCTGCAGAATAATCTTTACCTCCCACAACACTTTTTATCATTATAAAAAGTACAGCAAATTTCTCCCTTTGGCATTTACACATTACATTTTAGCTTAAGAGAGACTTATAAGATGTAATTTCAAAGAAAACAATCAGAAGAGCTTGTTGCCATAGCAATATACCACATCTTCATGCAAATTAGGAACTCAAGATTTTTAAGAATCCCACGAAACAGACCATGTCATTTATCTAGAGAGGTCAAGTATTCAGATACACCATAAATTACATTTTCCTGTGATTAAGGTCCTGTCTTTTTCATTGCTTTTATAAAGGCTGAAATACATAGCTTTTTTCATAATGGTATCCAAATTATACAGTATACAGGTATCCTTGCTTAGAAACCACAATTGGGACAGGCAACTCCATCGCTAAGCGCCACGGTCACTAAGCGAAACATCATGTGACTGCGACGGACTTACGACCTCACTTCTGCTGCAGTCATTAAGCAAGACATCATGTGACTGCGACTTCCAATTTTACTGCCATCTTCTCCATTGACTCTGCTTGTCGCAAGCCAGTTGCGAAGCACACAAATGGTGATCATGTGACTGTGGGATGCTGTGACAATTTTTTATTTTTTTTTTATTTTTTTTTCAAATTTATTCCCCGCCCATCTCCCATGCAAGGGACTCTGGGCGGGTTACAACAAATACAACTGGGCGGGTTACAATACAAATACAACAAATACAATTGTAAATGCCCGCTAGTTGTGAAGCACCCAAATGTCAATCACGTGACCTCAGGGAGCTGCGCTGGTTGTAAATGAGAGGACTGGTCATAAAGGTAATTTTTCAGCACCATCGTAACTTCAAGCAGTCGCTAAACGAGGTGGTCGGCAAGCGCGGTCTATCTGTAATTCCCTCTCCATGGAGATTAAAAAGGTAAAGGTACATTTGTGCAGTCGTGTCCGACTCTAGGGGCCGGTGCTCATCTCTGTTTGTTAGCCAAAGAGCCAGCGTTGTCCGAAGACGCTTCTACGGTCATGTGGCCGCATGACACGCGCGGAACGCTGTTACCTACCCGCCAAAGTGGTACCTATTCATCTACTTGCATTTGCATGCTTTCGAATTTCTAGGTTGGCAAGAGCTGGAGCTAGTGCGGGAGGACTCACTCCGCACGCAGGGCTAGGGATTCGAACCTCCAAACTTGCAATCTTCCAATCAACAAGCCTGGCGTCTTACCCACTGAGCCACCACGCCCGCCATGGAGATTACTTTGATATATTTTTCTGTCTACTTTTTGTCAAGCTTTTGATTAGGGCAAAATGTTGGTCTCTAATTTGAAAGAATTCAAATTAATAGATGGATGCTGTATTTGAAAATGGGGATCAGCCCTCAGGAGAGCATTGTGTCATCTAAAATCATCTTAGCACCTGATATAAATTGATTTGTATATGTGCTGCATTTTACCATATTCTAACTAAATATATTTCTTGCTCATCATCTGCATTATTTATCATCTTGCTTGATTAAGTGTACTTACAAACTCAGAAGTTGGCATGCTGTTTCATAAAACTGAATGCCTAATAAAGAAATTACCCTGATATAAAAATCATTTAGCATTAATATTACTTTTTTGAATCTTTCTAATTTATATAAATATCATAGTTTCTATTCCCTGTTTCAATTTCTCTGAGTCATTCTTAAAGTGTGATATCAGAATTGGACAATGTACTCAAAGTAAGATCCGACAAAAGCAGAATCAAGTAGAATAATTACTTCCTGAATTTGGAAATCATACTTTTATTTGTGTATCAAAAATTATGTTTGCTTTTTTTGCAGGCACATCACACTGCTGCTCATATTCACTTTACAATAGATTTGTATTCCAATATATTTTTTGCAAGTACTATTACCAAGCTACTGTAGGTATCCTCCATCTATACCAATGCATTTGATAAACTTTGCATAGACAAGTGCAAAGTTTCCCAACAGAAAAACTTTGTACTTGTCTATGTTACATTTAATTCTGTTTCTTCCAGCCTATTTCTCCAACCAGTCAAATCATTTTTAATTTTATTTCTGTTTTCAAGTATATTAGCTACCCCAACCAATTTTGTGGTATTTGCAAATTTATTATGCTTCTTTCTACCTCTTCATCCAAATCATTAATGATTAGTATTGGATCCAGGACTGATTCTTGTGGCACTTTGTCACCTCCTTCCAATCTGATGTGGAGCCATTGATGATCACTTTGAGCATGATTTTCAAGCCAGATATTTATTCATTTAATTATTATTATTATTATTATTATTTATTTATTTATTTATTTATTTATTTATTTAACTTATATGACCGCCCATCTCCCCCAACGGGGAACTCTGGGTGGTTTACAATAAAACTGATTAAAATAGAATAAAGAATACAAAAATACAATCAAATAATACAATAAATAAATTATAAAATACAAATGACCAGATAGTTTAATAAAAAGAAGGACATTATGAAATTAACCACCCCCATAAGGAACTATTATTTCCTCCTTCCCATGCCAGGCGGCAGAACCAGGTCTTCAGATCTTTCCTAAAGGTCGGGAGGGGATCTGCCTCAACTCTGGGGGCAAGGTGTTCCAGAGTGCTGGTGCCACCACAGAGAAGGCCCGCCTTCTAGACCCCACCAGATGACACTCTCTTATTGATGGGGTTCGTAGCAGGCCCTCTCTGAATGATCGGGTGGGGCGGGTCGATGATATGGGGATAAGACGGTCCCTCAGGTATTCTGGTCCCATGCCATGTAGGGCTTTAAAGGTGATAACCAACACCTTGAATTGTACCCGGAAGCAAACCGGCACCCAATGCAGCTCACGGAGTAAAGGTGTTATATGCGCTGATCTTGGCGCACCTAGAACTGCTCGCGCAGCTGCACTCTGAACTAGTTGTAGCTTCCGGATAGTCTTCAAGGGTAGCCCCATGTAAAGCGCATTGCAATAGTCTACATGGGAGATGACGAGAGCATGACTGACTGTTCGGAGGGCATCTCGATCCAGGAATTGGCGTAACTGGCGCACCAGCCGAAGCTGTGCAAAAGCCCTCCTAGCCACGACCGCCACCTGCTCTTCGAGCAGGAGTCGTGAGTCTAGAAGGACCCCCAAGTTCTGCACCGGCTTTGAATGGGGCAGTGCTACCCCATCGAGAACCAAAGATGATAATTTCCCAGAAGACGCTAAGCCATCAATCCACAGCCACTCGGTCTTGCCAGGGTTCAACTGAAGCCTGTTGTTCCCCATCCAGGCCCTCACAGCCCCTAGGCACTGAGACAGGGTGGTCACTGCATCACTTACTTCACCTGGGATGGAGATATACAATTGAGTATCATCAGCATATTGATGATACCTCATCCCATGATGTCGGATGACCTCACCCAGCGGTTTCATGTAGATGTTGAATAGTAGAGGAGAGAGAACCGAACCCTGTGGCACTCCATATAAGAGCGGTCGTGGGCTGGATCTCTCCTCCCCTATCACCACCGACTGGGAACGGCCCTGGAGGAAGGAGGTGAACCAGCTCAAAACTACGCCTCCCACCCCCAACTCCCTAAGCCGACCCAAAAGGATACCACGGTCGATGGTATCGAAAGCTGCTGAAAGATCCAAGAGAGCCAGGATGGATGCACTACCTCCATCCCGCTCCCACCAGAGGTCATCCATAAGCGCGACCAATGCAGTCTCCGTCCCATATCCCGGCCTGAAACCTGACTGAAAAGGGTCTAGATAATCTAGATAATTGTTATGCCATACAGCCCACATTTAACTAGCTTGTTAATCAGCATGTCATGGGGAGCTTTGTTAAATACTTGCTTAAAACCAAGGTATATTATGTCAATAGCAGTTCCACAATCTATTAAGAAAGTTGTCTGATTAAAAAAATGAGATAAGATTAGTCTGGAAGTTTTGTTCTTGACAAATGCATGCTGACGTCTGCTAATTACTGCATTGATTTAAAGGTGCTTACAGATCCATCTCTTTATGATATGCCCAAGAATCTTCCCACATATTAATATCAGATCACTTGGTCTCTGGTTTTTCGTATCCGTATTCAGGAACAGGAACATGTTCATTCTTTTTCCAATCATCTGGCCCTTCACCAATTCTCCAGGATTTCTTAGGGATAATACATAGGAGTTCAGCCAGACTCTTAGCTTGTTCCTTCAGTACTTAACCAAGGATGCAATTCATGTGATCCTGGAGGTTTAAACTCAAACTAAAATTAAAGATCTATTCCCTGATCCTGTTTATATCAGCCTCAAGTTTCAGTCCTGTTCCTTCATCCTGTGTTTCGTAACTTCTTGATAGACATTTTTTTTAGAAGAGTGAAGCAAAAGAAGAATTGAGTAGCTCTGTCTTTTCTTTGTTACCTATTGGTATTTTGCTTTTCTTCATTGTTGTCCCAATAGAAGAGAATATATGTGGCTCAGGGTTGAACTGTGGAGTCCTTGGTGCTCTCTGAGCTTGGTTGTTTGCTCACAGACGTTTCATTACCCAACTAGGTAACATCATCAGTGCAAGTAAGTATGGGGTTTACTCCCTGTTTATATACAGTAGCTATAGTAGTATAGTAGTAGTGGTAGAACAGTAGTAATACAGTAGTACACTAGTAGTAGTAAACTGGCAGGGCAAACTACTGTATATAAACAGGGAGCAAACTGTACTGTATATAGAAGCAAGCTCAGAGAGCACCAAGGGGTCCACAGTTTCTTCATTGTGCTAGAGCATACTGATTCTTTTATTTTTATTCTGAGCATATTTAAATAAAATCTTTTTGTTATCAATATCCTTTGTTGACTTCAATTTATTTTGACATTTTGTTTTTCTAATAAAGGGCTCTGTAGTACGAGGTTTGTTATCTGTACTCTTCCTTTGTGACCTGGACCTCTTCTGATTTCCTGAATGTGTTTCCTCCCCCCCCCCCCCCCCCCGCCTTTCCAATCTTCATTAAGCCTTTTAT
The DNA here is from genome assembly GCA_023362775.1 of Charina bottae. Classification (NCBI taxonomy): domain Eukaryota; kingdom Metazoa; phylum Chordata; class Lepidosauria; order Squamata; family Charinaidae; genus Charina; species Charina bottae. The sequence continues at coordinate 87,144,358 of JALMGJ010000002.1, read as the reverse complement.
ATACAGTAGCTATGTCGGCTTCTTTTTCTGTCCTCAACTTTTTTTCTCCCCATTAGAATTGTTTGCAAATGTGCTTTTAATATCACTTTCTTTAGGAATGCCAACCCATTCTGAACTTATTTTTCCATTAGCTTCTCCCACCACGTGATCTGATTTATCTTTGTTCTGATTTACTGTTTTTGAATTCCAAGACATATGTTTGATTATGATCAGTTACACTTTCCCTTAAAATCAAGAACTGAAACATTACCTGGTCACTTCCCTCTAATGTCCATGCTACTTTCACTTTCTCAACTAAGTTTTATCTGTTGATTAGTATCACATCAAGTATAACTGAAACCTTTGTGCATCTCTCTACCCTAAAAGGAGAAAGTTGTCATCAAATCAAGTCAGGAAATTCCTGAAAAAAACATGCTTTGCACAATGTGTCTCCCAGTAGACCTCAGTGTAATTATAATCTCCATCATTATGACTTCATGCCTCTTTGAAAGATCTACTTTGGAAAGTTTCATCCACATCTTCTCCTTGGTTGGGAGGCTGATTGTGGACCTCCAAAACATTGTACCTTTTATTTGGTTCTCTACTTATTTTAGCCCAGACGCTCTCTATAGCACTGCCAATTTCTCCTTCCTTCCTTCCTTCCTTCCTTCCTTCCTTCCTTCCTTCCTTCCTTCCTTCCTTCCTCTCTCTCTCTCTCTCTCTCTCTCTCTCTCTCTCTATATATATATATATATATATATTCATTCATTCATTCATTCATTCATTCATTCATTCATTCATATATTTTTCCTTTGAACCAGAGGAGTAATGCCCAAAATCTCATGAGATGGGCTTATCTTGCAAAATCTCTATATTCTCCCATTTTAAATTTTTAGATTTTTTTTTTAAAAAAAATAACTATTAATGTCCCGCCTTAGGCATGAAAGCCGGCTGGGTGACCTTGGGCCAGTCACACACTCTCAGCCCAACTCACCTCACCTCACCGGGTTGCTGTTGTGGGGAAAATAGGAGGAGGAAGGAGTATTAGGTATGTTTGCCGCCTTGAGTTATTTATAAAAATAATAAAGGCGGGATAAAAAATTAAATAAATAAAATAAAAATAAATAAAAATGTTTTTTTTAATCTCTGACCTTATGTGAAATTGCCTGTGATCTGTGAAATTGCCCAGGAAATGTTACTGAATGAAAAAGTTGCTACAGATTTTCTTTGTTTAATTGGGACTGGAATTTCCATCGCTGAGCGAAGTGGTCATTTGGCAAAACTTCATGTGACTGCACCGCTTAGCGATGGCAGTTCCAGTAGTCCTGGTTGCAGTCGTTAGGCGAGGATCTCATGCTTCTCCTGCCCTGCTGCACTCGCCTCCACTTCAACTCCCCCCACCCACCTATCTCCCTCCCAGCTCTGCCCTTTTGGCCACCCTGCACTCTGCTGCCACCCAGCTGAGGCAGCTGCTGGCCCTTTGCAAGACCTTGGCAATGCCCTGCGAGGCTGCACAAGGTCTCCGTGAGGCATCGTGAGGCATTATTTATTTATTGTAAACCGCCCAGAGTCTACCGTGGTAGAGATGGGCGGTGATAAATTTGATGAATGAATGAATGAATGAATGAATGAATGAATGAATGAATGAATGAATGAATGATAAAGGCCTTGTGAGGCCTCGCAAAGGGCCAGCAGCTGCCTCAGCTGGGCGCACCTTGTCAGTAGTGGGAAGAAGAAGACGGTGAAGGTCAGCTGAGGTCAGCAGGGGTAGGTGGCAGCACAGAGCAGGGCGGCCAAAAGGGCAGAGATGGGGGGTGAGATAGATGGGTGGGGGGATTGAAGCGCACACTGCGGTCGTAAATGTGGGTGGGTTGCCAAACACCTGAATTTTGACCACATGACCGCGCAGGTGCTGCAACAGCCATAACTTTGAGGACCAGTTATAACTACCATTTGTTCAGCGGTGGCATAACTTCACTATTGAAACCAATTAAGATCGTTCAATAGTTGTTGCTTGCTGGTCACTGAAGGACAACCACCCCCATTGTCAGGGCGGCAGAAATTGCGGGGTCTCTCGTGTGAGTGTGGTTCCCCCCCCCCCGTGAGTGGGAGGCGCGGGTGGGGGGTCCAGGATTGTATGTGTTTGAGAGAGTACCTATCCCTGAGTGAGAGACAGGGTAGGTAGGAGTGACTGTTTGCCCCTTTGTGGTTAGTGAGAGAGGCCACAGGGGCATAATGAGTGATTGGATGGTGAATGGAAGGGGCGGTTGGGGCTTACCAGTGCCGAGAGCTTCAGTTGGTTGCGCTGGTGGCCTACGACTGCCCAGGAGGATGAAGAGTGAAAGGATGGATGCATGGAAGAGATCCCTGCCTAGATCCAGGTTTTCGAGGGATTCGGGAGTGGAGGCGACCGGATCAGGAAACTCTGGGGACTATAATGTGGGCAATCCGATTGAGGTGGTGACGGGCAGGAGATATTGTGACAGGAACCGGAGGACAGGCCATCTTCGGGGAAGGCGCCCCTGGTGGTTGATACTGGTGGCGCGTTCCGGTCCTCCGAGTTCAACCCTAGGTTCTGGACAGCAGATCCTTGAGGGCCCCGGTTGTCGACTGCTGCTACTCAACGCCAGGTCAGTAAACAACAAAGCCCCTCTCATAAGTGAATTAATCACTGAGAGAGGGGCAGACCTGGCGTGTATTACTGAAACCTGGCTGGGCCCAGAGGGAGGGGTAGCCCTCTCAGAGATGTGCCCAGCCGGATTTCAGGTGTGGCACCAGCCGAGAGACCGGGGTAGGGGAGGAGGGGTGGCAGTTATCATCAGAGAATCTTTGGTGGCTTTCAGGGGCCTTGCTCCACAAGTATGTGAGACCCTGTTTTTCAAGTTGGGTGCCCGGGAACAGTTGGGAGTGTTGCTATTGTACCAGCCTCCCTGCTGCGTAGCAACCTCCCTGCCTGAGCTACTGGAGGCCATCTCGGGGTTGGCGGTGGAGTTCCCCAGGCTTATGGTCCTGGGGGATTTTAACCTGCCGTCCCTGGGGCATGCCTCGGAAGCGGCTCGGGAGTTCATGGCTACCATGGCAGCCATGGGCCTGTCTCAGATTATTCGGGACCCAACTCGAGACAGTGGACTCACTCCGGATTTGGTTTTCTTGTCAGAGCAATGGCAAAGTGATCTGAGGGGAAAGTTAGAACTATCCCCGTTGTCATGGTCAGATCATGTCCTGATATCCCTAGGATTCTCTTATGCCGCCCCACTCCGCAGGGAGGCAGGACCTATTTGATTGGTCCGCCCCCGGCGACTTATGGACTCATTGAGGTTTCAGAGGGAGCTGGGGGTAATACCCAAAGATCTGCTGCACGGTCCAGTGGAGGTATTGGCCGCAACCTGGAATAAGGAGGCAGCCAGTGCCTTGGACAGGATCGCGCCAATGCGACCTCTCCAGCCCCATTCGACCCGTCACTCCCCATGGTTTACGGAGGAGTTGAGGGACTTGAAGAGGGTGAAGAGATGTCTAGAGCACCACTGGAGAAAGACGAAGACGGAACTCGACCGAACACAATCTAGAGCCGTTATTAAGGCCTACCTTGTGGCGGTAAGAGTGGCGAAACGCGATTATTTCTCCGCTCTTATTGCATCCGCAGAATGCCGTCCGACGGCCCTGTTCAAGATTACTCGATCTCTCTTAGGTAGGGTGGTAGTGACCACCCACCTGCAGGGCCATGCAGAAGAATTTTCTGAGCATCTGCAGGATAAAATCGCTCAGATTCGGTCTAAGTTGGACTCCATGCGTGGAATGCAGTCTGGGGAGATGCCAGGAGAGTGGTCTTGCCCTGTTATCTGGGAACGATTTGATCCTGTTGGACCTAAGGAAGTGGACAGGATCCTTCGAATTGTTAATTCCACCACATGTTATTTAGATCCCTGCCCTTCCTGGCTGGTAAAATCGGCCAGGGAGGTGACAGGTGGATGGGTCCAGGCTATGATTAATACATCCTTGTTGGAAGGGGTGGTTCCAACTGCCTTCAAGGAGGCATTGGTGCACCCCCTCCTCAAGAAGCCATCCCTGGACCCTACCATCCTGGACAACTTTCGTCCAGTCTCCCACCTTCCCTTTTTGGGAAAGGTGGTTGAGAAAGTGGTAGTGTTGCAACTTCAAAGGACCCTGGATGAAGCGGATTATCTAGACCCTTTCCAGTCAGGTTTCAGGCCGGGACATGGGACGGAGACTGCATTGGTCGCGCTTATGGATGATCTCTGGCGGGAGCGGGATGGAGGTAGTGCATCCATCCTGGCTCTCTTAGATCTCTCAGCGGCTTTCGATACCATCGACCATGGTATCCCTTTGGGGCAGCTTAGGGAGTTGGGGGTGGGCGGCGTAGTTTTGCGCTGGTTCACCTCCTTCCTCCGGGGCCGCTCCCAGTCGGTGGTGATAGGAGAGGAGAGATCCAGCCCGTGACCACTCCTATGTGGGGTGCCACAGGGTTCGGTTCTCTCTCCTCTCCTATTTAACATCTACATGAAACCGCTGGGCGAGATCATCCGTCACCATGGGATGAGGTATCATCAGTATGCGGATGATACTCAATTGTATATCTCCATCCCTGGTGAGGTAAGTGATGCAGTGTCCACCCAGTCCCAGTGCCTGGGGGCTGTGAGGGCCTGGATGGGGAACAACAGGCTTCAATTGAACCCTGGTAAGACCGAGTGGCTGTGGATTGATGGCTTAGTGTCTTCTGGGAAATTATCATCTTTGGTTCTCGATGGGGTAGCACTGCCCCATTCAAAGCCGGTGCAGAACTTGGGGGTCCTTCTAGACTCACGACTCCTGCTCGAAGAGCAGGTGGCGGTCGTGGCTAGGAGGGCTTTTGCACAGCTTCGGCTGGTGCGCCAGTTACGCCAATTCCTGGATCGAGATGCCCTCCGAACAGTCACTCATGCTCTCGTCATCTCCCATGTAGATTATTGCAATGCGCTCTACATGGGGCTACCCTTGAAGACTATCCGGAAGCTACAGCTGGTGTAGAATGCGGCCACATGGGTAATTTTGGGTGCGTTGAGATCTGCACATGTAACACCGTTGCTCCGCGAGCTGCATTGGGTGCCAGTTTGCTTCCGGGTACAATTCAAGGTATTGGTTATCACCTTTAAAGCCCTACATGGCATGGGACCAGAATACCTGAGGGACCGTCTGATCCCCATGTTATCGACCCGCCCCACTTGGTCAGTCAGAGAGGGCCTGCTACGAACCCCATCAATTAGAGAATGCCATCTGATGGGGTCTAGGAGGTGGGCCTTCTCTGTGGTAGCGCCCACTCTATGGAACACCTTGCCTCCAGAGTTAAGACAGATCTCCTCCCTCCTGACCTTTAGGAAAGATCTGAAGACCTGGTTCTGCCGCCTGGTGTGGGAAGGAGGACGGTATAGTTCCTCATGGGGGTGGCTAATCCCCTAATTTTATAATTGTCCTTCTTTTAATTATTCCATCACCATCTGGATTTTAGAATATGTATTTTGTTGTATAACTGTGATTTTAGATATTTTAGATTTTATTTTAACTTGTTTATTGTGAACCGCCCAGAGTTCCCCATGGGGGGAGATGGACGGTCATATAAATTAAATAAATAAAATAAAATAAAAAATAAACTTCAAACGGTCACTGAACGAGTGGTCGTTAAGCAAGGACTACCTGTATATTAAATTGTTTCTCATCTTGATTGCCTTGTAGATAGAAAAGTGGGGTATAAATCAAAAGAATGGATAAGATCAGGTATTGGAAACAGCATGTTTATGAGATGTCCTTTTTCTTCTAACCAGTATGAAGACATGCAGCATAACGTGAGCTTACTGAGGATTTGTAACATGCAATACAATTGCCTACCTACCCTCCCTACTTTTGCAACTAGCTAGTATCAGTGAGGATCTCTACCTTTTCAGTGAAATCTAAGATAACCCCATAGTATCTACCTGTCATGGAGGGCCCAACCTGACTGCATGTCCTAAATCAGGTCATTACTTGTTCAGTGCCCTTCCTCCATGCACATATAATTGAGTGATTGTGTGTTGTAGTGACTAGCAGGCACATGGGACCATAAGTGTTCAAATATGATGCTGTGACTGAACCCTGAGGATGACTGCCATGACATTTCTTTATGAATTGGCCAGCTGAGAAGGCTTGGTAGGATCAACCTGTCAGAACTCTGGCAGAGTCCTGCCATCGAGACAGACGCTTACGTGGATTGAACAGAAGGAATGTACATGCAAGAGACAACAGATCGGGAGGGAGACAACCATTAACACACCTAACCCTCCAAGAGCCCCAACACACATCACCTTTAATGGCTGTCTGAGTATCGAGAGACATTTACATAACACGGGTCTGGGAAGATGGGAATGGGAGGGGGAAATACTCCGGGTTTGGGAATGTTTAAAATGTCAAGCCTTGCCAGAAACAAATCACTCAAGTCTTTCTTTCGTGCAAACCTTCCTGTACTTTAATAAACCATTTACTACTGGGCAACTGAGTCCTGTCAATTGCTTAAGAGAAACGTCTATTAGGACAGAGGAGTGAAGCACCTTACACAACCACAACTTTGGGTAACAAATAGGGTGACTTACCTTTAAACTGTTCTTTACTTGTATTACATACATGTGTTGGACCTAACTAGTAAAATGAAGAGCCACGTCAGAAAAACTCTCTGTATGTTTCTCTCCCACTTGTCATTCAGATTGATGGAAGACAACTTGTTTTAGAAATCCCTTCAAAGGAGAATTGTGATTTTCTAATGGGTGGAGTACAATGTCATTCTTGTTGTTTATTCATTCAGTCGCTTCCGACTCTTCGTGACTTCATGGACCAACCCACGCCAGAGCTTCCTGTCGGCCGTCACCATCCCCAGCTCCCCCATGGTTGAGTCTATCACCTCGAGAATATCATCCATCCATCTTGCCCTTGGTCGGCCCCTCTTCCTTTTGCCTTCCACTTTCCCTAGCATCAGCTTCTTCTCCAGGGTATCCTGTCTTCTCATTATGTGGCCAAAGTACTTCAGTTTTGCCTTTAATATCATTCCCTCAAGTGAGCAGTCTGGCTTTATTTCCTGGAGTATGGACTGGTTTGATCTTCTTGCAGTCCAAGGCACTCTCAGAATTTTCCTCCAACACCACAGTTCAAAAGCATCTATCTTCCTTCGCTCAGCCTTCCTTATGGTCCAGCTCTCGCAGCCATAGGTTACTACGGGGAATACCATTGCTTTAACTATGCGGACCTTTGTTGTCAGTGTGATGTCTCTGCTCTTAACTATTTTATAGAGATTTGTCATTGCTCTCCTCCCAAGAAGTAAACGTCTTCTGATTTCCTGGCTGCAGTCAGTGTCTGCAGTAACCTTTGCGCCTAGAAATACAAAGTCTGTTACTGCCTCCACGTTTTCTCCCTCTATTTGCCAGTTATCAATCAAGCTGTTTGACATAATCTTGTTTTTTTTTTTTTTGAGGTTTAACTGCAACCCAGCTTTTGCACGTTCTTCTTTCACCTTCATCATAATAAGGCTCCTCAGCTCCTCCTCGCTTTCAGCCATCAAAGTGGTATCATCTGCACATCTGAGATTGTTAATGTTTCTTCCAGCGATTTTAACTCCAGCCTTGGATTCATCAAGCCCAGCATGTCACATGATGTGTTCTGCGTACAGGTTGAATAGGTAGGGTGAGAGTATACAACGTTTCCCTATCTTAAACCAGTCCGTTGTTCCGTGGTCTGTTCTTACTGTTGCTACTTGGTCGTTATACAGATTCCTCAGGAGGCAGACAAGATGACTTGGTATCCCCATACCACCAAGAACTTGCCACAATTTGTTATGATCCACACAGTCAAAGGCTTTAGAATAGTCAATAAAACAGAAATAGATGTTTTTCTGAAACTCCCTGGCTTTCTCCATTATCCAGCGGATATTGGCAATTTGGTTTCTAGTTCCTCTGCCTTTTCTAAACCCAGCTTGTACATCTGGCAATTCTCGCTCCATGAACAATGTCATTGCTTTTCCTTAATTACAAGGTAGCCAAGGAAGGTCTTTTATTGTGCAGTGATTGCTACAGGAGTCTGCATGACTTTCTATGATTAAATTAATTCCCAAGGGAAGAGGACATGAGGAAACTTCTTCCATTACAAATTTTAAGGAGGTGGGTTTTTGTCCCTGCTAAACGGAAGTCCTGCCCTTAAGAAATTGTTGGAAAATTTATCTTTCTCCTGAAAAAAATCAGAGATAGCATCCATCCCACAGATTAGGCAAAGACCTTTGAAAGGCCAGTTGTGTCTGTGAATCTAGTCTGTGAATGTATGAAAGAAGGAAGCGATTGCATCAGCCATGCCCAACATCAGGAAGGGGTAGGCAAAAGGGGTCTTCTGTTTTCCAACTGAGAGATTCTTTCCCTTTTATCGGGGAATTGCTTTACATATGTAGAACAGGTTGGATTTTTTTTTTAAAAAAATGCTTGTGATTGGAACAAAAATAAATCTGAAGAATATCTTCAAGCATATTTGAAAGCAATCTCTACCTGGGCACAGATATTTCGCTTCTGTCTGGGCTCCTGCCCTCTGAAGATGCTGGCCACAGATGCTGGCGAAACGTTAGGAACCACAACTTCCAGACCACGGCCACACAGCCCGGAAGACCCACAACAGCCATCGAACTCCGGCCGTGAAAGCCTTCGACAATACATTTTTGCTAGTTTCTTTGAATTATATGTGCAAATGCAAGTAGATTAATAGGTACCACTTCGGTGGGTAGGTAACAGCGTTCCGCGTGTGTCATGCCGGCCACATGACCGTGGAAGCGTCTTCGGACAGCGCTGGCTCTTCGGCTAACAAACGGAGATGAGCACCGGCCCCTAGAGTCGGACACGACTGCACAAATGTGCGGGGGGAGCCTTTACCTTTAACCTTCTTATTGGTTAGGTAAGGAACAGAGATGGGGGAACCTCTTTTTGTTTTTAATTCTCTCAAACTCCAGTTCTTCTAACTTCACATTGGGAAATAAAGGTGCTTACCATGGCTGTTTGTTTCTGTAGTGGAACCTTTTTCAGTTTCTGTTTTATTTTTTAAGGATCTTTTACCTTTTTTAAGACAGCCATGAGCAAAAAAGCAAAGCTGAGTCATGTCTCTCGGTTACTGAAAGGCTTGTTGCGAAACATCTGTTCACTGTTGGTTCTGCCTTTAAGCTACCTCCTTTAAACACTGGCATGGTGATCTTCTAAATAGTTTTATTTTTTCATGGCAGTTATTTATTAAAACTGTTTAGAAGGCTGCTTTAAATGGGAAAATGAAAGCCCTTTCTGCACTTCTCTTTTACGCACCAAAAATGCCACATCAGGATGCTTGGCACATGATTCAATAACCAATGTGATTAGGTTACCAAAATTAAAAAGCCATTTATCAGAGTAAAAGCATATTTCATTACTGATTATTCAGAGGCAAAACAGGGGTTGCCATCATCTGTTCATTCAACAGAGAAGGGCAACCAGTCATAGTTACCTGGCAGTATAAACTATATGTTTGCAAATATATTTCCTACATATTGCATTTAGCTACCTCAGGTCTATACTTTTAGTAGATAATATTCTGACCTCAAATCGTGTAAGAATTTCAAGAATTCATACAGCTGGTATGTATGTTTTAATAAAAGATATACCTCTGCACTGGCTCATTCATACATTTATATACATTTTATAAAAAAGAATTTCACATGCATCATGTCATTATTCAGCTTTAAAGGCGCAGACTGTTTCCTTCACACAGTTCTGTATTTTAGCAGAAAATGGTTGGTACAACTCAACAGTGATGGAACATCTAACAGATTCTGGGAACACTGAAGAGGGAGCAGGACTGTTACAGAAAAGATCCTTTAGTCCAGGGGAGGGGAAAAACATGAGAAAGTAAGTCTGCTTCGATTGTGCTAGGTATAAATTGATCAGGAGAATTGCTTTGGCAGCTTTCAAGCTTCTGTTGCATTAGCCTACTAGCAATAAAAATCATCCCAGAAATCCAAGTGGTTGTTTTCTGAGTTAGCCACCTTTGCAGGGCTTGATGTACACCAACTATATTAATCCATATCTTATAGCTTGTTTACACATGCAAGCTAACTCTGCATGCATGAACACAACTACAGGTTGAACTGCATGAGGCTGTTGCCAGAAAAGACATAGGATGGTTTACTGTATATCCGTATTTCCTAGTGGCTAGCCTGATGCTTTGCAGTTGGGTTGGTCCAACACTCATAATCCACAGTTATTCAAAACCCAATATATCTGGAAGGCACCAGGTTGGTGAAGACAGATTGCAGTGGTATACATTTCCTCAGTTCTGCTCCATTGGCTGCCATTGGTAAATGCAATAAATATATCTAGATCTAGATCTAGATCTATATTAACTTAACTTTGGGTCATCTGGGTAGCACTGTGCTGCTTTTGGTATCAAAGAAAAGAGAAAATGCAATGGGGAGGGGGGAGAGGAAGGAAGAAAATAGAAAAAGTCTATTAAAATAATTGTATATGCACCAGATGGAACTGGTAACTTTAGTTTCATGCATCTGGATCTTACCTTGGAGAAGCATGCACCAGGTCCTGTCTACTAGAGAATACCGTCTGGCAGGGCCCAGGAAGAGACCCTTTTCTGTTCTGGCGCCATCCCTTTGGAACGTCATCCCCCCGCACCTGAGATTAGAATAGTCCTGAACCTTCTGGCTTTTCGCAAGGACATGGTTTTTTCTCCAGGCTTGGAGATCCAGATGTGCATTGAGCCCCTGTAGTGGCTGTGCTAATTGCTGTTGGTGGTTTTTGTACCTTGGCTGCTAATTGTATTTGCATGGTTTTTAATATTGTTTCTTTTTTTATATAGTTCTTAATTGTTGTTAGCTGCCCAGAGTCATGAATTTGAGGTGGACAGGTATGTACATTAATTGAGTGATTGAGTGATTGACCTTACCTCGGGTTTCTAAAATCTATGGGGGTATAACTTGCTTGTGCTGATAAAAAAATGCTTGGGATGAGCAGGTGATATAGAGAGCCATTTTGATATAGTGGTTAAGGAGCTGGTCTAGAAACTGGGAGACCATGAGTTCTAGTTCTCCTTTAGGCATAGAAGCCAGCTAGGTGACTTTGGGCCAGTTGCTTTCTCTCAGCTCAACCCACCTCACAGGGTTGTTGTTGTCGGGAAATAGGAAGACAGAGTATTATGTATGCCATTTTAAGTTATACAAATAAAGATGGGATCTAAATCTACTAAATAAATATAATGTGCTGTTTGTGGTGGGGGGTCCCTCTCTTTTAAACTTCAATTAAATTGTACTTACGTTACTCAGCAAAGTATTTCACAAAGTCTTGCATGATCATTCACATTAATAAAATAGTAAGATATGGGCTAGATTATGCGACTGTTGAATAGTGTAAGAACTGGCTGAATGACTCCACCCAGAGACACCTTCTAAGTGGAGATTAGTATCAAGTAGAGTAATCCAGGGCTCTGTCCTGGGTCCTTTTTGTTAATGACCCAGATGAGAGGGTTGAGGGATGATTATCAGATTTGCAGATGACACAAAACTAGGAAAAATGGCTATAGAAGAGAAAGAAGATTCAAGGATCCTAAGGCACACGAACACCGGGTTCTGAACTTGCAAAATACAAATGAATGAATGAGGCTTTTCAGGTGTATGCCATAGTGAAGCTGACCATCTCGGCAAATGTCCAGGAGAAGGAAAAGGCATCTGTATTCATTTATTTCCAGGCTCTTTTAAACATAAGCTTGCAATCCACTTTCAAGAACAGTGTATCATTAATATGGATTTCAAATGCCAAGCTGCCAAACAGAGAAAAATGAGATCTTTTTGGGAAAGCGACAAACAATATTGCCATTATAACCAAGCAGGGAAAACAATACACCTTTCTTTCACAAGATATAATGGTTGGTAGAGATGTGATTTATTTCAGAGAAAAATCTTGGATAATACTAGCTATTATGGATGAAAAATTATTTGCAGAAACCTCAGAACAGCTTACTACCTCAAGTGAATTCTTAGACTTTTTTAATTTTTAGCATATAAGTTGCTACAACTATCTGCTGACAGTAGAATCATAGCCATCATTTCTAGTCATACATGCCATCATGGCATATAAAATGCAGCATATTTTTCAGGTCAGATTAATCTGCGTCAGAGTGAAATTATTTATGGAACCTCTCATTCAGGAACTACCAAACAGTAGAAACTTAATAGACTTGACATGACTAGATAAGTTGTTTTATTGCAGACCAGAAAGATGGCATATAATATGTTGGCCCCAGAGTTTAAATCCTAAGCCTTTTCTTCCCTCCCTTTCAAAGTGACAGACTCTTGGCTGTACTTTACCCAGCATTGGATGTTGGAGACAACTGCTCCATGTTTAAACAATGTCTTTATGGAGCGTTTCTTGGTTCCTGTATCACCAGCTTCAGCCCGTACAACATAACACTCAAGCTAAAATCAGTTTCTCCTTTAGTAGGGCATGAGAATATGCCAGATAGCCCTATGCACTTATTAATTTAAAATGTGTAAATCATAGCTTTCCAAACTGTGTGTCGTGACAGTTTAGTGTGTCGCAACACACAGTTTAGTGCAGGGCTTTCCAAAGTGCTGCCGCTGGCGACACACCAGCGGCAGCAGCGGCGCGCGCGCGCACGGCAACGGCGCGGGGGGGTGCGGCGGCGCGCGCGCGCACAGAGGCAGCGCGGGGGGGCGTGCGGCGGCGTGGGGCGAGCGGCGGCGCGTGCATGCATGGCAGCCGCCGTGCACGCGCGCAGCGGCACTTCTGGGTGGTGTGGCGACACACCACGCTGTGTGTGGCGACACACTTTTGTGTCGCGACACACAGTTTGGAAAGCTCTGGTTTAGTGTTTCGTGACACAACCTGGAAGCGGCGGCATGCATGGTGGCGCGGGGGTGCACACGGCTGCAGTGGTGTGTGTGGCGGTGGCAGCGACGACGGCAGCGGCACGCCATCAGCGCTTCTGCATTTTAGAGGAAAACACGAGGCTGCCACCGCTGCCGCCGTGCACGCCACCGCCGCGTGCCCCCATGCCCCCCGTGCTGCCGCCGTACACACTGCCGCCGTGCACCCCCCATGCCGCCACTGTGCACGCCCCCACCGCTACCGCCGTTGGTGTGTCACCAACAGCGGCAGTTTGGAAAGCACTGGTGTAAATACTATACTTTTTAAATGTTGCTTGAAATTTTAAAAGTATTCACAGCTGTGTAGGCCCTTGGGGTAAAATATCCAAAATTCAGAGGTTGAAAACATTTTTATTTTCACCAATTGAAATAACACTAAAGCAGTGCTTTCCAAACTGCCGTCGTTGGCGACACACCAAAGGCGGCAGCAGTGCGGGGGCGCACACGGCGGTGGCGTGTGGGGGCGTGCGGCAGCGGCGTGCACGGCAGCGGCGGCCTCGTGTTTTCCGCTAAAACGCAAAAGTGCTGATGGCGTGGCGCTGCCGTCGCCGCCATGCACACCGCTGCCGCCCGCGCCCCCGTGCCGCCGCCGTGCACGTCCACTTCCGGGTTGTGTCACGACACACAGTTTGGAAAGCTATGCAGTAAAGAGTTGCCAACTTTCTAGGTTTTCAGAACTCTTCATCAGGAGTTGCAAAAAACAAAATGTGAAGAAGAAGCAAAAAAATCCAAACTTAGGCCAGATATTATTACTGTGAGACTGACTAGTCAGCTGGTTGGAGGTCTTCAAGATGAGCTAGATAGTCAACTTACTGGGGACTCCCTAGAATCGGATTTTCAGTACCGAGACAAGTTGGCCCATAACAAGGGAAATGTGTCCGTTCAACATTTGTGTTGAATGGCCATACCACCATACCACTTAGGCTGTTTGTCGTGATCATTTATAAACAGCTGGGATATTAATAAAATCAAGCAATCACATTTAACTGTATAACTTCCCTCTGTCCCCTTTCACTCTTTTTCTCTCCCCCCGCACCAGATCAGACCATTCGTTTCTTCTACCTCCTTTGAACTGCAATATGACTTGAAAAAAACTTCAATTGGCACAATAGAAGCTATTTTAAAACTCCAGTTGCTGCATGGGATTGGTTTTTGTGGCCATGGAGCATATCACAGCACATGAGATCGTTAGGCTTTCTTTTCCCAGCTAAAGCCACCCTGGCTTTAGCCATATAATTTGTATCCATATAATTTGTGTGGGAAATGAGAAAACTGTCAATCTGCATGAGGTAAAATAATATTCAGACAGCGGGGAATTAATATTAAAAAATGCATTTGAATTTCAGTTGTAGTCAACATAACGGCATGTCCTAGTTCATTCTCACCCAGGCCTGAGGATGTCTAAGTCATTATCTTTCATATTCTATCAATGAGTCAGAAAAAATGGGAATTGCCAAAAATTCATTATTTCAGCAGAAACAGGTATTTCCAGTGAAGAAATCCATGACAAATTCCTTCACTTCCTCCATTTATTGCAAATACGTTTTGTATATTCTGCCTTTTTTTTTTTTTTGGTGCCTTCGAGTCAATTTTGACTCCAGGCAACTGCCTGGACAAGTCCCTGCAGTTTTCTTGGCAAGATTTCAGAAGTGGTTTGCCATTACCTCCTTCACAGAGCTGAGAGAGAGTGACTGGCCCAAGGTCACCCAGCTGGCTTTGTGCCCAAGGTAGGACTAGAACTCACGGTATCCTGGGTTCTATCCTAGTGCCTTAACCACTACTGCATATCAAAGTGGCTCTCACATATTCTGCCTACCTGTCCCCAAGTTAAATTTTGATGAGCTCTGTAAACTGTACATACATTTTTGTTTTGTAATTGATTGAGCAATTTTATCTGAACATTGGTTCACATGATTAAAGATAGCAGTTCTTAATTTGCTGCTTCAGCACAGCCCAGTACAGGATACTTGCTTTTAAAAAATACTTAACCTTATGGATCAGTAGTTAATGGCCAACTTAGCAGGAATAATTAAACAATTCTACTGCAAGCATGAAAAGGCATCAGTGTACATACATACCTGGGCTAAGTTTACATATTGTACTGAGCCATGGTTTGTTTTAAGCATAATTTGATAAGCAAGCCGTAGTGGCTGGATGCATGCATTATGCTAACCAGGGGTCGGCAAACTTTTTTATGCTAGGAGCCATTTTGACATTTATAAAATTTATATCATCACTCGAGGGCCAGGGGGAGGGGTTTGAGGGTGGGAGCCAATCGCGTGGAAGGGGGTGGGGTTTGAGGTCAGGGGCCGATTGCGTGAAAGGGGGCGGGGTTTGCGGGCAGGGGCCAATCGCGTGGCAGGGGGCGGGGTTTGCGGGTGGGGGCCAATCGTGCACAGTTAGGGCCTGCTGCCGCCATGCCCACCGCCACGCACACCATGCCGCTGCCGCGCCTGCTGCTGCCACCATGCCCGCCGCCACGCACACCATGCCGCTCCCGCGCCTGCCCCTGCCACGGCCACTGCCGCGCCTGCTGCTGCCGCCATGCCCGCCGCCACGCACACCATGCCACTCCCGCGCCTGCCCCCGCCATGGCCGCTGCCGCGCCTGCCCCCGCCACGGCCGCCACTGAAGAGCCACACTCAAGGGGCCAAAGAGCCGCATGTGGCTCGCGAGCCACGGTTTGCCGGCCCCTGTGCTAAACCATGAACCATAGTTTACAAGCAATCATGGCTGGCCTTTGTTTTGACTTAGCGTAATGTGTAGGCCTAAACATGGAGTTTCTTTTTATAAAAGGGATCCTGGTTGGCTGAAGAAGCCTGTACAGAAGCATGGTGCAATCATTTCACATACACATGCATGCACACATATACATATATACACACACCAAACATGCAGCTAGCCAGAGAACAAAGACAAGGCATCAACTGGAATCCACATTAGATCCACAGTTCCTTTTAAATACATTACTGTACTGGGTGGCCTCCATATTATCTTCTTCTCTTTACCCCTAAGAAATCTCTCTTTTAAGTGAGAAGCTTTGGAAACACAACAGGAGGGAAAGGGAAGGTTTCGTACCACCCTCCAAAAGAGAGAAATCAACAAGTCCCATTTACTTATAGATGAGATATGTAAAGCCACTTAAGTAGTAATAGTGTATACCTTTTTTGTATTGGGCTGATCAGATAAGGGAAATGCTGACTCACCGGAAGTGACGTCATAGTCCCCCCCCCCATGATCCTCTGCGTGTTAGCCACCCCTCCCATCATGCAATGCGTGTTTTGCCGGAAGTGACGTGTCAGCCACCCCTCCCTGGACCAGCCACATGTTTTGCCGGAAGTGGAGTGTGCCCCACCCCCACCCGCGTGCTAACCCAAGGCATGCCCAGGCATGCCCATGACCACATGTCTGTGAGGGAAGGGGTGGTTGCCTCAACTCCACACTGCTTGTGTTTAAAGCCTTATCAGTTTCTAAGCAGAAGAAAGAGAAAAGCGGGGGGGCAATGCTTTTTCAAAAGGGGAAAAAGTTTTTCTTTCCTTAAGCCTGGCTGCAGGAGTTAAAATGCCACGGCTGGCATAGATGGCCAGGCCTGATTAGGAGGGAAGCATTTTTTAAAAGCAGGGTTTTCTTCTTCTCCACACATGCCAAACTGTTTTTAAAAGCCCAGGGGTAGGCAGCTTTCCTTTTCCCTAAGCAGGCAGTCACCCTGAAGGAAAATGTTTATAAGCATTTCTAATGCAGCAGTAAACAAGGAAGGGTCTAAACAAGGTTTAACATAAGTAAACACCGGGGTCTTTGTACTCACATGGGGATCTGGAGGTGTTAGGCAGACATAACAGCCCAGTTCTTAAGAGGAAAACTTTTTTTTAAAAGCCGAGGTTTCTCCTGCACACAGTCACACCCGGTAGCACAGGCAGCTTGACTGACAGGAAGTCGCATGCAACAGCAAAGGCCTGAGGGGAAGGGGCAGCCCCCCTCCCTCCAGCCAGCTCCTAGATCTCATTGGAGTAGCCGTTGCAATGTCCAGCTCGCTGGCTGATAGCAGAAACTGCTGGCAGCAGGAGTTGAAATGGCATTTTTAGCCTCAAAAATGAGCCTGCACACCTGGCCTAGATTTACAGTTCTGAATGTGGAAAATTAGGCTTTAACTGCACAATGTGTTGCCCAGCCTGAGGAAAAAAGAAACCTGTAAGGGGCCAGGAGAAAACTGGTTATTAAAAGCACAACAGAAAAAAGAGAAAAAACATGGGTATGTGCATGTTCAGGCATGTCCACAGGCGTGGCTGTGACACGCGGTGTACACGTGACAGGGGCAAGGCTATGCCCAGGCATGTCTCCACAGCTTTTCAGGCTATATACAGATACATCGTTAAGTAGCGGTGCCCATTTGAAAAATACAGACACGTGCTTTGAAGATGGCAAACTCCGAAGCCCATCTGTTTGAAGACAGCTTAACGCCAAAGCCGCCAAAACGAAAATTTAGGGCAAGGAAAACGTCCGAAGCTCCTGGACCGAGCGCTCTATTTGAGGAAAACGCTCAAGACGCATGTCTAATACCATGTTACTGTAGATTTTGTGCCTCAGATGGTGAGTTAAACATTGAAAATTAAGAAAAACACTAATTTAATTAGATAAAATTGTGAGTCTAATCCAGACTTATACTCTTTTCTTTAAGAAACAACATATCCATATGATTCGACCGTCGTACAGATTCTGAGAGCCTGTGTGATAAAAGTATTGCATCATTGTTTCATGGGGTGCATGCAAGCAGGAGGAGATCAGGTGGATTCCCGGCCACCCACCGAGGAAGAGCTTCTTAAGGCCTTATGCCCCAGAATATCGAGGGGCGAGATCCTATGGGTCATTATGAACATAGCGTGTAAGCTAGAGAAATTATATGTGACATGTGATACCCTTGATGAGCTTGTGGAATTCATGGAGTATATTGAGAGCAGCCCTAAGCCACAAGATATAATGGCGAAAATTGGTTCTGAATTACCAGTGGCTTTGAAGAGGCTTATTTGTCAAAATGTAACAACTATTAATTACCAGAAACTGTTAACCTCTACCCAAGGATTGTAATAATAAAATATTTTTACAAATAACACGTTGCCTGTTTTTTCTTTCGCTGTCTGATAGCAGTAACTGCTGGCAGGATGAGTTAAAATGGCGTTTTTAGCCTCAAAATGAGAATGCACTCAGGGAGAAAGCAGAAAAAAGAGAAAAACATGGGGTATGGACATGTTCAGGCATGTCTGCAGGCGTGGCGGGAGAGCGCCGTATCAGGCTGCGACACGCGGGTAACACGTGACGGGGCAAGGCTATGACCAGGCAAACCTCCGCCACATTTCAGGCTATATACAGACCTGTCTTTTCCTTGAGAGTCAATGGACACAACTTTTTGTATTTACTATATTTTGGCATATTTAATTTTCTCCAGCGGCTGAGGCTCAACCAAATCCCAGGCAGAGAAAAGGTTTCTCTTTTGAAGAAACATGGCAAGAGCTGCTTCAAAAAATTTTAATAGAAAAATAGCGAAACCTAGTGCCGTATGCTCTAGCACAAGGCCGGTGCCAGTAGAATGCAACAAACTCTGTTGTCAGGATTTTGGTGAAGAAAACAAAGAAAATTTTATATTCAGACCTGTTTTGTATGGTTGCGGTATGGCGTGTTGTGCCTTTACTGATGAGGCGGAGAGCGAAACAGAAGACTTCCCTTGTGATACTTACCGGGCAGCGTGTGAAATGGTGAGCTCCGCACCAACACCTTCCAGCAGTGGTAAGTAAATATGTTTTTATTGATGACAATGTAAATGTTGACGGGGCCCAGTTAGGGGTGCTAATAGGTTATGTTTTATATTTTGCAGTACCTGAGTTACCAAGTCCTAGAAAGCAAAGATACCGAAGGAGGGCCGTATCGTATACCGGCGGCCGCACATCTTCTGACGATTTATCTGCTCCTGAACATGACAACACCTGTAAATTATGCGAAGACCTGTTAGAATGTGGCAAAGGGCGCTGTTGGGAGGGTACAGATGAATCAGGGTTTTATGGCTCTTTATCTTCTTCTTCTTCTGATGATGATGATGATGATGATGAGGGATATGTTTCCAGATCCCTAGACAACCTCTCTCAAAGCTGTATCACCAATAAAGCATTGTATTAAAGACAAGGTGTGATCATTTTGCCACAGACCCTTCGTCATAATGAGGTATGAAAATATTCTAAAGGAGATCTATTACACACCGGGTAGGGTAGGGAGCTATGCTGGGGTAAACCCACTTTTTCAGGAGGGAAGAAAACATGATAAAAACCTGTCCATGAAGCAAGTCAAGACATGGTTGTCAGGACAAGATGCTTATGCGCTTCATAAACCGGCAAGAATTAATTTCCCTCGAAATAAAACAGTGGTGTCGGGTATAGATCAGCAATGGCAGGCCGATCTCATAGACGTGTCCAAATTTTCTAAGGAAAACCATGGAAAAAAGTTCATCTTAACAGTCATTGATGTGTTGTCTAAATATGCATGGGCATACCCTCTGACTGATAAGTCGGGGAGCGAGGTTGCTGCTGCCTTCCAGAATATCTTTGAAACAGGCCGGGCACCCCGAAAAATACAGACAGATGCCGGCAAAGAGTTCTTAAATACGCCTCTGAAGAAACTTTTAGCACGTTATGGTATTCAGCATTTTGTCACTCATAGTGAGACTAAAGCCGCCATTATAGAGAGGTTTAATCGGACCCTAAAAAATAAACTCTGGAGATACTTCACAGCTAGAAACACCCACCGGTACGTAGACATCTTGGCAGCCGTTCTTCAAGGATACAATGACACGTACCACCGTAGCATCCAGACTGCTCCTAGCACTGTAAATTTGTCTAATGAAAGGGTTGTATGGTTAAGACTGTATGGAGATATTTTAAAAAGTAAAAGAAAGGAAAAACATCTTAAGGTGGGGGATCACGTCAGGATATCCAGACTGAAGGGAAAATTTGAAAAGGGCTACCAGCAAACCTACACGGATGAAATATTCATCATCAAAGAACTGTTAACAAGAGGGGAAAGAGGGGTGTATAGATTAAAAGATTACACAGACGAGCCAGTAAAGGGCACTTTTTACCCTGAGGAGCTCCAAAAGGTTCCTGATGATCAACAACGTGTATACAGAATTGAAAAAGTGATCAAAAAAAGAGGGCGGGGAAAATATAGAGAGGTTCTAGTCAAATGGGTCGGCTGGCCAGACAAGTTCAACAGTTGGGTAAAAGAGTCTGAAGTACAAGACCTTTGACATGGCTGGCTTTTATATCACCCTCCCCAGCAACGCATCGGCAACAGCCTTCCCCAAAAACAAAAGTTCCAATTTTACTGTTCAACTAGCAAGAGCTCTGGACCTGCCGGGGTCATGGGAAGTGGGGCTGGTGGAGATACAGTACCCACACAGCTGGAACACGCTAACCACAGGTGGATATTTTGAAATTGCTAACGAAAAAAAGAAGTGGGAGTTTTCTTTGAGAAATGGATACTATACCAGCATCCAGCAGGTATTAGAAAATATGAACAAGCTTATGACAGACGCTGAGAATCCGCCAATGGCGACCCTGCGATATGACCCAGTTGCTCGAAAAATTAAATTTAAAGGAGATGGGGCGTTTAGCATACTAGCTAGTGATGAACTAGCGAACATATTAGGTTTGAAGCCCCAAGCCCGCTTCAAAAAATTCCCCTTTGCGGCCGATGTGACAGGAGGATTCAGTACCATATTTATTTATACAGACATTGTGGAGCCGCAGATAGTGGGCGACTTCTATGTGCCGTTACTGCGCTGCGTGCCTGTGCGGGGGCAAGACAACGACATCATCACGGTAACCTATGACCAGCCCCATTATGTTCCAGTCAGCAAGCACGGCATCAGCACAATTACTGTAGAGATCAAAACAGATCAAAACAAACACATCCGTTTTAACCACGGGAAGGTTGTCGTCAAGCTTCATTTCAGGCCTCAGAAAAGTGAAGGATGGTTGTGATCAAGGAGTACGGGAGCCCTCAAGACTACGTGGCCTATTACAGGGCCCAAGCTGGAGCCGGTCTTGCGGGGTTCCGGGGAACACCCGTCATGTATGGGACAGGCCTAGGCGGTTTGTTCCGTGGACTTTTTCGAAAAGCAATGCCTCTTCTGAGGAAAGGGTTAGAAATCGTTAAACCCCACGTGAAATCTGCAGCTAAGAATATTGTCAGAGATATGGCAGGGCAGCTTGTATCCCGTGTTGTAGGGGGCGGCCAAGAGGGCTCGGGCTTGGTCGTGGCCAGAAAGAATTACGCCTTGGGACCGCCTATTCCCTCTAAAAAGAGAAAGAATGTGAGAAAGCGCCATCATACAAAGAGGAAACGTGCTCAGAAGAGGAAGCGCTGTGACAGCTGGGACATATTCTAATACAAAATGGCTTTTATCCACGAGGCATCGCAGGAGTGTGTTAAATCAGAACTGGACCTTTTTCAACTGTCACCTACTCAAACCAGTATTGAAAATAGCACGTATGTCGAGATCCCTCCTTTATCAGCGCTAACGCCCAATGCGCCCCTGGAATTTTTTATCACAGGACACGGTGAGCATTACACAGATCTAAATAACACCCTGTTGTATGTGAGTTGCAAGATTGTAAAGGCTGATGGCACAGATATTGATGACGGTGCAAGGGTGGCCCTGACCAACTATCCTATAGCTTCGCTGTTTAATCAGCTGGATGTTACCCTGGGAGACCGGCTCGTAACACAGAGCCACCACTGCTATTCTTATCGGGCCATGATTGAGCTGATTCTGAACTTTGGGGCTGACGCTCTGGGAACCCAATTTACAGCTGGGGGTTTTTACAAAGATGAATCAGCGCTTATGGAGAGCACTGTGCTGGCAGCCGCGGGCAACGCTGGTTTCAGAGCGAGAGCGGCACATACAGCCAGGAGTCGTAAATGGGACCTGCTTGGGCCTTTGCACAGCGATCTGTTTTTTCAAGACAAACTGCTAATTAATGGGGTTGATGTGAAAGTCAAACTCACAAGAAGCAGAAATGAATTTTGCCTAATGAGGGATGGCAATGAGAATTACAAAGTGCAGCTCCTGTCGGCGTCTCTCTTTGTAAAGCGTGTAAAAGTAGCAGCAGGCGTACGGCTGGGCCACGCAGAAGCCTTGCTCTCCTCCAACGCCAAATATCCCATTGATCGTGTGGGGATGAAGGTTTACAGCATTCCTGCAGGCAGCCTTGTGTGTAATCAGGAAAACCTATTTCTGGGCCAGCTACCTAAACAGCTAGTGATTGGATTTGTGGACAATGCCTCTTTCAGTGGAGATTACGAAAGAAACCCATTCAATTTTCAGCACTGCAATGTTAATTTTTGTGCCCTGTATTGCGACGGCGAACAGGTCCCCGCCAAACCTCTTCAGCCTGATTATGCTCGCGGTGTTTTTGTGAGAGAATACATGCAGATGGTACAAGTTTCAGGCAAAGGCATGAAAGACAGACCTCTCCTAATCAGCCGTGAAGAGTTTAGTCACGGATATAATTTATATTGTTTCGACCTGAGTCCTGACCAGGGGTGCTCGGAGCACTATTCTTTGATCCGGAATGGCAACCTCAGAGCGGAAATTAGATTTGCACTACCTCTCCCCAATACCGTCAATATGATTCTCTATGCAATCTTTGAAAACCTAATTGAAATAAGCCACACCAGGAACGTGCTTTTTGATTATATGTGAGGATGGACACCCTGCAGCTCCTCCGGCTGTTCTCTGGAAATCCCGACTTTCTAGGGGTCTACCCCTGTGATCTGCTACCCAAGAGGCAAATCTCCAAAAGACCTTTCGGCGTAATTGTAAACACTCATCCTCAAACTCTACCTGGCGAGCACTGGCTGGCTGCCTACTTCCCATCTCCCGGCTATGGTGAATTTTTTGACTCTTATGGAAGGCCTCCAGACAGCCCTGACTTTCCTGGAGCCATAGCGATATTCTTAGAGCGGCAAGCTAAGAAGTACACATTTCACCAACTTCAACTGCAACACCCCAGCGCTGTAACATGTGGGCATCACTGCGTGTTTTTTCTACTGAACCGGTCTAAAGGCATGGACTATGGAAATATTTTAAAGATGTACTCCGATGATGCTGTTAAAAATGATCAAATGGTAAAGCTGTTTGTAAAATGTATAAAGGTGGGGAGGGGGATTGGAGCCTGTAACCATCACCAGTGCATGCAGAGATGTATGCCTTACTGCAAAATAAAGAAAAAGACTTAAACGTTTTACTTCTTTCACTGTGTTTTTATTCATTTTACAAGCTGTACATACAACATTGCATGGCCAACAGGTTGAAAAGCATACGTTTTACAAATTGAGCCAGTTACCAAGCCTGATACTGCTTCTAGGCTTTACCATCAGGGGTCCAGAGATGATATGTCCTGGTGCTGTTTCATTTTTTTTAGCAAAAGTTCTGCATTTTTCCTATACCGGGAGCTGACGCCACTTAGGATCTCAGTCATGGCGGCGTCCTGCAGAGCGGCATGTGGAGGCTGTTCTGGCAAGCCTTGGGGTTGATGAGTCTCTTCTGAGGGGTAAATGAGATTCAGTCTGTCTTTTTCAGACTCGTTTTGTCTGGTCAGTCGTAGAAACCTCTGCAGCACAGAATTGTAGAGCTTAATCTTTTCCTCCTCGCCCAAATCAGCTCTCTGAAGAACGGAGCGCATCTCAACATCCAGCCGATTAGCAGCCACAGTCCCCATAGTAGGAGCCCTGCCCTGTAGTTGCCCCATCTGGTGGCGTGGCACCAGAAACATTTTCTCAGCATAGTCCATGGCTTATCCGGCTATCAGGTTAGCCAACAACGGTATAGCAGCCCCCAGCAGTGAACCAACGAAACCGCCCGACTGGCGAATGACCTGCTTCTTCTTTTTGAGGGATACCTTTCTATCGCTCAGTTTTTTGATGACACCTTTCTTCCTCTTTAAAGTTCGGTATTGTGAAGGCTTCAAAGGGAGGTTTCCTTTTAAGGTGTTCAGGGCTATTTCTGCTATTGCCCCCACCAGATCGTTATTAGCCTTGCATAAGATGGCCTTTCTCTGTTTTGGCCCAGCCCTTACTAAGATTTTTAAAACCGCCAAATTTCTGAGCACCCTCTCTGACATCCTGAATGAACTAGTGCTAAGGCATTCAGGCTAATGCTTTTTACTCTTCTTTTTCATAGTGTAAACAGCAGGCCAATCAGGGGGAAAGAGGCCTGTTCTCAACCGGTAGGTTTCTGGGGTGCTGGCTGCCAAATCTACCAAAAGGTACCCGTGCGGTTTGTGAGTGGCATCTTGGAACACTTCTAAAAAATACTGGGTGTTAGTGGGGTACATCTGGCGGCCCAGTGTGACAATTTGCAACTGATCACGAGGGCTGCGGAATAAAACCAAATATTTGGAATTCAGAGCTATAGTTCTCATCTTCTTACCTTGAAAAAACAGATTTTGAAGTATGAGAATAATGCTCAGGTTTCTGTGGTGAACGTACTGTGTAAAAGCCTTCTCTATTTGATCGCTGTCGCCGGCTGAAGCCATGAGGTCGTCTACCACAGCTAAATTGGTTTGGTTTGGTGGAAACAAATCATCATCTTCAAAGGAAGACGGGAGGCCCTCCATAAACTTAATATAAGGGAATTTATTAAGCAGTTCTTTGTACAGAGGTTGCCAGCAGCTATAAAACCATACAATATTTTGTGGCATTTGAGACATCACAGAGGTACCATGCTCTAACATTTGCTTGATAAAAAAAGATTTGCCAGAATTGGACAGCCCGCTTATAATGCAAGAGAAAGGGTGTACAAACTGTACAAGGTTTTCCATAATGTTCAATAGCCGTACGGCAGTGTGCAGTAATCCTCGCTCTTTAGAGCCCTTTTATTATAGACGACCTTCAGGGTTTTCCTGAGGACTCTTGTTTCTAGGGCCCAATGTCTCTTAACCCTAAAAATACCCGTCTGTTCCACTTTGATCGATTTCTTTCTCTCTGGGCCGGTCAGGCAGTAATCATCCACCAGTGCTTTCAAGCTGTCAGAATTAACCTTTTCAGCATTGCCACTGTTTAGCGTAATACCCTTCACCTTTAGCACCGCTTCTCCGCTGGACAAGGCGTATCCATATGTTTTGGGTCCGGCTGCCACAAACTCTGTGATTGAGGTGTTTGGTGGGATCTCGCTTGTCAGCTGCCCTAAATAGTCACCCAAAGGTGGTGTCCACGCCCCCTGTCTACTTATAAAAATGACTGAATCAGTGTCATGGTACAGGCATCTATCTCCCAATCCATCCAGTAGCCTGTATAATTCCAGCCGGGCATAAGCCGTTGTAAAACTGGCGATGAATATGTTAGTACATGTGGCTTTGGTGGGTTGGTTCTTGGCCATTTTCCACGTCACAACGGCTGTCTCTGTATCCACAAACTCGCATGAGGAAACATCATAATAGGGCACAAAAAGATATTTGAATAATTCCTCAGGTTTTGTCACCACTGATGTGGTCAGGTGGTTGGTGTTCTGACCAAACTTGCCCCACAGAGAGTTTAAAAAGAGTTTGGCAATCTGCCTTTTAGCAGGATTTACTTCGATATGCTCACGCCGTAAGCGGACACCTTCCATCTTTTCATACTCCTGAATATATTTATCTTTATCCTGTTCTGTTTTGCACCAGGACGGGTAACCGCTGGCCTCCTGCTTCTGTCTGAGATGGGTGTTCATATACCCTGAAAATAATGTGACTGATGTTCTTTCAAAATGCCAGATCTCATAGATCTCAGCAATTCTGTAACCCTTTTCTATAGCCACATTCAATTCAACAGTACACCATGTCCCCGTCAGAGCCCTTTCTTCATCACTGTGTTGACAGGGGGCGGTTTGCAGACTTTCTGTGCAGGTTGCACACAGGCTAAACATTAATTTGCCCCCTGATTTGTGGGGTAGGACTGGGAAATAGAGGTTCCTTGGTGGGTACACTTTGACTTTGGCAAGCCCGAAATACCGCTTTATGTCCCCAAAGTTTTGATAGATGATTTGGGGGTGTCCAATCGGGTACTCCTTGTTCTTGTTCACAAAGGGGTACAAACTGGTGAAATCGTAATATAAGATTTGCTCCCCAGCTTTTGGCTTGTAGTACAGGCATGTGGCATTTGTTCTACCCCCAAAAAATGCATCTCGGGGGTTCAAAGGGGTTGGGAGCTTGTTCTCCATTAGAAACTGCTTCAAAGCGGGGTCGTTCTCCAGCATGTCCCGCCATTCGTGTTCCCAGATGCTACGTATGGCATACCCCTGGTCCCTGAGGTACTCTTCTTTAATCCTGGTACGATTGTGCAGACCCCCGTATGTTGAATCAAGTAATTTGTTGAAGTCTTTTTCAGAGTAGCAGACAGGACAGCCGTGAAAAAAACAGCCGTGAAATTCAAAAGCAGTGGGGACCCCGTTTATGACAGCAAAACCGTCCAAAAAATATTTGCCTACTTGCTTTTCACCACTCTTCAGAGTATGCTGGATATTGAGATTCTCAGTGTGCTCTATATGCAACAGCCATTGAATCGCTGGTGCTGAGTACCTTTTCTGTGTCTTGTGATAACTGTCCAAAGGGGCTAACGCAATGGTATTCCTCTTCAAATACATGAACAGGTACTGGGCCATGCAGACAGAGGCCAGTGTAATATACTGGAAGGGGTCAATGCAACGGATCTCTATCTCCTCAACAATCTCTCCCCCGCCATCTCTGAGGCACTCGCGTTCTGTCATTTTCATGACTTGGTCCCTGAATCGAATACAGGCCTCCCTCAGAATCTCCACATCTTGTCTGCAGTAGTAAGCCAGGGCCTTCTTTAGCTTAAACACCGTGCCTGCATTATCTGCGTGCCATTTCAGGAATTCTTCTCTCTCCCCGGGCATCATGGTTTCTGGACTGTAATACTTGGCTTCAGGGAGCGGCCCCACATAGTCTTGATTGTCCATTGTGTTGAACAAATGGGGGAAATACCCCTTGTTGCCCCGAAAACCCATAGCTTTCGGTAGCTTGCTTAATTTAAGGGGCAAAAAGGAGAGGCTGTCAATAAACCGAATCTTATAATCCGGTAGGAGAATACACAGCAGCTTACCCCCTTGACTGATCAATTCAACACGCACTTTTTCCCGTATCAGCTGTCTCAGCACCAGGTACCCGTCATAACCTTTGGAATTGTGAGCGATAAAGGTACACCTTTTAAACTTGTGATTTATAAACTTCTTCACAAATTGCTCCAGGCAGCTAACGCCATGACAGCCCCAACTCACAGCCTCTTTGCCATCACCTTCCTCCAGCATATCTGTGGCATACACGTAATTTGGTATATGCACACCCGTCTCTTGACAACATTCAAAATCATAAATGATGTATCTTTCACCAATTTGCGGGCGCTCCAAGGGCTTCAGAAAGCATAAATGCCCTTCCAAGCTGTCAACCTTCTCAGAGCACTGACCACACTTTGTTTTCTTGCATTTTGTGTGGGGAGTGAAGACATAAAGGCCACACTTTTCACAATATACCTTATTCTTACAGTCAACTTTCCCTTCCAATGCCATCTGTGTATGGCTTTCAAGACAGGCCTTAGACCGGCAAAACAATTTGCATATGCAACATCTTACCCTCTCTTCTGCCACCTCCTGGCAGTCTTGCTTCAGGCACGCTCGACAGAGGTATTGGCAATCGTGACTGAATTTGTGATGGTAGGCTGTGTGGCAGAATTCACAGAAATAACGCTCGCCCAGGAAGCCCTTGATGTTTTTGATTCCGTAGTAATGCTTGTCGTGTAACAATATAAACACCAATTTTTCTCGCTGTGCTCTGCCCGTGACAAAAAATCGCCACCCACCTTCGTTGTAAAACAAAATTTTTATGGTTATACCTAAAAGCTCTTCAAAGAGATGTATCTGTGAAAAGCCAATCCTGTTTTCTGTGGAAATGCCCAGTCTGGTGTGTAGGGCCCTGGCTCTAGTAGCAATTTCTTGATTTGTACCTTCTCCGCTGTCAAGCAAATACAGCACACTACCTGTGAAACACAGAAATTCACCCTCCACATTGAAATCCACCAGGTGCTGTCTTTTTGTCTCCAGGACTTTGGTGAATATCACGGTGCTTAACTTCCTACGCCCGCCGCCCTCTTTGTATTTCACGATAGTGACCACTAATTGTAAACAGCCCCCCCACATCAATTCTGCTTTGCTCTGTAGAAGGTTTTCAACACGGGTCAGAAAGTCATCAGCATTTAAATCATGCATATGTCTCCTAAGGGTAAAGAGGGGTCGATTTAGACCATCTGCATCTAGGCGTAGTTGAACAAAATCATTCGGCTCTATCACCCTAGAAACATTATTCAAAAAGGTCTGTACCACATTATGGATAACACCTATAGCCTCTACAAATGATCTGATACGTTCAAGATTAGCAAATCTATACCGTTGGTAGTATTCCACAGCTCTGTAATATAGGATAGGCCTCTCCCACTCCTGTATCATTTCTAGATACACATCATGCACATTCTGAGAGTTAGGGGTCTGTAGCTGTGACATAGAAGGCCATAGCTCCTCTTCCGGTTGAGGTTCTGACATAGGCTCATCTGTACAGCTATCGCTGTCTGTAGGTGCTGTGGAAAGGGCACCGCCAGACATATTTTTTGCTTTTTTTCCGGGCGGTTCTGGATTAAAAACAAGGGGAAACAATGCTTCAGTAACATTCTTTTTAATGTAATACTGCCCCTTACATTCTAAAACAGGTCTCAAGTAGGATAATACACTTGGTTATTTTACCTCCTAAAAGCATTCGCGTTGCATGGCTTGTACATGGCTGTGGGGTAGAGTTTATGCTGTCAGCCTCCAGAGGCTCTGGGGAGTTTGTAAACACTTGCTCATCTTCCCAACCTGAGAAACAGAGACATGAGAACCATTACAGCTGCTGTAGAAATGCCTCTATAACTAGACATTTTGTTTCTGAGGGCAAAAACAAAAGCAGCCTGATCTTAATACCTCCTAGGTCAGGCGGTGTTCCCTGTGGGGTCTCTGCAGGTATTGTAAAGTTTGCATACTCCTCATCATCTTCTACTTCTGTATTAGACATTTGACAAACATTACAACTGCTGCAGAAATATTTAAAAGCATCTAAGCCATACAGTTATTTAATTTGTATGAACTAAAATATGTACCTAATAGAGCCTTCACACATTGCGTATCTGTTACAGAACCCTGGTGGAAACACAAGAACACCAGTAGTTAAATATCGTCACAAATGGGTACTACACCCCCCCCCCACCTTCTGCCTCTCAAAACTGCTTGTGAAATTACTTACATTTCGGGCAGCCATCCCATCCATGTCATTACGTTCTAGGATGGGCTGTGTGCCTTGTGGGGGGTCTGCAGGCATCGTAAGGGCTGCATACTCCTCATCATCTTCTACTTCTGTATTAGACATTTGACAAACATTACAACTGCTGCAGAAATATTTAAAAGCATCTAAGCCATACAGTTATTTAATTTGTATAAACTAAAAAATGTACCTAATTGAGCCTTCACACATTGCGTATCTGTTATAGAATCCTAGTGGGAACACAAGAATACCAATAATTAAATATAGCCACAATTGCTACAAACCCCAGCCTTCTGACTCTCAAAACTGCTTGTGAAATTACTTACATTTCGGTCAGCCATGGTGTCCAGGTCATTCTTTGCTGGCAAGCTGCTCCGTCTGTGGGTCTAGATAAGGTCCCAACTGGACGCTGAAAGGGACCTTGCCCACCATCTTTACGTCACCATTTGAGCCCCCACCCACCAATACATGGATAAACTGGTGTTAGCAAAAGAAAAAAAGCAGACAACGTATTATTTGTAAAAATATTTTATTATTACAATCCTTGGGTAGAGGTTAACAGTTTCTGATAACTAATTGTTGTTACATTTTGACAAATAAGTCTCTTCAAAGCCACTGGTAATTCAGAGCCAATTTTCGCCATTATATCTTGTGGTTTAGGGCTGCTCTCAATATACACCATGAATTCCACAAGCTCATCAAGGATGTCACATGTCACATATAATTTCTCTAGCTTACATGCTATGGTCATTATGACCCAAAGGGTCTCACCCCTCGATATTCTGGGGCATAAGGCCTTAAGAAGCTCTTCCTCGGTGGGTGGCCGGGGAGCCATCTGATCTCCTTCTGCATGCATGCACGCCTTGAAGCACTGCTGCAATGTTGTTATCACACACGCTCTCACCATCTGTACAGCGGCCGAATCATATGGATATGTTGTTTCTTAAAGAAAAAGAGTATAAGGCTGAATTAGACTCACAATTTTATCTAATTAAATTAGTGTTTTCTAAATAATGTTTAACTCACCATCCGAGTCGCAGTATCGACAGTAACATGGTATTAGACATGCGTCTTGAGCGTTTTCCTCAAATAGGTCGCTCGGTCCAGGAGCTTCGGACGTTTTCCTTGCCCTAAATTTTCGTTTTGGCGGCTTTGGCGTTAAGCTGTCTTCAAACAGATGGGCTTCGGAGTTTGCCATCTTCAAAGCACGTGTCTGTATTTTTCAAATGGGCACCGCTACTTAACGATGTATCTGTATATAGCCTGAAAAGCTGTGGAGACATGCCTGGGCATAGCCTTGCCCCTGTCACGTGTACACCGCGTGTCACAGCCACGCCTGTGGACATGCCTGAACATGCACATACCCATGTTTTTTCTCTTTTTTCTGTTGTGCTTTTAATAACCAGTTTTCTCCTGGCCCCTTACAGGTTTCTTTTTTCCTCAGGCTGGGCAACACATTGTGCAGTTAAAGCCTAATTTTCCACATTCAGAACTGTAAATCTAGGCCAGGTGTGCAGGCTCATTTTTGAGGCTAAAAATGCCATTTCAACTCCTGCTGCCAGCAGTTTCTGCTATCAGCCAGCGAGCTGGACATTGCAACGGCTACTCCAATGAGATCTAGGAGCTGGCTGGAGGGAGGGGGGCTGCCCCTTCCCCTCAGGCCTTTGCTGTTGCATGCGACTTCCTGTCAGTCAAGCTGCCTGTGCTACCGGGTGTGACTGTGTGCAGGAGAAACCTCGGCTTTTAAAAAAAAGTTTTCCTCTTAAGAACTGGGCTGTTATGTCTGCCTAACACCTCCAGATCCCCATGTGAGTACAAAGACCCCGGTGTTTACTTATGTTAAACCTTGTTTAGACCCTTCCTTGTTTACTGCTGCATTAGAAATGCTTATAAACATTTTCCTTCAGGGTGACTGCCTGCTTAGGGAAAAGGAAAGCTGCCTACCCCTGGGCTTTTAAAAACAGTTTGGCATGTGTGGAGAAGAAGAAAACCCTGCTTTTAAAAAATGCTTCCCTCCTAATCAGGCCTGGCCATCTATGCCAGCCGTGGCATTTTAACTCCTGCAGCCAGGCTTAAGGAAAGAAAAACTTTTTCCCCTTTTGAAAAAGCATTGCCCCCCCGCTTTTCTCTTTCTTCTGCTTAGAAACTGATAAGGCTTTAAACACAGGCAGTGTGGAGTTGAGGCAACCACCCCTTCCCTCACAGACATGTGGTCATGGGCATGCCTGGGCATGCCTTGGGTTAGCACGCGGGTGGGGGTGGGGCACACTCCACTTCCGGCAAAACATGTGGCTGGTCCAGGGAGGGGTGGCTGACACGTCACTTCCGGCAAAACACGCATTGCATGATGGGAGGGGTGGCTAACACGCAGAGGATCATGGGAGGGGGGGGACTATGACGTCACTTCCGGTGAGTCAGCATTTCCCTTATCTGATCAGCCCAATACAAAAAAGGTATACACTATTACTACTCACTTACTTGGCATGGTTTTGTTCCACGGCATGGCTGCATCCCCAAGTCACTTCAGGTCACAATGGGCCCTGCTTGGACTGTTGGGTTCCACTTTACAGTGTGGTAAAATATATCTAATGTGCAGGATTTATTTTAAAAAATGTTCCACCACAGATAAAATTTATGATGTATAAATATATGAATTTACAATGATTGTAAGCCGCCTAGAGCCCTCCGACTAGGGAGGGGATAGGCGGGGTATAAATACGTAAATAAATAAATAAATAAATAATAATCTATGTTTTTCAATGAATAATTACGGCATTAAAACATAATACCTTCCCTTTCCCTCCTGTTGTGTTTCCAAAGCTTCTCACTTAAGAGAGAGATTTGTTAGGGGTAAAGAGAATATATTATTATATTCTATAGAATAATATATAGAATATATATATTCTATATATTATATAGAATATATATATTATATATTATATTCTATATATATACTATACATTATATTCTATATCTATAATATATAGAATATAATGTCGCCGCCGCCGGGTGTGTCGCCAGCGGTGGCACTTTGGAAAGCCCTGATATAGGTAGTCCTCATTGAGCAATTGCCTCAGATAGTGACTGTTCGCAATTACAACAGTGATGAAAAAGTAACTTTGCGACCAATGCCTGCATTTGGGACAACACAACCCTTCATTGTGATACTGATTAAGGTCTGGTCAGTTTCAGGCAGCAGAAGAGCCAGCCCAGGGTTCTAATCAATTAATTAAGGTTACAGAGCTGAGCTTGTTAACTTGAAGTGCTGCGCTGTGGAGAAAAGCAGCTCAGGAAAAGATAGCTTGTGAGGGGGCAAAGAAAGAAAAAAAGCAGGTCAGACACAAGACACTGTAGAGACAACTTTATCTGAATGAGAGGGCAGCAACCAGCAATCTTCGCAGTGTCTTTCTCTCTCAGTCATGTGGCTCCATGTAGACCATTTCACCAGAACCAATTGCAGTCACTGAATGAGGACTACCTGTAGTTTAACCAGTGCCAGGAGCCTGATTAAATGCAGTGTTATAGTGCAGATGTGAGGCTTGCTGAAAAGACCTTCCCCAAAGAGCCAGAACAGAGGCTGTAGTGTGCCAGTGGGAGCAGCAGATGGCACTCCTCCCTCAGTGTTATAGACCAGTGTTTCTCAACCTTGGCAACTTGAAGATGTGTGGACTTCAACTCCCAGAATGCTGGCTGGGGAATTCTGGGAGTTGAAGTTCACACATCTTAAAGTTGCCAAGGTTGAGAAACACTGCTATAGACTAACTCCCTCCTATACACAGGGAAACTCTATCCATTGTGCGCCAGAGTACTCCATACCAGTAATCCCTCCTTAAAAAGGAAAAGACACCCTCGCATCAACCTCAGCTGCCAATGACTACATGGATGCAGCCCTGCAGCTTTCTTGCCCACAGTACAGAGCTAGTTAGCAATTGCCTTAATTAAATAATTCCCTTTTTTTACAGGTAGTCCTCGACTTACAACCATTCGTTTAGCAACGGCTCAAAGTTACGATGGCACTGAAAAAACTGACTTACAACTGGTCCTCGCACTTATGACCGTCGCAGCGTTTCCCATGGTCACATGATGAAAATTTGGGCACTTGGCAACTGGCGTATATTTACGACGGTTACAGCATCCCGTGGTCATGTGATTGCCATTTACGACCTTCCCAGCAAGCTTTCGACAAGCAAAATCAATGGGAAAATGTGTGATTCACTTAACAACCAGCGCAAAAAATGTCATAAATCGGGTACAGTCATGTGATGTATCGCTTAATGACCGCACTGCTTAACAATGAATTTTCCAATCCCTATTGTGGTCATAAGTCGAGGACTACCTGTAAAGGGCAAGAGATCATTCTTACACAGAAACTTGAGGCTAGTGAAAACACATCCAGGAATCTTTTAAAAGGGCTGTTGGTAAGTAATACAGCATATGGTTTAGAGGCAGAAAGTGCCCGTGGCAGAACAAACTGCCATGATAGCTGATTTAAAAGTGTAACTTCTCATGGGTATCAAATATTGTACTGTAATTGTTGTTGTTTTTGTTTTCCACTGCCAATCTTAGCAACTGCTTGTTCAGACTAGTTACATTCCATTAGTTCCCAGTAATTCTCTTCTTGCACACACATTTGACCGTAATGTAACCCTGCACTGCCCTCCTTTGATCTCTCTGGCCTGTGCTGCCCTCCCGCTGCTGCCAGAATGATACCCTGCCTCTATATCCAACATACTATGTTTGGCATGACCAATTATAGCCTGCTCACAAGGGTTATTCTTATTTGAGGAGATACCTGCCAATCATTGACCTAATTCTCCTCCCTCCTCACGTCCATCAAGTTACTTTTTTGCAATGCCCTTTTTTGTTTATTTCGCCTTGCTTGGGCAAAAAGGGTGTACATAATATAGAAGTTGATAAGATGGACTGGTAGCTTGGATTGTTAAATATGGGGTCAAGGATGCTAAAGATCAAAATAAGATGAGATGAGATTAGTGAAGAATGCTAAGAATAACACAAAGGCTTCTTATTCAAAAGAAAAAGAAAAGAAATAGTATATAATTAGTTCAGTGAGAATGACAAAGTGGTACCAGATAGTAAAGAAAAGATAGAAATCCTCACTCCTGCTCCGACTCAGTCTTCTCTGAGAAAAGGAGCATTCACTAGGCACTTGGGAAGAGGTGACTAAAGAAGCAGGATTCCAGCTTGAGCTTAATAGAAACATAGTTAGGGAATTCCTACTGACTTTAATGCATTCAGTTTTCCAGGGCCAGATGGGCTGCATACCCAAGTGCTAACTAAGTGATAGTCTAGCAAAACCTTTACATATGTATTATCTTTGAAAAATCCTGGAGAACTGCTGAAGTGCCAGGTGACTGGAGCAGAGCAAATGTTTCTGTCTTCAAAAAGAAGAAAAAGGACTCAGAAAATTACCAACCAGTCAGTCTGGGAAGATTCAAAAGCAAATCATAAAGCGAATTATCTGTAAGCATGTTAAAAACAGTGTTGTGATTACTGGGAAATCAACATTAATTTGACAAGAACAAGTATAGTTAGCTTAATCTTTCAATTTTTGATTGAATAACTTTCTTAGTAGATTATGAAAATGCGGTAGATGTAATAGGTCTTGATTTCAGCAAAGCATTTACAAAATATCCTCTGATGTCTTGATTAACAACCTAATTAAGTAGGTCACGAATTCCTTGAAAAGCTAAAAACATTTCTCCCTGCTAGAGTTAATCCTTGAGTTCCAGCACATCTCATCCTCAAAGAATATTAAACAGTGTGGATACATTCAATTTACTTGTGGAAATTGGGGGCACTGGAATCTGTTTCCTTTCTGGAACGAAGTGTGCTCTGGACTAACAGTAAAGTGATCTGTTTTTTGTGCAAGTAGTCCAGGTAGTTCATCAGAAACATATATAGAAAATATTTAGACTTTCTTGATGGTTCTAAACGTCTTTTATAACCCAGCAAGCTAATTTTGATTCAGCATTAAAACTGGGAAAGTAACTTGGAGACAAACCAAAGATGTGGTTTTTCCAGTAAGAATCCAGAAACCCAAAGACTTTGGATGATGCTGCTGGTCCTCCTTGGAGCTCAAGCTCTTCATATATACTAGGACCTCAAGGTTTAACCAAGCAGTTTTCCATAAGTATGCTGCTTATTGCTTATTTGTATTCATGTGAAGATTTATGCAGTGTACTTCCCCCCTCCTATTTAATTACTTTGTAATTCAAGATAAGGGCCCTACTGGGTCAGAGCAATAATCTGTCATCTAATTGTTTTTTTCAAATTGCTCAATGGTATGACTTTTGGAACCCTCACGTAGAACTTGATAGCAACAGACCTTTCCTGCCGCTATTCTCCAGCAACAAGTTTTGGCTGGGTTTGCATACCCCGAAATAAAATTGGCTAGTGTGTTTTGCAAATCCAGCCAGTGTGGTTACTTTATGGCACAGTGCACTGTACAAATCAATTGAATTAATGATGTTAACTGTAGAGGGCATAGGGAATGGCCTAGAAGGACAGGAGGAAGAGCCGCTACCAAGGCAACGATCAGATAAGCGCGGCTTGAGTCTGTTCCAAGAAACTAATTTGAGAAAATGCCTCAGAGAGGCCCCTCCCTAATTCACACAAAGATAAAGTGAGGAAGGAGGGAAGCACATCCAAATTTGCAAGATTCTGTTACTACAGGTGGTCCTCGGTTTATGACCACTCATTCAGCGACCATTTAAACATATGGTGCTGAATGAGGGGGACCTATGACCAGTCCTTGGAGTTCCAGCCATCCCAGTGTTCCCGCAGTCGCATGATCACAATGCGCACTTGGCGTCTGGCTCGCAATTACAACATCGCAGCAAGCCACAGTCACGTGATCAAGGTTTCCGATGTTCCCTGTCGGCTTCCCACAAGCAAAGTCAGTGGGGAAGCTGGCAGGAAGTTGGAAGTCATGCTCATTTGAGGTCCTCGCTTAAAGTACCGGGATTGCCATAACTGCCATCACTAAGCGACATGGTCACCTGACATCATGCTTTACGACTGTGTCGCTTAGCGACAATTCCAGTTCCAATTGTTGTTGCCAGCTGAGGGTTGCCTGTATAGTGGTTCTAATAAAAGTAGTTTCAGTCCTATATGGCTTTGGTTTAGGGTGACCATACGTCCCGTTTTGAACGGGACAGTCCCGTTATTTTAGCATTTTTCAACCGTCCCGTCGTTTTGATCAAAATCTCAATTTTGTCCCTTTTTTAAACCCGGCGGGAAGGAGGACAGGAAGACAGGAAGGAGGACTGGAGCCAGACTTGCCATTGGAGGCAGCCCGGAAGAGGCCCTATCAGCGCGGCAACTGGAAGCCCAGTTGCCACGTGCAAGCCCAGCAGCAGACACAGCACCACAGTCCAGGTTCCTGCCTCCTTACCTGATCCTGAGATTGTCTGCCCAGCAGTGGTGAGGCCAGGGAAAGCAGGCACAGGAAGGTTGTGGAAAGAGGGTGCGTGTGTGTGTGTGTGTGTGCGAGCGCGTGCGCACAGATTACTTGCTCAGAGTAATTGCGCACACACACACACACCCCACACCCTCTTTCTCCAGCCTCCCCATGACCAAATGCACCTGCACCTGTTGCAGGAAGGCTGGAGAAAGAGGGTGTGGGGTGCATGCATGTGTGTGCGTTTGTGTGCGCGCGCGCAATTACTTCCTCAGTGTAATCGCACACACGCACACGCACGCACCCCACACCCTCTTTCTCCAGCCTTCCTGCAACAGGTGCGGGTGCATTTGGTCATGGGGAGGCTGGAGAAAGAGGGTGTGGGGTGCGCGTGTGTGTGTGTGTGCATCTGATCGGGCTTGGCCAAGGGAGGAGAGTTGTCGGGCCACTGAGAAGGAGAAGCAGGAGAAGCAGGAGCCGGTCACCCTGGGGAGCTTCTGTGGGCAGCAAGGGGCGGAGTGGTCGACAACTCTCCTCCCTCGGCCAAGCCCGATCAGATGCACACACACACACACACTCACAGGACAGACTGCCCTGGCAGGAGCTGGCCATGCTGAGGGGCTTCAGCGGGTGGCAAGGGGCGGAGTGGTGTGGCTGAAGCTTCCCAGCACAGCCGGCTCCTGCCGAGGGCAGTCTGTCCTGTGAGTGTGTGAGTGTGTGTATGTACATCTGATCGGGCTTGGCCAAGGGAGGAGAGTTGTCAGGCCGCCGAGCAGGAGAAGCAGGAGCCGGCCACCCTGGGGAGCTTCAGCAGGCAGCAAGGGGCGGAGTGGTGTGGCTGAAGCCTCCCAGCACGACCGGCTCCTGCTGAGGGCAGTCTGTCCTGTGAGTGTGTGTATGTGCATCTGATCGGGCTTGGCCAAGGGAGGAGAGTTGTCAGGCCGCCGAGCAGGAGAAGCAGGAGCCAGCCACCCTGGGGAGCTTCAGCGGGCAGCAAGGGGCGGAGTGGTGTGGCTGAAGCAGCCGAGCGCAGCCGGCTCCTCCTGCTTCTCCTGCTCTGCGGCGGTGGCAGCAGCAGCGACTCTCCTCCCTCCCTCGGCCAAGCCCGAGGGGGATGGGGTAGTGGTGGGCCTCCATCCCCTCCATCCCCGCCCCTTGTTCCCCGGCCGATGACGGTGCTGTGTGCACAGTGTGTGTACTCCGGCCTCCCCCAAACACACCAGCTCTGCTGCACCATTTACTGCTAGAAGAAAAAAAAACCTGACTCCAGGCTTGGCTGCCAGCTCGACCAGTCAGATTTCTCAGAGAAGCTGAGAACTGACTGAATTTCCCTTGCTTGCGTGGATTGCAGAAGTTGTGGTCCACTGAAGTTTTTTTTCCCCTGGAGAGGGGGAGACCAGAAGATTACTCGTGGGGCCATTGGGATTGCCTATCCTTGTTTTTTCTGTAGTTTTCCACCGCGGAAGGAACAGGGTAAGTGCAAGGCAATGGCCGAGATATATCAGGCTCTCGCAGGGGAAACAAGTCTCTTTGAAGAGACACAAGAGCGCCCAGCCGCTTTTAGATCACTTTAGGAATGTTTTTTTTAGATTAAAATATTTTTGAAATCTAAGATCTATCTTTTGGACTTTGTTGAAAATGTTGGCTAACTTTGTGCTTTCTTTGCTATAACTGATTCTGGTGGAAGTTTGATGGACTCTATATTTGCAACATAATGAAACGTCTGCATTTTTTTTTTACTTCTCTTTTGTATTAGAGGGATTTAAGAGACTCTGTTTGTAATTCTTCGCTTGATAAACTAAATGACTATTCATTTTTTGAGAAACTCTTTGTTTGGATTAAGCAGCTTGCAGCTTGAAGAACGAAAGCTCGCAGTTTGAAGAATAAAAACACAGGGTAACGTGTTTTTTTCCTTGTCTTCTTTTTCTACATCCTCCCTGGTTGGATTTTGCTTCATTTGGAATATATTTTTTATTTCTCCTTCTATAAACTGTTTAAAATATTATTCTCTCCTGTATTTTGGATTATTGGAACTTTCTTTTTTCTTTTGACTTTAAAAAAAAAACAACAACAACGACGTTCTGCTTAATAGATTCTGCTGGTAGTATTCCATGGACAGATTACATGATTATTGTTTTGACTAGAAGGGTTGTTGTTTTAATTTGAAGGACACAGGAAAGATGGCTTTCCAACTTGTACCTGAGGAGCTCAGAAGAGAGATTACTGAGGCTTTTTCAAATATTCAAAGGTCGTTGGAATTACTGTTCGTAACTCTGCAAAACAGAGAGAAAGAACAGAGAACAGAAACGGAGACAGAAAGGAAAAATGTTTTTCAAGTGGAGGAGAAACAGAAGGAGGAAATTTTGAGTATATTAGTTCAGAAGAACATTCTGAAGGCTTTACACTACAATCTTGGTATAGATATGTTGTGGCAGTGGAGACAGAGTGAAAATATGGGTGCACAGTTGGATGGATGTTGTGAAATATGTGGAAAGGGAGAGAAGGTTGCTCTGATATTCTATATGAGATATAGAAAAGAGCAGGCCGTATATTGCGAATCTGCCACAGTGTATTGTGATTTTGGCATAACCTAAACAGAAGATATGAGAAACTGTATGGATATAAAGGCTAATGAAAATATGGACTTGAATTGTTATGAGAAATTGTATGGATATATAAAAAGTGATATTCTAAATGTAAGATGCTAAATACAAACACAAGTTGATATTATAGAATATTGTTTTCCTTAGAGATATATTTATGAGAAGATAATGATATGATGGAATTAGAATGATGGTTACTACAGGATGATATATATCAATATGTATTGTATGAATATTATAAGAATTGATATATTAGCTATTAGGTTAAGTGATATGATAGATTATGCATTTAGTTTAAATGGACACTACTACAAGGAATGGAAATTACAGATGGATAATTGAGATTCAAGAATTCCTTTTTTATGGAGATATATATATATATATTAGAATTAAATTATAGAAATATATATGTATGAACACTATAAGAATTGCTAAATTATGTATTAAGTTACATAACATGTTAGGTTATGAGTCATAATATGAATAGAATATATTGTAGTTTATTAGAAGTAAATAAGGCTTTTATTTGTTATACTAATTGGTCTTTATTGAAGATATAAATATGTAGTAATGAACATTCAACATTTAACTACTACTTCAAGGAGTGGAAGCCAAAGATGGATTATTGGGAGACAGTAAGATGAAGGTTAGAAGATTGGATTAAAGA
Source organism: Charina bottae (assembly GCA_023362775.1). Lineage (NCBI taxonomy): Eukaryota > Metazoa > Chordata > Lepidosauria > Squamata > Charinaidae > Charina > Charina bottae. The sequence goes on along the minus strand of JALMGJ010000002.1, from coordinate 87,104,337 downwards.
AATCAAAAGGCATATGACAAAGAAAAGTTCCTGTATACTGTATGAAGGACTAACATTTAAAATCAATTGTTGTACTTTAAGTTCAAAGATAGATTGGAGGACATCTATTTTCTATATTTTCTTTGCTTATTATTTCTTGACTTCACTTTTTCTTTATCTTTTTCTTATTTTGTATTTCTGTTTCTATTTCTTTTTTCTACTTTAAATTTTATTATGTATTGTAAAACTTAATAAAATTTAATAAAAAAAAAAAAAGAAAAAAAAACCTTTAAAAATAGAAAAAAATATTAAAATCCGAGCCAATCACGCTGATGGGGGTGGGGTTTGCAGGCGGGAGCCAATCGTGTGGGGTGGGGGCGGGGTTTGCAGGTGGGAGCCAATTGCATGGACTGGGGGGCGGGGTTTGGAGGCCGGCATGGTGGCATAAGACCCTGTCCCGTTTTGCCATCCCAAAAGACCCATTTTTGTCTGAAGGAAATATGGTCAGCCTACTTTGGTTTCTTGGTCTGGCCTATCTTATAGGGCTGACAATAACCATGAGTTAATATACTTTCTCTGGTCATGGATATACCATATTGCCATCAAGGTTGTTCTCACTAATTGTGTGAGCTTCCATTGATCTAATTTTAAAGCCATTTAAATGGCTGCCGCCACATTTTGTAGCATCCAGTTCCCATGTAATGTTATCTATTCATGTAATTACCAGAGTTGATAAAGCCAAATGCAATTGCTTTTTCAGTTCCCTACTTAAACTTGTTCTCACAAATTATGTGGCATCACTGCTTCATTCAACACTGAGTTTTTTATTCACCCATTTTAAGTAAGTGTGATGTCCTGCCCTAAATACGGTCATCTTCAGAAATGAACCTGCAGATGAACTTTTCCTAGAGTAGCGCAGACTGAATATGTTCATTAGTGACAGAATATTATTAAATGTCTCTTGGGAGGAGGATGAAAAACCAAATATGGCAATGAAACGCAATAACTTGTATGAAGACAAGATTAGTTAGCTCACCAGCTACTGCCTTGAACAGGAGCATAAGGGGAACGTTGCATTACAGGTCCCACTTGTTTATTGATAATTCCTAACATGAAGCATCAGTCAAAGGAGCAAAAATGGAAAAGAATGAAGCAAGCACATTATGTTAATGTAAACCAAAATAAAGACATTTTATTTTGAAGGAACTGAACAGAGCTTTTCCTTCTCTCCAAATGCCCAAAGAATATCGTTCTTCAAAGAATATTGTTGCCCAAAGAATATCGTTCAGCTGGAAGATGTAGGCTGCTTCAAAGTCATTTCTTTTCCTTTTTCTTCTTATCACCACTGTGAGCCTATGTGATTAAAAAAAGACATTGTTTGACCTTAAACTGGGAATCTTTTATCCTTTCAGTATGATAATCCTGGAGGGAGGGAGGGAGGGAGGGAGGGAGGGAGGGAGGGAGGGAGGCTTCTGTCTCTTAAATAGGAAATGATTAATCATCTCAGCTTTCCATCACTAGAGCCATGCTTCTGTTCTTTTCATAGACAGAAGATCCATTACATCAAAATCTTTCTGATTCTAACTGCATGTGTAACATGCAACTCTAGGAACATATATAGCCCTTAGCCAACTGACAAAACATTCTGCAAAAGCTAGTTTAGACTACTGGCAAGAGCTATTGTTCTTTCTCCACCAACTATTTTTTGTGTGAGAGAGTACCACAAAATAAAGAAATAAAAAAGGGGTTGCCAGATAAGTCCCATGATATTTTACTTTTCTCCATCCCCTTTTGCTTATTGCATTCATCATGTGCCTAACTACAAATTACCTCTGAAGGAATGTACAGAAAAAATGTTCCCAACTCCAATGTATAGGAACTAAATCCATATTGGTCTCACTAAGTCTCTCCAGTCCAATGTTAACTTTTTTTTTTTTTTTTTTGCAGATATAATTTTTTATTATTACATTTAACATAAAACATAAACCAAACATATAACACATAACAATGAACATATATAACACATAACAAACAAAAAAATTCTTGTAAATACTTGATTTACATTTTTCTCTTCTTATACCTCTTTTTTTTTCCTTTCGCCCCTTCTTTATTTGTACTTTTATTATTATTATTATTATTATTATTATTATTATTTGTTCTCTATTTAATGTTATATTCTTTTTGAATATATTTTATGAAGGGGTCCCATGTTTCATTATACTTCCCCATTTCTTTTCCTTTTATTAAATTTGTTAATTTGTCTGATTGCATTAAATCCATTACTTTTATAATCCATTCCTCTTTTGTTGGAATATTTTCTTGTTTCCAGTATTGGGTGTATTTTATCCTTGCAGCTGTACTTAGATACTGAAATAAAATCTTTTGTTTTTTATTTATATTGTCTTCAATTTTACCCAATAAATATAATTCTGGTCTCATTCTTATTTCTTTGTCGAATATTTTACATACATATTTATGTATTTTAACCCAATTTTTTTTGCTTTTACACATAGCCACCATACATGGTAGAAAGAACCCCTTTTGTTTTTGCATTTCCAACATAAAATAGAGTTACTCATTTTTGATTTAAATAACACCTCAGGAGACATGTACCATCTAAAAATCATTTTATACATGTTTTCTCTTAAATCATTACTTAAAGTAAATTTTATATTTTTGACCCAGATTTCTTGCCAATCTTCATATGTAATTTCAATTCCTAAATTTTCCTCCCATTTTTTCATGTATTTTTTAATTTTTATGTCCTTGGTTTTCATTTCCAGTAATGTTTTATATATTTTAGAGATTAAATGTTCTTCCTCTTTTTTTAATATATTATCCCAATTATTTTCTATTTTTGTAAATTGATAATTTTTTTCGTCTATTTTATATTGCTCTTTTAATTGGAAATACGTAAACCAATGACATATTATATTTTCATTTTCTAGTTCTTCCCTTGTTTTAAGTTTCTGAGTATTTCCTTCAAATTTTAACAAATTTTTATATCTTATATATTCTTTTTTATTTTGACTCCCTAATCTGGTACATGCCTCTTGGGTTGACACCCATAGTGGAAGATTTGGTAATAGTGTTTTTTTGTATTTGTTCCAAATATTTAGCAAGGATTTTCTTATTATGTGGTTATTAAATGCCTTATGTATTTTGCTTTTATTATACATGTAACCGTGCCAACCATATCTATTGTCATGTCCTTCTAAATTCAGTAATTTTTCATTTTCTAGTTTTATCCAATCTTTAATCCATATTAGGCCACATGTTTCATAATATAATTTAAGGTCTGGCATTGCTAATCCCCCTCTATCTTTTGTGTCTTGTAAATATTTTAATTTTATTCTAGGTTTTTTCTTTTGCCATATAAATTTGGATATTTCTTTTTGCCATTTTATAAAAACTTGGTTTTTAATCATAATCGGGATTGTTTGGAACAAATACAAAAATCTTGGTAGTATATTCATTTTTATTGTAGCAATTCTCCCCAGTAATGATAACTGTAAATTTGCCCATTGTTCAAGATCTTTTTTAATTTCTTTCCATAAATTTTCATAGTTATTTTTATACAAATCTAAGTTGTTATCTGTTAATTGTATTCCTAAATATTTTAATTTTCTGACATTTTGAAATCCTGTTATTTGTTCTAATTGACTTTTTTCTTCTTTTGTCATATTTAAATTTATCATTTTGGTTTTCTGTATATTAATTTTAAATCCTGATAAATCGCCATATTCTTGTAATTTTAAAATTAATTTTTCTATTGTATTTCTTGGGTTTTGTATTGTTATTGATCATCTGCGAAAGCCTTTAGTTTATGATTATCCTGTTTTACCTTGATCCCTTCTATATTTTGATCTTTCCTGATTTCTTCCAGTAATACTTCTAGAACCAATATGAATAATAATGGTGAAATGGGACAGCCTTGCCTTGTGCCTTTTGTTATTGTACATTCTTGGGTTTCTTCTTCGTTTACCATTATTCTTGCTTTTTGAGTTTTATATATTGCTCTTATTGCTTTTATAAATTTTTCCCCAAAGTTTCTATTTTCTAGTACTTTAAACATAAATTCCCAATTAACGTTATCGAAAGCTTTCTCCACATCTAGAAATAATAACATTATTGGTTTTTCGTTATGAACGCTTGCGTATTCAATTAGATTGATCACATGTCTTATATTTTCTTTTATTTGTCTGTTTGGTAAGAAACCATTTTGATCTTGATTAATAATTTTCTGTAAAAAAATTTTTAACCTTTCAGCAAGAATGGTGGCAAATATTTTGTAATCATTGTTTAGTAAGGAAATTGGCCTATAATTTTTACATTCTGTTAAGTCTTGGTTTTCTTTTGGTATTAGTACAGTATTTGCTTCTTTCCATGATATTGGTATATCTGCCCCTTGTAGTATTGAATTGAATAGAATTTTTAATGGATTAATTAGATGTTCTTGAAATTTTTTGTAATATTCGGCTATAAAACCATCATTTCCTGGTGTTTTCCCTGTTTTTAATCTTTTGATTGCATCTTTGATTTCTTGTGTTGTAATGTTATTATTTGTAAAATCTTTATCTTCTTCTGTTAATTTTTCTAGTTTACATTTTTCAATATATTCATCTATTTTATTTTTTGATATTTGCTGTTTTTGATATAGACTGGTATAGTAATCAAAGAAAGCCTTTTTGATATCTTCATTATATATCAAATCTTTATTCTTATCTCTAATTTTTGAAATGATTTTTTTTTCTTTTTCTTTCCTTAATTTGTATGCCAGCCATTTTCCTGGTTTATTTGCCTGTTCGAAATTTCTTTGTTTGATAAATTTTAGTTTTCTATTCAATTCTTCTGTTAGTTCTATTTTAATTTGAAGTTGCAATAATTTTATTTGGTTTCTTAATTCCTCTTTTTCTTTTTTCTTTCTATTGTTTTTTTGCAGTTCTAATTCTTTCTCTTTTATCTGTTCCATTATTGTTTCTGTTTTTTTTTCTTGTTCTTTTTTTGATAATTGTTAAGTGATATCAGTTGTCCTCTCATATATGTTAACTTCTGATGACACACAACAAAAGTCCCAGAGCCTCCAGATCAAATTAGGTCACAGCTTTTACAGCATATTTTTTGTAATCTCTATGGCCTGGTGGACAGATTTTATTGAATTACAACCAGACAAGAAAAGAGATAAAAGTAGAATCTTAATCATATTTAATGCATATCATACCCAACATTCAGGTCAACTACAAGGATTTGTTCTCCTCCACCTTGCAGCTCTCCCATACTCTGCAATATCTGCTCCAAAGGGCCCCTCAACCTCCCACCCCCCCACCCCAAGCAAATTGGGGGAGAGTGTGGAGAACATATTTTCCACTGGCAGTTTGCATTCTGTTGTGGATGGATGCATATGGATGGATGTACTGTATATATCCAGCTTCACTCCAATATATGCAGATGATACTTAGCAGTAATATTTTTTTCTGTCATATTTCTATTTAGCAATATATTGAGTGGCATCATTAGAAAAAGAAAGTTTCATTTATACTGTTCTTCCTATAACTGTCTCAAATAAATCAACTGGTGCCTCAATATTGTTTTTGAATTTCCAAATCTTAATCTTTGGCAGATGATCTTGCTCCCAAAATTCCACTATTGAAATACTATTTACGGTAAACAAATTGAAGCTCTTACTGTTATTCTCGGGTATACAATTTTACTTCCCTGGCAAAGAAACTAGGGATATTGGTAGAGTGCTGTATCACCCAAACCACACAGCACTTTGTGTTACAGCACTTTTTATTAGGTGCTATACTTCTGTGAAGGTACAAACCAATCAATCAGCCAGGCATGCTATACAAAGAAAGATGGTCCCCTCACTTGGGGACATGGCTGCTTTGATCCCCCTTAACCTTCTTCATCCCTCAGGGGTCATCAAAAGATGAGAGGGGCCTGGCCTTCTCCTGTTGCACTGGTTGAGGGGCCTCCAATGCACTCTCACTGCACACTGAGGGGTCTCCTAGGCTGGGCAGGCTGCAGGCCAGGATGTTTTGGTGAATGGATGAAAGAGTCCAGTAGTATAGCCCAGAATCTCCTTCCATGAGTGGTTGTAAACAAATGGAGAGATAACCATGATGAAGGAATGCCACTGCTGTTAAAGGAGGGAAGATGACAACTCAGTCCTGGAAAAGTGGGAAGTGTGAGAAAGAAACTCAAAATAATCCCACCTTGATTCTCTTTGGTGTAAGAGGGGACAGAGAGAATTTCGGATGGGCTGCCTAGATTCTGTCAATGCAACAATAAAGTAGCATTCCTGTAATCCTTGTGGTATCTGTTTCCTGACCTAGCCTACCTCAAAGGGCTGACAGTGGTTAAGAGAGTCCAGCATTGCAACAGGATAGCCTCCAGGCAGGAAAAAGTGTTTTGGGATTCTGTATTAAGAAACACTTGTTTCCCCAGGAAACCCATTGCTATAAAGACAGCTGAAAACAAAGAAATAGAAAATGGGTGTTGATGGCTATACCCCGAGTTTTCCATATATGTCAGCATTATATTTTCTGAAAAGTGGTGAACTATAAAGCATTACCACTTCGGTGGGTAGGTAACAGCGTTCCGCGTGCGTCATGCCGGCCACATGACCGTGGAAGCGTCTTCGGACAACGCTGGCTCTTCGGCTAACAAACGGAGATGAGCACCGGCCCCTAGAGTCGGACACGACTGCACAAATGTGCGGGGGGAACCTTTACCTTTACCTATAAAGCATTTATTGCTGGCCAGATACTGGCCTCTGATGGCATCTCTGACTTCATTTTCATAGAGGTACTAAAGTGCAAATATTTGTGTGCATGTGGGGAGGAGTTAATGGAATGGAATTATTCCATACAAGTAATTTCCTCCACATTAAAAAAAAATTAGTATTCAAAGGAGATGGGCAAAATGTCTTAATGGTATTTTTTTCCCAATCTAAATAGGTTATTCTGTTGTTTTTGTTCTATGTCATCATGTGAGTTCCTTATTGAAGTCTCAGATGGTACCATCCAGACTTAGATTTGTCACCTCTATGGGAAAGACTGAGGGCAAAAGGAGAAGGGGACGGCAGAGGATGAGATGGTTAGATAGAATCACCAATGTAATGAACATGAATTTGAGTAAACTCCGGGAGACAGTGGAGGACAGGAAGGCCTGGCGTGCTATGGTCCATGAGGTCACGAAGAGTCGGACACGACTAAACGACTGAACAACAACAACAAAAATGAGAATTAGTTCTTGTATGCTGCAAAACATCTGCAAAACATTTCAAGGTTGAAATGATCCTGATACCAAAGTCTCCTGTTCTAGCTTTACCCAAAGTACTATGACAACAAAACAGGCCATTCTGACTCTGTTTTAGTCAGAATGGCTCACTTCAATTTAGATTACTTTTGGTGAGGTTGGAACAGGCTATACTGATGCCAGAACACTCCCTAGAAGTCAGAATCTGGATTTTGGAGTGAGATGTTTCAGGGTTAGGACTTCACAGCTTCAAACTTTTTCTATACCGCTAGTGGAAACTTGCTTTGAAGCAGGACTGCTGAAAGTCTAATACGCAGTAGATCAGGGGTCCCCAACCTGTGGGCCGTGGCCTGTTAGGAAGTGGGCCGCGGGGCTCCCACCTGCAAGAGTCTTCAACTCTAATAATTCCACAAATAGCCCATCGTTGCTACCTGGGAGTTGGTGAAATCCCACACATCTGGGAACACCAGGCTGGTGAAAGTAATTGGCAACTCTAATTGTTGATATAGTTCCCTTCAATCTTTCAAGTACCCATTAAACTTGTATTACCTTTCCAGAATCACTGTCAGAGCTGCTACTGCTGGAGCTGTCATCATCTTGCCCATCATGCTAGGAAATAAAAACCAAGATATTAGACCAGCAGCAGGATAAAGCACAGAGCTTGCCAATCAACTTACATACTGTAGTATGTGGGTGGCCTGTAGCTAAGTGGTAGAGTCCCTGTTTTGCATACAGGAAATCCCACATTCAGGCCCTGGCATCTACAATTATAGTGGGGAAAAATCCCACTTACAACCTTAGAGAGTTGCTGCCAGTAAGATTGGCAGTAATGAGCTTAGTGGACATAGAATCAGAGAGTTGGAAGGGGCCATTTAGGCCATCAAATCCAACCCCCTACTCAGTGCATATGAAAACACCCACAACATTCAGCCACTACTTGAATACATCCAGTGAAAGAGAAGTCATGACTACTCTGGTTAACTAAGTCAACTGTCAAACCGCTCTTATTGTTAGGAATACTTTTTCTCCTGAAATTAATCAGAAACTGCCCTCTGTTAACCTACATCCGTTACTCAGTTTCTTATGCTTTGGGACGGTACAAACCAAGTCTTGACCTTCTTTGTGTGACCTGCTTTCAGATACTTGAAGAGTGCTATTATATCACTTTCAGTTTTCCCTTCGCAAAACTAAACGTTTTCAATTCCTTCTATCTCTCTTCATAGGACTTAGTTTCCTACCCATATTATGCCCTTCTCTGAAGCTGTCCCAGTTTGTCTGAATCCTCTTAAAGTTTGGTGTTCTCCGCTAGAACCAACGTTTCATAGAAGTATAAAGTGAAATAATTATTTCCTGTGATAGGGCAACTATACTTTTATGCAACCTAAAACTCCTGTGACTTTTTCTGTACCCACACAGTACCCATTCAGTTTGTCATTAATTACTCTTCCAAGATCTTTTTCACAACTAGTATGGCTAAGCTAGGCATATCCCTTCTATATCTGTGCATTTCATTCTGATTCCTAAATGAAGAACTCAAGAAGCTATTTTATTAAGCACTTAAGGAAAATGTTGAACAGTTGAAGGTTCAGGTGACCTGATGACCATATGACACTCTGCCAAACCTGGTGATATATATGCCAAACTGCCTTTCAGTTTGACAACTAACACTCTTTGAGTACATTTTTGGGGCAGCTGTGTACCCACTTAACATTCATAAGCATCCAAAGGAGGAGGAGGGGCATATGGCATCATGATGTCATCATGCAGTTGATGACATCAACTTACATACTTGAGAGAGATGTCATAACAAGGCCAACATAAACATGTAATATGCAGCATTTGCATGATGAACTCATATATGATAAAAAGAGACACAGAAAGAGAGAGAGAGAGAGAACAATGCCCTTGATTTTCAGTCACAGAATTGCCGATTTTCTCACCAGATTAGACCTTAGGTGAGGCCAACCCACTGTATTCCTTTCATTGAACAAAGTCAATGTGTCCAACCTTTGAATATATTATAATTTTCCTATAGTTCTTCTGTTTTTCTTCTTTTTCTATCATTTTATATCTTGCTGTAAGCCATTCTATCATCAGCCCACGTGTATTTTACTCTTTACATGGGAAATTGCTAAATTTTGGCACAGCAAATCATCTCAGTCATCAGGCAAGAAGAACAAGGAGCAGAAATATAGGGCTTTTTCCTTAGTTTTTTTTTTCTGGAGTGATATAGTAAAGGACTTTTTTCTTTTCCTTTTAAGAGGAAAAACAGTGACACCCTTCTTGCCAGCTGGTAATAAAAAAAGGAAAAAAATCCTGTCTCTGTTCTTTATATTAAAGATCTGTTAGACTGTAGCATTAAGTACCCTATAATCATTCAGAGTAAGCCTCACTATTGAACTGTAAAGTGCAATAAATTAAGAGTGGGCAGATTTCACATTTATAGAAGCTACTATGTGTACATGTTTGTAGTGACACTTTTAAAATCCATCAAAGTCTCTGGTTGTCCAAGTTGACAATGTAGTTTAATATTGTTTCTGGTATTATTAAATAATTAGGAGTCAGAAATCCTTGGCAATTCATCATAAAACAACCAGAGATCTACTGACTCTTGGGTTGGATTGTAGATATGCAATTTTAGTTCAGCTGAAGGCTACAGGCTGCATTAGCCATCCAGCCCAGTAGGTTGGAAGTAATTGAAAAATAGGTGGAGAAAAAGCAATCTGTAGAATGTAAATGAGTTATATTAGTTTACTTGAAACACCAGAGAAAGAAAAAAATTGATTTGGTTAATGACCAGCATATAATACAGTAAAATAAAACAGGCAAATATAAATAAATTGTGACTAAAATCTATAAAACTAAGCCAAGTGACTAGGTTTATAGTCCTATAAAAGCCTATGAATCTATAAAAATGAGCAGAAGCTAACATCTATTAAAACTAACTACAAGACTAAACCTATAAATCCTTTAAAGCAATTCTCTTAGTACATTGGAGCTCACATTTATGCTACTATACAATAAAATATGGTGTATAATTTGTAAAACCTATTCAAACAATATCTAATAAAGATAAATAGAAGCCACGGACTTTATACTCTTGCAATTCTATTTGAAGCCAAGCAGAATCCCTCAAGTAGAATTAATAAAATCCTTCCTTTCTCACTGGTGTAAAACTCAGTTTTTGGAACAATACAATTCACAGGAGAGAGAGAGATGCACAGACACATATACATATATCTCCCGGCAAACTGCTTATAGTTCTCTTGTTCCCACAATAGCAAACTAGGGATTTGCACCTGTAAGGAAGAACGATAAGAAGCCCTTCCTAAAAGGTTCCCCCTGTTCCCCATCTCCATCTAGTAATCAGGAATTTCAAATGAATGGAACTGATATCTTCCTTTCCCACCATTCCTTACCTTTGAATGAATACCTTGCAAAGAGCAACTGTTGTAAAATAAGTCTCTCATACACATACACAGCAAAAATACAGGGAGGAGGGAAACAGAAGCTCTTTTACAACAAGCTCTATCTCTGCTTCCATCCCTCCCCTCTTTTTTAAAAAAAAAACACCTCAATTGATTGTCTCTCATCTCTTCTGCTCTTTTTCTGGTTGCTTTTGTTTTACCCATCCTTGAGTCAGGTAGATGGGTAGACAAGATGGAGATCAGGGTAGGGGGAACAGTGCTGAAGTGGAAAAGAGTGAAGGGAAAGAAAGGGTGGAGTGAGGGAGGGTAAAAAGCAATGGAACAGGACAAAGATTGGATGAGGGAGAGGAGTGGCTGGAGTAGAAAGGGTAGAAAATGGAGGCAGGGGGGACAAATGCAAAAAAAAAAAATTGAGAAGAGGGCCTGGAATAGACTGCAACAGCAGCAGCAAGAAGGAAAAAGGGGAGAATGGAGATGAGCAGAATGAAAAGATGTGGAATCAACAGTGATGAGGTGGTGAACCAGGAATATAGTTCAGAGGAAATTCCTTGTACCTGTTCTGCAGTCATTCTAGAACAGGACACACAGAAGGCGGCTTATCTTGCCCCATGCTTGACTTACACAATTTCGTTCTTGGTCAGTGGTAGCCCAGGATATGGGAGGGTAGAAAGAGGGGGTGGCAGCAAAAATATAGGGCAACATGGAGCAGATGGTGGGAGGCAGGGAAAGGGGGAAGTGAAAGTCAGAGAAGTGGTTATGGCAGGTTGGGGAAACAATTTCATGCTGCTGCTAGTGAACTTTAGCAGAAGCCGAGGAAGGGACTTAGGGAGCTACATTGTTATAGAAACAAGAAAGTAAGAACCAAAGTAGATCCACAATGAACTCTAAGTGATTGACAGAAGGAAAGAACAGGTTGGTAGCAGCAACAGAGAGCCCATCATCTCAAAGATGGCAAGAATGGGGAGTGGTCTAGGTCTAGGTGTCTGGAAAGGCTTAACAGCCAATTCTGAAAATAGCTTAATTCCACTGAAAAAAATATGTACCCAGAAGCAAAGCCAAGGAACAATGCATGCTGTGCTAAAGGAAACAATATTATAAAAGGATGGAACTGAGAAGCTCACTGGAAGACATCTGGCTCAGGTTCTGCGTCTGCTGTGCACTGTCTTCCCTGAGACCAGAGCTTGGCCAGCCTGGCATGCAAGTTAGAGTGTATGATGAAATACGTGTGAGCTGATTACTGAAACTGCCTAAATAACACGTTTACTGCTTGATTTTGTCTTTAAGGTCTCAAATTACTGTTGCACAAGAACCCAAAGCTCTCGGCATTGATCTTGGAGTACAGCTGTCCCTACCTCTTGTTATAGAAAGCAATGAAGCTCACGTTAGACCCCTCAAATTCTTTAATAGCACTAGACTTTTGGGAGGAGCAATTGTGGTCCATGGACTCTGGGTGGCATCCTTCCATATTAAATAACACTTGGACATTATTCATATTTGAATCCCATGCTGACTGAGCATAGGTATGGGTTACCCAACTTTACCTTCAAAAAAAGCCTATGAACTAATCTAGGTGGGTTCTCATTGGCTGGGTTCACACAGCACCTAAACCTTAAGCCTGGATTAACAAACTACAATGGCTATGTACATACTGTATAACAAGCTTTGGACAAGCTGTGTCCAAAGAAATAAATCACATTATGGCTTAATATGATGGCCAGGTTCACAGAAATTGTTAAAACAATGACTGGATTCCTACAAAAGCAAAATCAGAAATTACCCAGAGCATTTCCACTGTTGAGCATGTCATGCAAACTCTGCCAGACAGGGACTTACCCACGGTCACCCAGTGAGGATCATGTGTGGTTGTAGAAGTTAATCCAGAACTCCCCAACCAAAGTTCAAAGTCTAATCACAATGTCGCTTTTTGCCACATCACACTTCTATGGTAATTAGTAATTTAGTGGGAGGGGGTACTTTTGGGGAGGCATAATTATGGGACTTTCCTTGTGGCATGATGACGACGGCTATCATGAAGAGCTCCTGCATGCTAGAATTTATCACCACTTAATGCAGAGCTTTCCAAACTTTTCATGTTGGTGACACACTTTTTAGACATGCATCATTTCGGGACACACTCTTACAGCAGGGTGTGGCTTGAATCATGTCAACTGGATTTCTATTTTCTCAGTAGAAACGTTTCACTCCTTATCCAAGGAGCTTCTTCAGTCTGAGTAAAGTTAGTAAGGGAATCCTTAAATATGTTTCTAGGTGGCTGTGTGACCTTGCACCTGGGGCTAGGTCATGGTTATTTTGAGATGTTATTTCTAAGACCCTTTATCATCTAAAGGGGGATCGTTAAGATTACCATGCTGCTGTTGAGCTTGCGAAAACTCAACAGCAGCATGGTAATCTTAACGATCCCCCTTTAGATGATAAAGGGTCTTAGAAATAACATCTCAAAATAACCATGACCTAGCCCCAGGTGCAAGGTCACACAGCCACCTAGAAACATATTTAAGGATTCCCTTACTAACTTTACTCAGACTGAAGAAGCTCCTTGGATAAGGAGTGAAACGTTTCTACTGAGAAAATAGAAATCCAGTTGACATGATTCAAGCCACAGACTGTTCCACCTGGATGACTGAGAACCTTCATCGACATCTTACAGCAAGGCATCATTTCGCGACATACTCTTACAGCAGGGCATCATTTCGCGACACACTCTTACAGCAGGGCACAAGGCAGGCACTAGGACCTGCATGGAATCACAGCAGGTTTGGAGGCAGCAAGGCACAAGGCAGGCACTAGGACCTGCGCAGAATCCTGGCAGGGCAGGTTTGGAGGCAGCAAGGCACAAGGCAGGCACTAGAACCTGCGTGGAAGCCAGGAGGCAGCAGCAGCCGCGACACATCCAGACACTGTAGCCGACACACTAACGTGTCCCAACACACAGTTTGGAAAGCTCTGACTTAATGGGTTAAAAAAAATGGGTGGGATCCTTTCCTCAGCAATTTTTCCATGTACTTCATGAAAATGGAAAAGAATCACACAAGGCATGTGACAGATTTGTTAAATGCAGTGACTAAAGAAAGAATACAATCTCTTGGGAGATTAAATCCCCAGCATTTGTTATGAATGAGCAAACATTGCCACACCCTTTTGGAGATAAAAAAGGAACTGAAGCATGCCACCAGGGATTCAATTAGTATCTTTTCGCCATACCTTCAATACATATTGGCACACCCTATGCCATAAAATGCTGTGATGTAAGAAGATGAAAGTTTAAAGGGCAAAAATACCATCTCACTCTTACTCTACTCTGAAAGCTCATTCACAATGTATCCTTTGAATGAATTCCTTAATCCATGTTTCGCAAAGGAATTTTTCCACCACGTTCTTACATGCCCAGTGCTCTACATGCATTTTCTTCTATTTAACTTTGTGTTTAGTTAACTAGGCTGGGACCAGGTTGACTCCTACTCACAACAGGGAAGAAAGAGCCAACTGAGCTTGAATTGCTTATAAAAGATCTAAAACAACTCAAATGTTGAGTCATGCCCAAGAGTACCTGTTGGCATGTTATCAGAGTTCATAAGACCACAGTGTAGAAGCCAGGCTTCAGATTAGATAAACACATACTTCTTCTCCACCCAGACCTTGGTGCAAACAAGACCTTCCCTCCCACTCTGCCTTCATCAAGCTTCTGTGTCAATTCAGATTCATTATTCTAAAAAGGTCTCTGAGTGATACCTTCTGTATTTGGACAATTCTGGACATTCTTTCATTTAATCTTCCTCCTCCATTTTACCTACTCTATCTGAGGCATTTATATCCCCTCAAATATGCACGCAAAAGAGATCACAATAGGAGACAGGTCCAACTGTGCTTGTCCGTTGATGGAACAGCATTTGCCAGTTCAGCTTTCTTCCTCCCAGAACCTCCCATCTGGAAAGTTGAAGGATCCTCTGGAAAGACTTTGGGGATGCGTGGGTGGAGGCAGGTGGAAAGAAGAGGAAAGTTCTATTATATGAGGGGATATTAGCTCACACAATATTGGGGGCAGTTTGTCTTGCAATTTCTCTTCCACCATGATATGCAGGCATTAATGTGAATTGAATATGACAGGTTGATCCACACATTACTTATTAAATCTGTTTACCAGTGCACAGTCTCCCACATTGCTGGGAAATTGTGTATGACGATTGGGCAAAATTCACTGACCACAGCTATCACATTGTGCACACTTTCCATAACTTCAAATTCCTGCAATATATTCCATTCCCTTAACATATTTCAGGAAGACAGAAGTTTTAGTTCTCCACAATTCAGAACATGCCTGATATTTAGCCCCAAAAGCATTTTTCTGAGCATCACAGATTACATGAAAACATTGAGGAGAACTGAGACAGTCAGGAGAAATAGAAGATAAAGTCTACCTTGTTTTAAACATTAAAATGCATAGAAAGTATGCTTTTAAAAAAGGCATTGATGTTTCTGATGTTTAAGAGCACCCTTACTGATTATCTTTAAAAAGGCATTGATGTTTCTGATGTTTAAGAGCACCCTTACTGATGATCTGCCTTCCTCTCAAGGTCTCAAGTCATCTTCATCTATCTTAAACCTTCACTGATTTTCACATAACAATCCTTTCTTCTTGCCACCCAGGCCAATTTTGAAGGAGATGTTAAATTGTCTCAGAGAGAAGCCACTGCATTGAAAGCATTGCTCTCAAATATATTTATCTACATATATTTACTCCTTGTAGAGAATACTTGCTGTCAAGCCTCAAATGTGAAAACTCTGGTCTTATGCCTCAGTGAAAGGTCTCAGTACAACCTTGCCACAGTAGCTACTGTAGAATCATGTAATCACTGGGCTGGAAGAGGTCCTTTAGAATATTGAGCCCGACTCCCCCCACTCAGTGTCAGAATCCAAATTATAGCTTCCCAGACAAATGGTTGTCTAAACTTCTGCTTGAAAACATTCAATGAAGGGGTGTACACCATCTCTCTGGGTAATTGGTTCATCCGTCAGAATGCTCTTACTATTAGGAATGTTTTTTCTAACATTCAACCAGAATCTGTCTTCAACTACCTGAAATTCATTATTCTGTGTCCTACACTCTGCAATGAGGGAGAACAAGTTTTGATCTTTTTCTATGAGATATTTTTTCAAGTATTTGAAGAATGCTAATTTACCAATCTCTTCGATTGGTAATGCTAATTTAGTTCAGTTGTCTTCGTCCAGGATTAAATAAATTCAGCTCCAATCTCTCTTCATAAGTCTTAATTTCTACCTCCAATCATCTTTGTTATCCTTCTTCAATCCTATTCCATTTTCTCTGAATCCTACAAGTATGTTGCCAAGAACCAATGCAATAAAAAGTGGTGTTCTATTCTAAAGCAGAATAGAGTGGAATGATTACTCCATGATTTGGAAATTTATACTTTTGTTGATGCAGTCAAAAATTGATTTTCCTCTCTTTGCAGGTCTCATCTTCAGTTTGCACTCAACTGCAATTCCAAAATCTTTTTTGCAAGTACTATTATCATGATAGCCTATACTTATGCATTTGATTTGTACTTGCCTTTGTTTGCGGTCCTCCATTTTTACCCTCATTTGTACTATTTACTTTTAATATCTGCTTCCTTAGAAATCCTCACCAATCCTGAATTTTTTTCCTAGCCCATTTCTACTGCTTTGGGATCCTATATATAACTGATCTAAGTTTATTCAAGTCCACATTTTTTAACTCCAATTTATGTGGACTTCAGTTTTAGTTTCCCTTATAATCAAGAACTACAGCATTATGTGGTCACTTTCTTCCAATGATCCTCCTACTTCCACTACCCAACTAATTATTTTCTATTGATTAGATCAAAACAAGGATAGATTATCCTCTTTTTTATCTTTTACTCTGTGAAGGAGAAGACAGAAACCCTGTCTTCTCCTTCACAGAGTAAAAGATGAAAAAGAGGATAATCTATCCTTGTTTTTTGAACAATTTTTTGAAGTATTTTCTCCCAAAAGATCTCCCAAAAAGAAAAAAGTCTCCCAAAAGATGTCAGAACCATTGGAGTCTTCCATCATTACTAACTTCATGTCTCTTTGAAAGATAGCAGTTTTCTTTTGGAAGACACCATCAACGTCACCTCCTTGGTTGGCTAGGTGATAGCAGACATAGACAACAGTATGGCTTTTACTTCTTCCATTTATTTTAACCCAGCTGTTCTCTGCAGCATTGCCAAGTTAATTCATTTGGGTTTATGAGCAGAAATAGATATTTTCAGCCTATGGTGCAACTCTACCATTCTGTTGCTTTTGATCCTTTTGAACAAATGGTTAATTCTGCTCACTAAACCAAACTAATAAGACTGAATCAGGTTGATGATTTAATATAGCTAAGAACCATATTAAATGGTAATGGTTAAATACCAGCTTCTACTTCACCAGATGAAATTGGCTGACACGGAGGAGTGTAACCATGATTTGACAAAATTCACATTCATTTAAGTATTGCTCATGATCCCATAACATCCCTTCCAACCCTTAAGATTTCTCTGAATACTACCAGTATTGCACTTTTAAGAAATGTGGGGTAACTTATTTTGTTTGGTTTACACAGTATATCTTCATGGCAACATTCCTTCCTTCAGCCTTTCCCACAAGAGGGAAATGATGTAGGTTGAGCTCAGAGCTGAGGGCTAGACCAAAACAACCCAGGGAGTTTCCATAATGGAGAGTGGATTTGAACTTGGGTCCGCCCATTCTTGCTCCAACACCTTAACCAATATATTACACTACACTGAAAAGAGCTGAATTGGCTCTGCAGAAAATTTTATGTATTACAGGCTCACCCAAAAAAGTGATGGAAGACATTGACATGCCATTTTATCTAAATCTGCTACTTGAAACCATTTCTAGCCCTCCATTCTCATCTTACCTTTTTCTCCTTTTTCTTTTTCTTGTCTTTTTTGTCTCCATCTTTATGGTCTTTATGGTCTTTATGGTCTTTATGATCTTTATGGTCTTTATGATCTTTATGGTCTTTTCCTTTGTCCTTTTCATCCTTCTTTTCTTTCTCTTCTCTCCCAAATGCTAAGAATGGCAATGAAATTTCAGAATATAAGGAAACCGCCCAGAGTCCCCTTTTCGGGGAGATGGGCGGGGATAAATTTAAATAATAAATAATAAATACACAAATAAATAAATAAGTAAATAAATAAAATAAACAGTAAGTAAACCTGCTGGGACACACACAGATCAGGAAAGTAGTGAAGCAGGGGCATACTCTATCATATGCCTCCATTTCCCATCAAGGGCATTTTCAAAGGCTTTTTCAATGCAAGGCAACTTTTTCCAGCATATTATGTGTTGCATAATAGCTACAAACCTGCTCCTTTCCATAGGAAGGGTGGGGCTCGGGGGAAGGCTTGGAAGACAAAAGAATAACGACAACGATTGATTTGGTAGATTTTTTTAACCATTGCTTGTGGAAAACAGGTTAGTGGCAGTTGTTGAAATGACAAAAAGATTAATCTTTGAAGGAAAAAGAAGTTTTACCTAAGGTTTCCAGTTAGAGCCAGCATTAGATAGTTGCGCAAAATCATTATGATGTTGTTCAGGAATGCTTTCTTCACATGCAATACAATCTCATGCATTAGAATAGCTTTACAGAATATACGGAACCAAGAAGTGAGCAACAGCGCTGTTTAAAGGGCCACAGTCCCCTATTTCCATTAAACTATAAAAGGGAACTTTACACTACACTGGAGGAAACTAGTCTAGAACACACCATAAGGCATTCCTGCCTTCCAACACTGATTCTGCTTCCCCACCATTCTATCTGAGAGGAACATGTCATTCTACCTAACAAAGAGCCAGCACTGAAATTGGCAAATGAAAGGCATTCAGTACCAGAAACTATGTAGCAGAAATTATCTCAAAGGTCCTTATCTTCTAGTTCAGGGCTTTCCAAAGTTTTCCTGCGGCGACACACCAACCGCCGTTGGTGTGTCGCCACAGGAAATCCCGGAAGTGCCGCCGTTGCGGCAGCGTGCAAAAACCCGGAAGCGCTGCTGCCGCTTTCGGTTTTTGCACGCCGCCGTGGCTGCGGCGCTTTCGGATTTTCGCGCACCGCTGTTGGTGTGTCGCCACGGGAAAACCCGGAAGTGCCGCCATTGCGGCAGCGTGCAAAAACCCGGAAGCGCTGCTGCCGCTTTCTGTTTTTGCACGCCGCCATGGCTGCGGCGCTTTCGGATTTTCGCGCACCGCTGTTGGTGTGTTGCCACGGGAAAACCCGGAAGCGCTGATGGCGCGCCATCAGCGCTTCCGGGTTTTGACGCGACACATCTGGGCCCCGCAGGCGACACGCTTTTGTGTTGCGACACACAGTTTGGAAAGCTCTGTTCTAGTTTAACTCCTATTGCAAAGGCTAAACTTAAGTAACCATGCTTAATCAAGAAAGAGAAGCAAGCAAGAACCTGGCAAAGCTTGGCTAAGCTAAATTCAGCATGAAGGCCCTATATGGCTTTATGGCTCAGGGGCTGGATATCTCTGTAACCACTTGCCCTAAGTAGAACATGCCCATCTGGTAAGATGTGGGAGAGTGGGCTTGCAGAAAGTACCAGAGCTAAAGGCCGGCCATCTTTATGGACCATTGAGCTTTCTCACTGAAACACTTACCTCCTGGATATCAGAGGCCCTTCCCCCAAGAAAGAGAGCAGCAAGCAGTAAAAACATGGCTCTACAGAAAGACATTTCATGGGTCTATAGAGCACCCTACTCCACATTTATTTATTTATTTATTTATTTAAAACATTTGTATAGCCACCCATCTTAAAACAACTCTGGGTGGCTTACAACCAAAAAAACAATTAAAAACAGTATAAACAGTATAAAACCAATAGCAATAAAACTACAAACAGAAAAACCTGGCACCACAGCCACACTTCTCTGATGCACCCACATTCTTGTCCCACCCTTACCTTGCTCCATCCCAATGCCTGGGGGAAGAGCCAGCTTTTAAGTGCTCTCCAGAAAGATGGAAGGGGAGGGGCCTGTTGGATCTCGGGGGAAGGGTGTTCCATAAGGCAGGGGTTGCAATGTAAAAGGTGAGCTTCCGAGGACCCACAAGGTGGCAATATTTAAGGGAAGGGGCCTGGAGCATGCCCACCCTATCCACTCTGGTGGGCTGGACAGATGTCCTCAGGAAGAGGTGGCCCCAGAGATAACCTGGTCCCATGCCATGTAGCGCTTTAAAGGTAATAACCAGCACCTTGAATTTCACCCAGAAGAAAACTGGGAGACAGTAGGGGTGTAATATGAGTGAACCTAGGGATGGTCAACACTGCATGCACTGCTGCATTCTGGACCAGTTGTAACTTCCGGGCAGCCCCGTGTAGAGTGCATTGCAGTAATCCAAATGAGAAGTGACCAAGGCAAGAGTTATTTTGATCCCAGTCCAGGAAAGGGCACAACTGGTGCACAAGATGAATCTGTGCAAAGGTCCCCCTAGCCACAGTGGTTCATCAGATTGATTGGTTATTGTTATATTAATTGGTTTTGGTTTTTAACCCTATTATATTAAACCTGTGAGACCCTTAGCATTAATGGAGTGGCATATAAGTTTAAGGAATAAATAAATAATATAAAACTAAACTGTTAACAGGGACAAATTCCATTCTTTATTTTGCTTTGTTTTTCCCCAAGGATCCTGGATCAGAAGTGAAAAGGAACTAGTAGAACAGAAGTCAATCTGTTGTAAGAAGTAAATTACCAGAGGGACCATAAAGGCAGATATGATCATATCTTCATCTCTAGGTTGGTTGGTTGGTTGGTTTGGTTTGTGAATATCACTACTTTTTATACTGAGGGTGGGGTTATTTCATATAGAATAAATTAATACCTCACTTTCTCTAAGAACCAATTCCAGTGCCTATCAGTCTGCACATTCTGGGATGTTATACCAATAAAAATTAAATAAATAAAAAAAACAGGGCCTCAAAAAAGTTGGGGCAATGTATTCATTTGTATATTTGTGGGACTCTCTGGATATGCAAAAGATACCCCTATTTTATCCTTGATTTTGTGGAAAGAAAAAATGGGTGAAATGATGGGAAAACGGGAAGGTTATAAATCACTGCAGAACACTGGAAAATAAAATCAGTGAATCAAAAGTAAGGTGACTACTATTTAACTTTTACCATTATTACTCTATTATCTGTTAATTGCTGAAGATCAGTGTAATGATTAACTTTGTTTTTTTATCTGCAAAGGAATTGTAGCATTCTGATGAAGAGCCTAAGTTTCTACTGAAAATAGTGTCTTTAGCTAATGATTTGGGAATGGTGTTGAAACTAGCTTGTCAGTAGAAAAACAGGGATACAACAAAATGTAATGCACAACTAAAATGAAGAAAATAATTACCTTTTGCAAAAGACAAGAGGATAGAAGATGAGTTCTGAGTAGAAACCCATGTGGGACTCCAAAACTATTTCTGCTACAGAAATAGTTCAAATGGGTTTGAAAAGAATTGAGGAATTCAAGTGTGAAAACTCCCACTGAATAACAATGCTATTTTTACTCTTTAGAAACATTCAGAATTTCAACACACATTTTCAGAATGCCATATACTAGCTCATACACACTACGATATACAGAATGCAAGGTAAGTCAAAACAATTTAATTTCAGTGCAGTGCTAAGAAATAAAAGGTTTTTTATTTATTTATTAACATCTTACATCATACAACAAACACCTAAGGTGATTTGTTTTGTTTCCTTTTCTTTTTCTAAAGGGAAAAAGGGACCTACCTTTTAAGATTGAAGACATTGTTCAGTAACAATACAGTTGTTACAAAATATATAATTTGTTAATGCTCCACCCCAAGTTTCTTAGGCCAGGTCAATGTAAATTAAGTTGTATCTAAACAGGATTGGAAGATACCTAGGATAAAAGGAATGAAAACAATTATGGACTTATTTTTATCTATAAAGAAGATGCAAAGGCTAAAAATTCTTGGCATGAAGTCAACATAGAGTACTTAGAGAAAGAATTCACAAGACTTGCTTTAGAAGAGTAGATAAATGAAACCATCAGATTTCCAAACCCCCGTTTAAGAATCTGGTTTCACCAGTTTCCATTTGGCCTCACCCATCTTCAGCCCCATAACAAAAAACACAAGCAATTTGTACAGGTTTTCTATGCAGAAAATTCAAATAGGATAAGTAGGTTTCTTTCATTTTGAGACCTTAATGGAAAGAGTTTGGATTCCCACTCACCTCCCTTAATGTTGAATCAACCACTGTGCAGCTAATCAAGCACACACAGCTGCTACAAATTCATAAACTTGCATAAGTCCACAACTCCCACTCATGCACCAAATGCAAATTTGGCAAGCCCTAACATTGATTTCTCCTACGGACTTGCTCTTCCTGAGTTTTAACCAGTTACTGAAACAAATGCTTGCTCTCTTGAAAGCTGAAGTGCTTAAAAGTCAAAGCAAAATATCTTCACTCTGATTCACATAGAACCCAGTCCCAATCAAGAGGCAATCCTCTAAAAGGCCTTCGATAATGCCAGCTGGGGTAGAACAAATTCACAGAAAAGGGAGAAAGATACAGTATATGAGAAAGCTCTCTCACCTGGTGAAGTGTAAAGAGAAGCAAGCTCTCCAATGCAGTCTTGCCTAGCAGAAATGTAACTCCTGTGAGTCCTCCCTTTTTATGACCTAGGAAAGAAGAAAAACTGGTTCCAGCCAGCACCAGGCTTTTAAGTCCCACATGGAATGAATGGGCAGTATGTATACAGTTGCTCAGACTGATTTGATTCTTAAATCCTGATTATTCTGGCCAGTTTTGACAGGCCCAGGTGTCGGATTGTCTTTATTTCTCTATCTTGCACCACAAATGGCTATCAAATCCTATAATCTCATTGAGATTAATTCAGTGTAGAATCTATGATGGGGCACAGTGTGCTGACCAAGAACCTGTCAAGTGCATTATACCAAAAACTGCCTAAATTATTTTAGTATTTAAAGAAAAAAATCCAACAAGTGCCTCTTTTTTTTAGATTTTTTTTATCCCGCCTTTATTATTTTTATAAATAACTCAAGGCAGCGAACATACCTAATACTCCTTCCTCCTCCTATTTTCTCCACAACAACAACCCTGTGAGGTGAGTTGGGCTGAGACAGAGTGACTGGCCCAAGGTCACCCAGCCGGCTTTCATGCCTAAGGTGGGACTAGAACTCTCTGTCTCCTGGTTTCTAGCCTGGGGCCTTAACCACTCCTAGGGTAATATATAATAGTATCATTCATAATCATAACTTCAGTGATGATTGTCATGCTCCTTCATGACACCTAAATTCACACTGTATTTGCTTTATACAATGTGATGTGACCAAAATAGTCTTCTTTCAAAACTGGGTAGGTAGGTAGACCCAAGCAAGACTGAGTGGCTTTGGGTGTTTGGGCCTCCCTGTACCAAGGTTTTTCCATCTTTGGCCCTGGATGGGGTGGCACTGCCCCAGACGGACCCGGTGCGCAATTTGGGGGTCCCCTTGGACTCACAGCTCCTGCTGGAAGAGCAGGTGGTAGCCGTGCCTAAAAGGGCCTTTGCACACCTTCGGGTTGTGCGCCAGTTGTGCCCATTCCTGGACCAGGAGGCACTACTCACTGTCACTCATGCCCTCGTGACCTCCCATTTGGACTATTGCAACGTGCTCTTAGTATTGAAAAAGTGTTGTGAAGATGTCTAAAAGATCCTACACGTATGTGCAAAGTTACATATCATATTCAGAGCAGAGCAGGTTTTCCGGAGTAAATGATGATTACTTTCTTATATAACTACAGTACATAATGACTGATCAGATTAATATTCCAAATAAAGCTATTTATTTATTTTTAGCAGAAGTACTTGTAGGATGCTTCATAAGGTAGTAATGGAGATACATAAGGTAGTACTTGTAGGATGCTTCATACATTAATGGAGAACCAGTTGTGATGATCCCAATCACAATGCCCTAATAAACACTTCTCAATGCAGTTCATTGAAATGCAGATTAAGCTTTATTCAGGATACATGTTAATTGAAGCACCCCTAAAGATCTGAATGCGGATTCCCACCAAACTATACACTCTTAACTTCCCCCCTTGCCTGCCAAATTACCAACCGATGATCTCATGATGAAAACGTTCCCATCTCCACACTCCTGCAGGTGGGTGACCTTGACGAAGCCGGTTCCAGCCTCCACCCACAGACATAACACTCAACGGCCAGTCCCCCTCCCAACAGGTCTCAAAGCATCTCCAGCCCTAATCCCAAAGGCAGGATTCATAGACATGAACCCTGACACCAGTTCACACTTGTGTAGAATGATTGGTGTGAAAATAAAGTATAAATAGGAAAAGCAGCCCTTTAAAACATTAGAATTATGTTGTTTTGTGAGAATGCAACCAACCACTTCCCAGAGCTGTTTTTCAACCCATTTTTAAAAAAAAGTCCCAATGAATAATCATGGTTCACAGTTGGCTTTCATTTTCAGTATTAACATTGTCATGTCCAACATGCCAAAGAGGAGGTTTGAAAGGATTGCTGCTCCTTCTCAGTCCTGAGCAAGTGTTGCCAAAAGCCAAGATGGAGAATGTTGATCATGCTGTTAGCATATGTTTCAAGTGGGCAACCCATGCTTCATTTGCGCTAGCAAATACTGCTATAATAATTTGTGCAATTGGCCTCTTCTATTACAATCTGTTCTGCTCAGCCAAGTCTACTTCATGAGCCCCGTTTAATTGTATTGCAATCTCCCTTTTGTTTTTGAGAAGCTATCTGAACAAGAGATGATGGGCTTTCTCTTTTCTCATTCCTTTGATACAGAAATGATATAAATAAAAAGAGACTTTAAGGTCATTTAGTTTAACCCTTGCTCAGTGTGGTATTCTTGATGCAACCACAGGATCCCTGACAGTTGGTTGTCCAGCAGAGGTTTCTTTGGCTTGCAAACAATTCCCTCCAAAGCCTTATACCATAGCTTTCCAAAGTGTGTGTCACGACACACTACTGTGTCGCCTGCGGTGTCCTGGTGTGTTGTGCGAAAACCCGGAAACACTGATGGGGGAACCGGAAGAAGCGGGGAACTGATTGGCGGGTTTTCCGGGTTTTCGCGCGACACACCAGGACACCGCAGGCCATGCTGCCGCCGCCGCCGCCATTGGTGTGTCACCAACATGAAAAGTTTGGAAAGCTCTGCCTTATACCATAAGGAAAAATAGTGCAGACAACAGAACAACAATGCAGGATAATAAAACTGACAAAAGAGATTAAGATGGGCATAGGTATATTTTTTCTACATTTTTTTTATCCCACCTTTATTATTTTTATCAATAACTCAAGGCAGGGAACATACCTAATACTCCTTCCTCCTCCTATTTTCCCCACAACAACAACCCTGTGAGGTGAGTTGGGCTGAGAGGGAGTGACTGGCCCAAGGTCACCCAGCCAGCTTTCATGCCTAAGCCGGGACTAGAACTCTCAGTCTCCTGGTTTCCTATTGGCTCCTTCCCAGGGCTGAGAGAGAGTGACTGGCCCAAAGTCACCCAGCCGGCTTTCGTGCCTAAGGCGGGACTAGAACTCAGTCTCCAGGTTTCTAGCCTGGTGCCTTAACCACTAGACCATAATAAATTTAGTTACATATACTCAACATTTAAAACATTTATATTTCCAAGTAAGTGTGCTTACTTGGGAGTACATTTGGGACTTGATTCCAAAAACAAAAAATGGTGCAGTACACAACAAGTTGTTCAGCTTTCTTTTCTTTTTCTTTTTTGCATTTAAATTTAATCAAAATGTTCTTTAAAAGCCAAATCTGTAGCCACTTTGTTTGAGGACTACAACCTATGGTCTTGGTTTGTTCTTTCACATACTGTACTATAAATCCACTACATTTCTAATTTTACTTTCCTGCCATTTTTTTATGAATTGGAAGTGCCATTTCTCTCTAGTCTATAACCAGACTTCTCAATTCTACAACCAGACGCGAAATATTTCATATGGTCTATGACTCATTTGTAGGCTGACTATATTTCAGGATGGCAAAACGGGACGGGGTCTTATGTAATATTCCGTATTCATGAAAAAGACAGGGGTCCCCACCCCTGGCCCGCGATTGGCTGCCGCCTGCAAACCATGCCCCCGGGCCGCGCGATTGGCTGCCGCCTGCAAACCCCGCCCCCCGGTCCATGCTCCGGCTCGGATCCTCCTGCACCATTCCTGCCGGGTTTGAAAAACGAGACAAAAGTGAGATTTTTATGAAAACGACAGGACAGTGGAAAAATGCTTTAAAAATGGGACTGTCCCATTCAAAACAGGACATATGGTCAGCCTACTCATTTGAAAAGATCTGAAAATGGAATGAGGGCTGGGCAACTGTTGGAGAGAATATGCAATTGTTCCATTTGAACAGAGAGCTATTTTTTTTATCAGAGTAAAGCAATATGGTGAAGTTTGCATTATAAGTATTAACTTCACACAGGTAGAGAAACAAAATGCACATATTCTGCCCAATATACCATATATTCACCCCTTCTGCCATCACTCCCACTACCTTGAACCAATTCAGATTTCTTCCATACCAGAATAAGCAAGAAAATGTGTGAAAGAAGCAGGTGGTAGAAATACTTAGATAATACATAATGGAAGGAAACAAGCTTCCCAACAAAGTATTTATGTCATGTTATCTACTTACTTTACATATAGATGGGTGTGAGGAATGAGCAGTAAAGCAGCCATTTAAGGATGACCTGAAGTTATCCAGAGCCAAGAAATCCCAAATTGAATATGAAAAGCACCCATATGATATATCCAAATAAAATTAAATAAGAAAACAGCAAATGAATTTGATCTGATTGTGCAATGACACACTGCTTCTTGGGACACACTTTCTTTCCACATTTTGGTAATTTAACAGTAAGAACTGGTCTGTTTTGTAATACTTAGGTATTGTTAGTAAAGATTCAAAGAGAAGTCAACAATTTCTAGAAAATTCTGATCACAGGTTTCACAAACCCATACATATTCTCATTTCTCTTGCCATGTCATCATCCATGGTACTAACAGATTGTAGTCCCTCTCAAAATGCTACAGCCTTTGGGAAGCTTCTCAAAGGTTATACAGTATAATTAAGGCTCGGGTTTCCGGCTGCTGCTTCTCAATGCCAGGTCAGTGAACAACAAGGCCCCCCTCATATGTGATTTGATCACAGAGGAGGGGGCAGACCTGGCTTGTATCACCGAGACCTGGCTGGGCCCTGAGGGAGGGGTTGCCCTCTCGGAAATGTGCCCAGTCGGGTTTCAGGTGTGGCACCAGCTGAGAGACTGGGGCAGGGGAGGTGGGGTGGCGGTTGTCATCCAAGAGTCTCTAATGGCTCACAGGGGCATTGCTCCACAAGTGGCCGGCTGTGAGACCCTGTTTTTTAAGTTGGGTTCCCGAGAACAGTTGGGAGTGTTGCTGCTGTACCAGCCACCCTGCTGCGTAGCAACCTCCCTGCCTGAGCTGCTGGAGGCCATCTCGGGGTTGGCGGTGGAGTTCCCCAGACTTATGGTTCTGGGGGACTTCAATCTGCCGTCCCTGGGACGGACCTTGGAAGCGGCTCGGGAGTTCATGGCTACCATGGCAGCCATGGGCCTGTCCCAGATAATTAGGGACCCGACTAGAGACAGTGGCCTCACCCCGGACCTAGTTTTCTTGTTGGAGCAATGGCAAAGTGATCTGAGGGGAGAGTTAGATCTGTCCCCGTTGTCATGGTCAGACCACGCCCTGGTGACCTTGAGACTCTCGTGTGCCGCCCCACTCCGCAGGGAGGCTGGACCCATTCGATTGGTCCGCCCCCGGCGACTTATGGACCCAATGAGGTTTCAGAAGGAGCTGGGGAGTATACCTGAGGATCTGTTTCACGGTCCGGCAGAGGCCCTGGCGGCAGCCTGCAATAGGGAGACCGCCGAGGCCCTGGATAGGATTGCGCCTGTGCGACCTCTCTTGCCTCATTCGGCCCGTCACTCCCCGTGGTTTACGGAGGAGTTGAGGGTTTTGAAGAGGGTTAAGAGACGCCTGGAGCGCCGCTGGAGAAAGATGAAGGCTGAATCTGATCGAACACAATCTAGAGCCGCTGTTAAGGCCTACCTTATGGTGGTAAGAGCGGCGAAATGTGAATATTTCTCTGCTCTTATTGCCTCCGCAGAATGCCATCCGACGACCCTGTTCAAGATTACGAGATCTCTTCTGGGTCAATCAAAATCAGTGACCCATTTACAGGGTCGTTCGGAGGAGTTTTCAGAGCATCTGCAGGAGAAAATCGCTCAGATCCATTCTAAGTTGGACTCTAAGTGTGATACACAGTCTGGGGATATGACAAAGATATGTACTTACCCTGTTATCTGGGAACGGTTCGATCCTGTCGGACCTGAGGAAGTGGAGTCCTCCGGATTGTGAAGGCCACCACTTGACATTTAGATCCGTGTCCCTCCTGGCTAGTAAAATCGGCCCGGGAGGTGACTTGTGGTTGGGTCCAGGCGATGATTAATGTATCTCTTGGGGAGGGAGTGTTCCCAGCGGCCTTTAAGGAGGCACTGGTGCACCCCCTCCTCAAGAAATCATCCCTGGACCCTACTATTCTGGACAACTTTCGTCCAGTCTCCCACCTCCCCTTTTTAGGGAAGGTGGTGGAGAAAGTGGTGGCGTCACAACTCCAGAGGATTCTGGATGTAACGGATTATCTAGACCCCTTTCAGTCAGGTTTCAGGCCGGGATATGGGACGGAGACTGCATTGGTCGCACTTATGGATGATCTCTGGCAAGGGTGGGATGGAGGAAGTGCATCCATCCTTACCCTTTTAGATCTCTCTGTGGCTTTTGATACCATCGACCATGGTATCCTTTTCGGGCGGCTCAGGGAGTTGGGGGTGGGCAGTGTAGTTCTGCAGTGGTTCACCTCCTTCCTCCAGGGCCAGTCCCAATCAGTGATGATAGGGGAGGAGAGATCTGACCCACGGCCCCTCTTGTGTGGGGTGCCACAGGGTTCGGTGCTCTCCCCTCTCCTGTTTAACATCTATATGAAGCCGCTGGGTGAGATCATCCGTCACCATGGGATGAAATACCATCTATATGCTGATGATACTCAGCTGTATATTTCCATTCCGGGTGAAGTAAGTGATGCAGTTGCTGCCCTATCTGTGTCTGAAGGCTCTGGGGGCCTGGATGGGGAACAACAGGCTTCAGCTGAACCCTAGTAAGACGGAGTGGCTGTGGATTGATGGCCGCTCAGGATCTAGGAAGTTGTCATCTTTGGTTCTAGATGGGGTGGCACTACCCCATTCGGAGCCAGTGCAGAATTTGGGGGTTCTCCTGGACTCACGACTCCTGCTTGAAGAGCAGGTGGCAGCCGTGGCCAGGAGGGCCTTTGCACAACTTTGGATTGTGCACCACTTACACCCATTCCTGGACCGAGATGCCCTCCGAACAGTCACTCATGCCCTTGTCATCTCCCATATAGTCTATTGTAATGCGCTTTACATGGGGCTACCCTTGAGGAGTATCCGGAAGCTTCAACTGGTCCAGAATGCAGCTGCGCGGACAGTTACTGGGGCCAGAAGATCGGCCCATGTGACACCGCTGTTGCGCGAGCTGCATTGGGTACCGGTTTGCTTCCGGGTACAGTTCAAGGTGTTGGTTATCACCTTTAAAGCCCTACATGGCATAGGGCCAGGCTACCTGAGGAACCGTCTCATCCCCAGAACATTGACCCGTCCCACCCGATCAGTCAGAGGGCTTGCTGCGGACCCCATCGACTAAAGAGTTCCATCTAGCGGGGTCCAGGAGGCGGGCCTTCTCTGCAGTTGCGCCCGCCCTTTGGAATATCTTACCCCCGGAGCTGAGGCTGGTTTCCTCGCTCCCGACCTTCAGGAAAGGCTTAAAGACCTGGTTCTGCCACCTTGCCTGGGAGGGAAATGCCAACAGTTCCTCTTGGGGATGGCTGGTCCCATGAAGCCTCCCAGTACTCCATTTTTAACATCTTTTATACTTGGATTCTATATTATTTATTTATTGTAATTTTATATTTGTCTTTTTTAATTGTGTTTTATTGTGAACCGCCCAGGGTCCCCGATAAGGGAGATGGGCGGTAATATAAATTTAATAAAATAAATAAATAAATAAATAAATAATATTGTCTTCTTTTTTCTTCTTGGCGATCACTCGTAGCCGAGTAAGATTGTCTTCCAAGGGTAAAATCTTAACAGTGGATCCGTAAGTGGCTGTAAAGGCCAATTCTGGATCCGCACAACCTCCCACAATGAGGGCATAGGTTTCCGGGTGGAAGATGGAATAATAATAATAATATATAATAAATAAATAATAAACAATATTGTAGAATCCCCCTGACCTTGGTGGAGATTGAGGGTCTGCCTCAGGAAGCCTTCCATATGGAAATTTTCCATGCAAATGGTGGGATGGAAGGAAACCATGGACCCACAACTTTGTTTTTCCCTGGCATGTTCCAAGAAAAAATATATACCAGCCATGCAATGGATATAGTGCTTTCTACCTCCTAGAAAAAAATGGAAAGGACAAAAAGGGAAAGCAAAGGAAAACAGCAAAAAAACTGAAAAAGAAGAAAAGCAAAAAGGCTTCTCCAATTTCCACACCTCAGCCACTGTAAGTCAAGATTTGATGGGACATGGAAGTGGTCATACCTCATCCAATCATTGTACCCTGGTGAACCCCCAAAGGATTACTCTGCTTCTTCTTCTTCTTCTGAAGGATCAATAATGTTCAACAGAAATGCTTTTGAGTTGAGATGTGTGAGTAATCTTTTGTTGACCTGAACATGAGTAACTGTAGGTACCCTATGGTCAACCTATTTAATAAGCAGCTATTTCCTTATTACATCACAAAACATTTATTCTCAGTATACAATATAGTGCATATACAGTACATATTCAAAATAGTTTAATTTCTAGCAAAGTATCTAAAACAGTATACTTTATATGTACAGTTAAAGGATTTTTTGCTCTTATGGAGAGGGAGGGAGGGAGGGAGGGGGGGAGAGAGAGAGAGAGAGAGATGCATCTTAAGTGCATTGTTCCAACGTTCCTTGCTAATGCCATATGCCAATAAAATGATTTAAAACTGCAAGACCAACAAGCAACCAGATTGAAATTCAGAACTGCAGTTAAAACAGACATGCTGATAAAGGCAATAGCAAGGACATTCACTAAAATGAAACAAGCTGCAATTCATCTTAATTTTTTCTTTCTTTGCTGAAATGGTATTTGAGTCACTGTAATCATAGCAAGCTGCTTGTTGAAAAACTAAAACTTAGTAGAATTCCCCTGAGGAGAACTAGGATTCCAGGAAAGAACAAGTAAATAAACTTATACATAATGGTACAAGATAAAATTGTGCAAAGTAACAATTGTACAAAAAGACAAAGGGTAATTGTATTTTAAAGTCTTTGGAGTTATGATATGAAGTATTTAGTCACAATTTGGGAGTTCAGGCAGAGATCCCAAAACCCTGAAAAATTATTTTCACAGAAGTATTCAGAGTCTGGAAATGGGGCTAAAGGGAAACAAGATGCTGTATCCAATTTGTGGACTTCTCTTTGTTAGCTTCGTTTATCAAAGTCCTAATTTTCTCAAATGGAGTCAATTCCTTCTTGGCTACTTTTATTTTCTGCTAGGAAACTAGGACACTGAATATCTATTGGCTAAGTGAGGTCTATCAAAATGTATTCATCCAAACATCAACTATTACATAGAAGTGTTTTTTTTTAAAAAAAATACCAAATTTATCTCTAAACTAGCACTAATAAAGAGGATATGTCAATAAAATGTCAGATCATTAATTTGTTTAAAAACTTTACACACTTGAAGCATAATCTAATGCATGCTTACAAGATGTATAAATGGGCCTTTTCAATAGTATCTCTTTGGAGCGCTAGGCATTTTACTTAAAATAGCCTTTTAATGTGAATATGATACAATTTGATGCAGCTACTGACTCCAATAATCTCTCTAAGGTCTCAATCCATGAACTTCGTTATGCTATGCATCCCTTGCACCCTGTGTCTTTCCTTCGTAACGCTCTTGTCTCAAGGAGGTTAATGCAGGAGGTTTAAGGAGCAGAAGCAGGTGGAACATTATTCAGCAAAACGACAAAGATGAGTCACATTACAAACTTCCTATGCTCTCTATAGGTCATCTTGTCTACCTATGTAGGTGGCTACATCATGGCCTTTCAGCAACTTATTCTGGTCAGTGAAAAACCACAGGTCAACACATTAGTCTTAATTTGTAATTGTATTCCGATGCTTTCATCTTCTTATGGAACCTGGGAATTTTCATTCAGGTAGATTGGAAGTGATGTTCCAGTTTAGTCAGACTTGATTTATTGCTGGGATAACTCTGTCTGAGCCTGGATATGTGAGATCTGCAGCACTGGCAAAAGTAGCTGGAAGGCATCTTGGATATAAGAGGCACTGTTGGAAGCCTATAAAAGAGAATGAAAAGGCTAGTCATATGAATAAAGAACATCCATACATTCTGAAGATTAGAATTTGTTCAGCATCTCACTTGGCTTCTCTAATTAATTGTTTCAGTGAAATAAATATTCAAGAATAGGTATATAAGCAACTCGATTGGGACATAGGCATATTACATGCAGAAATTGTATTCCATGTTCACTTATAGCTGTACCTACCCACCCATCTGTTTTTAAAAACATTTTTGCACTCTTTCAGTTTTGTTCTAATCTATGGGAATTAATTCACACAATTTATCTATTTTGTCAGTTGGATGGAGCCTGGGGGCTGTGATACTGTATTAATCTTCATAGTTATATATTTAGTCTGCATAAGGTTATGCTATGAAGATACGGTTATGTTTTGAAGCCCTAGCCAAGGTCCTTTACATAAAATCTCTAGATTGCTCATTATCCTCGGTATCTAGGGCAATAAATCATGTGACACTGTCACACTTTTGTAGGAATATACAAAGTGCTTCAACTCAACAGCCATTTTGAATGTTTGAGCAAAAGTCCAGATCACGTGTTCCAAGAGATTTGTTTGAGCTGAGAATAAAACTTGGTTGTTTCAAGCAGCAAAAAATAATTGTTTTGATCACAGAAGAGAATTCTGAAGTGGACCATTCTGACCTGAGCTGTTTCAAGGGTTATGAACGCAAAACAAAGCGTGCATGTTCCAAACATTTTATTTGTTCAACTTGTTCATCCCAACTTGGGTAGGATTGTTTTGTCCTGAGCAAAAAACACTCCAACACATTTGCCATTTTATGCACTCTCCTACTCTCTGCACAATAAAAATTCAGAAACAGGTAATGTGAACCAGATACTAGCTTCACAGCTATATCAGGCCAGATCCCTCCGTTTCTAAATGATTTTCCAGAATCTAAGTTCCATCCCTCGCAAGTATTTGCATATATAACTGACCTCCAAAAACACTCCAGTGATTAATGGGTTAAGCATATCAGCCTTCTCTTCTACCTGAAAAGATTGGATATATTAGGTTGCATTTTAAAACCAAGCAGGAAAAATCTTGAGCAAAATACAGCCTGCATATCTAAAACTAAATCAAAACCTTTGATTTTTAATCAGTTAAGAATCTATTCCCTATGTCATTGAAATGGATGTGTACAGTATTCAGAACCAAAGTGGAAATAATGCTACGTATCTGGCATGGATCCTCTCATAATATACTAGTAATATGAGCATCTAAAACAAAATACAGGAAACAATTGATATGAAGAAATCTATGGAAAAGTCCAATCCTAGTGGCCATTTCTGATTTACCTGAAAAAGAAGTCCTTTAAAAACGGTAAACTCTTAACACTTTACTAATAAAGTGAAGTAAAACACTATACTGATTGTAGCAGTTATGGGAAATTGCAAGATGCCCTTCTTTAAAAATAGTGTAA
Organism: Charina bottae; assembly: GCA_023362775.1. NCBI lineage: Eukaryota > Metazoa > Chordata > Lepidosauria > Squamata > Charinaidae > Charina > Charina bottae. The sequence continues at coordinate 87,070,682 of JALMGJ010000002.1, read as the reverse complement.
AACAAAAACAGCAATATAATACAAAATAGCAAAGGCAACCTGCAAGTTGAATCTTTGTTTTCTCATGACAAGCCTTTCACCACTAGACATCGTAGAGCATCTTACCCCTGCAGCTGTTAAGCACGTAGCAAATTCCTTAGCGAGAGATGACAATTCTTTGCATAGTGTAATGGTCATTCTAAAAAAGAACAATACATCATACATAAAATACAGTTTCTTTTATTCAATGTTTTTTTTTACCATGTATGGGACTAAGGATAATCTACAAGCTTTCAGTGAGTCTCTAAATATCTTGCATAATTTGCAAGTAGTGTGCCTGGGAATATACTAGGGGTATGCCCTGGATTTTGCCATAATGAGCCGATTTGAAAAATACATGAATAAAAAAAATAAAAGAATGAAAAGAAAAAATAGAAAGTGCAGAAAAGAAGAAAAAATATAGAAAGAAAAATAGAAAAGAAAGAAAAAATAAGAATATAGTAAAGAAAAAGAAAAGAAATATAGAAAGAAATGACTTCCTCCTTCATCACAACAAGTATAAACAATTTTAGTAACTTATCACCTTCTCTTAAAATTCAATAAATGATCTCTTCTTCCCATATCGCATCTCTTATCTATAAACAAATCCTTAAAACCTCCGTTGGTCAGTCCTGGCCAGCAAAAGTCCATTAAGGGTTACCACAGATAACAACATATCTATTTTAACCTTGATCAAATAAACCAATCTGATATCTCTTCTAATAATGTTGTAAAACTTGATTTCTTTTCATTTTTTCTTTGTCCCTTCTCACAAAATCCTTCAAAACTTTAACAGGTCTCTTTTGTAAATCCAATATAGGAAAGTTATCCTGGTCACTCTTTTGGTTTGTTATTTGTATATTCCTTTTTATTATTAAGACATCAGCCGGTTTCATTTGTGTAGCATCTTTTTCCATATCATTCTTTTTTTTTTTTAGATTTTTTTATTCCGCCTTTATTATTTTTATAAATAACTCAAGGCGGCGAACATACCTAATACTCCTTTCCTCCTCCTATTTTCCCCCCAACAACAACCCTGTGAGGCAAATTGGGCTGAGAGGGAGTGACTGGCCCAAGGTCACCCAGTTGGTTTTCATGCCTAAGGCGGGACTAGAACTCACAGTCTCCTGGATTCTAACCTGGTGCTGTAACCACTAGACCAAACTGGCTCTCAAAGGAGAGCTTGTCAGAAGTGGGATTCGAACCCACACCTCCAGGGGAGACTGTGACCTGAACGCAGTGCCTTAGACCGCTCAGCCATCCTGACAAATCCTTTTCCCATGTTTTTTCAGGTTGTATTAGTTTTTTCATCTTTTTAGTTGTAATGTTTAATAAAATTATTATTAAAAAAATACATGAATAGAAAATCAAGCCCTTCTAAAGCGGGTTCTAAGACTTCCTTGGTGATTTGAAGGGATTTGGAGACATAGACAATCAACCTGCAAATATTTCCTTTAGCTCTTTATGTAAGAAAGAAGGAAGAGAGGTGGTGAGGACAGGTTTAGCTCCTAATCACAGTAAATTCTTCTAGCAGGGTTATCAAATTGATGTACTTTCTGGGAGAGATGTTGAAAAAAGGATGGTGCAAGATTGTTGCATTATTTAGTGCTCTTTATTACTTCTCTCTCCCAGGAGAAAGAATATTTTTAAAAAAAATACTGATTCCTGTGAGACCTGAGAGGGTATAGCACTGAGTGCTTCCTTGAAAGATGCTGGATACTCACTGCCACGGCAAGCACCTGACCCATTATCCTCCCATTGCTGGTACTGAGCAAAATTATAAAAGCTTTGCACTGCTGTTCATTCTGCACTTAAGCCCCGCACCTGACCCAAAATTAAGATTTCCAACAAAAGATAATCATGATATGTACTATTTTCATACAAATTGTATAGAAAAGAATAAAGGAACATATGTATTTCTTTCTGGGACAGGTACTTTTTAAGTATCTTATTGCACCTGAACCCATTCATTCATTCATTCATTCATTCATTAAATTTATATGACCGCCCAACTCCCCCAACGGAGTTTTAAAACTTGTCAGACTTCACTTCATCAGAAAGGGGTTCAGGGGATATATCCACAAACATCCAGTTCTGTCAAGCAGAAAACTATATACAGCCACTCCTCATTTAGCGATTACCTCAGTGACCATTTGCAAATACGACGGTAATAAACGGTAATAAAAAATTCATTTCCCGACCAATGTGCACATTTACGACCAAATTTTGGGTGCCTGACAACAAAAGCCTTCAGTGTGAAACTGATTAAGGTCTGGTCAGTTTCAGGCAGCAGCACCAGTGGGCCAGAGGGTTCTAATAAACAAAGGTTACATAGCTGAGCTTGTTAACTTGCGGTTACCACTTTTCAGGGAAGCACTGTGCTGCAGAGAAAAGCAGCTCAGGAAGTGATAGCTTGTTTAAGCAATCTCTCCACCCTGCGAGGGGGTAGAAAAAGGAAAACAAATGGGTAGGCACAGGACACTGTACAAGAGAACTTTTTCTGAATCAGACGGCAGCAACCATCTTTGCAGCGTCTCTCTCTCTCTCTCTCTCTCTCTCTGTCACATGTTAACTTAGCGATCATTTCGCTTAATAACCAAGTTGTTGGAATGGAAGATGGTCACTAAATGAGGAGAGTGTGTAATCATTTCTTAATTTCTAGTGATAGGTAGTAAGGCATGGAGATTTCGATTGCCATATCAAAATTTGGATTCAGGAACTGATTTGAACTGGGTACTGACCATTAGAGAAAAATCAGGCTGTTTCCCAATTTGGGCTCTGTTCTATATGTCCCTCCCTCATCTCATTCATCCATTATTTTGACTGACCACTTCCATTACTAAAGAGAAATAATAAGGCTCAACTGAAGGAAAACACTGAAACCGTGCCTTGAAAGAAGTCTGTAACCTCCCGGAGCCATAAGCAAGCAGGAGGAGGCCTGTAAGCATGGTAGTAAGGACAATACCTGCAGGAAGTACTGGAACTCTTGTAAGGGCCTGAGACTTTCTGTGGCATTGTGTTAAACCAGATATGGACATATAGAGGTGAGAGCCGAGTAAGAGATTGTTTGGGCCTTTACTCCACTGCCCTAAAACAAGACTGGTTAGCAGGAACCAGGTACTTGTTAATTTCTTTGTATTTTTGAGGAGAAAGGAAGGAAATAGAGAAGTCAAGAGCGATTAATCTTACTGGGAAAGGGTTTTAGCTCGGTTTATGGCCAACACATCTTTTTGCCCATGAAGAACCAACGCTGCAGTTTTGTGGAACATTTCAATGGAATAAGCTGTCAACTTCGCCAGGCTTCTGATTGCAATCATGTGAATATCCTGCAGAAGTTAGAAATAGATGTCAGTCTACTTTCTTTAAAAGAGGAAGTCATGACATTATTTTCACATCCAATTCCACCCAAAGACTTCATGCAGAGATCATAGCTTAAGGATGAAGGAATATGATGATAGCTCTTAGATAGATGCATCCATTTAAACTGTACTGCAGCATTCTTTTGATTAAAATTATTACCTCCACTGACTTTTTATTCTCTTGTTCAGCATCTCCTGAGCACACTTGCTGGTCTCCTTCATGCTGTCCTGCTTCTTTGACCATTTGCATGTTGATGTTTTTAACTAATTCATGAGCAGAGTTCCTTGCCTGCCCAAGAGAAAAGAGAGGTACATCAACATATTGCTGATCAGGAAAATGACCCTACCCAGGCTCCACATAGAAAAAGTAAAAGTATCCCAGCAGTAAACCATCACTGTTCCCATGTGGTGGTGATAACAAAATGTCAAAGGCCTGCTACATGACAAGGAAACTGATTTCTTTGAAGAAATACATTGTTTTCCCTACAGATATATGGGGGATGTTTAGCCCTCCAGATGTGGCTGAACTACCAGCATCCCCCAGCCAACATGACCAGTGAGGAAAGATGCTGGAGATAGTGATATCTATAAGGCTTCATGTTCTCCATTCACAATCTGCAGCAAATATCAAGCTAACCTCATATACATGAGGAGGGTGCAAGCAGTGTATCTCCATCACAACACATCTCCTTAGAAGTAAGTGGTTACTATTCATTGTTTACATTAATTGCTCCCTGCCTTCCCAACTCCTGCACTAGCTCCAGCTCTTGCCAACCTAGCAATTCGAAAGCATGCAAATGCAAGTAGATGAATAGGTACAACTTCCGTGGGATGGTAACAGCGTTCCACGTGCATCATGCCGGCCACATGACCGTGGAAGCTTCTTCGGACAACTCTGGCTCTTCAGCTAACAAACGGAGATGAGCACCGGCCCCTAGAGTCGGACACGACTGCACAAATGTGCGGGGGGGACCTTTACCTTTTTTCCCAACTCTAGCCCCTGAAAATCAAAACTGCTTCTACCTGCACAACCCCATTACAGTCGTTTGATCATACTGGTATGGAATGAAGTGTTGGAAAATAGTTTACATATGTGAATGCTGCCGCATAATGTTGAGGTCTGTAATCTTCCCCATTCAAAACTGAAATAGCTCAGTCCCACTGTTCTTTCTCCTTGTTTGTTGGGGAAAGGGTATAGTGCAGTGACTGGGTTAACGTATAATTCTCATGGTCTGGTTTCACATTTAACACTAAACCATTAACTTAAAAATCACAAACCTAGGATGTGATTTGTACATCAAGCAAAGCCATAAATCAATCAATAACCATAACATAACGTAACATAACGTAACATAACGTAACATCGTAACATCGTAACATAACATAACATAACATAACATAACATAACATAACATAACATAACATAACATAACATAACATAACATACATAACATAACATACATTATGGCTAAGTATAACTAACTAACTAACTAACATACATACATTATGGCTAAGTATAATATGTGAAAGCAACCACTGTTTCTGTGGCCAGTGTAACCCCCCTTTTCCATCCCACCCAAAGTAAAGTTTTGTACATCTAAAAGTTTATATGAGCATGTAATACTCATATATAAGTATGTACAAGATGATTATATATAAGTATGTACAAGATAAACTTTCCAAAACAGAGGAATATACAGTACTCTGTTGTTGTTGTTTATCAGACAAAGAAAATGAATGGCAATTAAGTCAGAGAGATTTATCTTGAGTGGGGGATGTACGGAAAAAGCTCAAATCTCCCAACTGAACTGACAATATAGATCAAACTGTTCAACTGCTTCAATTTGATAATTCTAACCAAATTGGCAATTATAGATCAGAGCCAATCTGCATACTCCTACTATGAACAAATATAGTTTGAATAAATGAAAACATTTATGAATGAAGAAAATATGAATTGATTTTAGTAAGTGAATCTTTTAAAAACAGGTTTTTTCCCTTTAACAATTAACACCATGCTATATATTGGCATAATACGGTCCCAGAAATTGGAAGTTTTTCATTCTCTTCTGGAAAACAGTGCCACTCAGTGGTTCTGTACATTACTGCAAGGAAGTATGTCTTTTAACCTTGAAATATTCTGACTGGAAATGGCTGCTTTGAGTGTTTAAGCTTGAAACACAAGGTGAATGTTTCAAGGGTTTTATTTTAAGACTGAACAAAATCTGGTTATTTTGATTGGTGCCATTTAAAATATTCCAACTGTTCCAGGCACCACCACTGGACTGCTGCTTTGTGGCTTGGGGTGGTAGATGCATGTACTACAATCCCCCTTATTCCTCTGGCCCTCTTGGAAAACACAAGGGAGCAGGAGCTGGCACTCAGCTCCCATTGCTTCCTATGGTTGGAGTCAAAATATTTCAGTTTTTTTTCCAGAACATAGTACAAAACACGAACCATTTTGAGTTTTCTTGTACTGCAGGACAGCTGGAGTAGAATATTCATATGAAAGTTCAGGTGGAGCTGTTTTGTTTGAAACTCAAAATAAAATGTATTTTCTGTCTGATTCTACTTTCATTAACCGATTACTTCGAAGCAGAAAAAAATATACTTTGTGTATTGCCTTAAGTTACCTTTTAAACTTTACCGTATAAAACCTAATAGATGACAAGCCAATATCCATAAATTAAGTTTAGTTAGCTTAGATCCTGGATATTTCAAAGAGCTATAACAATATGGACCACTAACAGAGCCAGCTTGAAGGATATACATGGTTGAAAAATATAAGAGTTCTAATATTTGATATTCTAAGTTGCAAAATTCCTTCATCTACTGTTATATACCATTAATATAAAAGATAGTCTAGCTAATACAAACTACCACATTTCAGAAGCCCAAGTTACTTCCAGAACAGTTCTATACATAATCTTAAAAGCCAAAAACAAGTATTTACTCACTTGGAGCAATTTAGCTGGTTTTAGAGAGACACACAGTTGTGAAAAGAGTATACCCACTTCATCTGTGAAATCTTCTTCTTCTGAAAACAACAGGAATTAGATTGTGTTATTTTCAAAATTACATATAGCCCCATTAGTTGTTTTGATTACCTAGATGAGGCATACCTCTGTCCTTCAGAACATACACACACTCGTTAATAACCTTTCAGAACATGCACACACTCTTTAATAAACTTTGTGATCAAAAGATAGGGGTTGATGCTTTCCAAAGGTAACAGGTACATGTCAACAGCTGTGCAACATAATACTAGCAACGTAATGGAACAAACACGAGCACCTTCTCTCTTCTTCTTTTTCACATACAACCCACCTGATCCATAGAAGCAGGAGCCATATAAGTCTCCACCCTAGGGTTCCAGTCAGCCACTGTCACCACTGAGTTTTTCTCTACATTATGTTAGTTAAGGAAGTCCCATACTGTCATTTGGTCATTCGTTTAAATGTACAGGTAATTATCTAGTACTAAGAAGAGCACAGCATTAAAATATGTGGAAGCTTTTAATATCTTTTATTTATTTCACATGACCACTGAAAAGCTGGAGCCTCTAAAATATAAGCATTACTTTATTGACTGAATGCTACAGAATGTTAGAAAACTAAATCAGTCACTTCAAGAGGTCTTTATATACTAATGCACAGCCAATATCCAAGTGTTGGATCCCCGGTACCTCTCTTTTCTTCTTCTTCTTCTTCATCACCATCACCATCATCATCATCATCAAATTCAGCTAATGAAAATGCTTCTTTAAGCTTTTCCAGCTCTGCCTTTAATGTATCAAATTCCTCACCAGAAAGTGTACTTGTAACAGATTTCACCTGATTGAAAGATACAGTGAGAATTGTAGACCTGCTAGCTTTACATCTGATATGAGAAAAAAAGCAGCAGCATTAAAAATAGACTGAGTAACAAAAAAATACTTTCTTTGAAAAGGGGAACAAAGAGCAGAGAGTTTCCATATGCGTGTGTTCCCATCACATCATACAACGGAATTGATTTTCTTTGGACTATCCCAGTCAGAATAACAAAGCCCGAGAAAGGTCTTACTTAAAAACACATGCCCTGCCTAAAGCAAAGAAGGAACAGGTAACTACAGGAAGTCTTTTCTTCTGCTTTGATTGGCTTTTATTTACTGGTGCTGCAAGGAATCTGTAAATGGATTTATCTCCCAGAGTTTATATAGATCCCTATTCTTATTCCTCCTCAATTGCAAAAAAAAAAATGCTTAAGGTCATTTACCTTTGATTCACTCTCTCTGGAAAGCATCTCTAAGGCTTCCAAATGAGAAAGACCCTGAAACTCATCAAAAAGCAGTCCATAATGTGCTTTCTTCTCTGTAGTCATGGAAACCTCAGCAGCTGCCTTCTGTTGTTCTCTTTCCTTTGCCTCTCGTAAAACCTACAAATAAAAAAGCTGAAGTGTGACAACAGCAGCATTAAAAAAGCAAGGAGAGAGAAAGGGTTGAAGCCTAGAAATTTGATGCTCTGCCATGAACTATTTTCTTGACTCACAATTTGTTAGTAAGAGGATCCAGAAAGAAATCATTCCCAGGTTTTGTGTGGGAAATCCATACCTGAGATAGTGTGGAATTTCTGCTCATGAAGCCTTTTGTTTTCCTAAATCCAGGGTCACCTTCAGCTATCACATCCATAGTCTTTTTACCAATGTATTCTAATGCATCCAAACTTCCACTTATAACTGTCTTCCCCTAAAAAAAAGGGATTTTCACTTTTTAAGAGAAACTCAGATATCACTTTGAAAGAAAGACAAGATTTTATGACAGAGATATAAATGCACGTTGGAACTTCTGGAAGCCAAAGGTTCAAAGTACAGGATGGATTTATATCATTTTCCTTAAGAAGCAAGGTTGCAAGGCGGAACACAAATAAATAGTGGAACTATGCTGACAGTGGAACGCAGAAAGCAAGTATTTTCCAAAGCATGCACTTATAACACTTGAACTGGTATTAAAAAAAAATGCTCTATGAGCATACCAACACTCAGCTTTAGTCTGACTCACTTCAGATCAGTCCAGCAAAGAACATTTTCTTTAGGAATCAGCAATATGTCTTGGTTAGTGTGGACTACTGCAATTCACTTTACACGGGGCTGACCTTGAAGACCACCCAGAAGCTTCAGCTGGTAAAGAACACAGCAGTTCTGTACACAGCATAGGGCCTAGTAATTTGAGTAATCTCACCCATTGTTTCTCCCCATCCTGTAAGATCAGACAGAGTTGTCATGCTTTGGATCCCATCCATTAAACAATCTGCCATCTGATAGGATCCAGGAAGCATGCCTTCTCTACTAGGGTATCTACCCCCTTCAGTATATCTTTGCATTTTAAGGTAAGTTGTATTTTGCTTCATGAGAATTTATGTTCAGAAAAGCAAACTATAAAACAACTAAACATGAAATAATAACAATGTTCAAATACTAGTACTTTGTAAATGCATTACATCTTTATCCCAAAGCAAGTTGTAAAGTTCAGCAACATGACTAATTGTTAGTGAAATTCACAGACTATTAAGTTTATGTATCCCTTTCACTCTAGTCCAATTAAATTTCAAATGTCAATTGAAGAATTCGCCAAAGTTCAAATGCCCATGATTAGTCTAACCCTTTATGATAGGAAAAAACTTGTAATTCAGGAACCCTAAACAGGTCACAAATAACTTACTGACAGCAAACAAAGCAATTATTAGAGATCACAAATTGTAAAAAAGAACTGCATCCCTGATTGACCATGTAATGAACTTCGAGAGAGCCAGGGAGAAGGTTGGAGAAGGAATCCAGAGATTGTCAGGGAAACACCAGGTGCAGAAGAAACAGGTGCTAGGTGCAGTGAGGGGGGAGAATGTCACAAAGAGACTCAAACTAGCCTCCACCCCCGACTCTCTGGGGTATAAGAGGGAAGGAAGGAAAAATGCGGGCAGGCTTGCAAGATCCTGTTATTATAGCCAATCTCAATAAAGTCTAGTTCTAGTCTTTCTGTGGAGCCTGTTTCCTGATCTGGTCTACCCTGAAGGGCTGACAGCATGAACAATGACAGCACAGCAAGATCAAAATAAGACAAATGTTAACATAACCCTTTCAATCTCACTCACTGTGCTCTGAACAGCAGAAGAAATGGTAGAAAACATTCCAAATGCACCACTGACAGGTGAGAGATTTTCAGTCTCTTCCTTCCCATCACTTACTTCTTCAGCATTGTGGCTTTCTAAAACAAAAGCATTCATTTTAAGTGTTTGTATTTGCACTATGAACAGAAACTGGACACTGCATTGTTTAGAGCTATTTGGTTTCAAGACTGCCTTTGAACATTTCAAATTATCCTAAGCCCTCTGTGGGAATGTGAAAGTAAGAGAGCAAGTCCCACTCCCTTTTCGCACTGAAGATGTTGCCTGGCCTGGCAATGAAACATCTGCAAGAAAACAACAAGGCTCAGAGAGCACCAAGGACTCCAAAGAGAGCAATTCTCTGAATCTAACCAGTTGCTCATGCGGTCAGTTATAAACATGCATTTCTATCTAGACTGGTGTCAAAAACTAGAACGCCACCATCTTCACACCACACAAAGAGTGAAGGTTTATCTAATGCAGGCATAAATTTTATTGCCAAAACAAAGTAATACAAAATCACAGGTGCTTTCCCTCCATGATATACAGAGTTCTAAGACACAAGCAACACCAATATTTATAAGTCTCATTATTTGGCAGTAATATGACAGCCTGACGCACAGCTTGTCTGCAACAGAGCACAGATTACTTCAGATTAGAAGAAGTGCCACCATCTTTCATAGCACCTCAAGCAGCAAACTTCATTATATATAAAATAAATAAAATATTTTATTTCTAAGATAAGATAAGATCTGACCTTTTATTGCATCTTTGGTCTCAGATGATAAGTTACTAGGATTGGGGATCCCTAGGGATGTCTCTGCTTTTTCAATGACGTTTGAGATTCCATGACCTAGAGAAAGCAGAGATAATTTTAACCCTAAGGAAAAAGTACGATGAATTTCCCAAGCAAGCAAAATAAGTCAGGAGGATGCAGAGAGAGAGAGAGAGATAATTTTTTTTGGCAGAGATTATTTTATTAACAATCTTAGAGCAGTACAAGAAGTGTGTCCATGAGTGATCTGTAAGCACCTACAAATATATCTTAAGAAACCAGTAAATAAAATTTGAGACAAAATTAAAATACATCTATTAAACAACCTGACTAGTGAGTAAGAGCCAAAAGGAACTATCTATGTCTAGGCCATAAATGAGATAGTATCCAAAATTACATAAAATATGGTAACATGTAAAATTACAAAAATATGATATCTAAAGTTTACATGGAGTGTGATTATATCTGAAGTTGCATAAAATTTGATAATACCTAAAATTACATAAAATACATAAAATGTGACATCTAAAATTACAAAAATGTGATTATCTTAAATTCACATGGAATGTGATAATATTTGAAGTTGCATAAAATTTGATACCTAAAATTACATAAAATACATAAAATGTGACATCTAAAATTACAAAAATGTGTCAATGTCTAAAATTTACATGGAGTGTGATACTATCTGAAGTTACATAAAATTTGATATTATTTAAAATTACATAAAATACATATGTGGAGAAGGAGCTTGGCCTATCAAGGTCCAGCAGATCTTACATGCTGCTGCGCAAAACCTAGCCATGTGTGCTGTAATAAACGGCAGTTCATCTGTAAGCAGCATCTGGGAATATGCTGAGTCTGAGCGATCAGGATAACTGATCAGAGGGAGGATAAATCTGGTTTGAATGTCTCTAAAAAAGGAGCAACAAACAACATGTTTCGTGGTTTCCACCTCTCCTGAACCACAATTGTACTATTTTATATTTGCCGTCCAATACTGCAGAGTATTGTCCAATACTGCAGAGTGCAAAGGGGCGTGGTGGCTCAGCGGGTAAGATGCCAGGCTCGTCGATCGGAAGATCGCAAGTTCGGAGGTTCGAATCCCTAGCCCCGCGTGACGGAGTGAGCTCCCGCACTCGCCCCAGCTCTTGCCAACCTAGCAATTCGAAAGCATGCAAATGCAAGTAGATGAATAGGTACCACTTCAGTGGGATGGTAACAGCGTTCCGCATGCGTCATGCCAGCCACATGACCGTGGAAGCATCTTCGGCCAACGCTGGCTCTTCGGCTAACAAAAAGAGATGAGCAGCAGCCCCTAGAGTCGGACACGACTGCACAAATGTGTGGGGGGAACCTTTACCTTACTGCAGAGGGGAAAGCATGACATTGGGTGAGAGAGAAAGCTTTCCTCTGGCTGGGCATATCTATTGTTTGCTGATGACAGGAAGGCTGGGGCCTTCTCTAGATCTGCCTGAATTCCCCAAGCAAGCAAAATAAAAGTCAGTAGGATGCATTATTCTACTGTTTTGCTCAATTTAGCCATTAGTTTAATCTTAATTTTATATTGTTTCTTTATATTCTCAATTAGAGATAAAATCTTTTGATCTTGCTCAATATTTTTCTTTACTTTCCATAAAGTATTTTGTGCTTGCCACCATTAACTTCTAGAAGAAAAAAAAACTAGAAAAGATACTTCATTGGATTTGTAGTGCGAGTTCTATGACACTGCTCAGTTTCAGCTTTCCTTACCAACAGTAGCCATTGTAGCAGAAGCACTGGAAAGCAATGATTTTCCCCAGCTTCCCCAATATCCCCATCCTGTTTGTGTCTTCTCAGTCGACCCTGAGACCTGAGTGGAAGAACAAGGTAAGCAGGTGTTCATCTATTCCTTTTTTTAATAATTAAAAATAATTTCTAGCAAAGGTAATCAATGTGGGAAAGAAAATAAAGAATACATGTTTAAATCTTCTCTATTTTACAGGACACTCTTTCAATAGCATTGTATGAGGGTTTTCTTTCTGTTAGCAAACTTGCTTAGTGGAGAAATATCTGATAGAAATTCAAATAAAAAATAATAAGTTCAATTCCAAATTAAACAGGATTGTAATAATACAATAAAAAACATTATTTACAAAAATATTATATTAAAGATATAGTTGTACACAGTCCTCAAATTTATCAGTACTATGAGAAAAATCGTCTATGAAGGTTCTCAGTCATCCAGGTGGAATTGTCTGTAGCTTGAATCATGTCAACTGGATTTCTATTTTCTCAGTGGAAACGTTTCGCTCCTTATCCAAGGAGCTTCTTCAGTCTGAGCAAAGTTAGTAAGGGAATCCTAAATATGTTTCTAGGTGGCTGTGTGACCTTGCACCTGGGGCTAGGTCATGGTTATTTTGAGATGTTATTTCTAAGTCCCTTTATCATCTAAAGGAGGATCGTTAAGATTACCCTGCTGCTGTTGAGCTTGCAAAATGGTCTTAATCTTCCTAGGCACAGAAGACAAAGCAGGAAGGAAAATAGGGGAAAGATTGTGCCTGAGGCCCCCACCTCTATTCAAGGAAGGATTTTCCAAGTTGGCATAAATGGATTCCTTGACCCCTCTCTCAAACCACCTATCTTCTCTGTCTAAAATGTGAACATTTATGTCCTCAAATGAGTGTCCTTTTTCCTTTAAATGAAGATAAACTGCTGACTCTGGTCCTGTGGTGTTACTTCTCCTGTGTTGGGCCATCCTCCTGTACAAAGGTTGTTTGGTTTCTCCAATGTAGAGTTCAGAGCACTCCTCACTGCACTGGATTGCATAAACTACATTGCTTTTCTTGTGTTTTGGAGTTTGATCTTTGGGGTGTACAAGCCTCTGTCTCAGTGTGTTGGTGGGTTTGAAATATACAGGTATGTGGTGTTTACCAAATATCCTTTTTATCTTTTCAGACACGCCAGACACTTCCTTTCGGAAGAACCTGGTCATTCCTTACATGGCTGGCGAGGACACTCATTTGAGGACATAAATGTTCACATTTTAGACAGAGAAGATAGGTTCTTCACCTCATGGGAATCAGTTTGGTCAAGAGTAGGAAAATACTTGCGTGTTTATTTCTGTTTCAGCAGTTAGAGTCACCTGTGTAAGCAGTACAATAATAAGTATTAATGGAATAGATACAAATTGCTTTCAAATTAATGGCGGGAAAAGTAAGGATACATATTTCACCTATATTACTTATTTTGACTTAGGTTCTTAAGATAACAACCAATCATCAGGTAATTAATTTGGTTGCATATGATATGTTTATATTTCTTAAGAACTCAGACAGAGATACAATCTAACTGCAGACAAAAATTGATAGATTCTGTTTAAATTGCAGAATTAGAATGACTGTCACTCCAAGTTTTGCTTTGGAAGATACTGTACAAAGAGTGAATATTTTGAGATAAAACTGGAATTTACTAGCAGATTATAGCATAAATACTAGTATATTTTGCACCTGTGGCTCTTGTGCTGTACTGAACTCAGTGATTTTGGCTTCTGGTCTTTTCCGGGTCATGAACATAGGCTCAGCTTCCTCTCCATTATTCTTGGCCAGCTCTGCATCCGTTGTCTTCTGCACATTTTCATCAGGTTCACATAAATCTTCTCTCAGTGATTCATTTTCCATTTGGGACATGACCAAAGCATATCCTAGTTTTATAAATAATTATTATAATTATTTATATTAGCTTAATGTGACATATTTTTAACTCAATTGAGTTATGACTATTTGAAAAAAGCACATCAGCATAGTAAAACAGTTTACAATTACTTACTTACTTACTTATTACATTTATATCCCGCCCATCTCCCCCACAAGGAGGGACCCTGGGCGGTTCACAACAAAGTTTAAAATCAATTAAAACAATAAATATCAATAATAAACAAATATATATATATATATATATACACACACACACACACACACACACACATACATACACACACACACACACATATACACAAACACACACACATATATACATACATACATACATACAGTATATATATACACACATACATACACATACACATACACATACACACATACACACACATACACACACACACACATATACACATACATACACACACACACACGTAAACATACATTATGCAATGTATGTATACATGCTACTAAACATGCAAAAACCACCCAGAGTTCCCTGGTTGGAGGAGATGGGCGGTGATACAAATTAATTAATTAATTAAATAAATAAATAAATAATCAATCAATCAGATCTGAGTTTGGAGATAGCAGAAAATTTTCCAGAAAACCTGTATCACAATTCACCCGGAAAATGAGGTTGATAGAAAGTAGTTCATTACTTGTTAGATTATCCACATAATCTAAACATCAGATAACTGAGAAGGCAATTATAAATATTAAAGCACATACATAGTACAATCCTAACCATGTTTACTCAGAAGTAAGCATCTCTGATTCAATGGTCTGTATAGGGCTACAACTCAAGCAAATAATTGTACAGTTCCAAGTACAATGGTTAGATAAATATTACTCTAAATTGCCCCATGAGACATAAATAATAGGCTTATTAGAATAATTATTGTGAACAGTTAAGTCATATTAGATACAATTACTCTTCCCAGTTTTGATCCTGCACACACACGTGCACCTGTGGTTAGAAATGTCTTTGTCCAATTTAGCCTTCAGTAGCAGTTCCAAATGTTTCTGACCATGGTAATATATAATTGGAGCAAGACATTCCACATGAGGCTGTATTTTTTAAATGCCCAGAGGTTTCAGCCCATAATGGCAAGAAAGCTATTAAACCAAAATTGGGTTCCAAAAGCACATCATTATATTGCTAAAACAATGGCAAAGTCTTATTTCTTTCAAGGTCCTATTCAAAATATTGGTTATAACTTTACAGTATTATATGATTCAGGACCAAGTTATCTTAGATAATGTTTTCCATTACTTTTTGCGTATTTAGATCAGCTATTATCTGCTATTGATTCAATATTTATGTAAACAAATTTATTTTAAAATAAATAAATAATAAAACCAATGATTTGCACGGAACAAAATATGTTCTTTTCTTCTACTTCACCTAGACTTTGAAAATGATTTCATTAAGAGATCTATCTTGTTCCCTCCCTGTTAGCCTTCTACCATTTTTAAATTAATATGGGCTTTTATTGTTGCATATTCTGCACTTATTGGGCTTTGTTTTGTTCTTTTATTCTGTGTTGACTATGTGAAAATGGAAGAGTATCAATAACTTAAGTAATAGGTAGCTACTCTATGACCCTTGGAGCAAGTCAACGGTCAAGTCAACAGCTTTCATTCAATATGTGGATGATGAGATCATCCCAAGAGATCTGCCAAGTTGCCTTAATACAACCCACATTACATATGACAAAGGTGGGAAAGCATCAGAAGCATCAGCATTTGATCAACTGAAATCAAAGGCCTTGGAGAGGGCAGAATATTAGGATGCATTACCATTGCAAGGAATACGAGAGTAAAAGCATGAAGCATTATTCTGCTTTAACCAGAAAAATTATGGGCTTCCAGTGTATGAAAAATTGTGAAAAACCTTGGTCTATTCTGAGAGATAATCAATGGACTGGTTTATAGAAGGTAACACATCAGATTCCTCTACTCTCTTTCCTGCCTTTGCCCCCCAGTCTACTGCAGGATAGACATATTTAAGGGCAAATGAGAGAAGATGAATAAAAATTTCAAAGAAATTATTGCCTTTGCTGATTTGATACAATGAGAATTACCTGTTTAGTGCCTTGCAGTTAACATATGAGATCAGCTTAGAGATTTGTTTTTTATAAAGAAAATCAGAGAAGATACATTAAGCTGGTATCCCTCAACCATCCCTCTTTTCTTTGTGTTTCCTCCAGGCAATCTTCCCAGCACAGCATATGACACCTATCTTGTTTTCCAGGCTTGTGCTGTTCTTACGCGCACTTAATGACACCCCACTTATCCAAGTGACCTTTCAGCCAACCATTGATATTTAAGAGTATTACATCATTGTTACATAACATACAGAGACTTTAGTCATACAACTTTATATGAGAAAAACAGAAAAAGAAGAAAAAATGATGTGGAGAAGGGGAGGAAGCTAAGTGTATTAAGTGTGCCTATTAAAGAAGGGGGAGGAGAAAGCAGTAGGAGTAAGTAAAGAGTAAGTAGTAGGAATAAGTAAAGAGTAAGGTAAAGGTAAAGGTTCCCCCCGCACATTTGTGCAGTCGTGTCCGACTCTAGGGGCCAGTGCTCATCTCCGTTTGTTAGCCGAAGAGCCAGCGTTGTCCGAAGACGCTTCCAAGGTCATGTGGCCGCATGATGCGCACGGAACTCTGTTACCATCCACCGAAGTGGTACCTATTAATCTACTTGCATTTGCATGCTTTCGAATTGCTAGGTTGGCAAGAGCTGGAGCGAGTGTGGGAGCTCACTCCGTCACGCGGGGCTAGGGATTTGAACCTCCGAACTTGCGATCTTCCGATCGACAAGCCTGGCGTCTTACCTGCTGAGCCACCACGCCCCTCAAGTAAAGTAAAGTAAAAAGTAAAGTCATTCATCATTGGCGATCACTCGTAGCCAAGTAAGATTGTCTTCCAAGGATAAAATCACGAGTACAGGGCGAAAGGGAGAAAAGAGCTAAAAGGAAGACACGTCAAGCAAACCCTCATCATGACCGCCCGGAAAAAGTAAAGTGTAAAGTAAAGTAAAGTGTAAGATAAAAAGCCACTTTGTTCCAGGTTGTAATCTTTGGTATGAGAAAGAATAGAGACACCTTGCTCAATTTAGAGGATGGACTCCAGCCAAACTGTAATTACCAGTCCAAGCTCAGCTACTTCTGTCATATCACCAAAACATTTTATGTAGCGGGTTTGGGGGAAGAAGAGAAAGGGAAAGATCAAGATGTAACAAAAGGGTCCTCTGAGAATCCGTGGGCAGTGAAAGTAAATACAGAATTCTTTCACTACTCTCTCTCTCACACTGACACTCCAGCAAATCAAGTTTCTTCAACCCAGGAGCCTTCAAACACCAAAGAATTCAACTACCATCCTCTCTGGCCAGCAGCCCACTGCCTTCCTGGGAGTTGTAGTCCAAGACGACCAGAGACGAACAGTCTGGCAAGCAGTCAAGGAGGAGGACTAGGAATACACCCAAGCAGAAGGACCCTCATCCTGAAGGGAAGATTTATTCCACCCACTGGCGTGGATTTTAACTGGTATCATCACTAACTGAAGCTGGGGAATAAATGTTCCTAACCAGAGCAAAACAGCAAAGACATAAAAAGGCACTTCCAAGTAACAGAAATACACCTTGTATAGAATATAAATAACAACTCGAAGCGCAGGGACTGCCCTCTCCGGGCCCTGCTCGCAAGCGAACAAGATCGAGCCAGCCCTCCTTTTTCCTTTTCTCCACGGAAATCTCTCACCCAAAACAGCCACGTCTCGACGGCCCCCAATACGCTGGATCACCTACACCATAGAGAGAGCAGGAAAGAGCGTCACGGCGCCGGAAGTCGGGTGACCTCGCTGTTTTCGTTACCGGACGTGACGCATTTGCAGGGAAAGTTACCGACCGGCTGGTAGTTGGAGAGGTAGGACTTGTTGTCTTCGCGGTGGGCCTTTCGGAGGTGATGATGGGCACAGGGCTCGGGAAGAGAAGCCACAGCCGACGCTTCTCGCTAGGCAGGGGCGATCAAGCGCGATGTAAGGGGAAGGGATGACGTCATTGGCGCAGTCGGGACGTCGTTGCTCGGTGTTGGTGGGAAAACTGCCTGCAGGAGTGCGATGGAATTGCGCCGTGGAGGCACAGGCCAGGCTGTTACTGCCCCGCCCGTGTATCGGAGAGGAAATGTAGGTACAGTAATAGGCCACTCAGCAGGGTCGGAGAAGGAGCCTGTGCGGGGGCAGCCTTCCTCAGTCTGGGCCTGTCGGGATGAGCTGGGGCCACAGATGCCAGGATTTTCCGGGCAATTGTAACTCGAGACATCCACACCCTGCCTCTCGGTGGAGTAATGATAATCACAGTAGTACTCAGAAAGATGGAACCGGGAAACCGTGAGTTTTAATCCCGCCTTAGGCACGAATCCAACTGGGTGACCTGGGGCCAGTCACTTTCTCTCTCAGCCCTAGGAACCCTAGGAAGCAGGCAAAGGCAAACCACTTACGAAAAACCTTGCCAAGAAAACGGCAGGAACTTGTCCAGGCAGTCACCAGGTGACTCAAAGCCACCCCAAATAAATGAATAAATTCAGGAGGATGTCCAAAAATAGGGTCCGTAGGAGCATTACTCTACATAGAGACAACAAGCATTTCAAAACTTTGACACCAGAGATTTCAGGAGTATATGCATCCTTATTTCCCCCTCCCCCTTGTTTCCTCTAAATATTGTCTGTGCCTACCTCTGGATTATTTTAGTGAAATGAAATACGTGTACCCTGTGATATCTTTGCTTCCAGAGTTGTTTGGCTATGTTGTATTGCCGGAATAGTTGCATTAGTTATTTATTTATTATTTATTTTTAATTAATTGCATTAGTTATTTATTTATTAGTTATTTTTAATTAATTAATTAATTAATTAGATTTATCCCCGCCCATCTCCATTATTTGGATTTATCCCCGCCCATCTCCACCACGGTAGACTCTGGGCGGTTTACAATCACAATATAAAAAGTTAAAAACCTATACATCTAAAAACTACTATAAAAAATAAATTTAAAAAAATTCCAAAAGATGGTGTGTTCTTAAAAGGAGGATATTACTAAGCTAACCACCCCCAGAAGGAACTATTATGAAAGCTGATGATGTGAAGCAGTTAAATATCTTAGTAATTGTAGCTAGTAATTCTTAAGAGGCTTTTGGGGCGGGATGTAAAATGTAAAGTCAAGCTCAACTCCTGGTTACTTCATGTACATAATAGTTTACATTCTAGGCCATAAGAAAAGAAAACAGTGCTTGATAAGTGCTAGGGAGATTGTCTAGGATTTGGGAAGAAGTCTGAGCATGAATCTGGTAGACTGGATAAGAATCCTGAAGTGGTTATATTTGGCCTAGGGGTTGGAGGCTCCTCATGTTTTTATTATACTTATGGATTTTTTTTCTTGAATATAGGACGTTATGTCTTTTCATTTTTCCATCTCATCTTTAGTAGCTGTTTGAGATATAACTCCATCGTAAAAATGTAATATCTTTTTACCTCCAAAGTTCAGGAATATTTTTTTCCTTTCTACAAATGAATTTGAATAAAAAGCCAAGGTGAGCAGTTTAATAGATAAAACTGGGAAGGATTTAATGGCAAAATTCAATGACATTCAAAACTACTGCTGTGTATTTTATACAAACTCTGTGCTGTATCTTAGGAAGCATATGCAATTGCTGCATATAATTATCTCAGTTACAGATAAGGGACAAAATATTAATTACAATTTAGAATTCAATATTACAAGCATAAAATTATTTGGCTTTTTCACCCAAAGTTGAGTATAACCTTGAAGAAAGAACTGCTGCGACTCACATCAATGTATTTGTTGTATGATAAAGGTTTCGATCTTAAGCTGATTACTTAATATTAAGGTCTCCCATTGTTTTGTTACTTAGTATACATATATATTTTACATGTTAATGAAAGGGAAAAATAGATAAAGCAAATTTAACAAGAATTAAAATAACAAAAAGTAGAGAAAAAGGAAAACAAAAAAAGATCTATTGGGTTTCTGACTTCCCCCTTTTTATACATCTGCCAATTTGCAATGTTTGTAGACATTTAAGCCTCCTTAGAAGCCAAACTATAAGTGATTATATTTGCCATGCTCCATAATGTGTTGTATTTATGGGAACCATTCTTGCTTAAATTTAGTTAAACTTTTTTAAAAGCTTTATTGATTTTCAAAGTATAAGTAAAATACAAAATGTAGAGTACAGAAAAGATAGAATACAGAACTAAAGAAAAAAAAACTACAGAAGTGCAGAAATAGATATAAAATATAGAAAGAAAGTGACTTCCGACCTTCTCCAACACAGATATAAATGCATATTATACAAATGTAATCTCTTACCATTAGTCAAACTTTTAGTATCATTATTTCTATAAAATCAAACCATTCAGTCATTAAAACCCAAAATCAAAAGTTCATTTTTTTCAGATACAAGCAAATAATCCAAAAGCATTTTCCAAATAGAAATAAATCCAATCACAGTATTTTCTCTTATCAATGCTATCAGCTTATCCATTTGTACCAGTTTCATGAACTTAACCATTCATTCTTCCATTGTGGGAATTTGTGGATCTTTCCATCTTAGTGCATATGAAAGTCTTGCTGCTGTTATCATATATAAAAGCAAGTCCCATGCTGCTTCTCAAGCTATTTATCTATCAAACCCAAAAGAAACAGTTCTGGTTTCAGCTGTATGTCCATTTTAAGAATCTTTGGGATCATAACACATATTTGGTCCCAGAATTTCTTAGCCTTCTCACAGGTACCAAAGATGATAGAAAGTTTATTTATTTATTTAATTTATATGACCGCCCAACTCCCCCAATGGGGGACTCTAAAATTAAGTTCCTTCACCATGAGAACATTTCCAACAAACATTTGATACCCCATTGAACATTTTTGATAACTTGTCAGGTGTTAAATACCAACGATACATCATTTTGTAGAAATTCTCTTTCAAATTATAATTCAAAGTAAATTTCAAACCTTTATTCCACATGTTCTCGCATTGTTCAAGCATAATATTGTACCCAAAATTCTTAGCCCATTTAATCATACAATCTTTGACATATTCATCTTCTAAGTTCATTTGTAACATTATTTTATACATCTTTGTAATAACATGTTCATCATTTGTACAAAGTTCCATTTCAAATTGTGTTTTTTATTAACAAAATTATACATCTTTTTATCCAAGTTAAATCATTCTGACAATTGTGCAAATGCAAACCAATGACAAGTATAGCCTTCTGATTCTTTTTTTTAGTTTAAACTTTATTAATTTTCAGAGTATAGCTAAAATACAAAATAGAAAAGCAAGAAAATAGAACTAAAGAAAAAAGTATAAAAGTGCAAATAGACAGAAAACAAAGACGGAAAAGTGACTTCCAACTTTCTCCAATACAGATATAGATAAATTTACAAAAAATGACAGAAATTTGCCAAATGTTTTAAGCTTCACTAACTTTAATAAGCTGTTCTATTTGAAAACTCTATTTTATTATTAAAGCTTGTGGATTTTGCTTTACTGATGTATTTTTATAGTTCGATGTACATTAGGGAAAGTGTAGAATTCAATGACTGAGAAAATTCTGGAGGTTCTACTTTCCATTATGGGGTATTAAGAATAAATAATCTTCAATGAGAGAAAATGCTGCTAAATTTTGATTCTTCCACAAATAGAAGGAATTCTTCCATTAATGATAATTAATTATTTGGATCCAGTCCCATAATATAGGAATGAAAATGGCTCATGTTGCCACCACAAATCCCAGTTACTTGTGTCAAACAAAAGATGCTTGCATTTCTTGTTGCTGATATACAGACTAGTTCTCAGTTGTGGTGGATCTAACCTGTGCTAACTTAAGATTGTTTTCATAAGTTCAACAAACCCATAAAGTTTTGCATTTTTAATAACTTTTACTCATGTTTTTAGAATTTTAGTTGGATTTCCCATGTACTTGCTTTTTAGGCATCTTCAAAGACAATGGTTGATGCATCAATCAATATCCTCTCTGGTGATCAACATAACGGACATTGTTTCAGTGTTAACTTTCTTCAGTAGTTAAGTTCAACAAAAGAAGCACTTAATTTTAAGCTTCCATGAAGTTCAGCTGCTGCCTGTTGACTCTGGTTCTTAATATTAGTGTTTTTGCTCAAGAAAATGTTGCTTCCAACCTGACATTTACAGTGGGATCGAAGTCCCTGCCTCTCAACATATCACTTCTCCCTATATTTCAAGCCTTGATAAAATCTCCATTTCCTCAGGATCTCATAGTAAAAGAAGGTAACTGTGCTTTCATTGAATGTAATTTGAATGTTAGCCAGCAGGACACCATACTGTGGTACAACTCCAAAGGGCATCTTCTGGAGCAAGGTGGAAGAGGTAAGAGACACCTGTTTGTCTAATTTTACAATAAACCTGACTCACTATATCATGCTCATTGAGGTTTTCTTCTTTGTCACATTCCATAAAAAGCATAAATAAAAAAAATCAGATGTGCAATCACATGCCAAAAGATTACCTATATTAAAATGTAGTACAAATCTCCCTTAAATTACAACATTGGACAACTGTTTACACAGTTAAGAATCCAGTTATATCTATTTAATCATCTTGCAATAAATAGATCATTCAGTCAAGTTGCTTTAACACTATAGTCACTTGGAATTTGGGGGTGAAAAGAATCTGGAGGCACATCTGTGAATGCCTTTCTGAACAGTAGCATTTTCTGAAGCAGTCTCCTTTAAGAACTGTTCATCTGAATTTGCAGCAACTGCAAGGAAGATTGGATTTGCAGTAACAGAGTTATTTCTGTAGGGAGGAACAAGTGGAAGAAACCCCAATGAGATCCTGAATCTAGTTATTTGAACCTGATCTGTAGAAATTAAGTTTATATTGCATAGACAGAGTGTTCAAGAAAATTAGAAGCTTAAAACAAAGTTGCTGCATTGATTTAATGTATTATTTAAAGATCACTGTTTTGACTGTTAATTGGACTCTGGATGAGAAAGTCCCATTGCATGCAGGCATTAAAGTGTTTTGTCCAAGTGTCCACTTTCTGTTAGCAGCTGTTGTCTGCTCTTACTATCCGGAGGATTTAACTACAATTGCAATGAATATATTCATAATTAGATAATATTTTCATAGGGATAAAAGGGAAAATGAATGGATAATATTAATCCAAAATAAAAGGTAATTGTAGAAAATCAGGTTTGGAATATTTAGTTCTTCCTGATAAACTTAAATGTGATTTATGTTTGTTCTAGAACATGAGGAACAACAGTTTTTAAAATTCAGAACAGCTCCAGCAATTAAAGGCAGATTAGAATAAAAGAATATTTAAAACCTATTTATAAATAATTAAACAGAAGTTTTGGGTATATATTTATTGGGAGGTGGGATCACAATTGAAATGGCCCCATCTCTTATGCATGCTAACCTGCAAAATGTAAAAGCATTAATTGATCCTACAACACTAACATTTCTTTCTATTTGTGTCTTTAGATGGAAGACTGGTGATCTCTGACAATATCCTTAACATCACAAGTGTAATCTTTGGTGATCGGGGACGATATACTTGTATTGTCACAAATGAAAATGGCACTTCTTATTACTCAGTCACTCTCAGAGTGGTCTCCACATCTGGAGACATGGGCATTTATTACATGATAGTCTGCCTAGTTGCTTTTACTATCATCCTAATCTTAAATATTACACGTCTGTGCATGATGAGCAGCCATCTTCGTAAAACAGAGAAAGCCATCAATGAGTTCTTCAGGACTGAGGGGGCTGAGAAGCTACAGAAGGCTTTTGAAATAGCCAAACGCATTCCTATTATTACCTCTGCTAAAACTCTAGAGCTGGCCAAAGTCACCCAGTTTAAAACTATGGAATTTGCCCGGTACATTGAAGAACTTGCCAGGAGTATCCCTCTACCACCTCTAATCCTTAACTGCAGGGCCTTTATGGAAGAAATATTTGAAGCAGTGCATGTTGACCCTGATGAAGTTGGAGATGGAGTTAAACAAACCCAGGCACTTGGTGCCCAAGGGGGGGACTATCCCTTAAACCCAGAAATAAAGCGCAGTAATTCGCCAGCAGGAGATTCAGATGATGGTTCTGTGAATGACCATGGCAAAGAAATAGCAGTGGAGGTATCTGTCCACCTTCAATCGGAAGCACAAAGCATTGATACTGTTTCTCATGATAGTGTCCCCTCCCTACCATCAGAGGATGGTCTGTGTGCTGAATCCAAATAGAATAGCAAAGCTAGTTGTATGAAGTTCCTCCTGATTTTTGAGAGTGCTTTCAAAAAGAAAAAGGAAAATGCAACCATAGTCACAAGTGCATGATCCCTGTTTGTTTTTTGTTTGAAATTTTGTTAGATGATTTCAAAATCAGCTTAGATGAAGCTATTTTAAAATTCTTATTAGGAGGAATATTATAACTAGTTTTAGAAGTATTTTGCAACAGGAATCCTTTCTACCGATTGTTGATCATCTCCAGTTATAGTACTGAGTGGACAAAATTTTGATAGCTGGTGTAGTACAGATTTTATTTTTGTGAGAGGAATATTGCAGCAAATGGGGCACTGATGGCATGATATCATGAAAATAAGTGGGGACTTCATTACATTTTTCCCAGTTTTCAGTGTGCTAAGCATAAAAAAGGTTCAGTGCACCTTCTTTTGCTTGCCATTAGGAACTATAAAATTACGGCTTGTGGGTTGTCTGTTCTTGAGTTAGAGCAAAATAATACATTGATGTGAATTGTTTTTGTCATGTCAACCCAGAAACCTAAGTTCTTGTATGTGCTCAGTTATTAATGGCACTGTTCACAAGTGTACAAGTAATTGTAACGTGGAAGATCTTTTATTTAAAAATGCTATAATGAGACTTTGTGATTGTTACAGTTGAAAACTATGTGAGCAACTTATGAAATACCCAGAGATTCAATTGTCCGTATTTGTGTTCATATGCAGTATTTGCATTAGAAAATAGGAACCCAGGTACAACCTTTGGATTGCAACCAAGGACAGACCACTTAAACATTCGGCCAATTGCCAAGCATTTTAATAAATAATGCTTGTTTTCTGTGTTGCTCATTATTTATTTATTTAACTTTTATCCCGCCTTTATTATTTTTATAAATAACTCAAGGCGGCGAACATACCTAATACTCCTCCCTCCTCCTATTTTCCCCACAACAACAACCCTGTGAGGTTAGTTGGGCTGAAAGAGAGTGACTGGCCCAAGGTCACCCAGCCAGCTTTCATACCTAAGGAGGGACTAGAACTCACAGACTCCTGGTTTATAGCCTGGAGCCTTAACCACTAGACCAAACTGGCTCTCATTTCAGCTTTTGAAATATTCTTTCATTTCTGGTATTGCAGTGGTGAAATGATAGAATCTTCAGGTTCTCTCAGTGTTGCTATGATAAAAGCAGTGACAGCGTCAGTACTAGTGACTATTTTGAAGTGTCTGCAGTAACCTCATAAGTTCAGTCTTCTTTCTCAGGTAGTATGTTCTTAAGTATTAGTAGTATTAAGTGGCCAATGTTGAGGGCAATGTCATTTGATAGCAGTTATAAGTGTTTAATGAAAAGCGCCCAGGGGAAGCTGTCAACTTGAACTGATGGTAATTTGGGTCAAAAAGATGCACAGTTAGAAAAGTAACCTGAGAATTACTATCTGTTATGTAACACCTGATCTGGTCCTTATGAAAAATCTGGGGAATCCTCAAAGGGCAACACAATACCACAGTAAGCAACTTTTCTGTAATTCTGATGTTTGTCTGAATCCAACAGTAGTGTAATTGTTCAACAGTAGTGTAATTGCTTCCTGCTTCAGGCTACAGATGTGGAATAATACAGTTAAATCTCACCTTAAAAAAACAGACACCCATTTTGTGAATTCAAAATTAAACTGTGAGGGTCTAGTTTGGTCAGTTGTTGGCTGTTGTTCCCCCCACAAACCTTGCATGAAGCTTTTAACCTTTCCAGAAAATCTTAACTACATATCTGAAGTGATGCAATCCATTATATCATCACCTCCTACTGTATGCAAGTCTGTCTTTTCCTTATGCTATGAGGTCACAATGTTGAAGAAACGTGATTTTTAAAGGAATCTATTGTTATGTTTATAGCAGAAGTGGGTGGCAAGCAGCAATAGTAATGACACCTAGGAAATTGGAGTCGGCAGTAACAGCCATCTGTTTAACAGATTGTTTAAGAAAACAATATTCACCTCACAATATTTAGCTTAATTTTCTTAATATTTGTTTCTGTTTCTGAAGCAAAACAGATCATGCAGGCATTAGCTTAGCAAAGAGATATATTTGTGTAAATAGGATATTTCTCTGTATTCTTCTGTAAATCATTTTTTTATATAACCTGGAAAAGCAGAGGACCCTGGTTTGCATCACTTTGCTAGTCTCTGTCTTGCCTTTGTTTCACTAAACAATCAGTTTAGATGGATTAGGTGTAAAAATCGTGCATGGTGAATATTGAGTGTGGATAGTTTTTTTAAAACAGAAATCTTTACCAAATATTGTTGTAGTGTTATATGGAGAAAATATTGCTGGTGGTGTGTACTTGTTTGAAAAATTGTTGTAAGCTTATGAAAAAATAATGTAAGACTTCTCAAATGGCAAACAGATTTTTATCTCTATGAATGATCAGGGCAAGAGGCCAGCCATAAAGCTATTATTACAGAACATCAATTGGAGGTTCAGTTCTGCCTGTGCACTGTTTTTGTGTGTGTGTGTGTGTGTAAACTAATTTACGTTATCAGAATGAGGTTGTCGTCTTGTTTCTTCAGCTCTAGTGTTTTGTAAAAGATATTAGAAAACCTATTCTGTTCACCAAAATATGGTTCCAGCATCACATTTGTAGTTTGGGAGTTGCCATATCAGTTTCTGTAACAGAATAAGATTTCATACTTTTATATAAAAATAAGATGGTGCTTTTTTTCCAATAATAAAATCTATTATTAAATGCCTGAAGTGTGTTTCTGGTTTTACATATTTACAAATTGCTGTATTAGCCCACATGGTATTTGAATGCCTTGAAGCCCTGCAGCCATATGTGATCATTTATCTGATATATACAGTACAAGTAGTTGTAGGCTTCTGCAATTGTTGCCAATTGGTCCTCTGTAATGTACTGTATGCATTCTCATTCACTGTTACCACTTTTTGATTTTCTGCCTGGTTACATAGAGAATAATAGAAAGAGAAGCCATGATATATAAATCTGCTTTTGAAATATTTAAGCATTAAATACATGTAACAATAGAGATTTAAAGTACATAAAGTAATCAACAAATAGCTTGCCTGAGTTTTAATTAAAACAACAGAGAAGTCTCCCAGCATCAAAAGAGCTGCAAAAAAAAATAGAAACTATAGCAGCACCAACATTCTGATTTATCTAGTATTCCAATATCATGATACAGTGTTCCTCTGTCTGATATCTTCCAGACATATTGAACTAAATTTTCCATTATAACTGCAGAAAATCATTGTATGATCTCCCTCTCAGGGATCACAGCAAAACCTCAAGTCACTATGCTGTTTCTCTGCCTTAAACCCTAACCCTTTCATTTACTCATTTCTTACATAGTACTCCTGTGTTGAGTCTGAATATTGATCACTGATGAGCACACAGTTGCCTCCTTGTCTTATTCCAGTTTTGAAAACCCTTGCAGTCTTATGCTTTGGGCAGCCTCTCCATGCAGTTCTCAGGTGAAATCTTTCATGGGTTCTTTCTTTAAGACTTGTTTCTTTAGCAAAATCTTGTCCTGGCTTTACCCTAATATTAGGGTATAAATATATCTAAATAATAAGATATTCCATTATTTTTTCATTCATAACACTCGGCTCTTAGCTTAACTTTGCAAAGCACTACATAATATTTACAAAGGTCCTAATTATTCGCAGTTCCTAATACTCCCAGCTTCTAAAACAAGATGCAGCACAATCATCAAAAAGAGAAAGGTAGTTCAGTGAAGGAATCTTTATCAAAATAAACTACCATATATACTCATGGATAAGCCCATCCTTCGATAAGCCAACCCTCAAATTTTTAACCAAAATACCATGAAAAAATGTGCCAACTGCAGATAAGCTGACCCTCAAAATTTATATACGTTTTAATTTTCACAATTTGTTTCACAATTGACTTATCTGCGGGTGGCACATTTTTCATGGTATTTTGGTTTAAAATTTGAGGGTCGGCTTATCCAAGGATGGGCTTATCCCGGAGTGTATACGAGCGCTTTAAAAAAGCATTACTGTATCTGCTTTCATTCCATTCACACTGTTTGATCATCTAATGCAATTCAAGAGGGGACAATTAGATAATAGTTGACAGTTCCAAACAAGCCAGTGGAAGGAATGTGTAATACTAATAACCCTAAATAATAAGGAAAATTCACAACTCATGCATAATAGCACAATGAAAAGAAAATTAGTGGGCTTAGAGCAACATTAACCATATAAACCCATTAAAAACAAGAAAAATATCTCTATAAAGCATTCGTGTATATCTTTTGTATACACATAATATATTGGAAGAGTCCAAGTATTTGGATTTCATTGATTTTTGTGGGACTTGTGTTCAGCTAAATTAGTCTAAATCACCCATTACATTATAAAGCGTCATTGTAAAGTTGGGCAGCCTTATGCATTTCTAAAATAAAATACGATGGAACCTTACTGACTTATTACAAATAGTCCATCATCATATATTCATTTTCAGTTCTGCTTTCCTTAAATGTAAGGTTTACAATAAATTGTAATTATATGCAGTTAACACTAGAGGCAGCTGTTGTTTTGAAGAACATGACAATATCAAGTCAGCCAGAAGGTATCTATTTTAAAAAGCTAGCAACCTTGAACTATTTCATTTAGCTGGGCAAATAAACATTCAAGCCTGCTATAAGTTCAATATTATATGAATATAATATATATAGTATGAATATTATATATAATATAATAATATTATATAAATTATATAAATTATATTATATATTATATAAAAATATAATAATATAATATGAATCAAGGTAAGCTGGATGTGGTCAAACATGAGATGACAGGATTGAACATCGACCTCTTGGGAATCAGTGAACTAAAATGGACAGGAATGGGCAAATTTAATTCAGGAGCTGACTGTGGCTCAGATCATGAGCTTCTTATCGCAAAATTTAGGCTTAAATTGAAGAACGTAGGGAAAACCACTAGACCACTCAGGTATGACCTAAATCATATCCCTTATGAATATACAGTGGAGGTGAGGAATAGATTTAAAGGATTAGATCTGGTAGACAGAGTGCCTGAAGAACTGTGGATGGAGGTTTGTAACATTGTACAGGAGGCAGCAACTAAAACCATCCCAAAGAAAAAGAAATTCAAGAAAGCAAAGTGGCTGACTGATGAGGCTTTACAAATAGCTGAGGAAAGAAGGGAAGCAAAAGGCAAGGGAGAAAGGGAAAGATATAACCAACTGAATGCAGATTTCCAGAGAACAGCAAGGAGAGATAAGGCGGCCTTCTTAAATGAACAGTGTAAAGAAATCGAGGAAAACAATAGAATGGGGAAGACTAGAGATCTCTTCAAGAAAATCGGAGATATCAAGGGAACGTTTTGTGCAAAGATGGGCATGATAAAGGACAAAAAAGGCAGGGACCTAACAGAAGCAGAAGAGATTAAGAAGAGGTGGCAAGAATACACAGAAGAACTATACAAGAAAGATCTTAATATCCCTGATAAATACGATGGTGTGGTCACTGACCTTGAGCCGGACATCCTAGAGAGTGAAGTCAAGTGGGCCTTAGGAAGCATTTCTAACGACAAAGCTAGCGGAGAAGACAGTATCCCAGCTGAGCTATTTAAAATCCTAAAAGATGATGCTGTTAAAGTGCTGCACTCAATATGCCAACAAATTTGGAAAACTCAACAGTGGCCACAGGATTGGAAAAAGTCAGTTTACGTTCCAATTCCAAAGAAAGGCAATGCCAAAGAATGTTCAAACTACCGTACAATTGCGCTCATTTCACATGCTAGCAAGGTTATGCTCAAAATCCTACAAGCTAGGCTTCAGCAGTATGTGAACCGAGAACTACCAGAAGTGCAAGCTGGGTTTCGAAGAGGCAGAGGAACTAGAGATCAGATTGCCAACATTCGCTGGATCATGGAAAAAGCAAGAGAGTTCCAGAAAAACATCTACTTCTGCTTCATTGACTATGCTAAAGCCTTTGATTGTGTGGATCACAACAAACTGTGGCAAAGTCTTAAAGAGATGGGAGTACCAGACCACCTTACCTGTCTCCTGAGAAACCTGTATGCGGGTCAAGAAGCAACAGTTAGAACCGGACATGGAACAACCGACTGGTTCAAAATTGGGAAAGGAGTATGACAAGGCTGTATATTATCACCCTGCTTATTTAACTTATATGCAGAATACATCATGAGAAATGCCGGGCTGGATGAATCACAAGCCGGAGTTAAGATTGCCGGGAGAAATATCAACAACCTCAGATATGCAGACGATACCACCCTAATGGCAGAAAGTGAAGAGGAACTAAAGAGCCTCTTGATGAGGGTGAAAGAGGAGAGTGCAAAAGCTGGCTTGAAACTCAACATTAAAAAAACCCAGATCATGGCATCTGGTCCCATCACTTCCTGGCAAATAGAAGGGGAAGAAATGGAAGCAGTGACAGATTTTATTTTCTTGGGCTCCAAGATCACCGCAGACGGTGACTGCAGCCATGAAATTAAAAGTCGCTTGCTCCTTGGGAGGAAAGCTATGGCAAACCTAGACAGCATATTAAAAAGCAGAGACATCACCTTGCCGACAAAGGTCCGTATAGTTAAAGCTATGGTTTTCCCAGTAGTAATGTATGGCTGTGAGAGTTGGACCATAAGGAAGGCTGAGCGCCGAAGAATTGATGCTTTCGAACTGTGGTGCTGGAGAAGACTCTTGAGAGTCCCTTGGACTGCAAGGAGGTCAAATCAGTCAATCCTAAAGGAAATCAACCCTGACTGCTCATTGGAAGGACAGATACTGAAGCTGAAGGTCAAATACTTTGGCCACCTAATGCGAAGAGAGGACTCACTGGAAAAGACCCTGATGCTGGGAAAGACTGAAGGCAAAAGGAGAAGGGGACGGCAGAGGATGAGATGGTTAGATAGCATCACCGATGTAATGAACATGAATTTGAGTAAACTCCGGGAGACGGTGGAGGACAGGAAGGCCTGGCGTGCTATGGTCCATGAGGTCACGAAGAGTCGGACATGACTAAACGACTGAACAACAACAACAACAACAACATAAGTTCAAAAGATTATTATTTTGGTTGAGTTTGGTTGACTTACTTTTCATTATAGTTTGTAATGGACCTTATTTCTTGGATTTTTTAGTATTTGTAAAATGATTCTGTAAAAATATGGTGTAGGGCAGCGGTCCCCAACCTTTTTGGCACCAGGGACCAGTTTCGCCACACGGGCTGTAGGCGGGGCTGGATGGGAGGGCCACGGCCATGGGCGGAGCTCAATGGGCGGGCCACAGCCATGGGCGGAGCTCGATGGGCGGGCTGTGCGGCCCGGTTCCTAACAGGCCATGGACCAGTACCAGTCTGCGGCCCGAGGGTTGGAGACTCCTGGTGTAGGGGAAACAGATGTTACAATCTAACTAACTGAAAAGCAGAGTAAAATAGTTTGTTCAAGAACAGCTGTGATTAAATGTTAAAAGTAATATTCTTCCTCTTAGCAGATTATGATGATGGGGGGACAGTGGGGGGACATACACCACATATACCAATCTGAACTCTTCAAAGGAAGGGCTTGAGATATTCAAGTGCCATAGCTCCCTTGGTTTAAAGGTTTAAAATTATGATTCCCAGACAGCTCTAAATTTAGAATACCTTCCATGGGTCCCCCTTTATACAGTCATAGACTTACCACAGCTATACAAAGATGTACTATACTCTGTATTGGAAGCTCTGGTAGTTACATCGTACCTGTCTGCTTACTTCCATTTCCTGCCCGGTAGCCATAGGATCTATTTTTTGCAACCAGCACTCATGAGACACCATATTAATTCCACTTTCTTTTTACACTTAAGGATTTTCATTTGACATTCCTAAAAATAACAGTGCTAATTCAAAGAAATATAAAAGAAACAGATAAGCTCAGGAGTTGCTGATTACAGATGAGGCCCAGAATAGAGAATTCTGTAACTTTGCCTGTTAGTTTCAGCTTTCAATTTAACCCCAATAAATCCTTAATTATTAAAAATATTGGGTTAGATCTACTTGGTTCCAGGCCTTTTTTTACATAAAGCTTCCTTATCCAACAGGAAATGATAACCTAATCTTGATCACCTAAAAAAGGACCAAGTCTAGATCTTCCAACAAAGTTGGATTCAAACTTAGATCTCATATTTACTCAGGGAACACCATATTACTCAGGGATTAGTCCACATGCTCACTGTTCAACAAGATATGTGCAATCACTGTCAGTGTTCCACCTTAGGGCTAACGAACGACTGTCCTACATAGGATATTAGCAACATTCTTCTGCTCGTCTCCACTCTCTGTGGTATGAAAAGATGATCTGGTTTAACAATACCAGAGGTCCAAGTCACTGGAGTCATGACTTTGTGCCATCCATCCAATTTTATACAGTAGATCTTCTGAAAGTTTGATCTAAATACTAATTGGCCATTTTAAGTTACATACCAGATAAGCCATGAGCATTTTTTTCTTTCCTCAGCTATAACTTCATTCCTCTAACGTAACTGTCATCCAGTGGCACAGTAATTTCTGTATCTCCAGATTTTTTGTTGTTTATCCGTTCAGTCGCTTCCGACTCTTCGTGACTTCATGGACCAGCCCACGCCAGAGCTTCCTGTCGGCCGTCACCATCCCCAGCTTCCCCATGGTCGAATCCGTCACCTCCAGAATATCATCCATCCATCTTGCCCTTGGTCGCCCCCTCTTCCTTTGGCCTTCTACTTTCCCTAGCATCAGCATCTTCTCCAGGGTACTGTATCCTGTCTTCTCATTATGTGGCCAAAGTACTTCAGTTTTGCCTTTAATATTCCCTCAAGTGAGCAGTCTGGCTTTATTTCCTGGAATATGGACTGGTTTGATCTTCTTGCAGTCCAAGGCACTCTCAGAATTTTCCTCCAACAATCCCTATCTCCAGACAGGGATTAAAAAAATCTCCAGTCTGAAACCCCAAAGCACCACTGTTTGCATCTGTCTTCATACAACATGCTAAACTCAAACCCCCAGGCCACATTACGTTTTAATGAGTTGTGTATACCCAGACTATTATGGATTATGTAGTAAATTCTGTTAAGCAATGCCTTGCCAGAGAGGTGGACAACCCATTGGTGGCTGGTGGCTGCACTTCACATATTTGGAGAGGGCTTAAGGCGACAATATCCAGGCCAGAATTATTTATTTGTTAGATTTATATTCTATCCTTCCTCTAAGAGCTCAGTGTTGGTATATGACTGTAATAAACTATTCTCTCTCCTCTCCTCCAGGAGTTCAAGGCAGTTTACATGGGGAATCTTCCTTTATTTTTATCCTCAGAAGTGAAATACTGTGAGATTGATTAAGTTGAGAGAGAGTGATTGACCCAAAGGTAGACTTGAAATTTTATTTCTCAAGGCCTAGATCAACATTTTTAACCACTACACCACACTGGCTCTTGTGTTATACCTGTGGGCAAGTTCAGGATTTTCTGGTTTTTTCCCTCCTACGTTTTTGAGTGAATCAGTTGTTTTCTTTTTGTTTTTGTTTAACTAGTTTATGCCTATTTTAAGGCTTACCCTACAGTTACTGTGTTTTCTCATCTTAGAAATGTGGAAAAATTACTATTGATGGCAACTGTGATTAGAGGGGATTATATGGCCTATAACTGGGGATTAGGGAGTCACATGGGACCTCAGCTTGCCCATGTCTGACTGAGTATGTTATGTGTACATACCATCTGAGTTGACATACTGGACGAGTTGGACCGATGTTTTTGGCCCAGTCCATTGGTGAAATTCCTATATTCCAGCCTCACCTATTCCCTAATCTTTCATAGAACCATGTTGTTGCTCTATATCTTCACACTACGATACATAATCTTGGCTTAGTCAGATAAACTAAAATTAGCTGCAGTACCCAATTCAGACATGACAGGAAACTAACGTTAGTTGAAAATCGAAACAAATGCTTCCTCTCTCTCCTTCGTATAGGCACACTGGGGTCTCAGGCTTGTTCCCATCATGCTAATCAAGGGTTTAGCTTTACGTCCTAGTGCTTCCAGAAAGACATAAAACAAATAAAGATAGAAAGGGGGCAGTACCAGGAGACCATGATATGGACTAGTAATGTATTAGGACCAGAGAGATCCAGGTTCAAATCTACACTTTGCCATGGAAGCTGATGGAGAGGGTGTCTTGGGCTACCCACTGTCTCAAGCCAGCACAGTTACCCACACAGAGGACTTATCATGAAGGTCAAATTGGAGGGGTACTAAATGTACCTCCTTGAATCCCAAAGAAGCTATAAATCCAACATGGTGGCTTGAGGGCCTAAATCTCTCCTGTTACCCACATTGAGCTGCTGCCTCAAAGGAGAACCTGCAAGCTGGTCTGCTGCAACACACCATTGCAATGGACTTGTCAGTGCCTAATGGTTAGTAAGCCAGATAATTGTAGCTAGGTGGTGGTCATTTTGCATTTTATAGGTGTGGACTAGTACCATGTAAAGTTTCCAAGCTTCTCATGTAAAGTCTGGCATGTCAATCGTGTTTTCTAAGCAGTAAGGACCCCTCCCCCCCAAAAAAATTGCAAATCAGTGCTCCAAGCTTCAGCTTGGGGGTGGAGAAGATAGATGATCAATGTTAATCTGGAATCACTGTGCTATGTAATCAATTGCTATTAGTGTTATGTCCACATCAGACATTACTGTTCAGTTGACAAGTGTGCCTGCTTTGCTTCTGCTCCAGAATCAATCCGCATACAGTGACCAGGAACCCTGGATAGTCCAGTCACATACCAAGTATATAAACCAGCAGTAGCATACAGGCTTTGCATACAGCTGAGCCCCAAGTGAAGGACATTGAAGTGCAGCTCACTGCTGATTTGGCACAGAGTACAGTTTACGTTCAGCAGTATCCGGATATAAATGCCATTCCCTTTATTCCTGATGTTCAGGCCCTGGTGCCATTTCTTAGGTCACCAAAATGCCACCATCTATGCATAAGGGAGAGATGATATAAGGCTTGAACCAAAAAGTCAAAGTGTGTGTGTGACCCTAGAGTTGAACAGTTACTGAGAGTCAAGCATGTTCCAGCAGCATGCTGGCTGCTGGGGCAGAGGGGGGGGGGGCAAGAAGATAGAAGCAGGTAGCGGGAAATTGGAACCTTTCAGATGTTGCTTACCTGCAGCTCCAGCATCTCACGTCGTTGGACAGGCTGGCTGGGACTCCAGTACTCATAGGCAGAGTGAAAACTCCAACATTCAATATGACTTTAGCCTGTCAATTTGGCCCATGCAAAAGCGGCTTGCAGCACATCACAAGTGATATCCATGGGGCTTTCAACAGCAAAGGGTCCGATTGCATCTACAGCTGGAAAATGAAGTGGGGATGGCAGAAGACAGTGAGGCAAAGTCCCATCGTAGAGGAGGGCTGGGAGTGAATGATGTAAGTAGACATCTACTGTTAGAATGATACATATCCTGAACTATAGAGGTTAAGTTCACTATTGTCTTGTTCAGAGACCTAGCAGTAGCAAAAGCCAAGAGCGACAATATTGGTGGACCTCTCCTATGTGGAAATGTCTTCCCCAAACATGATGAAATATAAATCCCATTATTCACAGCTACCATAGCTAATGGCCATGTCGGCCAAGGATGATCAGACTGAATTATGGATAATTGGTGTGATTGTGAGGTGGGGAAGTTAGGGTCTGTGGACATGGATGGCGGGAATTAGCAATCCTTGGCATCTTCGTACTGCAGCAGTGACTTTGGCCATCTATCTGCTTCTTTCGCCTTCTTACATTTCAAGATGCTTTGGGTTTGAGAATTCCCTCCAAACTCCATCATACATAAATAGGCAGGAGGAAGCAGCACTGGACTCACTTCAAAAAGTGAAAGTAATTATTGTTTGGTGCTGATTTGCTAGCCTCCCCTCCTCTCCCTCCCTCCCTTCTTCCATGTGTGCAGCATTTCAGATGTGAGTAAAACTGGTGGCATATATAAAATATGAACTACAAAGGCCATAAAAGCTAAAAAGAGACAATGCCTGAAAAACACCTGCTGATGTCAAGAGTGGGACAGGCATGGAATATAAAGGGATGCAGAATAGTCAGCCATTCTGAAAGCACAATAGGAACACAGAAGTTTTGAAAGCCTTAAAAGTCCTTGGGTTTAATCAGCCGTCCATGCAAGATATCACAGAGAAATAACACTGCTTCAGATCTGTAATTGGATCTGCATTATCATGGTAAGCCAGTTGAATAACTCAACAACCACATACTGTAATTTCAGCCCTGCTGCCTAAGAGCCACTGAACTAGCATATTAGCTCAACATTTGTTTGTTTGCTTGCTTGCTTGCATATAATGGCCCCTTGATTCCTATTAAAATGTTGGCTTCTAGTTCTAGGCAATGTATTTTCCTCTGTGTGAGATTCTGGCCAAATTGTCTTTGTGCAATGAGGGGGATTTGCAAAACATTAAGATGAATATGTTCTCTTTGGCTGTGATCCTCTGCCCAGTCGTGTGCTCCTGTAGTCATCTATTTCAGTAGCCATTAGGCGTGCATAAATATGGGCATCTGAACCAGAAATTAATGATGTCACTTCATACCTGATGCAGAGGGAAATCTAGAATTGTCACTTCAGTAGGAAGCTGCAGCCAGTCATGGCTCTCAGTAAGCATGCCTGAATGATGTACAAATTTGCTGCTTTCATATTTTCAAGTGCCAACCTAAA
The DNA here is from genome assembly GCA_023362775.1 of Charina bottae. Taxonomy (NCBI): domain Eukaryota; kingdom Metazoa; phylum Chordata; class Lepidosauria; order Squamata; family Charinaidae; genus Charina; species Charina bottae. Next base: position 87,033,646 of record JALMGJ010000002.1, on the reverse strand, counting down.
CAAGGAGTAATCAGACTTGTGACCGAAACAGAACACTTTTTAAAAAGCTAAAATCACATATTTCTTTTGTGGAAAAAGGCAAAACTATAAACCACTTTTGCATTGAGCTATTCCCTTCCCTTCCCTCCCCCTTTTATCACTTGCTAGAGCACCACATACTGTATTTCAGGATGATGATCAGATTATTGATGGTCCATAACAATTTCACATGGGCTCATCCTGTCTCCATTTCTTATGAATCGGCACGTTTCTTTTGAAAATCACCACAAGAATTCAAATATGCGCCCTTTGAAATAGCTTTTCTCATTTCTCTCCAATTGCATGTAGATTAATGCAGTGATTCTTAACATGGGCTCATCCAGGAGCTTGCCCAGTTTGATGCAAAATATGATGAATACAAAGCAATGTTTCCAGAGCCCTGTTTGAAGTCTGAGTGTTTGTGTTGTTGGTTTTTTTAATTTGCCTCTGTCTTTCAAAGGAGGCGTATGGAAACCTCTGACCATCTGATCTGTTTCTCTCTCTGCAGAGGGAATTGCAAACTGAGGGAAAGGGAGGAAGGGCTGTGAAAGTGCACTGAGGGTGGAATTGCAAGAGTGGGGGAGAGGTTTAAGAGCATCAAGCACCAGGTTAGAAATGAGAGAGAGAGCTCAGTGTAGCTGCATCGGGAGAGAGTGCCAAAAACAATTTACAGCCTGCCTGTGTTTTGCAAACAGCAGGAATTTAAGAGCAGTTTAAGAGAAGCTGAGTTGAGCCAAGGAGCAGTGTTACTGTATGTCTGGTGCCCAGATTAAAAACAAATAGTCCTGACTTTGGTGAGTAAAAATAACTGAACACCATAAAGAAAGGGGGGACTTTTTGCTAAGTGAATGGAACAGTGTTCTGCCTTCAAACTGCACTGCAAAAATAATCAAGCTCCTATTTAAGAAATATGGTTGAAATGTGATTTCTTTGGTTTTTTCCAGTGAAATAGTTTTATTTTATCATGTAAGGCTCTAGTGAGACCCAGTTTGGTGTAGTCCTTGAAGGCACCAGGCTAGAAACCTGATGACTGTGAGTTCTAGTCCCGACTTAGGCATAAAGCCAGCTGGGTGACCTTGGGCCAGTCCCCCTCTCTCAGCCCTAGGAAGGAGGCAATGGCAAACCACTTCTAAAAATGTTGTCAAGAAAACTGTGTGGACTTATCCAGGCAGTTGTTAGGAATCAAGACTGACTTGAAGGCACCCAAAAAAAAAGTTCTAGCCTTGTCTTATTTGGAGAAATAGATTAAAATGTAATTAATAAAAATAAGTGGTATATTACTTCTTGCCCAGGCCCAGTGTCAATAAAATTATTATTAGTTTTATGGTGGAGGGAGAATTGCACAAATTCACAAGTTTGAAAACCCCTGGATTAATGTATTTTGGCCTAAAATGTACAGTACTTTGAATTAACTGCATTGCAAAATTTAGAAGGGTTGAAAAATAGTTTCTTAAATTTGGAAGCTGTAGATTACCCAGTTACTATTGGAACTGATAAAGCTCTTTTCATTAAGCAGGCCTACACTCAGACCCGTGTTTGTGTGATTCCTTATCCAGGTAAGGATATGTGAGCAGAAATCCTTCCTTGGAAGCTCAGTTTGTTTTCATCTCTTAATTTTTCAAATATCTGTGAAGACAGTTTTTTTTTTAAAAAAAAAACATGTCTTATGTTCTCTGATTATTTGTTTGGATTCTGATGATTTTTGATATGTTATAATAGATGTTTGCAATTTCTTCCCATCTAATTATCTATTTTATTCTGTTATTTATCATTGGGTAGTGAGCTGCTTTGAGTCTCATGTATAAAGCGAAAAAGCAGGATATAAATGCTGATATAAAATAAAAATTACATCTAACACCTGGTTGACTGGAGTAAATATGTGTGAACTATTTTGAAATATAACACTAGATGGCTCTATAAATAGCATATCCTATGAACTTGAAAAAACAATATTCTAAAATGATCTGTGGCCATCTGTATTCAATCTGTTCTAAAGGAATAAGAAAGACCCAAAGATGTTAAATTATGCTCCATTTCTTTTGAAATAGAATGGAGCACTCCCCCAAACTCAAAAGCAAGTTGTATAAGTGATATAAAGTCATTTGCTTAGACCAGAGCTTTCCAAACTTTTCATGTTGGCGACACCAACGGCGGCGGCGGCGCAGGCTGCGGTGTCCTGGTGTGTCGCACGCAAACCCGGAAGTGCTGATGGGGGGAACCGTAAGGAGTGGCACCCCCACCAATCTGATCGAAGGGGTGCCGCTCCTTACGGTTCCCCCCATCAGCGCTTCCGGGTTTGCGTGCGACACACCAGGACACCGCAGGCGACACAGTAGTGTGACGCGACACCCACTTTGGAAAGCTATGGGTTAGACAAAGTAGTTTTACTTTTACACCAGTCCTGGTGGTGTTGGCCAAACAATATATTAAATGGGGTCCAACCACAGAACATTGCCACTATCTCCCTAGAAGTGGTGAGAAGTTCCAGAATACAATGCTTATCTGGATTTAGTTTCCTTATAGAAGGAGGTGATTGGTTGTTTCCAGCCTGCGGCACATTCTTTACATCTTCTATGCAGAGCTGAATCAAATATATGCAGACAACAATTTAATCTTCATATTTCTGTTTGAATTTTCATTACCTCCAAATATAAATATTTGATCCTTGTGTGCATGTGGTAATTGAGACCTGTTAAAATTTAAACTAATAGAAGTTTTGAAGCTGTAAAGATGTATTACCAATGCATCTCCTCTGTCAGTTCATATCAGCTATATTACATATCATAGCATGTCAGCTATGAAATGCTTCTAAATATAAAACACCATTGCTGATCAACTATTGCACTACAATGAAATAATAATTCTCTATTATATTCATTCTCAAGTTGAGTGCCAGGACAAATTGGTATGATGTAAGGGTACCACAAGAAATTGTGAACAAATAATTAAAGTCTACCCTGCTCGCTCTGGATCCACTTTTATCTAATCAGGCCATTTTTGTGTCTTTGGGATGAGGCATTTCTATCTTAGCAGGTGGTGGTACTTGGCCCATCTTGTCTGAGTTCGGAAGGTAAGCAGACTCAAGTGTGGTTAGTACTTGGAGGAGAGAACTGCAGTGAATACCAGGGCTAGAGACTAGACTGAGAAATTAAAACATACACACACACAAACACAGAGAGACAGAGTTAATGACAAACTACTTCCACACTGCCCCCAAGAAAACTGCATAGGTAAGTATATGAAGTTTAATGTATAGTTGAAGGCTTTCATGGCCAGAATCCGATGGTTGCTGTGGGTTTTCCGGGCTGTGTGGCCGTGTTCTAGCAGTTTTGGTTCCTAACGTTTTGCCAGTAGCTGTGGCTGGCATCTTTAGAGGACAGGAGCACAGCTAGAAGGGCACAGCTAGACTTGGGCACAGAGAGAATCTTCTAGCTGTGCTCCTGTCCTCTGAAGATGCCAGCCACAGCTACTGGCAAAACGTTAGGAACCAAAACTGCTAGAACACGGCCACACAGCCCGGAAAATCCACAACTACCACATGAAGTTTAACCTAGGGAGATTTTAATTACCTAACTTGAGATTTGGATAGTCTGCATTTCATATGGGGCTAGCACTCTTACCATATCTACTGTACTTCCAATTTTCTGTTTGTGGAGTCCTTGGTGCTCTCTGCGCTTGGTTGTTTGCAGATGTTTCATTACTCAACTAGGTAACATCATCAGTGCTAATTTTTTCTTTGTATTTGTTTTCAGAGAGAAAACAAGATTGTACCTCCAATTTTAGTGCATTCAACAACTGTTTATAAGGAATTATTACACATAATTTTTATTCCACTGATGCTGTTGTATTTTTTTTCTAATTGTTTTAACTGTGCTGTATTTTATCTTGGCATGGAACTGCTTCTACTTCATGCCAATTTGGAACTCATCTTACTAAAATGTTTACAATAAATGAATCCGTGAATATTTGACATTCATTTCATGCATGGCTATTTTGGGAGAAAAATGAACACTCATTGCAGTCCAAATTGTACTTACTGGAGTGTAAACTGTATTGAATTCAATAGGCCTTAATTTGGAGTAAATAAGCCTAGGGTTACATTACTCATTTGTTCTCTGTGTACAACGCTTTTTAAAATGAAAATGCTCATGGTAACCTGGCCACATTCAGAATCACCTTTTTTCCCCTGACCTAAATTTTCACTTTAATATAAAACATGTAATTGATAGGATAAACCAAGTAGGATGGATTACTTCTTTGCTCATGGTAGCTTTTAAATAACAGGAAGCTGCTGTTAATTCTCTAATTATTTCATAGCTGTAGGCATTTGCGTTGCCTTCTTTTAGATGTTTCCTCTTGATTCATCTGACATTAAGCACTTGTCTTACAGTAAAAGGAGTGAAGAAATCCAATTTAGAGCCACTTACGGAATTTGATTTCAGGAACACCATAGCACAAATAGATGAACATTCATCAAGCTGAGTGAAACATATTGATGTAGGAAATTAAAACTCAAGTGTTTGATTTCTTATGATGCCTTCCTCCATGCAAAATGTGAATTGGGGATCAACACTGATATTTGCTTAAATAATATGCAGCTGATGGCATTTAGAAAAAAACATGCCCTTCAATTTCCTTACTTTTGTTCTTTTTCACTATAAACTGAAAAAAATGTGTGTGGTCCTAAGGACATCAACATAAATTTTTCACCTTCTCCTGGCACAATCTCAGAAAGGTCTTTCTTGGGGCAGGGGGTGGGAGGTGGGGAGTCATTGTGAGGTACATTATAAATCTGTAGCTCTTCTTCTACAACCACAAGATTCAGCTCATTGTTAGAGGACATCCAGAGCTCTTACTTCAGACTTAACCTTCCCCAGCAGCCCCTCTATATCCCCGATCTAACAATACTGTTTTCCACATTAACATGGGACTATAACATCACCAACAGACCTACAAGCATAATTTGGCATCCCACATATCTCTTTGTGTCAATCATCTTGGCCCAGTGTGATCCAAGAGGATCTGGACTTCAATTCCCATAATTTCCAACCAGCATGGCTGATGAGGAAACAAGATTGGGCAATAAGGATTTAATAAATTGCCCATGTTCCTTCCTATTTTTGTTCAATTTATACACTTTACACCCAATGCTGATCAAATAATAAAGTGGATCAGCATGGCAAATTCAAAAGATTTATGCTGTGTCCTAACTCCCTAGAATGCCACCTGGGATGACAGCATATCTCCAACAATTTTTGGTGGGGAGGGGCAACTGCCAAACGTCCTGCTCTGTATTATTTAAGATGCTTTTAATTTAAAAAAAATGAATGGAAAGCTAATAGCTGCAAAGCAAAGCATGTGCCTCAATTATAACTTGTGTTCCAAACAGTGCCTGAATGCCAGATGCATTCTTAGGAAGAAGAAGAGCAGGGGACAGCACTCGAATGCATTGTTTGGCTAGTGGTATTGGCCATACCCATCATGGCAACCATTTTGTGAATGGGCTGATAACATAATCTCAACATTCCAAAAGTCTCCACTGGCCCGAAAAGGTTGAGGACTCAGGCTTCATGAATCGATTATGCTATTATTTGCCTACTGAAATATGTTATCCATTCTCCTCCCACTCCATAAATTATTTATCAGAAACTCATCACTGTTTATTTATTGCTATGCTTTCCCGTATTGAGTTTGTATTGGATCTTTATTCCGGTTTTATATATTTGCATTTTATTTGTGTGGATAAGTTTAGCATAAAAATATTTAAAAGCTGAATGCAGAGCTATATGCTCAAGGTGGAAAGCATGTGAGTGGTCACTGACCAGTTTCTCCTCAAGGGGTCCTTAAGATGGCGCACCCTGAGCTTCATCAGAGTATTCCTCAGAGAGGTGTTGAGCCCAGGGGACATGATATGGGATGGCAAAATAAAAACAGCTCTGCCTTTCTAAGCCCATCACAGTGCTGAAGTTAGCACTTTACAGCAAAAATGAAGATTCAGTTATGAGAAAAACAAGCTACCATGCAAACTGTCAAGAATGCAGTCACATACAGTATACTGATGTTGCTTTAAGCATTGAGAGATCACAGCAATACTAACACTGAATATTACGGGATAATTCTCCATTTCAAACACTTTAAGATCAGCTATTTAGAGCTACATCACATTCCAAACACTTTAACACCAGCTATTTAGAGCTACATCACTGCTCTATCAACATTTGTTTTATATAGTTTTATATATAGTTTTCCAAGCCTTTCCTAGAAATACAGATACGGAATGAGGAAACTGAGGGGATCATGAATCAGTCTGATTTAAGTGAATCGGGATGAAGAGAGATTATTCAGGAAGGATTATTGTTTCTAGGCACAGATGATGATATCAGGACAGTTGAACTGGAGGCCAGAATATAGTTGAACTGGAGGAGGTGGCCTAAGCGGAACCATTATGTAATCCAAGAACAGCTGATCAGAAGGCCATCTGATTTTGAGCTGGAATCATCTGGAATGCCTCTGAGTTACAGAAGTGGACACGTACGTGAGTTGACTGCCAGAAGTGGAACTGGAGATACAAAGTTACTGGGGAAAAGAAAGAAAAAACTTCCTGAAATTAGTTGAAACAGAAAGCTGGGATAGAGGAGGGCCAAGAGAAACATTAGCTATAAATCTTCACCAAACCTCAGTCAAAGCTGCATGAATTCAATTATCATAAATCAGTGTTCCTTAAAGATACTGTTACCCATTTACCTTGACATTTGGATTGATTTGTGACTTACGTTCCTAATTTAGGTCTTGATTTCTGTTTTCTCTTAATCTGTTCATTTAGTCTTCTGACTCTGACCTTCAAACAGAACTTCTGATTACTGTGTGCCCTTTCTGCATTTGTTGTGAAACTTAATCTTCATGTAGAATAGAGTCAGTCGTTCCTTCTCATCCATGTTCAACAGAGACAGGAAAAATGCAAAACACATTGTTTTTCTGTTAGCAAATCATCTAGAGATTAGACTGGTCCAGCTACCAATGAAATAATCACAAACATCCAAAGTAGCTAATCTATTTCAGACCACTGTCATCTTCCACCATGAGATTTTATATCACATGCCATCTGGAACTGCTACAATGTTGGAGAAGCTTTCAGAGGAATTAGTGTTTCTCATCACTACATTCTATGAGCACTGAGAAAGGAATTTGCCAACACTTGTCACCAGATGTCTAGAGTTCACAAGCAGGAGATTTTCTAGCAATCAGAAGCACAAAGGACTAGATTAACTGTGAAACACACAGTAGTTGAATCAGATTAGTTCAACACCTGGTGAAGGATTATTTGAGAGTTTCCCAAGATGGAGAGTATGATATTTATCTATCTATCTATCTATCTATCTATCTATCTATCTATCTATCTATCATCTATCTATCTATCTATCTATCTATCTATCTATCTATCTATCATACTTATATCACCGCCCATCTCCCCCCACAGAGGGGACTCCTCTGAGGGATATCCTGGGGTTTGCATAGAACTTTTTAAAAAAACAAAGAAAAATATATTGGTTCAGAGCATAGCAACATAACTGTCTTAACATAAAAATAATACAATATAATCAGAGTTTGAAGGGTCCATTAAGCCAAGTCTAACCCCCTCCTGTCTATGCAGGTGTATGGGAGGTTGTTGTAATAATAATAGAGGACTTCACATAGTTCAAGCACAATTCTGCTCAAGCCACAACAAAGAAGCCAAATTTTTACATACCTAAATGACTGAGCCCTAGCACAACTGGGGTTGGAGTCAGGAAGGTGGAAGGCAACCCTAGATTTAATCCTATAAGGTGACTATCAGTGTGAGATGGAAATGATGTGGAACCAACAGAAATAGTAATCATAATGTTATTCCATAGGGCTACAAAGGGAGAAACGTCTTCAAAAGGAGGGGGTGGTGAAAAAGAAACTGAAAAGAGGACCAAGTCACTCCATAATGCTTGGAGGTTCTTGAAAACCTCAATTATTTGAGGGGGGGGAGAGAGAGTGGGTAGCCACTCATAAAAATGGCACACTGAGCCATTTGCTCCCTTCCTGACCAGCTCTTTTGACAAGTTTAGCTATTTAGATCTGGCTAGAATCCTGCTAAGTGATAAGGCTAAATAAGAAAGATACTGTATCTTAAAAAGGAACTTCACAAAGAGGCAGAGGAATGAAAGCTTATATAGACAAACACAGCAGAAACGGCACTTCCTGTCTCAAGAGGATGCTCAAAAATTATACACAGTTCTGGAAAGGGTTGGATATTGATTCAAGAAAAGATATGCATAAGCAACTTAAGGAAAGCTAAAAAGTCAGCTAAGGAGATATGAAAGGATTTGGTGGGTATGTTTCAACAAATTAATTAACAGCTGAAAGAAATGTCTTATCAAATATCAGAAGTCACTCAGATGGCTGGTAAAGCATCTGACACTGCTATGAAAAATGAGCTTGATATTAGAACACTTCCCCCCAAAATTACAGATATTAGATTAGATTTGATAGATGCCCAGGACCAGAAGAGAAGAAATAATTTGAGACTTAAAGGCATCGGAGAAAATGCAGAAAAGACTGATTTAATTGGATAACTTATCTCCAAGATTAATGCCCTTTGCTAGACTTTCAGATAAAGATGTGCAACATGCCCATAGGGTTTTTCCCCCTAGGCTCGCCCAAATGCAAACACAAAGAGATGAAATATTAGATTTATAAATACTCATGTGAGAAACAAAAAAGTACAAAGAACTCATGACCTGGAAGTGGAACAGAGATACAATGCTTTTTTTTTTTTAACGTATTAGCCCTGTTAAGTTTCAGAAAAGGAAAGCATTTAAGCTTCTTACCAAAGAATTATTAAAAAACAGAATACTGCTTGAATGACTAACAGAAGACAACCTTGGACACCAGAATACTGGTGTAACTCTCCAAGAAGAAAATAAGATAAAAGAACATTTTGTAGTCTGGGGAAATACAAGAAGATTCAATGTTATAGAACAGTGGTCGGCAAACCATGGCTCACGAGCCACATGCGGCTCTTTGGCCCCTTGAGTGTGGCTCTTCCACATTGCAGGCGCAATGGCAGGCATGCTGGGCGTGGCGGCGAGCATGCTGGGCATGGCAGCCGGTGTGGCAGCAGGCATGGTGGGCATGGCGGGGGCAGGTGTGGAGGCGGTGCATGGCGGCCGTGGCAGCGGCAGGTGCAGTGGCGGCCGTGGCGGGGGCAGGCACGGCAGCGGGCATGGTGTGCTTGGCGGCGGGTATGGCGGCGGCGGGCACTGTAGTGGGTGTGGCGGGCATGGCGGCAACAGGCCCTAAGTGTGCGCGATTGGCTTCTGCCCGCAAACCCTGCTCCCTTCCACGCGATTGGCTCCCACCTGCAAACCCCACCCACTTTCGCGTGATTGGCTCCCACCCTCAAACCCCACCCCCTGGCCCTCGAGTGATGTTATAAATGTCAAAATGGCCCCTGGCATAAAAAAGTTTCCCCACCCCTGTTATAGAATAAGTGTTCAATGTTAGTTGGGAAATGTGAAAAAAAATAAAGAGAACAGCTAAGTGTTTTGTAGAAGCTAATAGAGGGGCATGATTGGCTGGGGAGTGGGGAGACATGAGCTCAGCATAACATCTCCCTATGTTAGACCAAATAGAGGATTTATTTAAACCCCTGAGAACAATCTGGAATGACCTCCCCCACCCCAAAGTTATGACTGGCCCCAAACCTACTGGCCTTCAGAAAGGTAGTCAAAGCATGGATTTTTTTCTTAGGCTTCAGGGCCAGGATGATTGGAGTTCCCATCCAGAAAGGGATACAAATATGAGTCTCTGGTTATCTGTTAATGTCTGGTTGGATTTTAATTGAAATGGTTTTCTTTTTTTTTGTTTTTCGTCTATTGCATGCTGCCCAGAGTTGGGCGGCCATATGCATTATTTAAAGAAGGAAATGAAATAAATAAAAAAGCAGTTATTCGCACATTGCCTAAAAGGGATTGGGAGGGCCGGAATGGGTGGAGAGATGTGTGGGGAAAATAAGATAAGAATGGGGAAGGAATAGTATTTTTAAAAAATGATAGTTAATCAGAAAATAACTCCTGTATTTTCTATTAATTTAATTGAAACTTATTTGGTTCTATGCTTGATTTGTTTTCACTTTTGATGATTGCAATTTATATTTCTGGAAAGCAAGGCAGAAACAACAGAAGGATAATATGGAAATGGGTGAAGAACAGGTTATCATTTCTTTGAATGTCAGAGGTTGGGATAAAAAAAAAGATAAAATTTATTTAAGATCTTCCAACCCCTCTGTGATTATATTACAGGAAACATATAAGTTAGAAAGGATCAAGGTCAGGTAGTTTGGAAGATACTTTTTTTGCAGAAGGCTCTGGTAAGTCAAGAGATCTGACCTGTATCGATGGTACATGACCCCCCCCAAAACTTGCGAAAATATATGGGACTGTTTCTAACATTTGCTGGAAATGTAATAAACAAGAGGGGTCGTAAGTGGTGGACATGTAAGATTGTGGTGGACATGTAAGATTGCAAAGAAATTTTGGACCCAAATATATACCCAAATATATACGTTGATGCAGAGTATACTACAAATACAGATTCCGTTTAAACCAGAATTATTTCTGTTGGGAATATTGGATTTACAAATAGAAAAACGTTTTGTTAGAATTGTACAATATATGATAACAGCAGCAAGACTTCTTTATGCACAATTTTGGAAAACTCAGACTTTACCAACAGTACAAGAGTGGATGTTAAAATTGATGGACATGGCAGAAAATGATAAATTGACTTGTTTATTGAAAGAAAACTCAAGTTATCAATATCTCAAAGAGTGGAAACCATTGATGGACTATAAACCAACTTAAACCAACATTTAAGGCAGATTCTTTTATCTACATGACCAGAGATAGACTGGAAGTTACCTATTTTTCATATCTTTTTCTTTCTCTTACTTTACTACACTTTTTCTTTTCTTTTTCTTTATTTTGTATTTCTATTTCTTTTTCCGTTTCTAACTTTTAACTTTGCATTTTAAAATCCTAATAAAATTTATATAATAAAGAGATCTGACCATTTTATTCAAGGCTAATATAAACTAAGATAGGAAATATTCCAAAAGATAGGGAGGAGAGGTTTATTTTTATTAAAGGGAAGTTTTATAATAAAATTATAACACTGGTTTCTATATATGCACCAAACCAGAATTAAAAGAATCAAATAAAATATTTGAGTAATTTGGCTGGGAAAATTTCATTCTAAAGGATTATTTACAGTAAATAGCGATGCAGGTATACCTGGGAATAAAACAGTTTTTCATAAAAATAGAAGGCAACTTTTAGTATTTAAGTAGCTGTAAAATTTATGCAAATGTATGGACTCATTGGTATTTGGGAAACTATTAATCCCTTAATGAAAGGATTTACATATTATTCAGGCAGGCATCAATCTCATTCAAGGATAGTTTATATTTGGGCTTCAAAAATATTTTTCAATCAACTGAAGCAAACAGAAATTGTACCAATGCATATTTCAGATCATGCTCCATTGATTTTGGGATATAACTTAGATGGAGGCATCCCATTTTCTCATTTTTGGCATTTGAATTCCAGCCAAGTGAAACAACATTAAGCTCAGGTTTTGACATTTTAAAAAAATGAAAATGGTGAGAAGCAAACATTGTTAACAAGATAGGACACCATGAAGGCAGTGATAAGAGGTGAGTGTATAAGCCAAATGATCAGAATTAAAAAGAATATTATACCAACAATAAATTCATTACATTCAGAAATCAAGAACTTATGGGTAGAATGTAATAGAACAGTATCAGTAAATATACTGTATACAAACAATTACAAAGGAAGAGCTTGGAGTTTTAGAAACAGCTAAAATTTCTACTTTAGTTTTATTTTTAAAGCAAAAATATGAAGTTGATAATAAGAATTCAAAACTATTAACAAAGAAATTCAAAAAAACAAAAGAAAAAGTTTGTAAAAGTTACTAAAGGTGATATTATTTCTAATACTAAAGATATTAATACATATTTTCCCAATTGTGATAATCCTGGTCCTCAGTTATTAATTCAGAATCCCTCAAATCACAAGCCATCAGAGGATGTGGAAGAATTCTTTATTAATACAGGTGATCCGTCCAAGGCAAAGATCAGACTGAGGAAAGCCCGCACAATTGCTGTTACAAAAATCCCAGTACCAGCCCCCTCCATACCAGCCCCTCCCTAAATGCTGATTCCATCTAACAACTCTCCTAACCTCCAGCTGCAAATCATTTAGCTAACAAGCACTGATAGCGCCAACCGAGCTGACCTTGGAGCTATTCAGGCCATCTCAACAATTCTAATTGACATACAAAAATGCCACTACAGCATGTTAAAATAAATACTATAATACCTATCATAATTACTAGAAGGATACTAAATCCTGACACCAATTTTTTAAAACAGTTATACACGTCTACAAATCCAACAATAGAAAAAGTACTTGGATGAGTTGAATCTTCCAGAACAATCTTCAGTGGATGCCCAAAAATTAAATTCCCCATTCTCAGAATCAGAAGTTATTGAGGTTTTCAAAGTTTTTAAGAATGGAAAATCCCCAGGTCTGGATGGTTTATCGGGTAAATTTTATACAGAATTTAAACTTGTACCTGAATTTTTATTAATAAGCAATGTATTACCTCAAAAATATCCTTGTCCACTATCCTAGTTCTAACATAACTTTAATCCCCAAATCAGGAAAAGATCTGCTAGAATTAACTATTTATAGACCTATTTCTTTACTTAAAAGGTAAAGGTTCCGCCCGCACATTTGTGCAGTCGTGTCCGACTCTAGGGGCTGGTGCTCATCTCCGTTTGCTAGCTGAAGAGCCAGCGTTGTCCGAAGACACTTCCGCAGTCATGTGGCCAGCATGACGCGGAACGCTGTTACCTACCCACCGGAGTGGTACCTATTAATCTACTTGCATTTGCATGCTTTCGAATTGCTAGGTTGGCAAGAGCTGGGGCTAGTGCAGGAGCTCACTCCATCACGCGGGGCTAAGGATATATATTTCTTTACTTAATATAGACTAAATTATATGTCAAATTACTGCCCAATCATAGGAAAGTAAATTTAAACTACTCTCATCATTGGAAAAATTATATACCCTGATCAATCAGGTTCTATTCCAAAAAGAAATATATCTAGCCCCATTAAGAAATTACTGAATATTTTTTCATTATTGTAAAATAAATGCATCTCCTTTATCAGAGTGCATATTGGATATAATTAAATTTGGCAATCATTTTCATGGTATGATTGATCAAATTTATACTCTTACTAGTTATGATTCAGAATGATTCTTAATCTTGAGAGGTGTAAGCAGGACTGCCTATTATCCCATTTATTATTTAATCTTGTTATAGAAATATTAGCAGTAGCACACGGTGGAAACAGTTAAAAGGGATAAAAAAGAGATTAAAAAAATTAATTATTATTTGTTAAACCTATTTGCAGACTATGCAATATTTATTTTTTCTTCTAGTCTTTCAGCCAAATATATTATGATGGAGTTGGATGAACTGCAGAAATATCAGGCTTAACAGTGAATTTTCAAGTCACAATTGATGTTCTTCCATATTCCTCCTAAAATAATATTTGTGCCCAGATATATTTTACAATTTAGATACAGAAACAATTATCCAATTTTTAAAATATATCTGGGCATAAACATTATGAAAAAGATTACTAAATTTGTTCACAACTTTATTCTAGTTTGGAGGAAGATTAAAAAAAAGAAATGAAAATTTGAAGGTAAGAAATATCTGAACATACAGGGTCAGATTGTGGCAGTAAAAATGATAGCTCTTTCAAATTTGAATTTTTTTAATTTCAATCTCTTCCAGTAAAAAATTCCAGATAAAATATTCATGCTACGGCAAAGAAAAATTGAAACCTAAAAAAATTAAGAGTTAATAGAAATATTCTTTATTAGCCTCAGAAACATGGAGGTTGGGGGGATCCCATTTCTAAAATTATATTATCAAACAGCGAATTTGGGACATATGACTCCATTTATGTGGGAAGATTCCATAAGATAGTGGATATAGCTAGAATATATACAGTTTGGTCTAGTGGTTAAGGCAATGGGCTAGAAACCAGGAGACTGAGAGTTCTAGTCCCGCCTTAGGCATGAAAGCCGGCTGGGTGACCTTGGGCCAGTCACTCTCTCTCAGCCCAACCCACCTCACAGGGTTGTTGTGGGGAAAATAGGAGGAGGAAGGAGTATTAGGTATGTTCACCACCTTGAGTTATTTATAAAAATAATAAAGGCAGGATAGAAAATAAATATTTATTTATTTATTTATTTATTTATTATTTAAATTTATATGACCGCCCAACTCCCCCAACGGGGGACTTTGGGCGGTTTACAATAAAATTAAGGTTAAAATATAAATATAAAATTACAAATTATTAACATAATATAAATAAATATAAAATCCAATCTGGTGAGTTGATCTCAAATAATAGGGAGGACATTATGGTATTAACCACCCCCAGGAGGAGCTATTACTTTTCCCCTCCCACACTAGACGGCAGAACCAGGTTTTCAGATCGTTAGATAGATCTATAAGGCAAATGTTTTTTGTTTCCTATGGAACTTATTTTAAAAAGTTAATTTGGATCATATGTTTTGTTGTTGTTCAGTCGTTTAGTCGTGTCCGACTCTTCGTGACCTCATGGACCATAGCACGCCAGGCCTTCCTGTCCTCCACTGTCTCCCGGAGTTTACTCAAATTCATGTTCATTACATCAGTGATGCTATCTAACCATCTCATCCTCTGCCGTCCCCTTCTCCTTTTGCCTTCAGTCTTTCCCAGCATCAGGGTCTTTTCCAGTGAGTCCTCTCTTCGCATTAGGTGGCCAAAGTATTTGAGCTTCAGCTTCAGTATCTGTCCTTCCAATGAGCAGTCAGGGTTGATTTCCTTTAGGATTGACTGATTTGACCTCCTTGCAGTCCAAGGGACTCTTAAGAGTCTTCTCCAGCACCACAGTTCGAAAGCATCAATTCTTCGGCGCTCAGCCTTCCTTATGGTCCAACTCTCACAGCCATACATTACTACCAGGAAAACCATAGCTTTAACTATATGGACCTTTGTCGGCAAGGTGATGTCTCTGCTTTTTAATATGCTGTCTAGGTTTGCCATAGCTTTCCTCCCAAGGAGCAAGCGACTTTTAATTTCATGGCTGCAGTCACCGTCTGCGGTGATTTTGGAGCCCAAGAAAATAAAATCTGTCACTGCTTCCATTTCTTCCCCTTCTATTTGCCAGGAAGTGATGGGACCAGATGCCATGATCTGAGTTTTTTTAATGTTGAGTTTCAAGCCAGCTTTTGCACTCTCCTCTTTCACTCTCATCAAGGGGCTCTTTAGTTCCTCTTCACTTTCTGCCATTAGGGTGGTATCGTCTGCATATCTGAGGTTGTTGATATTTCTCCCGGCAATCTTAACTCCGGCTTGTGATTCATCCAACCCGGCATTTCTCATGATGTACTCTGCATATAAGTTAAATAAGCAGGGTGATAATATACAGCCTTGTCGTACTCCTTTCCCAATTTTGAACCAATCGGTTGTTCCATGTCCGGTTCTAACTGTTGCTTCTTGACCCGCATACAGGTTTCTCAGGAGACAGGTAAGGTGGTCTGGTACTCCCATCTCTTTAAGAATTTGCCACAGTTTGTTGTGATCCACACAATCAAAGGCTTTAGCGTAGTCAATGAAGCAGAAGTAGATGTTTTTCTGGAACTCTCTTGCTTTTTCCATGATCCAGCGAATGTTGGCAACCTGATCTCTAGTTCCTCTGCCTCTTCGAAACCTAGCTTGCACTTCTGGTAGTTCTCGGTTCACATACTGCTGAAGCCTAGCTTGTAGGATTTTGAGCATAACCTTGCTAGCATGTGAAATGAGCGCAATTGTACGGTAGTTTGAACATTCTTTGGCATTGCCCTTCTTTGGAAGATGAGCCCCTCAGGTCGGAAGGTGTCCAATATACTACTGGGGAAGAGCGGAGGGCAATTCCGAGTAGCTCCAGAAAGAGTGAAGCGGCTGGGCCAAAGCCGAAAGGACGCTCAGTTGTGGATGTGTCTGGAAGTGGAAGGAAAGTCCGATGCTGTAAAGAACAATATTGCATAGGAACCTGGAATGTAAGATCAATGAATCAAGGTAAGCTGGATGTGGTCAAACATGAGATGACAAGATTGAACATCGACATATTGGGAATCAGTGAACTAAAATGATAATAATATCATATATATATATAATGATAATATGTTTACAAAAGCTATGTTTCAGGTTTGAAGAAATCAATATGCAGCATTAATAGAAGGTATCTCTCCTCCCACTCAAATATCCTTAATGATATTTCCAGGAATTAATGAGCAATATGGAATTACCCAAGTTGACATCATGGAGCGATGATAGCCTTTGTAGGAAAAGAGATTTCTATAAGGAAGAGAGTGAGACACAAATAGGGTTGTCTTGGTTAACATGGCTCCAACTTAAATCTTTTTTGAATAAAAAGGATGTAAGAGAGTCAACATCTTACTGTTTTCAGGCTTTGAGAAATTAATAATTAGTTACTCCTCCCAACCTAAAGGAGCAATATCAAATATATGTTTGTGCATACAGTATGTGTTATTATTGAAAAAGGAGTTTAAGATCTCTCTGTAGATTTAAAAGAAACTTGGAATATAGACCTAGAGAAACAAATGGGTCATATGAAATGGCAGAAAATAACTGGAAATCAGGAGGCTTTTTATCAACTTCTATACAAGAGCTGCAGTGGAAGAGAGTACACCACTGGCAGTTAAGTCCAACAAGAATGGTGCAATTATCTCACAACAACTCACAAAATGTTGGAGGGGTTGTTAACAGAATGGAACATTTTTTTCATATGTAATGGATATGTGAAAAAGTTGTACCTTTCTGGAAGAAAATATTGGAAGAAGCAAGAATGATAACTAAGCAAAGAGTAGAATGTGTTCCAGAATTTGAACTCTTATACATCTTCAGAGGAGTTAATGCTAAATTACATAATAAGGAACTTATTATATTTTTACTTCTAGCAGATAAATTAATAATTGCTCAACAGTGCAAGTTCCTTGATAATTTAAGATTGAAAAAACTGCATACTAAAATATGGTCAATTTCCCTTCTTGAAAAAGCTACTGATAAAATTCTAGTGCTAGGTTTATAGAGAGATGAATTGCATTCAGATCTGGAAAGAGAGAGAGAGAGAGAGAGAGTGTGTGTGTGTGTGTGTGTGTGTGTGTGTTAATAAGAATAATAGCTCCAATTTATTGGAGATTGTGATTTATGGGAATTATGGATTTATGGGAACAATGAATGAATACTGATATATGCTGCTGCTGAATGAAAAAAAAATTCTACATACATGCATACATTTTTCCATGCATACATGGAATGCAGAAGACAGAGAGGCAATTGTAAGATCAACATGTTTTCAACAGGGCTGGGGGACTAAGAGTTTTGACCCCACTTGTGATCTTTGTATGCTGTGTAAGTGTATGGTTCTTTCTCCAACATGAGCTGTTTGTTTCCTATTGCTAGAATTTAATTTATTTTCTAATACATTGTTGTCTGCTGCTGAGTTGAAAATTCAGTTTAAAAGAAATAACTATATTTTTTAAAAAACCTCAAGGACTGAGGCTCAACTGGACTATATTCCACAATGTAAGAAAGAGTCAACCAGATCCATAAATAGGCCAACTTGCCTGTTTCTAAGAGTGTCCAAACAGCTCTAAAGATTTAAAAGGCTTTCTTCAGGAAATAGAAAGGCTGTCTTAATGAGATGAATAAAAAAGAGCATAAACTCTGGCAGGAAAAAAAACTAAGGTGACAACAAGGAATAAAAAGAAAGAATACAAAGTGTGTGGCAAAAGGATAATAATTAATAATAATAATTTATTAAATTCATATGCTGCCCGACTCCCAGCGACTGGGTGATTAAAGGAAGCAATCAGCCAAGGAAGCTGTTGGGCTGTTAGGTAACAAAGAAGTAAAATAAATTATCCAGTAACATATGCAGATTGCTGTGAGCACCTGGGCAGAAGCAAGCAGCCTGAAACCAGGCCAGTCTGTTATAAAAACAAGGAACAAGTGGGAACTATCCTTCTCTCCAAAAAAGAGTGGGTTCAAGCCTGCCCAATAAAACCTTGATGTCATTATAAATAGGGCTTGCATTTGATAGCTAGCAGTAGCTGGAACTCTTTCATAATGGCTTCATTGGCTGTTCTGCAATAAGCCTACGTATTGGAGTTTTGTGTCCTCAAATGCCTGCTTCCAGCCTAGCTTTCTCAAAAGAAGTCTAAAGTTGCGGAGAACAGAATGAATTCTTTGCATCTGTTTTTTACTACTAGTAAGATATGGGACAGATACATGAGTCTGTACTGACTTTCTCAAGGAGAAATCTAAACAGCTAAGCACTTGAGATAACAAGGAGAGATATTGCTACAACACCTTGAAAGATGACACACTAGCAAATCACTGGGTCCTGATGGCATCCACCAAGAGTTTTTGAAGAACTCTAATGTGAAATTGCTGAACTCTTAGCAAATGAGATGTAATTTGTCCCTCAAATTATACTCAGTGCCAGAAGAGTAGAAGGTGATACCAATTTTAAAAAAAAAGGTCCAAGGGAGATCCAGGAAATTATAGGTTGGTCAGCATAATTTCTGTTCTAGGCAAATTGGTGAAAACAGTAGTCAAAGAAAGAAAGAAATTAAGCATCTAAAGGAATGAAGCTTACAGTGAAGACCATTCAGTGGTCTGTTAGAACCAGTGAATGGAGCAGAGTTTAACGTTGTGTAAACTTGTGGGCAGAAAAAGGAATATTGTTTAAAAACACAGCCTGTGAGCACGTTAGAGAGATTCAGGTTCTTATTCTTACACTTTTAGACCACCCAAGCATAAAGAAACACACGCTTAGACATTGCAGGTACAAAAAGTAAGTACAAAAGAGTTCTTACATTTATTTTGTCCAGGTACCGTCATTTCAGTAGATAAATGATGTTTCAGTTCTTCTTTCTGTTCCCTAAACTGTATACCTCTGGCCCTGTTTGCTGCCAGAGGCTGTGTGGAGAAAGGGGGGAAAAGCCTCCTGAGTTGAGGCCTAACACATGGCCTCTCCTAAGGGGCATGGTGGCTCAGCAGGTAAGACACCAGGCTTGTCGATCGGAAGATCGCAAGTTCGGAGGTTCAAATCCCTAACCCCGTGTGATGGAGTGAGCTCCCGAACTAGCTCCAGCTCTTGCCAACCTAGCAATTTGAAAGCATGCAAATGCAAGTAGACGAATAGGTACCACTTCGGTGGGTAGGTAACAGCATTCCGCGTGCATCATGCTGGCCACATGACCGCGGAAGCGTCTTTGGACAACACTGGCTCTTCGGCTAACAAACGGAGATGAGCACCGGCCCCTAGAGTCGGACCCGACTGCACAAAATGTGCGGGGGGAACCTTTACCTTTAACCTTTACATGGCCTCTCCATGGAGGAGCTCAGGCATGTGCGTCCTACCCCATCGATGGAAGAATCAGAGAGAGAGAGGAAGTGGGAGGTGCAACAAGGGGCAACAAGCAGCTTCCTCTAGTAGCACAGAGTTTGCCTCCTAGAGCAATCACCCATATGCTAATGAGGCATGCTTGATTTGCTGGATTCCAACATACAGGAGGAAAAATCAGCATGGATTCTACAATGATGAATTCTGTCTTACCAATCTTCTAGAGTTTTCTGAGAGTGTCAACAGGTACATGGACCAAGCTAACTTTGCATATTTGTATTTTCAAAGTACATTTGGTGACTAAAGGTAAAGGTAAAGGTAAAGGTTTTCCCCTGCACAGTCGTGTCTGACTCTAGGGGGCAGTGCTCATCTCCGTTTCTTAGCCTAAGAGCCAGCGCTATCCAAAGACGCTTCCATGGTCATGTGGCCAGCATGACACGCGCAGAACACTGTTACCATCCCACAGAAGTGGTACCTACTTGCATTTGCATGCTTCCGAATTGCTAGGTTGGCAAGAGCTGGGGCGAGTGCAGGAGCTCACTCCATCACACGGGGCTCGGGGCTCGAACCGGCGACCTTCCGATCGACAAGCCTGGCGTCTTAACAACTG
Source organism: Charina bottae (assembly GCA_023362775.1). Classification (NCBI taxonomy): domain Eukaryota; kingdom Metazoa; phylum Chordata; class Lepidosauria; order Squamata; family Charinaidae; genus Charina; species Charina bottae. The sequence continues at coordinate 87,013,426 of JALMGJ010000002.1, read as the reverse complement.
GGCCATCGCGCCTACATTTTTGTGCAAAAAAAAATTTTTTTTTAGGAGTATTGATGATACTCCTCCTAAAAAAACTCTTGAATAAACATAAGGGTCATGAGATAGGAAGATTTGTCTTTTTATACTTTACTAATTAAAAAACAGCAAGCAAACATAGGAATAAATGGGCAATTTTTTTTAATGGAGGGAAGTAAGAAGTGGAGTCCTTCAAGGATTTGGGCTAGGATTGGTGCTTTTTAGCTTGTTCATAAATGATCTTGATAAGCAGGGCAGGGATATGCAGATTGATGGAGTCTGAGCTGTCTATAATAGCCAGGAAAAAGAGCTTGGAATCATAGTGAAGAGTAGCTCAATTAAGATGTCAATTCCATATGCTGCAACTGTGAAAAAGGTAAATTCCATGCTAGAGGACATTAGAAAAGAGATTGAAAATAAAACTGTCAATATTGTAATGCCTTTATATAAATCACTGGTACTTCCACATCTGGAATACTAGGTACAGTTCTGATTGCTGCATTTGAAAAAGGATATAATAGATCTGGAAAAGTAGAGCAACCAAAATCATCAGGGAACACAAATATATTCCTTACAAAAGAAGACTAGACAGTTTCTTTACCTTAGAAAAAGGGCAGCTGAGCAGGGATATAATCAAGGTGTATAAAACGTGCATGGCACAGAGACAGTGGAGAAGGGGAAGTTCTTCTGTGTCTATCGTAACACTAGGACTAACAGTCATCCAAAGAAGCTGACTACTTCACACAATGCCACTTCTTCACATCATGCAACCCATGGAATTAATTACTACAAAGTGTGTTGATAGCCACTAACTTGGATGGCTTTAAAAAGAGACTGAATAGATTCAAGGGGGACAGGTCTATCAAGAGCTATTAGTCTTGAGACAATGTTGTCTCCTGTTGGGGAGGTCTTGACGTGTGAACCTGGAGATAGGAAAATTACAGTTTTCTACCTTCCCAGTTCAAGTTTTCCTTGTATTAAGATACTTTAATTTATCTACCTGTATTTGTGCACTTAGCAGTCCCAACAGTGCCCTTCAATTAGATACCACACAAATAAAACTCTTGTCTAGTTATTGTTTATTGATTTATTCATTTGATGTAATTAATCATAATTATCTAGTAGGTAAACAATGTTTTTCCTTACAATTTGGAATATTGATTTATTTAATTTATGCATTTACTGTCATTTGTTTGCTGCCTATTCTCATGACCTTGGTAGCATACAATAAAGATAATGAAACATCCATAAAATACTCTTAAAAACAAAGCCAGTTAAAACCAATAAATACTGTTAATAACACTGCCACTACAAACTCATATATTAGTAATGATATCACTGAACATCAAACAAGAACATGCCAGCAAAATAATGTTTAACTATATATCTTATTTCTCTTAGCTAGAAATTAATTTGAATCAGATTTTGGAATAACACTCATAAAAAACAAGAACATTCAAATAATAGGGAATAAAATAAAATAATGCAATAAGATGAAGTATTATATAAAGGTCTCAAAATCTTGCTTTCACTTCTAAAGAACCTGCAGGGAAAGATCCTTGCAATACTGTGTCATTGCTGCAAAGAGTGAAGCTGCTGAAATCTCAAATCTATAGACATCTCCCCTGCTGTTATTCTTTTTTTTTTAAATGTCTTCTTAAAGTATGCTAATCGTTGTTCTTGATAACTGAATTCAAGATTGAATATGTCAAAGTAATTTGAAACAGTGCAGAGGAAGACATTTTCATTACATAAGTCAAGAGAGGAACATTTATTTTTAGCACTAAAAAAGTGAATTGGTACTTTATGGAGTTTTATGGTAAAATATGAGCAGGTTGTCATTTCAGCAGATGAAGGAAGCACCGGGAGTGAAATGGCAGTGAAAATAAATAGATAACAAATCCCTGAAACATATGGCCTGTGCACTCTATCTTTCCACCAGAGACAGCCCAATAAAAGTTGAAGATAGAAAAGACAAATAAAATTGATAATCTTTCCTTGGAGAGTGATTCAAATAAAATGGGTGTGTTACAAGTAGCGGTCCAATTTACAGTTTCCGTTTCTTTGCCGTTTTATGACTGTTCAAGTTATTCTCATGCATGCAATTCATTATGTTGCGATTAATTCCAAGGATGAAAAAAATCAAGAGCTGAATCAGATGATAACAGAAAAAATGAACTGATGCCCAGGCCTGGGGAAAAGATTCAAACCAACCCCAGTTACAGTCCAGGCTGCCAATTGTGTGTGTGCGTGTGTGTGTGTGTGTGTGTGTGTGTGTGTTTGGGTATACTACCTACCTATCTCTCTCTCTCTCTCTCTCTCTATCTCTCTCTCTCTATCTCTATCTCTATCTCTATCTCTCTCTATCTCTATCTCTCTCTATCTCTATCTCTATCTCTATCTCTATCTCTATCTCTATCTCTATCTCTATCTCTATCTCTATCTCTATCTCACTATATAATAGCTTGTAAAATAGTGCAAAAGGAGTAGCTTCTCCCTTGAGCCTGATGAAGAAGAGACAACTTTAAATTATTCTTAGCCATCTTTCTTTCCCATACTTCCTCTAAGAAGCTCAGAGTAGTGTCTCTAAGGCAGTGTTTCTCAACCTTGGCAGCTTGAAATCCACACTAGAGAAACACTGCTCTAAGGTTTCTTCTCATTTTTCACTCTTTCCTGAACCCAAAGCTGAGTGCGGGTTGTGTGTGGTTCAAGGACACTTATGGAGAACTTCTAGTTCCCAGGGAGGACAGCTGAGAGACAGTAAAAGGCCAGGAGGGGAGAGAGACAGGCTGACAAGGATGGGACTTTGGAAGAGTATTGTGGGCAGCTTGATCCCACTTATGTCCTGAACAGGCTGAAAAACTATACCAGCCTCAGGATGGCATTCTTAACTCCCTTGAAAAGAATTTGGCCCAAAACTGCCTCTTCTTCTTTGCAGTTCTTGTCATTGTGGCTCAGCAGATATCTGCATTGCAATGGCACCTTAGCTACGGACACCCACCCCCAACCTCCATCCTGTGTTCAGGATTGCTCTGCCAAGGAGCAAGAGGGTATCTGATCCCTTCTACAAGATTGAATGACCCTTTTATTCTAAGTGAACATTCTGCCCAATGTAAGTGGCTTCCAATATTTGAATAATATCTGGACACTTTTGAATAGTTATTTATTTATTTATTTATTTAATTTATATTACCGCCCATCCCCCCTATCGGGGACCCTGGGCAGTTCACAATAAAACATAGTTAAAATATAAATATAAAATTACAATATAATAAATAATATAAAATCCAAGTATAAAAGATGTTAAAAATGGTAATACTGGGAGGCTTCATGGGACCAGCCATCCCCAAGAGGAACTGTTGGCATTTCCCTCCCAGGCAAGGCGGCAGAACCAGGTCTTTAAGCCTTTCCGAAAGTTGTATGTATGTGCTTGGCTGCTTCTCTGAATCATTAATCAGGGCTACATTTTAATTACGGGTTGGCAACCACTACACAGACAAGGATGGCAATGTGCCTGATTCATAATTTCCACTTATCTGGAGATCCTGGCCAGGTGCAGAAATTTTATAGTTCTCCAAAACCAGGTTGAACTTTGATTCTGGACTATGAATTTGAAATTAATTTTAACATCCAACCTCAGCATTTGGAGTTCTTTTCTTTTCCTTCTTTCCTTCCTTGCTTTACATTGGCTGTTTCCTATGGAAACAGTCCTTTTGGCTTGTGGCCTGTCAGGGGTCAAATGCTGGAGCGCACCTCAAAGATGCCAGCAAGAATTGCCTCTTTTTCTCTGGAGGAAGAGAGACTGTGGACCTGCATTGGGTTTTGTTTGGGTATTAAAAAGATCCTTTGCTATTTGATTCAAATATCTCTCTTTCTATCGCTGGTTCCAACTACAGAGTTCTTGTTCCTTTTGAATCTTTGCAACATTTAGTTTGAATAGGAGTCCCCATAGGAGTCACTTGGGTTGAGTTTATATTACTACTGGCAAGGCTTTATATGCAATTTGTAAAAATATCCCGGAGATCTATGAACTAAGGCAGTGTTTCTTAAAGTGTGGTCCTAGGACACCTGGGGTTCCCCCAAGACCCTCTCAGGGTCCGTGAAATCAAAATTATTTGCCAGCCTATGTTGAAAAATAATATATGGTTAGCCCCATAATACCCTCCTTTTTAAAGATCTTCCCATCCTCTGGATTCTTATCTCATCTATTTATTATTATACTGTATTTTTAAGTGTATAGTTTTTTTAATATTAATTTTAATGTTGTAAACCGCCCAGAGTCTACTGTCGTGGAGATGGGCGGTGATAAATTCGGATAATAAATAAATAAATATAATATAATATTAACATCCCATCAAACAATCGTGAGAAGTGGTAGTGGCAATGAATGTGAAAAAAATTAATTTTTAATATGGTAAATATTGATAAATATAATCCATACAAACACAAGCTCTTTTGGGGTCCTCCATAATTTTTAAAAGTGGGAAGGGGTCCTGAGAGAAAAAAGTTTAAGAAACACTGAGCTAATGTAACATGTGATGAAGGCCTACACACAAGATCAGTTTTTGGAGACTCTTCTGTATATGCCATCTAAAAACAGTAAAACCTCTTCTGTAGTTCCTCCCTAACTATTGAGAATAGGTTCATGCAAGTAGTTATAATTTTTTACCGTGTCTGGCCTTTTCTGGTAAATTTCAACAAATTCACTTTCTTCTCTTTTTAACAGAGATTGTTTTCTCCTGCTCTTAATTTTGCTCATTGAGGTTTCAAATCTGTAAATTGTAGACTGCACTGTGTACCTTTTCTGAGCCACTCAGAAATGATTAAATACAGAAACCCAGTGGTAGCCACATATGATTATTTACACCAGCATCTGAAAAGGATCATTTTATGAAACATCAGCAAAATTATAACATTTGCAACCTACTGCATATATGCTTAATGAAACTTCTACAATTGTCCCATTTCCATCGTTTGGCTCATTTCCAGTCAATGCATCAGATTTCATATCATCACTTTGGCTGGGTTCACACATCAGGCCACAATGGTTTTTTGTTTGGGCTAGTATGCTGGGTGAATTAAGCTGATCATGTTTTATTCAATACTAGGATTAGCATGGTCATGAACCCAATTTACATTTTCTGCTCTGCCTTGCTGCAAGATAACTACTGTACATTTCGGTATATTACTTCTAATGAAAAGGAAGCAACCAGCGAGTCTCTGCTGAGTGTTGACTTGGAGCATGGAAATCTGAATATGTACTCTATGCCCCTGGAACCAAAAAACAGAAATACTATAGAACTCCAGATTGGCAGGAGGATTATATGGGCTCTATCACATACCTGGGACCCCAGGCCAGGGCTCAAAACCAAGTTTTTGGGGCCTTGAAAAAGACCAGCAGGGTTAGGGTTAAGCTGATCTCAGGTGGAGTGATGTTCCATAGGCTGGGTGCTCCAGCAGAAAAGGCCCTCCTTAGCCAACAGCACCCGGCGCATGCTCCTCCTGCCAGACCAGGTAGGACAGGTAGAAACAATTGGAGAAAGAATGGAGGATAACTGCTGTTATCCATATTACTTCCAGGTCTAACTGTGATAGTTTGCAGTCAAGTAGTTGTGTGCATGTCATTACAAGTTGGAAGTAAGGATGGCTCAAGCTATTTAATGTAATGGCTCTGTGCCAAAGTTGGATTTTTTGTGCATTGATAGATTTCTATTATATACATGGAAATCAGCACAAGACTGGTTTTGTACCCACGGGTGCTGTGGGTAAGATGGTTATGAGTTTCTATTAATTGTTGGAGGAACAGAAATCTGTTTTGCATGTCCTTAAGGAACTTAGCTTCATTGGGACATCATTTATTTTGTAGATAACCATTTGCTTTGTGTTACAGGAGACATTCTTCGCTTCTGCAAGTGGAATGTCATACACAATTGCATGTTGTTGTTGTTTTCCTGATACAGGAAATATTTGCCCCTTCAGTGGCATGCATTCTACGAAAAGTAGTGTGTCAGAACAGGACCCACACAAAAACATGGTTTTGCTCTATTTAAATTTTCTTTTCCAGTCCAGTATTTAAGCATTTCCACCTACCTGTCATATTCAAAGTTAGGTCTTTGGGGATGGCACCCCCAATTTTGGAAGGCCACCTCTACCCTGGGACCTCTGGCTGTGCATCACTGACCTAAAGGATGTTATATGACGAAGTACTAGGTTAACATGGGAGTTGAAGAACTAGAATGGTCCGTCTCCATTTCCTGATTGTTTAAGGGGGCCAAGTACTGGGTTTATGTCAAAACCAAGAAGGTTTTAGTTATCCGTATCTGATCAAGTATCTCTTGTTGATGCGAATTGGATTGCAGGAGCACAATATACACGGAGGCTTGCACAGGACGTACATGAGAGATATGATTCATAAAGGAAGACTAGACCTAGCTATAGAATTACCAGAGGGCTTCTTTTGAAACAGTGAAATGTTACCCAGCAATGGAAGGCACAGAAACGTTACAGATGTTATCCAATGCCAAGTCTTGCAAAAAAAATTCTGCTGCTTAGAGTAGGATATCAAAGGGTACCCTGACTTTTCCTAGATATCTTTTGGCCAATATATTGCATGCACCAATACCCACTTGATCAGTGCTTATAAATTCCAGGTGTTAATCCCAATCAATTTCAAGGTAAAATGTTAATTGACAGGAATCCCAGACCTAGCATTTCGAATGAGTCAAGTGTGAATCAAGCCATGCCTAAGAATCAGACACCAAAGATACAGAAGATACAAAATAAATGTCACTAGATCATAGAATGGGTGTAAAACATTTGAGGTATTTACCTATGACTGCTTTATACTTCAAGACTTCAAGACTATTTCCTACTCAACCCATAGATAATTTAACTGAACTGGCCTACTCATTTCTTTCAGTGATTTATAGATTAAGTGATTTGCAAACGTTTGACTTTACATTTGCAGTCAATGTACTAACTCACACATACTGTATATACAGTACAGTACATGCCCCAAATGCCTACTTACCAAAATGGATAGTTTTGCAAACTGCAGGAATAATTACTAATATGAAAGAGAGTATTGTAATTAACCCAAATTAACAGATGTGGAACATCTGTTAAATTATTTTGGAAATGAACACTGGGTGTACATGTAAGGAACAATCAGCATTGGCTGAACACCAATCTTAAGGTATTAATCATATCACAAAATAGACCCAGAGAACATCAGCATCCTGGCATGACGTAACAGGTATTAACCCAAAATGATGAAAGAGGCAAAAGAAATGGCAATAATTTAAATAAGTAGAAAAATTATCAGTTGCCATTTATATGATGGTCATAGCATTTCTCTTCACTGAACATGGGGCATATAGGGGGATGTGACATCTTTTGCCGTATTCATTTTCAGATCTGCTCTGAAGAAGTTAAGGCCATGGCAAGCCAAACCTCAGAACATACCTATATTCTTATTCAGGGCTTCACCATCTAGAAGTCATTGTACCAATACTTTGTTGTTATTCTTGGAAAATATAACTACAAAATATTGGCACGATGACTTCTAGGTGATGCTTGGAATGAATGAAATGAAAAACCAAGATACAAAAGGAACTCTGCCCTTCTAAGTAAAAAAATAAATGAGATCTTCCTTTCCCAGTACCACAAATTTTCTTGAGTGACCAACTGAATTTTTATTTCAGCAACGAACTGGAAATCAAGGTGTGAATGCAAAGAAATTCCCAAATTAAATGCCAGGAGATACAGACACAGATACATAAATGGCTGCTAAAGCTTTAATCCTGTATTCAGTTACTTTGAAGCAAATTTCCTTAAAATACATAGGGTTTTCCTTGGAAACAAAGAGGTGGGAGAAAAGGCTGCAACACTCACTCCCTACTTGCCCTTAGCATGCAGGAACTGGAACTGTTTTTCCAAGCGGTGGGCCCGGCATTGCTCATTTTTTAGGAAGATCTCTGGAGATTACAGGGAATGCTTTGGACGATGGGAACTTGGGGTTTTGCCCAGTCCAGAGCTCTTCCTATAATCTCCAGAGATTTGTCTTTCTTCAAAAATCAGTCAGGCCTTCTGCTTGGGAAAACAGTTCCAGTTCCTGCATGCTAAGGACAAATAGGGAGCGAGTGCATTCCCACCCCTTGAATATTCAGCTGCTCAGACTTTCACGTTGGTTGGAACACAAGACGTCCCTGAACACATCACTGCACATGCTTTCTTACACATATTGCTAAACAACAATATATTTTTCAAGTTTACTGTAGGTTCTAAACCAGCTGTTTTGCACAATTTGCCACCTGGAGAAGGCTGGTCCACCAGACTTTATGAAAGAAGTGGCTCTGCCTGATTTGCTTTGTGGGATGTTGCTGGCTTTTGGGGTTCCAGGCGCAGATTAATTCAAACAACGTGTTTTAAGGCTAACAATATCTTTATTGGTAGCATAAGGCAATAATGGATGTATAGTGCATTATTGCAAAAAGGAAAAAACAAAGCATACGCAGAGTTCCATCAGATGTGAGGAAAAGACTTTATGAAAGAAGTGGCTCTGCCTGATTTGCTTAGGGACTAGCTCCTAATGGGGTAACACTCCAAACCAGTGTTTCTCAACCTTGGCAACTTTAAGATATGTGGACTTCAACAGCCAGCTTGCTGGCTGGGGAATTCTGGGAGTTGAAGTCCACATATCTTAAAGTTGCCGAGGTTGAGAAACACTACTCCAAACCATCCTGTGTCTCTCTTTCCCATTTTTAGTGCCTGTCTTTCATGGCTCACTTAATGCATATCCATTAGAGGGAGGGGCTCTTGCCAAGTAAGAAACCCTAAGTGACATCAATCCTGAGCATGGCAAATTATACAAAGTGAAGCTGCATGTGCTATAGCAATAATCACATCCTTTTTTTTCCTCCAGGAAGATGAAGAATGCATTACAAAAGAATCTGGATGAGGACTGTGTGTGTGATGGGGAGCCTAACCGAACTAATGAAACATGTGTGCTCATGCATCATCAGCATCACGGTTAATTTTGATAAGCACTAAAATTTTAGGCTGCCTTGGGAGGTCCCCAGTGTTTGCCACTTAGAATGCAGGGAGAATACAAAAGGGTTCATTAAGGCAGATATAGGATGTGGGGACTGGGAAAGGTCTAAGAAAGCCCACCAAAAATTAATGTACTATTTACAGGACTGATTAGACTCACTACTAATCAAAACCAATGAGAAGTGAAGAAATACTTTTTTTCACCAAATCTATATTCACACAATGTTCTTAGTTACTCACATGTACAGTACAGTTCTGGTGAAAAAAAAACTTCCTTTTGCATTAGAGAAAAAGGGACGCTGACTCTTGGAAAATATATCTCCAAATTCGCAAAGGACTCTTTTCTAATGACATTGTTCCAGAACTTTAAGAAATCCAGCATTCACTTTTTTAAAATTCAAACTGGGGTTATAACAAAGAATATAATTTCCCCACTTCTAATCTGGCCGTGAATCAAGACATCATCGATATCTTCCTGGAATAAGCAGTATATTTGGAGATTTTTTGTTCTATAGGTTTGCTTTTTTCTCAAAAGATGTACTATCTGCATGCTTCAGAGCATCCCCTTTCTACTGTGTTTTATTCATCTTGAAATATGATCTTGTTATGCTTTTGATCCAAGAAAAGCCGCTTAAACAATGTTTTAACCTTCAAGTACCATATCATGATTCAAAAGGACAACATGTAGAATATGTTGGCCTCCATCTCCAGAAGGGAATATTTAGGTAGCTAAAAGAGGGGAAGTGCATTCAGACTTGCAAAACTGATGTCAGCCCTTCAATGTAGACCAGTCTAAGACACCAGAGTTATGAATCCTAATACTACTTTATTATAAGGTTACAGTAACAGAATCTTGCAAGTCTTAATGCACTTCCCCCTCCCTCCCTTTATCTTCATGAGAACTAGGGAGGGTCATGTCTGAGTCACTTTCTCAAGTTACAGTTCTGCTCTGGGCTCAGATTTCTTTTATCTGACCGTTGCCTTGGTGGCGGCCCTTCCTCCTGTTCTTCAAGGTTATCCCTACCTCCCATTACAACTTGCCTCTATCTTCATAAGCACGATAAAGTTCTGGTTCTGTTTACAAAATCAGTATGATGTAACTTGCATCCTTGTATCAAACACATGATGCAATTATATAATTGTGTCATTTGCACAATGATATGATGCCAGTGTCATCAGTTGCCTGCCTCCCTTGCTCCCTGGTGGATGCCAAGGGAGACAATAGCAACGTGTATAAGATGATGTCATTGCACAGATGCTGCAACTTTTATGTTTACGTATATCAGACTTCATGACACTGCTAGAGCCTCTGGAGTGAGACAGTTTAGAACTTTTACTAATAAATATTATGGATGCTGCTGTTTAAAAGAGTCTTCTGCTTTCCTACCTTGTTCTCAGAATGCTTGTTCATTTCTTTTGAATTTCTCTTGGTGATGTTTTTGGACTTCCTTTGCTGTTGAAGGTGATGCTATTTTTTTCTGTTGCCGATCTTTCCATCACCCTGAAGCTTCTCTGTCTGGCTATCCCTGGCAATCTGAAAAGGTCAAGGGAAGAATTCCTTCAGGGTGTATTACGTCTCCCCTGATGAACTGAACTGAATTGATGAATTGAACAAGAAAATTCAGGGAAGCTGCAGACCGCTGGAGGAAAAAAAATGTACAATGAAAGACACAGAGACCCCTCTAAGCTATCTCATAATGAAGTACAGTTAAGTGCTTTCTACTCATAAAAATGTCACCCTAATCTCTTGTTCTTTGAAGAAATGTTTCAAACAAGTTGTATTTCATCAAACTGAATGAAGACTGGTATGAAAGTAATGCAGAACCTATCTGCCTGTCACTGGTACTGTATATACTGTAGGTGTGTGGAATAAAAAATTGAGTTCTTAGTCTTCCTGTCTTTCAGCTTAAAGCATCTTTTTCTCAACTCTTCTGTTCACTTCATCTTTTCCCTTTGGGTAAAACTCTTTGTGAGCTTCTCAGGATATTTTACATCTCCCCCTCTATGGGAGAAACTGTTTCATGCTATTCATTTAATAGTGTTGGTCCCCTGCTTCACCTGTCTGTACTGGATTAATTTCCTTATTATTGTTACTGAATATGGAGAGTTTTTAGAATCACAGGGTTCTGAATAAAGATTCTGCAGTTATGAATTAAATAGGATAAGCAATAGATGGAATAATTTTCACTCCTTGTGTTCTGGGGGTGCATCAGTTGATGTGAAAATCGAACATCCACTTGGCACAGCACTGCCAAATTAGGTTCATTAAGGAAGATTATTGCTTCAGTATTGGCTGCTATTGGAGAGCAAGCGATAGAAGGACCATTGATCTTGCTTCATGAGGCAATTCATGTATTCTCTACTAAAGCAATTTACTATGGCAACAATTAGAATATTGCCCTCAGGAGGAAACAGAGCCAAAGACATCACAAAGTCATTGAAGTCCAAAAGTTTCTGTAATAAACAGCAGCTTTTAAATGAGCTCAGAATTTGCAGATGGAGTATGTGATTGGTTTAGACACTGCACTAGATTGTGGTTTCTTTTAATCATGGTTTATTGAATAAGCCACAATGGCTGATTTATGCATCTACTAAATCACAAATCCCCCTCAAGCCCTGTTGTGCTGCCTCATCATGGCAGGGGGCGGGGGTGGAGTGTGTTTTTGGGAGAAATAAGTGAAGTACACCAGATGTCTACACCAAAAGTTAATACTCCAAGCAAGGTTACCCAAGGTCATCTCAGCTGCCCAGCTAAAGCAAGCAGGCCCCTGAGTTAGGCAACAGTGATATAGGAAGATGTTGGAGGCAAACAATCACTTTAATGGAACAACAAAGGCCTCAGAAAACAATGGTAAACCAATCTTGTATTTTATGCCAATAGACAGAGGGTTCTTGTTGTGGGGAGAATAGAGGATGGGAACATTATGTGCACTGCCCTGAACTGTACAAAATAAAGATGGGATATGATGCTGGTGATAATGATAACAACAACAACAACAACAATAATAATAATAATAACAATAATAATAATAATAAATTATTCAAGGAAGATAAACAAAGATGGAAAGAGTATACTGAAATTCTGTAGTAGAGATATTAGCATCCAAGATACCTTAGAAGATAATTTCGTATTTACAAGGACCTCTAGTACATGAAGATGAAGTTAGATCAGCCATTACCAAGTTGGAAGGCTACAGGAATTGATGGAATATCTAAAGAAATACTGTATGGCAAGCAACAGAAGAAGAATCTGTACAAGTTCTAACCAAACTATGCCAGCAAATTTTGAGAATGGCACAGTGGCCAACAGGTCGGATGAGGTAAGTCTACATACCAAGGCATCTAAATATCTTCTCCAAGACCTTTGTGGCTGCTTTCTCAAGTGCTAGTCTGCAGCATATTTTTGACTGCTTGTTCCTTTACTATTGATGGTTGATCCTAAAAGTCAGAAGCTATCTACCATTTCAATTTCTTCATTGTCAGTTCTAAGGCTGGTTGTTGTAACTGATGTCATTAGTTTGGTCTTCTTCATATTTAATTTTAGTCCCATTTTTTCACTGTGCTCTTTGACTTTTATTACTAGAGCTTGAGATCCTTTGCATTTTCGGCTAACAGAGCAGTGTCATCAGTGTAGCCCATGTTATTGATGTTTCTTCCTCCAATTTTAAAACCATGCCCATATTTTTCCAATCCATCTTCCCATAGTATATATTCAGCATATCAGTTGAATAGATAAGAGGAGAGTATACAACCTTGTTTCATGACTTTGCCAACTTGAAGCCAGTGTTTTTCACCAGGTTCTGTCCATACTGTGGCTTTCTGACCTATATATAGGTTTCACATGAGGACAATGAGATGTTCTGGAATTCCCATTTCTCTAAGTGCATTCTACAGCTTGACATGATCGAAACAATTGAAGGTCTTTCTATAATCAATGAAGCACATGCTGAATTCTTTTTGATAATTCTTTTCTCAATTATCCACTGTGTATCAGCTGTCTTGTGTTCCTTAGATTTTTCTAAAGTCAGCTGGAACATCTGGCATCTTCTTATCCGTGTAGGGCTCTAATCTGCATTGAATGATTCTATTATTTTGCTAGCATGTGAAATTAAGGATATTTTACAACAGTTTGCACACTCTGGTAAGTCTACCTTTTTTGGTATTGGAATGTAGATTGACCTCTTCCAATCTGTTGGGCACTGTTCCATATGACTTTAGTTGTAGCCTTCTGACTTGGTAATGGCTGATCTAACTTCATCATCTAATACTTGAGGTTCTGGTAAGTAAGGAATATCTTCTAAGATATCTTGGATGTTGACATCTTTACCGTACAGTATACTCCTTCAGTATACTGTAGAGTAAAGGAGCATTTCAGTATACAGTACTCCTTCCATCTTTGTTTGATTTCCTTTGAATCAGTCACTATCTGTCCATTGGAGTCCTTTAACATACCAATTCTAGGTTGGAACCTCCTTCTGAGTTCAGAGATCTTGTGGAAGACTTTCCTTGTTTTTCCATGTCTGTTTCCATCTTCTGTTTCCTTGTTTTTCCATGTCTGTTATTATTTCCTTAATAACTTCTTTAAGTTCATTCCATAATTCCTCTGGTTTTCTATCAATGAGATTCAGGACTTCAAAGCGATTCCTGATGTTCTCCTTGAAAATGGTCTGTATATGCTCAAGATCATATCATGGAAACTGACTGGCTTTCTTCTTTTTTAGCTTAACTTGGAACTTGCACAAGGGCAGTTCATAATGTGTTCCACAGTCAGCACCTGGCCATGTCTTTGATGCTATAACTGAGCTTCTCTGCCTCCTTTTAGCAGTAATATATCAATTTGATTTCTATGTAGTCCATCTGGTTATTTCCATGTATAGAAGCATCCTTTTGGTTGTTTGAACACTGTTTGAAGACAGTGTTAGCTATGAAAAAATCATTGGAATGGCAGAAATTAGTAAATTGTTCTCCTGCTTCATTCTGGCTTCCTAAGCCATATAATCCAACTAGATTTTCCTCTTTAATATTTCTAACTTTGACATTTTAGTCTTCAATCACAAGCAGCGTATCTTGCTTCTGTGTTCTGTTGATTTCAAATTGATCTTGATTATAAAACTCATCAACCTCCTCTTCTTCTGCATTGGTAGTTGGAGCATAAACTTGGATGACCATCATATTAAAGGGTTGTCCACAAAGACTAATTGGTATATTATTTTCTTGGTAAAAATATAGGAGTGGTTTACCCTTGTCTTCTCCTGCACAGTATGAATTGATGCCTTTGACATTGTCACTAAAGTGATCATCTGCCTTCAGCATCTTCCTAGATCAGTGCTGCCCAATATAGGTGCCAGCTTGCTTTAGCTGGGCAGTTGGGATGACCTTCATGCCTTGGGTGACCCTTTTGCAAATATATACACTTGGCATACACTCTCAGTGCTCATCACTCATTCCTCCCAGGAATACCCCCTCCACCTGGCACAATGAGGCAACATAGCAGAACTTGAGAGGGCTAGGTCATTAATTAAAACAATATATTTTAAACCTTCAATATATGTGTTTATATGCCCGTGGCTCCACAGCTGGTCTCCAAAGGCCTTCCAGGAAAGCTAGCCATGAGAGTGGGAGGAAGGGGCATCCTCACCTCAGATTTTCTGTGCCAGCACAGCTGGGTTCCAGAAACCAAATTAGCAGTTGTAAATCTGCCTCAGAGCAGAGATAACAAAACCCAGGTCCTCTTGCTGCTAGCTAGAGTAAAACAGGACAAATAAGTCCTTTTTCAGTACCTTTGAGGATAGTTTGTACTTGTGGTCAAGCAGGCAAGCAAGGATGGAGACTGGTGAACTATCAGCCAGGTAACAAATCCAAAGGAGAAGCAAGAGACAAGGTCAGATGGAACCCAAGATCCAAAACAGGCCATGCAGGCTATTCACAGGTCAGGACAAAGGCTTTGATAAGTTGTTCTCCACACTAACCAAAGGGAGTAACCAGATAAATAAGCCATGCTGAGCCTCCATCCACCTAGTGCATTGCTGAGGATCATCAGCCTGTAGTTACAGAATCTGCTCTCCTGTTAGCACTCATGTGCCTTCAAGTTAGCCGCTCAGATCAGCTTTCTGGTTTGGATCTTCATTATGTCCCTCTGTCTAGGAATAAGTTGCTGAACTACTAAGTCTGAGTTACTGTCAGTGGATGCAGACAAAGGTCCTGTGAACTTGCCTGGTCTGTCAAAATCAGAGTAGGGTCACTGACTCCAGTACTGCTGGAATCTCTAGCCACAAGAATGCTGTCACTTTATGCTCCTGCTCTGCTTGTTCCCCATCCTCCTCATCTGAAGAGATGTCCCCTAGCAGGATTGTAGCATCAGGGGGCAAACTGTTCCACAGGATGGGAGCTGCCATTGAGAATACTTCTGGCCCCCTCCTGGAAGGTGGAGAGCCTTAGGAGATGTTCTCTCACTATCTGGATTGGTCAGGTAAAGACTATTTGGGAAAGGCAGTCTTTTGGCTACCCAAGCCCTGGGCCATATGGGTCATATGGGTATTGAGTAGAGTAGAGTAGAGTAGAGTAGAGTAGAGTAGAGTAGAGTAGAGTAGAGTAGAACAGACTAGACTACATATTGCATTGTACTGTAGCTTAGTGAAATGTATGGAGGCTCCCAAAGAGGCTTTGATTGTGCCATCAATTTTCCTCACCCGTGTGAGAAAGATCCAGATAGCCTCATCCTCTAATGTTGTTTCCTCTTCTATTTTTCCTTAACTGTAAAAAATATTGTTAAGAGGGGAAAATAGCTGCAAATAACTTTTAATTAGTAAGGCTAGGAGCCCTTCAGTTGTAATGAATCTTCCTTTAAACAGGCTTCAAGAAATGGAGAGGGGCGAGAGCATGTAAGTGTTCAGAAATGAAGCAAATGAGACATTCATAGCCCAGACAACAGCCCTGCTTAACATGTCCCAATGATTTATCATTACTTTGTTGCCAAGAACATCCTTGCCTAGGTCTCTAAAATCAATGAGAACATGAATGCATCATCCTAAGTGTGCAGTTGGCTGGAAAAGGATGAAAACAAACCTTGGTATACCATGATTTCTATGCCTTGCTGCTTTGATATTTGAATGACCCAAAATGGGAACTTAAAACTACCATTTTGTTTTTTATAATCTCAAAAGAAATGCCAGGTCCTACATCTTTCTTCCCATAAAACGCCTGAAGAAGGTCATGAATACAATGGGTGGTCATTAATGAGCATTTGGTTTTGTCTATGTTTCTTTATCCATTATAAGGCAAGGGATGATCTCCCGTATTCTCTAACATCTGTATATCTTTCTGAATACCTGAATATCTTTCTCCATTCCATGCTTAACTATTTACATCTCTATCATATTCCTCATTGCTTGCTTGCCTTTCTCCAAGCTGAATATAGTTCCAACTCTAACTGCCTTTTTTGCATCTTTTCCTCTGCCATATCCTTTCTGAGGTACGGTGATTTAAACTGTAGTTAGCATTCCAAATACGATCACATTATATCATTGTATATGGAAATTACAGTGTTTGCCAACTCATTTGTAATTGCTACCTAACATAAAATTTGCAGTTTACATAATTGTTCATTCATTGCACTAAGCCAATATTCTCATGAAATGGCTTGTAGAACAAGTCTTAATAGCTTGATCTGCACATAACACTAAGCCATATCAGATGGGGATCACAGATCATGCTAAGTCAAAAGCAAGCATGGCGTGTTATGATTTAGTGTTATATGTAAATCAGGCCACTGAGTTGATATTTCCAGTGAACCCGACTAGGATCTCTGTTGGTCAGTCATTGACAGCTCAGATCCCTTCCAAATTTATGATCTATCTATCTATCTATCTATCTATCTATCTATCTATCTATCTATCTATCATTTAAATTTATATCACCACCCATCTCCCCCAACGGGGAACTCTATATATAAGACTCATAGATTTATTTATCTATGCTTTGTTATCCCCATATGTATCTCCAGTTCACATCACTGAAATATATTTACCATTCTACTGCTTATTCCTCAGTTTGAGGAGAAATTATCTTGGAACTCTGCAGTCTTTTTATTTTGTTTTGTTTTTAAATTCCATGAATAATTGGTGTCAACCACAAACTTGGAATGAGGAGTAATTCCAGATCGCTGAATCACAGAATGCTTGGAAATTACCTTGGACATCATGTAGCCCAACTCCCTGCCCAGTGCAGAAATCGACTGCTACTTCGTCCTAGACAGATGGCCATCCAGCCCCTGTTTGAACACCTCCAGTGTAGGCACCTGAGGCAGCCGGTTCCATTGTTGAAAAGCAATTACTATTGGAAACTCTCCATAATATCCAACTAAAGGCTATTTCTTTGTAATTTAAATCAATTTTTTGTCCTGTCTTCTGGAACATCGCTGAACAATTCTGCCTTGTCTTCCACATGATAGACCTTCACATATGGCTATCATGTCTGCCCACATCTATATCCATCTCTTCCAATGTTCTTCATAATTTTTTCCTTCCAACCCCTTCTCATCTTGGTTGCTCTAGTCAGGACACATTTCACTTTGTCAGTGTTTTTTGTAAAATGTAATGCCCAGAACTGGACCCAATATTCTAAATGCTGTCTAACCAACAAAGAACAGAGAGGAACAATGTCTTCTCTTGATCTTGAACCTATACTTCTGTTGATGCAGCATAGAATTGCCTTTGCATTAATTAATTAATTAATTAATGTTCTATTCCTTAAGCAGTCCTTTCTCCCAAAAAACTCTTTCCAATTTTGCCATGACTGCTAACTTTGTTCATCATCATCATTGGCGATCACTCGTAGCCGAGTAAGATTGTCTTCCAAAGGTAAAATTTTAACAGTGGATCCGTAAGTGGTTATAAAAGCCAATTCTGGATCCGCACAACCTCCCACAATGAGGGCATAGGTTTCCGGGTGGGAGACGGTCATGATGAGGGTTTGCCTGAAGTGCCTTCCTTTTAGCTCTTTTCTCCCTTTCGCCCTGTACTCGTGCTTCTTGGGAGTAAAGTAGCTGCTTTGGAAGACGATGGTCAGGCATTTGAACAACATGACTGGTCCAGCGAAGTTGGTGTTGGATGATCATTGTTTCAATGCTGGTGGTTTTCGCTTCTTCTAATACGCTAACATTAGTCCGCCTATCTTCCCAAGTAATTTGCAGAATTTTTCGGAGGCAGCGTTGATGGAATCTTTCAAGAAGTTGGAGGTGGCGTTTGTAGAGGGTCCATGTTTCACAGGCGTACAGAAGGGTTGGTCGTACAATGGCTTTGTAAACAAGCATTTTTGTCTCCCTGCGAATGTCCCGATCCTCAAACACTCTACGCTTCATTCGGGAGAAAGCTACACTCGCAGAGCTCAGGCAATGCTGAATTTCAGCATTGATGTCAGCTTTTGTAGATAGATGGCTGCCGAGATAAGAAAAGTGGTCGACATTTTCTAGTGACACACCTTTAAGCTGGATTGATGGTGCTGCGGAGGGATTGGTTCGAACTTGCTGGTAAAGCACTTTGGTTTTTTTAATGTTAATCGGGAGGCCGAGCTTTTCATATGCTTCTGCAAAGATGTTTAGGATAGTTTGAAGATCTTCCTCGGAGTGTGCACAGACTACGTTATCATCAGCATATTGAATTTCTATAACAGAAGTTGTAATTACCTTATTTTTTGCTTTCAGCCTACTAAGATTAAAAAGCTTTCCATCTGTTCGATATATAATTTCTACACCAGTAGGAAGTTTCTCTTCAACAAGGTGTATAATCATAGCGATGAAGATAGCAAATAAGGTTGGAGCAATAACATATCCCTGTTTAACGCCGGATTCCACTTTAAATGGATCGCTTTGAGAGCCATTGTTATTCAGGATTGTTGCCATCATGTCGTCATGGAGTAGCCGCAAGATGTTCACAAATTTATCAGGGCATCCGATTTTCAGAAGGATGGTCCAGAGAGCAGTACGATTTACAGTATCAAAAGCTTTAGTCAGATCAATAAACGCCATGTACAGAGGGCGGTTTTGCTCCTTGCATTTTTCTTGAAGCTGTCGTGCAGTGAAGATCATATCCACTGTTCCCCTGGAAGGGCGGAAGCCATTTTGCATTTCAGGGAGGATGTCTTCTGATACAGATAGGAGATGGTTTGCGATGATCTTTGCCAGGATTTTGCCTGCTGTGGCTAGAAGGGAGATGCCTCAATAGTTTCCACAGACCCTTTGGTGAAGGACTGTCAGAAAGATTTTTCCACATGCTTTTTGATGTCTCCAAAGTATTCTGAAAGACTAGTAAGACAGAGCTTGCTTACTCTTGTGGAAGTCAGGTTAACTTCTTCAGCAAGACCCGCCCTTTGATGTGCCTGAGAATCTTAACTTTGGTAATACTTTCTACCGATTTACCTAGACCAGCTGACTAGCCCATAATTTCCAGGGGAACATATAAAAATCCTTTAGATAGTTTTGGGCTAGGAAGATTCAGGGTGACCCAAGCAAAGCACTCTCTACTTATAAAATTACTGAATAGAAGATACTCTGTTCGGAAGTAGATGCCTCTAATGAGCTCCCAGTGGGCTGAATAATGGATAGGAACACTGAACACTATTATATCCACCTAAGTCAGTCCTGATTTCTTTTTCTTCACAGGTCTGAATAAGTAATTGAAAACAATATCCCAAGTACCTTAAATATTGACATGACAATACAAGGAGGCAGAGAACATACTGAGTATAGTCAGAAAAAGATACCTCAACTCCTTACAGTATGCTCTCCATGGATTTGCCCGTGTCATTTTTCTGGACAATAGTATGGAATTGGCTTGCCAATGTCTTCCTTCAGGATATATTTCTTTAACATGCCAGCCTATCCTGCAACTGTGGGAATCTCCTGATGGCCACCCACCCAAGTGCTAGCCAGGCCTGATCCAGCTTGGCTCCAGCCAAGGCCAACTAGGGATCGCCATCTAGTTAGGAATTTAAGTATAAAACATAGACCCCAAATGGAGAGAGATGAAGCTCTGTGTGGACTGGGGGGGGGGGGGGAGAAGGTTTAGAAAAAGCTGCCTTTTTTTTAAACACTGTATTTCTTTTTCTGCATAAAATTCTCCCATTAAAGTACTGTAAGGACAGGATATACAAATGCTCAATTATCATACCAGAGAAAGCTTCAGTCTGGATCTGACTTTAGCGGTTGGTTTTTCTACTTTCATCTGTGGAAAATCAAGCAAAGCCTTTATTTTCCCTAGAATTTGGAAGATATTTGGTAACCAGATTCAATTTGGGTATGTGAAGCCAATCCTCTGATACCGTATATTGAGCTTCCCTTGTTTCAGGTTTGGCGTCCTGTCAACAGTGATAAAGGGGGTATTTGTACATTTCTATCCTGTTGCTTTGAGTCTCAGCTGGCTCCAGGAAGTGAACTGAAAGCACTTGAATGTAACCTTCTAAACTCTTCACTTTTTAATGTATACAACTTCATTTCCATGCCAAAGCCAACACTTTTTAAAATGAAGGATAGGAGGCCGTGGTGATTGTATTATGAAATGAGTATGAAGAAAGCCGTATTATGAAGCAAAGAACTCAGAGTGTGACAAGTGCCTTCATCTCACTAGAAAGCCATGTGAATTCACCCACAAACATGATCTGGGGTTTTGCATAATTCAGACACCTTTAAATATTCTGCTAGATATTCCAGCTTCCTTAGCTTACTACAGCATATTTCCAGGTAGATATATTGCTGATTAGCTTTTTTTTTTTTTTTTTTTTGCCAGCCTCTATTAAGCTATACAACTACCTGCAAATATGCGGTGGTATCCTGGAGAGCAGGAATATATTGCAGAATATTTAAAAGTACTGTATCTCAAATACTTGCCACTATACAGATCAGTAAGGATACTGAAGAGAATTAACGCTATGTTTTCTCTAAAGACTACATCTGTAGCACTTTTCCAAAGAAGAGCGTATAAAGGAAAGTGAAGTGATGGGGGTTTTGCCTTACATTACTGCATCCTTATCATCAGTATGACATTGTATAGCCATTTCAATGTGCTTTCAAGTTGGAGTCTCTGGGAGATCTACCAAGTCTGTGTTAGAAAAATCTGAATCCAGAGTTGTATCAGTTAGTTGTATTAGCAGTAGCTAATGAAGAGTGGTGAAAATGAAGTTTAATGTACCACTAATATGGTATAACGTATAAGGTATAAAATAAATCTTGGAATAATGCAAATTGGGCATGTTCCTGTAATGTTTTATTTATAGGGAGTAAGACAGTCATCCAAAATGTGTCCTCAGAAACAGCCTTGTCCTTTGCATTCAAAAATAGCCCAGTTGTGTGTTAATGTTGGGTAGGACTTAATTCTCTTTGCCTGGCATAATTATTTTTTCCTCCATTTGCTCCTTTAGATGACTCATTTTGACTTCTCGACCTTCTGTTCCCTGTCCTAGCTTCTCATAGGGAGGTCTAGCAATTAAAACATTAACTTGGGAGTGGGGTACATCATGATAATGCACATAATTATCCTTCAGTCCCAGATTAATTAGATAATATTGAGAAGAAAAAAAGTTTGAGAAATCCAAAACTCCCTGTGAATTACTACTAGTGAGTTACTACTATCACTTGTAATTGTGGTGGATTTTGGCGCTGCCACTGGTTCTCAGGGAGGAGGGAGCACATTCCAGGGAGATAAGAGGACTCACAGTCCGGAAACTGTTGCTGGGAAAGTAAAGAGGTTCAGGGTCCCTCCGCCCTAGAGTCTCCCAGGTCAGGGGTCGGCAAACTTTTTTATGCCAGGAGCCATTTTGACATTTATAAAATTTATAATATCACTCGAGGGCCAGGGAGCGGGGTTTGAGGGTGGGAGCCAATCGCATGGAAGGGGGTGGGGTTTGCGGGCAGGGGCCAATCGCGTGGAAGGGGGCGGGGTTTGCGGGTGGGGGCCAATCACGTGGAGGGGGGCAGGGTTTGCGGGCGGGAGCCAATGATGTGCACTGGGGGGCCGCCACGCCTGCCGCCATGCCTGGTTTACTCAATCAGCCCGGCTGGCTGAATTTGCTCAACGCACCAGGTCTAGGGTGGCACCCCCAGAACGGGGGCTCGGACTCCGGAGGGCTCAGTAAGAGCCAAGCTGCCGGGGGGCTCCCGGAGGGAGGGGGCGCAGCCAGCAGCACCTGCCCCGGGCAAGGGCCGCCAGGTTCTCTCACGGGGCGACCTCTGCCATCTTTCCCCCAGTGACGTCTTTCCCCTCTTCCCGGCAATAGGAAGAAAAACGAGGGTGGGCGCCCCATCCCCCGCCAACCTTTACCTTGAAGAGCTCGGGCGTAACCGTGGCCAGGGCGCCCCCGTCACTGTCTCTCTCTCAAACCCGTCCCCTCAGGCCGGCCACCCGGCGCTCAGCCGCGAACCCGCCCCGGCCACCCCACTGGGAGTGGCGGAGAAAGAGCTTCCACCCTCCGGCCGGCAGGACAGGCGCAGGAGAGTGGAAGGCACCGGCAAGCCAGAGGCCCGCGGCTTCGTCCCCGGTCTCCCCGGTCTTCGGAGAAGCCCGAGCTGAGGGGCCCCCGGCGCCCTGCTAGCATCCCATGCCGGGCGCCGGGAAGCGCCGCCGGATCACCTGCTGCGCGGAGAGGAGGAACTGCGGCCGCCCGCCAGGGCCCGCCAAGCATCCCCGCTGCTTCTCTCCCGGCCGGCGGCGGCCTCGCTCTCGCCCTCCAAGCCGGAGCTGCTGTAGTCAACCATGGCCGGAAGCAGGAGAGGCGACCGCCAGCTTTCCCCGAGAGCCACACTCAAGGGGCCAAAGAGCCGCATGTGGCTCGCGAGCCACAGTTTCCGACCCTTGTCCCAGGTTATTTGTGCTTAGGTTAGTTAGAGTAGCTTTAGTCTGGCAAGGTTCTGTCTGTATGGTGAGAGCAATAAAGAACTGGCGTTTGAATGCACTGACTCATCGTTGTTCTTGGGCTGGCCTTGACAGTAATCTAGTGGATGCTTGTCCTAAAACAAGCTATACCAAGGGTCGGAAATGGCGGCTCGCGAGCCAAATGCGGCTCTTTGGCCCCTTGAGTGTGGCTCTTCCGCAGGCAGGCGTGGCGGGCGTGGCGTGGCAGTGAGTGTGGCGGGGCAGGCGCGGCAGCGGGCATGGTGTGCGTTGCTGTGGGCATACCCCTGGCAACCTGGCAGCCGTTTCCGGCAGCCATCTTGACAACGGGCAGGGCTTTCCAAACTGTGTGTCGCGTGACAAGCCGGAAGCGCTGAAGGGAGTGGAAATTCTCCGCACCAATCAGCTGTGCGTCGGGAAGCCCGGCAGCCTGCACGCACGATTTTTGCCTCCCTGCCGGAACCGAGGGCATTTTCGGGGTCCCCGGACCCTGCCCTTTCGAAGGGGCAGTGGCAGCAGCAGCAGCAGTGCTGCCCCTTCGAAAGGGCAGGCTCCGGGGACCCCGAAAATGCCCTCAGTTTAGGCAGGGAGGCTGCACGCAAGCTGCCTCAGCTGTTCTGCGGGGAGAATTTCCACCCCAGGGCAGCGTGTGCATGTGGGGAGGAGGTTTCTGCCTCCCTGCCGGAACCGAGGGCATTTTCGGGGTCCCCGGAGCCTGCCCTTTCGAAGGGGCAGCGGCAGCAGCAGCAGCAGTGCTGCCCCTTCGAAAGGGCAGGCTCCGGGGACCCCGAAAATGCCCTCAGTTTAGGCAGGGAGGCTGCATGCAAGCTGCCTCAGCTGTTCTGCAGGGAGAATTTCCACCCCAGGGCAGCGTGTGCATGTGGGGAGGGGAGGTTTCTGCCTCCCTGCCAGAACCGAGGGCATTTTCGGGGTCCCCGGAGCCTGCCCTTTCGAAGGGGCAGCGGCAGCAGCAGCAGCAGTGCTGCCCCTTCGAAAGGGCAGGCTCCGGGGACCCCGAAAATGCCCTCGGTTCCGGCAGGGAGGCAGAAACCTCCCCTCCCCACATGCACACGCTGCCCTGGGGTGGAAATTCTCCCCACAGAACAGCTCAGGCAGCTTGCGCGCAGCCTCCCTGCCTAAACTGAGGGCATTTTCGGGGTCCCCGGAGCCTGCCCTTTCGAAGGGGCAGCCGTTGCCGCCGCAGCGACAACCTGGAAGCACCGCCGCCGAAGCAGTCGAGCCTCTCTTTCCCTTCTTCTTCCAAACCTCCCCCGCCCCCTTCCACACGATTGGCTCCTGCCCGCAAAACCCGCCCCCTTCCACGCGATTGGCCCCCGCCCACAAACTCCGCCCCCTTCCACGCGATTGGCCCCCGCCCGCAAACCCTGCCCCCTGGCTCTCGAGCACTTCAAAATGTGCACAAGCATGTCAAAATGGCTCCCGGCAAAAAAAGTTTGCCGACCCCTGAGCTATACCAATAAATTAAATGATCTTACATTTTCTACAAAAGGAAGGTAAAATAATGGAGGTGAGTATATGCCTGTCATAGGGCTGCATATTCTACAGCCAAGACCATTATAGCCCCAAGTGTTTGATTATCATTTGAAATGCGTGCCGGTCCACTCGATGACTTGACATAAATGACATTGGACACAACAGCATGTGTGGTCCTGGCAACAGGCTAATAGCAATTCTGAAAGATTTTCTATAGCCTAGTCCACTGCCCACATCTGGAGGTTTACTGGTTGTCTCCTCTCCAAGGAGCAACCAAGTCTGGTGCTGCTTAACTTCTCCTCCAGACAAGATCGCCACCTGCTAGACCAGGGCTTTCCAAAGTTTTCCTGTGGCGACACACCAACCGCTGTTGGTGTGTCGCCACGGGAAAACCCGGAAGTGCCGCTTTCGGTTTTTGCGTGCCGCCGTTGGTGTGTCGCTGCGGGAAAACCCGGAAGCGCTGATGATGATCAGCGCTTCCGGGTTGTGTGGCGACACACCAGACTGTGTGTGGCGACACACTTTTGTGTCGCCACACACAGTTTGGAAAGCTCTGTGCTAGACAGAAAGGCAAGGTATACATGTAATAAATTGTTAAAAATACAAAACAGGGATTTCAGCAAATTATGCAATACCAAATTCCAAAACGAAACAAGATGTCATATTCTCCTTACATTAAGAACAACAACTAATATGATTTGTGTGAGTCCTCTCTTTTTCCTCTCTATTTCATTTTCAGAAAAAGAAAGAATTATACTGAGTTATTATCATTTGACATTCTAGCACTTCTGATGGCTGGTTAATTTGTAGAAAACTATATTTCTGGAAAAAGTCCACATTCAGAGAAATAAAACCCATTCATGCTTTGAATATTAAACCTATTTGCTCATTTTCAGAGCTTTCAGAGTTCAACACTTTTTAATTCTAGAAACTGTACATTTTTAGCCCTTTTGATTAGAAGTCTATAATTTAAAAAGAATAAAAGCACTAGTATAATACATCTGCCAGAAACATTATTTACAAGAGTCTCCCCTGGATAACAACATCACATCGGATTCTAAATCTTATATGTTGTGCTGGTAATGAAGCGTGAGAGAACTAATAGTATTTCATATCTTAAGTTTCTCACCAAATGTCAATGCTATTGGTTGAAAAATCCTTGGCTTATGCTACCCTTGTATGTGCATAAGTGTGTGCATGCATGCTTCTGGAGGGATGTGGTGTCTCATCTTTGAGGTCCCTCATCCTTGAGGTCCTCCAAGTATTCCCAATCTTCCCACCTGCATATACTCATGCACATTTCTGCTTTTACCATCCAAATATTGCTAATCGTTGCTATTCCTGTTGATTCATAATCCTTACTTTGGAAGTTTCCTTCAAAATGGTGGCTGTTTTCCTAACTGATGTGACTCAGTTTGAGGGGGGGGACATCTGTGGAATACAAGCTGGGGGCAGGCCTGCAACTAGGGTCTGTGTCACAGGGCAAACATGGATTCCACGCCCCCCCCCATGGATTCTGCTCCCCTCCGCAGGGTCAAGTCCCTCGTCCCCCATGGGGAACAGCAGCGCGGTGGGATGTGGGGGAGGAAGGGGACCTTCCCCATCCCCGGGGGCACCGGGGGTCCCGCCGGCTGGCACGGTTGGGGCAGGGGAGGGTGCCAGAGGTAGCCCCGGCATGGCCAAGAAACGCTGCCTTCCCCTTGGGAGTGCCCCCACTGGCCCACCGTGCAGCCCAGCAGCTTGGGGACTGCTCCGGGCAATGACGTCAGCCCCCCTGGAGCATTGGAGTGGCGGGACCACCCTGCACCTCCCTCCCTCCGCAGCAAGCGCCGGTGAATCAAGCTTGTGCGGTGGGTGGGAAGAGGCACCTCTGCAGAAGCGCTCAGCTCAGCTGCCGGGGCGCGCCTGTGCAGAGGCAGGCTGGGATTGGGGGCAGTGCTCGGCAGACGCGGATTGGCTGCGGCCTTGGCCAATGGCGAATGCACATGAGAGCTGCTCAGCCTCCTCGGGGCAGGGGTCGGGCCGGCCTGTCTCCATGCTGCCCCGCAGCCAATCACTGCCAGTGGGGGTGGTCCCCCGCCGTTGCATGCTGCGCCCTATCAGCAATCGTGCCAGAAAACAGTCAGTATACAAATACTATTTTGGCATTTTGGCACACACACCCAGCACAGCGCCCGGGGCACATGCCCCGCTTGCCCCCCCCCCAGTTGCAGCCCTGGCTGGGGGTACTCCTAAAGATCTGGTACTTTCCCTACACCCTATCTCCCTAAATGTCTCCTGGCCTTCATTGACATTGTTGGCAGCTCCGTACATATTCCTTGGGCGAGATATATACATACATACATACACACACACACACACACACACACACACAGTTTAATAATATGTATAAATGTTAATAATATGCAATAACATTTTCTTTGTAATATGGACGTAAGGTCACTTACTCTCAGTTTAATAAGGGGTACAGTAGCAAAACAATTTAACGTATAAGAAAATAAAACCCTAAAATATCTGTACAAACAGATGGAAGTAATAAAACATAAAATCCTAAAAGCTTTACTAGGAAAAGAAAAAGCAAGTCTATTGTCTTCAGTGGCCATTTGAAATATGAACAGCATTTTTTTTCTTAAGATATCCAAAAGACAAAGACTGAGATACCAGTAGCAGGAATCAACCCTTTCTCTTTCTAGCTCCTCTCTCTGTCTTGGCACTTGAAATCCTGTGGTAATAGTTAACTAAGCAGCAGGTGTACTGAAAAATATAATTTTCCCAGAGCACCTGACAAACATAAGTTATTTGAGAAAAATTATATTTTCCAGGTCCCCTTGGCTCATTTCTAAAAGTAATTCTACCACAAGAAGCAGAAAAGAGAAATTAGACAGAAAAAGACACTAGTCTTATTGTCTGCATAATTCAAATGGTGCACTGCTGGACTATTATAAAAAAAAATGCCAGGGAGAAGGGATGAAATAGCGCACCAGTGAATTTGTAAAAAAAAAAATGGAAAGTAGGTAGCTCAGAGAAAGAAAAACAATGTGATGTATGTATTGGGGGAGAGGGGGAAAGTTCTGCTGGCTTTATGAACCATCAATCTTCTACTTATATAAGACAAGGGTTATAACCACTGTGCTATGATAGCATCCCTGGGAACTGGAGCTCTAGAGGAGCGTAGGGACCACGCTAACCATTGACTCAGCTGGGACCTGATGAAACTGCCACGGCAAGCCTATCACAAAGTAAAGCTCCCCAGCCAAAATGGAGAGGAGCCCTCAAGGTGACATAGGGAGAAAAGAGTACTTTAAAACCACAGCATGAAAGCGTGCGCAGAAGTCACATTTGCAACGGGAGGGGGTGAATACAGAACAACACGGTCCATTCCTGCCCTCCAAAACTGGTTGCTGGGGCAACTGGGCAGGGCAGATAAACCCTCTGTCAGCTCTATTTTGCTGTGGTTTTCGATGGTTCTCAACCTCTGAATGAAGCTGTTGTGCTTTTTGACATCGAGTGTGGCCCCTTCTCTGAAACCTCAATGCTTGTTGTGCAAGCATTGCGAGGGGAGGCAAGTGGACTCTTATACACAGGTAGCATAGCTTGTGTCAGATCTCAACAGAGAATGACCGCTCTCCAGGCCTCTCCCACCCCAGGCAAACGGCCTAACCAAAGTGGAGGACAAGCCTCAGACTCCACCCTTGCCAGTAAATTATCCACCAAAAACATCTGGAGTCACGTTGAACCATTACTATCTTTGTCAAAATACATCATTTTCATTAGGCAACATTTTACACAACACCAAATTCAAATGTTCAGTGTTCAGATTCAAAACAATATTTTGAGGATCTTTGGCTGGTCCTGGACACGTTATGTATACCATACAGCTTTTTCTTCCACTTTAGGGAACACACTGTGATTGCATACGCTGAAAATCTACATTTCTAACACATGAAGAGGTTGAATTTTGTTTTTTTAAAATATATAGAATCATATATAGAATCATGGAAGGGACTCTAAGAAGTGGCTGTCAGTTTTCCATGCCGAATTTGCTGGTTTCTGATAAAACATTCTGTCTTTTGCACATATTTATCAAATATTTAGTTAAATGCACATGGCATATTTGTAAAGTCTGTGACAGTTTCATTGGAAAATGTGTGTGTGATCTTGTAAAAATGGCTCATTGCCTTAAGAACTCCAAGTATGTTGCGAGATGATAAAATGACTTAGATGGCAGATGGCAGTGTTAGAAAAATAAAACTGCAGCACAAATTCTCTGAAATGTTGTTCTACTAGCACTTGATAGAGTCCCACTGATAACAGAGGACAAATCTGCATTAAGCAAACACTTTAAACCTCTTTCAACAGAGAAAGAACTGGCTTTTTTCCTTTTCACATCAGAAAGGGCACAAAAAACTTTAAAGCAGGTACAGCTCCATAGTGGAAGGAGTCAAAAAAGTCAAAATGGCAGCCACAACCATGTGATTGAAGCCCCCTCTTCTTTATGTGTGTCAACACATACATTATTGTGGCCACCATCTTGACTTTTTTGACACCTCTCTATGGACACTCCTGCATAGCTCCTTGGCACCTTCCTGGGGCAGCTTCTCCAAAACATTTTGGCTAATTACTATTTTTTCCTCAAGTCTATCCATTCTATCAAGGAAGCATATTTTGATCAGTTTTTTTAAAAAAATCTGCCTTCAGAAAGGTGACCAAAGTGTAATGTTATAATATTAATGTCAAATATATGTACTGTCTAATTACAATAATGCAAAGGAAAGACATATTAGGTGTTCAAATCCCCCTTCTTGTTTTTCATGAAGTTTTACTTTATGCAGAAAATGAGCATTTTCAGCCCACCTTTACAAGAGATCCCATTCACAGCATATTATTCTGATGAAAAATCAAAGCATGTGAATAAGGGCAGGGCCCAACACATTAAAAAAAGACAGAACTTCGGTCACATGGGTTGGGCTGTCATCTTGCCAGTGATGATCCCATGGATCATCCCTTGTTTTCTTTCCCTTAATCACAAAACCGTTCAGGTATAGTTACATGATAGGAGCATGTCTCTACTGTATATAGCGAGTTAATGTTGTGCCTTAGGGTTGCAACCCTATACAATGGGAACCCGAGGCTAAATGTGCATAGGCTAGCCTGTGGTTCAGTGTTTAGTGAGAATCCAGCCAAAGTAGCTAAACAATGGTTCAGGGTACTGTGTGAGCCCAGGTAACTGAGTCAGTTCAGGATGAGTGTATTGTGCAAACACAACCAGTGAGATCTGTAATTGCAGAGACACCCATATCAGCTAAAAACCCAAGACAGCTGATATTCTAGGTTCCTGCTAGGCAGCAGCCTTGCTCCCATCCTGTCTTGGGAAAAGGACACATGTGTCACACATTTTTAAAAATACAGTATCTTGCTTTCAGTGTTGGGCTTCTAGTAAGAAATGCCATGATGTCTTAAAGACTCTAGCATGATAATGGGTATCTTTCCAATTACCCCCTAATTTCTTGCACAGACTGAAACATACACCCAGCCTATTATTCGCCTGTGCTGCTCCTATTAAAGAACAATGCCACTGGGAGGACGGGGAATGAGCTGATTTTGTTACCTTCTTCCTATAAAGAAATGCTGATAGTTAATGCCAGGGAACAGGAACGTTACTTTCAGGAGACGCAGCAGCTCTCCTTTGGCTGAGATTTTTGGAGACAGTCCAATCCAGGTCATTACCTCATTCCATCACATGTCAAGGCATCTGCTGCAGGAAGCAAGCCAGGCTGCGTAAGTGCAAACTTACGCCCAAACCCAATCTGTCAGGCTGGCAGAACCGAGGTTGAGCAAAACGGCATTTCAGGCACTAGAGAGCACAGTCAGCTGTGCAGGAGGAACAATGGAAAGAGAAGCTCCAGCCATGCCGCTTCCCCTTCCCCAGACTGGAGAATGGGCCAATCACAGGAGAGTGAGAGAGGGTGGGAAATGGAGGCCATGCTTGTTATGTTTGAAATGGGGTTCAGGATGGGAGCACATTTCCTTCTGGAGGAAATGGAATGGATTAGAAGGATAATTTCCTCCTGCATTAATCACTTACAAAACAACCAAGAAATCAATGATGAACAACAAGGAAAAGCCGCACTGAATGAAAGCTGTTTCCACCCATTCGTGCGTCATTCACGACTACCATTTGTGTGTGTGTGTAATTTCCAAGGAAATTAGATGCATATTTACTCAGACCTAAGTCTCAATTTCTTTCCTAATTAAGTTTCTGAAAGATTGCTGCTTTGAGTTGCAATGCTTTGGTAAAGTGGGCTGCACTGAACTAAATGGGACTAACTTGTGGGTAGACATACATAGGTTTGCATTGTAATGCCTTACATTTTTGCCCTATGAATCATATGATCATGATATCCACTCCAAATGATCATGATATAAACCACTCCAAAGGCTTAATGATCATGCATACCTATCACCTTTCTTCTTTCTCTGCCATCTTGTTGTACAATTTTTATTTCAAATTCCAGCTTGAACACAGAACCCTTCATTTTAAATTCCAAATGCCTTGTTCCAAATTCCAGTTCCTAGAAACCGAAAATGTTACGTTAAAATTAAACTAGTTAAATGCAATTAATATAATTATTCCCCATATAATTAATCTTTTCCCCCTTCCATAGCATTAAACATTTAAAAAAATTCATTACTATTACTTAAATGTATATGACTGCCCATCTCCCCCAACCAGGGGACTCTGGGAGGCTTACAATAAAAATTGCAATTAAAATACAGGTATAAAATTACAATAAACAATATAATATAATAAATAAGTATATTACCTTTCCCGTCCCAAGCTAGGTGGCAGAACCAGGTTTTCAAATTTTTCTGGAAGGCCAGGAGTGAGGAAACCTGCCTCAACTCTGGGGACAGGATATTCCACAGGGCGGGAGCTACTGCAGAGAAGGCCCGCCTCCTGGACTCCGCCAGATGAAACTCTTTAATTGATGGGGTTCGTAGCAGGCCGTCTCTGAATGACCAGGTGGGGTGAGTCGATGTTATGGGGATAAGACAGTCCATCAGGTATCCTGGCTCCATGCCATGTAGGGCTTTAAAGGTGATAACCAACACCTTGAATTGGACCCGGAAGCAAACTGGCACCCAATGCAGCTCATGGAGCAAAGATGTTATGTGTGCTGATCTTGGTGCACCTAAAATTGCCTGTGCGGCTGCATTCTGTACCAGCTGTAGCTTCCGGATATTCTTCAAGGGTAGCCCCATGTAGAGCACATTGCAATAGTCTATATGGGAGACGACAAGGGCATGAGTGACCGTTCGGAGGGCATCGCGGTCCAGGAATGGGCCTAACTAGTGCACAAGCTGAAGCTGTGCAAAGGCCCTCCTGGCCCTCCTGACTGCCACCTGCTCTTTGAGCAGGAGTCATGAGTCCAGGAGGACCCCCAAGTTCCGCACTGGTTCCGAGTGGGGCAGTGCCACCCCATCCAGAACCAAAGATGACAATTTCCCAGATACTGAGGGGCCATCAATCCACAGCCACTCAGTCTTGCCAGGGTTCAGTTGAAGCCTGTTGTTCCCCATCCAGACCCCCACAGCACCCAGGCACTGAGAAAGGGCGGCGACCGCATCACTTACTTCACCTGGGATGGAGATGTACAATTGAGTATCATCCGCATATTGATGATACCTCATCCCATGGTGATGGATGATCTCACCCAGCGGTTTCATGTAGATGTTAAATAGGAGAGGAGAGAGAACCAAACCCTGCGGCACCCCACATAAGAGGGGTCGTGGGTCGGATCTCTCCTCTCCTATCACCACTGACTGGGAATGGCCCCAGAAGAAGGAGGTGAACCAGTGCAGAACTACACCGCCCACCCCCAACTCCCTAAGCCGCCCCAAAAGGATACCATGGTCGATGGTATTGAAAGCCGCTGAGAGGTCCAAGAGAGCCAGGATGGATGCACTGCCTCCATCCCACTCCTGCCAGAGATCATCCATAAGTGCGACCAATGCAGTCTCTGTCCCATATCCCGGCCTAAAACCTGACTGAAAGGGGTCTAGATAATCCACTTCATCCAGAATCCTCTGGAGTTGCAACGCCACCACTTTCTCAACCACCTTTCCCAAGAAGGGAAGGTGGGAGACAGGAGGAAAATTGTCCAGGATGGTAGGGTCCAGGGATGGCTTCTTCAGGAGGGGGTGCACCAGCGCCTCCTTAAAGGTAGTCAGTAACACCCCCTCCCCCAAGGATGTATTAACCATCGCCTGGACTCACCCACAAGTCACCTCCCTGGCTGATTTTACCAGCCAGGAAGGGCATGGGTCTAGATGGCATGTGGTGGCATTTACAGTCCAGAGGATCCTGTCCACTTCCTCAGGCCCAACAGGATCAAACTGTTCCCAGATAACAAGGCAAGACTGTTCCCCTGGCATCTCCCCCGACCGTGCTTCATGTTTACAGTCCAACTTAGAACAAATCTGAGCAATTTTATCCTGCAGATGCTCAGAAAACTCCTCCACACGGCCCTGCAGGTGGGTGACTGACTCCACCTTACCCAAAAGAGATAGAGTAATCTTGAACAGGGCCGTTGGACAGCATTCTGCGGATGCAATAAGAGCGGAGAAATATTCACGTTTTGCCACTCTTACTGCCACAAGGTAGGCCTTAATAGCGGCTCTAGTTTGTGTTCGGTCAGATTCAGTCTTCGTCTTTCTCCAGCGGCACTCCAGATGTCTCTTAACCCTTTTCAAAACCCTCAACTCCTCTGTGAACCACGGGGAGTATCGGGCCAGATGTAGTAAGAGAGGTCGCACCAGTGCGATCCTGTCCAAGGCCCCGGCTGCCTCCCTATTCCAGGCTGTGGCCAGGGCCTCTGCTGGACCATGCAGCAGGTCCTCAGGTATTACCCCCAGCTCCCTCTGAAACCTCATTGGGTCCATAAGTCACCACAGGCGGACCAATCGAATGGGTCCTGCCTCCCTGTGGAGTGGGGCAGCATAAGAGAATCTCAGGGCCACCAGGGAATGATCTGACCATGACAACGGGGATAGATCTAACTTTCCCCTCAGGTCACATTGCCACTGTTCCGACAAGAAAACCAAATCCGGAGTGAGTCCACTGTCTCGAGTCAGGTTCTGATTAATCTGGGACAGGCCCATGGCTGCCATGGTAGCCATGAACTCCTGAGCCACCTCCAAGGCATGTCCCAGGGATGGCAAGTTGAAGTCCCCCAGGACCATAAGCCTGGGGAACTCTTCCGCCAGCCTCGAGATGGCCTTCAGCAGCTCAGGCAGGGAGGTTGCTATGCAGCAGGGAGGCTGGTACAGTAGCAACACTCCCAACTGTTCTCGGGAACCCAACTTGAAAAACAGGGTCTCACATCTGGCCACTTGCGGAGCAGCACCCCTGAAAGCCACTAGAGACTCTCGGATGATAACCGCCACCCCTCCTCCCCTACCCTTGTGTCTTGGCTGGTGCCACACCCGAAACCTGGCTGGGCAAATTTCTGAGAGGGCTACCCCCCCCCCCGGGCCCAGCCAGGTCTTGGTGATACATGCCAGGTCCGCCCCCTCCTCCGTGATTAAATCACTTATGAGGGGGGCCTTGTTGTTTACTGACCTGGTGTTAAGAAGCAGGAACCGGAAATCAGGGCCCTCAAGGATCTGCTGTCCAGGACCTGGCTTTTAACTCGGAGGACCAGAACATGCCACCGGTAACAAACATCGGGGGCATCTTCCCCGAAGATGGCCTGTCCTCCGGTTCCCATCATAGCATCCCCTGTCCGTCACCACCTCAATCAAATTACCAGAGTTTCCTGGCCCAGTCGCCTCCACTCCCGGACCGCCAGAAATCCTGGATTTGGGCAAGGGTCCCCTTCCACATACATCCATCCTCTCACACTCAGTCTCTCCCGGGTAATGGCAGGGCCCACAGCGCACCAGCTCACGCTCTCGGCACTGATAAGCCCCAACCACCCCAGACACCCCACACACTCTCACTGCGCCCCCCTGTGGCCTTTCTCACTAGTCACAGCAGGGGCAGCACAGCCACTCCTACCTACCCTGTCTCTCACTCAGGGATAGGTACTCTCCCACAACTCATACAATCCTGGACCCCCTCATGACTCTCACTCATGGAGGGGAGCACCACACTCACACCAAGGGACCCCACAACCCTCTGCTACCCTAATAGACTGGGGGTGGCCAATCCTCCACTTCATCCACCAAGCCGTAATGATGTTGAGATGTTATAAAGTCCAAAAAGTCAAAGTCCACGATGTCAAAGTCCATGGGGGTATTACTCCAGACCAGGGGTCGGCAAACTTTTTATGCCGGGAGCCATTTTGACATGCTCGTGCACATTTTGAAATGCTCGAGAGCCAGGGGGCGGGGTTTGCGGGCGGGGGCCAATCGCGTGGAAGGGGACGGGGTTTGCGGGCGGGGGCCAATCACGTGGAAGGGGGCAGGGTTTGCGGGCGGGAGCCAATCACGTGGCTTATTGGGGCGGGTGGGAGGGCCCATGTAGCAGTTTCTCCCCCCACCGGCTTCCCGCCCCTCCCTCCTTGCCTGCAGAAGGCGGCCGGCCTTCTCCCCCCGCTATTTCCGGAAGTGATCCAGCGCCGATCTGCGGGCTGCGGGGGCTCCAGCTTCGGAGGGCGCCGGCTGCGCCTCTGCCTCGGCAGCCAAGCTGTTCCGAACCAAGGAGCCAGGGCGGAGCCGGGGCAGGGGAGGAACGGGGAGCGCCAGGGGACTCACCCGCTGCTGCTCGGCTGCCACCTTCCTCCTCCGCTTCAGCCGCCCGCCCGCCGAGTCCCGGCCCTTCAGCCCCCGCTGGGGGGAGGGGGGCAGGGACTCAGCGCCCGCATGCCCAGAGCCCGGCAGAGCTGCGTCTCGCCCCGCCCTGCCCCGCCCTCCCAGAGTGGCCAGCGGAGCGCCACCGGCGCCCACCTGCTCGGGCAGGTACCAGCCTCTCTGCACGCTCCTTCCGCTGCTGCTGCTGCAGGGAGACGGCGTCCACCCGGCCCAGCTACCCGGGGTCCAGGGACATCAGCTCCGGCGGGATCTGTGGTGAAGAGCGGCCGTGGGGGGGGGGACGAGGTGGGCGGCGGCGACAAGCGGCGCGCTTCAGGGGAGCTGCCGCCGCCGCCGCCAGGTGGGTCCCCTCAGGGCGGGCGGAGGCAGGCGGGCAGCCGCTCCTCCGCTCCCGCCGGTGGAGGAGGAGGAGGAGGCCCGGGCCGCCCGCCCGCCCCGCCCGCTTGCCTGCCTGCTTGCCTCCCTCCGCGAGGGAGGGACATTGCAAACCAATGTCGGGGTGGAGGAGACTTTTTTCAGTTGCCAATATGTGAGTTTCATTTACTGTGCTTTAAACGAAGCTCAGGGGTGCGATCTTTCACTCGCTTACCTGGAAGCAAGTTCCACTGCACTGAAGGGGAGACTTATTTCATCTGGAAAGGCTCGTCTAGATTGGTGTTGCAAGACATGCTTTGCAACTGTGAAAGGCAGCCCTCCGAAGTTCCTTCCCAGAATGGCATGAAACTGGAGGGGGACAAGCAGGAGCACAAAGAAAATTCTCCAAACTTAAAGTCTCCTTCCTTCTCTCTTTCTCTCTCCCCCACCCGCACCCGGAAGTGTGAGGCATAATCCGAAGATTATTTTGCACCCATAGAAGGAAGCGGGCTCAGTGATTTTAGAAATGTAAATACGCGGATAAATCACATGCAGGGTGAGACCTCCGCGGTGGCCAAACTCGGAAAAGTTCTTAGCTGATGCTGGAAGTTTAGCCAGGCAGCAGCGACGCAAGCTTTTTAAAAAGCCCTTGAGAGCTAATGATGGAGAAGGCGGTTAAGATGATAAAGCTGGCGAGGAGAGGGATTCTCTGCCCAGCGAATTCGCTGCCAAACATGGGTTGCCCTGCTCTCCTGCCTCCGTATCCACAAAATGCCCCCCGCGCAAAGCGATCCTAAGCGGGTTTCTTCTTTCAAGCGGAAGCCCCCGGGAGTTCAGTGGGAAGCCCTATTTGAGTTTAGGGCTGGAGCTTTGCGGGCGTCGGGTGGACTGAAGAAGAACCCTGGAGCGGGAGGGGTAGAGGGACAGACAGAGAGAGACAGAGGCACGTCGGCAGGGAAAGGTGTGAATTGTATCTTGCCCTGCGCTGTTTGATCTTCTATGAAGTGGCAGAAAAACATCAGGAATAAAACCATGCCCGGAAAGATTTAACATCCTTAAGTTATTTCCCTCCAGCGAAAGAGACGAGCGCAACCCGAGTGGCAGGAACCAGACCAGGGGAAGAAAGGGCAAGCACGCCCGTCGCACAGCCTGCTTATGATCGCTCTATCTATTGAATGAATGTCAGCCTCTGAATGCAGTCTCTCTTTAAATCGAATGGGGTCTTAGTTGTGCGGTGGGCGGTCTCCTAACGTGTGTGTGTGGGTGTGTGTGTATGGGGGGGTTGGTTATGAGAGAAAGGGAGGGAGGGAGAGGGAGAGGGGGAGGAGGGTGTGTGTATGCGCGCGCATGTGTTCAGGTGGTGGGGGGAGATTTAAAAAACTTTGGTGTGAATCCCTTGCCGATTATTTTTCTCCAAAGGTGTGCGCGCACACGCGCAGGTCTACCCATTGCTTCTACTCACCAACCCCTACCCGCCCCCCCACCCGCTTTGATCAAATTGGCAGGAGAATCGCCCGGGCTTGGCACCCAGTGGAGCAGGAAGGAAGAAGTGGGTTTGCGCTGCTGCGGTGGCGGGTTTGTGGGAGCTGGGTGTGGGAACCCAAAGCCCAGGCGAGCCGCTTTAAAGAGGGGGAAGGAAGAGAAACGCGTCCTCCGCCCCACCCGCTTGCCTGCCTGCTTGCCTCCCGCCTCGCGCCGCTTGTCGTCGCCGCCCGCCTCGTTCCCCCCCCCACGGCCGCTCTTCGCCACAGATCCCGCCGGAGCTGATCTCCCTGGACCCCAGGCAGCTGGGCCGGGTGGACGCCGTCTCCCTGCAGCAGCAGCAGCGGAAGGAGCGTGCAGAGAGGCTGGTACCTGCCCGAGCAGGTGGGCGCCGGTGGCGCTCCGCTGGCCACTCTGGGAGGGCGGGGCGGGGCGAGACACAGCTCTGCCGGGCTCCGGGCGTGCGGGCGCTGAGTCCATGACCCCCTCCCCCCAGCGGGGGCTGAAGGGCCGGGACTCGGCGGGCGGGCGGCTGAAGCAGAGGAGGAAGGTGGCAGCCGAGCAGCAGCGGGTGAGTCCCCTGGCGCTCCCTGTTCCTCCCCTGCCCTGGGCGCCCACGCGCGCCTCAAGGCGGCGTGGAAAGACCTCCGCAGACCCGGGGATTTCCCACTCCCGACTGAGAATCCTCCTCGCCCCCCCCCTACACCACCAGGGCCTCGCCTTCCAAGGATCGGAGGGGGGTATTCGGAAAAGGGCAGGGGTGGGTGCGGATGTGATTTGGCAGCGCGCTCCGCTCCCATGCAGAGCGGGCGGTGGAAGAAAGCCAGCCAGCGGGTGCACCCTCCCACCCCATCAATCCCCCCACCCCGCCGTTCGGCGTCCTCTCCCCCCGCTAACCCGAACCCTGCGGTGGCCGGGGGAGCTGAGCCAGGCTCGGACCGGAGGTGGCCAAGGGGAGAGCAGGCTGCTCTTCGCCCTGCACCACCCTGCCGCTCGCGTCCCGGGCCCGCGCCCTCGCCCAGCACCTGGATGCCGCGGAGCAGCACCATCTCCAGCCGCGGCAGCCCCTGCAGCCGCTCCTGTGCCGCCACCGACAGCGCCGCGTCCCGGGCCAGCAGCACCTCCCTGCCGCGCCGGGCCTCGCTCAGTGCGAGAGCCAGGGGGTGGGGTTTGCGGGCAGGGGCCATCACATGGAAGGGGCGGGGGTGAGTTCAGCTGCGGAAGAGCCACACTCAAGGGGCCAAAGAGCCGCATCTGGCTCGCGAGCCGCCATTTCCGACCCTTGCTCCAGACCATTCCACCCGGGTCCCCTGTGCTATCCAGCCAATCCCCCCTACACCCTCACTCTCCATCACACCACCATATCTCACTCCACAACATTGGGGGATTGATAAAACATCAAATCAGCTCTTCATATGGGGTGCACCAACAATCTTCAACCAAGAAGCACAGAAACACACAGACCGCCTCAAAAAGATCCCAAAGTCCACAGGTCTACCAGAGTCCACCGAGAACTCCAAAGCTCCACCCAGGTCTACACAGGCTTGCTGCTAACCTGCTGCGTTCTGCCATGTTCCTCAGTCTGTACTCCGCCGCTTCACTGGGGGGGGGTCCCAAATGTCTCCTCAGCACCTCCTGCAGTGGTCTTACTGGCCCTCACTGAGGTCCACTCATGCTGCCACTGGGCTCCCCATGTCACGAAGGACCGCCCGCTATAGCACCAGGGCTCGCCATGCCCCCAAAGTTTGTCTGCCATGGGGGGTTGATCTTTGGGCTCACCGTGCTCCCCGCAGCTCCACCAAACAGCTCCAAAGACAGTCCTGGGAACACCCACAGCTTCGCGTGCTAGGCTCTGCTAGGCTCTGCTAGACTTTGCTGGACTCCACCACAACCACCGAGCTCCGTGTCACAGAGGCCCCCGAGACCCCATCAAATTCCACCACAACACACCATCTGAGGAAGTCCGTTCACCCCCAAACACAGATGTAAGTTCTCTAACCCCCTAAAGGTAGAATTCTGGAGTATCAAGGTAAGTTTGAGGGCTTATGGAATCTTCCTCCTGGAGTGGCAGCCGCTGTCGGCTTGCGATCGCCATCTTGGATTTTTTCAATATAAGAGAGATAAAATTTGGTGGTAAAATCCAAGATTTGCGAGGCCACAAATTATGTATCCTTGTTGAACATAATCAACTGATTTTTTTCATTATGCAGTTCTCCCAACTCTTCTTCATAAAGTAAAATGCCAGTTATTTTGCAATTACTATTATTCTTAATTTCCATCTCCCATTATTGTAAAGTAAAGGTAAAGGTTCCCCCCGTACATTTGTGCAGTCATGTCCGACTCTAGGGGCCGGTGCTCATCTCCGTTTGTTAGTCGAAGAGCCAGCGTTGTCCGAAGATGCTTCCACGGTCATGTGGCTGCATGACGCGCGCGGAACGCTGTTACCTTCCCACCGAAGTGGTACCTATTAATCTACTTGCATTTGCATGCTTTCGAATTGCTTGGTTGGCAAGAGCTGGGATGAGTGTGGGAGCTCACTCCGTCACGCGGGACTAGGGATTCGAACATCCGAACTTGCGATCTTCCGATCGACAAGCCTGGCGTCTTACCCGCTGAGCCACCATGCCCCTTAATTGTACTTTATTGTAATTTTAAAAGAATTTGTAGCTCAGATGACTTTTCATGATCTAGAAAAACACACACAAATGACACTCTTCCTGATCCTGCAGTTCATGTTCATAATCCAGAGGTGAAATAACAAAGCAAAATGAGCAGATTGTGAGCACCAAGGAAGAGCAATGTCAGAAAAGTTGCAGGAAGTTTTGACTCTGCTGTCAAAAAGGTTTTGATAAGTTCTTTGTCTATGACCTATAACCAGCAGGTTACCTCCAAAGGAAAGATTCAAGGGAGCAATGAGTCATGAAATTGCTTGACCATGAACATTAACCTTCAGGTTATAAATGGGATCACATATCATATTAAACTATAGATCACATTAAAATTTAAACTATGATTGATTGAATAAACCACAATTGACTGGGTTCACCCAATTCAAATCTATATCAGGGTAGTACAGCATAGTTTGTATACCACAATGGGTAGATAAACATTATGCAAAGCCAAATTATATAAGTAGGGTTTCAAGTCCAGTTCATTATCTGAGGATCACGCTGAGAAATCCTGTTGTTTATACCGGCAATATCAACACTATTGTTTTACTGGCTGTGATTTATTAGAACCAGAGACTGCTGTCTTGGTTCATAGGGGAAAACTAATCCCAGTCAAACAGCAGAGCGATTCCTTTATTAAGACCAACTAAATGTTGGTTGACTCAAATACAGGCATTGCTGTACTCTAAATTTCAGATTAGAATTCTCATACCTATTGAGCTTGTTCAAATAAAAGTCATCCAGAGTTCAGACTGAAATGGAGCAGAGATGTCGTCAGGGTATGGTAAAAAAAAATCAAGATTTTTCGGCCACAACAATGTGATCGAAGCTCTGGCCATTTGTAGATCAAATCGTCATGACTGCCATCTTGACCTTTTTGACAAGACACTGTGGTCACCCCAGCATCAGAGAGTACAAGAGAATGATAAGCAGCTATAGCTAGATGCAGGTTGGATGCAGATTTGCAAAGAAAATAAGGCGAGTGGGTAGAATGACTTACTAAATGTCATCTCCAATCAGCTGAGGAATTTTGACCCTTTTTTTAAAAGAAGCAACTTTTTAAACTCAGTTTTGCATATATTGAGGCATAGATCCTGCTGCTGTTCATGCTTTGCCTCAGCCAGAATAGGGGGAACATTATCGCTTTGCCTTTTGAAAAATAAACTCAGATCCCTAACTGATGGTGAATGGACTTAATCAAGCTGCCTGGAGTTATTACAACGTGCTGAACTATAAATAAGCAAAGGCATTCTAGGTCTCTTGGCACAATACCCTGAGCTACAAATTAGATGACCACATTTTCGCTTGGCATGTTGTCTGAACTCAGCCACTGAGTTCTAATTGCACAAGATTGCAACCGTAAGGGGCTACTCTCATTTTATTTTCCCAGTGTAACCACCTCCTACCTGTAATCCACACAATGAAAATGTATCTTTAAAAGTATTGCTCTAATGTGCTATCTTTTTCATCTTTCTCATTTGGGGCCCTTATGACTGAAGACATATCTTGAGCATATATTGGAAAAGATACTACCCGATGTGAACTGCCAGCCTGGAAATAACAATACAATGAGATCTCCTTAAAAGCAAAGAGCTTGAGACATGTGTCTTAAAGAGTCCCCTTTGGGGGAGATGGGGCGGTGATATAAATCGAATTGTAAAATAAATAAAAATAAAAAAATGTTATACCAATGGCAGATAGGGCTACATATATCAGCTGCCTAGGGTAAGAGAAAGAGGCAGTATACAATAATCATAAATAAATAGATGTAGTTTTGTTTCTTATTGAAGCCTCCCATTCTCTTGATCAGTAGTTTTCCAGAACATATTCATGCATTCTTTTGAATGTAATGGTGCCTTTTTGTTGTTGTTTATTCGTTCAGTCGTTTCCGACTCTTTGTGACTTCATGGACCAGCCCATGCCAGAGCTTCCTGTCGGCCGTCGCCATTC
Source organism: Charina bottae (assembly GCA_023362775.1). Classification (NCBI taxonomy): domain Eukaryota; kingdom Metazoa; phylum Chordata; class Lepidosauria; order Squamata; family Charinaidae; genus Charina; species Charina bottae. The sequence continues at coordinate 86,971,716 of JALMGJ010000002.1, read as the reverse complement.
CCAGCTCCCCCACGGTCGAGTCCATCACCTCCAGAATACCATCCATCCATCTTGCCCTTGGTCGGCCCCTCTTCCTTTTGCCTTCCACTTTCCCTAGCATCAGCTTCTTCTCCAGGGTATCCTGTCTTCTCATTATGTGGCCAAAGTACTTCAGTTTTGCTTTTAATATCATTCCCTCAAGTGAGCAGTCTGGCTTTATTTCCTGGAGTATGGACTGGTTTGATCTTCTTGCATTGCAGTCCAAGGCACTCTCAGAATTTTCCTCCAACACCACAGTTCAAAAGCATCGATCTTCCTTCGCTCAGCCTTCCTTATGGTCCAGCTCTCGCAGCCATAGGTTACTACAGGGAATACCATTGCTTTAACTATGCGGACCTTTGTTGTCAGTGTGATGTCTCTGCTCTTAACTATTTTATCAAGATTTGCCATTGCTCTCCTCCCAAGAAGTAGACGTCTTCTGATTTCCTGGCTGCAGTCAGCGTCTGCAGTAATCTTTGCGCCTAGAAATACAAAGTCTGTCACTGCCTCCACTTTTTCTCCCTCTATTTGCCAGTCATCAATCAAGCTCGTTGCCATAATCTTGGTTTTTTTGAGGTTTAACTGCAACCCAGCTTTTGCACTTTCTTCTTTCACCTTCATCATAAGGCTCCTCAACTCCTCCTCGCTTTCAGCCATCAAAGTGGTATCATCTGCATATCTGAGATTGTTAATGTTTCTTCCAGCGATTTTAACTCCAGCCTTGGATTCCTCAAGCCCAGCATGACGCATGATGTGTTCTGCGTACAGGTTGAATAGGTAGGGTGAGAGTATACAACCCTGCCGTACTCCTTTCCCAATCTTAAACCAGTCTGTTGTTCCGTGCTCTGTTCTTACCGTTGCTACTTGGTCGTTATACAGATTCCTCAGGAGGCAGACAAGATGACTTGGTATCCCCATACCACCAAGAACTTGCCACAATTTGTTATGATCCACACAGTCAAAGGCTTTAGAATAGTCAATAAAACAGAAATAGATGTTTTTCTGAAATTCCCTGGCTTTCTCCATTATCCAGCGGATATTGGCAATTTGGTCTCTAGTTCCTCTGCCTTTTCTAAACCCAGCTTGTACATCTGGCAATTCTCGCTCCATGAATTGCTGGAGTCTACCTTGCAAGATCTTGAGCATTACCTTACTGGCATGTGAAATAAGTGCCACTGTTCGATAGTTTGAACATTCTTTAGTGCTTCCCTTTTTTGGTATGGGGATATAAGTTGATTTTTTCCAATCTGATGGCCATTCTTGTGTTTTCCAAATTTGCTGGCATATGGCATGCATCACCTTGACAGCATCATCTTGCAAGATTTTAAACAGTTCAGCTGGGATACCGTCGTCTCCTGCTGCCTTGTTATTAGCAATGCTTCTTAAGGCCCATTCAACCTCACTCTTCAGGATGTCTGGCTCTAACTCACTGACCACACCGTCAAAGCTATCTCCAATATTATTATCCTTCCTATACAGATCTTCCGTATATTCTTGCCACCTTTTCTTGATCTCTTCTGCTTCTGTTAGGTCCTTACCATTTTTGTTTTTGATCATACCCATTTTTGCCTGGAATTTACCTCCGATGTTTCTAATTTTCTGGAAGAGGTCTCTTGTCCTTCCTATTCTGTTGTCTTCTTCCACTTCCGCACATTGCTTGTTTAAAAATAATTCCTTATCTCTTCTGGCTAACCTCTGGAATTTTGCATTTAACTGGGAATATCTCCCCCTATCACTGTTTCCTTTTGCTTTCCTTCTTTCTTGGGCTACTTCCAGTGTTTCAGCAGACAGCCATCTTGCCTTCTTGGTTTTCTTTTTCTTTGGGACGTTTTTTGTTGCCGCCTCCTGAACAATGTTGCGAACTTCTGTCCATAGTTCTTCTGGGACCCTATCTACTAAATCTAGTCCCTTAAATCTATTCTTCACCTCCACTGCATATTCCTTAGGAATATTAGTGAGCTCATATCTAACTGATCTGTGGGTCTTCCCTATTCTCTTTAGTCTGATTCTAAATTTTGCAATAAGAAGTTCGTGATCTGAACTACAGTCAGCTCCAGGTCTTGTTTTTACCGACTGTATAGATGTCCGCCACCTTTGGCTGCAAAGGATGTAGTCAATCTGATTTCGGTGTCGACCATCTGGTGAAGTCCATGTATAAAGTCGTCTTTTAGGTTGTTGGAAGAGAGTGTTTGTTATGCACAGTGAGTTGTCTTGGCAAAATTCTATCAGCCTGTGTCCTGCTTCATTTTGTTCTCCCAGACCATGCTTTCCTGTAATTCCAGGTGTCGTCTGACTACCCACCTTAGCATTCCAGTCTCCTGTAATGAAAATAACATCTCTTTTTGGTGTATTATCCAGTAGGTGCTGCAGATCCTCATAGAACTGATCTACTTCTGCTTCTTCAGCATCTGTGGTTGGGGCGTATATTTGGATCACTGTGATGTTAAATGGCTTACCCTGAATTCGAATTGAGATCATTCTATCGTTTTTTGGATTGTATCCAAGCACTGCTTTAGCCACTTTATTATTAATTATGAAGGCTACTCCATTTCTTCTGTGGTCCTCTTGTCCACAGTAGTAGATCTGGTGGTCATCTGATGTGAAGTGGCCCATCCCAGTCCATTTCAGTTCACTGACACCTAAAATGTCTATATTTAATCTTGACATCTCACCAATAACCACATCCAATTTGCCCTGGCTCATAGATCTTACATTCCAGGTTCCTATGGTGTGTTGATCTTTAGAACATCGGATTCGTCGTTCACCACCAGCACCGTCGGCCGCTAGCCGTCCTTTCGGCTTTGAGCTAGCTGCGTCATCACATCTGGGGCTAGTTGAACGTATCCTCTGTTCCTCCCCAGTAGCATTTTGACCATCTTCCGACCTGGGAGTCCCATCTTCCGATGGTATACCGACATATCTTTGGTTGTACTGATCCATTTAGTTTTCATGGCAAGAATACTGGGGTGGGTTGCCATTACCTTCCCCAGGGATCGTATTTAGTCTGACCTCTCTGCCACGACCTTCCCGTCTTGGGTGTCCCTTCACGGTTTAGCTCATGGTTTCATTGAGGTGCTCAAGCTCCAGCACCACGACAAGGTAACGATCTCCTTTGCTGGAGGTAATGGTGCCTATATGACATTAAATATGTCCTAACATGCAGGTCCAAAGTATAATTGCAGAAAAGGGGCAGCTTCATTTACAATTAACCAACTGCATATTTGTTTAACAAAGCCCCCAACTGTTTACCAGATCTGGGCTGTCAAAATTCAGATGAACACTAAATGGCAGCAAAGAGGTCGAGGTTTCTGTATTTCTTGGCTGCCCTCTAATGGCTGCCCAGAGTTTTACAGCCCAGATATGGAATGCCCAGAACATGGCTTCATCCCTTTACGCTAGCGGCTGATCTTTGTGGCTTCTACTATCAATCTTCAGTGTCGGGATTGGCAGGAAATTCTGGGCATTACGATCCCAAGCCTATCTGAAGATCCTTAATTTGGGAAAGGTTTGTATGGATCATGAATAGGCTGACCATATTTCCTTGAGACAAAAACGGGACATTGGGATGGCAAAAATGGGACGGGGTTAAACTTATGTAATATTCCGTATTCATGAAAAAGTAAGACGATAAAAAAAGTTTTAAAGAGTTTTTAAGATCCATTTGCTGGTCCTTAAACAGATTACTGTATATATAAAAATATTTTTGTTTTCATTAAAATGAAAAAGTTTTATTACATGAACATATTGAGCTAACAATTATTCTTCAGTGACAGAACTCATGCAAAAATTTAGGTAGACGTAGAGGGGGACTCTATTTGAGAGGAGGCGAATGGGGAAAGCACAGCTCATGGGCTTTGTAACACTTTGTAACACGGATTGCAGGAAGGAGGGGAGGGGGGAGAGAAGAGAAGAGAGGCAGGGAAGGGACGATTCAAAAACTCCACACCCGGCGAGGCTTCTCTTCCTTCTGCCTTCCCTCCTCCTCCTCCTGCTTTTTTTTCTCCCTCTTTTTCTCTCTCCCACAATCCCAAGCGAAAGACTCTCTCTTGCTGAGCTGGAGAAATAATCAGTTTCACGCTTGAAAAAAGGGGGCGGGAACACATCCCGAATGCATTTTAATAAAACAAACAGAGAGCAGAGAGCGACCAGCTAAGAGCAGAGCAGAAGTGGTGGCAAAGATCTCTCTCCCCATCTCTCTCTGTCTCCCTCTCTCTCTCTCTTTCCACCTTCCTTGCCCCTCTCTAGTCTCACCCAACATCAGGCACCTCAATCAAGCACTTTTTAAATGATAATTGCATCTTGGCTGAATCTATCTTGTCATGCCTGACATTTTGCAAATTTTTTTTAAAAAAACGGGACAAAATTGACATTTATATTAAAATGACGGGACGGTCAGGAAATGTGAAAAAAATGGTACTGTCCCATTTAAAACGGTACGTATGGTCAGCCTAATCATGAAGGGTGGTTATTTATTTATTTATTTATTTATTTATTTATTTATTTATTTATTTATTTATTGGTGTATTTATAGACTGCAGGAATCAGAATCAACTCATACAATAAAACCAAATCAAATCAATAATAAAACAGTAAAAGAGTATTACAATACAACACTCTGTAGAATCCAGTCACTATTAGTAACCGTTGGTCTTCAAATACCCGACAGAAGGTGTAGCAGCAGGACTGAGACCCTAGAATCAAGGACTGAGGATTTCCAACCTCATTCCCAGAGTACCATTGAGTATCTCATCCTTCACCTAACCCCAGTCTGTGAGAGAGATAGGGCTTCCACAACCTATAATACCTTTCTGGTATACAAAAGGGTAGAAATCAAAACAAACAAGCAGGTCTGCTTACCTCTAGCAAAGTGAGTGAGAGTGAGAAAGCCTTATGCTGACAGGAGCTTGGGAGAAATGAAGTACAATTAATGCCAGTGGCATAAAAACTGGCATTTTGAATCACTCTGACATTAACCCTGAAAGTATCAGGAGAAAGATGGCAGCAGAGTTCTGTGCTGACATTGTCTGGCAAAGAATACAGTTTCAGTAGAAGGAATTTGCTGGCAGCGCTTATTTATTTATTTATTTATTTATTCGTTTATTTATTCGTTTATTTATTCGTTTATTCATTTATTCCATTTATATAGCCGCCCATCTAACATTCGTAACTCTGGGCAGCTTATAATTAAAACATAAACAGTACCAAAAAAATTAAAATAAATAAAATAAAACAGCCATACAAACAATACAAACATTTTAAAAAATTAAAAGCCATACAATACTGTCACCAGGAGAACACAGACGTTCACAGCCATTTTATGGGCTCCACACCAATCTCGGATCCCCAGGGCAGATGGCAAAGCCAGGTCTTCAGGCCCTTCCAGAAGGCCATCCAGGTCAGGTCCACCTCAGGGGGAATGATGTTCCATAGGGCAGGTGCAGCAGCAGAAAAGGTCCTCCTCCTGGGTCCTGCAAGATAACATTCTCTAGTGGACGGAACCCATAACAAGCCTCTTCTGCTGGAACTGATAGGATGGGTAGATGTTTCTGGGGAGAGGCGGTCCCTCAAATAACCTGGCCCCATGCCATGTAGGGTTTTATTAATCAGCTGACACCTTGAATTGGACCCAGAAGTACATTGATAATCAATGCAGCTTGTGGAACAGAGGTGTAATGTGCACAGATCTAGGTGAGCACTTAACTGCCCACACCACTGCATTTTGTACCAACTGAAGCTTCTGAATACTCTTCATGGGCAGCCCCATGTAGAGCACATTATAGTAATCCATACGGGAAGTGACCAGGGCATGAGTGACTGAGTGTAGAGCCTCCTGATCCAGAAATGGGTGCAACTGGTGCACGGGGGGAGATGGGCGGTGGCAAAATTTGATAGATGATAGATGATAGATAGATAGATAGATAGATAGATAGATAGATAGATAGATAGACAGACAGACAGACAGACAGACAGACAGACAGACAAACTTAAAGCTGTGCAAAGGCCCTCCTAGCCCCGACTGCCACCTGCTCTTCGAGCAGAGTCATGAGTCCAGAAGAACCCCCAGGCTGCACACCAGGTCTGTCTGGGGAAGTGCAACCCCATCTAGAACCAAAGATGGTAAATTCCTAGATCCAGGAGGCCCTCAAACCCAAAGCCACTCAGTCTTGCCAGGGTTGAGCCGAAGCCTGTTGTTCCCCATCCAAACCCCTACAGCCTCTAGGCACCAAGACAGGATGTTGGCAGCATTGCTTACTTCACCAGGGGCAGAGATACATAGCTGGGTATCATTAGCATACTGATGATACCTCACCCCATGGCTATGGATGACCTCACCCAGCAGCTTCATGTAGATGTTAAAAAGGAGTGGAGAGAGGACCGACCTCTTGCCCCTGATCAACACCGACTGAAACTGGCCACTGAGGAAGGAAGAGAACCAGCTCAATACAGTGCCGCCCTCTCCCAACCCCCACAGCTGGTCCAGAAGGATACCATATATACCATATTATAGCCACATGGCCACAGCTAAGTGGTGACCTTTTGAATTGTCCATTTTCTTCATTAGGAAAGTGCCAGTGCTGCTTCAGAGCCTCTCTTGAAAAATTTAAGATCAGTGACAGGAGGCTTTTAAAAGAACAAAAACAAGCCCTTTAAATCCAGGTCTCAAACATGACAGGAACACAGCTATGGGGATCATCACCTGCAGATTCATGCCTGACCCAGTTTCTCTTGGCTATTTTATCTAGGAAAAGCTGGGGTAGTGGGAAGGGAGAAAAAAGATCCTTAAGGAAATCAAACCTTCCAGGCATGTGATGTTTATTAAAGCATGGCCCTGAGAATTTATTAGAAAGGGGAATTCACGATTGCCACTGCCCCTCTTCGAAGCTGTAATGGAAAGCAGCCCTTTCTTCTCAAGAGCTGCATTTAATTTTCAAGACCCAGGGGGAAATTATATTGCCATTCATATCTGTCAAGTTTCCATCCTGTAAAAAAGCCATTCTTTCTGGTGTTCTTCCAGTCCACTTAAAATGAAGCAGTCATTTTTCTCCCAATAAAAATTATAAAGCCTATTTTTATATTTTACTGGCTGGAATTTAGAAAAGAACACAAGTCTGCTCCAGACTGGTTTAGTAAGAATATGTTTTCTCAACCCAGTACCGACTGTTTCATTTTCCTAACTAAAATTCAAACAAACTGATAGACCAGTAAGTCCACATGTTCCAGAACAGTGAATATCTAATTTGCAGAAACTCAAGACAAACACTGTTTTGGGTAGACCTAGTTTGGGAGCTAGTCTAGGAGTCTGTCCCTGGAAGCAGAGTGCTGGGCTAGATGGATGGGACTTATAAGCTGGATTCACACATTATGCTAAATGTGGATTTTTAAACATGGCTTGTTGATCAAACCACAGTGTTGTGATTTGCAGATAAAACTATGTCATAAAGAGTAGGTTCACACCTCAAGATAAGCCAAAAGCAAACAAATAATATTGTGGCTTAGTAGTAGAGACCACAGCAGAGCACAGAATGAAAGTTAGTATGTTGATCCATCTTTCTCACATCCTCTCTACCCCTCCCCACCAGGCAGTGCATAATCCAACAGTAATCGAGTCCCAGCCTTCAGAATTGAAGCTTCAGACTTGACTGGCCCAAGACGTTTGGCTGCTGTGCTCCCCTGCTCCCACTCCATCTATAAAGCATAATTCTTCTTTGGCACTGCACATCAAAAGGCAACAGGCCACTTTAGGGAGCACAGGCTAGGTGAAATGACTGAACAGTGTGCAGTGCGCACGTGCACCCCTTGCCACCATCCCTCAGGGACTGCCAACTGAGGCAGCTGCTTCCCTCAGGCCCAACAGTTAGGACTGCCAGAGTTTATCAGCAGCACCACATTTTAGAAGGGAAGGCAAATGCCCATCATCACCACCAGCACTGCTTTTACAGGCAAGATTTCCTTCAGCGAAGCCTGAAGAATGAATACATTCAATAGATGTAGTTTTCCCAAGAAAATCACACTGACACTTAGGTTCACTTCACTGGTTAGCTACCTATAATTGGAGCCTGGAAATGTGTCATCAGCTCCTTTTTATTTTTTTAAAAAAGCTATTATTGGGCATATCATTCTTTTCCTAGAGTAGGATTCTTGTTCACAGATGGTGGCCTTGAACCTCAAAGAATTGGGCTGTACCAGATTCTAAGTTACTGTTATTGTGTGTGAGTCAGAATGCCACCTAGATGCTTTCAGTGATGAAATCTATCACTAAAAGGAGCCCCTCCCCCTCCCAGTCCCTAAGATTTCTGTGCCTTGAATTTTTCTACTCAAAATATGATTTTAGTTCTGATTTTCGCTCCATGACTCTGAAGCACTGTTGTTGTGCAGCTCACAACTTGTTCTCTGGCAGCCTGGCCTATAAATCAAGCATGCTTTCACCGCTGCTAAGACCATTAATTTTAATTTTTCCCTTATGCCTTTATAACTACCATTAACAGGTTGTGAATTTGGGGCTTGCAGGTTTTTCTGTTGCCTGCAAAGGAGGAGGAAGGGGGGGATAAACACTGAACTAAGGGGTGTTCTGCGGGGACTATAGAGTTTACGGTCCTTTTATGTCGCCTGATTTTTTGTCATTCCAAAAGCTGTCAACTGGAAGAAAAAAAGTCAAATTAGTATAGTTAGTCCACTGTGCAGCCCTTATCTTAGTCTTTCAGAATAGGAGCCACTCCAGGATGATTATTGTCCCCCACTGCTCCTGAAATGAAACTGGCCCTCCTGGAGCTCTCTGAGAGAACGGGGAAATTGTTTTCTTGAATTTGCATGAAAAGTCCCTCCGATGCAATGAAAAGAAGTGACAATCTATGTGTCACCTTTTTGCCAGCCAAATTAGGTAAGGGATCCTCCCCCACCTCTTAATTGAATACTATAATTAGGCTTTGCTTCTTTCTTGGGCATGCTTTTCCCCTTCCTTTCTTTAGCTGTCCTCTATTTTAACTTTCATTACCTTCATCCCATATTAAGTTGTGGCCACGTTGCTTTGGAGATGATGCTGTTTATTTCACGTTAATTGCAACCATGCCATTTCATCAACTTCTCACTTAAAATGCAAGTGCTGAGATTTGAGGAACCCGAGCTGCCTTTTTTATTTTCCAAAGTGTGCCTACTTTAAATTGCCTTCCTTCTTTTTCTTTAAGGTACATAATGAACAAAATGATGAGTATACAGTATTCATTTGTGAATAGTGTTAGCACTAGAGAATTGAATGGGGCATAGATTTATTTATTTATTTATTATTTAAATTTATATCACCACCCATCTCCCCCAACCGGGGGACTCTGGGCGGTTTACAGTAAAATCACAAGTTAAAAAATATAAACATAAAATTACAATCAGTATAAATACAATAGATAAGTATAAAATCCAAGGGCTAGATCTTAAATAATAGGGAGGGCACTATGGCACCAGCCACCCCCAGGAGGAGCTATTGACCTTCCCATCCCAAGCTGTTGGAGATCCTGGCAAATCCAGCATGCCTCATCAGCATATGGATGGTTGCTCTAGATGCAAACTCTCCATGCTTTTGAGGAAGCTGTTTTGCGGCCACTCCCACTTCCTCTCTCTCTCTCTCTCCTCCTTCGACTGGGAGCAAAGCACACAGCTGTGCGCTGCTCCATCTTAGGCCAAGATGGGCCTAGGATATTTTTCCCCCTTTCTACATGCATCTCTTGCCAGCAATGAGGGGCAAGAGTTAACTAAGTTTAGCGAACAGAAAGAAGAAATGGAACATCATTTATCTACCAAAAATGCTGTACCTGCAATGAATAAACATAAGGACTCTTTTGTACTTACTTTTTATACCTGCCATGTCTAAGTGTGTGTTTCTTTATGCTAAGGTGGGCTAAAGGTGTAAGACTAACCTGGATCTCTCTAATATGCTCATGCTCTGTTTTTAAACAATATTCTTTTTCTGTACACAAGTTTAGCAGCTGTGCTCCATTTCAGTAGTTCTAACAGACTGCTAAATGGGCAGCAGAACCAGGTCTTCAAACTCTTCCGGAAGGTCGGGAGTGAGGAAACTCGCCTCAGCTCCGGGGGCAAGATATTCCAATGGGTGGGTGCCACTGCAGAGAAGGCCTGCCTCCTGGACCCTGCTAGATGGAATTCCTTTGCTGATGGGGTGCATAGCATACCCTCTCTGCATGACCGGGTGGGGCAGGTCGATGTTATGGGGATGAGGCAGTCCCTCAGGTAACCTGGCCCCATGCCATGTAGGGCTTTAAAGGTGATAACCAACACCTTGAATTGGACCTGGAAGCAAACTGGGACCCAATGCAGCTCGCGCAGCAGTGGTGTCACGTGTGCTGATGTTACGGCACCAATAACTGTCCGTGCGGCTACATTCTGGACCAGCTGAAGCTTCCAGATACTCTTCAGGGGTAGCCCCATGTAGAGTGCATTGCAATAGTCTATATGGGAGATGACAAGGGCATGAGTGACTGTTCGGAGGGCATCTCGGTCCAGGAATGGGCATAACTGGCACACAACCCGAAGCTGCGCAAAGGATAGATACTGCTGTGAGCTTCATATGGCCAACTTTGGTCTAGTTTACTTTGTCAAATTCCAGGTGGGTGCTATTTGAAGACAAGCTGGAGGAACTCACCTCTTCCAAAATCCTCAGCTGAGGGATTTCATGCGTAGTCTGGATCTATCAAATGTTCTGGCACAAATAAGAATAATGTACCCTTCCTGGTCACCAAAAGAAATTTGCAGGTGTTTATATAGCCTTGCCAAAGCTCTGGAGACTCTGGGCACATCATGTCAGGCCCAGCCCAAGAACAACGAGGAATCAATCCAGCCAAACTTCAGTTCTTTATTTGCTCACACCGTATAGACAGAATCTTGCCAGACTAAAGCTACTCTACCTAACCTAAGGGGAAATAACCTGGGAGGCTCTAGGGCGTGCCTACTCTGACCCTCTTAGTCTTCCCACATTCAAGCTCCGGAACAAAAACAAAAACAAAAAACTGGCACCATTAGTCCCCACAGACCATCCCCCATCAATTCTGACAGATTCTGACATTACTCTAGCCATCTGTCAAAACTTGCCTATACCCTGAGCCCAGCCCTTCTCCACCAAACAGGGAGCTTGGTGGGTGTATTTTTTGCTAGCAGGGAAATCCATTAACCATATATACATACCATAGCTTGTACAACCTGCTAGGATGGCAGCACTGATCCTATTTGATAATGAGGCAGATTAGAGACTGTCTATGCAGACAGAAAGGGGTGTGGTGGCTCAGCGGGTAAGACGCCAGGCTTGTCGATTGGAAGATCGCAAGTTCGGAGGTTCGAATCCCTAGCCCTGCGTGCGGAGTGAGCTCCCGCACTAGCTCCAGCTCTTGCCAACCTAGCAATTCGAAAGCATGCAAATGCAAGTAGATGAAAAGGTACCACTTCGGTGGGTAGGTAACAGCGTTCCACGCGCGTCATGCCGGCCACATGACCGCGGAAGCATCTTCGGACAACGCTGGCTCTTTGGCTAACAAACGGAGATGAGCACCAGCCCCTAGAGTCAGACACGACTACACAAATGTGCGGGGGGAACCTTTACCTTTACCTTATGCAGACAGAGCAAATTTATATATTTCATGCCATCTCACAAGTGGAAGACAGCATGCTAAACAAGATCTTAAAACTTCCTGCCCTAGACATTTTTGGCCTTGTAAGCTAATGTGCTTTGTGCTTTTTTGCTGCTACTGTGCGTAGTTTTCACTGCAGTGGTGCATGGATTTTTGTTTCTGCTGTTGTCTCGTTGCAAATGTTCATGACTGATTTGTTTGTATATAGTAATATACCAATTTTAAAAAGGAAGAATATTGTTTTATTCAAAAACGATGGAATGGGATATTTCAACTTCTCCACTTGAACAATTCAGATATTTTTACTTCCACAGAAATGCTGAGGTTTTGGCTTTTCAGCTAGGAAACAATACTGGAAGTTTCTAGCATAGCAAAATTATATGCATGGTAAAATTAAAACCAAATGTTTCCCTGACTTTGCACTGTTATATAAAAGGGACATTACCATGCAATTCTGTTACTATTCACAAAAAAGTTAAGTGCTTCTGACTAAGTTAAAGGGGCTTGCTCCCCAATATGTACAGCAGAGCTTTCCAAACTGTGTCGCGACACAAAAGTGTGTCGCCACACACAGTCTGGTGTGTCGCCACACAACCCGGAAGCGCTGATCATCAGCGCTTCCGGGTTTTCCCGCGGCAACACACCAACGGTGGTGCACAAAAACCGAAAGCGGCAGCAGCGCTTCCAGGCTTTTGCGCGCTGCCGCAATGGCGGCACTTCTGGGTTTTCCTGCGGCGACACACCAACAGTGGTTGGTGTGTCGCCGCAGGAAAACTTTGGAAAGCCCTGATGTACAGGGAGGTAACTAGTCTGCACTTAAATAATTAAATCAATTTTTTAAACCCTCATCTATTTTTTCCTTAAAATGATGATGTCTTCCCTGCTCAGGTATAATAGGACTTAGATGATCTGAAGGTCCTTCTCTTTCATTTGATTTTTGAAAACCTAAAACCTGATAAATTGCCAAAAATGTCAGAACAAAACCCTGTCCAAAGGCCCTCCCTTCTTTTTTCCAAGTTTGATGGCTCCAGGATTGATGTGACTCTTCTCTCTTATTTGATCAGGAGAATCATGGAACTTGGTTACTCCATGTTCCATCAGTACTTAGCCAATTAATCCTCTTCATTAAAATTCCATCCCATTCATGTCCTGCTTTTTTTTCTGAGGAGTTCTAGAGTGTCTTTTGAAACCCTCTTTCAGACAGTCTCAGAAGATAAGATTTACATTGATTGCTTTTTACAGTGTAGTGAGGAGATCTATCAAACGATGGGCTGTTTTCCAGGATTCCCTTACATCCTGGTATGTTTTTCTTTTCTTTTTCTTTACAGACATCATACCAAAGAAATCAGATGGTCTCAGGGCCGCAACTAGAGGGGGCAAGCGGGGCATGTGCCCCAGGTGCCACACTGGGGGGGTGCCAAAATGACGCCCGGGGGTGCCAAAATGACAAAATAACCCATGGGGGGGGCCGCAGAATCCATGTTTGCCCTGGGTGATACAGACCCTAGTTCCATCCCGCAGGTGAACGTGGTTATTTTTTGGTTAATATATTTATTATTACATTTATATTCTGCCTTTCTACTGCAGATGCAGAATTATGGATGTGGGAGTCTCTTCTCATTTCAACCCTAAATATTTGCCATAAAGTAAAAAATTTAAAGAAGCTATAATGAATCTGCAAAGTGAAGGGGAGTTCATTTATTGCTATATGCCCTTTTTATATAATGACTCTCTAAAAGTAGGACAATGATAGATTGATAGTGGTCAGACTGAACCTTCAGCCATAACTATCTCACAGCTTGAGGAGTTTCTGTGCTACTGTTAGAAGGTAGTTTCATTCCACATGTTAAGCCAAGATTAAGCCAAAGTTTGGGAGGGGCTCTTCCATAATATTACATCTTGAATCCTAGTTTATGCATACATTTTGTCCTAAGCCCAAATTAATCAAACCACATCATGACTTAACACACTTTGTGAAACCAGATATAGAGTCTCCCCTTTAGACCAGCTTTAAAATATTAACCAGGAAGGAGCTTTGGATTAACTCCCCCAGAGTCTAGAGAACAGCAATTCTTAGAAACTACTAGGAGCACAAAATATAATTTAACAACTATGATGGGTTCCACTGAGTAAATTTTTAGTGCAACATTTCTGGGTGGTATATTTGAAACACATGGATTTCCATGGGTTGGGTCCAGCATAAGCCTAGTGCAGATGATAGGGTCTCCATGGTCAGTGATTCTCTTTGGAGTTCAGCAGGGGTGGCATTATAAGTTTTCTAAATGTTTTAATATATCTGAGGGCCACACTGGAAGTGACAGTGACATAGTTATACTAAAAAGGGAAGCTGAAATTTGTATTTGGAGGGCAATGATCGTTTTTTTATGAGAAATGATAGTAATCAGTCCCACAAAAGCTTAACACACTTATTTTCAGTGTTTTATGTAAAAACAAAACAAAACATTACCAACCAACCAACCCATGGCACAGTTTATTTTCAAGATGAATAGAATTTGATGAGCATATGTTGGAGATACTTCCAAAGAAACAGATAGGTAGCCCAATTTATGCAGCGTGTAAAACTCATTTAAACCCACTGATTGCAAAAAAGTATAAGGAAACCTAACCACGTGGGACTGAGATGTTAGTTGCAGTTGAAAAGCTAACAATGGGGATTTCAAAAGAAAAGTGGGATTTATCTACTCAGGAGGAATAATAAAGTAATATAAGGATTGGGAACCATTTGAAACAAGGGAAATCTATGAAGTTTCAATTACATCCAACCATATGTGTGTGGAATTCTGTTAAATGAGGTAGGTAGTCAGGCAGGCAGGCAGATTGTTATATAGATCTTACACACAAATCTGTTCTGGGTTATCCAGTTCTCTACAGCAAATTCAGAGTCATCCAGGAATGGGAATTATCTGTTCCACTTGCAGGACAGCTCCTGCCAGGAATGACACCATTAGATATAAACCTATATAAGCACAAAGCACTTTAGATTTGGTAGACTATTTAAATAATTAAAATGTGCTGTATTTGAAATATAGAAATACTGTATATTAAATATTGCAATAAAATAGCAAAGTGCTGGGGTGTCTTGTATTATGTACTTTTTCATCTTCTTTACAAGTCATGTTAGAGTGATAACACATACTCCATACTTGTTGCAGAAAAACAGTACATAGCAAAAGTATTCTTCCAAATGTCACTGTACTTTTTGTTGAAGGGGTGGGAGTAGGTAGGTGGGTGGAAGAGACAAGCATACAAGTCAGTTTTCTCTTCCAAATATAACAACTTCTTTTTTCTTCAAAGGTCTATCCAAGCACGCCTCAAAATTTATTCTTCAGACAATTTCATATTGTAATAAACATCTTTTCTTTTTACTTCTTTTTATGTTCATTTCTCTTTCACTTGGAAAGCAGGTTTCTGTCGAAAAAAGTTTTCTACTGAGATTCTGATGGGAGGAAACCAATTCTTCCATCATTTTGTGCAAATACGGAGTGGGAAATTGGTTGCTAAATGCAATAAAAGCAGAGTGTGAGGGTAGTAAAATTGGGGTGAGAATATATGGAATGCACTTCCATTAGCAAATGGTTCCCTGCTCAAATAAGGTAAATATGTGTGATATTTCCAGGGTTGGTTAAGGAATTAATGGATAAGTGGATAAGGAAGGCTTATGGTGACATTAGAAGTGTGTTGGTTGGGATGCAAACCATCTTTCTTCATCATTAATGGCTGGAACCACTCACTCAGGAAAGAGTGAAACCATTACAAAACAGTGCCCCCAACTCCTAACCCTTGCAGGTGATCCAGGAGGATACCATGGTTGATGGTATTAAATGCGGTCTGAGACATCTAAAAGCACCAGGAGAGTTGCATTGTCCCCACCCAAGTCCTGAAGGAGATAATCCATAAGAGCAACAAATGCTGTTTCCATTCCACAGCCAGGGATCCCTATCAAAATGGTCAAGATAATCTGCTCAAAAGGGAAGGTTGGAGACAGGGGGGAAATTATCTAACACTGTAAGATCAAGAGATGACCCTCAAGTGGGACTGTACTGCCTCTTCCTTAAAGCAAAAACTACAAGGCTCTCCTTCAAAGAGGCCTTAAACACCACTCAAATCCTACCATTTCCCTCCCCTCCTTCTTGCTGCCCAATGAGGCACAGGTCGAGTCCAAAGGTAACAGTTCATGCTGCCTAGGACCCTGTTCATTTTCTCAGAGTCCACAAGGTAAAAAAAAAATCCTGGATAACTTTGCAAGACTGTATCCCAGGTGCCCCATTTCCTTTTGCTAATGTGGAGTCTACTGTACTGTAGATCTGAGAGAATATGAGTGATTTTATCAGGAAAATATCTTGCAAGCCTATCACGGGGCCTGAAGGAGGACTATTTGAGTCATCTTTCCCAATGGGAGGTGGGTTGCCTTAAATAGTGCTGCCAGATGACTCTGCCAACACAAAAAGGGCAAAGAACAACTGATGCTTCATCACCTCATCTCCTGTAACTGTGAGGTCATACCGTGTTCAGCAATATGCCTCACTCCCTCTTTTCCTTCACTGATGTTGTAGGAATTGCTTCCCAAGTTCCTGGCAAGTAACTGTTACACATTTTCTACATTATCATTGAGGCTTGGTTAATGAATCTTGATAATGCACACATCTTGCTGAAATAATGTTGCTGCTCTTATGCCTGTGGCTTGTCAGCCCTTCAAGGCAGGCCAGGTCAAGAAACAGACCCTGCAGAGATTCCAGGAATGCTATTTTATTGTTGTAGGGTAGAATAACAGGATCTTGAAAACCTGCCCAAATTTCTCTCGGGCCCATCTTACGCTAAACAAAATCAAGGCAGGGTTATTTTGAGTTTCTTTCTCACACTTCCCTCAATCTCAGAGGGAATATATGTGTAATATTTTCTCCAGGTCCCCCTTAATGATTCACTCTTTTCTTCCCCCCTTAAGAACTCTCTCATACCTAGGGTTACCAGATATCTGAACAGGCAAAGGAGGACATGGACAATTGAAAAGGAGGACAAATGGGGGTGGGGGAGGAAGACACACTAACTGTCTTGGCATCCATGACAAAAATTACAGCGAAAAACTGCAAAAACGAAAAATGTACTTAGGTCTACATGTATATAAATTTACTTTTTCCAGCATCAGAAAGACTGGTTTTTCAATGGCAGGAATGTGCTAGAACCATTAGGGGGCAAAAGCCTTCAGTGTGTAACTGAAGATCTTGTCAATTTCAGGGAGCAGCACAAGCAGGCAGAGGGTACTAATCAACTAACTAAGGCAGTGCTTCTCAACCTTGGCAACTTTAACATGTGTGGACTTCAACTCCCAGAATTCCCCAGCCAGCAAGGTTGAGGAACATTGAATTAATGTGACAGAGCTGAGCTTGTTAACTTGCAGCTAGCATTTATTAGGGAAGGACTGCACCATGGAGAAAAGATGCTCAGGAAGAGATACTCAAAAAGTCAGACAATATTTGATTTTAAGGCTATGCCTCTCAGATGGAGGACAAAAAGGAGGATATGTCCTCCTTTTGCCAGTTGTCTAGTAACCCTACTCATACTCTCCTCAAGGCCAGCTTTACATTCCATTACCTTCTAGCATAGGTGTCAGAAGATTCCCATCTGAACACCCCAAATTTGGCTGAGGCTCCACTCAGATTTGGACCTGACCCTCTTGGCATTGGTTCTTTTTACACAAGTATGCACTCCCATGCCTCTGAGTACCTTGTGCACGTAAAAGAAACTAACAAGTGGGTCACTTGAATGCTTCCTGTAGGTGGAGTACAGCTTAAGGGAAAAGTAAAAAAGAACATTATTGGATCCATGGTTGTTTCATTTATTCAGTGCTATGGAAAAGCGTTATAGAGGAGTCCTCTTGTTTCTGTGGGTTCATCTGAAGGATATCAGTGGCACCACAGTATTGGAGGAACGCTAATACTTAATATTTATGCAGGACATTTTGAGCAAGCCAGTGGTTGCACACATATTGTTATTATACTTTTGGCGATAAGTTTAGAGGTGAGGTTAATATGTCACGTTGCAGATAAATACATGATTTGCAGATAAAAACATGATTTGGCTGAGGAAGTCATCCTCACACTGGTGCCCTAAAGTTGTGATGGGAATACATAATTCTCTACCCATGTGCTGGCTGAATGCTAGGAATTGTAGTTCCAACACATTTGGAGGGTATCGAGCACCAATTGGTATTAGAGGCAGGCCAGCTGGTCACTGCTCTGTAATGTTTCAGTCCCTGAACCCATCAATTCTTCAAAAATAGCTCCTTGTTGCTCACTCCTCTAGTCTTTTAAAGGGAGCCAGCTAATTTGGAATTCTTCTCCACTCTCCTGTTGCTTCTGGGCAGCTGCAGAGCTCAGCATGAGTTAGGGTTGCGCTGAGACAAGGCAAGCAGGCCACATAACTAGCACTCTTTCTGCAAAAGAAGGTAAACACTAGTTTGCTCTCGTCAATAAGCCCTGCTTTGTTCCCTTCTCCCACAAAACCTCAAAGGGGCTTTTCTTCCTGTTCTCAGCAGGAGAAACCATTTTGGTGGGAGACTGAAATCATCTTTGTACATATACTCTGGAAATGAAACCCCCCTTATTTATAACCTGTTCTTACAACAGGAGTACATCTAGGTGATTTCCAAGTTAGCTTCATTTCTGGACCCTAATTTTCTTCTTCCTCTTCTGAAGACTTCTCTTCTGTGAACGTTTCAACTTGAACATTCATTTTAATCATGAAACAGGAATCTGCATGGATTTTTAAAATCTATTCTACTAAATAATTGAATTGTTATTTTTTGTGTTAAATCAGCTACTTTTTAGAGAAAGCTATTGTTTTAATTCAAGGGTACATTAAGTTGTCACATGTCTATGCTCCTATAATCTGAGCATCATCTCACAAACAATTAGCTTGGCTTAATAAATCACTCCATACTAACTGAACATCAATCCTTCATGCTCCATTTGTACCAATTTCCTTGTCCATTTGCTCACATCCCATTTTCCAGCTACCATTAACATCGCTTGACAGAAGCCTATTCCATCATGCTGTATCCTGTACTTATTACAAGAGACTAGCTGGGGAAATCAAGCAGATATATGACTATAAAGCATAATCATTCTGACAAAACTGGAACTACCCTTCTTCTAATTTTAAAACATGTTTAATACAGAAAATATCAAAGGGATCAAAGAGGAGAAAAAGCAGTGGTTATGACCAACTTTTACCACTTTAACTTGAATTAAGTAATCTTAAGAACCTACTCAAAGTTGCTAAAATAGTGGATGTAAAGAAGATTCATCTACTGTATGTTTGCTTTGAAAGTTAAGGTGTTTCCAGATATGGGTTTTCTGCAAAATTCATAGGGTTTTAGGGTTTTCCAGTTGTTATACTCCTGTGTTTTACTCCTTTATCCACCATTTACTTTCCATAGATAATCACTTAAGAAGGAAAAGATGGAATAATTGTAGAAAGTATTTTGGGTAGTAGCTCTTGAAAAGCCTTGGGTTGTGGGATAAATATTTATCTATTTTTTTTATTGGCCACTTCAATCCATACAATCACTGGGCAGGGAACAATAGTTCAAAAAATAGTCACGCAAACAAAGCTACCCAAAAGCTTGCTTTAACTTGCTTGCAGGGTAAGATGTTTCATAAGGTGGAGGAACCACTGAGAAGGCCTATTGCCTGGACTATGTCCTACATACCTTCTGGGGGTGGGTGAACCTCAACAAGCCTTCTTGAGATGTTCTAACTAGATGGGAAGATTCTATTTTGGCTGTACTTGAAGGGCATTAGGGATAATAGCCAGCATTCTGAATTGGGCCTTGAAGCCTACTGGTATCTATTTACTTTCAGTTGAATTCTTTTCAGCTCTTACATCATGGATGTTTTATGTGTACACCATCAAGAATCATACAATTGTGGTAGTATAAAATTCTGTTTAAAAATACATAGGTATTCAAAGTAACCACAAGGAAGGAGGGAAAAGCAGATGGAGTCTGGTAGCAACTTTTCTAACTAACAAATTGTATTAAAAGACAAGCTTTTAGTTAGATACATGGATATTAGCTATGTATAGATGCATTGCAAGCCACTCTATGCATCTGATGAGGTGAGATGCAGTTCACAAAAGCTTATGCCTTTTAGTAAAATGTGCTAGTCAGAAAAGAAACTACCAGACTCGTCTGATTTTTTGCCATTATAGACTAACATGTCTCTCCTCCTACAATGTCCACAAGGAAGGGACTCTATTTTCTTTCTCAGTTGATACTCAACAAACACTGCCCTAAGTCATCCGAAGTTTACTCCAGCCACTATCTCATCCATTCTGCTATTACAAATTATATACAAATTGCACTGTTTCTCAGAATGTTCAAATTAGGTGCAAGCGACAAGTATTTAGTCTGTGTGATGTATAAAAATGGCTTACAGAGTCATGTTGATTTGCTAAGTACATTACTTCAAAGAAATGCAGACCATGAATTCTCCTTCCTCATATTCAAATTGTTGGGTTGGCAGAGGTCAGGAATGTGCAATGAACTCTAGCAGCCTGCCAGGGTTGACAACTGGGCACATGGCTCAGTGTTTAAAGTAGGGAATTTACTCAGTCTGCAACCAGGCAACCTTGAGAGGCCAGGCAGAGGCTGATAATTCTGTAAGGCCCAAATATAGAGCTGGGGGGAGTTCTGGTTAGCAGGACAAAACAGAGTTTTCTTTGTTCATTTTAAATTATGTGAGTTGTATCTGAGGTTAATACTACAGTGTTCATGTAATTTCAAGCCTCAAAATTGTAGAAAATCAAAATTTGTCAGAGGGGACTCCAAAGGCCACAAAAAGGAGATTTGGGGACTGCATACAGTGTTGGGATTTCTTGTTATTAGCCCTGGCATACTTGTTCCAATGCAATATTTTAAACAATAACCCTAATATTATGTTATTTATTTAATTGTAATGTATTATTACAATTAAAAGTTACAATTAATAACAGTAATAGTCATACCAATCCTGCCATCAGGAACTCCAAAACTCTTAAGTTTCAAAGGACCCCCAGAACATACCAGCTTTTATGAGCTTCGAGAAGGCCAGAAGGGTAGTGTCTATCTTTGCCTTTAGGGAAAAGCTATTCCACAGGAGAGGAGTCCCCACAGAGAATACCCACTTTCAGGGACCCTACCATTGTACCTCTTGATAGGTATGGACCTTCGGCAGGCATACTTCATGCCCTCAGATTGGGCAGACAGAGTCTCAAACATATCTAGCCCCCAAATCAAATAGAGTTCTATAGGTGATAACTAGTACCTTGCATTGCACTCAGATACATACTGGTAGCCAGTGCAGCTCCCACAGCAATAGAGTTACATGGTCTAGACTGTCACATGGTCTAGACTGTCACATGGTCTAGACCAAGGGTCGGCAAACTTTTTGAGCCGAGAGCCATTTTGGTATGCTCGTGCACATTTTGAAGTGCTCAAGAGCCAGGGGGCGGGGTTTGCGGGCGGGAGCCAATCGCGTGGAAGGGGGCGGGTTTTGCGGGCGGGAGCCAATCGCATGGAAGGGGGCGGGTTCTGCGGGCGGGAGCCAATCGCGTGGAAGGGGGCGGGGCTTGCGGGCGGGAGCCAATCACGTGGAAGGGGGCGGGTTCTGCGGGCGGGAGCCAATCGCGTGGCTTGGGGCCGGGTTTGCGGGCGGGAGCCAATGGCGTGGAAGGCAGCGAGGGGCTCACGGAGGGAGGGGGTGCAGCCAGCGGCTCCGCGCATCCAACGGCTTCGCGAACCCGGCCCGGCCGCCCCACCGGGAATGGCGGAGAAACAGCTCCCACCCTCCGGCCGGCAGGACGGGCGCGGGAGAGCGGAAGGCACCCGAGCAGGAGATGCCTTGCCGCCCCCCTGGAGCCCTCACTAAGACCCGCTGTTGCGGAAGCGGTAGGGGAGAGCCCCGTCGCCGTCGCCGCCGCCGTGAGTATGAGTGGGGCCGGCCGGGGAGGGGCTGGACGCAGCGGCCGCCCCCGGAGACTCCGCAACCCCCCGGCTGCCAGAGAGGAGGAGAGGCGGTAGAAGAGCTGCAGCCGGGAGGCTGCGGAGTCTCCGGGGGCGGCCGCCGCGTCCAGCCCCCCCGGCCGGCCCCACTCATACTCACGGCGGGGGGCGGCGGCGACGGGGCTCTCCCCTACCGCTTCCGCAACAGCGGGTCTTAGTGAGGGCTCCAGGGGGGCGGCAAGGCATCTCCTGCTCGGGTGCCTTCCGCTCTCCCGCGCCCGTCCTGCCGGCCGGAGGGTGGGAGCTGTTTCTCCGCCATTCCCGGAGCAGTGGGCAGCGGCGACGGGGCTCTCCCCTACCGCTTCCGCAACAGCGGGTCTTAGTGAGGGCTCCAGGGGGGGCGGCAAGGCATCTCCTGCTCGGGTGCCTTCCGCTCTCCCGCGCCCGTCCTGCCGGCCGGAGGGTGGGAGCTGTTTCTCCGCCATTCCCGGAGCAGTGGGCAGCGGCGACGGGGCTCTCCCCTACCGCTTCCGCAACAGCGGGTCTTCACAGAGCAAAAGCCGCCTCCGCGATTGCACGGCCGGGGTCAGGCGGAGCGAGGAGCAGCGCCTCAAGGCCAGGCTTCCCTCGGCAACATCCCCGCGACGCCCTCACCTTCTCCCGGCCAGACCGCCGTCACCATTCACTGCCCCGGTCACGGCTTTTGCGTCCTGGGACGGGCAGCGCAGTGGAAGCCGCGTTCGCTTCCACAACGTGCCCGCCTTCGCCGCGGCTACCGGTAGGGATACGGGTGTCCTGTTGGGGGTCGACCTTTGCGGTCCCTGCTGGCCCTATCCTGACCCGCTCTTGGGCTAAGACTGTTTCCCCATTAAAGCAATTTCCAGAAGTCTGTGGACTTCAACTCCCAGAATTCTAGGCAGTGGCCATGTTGGCTCGGGAATTCTGGGGGTTGGAGTTCACAGGTGTGGAAGATGCCTGGTTGAGAAATACTGATTTGTTACCCTTCCTTGACTCCAGCTGCATTTATTTAAGTTTATATAGCCACCCATCTCTCTTGATTCTAGGCAGCACACAAGTTAAAACAGCAAAGACAAACTTGTATAAATTAAAACAAAAGCATGGGAAAGTGCCAGCCTACAGCTCACAGACAATGCAACCATCTTGCAGGGTCCCCAGGATCCCCAGGGCTGATGGCACAGCCATGCCTTCAGGGGCTTCCTAAAGGTCAGCAAAGTTGGGGCCAATGTAACCTCAGGGGTGATGATGTTCCAGAGGGCAGGTGCCACAGCAGAAAAGGCTCTCCCCCCCTGTCCTGCCAGATGGAACTCTTCGTAGACATGCAGCATGCCTTTTCTGCCAGATGTTATGTGATGGGTAGATGTAACAGAGCAGAGGCGGTCCCTCAAATAACCCAGCCCCATGCCATGTAGAGCTTTATAGGTCATAACAAGCACCTTGAATTGAACCCAGAAGCAAACTTGCAACCATTGCAGCTTGTGAAGCTGAGGGGTGACATGCACTGATCTTAGAGTGCACATAACTTCTTGCGCCACTACATTTTGCACCAGTTGTAGCTTCTGGATGCTCTTCAAGGGCAGCCCCATGTAGAGCGTATTATAGTAATTCATCTGGGAGGTGATGGGTGTGACTTTAGGTTTGCTGTCTTGGTCAAGTGGCCAACGGAAGGCTACCGTTTTTCCATCCTATGAAGGAAGCAGGCATTAAATTCAAATGGAAAGAAGGTTGTCCTTAAAATATGAAATTTAACAAACTGGTTCACATTAAAATGCAAATTAAACAAATGTCTTTCTCATCTCTACTCAGCTATTTTTGGTGCAAGTATTACCCTCTTGCTTACTATCCTGACATCATTTTACATTATGAAGCATGTTTAGATTCTATACATATATTCTTGTTAAAGGCCACCCATGTGCAATTTGCTTTCTTATTTTGTTGGTGCAAGCATTGTCATCCATGTCTATGCGTATATGTATCTGCAAACATGCTCTCTATAGACATGGATGAATAATGCATTCCTGAAGGTATTTACTCGGTAGTAATCTCCAGTGAGTTTCCTGGGGTTTTCTCTATTATAAGCATGCTCTGAGTTGCAATTAAATTACTGTTCCATCTTCCAATCAATCTTCTGGTCATTATTTTGGTTACATGCATTTATTAGTTGTATTTGCTGTTCAACCACCTTTGCTGTTAGTATACCAAGATTTACTTTTTACCCAAAAGAGATTTCCTCTCCATTTCCATGAATATTTGGAAGCAGGGCGTTGGCGGGCAGCTCCACTTCCCTCGGCAACATCCCCGCGACGCCGTTGCCTTCGAAAGGGCCCCGTCGGCAAGAGACCCGGAAGACGGAGCAGGGTGCGCTGAAAAAGGAATGCTCCCCGCGGTGAAGGCAGCTGTCGAGTCCGTCTCCCTAAAATTAACTTTATAAACTTTGTGTATTGTCTTACTTAATTAATAAACTTTACTTTTTTACTTATTGTTTGTAATCTCAGTCAAGCTATGGGTGTGTTTAATAAAACTTGATATCATGCTAAATAACAGTATTATTTATTGATAACATTAAATTGAACATTAAATAACATTAAATAACGTTAAATAACATTAAATTGAACATTAAATTGAACATTAAATAACATTAAATAACGTTAAATAACATTAAATTGAACATTAAATTGAACATTAAATAACATTAAATAACGTTAAATATGTTCGAAGACATTTTGAGAGCTCTATCTTTCACTGTTTTAGCAGACAATGGTAACTCTTTAATTTTTTTTAGAATATCTGCTTTGTTCCCAAAATCCCGAAATAGCTCTTCCGATGCATTTATAAAACAAGCTTTTATGTATTCGCCGTCTGTATATGGTTTCCCTCTCTTGGCAATCTCTTGACTAACCACAAAACTCGCAGTATTAACATTGGTGGAAGACTGCATCCAGTAATTCAATACAGAACTTGATTTTTCCTGACTCTTCTGAAGTTCCTCAACTGCTTTCTTCCTTGCATCACCGGCAGGATATTTAGTACTGAATGACACGTGTTTAGTTGTGAAGTGTCTCTCCAAATTTGATTTCTTGTTCTGCGCCAATTTTTCCTTACAAATAAGACAGGTTGGAAGGCCATTTGCGTTTTTAATAAACGCGAAAGCCTCGGTCCATTCAGCTTTAAATTCACGGTTTTCCTCTTCCGTTTTCCTTTGCTTCCTCTTTGTAGCCATGTTGAGCAGGGCACCTAAAAAATGCTTCATTTCTTAATAATAAAGCCACCAAGACAAAATAATTACAATTCAGCGTGAGTTGGGCCTGGTAGCTGGTGTGGGAAAAGCTGCCCAGGGGTGGCCAGCGTGAACTGGGCCTGGCAGCTGGTGTGGGAAAAGCTGCCCAGGGGTGGCCAGCGTGAACTGGGCCTGGCAGCTGGTGTGGGAAAAGCTGCCCAGGGGTGGCCAGCGTGAACTGGGCCTGGCAGCTAGTGTGGGAAAAGCTGCCCAGGGGTGGCCAGCGTGAACTGGGCCTGGCAGCTGGTGTGGGAAAAGCTGCCCAGGGGTGGCCAGCGTGAACTGGGCCTGGCAGCTGGTGTGGGAAAAGCTGCCCAGGGGTGGCCAGCGTGAACTGGGCCTGGCAGCTGGTGTGGGAAAAGCTGCCCAGGGGCGGCCAGCGTGAGCTGGGCCTGGCAGCTGGTCCGGGAAAAGCTGCCCAGGGGCGGCCAGCGTGAGCTGGGCCTGGCAGCTGGTGTGGGAAAAGCTGCCCAGGGGTGGCCAGCGTGAACTGGGCCTGGCAGCTGGTGTGGGAAAAGCTGCCCAGAGGTGGCCAGCGTTAGCTGGGCCTGGCAGCTGGTGTGGGAAAAGCTGCCCAGGGGTGGCCAGCGTGAACTGGGCCTGGCAGCTGGTGTGGGAAAAGCTGCCCAGGGGCGGCCAGCGTGAGCTGGGCCTGGCAGCTGGTCCGGGAAAAGCTGCCCAGGGGCGGCCAGCGTGAGCTGGGCCTGGCAGCTGGTCCGGGAAAAGCTGCCCAGGGGCGGCCAGCGTGAGCTGGGCCTGGCAGCTGGTCCGGGAAAAGCTGCCCAGGGGCGGCCAGCGTGAGCTGGGCCTGGCAGCTGGTGTGGGAAAAGCTGCCCAGGGGTGGCCAGCGTGAGCTGGGCCTGGCAGCTGGTGTGGGAAAAGCTGCCCAGGGGTGGCCAGCGTGAACTGGGCCTGGCAGCTGGTGTGGGAAAAGCTGCCCAGGGGTGGCCAGCGTGAACTGGGCCTGGCAGCTGGTGTGGGAAAAGCTGCCCAGGGGCGGCCAGCGTGAGCTGGGCCTGGCAGCTGGTCCGGGAAAAGCTGCCCAGGGGCGGCCAGCGTGAGCTGGGCCTGGCAGCTGGTCCGGGAAAAGCTGCCCAGGGGCGGCCAGCGTGAGCTGGGCCTGGCAGCTGGTGTGGGAAAAGCTGCCCAGGGGTGGCCAGCGTGAGCTGGGCCTGGCAGCTGGTGTGGGAAAAGCTGCCCAGGGGTGGCCAGCGTGAACTGGGCCTGGCAGCTGGTGTGGGAAAAGCTGCCCAGGGGTGGCCAGCGTGAACTGGGCCTGGCAGCTGGTGTGGGAAAAGCTGCCCAGGGGCGGCCAGCGTGAGCTGGGCCTGGCAGCTGGTCCGGGAAAAGCTGCCCAGGGGCGGCCAGCGTGAGCTGGGCCTGGCAGCTGGTCCGGGAAAAGCTGCCCAGGGGCGGCCAGCGTGAGCTGGGCCTGGCAGCTGGTCCGGGAAAAGCTGCCCAGGGGCGGCCAGCGTGAGCTGGGCCTGGCAGCTGGTGTGGGAAAAGCTGCCCAGGGGCGGCCAGCGTGAGCTGGGCCTGGCAGCTGGTCCGGGAAAAGCTGCCCAGGGGCGGCCAGCGTGAGCTGGGCCTGGCAGCTGGTCCGGGAAAAGCTGCCCAGGGGCGGCCAGCGTGAGCTGGGCCTGGCAGCTGGTGTGGGAAAAGCTGCCCAGGGGTGGCCAGCGTGAACTGGGCCTGGCAGCTGGTGTGGGAAAAGCTGCCCAGAGGTGGCCAGCGTGAGCTGGGCCTGGCAGCTGGTGTGGGAAAAGCTGCCCAGGGGCGGCCAGCGTGAGCTGGGCCTGGCAGCTGGTGTGGGAAAAGCTGCCCAGGGGCGGCCAGCGTGAGCTGGGCCTGGCAGCTGGTCCGGGAAAAGCTGCCCAGGGGCGGCCAGCGTGAGCTGGGCCTGGCAGCTGGTCCGGGAAAAGCTGCCCAGGGGCGGCCAGCGTGAGCTGGGCCTGGCAGCTGGTCTCAGACAAAGCTGCCCACTGGTGGGTAGACCGGGGGTCGACAAAGGCAGCCCAATGGCCGCCGGGGATGGTCAGGCTGGGCTGCTGGGCTGGGCTGGTGGAAACCCGGGTAAACGGGCAAGGAGCAAGCAATGTAGCAGCGCTTACCCCGATTCCGGTTTCTTCCGTTTGGAGCAAGCACCTTCGTGCTTCGCGGCGACCGGCAGCGGTTCGGGCAGAGGCTTGGCTCGTCAGCAAAGTAAGGCGGCTTGGCGTGGTGGAGGGAGAAAGTGTGGAGTCCGGGTCCGGCACGGAAGCGGGGCAGTAGCAAGGCGAGGCCTGGAAACAGGATCCGGCGCGAAATCTAGAGCCTTCTGTGCCGCTTGTCTCGGCCAATGGAGGTAAGTCGCGCCTTTGGGAAGCAGGGCCAATCGGGCTTCGCCTTGTTCAGCCCGCCCCTCTGCTCCCCTTTGGCGCGCGCTGATTGGTGGAGGCTCAGAAGGAAGGGCGCTGCCACCAATCAGCATCTCCGTTTCTTCTCCAGGGTTCTTCTCCTGTAGAAGAAACAGGGACGCTGATTGGTGGAGGCTCAGAAGGAAGGGCGCTGCCACCAATCAGCATCTCCGTTTCTTCTCCAGGGTTCTTCTCCTGGAGAAGAAACAGGGACGCTGATTGGTGGGGGCGCCCTTCCTTCTGAGCCTCCACCAATCAGCGTCTCTGTCTCAGCGTCTTCTCCAGGGTTCGCGCCGCTTCCGGAGACCGGCTTTCCGATGTCGGTCGGCAAACATGGAGAAAGAGCCAGTGTCAGGAGGCCAAAGAGCCAGATCTGGCTCGCGAGCCGCCAATTCCGACCCTTGGTCTAGACTGTCCAGTGGGCATATATGCCACTGAACATTGCAGCAGCTGGGTAGTCTTCAAGAGCAGTCCCATACAAAGTGAATCACAGTAATCCATATAGGAGATGACCCTAACTTCAGTGCCCCCTGTTCTAAGTAAGGCTGCACCTGCAATTGGTCTTCCTGGCC
Organism: Charina bottae; assembly: GCA_023362775.1. Classification (NCBI taxonomy): domain Eukaryota; kingdom Metazoa; phylum Chordata; class Lepidosauria; order Squamata; family Charinaidae; genus Charina; species Charina bottae. The sequence goes on along the minus strand of JALMGJ010000002.1, from coordinate 86,943,808 downwards.
TTCATTTGTTATTCCAGCAAGAGTCCAGGAAGATTCCTGAACAGTGGACCTGCTCTCCATAAGGAAGCATAACCCTGTTGGCAGCCAAATATGATATACAGTAATCCCAGCATCAGTGGGCTTCTAAACAACTTGTTAGAGATGAGTCTGAGCCTGTTCCTCCCCATTTAAATTTTGACAATCTTTAGACATTGAGTCAAAGCTTCCACCACATCTCCCATTCTGTGTACATTCTGGAGATGTACAACTGGGTGTCATCCACATATTGAGGATATTTTACCCCAAACCAGTAAATGACCTCTTCCAGTTGTTTCATTTGAAGGTAAACAGGCTAAGGGAAAGTACTGAGCCCTGAGACACTCCATAAAGAAGCCCATGAGGGCCAGACCTCTCCCTCAGTATGACAACTGTGACAACTGACTGAACCCTCCCATTCAGGAAAGAATAGAATCATCAGAACACTGTGCCTACAACTCCCAGCCCTCATATGATACCATTCTGTCACTGTCAAAAGCTGCAGACATCTAGTAAGACAAGGAGGGCTATGCTCTTTCATCCAAGTCCTGCCATAAATTACCCATGATGTGGTTTCTGTCCCATGCCCAGGCCTGAATTCTGACTGCCATGGGTCTGGATAATCTGTTTCTTCCAAGGCTCTCTGTAACTGTTGCCTCACTATCTTTTCCACAACTTTCCTCACAAAGAGGAGGTTGGATATAGAACAATAATTGTCCAATATAAGAAGATCTTACTAATTTTTTTCATGTTTCCAGATGTCAGGAGCCAAAGACATTCAGGCCTACAGATAAAGCAACTGCTGGCACAATGCCTTCAGAAGAAGTATTCTTTGCTGCCTGAAAATAATTGGACATTTGGAGTCTTTCTGGCATGTTTTGGGAGCATCGGGGAGCATTCTACTACGATATATTTTTCCTTTTAACTTTTATGGGCAGTGAGTGTCCTTTTGAACCCTAACCCTGAGAATCAATTAACTGACAACAGCCCTTTATGAAAGACCACTCAGGTATCTCCTTGCCAATGGGCAGAACATGCAATTAATTATTTACATCAAAAAAATGAACTAATGAATCCCTTCTGAAACAGAAATTAGAACCCTTTTCTTCTTACCAGCTGAAGAAAGTTGGAACAGAAAATGCGATCAATCTGTCTGAGTGCTTCATACATCACTTGCTATATACAGTATCAAATGCTGCTAAATATGAATCCTATCAACTTGTATTTGGGGCTTTAGTTCTCCCTTGCTTTTGAATTGTAGCTTCTGCTCTATTTGAAATCTACTAACTTTGAATAAAAGGTACAATTTCATGGTGAGGACCCACCAAAATCACCAAAATTTAAGGAATTAATTGCCCATTTGTATATGATTTAGTGTGTATGATTTATATCATTCCAGTTTTATCTGCAGCAATCTTTCCTGATGACTCAATTTATAAGTACTGCTGTAGCATCAAACCTCTGTCCATTGAGCCCTTGGTAGCCAGTTCTTTTTGAAGTAAATCAATCTAGCCATTGCCTCTTCTGGTCTTGGAAGAATTTTGGAGGTCAGGTGTACCCATGATCAGGTATTTAGCATGAACAGCAGTAAAATCCTTAGTTGGGATTAGTGCACACTCCATTCTACATGTGGGTATCACATTAATTTGTACACAATTGCTTCTACATAGGAAAAATGGTTTGTTTCTATGACTCTGCTTTCCCCAGTTGGTTGGGTGTGACCCCCATGCATCTTTCATTTGCCTTATTGCAAAATCAGCTAACCATTCTTGTCCAGAACCCAGAGCAAAATAATCCAATGTGATTCCAGATTGATCACCAAAAGGACCACTGGCAACTTGAAAAGTTGTTTCTAATGCCTAGATAAATCTAACACAGCATGATTAGGTTACTGTTATAAACGGCATGCAAATTATTGCTGGAATGGCATACCTAATTCTTGTACAATTATCATCTTCATGGGGAACATATGGAGATTTACAGCAGCCAAAGAAAAGGAATACTGAGAGACAGGTTGGCAGGCTACCTTGACGACAAAGCAAAGGGAAAGAAGGACTATCTCCCTTGTTGGGATAATTCTGGCATTGATGAAGCAATAACTATATAACAGAGGTTGAATGCAACAACAATCCAGAACTAGCTGATGCCTTTGCATTAAAATTCAACATTAACCATTATTTGCCAGAGTCAGGAAGATCAGTCCCAGAGAAGATGGCTACTAATTTCAACTTCATAACTCAAATATAGGTTATTCATACATGACAGTGCTCCTAACCATCTTTAATTCTGTTTAGCCTGCCTTTCCTGCTCTGTTACCAAATGGGTAAGACCTCCCTAATGATGTTTTTGAAAAAGCATGTTTTGGAAAATAAGGAATAAAATATCATCCAAATATATGGGACCATGTGGAAATCGGCATTCCCCTTGGCACAGCTCTGAGAAACATGGCAAAGAGCTTCCTATCTTAATGACATGTGCGTGAACATTGGCCAGAGAGAGCACAGCCGAGGATGGCCCTGTCACTTGATGGTCCAGACCAGAGGGACTGTTCGTTTCACAGCAGAAGAATAAGTGGTGACATTTTCCTGGGACTTTTTATATCAGCCTCATTGAAATTCTGCATCCTCATAGTGTCTCCCTACACTGTATCATTTACAATGCCCACGAGCTCAGCACTCTGACTCATTATTATTAGTTAATGAGCCATCGAAGCACTAAACCTGCGGTATATGGGGTGGATACAAACATTGTACTCAGTATAATTTAGTACCAGTTTTCCAGAATAGGAGAGCTATGAGCTGTTTACACTATCACAATCCTGTAAATGTTCCTGCACTCACAGATGGTGTCCAGATCAACTGCTGAACAGCAATTTTGTATTCCATTATACAGCATCAGACAGAATGCATGCATGCATCCATCCATACCCTTTATGGTATTGCCTTTTGGGGTGAGCGGTGTTGTGCAAAGCACAGAAAAGGAGTGGGAAATCATAAGCAAGCAAAATTAAGAACCCAAGGAAACACGGTACATAACACAAGCTGGTTTTGTGTGGGAAATCTGCTCATGGGAATGGTTTACCCGGGCTTCTGGTGTGGACATGGCGGACTGAACAGCTGTGCCCACAGACTCAGCGGGCAGAGCTGACAACGCGGCAGTTTTTTTGGGCTCAGACAGGTTTTCCTGAAGCCCAGGAGTGTTTTCTGGAAAAAGGAAAACACCAGGAATCACCCCATCTGCCCTCCAGACGGCTGCTTGTAGCCAGAAGATCGCAAACAGCATCCGCGCTCAACTGGTAAGAGCAGCTGGGAGGCTGGGATGTCACCATTTTCCATTATCCTCTGTTCCTCCCCAGTAGCATTTTGACCATCTTCCGACCTGGGAGTCCCATCTTCCAATGGTATACCGACATATCTCTGGTTGTACTGATCCATTTAGTTTTTTTTTTTTTAATAAATTTTATATCCATTTAGTTTTCACGGCAAGAATACTGGGGTGGGTTGCCATTACCTTCCCCAGAGATCGTATTTAGTCTGACCTCTCTGCCATGACCTTCCCGTCTTGGGTTTCCCTTCACGGTTTAGCTCATGGCGTCATTGAGATGCTCAAGCTCCAGCACCACAACAAGGTAACGATCTCCTTTGCTGGAGCTCAAGGCCTTACACTTCACATAAAAAATCCCGTCTTGATTTTTCCCTACCTCTTGGATAGCACATCTCCCCAACAGGACAGTGACAGGCAACTACCATTGAGCTCTTTCTGCATGGCATTGTGGGAATTTATAATGGCTGCCATCCAGCAACCATCAGCAACTCAAAGAAGAGAGCCTTGAGAAGTGACATGAGAAAAAGTGGGCCTTTGGAATGCCAACCCTGAATCCACTAACGCACATGCCTGTTCTTCATATTTTTAAATTTGCATTTTCAGTCCGGATCATGCCTATTCAAACTACATAAGGGAGGGAAATGTATAAATGAAGAAGCCACTCCTTAAGATGCCGCTTATAAAGCCAAAATACTATTTGTCTGAGCCTGTTGACAAATGGAAATAGCTAAAAGCTACCTCCTCTTAAGGCAGTGTTTCTCAACCTTAGCAACTTTAAGATATGTGGACTTCAACTCCCAGAATTCCCCAGCCAGCATGGTTGGCTGAGGAATTCTGGGAGTTGAAGTCCAGATATCTTAAAATTGCAAAGGTTGAGAAACACTGTTAAGGATATGCAAGATTTCTTTAATAGTGATCCCAAGGCCAGTAAAAGCAGGAGACTCTAGCAAGCCCAATAAAGACATATAGTCATAAATTAAGCTCAGTCATTCCTTCCTTCATATTGTACCACCACCAAATATCCTTTGCCCTAATAATCAACATGAAAGGAAACTACTTAATTGATTTCTGATTGCAGAAATGAGGATTAAAAATAAGGAAGTGGGAAGGGCGAATAGCAAATCATTGTGTTTGTATTTATCAATTATTTTATATAAGAATTTTCACAAAACCTGTAGTAATTTATTGTTATTTCCTCTCACCCTGGACCACTTTACTGATATGTAGTAAAGCTATTGAAGGGGAACTGAAGGTCACAGTCTGTCTTTGCAAAGCCTGCAATCTTTGACATCGACTGGATCTTTGAGCCCATGGGATTCTTAGGATTAGCATGAAGAAGCAACATTACTTGCTCTCCTTCATGGCAATATCATGTCTTTGTGGCACCAGCTGCTGCTATATCAATCATTACCTTCACCGCAGATCTATCTGTAAATGTGAGAAACAATATTCTTTTCATGAAGGAGAGCAAAAGGCAAGCAATGCAGCATGGAACCAGGTCTGCAGCAAAAGATCATGCATGACCGTGGGCGTATTAGGAGCTGGGCCATGATATCTTATTTCAGGGCAGGGGTGGAAGGCAACCCTATCCCACTCCATGCCAGACCATGTCCAATAAACACAATCATTGAATCTTTCTTCAGGACTGTGAATGGGGCTGTGTCTTCCATTGTTACCTGAGGACAACCCATTAGCTTTGGAAATGCAGGCTGGACCTTATTGCACCCTTCTAACCTACATGGCCTATATTTGCTACTGGTCCCCATTCCTAGTTTGAGATGGTTGCCTCTCTATGACTAATGAGAGGGCATAAAACAGAATGTAGAACCCCAAGCAATGGGAGCAGAAGGAAGAAAGCTGAGGGGAAGAATCGATCAAAGCTAGATAGGACTGCTTTCCTGACAAATCAGTCCCTTTTTTTATCTCTCTTTATCACCACATGACTAAATGGACCTCTCATTTAGTTAACTTCTTAAGGTTAACATCTTATTTACACACACACACACACCAGACTTTGTGGACATCTTGTTCAATTAAAAATACTCATAGTCTGGAAATTTTTGGTCTGCCTTTTGAGACAGGATATATCTTTTATTTTTAAAAAATTACAGGTAAAAACCCTGCATTAAATTGCTAAATTTTAAAATCTCTTATTTATTTGTAAAATGCATATGAAAATGGTAAAAAAAAAAGTTGATTTATCTGAGATACATATGCTTGAACTGTGATTACAGACTAAGCAGAGTGAGAGAAAGCTGAAATGTAAAAAGGTAGCATTCAGACTATATCTTCCAAACTGAGCAGAGGAAGAATATCTTGGGAAATAAGGCATTTTATTCTTTGCCACATCTCTGGGTCTCATCTTAATTAAACTGTGATTCATTGTTGAGAGGAAATCTCAAATACATGGGGCTACTGATGTACTGAAGGAATTCCTGGGGGAAATGGGGCTTATGCACACTCAGCCTTGAGTAGCTGATTCCTTTTTTTAAAAAAATCAACCATTCAGGCAAAAGTAATTACCTAGGGAAAACAAAAAAGAGAAACAAAGGATATTTAGAAACTGTAACCATTATAGCCACTACAAAGGCTTCTAGACATGTTTTGTGTAATTCCATAATATGGGTCAGTAAGATAAGACCCAGTACGGTAAAATATGTAATTACAATTTTGACTGAGAGTGGATAATAGTGGAACAGTTTCATTCTTAGTTTCCAATATTCTTCTCTTTGTAGGTGTTGAACTCCATGAAGTTTGGTGCTTTCCATAAAGATGGGAATATCTGGAGCTAGGAATAGGCAGTGAAGAAGCCAAATTTGCTGATGACACTGAATTATTTAAAGGGTTTAAAACAAAAGAGCTGCAAAATGATCTCCCCAGTCTGGAGAAAGGAGAATTAAAATGAATACAGTTCACTGTAAGCAAATGGGATGTGATGGCCCCAAATCCCAATTTTACTGATGAGGCCTAACCTGGAGCTGGAGATGACCTGCCCAGAAAGGCATATTGAAGTCAAGGAAAGCCACCGAGTCAAATCATCAGCTCCTATGAAAAGCCAAGTTCCATGCTAACCACCATTAGGAAAGAAATCAATTCTTTTGATTAATTGATGTCATTATCAATTACTGTGACAATTCCTGAAACACACTATTCTATATAGTTCTGGTTGTTGCACTTTGAAAGGGAAATTGTAGAGCTAGAAAAATATGGAGAAAAGGGCAGTGTAAATGATCAAACGATTGAAGCAACTTCCCCATGAGAAAAGGTTACAGGATACAGTGCTTTTAAGCTGAGAAATAAAGAAAAATAAGGGGGGAGGGGTTGATATGACAGATGCATGGCAGATAATTATGCATGGTGTGGAGAAAGTAGATAGGGATATATTATCTTTTTGAATAATACTAATAATATTCAATAATATAAAAATTCAAAATCATAAAAACTTAAAAAGCTTTAAATAAGGATTAGGTAAGTCCATTGAAGAGTGGTTTTATTTGCCAATATCATGATGGCTAAAGATTACTTCCAGCATTGGATCTAGTACCTCAATATCCGCTGATACAAGGAGGGGAGTACAATTGTGTCCATGGGCTGTTTGGGGATTTCCCATAGTATCTCTTTGACCACTGTGGGGACCAAATGTTGGATTAAAAATGTTTTTGATCAGCATGGGCTTAGCTTCTGTTTATCTGAAAGGTATTCCCTGTGACACTCTATGGAAGCGAAAGTTGGACTTTGAAGAAGCAGGATAGGAGGAGTATTTATTTATTTATTTGTCATATTTCTTTACCGCCCAACTTGTATTATAACGACTCTGGGTGGTTTACAACAATTAAAAATGGAATAATAAAATGTCACTAAAACAATACAATCTCAATATAAATATATATAAATATAAAGATGTAAAATATATAAAATTTATGATATAAAATTCAAGATGGCGAATAGCGATGTTATCATTGGCCCCATCAAGGAGCCAGACACCCCCATGATTGACTATCCCCCCTCCCACCCCAGGCAAGGTGGCACAAGCAGGTTTTAACCCCCTTCCAGAAGGCTGGGAGAGTGGGGTCCTGCCTTCCCTCTGGGGGTAACTTGTTCCAGAGGGTGGGTGCCATGGCAGAGAAGGCCCTCCTCCTGGACCCTGCCAGTTGACAATCTCTCATGGGCAGGGTCCACAACATGCCCTCTCTGCCTGACCGGGTGGGACGGGTCGATGTGACGGGGGGGATGCGGCCCTTAGGTAACCTGGACCCATGCCATGTAGGGCTTTAAAGGTGATAACCAACACCCTGAATTGGACCCAGAAGCAAACTGGCACCCAGTGCAGCTCACACAGCAACGTTGTTATATGTGCCCTCCTTGGGGCTCCCAAAAATGCTCGCGCAGTGGCATTCTAAATCAGCTGTAGCTTCTGGATACTCTTCAAGGGTAGCCCCATGTAGAGCATGTTGCAATAGTCTATACGGGAGATGACCAGGGCATGAGTGACTAATCAGAGGGACTCCTGATCCAGGAAGGGGCGTAGCTGGCGCACCACACAAAGCTGTGCAAAGGCTCCCCTGGCCATGGCTGCCACCTGCTCTTTGAGCAGGAGTTGTGAGTCCAGGAGAACCCCCCAGGTTCCGCACCAGGTCTGTCTGGGGCAGTGCCACCCCATCCAGAGCCAAAGATGGCAAATTCCCAGATACTCGGGAGCCCCTAACCCACAGCCACTCCGTCTTACCAGGGTTCAGCTGAAGCCTGTTGTTCCTCATCCAGACCCCCACAGCCTCCAGGTACCGAGAGAGGGTGGTCACAGCATCACTTATGTCACCCGGGATGGAGATGTATAATTGAGTATCATCAGCATATTGATGATACCTCATCCCGTGGTGACGGATAATCTCACTCAGCGGTTTCAGGTAGATGTTAAAAAGGAGTGGAGTACCAAACTCTGCGGCACCCCACAAAGGAGGGGCCGCGGGCCAGATCTCTCGCTCCCTATCAACACCAATTGGGACCATCCCTGGAGGAAGGAGGTGAACCAGCGCAAAACCATGCTGTCCATCCCCAACTCCCTGAACCGCCCCAAAAGGATACCATGGTCAATGGTATCGAAAGCTGCTGAGAGGTCAAGAAAAGCCAGGATGGATTCACTGTCCTCATCCCGCTCTCGCCAGAGATCATCCAAAAGTGTGACCAAAGCTGTTTCCATCCCATATCTGGGCCTGAAACCCAACTGAAAAGGGTACAGATAATCCATTTCATCCAGGATCCTCTGGAGCCACTTTCTCAACCACCTTCCCTAGAAAGGGGAGGTGGGAGACTGGATGAAAATTGTCCAAAATGGTGAGATCCAGTGATGGCTTATTGAGGAAGGGGTGCACCAGCGCCTCTTTAAAAGCAGCCAGAAACACTCCTTCCCCCAAGGATGAATTCACCATTGCCTGGACTCACCCACATGTTACCTCCTGAGCTGCCTTCACCAGCCAGGAGGGACAAGGATCTAATTAACAAGTGGCGTTTACAGACTGGAGAACCCTCTCCACTTCCTCGGGCCGAACAGGATCAAACTGTTCCCAGATAAGTATGGGTAAGTATGTTCCCCAGGCATCTCCCCAGACCCTGCTGCATGCTTGGTGTCCAACTTGGCACGAATCTGAGCGATTTTATCCTCCAGATGCCCAGAAAACTCCTCCGCATGGCCCTGTAGGTGGGTTTCTGAACCCACCTTCCCTAAAAGGTATCAGGTGATCTTGAACAGGGCTGTTGGGCGGCATTCTGCGGATGCAATAAGAGCGGAGAAATATTGGCGTTAGCAGTGGCTCTAGCTTGTGTTCGGTCGGGTTCGGTCCTTGTTTTCCTCCAGTGGCGCTCTAGACGTCTCTTAATCCTCTTCAGAACCCTCAGCTCCTCCGTGAACCACGGCGAGTGTCGGGTTTGATCGGACAAGAGAGGTTGCACAGGCGCGATCCTGTCCAAGGTCCCAGCTGTCTCCCTATTCCAGGCAGCGGCCAGGGCCTCCGCTGGACCATGCAGCAGATCCTCGGGTATTGATGTTTTTGAACTTTGGTGTTGGAGAAGACTCCTGAGAATAAAATGGACAGCCAAGAAAACGAATAAATGGATCATTGAATAAATCAACCCAGAGTTCTCACTCCAGGCACAAATGACCAGGCTCAAATTATCCTACTGTGGTCATATTATGCAAAGACCCAGCTCTCTGGAAAAGGCTCTAATGCTGGGAAAGGTGGAAGGAAAGAGAAGAAGAGGATGACCAGCAGCAAAGTGGATGGACTTACTTTCAGCGGCAATGAGTGCACTCTTGGGAGACCTGAAATAACAGGTTCAGAATAGATACTCATGGAGAAAATCTATCTGTGTGGTCGCTAGGAGTTGAAAATGACTTGATGGCACATAATCAATTTAACTGTTGTAATTGTTATGAAATGCAAGGAACTAAAATGTATTCATTAATGAATCTATCTAGATGTTGATATATTGGTGTTAAAGCTAATTAGAGTTAATAATAGCTCCCAAAGTTGTGAGAATCAGTCAGAGCTGGAAGTCTGGTGAAAAAGAAGTTTTACTTTGTATATTCTAACTCCAATAAGTTCTATTTGTCTGTTTATTTTGATGGCATTGTGTTCAGAGGTGATCTCACTTATTTTTAGAAAGAGAAAAGAACTTATTAAAAAGTAAAACAATTCAATATGAATTTTCTCTCCAAAGCTATTTCAGAAAGAGAATTTATTTCAGGTGCATATGAACAAAAGCTTGCAAGGTATCTTATTTTATACCAGCATTGTAAAAACTGTCATCATATCATCAGCTAATCAGGATTTCATTATTCTGAGGTTCCCTGCGGTCCTATTATGAAAGCGGGTGCTTCTGTCTGAAGGTAGATGTCACCGTTTATCATTTTCTTAATGTTAACGCATGGAGATTAGGACTCTTGAGCTTTCACAGTCAACACAAGAAAGAGAGAAACCCATACAAATCAAGACACTGAAATTGTTATGCAACATCCTTCAAAAAATGGAAATTATTTTTAAGAATTCCCAAGTGATTCAACATGACACAAAGACAGCCTGGCTAATTAGAAGGTTCTTCTGTGTCATTTCCAGAAAGTGCCTTCAGGACAAAGAGTGTCAGCTTTACCAGGTAGACCAGACAGTAAACACAACCAGATAAGCTAATTCTACTTATTAAGAGAATCTTGCAAGTCTGAAAGTACAATTCTCCCACCATCTCCTTTACAGCCCAAGAAACTAGGGAAGGTCCCTTCTGAGCCTCTTGACCCGCCCACTATCCAGCTGCAGGCTATGCCCACTCTTATCTGACTGTGAAAGGGAAAATGGGAAATGTATTGGATCTACTTTGCCTGACTTGTAAAATTATGAGCTGCACTCATGCATTGAGATGATTCACCTTAGATAGTGTATATTTAACATTACTGTTCAGAGACCAGTATTTCAATCTACCCCAATTTTTCACTCCGGGTTCCTGATTGAGTTGATGGGAGGAAGTGCAGGATTAATGTGCTAACCCTTATTCTTCCTCCTGGGTGATTAGAAAACTGGAAGTGGACTGAAAGGGTTCATTATTCAAGGAATGCTGATACCATAAGCAAGACTGTTCTAAGACACAACATCCACTGCATCTTGCAATATCCCTTTACAATATTATTCTTTCCATTGTCTTTGTCCATATTTTCCAGTGAAGAAAGACAGAAAAAGCTAAGTTTCTTAATTAAACTGTAAACAATAATGACTTGGACCATTTACTGGGCAAAATACATTTCTTGGATCTCTGCTAGCATTGTGGCTTACGTCCTAGAGAATAAGCCTCCAATACCAGGAAAGCTCACCTAAGGGAGGTTATGCAGGCCAGCTCTGTTTTTGTCATATGCACAGAAAATACCCCTTGGTAGAAGGGGAAGAGGATGCCAGATGTACATCTGATTGTACAAATAAGACTTTTTCATATGAGGGAAAGTCCTGGATCAGTTAAGATTCACCAGTATGCGGAGAGGCCATGCACATACACATTGCACCTATGCAATGTCCTCATGAAGAAGTGTGGCCAGCACACACATCAGTAGTTGGGGATGCTAAGTTGCTACAACCTTGCAACTTCCTTGCATGTGTTTTGAACATGTGACAGCCCTCTTGTGAGTCTTCCTCACAGTAGAAAAAAACAAAGCTAATTTCTACACACTGGATGCTAGAACAGCCTCTCCCATGCTTCTGCTTTACTAATATGTTGAATGCCAATTCATATAATCCCCAGTCAGCAGGACCTTTGGTTATACTCACCGGGGATTTGGGGAGCTGAGGTCCAACACATATGGAGGGCCACAGTTTGGAAGTGGCATGATTGGACTGTGGATAGAAAGTTTTTCGATAATATTTTTCATGGATACCCATTTCTGTGAAGTAGCTTTCTTAACATTCTGACCAGTGAAACAAGCTTTTGGGGTGGGGAAAATGTAGGCTGTTGATGTGACTCTTAACAGCTTCTTTACAAAAATAGCTTCTAGTGTGGAAATTATAAGATATATTCATTATATTTTTCCTGCTCAGTTACTACCATACTCCCAGGATGAAGTGGAAGTTGATATGATTCACCCATCTTTCCATGCAATTTCCAACTCTTATAGTTTCAAGACAGTGTGCATAATATAGCTGGATCAGAGCCATGTGTGCAAAGGTTTCTAGGCAACCAGGAACTAAGTACAACAAGAAGAGTCTTGAGTCTTACACTTTTTTTATTTGAGCATGCACATTCTTACATTATGAGAAGACGGTGCAGTTTTTACGGCCCATCAGGTTAGAGAGGCCCAAGAAAAGTGAGCTCGATTGAAGCTTTTCTTGCTCGGATCTGAATGTTCCAAGATAAATTTGCATCCTTGGATTGATCTGAGCAACAACAATATGTTGGAAAATAACAATTCCATAAAATCTTTTTATAATTCCATAAAAGCTTCTTATACTTATCATTCACTTTTGTGGAGATATTGGATAGGCTATAGTTAACATTTTAAAGAAATATGCTTTTCACTTGGATAGCTTCAGCTTTTTTGTGTAACATATGATACTAATATTGCTAGCATGACTGATGTATTTAGGAAAGTTAAATGTTATATTCTCAAATAGGAGGTCTTCTATAAAAGCTAAGACTTTAAGATTCTTGTTATACTTACAAAGAAATAGCCTTCAAATAGCCTATTCTAAGGAAAAAATATTTTTTCTTTCAATGAGATAAGCTTGTGTCTATCTCTTTGAGGCACTAAGAAATTGAAATAGGAGCACACATTTCCTTCTTACGCTAACATGTGGCAAAGATTTGTTTGAATAAAACAGATGGAGCTCAAGACCTTGTCCTGCCAACCAAGGAGAAGGTATAGGAGCTGTTGGCTTTTAGTCTTCCACTCATTACCCAGCCACATTCATTGTGTTGCTGAGTGAACAAAAAGCATGTGCTGTGAACAAGATGTTCCTCTACAGTGGAAGCCACTTGACAATAGCAATGAAGTAAAGAGGCAAAGGTGGTGGAGAAGGCACAAACTTTGCTTTTTTAAAAAAATTATGTCTTTATTTAAAATAAAGTTTCATTGTATTGTTTTCATTGTTCATTTGTGTTCATTTTGGTGTTTGGATTTTTAGGAGAGGTGGGTACATTAAAATTTTACTAAAGGGAGTTGTGATGGCAAAAAGTTTAGGAACCCCTGCTCTAGCTCTCATATGCTTCTTTTGAAGCTGTTTTGTTGTTGCTGTTGTTGGTTTTGCTTTTTGAAGCTGTTGCCTAGTTTGGGTAGCAAATGGACCTTTCCCATTTTAAGAAATGCAGTTTTCTAGGATATTAGCATGCATCTGCTCACTTCAATTTCTGGACCTTTGGCCAACTTTATATTATTTAACTAGGTGTTCAGGGAAGGGACATCTCAGATCCTAACCATTGCTTGCTCCTGGCCTGAGACATTTCCAAATGTTTTAATATAATCATCTATATTTTTATTTGCTATCGGGATTGATGCATGTCCTTTTGCTGATAGTTAGTCACCTCCTTTTTCCTGTTTCCAGTGTTCCATTTATGACATCCATGGTGGTCTGCACATTCCTGATATTTACGATAATGGTGAAAATAGGCAGCTAAGATCAACACCAGCAATATAAGACTAGTAGGATTTGCAACTGATCTGTTCCTTGATTTCAGAAAGCCCTGGGTTAAGAAAAATTAATTTGCCCCAGGATTTAAACTAGGATAGCAAAGCAAGGGCCAGTTTGCTTGTCTCTGTAGGGAAAGTAAGAACTATAAATAAGGTTCATTCAACTTCCTAACTCACAGCAGGTTTTTAGCCTTGTTTGCTGAACCAGCCAATCACAAGCTAATACTACAGAGCACATATGGCTTGTTTAGCCAATTTTGGGTCGTTGCACATCCTTTTTGCAAGTTGCTTTTTGCAGTTGCTTTTGCCGTTCACCTCTGTGTATTGGTTGGAGGCTTGGAAACTGAAGCCAGTTGGTGACCAGTTAGCAATAAATTTGTGGCTTTTTCAGTTAAAAGCCACAAATTTAGTGGCTTTTTTTTCAGTTAAAAAGTCAGATGTACCAGCATTCGCTGAACTAAGATCACACTTCCATCCAGGGCAAAGATACAAATCTATATTCAGACTTGACACCACAAAAGCTTATCTCTAGGTTGTAGCTGAAGTATCCAAATTTAGTTAAAAGAAGCTAAATGGCTTTTGATTAAATATGTTCCTATACAGAGTTGGAAATGTTGGACATTCATAGAATAACATTTGCTTTGTCCAGTGATAACTGAATACAGATCTGGTCAAAAATGCCAGCAGCAGGAGAAAGAGGAGGAAGAATCCATAAAACGAACCATATAAATGGGATAACAGCCAAGGATAAAATACTTATCCCTGTAAAAGTACAGCTACAAGCACATCTAAATGTTCTTCTAAATTGTGCTGGTCCATACAAAAATTAAGGGGGCGTGGTGGCTCAGTGGGTAAGACGCCAGGCTTGTTGATCGGAAGATTTCAAGTTTGGAGGTTCGAATCCCTAGCCCTGCGTGCGGAGTGAGCTCCCGCACTAGCTCCAGCTCTTGCCAACCTAGCAATTCGAAAGCATTCAAATGCAAGTAGATTAATAGGTACCACTTCGGTGGGATGGTAACAGCGTTCCGCGCGCGTCATGCCAGCCACATGACCGTGGAAGCGTCTTCGGACAACACTGGCTCTTTGGCTAACAAACGGAGATGACACGACTGCACAAATGTGCGGGGGGTACCTTTACCTTTATACAAAAATTACATGAGCATCCTAATGATGCTTCAGCCAGGCCAATGTGCCACAATTAATATGTCAATTGTCACAAATTCTCCACACCAATAAGCAGCTCTATGGAACAAAGACTTTGGTATGTATTTCATCAAAAACCCCGTGTCATGTCTAATTTGGGCATGAAGAGAAACAAGAAGCAGTGGCGGGGTTTGTGGGAACAACAAAGGGCAGCAGGCAGGCATCCCAGGCCGCAAACCCTTTGGAGCAGATTGCCAATGCAGAAATTCATCTCTTGCATAAAGCTTGCTTACACTGCACTAACCTCAAACCATATTTTCCCCTTATGAATCTTCTAGTACCAAGTGTGCCTTCCAGTCATTAAAATGGAGATGAAATGCAAGAAGCATTTTGAAATACAATTGAACACATGGCCAGAGCTGCTGTATTGTTAATGAATATTGAAACCAAGATTTATCATTTAATAAAATGAGGGAGGAGGAAGGCCTGTCTACACCCCACTGGTGGTCAGTTCCTTTGATTTACATTGAACTACAGAGAAGAAAAACTCCAGATTTGAAGTACGGAAAGATGTACCAGAACGGTTTGTTCCTCTTGTCTTTTGTTTTCTTTTATTTCTGTCCCTCTAAACTAGGTCTGTATATATCTCAGCAGCTTAGTTTCATTAAGAAACCAGAGAAGTAGCTCTGGAAAAATAGCTTCCTTATTTATCAGTCCTGTAGACAGAACGAGCTCTCTTGCTTTTGCCCCATGAAAAATTAAAGATGAACCCCACAGCCTTTCTGATCTCCCTCCCTGTGGGAGGTAGCAACAGATTTCAAGCCAATTCAGCAAGGTCTTGCTGTTGAATATATCGTCATAAATAAAATGTCACAGAACATTACATTGGCACAGCAGAACTGAGCTTTGTGGTCCCACCTGAGGGGCAGGTATTTTCACACCAAAAAAGTAGACAAATTTTCCAATTTGAAGAGATCCTCAGGTGAGACGTTTTGCTTGATACTGTCTACAGCTTACCAGAGTTCATGAAAAGTAAATGGGCCCCCCAAAATAGACAAACATGTACTAAACTTTACACACACACTGAAATGTTTTTTGTGAACTATTTAATCTGCTCTTAGGCTGCATGCTTGCAGTGCCAAAAACTGTGTAATATAAAAGAAAGACAACATTTGGAATAGTTTGCATATTTAAAAAAACAACTGTTTAGTCTGAACATGTTCAATGGCATTTTAAATACTGTATGTTGTAACATTATTTATCCACTTATATTCAGTATTTCTTCTATGGTGACTCATATAAGCTTCTGTCAGATTGGCCACTGCCAGAGTTTTGTGAGGAATTACATATGACAAGAAATACTAGCTGCCCTTGAAATTTCAGGATGGAATTGTGTTAAACTTTCTCCCTCTCCTGTCATCAGCATCAGAATCAATTTTAATACATTACTTATTGATTTTATTTTTGTACTGTTGTAATCTCACAGCCCAGCCCAGAGCAGTTCATAAGAATAATTTTGAAATAAATTTTAAATTAAATAAAACCATCAATAATAAATATATGAAAAATACCATTTGTATCCTCAAAACCATTTTGGCTCAGGGTCTTCCATGTTTTCTGGAGAAGTAAGGCTGGCTAGATCAGTAAACTAGGGGAAAATGCAAATTAAAAGTTCCCTTTGATCCAATATTTGCAGCCTTTACCTATATTCTGGAAAAAAATTGATCAATAGATGACACCACTAAACTAGATTTGAACTCTGTTTCTGTGATGGAATCTGTCTCTGGGGGAGAAAGTGATGTTATGGAGATTGCAGGGGAAGGAGGAGGTGACGCCTTCCAGAGTGAGAAGTGTCAGATTTCTCGTATGAAATTAGCAAATTGTTTTCTATACAACGCACAGCTTTGATGACATGACGCCAGGTGCCCAGATAACAACTGTCACGTGTGTATTGTTATGGCTAGTGCCTACACATTCGCATGGGAACAATGTCTCCTGATTCCCTCCGTGGGAAGCCTGCTCCGGGGGGAGCAGAGGGAGGGAGGAGACAGCATGCTTGCTGCGACACTGCCACAAATTAACAGGTCATGCTATGTGCTATGGCTTATGCTTTAGGCCTGGTGTGTGTCACACCTAACTTCCAGCCAATCAGAAAGCTGGAAGCGTTCACAGCCTCGAAGACCTTGGGCGCCCGTCCAAGAAGGTCAGGCCGGACCTGCCTTAGAGCGCCTGGGGTTTTCCCCCAGAGAACTGCTTAGTGTAGCTTAGTTTGGCAAGATTCTGTGTAAGGTAGAACAATATAGATCGAGAGCTTAATTCCGAGGCTCGGCGTTGTTCTTCGCCTAACCACAACAGTTTCAGATTAAAACCTTCAGTCTTGTCTCTCAACTATTTGCCAACCTAAAAGCAAATGAAACAGGTTCAATGTGGAACTTGCCTTTTCTATCTTGCAACTGGCTAGTATATTTAGCAGTAAGATTCATTTTGTAGAGCCTGTGGGTTTATGAGAAAAGCCAAAATTGCGCATTTATGAGGCATCCCTGGGGAGGGAAAAAAATGGTTTCAAAAAAGCTAGTGCCAAATCAAAATGCAAAAATATGCCACATTTCATTTCCATACCTTATATTACTCCGTTTTCCCCAGGGTTAATACCTGTGTCCTCTTAATGGCTTTGAATGTTGATGGCTTTGACAGGGGACTGTTGCCTTCAGTTTCTACAGTGTAACAATTTATTTCCACAACCCATTGGGTTGCAAAAAGAAAAAAGAAAACCTGCTTTTCCCCTGGCAAAACTATTTAACATATAGGTATGTAAATTGCACTTCTGTTTCATAAGTCATTCGCCAGACTTCCAAATGAAGCAAGGATAGCTATGCTTTTGAATGTTGCTGGAAGACTTTGCCCTGTGAGCTTGAAACTGGACTGTAGAAAGAAGAAGGAGCACCTATCCTGTGAGAAGTGATTCCAAACTCATCATGGACTGCTACAAGCCTTGCCCTTAATGGTTTGTAGACTATGTATACACTGTTCTATGCTGCCAGACTCCTCCTGATTTTTGGTTACCATAGACCAGTGTTTTTCAAACTTGGCAGCTTTAAGATGTGTGGACTTCAAGTCTCAGAATTCCCCAGACAGACAACAATGTCTACAAATGTATTTAAGTGCCACTGGACCTGAAAAATGTTCCACCTTCTTTAACATTTTCTTCCCAGGTATCACTTTCTAACACATTCCTTCCATGGTAGCTTTTCCAGTTCTTCAGCATGCATTTGGCTGAGCTGTAATCTGTGTCAAGAAAAAAGGACTACTTACAATGGCAGTGTGATTCTTCTGACTTAGACTGAAGTAGCGGCATAAAACTTCATTGCTTTTTGCGCTCCATTCCTTGTTACTCCCGAAGCTGTGGGACTCAAAAGTCTCACGTCAAACTCAACTGGACATTACCTTTTTGGAAAACAGGATGCTCCTTGCCAAATTCCAGCCTTTGGCACATTCTTAAAATGGACAGGAATTCTTCTTGTCCAGCTTCCTATTGTTAATAAATGATTTGCATGAAAAAAGCACTTGCTTTCTCCATAATCCAGATCAGGGTAGTATCTTTATTAGGCCACCTCAAGGTCAGATAATAAATATGTTTTCCAAATCATTCCTTAATGTCTCTGGATTTGACAGGAAAAACGTTTTGCCCTGCACTAAGTATAAGGGATTTTCCCCCTTATGATCAACATGACTCCTTTCTTTTGTGTGTATGTGTCTGTGGAGGGGGGTGGGGTTGTATCTTTTTCAGGGACAGCACCTAATATTTGCTCTCTGAACATCAAGTAAAAGCAACCATGTGTGCATAAGCCATCCTACATTGAAAAAACAGCTATAATTTAGGTAACACTTCAAATGCAGCTGTCAGTGGAATCAATAGAGCAGTTGCAAGTTATACATTGTAAAGTCATCAAGTACAGTGGAATTGAATAATGTGAATGTATAGGATGGTGGAGAAATTCATTTCCTTCACTCCTGAATGTAATCGCTTAATTTTGCATTTTCAGACCAACATGTGGTTTGAAATTCACTATTCTCCAAATTCTGCAATGAATCTGTCAATCAAAAATAAAAAGACCAAAGCTATCCCCCCATGTATTAAGGAAAAGTCACACAAAAGTGCATCTATTTATAAAAAATAATGTATAAAAATGTATTCTATTATCGAAAATAGCTTGCAAAAAGTAGACCAATTTCAGAATGCCTATGGCTTTGTGTTAATTTTAATGAACTGTTTTCGGTTCCATCCTTGTCATTTTCCTGAGGTTGTGTTTACTGTGTGTCAAAGGTGGGTATCATGCCGCACAACCAAACGGTGGGGGAGAGAGAAGGCAAGGTAGTTGAAGCCGTCACTCATATTGATGTGACCTGCACTGATCAAATTCAGATACATCCCATAACTTCTCTCCCTGTTCATGTTATACCAACCCAGGTGCAGCAAAGGGTTTTGATTCAGGCATCAGCAAATATTCTAATGCATCTATTGAGCTCCTGCTTAATCTGAACTATGCACATTTCTATTTTCATGGGCATTTTAATCTGAAAAATGTATCAGCCTCTTTTATATTTTTTGCTGCTGCCTGTCTCATTTTATTGTTATTGTTATGGTTTTCATTGTTTTATGATGCATTTGCTGTCTACTACTCTGGAATGTATTGGATGAAGGGCGATATATAAATGTTTAATATGTAATAAAACTGAACTCCCCATTCATTATAATGAAGGCACTCCAAATCGTCTTTAGAGATATCCAAGATGCTTGCAATTGCTAAAATAAATGCAAAACACTAAATTACAAACTACTAAATTACCATTACCAAAACAGATACAAACAGCGAACAACCAAACCACAGAGTGTTCTCAGGCTCTGGGTGGTTTTGCCCACATTCCTCCAAAGCTTCTTCCTTGGCAGTAGCAGAAACTAGATAATTATCATTTTGTTGCCCTTTCTCAACATCCTACAACTGACAAATGACTGAGTTGTTATGCCTTGACATCTCCTAGCTTCAACTTGGAGAGACCTAATTCAGTTATCCAGAATCCATGGCCTGAGTCATGTTAAGCAATAATGAAGATTGTTTGGTCTTGGCTTAGCCTGATGTGTGACTCTACCAGTCATGGTGTATAAATTAGGCCACTATAGTTTGTTCAACAAACCAGGATTTTAAGAAATTCTGGTTTAGACATTTGGGGAAATGTAGCTATTATATTAAAAGGCAGCAATTCACTCATTAAAGTTGAGGCAACTCTTTTTGAGGTCAAGTGGAAGAAGGTGTGCTAGTGTGAGGCTCGGAAGCTTTTCTTCCAAACTGTTTTTGAAACATGTCATATATATCATTCATGATTTACTGCTCAGTTTTTTTCTGCTTTGTTTTAATAACTCTTTTACTGTGCATGCTTGTAAAACATTTTCTACAGCTAGTGAAAACAACAACACTTATTTTGAACAGATGTTCTGGAATCCCGTCAGAAGTAATCTGCTAAGATGTGTAATACTTATCCAGCTGTTTAGAATTGTTCCAGGAGAAAACAATTTCACTGGGTGTGTTGGCAGCACACATATTTTCTTTCTGGATTGCTTTTCTTTCTCCTTCCTTGACCCTCCAACCAAAATACAAATATCAGTTTAAAAAAATCAGAAACATATTGTCAATTTTTTTAAAAATAGAACTTTGAAAAGTTAAGTTTATCCCTCTCAGTTTGTAAGACCTCTACTGACATACTGCTATTGTTATGATTAATATGATGTTTCAGTTGTTGTTGTCCAGTCGTTAAGTCATGTCCGACTCTTCGTGACCCCATGGACCATAGCACGCCAGGCCTTCCTGTCCTCCACTGTCTCCCGGAGTTTGCTCAAATTCATGTTCATTACATCGGTGATGCTATCTAACCATCTCATCCTCTGCCGTCCCCTTCTCCTTTTGCCTTCAGTCTTTCCCAGCATCAGGGTCTTTTCCAGTGAGTCCTCTCTTCACATTAGGTGGCCAAAGTATTTGAGCTTCAGCTTCAGTATCTGTCCTTCCAATGAGCAGTCAGGGTTGCCTTAGAATTAAAATCCATAACTAATAAAACTCATAACTAATATCAGAATATCATTAAATTTCTTGTGTTTGTTTGTTTTTTAAAAACAGAATTAACCTGGGATATTTGGCATGCCGATAACCTTCATAGATGGCAAGGGCAAAATATTTGTGCATACATTCTACTGAACTAGTAGCATCCATGGAAGGGAGGTCAAAATGGGCAAGACAATTGATGGAGCATTAAGATGCAAGCACCATCCCTTTTGAACATGTATGTGTCAACACTTGCACAAAAAGGGCAATGCTCCAACTGCCATCTTGCCAATTTTAACACACATACACACAAACACCATGGATGCTGCTCCACTGAACGTTACCAGCAATACCTTCACTTATACATAGAGATACTTTACTGTGGAGTACTTCTAGGTTCCATCTTGCTGTCTTTCAATATAATAGCTACATTTCCCCAAATGTCTAAACCAGAATTTCTTAAAATCCTGGTTTGTTGAACAAACTATAGTGGCCTAATTTATACACCATGACTGGTAGAGTCACACATCAGGCTAAGCCAAGACCAAACAACCCTCATTATTGCCTAGCATGACTCAGGCCATGGATTCTGGATAACTGAATTAGGTCTCTCCAAGTTGAAGCTAAAAGATGTCAAGTCATAACAACTCAGTCGTTTGTCAGTTGTAGGACACTACAGCTGTCCTTGGTTTACAGGGTTTATTAGCTATAGTTACCCTTATTATTTATTCATTTAAAGTTGTTATGGCTGTCCACTCCAATGGACTCATAACAGTAAAAACAATTAAAAACGTAAAACAACAGTCTGGGCTAGAAACAACCATAACAGTAACAATAAACCACCAACATGGGCCCCACAAACACATTGACCCCAGGCCTGGGAACAGAGCCAGGTCTTAAGGGTTTTCTGGAACCCCAGGAGATTGGGTGCTGTCCGTATCTCTTGGGGGATGCCGTTCCAGAGGGCAGGGGGCACGACAGAGAAGGCAAGCTTCCTTGGTCCTGCAAGATGACAAAGTTTAATGGAGGGGACCTGGAGCACACCCACTCTGCCAGAATATACTGTGCTGGCAGAAACAACTGAAAATAGGCAATCCCTCAGATCCTTGTTTTACAAAAATGCCGTCCACAGATATAATGCCTTGTGTTTTTTTTCATAGCTTATTTTCCACACAGCCACTACGAAGGCACCCATAGAGCTGGTAGATCAGAGACATGAAGAGTTAAAGCATTATGCCAAACCTATTGATTCTAATGGTAAACTAATAACAGTTATTTGCAGAACCCTGATCTAAAGGAATGCCACAAGGAATCACTAGCATAAGCTGATTGATGTTTAATGGCTGTTGTGGGTCTTCCGGGCTGTGTGGCCATGTTCTGGAAGTTGTGGTTCGACAATACATTGATTGATGTTTGTTTATTTGTTGGGGGTGGGGAAAGTCCTTTAAATACAAAAGTGTTATCTGCCAGGGTATAAGAGAATTCACTTGGAATTCATTTTCTGCTAGATACACTGTTCCATCTGGGTTTCCATTGCCAGACACTGCTCTTAACCAATTAGAAGGCTTCAAGGAGAATCCAATTGCTTTTGCTTTGAATGTAGGACTCAAGAGATTTTTTTTAAAAGCTTGCCTACCCTTGATCCTTGGTTATTGCTTTTCTCTGTCCAGGAATGAAAGCCATCCAACATCACATAATCAGTTCAGGAAGCGCCAAAAAAAGAGCCCTCAGTGCTGAAAATGTGCCAGAAGTTTTAAAAATTAAACCGATCTGGAAGATATTTGTTTTTTTTTAAGAAAAGGAAATGTAATCCTCCTTGTCCATGTGGTCTGGCAAATATTTCTATAGAGGGTTTTTTAAAAAAAAAAAAAAAAAACTTACAATAGAGTGCTGGAGCTCTCAAAGTGTTCAGTACAGTGAAACTGACTTTTGAGGACCCACACATTCCTAGTCATAGATACTATGCATCATTCAGCCATGCTTGATAGTGGATTGGACTATTTAGTCATCTAAGAAGATATTGTTGGCTTTGTTAGTGCATTCCAGTATTCCACAGAGAGATCTTTCCATCTCTGGCCACCTGGACCTTTGAACTGAAGTCATCAGCAGCTGAAACTGTCTTCTGCTGGCAAAACCCTGTTTTACTTACTAGTGATCTCTCATAGACTTTTTTAGTCTGTGGTTGCTGCATATAAACAGTTTTGTTCTTACGCATGCAAAATTAGCCATTACCCTTTGACTAGCAGCAGACGTTTGGCTTGTAGAATGCATAGTGTCTCAGAATTCATCATATGTTTAACAGTATATAGATTCCATTGTGCTGTGACTAATTGCACCCAAACTATGATTTTTTTAAAAAAGGTTGGAGAGGACTTAAGAAAGAATGCAGCTATTTGAAATAATGGAAGATCCCCTAAGGAAAACCATTTCAGTTTTATCAGTGTATACAGTTACCATATTTTTCCTATATGATACATTAGACACCCATTACTTTACCCCAAGGAAATTTTTCTTCCTCTTTGTCTTCTACTTGTCTTCTGCCTTCTTTCCCATTTCCAGCATTTCTGCATGCTGCTGTTAATAAACCTTGCTCTGACTTTATGTTGTCCAGAAAGCTGGCGTTTCCAGCCAGTCGCAAGCTCATTGCTGTAAGGAAGCCAGATTTGGGGGTGCACAAATTATGGGCCTATTCAGAGTAGAATTGCTTCTTTCCATAGTCCGAGCAAAGAAAAGAAAAGTCTCCAGTAGGCCTTGCAAGCCGGCCATGGCTGATGAATGCAAGCCTCTCCCACAGCTTTAATTCACCCCTTTGATGGAGGAGTGACAGAATGATTTACTGCCATTTTAATTAGATTATTTGTTTTCTGTCTCCAAAGTATCATGGAGTGATGCATTCAGAGACAGCTAGTCTGCTTAGGGCAGCAATTCATTTATCCTTTCTAAATATGCCATTAGGCTGAGGTATCACACCAAGTTGGGCCAAATCATTTCACTATCGTTCAGGCTGATGACATTGCCTTTTCACTGGTTCGCTCCTTCTCCTCTCCTTTTTTTAGCAGTACAGAAGCATGAGAGGGGAGAAGCACACTCATCTCTGTTAATTGGACAGAGACCAGGTAGCACAACGTGACTGGAAAAGAGTTTTCCTCAAAAGGGTACTGGAAGGACAGAAGCTATTGTCTATTACGGGCTTACGAAATCATGGTCCACCAGCATTCTTTTCTTACTCCAAGAGCCCCACCAGGATGTGCAGGATTTTTTTTAAAAAAAGCCTTTATTTACATTTTGGGGAGGGAGGATAATGTTAAAGTGGTGCTTTCCATATTCTCATGAAACAAAGCTCAGTTCTCACCATTTCTGGTTCTTCAGTGGCAATTGTAATGATGATGCCATTGGGGAGCTGACATCTGCCTCGCTACTATTGGCGACTTTCAGGTACAGCCCCAATCACTTCCTGTCACTAGTCACTGCCCTTTATAGTCATTTTAGTTTGCGTTGCTGCACTGACATGACACCTGGCTTCTGGGGGCATCTGCCACAAGCCCCTAGGGTTATGGTTAGATCAGGTCTCATCCTGGCTCTCTAGGTTCACCACCCTTGTGAAACAGTGCTAGACCTCTTTCAAAACATGAGAACATGCACTCAGTCCTCTTCTGTGACAGTGCTCCATAGAACCCAAAAGGTCAATCTTTTAATAAAAATTGTTGGAAGTGTGAATCCTAACTCTTCAGCACCTCATGATTTATTCATTCATCATTCATCATTGGCGATCACTCGTAGCCGAGTAAGATTGTCTTCCAAAGGTAAAATTTTAACAGTGGATCCGTAAGTGGTTATAAAGGCCAATTCTGGATCCGCACAACCTCCCACAATGAGGGCATAGGTTTCCGGGTGGGAGACGGTCATGATGAGGGTTTGCCTGACGTGCCTTCCTTTTAGCTCTTTTCTCCCTTTCGCCCTGTACTCGTGCTTCTTCAAAGTCCATAGCGCCATTAATAAAGGCTGACCTCCAATTGAAACGCTCATGAGTTAGGGCTTCCCAGTTCTCAATGCTGATATTACATTTTTTAAAATTAGCTTTGAGAGTGTCTTTGAATCTCTTTTGCTGTCCACCAATATTCCGTTTTCCATTCTTAAGTTGGGAGTAAAGTAGCTGCTTTGGAAGACGATGGTCAGGCATTCGAACAACATGGCCGGTCCAGCGAAGTTGATGTTGGATGATCATTGTTTCAATGCTGGTGGTTTTCGCTTCTTCTAATACGCTAACATTAGTCCGCCTATCTTCCCAAGTAATTTGCAGAATTTTTCGGAGGCAGCGTTGATGGAATCTTTCAAGAAGTTGGAGGTGGCATTTGTAGAGGGTCCATGTTTCACAGGCGTACAGAAGGGTTGGTCGTACAATGGCTTTGTAAACAAGCATTTTTGTCTCCCTGCGAATGTCCCGATCCTCAAACACTCTACGCTTCATTCGGGAGAAAGCTACACTCGCAGAGCTCAGGCGATGCTGAATTTCAGCGTCGATGTCGGCTTTTGTAGATAGATGGCTGCCGAGATAAGAAAAGTGGTCGACATTTTCTAGTGACACACCTTTAAGCTGGATTGATGGCGCTGCAGAGGGATTGGTTCGAACTTGCTGGTAAAGCACTTTGGTCTTTTTAATGTTAAGCGAGAGGCCGAGCTTTTCATATGCTTCTGCAAAGATGTTTAGGATAGTTTGAAGATCTTCCTCGGAGTGTGCACAGACTACGTTATCATCAGCATATTGAAGTTCTATAACAGAAGTTGTAATTACCTTATTTTTTGCTTTCAGCCTACTAAGATTAAAAAGCTTTCCATCTGTTCGATATATAATTTCTACACCAGTAGGAAGTTTCTCTTCAACAAGGTGTAGAATCATAGCGATGAAGATAGCGAATAAGGTTGGAGCACTAACACATCCCTGTTTAACGCCGGATTCCACTTTAAATGGATCGCTTTGAGAGCCATTGTAATTCAGGATTGTTGCCATCATGTCGTCATGGAGTAGCCGCAAGATGTTCACAAATTTATCAGGGCATCCGATTTTCAGAAGGATGGTAACCACAAGGGGTCAGTGGTGTGTAGCTAGAGAGTTATGGGGTTACTCTGTGTCTCCTCTTTGTCTATCACTCTGTCTGTTCTTTGTCTAAGAGAACAAAGTGCTAATTTGAGGACACTCCCATCTGTCTTTCTTCCCAGGTAGACACTCACATAGTACAAGCTCTTTGACTATAGGATGTAGTTTGTTTGTTTGTTTGTTTGTTTATTCTTTCGATTTCTATCACTGCCCCATCTCCCCCAAAGGGGACCTAGTTAGCTAGGTGTTAGGCTTTGTTATATCCCTATGATGCATTTCCTGTAAATAAACCCTTTTCTGTTATAGTCATGAAAACTGCTTCAATAATTCTTGTTCAGATCGGTTTCCTGCTCTCAGGTACACTCACAAGCACACACAGAACAGTTCAGCCTTCGATAATAACAAGTCTAGCTTTCTGGGCAAAAAGTCGATGTCACCAGGAAAGACAATGTTTCTAGTACTACAGTTTCACTGTTGCTTCTGCCAATGAGGGATGTTGTTGTTTTTAATTTGTTGGGAGCGACCATTTTGCCTATATGAAAGACTTGTTGGTCACTCACTGCCCGGACTGCCACCCTACAGTTTTGGTGATACTAGCTGCTGTGGTGATGGTGAGATAGCAACTGTTGTGATTGTATGGAGGCCAATCTCAGACGTGTCCACTGGTGATTTCCAGGAGCCGCTAGCTTTGGGGCCAGAACAGAACTTGCTGCTAGTGCTGCCATTCCTAGTTGAAACTCCAAAATCCTAGTCACTCACTGTCCTCTTGAACAGCAACCACTGAGGAAAACAGACTCCTGTGACAGCGGGATCACAAAAAGTGACCTTCGTCTGGACAAAGCTGGGGAAAACCGTAGCCCGCTAGAGCACAGCCCTAGTCAACCAGATACAAAACACCCTTTTTACCCTATCCCTGAACAAGCCTTACAAACTACACTCCAGGAGATCAAACACGAACTCAAGGAAGATATCCAGCTGATAAGCAGCAGGATGGCCATCCTGGAGAAGCAGGTGGCAGACATTTTAAAAATCTTGTCTGAAAAGAACACATCACATCACAGAAGGAGATGATTCACAGATGGCAGGAAAGCATATTAAATCTGCCTGGATGAGCCCAAGGATGATCCAAGTTGCTTAAAGAGAAATCCTTTGAAAACGATTAGAGTTCTGCAAATAAAATAGTGGGAGAAGCATAGTGACATTTATTTTATAGTGATGCAAATATTTAAATGTCAACCAGTTTCTTTTCAGTTGGTTAGGCTGTACTTAGCATCTGTCTCACAACAAACTGGGAATCTGTACTTAG
Organism: Charina bottae; assembly: GCA_023362775.1. Taxonomy (NCBI): domain Eukaryota; kingdom Metazoa; phylum Chordata; class Lepidosauria; order Squamata; family Charinaidae; genus Charina; species Charina bottae. The sequence continues at coordinate 86,916,680 of JALMGJ010000002.1, read as the reverse complement.
GCATTCTGTCTCAACTAAGCTCATTAGGAGACCTTGCACACATCCTACTGGAAATCAAACTTGAAAGTGTCCTGAGAAGATCTGATTTGTTGTTTACTAAGCATTACTAACAACAAAGCTAGCGGAGAAGACAGTATCCCAGCTGAGCTATTTAAAATCCTAAAAGATGATGCTGTTAAAGTGCTGCACTCAATATGCCAACAAATTTGGAAAACTCAACAGTGGCCACAGGATTGGAAAAGGTCAGTTTACGTTCCAATTTCAAAGAAAGGCAATGCCAAAGAATGTTCAAACTACCGTACAATTGCGCTCATTTCACATGCCAGCAAGGTTATGCTCAAAATCCTACAAGCTAGGCTTCAGCAGTATGTGAACCGAGAACTACCAGAAGTGCAAGCTGGGTTTCGAAGAGGCAGAGGAACTAGAGATCAGATTGCCAACATTCGCTGGATCATGGAAAAAGCAAGAGAGTTCCAGAAAAACATCTACTTCTGCTTCATTGACTACGCTAAAGCCTTTGATTGTGTGGATCACAACAAACTGTGGCAAAGTCTTAAAGAGATGGGAGTACCAGACCACCTTACCTGTCTCCTGAGAAACCTGTATGTGGGTCAAGAAGCAACAGTTAGAACCGGACATGGAACAACCGACTGGTTCAAAATTGGGAAAGGAGTACGACAAGGCTGTATATTATCACCCTGCTTATTTAACTTATATGCAGAGTACATCATGAGAAATGCCGGGCTGGATGAATCACAAGCCGGAGTTAGGATTGCCGGGAAAAATATCAACAACCTCAGATATGCAGACGATACCACCCTAATGGCAGAAAGTGAAGAGGAACTAAAGAGCCTCTTGATGAGGGTGAAAGAGGAGAGTGCAAAAGCTGGCTTGAAACTCAACATTAAAAAAACCCAGATCATGGCATCTGGTCCCATCACTTCCTGGCAAATAGAAGGGGAAGAAATGGAAGCAGTGACAGATTTTATTTTCTTGGGCTCCAAGATCACCGCAGACGGTGACTGCAGCCATGAAATTAAAAGACGCTTGCTCCTTGGAAGGAAAGCTATGGCAAACCTAGACAGCATATTAAAAAGCAGAGACATCACCTTGCCGACAAAGGTCCGTATAGTTAAAGCTATGGTTTTTCCAGTAGCAATGTATGGCTGTGAGAGTTGGACCATAAGGAAGGCTGAGCGCCGAAGAATTGATGCTTTCGAGCTGTGGTGCTGGAGAAGACTCTTGAGAGTCCCTTGGACTGCAAGGAGGTCAAACCAGTCAATCCTAAAGGAAATCAACCCTGACTGCTCATTGGAAGGACAGATGCTGAAGCTGAAGCTCAAATACTTTGGCCACCTAATGAGAAGAGAGGACTCACTGGAAAAGACCCTGATGCTGGGAAAGACTGAGGGCAAAAGGAGAAGGGGACGGCAGAGGATGAGATGGTTAGATAGCATCACCGATGTAATGAACATGAATTTGAGTAAACTCCGAGAGACAGTGGAGGACAGGAAGGCCTGGCGTGCTATGGTCCATGAGGTCACGAAGAGTCGGACACGACTGAACGACTGAACAACAACAACAACAACAAATTCAATTGGGAGCACCTTTTGGTCATCACAAATTGGGAAGGGAGGAATCGTATCTATTTGAAAATAAAAGGATCCAAAGATGTCAAGTTCTTTAACATCTGTCTTTACCCTTAGTATCCTCCAGTCCAGACGTTTTGAAATAAATCTATTATCTGCAACTAGTATGGCCAATTATAAAGGAATTTGGGAAGTGCCATACAAAACATCTTGAGACAATAGGTTGATCTTTCTCCAGTTTGCAAATACCTGAGCATTTTACCACAGCTCTGGAAATAGTTTCCCTATTAGGCTTTGCTCTCCCTCCTTCTTACTCACAGCATATGCTCAACATTAGGGATGGCCAGAAATGAATCGCTGGCAGAGAAACAGAAATGCCCAGGGAGCCTTTCTTCCTGCAGCTGTGTTGGTTTGTATGCTGTGCCATTTACAGAGATACTGCAGTCATCTTAACAACTGAAATGCACAAAGGCAACCCAGGCTCCATTAAAGAGGCAAAGCTATATAGGAATGACTGGATTTAATCATGATGGTTTCTCATCTCTCTTATTCACAGACACCGGCATCCAACATTTAAACTTTTGTTTGGGCTTTCTAGGCATCTTAAGCCCATGTGGTGCCTGCCAGGAGTCCTGACCCACTTAATTTTAACTGTTTTTTAGATTCCTTTAATTAAACTGATTAAATGGGAGGCCTGCATGATGGGAAGTTTTAGCATTCTCTTTATTTCCAAGAAAGCCTTTGGGGACTGTATGTCGTCTGAGCTGATAGGCATTCATAGAAAACCATTGTTTTTTCTTTTTCTTTTGGAAAAAAGAAAATAAGCTGTGAGGATGTACCTTAGTACATCCTGAAAGCAGTTAATGAGTAGCCATGCCAATCACAAACATTTATCATGCTTTAGAGGTGAGCAAATTTTTCCTCTCCATACTCTTAAACCTGTTCGTAAGAGGGCCCACAACATGCTACCTAAACTCCAAATGTTCATGCTGGTTCCAAAGGTTGCTTATCCCTTTTCTGGGCAGATTTCACTGTGATTGTAGTTCCATAATGCTAACTATGGCTGCTTCCCTCAAGTAGGTGAATCTGAAATATTTGCAGGGCCTCACCACTGCTGCTGCCACCACCACCACCACCATCGTCGCTGTTGTCATCATTAGTCTGAACCAATTTTTTCATCTAGTATTAGTGATCGGATCCTGTGGTCCAGCCCTGCATCTCTAGAATGCAAGATAATACAGTATGTGACTTGAAGCATCTTTTGTCATCACAAAGTGATAGGAAACATCCAGTTCAATCACAGTCCAAGAACAGTTGGACAGCACTGTGGCTTTCTATCTATACCGCCTTGCTGGCTGTAGTAAGTGGATTTTTTTTTAAATCTTCTCCTCCTTACATCAAGGCATAGCAGTTAGGTTTGAGCCATGAAAATAATAACCTTCATTTACAGAGAAATGTGCATTCATCTAAATTTTAAGAAAGTGCAAAGCATTGGAGTTAAGGGTTTTCCTAAATACTTTGATTCCAGAATATTTTATATCAAATTTCAAGACTAATTCTTCCTCCTGCTGCTGTACAAATACAACACAACTTGCTCTCACTGTATTTGCTTTTACTTTGGGAATGAAATGTACAAACTGAGGATTATATACTCCTGATTGTGCTTTCAAAGACACCAAGTGGTTTCTCGAGGGGCATCAGTGTGAAAGTATTCATTTAACATAGAACATTTAAAAGCCATTTTGATGGACAATGGAATATTAATTAGAATTGTTAAATACAGATTTCATATGACAATACAGTTTTTTATAGAATGAGAACTGTAATGTCAGAATCAGAACCATTCCTGCTATCAGATACAGTAGCCATTCCAAGAGGGTGGGGAGATTTATTTAGTTATTTAGTCAAATTTGTATAGCCACCCATCTCACATAGTAACTCTAAACATATAAAATATATAAAACCATTAAAACAACCAATTTAAATTAAAATACAAACAAGATAAAAATAAATAAAAAAGAAAATGGCAGGAAAACATATAGAGGGTGCATTCCATTAACCATCATATAACCATCTAACAGGCTCCACTCCACCATGGAATCCCCAAGCTAGTTGACAAACCATGTTTTAAGGGCCTTCCTGAAGGTCAGTAGGGTTGGGGCCAACCTCACCTCGGGGGGAGTGATGTTCCACAGGGCAGGGGCTACAGCAGAAAAAGCTTTCTTCCTAGGTCCCGCCTGACAACATTCCCTAGCTGACAGGACCCGCAACATGCCTCTCCTGCCTCACCTGATGGGACAGGTCGATGTAACCAGGGAAAGTCCCTCAAATATCCCGGTCCCATGCCATGTAGGGCTTTAAAGTTTATGAATTGGACTTGGAAGCAACTGGCAACCAATGCAGCTCACGTAGCAGAGGTGTAACGTGTGCAGATCTTGGAGCACACATAACTGACTGTGCCGCTGCATTTTGCACCCACTGAAGCTTCCAGATACTCTTCAAGGGTAGCCCCATGTAGAGCATTATGGTAGTCCACTCAGGAGTTGACTAGGGCATGAGTGACTGAGATGAGAAAAGGACAGTGGAATAAACTGGAACCATGTTCTACTGTGCTCTCCAACGCCTGCCTGTCTATCTGCCCCACGCCTGGCTTGTTTGCTGCCACCCAGATATCTTAATGATGGCACTCCTTCTACCCTCTTTACCAGCCTGAATGATCTGCTCTGAATTTAGTCTGAGAAGAGAGGCTGGGAAGAACAGCATCATCACTGTCCCCATTTAGCTAGGAGGCCAATGGTTGAATGAGTGAGGAGTCCAGGCAGAAATGAACCTGAGGGATGGGCAGCAATAGCCATGATGATGAGTCCCCCTAACTCCATTGGCAAGTCTTCTTGGTCCATATAGAACCTTAAGTAAACTATATTAACCATTTAAGAACTAGAGCATTGATTTCCAATTGCTAGCATTAGTCTATAATTCCTAAATTTAGAGCCGTATAGCACTGTGACAGCAAACAACAGTCCTTCCAGAAAGCTGAAACATATTTATGTCCTTAGAAAGAAAAGCAGGCCTATTGTTTTTATGGGGCAGTTTCAGAAGCATTGTAGCTCTCTTCTAAAGACAAAATTCTGAAAAAAGTGATTTGCAGATTGCTAAGGACAGTGCAGACTCAGTTGTAATGTCACCAAGATATTTCCTCCCTGAATCAGTTTTGTCATTTAATTATTATTTTTAATGATAAAAGAGGACTTTCGGTGAGGACATGGAGAGCTGAAGACGTCCCTGAAGAAGTGGGAATGACATTATGGCTGAAATCAGCAGCCGGATGTGGGATCCAGGACAGCACAATCTTTCCAGAGAAAGGAAAGACTGTGAGATTGCCCACATGTATTCTGAACAGCTGCTCCTCGTCAGTAGATGGCAGGAACTGACATTTTTGTGATCTGCTTGTGAGTTGAGCGGCTAGGAGTCAAGGGATGATCCATCTAAGCTCATAGTTGCAATGTAGCCTTTACGGACATAAGGTTCAGCCAATCATTTCTTAATCACTTTGGAATTAATTTTTAAAATTCAGAATTAACAGCATAAGGGTGATTAGAGTGTTGATTTTAGGAAGTTATAAACAGACTAAGGGTCCAGATGGATTTAATAAAATTTTTAAAGTAAATATAAGAATCCTTCCCGTGGGAAACTATTCATGTTTTTGCTTTCGGAAGGAAAACAACATGATAAGATGGGACTTTGAAGGCTGGACACTAGAGGGAACCAGAAGGAAATAAAGATTACAATTAAAGGAGAAGCATACTTAAACTTGATCTGATAATGCAGAATGGAGTAAAATATTTCAACAATGGATCTATTGAGAGATATTTGTGAACAATGGACTCAGAAGTTAATTTTAAGGATCTCAGCCATTATTGATAGACTAAATGATGTTATGGAAGAGGAACAAGCTTTACTGGATAAGACTGAAACTGATTTAAATGTGGATTTAAAATGACAGGCTTCAAGGAGGATATGGAAAAAGATTAAATACTGAATGTACAAATGAAACCAATTGATGTTTTAATAACTAAAAAGGACATACAAGTAATGCATCAGAAGAGTGACTTGAATACCCTTTCTGTATTGAATTTACAAAAGGGCTTTGTTAATGTTGTCAGCGATTTTGTGAGAAGAGACAAAGAGAAAATGAAAAGAAATCAAGTGTTTGGACATTATTTGAAGAGACTAAAGACCAAGATTGTTGGGAACAAGGGGAAGGAATATAAAGATGGTTTATTTATCAAGGTTAAAATAGATAGGTTGTTAACTCTGGTAATTTTTCATGGATTTTTTCTGACTAGGACTGGATGATAATGTTTTAAGGTTTTGTTTATAGATAAGAGTTATATGGGAAATAATTCATTTGTTGCATTTTAAGTTTATTGGATTAAGGTTAAAACAGTTATGTTGTTATCTCTGGTAACTTTTATTGGATTTTTATTGACTAGATTTGAATGGTGAGGTTTGGGGTTTTGTTTAAAGATAGAAAACGATATATAAACGTAAAAGGAAGAAATTCAAGTGGGTTTATTATATCAAGTTTATAATAGATATGTGGTTATTTCTGGTAACCCTTAGTTGACTTTTGCTGATTAGGATGGATGATGAGGCTTTAAAGATTTGTTTTTGAGAATGAGATGAGATATGGGATGAAGAGATTATTTGTTGTATTTTAAGAGAAGGTAATAAGTTGTTAAAGTTGTTTATACTTCCTGGGACAAAGGGGGAAGTTACTTCTTTTTTCTTTCTTTCTCTTTTTTTTAAAAAAATCTTTCTTTTTTTCTTTGCACTTTTCTTTTTACTTTTTTTACTTTTTATAGTTTGTATCAGTTTTATCTGTATAATGTAATCTTTAATAAAATTATTACAAAAAATTAATGATAAAAGAAAATAATGCATGGATTCATAAAGATTTACATGTTGCAATGATGGAAGCCCGTGTCATTGAAGCGGGGCAGGATGAATGCTTATATATACTGTCTTAATCAAGCAATAAAGCTGGAAGGAAGTTAGACTCATGCTATATCTTAGATTATCAACAATAGGTTCTTTTCATATTAGGTCAGTAATATCACTTTAATTACAGAGCAAACAGCCCGCATTCTTGTATTTACTCCATGCTAATCTAATCCTTTGCTACTCCCTACTGATCATCCAGATTTTTACAGCCAAGGTCTGAAAGCCATAGAAGGGGTAGTGCTATTTTTCTCTCTCCAACTGTTCCATTTGATACTGCCCTCCCTTGTTTCATCATAGCAATTTTGCTTTCCATTTGCAGCAATGAAGATGGATGTGAAGGGAAGAAGCTGGATAGGGAAGAACTGAACTCCCCCTCTCTATGCATTGCACAGTGGTCTCCATTAGGTCTCTACCTCCTTACTTTGGAGTTTAAAAATCAAGCAGGAGTAGCTGAAAGCCATGTAATAATGTTTCATTTGACCGCTGCCATCCATAAGGCCAAAGGAATTGACAACTGACATTGGCGTTTGATAAAGTATCCCATTACATTCTGATTAGCAAGTGTAGGCTGGATGGTATGACTAGGGGATATATACCTGGCTTTAAAACTGTACTTAAAGTCTGCTTATCAGTAGCTCCATATCCAGTCAGAAAGAGATGTTGAATGGGTATGACAAGGTTCACTCCTGGGCTCTCTCCTCTTCAATATTTTTATGAATGATTTGGATGAAGGGATAGGGGGAATACTTATCAAATTTGCAAATGATACAAAATTGGGTAGGGTAACTTCTATCCTATAAGACAGAAATAACATTCAAAGTTACTGTAAGAGGTCAGAGGAATGTTCTGAAATTAACAGGGTGGAATTTAACGGAGACAAGTGCAAAGTTCTTCAGTTGGGTAATAAAAATCAAATGTACAGTGTAAGGTGGGTTGTGTTACGCTTGGTACTTGAGGAAAAAAATCTTGGAATGCAGACTGACTGTGAATCAGCAGTAAGACATGGCTGCAAAGGAAGGAAATGCAATTTTGGGCTGCATCACCCAAATCACAGGAAGTAATTGTTCTGTTCTATTCTGCTTTGAACAGACCCCACTTCAAGAACTTCATCCAGTCCTCCACACTGCACTTTAAGAAAGTATAAATAAACTAGAATAAGTTCAGAGAAGTTCAGTAAGGATCACTATGGTGCTAGAAACTAAATCCTATGAAGAGAGACTGAAAGAACTTGATATCAGGGTCCTTTGAGCAGGCTCACATTTGACTTTAGCTTCCTAGTAACTTGCGACAGCACAACTGGAAATGAAATGTTTTTATACTATCGGACATGAAGCCCATTTACAACACTTAATAGCCTCTGACAGTTAAGACTAATTCTCCATCTTATATTCTGTTGCATAAAATAAGAAGGGGCAGTAAACCAAGCCTTAGCTGGTAAAGACGACAAAAAACTGTGTGTGTAAGCAACAAAGCTGGCTCTAAGAGATAGCGCTCATCAAGTGGATGGGAAAATTAGTTTTTATTTGCTGTGATAGCTCACGAGAGATTGTGCTGCTGCTGCTTCTAAACTTTCCAGATGTCACAGCCAACATAAATCAAGAACGTCTGCCAAAACTGTTTCAAGTCTTTCAGTCAAAAAAAGGCCAGACAAGTTTAGTCTGAAACAAGTTAATTTATTGTATATAAGCTAATTTAATTTTAGATTCTGCAACCTGCCTACACTTTCAGTTTTGCTACTATTTTTGCAAAGAAATACTTCCTAGTAACCTTTTCCTCACTCTGTATATTTATCTTGTGCACTTCCTAAGTCTTAAGTACCTATAGTATATTGTTCATTTCCATTGTATTGATATGTCTTTCCTTTTATAATTTTAATAAACTTTAATAAACAAAATTGTATAATTTCAGAGTTCCTTATACAGGTAGTCCTTGTTTAGCAACCACAATTGGGACCAGTACTTGGTCGTTAAGTGAAGTGGTTGCTAAGTGAAACCACAAATGTGCTTATGATCTTACTTCAGCTTTCCTTGCTTTACAGACCTGCAAAGGTTGTAAATGTGAGGATTGGTCATAAAGTTACTTTGTAACTGCAAACGGTCACTAAACGAGGCAGTTGCTAAACAAGGACTACCTGTATACCCCCGTGAGTTTAAACATAATTTTTCCAGCTGGCCCACATTCTGATTTATAGTACAGCAGAGAAGTTTGTCCTTCCCTGGTGCTAACTGGTGCTGGTTATCTCTACCAGTGGTTACGAACTAAGCTGACCCTTGCCAACTGTAGATGGAGGGTCAGAGACTTCTCTGGGACGTGGGTCTAGACATGCAGTGCCCCTAGTGGACTCCAGTTGTTATTCAACATCTTGTTATGTCAATTACTTGTTAGCAACTGATTGGCTGCAATTCTTTCTGAGAGATTGTTCCTTTGGGTTACCACCTCAAACAATCGGATATATGCTTGATGTCAGTCTGTTGCTCCTTCCACTCCTTAATCAGTTTCTCTGTGGGTTGTATATACATTGACTCTCCTGCTCACAAGTCTGGAAGGATTTAAGCTGACTAATTAGAATATTGGGCTTCTTACAGTTTGTTCTTTGTCATGAGTGCAGCCTGACTGTTGTGGTCTTTAAGCTATAATAATTTATCTCTTATAAAATATTTATGGGCAACAATGTCTAACCAGATTCTGATCCAAATCTTGTGAAGAGGTACTCTGATGATCCAGGATGACAAGGATCAGACCCAGGTTGCTTGGCCTTTTCCAATGTTCTCCTGGCCATCTTGACAACTAATTCCATTTTCCCATTGCTCTGGGGATAGGCAGGTGAGGACATTCAATGCTCCCACTACTTCTGGAAGGCCTTAAATCCCTTTGATATGAATTGCGATGTATTAATAGAGAATGCTATGACAGCTATTCCATAGCAGGCAAAATGGCTCTTAAGATTTCTTATGACTGTTCTAGATTTGGTATCTGGCAGTGAGTCTATCTCTCCCAAATTAGAGTAATAGTCAACATTTATTTTCCCCTGCCAGGTAAATAAATTTACTGCAATCTTTTCCCAGGGCCAACTGGTACCTCTTGGGAAAGCAGGGTCTCCTTTTGTGTCTGGTCTCACAGCGAGTTGCAAATATTTCATAATATTATATATGATTTCCCATTCTGTCCACAAATAGTTCTCAATTCCCAGGCGAAAGTAGTGTCTTCTTTTTTTTATGACAAGCGACAGATCGTCAAGGACAATAGGATCCCATCTTGGACAGTCCCTTCTCCCATGAGAAATAGGGCACCTTAGCTGGTACTTCATATTTTGCTTCAGGCCAAACCTGAAAAACAATATTCCTAACTACCTATAAAGCTTCATATAATAGTAATATTTAATATGCCAATATACTGTTAGGTATTTACCTGGATGGTATTCAATGTGCATAACATACAGTAATGTTGTAATCTCATTAACATTTTCTGAAGGCTCTTAGAGGCACTTAACAGTGGTTTCATCATAATGGCTTCCATAGATTTATGGACTGAATGGATCTGTGCTGATTGGCCAAATGTAAGCTGATGGAAACATTCCATGCGAAACAATACCAGTGACAGTACTTTTTTAATCTGTGCATAATTCCATTCAGTTTCAGATAATGTTTGGCTGGCATATCCAATAGATTTCTGTCACTGTAACAAGGCAGCTTCTAGGCCTGTCTCTGATGTGTAACACAAGTTGTTCTCCAGGACTGTAATATTTGACATAAGGATGTTATATCCTTAACCTTGTCAAATGCTTGCTGATGTCTTTCTGATCACTGCCACTCAATTTTCTTGGGTGTCAGCTGTCAGAGTGGTCCGCAGTGATCTGCCAGACCTTTGCAAAACTTTGCCAGGTCTTTAACTATTCCTGAGAATATTTGGATTCCTTTCACATCTACAGATCTCAGCATCTCCAGATTGTTTCAATTTTCCCAGGATCAGTTTGTTGCCTCTCTGCTGTCAAAAGATGTCCTATATAAAGGATTTTTTTCAGTCTTAGCTATACCTCGTTAGAATTTAGTGCTATATTTCACTTTCTGCACCACTTCAAGAACAGAGATAACTTTTTGTCATGGTCCATTATTGCTTCTATTTCAATATCTCCTTCCCCAACAATGAGGAGATCATCAGCAATTATTTTTATGTCTGAATTGTTCCCTAGTTTTTGATACAATCTACAGTGAAACACCTTGAGTGCAAGGCTGGTTTTCCACTCACATGCATAACTTACCAAGGCAATGAAATGGCATTGCAAAACTGGTCCAGTGGTTGATCCCTTGGCCAATTTAGTATGCCAAAATCAATTATTGACATCAAATAATAATAAAATCTTGAATTGAGATAGATTACATATATGTCATCAATGGGTTGGTAGTGGACAAAGAACCTCTGAGGTAGGAATTGGCCAGTTTATAACTACAGGTATAATTGCACCAGTGGACACCAGCATCAGGCTCTAATCCATACCATGCCAATGTTCATTGGTGCAATTATACCTTTGGCTTATAAACTGGCCAATTCCTACTTCAGAGGTTCTACCAATGTCAAAGGAACCCTTGTTTTAGAGATCCTAACTAGATCCCACTAGAATCTACCTTTGACAGTTTTCATGTCAAATGTCCTTCTCCCTGAAAAAAATCCCAGACTCTTGCAGTATTGTGTCCAGGCAGCCACATGACTATGCTCATTGGTTTGCCCAACATGTAAGATATTGCAATAGCTTACTACGTCAGTCTCATAGCTTGCACTGCTCTCCTTCCTAGCAGAGGTCTAAGGACCTCCCCTCTTCCACAATCATAAAATCCAACTGATAAAGAGTTTTTGCTCCTTTGAGTTGTGAATTCTAATTGTGCACTTACCCATTATTTTTAGAGAATTTTCATTATACAAGAAGAGTACCTGGCATCATGGAGCGATTACAGTCCTGGAAGGGAAGAAAGTCTTGATAGCACACAGCGGGTAGCCTCAGAATCCAACTGGAAATGAATACGTTGCTTGTTCACTAACATTTCTGCAAATCACCGTGTGGTCTTCCCAGTATTGCTCACCATGTGTACATCATGGACTGGAACTGCTAACATCAACAGCTCCGAATATGCTCACACCACTTAGAGACCTTTTTATCTGCCTGTACCATTTTCACTTTCACGTTCTGAAGTTTTCTCACAATCCTGCACTGATTTTGTACCTCATCTCTGGGCTACTTGCTAATATTCTGACTCTGTCCTGAGAAATTTCCGCGGCTCTGCCCATTTCCAGGCAAAAATGCAGTATCAAATCGGCTTTACATAGCACTTGCTCATGGAGATGCCGCTTCCTTAACCCATAGAAAATTCAGTCTCTAACAAGGGAATCAATAATCTCTTCAAAATTACAAGGAGCCTCCAGCATAGTTAGTAGTCACATATGTATCCAGTCCTTTCTCATCTTCTTGTTGTGTCTCTAAAAAACTAGTGCTTCATTCTGTTTGGATATACAATATACATCAAGCTGCTCTACAGTGTATTCAGCACCCAAACCCAGGAATTTGCATACTGCCCACCTCTTTTCTATGATGACATAGTATAGTAGGTTTCTTTTATTTTTCCTCCAGTTCTCGCAAGGGAAGATATCAATAACTCTTCTCTCCAGTATTTCCATGCCTGCCCTAAATTGATCACTGCAAAGTTTAATGGCACCAGAAGCTTCACACCTTTCTCCACAATACAAAGGGGGCGGGGGGGGGGAGAAAATCTGATTACAGCTGGGTCTTCTGCTGCCATATTTCAAGAGGAATATTTCTTTTCAGTTAAAAATGCTTAGACCACTTTAAACTGGGAGTCAACTTAACTTTTAAAAGCAACACAGTTCTGCTACTGTATCTGCAAAGAACTGTGTCAAAATAACCCTTCCCACATTCTGTACATTTCCTCGGTGCATCGCTCTCAGGGCTCATCCTCCTGTTCCACTAACTACAGAATGAAGATACTCTGCTTAACTACTTTTAAAGGATCTGTCCTCAGGACGTTGCCTTTATTTCATCCCCAGATCTTTGCATAATTCAGTTTAAATTCATGTTTACTTGTTTCAGCTTTAAAGTAGTATTTTCCCTCTTCTCCCAACACTAGTCTGGTCATGGGCACAATCTACAATGCTTTATTCAGAATGCTCCTATTGGCCACTTTAGGATATTGCAAGTATGGCCCTCCTGCCCCTCCCGGTTGCTCGGATTTTGGCTTAAGCTATAAAGGGCACCTGGCTTATTCGAATTTTTTTTCTGTGCTACTTCCTCTATGACACCAGCCAAACAAAAATGGCTTAGTAAGCAAACCTGATTTAATCAGTCATGGCTTTGTGTGATGTGTGAACCCAATCAGTGTCTGGATTCACATATTATGCTAAACCATGTTTGTTTAACTATGATTTATTGAACAAATCATAATTGGCTGCATTTTCACAATATGGTAAGAGATAAAATTTGATTTACAAGCCACAATGGCTGCATTCAAACACCACACTAAGTAAAAACCAAAGAAACTACCACAATGTGTAGAGCACAATGTGTGGACCCAATGACAAAGGGTGAAAGTAAAAAAAAGTACTTCCAGATGTTGCTTTATAGCAGTGTTTTTCAAACTTGGCAACGTTAAGATGTATGGACTTCAACTCCCAGCATGCTGGCTGGGAAGATCACACATCTTAAAATTTCCAAGTTTGAAAAACACTGCTTTATAGCAATCCTTCTGCTATAGAGTCTACCATGGTAGAGATGGGCGGGGATAAATCCAAATAATAAAATAAATAAATAATATATTCCCAGCCAAGACTTTTATTGTGTAATCATCCTGACTCATCCACAAATGCTTCAAAGTAGTCCAAATGTCCTTCTCTTTCACTTATAACCCTTCTGAGTTTTCCTACCAATTATGTTCCATTATTTTTCTTGTCAGAAAAAGTCTTATGGAAGAAAAGATGGGTTAAACAGTTACTTAAAGGAAGTGTTAGGTTCCATAAGGGGCGTGGTGGCTCAAAAGGGGCGTGGTGGCTCAGCGGGTAAGACGCCAGGCTTGTTGATCGGAAGATTGCAAGTTCGGAGGTTCGAATCCCTAGCCCTGCGTGCAGAGTGAGCTCCTGCACTAGCTCCAGCTCTTGCCAACCTAGCAATTCGAAAGCATGCAAATGCAAGTAGATTAATAGGTACCAGTTCGGTGGGTAGGTAACAGCGTTCCGCGCGTGTCATGCGGCCACATGACCGTGGAAGCGTCTTCGGACAACGCTGGCTCTTTGGCTAACAAACGGAGATGAGCACCGGCCCCTAGAGTCGGACACAACTGCACAAATGTGCGGGGGGTACCTTTACCTTTTTTAGGTTCCATAAGTCGGAAAGCACCTTCATTCATGGACTTTTATAAGAGTTCCTAGATGTTGTTAACTTCCATGTTTTGTCTTCCATTATTTTGTCTTTTTCTTACCACAAAAAAAAAGTTAATTGAGGAGAGAAAGATAGAATTATTGCACAGTATCTTTGGACTGGTAGCACTAGGAACCATCCATCTGAAAGCAGAGAGGGAGGGAGGAAAAAACTAGTTTTGGATATCCAACCTTTTCAATTTACCTGCAGAGCCTTAGTTCTGTCAGGACTTTCTATGAAAGTCTTTCTAAAAGTTTTTAGACATTTTAGATATTGACATGCAAATGAGCAACCCAGTACAGTTAACTTCAGAATGCTTTAAACAGAATTGGCACAGCTGGTGGCTGCCAAGATGAAGCAAGTATTTGTGTGTAAATTTTACTTTATGATTTTTGACAGGTACATTCATTTCCTTTACTTTTCCTTTGCAAGACAGAAAGTATAAAACCTTTTTTCTCCTTTTACTTTCTATTTCTGTTATTTATAGTTGATGCTACAAGCAGTACACTAAAATGTATGTAGAAAAATACAATTTAAAACACTACAGAAGTAATAAAATAGTGAGATCATTGTATTGTCGAAGGCTTTCACGGCCGGAGTTCAATGGCTGTTGTGGGTCTTCCGGGCTGTGTGGCCGTGTTCTGGAAGTTGTGGTTCCTAACGTTTCGCCAGCATCTGTGGCCAGCATCTTCCACAGATGCTGGCCACAGATGCTGGCAAAACGTTAGGAACCACAACTTCCAGAACACGGCCACACAGCCCGGAAGACCCACAACAGCCAGTGAGATCATTGTTCACTTAAAATATATTTTAGTTTATTTACTTCTAATTAATTGCTTATCAATGTCAAAATTTTGCTTGGCTGAACAACAATAATAAACCACTATTTTTCCATAAGAGGTGGGTCTTATGATAAGTATAAAAAGTCTGTTAAAAAAGTTTTTATACAACTTTTACTTAGTTGGGCCCATCCAGTTTTCACTGAGAATTCAGTTAAGTTCTGTATATCCTTATGCCTAATATACAGATATATACTAATATACAGAATATATATAACCGCCCAGAGTCCCCTGGTTGGGGGAGATGGGCGGTGATATAAATTTAAATAATAAATAAATAAGATACAGCTGGGAACATGGGCATGCACAAGAGAAGGCAAATTATGACATATGCATCATAGCATTATGACACAGATGATGTGGCTTGCATATTTATTGCATCATTTGTATGATGTTATGACATGTTATCACTGACATCATCATAGCTTGTTACAGAAGCCACTGGTTAGTGAATTAAAATTCAGAGCTCTAACTTGAGTTTATTAACCCCGGCAACCTGTTCAGGTCTTTAGATATGTTTCTAACTTAGATATATACTTAGTACCTTTAGCCCTAACTTGTTCACAAGAGACAGATTTGGTATATTTTGAAATATACAGGTAATGAATTTATTATTACAATTCAGTATCAAAGAGATGAACGTGGACCTGTTGGAGCGGAACTGAAAATACTTTCTTTGTTTTATTCCCTGCCTTTCTGCTCTACCAAGGCAGCCTCAATTTTGTATGTAAGATCATGTGCCTGCTCTCTGGAACGATCCTCTCACCACCCCCACCCCCACCCCAGATATACAGATGACCCCTGGCCCTGTTGGCCTTTAGAAAGACTTTACAATCTTGGCTGCTTCCTTGAGTATTGGGGCCAGGATGATTGGGGTGCCCACATGGAGATATACTTTACTCCTTCAAGTGGGACAACTGATTCTGTGTTTCTATGGTTTAAGCTAGACTGTCCTTAGCTGCCATTATGTTATTCTCATATTATTTATAATCAACATTCAATAGAGAAGTTAGCCTGTATTATTGAATTTTCTCCAGATCATTCCCTTCTTTGTAATTCAAAGTTATTTATTTTTATTTATTTATTATTTATTATTCAAATTTATTCCCCGCCCATCTCCCATGCAAGGGACTCTGGGCGGGTTACAATAAATAAAAATTTAAAAACTATACAAAATATCTAAAAACACAAACAAAACATAATAAAATAAAATCCAGGATGGGCTTGGACCCGCAGAATAGATAGTGGAGCTATGGGGCCAGCCAACCCCAGGAGGCACTACCACCTCCGTCGTCCCAGGCCAGGTGGCAGAGCCAGGTCTTAAGGGCCTTCCGAAAGGCCAGGAGGGAGGGGGCCAGTCTCACCTCCGGGGGCAGAATATTCCACAAGGCGGGCGCTATCGCAGAGAAGGCACGCCTCCTGGACCCCGCTAGATGGAATTCTCTTGTTGAGGGGGTCCGAAGCATGCCCTCTCTGCATGTACGGGTGGGGCGGGTCGACGTTATCGGGACGAGACAGTCCCTCAGGTATGTGTGCTCCTTCCCAAGTCCTTGGTATAGTTTTTGTCTCTTTGATCCTTAGCAATGTCCATCAATAATTACCAAGGTAGACAAATCATACAACAATAAATGTTGGAAAAGGCAAAACAGAGAAGGAATATTTTATCATATGTTGTGGTCATGTAAAAAAACTCCAAAGTCCTGGAAAGAAATACATCAAAATATTCAGAAAATTCTAAAAATAAAATTTGAACTGAAACTGCAAATATTTCTATTAAGTATCATTCCAGAAAATATAAATGAAAATATTGTAATTTATTAAGATACCTGCTAAGACCTGCAAAGACAAATTTGGCATACAACATTGGGAAAGAGACAATACAAAATGATACAAGGCTGTAAGACTAGAATTGGAGAGTATGCAGCAATGGCAAAACTGACAGTATTAGAAATATTGTTACTTAGGCAAAAGAGGCTGAAACATTTTTAAAGTCCAGAGAAATGAGGTAACATTTGGAAGCAGCTCAGAGAGATGCCTCCCTAATTCACTGAAGAAGGAAGAGATTCAGCATAATCAGACTGGCAAGATTCTGTTATTATAACCAATCTCAATAAAAGTAGTGGTAGTAACTTCATATGGAGTTGATTTCCTGGTCTGGTCAACCTAGTGGGGCTGACAATATCCATAACAGGAGTTTAACCAAATTTATATACTACACATCACACAACAAGGCAAATGTAGACATTTGGAATGAGGTTTCTAAGAAAAGCGTTATAAGGCCAATCAAAAATAACACATGAAATTATTTAAACTAACTAACTAACTAACTAACTAACTTACTTACTTACTTACTTTATTTATTTATTTAACAGATTTATAAGGCAGCCCAACTCACACACGGTGACTCTGGGCGGCAAAGAATTATAAAACATAAAAACACAATAAACACACACACCCCGGCGACAGCAAACACATTCATACCAGCCACTTGATTGGCTCTGAAGCAGCCTGGGGTCCCCAGGCCCGTTGACAGAGCCATGTCTTCAGGGCCTTCTGGAACAGGAGCAAGGAGGGGGCCAATCTTATATCTGGGGGGATGATGTTCCAAAGGGAGGGAGCCACTATGGAGAAGGCCCTTTTCCTTGGTCCCACTAGATGTACCTCCCTAACTGAAGGGACCTGCAACATACCCTGCCTCCCCGCTCTGGTGGGCTGGGTGGATGTGACTGGGGAAAGGCGGTCCTGCAAATAACCTGGCCCCAAGCCATGTAGGGCTTTAAAGGTGATAATCAGCACCTTGAATTGGACCCGGAAGCAAATCGGCAACCAATGCAGCTCCCGCAAAAGAGGTGACACATGGGCAAGTCTAGGCTTGTGCAAAACTATGCAGGCCGCTGCATTTTGAACCAACTGAAGCTTCCAGATACTTTTCAAGGGCAGCCCCATGTAGAGAGCATTTCAATAGTCCAAATGGGAGGTGACTAGGGCATGGGTGACTGTGAGAAGGACCTATTGGTCCAGGAACGGGCATAGCTGGTGCACAACACGCAGTTGTGCAAAGGCTCTCCTGGCCACGACTGCCACCTGCTCTTTGAGCAGGAGTTGTGAGTCCAGGAGAACCCCCACGTTACACACAGGGTCTGTATGGGGCAGTGCAACCCCATCCAAGACCAAAGATGGCAATTCTCTGGAAACCAAAGAGCCCCGAACCCTCAGCCATTCCGTCTTGCCAGGGTTCAACTTCTAGCAATAACTTTCAATGTTTAATGTTCAGTGTAAAGTGCAAATATTTAGGTTGGGGAAACAAATGGAAGGTGTCAGAGTCCAGTGTGACTCTGACTCTCAGCTAGAGTAAAACGAAACTTACCCGAGAAACGAAACTCATCTTGTACAGCAACCAACAAGCAGAACTCGTGATGAACAGGTGAAGGTTCAAAAGTGCAATACTCGTGATCAGTCTCATGATGAGCAGGTGCAGGAGTCCAGACCCGGGGATGACCCAGCAGTGCGGGAGAATCCTGAGAAGCCGATTGGTCCTGAACCAGGAACCAAGGCAGGAGCACCAATCAGCGCCAGAGAGAGGCGGGCTGAGAAGCACGCCAAACAGAGGGAAGCCCGACTGGTTCCCGAGGAGAGAAGGCGCGCCAAAAACAGAATAAAAGGACGCCAGTGCAAGCACCCGATCACCAGAGACAAATGTTCCACTGAGCTAACAGCTTCTTCGGGAGAAGTCCAGCCAGAACAGTCCTTAGAGCCCTGCCCTGTAGCCGCCGCGGAACCAGAGCCAGAGCCTCGCCTCATTTCTGAATTAACCCCAGCTGCATCAGAGTCTCACGCTGCTCCTTCGCCAAGCGAAACAGGGTCTCATCTCACAGTCTTTCAGCAAACTCCAGCCCATCTTGGTCCCGATGCTTCGGTCCAGCCTCGTCTAGCGACTTCAACCAAGTGTCGTCCTGCAGTCCTAGTTCAGCAGCCTTGTATCAGTCCAGCTAAGTTTCATCAGTGTGCTTCAAGTCAGTTTTATTGTGCTAGTCCTGTGCACCCGTGCCTCGTGGTTCCAGAAGTACCTTGCTTGGTTTTTCCCAGTCCAGTATTGCCCTGCTGCTCCAAGTAAGCCTTGTTCAGTGGATCCAGTCCAGTCTTGCCTTGCAGATCCAGTCTAGTTTTGTCCTGTGAATCCAGAGGAGCTTTGTCCAGAGAATCCAGTCCAGTCTTGCCTTGCCTTGCAGATCCAGTCCGGTTTTGTCCTGTGAATCTAGAGGAGCCTTGTCCAGCAAATCCAGTCCAGTTTTGTCTTGCAGATCCAGTCCAGTTTTGTCCTGTGAATCCAGCGTAGCCTTGTCCAGAGAATCCAGTCCAGTCTTGCCTAGCAGATCCAGTTTGTCCTGTGAATCCAGAGGAACCTTGTCCAGCCCTGCCTTGCAGATCCAGTCCAGTATTGTCCTGAGAATCCAGAGGAAACTTGCCTAGAGAATCCAGTTCAGTCAGCCTTGCAGATCCAGTATTGTCCTGTGGATCCAGAAGAACTTTATCCAGCCTGCCTTGTAGTCTTCTTCTTTCCAGAGACTTCAGCCAACCTTGCCAAGTAAACCAGCTTAGCCTTTCTCCAGTGTTTCAGAAGAATCTGATCCTGAGTTCCAGGTTCGCAGTGCAGACTCAACCAACCTAGCATCTTAATCCAGAACTGTTGTTCTACTTGTTGTTGTGAACTCTAGCTTGTGTCACTGCATAGCTGCTTACCTCCAAGTGCAACCAGTCGTGAAGCCTTAGTTGATCCAAGCAATCTACAATTTGTGTTTATGGACTTATCTTTGTAAATAGTTTTTATAATAATAAAACTATTTCCTTACAAGTTCTGGTGGTCTCATACTCTGAACAGAACAGAAGGGGAGAAAGCATCACTAAAAAGAAGAGCAACAGGGATCTCCTGTAAACATTGTTTTATGCTTTTTCTAAGTAATTATTTTCTGTGTACCATATTTATAACTGTATTCAGTTGCTGCAAGATACATAATTGTGAAATTCCTTATTTTGACCTTAAAAAAAAAAAGTAGCTGAAAATATTCACAATACTCTACTGAGTGTTGCCTGCCTCCTGTCACCTGCAAAATTGGTGCACAGTGAGGGGCAGAGACTGTGTCTGGGCTCAATTACGGGGACAAAAGCTTTATTGTGACTAATGGATTTTAGATGCACTGACAGGTCTGTGGCGGTCCCACCCCGATTCTCCTCTGCTTGACACACTGTAAATAGAAGAGCAACATGAACATCTCTTCTCTATTTCGGAAGACGCGTGTTAAGAAGCTAATGGTTTCTCTTTGCATCAGGGGCATCTGAACAAATGGAAGCAATTCAAAGAACATAGTTCAACAACTGCTGTTGGCCTACAGATCTGGTATAAACTCAAAAAGGTTATTGTTTTTTTAAAGAAGCTAAGTGTCCTTTCTTACATTTCTATTTCACCCAGCAGACCTTCAGAGAACCAAAGAGCCATAAAACAAGTATAGAAATAGAGAATGGAAGAAACTCAGACAGCAGCAGTTTGATCTCAAGCCACAGAAATTAGTTGCTCCTTAGTTTAAAACTGAAATTCTGACTGGAAATATTTCTCTTGCTACCGTTGTGGAAGCCCACAAATCTATCAAATCTATCAAACAGGTTAATGCACTAAGCAAATTCATGGTTTAACAATGGTTTAATGAACAAACCACAGTTGGCTGGCCTCATACACTACACTAAGCTTTAAATCATGGTTTATAACCGCAATGGTCAAGTTTACACAATAGGCTAAGTCAAAGCCAAATAAACCCTAGTTGCAATGTATGATTACTGACTCCTAATGCTAGTATTCACCAGCTTAGGCTCAAAGTTGTGCCAAGTTTTTTATCTCCAGAAATGATAGTGTTTATTCCTCAAGTTCATTGAAATCAATAGGTCCCATTTAAATAACATTTCTCACAGTAAGACATCAGGAAATTGATCTACAGTTCTTTTATCCATTGGGCAGCCCTTGGCAGCCTTTGACACTTATTTTGTCTTGCTTATTTAAAGGTCGGAAGCGACTGAACAAATAAACAAACAAACAAAAAAATTAGGAAGTGTGGTGTAATTTGCATCTCCCAGTGAGAGCAGGAGAACCTGACAATATCTCAAAACCACAAAGCTAGAATTTGCAACATTTGGTAAACATATAGCCCATGTATCTCGGTGGAACTTACTTAGGAAAATATATCTATGGGGCCACTATGTTCATACTCCAATTAGCCCTACTTCCATTTTTTAACCAACATTATGTATTATAGAAAATATGTTCTGTTTCCTGTTGAATAGTTAATATCAGGATTCTTAAACTTGCCACCCACATGCAACCCTCCAGCTCATCTTTTGAAGCCTGCAACAATACTATGTAGGTAGGCAGTGAGGACACTGCTCATTGGAAAGGCAATGAACAAGGAAGCAAGCATCTTTTTGCAAGGCATAAAAAGGCTTGCTGTACCAAGCAAGAAGAGAGGAGAGAAAGCAAACAAGCCTGAAGAAAGATTATCTATCTATCATCTATCTATCTATCTATCTATCTATCTATCTATCTATCTATCTATCTATCAGATTTATATGGCCACCCATCTCACAAAAAGCGTACAATTATTTAAAACAATAAATATATAAGAACAATCATTATTAAAGTATAAAACATTCATTATTAAAATAAAAAACCACAATGCAGTGAGAAATGCTTCCAGCTAAGTGGCTAAAGTGAAATGGCTGTCTTTCATAAGTAGCTTGGTATCACAGTAAAGTGTGTTATTGAATAAATGTATGTTCATATTCTTCCTTTTCTTCCTTCTTGACTCATTGGAGGCTTGGGCAGCCCTTGGGCTCTTGGGCTAAGGAACTAGTCTTCCTGTGGTCCTCATGACAATTTAAGACTCTGGCTTATATAAATCTTCCCCAACCTGATAGCCTCAAGATTTGCTGGGCATATTCTATTATTTATTTATAGAATATATATTCTGCATCTTCTTTTTCTTTTCTTTTTTTTTAGGAATCTGTAGTGCTAACACAGTTCAAGTAAGCCATTTGGCAAAGGCCATCTGTACTTAAAGTAACAAAAGGCAGTGAAAGACTGTAGATCTAAGTAGTGCAAAATAGATCAGTCAAGAATATCTAGACAAAAACCAAACGTAGGAAACAGCGAAAAGATGCAAATAGTTCTACTGATTGATTGATAATGCAAAGCGACATGTGCTCCATTTCCTAAATTAACCACCCAGTGAAGCACTATCACTTTTCATTTCAACAGTTGCTTCTAAGCCTTTGCAGCTGCAATTTTTATTTACTATAGAGGTCATCATATGCATTGGCTAATGCAAAGGATAGAATTGGGCTGAAGATTTACACAAAAGAGGCTCTTCTTACACACACACACACACACACACACACGCCAAGTCTATAGACCAGGGCTTTCCAAACTGTGTGTCGCGACACAATACTGTGTCGCCTGGGGGCCCCAAGTGTGTCGTGTGACAACCCGGAAGCGCTGATGAAAATGCCCTCGGTTCCAGCAGAGAGGCGAAAATCGTGCGCGCACGCTGCCGGCCGCCCGGGGTGGAAATTCTCCGTGCCGATCAGCTGTGCGCCAGGAAGCCCGGCAGCGTGCATGCGCGAAACCGAGGGCATTTTTGGGGTCCCCGGAGCCTGCCCTTTTGAAGAGGCAGCGTCGCTGCACACACTGCCGGGCTTCCCGGCGCACAGCTGATTGGCGCGGAAAATTTCCACCCCAACGGCAAAAGTTTGGAAAGCCCTGCTATAGACCTTGTTTTCATCTTTTGATACGCCACAAAAATTCTAACCTCAGTACAAATCTTTTTTTTTTAAGAAAAGGTATTGTTTCTCACCAGCTAAGCCAACTAATAAATAGCTTTAGAGATGTGGCTTCACAAGGGGAAAGGTGGCTTTAGCAAACAGAGCATTAGTTTTCCCCAATCTAATCCTGAGCTTGTTAAAAGTAAACTAAGGCAGCTTCTAACATTGACTTTTGGAATATTGTTTGTGGGTGTAAACATTCTTAAGCCAGCAGGATTACAAAGACAATCCGGCAATAATATGCATCCTGTGTCAGAACTAGTTTTGTCATGCCCTATTTCTAAAATGTTCCCTCAAGCAATCAATACACATTATTCATTTTTACTTCTAAAGTTCTCACAAGCAGATTTAATTATATTGAGCATTAAAGGCCCAAGATTTGACATATGGCCTATGTTGGAATCAAGAAATGTAACCCCACCACACACACCGTGAATTAATAGCATTTACTGAATAGCAAATAATAGCACACCTAGCAAGTAGCCTTTAAAGCAGCTTTCCTCAATTTATTGCCCCCTGATGTGTCACAACTAGAAATAACAGTGTTAACCCTATGATCGTAACAGCTGGAAGTTCTGGGAATTGTCCCAACACATCTGAAAGCCCTAGACTGGGTAAGGCTACTTTAATCTGGCACTGAATTTATGGATGAGTAAATTTATCATCCTACCATCCTTCCATCCATCCATCCATCCATCCAAGATTGATATATCTGAGAGAGAGTCTTATTAAACTCAGTGTGGTGTAATTCTGAATAGAGATCATTGAACAATATAAACTCATTGTAAATTGCTCCCCTGTTTGTGTGTGTGTCTGATTTCACATAACCTCTCTAACCTATTCATGCCATATCCCACATTATTCTTATATTTACCCCATCACCATAAACAGACACTTGGGGATCCAGAAGACACAGGGGGGAAGGGGAGGTAGGAAACCTTGTCCCATGAATGTAAACTCAGCTCAACCCTCAATTGACCAACGTTTACTTTACTTAATATGTATGCTTCATGAAGGGACTTCACTCAAAGTAAGATGTAACCCCCAGGGACAACACACCAGTGCCATTGGAACTGAGAAAGGCATCAAGCAAGGCTGTATACTGGCCCCTCTCCTATTCAATTTCTGTATCAACTCCATGGTGGACCATCTCTGCAACACAAACTTTCACTCCCCAAAACTTTCTGGAAGACACATCTCTGTTCTACTCTATGCAGACGATGCAGCAATACTTTCAAGAACACCTATTGGCCTTAAAAGAGCACTGAGAGCACTAACACAGTATTGGAAGGAAGACCAGCTAGAACTCAATTATCAGTAAACTAAAATCATAGCATTTGCCAAAAGGCCTAAGAGCCACTCCTGAAGCATAGATGGCCACAAAATTGAGCAGGTCTCATGTTTCAAATACCTGGGAGTAGTCCTTCATTCGGCCAGCCGTAGAAAAGCCCATGGGGACCACGTTCCTGAAATTGCACAAAGGAGCTCATCTGCCATTCTTAAATACCTCAAGTCAAGAGGTGGCCACTATATACCTGCAGCACTCAAATTATTCGAAGCCAAGCCAATAGCACAACTCCTGTATGGTGCCCAGCTTGGCCCCTTCTCCAATTTTGCACCATTGGAACTTGTGCAATCCAAATTTCTAAGATCAGCCCTTCAAGTCCCAAAATGTGTCTCTAATGCCACCCTGAGACTAGAGACAGGCCTCATGAAAGTGGAGGCTAGGGTGTGGGTGGTCATACTCAACTATTGGCTCAGATTATCCCTTTTTCCCCTTGCCTTTGCCCCATTAACTATGAGGGATGACTTTCAGTTCACATGGAAACAGGCAGTGGCAACTAAAATCTCATCCCTGTGCTTCTCTCCAGGTCTACTACTCAGCATGGGATATGATCAGGCCAAAGCACTCACTAAACAGCGTGTAGCAGACACAGAGCGCCAACTGGATTTAGCCAGGTCCCCAACCTTTATTGCCAGTGAATCCAGCAGGTATTCTGCCTCCCTTGTGAGATACTTAACTAAACTCGAGGTACCCAACCATCGGAGGGCCTTTATGCTGGCATGTCATGCGCTCCCCTCAGCTGTCCTTGAAGGCCGATACAGGAAGATTCCTTACCCGGAGAGACAATGCCCCTGAGACTCTGGTCACATAGAAACAACAGCGCATGTGCTCCTCCAGTGCCTGTACTATAGAGACATTCGAACTAGCCTCATTTTACCATTATTGTATAAATACACAGGGCAATCAGGACAATTTTACACCTCCCTGCTCCTGTCAGATACCAACCCTGCTACAACATACGTTGCCAGGTTCTGCGCAGCAGCGCTTAAAATTCGCCAGATAATGACTGGGGCCATAAACTAGCATTTATTTTATCACACTACAGTACTGTATTTACAGATATACTAACCTTTATGCTCCCCTACACCCATCTAATTCTACCTGTCCCTTTTTCCTTTTCCTTTAGACTTCTGTGTTTTAGTATTTTATAGTAGATTTTAATGTATTTTCTATGCTTTTAACTCACTGTACCCCACCCTCCTTATGCTGGTCAAAAAAGATTTGTTTGTTTGTTTGTTTGTGGTACGTATATTGTGGGTCCTGTCTGTGAAGCAGTTATATCTGATGGGACCCAGGGGATGAGCCTTTTCTGCTGTGGCACCCCTCCTGTGGAACATCATCCCCCGAGGTGAGATTGGCCCCATCTTTGCTGACCTTCTGGAAGTCCCTTAAAACCTGATTGTGTCAACAGGCCTGGGGGTTGTAAGGGAATCGTGATCTGATGAGGTGGCTTCATTGTTCATAATCTGATGCTCTCTCTTAGCTTTTTCATAATAATATTAATCTTTGTACTTTTGTATGTTTTTAAAATTGTTTTTATGGTCTGTATGCCACCCAGAGTACGTCACATGAGATGGGCGGCCATATAAATATAATAAATAAATAAATGGCGACTAAAGTACTATGCAACCTATAGCAAGTAGGGCAGATAAAAAGCAGCTTTGCCTTGCTATTTTATTATTTGATCGCAATTTGGAAAGTAATGTAACTGCAAATTCTGGTTGAACAGGACAACCTTCCTAACTTTAAGAGCAGCTTCACAGTGGAACTAACCAAGGAAGACAGTGAGCTGAACTTAAGGTTTTTGTGGGATAACATTTATATTACATATTTTTCCCCATTTAATGCAGAAATGCATGCACATGTGGAAAAAGAGATGAGATGGACATCTATAATTCTGCTGGCTACTGTTATCAATGATATCTGGAGTACACCTGGTTGGGAACACTAACCAAAAAAAGCCCCGTTAACAAGAATGCAAGCACACTGCCATCTTTCCACCATCGCTATCTCATATCACATACAGCTTTTTAACCCAAGCCTTAAGCACAATGTGTTATCTGAGCTGGCATGGCTGCCATTCTGGGGTATAGAAACCAGAATTTGAAATGTATGGGTTTCAAAATCTGGTTTTTAGATTCCAAATGATGGTTTTTCTAAATTTAAACTACAGTATATGGTAAGCTTACAGTATACAGTATATGGTATACATATACATACATATGGTATACATAGCATACAGTATATGGTAACCCCTTCATGGATCACTGCCTTGTCGTGGCGAAGGGGCTTGCGTAACTCAATGAAGTCAGGTCAATAAGGACAGGTCATGACAGAGAGTTCTGACAAAACGTGGTCCACTGGAGGAGGGAATGGCAAACCACTCCAGTATCCTTGCCAAGAAAACCCATGGACAGTATCAAAAGGCTAAAAGATATGGCGCCGGAAGATGAGCCCCTCAGGTCGGAAGGTGTCCAAAATGCTACTGGGGAAGAGCGGAGGGCAATTCCGAGTAGCTCCAGAAAGAGTGAAGCGGCTGGGCCAAAGCCGAAAGGACGCTCAGCTGTGGATGTGTCTGGAAGTGGAAGGAAAGTCCAATGCTGTAAAGAACAATATTGCATAGGAACCTGGAATGTAAGATCTATGAATCAAGGTAAGCTGGATGTGGTCAAACATGAAGTGACAAGATTGAACATCGACATCTTGGGAATCAGTGAACTAAAATGGACAGGAATGGGCGAATTTAATTCAGGAGACCATTATATATACTACTGTGGGCAAGAATCCCTTAGAAGAAACGGAGTAGCTCTCATAGTCAGTAAAAGAGTGGGAAAGGCAGTACTGGGGTACAACCTGAAAAACGACAGAATGCTTTCAGTTCGAATCCAAGGCAAACCATTCAACATCACAGTGATCCAAGTCTATGCCCCAACCACTGATGCCGAAGAAGCTGAAGTTGACCGGTTCTATGAAGACCTACAACACCTTCTAGAACTAACACCAAAAAAAAGATGTCCTTTTCATCATAGGGGACTGGAATGCTAAAGTAGGAAGTCAAAAAATAACCGGACTAACAGGCAAGTTTGGCCTTGGAGTACAAAATGAAGCAGGGCAAAGGCTAATAGAATTTTGTCAAGAGAACACGCTGGTCATAGCAAACACTCTTTTCCAACAACACAAGAGATGACTCTACACATGGACATCACCAGATGGTCAATACCGAAATCAGATTGATTATATACTTTGCAGCCAAAGATGGAGAAGCTCTATACAATCAGCAAAAACAAGACCTGGAGCTGACTGTGGCTCAGATCATGAGCTTCTTATCGCAAAATTTAGGCTTAAATTGAAGAACGTAGGGAAAACCACTAGACCACTCAGGTATGACCTAAATCATATCCCTTAGGAATATACAGTGGAGGTGAGGAATAGATTTAAAGGATTAGATCTGGTAGACAGAGTGCCTGAAGAACTATGGATGGAGGTTCGTAACATTGTACAGGAGGCAGCAACTAAAACCATCCCAAAGAAAAAGAAATGCAAGAAAGCAAAGTGGCTGACTGATGAGGCTTTACAAATAGCTAAGGAAAGAAGGGAAGCAAAAGGCAAGGGAGAAAGGGAAAGATATAACCAACTGAATGCAGATTTCCAGAGAATAGCAAGGAGAGATAAGGCGGCCTTCTTAAATGAACAGTGCAAAGAAATCGAGGAAAACAATAGAATGGGGAAGACTAGAGATCTCTTCAAGAAAATCGGAGATATCAAGGGAACGTTTTGTGCAAAGATGGGCATGATAAAGGACAAAAAAGGCAGGGACCTAACAGAAGCAGAAGAGATTAAGAAGAGGTGGCAAGAATACACAGAAGAACTATACAAGAAAGATCTTAATATCCCTGATAAATACGATGGTGTGGTCACTGACCTTGAGCCGGACATCCTAGAGAGTGAAGTCAAGTGGGCCTTAGGAAGCATTACTAACAACAAAGCTAGTGGAGAAGACAGTATCCCAGCTGAGCTATTTAAAATCCTAAAAGATGATGCTGTTAAAGTGCTGCACTCAATATGCCAACAAATTTGGAAAACTCAACAGTGGCCACAGGATTGGAAAAGGTCAGTTTACGTTCCAATTCCAAAGAAAGGCAATGCCAAAGAATGTTCAAACTACCATACAATTGCGCTCATTTCACATGCTAGCAAGGTTATGCTCAAAATCCTACAAGTTAGGCTTCAGCAGTATGTGAACCGAGAACTACCAGAAGTGCAAGCTGGGTTTCAAAGAGGCAGAGGAACTAGAGATCAGATTGCCAACATTCGCTGGATCATGGAAAAAGCAAGAGAGTTCCAGAAAAACGTCTACTTCTGCTTCATTGACTACGCTAAAGCCTTTGATTGTGTGGATCACAACAAACTGTGGCAAATTCTTAAAGAGATGGGAGTACCAGACCACCTTACCTGTCTCCTGAGAAACCTGTATGCGGGTCAAGAAGCAACAGTTAGAATCGGACATGGAACAACCGACTGGTTCAAAATTGGGAAAGGAGTACGACAAGGCTGTATATTATCACCGTGCTTATTTAACTTATATGCAGAATACATCATGAGAAATGCTGGGCTGGATGAATCACGAGCCGGAGTTAAGATTGCCGGGAGAAATATCAACAACCTCAGATATGCAGATGATACCACCCTAATGGCAGAAAGTGAAGAGGAACTAAAGAGCCTCTTGATGAGGGTGAAAAAGGAGAGTGCATAAGCTGGCTTGAAACTCAACATTAAAAAAACCCAGATCATGGCATGAAGCTCAAGTACTTTGGCCACCTAATGCGAAGAGAGGACTCACTGGAAAAGACCCTGATGCTGGGAAAGACTGAAGGCAAAAGGAGAAGGGGACGGCAGAGGATGAGATGGTTAGATAGCATCACCGATGTAATGAACATGAATTTGAGTAAACTCCGGGTGACAGTGGAGGACAGGAAGGCCTGGCGTGCTATGGTCCATGAGGTCACGAAGAGTCGGACACGACTAAACGACTGAACGACAACAACAACAAATATGGTAAGCCTTATGACTGGCTGAAGTAGTGTATACAATGCAGGAGTGGGGAGGAAACATGAAACACACACTCATAAACCAAGTTTTGTGGTTTAGCATGCCATGTAAACACAGCCAATAGACAACCTAGTTTGTAACAGTCCTTGCTTAACATTACGGGAATACTGAACAGGAAATTTATTTCCCTGTAGCGCTAGTTGGTTTGTAAGGCAAACTCAAGCTACCAAAACAAAAGCAAATAATTTTGCAAGTAAGATGGTTGAATCTTCCAGCATATCTACCAACTACTCTCACTTAATCTTTGTAAATTGATGTATTTATCAATTCAAGAAAGATATGGCTAGGATTTAGTACAAAAAATAATGTCATATGCAAGGAGGTTTGACACCTTGGAAAAAATCACTGAATGGAAGAGAAATCACTTTGAAAGCTAAAATGAAATGCATTTATCCTACTCTCAGTCTCTAATTGTGTTGCTTTACTGAGAAATCTAGCACTTAACAGTGTCATAAATTAGCAATAAATTTGATGTGTTAAAAAAGACCTCTCATTTAATCAGAAGACTGCTAAGTGCCTTTTAGAAATGATGATTCTCAATTGCAAGGGTGAAAAACATGTGGCAGATGATAATACTTTGATTCCCGTCAGATCCATTTAGCATGCCCAATGGTTAAGGATGATGGGAACTGTACACCTGTAACATTTGGAGGACAGAAGGTTGCTGTCTTGTGTTCATGATTTCTGTGGCTCTTGCTTAAAAATAAAACAAGGTTTTACCTAGTTGTTGTTTTTTTTTGGAATACCTGTCTTAGAGAAAACTGTTTCATACAGTTGGAAGTCAAAGGTTTGCGAGATTTATCCCAATTCAAGAAACCTATGGTACTTTACTCATTGTTATGTGGAGCTCTCTGAAGTGAAACTAAATAGACAGCTTGTTTCCATTCAGGAATATGCTATATAAAATAAAGCACATGCAATAGTTACATAGTTGTTTCAAGTTGTTTTTGGAACATCAAAACCTTACAGCACACACTTAAACATTCTTCCAAGATACAACTACAGTATTCCATTTTTTTCCTCCATCAAAATAAAGGCACAGTCCTAAATTATTTTTTTGTCTGATCAAATCCGGAATATCTTAACATGTTTTAATTGATGAAACTAAAAATATCATTATGTTTAGTACATTTTGTAACTGACCGCGATGAAGATTTGATTTTGTGACACATACAGCCAGCACATTCTACACTTAAGCCCACTTCAAATTAGGCTTGCTCTAATTTATTTAAGATGCCTGAAGAACATGTACCTGTGGAAAATATTTAATGCAATATATGTTATATTCTGGATTATTTTATGAAGATTCTGTGAATATAATGTTTAGGAAGAACAGACCACGGAACAACGGACTGGTTTAAGATTGGGAAAGAAGTACGGCAGGGTTGTATACTCTCACCCTACCTATTCAACTTGTACGCAGAACACATCATGCGACGTGCTGGGCTTGAGGAATCCAAGGATGGAGTTAAAATCGCTGGAAGAAACATTAACAATCTCAGATATGCAGATGATACCACTTTGATGGCTGAAAGCAAGGAGGAGCTGAGGAGCCTTATGACGAAGGTGAAAGAAGAAAGTGCAAAAGCTGGGTTGCAGTTAAACCTCAGAAAAACCAAGATTATGGCAACCAGCTTGATTGATAACTGGCAAATAGAGGGAGAAAAAGTGGAGGCAGTGACAGACTTTATATTTCTAGGCGCAAAGATTACTGCAGACGCTGACTGCAGCCAGGAAATCAGAAGACGTCTACTTCTTGGGAGGAGAGCAATGACAAATCTTGATAAAATAGTTAAGAGCAGAGACATCACACTGACAACAAAGGTCCGCATAGTCAAAGCAATGGTATTCCCCGTAGTAACCTATGGCTGTGAGAGCTGGACCATAAGGAAGGCTGAGCGAAGGAAGATAGATGCTTTTGAACTGTGGTGTTGGAGGAAAATTCTGAGAGTGCCTTGGACTGCAAGAAGATCAAACCAGTCCATACTCCAGGAAATCAAGCCAGACTGCTCACTTGAGGGAATGATATTAAAGGCAAAACTGAAGTACTTTGGCCACATAATGAGAAGACAGGATACCCTGGAGAAGAAGCTGATGCTAGGGAAAGTGCAAGGCAAAAGGAAGAGGGGCCAACCAAGGGCAAGATGGATGGATGATATTCTGGAGGTGACGGACTCAACCTTGGGGGAGCTGGGGGTGGCGACGGCCAACAGGAAGCTCTGGCGTGGGCTGGTCCATGAAGTCACGAAGAGTCGGAAGCGACTGAATGAAAAAAACAAACAAACAAAAAAGCCAACTGTATCATAGGAACCTGATTTAAATTATTATTATTGATGATGATGGTGATGATGATGATGTATTAAACTTCTATGCTGCCTGACTGTAAATGATTCTGGGTGGCTCACAACAATGAAACAAAAAAATTACAATCAAATCAATAAATGATAAAAAGATGGCAAGTGCAGTGAAGCAAGGGGTCTCACTCTCCCTGGCTGAAGGCCTGGGTGAAGAGCCAGGTCTTCATGGCTCTTCTAAACAACAGCAGAATGGGGGCCATCCAGATCTCGGGGGGGGGACCTCATTCCAAAGGGCAGATGCTGCTACAGAGAAGGCATGCTTCCAGGGTCCCAATAGATTACGTTGTCGAAAGAACCCAGAGTGCACCAACCCTGCAGGATCGAATTGGTTGGGCAGATGTAACGGGGGACATGCAGGCCCTCAAGTAACCAGGCTCTATGTCGTGTAGCAATGATTTGGAGGAATTTATTATGTGCTTTTCTGCTAATAATCCACAAGTTAGCAGATTTTCTGTACAAGGGTTTGTATAACTGTTTCCACCATTCATATAAAAGTATTCCTGAATCACACAGCCTGAATTCTGATCTGGTGTTATGAAGTTCCAGGAGACTCACTTAACTATTCAAGGCAGAACAGGAGTTCCTAAATCTTAGGCAAGTGTCAAAGTAGCTAGCACTTCTGCATTAACTAACTCTGAAATGTTGTTGCTGTCACATCATTTTGTAGATAAGACTTTTCTTCCGAAGTAAAAATATACTCCCTTGTTCTAAAGCCAAGTTGCATACACAGAAAAAAGGGTACCACTAGAAGCATAAGCCAAAGGATAGTCCTTAAATTAGAAATGCTTTCGCTGTAGCATTTTAGTAATCTAAGGTTCCTGTGGCTCAAAGATTATACATTTGTGTTTCAGAACATGAACTTAACAACATAAAGTCTCCTGGATGACTGGAGCTCATTGGGTTTTGAAGATCTGTATGGGATAGATAGATATTAAAGGCAAAACTGAAGTACTTTGGCCACATAATGAGAAGACAGGATACCCTGGAGAAGAAGCTGATGCTAGGGAAAGTGGAAGGCAAAAGGAAGAGGGGCCGACCAAGGGCAAGATGGATGGATGGTATTCTGGAGGTGACGGACTCAACCATTGGGGAGCTGGGGATGGTGACGGCCGACAGAGGGCTCTGGCGTGGACTGGTCCATGAAGTCACGAAGAGTCGGAAACGACTGAACGAATAAACAACAAAACAACATGGGATAGAGAAAGGGGGAAAGGAGGACATAAGACAGATAGTAATGCAAAGCGGTGTGATAGTGCAGAGACTGCTGTGGATGGGGAATGAGGAATGGCTGAGAGAGAGAAGCAAATGCATGCAGTGGTAGAAGGATGATAGGGATTATTATATACACAGAGAAACAGAAACACGGATGATAACCAAGAAATGGCTCTGTAGAAAGAGACTTAGGAAATCAAATACTGGGTAGCAAATTAGAATGTTATAGTGTGAAGGAGGAGAAGAAGAAAAAGGAAGAGGATAGAGCATTAAATACAATGGAGTCAGAGAAAGGAGTGTAGTTTTGGACAGAATAAAAAAAGAAAGTTCATGGCTGAGTACAGAGACAACTGTAATAGGAGTAAAGAATGAAGACAAAGAAGAAGTCACAGAAATAAAAAGGAAAAAGTGATTAAGAAAAGAAACATTAATGTTGTGAAACACTTGTAAGGGAGCTTTCTAGTGGTTAATTATTGATACAGTCTTGTTAGTGACCTCCACAGCAATTTAAACTATGTGTATCTCTGTATCAGAGAGAGTTTATTGTATTATATATCTTTCTTTATCGTTGTATAATTGACAAGGCCACAAATTATGCACCAAGGGGCAAAGTACTATTTTCTATTCTCCTGGATAATATAGAAATGACCAAAACAAAAAACAAAAACAAACCAAATGAGTTGGCTTTACATAACAAACAAAAGAGTCCCTCTTTTGAGGGAAATGGGCAGTGACGAAATTTGATAAATAAATAAATAAACAAACAAACAAACA
Organism: Charina bottae; assembly: GCA_023362775.1. Taxonomy (NCBI): domain Eukaryota; kingdom Metazoa; phylum Chordata; class Lepidosauria; order Squamata; family Charinaidae; genus Charina; species Charina bottae. Next base: position 86,883,171 of record JALMGJ010000002.1, on the reverse strand, counting down.
AACAAACCCTATACCTGGGTTAACAAATCACGATTGGTATGTTCATATAACACATTATGCCCAAACAAATAAAACATATTCTGTTTAATTATTGGCTTGATTCCACAACATGCTGAGACAATGGCTATGTAAGCATTACCACTAATTATTTTTTTGATTGTGTGCCATAAGTCATTTTCGACTCCTAGCAACCACATAGATAGATCTTCTCCATGATGGTCTGTCCCTAACCTGGTCTTTCAGGTCCCCCAACAGTGAACTCATTGCCACTGTAACTGAGTCTATCCACCTTGCTGCTGGTCATCCTCTTTCCCAACAGAGCTAAGTCTTCACATAATGTGTCTGAAGTAGGATAACTTGAGCCTGGTCATTTGTGCCTTGAGTGAAATCAAATCTGGTTTGATACATTCGATGATCCATTGGTTTACCACTACCCATATACCACTATCAGCATTACTACTATTCATATAAGCATTACCACTACCCAGGCCCATTTCAGCTTAGTGTAGGGACCTTGGCTAATCTTGAAAAGGCTAGCAGGGTTGGAACTGGTTAGTACTTGGATGGTAGACCACCAGGAACACCCTCAGTGCTCTAGGCTAGACAGGGAAATGAAAAATAGCACACACACACACAAAGAGAAGAAAGCAATGCAAACCCATCCATATTGTGGACAAGAAAACTAAAATTCCCATATAGTCACCAGGAATCAAGTTCAGCTCAAGCGGGTTTTCATCTTCAGTGTCCTGAGACTTAATCTGTGACAATCTTTCCCTTTAACCTGCCAAGAAGTAATGACATTTTTCTGGATGAAATAAAATCGATAAACTCAAAAGCTACCTAAAGTGAAACTGCAGGTTACACCAGTTTGAGTGCTGTAGCTGGCCTTTGAAATTTGAGTGTTGTTTTTCGATAATTTACCTGGAGTTGATTAATTCAGAATTTACTGGAAGGTTGCCACCTAGTGGATTAAGTGATGATTGCATATGTATATTTTTCCCTTGAGGGTGAGTAGAGAAGAGATAGTGAAAGCAAAAAGAATTGTATGCAACTTTCCATTTAAAAATAAAACCTATTTTCATAACATATTGAAAAATACTACATAATTGTGACATTCTAAATGCAAGACATCTATTTATTTAAAATGCTTAGTTTAACACAACTGCTATTGCTCAGCCTGCTTTTTCTGAATTATATATTGTAGGTGGTTTCTTAAGTTAAGAAATTAATCAAATGGGGATGAGGGAAAGAGAATGATTATTAGAAATTCTTGTGCTACATAGCCCTATTTTGATTGTGCACGATACGGTAAAATATATTTAAATGGTTGGCCGGTAAATTAACATCAGCGTTAACTATGCTCATTCACAGGAGGCTACAGATGCCAACAATGAATTAATGGCACAAGTAATTGTGAAAAATTTACACAAATTATAGTGCAATACCAGCCATGTCTACTTAGAGGCAGCAAAACCAAGTTCAATAGGATTCACTCTTTCGCAGAGCATTGGATTGTCAATCTTACTCATCTGAAAGATGATTTATGTCTTATATATTATTCTTCACTTGACATTCATTTATCTTTGTCCATATTATAAAATACTATTTATTGGTGCCTAATAATTCATATTAAATGCATCCAGTAATATCAGTATACATTGTGGTACAGCCATAAATTTAATACCTACTCTCTTTCCCCTTCAATTCCTATGGGGAAATTGTTTATTTGCCTTCAGCCAACTATATTGCTGTTACCAAATATATATTATTCGTATCAGTTGTGCTTTAAATTATTATACAACTCATTCTTGCAAAACTGTATGTGATGAGGTATCCTTTTATACTGCTTTAGGACTGAAATTTGGAATCAGCTGTTAGGACAGAAATTTGGAATCAGCTGTTAGATTTGTTTCAAAGACCTGTAAAAAATCTGAATATCTGACTTTATCTGCAGTGCTGTGTGTTAATACTTCTGTAAACAAATAATCACTGGATCACAGTATATTTGTAGCATATTTTACATATCATACCATATTCACTCAGGATTTAAGTGTAAGAGAAAAATGTAGATTTCCATGGATTTGAAAGTACACTCATATATTAGTTATGCTTTGTTCTCTATAGAACAAATCCTAAAACTTGCCACTTAGAAGTTCTGATCCAGCACTGCACAGTGCAGCTATTCATTTTAATAACAATAACATTTATTGAATCCTTAATTTGGGTTATTTTAAAAAAGTACCCATAGTGTTCAAATGACTAAATAACTTCAGAAGTTACAACCATTGTTTGTTCTACATAAGATTTATTACAGAAGGTAGGCCACAAATCAAAATTTTAAGCTACTTAATATTATGGTAAAGATGCCCCTGACTTGAATTCAACCCTCAGTGATTATATGGCCATATCCATGCGTCTTACTGGCAACTATATGGAAGTGGCTTGCCACTCCCTTCCTCTAGATTATTTTTTTTACTTCTGTGTCTATTCTACAACCCTAGAATCCCCTTGTGTTCTCCATCCAAGTACTAACTAGGCCTGCTTTTGCTTAGTTTCCAAGCCTTGACAAAATGGCCGAGTGCTTCAGCTATACCCTGCAGCAGGGCTTTCCAAAGTTTTCCCGCGGCGACACACCAACCGCCATTGGTGTGTCGCCACAGGAAAACCCGGAAGTGCCGCTGTTGCGGCAGCGCGCAAAAACCCGGAAGCGCTGCTGCCACTTTCAGGTTTTTGCGCGCCGTCGTTGGTGTGTCGCCGCGGGAAAACCCGGAAGCGCTGATGATGATCAGCGCTTCCGGGTTGTGTGGCGACACACCAGACTGTGTGTGGCGACACACTTTTGTGTCGCGACACACAGTTTGGAAAGCTCTGCCCTGCAGAGACTGGTGGCAGCATCAATAGTATGATAGCTACACAAACATGTATTTTACATACATTGAACACTGCTTAGCTTTGGGAATCTAAAACAAAATTAGGCATGTTCTTGAAGCTGTTTTTTTCCCATGGTTTTACAAAACTTTTTAAAATTCAATGTCACTGGCTTATCTTTCATTACAATTTTATGGGACTGAAAGTCAGTTATATCTCTTAGTGGAGACCCAATTTGGTGTAGTGGTCAAGGCATCAGTCTAGAAACCAGGAGACTGTGAATCTAGTCCTGTCTTGGGCATGAAGCCAGCTGGGTGACCTTGGGCCAGTCACTTTCCCTCAGCCCCAGGAAGGAGGCAATGGCAAACCACTTCCAAAAAACCTTGCCAAGAAAACTGCAGGGACTTGTCCAAGCAGTTGCCAGGAGTCAACATTGACTGGAAGGCACAAAATAAACAAAACCACCTGGTGGCAGTGAAAAACATAAAATTCCTGTTATTACAATAATTCCTGACAAGTCTATTAAAAGCAAAAGAAAACGTTCAGCTATGAAGCCTAGCAGGCAGACAACAGGATGGAGAGAGGAGAGAAATTGCAGTGGGCAAACAAACTGAGCATTTACAAGACTATTATGCGCAGAGTTTAATTAGGGGCTAAAATCGAAAGGCTGGAGTTATTCCTTACGCAGAATCTCTGCTGATCTTTCTTTACTGAACTTATTCCACTGCTCCTCTCCGGTCCTAGCATCCAAACACCAAGTTCTTGAGGGCAAATCTGTCTTTCATTATTTCCACAGCAACGCTAGTCACGGTATGGCAGCCAGCCTCCTTTTTTCTAAAAAAGAAGAAACCGCCTCCCCAATTCCTCTTCTCAAGGTAGTAAAGGGATAAGACGCGACCCTTCCTGCTCCCTCTTACTTGGCCCCACTCTCTTTGGCTGCCTTCAGGCTCCGGTCTCCCCCTTGGTCGGTCCTCGGGAGAAGCGTGGCTTTGGTGAAATCGATTCGCCTTTGCACTTTACCGCGCGCTGCTCACCCGCCCCCATCGACTCCAGGGTTAAAATGAAATTTTAAAATCCCCCCTCCCCCCTTTGACTTGCTTCGGGCTGGGCAGGTCACTTGCTGCCCCCAAGGGAAAAGCCGCGGCCAGTACCACTCGCCGGCGACAGGGGTAGGAAGGCGGGTTACCGCGCTCCCGTTGCCTCTCCGCGACGAGCACTAGCGGTGGACGTGGTCTAGCTCGAGGTGTGGGCGGGGCTTTACGTGACCACCCTCCTCGCGCGCGGTAGGAGTAGGAGTGCCCACCCCCAGAGCGGAAGTGCCTGACAAACGGAGGGACGGGCTGAGCTGGCGCTGGCTTGCCTCGCGCGGGGCTTGAGCGTCGCTGTCATCGCTTCAGCGCGGGAGGAAAGTTGGGCTCGCGCTCCCCTTCGCAGGCGGCGTCTCGGATGCGGCGGAAGCAGAAGCGGCTGCTGCAGGCGGTGGGGCTGGCGCTGGCCGCCCTCGTCTTCCTCCCCAACGTGGGGCTCTGGGCGCTGTACCGGGAGCGGCAGCTGGATGCCACCGGCGGTGATGGGCGAGGAGGAGCGGGAGGCGGCGCTGCGGGGGGAGCCCGCGGGGGGGCGCCGCCGGGAGCAGCAGCCGCAGTCCAAGAGGAGGCGCAGGTGAGAAGGTGGCGGCGAGGCGCCTTCCTCCCGCCCTCCGGTATGTTCTGAGGGAAGGCTGTTGCGCCTCTTAAGGGGACGGCACGGGATCCTTCGGCGGGGAGGGCAGCAACGCGGACCGCTCGCCATGCCCTCCCCCCTTCTATGGGCCAAGGACGGCAGGGGATGCCTCTCTTTCCTTAGGTGAACGGCCGCTGAACAGAAGAAAGGACCCGGGAAGTAGAGGCGGGCAGAATAACGGGGGAGGGGGCGTCAAGAATTGAGGGGATGGAAGGAAGCAGGGAAGCTTGTATATGGCCCACAGAGAGAGAGCATTTTCGTAGTTGGAGGACTTGGGTTCCGAATGCAATAGCGCTCTTCGACAGGAAAGGCCAATGATGAGTATTTGGGGTGGATAAGTTCTATTAGTTTAGGGAACAAATGCCTATTTAATTAGAGGTTTTGCAGCTGTCCCGTGTGTGGGACGTCTACTTCCCCCCAAATCAGTCCCATCTGTAGTCTAAAGACATTTCCCACTGCACCGCCCCCTCCATCCCCCTTGGCTTTGAACGATAGTATCCTTTTAATTTCCCTTCCAGTTCTGTTGATAGTGACTCCCTAGTGTTTTCTCTTTTGTTGCCCACTGTGAAAGATTTAAATCAGAGTTTTACTCACTTGTTTCTCTTTGGGAAAATAATTCGCAAGATTCTTTTTAAATCACATGAAATCATAGGGCAGTTTTTTTTCAGAAGAGAGCAGAGCTCTCATACTCATACTACAGTACTTGGCACCCTTATTATTTCTTTTCAGTTGACATATAGTTGTCATCTTTGTTATTTTGGCACTTGTTTATTCAGAAGAGCTAAAACTAAGATTATGAACTGCCACTTGTACCTAAAGCCTCTTTTTTGTTCAAATCACATGAGCCAGTTAAGAGTACCATGTAGGGTGTCAGTTCTGTGCATACTGAACCTGAGAATTAACATCACACTTCTGATAAAATCAATTTTTTTGCCATAATAAATCTATTTCCTACTTCTTTTTAATTTGCAAGAAAATTATTGAAAAGAATTAGATTGACTTTTGAATAAAACTACATATGGATCAGATTGATTTGATGGGGTTATCCTATTACATATTGTAACTTTTACAGAGATTGTGAGGATGTTACTGCAATCCATTTCTCTTTAAGGTTTCTTTAAACAAACAAGAACCTTCGCTTTTCCTCCTGAAAGGAAATACTGTATGTAGTAAAAATATTTTGATACCATAACATACAGCCATGGTAATGGTGTTCTCCTTTGTGCCTTCCTGAGGTTAACAAGACAAAACTCCATGAAATATAACTATGTTGAAACTACTGAAATTAATGAATGCTGGATTTTAGCAAGGCTATTCAACGTGTGCTGGAAATTTCTATGGACATGTCACTTATCACACCATGTTTTCATTGCGTTACCCTAAACTTCAGTTCATATTGAAGCTCAAGCTTTCATTTGTTCTTCTGTTTTCATGCAATTTTTCAAATTTTAAGGAATAATTTTTAAACTCAGCTCTGTGTGTAAAATTAACAGCACAAACCTACCCAGAGTCTAATGAATTACATTTGTCCTGAGAAAGGGAAGAGAGTCTGTGTGAGTGATTGGTAATGTGAGTGATTATAGTCACAGTCATTCTCTGTTCTGACAACAAGCAGAATATCTGCTGTTTTAAGTCAGTTTACCTTTCCATAGTTACTAACAGGAAATTACAATTAAGTCTGACTTCCTGGTTTGTTTTTTTGCTTGTGTGAAGCAAGGAGTGAAATAACTGCAAAAATGCCATGTGTGAGTTCATACCACTTGTGCTTATCCTGATTATTAAGCCAGGATTGGTGGTTTATTATAGTGTTCAAACCAGGCCTTTGACATGAAAAGCCTGTCTAAAGTATTTACAGATTGTAATAGAAGAACTAATAATTTTCAGAAGGAAATAGTCATTGAAATGGTGCATTTGTTATATAAATTTGGATTTAAGAAAGATAGCAGAATTGTGGAGATACGAATGGGGAAAACCGTTTTTTCCCAATTTAGATCATGAGTATGCAGAATTTTATTTCAAGCATTTCCCTAGCTATATCTTTAAATTAGGGCTGCAGGAAAGGTGAGTAAGTATAGCTTTCTATTGTGTTTGCAATTTTATAGTAGGATTACTGCTTTCACATACAAGTATTTCTCCTTTCTCCACTCCAAATGTTGGGTAATAGTTTTATAAAAGTATCAGAGATGACTGTTGATTGTTGGTTTTACTGTACTTGTAAGCTGCCCAGAGCTGTTAAAGAAGTGGATATCATATACATTTTCTAATAAATACCACCTGACATTCACATAGAGCAGAGTTTTACTTAGAGATGCAGGCCTTCTGAATCTTACCGGGAGAGAGAGAATGTAGATTACTGTGTTGCATTTCTAAGACATTTCAGTGATAAGTTAATATTTGTCTGCATAACATGGATTCCACAATTTCTATAGAGTAATAAGCACTGTCTGGCCCAGTTTCGTTGAATTATTTTCTATTAGCAGAGCCCTATAGATATGAATAAAATGATTGGGAAGTCCAACCAACTACTTATATGCTTGACTCTTTGCTTGTCATGTCTTATTAAATCTAATAAAAATGGAACTAGCAACTCTTTTTTAAATAAATAAACTGTTCCTGTATGATGGTAATGTTAATAGTTATTGTCATGTAACGCATATTGACTTCTTGCACAAAATAATTGAGTAGTGGCTACCCAATTCTTTAAGGTATTGTGTTGCCACATTTATTAATAAATAATACATTTTCATCATTTCATTACAATAAAAATGGATTTGTGTTGAAAACCTGCAGCAAATTTAAACAGTAATTGCTAAAATGTACAGGTCATAGATTGCATGGTCTAAGCAACGTACACTAAATAATACAAGTGTCATTTTCATTATGAGAATACACATAGAAGGAGGAAGTAAAACAGTTTTAGCACAACAGTCACTTTGGAGTCCTTGGTGCTCTCTGAGCCTTGTGGAGTCCACAGTTCAACCCTGAGCTACAAATATTCTCTTCGATTAATAGTCACTTTATTTTGTCGTATTTGTAATTGACCTTAAGAGGGAGTGTCTGTGTGTGTTTGAACCAGGATTTGTTTGAATTTTTGTTTTTACTGTGCAGTCATCTATGTATTAAAACAAATATCTGGATACTGTGATCCTCCAAATGTTGAACTATAAATCAGTAAACCTCTGGAGGGCCATAGGACGTTACAGCTGCTTTAAGGAATGGATCCAGGCTAAATTCATTGAATGTCATTGCCATTGAAAATAGAGTAAACTAAAATAACTGTTTAAAATGCAAAGTGACAAACTAACTCCTAACAACTCTAGGAAGTGTGGCAAATGGTGAGGTTTACTTGAATCTCCTCTTCACAGATATTCCGAGAAATCCAAGAGATTGCAGTGAGAGAAAATGATGAAAAAATGTCCTTCATGAATTTGTTAACTTTCCTTGTTATCTGAGCCAGTACCACTTAAAAATAAAATAAAAAGACTGAAATAGTGTTGTAGGGTATAATTATTCCCTATTACAGAAGATATTTTAAAATTTTAATAGAGATTTGTGGCCACTGACTCACCACAAACCTCCTAAAAACAGAGACTAATGAATGGGGATTTTGGATATGCTTCATATATCCTCATCAAACTTTTTATGTTTGGACAAATTAATGTAAGCATTTCTGCAAATGTGTTCTGACACTAGGGAAGGTCCCTCTGCTTGACAGTGCAATCACATTAGAAAAAACTCTGCACCTGTATTTTTGAATAAATTATTTTTCTCCCCCTTGTTGCTTCAACTGTTTAGTCAGGATTTATTTTAAGAGAGCTTGGTATTACTGGATAAAATATATGCAGAATTCGATGAAAGTCCACAGTCAAGTGTATAATATTTTTCTCAAAGTATAGCTTCTTCCATGATTCAAACAAATGCTTTATCATGGAATGCAGTCTATAGCACTTAATTACTATAATTTATTCAAAAATACATCTGATAAAGTGATCTTTTTCCATAGTAAGCCATGTAAACTCTTACTACATAGTCTTTTTTAAAAATTAAAATAATATAGTGATGTAGATACTGTTTAAAATACTTTAATCTGCCACATGTACTGTATGTCATAAGGTGGATTTGAGCAATGGTTCCAGTCACCTATTTTTTTAAAAGTCTGTTCTAGTTTATTTTATTTTACTTATTTATTTTAGAATGTTTGTATATTCCCCCAATCACAAGAGTCTGGGCAATGCACAACAAGGAATACACAACAAAAACAAGAACATCATAATACATTACCCATTAACATAACAATAATTTACACTAACTTGTTGAAATAAAATAGTCTTCAAGATCTTCAGGAATGAAATAAAAGTCAGGACCAACCACTCTTCAGACACTAGTGTACTGTTTTCCAAAATTTGAGGGCTATTACAGAGAAGGGATACCACTGAAACCATCTGGATACCTCTTACACTTACTGTATGCAGGATTCCCATTCATTCCCTTGTCTAGATAGCCAGAGAAGGTAGGCAGAATCATATTTGGCAAGATGGTCCCTGAGATGGCCAGATGCCGTGCCCTATATTGTTTTATAGATAATGACCAGCACTTGGAATTGGGACCAGAAGCCTACTGGTACCTGATGCAGCAGTAGGCATAGTAGCAAATCTTTCCGAATAACAGTGGTTGCTTTGTTCTGCACAACTCCAACTTTCTAGTCATCTTCAAAGGCAGCTCCACATAAAGTATCTTGTATACTCCAACTGTATGATGATCAAGGTATAAGTCACTGTTATAAGGACTTCCTGGTCTACATAGGGCCATAACTGGTGCTCTTGGCCTTGGATCTGAACCACGTTCTCTGGAAGCTGAATATTTAATTTGTTCATATGAGCTTGCATGAATGTGTGTGGGCTGCAGTAAAATGACTGAAGTCCATGCAAATAATAATACATCTTTACCTGACCCCTATAAAATACCAGGATAGTATCTGGTGAAGCATCTCCAGGAAAAACATTACGAAGTCAGGATAATATAATAGAAAATCACCTTTCTTTCCTTGTCTTCTGATAGTAGGTTACCCAAAGAAAGACTTCAAATAATACCCCTAGATATTGGACAAGTTCATGTGGAGGCAGTCGGACAAATATTTAGGTCTCTAATTATTTTAGTGATTAACAGGAGATCCACTATGGTTGCTGTAGAACTTCAGAAATTATGATCCAACTAACCTGGTTAGCATTAACTGAAATATTTTGGATGAGATTGAATTATTCAGAAAAAAATTAATTACCACTCTGTATACACAGGGATTGGTAGTTCAATGTTATTTGCCAGAGGCCTATGATGCCCATAGATTGCATCCAGAAATTATTGTTGTTGTTGTTCAGTCGTTTAGTCGTGTCTGACTCTTCATGACCTCATGGACCATAGCACGCCAGGCCTTCCTGTCCTCCACTGTCTCCCGGAGTTTACTCAAATTCATGTTCATTACATCTGTGATGCTATCTAACCATCTCATCCTCTGCCGTCCCCTTCTCCTTTTGCCTTCAGTCTTTCCCAGCATCAGGGTCTTTTCCAGTGAGTCCTCTCTTCGCATTAGGTGGCCAAAGTATTTGAGCTTCAGCTTCAGTATCTGTCCTTCCAATGAGCAGTCAGGGTTGATTTCCTTTAGGATTGACTGATGTGACCTCCTTGCAGTCCAAGGGACTCTCAAGAGTCTTCTCCAGCACCACAGCTCGAAAGCATCAATTCTTCGACGCTCAGCCTTCCTTATGGTCCAACTCTCACAGCCATACATTACTACTGGGAAAACCATAGCTTTAATTATACGGACCTTTGTCAGCAAGGTGATGTCTCTGCTTTTTAATATGCTGTCTAGGTTTGCCATAGCTTTCCTCCCAAGGAGCAAGCGTCTTTTAATTTCATGGCTGCAGTCACCGTCTGCGGTGATCTTGGAGCCCAAGAAAATAAAATCTGTCACTGCTTCCATTTCTTCCCCTTCTATTTGCCAGGAAGGGATGGCGCCAGATGCCATGATCTGAGTTTTTTTAATGTTGAGTTTCAAGCCAGCTTTTGCACTCTCCTCTTTCACCTTCATTAAGAGGCTCTTTAGTTCCTCTTCACTTTCTGCCATTAGGGTGGTATAATCTGCATATCTGAGGTTGTTGATATTTCTCCCGGCAATCTTAACTCCGTCTTGTGATTCATCCAGCCCGGCATTTCTCATGATGTACTCTGCATATAAGTTAAATAAGCAGGGTGATAATATACAGCCTTGTCGTACTCCTTTCCCAATTTTGAACCAGTCGGTTGTTCCATGTCTGGTTCTAACTGTTGCTTCTTGACCCGCATACAGGTTTCTCAGGAGACAGGTAAGGTGGTCTGGTACTCCCATCTCTTTAAGAATTTGCCACAGGTTGTTGTGATCCACACAATCAAAGGCTTTAGCGTAGTCAATGAAGCAGAAGTAGATGTTTTTCTGGAACTTTCTTGCTTTTCCCATGATCCAGCGAATGTTGGCAATCTGATCTCCAGTTCCTCTGCCTCTTCGAAACCCAGCTTGCACTTCTGGTAGTTCTCGGCTCACATACTGCTGAAGCCTAGCTTGTAGGATTTTGAGCATAACCTTGCTAGCATGTGAAATGAGTGCAATTGTACGGTAGTTTGAACATTCTTTGGCATTGCCCTTTTTGGAATTGGAACGTAAACTGACCTTTTCCAATCCTGTGGCCACTGTTGACTTTTCCAAATTTGTTGGCATATTGAGTGCAGCACTTTAACAGCATCATATATTAAAAGAACCAAGATGGCGGCCGCAAGTCAATGCGGCCAATTACCGCTCCGAGAGAAAACCGCAAGAGCCCTTTGAAAACCCACCGAAAATCCCCTAAAATTCACCTTTGGGGGTTTGGAGAGGTGGTGTTGCCGGTGGGGTGAGTGGATTTCTCCGGGGGGAGTGCTGGGGTGAGGCTTCTGTGTCCAGGTCGGAGCCTCTGTGGAACGGTGCGACGAAGAGAGGAGCCCAGTGAGCTGTCGGAGACTGCCGTAGGCTGCCGAAGTCTGCTGGAGGCTGCCGGAGACCGCAGGAGGCTGTCGGGGTTCGAGCTGGGGCCGGTGGAGCTGGCGAGGGCCTGGAGTCCGCCGGAGACTGCGGGAGGCTGCCAGAGGCCTCTGAATTTGATGGCTGGAGGCTGTCAGACTTTGATCTGGGCCAGCGGAGCTTGCGGGGGCCGGAGACTACCAAGGGCTGCTGGAGGCCTCTGAATTTGACTGCTGGAGGCTGGAGGCTGGAGGAGTCCGAGCTAGGCCGGTGGAGTTGGCGGGGGCCTAGCAGAGCTGGTACGGCACAGAGGGGAGCCCGGCGGGTGCAGCGGAGTCCTCGGAGCTACCGGAGACCGCCGAGGGCTGCTGGAGGCCACGGAACATGAGCTGGACTTGGCGGAGCTGGTGGGGGCTTGGCGGAGCCGAGTGAGATGGACGAGTCGGCCCCCGCCGCAGACAATCTGGATTTTTTCCCGGGCCGACTTTTGGGGGGGGTTCGGAGGCTTCTGATGTGGGAGCCAGTTGGAGTTAGTGGCGAACCCTCCGGCCCGGGGAGACGTGGATGGTGCGGAGGCTGGACTGGTAGCCCAGTAGACCAGGGAGTAAGAATAATAACACGGACTAACCCCGAATTACTTTGGCTGAGGCTTGGGGCTTGGCGATTCGACAGCCCCGAATTTGGAACTGAGCAAGGCCATAAAGATCTAGATGTCGTCCCATTTGAGCTAAGGTGGCAGAGGGTTCGTAGGGGTCCCTTAGTATGAATGTGGACCCCCCCGGGGTGAGAGACGGGGGGAGCTAAGTTTGTATGGGTGTGTAAGAGTACCCCCCCGGGTGAGAGTCAGGTGGGGTAGGAGTGACTGCTGATGATTGTTGGTATCTCTCCCTGACCAGTGAGAGAAGTTGAGGGGGAGGTACAGAGTCTGAGTGGGGGTAGTGCTAGACCCTACCAGTGCCGAGAGCGAGAGCTGGTGCACTGGGGGTCTTGCCACCACCTGAGATTGTGTGGGATTGGATGATGGATGGATGGGATAAGGGACCCTTGATTAAGCCTAGGAATTCCGGAGGTCTGGGAGTGGAGGCTACTAGGCCAGAGCCGGGAATCTCTGGGGGCTGTGTGGCGGGCCATTCGATTCAGGTGGTGACGGGCAGAGGACGGTATGATGGGAACCAGAGGGCAAACCATCATCGGGGAAGGCGCCTCCGGTGTTTGTTACTGGTGGTGCGTTCCGGCCCCCCGTGTTCACACCCAGGCCCTGGTAAGCAGATCCACGTGGGCTCCGGTCTCCGACTGCTGCTGCTGAACGCCAGGTCGGTGAATAACAAGGCCCCCCTTATAGGTGATTTGATCACAGAGGAGGGGGCCGACCTGGTGTGTATTACCGAGACCTGGCTGGGTCCAGAGGGGGGAGTAGCTCTCTCGGATATGTGCCCAGCTGGGTTTCGGGTGTGGCATCAGCCGAGACACCGGGGCAGGGGAGGAGGGGTGGCAGTTGTCATACGAGAGTCCCTTGTGGCCTTCAGGGGCGCTGCTTCACAAGTGGCCGGGTGTGAGACCTTGTTTTTCAAGTTGGGTTCACGAGAACAGTTGGGAGTGTTGCTGCTGTACCAGCCTCCCTGCTGCATAGCAACCTCCCTGCCTGAGCTGCTCGAGGCTGTCTCGGGGTTGTCAGTGGAGTTCCCCAGACTTATGGTTCTGGGGGACTTCAATCTGCCGTCCCTGGGACGGGCCTCGGAGGCGGCCCGGGAGTTCATGGCTACCATGGCAGCTATGGGCCTGTCTCAGATTATTCGTGACCCGACTCGTGACAGTGGCCTCACCCCGGACTTAGTTTTCTTGGCTGAGCAGTGGCAATGTGATCTGAGGGGAGAGTTACATCTTTCCCTGTTGTCATGGTCAGACCACGCCCTGGTGACCCTGAGACTCTCTTGTGCTGCCCCACTCCTCAGGGAGGCGGGACCCATTCGATTGGTCCGCCCCCGGCAACTGATGGACCCAGTGAGGTTTCAGAAGGAGCTGGGGGTTATTCCCGAGGACTTGCTTCACGGTCCAGTGGAAGTCCTGGCCGCAGCCTGGAATAAGGCGGCGGCCGGAGCCCTGATCGCGCCTATGCGACCTCTCCGGCCCAGTTCGGCCCGCCACTCTCCGTGGTTTACGGAAGAGTTAAGGGCTTTGAAGAGGGTTAAGAGACGTCTAGAGCGCCGCTAGAGAAAGACGAAGACCAAACACAATCTAGAGCCGCAGTTAAGGCCTACCTTGTGGCGGTAACAGTGGCGAAACGTGAATATTTCTCCGCTCTTATTGCATCTGCAGAATGCCGCCCAACGGCCCTTTTTAAGATTACAAGATCGCTGCTGGGTCGGGAGCAGGGGGAGACCCACTTACAGGGCCGATCGGAAGAGTTTTCTGAGCATCTCCAGGACATAATCGCTCAGATCCATTCCAAGTTGGACTCCAAGCGTGAGACAAGATCTGGGGAGATGCCAGAGGCTCGTACTTACCATGTTATCTGGGAACAGTTGATCCTGTTGCGCCTGATGAAGTAGACAGGATCCTCCGGATTGTAAACGCCACCACATGCCAGCTTCACCCATGTCCCTCCTGGCTGGTGAAATCAGCCAGTGAGGTGACATGTGGCTGGGTCCAGGCAATGATTAATTCTTCCTTGAGTGAGGGGGTGTTCCCGGCTGCCTTTAAGGAGGCGCTGGTGCACCCCCTGCTCAAGAAACCATCCCTGGACCCCACCATCCTGGGCAATTTTCGCCCAGTCTCCCACCTTCCCTTTTTGGGAAAGGTGGTTGAGAAGGTGGTGGCGTTGCAACTCCAGAGGATTCTGGAGGAAACGGATTATCTGGACCCCTTCCAGTCATGTTTCAGGCCGGGATATGGGACGGAGACCTCATTGGTCGCGCTTATGGATGATCTCTGGCGAGAGAGGGATGGAGGGAGTGCATCCATCCTTGCTCTCTTAGATCTCTCAGTGGCTTTCGATACCGTCGACCATGGTATACTTTTGGGGTGGCTCAGGGAGTTGGGGGTGGGCGGCGTGGTTTTACGCTGGTTCACCTCCTTCCTCCAGGGCCGTTCCCAGTCGATGTTGATAGGGGAGGAGAGAGCTGACCTGCGACCCCTGACTTGTGGGGTGCCGCAGGGGTCGGTTCTCTCTCCTCTCCTATTCAACATCTACGTGAAGCCACTGGGTGAGATCATCCATCACCACGGGATGAGGTATCACCAATATTCTGATGATACCCAGTTATACATCTCCATCCCGGGTGAAGTAAGTGATGCGGTCGATGCCTTATCTCAGTGCCTGGAGGCTGTGGGGGTCTGGATGGGGAACAACAGGCTTCAGCTGAACCCTGGTAAGACGGAGTGGCTGTGGATTGATGGCCCCCCTGCATCCGGGAAGTTATCATCTTTGGTTCTTGGTGGGGTTGCACTGCCCCTCTCGGATCCAGTGCGGAATCTGGGGGTCTGTCACGGGCTACAGCCAGAGTATCATATTGCACACAGTTCAGAGATAAGCCGGCAGCCAGGGACACTCCCCGGCTGAGGAATGCTGCCGGCAATAAATCACAGTTGGAGGAGCAGGCAAGAGAGAGAGTCAGAAGTCCATACCATCAGGGTCAAACGCCAGAGAGAGTCCAGTCCAGAGCCAAGTTCCAGGGTAAGCACAAGCAGGTCCACGTTATATCCAAGCCGAGTCAGGAGTCCAGAAAGTAGAATGCCAATAGTCCAACCGGGGTTCAAGGAAACAGGTACCAAGGTCCAGCAGAGGTTCGCGTAGCCATAAACTAGTTTGCTCCCTCAGAGGGTCCTGTGTGCCTACTGCTTGATTTATGGTCAGCTTAAGAGCTGCCAGCCGAATCCTGCAAAGACTCCAGCTCTGCTCTCCGGAGGTCTCTGGCAGCTAATCTTGCGCTCCGGCGTTTCTCCTTTAAGGCGAAGCGTGCACTCCTTCGGTGCTGCCTCTTTGGAGAATCTGACGAGCTGCCAGGTGTCACGGGTAGCTGCTGAGCGGAGGGTGGAGGCAAACCCTCATCCCTGGCTTGTTCTGCTGACTCAGCTGCAGCTGCCTCCTGACCATCCTGGCTCCCTGTTTCAGGGGCCATGCCTGCCTCTGGGGCCTCTGGGACTGCCTCTGGGTCAGTCCCCTGAAGGTCCCACAGGGGCAGCTCATCCTCCGACTCCTGGCTGAAGTCCTGGGGCAAGGGACGAGGCTGAACCAGGACAGGGTCCTCCTGGACTCGCGACTCCTGCTCGAAGAGCAGGTGGCAGTCGTGGACAGGAGGGCCTTTGCACAGCTTCGAGTTGTGCGCCAGCTACACCCTTTCCTGGGTCGGGATGCCCTCCAAACAGTCACGCCCTTGTCATCTCCCGCATAGACTATTGTAATGCGCTCTACATGGGGCTACCCTTGAAGAGTATCCGGAAGCTTCAGCTGGTGCAGAATGCGGCGGTGCGAGCAGTTATGGGTGCCATGAGATTGGCACATGTGACACCTCTGCTACGCGAGCTGCATTGGGTGCCAGTTTGCTTCTGGGTCCAATTCACGGTGTTGGTGATTACCTTTAAAGCCCTACATGGCATAGGGCCAGGGTACCTGAGGGACCGTCTCGTCCCGATAACATCGGCCCGCCCCACCCATGCATGCAGAGGGGGCATACTTCGGACCCCCTCAACAAGAGAATTCCATCTAGCAGGGTCCAGGAGGCGAGCCTTCTCTGCAATAGCGCCCGCCTTATGGAATATCTTGCCCCCGGAGGTGAGACTGGCCCCCTCACTCCTGGCCTTTCGGAAGGCTCTTAAGACCTGGCTCTGCCACCTGGCCTGGGACGACGGAGGTGGCAGTGCCTCTTGGGGTTGGCTGGCCCCGTAGAACGATGATCTACTTTGCGGGTTCTAATCCATCTTGGATTTTATTTATGCTTGGTGTGTTTTTTAGAAATCTTGTATAGTTTTAAATTTTTTACTTGTAACCCACCCAGAGTCCCTTGTATGGGAGATGGGCGGGGGATAAATTGAACAAATAAAAAAAATAAATCATCTTTTAGGATTTTAAATAGCTCAGGTGGGATACTGTCTTCTCCGCTAGCTTTGTTGTTAGTAATGCTTCCTAAGGCCCACTTGACTTCGCTCTCTAGGATGTCCGGCTCAAGGTCAGTGACCACACCATCGTATTTATCAGGGACATTAAGATCTTTCTTGTATAGTTCTTCTGTGTATTCTTGCCACCTCTTCTTAATGTCTTCTGCTTCTGTTAGGTCCCTGCCTTTTTTGTCCTTTATCATGCCCATCTTTGCACAAAACGTTCCCTTGATATCTCCGATTTTCTTGAAGAGATCTCTAGTTTTCCCCATTCTATTGTTTTCCTCAATTTCTTTGCATTGTTCATTTAAGAAGGCCGCCTTATCTCTCCTTGCTATTCTCTGGAAATCTGCATTCAGTTGGTTATATCTTTCCCTTTCTCCCTTGCCTTTTGCTTTCCTTCTTTCCTCAGCTATTTGTAAAGCCTCATCAGACAGCCACTTTGCTTTCTTGCATTTCTTTTTCTTTGGGATGGTTTTAGTTGCTGCCTCCTGTACAATGTTACGAACCTCCATCCATAGTTCTTCAGGCACTCTGTCTAGCAGATCTAATCCTTTAAATCTATTCCTCACCTCCACTGTATATTCATAAGGGATATGATTTAGGTCATATCTCAGTGGTCTAGTGGTTTTCCCTACGTTCTTCAATTTAAGCCTAAATTTTGCGATAAGAAGCTCATGATCTGAGCCACAGTCAGCTCCAGGTCTTGGAAAAGAGTGTTTGCTATATGACCAGCGTGTTCTCTTGACAAAACTCTATTAGCCTTTGCCCTGCTTCATTTTGTACTCCGAGGCCAAACTTGCCTGTTATTCCGGTTATTTCTTGACTGCCTACTTTAGCATTCCAGTCCCCTATGATGAAAAGGACATCTTTTTTTGGTGTTAGTTCTAGGAGGTGTTGTAGGTCTTCATAGAACCGGTCGACTTCAGCTTCTTCAGAATCAGTGGTTGGGGCATAGACTTGGATTACTGTGATGTTGAATGGTTTGCCTTGGATTCGAACTGAGATCATTCTGTCGTTTTTGAGGTTGTACCCCATTACTGCCTTTCCCACTCTTTTATTGACTATGAGGGCTACTCCATTTCTTCTAAGGGATTCTTGTCCACAGTAGTATATATAATGGTCTCCTGAATTAAATTCGCCCATTCCTGTCCATTTTAGTTCGCTGATTCCCAAGATGTCGATGTTAAATCTTGTTATCTCATGTTTTACCACATCCAGCTTACCTTGATTCATAGATCTTACATTCCAGGTTCCTATGCAATATTGCTCTTTACAGCATCGGACTTTCCTTCCACTTCCAGACACATCCACAACTGAGCGTCCTTTCGGCTTTGGCCCAGCTGCTTCACTCTTTCTGGAGCTACTCGGAATTGCCCTCCGCTCTTCCCCAGTAGCATTTTGGACACCTTCCGACCTGAGGGGCTCATCTTCCGGTGTCATATCTTTTAGCCTTTTGATACTGTCCATGGGTTTTCTTGGCAAGGATACTGGAGTGGTTTGCCATTTCCTCCTCCAGTGGACCACGTTTTGTCAGAACTCTCTGTCATGACCTGTCTTTCTTGACCTGACTTCATTGGGTTACACAAGCCCCTTCACCACGACAAGGCAGTGATCCATGAAGGGGATCCAGAAATTCCCCTACATTAAATAAAAATAATGAAAAATAAAATGGTTGAAGCTTCATGAAGTTGGCAAATCAATCGTATGATGGTGCCCAAAGTCTGAAAAGATTACTGACTCCTGATTGTTGACACAATAGCATAAATATTAACTCAAAAATTAGGGTATATTTCCCATTCTGTGTTTTACAAATTTCTCCTTTGTAACTCTGCTAGAAAAA
Source organism: Charina bottae (assembly GCA_023362775.1). NCBI lineage: Eukaryota > Metazoa > Chordata > Lepidosauria > Squamata > Charinaidae > Charina > Charina bottae. The sequence goes on along the minus strand of JALMGJ010000002.1, from coordinate 86,864,617 downwards.
GGCAATGGCAAATCAGTTCTGTGCTGTTGCTAAAAAAACAACATTGCTGCGTCCATGTAATAATCAGAGGTTGAGCTTGAATTGAGTATAGTTTTCCTGTAGCATATGCCAGTGTCCACGGGGGGTCAAAGAGACAAGATGGTGGGTACTATTGAAGTGCCAGCCATTTGTGCGTAGAACATTAACGCACAGACATAAGGGACAGGGCTTCAACTGCACTGCTACAACTGCAGTATTTTAGGAAAAAGTCTTCCTAAAGCATTTCAGGAACAAAAAGTTTAAGTAGGAGGAACCTAAATAAGCATGATAAGGACCGAGTATGTTCAATAAAAAGGACATATTTATTACTACAATTTGTTGTTGTTTATTCGTTCAGTCGCTTCCGACTCTTCGTGACTTCATGGACCAGCCCATGCCAGAGCTTCCTGTCGGCCGTCACCATCCCCAGCTCCCCCATGGTCGAGTCCGTCACCTCCAGAATATCATCCATTATTACTACAATACTACAGTCCTTTTTGATTGAAAGGGAGAAAGAAATGGGATGGTATTGGAGGAATAGTGTAGTCTTGAAAAGAAGAGCATGACTGCTGGCTGGAAATGTTAATAGGAGAACTCCATACATCAAAGTTCTATGGCATAAACTTATGGCATACATTTCTGATTATAGATGTCACCTCCTGATTATTGAACTAGTTGTAGACAAATATATATATATATATATATATATATATATATATATATACACACACATACACACATACATACATACATACATACATACACATACATACTTTACTGACAGGAAAAAAGCACAAGTCAAAGTGATGTCTTAATTTTGTTCCTCTTGAATCCTAAACAAATGTAGAAAAGTAGTCCGTGTGTCTGATAATGAATTCATGTTGCTTGAATACAAATGAATTACTAACGTATAAAACAAACTAAAATAATCTGACAGCAATTAAATGTATATGAGACTCTGACATAGTATGTAAAATAAATTTCTGTTTTTTAGGACTTCTGTACTGGGCAGAAAGCTAAATTTGATTTTCTTTCTATGTGTTTGCTTATCATTTTATATAATGTCAGTTAAATTTGCTTATTGTAAAGAATAGGGGGTTATGGAGAAATATAGAGGAGGGGAGAAACCTGAACTCTTGCACCAACAGTTCCAGAAATCGTAAAAGCCTACGACATTTGCAAATGTGTATAAGAGTAAGTCTCATTCTTCATTATGTTATTCTTCTGAAATCCATTGTGAATTATATCTGCATTCTATAAATGATAATATGCTTAAAACCTGATTTTCAGAGTTCTAAATTTTAACACTGTAGTTTTATTTATTTTGTTTTTTGCAATAATAATGTTTGGTTGAAATGGGACCTTTTTAACCCATGCTGATAATGTCTAAGATCCTATTAATTAATTACATCAGAGGCCATTATTAAAATGCAGATGAAGCTGGATTCAAACATGTGATTATGATTCGGTTTCAAAAATTAATACAATAGGCAATTCTAGCTTCAGTGTGTATTATAATATTCAGCTCCAGATGTTTAAGACATAACTATTTTATGGGCTTTAACAAAAACTTCTAAAAGCCAGCTGTTTGGTAAATTTTGAATGGGCTATAAATATATTCTGAAGAAGAGATTGAAACAAGACTTTGTGAACTAAGCTCTAGGATTTTACATTCACATTTTTGTTTCTTGAGATTTAGTGCTGAAGAATATTTTCATTTCATGTAGAAAGTCATGCTGATGGTTTAGGGCCAGATGTTTTTCCACTTTGTTGGCAGGGAAAATAAACTACTACTTAGTGCCTGACATTTCTGAAAAGGAATACTCATATTTAAAAACTGTAAAGGGGGGGGGGGGTAGCAGAGCAATAAATTATAGTTATCCTGCATGAATGAGTAAGACAGTGTTGCATTACTATCAGTGTCAAAACATCTTTGGAGTATTGTTCAAACACAAAAGAAGATTATGTTATTCCTGAAACGTGGCTTATATTATTGTGAATAAATAAAATAAATTGATAGAGAAGACTTCTAACGTTAGTGTTGGGTTAATTACCACACTTTAATGGTATGCAGGAGTGCTGTCAGAAGAATTTTCTCCTGCCTACCTTTGCCTATGGGGAAATGCTTCCTAGTTACCCACTTGCATGCCAGGGATTTGATGGAACCCTATCAGTTGATTCCAAAGTTACATCTCCACAAAAGTGGTCTTTCAATGTAAATTAGAATCCACCTCTATATTCTCAGGCTGAAATTAACCCTGAAAGCAAGCTTTTGAAAACTAATACCAAGAATAATTAAAATGCAGCACAAAGTGCTGCTGTCAAGGAGAGAAGTGATCTAGGAAGGATGGAAAGAAATCTGCAGATGGATCGGTATGCTTTACTATAGTCCAAGGCCAGTAGCTTAAAATAATATATAGAGACAATACGTCTAGGTCAGTGATGGCGAACCTTTTGGGCTCGGCATGTCAAAAATTCAGAAAATGCCTAACATGACTCTGCTGGTATGTCAGCCTCCCCCTGAACAAAAGGGAAACAATTCTTTACATATTCATTTATTTTTTAAAAAATTATTGTTATTGCCCCTTCGCACAAAACCGGTTCCTGGAGAAGCCGCTTGCAAATTGCAAGCGGCTTCTCAAGGAACTGGCTTTTTGCAAAGCCAACAAAAGCATTTCCCTTCACTCAAAGGCGCCCTTCGCGTCCCTTCACACAAATTGCAAACAGCTTCTCAAGGAACCGGCTTTGGGCAAAGAGGCAATTTATTATTAATGTTGCCCCCTCGCGCAAAGCCGGTTCCTGGAAAAGCCGCTTAGTCATGGGTTCGCCATCACTGGTCTAGGTAGTAATACAGTACAAAATAAAACAACCCATTAATATAAGTTAAAAAGAATAATTAAAATACAACATAAAGCCCTGCTTGGAGAGAGAGAAGTGATCTAATTCTTATGAAAAGAAGTCTGCAAATAATTTTCCACCCTTTTTCCAAAGTTGAGTAACAGTGCAGAAAGAAAGACTTCAAAAATTATAATTTTCAACAGTTGTGTTTCTTCTGATTTTATGTCTTTGAGGAACTCATAGCAGCTATTGGCTCTTTGCTCATGTTACAGCTAACTGTATTTCAGGATTTTAAATTTATTTTTGAAGCAAGAAGCCCTCTCTAATTAATGTGTTATCAATATGTTCATCTGTCATTAGTTAAGAATGTGTTATTTCTTCCATAGTTTACATTTTTTTTAAAAAAATCACTCTAAATTATTTTAATTGGATTCGAGATACAAATGATCTTACCTATAGCCTTGTAAATCCTGTTCATGCAGATTTCTTGTCCCTTTTCTCACTACAGCACCCTGAAAAGCTATATTTAAGGAGAGGAAACCACTCGAAGTTTTAAGGTGGAGTAACTTGTAATAGCATACAAGGCCCCATAGAGCTAACAGAGTACCTTCTCCATATGTACCTGCCCATCAAATTAGATCTTGTGAGGATATTCATATGTGGCTACTGGGTCTGCTGTGTGGTAGCCTGAGGGATGACATCCTCAGTACAACTACCCTATTGGGGAACTCTCCTTGTTCTGTTAAGTTTTATGCTAAGAACACAAACAGCTTAAGAAATGCCTATTTATGCAGACTTTTGATTATTCTGATGCTGCTATGCATTTCTGGTTTGGTTTGATATTGTTCCCTTAGGATTAGAGTTTTTAAACTTGTTTAAGATATTTGGATTGTGTCCTATTTCAGAGTTGTTTTTAATAATGAAAAATCAAGCTTTTATTAAAAATCAAGCATTTTGTTTTATTTATTTTGATACTTTATTTTGCTTAATTGTAATATTTTTATCTTTAAATAAATGGTGGGAAGTAGAGAAAAGGTTGATTTGAGGCCATACTCCACCCCTGTCAGGTTGCATTCAGCCCAAAGGTTGCACTTCTTACACTCTAGCTTTAAACTATGAATTAATTTGTCAAAGGCATTTTTTGCAAGATTTCAATAATACTTTTTTCCATGCACAAATATGTACTATTATGCTGTTCCCTTTTGGGGTAAAGAGTGTTTTGCAAAAAAATGTAAGAAGTAGTAAGCAAAAGAAATTAAAGGCAGTAGTTCTGAGAAAAGAAAAGGAAATTAGCTAAATTCACTGTACCACTCCTTATTTTTCTATCCTTGCAAACCAACTTTGCTTCCCCCACTTTCATATACCGCTTCACACATTTTCTTTTGTTCTTTAGAGTTCTCACCTTTCTATTCCTGAGGATCTCATCTATTCCAGCTAATCAAAATTTTCTTTTTTTATAAGAACTTTATTAATTTTCAAAGTATAATTAAAATACAAAATATAGAATATAGAAAATCTAGAACATAGAACTAAAGAAAAAAACTATAAAAGTGCAAAACAGACAGAAAACAGAAACAGAAAGTGACTTCCAACTTTCTCCAATACAGATATGAATAGGTTTACAAATATAGTATCTTACCATTAGTTAAACCTTAGTAACATTATTTCTACAAAACAAACCATTTAATCACTAAAACCCAAAATCAAAGCTTCATTTTTTTCTGACACAAGCAAGTAGTCTAAAAGTGGTTGCCAAGTAAAAATAAATCCAGAAACCATATTTTCTCTTATTAACACTGTTAACTTAGCCATTTGGGCCAGCTCCATCAGTTTAATAATCCAATCTTCCACTGTAGGTATTTGTGGATCTTTCCATCATTGTGCAAAGAGGTATAAGAATCTTGCTGCTGTAGGTAAAGGTTCCCCCCGCACATTTGTGCAGTCGTGTCTGACACTAGGGGCCGGTGCTCATCTCCGTTTGTTAGCCGAAGAGCCAGTGTTGTCCGAAGACGCTTCCGCGGTCACGTGGCCGGCATGATGCTCGTGGAACACTGTAATCATATATAATGCTGTAATCATATATAAAAGCAAAGTTCCGTGTTGTTTCTCAAGTTGCTTCTCCATCAAACCAAAAAGGAACAGTTCTCAGTTTTTTTGTAAGTCCACTTTAAGAATCTTTTGAATATTAGCACATATTTGATCCCAAAAATTTTTGGCCTTCTCACAAGTCCACCAAAGATGATAAAAAGTTCCTTCACCAAGAGAACATTTCCAACAAACATTCGTTGCTCCATTATACATTTTTGACAACTTATCAGGAGTTAAATACCAGTGATACATCATTTTATAAAAATTCTCTTTTAAATTATAATTCAAAGTAAATTTCAAACCTTTGTTCCACATGTTTTCCCATTGCTCCAACATAATATTGTATCCAAAATTCTTAGTCCATTTAATCATACATTCTTTAACATTCTTTAACATGTTCATCTTCTAAATTCATCTGTAACAACAGTTACAGTATCCCAGCTGAGCTATTTAAAATCCTAAAAGATGATGCTGTTAAAGTGCTGCCAACACTCAATATGCCAACAAATTTGGAAAACTCAGCAGTGGCCACAGGATTGGAAAAGGTCAGTTTACGTTGCAATTCAAAGAAGGGCAATGCCAAAGAATGTTCAAATTACCGTACAATTGCGCTCATTTCACATTCTAGCAAGGTTATGCTCAAAACCCTACAAGCTAGACTTCAACAGTATGTGAACCGAGAACTACCAGAAGTGCAAGCTGGGTTTCAAAGAGGCAGAGGAACTAGAGATCAGGTTGCCAATATTTGTTGGATCATGGAAAAAGCAAGAGAGTTCCAGAAAAACATCTACTTCTGCTTCATTGACTACCCTAAAGCCTTTGATTGTGTGGATCACAACAAACTGTGGAAAATTCTTAAAGAGATGGGAGTACTAGACCACCTTACCTGTCTCCTGAGAAACCTGTAAGCGGGTCAAGAAGCAACAGTTAGAACCGGACATGGAACAACCAACTGGTTCAAAATTGGGGAAGGAGTACGACAAGGCTGTATATTATCACCCTGCTTATTTAACTTATATGCAGAGTACATCATGAGAAATGCCGGGCTGGATGAATCACAAGCCGGAGTTAAGATTGCCGGGAGAAATATCAACAACCTCAGATATGCAGACGATACCACCCTAATGGCAGAAAGTGAAGAGGAACTAAAGAGCCTCTTGATGAGGGTGAAAGAGGAGAGTGCAAAAGCTGGCTTGAAACTCAACATTAAAAAAACTCAGATCATGGCATCTGGCGCCATCCCTTCCTGGCAAATAGAAGGGGAAGAAATGGAAGCAGTGACAGATTTTATTTTCTTGGGCTCCAAGATCACCGCAGACGGTGACTGCAGCCATGAAATTAAAAGACGCTTGCTCCTTGGGAGGAAAGCTATGGCAAACCTAGACAGCATATTAAAAAGCAGAGTCATCGCCTTGCTGACAAAGGTCCATATAATTAAAGCTATGGTTTTCCCAGTAGTAATGTATGGCTGTGAGAGTTGGACCATAAGGAAGGCTGAGTGCCGAAGAATTGATGCTTTCGAACTGTGGTGCTGGAGAAGACTCTTGAGAGTCCCTTGGACTGCAAGGAGGTCAAACCAGTCAATCCTAAAGGAAATCAACCCTGACTGCCCTGAGGCATGCTCATGCTATTCTCTGTAAACTAGGAACCTAATCCAGTAACTATCTTATATGCCAAACATACTGTTCCCTGCATCCCTCTAATTAAGAGGTATATGCAGTATACTGTCATACATATAGAATGTATATATTTAATGTTTACTAAATGTTTTGATTTAAAATTAATAAAGGTACCAGAGTAAATTTGCATTTTAATGAATTGTATCTCATGGAGCTTTACAGAAATCAAAATAAGTTCACACATGCAGCATGGAACAGCTAGTTTTCATAAATCCCAAGAATCTCCAAAGCTTGAGGAGCATATTTCAGAGTATTAAAAGTATTGTTCTTTTTTATGGAGAAATAGAATATATGCAAAGAGTACTCTAGTCAATGGCATGTTGGACCAGGGTAAAAGCAACCAAGAAGATATTGGTGCTAATACTGGTTCATCCTTTGTTGTTGTTGTTCAGTCGTTTAGTCGTGTCCGACTCTTCGTGACCTCATGGACCATAGCACGCCAGGCCTTCCTGTCCTCCACTGTCTCTCGGAGTTTACTCAAATTCATGTTCATTACATCGGTGATGCTATCTAACCATCTCATCCTCTGCCGTCCCCTTCTCCTTTTGCCTTCAGTCTTTCCCAGCATCAGGGTCTTTTCCAGTGAGTCCTCTCTTCGCATTAGGTGGCCAAAGTATTTGAGCTTCAGCTTCAGTATCTGTCCTTCCAATGAGCAGTCAGGGTTGATTTCCTTTAGGATTGACTGGTTTGACCTCCTTGCAGTCCAAGGGACTCTCAAGAGTCTTCTCCAGCACCACAGTTCGAAAGCATCAATTCTTCGGCGCTCAGCCTTCCTTATGGTCCAACTTTCACAGCCATACATTACTACTGGAAAAACCATAGCTTTAACTATACGGACCTTTGTCGGCAAGGTGATGTCTCTGCTTTTTAATATGCTGTCTAGGTTTGCCATAGCTTTCCTCCCAAGGAGCAAGCGTCTTTTAATTTCATGGCTGCAGTCACCGTCTGCGGTGATCTTGGAGCCCAAGAAAATAAAATCTGTCACTGCTTCCATTTCTTCCCCTTCTATTTGCCAGGAAGTGATGGGACCAGATGCCATGATCTGGGTTTTTTTAATGTTGAGTTTCAAGCCAGCTTTTGCACTCTCCTCTTTCACCCTCATCAAGAGGCTCTTTAGTTCCTCTTCACTTTCTGCCATTAGGGTGGTATCGTCTGCATATCTGAGGTTGTTGATATTTCTCCCGGCAATCTTAACTCCGGCTTGTGATTCATCCAGCCCGGCATTTCTCATGATGTACTCTGCATATAAGTTAAATAAGCAGGGTGATAATATACAGCCTTGTCGTACTCCTTTCCCAATTTTGAACCAGTCGGTTGTTCCATGTCCGGTTCTAACTGTTGCTTCTTGACCCGCATACAGGTTTCTCAGGAGACAGGTAAGGTGGTCTGGTACTCCCATCTCTTTAAGACTTTGCCACAGTTTGTTGTGGTCCACACAATCAAAGGCTTTAGCGTAGTCAATGAAGCAGAAGTAGATGTTTTTCTGGAACTCTCTTGCTTTTTCCATGATCCAGCGAATGTTGGCAGTCTGATCTCTAGTTCCTCTGCCTCTTCGAAACCCAGCTTGCACTTCTGGTAGTTCTCGGTTCACATACTGCTGAAGCCTAGCTTGTAGGATTTTGAGCATAACCTTGCTAGCATGTGAAATGAGAGCAATTGTACGGTAGTTTGAACATTCTTTGGCATTGCCCTTCTTTGGAATTGGAACGTAAACTGACCTTTTCCAATCCTGTGGCCACTGTTGAGTTTTCCAAATTTGTTGGCATATTGAGTGCAGCACTTTAACAGCATCATCTTTTAGGATTTTAAATAGCTCAGCTGGGATACTGTCTTCTCCGCTAGCTTTGTTGTTAGTAATGCTTCCTAAGGCCCACTTGACTTCACTCTCTAGGATGTCCGGCTCAAGGTCAGTGACCACACCATCGTATTGATCAGGGATATTAAGATCTTTCTTGTATAGTTCTTCTGTGTATTCTTGCCACCTCTTCTTAATCTCTTCTGCTTCTGTTAGGTCCCTGCCTTTTTTGTCCTTTATCATGCCCATCTTTGCACAAAACGTTCTCTTGATATCTCCGATTTTCTTGAAGAGATCTCTAGTCTTCCCCATTCTATTGTTTTCCTCGATTTCTTTGCATTGTTCATTTAAGAAGGCCTTCTTATCTCTCCTTGCTATTCTCTGGAATTCTGCATTCAATTGTTTATATCTTTCCCTTTCTCCCTTGCCTTTTGCTTCCCTTCTTTCCTCAGCTATTTGTAAAGCCTCATCAGTCAGCCACTTTGCTTTCTTGCATTTCTTTTTCTTTGGGATGGTTTTAGTTGCTGCCTCCTGTACAATGTTACGAACCTCCATCCATAGTTCTTCAGGCACTCTGTCTACCAGATCTAATCCTTTAAATCTATTCCTCACCTCCACTGTATATTCATAAGGGATATGATTTAGGTCATACCTGAGTGGTCTAGTGGTTTTCTCTACGTTCTTCAATTTAAGCCTAAATTTTGCGATAAGAAGCTCATGATCTGAGCCACAGTCAGCTCCAGGTCTTGTTTTTGCTGATTGTATAGAGCTTCTCCATCTTTGGCTGCAAAGTATATAATCAATCTGATTTCGGTATTGACCATCTGGTGATGTCCATGTGTAGAGTCGTCTCTTGTGTTGTTGGAAAAGAGTGTTTGCTATGACCAGCGTGTTCTCTTGACAAAACTCTATTAGCCTTTGCCCTGCTTCATTTTGTACTCCGAGGCCGAACTTGCCTGTTATTCCGGTTATTTTTTGACTTCCTACTTTCCTACTAATAACCCGGTTATTTTTTGACTTCCTACTACATAAGGTTCATCCTTATGTCTGCACTAACCCATTATATTTTAATATTTGAAAATTCAAAGCAAGATTTAATGTACAGTATTAGGTTAACACAAAAAGGATTGCTGTTGTGATCTATATTATTTCTGCAAGTATCCTAGGTAAGCCTAGGATTATGGCATGAGAGTATACTATAAAAAAGAAGCAAAAACATGTCAATGTGCATGCAATAATGTATTCCAGATTTTCATTTATAAAATCACTAATTCCAAATTGCAAAAGTGTTTTTTTAAGTTTTGAAGGAACTCTGGAGATCCTGTTGATCCATTATTATCATCTAAGAAAATTCCCTATCTTTGATATGTTAGGTGGTTGAAATAAGGAATTCCAGGGTTGCATATTAGAATAGGAAGTTGAAAAAATCCTGCAAGAACATTATGCCAGATTGCTTCCCTATCGTGCAAGAAAATTACATGGATTTGTCCACATAGTCATGAATTAAACTCTACTTGAAAGCAACTTAAAAGCTATACTTTGCCTTGAAGTAATCAGATTTGGAACTAATATTATGTTCTAAACTATTTGTTGCAGTTTTCACAGTGAACCCCTAAAGTGGGTTTGTGTTATGTTTTTGTTGGTGGTTGAGGTTGGCAAAACTTTAAGGTCACCTAATAAGTGCATAAGTGAGAAAAGACTTAAGCTAGAGATTTTTTGCTTCCCAAAGCTGCTGCTTAGCTATTGTGTTACAATTACTTCAGTATGCTACTTGATTAATAATGGGAATAATCAAGGGTCTAAATTCTTCTTTCTGGAAGAAACAAATTGGAAATAATTTTTTGGAAAGATTACAAGTTTAAAAGAGAAAGATTTGTAATGCAAGTGGAAACAGTTGAGACAGGCATTACTTTTCTCATCCACCATTTTCTCTACACCTCTTTGCTTTACCTAACATCTCCTGTGCGGTTTGGTGCCCTTTGTTGAAAAGATCAGGAGAAAAAAATGGATCCATTTTGTACTCTCTACACAAGATCCTATCCTGACAATTCCACCCCTTTTTGATGTACTTGTATGTGTGCATGTGCACGCTTCAGAAACTAATTGAGCCTCTCCTCAGACTTCTGGGTCGACTGCTTTAATGTATCCCCTGCTGTTTCCAGAGTTCTCTTTGCTCTCCCTGGCAGATTCACCCAGCTTGAATCATCAGTTGATAAGAAACCCTGTTTTCTTAATAAGAGGTTGCTTTGAAAAAGGAGTAAAGAATTGGAGAAATGTTTGAAGGAAATTATAAACCAGGTTTTTAATTTCCTTTACTGCACTATTTTGATACACCATTTTAAAGCTGATTCTTGGTAATATTTGAGACAAACTTGCCTTAATGTTTCCTTGAAACCTGCTAATTATCAATTATATGTCTTCATGGAACTTTGCCTCCTGGACCCTAGTTTTGCAATTTGAACAGGGGGTACAAACAGCATCTCTTCCAATCTCTGCTTGTTTTGGCATTGATGCCTGTTTCTTCTGCCTTTTGATTTGCTTCTTTTTCTCATTCCCCTTGGGACTGCAAAGCTTTCTGCGAAGAGAAGAAAAGGAATTGCCTATTCCTTAGGAACATCTAGCAACAACCTTGGGCAATGCAGGGTGATCAACCTTGATTTATTCCAGTGGGTGATTGGAGTTCAGCTGACAGTTGCAGAGAGAGGACAGTTTGTGTCTGTGTGTATAAATAGGGTGAAAACAATGGGGTAAATATTCATTTGTATAAAAATTAAGCATTTTATAGAACACCCTCAGAACGTATCTAGATGCATGAACTTAGATCAAGAAACAACTAGGTAAAGTCCTATGAATTGTTAAGCTGAAAATAAAATCACATCAATCCTGTTTAGCAACAGAATGTTACAGCTCTAATACAAATTATCACATGAATATAGCAACACAAACTTTCTTTTGGCAATCCAAAAAGCCCCAGTGTCTTAGGCTGGAGCTTAAAATGGAGCATAGTGGGCATTTTTAAGATCTCTGCCCTAACTTAATTAAGTCAACATTATACGGATTAGCATGGGAAGTAATACAGTATATTAATATATCTATTTTGATATTGTACTTCTACTTTGCATACTCAAAGAGAATGTGAATTTATATACACCTAGCTACAGTCAGGAGCAGAAATATTGGAACAAGGATAACTGTGGCTTGAATCATGTCAACTGGATTTCTATTTTCTTAGTGGAAACGTTTCACTCCTTATCCAAGGAGCTTCTTCAGTCTGAGTAAAGTTAGTAAGGGAATCCTTAAATATGTTTCTAGGCTAGCTGTGTGACCTTGCACCTGGGGCTAGGTCATGGTTATTTTTGAGATGTTTGTTAACTTAAAAAAAAATAACCATGACCTAGCCCCAGGTGCAAGGTCACACAGCTAGCCTAGAAACATATTTAAGGATTCCCTTACTAACTTTACTCAGACTGAAGAAGCTCCTTGGATAAGGAGTGAAACGTTTCCACTAAGAAAATAGAAATCCAGTTGACATGATTCAAGCCACAGACTGTTCCACCTGGATGACTGAGAACCTTCATAAACAAGGATAACTGTTTTGGCAGTTGGCCTCTGTACACCACCACATTGAAGTTGAAAGGAAACACACCCAGATGGGAGCGAAGTCAGGACTTTCAGCTGTAATTCAAGGGGTTTGACAAAAGTGGGGCACTAACCATTCAGGAAGTACAGCCAGTGGCATACACACACACCCATCGTTGGTGGCTCATAAGTAATGGAACAAACCAACATCATTACAAGCATAAGGATCGCCTTTAATATCTGGATGAAAATCCTTTGCATTCAATGACTGCCTGAAGTCTGGAACCCATGGACATGACCAAATGCTGAGTTTCCTCCCTTGAGATGCTTTGCCAGGCCTTTACTGCAGCTGCCTTCAGCTGCTGCTTGTTTGTGGGTCTTTCTGCCTTCTGTCTTGTCTTCAGTAAGTGAAAAGCATGCTCTATTGCAGGGCTTTCCAAAGTTTTTCCCGCGGCGACACACCAACCAGCGTTGGTGTGTCGCCGCGGGAAAACGTGGAAGTGCCGTCCTTGCGGCAGCGTGCAAAAACCCGGAAGCACTGCTGCCGCTTTCGAGTTTTGCGCACTGCAGTTGGTGTGTCGCCGCGGGAAAACCCGGAAGCACTGATGATGATCAGCGCTTCCGGGTTTTGTGGCGACACACCAGACTGTGTGTGGCGACACACTTTTGTGTTGCGACACACAGTTTGGAAAGCTCTGCTCTATTGGGTTGAGATCAGGTGACTGACTTGGCCATTGAAGAACATCCCACTTCTTTGCCTTGAGAAACTCTTGGGTAGCTTTTGCTGTATGTTTTGGGTCATTATCCATCTGCAATATGAAGCGGCGTCCTATCAGCTTGGCAGCATTTGGCTGAATCTGAGCAGAAAGTATAGTCCTATACACTTCAGAATTCATCCTGCTGCTTTTATCAGCAGTCAGGTCATCAGTAAACACCAGTGACCCAGTTCCATTGGCAGCCATACATGCCCATGCCATAACACTGCCTCCACGATGTTTGACAGATGATGTGGTATGCTTTGGATCATGAGCTGTTCCTTTCCTTCTCCATACTTTTCTCTTCCCATCATTCTGGTGCAAGTTAATCTTGGTTTCATCAGTCCAAAGAATCTTATTCCAGAACTGGGCAGGCTTTTTTAGGTGTTTTCTGGCAAAGTCTAATCTGGCCTTTCTGTTCTTGAGCGTTACCAGTGGTTTGCACCTTGTTGTGAAGCCTCTGTATTTACATTCATAAAGCCGTCTCTTGACTGTAGATGTTGACAATGACATGCCTACCTCCTCAGGAGCGTTCTTGACCTGGCTAGATGTTGTGAAAGGGTTCCTCTTCACCATGAGCAGAATTCTGCGGTCATCCACTTTAGTTGTCTTCTGTGGTCTTCCAGGCCTTTTGCTGTTGCTGAGCTTGCCAGTTAATTCCATGTTTTTCAGGATGTTCCAAACTGTTGTATTGGCCACTCCCAATGTTTTTGCTATCTCTCTGATGGGTTTGTTGTGTTTCCTCCGCCTAATGATGGCCTCCTTCACTCGCATGGACACCTCTTTGGACCTCATGTTGGGAGTTCCAGTGAACAGCTACCAAATGCAAATGTAACACTCAGAACCACCTCTAGGCCTTTTATCTGCTTGATTGGTCATGGGGTATCCAGGAAACAGGCCACACCTGGACATGCAGCTGCTTGTCAGCCATTCGTTCCATTACTTATGAGCCACCAACGATGGGGCGGGGGTGTTTATGCCACTGGCTGTACTTCCTGAATGGTTAGTGCCCCACTTTTGTCAAGAAAGTGAATTACAGCTGAAAGTCCTGACTTCGCTCCCATCTGGGTGTGTTTCCTTTCAACTTCAATGTGGTGATGTACAGAGGCCAACTGCCAAAACAGTTATCCTTGTTCCAATATTTCTGCTCCTGACTGTAAATCATTGAATGGATAAATCAATAGCTATAATGAAAAGATGGAATGCTGAGAGAGGGAGAAAGGCGGGCCAGGACCAGAAGCCTCCTATACTGGATTCTTCCTTCCATACAGGGCCATTGCCACTAGTTGTCCTAAAAATTCATTTTTAAGTAATAGTTATTGCATTATATACAATTATTTACAATGCCTGTAGACTGCTGAAATGTTATATATTTTCTATTTTTCTATTTTTATACTTGTAGTTGTATTTATGTGTATTTCTACTTGTATTGATATTATATTGTAGTGTTTTTACTGATTGTAATTTTATTATCTGGTCCATGAAGTCACGAAGAGTCAGATGTGACTGAACGAATAAACAACAAAAAGCCGCCCAGAGTCGTTGTATGCAAGATGGGCGGCAGAGAAATTTGACAAACAAACAAATAAATAATCTTACATTAGGATAAGCCCAAACTGGATATACAGGTAGTCCTCGACTTACAATCACAATTGGGACCAGAATTTCCATTGTAAGTTGTTGTAGTCGTAAGTCAAGTCACCATGTGACCAGACCCAATTTTATTACCATTTTTACGGCAGCCTTAAGCGAATCACTGTGGCCTTAAGTGAATCCAGCTTCCCCAATGGCGTTTTTTGCCGGAAAACGGCAAAAAAAGTCACAAAATGTGATCACATGGCCGCGGGACACTGCAACTGGTTGTAAATGAGAGCCGGTTGCCAAGTGCCCAAAATGCGATTACGTGACCATGGGGGGTTTGGTGCAATGTTTTGCGATGCTTGGAAGCGCTTTACAGGCCGTAAAGCACCCATTCTGAGCCCGTCGTAACTTCAGACCATCATTAAACGGTCGTACGTCGAGGACTACCTATAGTATGAACCTGTAAGATTATAATCCAAAATGATTTTTATATTGAGTTAACTTCTATACCAAATGTGTTTTTAAATAAGTAGTTAATTTTGATATTGCTGCATATAACAATTTACTGTTCTTCTATGGAAGGAATTGTTCCTGCTTGCTGATAAGAAGCATAGAATATTATAGTTTTGTTGTTGTTTATTCGTTCAGTCGTTTCCGACTCTTCGTGACTTCATGGACCAGTCCACGCCAGAGCTTTCTGTCGGCCGTCACCATCGCCAGCTCCCCCACGGTTGAGTCCGTCACCTCCAGAATACCATCCATCCATCTTGCCCTTGGTCGGCCCCTCTTCCTTTGGCCTTCCACTTTCCCTAGCATCAGCTTCTTCTCCAGGGTATCCTGTCTTCTCATTATGTGGCCAAAGTACTTCAGTTTTGCCTTTAATATCATTCCCTCAAGTGAGCAGTCTGGCTTTATTTCCTGGAGTATGGACTGGTTTGATCTTCTTGCAGTCCAAGGCACTCTCAGAATTTTCCTCCAACACCACAGTTCAAAAGCATCTATCTTCCTTTGCTCAGCCTTCCTTATGGTCCAGCTCTCGCAGCCATAGGTTACTACAGGGAATACCATTGCTTTAACTATGCGGACCTTTGTTGTCAGTGTGATGTCTCTGCTCTTAACTATTTTATCAAGATTTGCCATTGCTCTCCTCCCAAGAAGTAGACGTCTTCTGATTTCCTGGCTGCAGTCAGCGTCTGCAGTAATCTTTGCGCCTAGAAATACAAAGTCTGTCACTGCCTCCACTTTTTCTCCCTCTATTTTCCAGTCATCAATCAAGCTCGTTGCCATAATCTTGGTTTTTTTGAGGTTTAGCTGCAACCCAGCTTTTGCACTTTCTTCTTTCACCTTCGTCATAAGGCTCCTCAACTCCTCCTCGCTTTCAGCCATCAAAGTGGTATCATCTGCATATCTGAGATTGTTAATGTTTCTTCCAGCGATTTTAACTCCAGCCTTGGATTCCTCAAGCCCAGCATGTCGCATAATGTGTTCTGCATACAGGTTGAATAGGTAGGGTGAGAGTATACAACCCTGCCGTACTCCT
The DNA here is from genome assembly GCA_023362775.1 of Charina bottae. Lineage (NCBI taxonomy): Eukaryota > Metazoa > Chordata > Lepidosauria > Squamata > Charinaidae > Charina > Charina bottae. The sequence continues at coordinate 86,848,744 of JALMGJ010000002.1, read as the reverse complement.
TTCCCAATCTTAAACCAGTCCGTTGTTCCGTGCTCTGTTCTTACCGTTGCTACTTGGTCGTTATACAGATTCCTCAGGAGGCAGACAAGATGACTTGGTATCCCCATACCACCAAGAACTTGCCACAATTTGTTATGATCCACACAGTCAAAGGCTTTAGAATAGTCAATAAAACAGAAATAGATGTTTTTCTGAAATTCCCTGGTTTTCTCCATTATCCAGCGGATATTGGCAATGTGGTCTCTAGTTCCTCTGCCTTTTCTAAACCCAGCTTGTACATCTGGCAATTCTCGCTCCATGAATTGCTGGAGTCTACCTTGCAAGATCTTGAGCATTACCTTACTGGCATGTGAAATAAGTGCCACTGTTCGATAGTTTGAACATTCTTTAGTGCTTCCCTTTTTTGGTATGGGGATATAAGTTGATTTTTTCCAATCTGATGGCCATTCTTGTGTTTTCCAAATTTGCTGGCATATGGCATGCATCACCTTGACAGCATCATCTTGCAAGATTTTAAACAGTTCAGCTGGGATACCATCGTCTCCTGCTGCCTTGTTATTAGCAATGCTTCTTAAGGCCCATTCAACCTCACTCTTCAGGATGTCTGGCTCTAACTCACTGACCACACCGTCAAAGCTATCTCCAATATTATTATCCTTCCTATACAGATTTTCCGTATATTCTTGCCACCTTTTCTTGATCTCTTCTGCTTCTGTTAGGTCCTTACCATCTTTGTTTTTGATCATACCCATTTTTGCCTGGAATTTTCCTCCGATGTTTCTAATTTTCTGGAAGAGGTCTCTTGTCCTTCCTATTCTATTGTCTTCTTCCACTTCCGCACATTGCTTGTTTAAAAATAATTCCTTATCTCTTCTGGCTAACCTCTGGAATTTTGCATTTAATTGGGCATATCTCCCCCTATCACTGTTGCCTTTTGCTTTCCTTCTTTCTTGGGCTACTTCCAGTGTTTCAGCAGACAGCCATCTTGCCTTCTTGGTTTTCTTTTTCTTTGGGACGTTTTTTATTGCCGCCTCCTGAACAATGTTGCGAACTTCTGTCCATAGTTCTTCTGGGAGCCTATCTACTAAATCTAGTCCCTTAAATCTATTCTTCACCTCCACTGCATATTCCTTAGGAATATTAGTGAGCTCATATCTAACTGATCTGTGGGTCTTCCCTATTCTCTTTAGTCTGATTCTAAATTTTGCAATAAGAAGTTCGTGATCTGAACTACAGTCAGCTCCAGGTCTTGTTTTTACCGACTGTATAGATGTCCGCCACCTTTGGCTGCAAAGGGTGTAGTCAATCTGATTTCGGTGTCGACCATCTGGTGAAGTCCATGTATAAAGTCGTCTTTTAGGTTGTTGGAAGAGAGTGTTTGTTATGCACAGTGAGTTGTCTTGGCAAAATTCTATCAGCCTATGTCCTGCTTCATTTTGTTCTCCCAGACCATGCTTGCCTGTAATTCCAGGTGTCGTCTGACTACCCACCTTAGCATTCCAGTCTCCTGTAATGAAAATAACATCTCTTTTTGGTGTATTATCTAGTAGGTGCTGCAGATCCTCATAGAACTGATCTACTTCTGCTTCTTCAGCATCTGTGGTTGGGGCGTATATTTGGATCACTGTGATATTAAATGGCTTACCCTGAATTCGAATTGAGATCATTCTATCGTTTTTTGGATTGTATCCAAGCACTGCTTTAGCCACTTTATTATTAATTATGAAGGCTACTCCATTTCTTCTGTGGTCCTCTTGTCCACAGTAGTAGATCTGGTGGTCATCTGATGTGAAGTGGCCCATCCCAGTCCATTTCAGTTCACTGACACCTAAAATGTCTATATTTAATCTTGACATCTCACCAATAACCACATCCAATTTGCCCTGGCTCATAGATCTTACATTCCAGGTTCCTATGGTGTGTTGATCTTTAGAACATCGGATTCGTCGTTCACCACCAGCACCGTCGGCCGCTAGCCGTCCTTTCGGCTTTGAGCTAGCTGCGTCATCACATCTGGGGCTAGTTGAACGTATCCTCTGTTCCTCCCCAGTAGCATTTTGACCATCTTATATAAAACCAGTTCAGTATAATTTATACGAATATAAGGTTTAGTAATATTTAATATAAAGATAATGGGCTGAAAAGAAAAATCCACCTTTAAAATCTGTTTCGTTCTATTATAAATCATTTTCCCGAATTGTTGTGCCTTACAGTGTTGCCACCAAATGGGAAAGAATTATCCAACGTGGCTATTGCATTTCCAGTAGTTTTTAGAAAATGAATTTTAGCCATCAGGATTAGAGAAATGAGAGCCAGTTTGATGTAGTGGTTAAAGCATCAGGCTAGAAACCGGGAGTCTGTGAGTTCTAGTCCTGCCTTAGGCACAAAGCCAGTTGGGTGACCTAGGGCCAGTCACTTTCTCTCAGCCCTAGGATGGAGGCAATGGCAAACCACTTCTGAAAAACCTTGCCAAGAAAACTGCAGGGACTTGTCCAGGCAGTCTCTGAGAATCAGACATGGTTGAATAGATTAAAAAAAAGTAGAGTAATATACAATCAGCAGAACATCTTATACCAATTTTCTCTAATACTAATTGTAAAATTGATGTTTCCATTGCTATTCCCACTGTTGCATATTAGTTGTTGTATTCAGATTCTGTATCATACAATCCTTAGTTTGTTCACTTTCTGAATCATATTTCACCAGCCTATATATAGATAAATTGCAATAAATTACCTGAGTTTTGTGTGGTTAGGTTTTTTTAATTCACTCAAATCTCTAAGTCAGAGCTTTCCAAACTCTGTGTCAGGACACGTTAGTGTGTTGGCTGCAGTGTCTGGGTGTGTCGCGGCTGCTGCTGCCTCCGAGCCCTGCCAGGATTCCGCGCAGGTCCTAGTGCCTGCCTTGTGCCTTGCTGCCTCCAAACCTGCCCTGCCAGGATTCCGCACAGGTCCTCGTGCCTGCCTTGTGCCCTGCTGTAGGAGTGTGTCGCGAAATGATGCCCTGCTGTAAGAGTGTGTCACGAAATGATGCATGTCTAAAAAGTTTGTCACCAACGTGAAAAGTTTGGAAAGCTCTGCTCTAAGTGTTTTACCTTGTTTTTGTAATTCCTTTAGAACCATACAACTGATCAGTAGATATTGAAACCAATGGTGTGGTTCTGATTATTCTGAAGAGAGAATCTCAAAGGAGTTCAATTTTGTTTTATTAATAATTAAATCTTGCAATCTGTGTGAATTATTATCTCTCCACTGGTAAAATTGCTTTGTATGTTCTCCTTCAGAAAGATAGATATTTCATATTGAAGCAAGAGACAATAAATCTGGACTCTTATCCAATTCCTTTTATTTTTGAGAAGTTCTAAAATGTTCTGCTTTCATTTGTTTTCTCTGTCCCCAATATCCACTTTCCTCATAACTTCATTTATTTCACATATTTTTTTAAAGCTGCAAAATACTTTAAATTCTTTATAGTGTGAAAATTATCTACTATTGGATCTGTGCTTAAAAAGTGTGAAATAAATTGAATAATGAAGAAGTCATCCTACCTGATTTAGCCAACATTTAGGCAAACAAACAGGAACTGCCTATATCAATTTTGGAATCAGTAAAGGCCCCTAGTATATCAAGTAACTAAGCACATACTTGCTCTGTGTGGAGATTTCATATTATTTAAAATAATTATAGTGTTAATATTGATATTACAGTGAAATATGTATTCTTTGAGAGATAATTACCAGAAGAGAGACAGTGTTGAAGAGTGCACCAGCTGTAGGGCTTCACACTCAGTCCTACGTATGGACTACAGATTCCAAAAATTAGAATCCTGAAGTTCTCAGCCAATTGAACAAGATGACCCAAACAACTGAAATCCGTATGGGCACTGTATTAATACTAATAAGGAATCCGATAGGACTGCTCTGAGAGCCAATTAAACATCTGATTCCCAAGAATGTACTATCAGTTATCTGAGAGGGGCTTTGGGGGAAAATAGAACATAAGGAATAAATAGTTGAGAGAAAGAAAGAATCCATCAGGTACAGAGGAGCAGAAGATTTAGGGGGGGTGGGAAAACCAGAAAGGCAGGAAAAGCAAGTCCTGTGTCAGATAGATAGCCAGTGGGAAACCAGAGTGGTTTGGGTACAGATAAAGTTGCCGAACAGCTAGTCCAGAGCACACAGATATTTCTGGTGTGGCAATTATGAGGGAGAGAGAAAATCTCTGTGGGCCTGCAAAATTGTTCCTGTGAGGCAGCAAACTAGTATATCACAGTGTTTAACTCAAGGCTGTAGAAGACAAGTATATTTTTTGTAATGAGGAACACCTATAACTGTTTATATTAAGTAAGTAAGTAAGTAAGTAAGTATTAAAATACTTATACCAGCTGAGCTATTTAAAATCCTAAAAGATGATGCTGTTAAAGTGCTGCACTCAATATGCCAAGAAATTTGGAAAACTCAACAGTGACCACAGGATTGGAAAAGGTCAGTTTACGTTCCAATTCCAAAGAAAGGCAATGCCAAAGAATGTTCAAACTACTTCCTGGCAAATAGAAGGGGAAGAAATGGAAGCAGTGACAGATTTTATTTTCTTGGGCTCCAAGATCACCGCAGACGGTGACTGCAGCCATGAAATTAAAAGACGCTTGCTCCTTGGGAGGAAAGCTATGGCAAACCTAGACAGCATATTAAAAAGCAGAGACATCACCTTGCCGACAAAGGTCCGTATAGTTAAAGCTATGGTTTTCCCAGTAGTAATGTATGGCTGTGAGAGTTGGACCATAAGGAAGGCTGAGCGCCGAAGAATTGATGCTTTCGAACTGTGGTGCTGGAGAAGACTCTTGAGAGTCCCTTGGACTGCAAGGAGGTCAAATCAGTCAATCCTAAAGGAGATCAACCCTGACTGCTCATTGGAAGGACAGATACTGAAGCTGAAGGTCAAATACTTTGGCCACCTAATGCGAAGAGAGGACTCACTGGAAAAGACCCTGATGCTGGGAAAGACTGAAGGCAAAAGGAGAAGGGGACGGCAGAGGATGAGATGGTTAGATAGCATCACCGATGTAATGAACATGAATTTGAGTAAACTCCGGGAGACGGTGGAGGACAGGAAGGCCTGGCGTGCTATGGTCCATGAGGTCACGAAGAGTCGGACACGACTAAACGACTGAACAACAACAAAAATTGAAATAAAACATGCTTTATTAATAATAGTAAAGCATATTTTAGTAAAATAATTCCTATAGTTAAGACATTGATTCTAAATTTTAATGGAATTATGTGTTTGTGCATGGGAAAATATTTCATCCATGTCTGGAATAAGATTTGTTAAATAAAGTCTTACGAGTCAAATAAACATTTGATATTTAGTCTTGCTATAGTGACAACAAAGTGGCAAAGTCATGTTGAAGGAAAAGGTACTAGAACTTTGGCTCCTTTAAAAATACTTGTAAAATACCTTCAGGTTGTTAGGTTGTCAAGTTGTTCTGTGGGATGTAGTTTAAGAAGCATTGTTCCAGCAAACGAAGAGAATTGTTCCAGCAGCCTGGATAATTATATTCATCTGATATGTTAATATAAACTGAACATGAAAATAAAAATTGAAGGAAACTATTTGGCTTTGTGGGGAAATCGATTAAAAAAACATTGAGAGGAATAGAAATTTAATCTTTATTTCAAACATAAATTGGTGCATATCCAACCAGCCCAGCTCTTTTTCTACTCCACCCTTAGTATTTATAATAGTAAGCAAGAAAATGTATGCAAACATTATCCAAGGTTACCATTTTTTAAAATTCTGTTCTCTGTGAATGCCCTATGATAAGCTCAGAAGGACATCCATCTCTACATGAAAGAATATAGGAGAAAGGGATTGTCAGGATTTAGTATCCTTCCAGTATATATGATGGGTATTGGAGTATTGTAATAAGTGTTTCAGCATGCATGTAGTGGCAGGTGGGTATGCTGATTAGAATTGTTGAGACAGCCTGAATAGTTCCAAGGTCAGCTTAGTTGGCGCTATCAGTGCTTGTTAGCTAAATGATTTGCAGCTGGGAATTAAGAGAATGTTAGAGAGAAATCAGCATTTAGGGGGGGCTGGTACGGAGGGGCCAGTACTGGGAGTTTTGTAACAGCAATTGTGCGGGCTTTCCTCAGTCTGATCTTTGACTTGGACTGCATTTGTCTAATAATGTGCTTGAAAATTCATATTAAGACAATAACTTTACAATATAGCCTGCAAACTTTTGACTTTTTTACAACTCTTCATCAACTAAGGTGGTAATCCAAGTAAATGGTAATATTACTTATTTATGCAATGCTTTATGTTTTGAATCACTTTTTTAAGTTGCCTATAAAAGAAGAATATCTTTTATCAAGAATCAAGAATATTCTCATAGTGCAGCTATAGATGCTGATGTATGAAATAATATCTTCATTAAAAGTACCTAGTGTATTAATAGCAGAGGTTTGGTTTGAACCATGAATTTCCTAGCATATAGCTCAATCACTTTTTGATTCTGGATATCATATATAAAATGTCAAATTGTTGTTGTTGTTGTTGTTCAGTCGTTCAGTCGTGTCCGACTCTTCGTGACCTCATGGACCATAGCACGCCAGGCCTTCCTGTCCTCCACTGTCTCTCGGAGTTTACTCAAATTCATGTTCATTACATTGGTGATGCTATCTAACCATCTCATCCTCTGCCGTCCCCTTCTCCTTTTGCCCTCAGTAAAAGTCAAATAAAATATTACTAATATTAAAATTTCATAAAATATAATTTGGAAGTGTGGCTTATCAGTAATTCAGTATGGGTTGTGAGTGTTTTTACAAAAGTATAACAGCAATCATATTTTTTAAAGGGCTTCCATGCAAGGCAAAGGGATGAAGCTTACCTTGGTAACAGACAAAGGAAAAAAGACTGGCATGACAGAGAGGCTATAAAGAATGATTTGCTGCAAACAGGTCTGTATAACTGATTCAGTCTTACTCATGAAAGTAAAATAGTACTAAGCACAAGTACTGAGCACTAATGGATAGGTTCATGTAACTCAAAGAAATTACCATTGTTACACTTTTAAAAAGAAAAGTCAGCAAGTCATCAGCAAGTTAGTAGCCCAGAATAGAAACTGAACAAGACTCCCCAGCGTTCCTAATGCCTTATGTCACTGACCATAGACAAAACCCTACAGAGGATTGCTTGTTCCAGAAGAGAGACCTAGAAAAGTGCCAGACCAAGATTCTCATGGTCTCCAAGACTTGGAAATAACAGCAAACAGCATGACACGGGTCCCTAGGAAGCCATTTCTGTATCTGCTCTCCTTAGTGCCATCCTATATCTAGCCAGTTGAATGGAAATGCAGTGGCAGTGGCACAGTGGACAGCGTAACAGGAAAAGGAAAACACCCACAATTCATACTTGCTAGTGCTGGCATGAGGAAGGAGTGTTTCTTGGAAGGCTTAAGTGTCCAGTATTCCACTGTAGAAGTATAGGTAACATTTAAAAGGAAGAGAGGGAATGGTAAAAGTTGTTAACCAAAACAGTGAATGTGATAACCAGATGTTTCAAAACCAGTTGAAACAAAGCAGCATGTTCCTGTTGTATCTTTATGTTTCAAGAAATAAAAATGGCGTGGAAATGTACGAGCTGCGCCAGTAGTAAGCAACAACAATTCTAGATTTGGCTCTAGTACTGGAAAAGAGGCTGGGATTGTGAGAAGGATAGAAAATATGAGTGAAGCTACAAGTAGCCATGGCAAAAGCACTATTTCATGTCTCTGAGTATGTAGAACAGTAGTATCCAATCTAGTTACATTGGTTTTAATTTTAAAAAAAAGATGATACGATTAGTGATAAAGAAAAAGAAAGTTGGCTGGGGCAATAGGGAACATGGACTAAAAGGATTCCCATAGATTCTTTTAAAATAAATGATTGGTCTCCTTATGTCCTATGTCAGGAAAACAAACAAATGAATAATGATTCAATATTCTGGTGAAAATTAAAAATGCATGAATTTTTTTATCTCAAAATGGAGGGGACAGAGGGAGTTTCATGAACATGGTAAATGGTGCCTCTCCTCTGGAATGGTATCCCCTAAAAGTTTGAATAGCCCTGACCCTGCTATCCTTTTAAACAGGCCTTGTAGACCCGGCTTTTTCCCCAAGTTCTAGGTGAGGGTGGGGTGTGCATCCATCTGAATGGGATCATGTTTGATATGTTTGTGGTGTGTCTGTTCTCCCTAGCTATAGCCATTTTTTTAAATTGATTTAACTCATTGGGTTTTGTTTTAATCTTTATACCATCCAGAATCACTGTGAGTTGGGCAGCCTTATAAATTTAAATTATAAATTATAAGGTATGTTGATACATCAGGACAAAATCTAATAAGTCTATTTTTGTGACCTTTTTCAAAAGGAGAAAATTACCAGGATGTCTCTTTTTAGCATTATCCAATATCCATAAACTGTATAATCTGCTTCTTAACTAGGAAGTTTAACAATTTGGGGTGTATTGTTAAGAAATCTCCACTGCAGTCCTGGAATGTAGCATAACAAGTATTGCCTAGAGCTATGAAGAATGAGGAGGCTGATAAAACAGTTTCTTGAATTTTGAATGTGGATGAACTTATTGCTCTGTTAAATCTCTGCAGTTAAGATGTGGAAAGTGTTAAGATTGCTCCTTGCTTTTCTTTATCTCTTCAGGAAATGGAGAACAAGGAAAACCATATCCTATGACTGATGCTGAGCAAGTCGACCAGGCATACAGGGAAAATGGTTTTAATATTTTTGTGAGTGATAAAATTTCTTTAAACCGTTCTCTACCAGATATACGACACCCAAAGTAAGTATAGAATTTTCTTATGGCTGAAAGAATTAGTCGTCTTATTTCTAGAATTGATATTCCTGCATTTTACCTTAAGTGCCATTCCAGCTAGCACTAACATTTTTTGTTGTCAGAGTGATTTCTATCTGATGCATTAAATATGATACCTAGTAGCATGGCAACTAGGGGTATACAAACATTTTTTTAATTTAAACAGTTTCATGTTTGAAACATACCTATTTGTGTTCGAAACAATCTATTTTAGGTGTGAAACAAACATGTTTTTAGTTGAAACACTCTTTCAAGCTCAAAACAGTCCCAGAATGTTCAAACCAGCCTGTTCCACATTTGAGATGGGGCAATTTGCACTCAGTATCAGTGTTTCAGATTTGAAAAGTTTTGCACATTGGTGCTGGCAAGTATGATTCAAAAACAGAACACAAGGTATAATGTACACCAATTCCCATAGTTATAAATTAAGTCTTTTTTTGTAAGATGAAGCGTGCTGTTTTCAAATAGTAGGGCAGTGCTTTCTAAAGTGCCGCCGTTGGTGACACACCAACGGTGGCAGCGGCGGTGCAGGGGCGGGGGCGTGCATGGCGGGGGCGTCAGCAGCGGCGGCCTCCGCTAAAACACGGAAGCGCTGATGGCGCGCTGCTTCCGACACCGCCGTGCACGCCCCCACTGCCACTTCCAGGTTGTGTGGCGACACACCAGACTGTGTGTTGCGACACACTAAAGTGTCACGACACACAGTTTGGAAAGCTGTGTAGTAGGGAAACGTGAGGATTGGGCTCTGAAGAAGAGTGTTATTGTATAAACTATTAAGAATAATTATGTTCTTTATGAATTGAAATAGTACATGTTGTTAGTTAACTGGAGGTTTAATATTTACATGCCAAGAGATAATAGGAATGATTTCCTTAGGTGCTGGCGCAGTGGTAATATTTTATATATACTGATCAAGATGGTAATTCTCTTCAACTTTCAGTTGCAATAGCAAGCTATATCTGGAACAACTCCCCAACACCAGTATAATAATCCCATTCCACAATGAAGGATGGTCCTCACTTCTCCGGACAGTGCACAGTGTTCTCAATCGTTCTCCTCCTGAACTGATAGCTGAGATTGTGCTGGTGGATGATTTCAGTGATAGAGGTACATCCCATGCATAATTTATTTGCTCAGACATTCATGACTAAGCCAAACAAATAGCATATATTGGATTATTTTGTACATATATAAATGTATTTTAATGTTGGGCTTTTAAGTACTTCCTCTGTTGTTTTTTTAACATTATTAATGAATCTTATGTGCTGTGTTTATTCATTTTTTTTTAATATTAAGGAAAACATTTCTTGTTTTTATTCTTGAGTTAATTTTTTTAAAAAAGGAGTTCCAGAATTAGGTAAGACAGGTGAACCATGCAGCATCAGAATTTCTGAATTAGATAATTATATGTGTATTTTAGAGAGCCAGTTTGGTGTAGTGGTTAAGGCACCAGGCTAGAAACCGGGAGACTGTTTCTAGTCCCGCCTTAGGTACGAAGCCAGCTGGGTGACCTGGGCCAGTCACTCTCTCTCAGCCCTAGGAAGAAGGCAATGGCAAACCACTTCTGAAAAGCCTTGCCAAGAAAACTGCAGGGACTTGTCCAGGGAGTATCAGAATCAGACACGATTGAACGGATTAAAAAAAAGGTGTATTTTAATGGGCAGGTGTGTATTATTGAATTATGTGTTGTAATTTAACATCATAGTAAATGGTTTATCTAATTTTGAATAATATCAAATAAGAATCTTGTTGGATCAGGGCAAGCACCCATCTATCCCATGTTCTATATCATGTGGCAGGCAGGAAGTTCACAAACATTGACAGAATTATACCCACTATTGCTCAGTAGCAGCTGATATTCAAGGCAGACCTTCATGAGCATAGAAGCAAGTAGCAAACAGCTTTTAAGACCAGTAGCTATTGATAGCCTAATCCTCTATGAATTTATCCAGTCCTCTTTTAAAATTATTTAAAATTAATAATTAATTTAAAATTATCTAATTTGGTAGCATCACTTTCCAAAGCTTTACTGTGTGTCATATAAAAAAGTACCTCCTTTTACTCTTCCTAAATTTCTCCCATTTAGTTTTAATAACCCCAAGTTCTAACTTTGTAAGAGAGGGAGAAAATCACTTATCCCAATTGTCCATACCATGCATGATTTAATATACATTTGTCTCCCCTTGCTGACCTTTGCTCTAAATTAAAAAGCCCTAATCACTGTCGTCTTTCCTTATAGAGTAGCTGCTGTAGTCCTCTAACCAATTTGGCTACACTCTCTATACCTTTCCCAGTACCACATTATTCTTTTTGAGGTATGGTGATCAGAACTGTACACAGTATTCCACATGCTGTGGAATATATAATTGATATAGGAGCAAAACTATATTGACTTTTTTATTTTCTGTTCCTTTCATAATGATTCCAAGCTTAGAATCTATATTTTTACAGCTACTGTACAGTGAAGTGACATTTTCATTGAGCATGAATATCCATTGTGATTCCAAAATCCCTTTCTTGCTCAATTGCTGACAGTTCAGATCCCATTAATATATGTGAAGTGTGTGGTTTCTGTGACACTTTGCATTTGCTTGCACTGAACTATACAGAGCTTACACCTAGGGTAGTTACACAACCACATGTAAGTTTTTAATGGCTATTTTTATGATAACCTCTAAGACTCCCAGAGCTGTTAAGGGAGTTTGGAGCATATACTTTTTATAAATAAATAATTAACTTTTGATGTCCTCATCCAGTTTGGAGAGACCCTTTTGGAGCTCTCTGAAATCTCTTTTTGGTTTTATTGTCCTAAACAGTCTGGCATCATCAGCTATTTCCCTCTTATCATTTATGAACAAATTAAAAAAGTTCTTGTCCCAACATAACCCTACTTTGAGAATATCCTCAATTTAAAGTTTGTGCCAACTCTTCCTCGTTCTATAGCCTATTTTCAGACCAGAGAATGCCTGCCCTCTTACTTCATTGCTGCTGAATTTGTTTGGGGGTGTTGGGTGGGAGACTTTGTCAAACAATTTTGGAAGTGCAAATATGCAGTATTATAAGATCACTTCTGCCCTTATGCTTCCTAATACCCTCAAAAATGACAACACGCCTAATGGCACAAGCCTTACCCTTAAGAAGCTTATTTGATTATTTTCTCAGCTTTATTTTGTTGTTGTTCGGCTTATAAAGATGAGGTAGAATCAGCTTTTTAAACTACTTAGTTTCATTTTTAATGCATTTTTTCTTTTATCTTCATTTTGTTCAATGCAGAGCACCTCAAAAAGCGCTTGGAGGATTATATGGCCCAGTTTCCAAAAGTTAGGATTCTCCGAACTAAGAAGAGAGAAGGACTAATAAGAACTCGAATGCTCGGGGCTTCTGCAGCAACAGGAGATGTTATTACCTTCTTAGATTCCCACTGTGAGGCAAATGTGAACTGGTTGCCACCCCTTCTAGGTAAGAAGACTATCTGAAATTTATTTCTGAATGATTGACTGCAGATGCAGATCCTTTCTGGACAACCAGAGTATGACATTATCCCAACCTTCCAGTGGCAGAGTAAGATATATTTGAATTAACATTAGTGGCTCAGCGGGTAAGACGCCAGGCTTGTTGATCGGAAGATTGCAAGTTCGGAGGTTCAAATCCCTAGTCCCGCATGACGGAGTGACCTCCCGCACTAGCCCCAGCTCTTGCCAACCTAGCAATTCGAAAGCATGCAAATGCAAGTAGATGAATAGGTACCACTTCCGTGGGAAGGTAACAGCATTCCGCGTGTGTCATGCCAGCCACATGACCGTGGAAGCGTCTTTGGACAAACGCTGGCTCTTCGGCTAAGAAACGGAGATGAGCACTGGCCCCTAGAGTCGGACACGACTGCACAAATGTGCGGGGGGAACCTTTTTTATCCACATATTTCTTATTATTCTGGCATTCATATTACTATGTTCTTCCCAATTCAGGGGATGGGGAATACCAGGATAATCAATTATTTCCTTTGCCCTCATCTGCAGGTTGCTCCTCAATTGCATCTGCTTTTCAGATTTATTTATTTATTTATTTATTTATTCAATTTTTATAGCCAAAATCAAAAAATAAAACAGCTAAACAAACAATACAAATGTTAAAACAATTAAACAATTAAAATCCATACAGTAAAATCATCAAGAGAGCACAGCTGTTCAAGAACAGTACAGTCATTTATGGGTTCCACACCGCTCACTGATCCCCAGGCCAGATGGCAAAGCCAGGTCTTCAGGCCATACCGGAAGGCCAGCCAGGTTGGGGCCAACCTGACCTCAGGGGGAATGATGTTCCATAGGGCAGGTGCAGCAGCAGAAAAGGTGCTCCTCCTGGGTCCTGCCAGATGACACTCTCTGGTAGATGGGTAACCCACAACAAGCCTCTTCTGCTAGACCTGATGGGATGGGTAGATGTTGCTGGGGAGAGGCGGTCCCTCAAATAACCTGGCCCCATGCCATGTAGGGTTTTATAGGTTATCACCAGTACCTTGAATTGGATCCAGAAGCAAATTGGTAACCAAAGCAGCTTGCGGAGCAGAGGTGTAATGTGCGCAGATCTATAACTGCCCATGCTACTGCATTTTGCACCAATTGAAGCTTCCAAATACTCTTCAAGGGCAGCCCTATGTATAGTGCATTATAGTAATCCATATAGGAGGTGACCAGGGTACAAGTGACTAAGCGTAGAGCCTCTTAATCCAAGAAGGGGCGCTACTGGCACACAACTTGAAGCTGTGCAAAGGCCCTCCTAGCCACAACTACCACGTGCTCTTCGAGCAGGCGTCATGAGTCCAGAAGAACCCCCAGATTGCGCACCAGGTCTATCTGGGGAAATGCAACCTCATCCAGAACCAAAGATGGTAAATTCCTAGATCCAGGTGGCCCCAAAACCCAAAGCCACTCAGTCTTGCCAGGGTTGAGCCGAAGCCTGTTGTTCCCCATCCAAACCCCTACAGCCTGCAGACACCAAGACACGACATTGGCAGCATCACTTATTTCACCAGGGGCGGAGATATAGCTGAGTATCATCAGCATACTACAGATGACCTCACCTAGCGGCTTCATGTAGATGTTAAATAGGAGCGGAGAGAGTACTGAACCCTGCAGCACCCCACAATTTGGGGGCCAAGGGCGGGACCTCTTGCCCCCAATCAACACTGACTGAAACCAAAATTGAAAGCAATGTGATTGCGCCAACAGCAGGAAAGGGTCAGGCAAAGTAGAATTGCCTACAGAAATCACTTACTTTCCCACCCCCACCCCACAGAGCAGAGAGACTGCAGGGAAGAGATTTCAAGAGAGTACAGTAAGCTGTTTGCGTAGCGTGCCCACAGCTCCCAGGCCCAGGCTGCTGACACAAAGGCATTCCTTTCAATGTATAGAAGAGCATACTGTCTTGCAATCCCTTCCTCTCCAATCTATCTGCTTTGCAGGGTGGTGGGGGAAGGAAAAAACTATAGGTCAAGCACAGGGTACTGACTGTAATGGTGATCACGTGACTGAAGGATGCTGTAAAGGTAAAAAATGGTCGTAAATTAGCCGTGCAGGTAGTCCTCAACTTACGAAGCAATTGGGACTGGAATTTCCATCGCTAAGCGCTGTCATAATGCGCGACCGCATCGCTTAGCAATGGCAATCCCTGCAGTCCCAGTTGCTGTAGTTAACTGCATCTCATGGTCATTAGGCGAGGCAGCTTCCTGCCAGCTTCCCACAACCAAAGTCAGTGAGGAAGCCGGCTGGAAGTTGCAAATCCCAGGCCAGCAGGCAGGGAAGTGGCTGCTGCTGGGTGGGGGATGGCACATGGGGGTGCTGGCAGGTGCAAGGGAGGGTCGGGGAGGTTGAACAAGGGTGCAAGAGGGTGCGTGAGAGGCACTGTGCAGGTCGGGGAGGGAGTATGTGGGGGTGCGCGAGAGGCGCGGCGAGGGTTAGGGAGGGTGCACAGTGGTGTGCAAGTGGCCAGCACAGCGTGAGCACAGAGGGGCTGGGGGAGGGTGCGTGGATCGGGGAGACTTACCCCAGCGACTTGCGACCTTCCCTGCTGGCTTCCCCATTGACTTTCTGGGGAAGCCGGCAGGGAAGGTTGCAAATGGTGATCACATGATCGCAGGGCACTCAGCAACTGGTTGTAAGTGTGAACGGGTTGCCAAGCATCCAGATCACAATCACGTGACCGTGGGGGTGTTGGGACAGCCAGAACTCCGAGGACCGGTCATAACCACCGTTCATTCAGCACTGCCATAACTTCAAATGGTTGCTGAATGAATGGTTGGTAAGCGAGGACTACCTACACCTGTTTTTAAGAGTTGGTAAGATTTCATTACAGGTAGTCCTCGCTTACCGACCATTCATTCAGAGACCATTCAAAGTTACGACAGCGCTGAGAAACGAGACTTATGACCAGTCTTTGAAGTTGTGGCCATTGCAGCACCCTGCAGTCATGTGATCACAATTCGGGTACTTGGCAACCAGTGTGCATTTACAACGGTCGCAGCGTCCTGGGGTCACGTGATTGCCATTTGCAGCCCTCATAGTTGGCTTCCAACAAGCAAAGTCAGTGGGAAGAGTGGCAGGAAGTCGTAGGACTACATGGTACAATTAGAGTAGTGACATGCCACTCTTTTAAAACTAGAACCATTTAGTGTGCTGATCTTTGACCAGGAGTTCCCAACTTTGCAGGGCTGGTGAGTGTATTTGGAATTCTTAGTGCATATTATGGATACTCTCGTAAAATGCCTGCTGTGGTGAGCACAGTTAATCACAGTTAATCACAAAACATTTGTTGATCAGAAGGTAAACTGATGAATTTGCTTCCTATTACCCTCTCTCATCTCCCAGGATATTCCCTACCACCTCAATGTACTTTTATCTTTTTTTTTTCTTTCTGAGTAGAGAGGCACATTTTCAAAGAGAACTCTCTGTTGCAGCTGCCTTCAGGGTATAGGGCCCCCCAGAATATTAGTGGAAATAAAAATTATGCTTGAGATTTGAAGCATGTTAGAAAGCCAGTTTGGTCTACTGGTTAAGGCATCAGTGGTTATGACTGTATTTATTATATGTTATTTTAATTGTTTGATTTTAATTGTTTGATTTTTGTAAACCGCCCAGAGTCCCCCTAGGGGGAGATGGAGCGGTGAATATAAATCGAATTATAAATAAATAAAATAAATAAATAAATCAGGCTAGAAACCAGGAGACCAGGAGTTCTAGTCCTGCCTTAGGCATAAAAGCCGGCTGGGTGACTTTGGGCAAGTCACTCTCTCTCTCAGTCCTGGGAAGGAGCCAGTGGCAAACCACTTCTGAAATCTTGCCAAGAAAACCGCAGGGACTTGTCCAGGCAGTCGCCGAGGATTCGACACGATTGAACGGCAAAAAAAAAAAAAGCTTTCCATGTGATTTTCATTTAATTAAAATAATCTTAAAAAATGAAATTGCAAAGGCATGAAGTCTGGCAGGCATCTAAGGAGGCATGTATGGGCATTTTGGGAAGCCTTTTGATTAATTAAAGAACACTTGTATACTCATGTTAAAGGCTGATTTTGCAAGCACAATAAACAGATGGTATTACACTTTCCCTCTACCACTGGTAATGATCAAACAGCTTTGGCTATAGTCATGTTATAGAGGTAGTCCTTGGTTAACAACCACTCTTTCAGAGACGGTTTGAAGTTACGGTGGCGCTGAACGAGTGATACGACCGTTGGAAGTCCCGGCCATCCCAGCACCCCTGCAGTCAAGTGATCACAATTTGGGCACTTGGCAACCGGCTTGCACTTACAACAGTTGCAGTGTCCCACGGTCATGTGATCGCCATTTGCAACATCCCCTGTTGGCTTCCCACAAGCAAAGTCAATGGGGAAGCCAGCAGGGAAGGTTGCAAGTCGCTCTGGTAAGTCTCTTGCACCCGGCAGCAGCCACCCCCACCCTGCTGCGCCGGCCCCTCACATGCCTTCCCCCACCCTGCAGCATCTACCTAACGCCCCCCCCCCCGCAGTCACGCTGCACCTGCCCCCTCGCACTCTCCCATATCCTGCAGCAGCCACCCCAACCCCTGCAGTGCTCACGCTATGCCACCCCTGCCCCTCACACACCCTCACGCCCTCCCACATCCTGCAGCAGCCAAGCCCTGCCATGCTCATGCCGCACCAACCCCCTACGCGCCTTGCAGCAGCCACCCCAAACCCTGCTGCACTCGTGCCACACTCGTCCCTCGTGCGCCCTCCCCCCCTGCAGCAGCCACCCCAAGCTCCGCCACACTCACACCAGCCACCCACACACCCCTGCACACCCTCCCCCACCTTGCAAGCCACCTGGGACACTGGAACCACTGACTGTGGTTGTTGGAAGCTGGCAGGAAGTTGCGAAGAGGTCCTCTATTGATGACTCACGAACCTCACTTAACAACAGCAACGAGGACTACCAGGATTGCCATAGCTAAGCGATGTGGTCACGTGACATCGTGTTTTATGTCTGCATCGCTTAGTGACAGAAATTCCGGTCCCAATTACCGTCGTTAACCAAAGGCTGCCTGTATTAGTTCTGAGATTCTTTTTTATGTTCTACTGTAGGTTTATTATTTTGTTATAAATGAAAGGAAGTATAAAGTACGATTTTTTTTCCGTTCCCCAGACCGCATTGCTCGAAATCGCAAAACTATTGTTTGTCCAATGATTGATGTCATCGATCATGACCATTTTGGCTATGAAACACAAGCTGGAGATGCAATGCGAGGAGCATTCGACTGGGAGATGTATTATAAGCGGATCCCAATTCCTCCTGAATTACAGAAACCTGATCCCAGTGACCCTTTTGAGTAAGTTCATGAAACAAAGTGAATAGTTGCTTAACAAGCTATGCGATTGGCAGGTTTTCAGACAGATATAATTGCTAGATATTCTTCCTCTCCCCCCAAAAAGAAAGAAAGGAAACTGACAAAGATAAAAATGAAGGCCAATTACAAATGGACAAACTAAATCATATAATTGTATCACAGATTACTGTTCCTTGAAATAACTTCCCCCTCCATCCATCAAAATCATCTGTTTTCAAATTGGTTTCTCTTTTGGGTTTCTGTACAGTTGGCACAGGCTTGTCTTGGAGTGACTTGTAGCATAGCCTTTTCTGTAGCTGCCTCAGATTTTTTGGATGCACTCTTTACTGAGTTGAGGAGATCGTTAGCTTTTTAAAGGCCTTAAAACATTGTTTTTTTTAAAATCAGCTTTTTACTGTTGAATTTAATGTATGCTATCTCCCTATAACTATATAGCTATAGAATAAAGCTGGGGCACCTTTTTTGGACTGAGCTCTGCACTTCTTCTTTTTGCCCTGCCTGGAAACCACAAGGGCCATGTATGGTGACATTAGGATGTTGGAAAGGGTGAGCCAAAAATGTGGGGCTTGGTCAGGTTTCAAGGGGCAGGTCAGTTTTTAAGAAGCAAAATGGTAGATAATGTTGCCCCTTAATATCCCCAAGCAACCATAAAAGAAAAAGGGCCTGAAAGGTTTGCCCTCACCCCTTCAAGGAGAGGTTGGGGATGCGTGTGCACTGGCTGCCAACCCTGTTATAAAGATGCCTTCACCTCATTTCCAAAATCGCCTTTCTCTGACCCCATGCTGTAGCTCCCTCTGTTCAAGATCTCTGGAAACTACCAGGGGAGGAGATAACAAAGGAATTATCTGTCATAAAATACCGCTGGCAAACGTTAAATACAGAGCATACTAATGAATTCTCAAGTTAATATTGTCTTTAAAAATTATTTTAAATTCACATGGTGGATATAAATGTTGATGTGTAGCTGGCAAAATTCATTTTAAGAAAACAATAAAAATCTAAAGCTTGCAAGGCAAATATTATTGAATCATTGTGTTCACATACACATGCCCTCACATCTGAAATAGCTTTTTTTTAAAGTTATATAGAGACCTTAAACTGATCATCAGTCTTCCAAGACTGACAGCACCCACCACTCTAAGGAATCTGAGATGAGGAAACAAAACATAACCATTCTTCTTCGAATTTGATCACTGCTGTTGCTTCAGAAATGTGTATCATCAGTTTTAGAAGAGAAAATCAGTTTGTCATCCTCAGTACTTAAGCCTCTTTGGCTGCAATAGGTTGCCATGAACTCATTTTTCACTATTCAGGACTCTTAGAAATTTCCAGAACTTCCAGCTGACAATCACTGTGATTAGTATCAGGAGTGGTCTCTGTCTTTCACAACATTACTTTATTTATTTTATTTTATTTTATTTATTTTATTTATTATTTTATTTTATTTATTATTTTTTATTTTATTATTTTATTTTATTTTATTATTTATTTTCTATCCCGCCTTTATTATTTTTATAAATAACTCAAGGTGGCGAACATACCAAATACTCCTTCCTCCTATTTCCCCCACAACAACAACCCTGTGAGGTGAGTTGGGCTGAGAGAGAGTGACTGGCCCAAGGTCACCCAGCCGGCTTTCATGCCTAAGGAAGGACTAGAACTCTCAGTCTCCTGGTTTCCACTGTCTGTTGTAATTCCCTCAATTACTGGGGTGAAGATTACAGTCTGTACTAAGCATGATGACAGATGGGAACTTTAAAGTCTAAATCAAAAAGACTGTCACTGTCATTGCTCCTTCTTGTACTACAGTCAAGAATGTACCCCAGTCAAGAATGTACATTTGTGATAGGTGCTGTTGGCTTGTGTTACATGCTACCTGGTCTTCAGGCACAGATTCTTATAACAACAATTCTTCTATTTCCCTTGATCTGAGTTTTATCTTTACACCTACAGTCTGTGTCCTTGTAAGAGGGAAATTTTGAAAAACAACTGTTTAATATTGCTTGCTGAGGACAGAGTTACACAACTACTATCCAAAATATTAAAATACAGTGATCTCAGGTCCTCTATATATACAATGTTAGAGCTACAATTTAGGGTTTGTTTTATTAAATAAAATAGAGCTAAACTTAAAATATATTAATGCCTACAGGTTTACCTCTACAATTGTTTAATTGCCAGTTATGTTGTCATCTACTTCATTTTCCAATATTTATGTTGAAAATTGCATTCCTTGTTGCAGTTCCAACTATTGTGTCAGCAAATTCTGTGTGCTAAGAGGTGAACAACAGGTCACGCACATTATAATGTGTGTTTATACACTTTATATATTATATGTATATATAATTACTGTATAATGAATTTGAACTGCATCTATCTGTTAGATTCCTAAAGGGATTTTTGTTTTCTTTGTGAAACTATTGTTCTTCCAGTAATTTTTCTTCTCCATTTATTGTGTCCCTTCATTCTCTGGAAGTTCAGGGGGCCCTAATTTTCTATATTCAGAGGAGAGCAGCCCTTCAGCAGACTCAGTGCCTGTTTGTCCGCTTTAAGAGTCCATGGCCTTGCCATTCCATTTTCTGCTTTATGTCTGCTACGCTGCGTACTTGGCTTATCAGCCAGCATAATTGCCTTCTCTTCCATCAGTGAATAGCTACTCGGTTATACCAGTTTTCTGAGGGATCTCTCAAAGCTATGTGAGCTGCTCTCTAGATCAGCAGCCCTTGGCCTGGTTTGAATTAACTCTGGAGGAGATCACTTCGGGCTTCTGGTAACATTATCCTTTGCCTGCATAAAACTGTTAAGGAGAAAAAGCAAAAAGAGTGGTGACAAAAAAAGAACAATATAGATTAACCCAGAGGGATCTTTTTCTCTATAGGAAGTTTCTGAACTCTAGTTTCTCTAGGTGTGCACCTGCACAGAGCTTGTTCAACAACTTCTAGAACTTAAAGAATTCTTGATTAAAGTCCCCCTCTCCTTGCATATTTGATGCGACTGGTCCTTCAAAGTTTGTTTTCAACTGTCATACAATAACCTGTTCATTCTCTGAGGTTGTCCTACATTTTTTTCTTTCCTTCATTTTATGTATTTTAATTTGTTTGTTTTTTACATGAGTTTTTCCCCACCTTGAGAGTTTCAGATGAGCTGTCACTCTCCCTTTTCTTCTGGCCTCAGCTCTATAGTCTTAAAGGCCCCGTTCCACAAATACCAAGTTTGCGGAAACAAACTTCCTTCCTCAGATGGGCACAGTCTTTATTTATTCTGCCTTGGGAGGAAAATGATGCAATAGACTCTTGTAGGTGCTGTCAAACATTTACTGAACAGGCTTGCAAGAATCATTCATCCTATCTGTTAACACCTTGATGCCAAAGAGGGGCTAACAGTAGCAGACTCCAATAGTTCCTTTGACTTCTTCCAAAGTTCTCTCATATCCCAGAAGTTGCTGTGGATTCTCTTGCTTCTTTATGAGTCATTTCAGCAATTCATCTCCAGCAGGAAATCCCCAGGCCTCTGCCAGGATGATATCTGCTCTGATAATGGTTCAATAAATGGCCTAGGTCTTCTTAAAGGCCTGTCACATTGGATCCCAATTAGGCAAAAAGAAGAAAATGGATAATGATCCTTTGGTCTCCCTGGCAACTATGGGTTCTTCTCCATGCCAGTTTTCATCATCTTCAGCATTGCCAGTACCACATGTGCTGGCCTCACCACTGCAGACCACTCAATCTTCCTCAGATTGCCCTTATACCTGAGTCTTATTTTGGAGAGAGAGGATCATGAAAGATCTCCTCAAGACTTCTTCAAGCCACTTTTCTGCCAATTTCCATCCATTATGCTTTTTTCCACTAGCCTTCACTCTCTTCGAGAACTGATCATTGTGGTTTGCAGCATCAGCTTTCTCATCATCTTAATCAGTTGGTAAGTAGTTCTTGTGGTATCCTACCCTAATATTTAGTGATCTTACATATTCTTATTATCTTCCTCTTCCTTAATACCAGAGCTTTCTGCCTAACTATGAGCATGGTTTTTGGAACATTCCCATGGCCAGCAACTTCTTACAGTATTACTTTTGAATCCCCAGATGTTTTTGCTCTTCAGGCAGAAGCAGCAGAGTTTGTGAAATGAGAGTTTAATATGGCTCACCATGGAGATTATTTGGCATCCAAGGTTATGGCATCTTCTACTGTCATTCATTCCCCTCTGTGGTTCTGTTTCATTGGATAGAGGCCAAGACTAGGATAAAAAAACTCCCTTTAAAAGAAAATACTCATTCAGTACTAAGACTTAATAGATCCTAGACACAATCCAGAAGCTGGTATGCAAATGGGGCCTGCATCAACCTTACTTTAAACCTTTCTCACTTGTCCATGTTTATGCTTCTCCCTTCACCAGAGGTTTTAACTTTTGTTGGTGGAGCTGATTCCATAGGGTCAGGCAGCAATGGAGAAGCACTGCTTTCAGATCATCACCCTCCTCAGTTCCCAAGCTGAAAGTACCCAAAGCATTCCCTCATGAGTAGAGAAAACAGGCCAGCCAGAGACAACATGGAAGACATTGTCCCATAGATATTCTGGCCCTATTCCCTGTAGGATTTTATAAGTTAAAAGCAGCACCTTGAATCATACTCAGAAACCTACAGAAAGCAAATGTAGTGCCAGCAATGTTAGTGTTATGCTGCTGAATTAGCTCTCACCAGTCAGTGTGCAGGCAGCTGAATTTTGCACAATTGGACTTTCCTGGGAGACTTCAAGGACAGGCCCAGAGTGTCTTATGAAGGCATGAATAACTGCTGCCAGAGTTGCCTCTTCCCAAAATGGCTGCAAACAAGTGCACCAGACACAGCTGGACAAAGCTGGTCATTGCTTCCAAGTTGAGCTGTGAATCCAGAAGCTCCCCAATTGGTAGATCTGCTTCTTCAGGGAGAGTGCAGCCCCCTTCAAAGCCAGCAGAAAGGTACCCAATCAACACACAGTTGTTGGACAAACATGCACTCCATCTTGCCAAGATTCAGCCCCTTACAACCTCTAGGCCAGCCTTTCTTAACTGGAGTTCTGTGGAATCCTACGGTTCCATGAGAGGTTGCTAGGGGTCTGCGAGAGATCATGATTAAAAAAAACCTATTTTTTTAACCTCCCACATAGCACAATGCTAGCGCTTGCAGTAGTGGGAATTCATATGTGCTGCAACTCAGCTGCCAGCTTTGCTGTTGTAAACATTGTAAAATGTGGATTCTGTAAAGGCAGGCTTAGCCACTCATCCCTCACCATATAGTCTGGTACTTTTTACTCAGAAAGGAATGGAAGCATTGCAGTGCAATACCACTTATTTCTAACCCTCTGAGGCATTCCAGGAGGAGACCACGGTTGACAATATCAAAGGAGGCAGAGAGATGTAGTAAGACACAGAGAGCTGCACTTCTGCCATCCAACTCCCAGCAGAAGTCATCCACAAGAGTGACCAATGCTATTTCCATCCAGTAGCCAGATCTGAATCCAGACAGGAAGGAATCTAGATAGGCTAGATCAGTGCTTTCCAAACTGCCGCTGTTAGCGACACACCAACGGCGGCGGGGGCGTGCACAGTGGCGGCGCAGGGGGGACACGGGCGGGGGTGTGTGTGGCGGCAGCGGTGGCAGCCTCCACTAAAACGCGGAAGTGCTGATGGCGCACCGCTGCCGTTGCCACCGCCGTGCACATCCCCGCCGCCGCTTCCGGGTTGTGTTGCGACACACCAAACTGTGTGTCACAACACATTAGTGTGTCGTGACAAAACCCGGAAGTGCTGATGGTGCGTCGCCGCTGCCCCGTGGCGACAGCGGTGGCACGCATGGTGGCGACGGCAGCGGCGCGCCATCAGCGCTTCCAGGTTTTAGCACGAAACACAAGGCTGCTGCTGCCGCCACCGCCATTGGTATATTACCAACGGTGGGGCTTTGGAAAGCACTGGCCTAGATTGTTCTTCAGTACTCATGTATACATTCACAACATTCTCTCCTCCACATCCATCCCTGCTTAGGTCCATGTGCATTCTTGTGTGTGCCCTGGCTGTCACTGTACTGTGGAAGAGAGAAGCTCCGATTAGTACTTGCACAATAAAGAGGAGGAATTGTTCCCACTTAAATATCTGAGCTCTAGAACCTTCCAAGGGATTCTGTGAATGTAAATGCTCAGATGACTATGCAAAGAATAAAAGTTACAGATAAGCAACTTGAGGTTCTACTGGTTTCCATAGTATAAATCAGGGCTTTCCAAAGTTTTCCCGCGGCGACACACCAACCGCCATTGGTGTGTCGCCGCGGGAAAACCCAGAAGTGCCGCCATTGCGGCAGCGCGCAAAAACCCGGAAGCGCTGCTGCCGCTTTCAGGTTTTGCGCACCGCCGTTGGTGTGTCGCTGCGGGAAAACCCAGAAGCGCTGATGATGATCAGCGCTTCCGGGTTGTGTGGCGACACACCAGACTGTGTGTGGCGACACACTTTTGTGTCGCGACACACAGTTTGGAAAGCTCTGGTTGTACAATGTACAATGATATTGTAAATCAAAGTGCAAAATGGTCAAAGTGGGTAGAAAAAAAATAAAATAGAAGTAAAATGTGATGTTAGAGCTGTACATGTAATTTTGGGGAGAATATACTTAAATGTAATTTGGAGTCTAATTTTTCTCTTAAGGTCTCCAGTTATGGCTGGAGGACTGTTTGCAGTTGATAGGAAATGGTTCTGGGAACTTGGAGGATATGATGCAGGACTGGAAATATGGGGAGGAGAACAGTATGAAATATCATTTAAGGTGAGTTATTGATAAGATAATATTTTATAATGCAGTATGACTTTGTATACTTTTAAAAAAAATCTGGTGTTTGTATTTATAAAATTATTGAAAACAAGAAGAATTTAAGCAACATTTCTTAAAAATACTTATTAAAATAATTAAAAATCTTACTAAGAATCTAATGCTTCTGTTGAGTTGCATAATGACCCCTAATTTATGGTATCTGATTACTAGTAATATGAGAGAGAGATTTTTCTGAGACTGTTTAACATAAACATCAGGCTAAATTAGTTAAGTGAACTGGGATTGTCGTAGTTTTAAATACCAACTGAGCTCTGGTTTGATCTAATATATGTAAGAATAGAATTGAGAGTACTCAATCCCTACTGAAAAAAATATCAAGCTGCTGAATTTTTTCCTTGTTTCTCAAGCCAAAGTATTAATTATGTCTTAAAGCAGGGGTCCCCAACCTTTTTGGCACCAGGGACCGGTTCTGTGGAAGACAGTTTTTCCACGGACTGGGGGGTGGGTTTTGCAGGCGGGAGCCAATCTCGCGGACAGGGGGCGGGGTTTGCGAGCAGGGGCCAATCGGGCCTCGCACTCCTCGGCCCGCCTTTCTGCCCTTCTTTGCCGCACGCTGATAGGTGGAGGTGTTTCCCCTTCAGGGTCCCCACCAATCAGCTGCTCCGGCTCAGGCTCTGTCATTGCACCTTCCCAGCTTCTTCCTGCTACCGACTGCTATTCCTCCGACTCATGGCGGCAGGGACAGGCTCGTTCCTGACACCACTGCTCACCTCCTGCTGTGTGGCCCACTTCCTAACAGGCCGTGGCCCACAGGTTGGGGACCCCTGTCTTAAAGAACTCGGTGAACGAGGGGTATATTATTTGGGTAATATATTTAACAAAATATGGATAAGTGGTAAACATCTTAAATGCCTCCCATATGCTCCCTTGGATCTTCTCACAGAAAAGTAAACTATTCATCTGAGATTGGTTTATGGTCAACTGTGTCATCTCAGTTTGGGGCAATGCTATTCTTACACATTATCTAACCATAAACTAATCTATTAAAACCCTCCAAATACTCTGGATATTTTATGGCAGTTGAAAATAGTGTGACTTATAGCCAGGTGGCATAAAATACACTATTTTGTCCACACATGGAGAAGCCAGTGGACATATACAGGAATTAGATGTGGCACATTTGCTATTTAACCTTTTTATGACTGAGCATGTTGTGTAAATATACTGAGTCTGAAAGAGATCATACTGATGTACTTTTACTATTAATTCAATGGTTTTAAAGCAGTGTTTGAGTCATCATGGAAATGAAATAATATTCATACTATTACTTTAGTTTAGAGAGCTTTTTCATGTATCACTGATCATGATAGAAGCAAATGGTTAAAATCCTATGACCATTTTAAATTAAAGATAAGAAGCTTTGGAAAATAACCAATTAAATACTGGATAAATATTTCACTAATGTCACTAAGATGGATTGGTTTGTATGATCTGTAAATTTACTTGTTTTAATAAATAAAATTACTATTATCCTACTTAAAATACATTAGGTATTAAAAAGCAACTGTTGCCTTGATGAACAACATTACTACCTTAATTAAGAATATAAATATTTCACAAATAACACTTTATTTATCTCTATGTTTGTTTTAAATTGTTTTAAACTTTCAGTTTGAGGTCATCTCAGAAAATTATTAGTATGTCTACTTTAATAACTCCTTTATCCATTTGAATGAGACAGTTTCAGTATGAATCCAATGGGAGACTAGCAAGAACATTGTACTGTAGATAATTCAGTCTTGCTAACAGCAAGATATACCTCCCTTGATAATTACAATTTCTTGTCTTCTGTTTTGTCTGAATAGTTTTTTCTGAATATAAACTACTTAAAGTTGTTAGGATTCTATCAAACTACATTCATTTGGCAATTAATATGTAATAAATGAAATGTTCTTCCCATTGTTTATCTTCAAAAAACTGAGTAATAAAGACATATTGGAGGTTTCTTGTTTCCTCTTTGGTTCCATTTATCCTTTTTACTATTGTGTATAAAGAAATGGTATAATAGTGTAATTCTCTGTGGGAGAGGGTACAAACAGCATTCATAGTTTCTAGTTGGACCTTTTCTGAAACAGTAGTTTCCAAGAGTGATGACAGTGACTAGGAAAGTTCTTTGTTTCTGAAATGCTGGAGCAGGTATTCATTGCTTGATCTCCAGGAAATAAAGCTACTTCATTCATTTGGCTACTTACACACTATATTTCAGAGAGTTTTATTTCATGCCAGAAACGATAATTTATGGTGGGTTAATTTCACTCTAATTAATCCCAGCTAAGGTCCTTTCTATTTCTCTTGCTTTGTGCAACAGAAAATGATATTTTACTGAAAGGGTATACTTTCAGAAATTAAGATAAATTGATGCATTCAACTGCGGCTGATAGAAGTCACTATTTTGATGAAATTATAAGAATAACGATTTGTTCATAACAATATCCCTAAAGACCCCTATTTTTTAAACTTTGAAACTCCATCATCTTTTTTTAAGGATTCATTGACATATAAAATGACACAAAGAATTCTGTCTCTGAAGGAGTGGAATAAATTGAGCTCAGACATCTTCCAAAAAATGTTTTCTGTACTGTAAAGACCAAATTTGCAATGCATGTTTAGCCAAATTCTTCAGTTACTTCTTCTAGTTAACATTCTTCTTAGGGCATTGGTTGGGATGGAGTAAGTTTATGTTCATTGTCTTCTTTGGTCTTAATTTACAGTCAGAGACCAAGAATAATTATTGATTGATTGATTGAATCAACAATTTGATTTAGGTGCAAAGTGATAATATCTGAATAAGACACCAACAAAATAGCTACAATATTGAACAATAATAGTAATGGTATTTATTTATTTATTATTTAAATTTATATGACCGCCCATCTCCCCCAATCGTATTCTGAGCCCTTCACTTTACTGAGAGATGAAAGGCTGATCATCAACTACAATAAAATAAAAGTAACTTTACATTTACAGTATAGTTTTTAAGGGGGTCTTAATGTTTATAAACTCTGTAAATCAGTCAGAGTATAAAGAAGGGGGAAGTGTGGTGGATTTAGGCAGTGCCACTGGTTCTCAGGAAGGAGGGAGCACATTCCAAGAAGGGAGAAAAGATAAGAGGAAACATAGTCCGGGGGCAATTGTGGGAAAACCAAGAGGTTCAGAATAGCCCCGCCCTAGAGCTTTCCCAGGTTATTTCCCCTGAGGTTAGGTAGAGTTGTTTTAGTCTGGCAAGATTCTGTCTGTATGGCATTAGCAAATAAATAACTGAAGTTTGGCTGGATTGATTCTTTTTCATTCTTGGGCTGGCCTGACAGGAAGTTAGAAATTAAATCCTTATCTATTTTTTCCAAGTAGCTTCTCTTTTTTTCCTTTCTTTTTTCTCTTTTTTCTTTTAACATTTATAAATAACAATAAATAACAATACAGAGGAGACTTTAGGATAAAGTATTAAGCTGAAAGATTGAAACCTTTTTCATATTGTATTTTATATTTATTGTCCGTTTATATTGTATTTTAATAATGTTTTATTGTAAACCGCCCAGAGTCCCTCCTTGGAGGGCGATGGGCGGTGATAAAAATTTAATAAATAAAATAAATAAATATTATAAAATAATCCAATGTAATTTGCAATTGTTTATCAATATCATACTTAGCATTAATTGTACAATTCAAGCAACCTTATGTTCATTATTAGAAATCATATTTAACATTAATATATACTTTTTTCCTCATCTGTAAAGATTTAATTTATCTAAATAATTACATTGTTAACATTTTCTAGTTTCTATTGTATAAACACCACTGTACTGTTATTATCTGATTTCCATAATCTATTATTCACATTTTTTAATGCAATAAAACAGTTAACTTGGGGAAAAACAAAAACAAAAATAGCTCTTTTATCAAAACTATCTGTCATCTGCCATCACTCTTGGAAAATTAATGGGTTCTTCTACGCATTTCCTTTCAGTCCTCAGCAATCTGTAAAGGACAACTAAAGACCACTTCTGTCTGAGCCCACAGATTTCCAAATGGCATTTTGAGTTATGCCAACTGTAATGGCAGCCAATTACGCACCCGCCACATTAAATATCTTTATTTAATTATTGGCCCTTTTAATATGGCACAAAGATTTGTAATAACCATAATTCAAGTCTTCTAGAAGTAAAGGTAAATGTTCCCCCCGCACATTTGTGCAGTTGTGTCAGACTCTAGGGGCCGGTGCTTATCTCTGTTAGCCGAAGAGCCAGCGCTGTCCGAAGATGCTTCCGCGGTTATGTGGCTGGCATGACACGTAATTCTAGAATTACTTCTAGAAGTAGTCCTGTATAAATCTTTAAAAGCTTTCTTTTGAGTCCCCAGGTGTATTTCAGAAGACTGGGCTAATCTCTATACAGACTTGTATGTGTCTCTGCCACCTCAAAATCAGGCCTAAATTAGTCTTTACTGATAGCTCCTTAGTTCCCTAATCTTACAGCAGCCTTTCTCAACCTTTTGACCCTGGAGGAACCCTTGAAATATTTTTCAGGCCTCAGGGAACCCCTGCAGATTCAGGCTCAAATATAGGCCAGAAGTTACAAAATTATTATGTTCGTTTCATGTGTAGGCCGATATATATGCATTAACAGTGTTCTTAAACTAAAAATAAAGAATGAAACTTACCTCTTTAATGTGAAGTTGCCCGAATTTGAAATATTTTTTTAAATAAATGGTGATCTCCCAGGGAACCCCTAGTGACCTCTCACGGAACCCTAGGGTTCTGTGGAACCCTGGTTGAGAAACCCTGGCTTACAGGATAATTATATACTAGTTTGGAAGACAGCCACAGATTCAGACCTAACATTTTGTGGCCTGTCTGCTTAATATTGCTCGGTCTTGAGAGGATTTGGGTGGAGCTGAACCAAGGGGTCCTCAGTAACAATCTCTAGAGAAGCCCAAGTGCAGGCCTTCCTACATGAGATGGGCTTGACTGAAAGACCATTCTACTATGCTAATTACAGTATTTAGCCAACCGTTTAGCAATTCCATGCTCTGCCCTCCATGTAACACTCCTGTGCAAGAGCATCTATATTCTTGCCTGGTGGGGAAAATACGGACCATTTGATGCATGCTTATATGCTGGCCTTTTCATCTGGCCCAGTAGGCAGATTTAATAACTACCTACTCAATTAATAGCCATGATAATTGGGAAGAGGAGAATATTCTCCACCCTTTAGCTGACAGATCTTGTTTAATCTCTAGAAGAGCAGCTAAATTTTGTTCCATCATCTATCCCATTTATTGCTTAATATTGCATTTGTTGCTGTCTTACTCAGATATGTATCTGGGGGTCCTCCTAGACTCATGACTCCTGCTCGAAGAGCACGTGGCAGTCGTGGCTAGGAGGGCCTTTGCACAGGTCTGTGTTTTGCACCAGTTGTGCCCTTTCCTGGATCGGGAGGCTCTACTCACAGTCACCCATGCCCTATTCACCACCAGATTGGACTACTGTAATGCGCTCTACATGGGGCTACCCTTGAAGAGTACCCGGAAGCTTCAACTGGTGCAGAATGCAGTGGGGGGAACTTATGTGTGCTCTCAGAAGAGCACATATTACACCTATGCTCCACGAGCTGCAATGGCTGCCAGTCTGTTTCCGGGTCCAATTCAAGGTGCTGGTTTTAACCTTTAAAGCCCTGCATGACATGGGACCAGGTTATGTGAGCCACTCCCCGATTACATCAGCCAATCCCATTAGATCTGGCAGAGAAGGCTTGTTGCAGGTACCATCTGCCAGGGACCTACATTTGGTGGGTCCCAGGAAGTGGGCCTTCTCTGCTGTGAAGAACATTCCCCTAGACACCAGACTAGACCCAACTCTTCTGGCTTTCTGTAGGCAAATAAAACCTGGCTGTTTCAATGTGCTTTTGGTGTCTGAGGGGCTGTATTTGGTCCCTTCCAGAGGATGAATGCTTATATATTGTAATGGTATGTGGGCATGACCTTGGGAGACCAGGCGAAGAGAACTACCTAGGGAATGGGCAGATAAGAGGGAGAACAGCCCACAGCTGCATAGTGGGTGGAGCAAGAGGCTCAGGAGGGACCCTCCCTAAGTTCTCAGGCTGTAAAGGTGATGGGAGAATTGTACTTTCAGACTTGCAAGATTCTGTTAATGTAGCTTTACAATAAAGTAGAATTAGCTTATCTGGCCGTGTTTCCTGTCTTGTCTACCTGGTAAGGCTGACATATATGTTGGAGCTGTTCCTCACTGTGTGGGTGTTATTATTGGTGTTGTTCTATATTGCTTTGATCCTATTACTATTTTTAGGTCTATAAGCTGCTCAGAGTTAAGATTGGAGTGGCATATAAGCCAAGTAAATAAGATATAAAACCCAAGATTCAATTTACTACCCTGGCTTTTATGGTGGGGGTTATCAGTTAAAACTCTTGGCCATAGCTACAGGTCATTTTTATTTTTCAAGAATGGACATAAGTCTATGGACGTAAGTTATATTTTTAGAAACCAGATTCCCTAACCAGGCGATATCTTCTTGCTCTGACACTAATTTCCACAACTGAATTATGGATCTATATAGGATTTATTTCTGAAATTTCTGTTCCCAAGTCTTAGGGTGTTCCTGTTGTGGTAGTTCCTTTGTTGAAACTATATGCTTTGAATATGAATTTGGAATATCAAGTGGGCCATTAATTAAAGTTGTTGACCTAGAAATGAAATAATGAAAATCATTGAATTATTGAAATTATCATTCCAATCTGATCCTATAAAATAATCTTAAGCATTTTTCTTTCTATCTACTTCGGATTCTCAAACTGAAAAATGCAAAAAGTAGATTTAAGATAGACACAACATAAGGAGAAAATCAACTCAACCAGGTCATTTTAATCAATCATTTCTTTTCTACCATTCTTTCAGGCTTTAAAATGATCAAAGAACACGTTTCTGAGTTCACAGTGGTCCACATTTCCTAGATCCTATTAAATATTAGATAAAATATTATAAAACTGTCAGATTTTCAAAAAGAAAAGTTCACCTTAATATAAGATAAAATGAACATATATAAGACTGTGTAAGATAAGATAAGGTTTTCCGTGGAAAACAACTTAACTGGTGGTAACAGAACTAGGGAAGCATGCAGTCAAGCAGCATTTTGCAAGCTTGTTTAAAAATTCTTGTACTAGTTTATCTATTCATGAAAATGTTTTTCTGTCTTAAAAGCTACACCGTTTGCATTCAATAATTGCCTAAAACATGAAATAAGAGTGTTATCACCTCTCAAAACCAGCATTACATCTTTATTGCTATTAATGTTAGAAATAATTTTAATTCATATTAGAATGGATTCAGCTGGAGACAGCTCACTACTGTTTTTTTTTACAAAATGAAAGCTCGCAAAATGAAGTTTTCAGCATTTGGTGTCAGCCATCCAACAAAACTTTCATTGGTTAATTAGAATGTTTGACATACTCATAAGCAGACAACCTTTTAAAATCATTTTGTGGCTCATTTGTTTATAAATGAATGTGTATTTAAATTCTATATTAATAATAACACACTTAAACTGTTTTAAAGTGTGTTATTAGTCAAAGCATTTAAATATAATTTAAGCCTACTGGAAGGTATATACTAAACAAAAGCTCTACTTCATTTACTTAGACTGACAGAAGTTATATCCATACAAGTATGAAAGAATGTTCTTATAGAGAGTTGACAAAGATTCAGGGTCTTTTTCAGGAATAATAAATGTCTTGACTAAATGTGGACATTAATGGAGAGATAACTGCAAGTACCAGTCAAGTTAATTGAGGCTCAGTTTTTAAATCAGAATTAAATCTGTTAGTACCCTATTTCTCTATTTATTTTATAGGTCACCCAATTCCCAACGACTCTGGGTGGCTTATAATTAAATGTTTTTTTAAAAAAGTACAAAACACAAAAAAGAATTGTCAACAGCCCTAGGAACAACATAAAACCAAAGAAGGTCCATCCAACCTTTGCTCTGCCCCAGAGACTGAGAGAATAACCAGGTCTTGAATAGCTTTCTAGCAGGGATTGGGCCCCTAGTAAAGGCAAAAGTGGGAAATTATCTAATTGGGGTCAGAGCAGGAAACTCCTTATCACTAAGCTCACACAGAGCAATGAAAGTACCTGTTGCTTTGTGGAGAAAACTAGGAAGAGACTACCTTGACCAAGCAACTCTTAGTATGCTAATTAAAGGTACAGGTAGTCCTCACTTAATGACCCTAATTGGGACCAGCAACTCCATCACTAAGCGATGCAGTCATTAAGCAAAATGTCAGGTGACCATTCCGCTTAGCGATGACAGTTCCGGCAATCCCAGTTGCTGTCATTGAGTGAATCCCACATGGTCGTTAGATGAGGACCCACCTGGATCCAAGCCATTCTTGGAAGAAGGTAAGGGACTGCCTCCACTTCAACTCCCCTCATCCACCTACCTCCCCCCATCTCTGTCCTTTTGGCTGCTCGCCTACCCACTGCCCCTGCTGCCCAGCCCTGCCCCCACAGCTGTGCCTGCCACACCATGCACCACTACCGGCTGAGGCCTTCTTTCACGCCAGCGAGGGCCTGCTTTTGTGTGCCAGCTGCATCCTCCTTTTGCACCAGCACAGCCAGGGCTTTCTTTTGCACACTGGCCAAGTCCTTCTTTCGCAAAAGGAGGCCCTGGCTGGCATGCGAAAGGAGGACTTGGTTGGTAGTGGCGTGCAGCACAGCACACACACACACCCATAGCTCTCACCCAGCAGCCTGTGGGATGTTTCCATGGCGCCTTTCCCATGCGTGGCCAGGATGGTGAGCCCAGTGGAGGGGAGGCAGGCAAAGATGACAAAAGTCAGCTGGAGGTGGGGGCGCAGTCATAAATGCAGACAGGACTGAATTCTGTTAACATGACTGCGGGAGCACTGCAACGGCAGGAACTTCGAGGACCGGTCGTAAGTCCCTTCGTTCAGCACCGTTGTAGCTTTGAACTGTCACTGAATGAATGGTCATTAAGTACAGCTCATTCACAATATAACAAGATATCACAATTACCCTCGCTAATTGTAGATCTGCAGCAGCATAATATATACCTGTGTGCTCTCATCAGGTTTGAAAATGTCTGAGTGTCAGTAGGAGACTGAAAATCTCTGTTGTCCTTATAACAATTAGACATTATTTCATGAATACTCTGGGAATTACAAAACAGTCATGTATTAGTAGATTGAATTTAAGGTAAAGGTTTTCCCCTGTACAGTCGTGTCCGACTCTAGGGGCCGGTGCTCATCTACGTTTCTTAGCCGAAGAGCCAGCGCTGTCCGAAGACGCTTCCGCAGTCATGTGGCTGGCATGACGCGCGCAGAACGCTGTTACCATCCCACAGAAGTGGTACCTATTAATCTACTTGCATTTGCATGCTTTCGAATTGCTAGGTTGGCAAGAGCTGGGGCGAGTGCAGGAGCTCACTCCGTCACGCGGCGCTCGGGTCTTGAACCACCGACCTTCCGATCGACAAGCCTGGCATCTTAACCACTGAGCCATCGCGCCCCCTATTTTTATTTTTTATTTTATTTTTATTTTAGATTGAATTTACCTGTATATAAAAGGTCAGTATTCATTGAGACACGTAAGGCAAACTGTGCATTGTCTTAGAAACCTCATGTTCCAAATTAGTTTAGGGGTGTGGGTTATTGCCTGATATCTTTATAATACACTACTGTCTTATATAATTTTAGATACAGTACATACAACTCTGAAAGCAGAGTATAGAAGAACAGATAGGGTCTAAGTACATTTTGCTGAAATAATATTATCTCTGGCTGTTGTGGGTCTTCCGGGCTGTGTGGCCGTGTTCTGGAAGTTGTGGTTCCTAACGTTTCGCCAGCATCTGTGGCCAGCATCTTCAGAGGGCAGGAGCACAGATAGAAGCAAAATCTCAGAGATTTTGCTTCTATCTGTGCTCCTGCCCTCTGAAGATGCTGGCCACAGATGCTGGCGAAACGTTAGGAACCACAACTTCCAGAACACGGCCACACAGCCCGGAAGACCCACAACAGCCATTGAACTCCGGCCGTGAAAGCCTTCGACAATACAATATTATCTCTGCTTTCAAAAGCTTTGATTCCCATCATGGTCAAAAAAATGAACTGTACATATTCTTTCTCCTATTTCAAAGGTATGGATGTGTGGGGGTCGCATGGAAGATATCCCTTGTTCTCGAGTTGGCCACATTTACAGGAAATATGTCCCTTATAAGGTTCCAACAGGAGTCAGCTTAGCTAGGGTAAGAACCTATTTTGCTCTGCTGTTCTTATATCTTCACAATGAAGCAGTCTTTTTAAAAAAAAAAAATTAATCCACTTGAACTGTGGTAAAAATAGTTACCTGTTAACATAGGAAGCCTGCTCTTGTGTCATTTATTTTGAAATTCATGTCCCTGTAAGCAGAAGATAGGTCAGTTAAGGAAAATACATTACTAAGAGGTCTAAAGATCTACGTAAAGCTACTGTTAAACACAAAATTCATATTGTTATTAAATTTTCACATACGCAACTAAAATGAAGAATTTGAAAATATGCTCCAATGAGAAATCGAATCGCTACCTAACTAGAAATTCAAGATTTCCCTTTCAGTTTGTGAATATTCATTTTAAAAGATGAGTGATTTTACTTGGTATCCAAAGTTAACATATTTTAAAATGTGGTTAGGTGCTCCCTCTTGTGGGAAAAGAAGCAATGGAGAAAAGCCATTTAATAACTTAAAAAGTGATTGTTCTTTTACTTGACTACCTAAATTACAAGTCCAGCTTTAAAAATATTTTCCCTATTGAAGAATTAGGTGTAAATTTTGATCAACTTTTAGTGGATTTGCTCACTGTCTTATTAATTCATTATGAAATTGTGTACCTTGAATTGCGCAAAATGAAGTTGCCTTTGAGTCAGGCTTGACTCCTGGCAATTTATACATCAGCCAAATGCTGTGGTGAGATCAGTGTCTATCCAAAATACAGTATTTAACCTTTTTATAAAATAGTCAGTCTCCTGTATGTACCAATAGCAAAGAAACTTTAAGTACAGAAGAGTTGCTTATCACTAGTTGTGCTTAACCTGTCCTTGGTAAGTGTATCGTGACTCTCTTCCCTATCTTAGGTGAAATATACCTAGAGCCATTCGGCAGTCAACTGTAGGAAGGAACTAAGCAGTGGGGTAACTCGCTCTATCTTCTGAAAATATACTGTAATATGCTGGCCAGTCAACCAGAAGGAAGAAAGTATTCTATCTTATATATACACTGTGTAGCAATATTTATAGAAGATATAAGTATATTGTGCTGCTGCTGCTGCTGCAGCAAATATAGAATTCTGTAGCATCTTTAGAGAATAACAGATATATTATTTATTATGGGCCTCAATGGACCTTTGGCTGACAAAATATGCAGCAATATCTTAGAGGAATTTTTTTAATCTGAACAATGCTTTGTCAGTGACAGAAAAATGTTGTAAACTCAAACTTACTATAAACCCTTCATTTATTTCATTCTCCTGCATCAAGAGAATAATGTAGATATACGTGGATACTTGTATTTTTTTTTGAGATCTTATCTTTTATATCGGATTGAAATTCAGCCCATGATAGGACTGCTTTTTATTTTTTTCATTTACAAATATTGGAACCTTGTAGAACTTGAAACGGGTAGCTGAAGTATGGATGGACGAATATGCAGAGTACATTTATCAAAGGAGACCCGAATATCGACATCTGTCTGCAGGGGATGTGACTGCTCAGAAGGAACTTCGTATTAAGCTCAACTGCAAAAGTTTCAAGTGGTTCATGAATGAAGTTGCTTGGGACTTGGGAAAGTTCTACCCACCGGTGGAACCTCCAGCAGCTGCCTGGGGAGAGGTTAGTTTATTCAAGTCACTCAGCCCATTTATCCAGGCCTTGGCATATGATTGCAGATAGTAACCACAGAATTTCCAGTCCCTCTGATTCCATTCCCCAAGTCTGGTCAAACTGTTTTTATGCATGTGATTTTAATTTCTCTTCAGTATTACAGAAATACTTATTGGAATTGAATGATATACATATATACAGTATGTCAAGAAATAGGTATTTGCTATAGTAGTTTCTATGATGATTGGATATTAGAACACCCACTCACAGAATGGTAATTTATTTATTTATGAAATTTATATGACCGCCCAACTCCCCCAACAGGGAGTTACCCCAATGGGTAATATAGGGTTCCTCTTCCCTCTGTTTAAATTATGGAGGGAGGAAGAACTGAGGAGAAAGGTTTTGGAGGTTTAGTTAGAAGGAGAGATTTGACAGAAGTTAACCTCAGTTGTAATCTTAAGGGAAGCTATTCACAACTTATATGCCATCCCCAGGAAGAGCTGTTTTGAACCAGAGATAAATGGTTCAGTGATATTTCTGATTCATGTCAGTTTAACATACAGTATGTTCAGTCATAAATCTATTCGGTCCTGTTTTCTGCTGTTTTTAAGGTTGTATAAAAATTGGAATTATTAAGAGTTTTCCTGGCATACATATTTTTGTATGCATTTTTGAACTAAGAATTGCATCACAAAATTCATCCAGTGAAGCTGCTGCTTATTAAATGGCCCTCATCACTGATTTTGTTTTGCAGATCCGTAATGTAGGGACTGGTCTTTGTGCAGATATCAAGCATGGGGCCCTGGGTTCACCACTAAGAGTTGAAAGCTGTGTGAAAGGTAGAGGAGAAGCTGCGTGGAGCAATGTGCAGGTAAGTGCGTTTTTTTAAAAAATGAACTTATTTATTTATGTATTTATTTATTTTATTAAATTGGTTACTTGAATACTTGCCATATTCAAATGATTCTTGGCAACATATAAAATCATCCAGTACATTAAAACATCAATTGTACGATATTAATAATGTAAAAGTAAAACTTGAAAAATAAACATATTACAAAATATATTTGTAAAGGGTAAAATATAATTTTAAAAAATAAAACCAATAAATAAATAAGTGGCAGCAATCACAACTCAAATGTTCTTCTAAATAACTCAGTGCTGAGAATTTATAAAAATGGGGGCTCTTTATGAGTTTTCAAAGTTAACATTTTATGCAAATGTTGAAATAATATAACAGCTTCTTTAATGCAACAGTTTTGTGGTCTCTTAAATATTGTAGTAACAAATCAATTTAACTTCCTTATATTACTGTCAGATACATGGCATATAATTGGTAAAGGTTCCCCCCGCACAGTTGTGCAGTTGTGTCTGACTCTAGGGGCCGGTGCTCATCTCTGTTTGTTAGCCGAAGAGCCAGCGTTGTCCGAAGACGCTTCCACGGTCATGTGGCCACATGACGCGCGTGGAACGCTGTTACCTACCCACCGGAGTGGTACCTGTTAATCTACTTGCATTTGCATGCTTTCGAATTGCTAGGTTGGCAAGAGCTGGAGCTAGTGCGGGAGCTCACTCCGCACGCAGGACTAGTGATTCGAACTTGCAATCTTCCGATCGACAAGCCTGGCGTCTTACCCGCTGAGCCACCACGCCCCCAATGGCATATAATACTAAGAGAGAAATACAGTATTATGTTCACACAGTATACACACAGCAGTTGGAAGAGGGTGGCAATTACTTTAATTTCGGAAAATGTATGTCATCACACTATGGCAATATTGTTATTTAGAACAATGCTTCCTCAACTCCTGCTCCCTAAATCATCTTTTAAAACTAAGATTTGTTGATGATATCTTTATTATACAGAGTTATGGACAAGAGACTCTATCAAAACTCCCATCAGAACTTCAGTCATTTTTACCTCACTTTCACTACAAGTCTTGACCATTTCTTGTTTGTATTGTGTTTTAACTGTTTTAATTGTTTTTATGATTGTTCGCCACCCGGAGTCACTGGTTTGAGATGGGTGGCTATACAAATTGCATGCATGCATGCATGCATGCCACCCAGACACTGGTAGCCCATAGGTGTCACAAAACAGTTTGTTGTATTTGGGCCAAAGATAGAAGGGAGTTGTAACACAAATAAAAGAAGATTTATAGGAAAATGGAACTATTTTGAGTACTTTGCCGAAAATACAAAAATATCTAAATATCATTTCAAGTCATATACTAAAGTGAAAGGGGCAAATAAGAAAAAAAAGCTAAAAGCTATTATAATGTAACATACAGTATGATGCTGAGATATATTTATTCCAAACATCCATTGAAACAGGTAAAAGAAGATCATATTAATGGGCCTGCTGGCACATTCAATAGCTGCTTTTCATTTTCTGGCACATCTGGTACATGCCAGAAATAGGTGGCCTTGGCCAGATATTTTTGCTCTTGTTGCACGAGATGCCAAAAGTGATTTGTTTAATGTAACCATCAATGGAAAAAGTTACTTTAAATATAGGTGGAGGAGGTACTCCAAAACTGCTGCATATAGTTTGAGATGTCTGGAAACTGAGAAATTAAAGAAATTTGCTTTGAAGAACAGCCTCCCTGAAAAGTCTGGGCTTCTTCCATTACTTTCCTTGCAGTTATATACTGGGTCAGAGCTTTCCAAACTGTGTGTCGCGACACAAAAGTGTGTCGCCACACACAGTCTGGTGTGTCGCCACACAACCCGGAAGCGCTGATCATCATGAAGCTGCTGAAATGGCCACTTTGCCTAATTCCTCCATAAAGAGAGAACAAATTTGCCTTTTATTGCCAATGTGTTCCACTGTCATGTTTCCTCATTACTGAGCCAATGAAGTACCTTAACTGAAAAACGTTCAAATTAATGCATACGTACAGAACTTCACTAGCCAAACAACACCAAACAGGTATTTTGCATTAAATATCATGCTTTATTATTTGGCCACATTTTCTCTGGTGTTTTAAATGTTTTAAATCTTTCCCCTCAAAATGATGCTGGCTTCTTTTCTCACTGAGAGCTGATTTAATTTCAACTTATATTTACTTTGTGTATGCTTTTCTTCTTGCTCATTTGTGTTTTATATTTACCTACTGTGTGTTATCTTTAAATGGCTTCTTGGGATTTTGAGAGTTGTGGTGTTTTTGTGTTGTGTTTTGAGAGTTATGCTTTTTTGTGCAAAGGCCACAAAGTAGGCTTTATAGGACAAGCACATGGCTGACAATCGAAAAGAAAAAAATTAAGGCTGTGCAGCATTGCAGGATGAATTCCAAAAAGGTGCTTTGGAATGCACAGTTGCATGAATTTAGTACCTGTTGCCAACTTTTTAAAGCAGCCATATCTTTATCTGGGGTAATGTGGCTATCTAAGGAAAAGGCGCAGCTGCTTTAAGGAGTTGCAGACAGCTTTTATGTTTGCACCAGCACATACTCCAAAGCACTTTTTAAAAACTGAATCCAAAATGCTGCATAGCACTAAAACAATAAAAAAGAGTTGCTCTTAAAGGTAGCCACAATTACACTACTTTCCTTAGTACTGGAGGTAACACCACTGTTGATATAGTTACCATCTGTAAGAGAATTCCATCTGGTGGGGTCCAGGAGACAAGCCTTCTCTGCAGTAGCTCCCGCCCTCTGGGACCTCCTGCCCCCGAGGTGAGATTAGCCCCATCGCTCCTGACCTTCCGGAGGAACCTGAAAACTTGGCTCTGCCACCTTGCTTGGGGCCGGGAAGGGAATGGTTACTCTTGGGGATGGCTAGTGCCTTAGAGTGCTCCTCTCACACATGGACTGAGTTAGACCTTTTTACCACTTTTGCCACTTGGATTTTATTCTGATTTTATAATTATTAATAATTGTATATTGTATTTATATTTTATCCTTCTTGTTTTAATAAATTACCTTATTGTAAACCGCCCAGAGTCCCTCCTGTGGAGGGAGATGGGTGGTGATAGAAATGTGATAAATAAATAAATAAAATATAGACAGTCTTAGTGGTCATGACTCAATCCACAGGACTGAGACTGAGTCTGAGTCTGACTGTCAAGAGGCAGAGGGCATAAATATATCAGCTAGATTGGGTTCTAATTGTTGTTGACTTAAGGCATCTACTCAACTCTTGCATAATTCCTATATACAGTATGTGATATGCAGAGACAATGTTTGCATTTCGCTATCTGTTTTTGACCATGTAGTGGCAGCCTTTTGTTCTGACACATGTCTGATTTCTTGTCCTACTATACAGGAGAATAATTAGTTACAAATTAAGTAACTATCTGCAGAAAAATGTAAATATTTTCTCATTCTTTTTTCTGACAGCATATGTTTGTTTACCAGGTGTTCACATTCAGCTGGCGAGAGGACATCCGTCCAGGAGACCCTCAGCACACAAAGAAATATTGTTTTGATGCTATTTCCCATGATAGCCCAGTGACTCTCTATGACTGTCATGGAATGAAAGGAAATCAGCTGTGGAAATATCGGAAAGTGAGTACATGTAGTTGCATCAAACAGTGTGGTCATCTTGTAACTTTCTGAATGATATCTTATGTTTTGCTCAGATAGTAGAGAGAAAAGGCATCAACAAAAGGAGCTATTAAGAATATTTTGTTCACAAGAAAAGGAGCAAATAATATCATAATTTCAAAAACTTAACAATATACTTCTTTTGCAAAACATGATTCCAAATAAGGTCTGTTTGACAATATATTGACTTTGGATGTGGAAAAAGACTTATTTATGCAAAACTTGTTTAGGAAGCTTATTAAAACAATAAACAGTGCATATAGTGAGACTAATTTTAAGTTTCATCCTCAGGACAAGACACTTTTTCACCCAATAAGTGGCAGCTGCATGGACTGTAATGAAAGTGATCGAAAAATCTTCATGAACATGTGCAATCCCTCATCTCCAACACAACAATGGATATTTGAACATACAAATTCAACAGTCTTGGAAACCTTTAATAAGAATCTTGATCTTTAAAGACATTATTTATATGTATATATTACAGTCATAATTTTTACAGGGGATATGACAATTTTTTAAAAAAAATAATTTTTCTAGAAAATGAAAAAGGGAGAATCTCAGGAGAGAGAGTGACTATCAGGCCAGTCTTTACTTTGATGATGCTGCATCTGTATCTTGAGATACCTGATTCCCAATAGCAAGAAGTCTATAAATCTGCATTGTTATAATCATGCCACACATAGACTAGGAAACAGTGTCAACCTGTGGTGTTATGAGAGGGACAGAGCTAGTTTCATGCATTCAAAAATGAATCCTTGAGGAAGTGTCTTTTATTCAACTTTTAATTGTCCAATTTCTTAAGTTTTCTTTCCCTTTTCAGTTCTTAGTTAAGAAGCTGCAAGTATGAAACATGGTTGGAAATTTCTAAATAACTGAAGTAACTTAACATTATGAAGTGTGTGGATTACAGCAAAATGTCAGTTAAGACAAGAATCCATTTATTGGTGTTACTCTTGCATGATACCAAAACTTATAGTAGTAACAGCAGTAAATACATGA
The DNA here is from genome assembly GCA_023362775.1 of Charina bottae. NCBI lineage: Eukaryota > Metazoa > Chordata > Lepidosauria > Squamata > Charinaidae > Charina > Charina bottae. The sequence goes on along the minus strand of JALMGJ010000002.1, from coordinate 86,806,740 downwards.
CCAATTGCCATTTTGGCTAGATGTTTGCTTTTTCATAACAGACCTGATTAATCAACACTTACATAATGATCAGTGTATGTTCACATAATGTCCACAAATATGAATACCAGATATCTGTGATAACAGATAGGCATTGGGCAAGCCATATGTGGCAAGCTTAAGATTAAAGTCAGATTTTAAGTAGGGATTTCCTAATGTATACTCATAGTCAGTATATAATACTGGCACTTACATCAAATATGGCAATACTGTCAATAATCCATTGGAAACTGACATAGAAGCCAAATGTTAAAAGGATAGTGAAAATTCTAGGTTTGTTCTCTGCAGCAATATAATACTTGTCATTTTTTTCCAAATAAACTGACAGATTAGTATTTCTTGATTTCTCATATTAATGATTCTTTTAGAACCCTTGAAAGTATTGTTATAGTAGGCAATTGACTAGTTGAGAAATGAACATTTTACCATGTTTGTATATAATTAGTCCACATTCATGTTTATTTATAATCATAAGAACATGTTCTATACACTTTCCAGACTGCATGTATGTCAATACTCCCTCTGAAAATTTATCAACTAATTACATTAAAAATAAAAATTTAGCTTCCCAAGTTTACTAGGACATGTTACAAAGATAGTTGCAAGTATATTTTTAATGCTGATCAGATCTGTTGGTGCTAAGTCTCTAGAGAACAATAGTGGGTACTATGACCTTGCATATAAATTATCAATAGTGTCTAATCTGGTTGAATTCATAGATTTGTATTTATTCATTTATTAGACTTAAATCCTACTTTAAAAACATTCCAGGCAGTTAAGAATTTACATTAACATTACATTTAAAATGTAAAACATAATTAAAACTGAATTATGAAAACAATAGCACATATCCCTAATTTAGCAGTCAAAATGCACTTATACTAAAGGTCAGCCTAAATAATAGTATTTTTACCTGCTGGTGGAAGGATGACTATTTGGGACAGGAAACTCCAAACTCTGGTATCAGACATCAACAAGGCCTTTTCTTGAGTTTCCATCAAACATACTGTATCTCTATTGGTGGCAGAGCAGAGGAAGAGATTTGTACAAAAGATCTTAAAGCCAAGGAAGATTCAGAAAGAACAGTCCTTCAGATAGCCTCATTCCAAGTCATATAGGGCTTTCTAGATCATAACACTTTTGAGCCTGGAGACAGCTTGGGAAGTCATAAAATTGTTATAATGTTGCTGTTTTAAATGCTATTCCATAAGGCATTCTAAATGATTGTAAATCATTCCAACTAAGTGATTCCTCATTTAGTTGCAATGATTCAAGTGTACCCTCAACCCACCATTTTGACTGTTTACATTTTATGAAGTGAAATATTGTGGCTTGTAGTGATGCTATGTAAATTTTTGGAAGCCATCTAAAGATCTTAATTGCAAGGAACTATTTGTTTTAGAATGCCAGTAAAATTAAACTTAACAGCATCATTAAAATAAAGAAGTGCCTTTTAAAATGCAAATGTACAGCAAAAGCTTAAACTTGAACAATTTCCTAGTGCCTTGCTGGACAAGAGTAGAATGGGTATGAAATGTACAAGACTTACGTACTGTGTGCAATTAGTGATACTTTGAAGGTGTGATTTTGTTTTAAGTTCACATTGGAGGATGGAAAGAGGGTGGATGATTTAGAAAACCTGAGTATCTCTGGGTTCCTACATTTCACTTCATTTACAAATGCAAGTATTGGTGGATAATAATCTTGACAGAACTTCCTGACTGGCTATTAGTCCTAGATGGTGGCACACAAATATGAAAGTGTTAACCCAGTTAATACAGTGGTTTCTCCAGTGAGTTTCAAAGGCATATCAAAATAGAGCTAATGGTGTGGGATATTAGGCATACTTCCCAATATCTAGTCAGGGCTGTAATAAAAGCATACGCCTTCACATACTGTATGCTTGAATATCTTTTCACAGTGGCATTTGTTTCAGTCAACTGAACAACTTGAAGGTTCTGTACTAGCAGGTGTGAATCTGTTTTTTAACAAAATCTGTTAAGGGGTTGCTATTTGTTGCTATTGTCAGGCCATTTTCTGACCATATTGCTCTGTAGGTAAAAAAAAGTGATGAAGTGGAGATCAGTAGGCCATACAATTTCTTTTTACCATGCAAACAGTAAATTCACTGATTTGATTAAGTTTCTATTTTGATCTTCATTTTTCTTATAGATTTGCAATACAAAGATATTCGCATCTGAAAAGAACAAATGTTTTATAGAACTATTCACGGAGTGCTAACAGTGATATAAAAATTGCTGGTTTGACAGAATTTAAACTAGCCTAAACAGAGTAATTACTCCTTTAATATTTAACAAAATCAAAAATTGCTGGCTGAAGAGCTGCATACAGTTTCTGTGTCTTGGATTACTTTTAGTGCAGCCTGATACTATGCCTACTTTACTCAAACCTGAGTCCCATTAATTACTACTACACATAAAATTATGCCACTAATTGTTCAGAAATCTAGGCATCCTATTTCTAAACGTCCTTAATATGTTCTAAGTTTGTAGACTTTTTCCAGAAATTCTATCTTGGTGAACTATCACAGTGAATTAGATTTTAGGTCAAATATTACTAACATTGTTTTTTAAACACTCTGAATTCATAACTGATCTACAAATCAGGTGTGATCTTAACAGAACCAGGCAGGTCTTCCCCAATCACACATCAAGAAAGGGGTCTATTTTATCTTCCTACAGTGACTTTTTACAGGTACTTTTCTCCCAGCCAGGTACAGTCTCAGCTGGGCTCTGACACAGGAAGTGGAGCCTCCAAGGAGGCATATTACAGGCAGGATAAAGGATAAGCTGGTTTTGTTTTGTTTTGTTGAAAAGAATGCCCCTTTTGCTCCTAAATTAAAACATACACTACATAAATGCTTTAAGTGAAGAGACACTACTGTTTTTGTTGTTCAGTCGTTTAGTCGTGTCCAACTCTTTGTGACCTCATGGACCATAGCACGCCAGGCCTTCCTGTCCTCCACTGTCGCGCGGAGTTTACTCAAATTCATGTTCATTACATTGGTGATGCTATCTAACCATCTCATCCTCTGCCGTCCCCTTCTCCTTTTGCCTTCAGTCTTTCCCAGCATCAGGGTCTTTTCCAGTGAGTCCTCTCTTCGCATTAGGTGGCCAAAGTATTTGAGCTTCAGCTTCAGTATCTGTCCTTCTAATGAGCAGTCAGGGTTGATTTCCTTTAGGATTGATTGATTTGACCTCCTTGCAGTCCAAGGGACTCTCAAGAGTCTTCTCCAGCACCACAGTTCGAAAGCATCAATTCTTCGGCGCTTAGCCTTCCTTATGGTCCAACTCTCACAGCCATACATTACTACTGGAAAAACCATAGCTTTAACTATACGGACCTTTGTCGGCAAGGTGATGTCTCTGCTTTTTAATATGCTGTCTAGGTTTGCCATAGCTTTCCTCCCAAGGAGCAAGCGTCTTTTAATTTCATGGCTGCAGTCACCGTCTGCGGTGATCTTGGAGCCCAAGAAAATAAAATCTGTCACTGCTTCCATTTCTTCCCCTTCTATTTGCCAGGAAGTGATGGGACCAGATGCCATGATCTTGGTTTTTTTAATGTTGAGTTTCAAGCCGGCTTTTGCATTCTCCTCTTTCACTCTCGTCAAGAGGCTCTTTAGTTCCTCTTCCCTTTCTGCCATTAGGGTGGTATCGTCTGCATATCTGAGGTTGTTGATATTTCTCCCAACAATCTTAACTCCGGCTTGTGATTCATCCAGCCCGGCATTTCTCATGATGTACTCTGCATATAAGTCACATTATGTTTGCTTGTGGATGGTTAAAAACAAGTTTTAACACTATTTATTTATTGTCAAATATCATTTTTAGAGCAAGATAACTTTTTTTTTATTTTTTTTTTTAAAAAGGTCTACTTATAATGGGCTTTTTGAACTACATTCTGTTCTAAGCTCTCCAATAGATTTGTGATCAGCTAGAGATACCTTCATATTCTAGTAGGTGAAAGAGTGCTTTAATTTGAACCAATTTAGAAGCATACAAGCATATCACATTGCGGTAGGTAGAATTTTTTAATCACAGATAAAATTATATGCACTAAGTTCATGACATTGCATTATGCGTAACCAAAGTAAATATAATTAGCTCTTCCAACAATACTATTAAGCAGCTAAAGATTTAAGGGGAGAGAAGCAGGAAAAATGCAGCTGATAATATAGGAAGTCTTCAGGGATTCTTAAACTGTTTCCCTCTTTGTAATGCATGCTTAACAGTTTCTTTGAAATTGGATGTTGCCACAAACTCTGTATTTATTTTGTGCATCTTGGGACAATGTCCTGTTGTGTTGGGAGAGATGAAGGATGTCTAGCACTTTAATGTAGTATCGCTGATTAACTGGAAATCATTTGGATGTCAAGTGTAGTGTTTTTAAGAATTGAATGGACTTTCTTTTATAATATATTTAAAATAAATTTTTATTGTGTCCTTTTTCTGAAAACCTGTATAAGTACTCTGTTTTATAACAGCCAAAGCATTTGTAAATAAGAGAGACTGGTTACTTGAAAAAATACAGGTAGTCCTCACTTAATAACCACTCGTTCAGCGACCATTTGAACTTATGATGGCCCTGAATGAGTGGCAGTTACGACCGTCGCAGCGTCCCCATGGTCATGTGATTGCAGTTCAGGCACTTGACAACTGGCCCAGATTACTGACTGTTGTAGTGTCACATGATCACAATTTCCAACCTTCCCTGCCAGCTTCCTGCAAGCAAAGTCAATGGGGAAGCTGGCAGGAAGTCAGAAGTCACGATCATGTGAGGTCCTCACTTAACAACCTGCAGTGATTCACTTAATGACTGCAACCGGGGATTGCCGTCGCTAAGCAATGTGGTCACATGATGTTGCACCTTATGACTGCATCGCTTAGCAACAGAAATTCCGGTCCCAATTACTGTGAGGACTATTTGTAAATCAAATATTGTAGATCAGCCAAAAGTGCAGTTAATATATGACACAAAATTTTTGCATACATTTTCACCAGGTCTTCTTTATTGCTCAGATACAATTGATTAATTAAAATTTAAATACTCCCTCATATTTATTTGCTTACAACTGGTATGTTTATTTTGTGTGGCTGCTAGGAAACATGTACAGTATGGTTGATGAGAAAGCCAATGTGGTGGTACGCATGCTAGGATAGGATTGGCATGATTTAGGTTTACACTCTAAGCCAGGGCTGTCCAACCTGCGGCCCGCAGGCCACATGCGGCCCTGAACAGCTAGCAATGCGGCCCGGCCTGGTCTGGAATGAGCCTCCTGTCCCCATCGCCATGCCAGACTCGGATGAGGACAAGCCGACTACTGGAAGAGGCTGGCATGGCGCGAAAGGGGAATCCAATACGGAGCTGCCGATTGGAGGCAGCCCGGAAGAAGAAGCCCCTCCACCAATTAGCGCACAACAAAGGAGGGCGGAGAGGCGCGAAATTCAAAGATATAAAGGGCCAGCGCAGCCAGTCATTACCTGCTGCCTGCACGCGCCAAAGAGAGGGACCCCCGTGCCACGTGTAGCCCTGGACCCGAGCCAAGGGATGACAATGACAACTCCGCGCCAAGCCCTGCTGCCACTGCAGAAACCCAGGCACCAGCCCAGCTCCTGCCTTGCCGCCAGTTCCTGCCCTGTGTTCTGCCGCTGCCACAAAATCTGCTCCGGAAGCCTGTCCAGCCTTTGCCTTGCAGCCGGTTCCTGCCCAGAGCCCTGTCGCCGCCTTCCCGGTCCTTGGAAGCGCCACGTGGGTAAGCGCCGCAGTCTTGGCCCCCTGCCCCACAATAGAGTCAGTGCCCGCATTGATTTTCTTTTTTTAAATATTCTTAAGAGGGAAAAATGCCCCCGAGTTCATGAAACTTTTTCAAATGGAATGCATAGAGTTGCAATCAGACATTCAACTCAAAGAAAAAATTGATCATGTCTCTCTACTGGACTTTTATAAGACCTATCTTCCCAGAGAAAAATATCCCTCGCTTCACAATCACGCCTTATTCATGACATCGCTTTTCGGCAGCACGTACATTTGTGAGCAACTATTTTCAAGGATGAAGCACACGAAGAGTAAAATTAGAATTAAAATTTCTGACGAGCATCTTGAGAACTCACTGAGAATTGCAACCACTTTCATTGAACCAGACATTGATGCATTCGTTTCACAAAAACAAAGTCAAATATCCCACTAGTTTTATGTTACCCTCTTTGTTATTTTTTTATAATAAAAATATTAAACAATAAATGAAGTTTTATTACTTATATACATTAACTATATTATATATTTTATGTGCGGCCCAAGACAATTCCTCTTCACTCAATGTGGCCCAGGGAAGCCAAAAGTTTGGACACCCCTGCTCTAAGCCATGAACCACACTGTGTGACCATGAGCCAAAAATGTTTTAAACTTTCTATTATGTTACTGAGTTCTTATGCATTCCCTTAGCTATCTGAGGAAAGTTGAGATATAAAGTACTGAAACTGAAGGGGCAGTGAGCTGTTATGAGAGCAATAAATGCTTAAAGATGAAGAATGACATTGGGTTACTCTATTTATCTCCCATTACAGTACTTTCAAGGCCTAGTAGAGAATTATATTTTGGACGTTTTGAGTTAAAAGACTTCAAAGTAAGGGGATTATCGAAGTGCCAATTTCACAATTTGAAAACACTCCTAGACCTTTAAACACTGTGCAGGAAAATAATACAACTAGAAATGAGTACAGAACTCTCATGTGAAATAATCTGTCTGGTGACAATTTCTTTCTATGAACTCACCAATACAAGCATAGACTTAAAATTTGAATGTGAATGACCAGTAGATAAAAAACAATGAGAAAAGGGTGCCGAAAGTTTACAATGGAAAAAAAGTTAATCGAGTGGAAGGAGAGGAGAAGAAGAGGAAAATGGGACGTATTCACATGACACGCTTGCAGGTTAAATTAACCATGGTTTATGGAATTAACCCAATTTTATGGGTTTGCACAAAACCAGAACCACATGGACTTGGATCATGCAACATGCTGGCTAAAATGCAATTGGCTAGTTTGTGGGTCTTGTATGAACAACTAAAGGCAGCTTCATGTATAATGCATTACAGTAGGTGTAATTAAAACATGGCTAGTGGTGGTATGGTCATTCCTAGCTTCTAGACATCGTTTTAGAATTCTACAATAACTGTATTAATTCTGTAATTGATAGAAGAGCCTACAATTCTCTCCTGCCTCTAATGATGCTCTGAACCGGTAATATCTATCCCAAAGATCCATGACCAGCAGTACAATTGACTGATGTCATTGTTCTCTAGCCTATCAGCTTTAGAATTTAAAGGTAAAAGAGGCAACCTTTATATGCTGGAAGCCTACAGTAAAAAAATTGCCAACCTAGCAATTCAAAAGCATGCAAAATGCAAGTAGATTAATAGGTACCACTTCGGTGGGAAGGTAACCGCATTCTGCGAGCGTCATGCCGGCCACATGACCGTGGAAGCATCTTCGGACAACGCTGGCTCTTCGGCTAACAAACAGAGATGAGCACCAGCTCCTAGAGTCAGACACGACTGCACAAATGTGCGGGGGGAACCTTTACCTTTACTTATTTATTTATTTTTATTTATTTGTTTAATTTATCCCCCGCCCATCTCCCATACTCTGGGCGGGTTATATGCTGGAAGCCTACAGTAGCATGTAACAAAGACGTCTATCTCAAAACACCCTGCCCCCCACTGATTTTAATTCCACCAGATGAGATGGAAGCTGTTTGGTCTAGAGGTTAAGACACCAGGCTAGAAACCAGGAGACTGAGAGTTCTGGGTGACCTTGGGCCAGTCACTCTCTCTCAGCCCAACTCACCTCACACGGTTGTTGTTGTGGGGAAAATATGAGGAGGAAGGAGTACTAGGTATGTTCCCTGCCTTGAGTTATTTATAAAAATAATAAAGGTGAGACAAAAAAATCTAAAATAAAAAATTGCTGGCTTTCTGCAATTTTGAGATGGATCACTGGTAGGAAGATGAAGCAGTTGGGGGGGGGGGGTACTTTCTTATCCCAGCAATCCTACTGAAGATAACTAGTTTCCCATTACTGTTTACAGCAGAGAACCCATGACTCATTTCCTAGTAATCAGGAAAGCAAGCAGGATGTACTTTTTTTTTGCAAACAGTGGTCCAAAGAACACATATTGTTCCTTCTATGGATATTTCTTCGAAATTAGAAGTCCTAATAAATACCTTACATGTATTCACTTCCCTCTCTCTATACGGAGAAAGATAAAGGGGATGTGATATTAACCAGACAGTCAATGTTCTTTTTCTTGTTTCTGTTGCTTTATATTTTGAAAGGCTGTGCTAGAGGCAATAATTTAAAAAAGCATTATTTTTCTCTCAAAAGACCAAGCTTTTAAAAAGTGCAAGAACAGTATAAAGAAAAGTTATATTTAATATCTAGTAAGTTCCTTTTAAGACTTTGTATAAAAAAAGATCACTTTTTGTGGAGTCCTTGGTGCTCTCTGAGCTTGGTTGTTTGCTTGCAGACACTTTCTTGAAGTACTTGCAGCACTTTCTTGAAGATGTTGCCAAGTCGGGCAACAAAATGTCTGCAAGAAGAAAACAAGGCTCAGAGAGCACCAAGGACTCCCCAGTTCAACCCTGAGCTACAGATATTCTCTTCTATTGAGATCACTTTTTGCTATAGTGTAAATTTGCTGTGCTTGGGCCATTTGAGCTTTTCTTTATATTATTAAAGGACCATTTATCTTAAACAGAATTGGGCCCTTACATATCATCCTTAATGAAAACAATACTAAAACGAAGATGGAAAAGAAGAAATTGTTCAGTTGCCAAGTAACACCCCCAACTTAATAAGAGTTTTTTTTTAGAATAATTATCTATATTATTAATCTAATGCATTTTTTCATACAACAGGACAGCCTTGCTTTTGGTGAAGACCCTTGTGAAAGTAGTTATGTCTGGATACTGTTAACATGGCAATATTTGTTTAAATGAGCTATTCAGACTGTTTTGCTTCAAATGTCACATCGTTCTTAAAGTGGTCAATTTAGACATATTCCTTATGGATGCATGAAAAATAATTAGGTTGGCTTGTGGTTTTATGTTTCACATCATAAACTGTAATACAGCACTTCCACGCCTATTATGGCAATAAATGCATCCTCGTGTAGTAATCCAGCAGTTACCGTGTGTAGTTTAGCGGCTCCTAACATCTATTCCTATCATGAAATACTGGAACAAGGATGCGCAATTTGAATCCAAAGCTGAAAAGATGCTTTGACTTAGGCATGGGCACACATGCTGTAAGTGTCTCCTAAAAGAAGCAGTGTCATGTTGGGGGGGGGGATTGCTTGTTAGCCACACAGTCCCTGGAAAATACATGCTTAAGATCACACTGACATGACAAGGTGCTTTGAGGCAGACATGAGCATGCACACCCTGAAGCACCTTTTTGGTGCTTCACATCCCTGCACATGCACATCATGTGCACAAGCACTGCACATCCCTGGTTGGAAAGGACTGTTTTGCAAGACAAAATCACTCATCTCTGTCACAGTAATGCAAGTCCAAATAATGTATACTGTGTCCCTCCTGGTCCAGTTTTATAGGATCAGGAGAGTTGGGGGGGGGCATATATGGGGCCAGGAAAGGTGTAGAGTTTTTACAGGGTTGATCCAGCTGTCTTGCTTTGTGTATTTGACAAAGTAGGAAGCACACCTCTTAAACCTATTCAAAAACTCCAAATCCACCAGATATCTGGGAGAGCTGTAGGCTCTTGAACAGCTACAGCTGTATGCAGCTTTCTCTGCTGGAAGGAAAAGAATAGAATGCTCAGGGACCCAACGGGAGAGGGAATGCTCACACCAGCTTGAAGTGGCCAAGGAATGCCAGGCTGTTCCATCAGATTTTACACATTTTGAAAGTATCTGGACTGCTATTAGCTTAAGAGGACAAACACAGCTGGAACAGCTAAGGATGACTTAAGGCTACCTCCTACATGTGCTGAAAGATGAAGGCAACATGTGGAATGCCAGAAAAAAGAGGTAGCCAAGGCACCTATGTGCCAGGATTATGGGTAATACATGGAGAGCTTTTCCAGATGAACAGCTGCTAGCATTGCTTAAAGGAAACTCTGCTGCTTATTTTTCTTCCTTGATAGACCTTTTTCAGCAGAAAGAAAAATGGAATATATCAGAAGGTCACAAAAAGGAAAAAAAAAGTCTAGATCTGTAGAATTCTGTAAAGTCTTAACTGAAAGCATTCTAAGAATGTAAAACAATAAGTTGCTTTTGGCTCCAAGTTTCTCCTGGCTACTCAGAAGCTAAAGCAAAGTGCATATTCGTTCATTTGCATACCTTGGGGGAGGGGAGGACTTTTTTCATTACTCTGATGTTCTACTAATTGCTCACATAGGTATTGTGTTCTATGGAGAATGGCCTTGGAGCCAGCTGGGCAATTGTATATAGCTCAGCATGTGGCAGCTAGACCAGATGCATTGCTGAGAGAAACATATTCACAAGAATTGCCCAAGCTCCGCTGGATTCTGTTGTGGACTAAATTCCAATAATTAGATATTCAACCTTTCTGTTGTTCAGTTGTTAAGTCACGTCCGACTCTTTGTGACCCCATGGACCATAGCACGCCAGGCCTTCCTGTCCTCCACTGTCTCCCGGAGTTTGCTCAAGTTCATGTTCATTACATCGGTGATGCTATCTAACCATCTCATCCTCTGCCATCCCCTTCTCCTTTTGCCTTCAGTCTTTCCCAGCATCAGGGTCTTTTCCAGTGAGTCCTCTCTTTGCATTAGGTGGCCAAAGTATTTGAGCTTCAGCTTCAGTATCTGTCCTTCCAATGAGCAGTCAGGGTTGATTTCCTTTAGGATTGACTGATTTGACCTCCTTGCAGTCCAAGGGACTCTCAAGAGTCTTCTCCAGCACCACAGTTCGAAAGCATCAATTCTCCGGCACTCAGCCTTCCTTATGGTCCAACTCTCAAAGCCATACATTACTACCAGGAAAACCATAGCTTTAATTATATGGACCTTAGAACCAATTGGTTGTTCCATGTCCGGTTCTAACTGTTGCTTCTTGACCCACATACAGGTTTCTCAGGAGACAGGTAAGGTGGTCTGGTACTCCCATCTCTTTAAGAATTTGCCACAGTTTGTTGTGATCCACACAATCAAAGGCTTTAGCGTAGTCAATGAAGCAGAAGTAGATGTTTTTCTGGAACTCTCTTGCTTTTTCCATGATCCATCGAATGTTGGCAACCTGATCTCTAGTTCCTCTGCCTCTTCGAAACCGAGCTTGCACTTCTGGTAGTTCTCGGTTCACATACTGCTGAAGCCTAGCTTGTAGGATTTTGAGCATAACCTTGCTAGCATGTGAAATGAGCGCAATTGTACGGTAGTTTGAACATTCTTTGGCATTGCCCTTCTGTGGAATTGGAACGTAAACTGACCTTTTTCAATCCTAATAATAATGCGCTCTACATGGGGCTACCCTTGAAGAGTATCTGGAAGCTTCAGCTGGTGCAGAATGCGGCGGCATGAGCAGTTATGGATGCCATGAGATCGGCACATGTGACACCTCTGCTACGCGAGCTGCATTGGGTGCCAGTTTGCTTCCGGGTCCAATTCACGGTGTTGGTGATTACCTTTAAAGCCCTACATGGCATAGGGCCAGGGTACCTGAGGGACCGTCTCGTCCCGATAACATCAGCCCGCCCCACCCGTGCATGCAGAGAGGGCATGCTTTGGACCCCCTCAACAAGAGAATTCCATCTAGCGGGGTCCAGGAGGCGTGCCTTCTCTGCGATAGCGCCCGCCTTATGGAATATTTTGCCCCCGGAGGTGAGACTGGCCCCCTCACTCCTGGCCTTTCGGAAGGCTCTTAAGACCTGGTTCTGCCGCCTGGTCTGGGACGACGGAGGTGGCAGTGCCTCTTGGGGTTGGCTGGCCCCATAGCACAATGATCTACTTTGCGGGTTCTAATCCATCTAATCCATCTTGGATTTTATTTATGCTTGGTGTGTTTTTTAGAAATTTTGTATAGTTTTAAATTTTTTACTTGTAACCCACCCAAAGTCCCTTGTATGGGAGATGGGCGGGGGATAAATTGAACAAATAAATAAAATAAATAAATCATCTTTTAGGATTTTAAATAGCTCAGGTGGGATACTGTCTTCTCCGCTAGCTTTGTTGTTAGTAATGCTTCCTAAGGCCCACTTGACTTCGCTCTCTAGGATGTCCGGCTCAAGGTCAGTGACCACACCATCGTATTTATCAGGGACATTAAGATCTTTCTTGTATAGTTCTTCTGCGTATTCTTGCCACCTCTTCTTAATCTCTTCTGCTTCTGTTAGGTCCCTGCCTTTTTTCTCCTTTATCATGCCCATCTTTGCACAAAACGTTCCGTTGATATCTCCGATTTTCTTGAAGAGATCTCTAGTCTTCCCCATTCTATTGTTTTCCTCGATTTCTTTGCATTGTTCATTTAAGAAGGCCTTATCTCTCCTTGCTATTCTCTGGAAGTCTGCATTTAGTTGGTTATATCTTTCTCTTTCTCCCTTGCCTTTTGCTTCCCTTCTTTCCTCAGCTATTTGTAAAGCCTCATCAGTCAGCCACTTTGCTTTCTTGCCTTTCTTTTTCTTTGGGATGGTTTTAGTTGCTGCCTCCTGTGCAATGTTACGAACCTCCATCCATAGTTCTTCAGGCACTCTGTCTACCAGATCTAATCCTTTAAATCTATTCCTCACCTCCACTGTATATTCATAATATACAGTGTATATTCCACTGTATATTCATAATATATTCAACCTAGGACCAGCATAATATGCCTCCGCAGTCATGAGCTCTAGACACATTTACAATAGACTAACCCAGCTTGTGAAATGGGTTATACCTCTAAAAGTGCAATGCCTATACCTCTAAAAGTACTCAGGCTCGGTAAATAATAAGGTAAAACTTCCAGAGATCCACTGCTTTCTAGTTTGTTTGTCACAAGAATTCGTATCATTTTAGCCTCAAAGATCAATACAAGCTGGGACCTGGACATCCGCTGGCTTCTGCTCTGGAGTCTCTATGGGGTACAGGAACCTCCCGGCCTTCATTTCACCCTGGTTCTCTGGGGCGTCCATGCCGCCGCGCACCTTCCTCCTATCCTGCTGGTTTCCCGGTTTCTTTTCTCTTTCATCCCCAGGATCTCACGGCTGCCCCTTCGCGAGTCTGGTTTCCATCCTCCTCCCCAGAGCTGCTCTTTGATCATCCGCAGGGGCCACTGTATTGGTTTGCAGCAGCAAGACACGCAGGCGGTCCGAGTAGGACCAGAAACATTCCTGGTCGAAAGTCCGTCCACTCCAGCAGCGTCGCCCGAGCGCTGCAAGGCAAGTCCGCCTTTGAGGGGCACGAAACCCGTTTGTTTTAGGAATCTCACAGCCCAACCTGCACACACCATTGTTAACGGCCTGTTGTGCGTCTTTGCAGAAGTGGGCTCCGAACGCTTGGCTTCACGAGGGTAGCTTAAGAGTCCCCTCCGTCAGCCTCGTCCGAACTCCCTCTCCGGTCTCTCCGCCAGTTCCAAGCACGGACTTTAAACGCTCTCTGGCTGCCTCCCTTCGCGCAGGAAGTAGCCTATCGGCACGAGCAGCTGCCTCGGCCAATGGGTTGTCTGAGCGGGAGCCCAGGCCCCGCCTCCCGAAGTCCAGTAACCATTGGCTGCCCGGGGACGGGACTTCCGCTTGGAGGCGAAGAGGCGGAGCGGGCAGGTTTTGTGTTTGAGGGAGTGGGAAAGAGGCGAGCGAGGCGGGCGAGCGGGTGCGGGTGTTGGGCTCCGTGGCCTGGTGGCCTCTCCGGCGGCGGCGCGGCAGGTCGTGTCCGCCTGACGAGCTCCGTGGAAGGGGCCGGCAGCCGGGCACAGCGACACGTACCGGGCTGCCGGCTCCGGGGGCTGTGACCTGGGCAGCCGAAGGGACGCGGTCCTCGGCCGGCTGCCAGGGGATCGGAAGCCGTGAAGAGGCGAGAAGGGGGCGCCTTCCTGCTCTCGCCGCCTTTCCTAGGGCGGAGCGTGCCTGCGAGGCTGGGGTCCCCACTGGGTCGGGGCGGGCTGGGAGGACGGAGCGCGTCCGCGGGCTGAAGCGGGAAAGCGATTCCTTGGGGAGGCGAGGGAAGGCGCCGCCCCGAAGGACCGCTTCTGGGGCCCCTAGGCGAGATGGCGGCGTGAGGGGCTCCTAGGGGCCCCTGGGAAAGCCGCCCGGTGGACGCGGCGGGCGAGGCGAGCGTCGCTTTGGCAGCCGGTTTGGCGGCCCCCTCCAGATGTTTCCTTAAAGCCCGCGGAGCCCAGGGTGGGATAGGCCGGGCGGAGAGGGAGGGAGGAAGGGGCGGAGGTTTGCGAGCGCAAAGGCTGGTGAAGTTGGTCCCGGCGCTGCCTCTTTCGTCGCCCGAGGCTGGAGGGAGGCTGCGATGAATGGTTTCAGCACCGAGGAAGACAGCCGGGATGGTCCTCCCACCACCCCTTTTTACGGACAAAGTTGTTGCCTCATCGACGACGGGGATCGTTGTGTCCGCCCGGCTGGCAATGCCTCCTTCAGCAAGAGGATCCAGAAGAGCATCTCTCAGAAAAAACTGAAACTGGATATTGACAAAAGTGTAAGTGGCAACCGCTGAGGCTGTAGCATTGCATGCTTCTCTCTGCATCTGCAATTGTGCACCGTGCCGATCTCTTGTGTTGTTATAGTAGTGGTGCTGTACTACAGGGTCCTAACATTTTAGAGGCACTTTTTGTTGAATTCTAAGGGCTGCTGTGAATTCCAGCACTAGCAAAGCAGTATTCTGCTATCCTGAGAAAAATTGATAGGAACAATCTGAATGATGCTAAATTAAAATACTTTCATTCTAATGAACATTTACAGTCAAATGTTGGTTTATGTTCCTAGTAAAGAAGCCAGTGTAAATAGAAGTGTGCCTGAAACAGCATACTCAGCCCTTAAAATCCCATTATCTTTTTAGGGAACTGTGTTATTTTTCACAGAGTGAAATGTTATCTAACATGCAAAACTAATAGCAATGGTAACAAAGTTAATCTCTTTTCATTCAGAACTGAAATGACAAAAATAGCACAAAGCCTCAGCAGGTGGCAGCATCTAGCTGGTTTTGACAAAGCTAAGCAGGACTGAGGCTGATAAATATTTGGATGGGAGACTACCAGGAAATTCTAGGGCTGTATGATAGTAAAAAGAGACAGTGAAGAGAAGGGAACACAAACTTCATACCGTTGGAAGAAAACTACATGGATTGCAGCTGTGTTGAACTCCACTTAAGGGAGTCTTTACTTTTCATAGCACAAAGTTTATAAAGCATGATATATCAGGAAAATCTTGGGAAAGGCAAGATTGTAGCAAGTAGCTGAAACAAAGAAAAACTGCAACCAATTCTGAATTTTTGAGAGAATGTCGGTATCATTATATATAAAAATATACTAGAAGTGTGTTAGTGACCTGTTATTTATGTCTTGTAATTTAAGAAGAGAGAAAACTTTTACTTTTTAATCAACAGTCATATAGTGATATGTCTGCTAACTGACACTACAGGTGCTAACATTAATAAAGGAGTTCATATATGTATTTGTAAGTTAACCAACAAAATGTCCACCTAAAGAGTTCAGAATGTTGTTTTATTTATTTATTAGATGTATATACTGCTTTTCATTCAGAAGCTCAGGGTAATGTACAGAGTATTCCTTCTATTTTTCCCCACAAAAATCCTGTGAGATAGATTGGGCTGAAAAATGATGACTGGCCCAAAGTCACTTCTGTGTGTGCTTCTGTGGCTAAGGGTGGACTAAAACCTGAGTCCCTTTTGACACCTTAATTACTATACCACACTGCTAGTAGTCTTGAAATAGTTCACGTAAAAACTGTCAAATCTCCAGCAGTGAACTACAGTCAAATTGAAAAACTGCAAGCATGTTTGTTGGCTGGCATCAGGCAAATTAAAGTGCTGCCAACCAATTACTCTTACTGTTAAGTGCCATCTGTCACACATTTTTAACAGAGATATTACATGTGGTAGTAATGATTGTTTGCATTCGTCCAGATTATATTAGTATTTGTCTATAAAGCATAATCCAGATTAAACCTGTTTTCATTGAGAAATTAAAGGAGAATTGGAAGGAAAATTTTTGCTGGGTCTCTTTCTGCTTCACTTGAACATTCTAAATTAAAATTTGCATTAAGATTATAGTTACTTCCAGGCAATTTCACCTTCACACCACATAAAGAATCCATACAGTACAGGTGGATGTCTGGTAAGACTGGTTCTATTACCTGCTAGGTTAATCTATAAGTCTTAATAACTTTATCAAGAATAAAATATAATGAGAAGAATAAACTTTGATGATTTCATTTCCTTCAACACCATTTCTGTAGGTAATCAGCACAATTATTGCAAAAAAACAATTTGTGAAACTAATAATACAAAAAATTAATTGTGGGTTAGTTTTCTGAAGAGAAATGCATCCAAAATGGTTACAGTTAATTGTCTACTAAATAAGTTTTATTAGGCTAGTACTCACCCCATCAGATACATTTCATTAGTATACTAACTATGAAACTCTGGAAATAAGTTTTGTGGCTAAAAGTTCTTTCACGCATACAACAACTAGCTTGGTGACGTTGGCCCCCACTCTTCTGGCCTTCAGGAAGAGCGTCAAGACCTGGCTCTGCCAACTAGCTTGGGGATCCAAGAGTGTTAGGCAGCCCCCGGGGGTGTGGGGGGCTGGTGGCTTAAGATGCGCTCTCTGCCTTTTAGTTTCCCTCTTTTCTTTTTTTGTACTTTTTATAATGGTTTTATAATTCTTATTTGTAAGCCTCCCAGAGTCACTTTTATAGTGAGATGGGCGATGTATAAATTTAATAATAAATAAATAAATAAACTACCATTTTATAATTCTGCAATATTCCACCAAATTCATAAGTATATCTACATGTGTAAGAGAAAAAGAGATACTTAGTATAAATCAGGAGCAAGATTTCCCTTTATTAATGGACAGTGATACCTGGGGAGTGTTGGTTGGCTTATTTATTAACTTCTACCCCACCATAATCAAACAGCTCTTGACAGCTTATAGGTAGTGTCCAAGCTTAGGGCTAATGATAACTGGAATTTGTCACAATTCAGTACTGTATAGGAATTCTGTCACCCCCAACTTTTTCTGCCACCCTAAATTTATTTTGTTTCATAATAGTTCCTCACTAGTTTTATTTCATGCCTTGTTAACTCTATTAAATTCTAACACACTTGGTTTTTTCATTTGAAAGTTGGTTTTCAGGGTTTTCATGATTATTAGTAGGGTTGTCTACAGCAAGCTGAGATTATATGAAGATAACAAAATGTGTTTCACGATGTCACAATGTACTCTCTTCCTCTTTCTTACTTGTGTGGGTATCATTGCACAAGTTCAAAAAGGGCAAAGTTTGCATTTTGATATTGTGATCTACATGTGTTATTTGTGCACACAGACCTACAGACACCCATGAGCCACACATAGGTATAAGAGGAAGGACTTTAATTTGTCATTAAAAACTAAATTCAGCTTCTCTGTGTGCAGTTTCACATTCTAGGCCACAGCTTTAGTTTTAAACATATTTGCTTATTACTCCAGTAAGTCCATTTTTAAAATAACCTCTTTACTATCAAACCTGAAGAAAGCAAGTAAGCAAAAGAGGGTTGCTGGAAGACTTAATTTGGGCTGGTATTCTAGTGAAATGAAGTCATCTTCCACACAATGAATCGCAAACTCAAAAAAGGAAGCAGCCCCTATGATTTTTAAGCAGGTTCGTGGTCCTCTATCACACCTTTTTGATGTGCAACAGCTCTTCAATGAGCAGATTAAAACTTTTTTAAAAAAAACCTTAAGTTTGTAGAAGTAAAAGTTGACAGATTTTCTCTTGCTTTATTCGCTTTGCTGTTGTTATAATTGTGCCATTTAATATTTTTGTTGTTTAATTTTAGGTAAGACACTTATATATATGTGATTTCCACAAGAACTTCATTCAAAGTGTTCGAAATAAAAGGAAAAGGAAAACCAGTGATGATGGGGGAGACTCTCCAGAGCATGAGATAGATGTTCCAGAGGTGAATTACATAATCAAATTGAGATTTACTATTCAAATTCTATTTATACTTTTGTTAATCATGCATCCTAAAAGCAGCACAGTACATATAGTTATTAAGACTGTACTCTAGTCATTAGTGCTCAGAACATCCTGATTTCATACAATTTTAGACTTATAAATCACATTGGAGGGAATGGAACAGTACATCTTTTTTTTTCAAATCACAAACCTCGTGAATAATGCAAGTCATGATCAAAGACAGGAGGACTCACCAGATTTTTGGTCACAATTTCCTATTGCTTCCATTACTCATATCTTGGGCCGGAAAGAAAAAAGGTTAGCTATTCAGTGGTTTGCAGGCCTGAATTAAGACATCTGGAGAATGGAGCAACTTTGGATGCAGCGGATCAAAACTGGCTTGTTACTGTCTCTGAAGTGCTGTAACTTTCCACTGGTTATCATCAGCTCAAGAAGAGCCACAGATTTCTGCCAATTTCTGTCCTGCCTTATAAAGGAACCCTATGTTATCAAGTTAATGGTCATTACGATATCTTGAATAAACATACAGAGTTTGAACAAGTGCTTACCTTTATCTGTCCTGAATCTCTTACTACTCAGCATATATCTTTCACTATATATGTGTGCCATGCTATACAAGTCCTCTTCCTTTGCTTTTTGATGTTATGAATCACCTAATCTGGTTGTCCTTTTCCACATTATTTTCAGTTCTACAACCTTTTGAGGTATTCACATATTGTACAAACGTCTGTTTTCATTCTGTAAGTTTGTAGCATTCAAAATTCTGAAGAAAAGCTTAACAAAAATACTTAAATGATGCTGAAAACGTAACATACACATAGTCACCTGCATACTTCCTAGTATAAGTCAATGCTTAAGAATTTCGAGGAGGCAGGGTGTGCCATACCGTTGCTTTTGCTGCATAGTAGACTTGTCTCAGATTTCCCATGATGCATATTCAGGAACTGCATTTTACTGTATCACAAAATAAATGGCTAAGATAGTACATTCTCATAATTGGATTTGTATATAAGTGATTAACCAGTGGGTCCATGCAAAACTAAGGGATTATTCTGTTGATTGCAAGGTGCTTTTGGGATTATTACTATCCCCCCCCCTCATTTATATCCTAGTTACATTTTTTACATATCTTAATATAAATTGCTTGATTTGAGATGGAATAAGATTTTTAGGGATGCAGTGTTTTTGAAGTCAAAGTGTTTTGAGGCACATGACAGCACTCATGTTGCACCTGCAACTTCTTAAAGCACCTGCATTTTTTTCCTGGGGTCACATGGCTGTCCTGCCACATAACCCCAGGAAAAGGCTAACATATCCAAGTTCATATACATTGTGAAGAACCTTTTTGCTATTAAATCCAAAGCATTGTACGGCTTTAATTTTTTTAGTTGTGCTTTAAACTAAATATATGTTTTCATTGTGCCATATTTTTTTTAGGTTGACTTATTTCAGCTTCAAGTAAACACGTTGCGCCGTTACAAAAGACATTACAAATTACAAACCAGACCTGGCCTCAATAAAGCTCAGTTGGCAGAAGTAAGTTAGTGAAGACTTTGGTGATTTACATAAGTGTTTTCCCTCCACTAGGGAAATATTTTTATTTTTTATTTTTTTTATTTGTCCTTTCAGACTGTCAGTCGTCACTTCAGGAACATCCCAGTGAATGAAAAAGAGACTCTTGCTTACTTTATATACATGGTCAAAAGCAACAAGAGCAGATTGGATCAGAAAGCGGAAAGCAGTAAACTGGAATGAAGGTTAGGTAGACTATGGACTCAACTAAGTGTAATATTAAAAAAAAAAAGCATCAGGTGCATTATAGTTATTTTTTTAAAAATTAAGATTTTTTTGTGTAAATTAAAATGTACACCAGAAAACAAAGCAAATTTTCATTCCAATATTATAATTCTTAATTTCAAAATGTGTGTGAAAACCTCTGCAGTTTCAAAGCATAGTCTTTAACCCAAAGGAAAGATTACAAGAAACTCAAGATGCCAAAAGCAATGGCTGTCTAAGAAATTGACTTAAGTCACTGATTGTAACAAACCATGCATGAGTTTGGCATTCTTGAATAGGGTCATACCATACTCACATAGTACTTAAAGGCACAGAGCAGGCAAAGCTTCTGAATTCTGATTTAAACCTGTAGTCTGTGCTCACCACTTGTATGTATACCACATAAAATTACTTGTTTTGAGACTAAATATCTCAGATTTTCATGGGTGCTAAAGATCTCTAATCCTAGCCTTTTTGCATTTGTGTATTGGTCTTGACAGTGGAATATTGAAATTGGCCAGCATTACTCATTTATTAATATTTATTAGAATCTCTTTTACGAATTCACAAATTCTAATTTGTTAAATATTTCTGTTTTTCAAACAAGCTGTTGAACAGAAAGCTCTAACCATAGATTCATGCTATTTGCTGATATTTTAAGGTTGGATATATACATTTTGATGCTAAAAATAATTTTAAGTTGCTGTGAGCTCTTGTTATGTAGTTGGAATCTCAGTCTGGTCCCGAGGAGACTATAAAGCCAACACTTTGCATTAATGATCTGTTTGATCCTTTACAACTTGAATGCACACAACATAGAATGGGGCTGTGGTATCAGAATACATAAATGAAAGTTAGAGTTGGCAGTGGCTTCAATTTATCCTTATTTTTGGCAGTGAGAACAAATGCCATGCCATGCTATTTATTTGCTCTAGATATCATGTTTGAAAATGCAGAGTAACTGTACAAAGTTCTCATTGTCTAAGCCCACAATCCACAACCTGATATCCAGTGCACACACATACAGCTCGCTCCTCATTTACTTATCTGGGGAAGGTAGCATTATGGTCTAAATGGTGCTTCCTATAAGTCCAAATTTGCTAGGTGTTTAACATCTTTTTGTTCTCTTATTCTCACATTTTGCAGTCTCCGAAAGCATAAATACATTTTAAAATGTCCTATGGAATACCTTATATAGATAGTGAGCTTTCTGGGTAAGTCCCATGTTATTCAGCTGTAGTCTAAAGTAAGGCATTACTCAAAGGATAGAATTTCTATACTACATCTGCAGTTTTCATATTATATTTAGTGTTAAATTTGAATTAAGGACCCCGTAGTTCTTTCCTGCAGTCCTAAACAACGTTAAAATCAATTTCTCTTTTTATCCAAATAAAAGGTAAAATATGTTCTGTAAGATGCCAAGAGGCAGAAATTTGGTAGGGTTTTCTCCAACATTTAGTGATACTTTGGTAATTAACATGGAGACAGATTTTGTTTAATTCAGCATTATATTTTGTTGTTGTTCTGAGAAAACTATGCGAAAACTAAAATGCATGTCTCAGCAAATGCAAAGTTCATTTATATAACCATTTAATATTTTTGTTGCAAATAGATGTATGCAATAAACATGGATCACCAATTCATGTTATTCCAATTAACTGAATGTTACTTTAAGAGTAGATATTTTCAGGCAGTTTCATCATAGTATATGTATATTTAATGCATACTTTAAATTTAAAAACACATACGGATATATAAGTGAAACCAACTGAAATACTTCAGATTGCTTCTTTGCATTTTGAAGTTCACTAAGTAACCCCACTGCTTCCTTCACCAAAAGGCTAGGCTAAACTAGAAATCAAATATGCTAAATAATCTTTATAACTGAACACTTAAGGAAATTGTATTTGAATATTTTAACTTCAGAATATTCACATTAGAAATGCAGTGACCATGACATAATTTCCCTATAAAGACTGGCACCCTATAACTCCCTTCTAGATCAAAAATGTAAACCTTTTAGTTTTATACTGTTAGGGCTTATAATGCAAATATCGTAAAGTTTCAGCAACTAAATGACAGAAAATTAAAATGACTGTCTGTTCACAGTGAGCTGTCTGTTCAAGAGTTGCTTTGGAGATCAAGCTAAGTAATGTGTTTTCCTAAATCGAGTAAAAATGTTTGCTGTCATACTTTATATAAACAAAATATTTTATGAGGAAATTGAGGAATCTCATAAGATGTGAAGAGTAGCTGATGTTAGAATCCTTGAGTCATGTCTTTTAGAGATATCTGTATTTGCCTTACTCTCAGCTAGACCAAGTATTGTACCAATGTCTTGGCATAAGTAAAGGGCCATTTTTCATGACATTTTGTGCTAGAGGCTAATTTTAACAGCAACATATAAATATGTGTGTATGTGTGTGTGTGTGTGTGTAGATTCAGGGAGAAGCCTGTGGTTCTTGAACATCTAGCATTGCATCACCAAAAACACCATAATGCAGTCCAAAATAATGGCAAGTTATGCTGCATGCCATTTAAGGAAACTTTCAAATTCCTTGTGGTTTTAATAAAACCTTGATCAGCGTTTTGAGCTTCAGAGGATTTGAATCCTAAAACAGTACCTAACATTAATAGTATACGTGAAAAGAGAGTCAGATTGACATGTTCATAGGAGCTGGTGGGTTGTATTTTATTGACTCTTGTTTTAAGGGATTTAAGCTATTAAATAATAAACCTTGGCCTGGGAGTGACTTCCCAGTAGTTGTAGATCATATTGCGGACTACAGCAGCACTGAATAAAACTCACTCAAAACCAAAGGCCTTCAAACCCACTGAAAGCTAGCAGAAGAACTATAATTGTTTAATGGGCTTTGCATCAGAGCCGAAGACTTTAATATGGCACATCTTCTAGAATGAGGTTAACTTCATCAAAGATGGTTGTCCTCTGTGCATTAGTTGTAGCTGTAATGATAGTAGAAATAGCACAAGAAATTTTGTTCATCCCTTGAATGAAGGAAAGAGCAAAGGGAAGGGGAAGTGCAATGATAATTAGTACTGGAACAACATTTTTATGAATTCCTGGTGCAAGTTGCAGTTGGAGTGTTTTGGAGGATATCTCAGTCTGGTGGTTTAGCTTCCAAGTGTGGTTCTATAATGTAAATGTTACATATCAGATTCCTGCATTAAATTTCATCTTTTCTCTTGCAACTAATGCCATACATTATGGTTGAAAAGAAGAGGTCTCAGTGTTCTTACAGAATGCTGTAAGTCTGCCACCTGACAGATTTGCCAATAAAAATTTCCTGTGAGGGTCAGGAAAACACCTTAAAGCCAAAGTAGTCCAGGGCAAGAGTATTTTTCATACTTTGATAAGAGAATAAAAAGAGCAAGATGTATTGAAGTAATAAAGCAGCTGGTGACTTGTTTGAGAAACGACTTATTAAGCAGTGTTCAAATTTTATAATATATAGATTAGCCAAATACAGATATTGAGGGCAGGGAGGGAGAGACTGGGAACTTTGCACTTTATCTTGTGTTGATAAATCCTAATGTAAATAAAATGGAGACTCTTGATATTATTAAAGAAAGCATTTTGATAGAGATGTTGTTCTAAGGGAAAGTGTTGTGCGCCGCACACTACTATCACTTCACCCTGTGCATTAAGATGAGGGATAGATAGCTGCTCATAAAAGAAGCATTTCAGCGCTATCCGAGTTATTTAAAGGGCCCTGCTATGAAAACATAATATATCAATGTTCCTTCATTCCTGTTACCTATCATACTCTGTTATGCATCTACATGCGTGATTTATTTTTTTTCCCTTTAAATGTGTAATGATGCAGGGTAATTCTTGCTCTTATATAGTTTATCCATTTTCATTTATTAATTACTTAATGAGGTGTTAAATTTTTAAAAGTTTGTTAAGGGACAGGGGCTTATGCCTTAAACTCACAATTTTCAATTAAGTAAGATTTATGAAATGTTTAGCAATATTTTTTTCTTCAGTTGATTTTTTTTGTACATTTTTCAAGCAGAGGCATATGTAGAGATTGCCATTTATTACATTGCCTTCATCCTCTCTGTCTTGTCCTGCTGCTTATTAAAAAATATGAACACACATTGACGAATGTGTTTTATTACTCTTTGACTTATAACAGGCTTATCATAAAAAAGCAACTTCCTTTCCTCTTCATTCATTCTTGTGGATCTTCGTGGCTTGTCCTGATCCTTATGGCAAATGTTTTGGGTGAACCTTTATTTTAATTGTAAACTATAACAGTGTACTCCTAAAGCGATCTGGTAAGTTATAGTGCAACTGTAGAGTTCTTTTCTCTGAGATGTATAGCTTGCATCCTTCCTTCCACTGTGTATAATAGTTAAATCTTTTACTGTTGAGAAAAATTATAAATGCCTGAATTTCTAATAAATGATCAGTTCAGCAATCAGTTGTATTATGTTCTATTGATATTTAATAAATGTACATGACAAAGCTGAGTAAAAATCTAGAGCTAGAAGCATTACACAAATGATAAATGCTCTTATCATGATTGATATGAACTTCAGTTAATCACACCTGCATCATCCATGTGATAGATTAAGCAGACCAAATTCCAAATCCTGTTTATTTCAAACTGCACTTCAGTAATTAGCATAGCTTTGATATTTTGAATGAACTCTTAAATTGCTGCATCATTGTTTTGTTGGTGGGTAGAAAGGAACCCTGTAGTCTGACGATATAAAGGGAGGCAATGGTGATCTGCCTCACTGACAGACTAGGTGTATACAGCTTATTATGTGGCAGTCTTACTGTGTTGATCCTCTTCACTCCCATTGTCTGAAGTAGTAGTGCATAGTCTTGTTGTGCCTGACACTAATAGTAGCATGCCAAGGCAGTGTTGTGACTGCCACTTTGGACTATAGTAGAGGATATCCAATTATATTGCAGTCAGCTATAGAGCTCTGTATGAATATATATATTACATAATAGCACAAACGTATTTCACCTTTTGTATAAATATATGTACAATATTTTTGCTGAATCTGCCTCTTTACATATACTGCATCATCCAAAGACAACTTTGATATCTGGGTTTAATTTAGTTTAGGTAGATAATTATTACTTAAAGTAGTTACAGTTATTTCCAATGACTGACAGCATAACAAAATATGAGGAATATCAAATCTTTGATGAAGTTCACTGGGTGATTGTGAAGCATTCATCCCTTTGGAGTAGCCAACTGCTTGGGATAAAGTGAAAGGAGGAGCAGGAGTTGACACTGCCTTGAGTTGCTTCTGAGATAAGATACAACCCTAATGGCCATGTTCAGACAATACAACTGATGGAATTATCTTTCTTGGGCAATTCATTTACCCCTGTGCACCAGCTATACTGTATATGATCAATTCAGTCAGGAAGTGGCCATTTTCTGAATCCCTCCAGCTGTTGCAAATGAGACTGGAAACCTAGTCTCATTTCCCTTTTATTTCTTTTTGAGAGAGAAGTGGGGGAAAGTATGATCAGAGAGCAGAATCACAATGGAGGGCCTCTTTCATTCAATTTTTCTGGTTCTTAAGCCTTTAATTTATGCTGTAAAATTGTTCTCTATACAGTATTATGCATGCATGGACACATACACGTGCACAAAAACCTCAAAAAAGAAGGGAAGTCACTTGATAGATAACTCAGTAGCTTTTATCTAGTACCATCAACCTACAGTTGTAATCGAAATTATTCAAACCCCATTGCAAATCAGGTAACAGCACACATACAGTATGCAAAACAGGTGTTGTCTGAAGCACACCTGATGCAACTAATCAAGGGCTTCATTAGTTGTACCAGGTGTGCTTGAGCTGGAACACATGAAATACCTGAACTGGCTAGGGCTTTGTTGAGTGTCACGTTTGACTGCATGTTAAAAATATGGCTAAGTCAAAAGAATGGTCCAAAAAGGTAAGAGAAGAGACCATCGCCCTTCACAAACAAGGAACAGGATACAAAAAGATAGCGAAGGCACTGAATGTTCCTAGAGACACCGTTGGAAGCATAGTTTGCAAGTTCAAAGCTAAAGGAACAGTGGTTACACTACCTGGACGGGGCAGAAAAAGGAAGCTGTCAATGGCTGCAACCAGATTTCTGAGAAGGCAGGTTGAGAGAAACCCTCGAGTGACTGCAAAAGACCTGCAGCAAGACTTGGTGGCAACAGGCACTGAGGTTTCAGTGAGCACAGTAAGGCGCGTACTAAACACAGAGGGTGTCCATGCCAGAACTCCAAGACGTACACCACTACTGACCCAAAAGCACAAGAAAAGTCGGCTCCAATATGCTCAAAATCATATACAGTAAATGAGCCACAGAAGTTTTGGGATTCTGTTCTGTGGAGCGATGAAACAAAACTGGAACTTTTCAGCCCGATGGATCAGCAATATGTCTGGAGGAAGAAGAATCAAGCATACACTGAAAAGAACACTCTGCCTACAGTTAAGCATGGTGGTGGCTCGGTGATGCTCTGGGGCTGCTTTGCATCCTCTGGCACTGGAAACCTGCAGCGTGTGGAAGGCAAGATGGATTCATTGAGGTATCAGGAAATCCTAGGAGAAAACGTCATGCCGTCTGTAAGGAAGCTGAAGCTTGGGCATCATTGGACCTTCCAACAGGACAATGATCCCAAGCATACCTCAAATTCCACTAAGGCTTGGATGCAGAAGTAGTCCTGGAAGATTCTACAGTGGCCATCACAGTCACCTGACTTGAACCCCATAGAAAATCTCTGGTGGGATTTGAAGAAGGCGGTTGCAGCACGCAAACCCAAGAATATTACTGAACTGGAGGCCATTGCTCGTGAGGAATGGGCTAGGATTCCTCAGGAACGCTGCCAGAAGCTGATGTCTGGCTATGCATCTCGTTTGCAGCAGGTCATAACAGCAAAAGGGTGCTGTACTGAGTACCGAAGATGCTTGCCATGAAGGGGTTGAATAATTTTGAGACTGGAGAAGTCATTATACGTTGCATTTTCAGTTGAATTTGGGGAAACCACTTGAAGCATTCATTGTGTTGAGCTATTTCAATTGCTTTTGTTTGCTTTGTTCATTGCAAACAGCTGAAAGTCTGTCAATTTTGACAATAAACCTGATTTGCAATGGGGGTTGAATACTTTCGATTACAACGGTAAGTATTTATACCATAGCAGAAGACACAAAGACACTTGAAGGAGGGAAGAAGAGACCAGTCTGATCTGATGAGAAAGACTCAGTGTTAAAGCGTGTACATGGCATGCAAAATCAGTGTTTGATTCCCCAAATAACTGTGGAAAACACCAAGCAGCTTAGGTGATAGAAAACTAGATTAACCCAATGGAGCTGACTCAGTAATAAAAATGTCCTATATCCTGTCACACGGGTGATGATACAATGTTAAAAGGCTGTTATTCAAAGACAGGCACTGGAAATATCCAATGATTGATACAAATTTAGTTGCTAAATTTATGGATAGACAAGTCCTACCATTTGATTGATTGATTCATTACATGTCATCAAGTCATTGTTGACTCTTAGAAACCACATAAATAGATTTTCCCCATGTTGATCTGTCCCTAACCTGGTCCTTCAGCTCTTCCAATGGCGCCCCCATCACCTCTGTAACTCAGTCCATCCACCTTGCTATTGGTTGTCCTCTTCTTCTCTTTCCTTCCACCTTTCCCAGCATTACAGCCTTTCCAGAGAGCTAGGTCTTCACATAATGTGTCCAAAGTAGGATAATTTGAGCCTGCTCATTTGTGCCTCAAGTGAGAACTCTGGGTTGATGTGTTCGATGATCCATTGGTTTGTTTTCTTGGCTGTCCAGGGTATTCTCAGGAGTCTTCTGCAACACCAAAGCGTCAATACTCTTCCTATCTTGCTTCTTCAAAATCCAACTTTCACTTCCATAGAGTGTCACAGGGATTACCATGGCTTGCACAATTCTGATCTTTGTAGGTATAAACACACCACGGCATTTGAATATCTTTTTTTTGTTTGTTTTTCATCTCCTGTGTCATAAACACTGTGATCTTCTGACTGAAAGTGTCCAATCCCAGGCAATCTCAATTTGCTGATGCATAAGATGTCAATTTGTAGTAGTTTCATTTCATCTTTCTCTGTGTTGCGCTTTCCTATGTTCATGCTGCTTATGTTCCATGTTCCTACTGTGATTCCGTCTTTGCAGCTTCAGATTTTCTTTTCCTGTATGGCAACATCAGCAACTAGACATC
Organism: Charina bottae; assembly: GCA_023362775.1. Lineage (NCBI taxonomy): Eukaryota > Metazoa > Chordata > Lepidosauria > Squamata > Charinaidae > Charina > Charina bottae. The sequence goes on along the minus strand of JALMGJ010000002.1, from coordinate 86,778,504 downwards.
CCGAAGGCTCTAATCTAGCCATGTCATAGACACCATTAGTATTCTGAAAGATCCTCAGCTTTTTTTCAGTAGCGTGTTCAGTGCCACCCAACCTGAGGGGCCCGTCATCCGGCACTATATTGTCAGTCATTTTATATTTTCTACCCATGTGGTTTTCTTGGTAAAATACAGGAATGGTTTACCATTGCCTTCTCTCGCACAGTATAAATTGATGCCTTCGCCATTGACACTAAAGTGATCATCTGCCTCCAGCATCTTCCTATATCGCTGCTGCCCAATATAGGTGCCTGCTTGCTTTAGCTGGGCAGTGGGATGACCTTCATGACTTGGGATGACCCTGCTGGGAATATATACTCTGGGCATACCCTCCTGACCTTCTTCACTTATCCCTCCCAGGAACACCCCCCTGCCACAATGAGGCAGCACAGCAGGCTTGGGGGGAGGCCAACCACTTAACATTATGTAAAAAGGAAATACCTGCCTTTTACTGTAGGTATGATCTACAGGATGTTTGTGTCTACTCTCAACCAAAAACTACTTGGACAAGCAGCAAAACATTTCAACCAAAAGAAAGAAATTCAGTTGCCATGACTCAACCTACAGACAATTCCACCTGGATGACTGAGAATCTTCATTGACATATCTCAGCCATATAGCACAGTGAGTGACTTTGGGTCAATCATCTTTCAGCCCAAGGTTCTTCTCTGGATTGTTGTGGGGGTGAAATGGGAGGAAGGAGTATTATATTTGCTGCTTTGAGCTGCTAGAGGAAAGGCAGGATATAAATGTACAGATCAGTAAGAATAATTGAATAAACATTTCCATAATCAATTCATGATCAGCTTTCATCATATAGTGCTGACATTTCTGAACAGTACTAAAGTTCTGAAAATCTTCAGTGTATCTTGCATAGAATTTTATTCTGTGATGAAACTGCAATAAGGCTGCAAGTTGGTGGTTTTGTCACAACTGCACCAATGGATAGATAGATCCTACGGAAGAATTTGCAAATTAGTCCTTGGGATTCCTCAGATAAGTGCTAAATGGGCAGTTGTCCACCCAGTTAACACTGATAAATTGACTGTTTAGTTTTCATGATTGTGAAGTTATTCCAGGCATCTTGAATACTGGACTGTGACCATTTCTTGTAGAACTATATGCATTTTGACCATAAGAGGGCAGTATCATCTAAGCAGTACAACAGGTTGAACCTAAAACCTGATACCGATTGCCCTTAGTGGCATTTCTGTGATTTGTTGATTGGATAAGGAACATTTTCCACAGCTGCTAAGGGACCACAGCCCTGTCACAAATGTGGCTCTGCTACTTCTGGAGAAGTGGTTATTCTTGTCAGTTACCGGAAATAGGGTTGTACGCTATGAAGGGATGGAGATGTCATAAAAAAAAGATTTGCTATCTTTTAATGGCCAGGATTGAAAATCAAATGGAACATTTATGGTGGATTGGACCCCTGAAGGAGATTTTTCTCCCCTTCCATCTATCCCATAACATTTGATAAAAGCCAGGCTTCAATTTATTTTTCAACATCCTTATTACAAAGACCAGATTGGGAGATAGTGGACAAAGGAAATGGGAATTTAATTTTGGGATTATCTTCTTTTGTATTTATTTTTTACAGGTAATCTGTTATCAGAAATGAATCTATTGTAATAGTTAATGCTTCTATTTCTTTTTAACCCATTGTTCATGATAAGAGATAACTAATGAGCTTTTCTAACCATTAGTTTGTGAACTGGAGTTAAATTTATATTATCCTTGAAAATTTTCTTCTAGAACTGAGGAAAAATTAGCATTCTTAACTTATTCTTAGAGAAGTTTTCTAGGTTCTCTTCTTTTGGCTGTTTTCCTAGAACCCATGGAGCTGCAGGAGCCAATATGCTGACGGAGATTCCCATCAGGCTACATTTTATGTTATTTTGTGTAGATGCTGTTAATGTAAGAGAAGAAGAAGAATATGGTATAAATTAAGCTTCAAACATCATCATCATTTCCAAAAATCCTTCTGGGTTCTATATATCAGCTGGTCCAGAGCGCAGCTATGCGAGCTATTGTTAGTGCCCCTAGATTGGCACACATAACACCTCTATTACGTGAGCTGCATTGGGTACCAGTGTGCTTCTGGGTCCAATTCAAGGTGTTGGTTATCACCTTTAAAGCCCTACATGGCATGGGCCCAGGTTACCTGAGGGACCGCCTCTTCCCCATTACATCAACCCGACCCATCCAATCGTGCAGAGAGGGCGTGCTGCAGACCCCGTCTGCAAGAGAATTCCATCTGGCAGGGTCCAGGAGGCAAGCCGCCTCTGCAGTAGCCCCCGCCCTTTGGAACATCTTGCCCCCGGAGGTGAGGTTAGCCCCATCGCTTCTGACCTTCCGGAGGAACCTGAAAACTTGGTTCTGCCGCCTCGCTTGGGGCCAGGAAAGAAATAGTTACTCTTGGGGATGGCTAGTACCTTAGAGGGTTCCTCACCCACATGGACTGAGTTAGATCTTTTTACTATTCTTGCCTCTTGAATTTTAATCTTATTTTATAATTATTTAATAATCGTATTTTATATATGGTATATATATATATATTATGTCTCTTGTTTTAATGAATCATTTTATTGTAAACTGCCCAGAGTCCCTCCAGAGGAGGGAGATTGGCGGTGATAGAAATTAGATAGATAGATAGATGATAGATAGATAGATAGATAGATAGATAGATAGATAGATAGATAGATATCCTCTAGAAACACTTTTAGAAAACATTATAGCCCAATGTTTTGTTTGAAAGTATACCCATCTCACCAGAATTAAAAAAAAAACCCTCAGGTGATAGAAAGCATCTAGGGAGGGGGCCTAGAAGAAGATTAATGAAGAGCAACCTCAATAGTTTGCCTTCTGATATATGAATGTTTTATACTTGAACACACCTACAAGCATGCCCATGTCATGTTCCCTAAACTCCAAATGTGCTTACTAGTTCAAAAATGATGGTATCCCTATCCTAGTGCTGTAGCTGATATGGTGGCACAAATATATGCTAAGAACAAAAGTAACATCAACTACAGAAGATTGCATGAACGGTGGGCTCACTCCACAAAACGGAATATGCAGACTGACTCACTTTGCCCTATATCTCAACAAGGGATGGGAAATAAATTAATTTAATACATTATAGGAATTTAACTTAATAAAATTGCAGGGTGTTTTAGTTTTTACTTACAATTCACAAACATTGTGTGTGTGTGTGTATTTTTTTTTTCAGGAAAATAATATACATAAATGTAGTAATGGAAATCGTTTGCAAACATTGTGTACGTTGGGCAAACATCCAATTAAAAATGCAAAATGTTTGGAAGAATGTGAATCTAAATACAAAAATCACAAGTTAAAACTTGATACATTTACAGAAGTAAGAAATTATGGAAAAAACAAACTTGTAAAATTTATAATAATGAGAAAGTAAGAAAAACTAAAATGAACAGATTCTCTCATTGCTAGCCCCTGTTAAGAGGACATTTAAGTGAAGCTGTAAGATTGAATTTTGCTATTTAAACTTTTCATCAGTTAAGTTGAAGATGTAACATGAAGGTAGTTTTAATAAACATATAGCTAAATGTTTCTGCACCAAGTATAGACTTATCAATCTATACATCTCTTACACACACACACATACACACACACACCAATTAGCAAAAATAAATGTTTTAGATCTCTGGATTCTGGTATGTTTTTTAGCACTGGTTCTGATTTGACTCTGCCTGAAGACATGGTTTTGTCAGCGGGCCTGGGGACCCCAGATTGCTACGGAGCCAATCAACTGGTTAATTTGAGTGTATTTGTTGCCGCCGTGGTGTGTGTGTGTGTTTTGTTTTATGGATTTTAATTCTGTAAGCCACCTGGAATCACCGTGCTTGAGTTGGGCGGCCATATAAATTTGTTTAATAATAAATAAAATAAATGTCATGTTCCCCCTCGTTGGCTGGATCTTAAGCTTGAAGCTAGAGGTCTTATATAAAAGTGAGATGATTACACTCAAACTATTCTTATTACTAATATTAAAGAGAGCCAGTTTGGTGTAGTGGTTAAGGCACCAGGCGAGAAATGGAGAAACTGGGAGACCATGAGTTCTAGCCCTACCTTGGGCATGAAGCCAGCTGAGGCACCTTGGGTCAGTCACTCTGTCTCAGCCCTAGGAAGGAGGCAATGGCAAACTACTTCTGAAATCTTGCCAAGAAAACTGCAGGGACTAGTCCAGGCAGCTGCCAAAAGTCAATACTGACTTGAAGGCCACCCCCCAATATTTTAATCATTGCTAATTAATTGCTCTGTCAAATATTAGTCATTTATGAAAAATAGTGTCAGCCCTTCGAGGTAGACCAGATGAATACCAAAGTCATGAATACTAAAACTACTTTTATTATAGGGTTACAATAACAGAATCTTGCAACTCTGAATGTGCCTCCCCCCTCTCTGCCTTTATCCTAAAGAGAACTAGCGAGGGCCAAGTCTGAGATGTTTTCTCAAATTACATTCCTGCTTTCGACTCAGATTTCTCTTATTTGACCAGTGCCTTGGCTGCCGCTCTTCCTCCTCTTCCTCAAGATTATTCTCAGAGCCCATTACAAATAGTCAAAGGCCACAATAATGGCTTCCCGCAATAGCTTTTGTATCTTTGGAACCAAATGTGCAATTATGTGTGGCAGGGGAGACTTCTACTTTATTTTGGAAAATATCTCCAATACAATTGAATAAAATTAGATAATCTTTAATAAAACTAAGGACATGGTGGACTGGCCAGTGTTGGTCCAATCAGGTTCATTTGATTTGCATGAACAGTCAATGAGGTTCAGTGAACTTTGCTTCCACTGCTGAAAGGTAAAGGGAGATTAGATACAGTAGATGAGAGTGAGAGAGAGAGAGAACACACACACACACATACACATATACATGCATGCATACATACACGCTTTACTGGATGTTAATTGCATTCTTCTGCAGCAGTTTCCAGCTGCTGAGGGGACAGTTTTGAAAACCTCAGTCTAGGAGAAGTGTCCTGCATGGAGATTCTATTAGCCCTATACATGGGAAAGGCTAGGACAGATAAAGCAAAGAAGACCTTCAAGTGATTTTATTTGAAAATCCAGCCAAGAACTTGAAATGTTGGCAGGCTGGACTAGGATCAAAGACCTTAGGACTGTAAATCTTTCACCTGAAACTGTTACTTACTAGAGCTTATAGCCATTACTCTGAGGTCGGGTCCAGGTCAGGATTTCTCCAGTCTCTTTAGTCCCCAAACTCAGAAACATACTCCTTATCTTTGACGCCATCTTGACATAAAAAACAAATTATGGCCCAATTACCCTCACTGAAGGAGCCATCCAAAGAGTTAGGAGTGGGGGGCACCTTAAATGACAAGAAATGTCAGGCACCTCCTTAAGAAAACGTAAAGAAAGAAAAGGAAAGAGGGAGCAATGTCAGGTCCTAAAGCTAGTTTGGCACAGTTAGCCATAGGCACATACACATACACTCGGTAGCCCTGCTGCCTCAAATAATTTCAAGCAGTCCCCATGTGTCCCCAAGAACAAATCTGTTCTATTGATCCTTTCAGATGGTTGAAAATTGTTGCTTCCTGGAGCCCCAAAGCAGGCAACCTGGAGTCCTTCAGAAGCTCTGGACTCCAGCTCCCACAATCACTTGTAATTTGCCTGGCTTTCTGGTAAGGTAGGAATTAAAAACTTCTGGAGGACACCAAGTTGTCAATGCTTGCTCTAGTCTTTCTGCTTTTTTTTTAAATAGAGTGATGGGGCCTTTCTACTGCAGCATATTGAAACCCCACAGGTTAAAAGAAGAATACTCTTCCCAAAGAGGTCAGCCTGTTCCTATGCTCTGCTTCATTCTAGTGTCAAGAAACAAAAATACATTATTTCTTTCCAGTTTTCATTCAGTTTGGTTTAAGGAAAATGCATTTAAGGGAGAATAAAATTTCTTGTGGATTGAGAGTGGTGTTCTTGCACTTACTGAATTATGAGGTAGGCAAGGTGTGTATGTGTGTAAGTGTCCTGCCCTTCATTGTCCAATAATCTCTCTGGCAGTCTAGACTCCCTGGTTCCCCATGCTTCAGTTAAATCCTAAGAGAAACTCCTCCTCCCACAGAATGCTTTCAGGAGCAATACTGTTGTCATAGCTAAGGGGAAGTCCTGGCCTTGAGAGGTGGTTGCAGAATTTCTCCTTCCCCTTGAGAAGTGTGGAGAAATTTATAAATTTCACATGTGCTACTACCACGCTAGGTCTCTCCCATCCTATCCATGTGCCTTACATTTTCCCTACCCAGATGCAAAACTATACATTTCTACTTGTTAAATTCTAAGGCATTGATGTCCACTGCTCAAGCCTGTACAGATATTTTTGAATCTTTTCTTTTTTATATATTAGTACCCCCTCCTAGTTTTGTGTCTTCTTCATTGTCTCTTCAAACTCTCTAATCCAAGTCATTGATAAAAATCCACATGATACTCCCTCCAAGCTGAAGTTTGTCAATTTTTGATTTCTAACCACAGCCATAATTCTAACCATACAGATAACTAACTTTTAATATTAGAACCTCTGGTTCTCAGAACTTATTACCAATTTGTAAAAAGATGTAGAGTGGGCTTCAGAAACCTCATCAAAACTAGATGGGCGAATAGTATTACAGACAACTTTCTATAGACCTAATGTCTGATTTTTCTTTTTATTAAAAAAGCATGTGAAGTAAAAATGGGTTTAGATCTAGTAAATTTGAACATGTGAAATATTTCTTCTATGGATTTCCTTAGAATCTCAGCCATATGAAATATTTTACATACACATGTGTGGATAGAGATAGAGATGATAGAGATAGAGTTCGAGTTAGAGATAGAGATGAGAGATGAGAGAGAGAGAGAGAGAGAGAGAGAGAGAGAGATAGAGAGAGATGTGATAGAGAGATAGAGAGATATATGATTGATAGAGATAGAGATATCTGTCTTGCAATGTCAAGTTGCTCAGGAAACATTTTTTGAACAACAGTCCATATTGGCCCAGAATAGACTAGTTTCAAGCATGAGGAAAATATGAACAATGCATCAGAAGCAGTAAAACTACTTCTATTTCTCTTTATTCATTCACCTCCCTATTATCACATTCTACACTGTGTCCTACCTGGGGAACCTATGGCTCCAGCATTGTTGGACTACAGCTTCCCTGGTACCTGATCTATGTTATGGTTACTACGGTTGGAGTTTTCTGTACCTCTTTGCTGTCATCTAATGGACATCCTGATTTTGCATCCCAGACCTGATGGGGAAAATCCAACCACTGACAGGCCATGGATCCTGCACTAACAGACTCTCACCACACAAGATCTAAATCGTATTGTCCACTGGTGGCGGTGAGTTTAAGGGGCCTGCAATGTAGCACAAACTTTTGCTCCTCCCATCCCACCACTTTAGCCTTGACATCAAGGGTTTACAAGGAGTGCCCTGATGGTTTTGTTTCCTACTGTTAAACAGGGAGGAGAAGAGGAAGCCATGCAGGAAGCCTTCTCCCCACACATTTGGTGATTGGCTTTGTGAGCCATATGCTAAAATTTCTCTTAGGGAAAAGGAGGAGCAGGAAAGGGGCAGTTCTGCTGATCACTGTCCTTGATAACCCTTTAGGGCACCTAGTGGCTGTCTGGAGGTTTGCAGGTCAGAGCTGCTATGCCTACAAGTGCTGATTTTACCAACATGCTACTGTACTAATCTTTACTTCTGCACCCAGAGGGCATAATCCCTTCTATATAAAGGCCCCATCTCCTCTGCTCTGCTGTTTTAATAAGTAAAGGTAAAGGTTCTCCCCGCACATTTGTGCAGTCGTGTCCGACTCTAGGGGCCAGTGCTCATCTCCGTTTGTTAGCCGAAGAGCCAGCGTTGTCCGAAGAAGCTTCCACGGTCATGTGGCCGGCATGACGCACGTGGAAAGCTGTTACCATCCCACCGAAGTGGTACCTATTAATCTACTTGCGTTTGCATGCTTTCGAATTGCTAGGTTGACAAGAACTGGGGCGAGTGCGGGAGCTCACTCCGCACGCAGGGCTAGGGATTCGAACCTCCAAACTTGCGATCTTCCGATTGACAAGCCTGGCGTCTTACCCGCTGAGCCACCACGCCCCTTTAATACCGGACTGTATATACACGCTGTTTTAATACCGGACTCTAATTTTAAAATGGAGTAAGAGGAAATGATGTTATTTTAAAGAGGGACATAATTTTATTTTAAAAGGGAGATAAGATGGAAATCAATGTATTTGAAAGGGGGAGGGGAAAGGGAAACAAATCAATCTATTTTTTTTTAAAAAGGTACATCAAATCATTTGACAGGGAAATTTTTTTGAAAGGGCCACAACTGGTCAGTACTTGGATGGCAAACTAGCAGGAAATCCCAGGGCTGTAGCCTTGACTGAGAAGTCAAAACAAAATGCCCCAGAAGAAAGCGGTGGCAAACCACAACTGATTGCTGTCAAGGAAACATGGATGTGTCTATTTCACCAGTAGGATCTGATCTTGACTTTATACTTCATGGGTGACCATTGTGATTATTTTTCAAAACCAGCTTCAGTAATTTTTGGTCTCCTCCCCATTGTTCTATTGATCAAAAACAAAAACATCAGTAACTTTTAGCCAGCCACATTTGGAAAGTAAGCATAATGGAGAATATAGGTAACTCCAGGTTCATTTGTTGGGTTCTTGGGGCTTTCTGAGCATGGTAGTTTTCTTGCAGACCTTTCATTACTGTTGATGTTCCTAGCCTAGTCATGAAAGGTCCGCAGGAAGAGAAGCAAGCTCAGGAAGCATCAATTAATGCATTTGAATAAGGTGTGGCTCTGTGGTTTGGTGGTTGAAGTAGGGCCAGGAAGTCCCAAGGTCAAATCTTTGTTCAGCCAATGTATTTATTTTGGTTTGGTTTGGTTTGGTGTGGTGTGGTGTGCGGTGTGTGGTGTGTGTGTGCGGTGCGGTGCGGTGTGGTGTGGTGTGGTGTGTGGTTTGATTGGCTGCCCATCTCACCTAAGTGACTCTGGGTTGCTCACAATAGTTAAAAACAACAATCCAGTAAAAAACAAGTTAAAAACCAATATACAAACATATAAAATCATCAATTACCACTTTAAAACAAAAATAACAATAACAATGGTCAGCGGCAAAATCCATCCTTGCGTCAAGCTCAACAAAGCCATTGTGAAAGCTCCCCACCATTGCCAGACCCCCAAGCATGGTGGCAGAGCCATGTTTTCAGGGCCTTCCTAAAGACCTAAAGGGGCGTGGTGGCTCAGCGGGTAAGACGCCAGGCTTGTTGATCGGAAGATTGCAAGTTCGGAGGTTCGAATCCCTAGCCCTGCGTGCGGAGTGAGCTCCCGCACTCGCCCCAGCTCTTGCCAACCTAGCAATTCGAAAGCATGCAAATGCAGGTAGATTAATAGGTACCACTTCGGTGGGTAGGTAACAGCGTTCCGCGCGTGTCATGCGGCCACATGACCGTGGAAGCGTCTTCGGACAACGCTGGCTCTTTGGCTAACAAACGGAGATGAGCACCGGCCCCTAGAGTCGGACACGACTGCACAAATGTGCGGGGGGTACCTTTACCTTTTACCTAAAGACCAGCAGGGTCAGGGCCAATCTAAGTTCCAACGGGTGGGTGCCACAGCATCACAATTTACATCACAGACCTGGAGGAAGGAATAAACAGGGACAATGATGGATACTCCTGAAAGGGCAAGGTAAAACATCACGTGATGCACAACGTTGAAAAACAAGAGGTGCCAAGGAACAGCTGCCTTATGGTCCCCAGACTCTTCAGCTCATCAATCCCTTCATGAGGTTTCAGATTGTTCATCAGTCCCCAAACATTTATTATATGAAAATAATTTAATAAATACTACTTTAAATAATAGTACTATGAATAATAACAACATCAACCCCTTGGATAGCCCCATCGACCCTTGGGGGTCAATATTGACCACTTTGGAGAATCCTGCACTATAAGTAGCATGTAATGCTATAGTTAGATTATTTTTTTAATGTCTATAAACCCACAGCTGATAGATTTCCTAAAAGCTTGCATGTACACTGTCATTCTGGAAAAAAAATCCCCTCAGAAATAAATTAACGAAAAGAATAACTAATGTGAGTAAGTAAACTGATTTAAATTGAATGAATTCAAACTCCTTTCAATCCACTCTACATTTTCTGGTGTGTATGATAAAAGGATGATTTCCCCCATTTGATTTTTTAATTTTTTTACGGTATGAAAAAATATTCTTATGCATACCATGGGATGGGCTACCATTGTTATTTCATTTCCATTCTGATAAGTTATTGTTCATATGAGTTCATACAAACATAAGAGACGTTCTGAATCAGGCCAAAGTACCCAGCATTTGGTGTCACTCAAGTGGCAGACAAAATGCATCCTGCAAGCTGACAAGCTTGGATAGTCCTCTTCCACTGTGGCTCCCTAGCAGCTGCATTCTGGAGAGGAAGGTTTTCTCAACCTCAGCAACTTTAAGATGTGTAGACTTCAACCCCCAGAATTCCCCAGCCAGCCAGTTAGCAAGGCAAGTAACAATGAATAAGTCTATCCTATGTACAGTAAATAATCCTAGGCCATGAAAAACTCAAGGACACACGTGGCTTCCCATCTTTTGTTATTTTCCAGTTCCCAAAGTCCCCTCTGACCTTGGTTGTCAAAAATGGAGAAATGTCTTGCCTGTTGAGGCAGGAAATTATGTACTGTATAAAAACCTGCCTGAAATATGCCTAACATAGGAGAAGGAATTGGAGAAAGAGAAGGTGGCGCCCACCTATCCCTAAACTCAAGAAACTTCTCCTTCTGCCCATATGTTCATTTTGTGTTATTCCCCAATTCATGTTGGACCTTATCGCACACCCCAAAAGTGCAGCTGCTGGCCACAGAAAGTTTGCTTCAAAGCACTCCACTGCCTCTAAGCGAAGGTAGGGTAGGGAAAGGTTTAGATGGAGCTCTCCCTGCTTTTGATGGGACTAGCAGTCCCCTCAGATGTGAACAACTGTGGTGGGAAGTAAAAGGTCTCCCCTACTGGTCTTCCCTGCCAAAAGGTCTCAGAGAAGGCCTAGGGCTGAAGCATCTGGCAGCGGCTTCCATTTCTCTGCATGTCCCATCCCTCCAAGGCAAGTCAGGAGCAGAAAGCTGAAAGAAGTGAAAACCACTTCCCGAGACCTCGGCCTTCTCAGAGGCCACAATGTTCCCCTTTTAATTTCAGCTTTATTTCCATGTGCCTTTCCACCCCTGTTTTTCTTTCTATTTTCCCCCACTTTGTCAGATTGGTATTTTATTTGGCTCCATGCTGTCTACAGGGCCTGTCCTGTTTAACCCTTTGGTTGCTGCCTGGAAGATAAGAATTGGCTCCCTTGAAATCAGATAAATAGTCTCATAAATACCAAGAAAAACAACAAGAAGGCCCTGTGGTTTTTGAAAGGAACTGCGTGCTGGAGTGTAAAAGGAGGGGGGGGGGCAGACAAGATAATTTGCCAAAAGGCCAAACACACAAGTGCAGAGATGAGTCACCCAGCTCCCTGCAGGGCTAGTTGCTTACCTCTTTGCTGCTCAGGCACACTGTCAGGGCAGAAGGATGAGTGATTAGCCATGCAGTGGAAACACTAGATGGAAGACTCGCAGCTACAGTTTAAAGGAAGAATAATTATGTTTCTAGCCTTCAGGGTTGCAGAGGAAAAATTGACAATAGTCCATTGTAGTGTGGTAGTGTTAAGGGATAAGAAGGTGTTCTTTCATTGCCTAGATAATGAATTAGGGATTGCTAGACCCAATTTTAATTCCTCTCCCTGACCTTAAGCAAATTGCATTATTTCAGCCCCCTATATGTAATATGTGGAGAGTAACCTTCCCCTACCTTAAAACAAGATTGTAAGAGTATCGTTATTGATCCTACATGTAAAGTCCTATGAGTACAGTGAAGAATATCACAAATAGAGTGTGGCAGTTTGTACGTTCCAACATGTGTGTGTGTGTGTGTGCCTTCGAGTCAGTCTTTTCTCCTGGCGACTGCCTGGACTGGTCCCTGCAGTTTTCTTGGCAAGATTTCAGAAGTCGTTGGCCATGGCCTCCTTCCTAGGGCTGAGGGAGAGGGACTGGCCCAAGATCACCCAGCTGGCTTTGCGCCTAAGGTGGGACTAGAGCTCAAGGTCTCCCAGTTTCTCGCCTGGTGCCTTAACCACTACACCAGACTGGCTCTCATGTTCCAACCTTCCATCAGATTAGGTCTAACAAGAATATATTATGTGAGAGCAGGATAAAAGTTTGTGCTTAGAAGTGGGGAAATGGTACATTGGCCTTTACTAAAGAGAGAGAGAGAGACTAGGTTGGGGAGGAGATGATAAGGGTATGTGACACAGCCATCCACAAAAATTGAACAAAACAAATGAATGGTTCTCAATACAGTCAATTTTAGGAATAGAGGTACTAGCATAAACTTGAAGAATTGTTAGAATAATCTCTGTGGCAACAGGACAGCAGAAGCCATGTTCTGAGTGGTGGAGAGAAGAGGTACTAGAGATTAGCCCAGGTTTATTTGTTCACTGTATGCCATTTATGCCAAACGACAAATACCTGGTCCAGCAGTTATCACATTATTCAAGCTCTTGTTGTTCTTATATAGTGCAGAATAAATGGAAAGGATGGGGCATTCAGCTTAAGATGATACAGGAATTCAGAACGTGGTGTACTATAACGTGATTCCAGTATTATTATTAGTCCCAGTTCCTTGCATGCATAAATGTTCAATCAGTACTATAAATATGGCCCTGCTCCACAAAATAAACTTTTGGTTCTCCCTGGCTCATATTCCATATTTTATATCCCTGAACAGTGGGGGACTATTCCTTCCAAAATATTCCTGGGAGAAGCTCTTTGTGGCAACCCACTTTCGTGGCATGAGGGGGGCTATAGCCAGAAAACACTGTTTTCAGTGACAATGCCAATTGCCTGGAACAGCCTCCCTCTAGAAATCAGGCTAGGCCCTGAAGACTGAATACTCCCAGAGGCCTTTAGGGAATGACTGTGTGCCATCCAGAACTGGATTTTATTATTGTTTATTGCTGCATGCTGCGATTACTGTTTTGTTTTGTTATGTGATTGTATTATATTACATTATTATTGAGGTTAAAGGTTATTTTATTTCACCGAGGATGCTTTATTATATCTTACATTGTACAGTACATGGTATATGGTGTGAGCTGCTGTGAGTCTGATAGATTCAGCAGCATACATAGAGTCCCCTATTCGGGGAGATGGGCGGGGATAAAATAAATAAATAAATAAATAAATAAATACAGCTTTAACAAATAAATAAATAATCCTCCAATTGTTTAACTAAAGTGATTGTTCTTGCAGAGTAATGTGTTGTGGCGCCAGGTGAAAGTTATAAAGGAGTTGCTGAGGGTTTGAAATTCAATCTCACTGATGTTAACCATGGCCTTCCCTTCTGCCATTTTTAAACCAGTCCCTTTAATTCTGAACATACAAATAGTCCCTAAACCAGAGCTTATTTCAGAGCTCAAATCTACCTGAAGGAAGAGGGCACTGGTATGCACTGGGGGAGCTGAACTCCTTCCCTCTCCAGTTTCTCAATGGAAAATTAAGCAATATGGGTGGAGAAGATTACTAAGATTTTGAAAAATGCCTTGACAAGAGTTTAAACTGTGCAGGGATAAGTGTTGACATGATATAAGGCAAGGGTTAGCCTCCAGGATCAAAGAGGCACATCTCATACCCCTCTGCCCTTTTCCTGCATGAGGGAGAGGGAAAGGTAATTTTTCTTTCCTGTCCAACAAAAAACCTTTGAAGACCTTAAATAGCACAGGTAAGACTTTACATACAACATTCAGTGTTGTATAATATACTGTATAAAATACAGACTTTGGGGATATTCCTGATCCAGCACTCTTTCTGGGTTACTCGATTCAGCTTCCAGTTTACTGCTTGGATGCCCTCCCCTGACATGCATTTTAACAGGGTAAGCTCAGCAGAGGGAGAAACCATTCACAAATACTCTTGATCTCTTTTGCCCTGATGCCATTGGTGCACGACCAAGATCAGAAGACCATTAAGATCTGATTCATATATTTTTACCACAAATGCAATGGGATTTTCTCTTGCACTTTTCTCCTCTGGAAATGCACCCCAAATCTTCTCCCCTAGGTCTTTCAGGCTGGGGCAGAGGATGCAGAATGTTGATTAGCACCTTAGAGAAGCCTTTTCCAACTGGCCACATTGGCTGGGAGTCCTAGGAGTTGTTCAACCAACTTGTGTAGAAAGTGCTCCCCTAGAGAAAAACCAAACATGTATGTAACACTTCAAGATGCAGCTTGCCTGTATTATCTCAATGTAATCTGGACTTTCTAGGTTTTCCATATTACAGAAGGGAGCAAGGGAACTGAGACTAAAAGCAACAGGCTTGCTTAGGGTGACCTACTGGTAGTGGCATAGTCTGAGCTGTGAGTTTCTTTATTCATGGCTCAGCCATTAGGCCATGCCAGTGCTCACTGTCACAAACAGCTGGAACAGTCAAAATAGATCACCTCTTCTCTGGGGGGAGGGGGGAAAGAGAGTGCTCCACAGACGTGAATGTGTGGAAGTCTTTGAGCGATGATCAGTATCAGCACCAAGTGGTGATATTCACAGTGCAAGTAAATGTTTTTTTATGCTTGCGTGAACTTTGCAGCTCTTTTGTTTCTCTCTCTTTCGGTTGTTAGTTGTTCTTTGCCTAGTGGCCTGGCTTCTAAGGTGCCTAAAGCCATCGTCCCCCTGCCGCTTCCTCTAAGGTTGCCGGGGAGGAAGAAAATAATGGGGCACTGCTCTGAGTAGGCACAGCAACAATTGGGCTTGTTACTTGGAAAGTGCAGCTGCCCACAGATTCTGTATCAGTTGGTTCCAGAATGTTTGAATTGCTTGAATGTTCAGCCCATGCATACCATACCATTTGGACTGATCTCATCTTAATATCCTCATGGACTCCTTTAAGAATTCACCTTTTGGGGAGGATGCCTTCCCAGCAATCCCTATTGGGAAGTTGCAGCAGCAGCATCTTCACACCAATGTGATTAACACACTAACAGAAAACTGTTGAAGTGTGTTTATTTATGCATTTGTACCACTTTTATATCCTTTCACTTCTGAGCAAGATCTCTATTTGTGCCACTGGAAAATGAGTAGATTAAACCAATATCCTGGTCTCCAGATATGATCCCAAATGATGAAGCTGGGAAAACATCAGTACACAGAAAGAACATCAGCATCTCACCTAGGCACCTTAATGGTGTGTGCAGGTATCTGTCCACCCATGCATGCTTCATGTCTTCTTGCAGTGGATGATTGAAAATGTCTGCCTTCTTGAAAGAAGCATTCTTGAAATCAGTCTTCTCCAACCTGAGTGCCCTCCAGACATGTAAACATAAACTACCCAGAGTTTCCTAGCCAATATAGCCATAGCTAGAGAGTGTTCAGATTGGAAAAGACTATTCTTACAACAAAACCAACATTTGAGGAGGAAGATAAATAGCAAAGAAATCTTGAAACCTACTTACTGTATCAAGGAAGCCAATCAAAGAGAGTCTGTTTTTCTTGGCCAAACTACTAGGCTGGATTTTCTTCTTTTCTTTTTGTTCTTCCCCTGAAGGACTGTGGAGCTACTGTGTGTCTCTGTCTATTGAGTTGTGAGGTGATCCAGATCCAGACCTATGTGGTTTTTATATAGTATACAGACATTTGACATACATCTCCCAATTCTCCATTTTCCTTCTAAGCTATGAGACATAGAAGTTGACTGTTATAATCAGACTTAGCCATCTTAACATTAGGGTTACAAAGATTACTTGGATTGGAACAAGTAATGCATGTTTAAAGTGGTTGTATGGCTTTCCAGGAAAGTGATAGACCTCGTATGTAGGGAAGAAAGATGCTCCCTTAGGGAAAGGTACTAAGCCCAATAACTTGCTGAGTGCTAGAAGTCCAGTGGAAACCTTCATTATCCTTACTCCAAGGACAATGCCCTCACTGCTAGCTCACTTTCTGTAAAGCCTGGTGACAAAGGTATAACGTGGACAGCCTGTCTGTGTCTCAGCAGTCCCAATGCAATAGTCACTCCAAAGGAGAAGTTTCTCACTGGCCTCTGCTTTTTTATCTTCCCCTAAGCCTGGAACAGCGTTCTGCGCGTGTCATGCGGCCACACGACCGTGGAAGTGTCTTCGGACAACGCTGGCTCTTCCGCTAACAAACGGAGATGAGCACCGGCCCCTAGAGTCGGACACGACTGCACAAATGTGCGGGGGGGGGGGGACGGGACCTTTACCTTTACCTTAAGCCTGGATAGATGCATGCATTGGGTAGGTGGGATTAGGCAGACTCTAAGCAATTCAAAGAAAAGGCAGCCACCTAGACTCTGTTGACATTTCTTTGGAAAACAACAGGAATAATTTCCTTTCACTCTCTGAATCTGGAGGATTCCTGGCTGGGAAAAACTGTGATAGACTAGATAGATAGAGAGAGAGGGAGATGATAGATTGATCGCACATAACAGATATGCATGTGTAATCAGCATTTGAGTGGCCTCAAATGCCTGCATTTAAAGTTAGAGGCAACTGCTGTTGTGTGAGGTCTAGTCCCCTGAAACTTTGTGGTGAATGTGAGGATGCATTTCTAAGTGCCTGTAATGTTAATGTGTTGATCACAGAACAAACACTTCCAATCAACCAAGCAGCTGCAATGGACTTCCTGAGGAGGCTGAGCAGGATGCAGGAAAGCAGATGCTGATTGGGGTTGATGGGAACAGGAGCCCAACACATCTGCTGGGCACCAAGCTAGGAAAGGATTGTTTAAGATGAGGCAACTAAAAGCCTTTTAAGAAACTATTCCTGTAACAGAGCATCGTGATGCTGCATGGATAAAAAGAAGCTTAAGTTGCTGAACTTTGGCCCTGGCAATACTTGCCTATCAAGTTTTATTTTATAATCAACAATGTATCCTCTAACTTCCACCATTTGTGTCATGGGGTGGGGTGGGGTGAGGTGAAGGAAAACAGCTGAGACTATGGAAAGATTTGTATAAAACTGGGGGTGTTGCATGAATTAGTTTTGTTTGCTTTTTCTAAAAACACTGGATTGGATTCATTGTAGGAGGGGAGCCATGTCAGTCTATGGTGGCAACAAATCAGGAGTCTGGTAGCACCAGTCATTCTGAATAGTCCAGGAAAGTCAATGGGACTCTAGTTGCCCATTGCTATTTTAAGGGTAGTCCAACGTGACAAACTCTGTACTGACCTGTTGATTCCACTGGAAATCCTAAACATCTCTCTCACTGAAATCACTTTGAGCCCCCCCGCCCCCCCCCCCATTTCACTGAGATACATTTAAGCTAAAGCGTTTGCTTCCATCTATGCCAAATAGCTTAGATTGAATCGTGGCCCATGTTTAGCTAAATGTTGGTTGTGTTAAAACTGCAAGGGAACAAGTCAAAAGTCCCTTTATGTGCTGATGTTTAAGGAGGTTGTGAATCAGGTTCTGTCTGATGACTGTGGGGTGGGGGGACAGGGTGGGGGGTGGGGCGCTGCCTAGTGCTTTTAAAAAATACTGCTGGGTCTGCAAACTCTCAAGCAACTACAAACATTTTTCTCCATAGGACTGTTGCATGTGCTTAAGATACCAAGCTGGCATTTAGCAAGATCAATAAATATGAAGCATTTTCAGTATTATGCTTCTTTCAAATAAATCTGTGTTCTGTATATATTTGTATAAATATAATTGACATTGTATTTATTTCAGCTGATACTCCTTGAAATACCTCAGCCTGGATGGTTTATAGCAGCTTAAAAATAGGTGCATCAGCCACTGAGGAAGAGGAGGGGGAGCTGGGCTGACGCCCTGCACAGATCTTGAAAACCCAATTCTTGAAGTCAGTTTGGCTCTGGCAGGATGGCATCTTTAGGGCTTCCTTTCCTGCTGCTTGAATCTAGCCAAGGCTTCTTGTACATTTGTGATTTCCCAGTTCCCTGATAAACACCCCAGGGAACTACGGCCAGGCCTACCAGGAGGTTCGCCTCTCTGCACTCCATTAACATGTCATGAGAGAAGGGTTCCCTCTGAATGGGAGAGAGGCAAGAGGCGAGGTGGTGTGTTGTCGTTTTTTTTTCCATAAAGCTTTTCTTTATTATTATCATTATCATTATCATTATTATTATTATTATTATTATTATTTTAAAATCCGCATAAATACTTGACTTGGCAAACCTGTCTCGTAGGAAGTGGTCATACAGATTTGAGGTAGAAAACCCGGTACAGACAATGTATCAAATTCACCCAGGTAGGTAGTTTAAATACATCCACCATAAAAACAAAGGGGATGGGAGTGGAAGGCAGGAGAGGAAAGAAACGGGGAGGGGGAGAGGAGGACCTCAATGTATTGTTTATTTACATGTTTTAAAAGCACTAAGCACAGTCCAGCCAAAGGGAAGCATGTTTATGTCCCATGGATTTCAATGGGAGGATTATAATAATGTGCTTAACTCTCCCGCTGAAATCAATGGGCGGTTAGAAAGTGCTTAACTGTTGCGGACCAGGCCCGGCATATCTCCCGCCTCGGGAAAAGGGACGGAAACCTCCGCAGCGACCCTTGTTAACCCCGTGACGGCGCCCGGGACCGACCACGGTGCCAGTTTCAGCTGGATCAGCGTCGGAACCCGGAACCTGCTCCGGCCGGATTTGCTTCCACGCCACTTCTTCTGCAGGGAGCTTCGCAGAGGCACTGCAGGGGGGGCTAAGAAAGGCAGGGAACGGACGCGGGTAGCCAGAGCCTTCCCCCACCTGGGCCCGCCGAAGCGAAAAGGATAAACCCTCATTGTGCGCGGGCGGCACGGCCAGTGGTAGTTGGGGATGATGGGAGGGAAGGAGGTTGCCGCGGTGCCGACCTGGTGGAAGCTGTCTGGACACCAGGGGCCTTCCACGCTGCTGCTGGCGAAACCCAGGGACGGGCGAAGGGCCGCGTTGCCGACCGAGGAAAAGCGGTCCCTTGTTGCCCCCTTCTCTACCTCGTGCCTCGCGGCGTCCCTTCCTTCCGAGGAAAGGTGCCCGGGTGGCTTCTCCGTTGCCCACTAGAGTCCTCTCCTTCCCCGGGCGCGGAAAACTGCGGCGTCCAAGAAATCCAAGCAGGTCGTTGGAAAGTCACCGGCCCGCCTCGATCCTCGCTTTCATCCTCTTAGGGCCGTTTTTTTGTTTTGTTTTTTGGCGGGGGTGATCCTCCCGAAAAAGTTACGCGGAGGACGACGCACCCTGTTCCGCCAGATTTAAAACGGCGCGGGAGACGCAAACGCTTGGCTCTCCGAGGAGGCGCCTCCCTTTGGGCCTCGCCCAGGAGGCAGAGAACTGTCCGGGCCGTGAAGCACGTGTGTGTGAATGGCTTCGGATCCAAGGCCAGCCAAGGGGCGGCCGGCTACTTCTCGGCCTCCCCTCCTCTTCTAGGCGTGTAATATCCTCCACCGCGGCTCCCACATTGCACGGGCCCTCCGACGCTTCGGAAGGGAAGGCAGACGGAAAGCAAAGGAAGGGAAGAGCTGCACGGCTGCTCTTTGGCGCGGCAGGGAAGAGGGGAAGGCGAGCCGCGGAGAAGAGCCCCGCCGTGCCGCCGGTCCGCCGCCACAGTTGGAGACTCTTCTTCGTCGCGTCGGGAAATTCCGGGGGTCATTGATTCAGTTCCAGCGCCCAGACCTGCTGAGGCCACCCAGTCCTGCCCTTAAGCCTTTTTTCGCCGTGACCTAGAGCGTGAGAATATCCCACGGGCTGCTGCAGAAAAAATGGGGGGAGAGGACAGAAAGGGGAGGGGGAGGCAGAAAACCGTTATTTTACAAGAAAATTTCGCCGCGATTACCAGAAGCGGGGGGGGGGGGGCGAGTGGAATACAAGAAAAGGCCCCTTCTCATTCGCGATCCAGCCCGAACGAAAGGCTTCAGTGGAAGGCATTTAAGCACCGGCTTAACTCCGCGCAGAGGCGGATCGTGCTTAAGCGGGATAAACAAAGGAACCCCAGCCTCGCCTGATCGCACCCCAGCAGCCCGCGAAGAGCGGAGGCAGCGCCTGACTGGTGAGCTGTTTGGTTACCTGACGCCACTGTTTGTAAATCTCTCTCGGGAAGCTGTAAATAAGAACCCAGCGTTGTCCCGCCCTTTAGGAGTATTGGATTATCAGGCGGAAGGCAATAAATTCCTTGCCTTTATTAACTGCCCTCTTATAAATATCGAAGGCCCTGTTTTGGTAAACGCAACCGGCCCTACTAAATTATGTTCGTTATGAGCCTTTAATTGCCAAGGCGGTTTCAGTGAAAGTTTGGGCAACAGCACTGAATAAATAAGAAACGGTTTATACAGGCTCTTGGAAAATATAAACTCAGAATGTTGAATATGTTTAATTTTTTTAAGAAAAAAAAGCTTATTTTTAAACAACTCATTTGCTCGATTTTGAAACAGTGCCTTTTCAGCCCTCTCTTCCTCCCCTTCCTTTTCCAAAGGTAATTTGAGAGGTGATCTGAAACCTGAATATAGTTCATTTAAAAGGGGGAGGGGGAGATACTTTCTCACCGATTTGCATACATAAATTGGGAATCCAGGCCTCCGGATCCCGAAATGGACAATTGGCAGTCTCTTCAGTTTGTGTTATAGTGTATATAAATAATATACACATAGACAGACAGACACGAGGAAAGGGCGATTAGGACTGATCCCTACATAATTATATCAAGTTTGATTGATACAACCTCAACAACAGACAACAGCGCCTGGCAAAACCAACCCGCAGGCTTCGAACTAGGCGAAAAGGAGGGCTTTGCCGCCTGCAAAGCATTTCTAGTCACGGAGCCCTCCCCAGCCCGGCGCCTTCCAGATGCATTGTACTACAAATCTCATCTTCCTCAGTCAGCCGGGCTAAAGTAAAACGAAAAAGCTGGATCGTTGCCTTTCGGCTCCCGGTGCATTTTCACCATTCCAGCAGAGCCGTAGACAGCCGTAGACATTGGGCAGAACACATTTTAGCAAAGCGTGGGACCAGGGTCTGTTTTGTTTAACGGAGTGAGATTCCAGAGGGAGGAAGGAAGAAAGAAATGAAACCAAACCCGCAGAGAGCTTCGCCTATTGTTTTGTTTGGAAAGAGTCCGCTCTTGTGAGTACAGTATATAGGTGTTGGTCGCAAATTGCAATCTGGTGTGTGTGACAGAGAAAAAAAAACGGAGGGAAGGAGAGAGAGAGAGAGATTTTCCAGAAAAATTTACAGTCGGGCAGAATTTAAAACGAGAAAGAAAAAAAAATCCATGCAGGGAATTTTGAACGAATTTTGGAGCCTTTAGTCTCCTTTAAAGCACTAAAACGAAGTCTTGGTGGCGCTTCCTACAGTGGGGAGTGTCGGCCCCGCAGCAAAAACCACGCAAAAAAGGTGAAACAGACGCAATGTCTTAAGAAGTACAAAAAAAGGATAAATGATTATTAAGGTCCCAAAGCCTGGGTTTGGCCAAAAGAACGTCAAGGGTTGCATTACAGTTTAGTGCTCCCCCCCTTGTTAGATCTGACAGCTTTCCTGCTCCGAAGGGCGGAACCCACACAGCAGCCCCCTCCCCCGCCCCCGGCTTTTACTGCGACCCATTCTTTGCAAAGGGCTTGCGGTGAGAAAAGCGTTTCGCCGCCTGTCAAAAGGACCCGGAGCTTTGGAGCAATTCAGTCTTCTCTACCCATCTTACTCGGGCTGAATTCAGCCTGACTTGTTCGGCACGAGCCAGCAAGAGATACAGCAGCGCTTCCAAGTAGTGTGGTGTCTTATTGGAGAACAAGGATTGCGGTGCGCTGGAAGCTTTCGGAGTAACCTAATCCGAAGTACATAATCCCCATTATTTCCGGCCCAGGTGCATTTGGACGCTGGCTGTTTCTGCATCGCAGGGTGGCGAGGAATCGCTAGCAAAGGCTATGCTTCGAGCAGCCAAATGTACTGTTCCAAATGTACTGGATCATAAATCCCATCTTCCTCAGTTTTCTGTCTAGGGATGATGGGAGAGCACTGCCCTGAAGAGACGTGTGGAGTTGGCGCTTCCGAGAGAAAAGAGAAAAGGGACGTTTTGTTGCAGCCTCTCAGGCAGCCCACCCCGTTCTCGTCTTCGATATTCCTCTCCATTTCCGTCCCGTTTCTCCAACTCTCTTAAGACATCAGCATCATCGCCCCTCCCCATTTCCTCAGGTTTGTGGGGCCTGTAATTTTGAACAGAATTCGTACTCGGAGAAACCATTTCGCACGGGGAGTGAGGTCTTCCTTCCGCGAAGGGAGAAGGCCTTGCTCTGCTGCCCGGCGCTTCGGGCGCGCAAGCAGGCGGAGTCGTGCGCCTATAAAACCACCTTGTATAGGCCACCTCGCCGAAAAAGTGCCTTTGGGCAGGGAAAGTGGCTGCCTGCGACGTTTGAGCCCGGGGATCTGAGATGCGCCGTGCAGAGAAGCCAAAGCTGGGCCCGCGTTTGCCTGTTCTGGCCTCTTCCCCGGAGAGCGCGGGGAGGGAGGCGACGCCTTTTCCGCCCCGAACCAAGTGGGGCAGTTCGGGCAGAAAAGGAGCCTGCGCAGCTTGGAAGAGTCCGGTTCCTCGTTGAGGGGAATTCGCGCGAACGGAAGCGCCGCTTTCGGTTGCAGCCAAGGCAAAGCGCCCCGAGCGTGCTCTTAAGAGGCCTTCTCGCCGGCCGCGTCCCCGGC
This sequence comes from Charina bottae, assembly GCA_023362775.1. NCBI lineage: Eukaryota > Metazoa > Chordata > Lepidosauria > Squamata > Charinaidae > Charina > Charina bottae. The sequence goes on along the minus strand of JALMGJ010000002.1, from coordinate 86,755,687 downwards.
TTTCCCAAAGGGCAGCGAGGTTGAAAGACATGGCCCAGAGGGGTTGGGAGAGCTGCGCTGCTGGCAACCCGAAGTCTAATAAGGCGAGGCGAGGCGAGGCGAGGCGGGGGCCTTGAAGCGGACAGGGGGAGGAAGCTTGGATCCTGTAATCCTCTGCCCAGTGCTTGGATTGTGACCAGGTTTACTGCAGGGCGAGCGGGTGCTGGACTGGGGCCGTACTTGGGCTATAAGCGGGGTTCACACAACACATTCATCCGGATAGGTTTAACCAGTTTTCAGGGTTTGTACAACATACTGAGTAGTAAACTAATGTACCAATCGAAGAGAATATTTGTAACTCAGGGTTGAACTGTGGAGTCCTTGGCACTGAAGATGTTGCCTAGCCTGGCAATGAAAGGTCTGCAAGAAAACAACAAGGCTCAGAGAGCACCAAGGACTCCACAGTAAACTAATGGCCCCGGCTGGTCTGGCAGGATGAGACCCACAATTACATTCTAGCCTAACCAGTTGTGTGAATCCAACCCTGGGCAAGCAGAGGAATCTTTCCAAGAGGTGTAGTTGAGTACCGCCACCCACTACAGAATTCCCTCTATGCCGCAGGACTCAATGGTGACCTCCAGTGTCTACCTTGGCTGAAGATATTCCATGCCACAGAATGACTGCTCCACGGTTGACCCAAAGGCCTTACAAGCCAAAGCTCCTGAGCCACCTTTCATTAACTATCTGGGAATGTGGGGAGCTGTAGCCCAACACATCAGGAGAATCACAGGGTGATCCCCATGGCCCTTGAAGGTATTGATGCTGCAGAGCCTTCAGTGCCTACGGAAATTACTGGCCAGATGAAAACACCAAGGGATGCGGAAACTTTGTATGTGGCACAAGGGAATCAAGGTCTTCAGACCCATGTCAAACCCAAGTCTGACAGGACTGGAACAGAGCACCTTTGCCCAATGAATTCCCAGAGAGAGATTCCTTCAGAGACAAAGGAAATTGGGGAGGAGGGGAGCCTCTGTGGCTGTGTTTGCTTAATCAGACTTAAAGACTCTTAAATGTTGTAGGAAGATGCATTCCCACATGTTTTTTTAATGGGATACTATGTTGTAGGAACCCAGACCCACCAGCTACTTTATAGTCCAACATACTGTAGGAAATTGGTTAATTCATAAACCAGGTTAAACCTGGTATGTGAGCATTCTGTCTCTTTGGCTCCCCTTTCCCACTTACAACTTTTCACTCACTGAACTGCTCCATCTCCCAGCCACATCAGTCCTCAGTTGAAGAAGGACCTTTCTTTCGTGCCATGTGAAAGGAAGGTGGAGGCCACAGGATTGGCCTCCAACTAAAAAAATAGCATTCCAAGGTCATTAGACTCCCTAAGCACATTCACTTGGATGTCAGTTCACGGATTTTCTATTGCACATTCAAAACCTTCAAAGATAAACGTGTGTGTGTGTGTGCGCGCGCGCACGCGCGCTTTGCTACTGATTTTATAGGGTTGCAGATGCCATGTATGGTGTATGTTCACACAACTCACTTAAACCAGGTCAAATAAAGACCTAGCAGCTGCATTTGCTAAACCTAGTAAATGTTAAGGTTGGTATCACTTTTTTTTTAATGGTTTAGCCTATTGGACAAATCCTCCTTGTGTGTTAATCTGATATATGGTACCCACACAGAATGGGCTAATTAAATAACTAGCTTATTTGTGTAGCTGGTTCCCATACCACCTCAATCAAGCCACAGACTGCCCCTTCTCCTGGAACTGACATTCTTTATTTTTGGAAACATGTAGTTCTCAATGGTGCCTGTCTGCAAATTTCATACTAAGTGACCACAGTACCATTTGGATGGCCACTAAAATGTCCTGGTGTTTACTTTCAAACCATGGTGTGAGAATGATGAGGTGCTGAGCATCTTTACAAAACTCTCAAGCTGTTAAATAAAATCAAAACGAGCTGGGTTCACACAACACAGCGAGTCTCCAACAAGCAAATCACAATTTGGATCAACATGTTATTTGAACAAAGTCAGTATCTAAGCACCCGGGTTTAACTGTACTACAGCCGCAGCCACCCCATGACTTGCTGCGGAAATAATCAACCTGTGCCAAGCCAGTTGAAGGTGGGCAGGAAGCGCATGCTGACATTTCCATCACAGAAGTGCCACACAGGAAATGCCAACAAAAGAGATTCTAGTCTTTTTTTTTAAAAAAAAAAACATATTAATGTTGTTTTTAAACAACGAGTGTGTCTAGCTCCATTCCACTGCAACACAAAACACAAAAGCAGAGTGTTGCTGAGGCAAATGAGATTTTCTTTCATTCAGAGAGTAAGCAAACTTTCTAGCTTTGTCTAACAAGGCCAGGGATCAGATCTGGAATTTTGGGAGGCCTCCTAAAACAAGGAATGAATGCAGAGGGGGCTTCTAATTTTAATTTTTCCAATTTTAATTTAACGCTGGACTAATTCGGAGGTGAGGTATCCACGTTCTGGCATACAATTAAAGACACGAGCCCCTCTGAGCATGTGCAGAGTACCGGCCAAAGCCTGGGCCTGCCGTTCCTAGAAAGCGCCCTCCCCTCCAAGGCTCCGCGTGAGCGCCAAGCACCCCGCTCCCCCGGATTCTTACCGGCTGCTCGCGCTTCCTCTTGGCATCGCGGGGCTCGGCCTTCTTGAGCTCGGCCTTGAAGCCCTCGGCGGCCGGGCCGTCCTTGGCGAGCACCTCCATGAGGTAAGCGATGTAGCTGGTAGCCAGGCGCAGCGTCTTGATCTTGGAGAGCTTCGTGTCGGCCGGCACGTTGGGGATGCACTCGCGCAGCTCGGCGAAGGCGCTGTTGAGGCTCTCGGTGCGACGCCGCTCCTTGCGCGGGGCTCCCGGCGCGGGCGCGGCCCGCCGTCTCCCCGCCAGGCGCCCGCCCAGCTCCGAGGGGCTGCTGCCGTACGACGAAGAAGGCGAAGCCGAGGAGGCCAACCCGGCCGCAGCGCATACCAGCTCCGGCGGCGGGGGCTGAGGCGGCGGAGACAGCTCGGCCGACGCCGCGCTCAGCAGCCAGCCCTGCGCGAAGGGCCGTTCGGGCGCTGCTGCTGCCGCCGCCGCCGGGAAGCATCGCACAGGGGGCGGCGGCGGCGGCGGCGGCCCAAAGAGAAACGGCTCGTGTAGCAGAGCGCTGTGCGGGTGATGGTGCGGGTGAGGGTGGCCCTGGTAGCTCCCCACCACGTTCATGGCGAGTGCCTGGCGCTACGAAGCCATGGGCGGCCGACACCCTGGGCGCATCCACACCAGCCCCCGACCAGCTGCCTGCTCCGCGCTGCCTCGGCCCTCCTCTGTTCCTACCCTCCGCTCGGCCTTTATACCGCGGCGGGCTTTTGATGTCATTCAGCGGAGGGGAGGGGGCAGAGGCGCACGCACGCACGCATGGACGCACGTAAGCGGCCTGGCGGCGGCGAGAAACTCACCCTAAAGCTGGTCGCCTGGCCGGGCCACCCGCCGGGTCCTCCCAGACCAGCAGCGCTGCGCCTTCTCCCCTGTTTGTCCGGGCGGCGGCGCGAAGCGCAAATCCCGCCGAGTTCTTCGGAGGCATCCGCGGGGGATTGCAGCCTTCGGACACCCCTCCGAGAAAAGACACCCCCCCCCCCCAGCACTAGGACCAGCCTTGCCGAGAAAGCCCCGGCCGGCTTTTCTACCCCGCCAATGGAGGAGCCCCGAGAGACTTCTCCGCCTCCTCTCTACCCCGAGGAAGTGCCCCTGTGCTGGAGACCGAAGCTCGTTTGCCCCGAGCTGAAGCCTGACGCTAAGGACCGGGCAGCAGTGGGATCGCCGCACCCCCGTCGGTTCTCCTCGCCGTGGAACCGCCAGAAATGCTGCTTCCCGCCGCTCCTCAGGCCGCGCTGGGCGATTTCAAGGGCCCAGAAATCGAGGTACCGCGCAGTGCCCGGCCTCTGCTTCTCCGCCGGAGGGGCCTTCGACGACCAGGGGCGGTGGATAGGCAGGCCAGGCATGGTGGGCGTCATCCGGGCTGCTTCCCACCGAAGCGCGCTTTCCTGGGGAGTGAGGCTCCTTCTTTCCTTGTAAGGAGGCTTCTTAACAGCTCTCGTCTCCCATCGAGTTAAGCGGGTCTTCCTCCCAGAGAAGTAAGGCTGTGGTCGCCACCCGAGAGGGATATTTCAAAGTTGCTCCAGTACCCACTGCCACGAAGTGATAATAAAAGACGAGAGAGGGTTGCTCTAACCTGCAGTAATTAAATACTGTATACTGTTTGTTGTTTTATTTTCTTGGACCCTCTCAATCTAAATCTACATCAGATAGATGGTTGTATTTCAGGACAATCTAATTTCACTACAGCCTTTTAAGCCAAACCGGGGGGGGGGGGATATTTTAATATCTTGAATTGGTAGCCCGTATATTTTACAGATCTCTGTCTTCTTGAATTACTTTGGTCTTGTGCGGGAGACCTTTCCACCAGACCTGTACTTTAGTTGAGATAACTCCTCCAAGTTTTTCACTGCAGGTTGAAAACAAAGTCCTTAGTGTAAATGGGACTCCGTTGTCAAGTCTTAGGTGGGGAAGATGGAACTTCAGCGCATCTGCTCGTCACATTTCTTATTATTCCCTATCTGAGCCTGGAATTTTCCTCTTCCAGCCATAAGGAAGAAGGAGGAATTAAAATTTGGACCGCAAGTAGTTTGTAAGCCTGAGGAAAGGTGAAAGCCACCATGTTCACTCTGAAAAGAGGGAGAGAAAATTAAGGGATTTTCTTAATTTTCCCTTAACGTTAAGGGATTATTTTTATTAGTGCAATGGAAGGTTTAAATGTTAATGGGCAGGCTTTCAGGGATCCAAGAATTCTTCATCAAGCAATAACCTTTGCTCCCCTGCAAACATTAGATTTAGGAGGCAATTATCTGCCCATTTTCCTAGTGTGGAAAAAAAAAAAAGCTCGACTGGACTTCTAAGTATTTTTCCAAGGAATTGCCCTTTTGAAGGGCAGTGACAGCCAACAGGGTAGGCAACAGGACCCAAAATTTATTAGAATATTAATGCTTCTGGTCTGCCTCATTCTGATGCCTTGTATGGAGCAGGGAATAAAAATTGAAAACAAACCTATGCTGCAATGTAATTCCAGTGGAGCACTTTTAGCCACTTTTATTGGAATTGATAAATCAAGCTGTGATTCTAAATTCGTAGGTCATTCAGACAACACACTAAGCACTCAGCTTATGATCGGACTGAACAATTACCTAATATTGCCTGCATCTTCTCCATGTGAATCATTCCTGTTCACAAAGTCATAACTGACTAGGAAGAAGGCTATAATGCTGTACAGAGCAGTCAGGAATAACCTAATTGCAATCAAAAGGCGTACTTCCAATAAAGTGGGTGCAGAAGTTACAGTAGAAAAATCCAGCCCGGAACACGTTTTAACGTGTTTGTGGACTGTAGAAGTTGGAAGATTCTCTGAATCGCTCTCATCCGGGCATTCCAGACTGGAATAATATGGTTTTATAGCAGGCTTGACTTTGTTTTCTGGGTAAGTGAAATTGCCTCGTGCAAGGCATCTCTGTGCCTGAATGTCATCCTTCGGAATTCTCCGTGTGTCAGCCATGCTGTTTCTGAAAAACAGCATTTTATTCTATTAAAAACAGAACAACGAAGTAGACAATAACAAAGAGGAGAAAATCAAGATCGAATGAAGGAATAATCAGTCCCCCCACCCCACCCCCAGCCTTCATTTGCCTGCGCAAGTTTATTTTCCTAGCTGGGGAACCTTTGCTTTTGTTTTTCTCTGCTGGAGCACTAGCGGAGCCAAGATTACTGTTTTCTGGACCAGCTTCCAAGGGAGTGTGATGAATGTGTCTCCATTTGAAGTGGTAAAGTGGAAGCCCGCCAGATGCATTGATCCACCACTCCTACCAGCCCCTTTAAGAACGGGGGGGGGGGGGCTGTTGTCCAACACATCCGAAGGGCATCGGGATTGTGGAAGGAATGAGACTGATTCAACCCGATATTTCTGGAGGACATTGCATTGCGCTGCATTCTGCTTCCAGTGGTGTCTGGCCACCACCTCTATTATTCCACTTGCTGTCCTCCAGGAAAATCGAAGTGTATGCTGGTTGACGGTTATGGGAGCTGTAATCCAACGCATCTGGAGCGAATCCGAGCAGGCATTAGCAAAAGACAGGTCCGAATCTGCTGGTAGATCTCTGAGTGGGTGGTTTCAAGGGTTTCCTACTCCTGACCATCTCTCTGGGGTAACCAGGGTGCCCTTTGGTACTAAAGGTTTGAGAGCTGAACAATTCTGCTACTGCAGACAAGTTTTTCGATTCAGAGTGGGCCAGGAGGCAGCTAGCTCTTTTCAATTTAAAGGAAGTTCTACTTGCTGGTGTGGATCTTCTAGTAAAACCAGAGGGGCATCAAACACATTGGACGTTCACTTATCCGGGAAGAAGGCCTTCTTCTCAACGGGCATCTCCAAGAGAGATGCTGATTCTACCTGCAGAGGTTCAGGTTCTCCATTAAGGAGGCCATCATTTGTTTTAAAATGGCCACTCCACTACATTATACGGTTATACCTCATTACGCCACAACCCCAGTTTGTTGTGTACTGAGGAGTTGTTGCAATTACTTGTTCTTTGTTCTTTCAACCTTCAGCCTGACAACCTCATTGTGCGACCCTGACTTTGGGTACAAATAAGCCGAACCCTTAATGCTTGATTGCTGGTCTTCTTCTCCCAGACTCAGGGGGGGCCCTGTCCCAAGTCCCCTCGGATTTGGAAATGCACCTTTCCATCTCCCGGAAGGCTGGTTCGATTTAGAAGAAGCGATTTAGAGCTGCTTCTACCTTTGGGGCCTGTCCTCAGTCTTGAGCCTTCAGCACTTCAGCACTGGGAAAGAAAGGGAGCAGGCGGTCGCAATTCACAGGGCAATTTTGCTGAGTCAGTCAATAGGGACATTTACTTTTTGAAGGCTATCCCGGTGGATGAGCGAGCCCCGCCCTCGCTTTCAAGGCGTTTGCTCCCCCCAGCCCTACCCGCCGCCCCACTTCGCGCTCCCCATTAATGGGATACGGTATACAATTACATTCAAAACCTGAGCCTGGGCGGCACAACTGCCTCGCCGAGCATTGCCTCATCGGGATTGTATTTTCCCTGTCTCTTGTGTTTTCCCGTGATTTTCTTCCCCCGGGCCATCGCTAGATCTCCGTAGATGTCCGTTCCGAGGAAGGCGAGGTGCAGTGGAATTCACTTTCGTGGCTCAGTGAAGCCACCGGTGGCTTCCCCGGTGGCCTCCACAATTCTCAACCCCACTCTCGCCTCCCCCGGCACGTTCCTGTCTGGGAGGGGGCACGTCCGGTCCCCCAGGGCGGGATCTCAAGCGGCTCAAGTTCGTGGCTGCCATTCCCCAAGCCCTCTCTGCACTAGGGCGGTTTCTGCCAACGGCCCTTCCGCCGCCGCTTGGCAGAGTGACCCGAAAGGATGTGGGATGGCGGAAGGATCCCCCTGAGCAGTCCTGGGCTCAGAAGAATGCGCGATCCCGTCCCCAGCCTGTCAAGGCTGCTGGAATGCCGTCCGGACAGTGCCGGGAAACCTACCCCCGTCCCCGCCCCGTGGTCTGTATTTCCTCTGCCGAGTGTAATTCGGTGAGGAAAGTGCCGCCGTCCTAACCTTAGATGCCACTACAGAACCTGTACTCCAATCCGCCCAACCTGGTGCGCTGCTACTGCACCTTGTGGCAGTGAGTTCCACAACGGTGGATTCGTGTGGTCTACCTATGGTGATGGATGAGAAAAACGTGGTTGGATTCCCCACCTCGTCCCATTTTCGGCGTCAAGATTCAGCATGGGAATTTCCTGCGAAGTCAAGTCGCGGAAAACCAGAGCATCTGGATGTAGCCTAGCTGCCGTTCCCTGGAGGAGCATCCAGGCCTCTTCCTCCTTAGGATTTTTGATTCGCCTCCCTCCCACCGGTATATCTACCCCCTTCCGCCCAGCCCTCGTCCTCTCCTCAGGGCTCTCAAGAACTCATCCTCCGCCAGCCTCCTTTTTCCCCTTGGAAAGGCCCGCCGCCCAGGGACTGCCGCGGGGCCCTCCAGTCCGCAGAGAGACGGGCAGAGCCGAGGAAGCTGGGGACAGCCGGGGACGCCTTGGGGGGGGGGGGGCGGCGGCGAGCATGGCGCCGGGAGGCTGGGACGCGTCGCCACTCTGGGGGGATGGGGGCCAGGGGGAGCCGCGCTTCAGTCCCTGTCCCGCTCCCGGCTGGGCCACGCGAGCTCCGCAAAGCTACGGCCAGAGCTGAGCAGCGGAGGAGGACCGGAACTCAGCCGTGTTCCAAGCGGCGGCGGCGGCGGCGGCGGCGGCTTCATCGCGCAGCGCTCCGCGAGTCCTCGGCCAGACCCGGGGAACCTCGCATGGGCTGAATTCAAGGGCGCGCCGCTACAGGGCGTTGTGGGGCGAAGCGCTTTGAGCGTTAACCCTTGAAAGATGCAAAGTTTCAAGAGCCAGCAACCGGGCACTGCTGCCCAATCAGAAGGAGCCCAGAAATGGGTTTCGGGGACAATATCAATCCACTCCCTGTTTCTCTCCCCCTTCCCCAAACATTCTTCATCCCAGAGGTCTAATTTGGAGCGGGTATGAGTCGTGTCATTGTGACTGCTGCTTTTTTTTTTCTTTTCTTAAATGGGAGTCTGACCCTCTTGCGATCCTAATGCAAAATCCCCCCAGTCTCAGATCTCCGCTTTCGAGCGGACCTACGTGCCTCTCCTACCGCAGAGGCTTCTGCTGCAAAATGAAATCGCCGGGTCGCATTTCAAAAAGTACCCACAAGAGCGGCCGAGTTAGTCTCTTGCAACAAAACCAAGAGAGCGATCCTAAAACGTGTGTTCGTCTCTAAGGTGCAGAATTGCAAATAACAATACCGCGAGCCTGCAACAAGGGCAAGGCATCTGTTTGCTCCGAAATAACCGTAGTGCTCGGTCCGAATCACATTCCCTTCTCTGGCATGGAACTTTCCTGGAACATTCCTGCCCATGATGGCACATTGGGGGAGCAGACCACCTTGGTCTTTGGAGCAGGGGGCTAAACAAAACCTCGCAGATGACCAAACCTGCGAGGACCTCATATTTGGAAACAAGTCCTACAGAACGTTCCGCAGAAAATGTGGGCTTTGTGTTGGATTGTGTTACAGGGGTTAATGCATTTCCCCCCAACTTGGGCACCTGAAAGGGAATTGTGTAAATAGACAAATATATCGAATTTAGAAGGCGAGCAAAACACATTTGCACCACACCTGCTGTTTTCCTCTCAAATCTTTCATCTTCATCTCAAATTATCTTCATTTGACTGCTTGGTTGATCAGCCTGACCTCGGGCGATTCAAAGCTAGATTTGGGGAAGAACAGCCCGAATCGCCCGAAAGGCGGTACTTGTAAGGTTTACCGGTCACTGCGAGATTTGCTTCGGAGTAATTGGGCTCCGGGTTGTGTGAGCTGTTTGCCTCTTTCTGCCGGAAGCTGAAACCTTCAGCCTGGCGGCTTTTTAAGCCTGTACCAGCGACTTTCATCTATCTCATTTCGTACTAATTTGGTCAATGAAGACATTTTTGATTCCTCTCCCGGCGCACCTCGCACCGTCGCGCCTCACCGTCCGTGAATGTTCTGGGCATTTTGCTTCAGCCTGGTATCCACTATGTCCACATTGGTCTTGCTGGGTGCCCCTTCCTGAAATCGTTGACCCTCCGGTACTTTTAAAGCCATCAGAGCCAACCCACCTTTCCTTAACGTTTCAGACAGAGGCTCTTTGCTAGTCAGTCCTTCTGAGTGTTAATTTTTTCCTTCCAAAATTGGCGTAAAGAATTGCTTCTTTGAAACTTGTTTTCCCCTTCAAAATTGAATTTGGAATTGGCCAGGAGAATTCAACAAGTCAAATTTTATTTCCAGCTAGGATGGAACCTGCAAGAAATTCCATCTAATTTTCTCCAAAAAGGTACTCTTTACTGGAATCACCCCAGATCAAAGCAGTTGCACCTAAGGCTAAATCATTCACTATTCCCCGGCTCCTAAAAGAATTATTTTCATTTCCACAATTTCAATGGGAATATGAAGAATTAAAAAACAACAACTGTTGTTGCAACCTCTTATAATTATTGAAATCTACCTTCTGCCTGGATTACTTACTTCAAACCTTTGCGCAAAATCAAGTAAATGGTTGTCAGATTGTCCCTTAACAGTATACAAAATTAATTAGATTAGTCTGTAAATCCATGCCAAGTTAAAATTACTTTGTATCGATGCGCATGGCTAATATGGAACATATTTCCGCATTAACAGAAGGATTCTCTGCAATTTACTTAGAAGTCAGCCCCATACTTGTTCAATGAGATTTACATGAATAGGAGGGTGCCTTAATGTATAGCCATTGTTATTTTGCAAATAAATGCCACTGAATTGTATGGGACCCGGTGTGTTGTTAGGGTGTGGTTATAAGATGTGTGGGGCTTTAGGTGTGAATCTCCATTTTACCTGGGTTGAACTTTGTGGCCATCACTGGTTTAACTGTTTCTTGTGGCTTATTTGCTTAGCTGTTGTAAGGGTTATTCAAGTTAATAGAATTGACACCCAAATTATGCTCTTTTAGCCAAAAACTGGTCTGTGTTTTACCAAACGGTTGCAATCACTCAAAGCTGAATACTGAAGATGAATGGGGTTTACCCTTAACTCTTTTGTGCAAAAATTCCTAAACACACGCACAATTCACACATGCAGAGAAAGGACTATTGCAATTTTCAAAGTCGTTGAGAACATAAATAATTGATTTTAATTAGGGTGTTTGTAGGGGTGATTTAAAAGGGGGCCGGCTGCGTAGAGTCACATATAAAGGCATACATGGAGAAATACATTTTCTTTTTTTATTATGTCACAAATGGACACACACAAACACACACTTAATTGCATTCTTTTCCTACAGATTCATACAGGCACTGTTGATGATTTGGCAGAACCGCGGTTTGAGAAAGGGCTGTTTGCATCTGTGGGCGTGCAAAAGGGCATTTCCTTGGTGTGGATCCGTGGATCCCGCTGGGGTGCAAAAGCAGCGTGATCTGGAGAAGGGCCAAAGTGGCTTTTGACTGTCTCCAAACAGTCCCGCCTGGCTTCATTTTCTTCAAACATCCAACTTCTTGATGTTTGAGACAGAGAAAAGCCCAAAAGGAAAAACGGAGAGGTTGCCAATAACATTCCCCGAGAGTCTTTATTAAATCAGTGCTAGGTATGCTAACCATTAAATTGTTTTTTTTTAAAAAAATAATATTGTAGTTTAGGGTAGAAATGCTTTAAGATTGTTTCCCGGTGCTTACATGAATCACCCAACTTCACAAATTATTAATGTCTGCTTACTTTGGAAGGGGACACATTTTTTGGGACTTATTTCAACCGCAGCTCGAAACGTCTCTGGCGGACCTAATAGCCAAGTGCCCTGCCTCCTTCTTTGTTAGGAAATCGGCCTCTATAGCTGATCAGGAACCACTGTCTCAGTTTTCTCTCGTCTCCAAGGCCATTAAGGTTGGGAAAGAAAGGCGCGAAAGGCGCCTTTCCAGCTCTCCCCATCAAGCGGGTTTCCCGCCCGCTTGGCCTTTAAATAAAGAAAAAGGTCGGAGAACCCGATTTGTATTACATGACTTTCCTCCACTCAATTCCACTCCACCATTACAGCCCCTGGAAACGAAGGGGCTGGGCACGTTTGTTCTTCATTCCTGGCCTATTCTCCAGAACCCGAAAGTCAAAGAGGTTAGAGAATCGGATTTGTGTTACAGGACCTTCCTCCACTCAATTCCACTCCGCCATTATGACTCCCGGGTACGAAGGGGCTGGACACAGTTGTTCTTCATTCCTGGCCTATTCTCCAGAACCAGGAAACCACCAGGACAAGCAGCGGGTTCCCTCTTCTTCCTCCTAATGGGTAAATAATCATCAGGCCACAAACACAAACCCCCGCTTCGCATCCCCCAAGGGTTACAAGCTACAATCGTCTGGAGACTTACTGCCGAGTAAATTCCCTTTGAACATGATGCCAAATTAACCGTGGACTTGAGAAGGATTCTGGAGATCTTCTAGTTCGGCTCCGTGCTCGGTACCCCGATCGTCACGCTAGGATTCTATGGACAGCATCCCGGAGAGAGGGCTGTTCTGTCTCCGCTTCAATTCCCCAAGCACACCAGGAAGGCAGTTCTCTTGTCAAACAGACCAAATACTTTTGGATGATTTTTCGAGGTCCCAGACCCTGGAGGTCTCCCTACCTGTTTAGTGTCTGGCAAGGAAAATGTAGATCAGGGGTTACCACCTGCTGTGACACCTTTGGATTTACTCTGGATTTCTCGATTGCTAGCATAGGTGGCCATTCTAAAATAGGGAGCCTCCCGAAGGGGATTTTCTCTTCCCAAAGGAAACATTTTTTTCTGAAGGCGCTAACCTCTTCTCCAAATGCCGTTCAACAAATAATGTTTTAACTTGGTTTAAGGAACACGGCACACTTCCTTTTCTCCAGGCTTCCAGATGGGTAGGAAGCCCCGCTGGCTCGTTTGAATTTGCATCCTCAGAGAAACTCAGGTGGAGGTGAGAGGACCCCTCTTCAAAAGAGCCCGGGAATGAGAAGGTGAGGGACGGCCGATCACCACCATCACTACTGTATTGTATTCGCATCCTGAGCATCAACGTCACTTTTTCCGGCTGCCCGGAGGTTCTGTTAGCCTGCTACTAGCGCGGTGGCCTAGCGAACGTTGTCCACTTTGGTATTAACGGATTAAATATTGTACTGGATCACTTAGAGCCTCAGAGCGAAGCTTTTACTGGGAAATTACAGAAATCATTGGGGGGCACTGATTTCAAGGGAAGAGGTTACTTCCAGAGCACCCTGCTTCAGTTTGTAGTTTCGGAGTTTCGAGGAAGGCGCATTCCAAAGCGTGTGTGAGTTGCAGCTCTCAACAAAGGCTGTGGTGAAATTAGTGGGCTGCTTACTTCCAGATACACGTGCAGAAGAGCAGCATCAATATAGCGTCTGTGGGCAGCGTCACAGTGTCCCTGCCCAAGAGTTTACAACCAAAAAACACGTAAAACGAATCTGATCCAGCCTCCATTCACGCGACGCCCTACAAACACCCAAGTGAAGCAAGCCCGGCAGGCCGAGAGGGCGCCGATTTGCCAGAACCTGGCCCAGGCCTTCACCCTCCAATCAGCGTTCGCGGGAGGTGGTCCTCTGAGGAGCGGCTCCTTTTTGCGCTTGCGGAGAACGCCGCCGGCCGAATGAGTGGGGCACGTGGCTTCCGGGCTTGGTTCCCCTGCCGATCTCTTGTGGGGTTCGCGGCGCTCCGTTTGTTGCGCAGATGGTCAGCCGCTGCCTCGGAAAGCGATCGGGTCCGTTTATCTAATCGCAGCCACTGGCCCCAGACCTGGCGAGCCGCAGGGAGTCTGGCCCTAAGGAGTCTCACTGATAAGGAAGCCGCCGTTTGCGGCAGGAAGAAAAGGAAGGACCCCTCGGGTGGGGAAAGGGGCGCGAATCGTGGGGGCGCGCGCTCGCTCGTTTTAAGTCCTGCACTGTCTACGCTCCTGGTTCAACCGGGAAATCTCACCCTTATGATATAGTTCCTTCCAGGCGAATCCTCTGGGGGAATTTTTTTTTCCTGACGACAGTTTATCACTGCTAGCTTCAGCTTTTCCCAGTTTTCACATCCCCCTGTCTGTTTGCTGTTGCATTCTGCTGTTTTCTTTCTGGCTCTCTGGCTGTTATTCTGCCCCATTCTGAGACTCTACTGAAAAGCAGTATAGAAATTTAGCTGATAGATTTGAAAGAGTTCCCCCGACTCCCTCCAGTTTGTTCGAATTCAACACACCGGTCCCTCCTTCGGACAAAAGTCAAAAGTTGGAATCAATGTGTCGTTCTGTTGCTGTGGGATGACTGTGGAGGATGAATTCTCAGCATTCTGAGGAAGGATTTTTAAATCTATCAAATAAGTAAGCCAAATGAAGAGACCAATCAAAGGGGAGGGGGAGGATGTGAATACAGGACCACAGAATACAAACTCAGATGCTTTTAATGATTATTCTTCTGTGAAGGAAAAATGGTTAGTGGCATTTTCTTTAGTGTTTCCCCCATACAGTATTCCTGTCTGAGCTGAGCAACTTCAAAGCCAGTCGCTACAGAATGGCCAACAGGAAAAATGATACGGAGGAGCCTTTAGTAAGCGTGCACAAGTCTGAGGCTTTAGGGCAGGGTTTCTCAGCCTTGGAACTTTAACAAGTGATGACTTCAAATCCCAGAATTCCCCAGCCAGCCATTATAATAACTTTTATAATAAAGAAGAAAAATGCTGAGTTTGGGGAAAAATGTTTCAGAATTGGGAAAGGAGTGAGAAAAGGAAGCATATTGTCCCCATACCTGTTTAATTTGTACAGGAAATATGAGAATGGCAGAATTGAAAGATATGACAGCTGGAATCAAGGAGTAAACACTAATAATTTGAGATATGCAGACAATACCACCTCCTTAACTGAAAGGGAAGTATTCATTTACTTATTTATTTGACTTATGTGGCTGCCCAGTTTATCTGCCATAACTCTGGGTGGCTCACACCAACAGCAGTAAAAATACAAAAGAAACAATTAAAACTAATACCCAAAAAAACAGTTCCCAACACTCTAAAGCTACACTCCCCAACAATCATAATCATTGGGCTCCACCCTAACCCTAAGTAGACTTAGAACTGCATGCTGTAAACTTAAAAATGGGAAGTAGAAAATCTGGATTAATGTTAAAAATTAAGGCAAAAGTAATGTTAGCCAGCATTGACATGCAATAGTGAAATCACAGTTGACAGCAAAGAAGTGAAAGTGTAGTTAGTTTTGTTTTCTTAAGCTCAAAAGTAGATAAAGATGGACAGGGGGTTAGAGAAGTAACTAGGAGATCAATCATTACCATCAGAGGAAGGTAATGAAAACTTAGTCTCATGAAGGATAAAAGACATTTTAAGACTTTAAATATCAGAATAGCTAAAGCAATGGTTCTGCATCCCCTCCCACCCCCACCCCCATAATAATGTGAGGCTGCAAAAACTGAACACTGAGAAAGAGCAAGAGAGAAAAAAGATAGACACCTTCAAATTACGGATTTGGAGATGGTTCCTAAGAACATCATGGACTACAAGAAGAACCAATCGATCATTCCTGGGCTAGATAAAAGCTGACCATCCTCTTAAGGCAATACTTAGCAGGCAAAAGCTCACATACTCTGAGCATGTCATGCAAATGGATGATGGACTAGAAAAAGCAACTATGCCTGGCAAGACTGAGGGAAATAGAATGGGAAGGTAATATTTCAAGTGAAAGGATGGGATCAGGAATATTTATTTGTTTGATTGTTTGTTTATTTTCTATCCCACCTTTATTATTTTTATAAATAACTCAAGGCGGCAAACATACCTAATGCTCCTTCCTCCTCCTATTTTCCCCACAACAACCCTGTGAGGTGAGTCAGGCTGAGAGAGAGTGACTGGCCCAGGGTCACCCAGCCGGCTTTCATGCCTAAGGCGGGACTAGAACTCACAGACTCCTGGTTTCTAGCCCAGCACCTTAACCACTAGACCTTTGGAATATCTTTGGAAGATGGGGGATTATCTCTGCAGACATGTTGGCATGGGGGGTATTTGTCAATGCAGTCATTAGGTGCTATGCCTGACAATGTCATCTGTTTAATTACCTGAAATATTGTCATTTCTGATGTCAAATTTGTGTACATTTACTCTGTCTCCAGGGGGGCGTGGTGGCTCAGTGGGTAAGACACCAGGCTTGTTGATCAGAAGATTGCAAGTTTGGAGGTTCGAATCCATAGCCCTGCGTGCGGAGTGAGCTCCCACACTAGCTCCAGCTCTTGCCAACCTAGCAATTTGAAAGCATGCAAATGCAAGTAGATGAATAGGTACCACTTCGGTGGGTAGGTAACAGCGTTCCGCGTGTGTCATGCGGCCACATGACCGTGGAAGCGTCTTCGGACAATGCTGGCTCTTCGGCTAACAAATGGAGATGAGCACCGGCCCCTAGAGTCGGACACGACTGCACAAATGTGCGGGGGGGGGGGTACCTTTACCTTTACCTTACTCTGTCTCCATTCTGTTCTGCAAAATATATCACTAGCAGTTAGCTGCTAGATAATCAGGCAAAGGAAGACTTTCCTTTCTCTGCAAAGTGCCTGGAGTTGCCTGTAAATAGTGAGAGCAATAACAACTTAAAAAGGCCAGTCACTGTCTAATTTATTTATTTATTTATTTTTCATCTTCTATCACCGCACCATCTCCCCCAAAGGGGACTCTGGGCAGTTTACAAATACAATAATTAAAATTTATGAATATAACTAAATATAAAATCATACAAATCTATAATTAAGATTACTAATAAGTTAATATAAGGCACACTGCTGTCTCTCTGTGTGTATATCTACAATCATATGCACATTTATTTTAAAAACATGGCTTATCACTAATGACTGTTGCTTAAAAACAAAAGTCACAGACACAAAGATATACACTGAAATTTGTAACTGCTTATCTTTTAATTGGGCTCACCCTCACATGCAATCTTGTAGCTATAAAATCGTAGTTTATATAAACCAATAAGGAATTATTTCAATCGAAGATAATATTTGTAGCTCAGGGTTGAACTGTGGAGTCCTTGGTGCTCTCTGAGCCTTGTTGTTTTCTTGCAGACGTTTCATTGCCAGACTAGGCAACATCTTCAAGGAATTATTTACTTCTTTGAAATTAGTTTGGCATGTCACTGGATCAAACACTATGAAATAGAATGTATTATATAACATAAGGTAACATAAATTCTATGCAGATTTAGCCATTCGTAAATTCGCTGTGCACACAGGACTGCACAATCCTGTGTTCATTAGTTTCACTTAAGCCCATGTAAGAGGATATGTTGCTGCTGCAGTATTAATACAGTACTGGATCTGTTTATGATGATGAACCCTGGCAAATGCCATCAATAACTGCCATTATTATATAGCACGTGCCCTTGAAAGAAATGCTGAGTCAAGATCCTTTGCTCCCACTTACGAACGCCTTTCTCTTTAAAAACGAACACAGTCGCTCTGTTACACAAGCAGCGTAATGCTACGCCTAGAGTTTAATTTGGTTTGGACACAGATCCGGGAAATCCAACTCCCCAAGTCCTCGCTCAGCCAGAAAGTTCCCCCAGCCCGCGGGCCAAACTTCTCCGTCTGACCCACCAACCCAAAGCGTCACCTGCTTTTCCGGCTGGAGCGAAAAGCGAAGCGAGCGTTCGCGAACGGTTTCCCACCCAACCTTGACTCCCCTTTTGATTGGCGCTGAGAGAGTAGCCGCGTCCCCGTCTCGACCAATCCGCGGCTCCAGCGCTTATCTCTGAATTTTGCTTCGACTGGGCAGCGCCTCTAGAGGCCGGTAACCCCGCGGCCGAGCCGGTTCTGGCGGGGGCTGGTTGTTGGTGGGTTTTTTTCTCCGCCGGAGGCTGCATTCTTGGGCGGCGTCTCCGTAGCTGCTGCGGCGGTCCAGCAAAACGTCAACCCTGGCACGTCCTGTGACCTTGACGCCATCGCCAATCCCTACTCCGGACACCGTTATCTAAATAGGGCTGTAAATCAGGCCGCTGTCGGATTGCGTGCCATTGCAGGGGCTCCATAAAACGGGGCTCTGCGCCCGCGCTGTTTACATTGCAGCCCCGTAAAATATTCCCCCTGTCTTTTGTATTAGCGTCTCACTGTAACATCCCGTAAATCACAGCCCGTCCGCATGAGGAATGGCTCAACCTCTAACATATTTTCAGAGGCATAAATCATGTCAATTGGTTTCCATTATCTGCTGCAAAGAGAAGCGCGGGAAGAATCGGCCTTGTGGTACGGAAAAGTTATTGCTAGTAGCGCCGCGCAAGCCCGAGAAGGCTTGACTCCGGTTCGTGTCCGGTCCTGGAGCCCTAGCCATAGAAAATGGATTCTTCCACAGCTGTATTACACACTCTTGACACTACAAATTAAATAAAGGGTTCTCTGTTATATAATGGGCTGAGGTTTACTCTTGGCTGCATAATTCTACTAAGCCCCTCCTTATAATATATCAGCATAAATGGTTCCCTTCTGTTAAACGGTGGATTCACTTTCAATGCCCAATGCTGAACAGTAATCATAAAGAGGAGAGTAGCTTTGAATGTACACTGAGGATCTTTCCCTGGTACCTATTTATTTAGAACATTTTTTAAGCCTGCCTTTCAGTTTGCCAGATTCCCTAAGTAGGGAACAATTGCCAAGTTTCAACCATTTATTTATTCAGTTTATAGGAATATACAGTCATATGAAAACAGAGAGACAAAATCAAACAAACAATAAAAGCACGAGTCATAAAAAGTGTGTTTAACAAAGGAGGGCTTGTACCGCTCTTTTGCTGGATCTGTTCCACAAAACTGCTTGTTCAGCTACGACTGTCGCTCTTGGAGAGGCTCGTTCCAAAACCTTCCTAAATCATAATGGATGGTACATGTGAGAAAAGCGCACTTGCATCAAATGGCCCGAGCCTGTACCGTCCATTTAGCCTAAAGCGAAATTGGCCTGCAGAGTGATGGGGTGGTTCAGGCGTTGGTGTAGGGCTCAAGTCCGCCCTCAGCTACAGAAGCTGATTGGGTGGCTTGAGGCCAGTCACTTTCTCTCAGGCAACCTACCTCACAGGGTTGCTGTAGTGGGGGAAAACAGGAGTGCCACGTATGCCACCTTGAGCTCCTGGAGGAAAGGCAGAATATAAATTTAACAAAAGAAAATCATCCATTTATTCATTATCAGGCTAGTTTAGGATCCAAACCAGTCTTCTATTTCCCCACCTGGAATCCTTAGTAAAAAGGTGAAGGACCTTATGGCTAAGTTTGTACAGTAGTGGTTTATTTAAAAAAACAGTGAAACTATGATATTATGCTAAAGCTAAACAGGGCTAGGTTATTAAGTTACCTGCTAGAAGGTTAAACGTGACTACTCCTCCAGGTCTTTGGTGAAAATGTGGGGTGTTACTGGAAGACTCTTCATCTATTGGTACCGTGTGTATTTATACTGTAACCAACATGTATACTTTACTTTTTGACAAAAATAGCTTAAGGCAGCATACCATTATTATTATTATTATTATTATTATTATTATTATTATTATTATTATTTATAAACAACATTGTAAACATCATCATCCTCTTTTGGGATTACGCCCAGAGTCGTTTATCGAGATGGGCGGTGAAGATATGTGATAAATAAATAAATAAATAAATTACAGTAACTTTATGAAAGAGCAGACTAAAAATTATTTTAGAGAAAATAAACAATAAGAGCATTTTTTAAATGGAAAGGATAACCTCCTGATCAACTTAAATATTCCAGGTGAGCCGCTGTCTCAAGCAGTCCAGGTGTTTTCATCTTAGATGACTTGCAAAGGAGATTTCCAAGTGGCCATTAACAGTTGCCTCTTCTAGATTGCCTTTCTGTGTACTGTGGAACTGATTTCATATGATTTTGACTACACACACACACACACACACACACAGAGGGTGCACCAAAAATCAGGATCCATAGGCCAAGCACAACAAGTTTTATTAATTAATATTTTTTTGGGGAAAATGTTATTGAACTTAGAAATGTTAAAAGGTCACACACCAAATGAGTAAGGAAGAAAATGACAACCATGTTGCCATGCGTCAACCATGTTTAGAAGAAAATGGCAATCTGAACATTTAACATAATTTATATGGTACATTATCTATGGAGCCTGACTTTTGGTACGCTCTGTATATATAAGCATTTAGATAGCCATCCCCAACATGGTGCCTTCCAAATGTGCTGGACTTCTGATTGCCTCTAGACACCCAGCAGCAATTGAGGGAGGTTGATTTAGGACTAGGAAGTCCCTGGGTTTAAATCCATCCTCAGCCATGGAAGCATTCAGGATCCTTTGCAATCTACCTTACAGGGCTGTTGTTGTGGGGATGTCATGAAGGAAGATCCCCATGTAACCTCCTGTAGAGAAATGTAGTTCATGCTGAATCACATTATGTTATGTAGCTTGATGTGCCCATGTATCATTCTTTAAGTACACCCATTGGTGAAATATGACCTAAAATCCATTAAATCAATCTATGAAATAAGCAAAGAAGCAATCCGAGAAAGTTGCTTTTTCACCCATCTACAAAGCGGTAAGAGAAAAGAGTAACACAAAAGGGAAGAAATTCTGAAGGCTGGTCAGGAGTATATGGGGTGGGGTGGGGAACAAAAAGTCAAGATGGTGACTGTGCAATCAAAGCTCTGCTCCCTTTTTTATGTGCTTTTGAATGGGACAGGGCTTTGATCACGTGGCTGCAGCCACCATCTTGACTTTCTTTACTGTCCTAGTGGATGAGCCTGGTCTGGGCGAGGGTCCTGCGGTCATTATTATCTTGCCCCACATACCCGCTTCTTTACAGCCTAAAGATCAGGAAACATGTCCACTGAATTCAATGAGCTATTTCTGGCATGTTTTTTTTAGATTTTTTATCCTGCCTTTATTATTTTTATAAGTAACTCAAGGCGGGGAACATACCTAATACTCCTTCCTCCTCCTATTTTCCCCACAACAGCAACCTATTCATTCTATTCATGTAGTTAAGGTATTTTAAAGGTAATGTTCAGGACTTTGGGTTGGACTTGGAAACAGATTAGAAACTGATATAGATTGAAATCACCTTCTTTGAAAAACAGCCCCTTTCCTATCAGCAGCACTTTGAATCAAGGGCTCTTGGAAGACAGTCCAGTTCATTAGATAACATGAAAGAGGCTGACTGACCACTTTCTAAGAGTTTCTAGGATTCCTTCCCTTGAAAGATCTTAAGCAGGTCTCCTATCTCTGAGCCAGTACATGAAAAGAATACAAACCAAACGATTCCTATCTTTCCGTATGTTCTGATTGGAACCTTGAATCTCAAATTAGCTCCACTGGAGATTGGATAATGTGAACCCTCTTCATTTGTACAAGAATGGAGGGCAAATTACATGTTGTTGAAATATGATCAGCAATGAAACAGGAAAACTCTAAAGCAGAACTCTACAGGCTAAACTCTAAAATGTGGAATGCCCGCACAAACTCCAAAGTAGAGGAAATTCTTATTGCACTAGTTTAATCCTGCGTTGTGGATATGGTCCCAGATTCTCCTCTTTAATTTATTTGCTTAATTAAGGAGACTTTATCTATAGTTGTTAGTCACCTCGGAATCTGATTCTTCTAAAGTTTCTCAGGAACTTAAGATACATTTTGCAATATATTCTGAGTTTAGAATATCAATTAAGATATTCTAAAGGGCAATTAAGATTTCTCAGGGCCATTCCCATACTCACTTTTTCTGATGCAAGTCATATGTGAATTATAGCATTTTTGCTGTTTACGTTGGTTAGGTATCCAGCTATTTGTCTGTCAAGAAAAGTAACCTATTTATGGCAAACCTACCACTTGCACTCACCGAATAAATCACAGCACAACCAGAGCTTTATGGAAAAAGGTCGTTTTATTTTCCATGTGCATCCATGTTCATTTATTACCTTCTAAGTTACTAGTCCTGTAAATGACAATGTGTTTACAGAATTTGTAATGTCATCAGAAAAAAATCACAGATCAGCTTCCTTTCCAGTGTATATTTAACGTGGATGAATGTGCCTCTAGGAGCATTCAAATGAAAGAGAAGAATGGTTTATTTGAGAAACTGTAATTTACAATTTAGGCAAAGTCTATGTTTGTATTTATTACCCTTTAGGCCACAGTAGCTATTAATTAATCTGGGAAACAGTTGTCTCTAAATATTGTGTGTTTTGATACAACTTATTACATCTAATTTCTAATCCTTACTTTTTCTTTTTAATTTCAGTGTGTGTGTAGGGCCTTGTAGATCTTCATATATTATTTATTAGTAAATAATTCCACCTCATGTTCAAGATGATTTACAGTATAATTTAAAAAATCACTGAAATATTTGCAATAACAATTAAGCAACTGACACAATACATTGACATGTAGAAACACTGACAGTTGTCTTTGGAAATCCAGTGTAATTAGCCAGAACTATTATTTAGACCGTGGCATGAATAGAGGGAGATTCATAGTCTCTTTTTACCCTGCTAAAATGTATTTTATAACATTACCACTTTTTTTTGTTGTGTTTTGTTTAAAGAGAAGTTGAAATGATATGGCTGCTGGGGAGTGACTTGTGCATATCCAGAAATAAAGCTTGCATTGGCTAGTTACCACTGGACCTTGGTCTGGAATTTGTTAAAAATACAATATGAGACACATTATAGTCATATAGTAATAATACAATTTAAGAAGTCATCACAAGAAGGTGGTTAACATGATGCTGTAATTTTTCACCCTCCTCATGTTTTTGTTTTTGTCTGTCAACTTCAGCAGCAAAGTGTCTCATATCTAATTGCTCTGATAAAAGAAAGGCCATCTTGATTGGCTACCAAAATCCAGAGTTTTTAGTTTGGTTCCTCCCAAGGAAACTGAACATGGATGTGTAAGAGAAGGAGAATCTTTTGGAGTAAAACAGCTCAGGGAGTGCAATGGAAACACTTTCAGGAAACTCTTTTGGGATTTTGGCATCAGAAGGCCCCATCATTTGGCAATTTGGAGTAGTGGGGGCTGAGGCAGATTCTACAAAGATACACTCCCAGTATCTTCACAGGTATCTCTGGAGAGCACCCATTTTTCACTTGCTGCTTAGCAAGGTTAGTGTCAGTTTATGCCCAGAGATCTTGGCATATTTATAGAGAATTCTTGGGGCAGTTGCCATTTATAGCTTCTCTTGACATGCAAAGAGTAGCTTCAAAGACAATTGGGATGAGAGTCTGGATCATAGCAAGGAGACAAAAAATAATTAAACCCCCCCACTCCATTTAATCATAACCTGCTTAGGCTAAAATTTAAATACCAAAACCAAATTAAAAAGTATGCATTTAATGTGCCATGTTATTTTGTATTAATTATTGAGGTGGGGGGGGATGTCTTTTGTAGGCCACCCATAGTTTGAGTTGGGTGGCCATACAAATGCATAAATAAATAAAATGTATAGGCTGTTCCACTCACAGCCACTGTGTGTATACAGTTAAAAACAATACAAAACAAGTAGAAGGCAATATCTAGGATTCAAGTACCAAAGACATTAATACCAATTACCAACAGTGGCACACACTTCCTAACCTAGTGCCTGGGGGGGGGGGAAAGGTCTTCAAGGTCCATTTAAAGAACTACAGGGTTGGATACTATTCCAGATGCAATTCTACTCATGCAGTTAACATTGCATTTGATTCAGCCTGGCTTAGATGAGAGGCAGCTTGAACTTCTCTAATTTGGCTGGTTCTCATTAAGAGAGGGAGCAAAATGCAAGTTCTGGTTCTTGGGGATAAGACCCATGATACATCGATAGGGCCCAACCCAGCCACTTTCTCAGTTGTGGCAGGTGAAATTCCCAGTTCACAATGGGGAGTGGTGAAATTTTTCTCTTGCTCATGTGTTTCCCCCCCCCTCCCCTCAATTCATATTCTTCATGCTAAGAGATTTTAAAAACTGCTCTACTGAGCAGGAGAGTGTAAAAGCAAGTTCAGTGACCTGAGAAAATAACAAGATGTTTGTCTGGTACCCAGAAATGAACAGAGTAGATACAAGGAGGACCACTTTCCACAGCTGGTGAGGCTACCCCCGTAAATATAGCTATCCCATCTGATAAAAATTCAGTATTTGGGGTTATTCAGAACAGGGTCTTTCCATTGATAATCACACTATAACAATTGGAATTTCTGGGAAAAGATAGTCCTTTAGAGAACTTTCTCTCTTTCTCATCCCATATAGATTGTGTCTGACTTCATTTTCTTTGCTCTCTTGATTCTTTTTTGGCAATCAGTGGCAAAGAAAAAAAGTGGCTTGTGAGGAACGACTCAGTGGATGCATTTGTCATATCTTGCATAATCCAGGCATATGAAAAATGCAGCCTCTACAGAGCATTCAGAAAGGTTGTGTGTTGATTGGCTATCAGATTAAAGCATATAACCATTACTGATTTTCATGTATCAATGCAGATTGAATTTGTCAGTAAAACCAATTGCTGAACCAATTGCCGATTGTGAACCAATAGAAGTTGCCAAGGCCAGTATAAGTTGCCAATAAATTATACCATTGTTATATAATAACGTGGTTATAAATAGTGCTTACGACCACCCCAGGATGTGGGTACCTTGTTTTTGTATGCTGATTTCAGGTTGCATCAACCAACAACAAAGCTTTTGAGATCATATGGATGGCTTATGCATAATCCGACCCAGCTCACTTTTTAAATATTTCATTTAACTTACTGAATGACTACTTGCAGAAACCAAATGAGTCTCTGCCAAATTCTTTATGAATTGTTAACACATACATGAGAACCTTTGCTCTCTTGATTTATATTTAATTTTTTGGTACTGTTTTTATTGTTGATTGTTTTTATTACTGTTAGCTGCCCAGAGTCACTGGTTTGAGATGGGCGGCTATATAAATTGATTGATTGATTGAATGAATGAATGAATGAATGAATGAATGAATGAAATGAAACCTAATGTGTGTTGACCAGTTCCCGGCTCCTGACAGCATTAGCTGGGTTAGCAGCGGCATCCCCAAGGCAGATAGTTCTTGGGGACTTCAGCTTGCTCCCAGGCAGCATAGGGTCTGGGGCAGCTCTGGAGTTCATGGCCACCATGGAACTAGTGCAACTAGTTCTGGTTTTGTCTCAGGGCAGTTGTGACATGACCTAGTAATGGAAAATATTTTATTTTATTTATTTATTTATATTTCGACATTTATCACTGCACCATCTCCCCCAAAGGGGACTCTGGGCGGTTTACAAACACAAAAATTAAAATTAAACTATAAATAGATATAAAAATACAATATATAATCATTATTATTATAAGTTAAATATAAAATCCAAAAGGCAATACCATGATCTTTAAAAGGGCTCTATGGCACCAGCCATCCCCATGAAGAACTATTCCTGTTCCCCTCCCACGCCAGGCGGCAAAACCAGGTCTTTAAGTTCTTCTGGAAGTCCAGGAGCGATGGGGCCTGCCTCACCTCCAGGGGCAGAATGTTCCAAAGGGCAAGTGCCACTGCAGAGAAGGCCCGCCTTCTGGACCCCGCCAAGTGAAACTCCCTTACTGACGGGGTCCGAAGCATGCCCTCTCTACATAATCAAGTGGGACAGTTTGAAGTTATGGGGATGAGGCGGTCCCTCAGATACCCTGGTCCCATGCCATGTAGGGCTTTAAAGGTCATAACCAACACCTTGAATTGCACCCGGAAGCATACCGGCACCCAGTGCAGCTGGTGCAGCAGAGGTGTCACATGAGCCGATCTAGGGGCACCAATAACTGCGCGCGCAGCCGCATTCTGGACCAGTTGAAGTTTCCGGATACTCTTCAAGGGTAGCCCCATGTAAAGCGCATTGCAGTAGTCTATAAATATTATCCTTTCCAACCTTGAAGAAGGCAGTGATGTGCCTCCTCCTTAAGAAGCCATTGCTGGACCCAACAGTCCAATTTCCAACCTTCCCTTATTAGGGAAGATTGCGGAAAAGATGGTGAGGCAGTGGCTCCAGAAGGCCCTGGAGGAAATGGATTATTTACACCCTTTCCGTTAAATTTCAGACTGGGGCATAGTTCGCAGTTGGGATAAGGGTGTGCTACTGTCCTAGCTCTCTCTGATTTCTCAGAGTCTGTGGGGGTCTGGATTGAGAGGAACAGACTCAGGGTCAACTTTAGCAAGAATGGTTGTTAGTATTTGGGGGGGGGGCGATCTTTAGCCCTGGATGGGGTTGCACTTCCCCATTTGGGACTGGTGTGCAATCTGGGTTTTTTCCTGAACTCCGAGCTCCTGCTTAAAAAACAGGTGGCAGCTGTGGCCAGAGGGGCCTTTGCACAGTTTCATCTGGTATACCAATCATACCTGTTCCTGGATTGGGAGGCCCTTCAGGTGGTCAATCATTCCATAGTCACCTTTCATGTGGGTTGTTGCCATGTGCTATACACAGGAGTGTCCTTGAAGATCCCCTGGAAACTGCAGTGGTGCAGACAGTAATTGTCATGACATGGTATGGCCATGTAATACTATCGTTCCATGAGCTGCACTGGTTGCCGATTGGCTTCTGGGTGTAGTTCAAGGTGCTGGTTACCACCTATAAAGCCCTTCATGGCATAGGGCCTGGCTATTTGAGGAGCCATCTTTCTCGAACAGTTTCTGCCCATCCTGTACAATCCAACAGAGAGGGCATGCTCTGGGTCCTACTGATCAAACAACGCCATGTGATAGAATCCAGGAAGTGGGCCTTCTCTGTCACTGCACCTGCCCTCTGGAACAGCATCTCCCAGAGATCCATGTAGCCCCCATCCTGACTGCATTTAAAAGGTCTTTGAAAACTTGGCTTTTCCCCCTTGCCTTGAATTAGGATGGGTAGCAAGACTCTTATAGGATTTTATCTTAGGCTGAATGTTTCCTCTTCTCCACATACATCATCCTTTTGTTGTATGTTGTATGACTCCCAAATACTTTTTTAAAAAAATATTTATTTTAAAACATTTTATTTTATTGTAAGCCACCCAGAGTCCCCTGTTGGGGGAGATGGGCGGTCATATAAATTTGAACAATAAATAAATAAATAAATTTAAGGAATAAAATAAACGACTACATAAAAAAAAGAAGTGAGAAAAGACATAGTGGATGGAAAATAACATATCAGTAAATAAACAGAGAATCTACAATTGTCACAAAATTTAAAATCTATTATTTCATTGATTAATTCATTAATTACATATATGTAACTAGACTCATTATATCATCTTGAGAAGCAATTGTAAATCACTACAGAGCTCTAAACATTAATGTTTATATTTATTTCATCAAAAAGAAAAAGAAAAAAAAGTACTAAAAACAATCAGTAAAAAATAATATTAAGTTCTAAATTCTCTCCCATTGTTCCCGGCTGGTGGTTATATCCAATTATTTATAAACATTAAAATTGCTTCTGTCTATCTTTACATCAACTATTTCAACTTCCAGAGGCTTTATGGGTTTGTGCAGCCCTCTAAATCTGAATATTGTTACTGGCTGATAGAATGTAATAAGAATAAACTGAAAGCCACAACTGGAGTTCATTAATCGTCAGTTGAACACAGTTGGGGGATAGAATCCTCTTAAAAACAAGTCAAATGGCAAAATATGTTTGTGTGCTGTTGATATCAAATTTATATTATCAAAGATACTGCTTTTAGCCCCAAAGAAATGCTTCCCCCCCCCCCCAATAATTGTCTTTTTAGTTGGAAGGACCATCTTAGGCCCTGTCTCTACTTGGCCTTTAGTAGGGCACCATCATGCCCTGATAACTAGTCTTCCCCCTTGGCCCTACCACACGGTCCTCATCTGTCCCCAGCCTCAGGTCACTATTAAATACCCCAATTTTAAAGTTGTGTTTTTCCCATTAAGTTGACCCCATCCCCCTACAGCTTCAAAGTGTATGTAATGCTTTGCCATTTACCATCTTGGAGGTGAGGTCATTGATGAGATCACTGATCACTGATGGTGGAGTTTGGAGGGGATTTGGGGGCATCTGGGCAAGCCTCCTCCCTTCTGGCCACTCTCCAGTGCAATGATTTCTCTCTGGCTTTGCCCTCTCCGCTTGCATTTTCTTTCCTGAGTTTCTTTCACATCACCTAATTCCCCCTCAGGCTCTTAAAACCAATAACTTTCCAGTCGTTCAATAAAGAAGACCTCCATGATTTCACCTGGGGAAGAAGAGGGGTGTTTTCACATTATTCCGCTTTAAGAGTGTTTTTTTTTTCTAAAATGTATCTTTAAAGGCAGCCACCCTCCTTCTCCTCATTGCGGTATCTGGAAAATAATGAGGGATGTTGACCTGGGCTTTTGTAGCTTCTCCGCCACCTTCCATGTTCTCAGCAGTTTCCCGGAAGAAAAAGACACAGTTCCCATCCATACTCCAGTCTTCATCTTTCTTATCCTATTGCAAACACTTTACAATTTCTGTAATGGTCAGCAAATCCATAAAACAAGGGAGACGAATCTTTTAGTGTCTGTCCCACAATTGTGGAGCTCCTCCCAGTTACAAATTTTTGGGGAGAAAAAATTGGTCTATTTTTTTGTACCATCTTTTGCAGCTAAGGATGCAAAGAAACCAGGCTACGAGGGAATTCGTTTCTTGTTTATTTAAAACATATGGTTGTGATTTTACGTAGTCTGTGGATGTTAAAATTCTTAATTTTAGATATAGGACAGAATATAGGCTTCAGGAGAACTGGGTCTCTGCTGACAGCATGCCTCTATCCTTGAGCACTGGGATAATTTTTATAAGAAATCGTTAGAAGTCTTCCATGGACTTCATTCACAGGCAACAGTCTTTGTATTCTTTTTCCCCTTCTTTTTTTCCCCAGCTATGGAAATTGTGGACATCACAGAGAATTGTAATACTTGGATTATTTCTCCGGCTTTCAGCCTAGGCGAAATGTCTCTCTCCTTCCGTATAAGAAAAAAGGGGGCAAGAGGAAGGGAGTGAGTTTGGTTCCTGTGAAATCTCATGCTGGGAAGGTGCTGGTGTTGTGTTGGTTTTGTTTTCTGTTTTTTAAAAAATCCAAGCTGAAAGAAAAATCATTTGAAAAGATGACAGGCTTGATTTACACTGTCATTAACCAGAACTGAAACCCTACACAGGCGGCGTCTCCTGTGTAAACCGCATTACCCACATGCTTAGCAGCTGATGTTTCTCTGATTCTGGCAGATAAAGGCCACGGTGGATCTGTTTCTCGGAGTAGGCCCTTGTTTCCTTCATGTAGGTTTCAAAGTTTGCTATCATGGGCTCCAAGGTTATTATCAGAGTTGGAGAATGTAAGCTATGAATCCAATCAGTCCTTGAGTGTGTGCATATTTTGTACAGTAGGATAAAATTTATTTTTCAATCTGAAAGGCTGTACTTAAAAAACATTCTCTTTTGATGTTTGGAAAAACTGAAATAAAATAAAATGTATCACTCATCTATAATAGGAACTTTTTAAAGTTTTTGGACAATTATTGACAGAATTTGCTGGCTGTCCCATTCAATATGCAGTCTAATATTTGTGCATGCTTCTCCAGTCTCCTGCCTTTAAAAACTGAGAATCATTCCTCTGTTGGGATAGTATTTCAAAATGTGTCTTCCTTCCTTGTAGTTCTTTTGTTCATGTACTTCTCTGTTGTATCTTACTTCTCCACTGTCCCTTCAGATTTGACCTAGCTTCCAAAGTGCTCATGCTATGTTTACAACAGACAAATACACAAACAGATTTGGAGAGAAGTCTGCTAGTAAGTTCTCTTCTTGGCTTACTATAGAGAAGATGGATCATCAGTTCTTTCATTCATTGGCGATCACTCGTAGCCGAGTAAGATTGTCTTCCAAAGGTAAAATTTTAACGGTGGATCTGTAAGTGGCTATAAAGGCCAATTCTGGATCCGCACAACCTCCCACAATGAGGGCATAGGTTTCCGGGTGGGAGACGGTCATGATGAGGGTTTGCCTGACGTGCCTTCCTTTTAGCTCTTTTCTCCTTTTCGCCCTGTACTCGTGCTACTTCAAAGTCCATAGCGCCATTAATAAAGGATGACCTCCAATTGAAACGCTCATGAGTTAGGGCTTCCCAGTTCTCAATGCTGATATTACATTTTTTTAAATTAGCTATCAGTTCTAGGACCCATCCATGCAATGTGAGGAGACCTGCAAGTGGACAACAAGAATAATAATTGGCTGGCTTTAACACAGCTTTACAAATATCACAAAAACGATAAGAAGATGCTGACATACAAAAACCCATTTAACTGTACATAACCTTACATTTAAGAGTCTAGGATAACAACCTATATGCGGCCTGTGGAAAATGCTATTTGTGTTGTAGGCCATTGCTCATGTATGACTAGATAGAAGAGAAATTCAAATGCTGGTGTGGTGGTTGATCTTAACAGAACTCTCTTTTTTTCTCTACACTCTCACACATACATTCCCTGATTGTACAGTATGTGTGTATGTGTGCCATATATATTGCACTTTGCAGCATATAAAAGTACAGATTGCAGACAATAGAAACTAAATTTAGCTAGGGGGCAGCACCTAGCTAACCTTGGCTGATTCTGAAAAGCTAAATACTGTAGTGTTGGACATGGTTATGTTGAATGGGAGGACACTAGGAAATACCACAGCTGTAGGCTAGATGGGGGAGAGAGAAAATGAGAGAGAGAGAGAGGGAGGGAGGGAGGGAGGGAGGGAGGAGATATATTGGGAGGAGGCAGTGGCAAAACACTTTGGTATTGTTGCCAAGAAAACAGAATGGATGTATCCATAGATTTTCCAACTATCAAGCTCAACTTGAATGAGAATATTTATGGAAGCAAAGTGGTTGTGTCAAAGTTAAAATGTACACGTTTTAAGGAAGGATATGAAGAAAATGGGGTGTGGTGGCTCAGCGGGTAAGACGCCAGGCTTGTCGATCGGAAGATTGCAAGTTCAGAGGTTCAAATCCCTAGTCCTGCATGACGGAGTGAGCTCCCGCACTCGCCCCAGCTCTTGCCAACCTAGCAATTTGAAAGCATGCAAATGCAAGTAGATGAATAGGTACCACTTCGGTGGGTAGGTAACAGCGTTCCGTGTGCGTCATGCCGGCCACATGACCATGGAAGCGTCTTCGGACAATGCTAGCTCTTCCGCTAACAAACAGAGATGAGCACCGGCCCCTAGAGTCGGACACAACTGCACAAATGTGCGGGAGGAAACTTTACCTTTTTTTATGAAAAACATAAGAAAAAGCCAATTTATTCTTCACATAGTTCTTCACATAATCAAGGCCAGAATATTTTCATTTAACATTGCCATTTCCTGGAACTCTTCCCTCCAAAATAAAATCACCACTTTGCTTTCTTCAGGCATTCAAAGTGAAGGAATGTAAGCAGAAAGCAGGTCTGTGTATGTGTGGGTGTGTTAATCTCTAACCAGTTCTCTCCATTCTGCTGAGCATGTTTCAGATCTTCATGTGTGCAGGATTCAGCTGAAGACACTTAGCAGCCCTAGGTCTCTATGGTTGAGGTACCTGATTGAGCCATGGTTTCTAAGGATGATAGGCTCAACATTTGTAGAAACATACCTTCATACAGAACTTCAAAGGTCTTAAATTCTTAAACTCTCCTGGGACAGGGAAGGCATGGGCAGGACAAACAGTTATGACATTGCCCCCTCCTTTTACTTGCTCTTTTGTGAACTGTGACCATGGCATGGCACACTATCTCCATTTCAAATGCATTTGAATGTATTTCTTTTTGTATGTCCAATATTTCATTAAAGGACTCCTAATTTCTTTCAATCATTTGAAGTAGCTTGCAAATGTAATGTTTTTTACAGTATGATAAAGTCAACCATATGAACACTGGAGAACCAATCCAAACAACACTAAGACTTCTAATCTGAATTTCATGCCAGAGGACAACTCTACACCCATGGCAAACAGTAGGACATATTCTATAAGATTGTTTTCTATATTTTATTGAAAACAATTTAAATGGTTATATGTTTCTGATCTGCTTGTTGAATACTCCATATTTACTGATGGAAGATCACAATACTTACAATTACAGTAGAACGTTTAGGAAAGTTATACTGGAAAGCCCATAGAAGTCACAATATTGAATAGGTTGTTTATGATTTAAACTTCTGTATAAAGCTTCTAAACATTTTGAGACTCTCACTTCATGAGAAGCAATGCACTAGAAGCTGGGTTCCCATACTATACTACACTACACTACATTTAACTAAGCTACAGTTAGTTGTGTTTACACTTAAGTATGATTTCATCGAATCATAGAGTTGGAAGGAACCTAAGAAGTCATAAAGTCCAACCCATTGCATGCTGCAGATTCACTACACCATCCACAGTAGATGACTATCCATTCTCCATTTGAAAACCTCCAGTGAAAGAAAAGAAACCAAGCCAGTTTGGTCTAGTGGTTAAGGTGCTGGGCTAGAAACCAGGAGACTGAGAGTTCTAGTCCCGCCTTAGGCATGAAAGCCGGCTGGGTGACCTTGGGCCAGTCACTCTCTCTCAGCCCAACTCACCTCACAGGGTTGTTGTTGTGAGGAAAATAGGAGGAGGAAGGAGTATGAGGTATGTTCACCGCCTTGAGTTATTTATAATAAAGGCGGGATAAAAATTAAATAAATAAATAAATAAAATAAAACTTATTCCACTATTGACAACTCTTACTGTGAAGAAGTTCTTCCTACCAAACTATAGTGTCTGGACTCATACAACACACTAAGCCAAACTCAAACAATCCACATTGTGGCTTACATTACCCACTGCTATCTCACTTTTTTGAATGAAGTGATTCCTTTTGTGAGAGGAGCAGGAACTTGGGGAATCTAATTTTTGTTTTGCTCACTTATGAAAGTTATTCATATTTATTCCATATAACCACCCAGAGTCGTTGCAATACGAGTTGGACGGTAAAGAAATATGATAAATAAATAAATAAATAATGAGGGAAAACTTTCTAGTGTTTTGCTTAAAGAAAAAAAAATCAGAGAAATCAGCACAAAAAAGTAAAATGAGTTCCTTGTATTCAGTTGCAGAACATTTAAGATCCTGAAAGAGAAGCTGTGTATTTTGAACTTCATAAAATTCTGTTGTAAAAGCAATATAAACATAATATTAATAGATAATAGATATTTTTATTTATCAGATCCCTAGATCTCTAGTAATTAGTTTATGCACTTGGTGTTCCTGAATCACTCCATTGGTTCAGGTGGGAAAGTTGCTATCTGAAAGAAGAAGAGCAGCAGGAAATAAATTTTTTTTTTTTTGGGAACTTGCCTATCTTCTCAAAAAAGCCCCAAAGTTTCTTTCCTCCTAGAACTCTTTTCCCCATTTAGTGAAATGGCACAGTCAGCTATTCTATCAATCACTGCCCTCGACTCCAGGCTTGGCTGCCAGCTCGACCAGTCAGATTTCTCAGAACTGACTGAATTTCCCTTGCTTGCGTGGATTGCAGAAGTTGTGGTCCACTGAAGTTTTTTTTCCCCTGGAGAAGGGGAGACCAGAAGATTACTCGTGGGGCCATTGGGATTGCCTACCCTTGTTTTTTCTGTAGTTTTCCACCGCGGAAGGAACAGGGTAAGTGCAAGGCAATGGCCGAGATATATCAGGCTCTCGCAGGGGAAACAAGTCTCTTTGAAGAGACACAAGAGCGCCCAGCCGCTTTTAGATCACTTTAGGAATGTTTTTTTTAGATTAAAATATTTTTGAAATCTAAGATCTATTTTTTGGACTTTGTTGAAAATGTTGGCTAACTTTGTGCTTTCTTTGCTATAACTGATTCTGGTGGAAGTTTGATGGACTCTATATTTGCAACATAATGAAACGTCTGCATTTTTTTTTTTTACTTCTCTTTTGTATTAGAGGGATTTAAGAGACTCTGTTTGTAATTCTTCGCTTGATAAACTAAATGACTATTCATTTTTTGAGAAACTCTTTGTTTGGATTAAGCAGCTTGCAGCTTGAAGAACGAAAGCTCGCAGTTTGAAGAATAAAAACACAGGGTAACGTGTTTTTTTCCTTGTCGTCTTTTTCTACATCCTCCCTGGTTGGATTTTGCTTCATTTGGAATATATTTTTTATTTCTCCTTCTATAAACTGTTTAAAATATTATTCTCTCCTGTATTTTGGATTATTGGAACTTTCTTTTTTCTTTTGACTTTAAAAAAAAAACAACAACAACGTTCTGCTTAATAGATTCTGCTGGTAGTATTCCATGGACAGATTACATGATTATTGTTTTGACTAGAAGGGTTGTTGTTTTAATTTGAAGGACACAGGAAAGATGGCTTTCCAACTTGTACCTGAGGAGCTCAGAAGAGAGATTACTGAGGTTTTTTTCAAATATTCAAAGGTCGTTGGAATTACTGTTCGTAACTCTGCAAAATAGAGAGAAAGAACAGAGAACAGAAACGGAGACAGAAAGGAAAAATGTTTTTCAAGTGGAGGAGAAACAGAAGGAGGAAATTTTGAGTATATTAGTTCAGAAGAACATTCTGAAGGCTTTACACTACAATCTTGGTATAGATATGTTGTGGCAGTGGAGACAGAGTGAAAATATGGGTGCACAGTTGGATGGATGTTGTGAAATATGTGGAAAGGGAGAGAAGGTTGCTCTGATATTCTATATGAGATATAGAAAAGAGCAGGCTGTATATTGCGAATCTCCCACAGTGTATTGTGATTTTGGCATAACCTAAACAGAAGATATGAGAAACTGTATGGATATAAAGGTTAATGAAAAAATATGGACTTGAATTGTTATGAGAAACTGTATGGATATATAAAAAGTGATATTCTAAATGTAAGATGCTAAATACAAACACAAGTTGATATTATAGAATATTGTTTTCCTTAGAGATATATTTATGAGAAGATAATGATATGATGGAATTAGAATGATGGTTACTACAGGATGATATATATCAATATGTATTGTATGAATATTATAAGAATTGATATATTAGCTATTAGGTTAAGTGATATGATAGATTATGCATTTAGTTTAAATGGACACTACTACAAGGAATGGAAATTACAGATGGATAATTGAGATTCAAGAATTCCTTTTTTATGGAGATATATATATATATTTTGAGGGGCGTGGTGGCTCAGCGGGTAAGATGCCAGGCTTGTCGATCAGAAGATCGCAAGTTCGGAGGTTCAAATCCCTAGCCCTGCGTGCAGAGTGAGCTCCTGCACTAGCTCCAGCTCTTGCCAACCTAGCAATTCGAAAGCATGCAAATGCAAGTAGATTAATAGGTACCACTTCGGTGGGTAGGTAACAGCGTTCCACGTGTGTCATGCGGCCACATGACCATGGAAGCGTCTTCGGACAACGCTGGCTCTTCGGCTAACAAACGGAGATGAGCACCGGCCCCTAGAGTCGGACACGACTGCACAAATGTGCGGGGGGAACCTTTACCTTTACCTATATATATATTTTATAATTAAATTATAGAAATATATATGTATGAACACTATAAGAATTGCTAAATTATGTATTAAGTTACATAACATGTTAGGTTATGAGTCATAATATGAATAGAATATATTGTAGTTTATTAGAAGTAAATAAGGCTTTTATTTGTTATACTAATTGGTCTTTATTGAAGATATAAATATGTAGTAATGAACATTCAACATTTAACTACTACTTCAAGGAGTGGAAGCCAAAGATGGATTATTGGGAGACAGTAAGATGAAGGTTAGAAGATTGGATTAAAGAAATCAAAAGGTATATGACAAAGAAAAGTTCCTGTATACTGTATGAAGTACTAACATTTAAAATCAATTGTTGTACTTTAAGTTCAAAGATAGATTGGAGGACATCTATTTTCTATATTTTCTTTGCTTATTATTTCTTGACTTCACTTTTTCTTTATCTTTTTCTTATTTTGTATTTCTGTTTCTATTTCTTTTTCTACTTTAAATTTTATTATGTATTGTAAAACTTAATAAAATTTAATAAAAAAAAAAAAATCACTGCCCTCATTTCAGGCCTATTTGTATGTCCAGCAACCAGCATTCCTCACTGTAAGGAAACTGACCCAAATGCAGATCCTTGTGACCCTATTTCATGAATATTTCCTTTTTTCTGTTTGAATCTCTCTCTTGGCTATGCCCTGCAACAGTGAGCATTAGAAGCACCATAAGGCAGGTCAGGATCCTCATGGATTTGCCACCCATTTTGTTTCTCGTCAACTGGCCTTCCAGGTCCCAGAGGTATCTACGGGTAGATATGATCTGTCTCCTGTCTAGGTATTCTCTTCCTGTCTTCTAGGTAATTTGTGGAATGAAATCTGCCCAAAGGTTCCCCATTGGGGAATGGCTCAGGAATGGCTACTAATCGCTTCTTTTGCTTAAGAGTGGGGTGATGATAAGAAAAGATACTGAAGAGCAATTTAAAACAAAAACAAAACCGCCACCAACCCATCCACATCCTCTTTGTGGGGCCTGGGGCCAAAGACAGTTCAGATTCATATTAGGTGTACTTTGACTAAACTGAGCCCAGCCTACTCTTGTATTTGCAGTTAAATTCTACTGTTTATACTTTCAATCGAGCCTATCTATTTATAATATATTATTAAAATGGGCAGAAACTGTCATTCGGAACACTGTATAGAACTGAGCAAAGGAATGAAAGATGCTTCATTTCTCTTGGACATATTTGTTCTGCCTAGGGTTACCAGATGTCCTCCTTTTTCTCCTCTTATCCTCCGTCCATCACGCATAGCCTTAAAATCAAATATTGTCCAGCTTTTTGAGTGTTTTTTTTTAAATTGGCCTGTTTTCACGACAGCAGTCACTCAAATTTTTGTGTATTGTGACCTTGTAAATTGTCTGCTTCTTTCTTTTCCTCGTTGGTCAACAGACTTGACAGCCTAGATTTATGTTATTTAATTTATTTCCTGATTCCAGCAATCAACTTCAATCCAGCCCCTTCAAATCTATGATCACTGTCGCCTGTAGGTCACATGACTCGTCATACGTTCCTATGGTGAAATTTGGAAAACACATTGTCATCGATTCTATATTATCGCTAGCACATGTTCTTGAAAATAAAGATTTGTTGGAAAAAAGTTGCGATTGAAAAACTAGTCTTCCTGATGCTGGAAAAAGGTAATTTCATATACATATAGGCCTAAGTACATCTTTCCCCCAGTTTTTGCTGTAATTTTTGTCACAGATGCCAAGAAGTTAAACAACTAGTGTGTCCTTCCTTTCCCCCCATTTGTCCTTCTTTCCAATTGTCTGTCCACCTTTGCGTGTTCAGAAATCTGGTAACTGTAGGTCTGTGAGGCTTTGTAGATTTTTATAGATCTTTAAAAGTACTCAGAAGGTTCTGCTGAGAATACATGTCTTTATGTGCAACTACTATTTATCTCCTGCTCCAGCTCTGTGCCCTTGTTGTATCATAAACCGAAAGCCCCTATGGTTATATTTTTACCCTGTTCCCTCCTCCACACTTTCCCATTTTGTCTTTACAGAAGGCAGTCTTTTCTGTCTTGGGTTCCCAAGATACAGTTCTACTGGCCGCCTTACCAGGTAGACCAGATGGGAAACATGACCAGATAAGCTAATTCTATTTTATTTGAAAGCTACATTAACAGAAACTTGCTAGTCTGTATATTGTATTTTTTAGAGATTTTTATTGTATAGTTTTTAACCTTTGATTATTGTAACCCGCCCAGAGTCCCTTGTATGGGAGATGGGCGGGGAATAAATTGAAATAATAATAATAATAATAATAATAATAATAATAATAATGATGATGATGATGATGATGTCTGAAACAACAACTTTCCCGCTGTCTCCTTTACAGCCCCAGAAACTAGGGAGGGTCCCTTCTGAGCTTCTTGCCCCACCCACTATGCAGCTGCAGACAATGTTGTCTTGTATCTGACCATTCCCTAGGTAGCGTCTCTGGGCCCAGTCTCCCAGTCTCCTTGCAACATACCATTACATCTACAATAGCTCTCATCATCCTGGATCATCGGGCATACTGGTTGGATATGGTGGAAACTAGTCAAGGGACATCAGAGAACCAAGTTTGAGCTGAGACAGTGACTGGCTCAAGACCCTCAGTAAGCTTCCAGACTGGGTTGGGATTAGTACCTGGGGCTTGGCTGGCATCATTTTCTCCCTCATTTGGCAACTCAGAAAGGCTACTGCAGAGCTTTCCAAACTGTGTGTCGGGACACGTTAGTGTGTCGGCTGCAGTGTCTGGATGTGTCGCGGCTGCTGCTGCCTCCTGGCTTCCACGCAGGTCCTAGTGCCTGCCTTGTGCTTTGCTGCCTCCAAACCTGCTCTGATTCTGTGCAGGTCCTAGTGCCTGCCTTGTGCCTTGCTGCCTCCAAACCTGCTGTGATTCCGCGCAGGTCCTTGTGCCTGCCTTGTGCCTTGCTGCCTCCAAACCTGCTGTGATTCCGCGCAGGTCCTAGTGCCTGCCTTGTGCCCTGCTGTAAGACTGTGTCGCGAAATGATGCCCTGCTGTAAGAGTGTGTCGCGAAATGATGCATGTCTAAAAAGTGTGTCACCAACATGAAAAGTTTGGAAAGCTCTGGGCTACTGACTGACTCCATCAAGGACAAAAGCTCATGAACAGTGGGCATGGCGATTCCGGAGATATGAGCTCTAAGGACAGCAACGCTGAGCCTTGCCGTGGATACAATTCCTATTTGCAAGCTATTAAAACAAAGTTTGGCATTTTCTAGACTCAGAAGTAAGGAGCAATATACATAATGTCACAAGGAAATAAGTTATGTTGGTTCCAAAAAGTGTGGAATCTGAGCTGAGTACCTTGTCTCCTCCTGGCACTAATGTAATGGATTGTGTTAGTAAATTGAGCTTATTATAGTCCACAGTTGTAACATGCCTTTCTGGTGACTGGAAAGAAGAGAAATATCTTCAGGGCAGTTAAGGCAACCCAGGTACTGTGTCCTTCTTACCAGAGCTGAGCCGTGTAATCCCAGAAGAGGCCATATCCAGTTGAATCAAAGGAGCACAAAGCTCTGTGGATAAATCTTGCACACACTCTTCTGACTGCAACCCTTTAGACCAGAGCTTTCCAAACTTTTCATGTTGGTGACACACTTTTTAGACATGCATCATTTCGCGACACACTCTTACAGCAGGGCATCATTTCGCGACACACTCTTGCAGCAGGGCACAAGGCAGGCATTAGGACCTGCGCGGAATCACAGCAGGTTTGGAGGCAGCAGGCACAAGGCAGGCACTAGGACCTGCGCGGAATCACAGCAGGTTTGGAGGCAGCAAGGCACAAGGCAGGCACTAGGACCTGCGCGGAATCACAGCAGGTTTGGAGGCAGCAAGGCACAAGGCAGGCACTAGGACCTGTGCAGAATCACAGCAGGTTTGGAGGCAGCAAGGCACAAGGCAGGCACTAGGACCTGTGCGGAATCACAGCAGGTTTGGAGGGAGCAAGGCACAAGGCAGGCACTAGGACCTGTGCGGAATCACAGCAGGTTTGGAGGCAGCAAGGCACAAGGCAGGCACTAGGACCTGTGCGGAATCACAGCAGGTTTGGAGGCAGCAAGGCACAAGGCAGGCACTAGGACCTGTGCGGAATCACAGCAGGTTTGGAGGCAGCAAGGCACAAGGCAGGCACTAGGACCTGTGCGGAATCACAGCAGGTTTGGAGGCAGCAAGGCACAAGGCAGGCACTAGGACCTGCGTGGAATCCTGGCAGGGCTCAGGCAGCAGCAGCCACGACACACCCAGACACTGCAGCCGACACACTAACGTGTCCCGACACACCGTTTGGAAAGCTCTGAATCTAGGCTGGGGAATTCTGGGAGTTGACGTCCACACTTCTTAAAGTTGCTGAGTTTGAAAAACACTGCTTTATACAGTTCAGTTTGCTTCTCCCCCACTGAGTCTGTGAGCAATGTCATTGTTCAGAAGTGCAGCCGTAACAGTGACAAAACTGCACCACCTATTTAACATCACTCTGTACACACCATGTTCTTACAAAGATCTATCTTTTCCTGGATTATATAAATTCAATCTTCCTGCAAAAGGAAAGCAAACACATCAGAGAAATTACTCAAGAGCCTTCCCCCACCCCAAAAAGCTAATTCTTGAAATGCAAAGAGTGGTTGACTGGGAGCAGTGAAACCTTTAAACACCCCCCCACTGCACTTTTTCCCCCAAGTGTACATCTGAGCTGCAGATGTAGCTCAACAGGTGCAGGGAAAACCAGCCACCACAGTTGCATCCGGAGCGATTGCTGGGCCAGCCATAGGATGGCAGATCAGTGCTGTGGTGGTGGGTGGTACTGCTCCAAGTGCAAACCAGTCTCTCACTTTAGGATTTCCTGGTTGGTTAACAGGCTCAAGCTGATTAAAGGTAATGGGCCTACCTGAGACTTTCAAAGAAGATGCTTTGTTTTCTGCCAGTTGGTAGGGACCGAATCCTCCCTAATGAAATACAAATGTCCATACACAAATTGTGCATTCAGTGCTAGTGAGTGCCACGTCCCCATTAAAGCTTAATGTGCAATTATGTTGGCCAGTGCCATGGATCCAGGACTGGAGAGTGTCACAGCTCTTGAAAGGAATTATTTACTCCTATGAGTCAGAGCGTTTCAGGACAACCTCCTGGGTTCAATCACATCAAACAATTTCTCGATGGTCTTGAAAGCTGATCCATCCATAGCAATGAAGGACAGCCTCCCCAAATATAATTCCTTCCATTTTCTCCAAGGGGAATAAAGGTTTAAATGTTGTTTTATTTATCCAAAACTTTAAAGCAATGCCTTGCAGGGTATGAAAGCAGAGAGGGGGATTTCTATAATGTATGGCAATTGTCAGGGGAGCAATCGGGTCTTTTCTGACACCTCCCAGTATATCTGTCCTGGTCAAAGGCTACCTGAAATCTGGTTTGGAAATTCAAGGCTGTGGTGATGTCCTTTGAATGGTAAGAGTCAGGGCTGGACTTCAAGACAGATGTATCACATTATGTCAACCAGGTAAATTGTAGGAGAGTGCAAGGAAGACACAACTGACTTTTCTATTTATTTCCCCTTTTCCAATTTAATCTATTTCTTTTTCTCATTAGTCCCTGAACTGCATTCATTGCATTTTTCATTTTGTTTCTCAAGCATTGTTGGTTTGTCTTGCTTCACCTCTAGTCTTGACAAACCCCTAGTTTTGGTACGGCAGTAAAGTGCCACCTAAAGCATCTTATAAATTGATCCCACGTGGAGGCCTGAATAGACGGAATTCAGCTTTTATTTCCCAAAAGAGTCTGCCCCATGTAATCCCATTTATACAAAGGCAGAACTGGCGAAAACCACACATCTTTATAATTCCATCAAGAGTCATAAGGAAAGTAGGCTTAGCCCCTTGATTATTTCTGTTTTGCTGGCTAGATTCAATATCTAATAGCTGGAGTATTATCCTTGATTGGGCTAAGCAACAGGTAGTTTCCCCAAATTGTTTACTTACCACTTTCCACTTACCCCCACCCCCCAAACCTGTAATACTGAGAACAAGTGCTGAGAAAAGGGGAAAGGAGAACAAGGAGGGCCTGCCTATGAACATTTAAGCACAACTCCCTAAAGTTCTCTCTCCTTTAAAGGAAATAAAGAACTAATTCAGCTAGGCTGACTGTACTGATTTTATCTGGAATTCTCTGGTGTGATTTTTGTCTTCCCTTGTTTTCCCTCTATTTCCTTTTTCCCAATAAGGTTCCCTTTTCATCTAGTGATTTTGCTTCATTGGTTAAAAACATACCCATGCACAAAATGGTGTGGTTGCATAGCTGCTAAGCGTGCTTCCAAAGCACCTTCCTTTCTATTTTCCTAGATCTGGACTGAAGGGAAAGAATTCTGGATAGACATTCTGGGTGGAAGAGCTAAGAACTCTCCAGCTGGACAAACTGGGGTGTCTGGAGTTTCATTTTGACTGGTGGCAGCCTTATCTTTTACTGGGGAATCCTTGGAAGAATGGGCTCTGCCAGGGAGATTTTAAATAATCTCTCCTCCCACTTTGAAATCTGTCCTCCCAGCTCTTGAGCTTCAGGTCCTGTAATGGAAATGCTAGTACAATATGAGAATTTTGCAGCTCCCCCTTGGTAGACCGACCAAAGGAGCAGGGGAGAAACTGACAGCCGTTCTATATTTCTCCTTCTCTTCAGCAAGGAACAAGCCAGTATGAAAAGTGCCAAGTGACCA
Organism: Charina bottae; assembly: GCA_023362775.1. Classification (NCBI taxonomy): domain Eukaryota; kingdom Metazoa; phylum Chordata; class Lepidosauria; order Squamata; family Charinaidae; genus Charina; species Charina bottae. The sequence goes on along the minus strand of JALMGJ010000002.1, from coordinate 86,713,782 downwards.
GTTCTTTTCTTTTTCTTTTCTTCTATGTGGGATGGCATTATTCTTGCTGTAGGATCTGCAGTAGCTCAAAGTGGACAATGATTTTCTTTCTTCTCAATGTTTTAAGTCAGAATAAATAAAAACAATCATGGATCAGACTGCTTCTGAATGTAAACTATGGTGCTATGGGAGTGCCTCTAACTGCAAGATTCTCTGGTTAACAAATAGGCTCTCTATGGTGGCTCAAGATCCTGAGGAGAGATAGGCTCCCATTGGTATTAGTCTACCCACTCAGAAGGGTTCAACACCAACCTATCCCCTCCTTTGAACAAGACAATCCTCAGAGCTGATTTCTACACAATACTAAGACAAGTCATGGAGAAAGGAAGGCACTCAAGAGCAAGTGGAAAGAGAGGGGAACCTGGCACCTCCTTTTCCAGAGTCCCTTCAAGCCCTTCCAGCTCTTCCTTCTCATCTGACTCCCCCAGATCCTTGACATGTTTATTTATTAATTTTATTTATAGCTTGCCTTTCATTCAGGAGCTCAAGACGACATACATAACTAGGCTGACCATACGTACCGTTTTAAACGGGACAGTACCGTTTTTTTCACATTTCCCGACCGTCCCATTGTTTTAATATAAATGTCAATTTTGTCCCGTTTTTTTTTTTAAAAAATAGCAAAATGTCAGGCATGGCAAGATTGATTCAGCCAAGATGCAATTATCATTTAAAAAGTGCTTGATTGAGGTGCCTGATGTTGGGTGAGACTAGAGAGGGGCAAGGAAGGCGGAAAGAGAGAGAGAGAGGGAGACAGAGAGAGATGGGGAGAGAGATCTTTGCCACTGCCTCTGCTCTGCTCTTAGCTGGTCGCTCTCTGCTCTCTGTTTGTTTTGTTAAAATGTGTTCGGGATGTGATCCCGCCCCCTTTTTTCAAGAGTGAAACTGATTATTTCTCCAGCTCGGCAAGAGAGAGTCTTTCGTTTGGGATTGTGGGAGAGAGAGAAAGAGGGAGAAAAAAAAGCAGGAGGAGGAGGAGGAGGGAAGGCAGAAGGAAGAGAAGCCTCGCCGGGCGTGGAGTTTTTGAATCCTCCCTTCCCTGCCTCTCTTCTCTCCCCCCTCCCCTCCTTCCTGCGATCTGTGATGTTACAAAGCCCATGAGCTGTGCTTTCCCCATTCGCCTCCTCTCAAATAGAGTCCCCCTCTACGTCTACCTAATTTTTTGTATGAGTTCTGTCACTGAAGAATAATTGTTAGCTCAATATGTTCATGTAATAAAACTTTTTCATTTTAATGAAAATAAAAATATTTTTATATATACAGTAATCTGTTTAAGGACCAGCAAATGGATCTTAAAAACTCTTTAAAACTTTCTTTATCGTCTTACGTTTTCATGAATAAGGAATATTACATAAGTTTAACCCCGTCCCATTTTTGCCATCCCAATGTCCCGTTTTTGTCTCAAGGAAATATGGTCAGCCTATACATAACACTCTCTCCTCCTATTTTTCCTTAGAACAACACCACTGTGGGGTAGATTGGGCTGAGAGACAGTGACTAGCCCAAAGGCACCTATTGAGTTTCGGTGTAGCTCAGCATCTTTTTTAAAAAAATAATTTTATTAAGTTTCAAGGAAAGATAAAAGCTACATAAAAACAAAAAACTACAAAGGAAAAAAAAAGAAAAAACTAAAAAAGTGTGGAAACACAAGAGAATTTTTTTAAAAAAAATTACAAAAAGAGGCGACTTCCGACTTTTAACAGCAAGGATATACAACAATTTTCCATAATCAATCCCTTACTCTATATTAAACCAAAATCACATTATTTCTATAAATCATTCCATTTGCACATTATAAAAATCACTAAATACAGTTGCTCCCTCCCCTTATATTAAAAGAAAAAAAAAAGATATATAAACCTCCTAATCAACTTCCCCCCCAAAGTTAACATTTATTTAATTATTTCCTTCCTACTACTATTCTATACATTCTTGTCTACTATAATAATGATCAAACTAAAAAACATATAAATTGTCTGCCATTATACTTGATAATACAACAATTTTAATAACCTTAATCATATTAAACTCAAAACCAGACATTTATTTTTTTATTATACCTTAATAATCTTAATCCAAATTGTTAAAGATAAATGAAGTCAGCCAATCCCTAAAAGCAATCCAGAAATATGTTCTTAAACCCTTATCTCACTTCAAGATAAACCAGAGCATTTACATATCCCCACAATGCACACAGAGCTTTTTTCTTAAAAAAATAGAACAGCCCAACTGCCCCCCTCAAAAACTCCAACTTCTCTTCAGAAGACCTCCCATACATAATATGTTGGTGAGCCCAGCAAGTGCTGGCAAGGCTCTATGGACTCTGGCTTCCTCCTGGTGGTCGTGATAAACCTTATAAAGGGAAGTTTACGATGGGCCTTGGAGTGGAGCAGTGGAATGTGGCAGGCCTAGGGGCGGTAGCAGATCTTCAATGGACTCTGGTGGACTTGATTAATCGGTGGTGGAGGGGTTTAGACCCCTCATTTATGGACTGGTGGGTGACTATAGACTTTGGGGAGACTACGGGTCCTTGTTGTAAGACCAGCACTGTGAAGCGATGAGCTTTGATATTGGGGGGTGGAACTCGATGGTGCAGTGGCCCCCAAGGCTTTTAACATCTTTAAATCTTTGAATACAACATCTTTAAATAGGATAATGAGGAAGGAGCTTGGGAATGGAGGACTGACTACTTCTATTTCCCCCCATCTGTTAGAGGCGGCAGAGATTTGGGGTCCCCTTGGTGTGAGAGTGGTATTCCTCCTGGGTGTGAGAGACCCCGGGGGAGGCCAGAGTTGTGTGATGGTATGTAAGAGTGCCCACCCCTGAGTGAGAGACAGGTGGTGGGCAGGAGTGGATGGTGCCCCCTTCGACTAGTGAGAGAGGCTGACAGGGGGCACAGTGAGTGTTGAGTGAGTGTTTAGGGGGTGGTTGGGTTCTCCCAGCGCCGAGAGCAAAACGCTGGTGCGCTGGTGGTCCTACCGCCTCCTGAGATTGACTGGGTACGGGAGGATGTGTGCATGGGAGAGGGGACCCTTGTTTCAACCTAGGGTTTTCGGAGGTCCGGTGGTGGAGGCAACTGGGCCTAAAAACTCTAGGGGCTACAGGATGGGTTGTCCTATTGAGGTGGTGACGGGTCGGGGATGTTATGGTGGGAACCGGAGGGCAGGCCATCGTTGGGGAAGATGCCCCCGGTGTTTGTTACCGGTGGTGTGTTCCGGCCCTCCAGGTTCAAACCGAGGCCCTGGTCAGCAGATCCTCGAGGGCCCTGGATTCCGGCTGTTGTTGCTTAACGCCAGGTCGGTTAATAACAAGGGCCCCCTCATATGTGATTTGATCACGGAGGAGGGGGCCGACCTGGCATGTATTACTGAAACCTGGCTGGGCGTAGGAGGAGGGGTTGCCCTCTCGGAGATCTGCCCGGCCGGGTTTCAAGTATGGCACCAGCCGAGACATCGGGGTAGGGGAGGAGGGGTGGCAGTTGTCATCAGAGAGTCTATGGTAGCCTTCAGGGGCGCAGCTCCACAAGTGGCCGGATGTGAGACCCTGTTTTTCAAGTTGGGTTCCCGAGAGCAGTTGGGAGTGTTGCTGCTGTACCAGCCTCCCTGCTGCGTAGCAACCTCCCTGCCCGAGCTGCTGGAGGCCGTCTCGGGGCTGGCGGTGGAATTACCCAGACTTATGGTTCTGGGGGATTTCAATCTGCCGTCCCTGGGACGTGCATCGGAGACAGCTCGGGAGTTCATGGCTACCATGGCAGCCATGGGCCTGGTTCAGATTATTCGGGACCCGACTCGAGACAGTGGCCTCACTCCGGACTTGGTGTTCTTGTCGGAGCAGTGGCAAGGTGATCTGGGGGGAGAGTTACATCTCTCCCCATTGTCATGGTCAGATCATGCCCTGGTGGCCCTGAGATTCTCATATGCTGCCCCACTCCGCAGGGAGGCTGGACCTATTCGATTGGTCTGCCCCCGGCGACTAATGGACCCGATAGGGTTTCAGAGGTTGTTGGGGGTTATACCTGAGGATCTACTGCACGGTCCAGCGGAGGTCCTGGCCGCAGCCTGGAATAAGGAAGCGACCGGGGCCTTGGACAGGATCGCGCCTATGAGGCCTCTCTTGCCCCATCTGACCCAATATTCCCCGTGGTTCACAGAGGGATTGAGGGTTCTGAAGAGGGTTAAGAGACGTCTAGAGCGCCGCTGGAGGAAGACAAAGACCGAATCTCACCGAACACTAGCTAGAGCCGCGGTTAAGGCCTACCTTGTGGCGGTAAGAGTGGCGAAACGTTAATATTTCTCCACTCTTATTGCATCTGCAGAATGCCGCCCGTCGGCCCTGTTTAGGATTACTCGATCTCTCCTAGGTAAGGTGGGCCCAGTGACCCACCTTCAGGGCCGTGCGGAGGAATTTTTGGAGCATCTGATGGATAAAATCGCTCGGATTCGTTCTAAGCTGGACTCCAAGCGTGGTGCATGGTCTGGGGAGATGCCAAGGGAACGTCTGTGCCCAGTTATCTGGGAACAGTTTGATCCTGTTGAGCCTAAGGAAGTGGACAGGATCCTCCGGACTGTAAGGGCCACTACGTGTCATCTTGACCCATGCCCTTCCTGGCTAGTGAAAGCAGCCAGGGAAGTGACATGTGGTTGGGTCCATGCGACGGTTGTTACATCCTTGGGAGAGGGAGTGTTTCCGGCTGCTTTCAAGGAAGCGCTGGTGCACCCCCTCCTCAAGAAGCCATCGCTGGACCCTACAGTGTTGGACAATTTTCGTCCCGTCTCCCACCTCCCCTTTTTAGGGAAGGTGGTTGAGAAAGTGGTGGCATTACAGCTCCAGAGGATTCTGGATGATACGGATTATCTAGACCCCTTCCAGTCAGGATTCAGGCCGGGATATGGGGTGGAAACTGCATTGGTCGCACTTACAGATGATCTCTGGCGAGAGCGGAATGGAGGCAGTGCGTCCATCCTAGCTCTTCTTGACCTCTCAGCAGCTTTCGATACCATCGACCATGGGGCGGCTCGGAGAGTTGGGGGTGGGTGACGTAGTTTTGCGCTGGTTCGCCTCTTTCCTTCGAGACCGGTCCCAATCGGTGGTAATAGGAGATGAGAGGTCCGACCCTCGGCCTCTACTTTGTGGGGTGCTGCAGGGTTCGGTTCTCTCCCCTCTCCTATTTAATATCTACATGAAACCTCTGGGTGAGATCATCCGCCAACACGGGATGAGGTATCATCAATATGCTGATGATACTCAATTATATATCTCCATCCCGGGTGAGTTAAGTGATGCAGTGGCTGCCCTTTCTCAGTGTCTGAAGGCTGTGGGGGCCTGGATGGGGAACAACAGGCTTCAGCTGAACCCTGGTAAGATGGAGTGGCTGTGGATTGATGGCGCCTCGGGATCCAAGGAGTTGTCATCTTTAGATCTGGACGGGGTGGCACTACCCCGTTCAGACTCAGTGCGGAACCTGGGGGTCCTTCTGGCTTCACGACTCCTGCTTGAAGAGCAGGTGGCAGTCGTGGCCAGAAGGGCATTTGTGCAACTTCGAGTTGTACACCAGCTACGCCCTTTCCTGGACCGAGATGCCCTCCGTACAGTCACTCATGCCCTGGTCATCTCCCATATAGATTATTGCAATGCACTCTACATGGGGCTACCCTTGAAGAGTATCCAGAAGCTTCAACTGGTCCAGAATGCAGCTGCGCGCGCAGTGCCCCAAGATCAGCACATGTGACACCTCTGCTACGTGAGCTGCACTGGTTGCCAGTTTGCTTCCGGGTCCAATTCAAGGTGTTGGTTGTTACCTTTAAAGCCCTACATGGCATGGGACCAGGTTACCTTAGGGACCGCCTCATCCCCAGAGTATCGACCCGCCCCACCAGGTTATGCAGAGAGGGCATGCTACGGATCCCATCAGCAAAAGAATTTCATCTAGCGGGATCTAGGAGGCGTGCCTTCTCTGCAGTAGCACCCGCCCTTTGGAACATTCTGCCCCTTGAGGTGAGGCTAGCCCCCACACTCCTGACCTTCCGAAAGCAATTGAAGACCTGGCTCTGCCACCTCGCTTGGGATGGGAAGAGTAATAGCTCTTCTTGGGGATGGCTTGCGCCATAGAGTTCGGCTCGCAAACATTATATAACAGCCTCTTGGATTTTATATTTTTAATATTTAAATTGTATAATGTATTTTATATGCTTTTAATTACTAACTTTATTGTAAACCGCCCAGAGTCCCCTTGTGGGAGGAGATGGGCGGTGATATAAGTTGGAAATAAATAAATAAATAAATAAATAAATAAATAATAACCCCTTCTTTTCCATGGCGTTCCATCAGAATTTCAACTTCACTTATGGCTTGCAACTTGATTTGTTGTTGTTCAGTTGTTTAGTCATGTCCGACTCTTCGTGACCTCATGGACCATAGTATGCCAGGCCTTCCTGTCCTCCACTGTCTCCACTTGTCTACTATAATAATGATCAAACTCAAATTACTCAAATTCATGTTCATTACATCGGTGATGCTATCTAACCATCTCATCCTCTGCCATCCCCTTCTCCTTTTGCCTTCAGTCTTTCCCAGCATCAGGGTCTTTTCCAGTGAGTCCTCTCTTCGCATTAGGTGGCCAAAGTATTTGAGCTTCAGCTTCAGTATCTGTCCTTCCAATGAGCAGTCAGGGTTGATTTCCTTTAGGATTGACTGATTTGACCTCCTTGCAGTCCAAGGGACTCTTAAGAGTCTTCTCCAGCACCACAGTTCGAAAGCATCAATTCTTCGGAGCTCAGCCTTCCTTATGGTCCAACTCTCACAGCCATACATTACTACCAGGAAAACCATAGCTTTAACTATACGGACCTTTGTCGGCAAGGTGATGTCTCTGCTTTTTAATATGCTGTCTAGGTTTGCCATAGCTTTCCTCCCAAGGAGCAAGCGACTTTTAATTTCATGGCTGCAGTCACCGTCTGCGGTGATTTTGGTGCCCAAGAAAATAAAATCTGTCACTGCTTCCATTTCTTCCCCTTCTATTTGCCAGGAAGTGATGGGACCAGATGCCATGATCTGAGTTTTTTTAATGTTGAGTTTCAAGCCAGCTTTTGCACTCTCCTCTTTCACCCTCATCAAGAGGCTCTTTAGTTCCTCTTCACTTTCTGCCATTAGGGTGGTGTCGTCTGCATATCTGAGGTTGTTGATATTTCTCCCGGCAATCTTAACTCCAGCTTGTGATTCATCCAGCCCCGCATTTCTCATGATGTACTCTGCATATAAATTAAATAAGCAGGGTGATAATATACAGCCTTGTCGTACTCCTTTCCCAATTTTGAACCAATCAGTTGTTCCATGTCCGGTTCTAACTGTTGCTTCTTGACCCGCATACAGGTTTCTCAGGAGACAGGTAAGGTGGTCTGGTACTCCCATCTCTTTAAGAATTTGCCACAGTTTGTTGTGATCCACACAATCAAAGGCTTTAGCGTAGTCAATGAAGCAGAAGTAGATGTTTTTCTGGAACTCTCTTGCTTTCTCCATGATCCAGCGAATGTTGGCAATCTGATCTCTAGTTCCTCTGCCTCTTCAAAACCCTGCAACTTGATCTCTCCCTTTAATTTCTTCAACTCGACTATCCAAACTTAATCCAGCATTTCAATAGAAGTCCTGATCTCACTCTTAGAAGAGACATTTCTGTTGCTGCTAAATTCCTCAGTTTCATCCACGACATCCCCAACCAGATGACACATTTTAGACCTCATATTTTCCACAATGTCCTGAATGCCTTGCATAAAAACTTGGTAGGAATCAGAAAGAATCTGTTTAAAATTTCAGTGGAAGTCAGAGAAAGTCTGTTTAATATCCTCCATGTTTCACACAGTAGATTATGCTGCCCCCTAGGAGCTTAACCAGCAAAAGTTGAAGATATGAAAGACTTGCAGAATGTGTTTACACAAGCAAAAGTGAGATATGCAGACAGTTCCCCAGGGAAAGTAGAAACAGAAAACTAAAAGTTCAAAACAGCAGATTCAACATGTAGGAAAATGCTAATATCTTCAAATTTAGTACAAAAATAATAACAGGGAGACAATTATTTACTCTCAATCCTGCTTAATATTTAGATGGAAATCAAAGTCCAAAACTTAAAAATATATTTTAAAAAAATTAACCCAAAAATAACAATAAGCACCAAGAGAGGCTGCTTCTCCTTGCTGTAGAAAGCCTCTCTTAGGGTACGCGTACTTAAAAAATATATAAATTGGGTGATTTAGAGATGGGGTGGCCGGTCTTAGTGTCCCTTTAAGGCTACAGCGTGGCTTGGAAAATGGTGACATCCCAGCCTCCCAGCTGCTCTTACCAGTCGAGCGCGGACACTGTTTCCGATCTTCTGGCTGCAAGTAGCCGTCCGGAGGACAGATGGGGTGATTCCAGGTGTTTTCCTTTTTCTGGAAAAACACTCCTGGGCTTCAGGAAAAACCTGCCTAAACCAGAAAAAAACTGCCGTGTTGTCAGTTCTGCCCGCTGAGCCCACGGGCACAGCTGTTCAGTCCGCCATATCCCCACCGGAAGTGGTGTAGCTCAGCATCTTAACCCCTGCACCTTAATGGTTCTCATGTGACAGAGTAAGGAAGAGGAAAAAGAGTTGTTGTAAAAGGCATGGAAGAAAGAAATTTAGACAGGAAAACAGTCACTTCAGTGGTGTCAGAGACAAAAGAAAGGTCTATGGAAGCTTGTTTTAGAGCCTCCAGGATAATAAGTGGAGAAGAAGAATCCCTGCATCCAAGGAGTAAACAGAGGAGAGAAGCATGAGAAACATTGGAGGCTCATCCTTACAGGATTTGGACTGAGAGGAGGTCCAGTTTTCCAATGAGAACTTTGATCAACAGAGGCTGTTTAAAGCTGATGCAATGCTTAGGAAGCTAGCTAAAATTTAAACTCCCACAATGTTTCAGGTAGTATTGATAAGGAAATACAAGGCAAGGCTGAGGTATTTCCCTCCACTTTACTACAGCCTGAGTGAGAGTGACATTTCCAGACATTTCTGCTGAGATAATAAAGAAGAGTTGGTGGAACCACTCTAGCCAATAACATGTATCTCTCCTTCCAAGTGTCAGAGATCACCCGATCTCTGCCAAAAAGGCAAGCAGACAAAGAGCTCATCAGGAGACTGGAAGTGGCGCGAAACTGACATTGCCGGTCTAGCAATGAGAATAGACCAGCTCGCACTCAACCGACGATCGGGAATACACATCTTGCCGAACGTTGCCTGGACAACCGGACAGACTGACCCCACGTGTCAGCAGCAAAGGACACTGGGGGAGGGAAAGGTTTAAATGTGCTTGTTGTTCCTGTTACCTGCATTCCAGTCTTTGCTAGTGCTAACCTCTGTATTCTATAATAAACTCTTCTGCTTCTAAGAACTCTGGTGCCTGGGAGTTACTTCAGCGCAGAGAGATTATAGCGATCGGAAGGAGCGCCTTACACCAAGGGATCATGGAATGATTAGCCCTGCCTTACATTGATGAGCTGGTTGCAGTCCTCATTTCCACAAAAGTCATCCCAAAAGCAGCGGGAGAAGTGCCCAGGTCCTATGGAATATAGAACAATTACAAGTCCATGAATTAGTAGGACTGGGTCTGTATGCTTATACACCTCATATATGTATGCTTCTCATGCATATATGGGCTGTCTATCTGATTTTATGTTCGTCTGATTTTACGTTTTTAGCTGTTTATGTTTTTTCTAGTTTTATATGCTGCCCAGAGTTCACCGGAGTTGGGCGGCCAATAAATTTAAATAAATAATAATTGTGTGTGTGTTGTGTGTGTGTGTAGGCTTATACAAAAGTTTTAATAAAGTATGACAAAGTACATCTGAAAGTAACTGGTTCATAAGTTGTAGGAAATATCCTATATGTATATACAGTATGTATATATGTATATATGTTATATATGTTATATTATATACATGCAATAATCACACAAGTAGACACATTCCAGAGGAATACTGTCTTTTATAATAGCAGGAGTCTGTTTCTACACTTGCAGGATAACAGTGCGTATGGATACATATCCTTATTTAACTCTTTGTTTTAAGAACAGAAGTTTTAAAAATGTGACATGGAATACCCAAGAACCAGGAGCCTCCCTGTGCCATACAAATCAGTTCTGTCAGGCTGGTGTATGGATTCTCCAAAAATTCCTGTCTCAGAGCCATGGCGCAGCATTGACGTCAGATAAATGATTTGCATTGGATTAAAGGACGTGAAATATCATGTACAAGTGCCACTGAAGATATATTGCAAGTCATGAAAACGTTACTTTGATTCTGTTAAATAGGGCGCCTCCAGATGGCACCAATTCAACTCCCTAATCCCACCAAACAGCCTGGCCATGTAAACATCTCTCATGAAGATCACCAGGAGCAAATTAGTACTCTCTCCAGTTGACCAGCAGAAGAACACAAAAAGCATCATTCTCTCAGCTCTCCTACTCCTGAAATAATTTTTTTGTTCTGGGGGTAATAAAAAACTCCTCACTTTATGTCAAGTGGGATTTTTTTTTTAATCCTACCACCTCACTTCCAATCCTATCCATGTTATTCTATTGAGAAGGTGATTTAACAGAATAATATTTTGCAGAAAAGAGAGAGAGTGTGTCAAGCCATCTTGTTATCATGACACTCTTCCTTTATTGTGCTTGAAAGTCTCTGAAAGAGAAATGACAGCATATATCCAGGGCTCTGCCCAATAGCTCTAAACCAGTGTTTTTCAAACTTGGCAACTTTAAGATGTGTGGACTTCAACTCCCAGAATTCATGCTGGCTGGGGAATTCTGGGAGTTAAAGTCCACACAGTTGCCAAGTTTGAAAAACACTGCTCTAAACCATGGCTGCCGGCAGCTGGAGGCTGGGAGAGGTAGAAATAAATGCATACTTCAGACTCTAGAAATGAGACATGGAGCCCATATGAGGAGCAAGGAAAGAAATAAGGTTTGTTTGAGTCTCTGAGCTGGGAAGTGGAACAAGTCCCACTGAGGAAAATTCCACAAGCTCAGTTCAGCTACAGCACAGCAAAGCAAAAGCAAAAGCAACAACAAAACTAAGCAAAAAGAAACAAAACAACGCAACCAAACCCCAGCTTTGCTCCAGGTTCAAATAAATTGATACTGAGTCAGCTACAAGCTGATTCAGCCCTCCAGATGAGATTTCATAGTTATCATATACTATTTGCAATTTAGCTTGGGTTGATTATGGTGGTTGTTGTTTATTCATTCAGTCACTTCCGACTCTTCGTGACTTCATGGACCAGCCCACGCCAGATTATGTTGGAGGTTCCAGCAAATCAGCATGCCTCATTAGCATGTAGATGAGTGCTCTAGGATGACTCTCTATGTGCTTCAAGAGGAAGCTGTTTGTTGCTCCTCCCACTTCCTTTTTCTCTCTCTGCTTTTTGCCACCATCAAAGGAGCACGCGACTGCTGAGCTCCTCTCCATCGAGAGGCCATGCCTAGGCCTCAACTCCATAAGCTTTCCCCTTTCTCCACGCATCCCCTGGCAGCAAAGAGGGCCAGGGGTCTACATAAGTTTAGGGAAACACAGAAGAAGAAGAATCATTCCTAAAGAATGGATGTAACTGAACTGGACCAAATAAAAGTAAGAACTCTTCTGAAACTACTTTGTCTAAGCATGTGATTCTTTATGCTTGGGTGGGCTAAGTGCTAAGATCAATAACCTATATCTCTCTAGTGTGCTCATTAATACTATTTTGATGAAAACTCCTTTCTGTGTGTGCTTATTGCTCCGCTGCACTAAGCTCTGCTCCATTCAGTGGTCCTAGCAGTCCACTAATGGCAATCAGATTAAATATTATGTGTAATTTTATATCGATGGGAAGGAAGATTATGTTTTCTAGCTAATACAGAATGCAAGCCTACCTCTTTACTGTTTCAGCTGTACATTAACAATACAGTGCAATAGTGTCTTCTTTCAAGTGGAAACAATAGTAATTGTCTTTCTAAGGATCTCTGTGTATCCGAGAGGATGCATGAGGCTGCCAAACCCACTTTTAGGGGCTTTGAAGCCCATTAAGATTGTGTCTCTGAAATTCAGCAATAAAACACTGATGTCTTTGGCATACTTTTGTGTGTTTGCTGTTGCAAAGATCAAAACCTTAAAAAAATTTAAATTTTAATTAAAAAATTAAAAGTTAAAAACCTAAAATTACCTATGATGTCCCAAAATACCCCATTTCAGTGATGTCACTGTGTCCACCAGCCTTAGAAGCCAAACACTTTTAAAACATTGAACCACTGTCCCCAAAACATTGACCTGCCTTACTCTCTACGAAGAAAGGAACCTGCATCCTTTCTTATACATAAAAGACATTCCTAACATTCCATCCTCCTGTTCCCACATTCTGTATCAGTCTGTTTTGGCCTCACCCACGAGATCAGGAAATTGTTCTGATACCTGAGAGCAAAACACACCCCCTTTGATTAGAAATATTAGAGGATAAGGCTATCAGTGCTTCCTCATCTTAGTGGCTGGTCTATATTACTTCCAGGATCTGAAGAGCAAGCTGGGAAAGATGAATAGGAGAGCATCATTGCACTCATATCCTGCTTCTGGGCATCCTGTTGGCATCTGACTGAGCACTGTATGGAACAGCAGGCTGGACTAGAGAGGCCATTGGTCCAATCAATATGGTTCCTCTTATGTCCTTAAATCTCAATATATCGTAGTGCTATGCAGGGGTAAAGGTATACAGATAATATAAGGCTCAGCTGTCTGTGCTTGGTGTCAGGAATTGTATTAGGTACAGAGAATAATGTTTCCCAGATTTTGTACTTAAGGGGACCTTTGCTTTTCCTAGTGTAAGTTCGCTCATTTCAAGATACCTTGAATATATCCTTCACAAGGGATCTTGTGAAACATGTGAAAGTCTTATTTGATTTTGGCAAGATATAAATGTAATTAAAAAACAAATAAGATATTACTGTAGTGAGGGTCTTGAAGGATATGCAGCCCATCTCTCATGATGTTCAAGGTCTTTACAAACATTATAAATCAAAACTGTGGTTATGTAGCTGGTAAAAGATACATAAGCATATCGCTGTGATGAGAAGGATAGAAGAAGAACAGAAAATGGATCAGATCAAAGGCCCATCTCCTCCCATTTCCTATTTCTGAGAGCTGCTCATCTGGGTGGTACCTTGGACCATATTTTTGTCAAGTGGTTGAATACACTCAAACGTGAAAGCTGCATCTTAGGTGGAATTTGGATAATTTCTCAAGAACAATACTTCTTTGCAGCCCCTTTTTCAGTTTAAACTCATTGTTTTTTTTTTAAAAAAAACCTGAACTTTCTTGTTCTGGAGGATCTTTCTTTCTTATTTCTTTAATGGTTTTATTCATATATAATTCCAGAACGTTTCTTTTCTGGGGGTGCTACCCAGTGACCTGTGCATGGAATCGGTGGAAGAGACAGCCTGTATTACTTTGTTTATAAGAACATATTTCCGGTGATTGATGTTGGAGCTACGGAAGTATGTTTGCAAGTGAGACTTTAAAACATGAATCAAACAATGTTTGAAATATGTACACTTCTCTGTCAAACATTTCTTTTAGTCTGGAGTCTGCCGTTAGCCTGCTTCTCCAGAGGTATAAAGGACTGCATACTGGAGTGGAGTCTAGAGCAAAACCTACTATTTTCTCCAATGATAACCTCTTCTATATGATGATCTTCATGGAATCCTGGGATAGCTTATAGGGAAGTGTGCCCTGTGTAAGATTTATGCAGATGTACACTTACTTCCTTTGACACTGAAGACAGTTACTTCTTCGACACTGACTTGTACAAAAGTGACACATGGCTCCAAGATGCAAGGTCATCCTTAAGTCTTTGGAAGTAACAATAATACTCTGTGTGTCTTTAGCAAAAGGTCAATGTCCATTTTTAAACATTACTTTTTAAGGATGCAGTTCTATGCAAAACTAACTTGACAGTAAATGCCATTCATTTCTGTAGGCTAACCAAGTAAGTACAGTATATACAGTATAAGATTGGCCTGTAAAGCATATAACTTTGGAGAAAAACCCACTTCTTACTGGTTTGCAATATAACAACTATAACTGAAACGTTTAGATGAGGTAGACAAATCTGACTCAAATACCGCTTTGTATGAATATCCAGTACCACTGCAGGCTATGTGAGACCAGAACTGCAAAAGATTTTGTTCACAAAAAATAGAATAATATTAAGCTAATGATAGCAATAACAAACTCCATCATTATTGCCATGTATACCTAATAGGGGGAATCTCCATCAAATTAAGATACAGTTTCAGTCACTTGAAGTCATCATGTCACTCTATGAATCTTGGCTTATCAAACCATGAAAACAGCTCATACATTTCTAGTAAATTGTGCCCTTTGCATTAACAAATAAAAATCCCAGATGAAATTTAGCATTTTGTTAGGGCTTTGGTTAATAGAACTCCAAGAAGTTAGGATCTATAAGCTAGCTTCAGAATCCAATTTAAAATTACCCCTTGTTTCTAGCTTGGATCAGAACAAATAATCACAATCCTAAATTTGATTACAACTTACAAGTATCTTAAGTCCCTCCCTCACCTAAAAAGTGTACAAGCGTGGCTATTTAGTTTCCTTCCCCTTCAAGAAATCCAGATCTGTTGTACATGGCTTCTTAAGCTTTAGATGTTTTTTGTTCATGATAAACTGGTCATCCACAAATAGGCTTCATAATAATAATAATATCTATTAATGGCTGCATGAGTTATAATGGAACTGGACAATTTTCATCCAGCCTCCAACTTCCCCTTTCTGGGGAATGTTGTTGAGAGGGTGGTCACCTTGCAACTCCAGAGGACCCTGGAGGAAGCAAATAAACTGGAACCCTTTCAGATGGGGTTCAGACTGGGATATAGTACTGAGATGGCATTGGTTGCACTGTTGATGACCTATGTCAGGCACAGGATGTGGGAGTGCATCTATTCAAGCCCTCCTTGACCTCTCAAGGGTTTTCAATACCATCGATCACGGTATCCCTTTGGACCAGCTCCAGGAATTGGGAGTGGGAGGTAATCTATTATGGTGTTTCTCCTTCTTCCAGGAATGATTACAGCCAGTATTGGTGGGAGGGGATCAGTCTAGCCCAAGGTCCCTGATTTGTAGGATGCTTAAGAGCTCTACTTCTCCGTACTTTTGTTTAACCTAGGTGGTATCCTCCTTGAAACCACTGAAGGAAGTAATCTGTTGGTACCAAATGAAGTCTCAGTTTGCTGATGATACTCAACTGTACATCTCTGCCCCAGGAGGCTGGATGGAACTGGATGGGGAGGAACAGGCTTTGACTCAATCCCAGCAAGACCGAATGGTTGTAACTTTTGGTTCCCCCAGATCCCAGAACTGGAAATTTTTCAACAGTGGTTATTGGGGGTGGGGGGTGGGGGGGAGGGAGTGTTGCTCAGAGCTGGGTACACCATTTGAGGTTTCTCTTGGACTCACAGCATTTCCTCAAGGAGCAGGTGGAAGCTGCGGCCTGGAGGACCTTTGCACAACTTCAACTGGTTTGTTAACTGCACATGTTCCTGCCTTAGTAATCTCCTGGCTGGAGTACTACAATGGTCTCTAGATGGATCTGCCCTTGAAGACCATTGCAAAGCTACAATTGGTCCAGAATACAGCACTATGAGTAATTATGGGCATACCATGGTACCCCCAAACCAGTACTTTGCTAGCTGCACTGGCTCTCAATAGGCTTTGGGGTGCAATTCAAAGTATGGTTACCACCTATACAGCCCTACATGCCTAACTTTGGTTATATTGTTCTGACCTACATGTGCTTCTAAGCGGGGCATACTCTAGGTCCATTCTTTTTGCCAATGTCATCTGGCTGGAAGTGTGCCTTTTCCATGACAGCACCTGCCATCTAAAATGTTTTCTTCCCCTGAAATTTGATTGGCCCTGAATCTGCTAGCCTTTCAGAAAGCATTACTGTAGAAGCCTGGGCATTTGAACTGGGATGTTAGATATTCCAGCCTTGGGGATGGATTATATCAAGGGTCTGCAACCTGTGGTCCGTGGCCCACTGATGGTCCGCGGGCTTTTAGGAAGTGGGCCGCAGGGTCAGCCGGAGCAGCTGATTGGTGGGGGCCTGGAAGGGGAAACACCTCCACCTATCAGCGTGTGGCAAAGAAGGGCGGAGGCGGGCTGAGGAGCACCCCCGCCAATCAGCCTCCCCTTACGGCGGCAGCGCGCGCACATGCGGCAAAGCTTTTCACCTCCTTGCCACTCAGTGCAGAGTTTTTGCAGGGATCACCGCAAAAAGTGACAGGGGGGCACCCCAGGGTGGAAAATCTCTGCACCGATCAGCTATGCAGCGGGGAAGCGGAGGCGTGCCGGAGCACCGTTCAGCTGTGCGGCGGGGAAGCGGAGGCGCGCCGGAGCTACCCGGTAGGGGCCGAAAAAACCATGGGGAGCAAAAGTGGGGGGGAGGAAAAGTCTGCCCCGCACCCCGCCAGTGTGCCCCTTCGAAAGGGCAGGCTCCGGGGACCCCGAAAATGCCCTCGGTGCCAGGAAAAAACGCTGTGTGGAGCTGCAGGCCTGCAAACCCCCCCCCCCCGTCTGTCCGATTGGCTGCTGCCCGCAAACACTTCCCCCCATCCGTCCGATTGGCTGCCGCCCACAAACCCCGCCACCCAGTCCTTGGAAAATTTTTTCCAAGGGAAGTGGTCCCTGGTGCCAAAAAGGTTGCCGACCCCTGGATTATATGATAGCTGGCCAGAATGTATGCTTTTTTAAAAAATAGTTTTGTTCATTATTGTTACTCTGGTGAGTGGGTGTGCTTAAATCGATACCTAAAGGCATATT
This sequence comes from Charina bottae, assembly GCA_023362775.1. Lineage (NCBI taxonomy): Eukaryota > Metazoa > Chordata > Lepidosauria > Squamata > Charinaidae > Charina > Charina bottae. The sequence goes on along the minus strand of JALMGJ010000002.1, from coordinate 86,696,877 downwards.
TTTAAAAGCAGGGATGACTTAGGAGTAAGTTGGCCTTCCTACTAACCTAGATCACTGTAGTGTACTCTGTGTAGGGTAGCCTTTGAAGATAACCCAAAAGTTACAATTAGTCCAGAATGCAGTGGTGAGATTCCAGATGCAGTGGTGAGAATAATGACATTACAGTAATGAAATCACTGCACTGGTTATTAAAAGACTTTGGGCCCAATTCAGAGTGCTGGTAATGACCTATAGAGCCCTATATGGCCTAGTACTTGGTCACATTATGCACTGCCTTACCAGAATTGAATCTTCCCTCCAATGAAAACATATTGGGAAGGTCTGTTAACAGTCCCCCATCTATCTGAAGTGAGGAAGAATGGACAAAATGGCAGGTCTTCTCTGGGGTGGCCCCCACAGTTTGCAACTGTTTACCCTGAGAAGTCCATAAAGTTCCCTCTCTCATGGTTTTTAGAAGATCTTTAAAGACAGTTTTATTTCACCAGGCCTTCAACCTTAGGTATATTTTATTGGCGTCCATCTTGGGGCAAGGTTGCTTTATTATTACTGTTGTTTTTTACCATTTGAATTTAGTCCTATTGTTGCTTTTGTAATTTTAATATATTGTAACCTGCCCAGAGACTTTTTAAGTTGAGCAGGCTATAAAAAGGTAAAAATAAATACAGTTTCAGTCCACAGAAAGCCATGCCTGTTATACACCACAAAATCCACTCCCTAGAAATGGCGTGAGGCCCATTTAGCCCCAGATGCAAAGCAATGCTGTCATTTTCCTGGTTGCTCAAGCTCTTCGGACTCAGACAAAAAGAGATATTAAAAGCATTCAGCTCCTCTTGCTTAACAAATTGAAAAAAATTAATCTTCATAAAGACCAGCCGCTCAGATCTCACCTTTATTGCACCCACCATTTGGAGAGTGTCACAAATGTGATGTCTTCAAGGGCTCCTGAAAGGAAACAAGAATTCATGATGAGACCATCATAGGAGGACTAGGGTGGCTTAGGTGCCTTAAAAAGGTAAAGGTTCCCCCCGCACATTTGTGCAGTCGTGTCTGACTCTAGGGGCCAGTGCTCATCTCCGTTTCTTAGCCGAAGAGCCAGCATTGTCCGAAGATGCTTCCGCAGTCAGGTGGCCAGCATGACGCGCGCGGAACGCTGTTACCTACCCACGGAAGTGGTACCTATTTATCTACTTGCATTTGCATGCTTTCGAATTGCTAGGTTGGCAAGTGCTGGGGCGAGTGCGGGAACTCACTCCGTCACGCGGGGCTAGGGATTCGAACCTCCAAACTTGCAATCTTCCAATCGACAAGCCTGGCGTCTTACCTGCTGAGCCACCACGCCCCTACTTAGGTGCCTTACTCAGCCAGAAAAGTTCAGGGGTGACTTTGGTCCAGTCAGAATCTTTCCACCTGACTTACTTTGCAGGGAGGGTAAAATACCAGTTGAGAGAACAGTTGAACTGCTTAGAGGAGTGGAGGAATATAGTTATAAAAACATGGAAATACAAATGAATGGATTTAAGTGTAATAGTAACAACAACAACAACAACAGCAACTCTTTTTCTTTTGAGAAACGCCTCTCCTGTTTTGGCTTACAGTAAGGGAGACCTTGTACTTGGATTACAAATGGTAGATCAGGCTTAACGTCATAGCCTTGTATCATTCCAGATGTTCTCCAGAGGAGCAAATATAAACAGAAATGAAGGCTTGTTAATCCCATTAAATCTGTTAGTCAACTCGCCAGTGCAAGAATGTCTGTGCATTACCCAACATCTGTTTTGGTAATTGGTCACTGTCAAGAAGATAACTATCACTGTCTGTATCATCTGCACTTCATTTCTTTCCGACTTTACTATTTACCATTTGCTCAACCTGCCCACACAATTATAGAAGTATATTTACCCCTAATTTAGGATAACGGTTCATGCATCTGAGGAAATCATCTGTATTCCATAAAACTTCTGTCAGTGTGCAGTAACAACATCCAGTACAGCATATATATGTAATCACTGTATTGAAAAATGTACATAAGATAAACACAGGCATGTTTAGAATCTATATACCAAAGACAGTTCTATCTTTGTGATAATATGCATAGCCATATATGGCAATTCATGATACAGTAAGATATACATATTCTGCTCACATACACATATTTGCTATATATGTTATCTAAAATTATTTTTATCAAATACATTATATTTTTAAATATATCTACAACTGAGTAACTCACTCAGAAGAGCAGCAAAATTATGCTAGGAAGCTGGAATTTGGTATGCACAAAATCCACAGCACTCAATCCTGACAAGATTATTAAAAAATTATGTATTTTTTCCCCTCTCTCAAAACAGGAATGATCAAGTGTATCCTCAAATTATTATGATAGACAGAATGTAGATAGTTATAATAAGCTTGGTCCAAAATTACTAGTTTGAAACTGCAGTGATTTGGATTGATTGAGGTAGATCTTAATGGAATGAATGAATGGATGGATGGATAAAACAAAACAGGACACATTTGTTTAGAATTGATAATATAGGTATGGTTTGTGAGGTTCAGTTTGTTATATGGTACCTAGGTTTTTGCACCGTAATTATTTTAATTCTGTTTTTTCTATTTGATTTATCGAGGTTTTGTTCCCTGCTGTTAGGCCCAGAGTTCATATTTAAGATGGGCAGCTATATAAAATTTCTAAATAAAAAAATAAGTCAAAGATGTAAAGTATGTTCAAAACATAGCACCTTCATGCAGCAAACAAAGACTACATGTCTAGATCAAGATTGGGTTGCACAACTTTGGTTCTTTAGATGAAATCATACGTAGGTTTGAGGGAGAAAAGATTTCCAGCAGCAGCCAGGAATTATTTCTGTTGTTGCAGAAAAGGTATATTGATATTTATTAGAATGCAGGGCAAACATGAAGAATGTGTTCTAGGTCAAATCAGATGAGTCATCTTAGAACATGATTGAACCAGGGGTAGAAACAGAACAATATCTGATATCAGTTTTCCACAGGAGTAGACAACCCAGTGGCTCTCTGATGCATTGAACTATAACTTCCATACACTCAACCAAAACTTTGGGAGTTGTGATCTGAAATCTGGAGGTTACCAGTTTGCCTACTATGAACCATCATATTGGCAGTGTGAAGACCAAGGATTTGCTACAACTATACTAAATGAGGGGCTAACAGTTCACTGGTTCAGAGGATAAGCTGAGGCATTTTTGGTTAAAATTCCACGTCAGTCATACATTTGCCAGGAAACCTCAGGAAACCATTATCTCTGAAATTCTGCCATTCATTCATTCAAATTTGTTATAGCTGCCCGGCTCAATGGACTCTGTATTATGAGAATCTTTACCCAGTTGAAGTAATATTTATTAAAAGGTATGTTTATGTGAGGAGCACAAGAAATGTTAGAGTCAGCTGCCTACAATTCTTTCCTTATCTATGACTCAGTTTCCTGTTGAGGAGAAAGGGGGAAAATGGGATTGCTATCTACCCTTAGCTGAAGGGCATCCTTATAAAAATACATTGGGTGTGGCCACTGGTGCAGCTGATTTGGAGATAACCAGGTCTAGTGGAATTAAGTGCCACAGCCCGAGGCCTCTCTTCATATCTCTTTATGGTAAGAATGAGTGAGGAGAGCTGATCCACCTTCCTCATAAGGCTGCAGTTTTAAATCAGTCTGACAAGGAAAGCTCCTTATACTGAGCAAAACTATTCGTCCAGTTAACTCAGGATTGTCTGATTCTGATTTCCCCAAATTCGTATCCTCCAGTTGGGTTGGACCGCAGTCCTACTCTGCACAACAGCAAGTCTTCAAAGTCTGAAGCATGAGTCTTTCTCATCATTTATTATCTGAGTCTTTAATTCAAGAGATCAGGCTGTATATCTGAAACATATGCTCTGTCCTTGCCTGAAAAATGTAGGGAGCATAGGACCTATTTCTGTGTAAAACTGGACTGTGTAAATTGAGCACACAACCAATACTTCTTACCCATATCCCATATCAAGACACTTTGTACTTTGGATACAGTGTAGGCCACATCAATGGGATGCTGCCAAGTTTCATCATTATTTGGTTCATAATCCAGTTTCTTTGGTTTGTCATTCCTGAATGTGTCATGAGCCATGAGCTTGTTCCTGTGGACGTTGCTCTTTTTGTCATTCTGAGATTTATATACTATATTGACAAAGCATCCAGAGGCTGTACATTTGTGAATGTTCCAATATAGCTTTCTTGCTGTAGCACTTTCAAAGGTAGTATTAATGCCCCTTTAATAATGCACATATATTTGGAATGGTTTTATCTGAACCTTTCATTAATTCATTCATTTCTGCATTTGCATCCTGTGTTTTCTCAAGAAGGTCAAAATGGCTTTCATGGTAATCTATCCTCTTTTTTTATTCCTGTGATAGCAATACTACAGTACGATGTAGTTTAGGCTGAGAGGGGGCCATTCCCCATTGCTGAGTTGAAGTACTATTCACCCATTCATTCTCCCGAATGAAGCGTAGACTGTTTGAGGATCGGGACATTCGCAGGGAGACCAAAATGCTTGTTTACAAAGCCATTGTACTACCAACCCTTCTGTACGCCTGTGAAACATGGACCCTCTACAAACGCCACCTCCAACTTCTTGAAAGATTCCATCAATGCTGCCTCCGAAAAATTCTGCAAATTACAGTACTTGGGAAGATAGGCGGACTAATGTTAGCGTATTAGAAGAAGCGAAAACCACCAGCATTGAAACAATGATCATCCAACATCAACTTCGCTGGACCGGCCATGTTGTTCGAATGCCTGACCATTGTCTTCCAAAGCAGCTACTTTACTCCCAACTTAAGAATGGAAAACGGAATATTGGTGGACAGCAAAAGAGATTCAAAGACACTCTCAAAGCTAATTTAAAAAAATGTAATATCAGCATTGAGAACTGGGAAGCCCTAACTCATGAGCGTTTCAATTGGAGGTCAGCCTTTATTAAAGGCGCTATGGACTTTGAAGAAGCACGAGTACAGGGCGAAAGGGAAAAAAGAGCTAAAAGGAAGGCACGTCAAGCAAACCCTCATCATGACCGTCTCCCACCCGGAAACCTATGCCCTCATTGTGGGAGGTTGTGCGGATCCAGAATTGGCCTTTACAGCCACTTACGGATCCACTGTTAAAATTTTACCCTTGGAAGACAAACTTACTCGGCTACGAGTGATCGCCAATGAATGAATGACTGTTCACCCATCCTTGACTTGGCAGAAAACAACACCAGTATGAAATGTGCTGTCCCATTGAAATGAAGACAGACAACAAAGATATTACTATGGAATGTTTGTACCATTTAGATGCAGGAATGGAAAGATCCAGAACTTGACTGGCCCAGAGTATATAGCAAGCTTCATGGTTCAATGGGAATTGGAACTTGGCTCTCCCCAGTTCAAATCCAACACCTGAACTATTGCACTACATTGGCTGTATGCATGAACAAACAGGTCGTGGGTATCCACAGGAGCATGTTGCTTTCGTTGCAGTGCAAACTCCACCCCTTTCATATCTATGTGTGACAGCATGACATATGGACAAAAGGGGTGGGGTTTGCATGATGATACCACAATACTTGTTTCATCATTCTGCCCTCCCCTTGTCCCCCATTCCTCCCTCCCACCCCAGACACTACAAACAATTTAGAATTTGGACTTCATACAGAAGGATGAGCAATCAGGTGTGTGAATTCCATAGATCTTCAAGACTGTGTCACTGAAATTTGGCAGCAAACTATAGAATAATAGGGATGTGATTTCCTATATTTTGGTGGGGGCAAAGAAAAAATAAAATAAACTCATTAAGCCTTCACTAGGCTTTACACTCTTATTTTAGTTAACTCCTCCCCCCCCAAAAAAAAACCCCATCAGATATCCTATTTGAAGGAATAGCCTTGCTCAAACTTCTCTGTGGCACTGCTACTTCTTTCTGTTTTCCAGTGGTTCCATGTTCCTGGATTATAGTAAACAAATCCAACATTTGTAAAAACCGCCAATCAGAAAAAAGGACATACAGTGATGCCTAATGTCATAGTGTAGAAATTTGGCAGAGGCTGGGCCAGAGGGAGTTATGACTGGCTCTTCTTCCCAATATACACTTTGGGGGACAGATGAGTACAAGAATCCAGAAATAAATTGAAAACCTGAATTAACAGAGATAATCTGTCTGAACTGATAGCATCAGAGCTTTTATATGGTGAGATAATTGTGAGTTCTTACCACTCTTAAGGGGCGTGGTGGCTCAGCGGGTAAGACACCAGGCTTGTCGATCGGAAGATCGCAAGTTTGGAGGTTCGAATCCCTAGCCCTGTGTGACGGAGTGAGCTCCCGCACTCGCCCCAGCACTTGCCAACCTAGCAATTCGAAAGCATGCAAATGCAAGTAGATTAACAGGTACCACTTTGGTGGGTAGGTAACAGCGTTCCGCACGCGTCATGCGGCCACATGACCGTGGAAGCGTCTTCGGACAACACTGGCTCTTCGGCTAACAAACGGAGATGAGCACTGGCCCCTAGAGTCAGACACGACTGCACAAATGTGCGGGGGGAACCTTTACCTTTTTTTTTTTACCATTCTTGGGTAATCAGGCAATACTGATTTCTTCATATAGGAAAAAGATTATGAATCTAGGGTGTAAAGAAAAAAAATGAATTTTCCCTTATTAAATATGATACAAGTAGATACACTTGTGAGCTAGGATTGGCCCTGCCCATTCACCATCTGCCACTAATACAGGAATCAGCTTTTAGCATTAACAAGGGGAGTTCTGTTAAATACAGTAGAAGCATTTAAGCATGCCCAAGTGGATTTGTGATTCCGTCAATGCACAGGAAAGTTATACAGTGGGCTACCGCTGACCATATAATTCTACTTCCCAAGAAGAATCTTAAATTTCATACAAAGAAAGCACTCATTTCTGGTTCCTAATTATTGCAAACATGTAGTTGAACATATCTGGGCAATGCTTGATGACTCTTCAGAATTGTTAAACAAGATTTCTAGAGGCACAGGTTTGGGTCTGTATGTTGTTTGTAGGTTTCCTTGACTCTTCCTAAAGGACTGAAATAATTCTCAGCAACCTGTCTGGATGTTACATCCATCATCAGTGTTCCCAGTGGAAGAATTCAGGCAGGGCAGGGTGATTGGGGGAAAATCCTTCTCAAAAGTAGAAGCATCTGTTTGGGATCTCTTCCCCAAGAAACCTGACAAGAAGCCAAATCTAATGTTTTTTCTGGCACCAGAAAAATATGGTTTTATTTATTTATTCACTAAGACCTTCCAGAATGGCATACAGTCATTTTAGCCATGCAGGGAATTATTATACATTTATTTTTCTGATTTGGGCAGGGGGGAGGCATTCTTCTTGAAGGGGGCACAATGGCTCAGCGGGTAAGACGCCACACTTGTCGATCGGAAGGTCGCAAGTTCGGAGGTTCGAGACCCTAGCCCCGCGTGATGGAGTGAGCTCCCGCACTCGCCCCAGCACTTGCCAACCTAGCAATTCGAAAGCATGCAAATGCAAGTAGATAAATAGGTACCACTTCCGTGGGATGGTAACAGTGTTCTTCACGCATCATGCCGGCCACATGACCATGGAAGCGTCTTCGGACAACACTGGCTCTTCGGCTAAGAAACGGAGATGAGCACTGGCCTCTAGAGTCAGACATGACTGCACAAATGTGCGGGGGGAACCTTTACCTTTTTAAGGCACCTAAGCCACCCTAGTCCTCCTATGATGGTCTCATCATGAATTCTTGTTTCCTTTCAGGAGCCCTTGAAGACATCACATTTGTGACACTCTCCAAATGGTGGGTGCAATAAAGGTGAGATCTGAGCGGCTGGTCTTTATGAAGATTAATTTTTTTCAATTTGTTAAGCAAGAGGAGCTGAATGCTGAATTTCCTTAACTCTGCTCATTCAAGAATCTTGTTTCATGGTGAGACCCACAGGTGACAAATACATATGCCCCCTGCGTTCATTGGCCAACCTTATGTCCTGAACAGGTGACTTTTCATTACTTTTTAGCATGCCCAAGTTGTGTTCACTTTGCAGGTATTTTAAAAGGCACTTGCCTTATAGTCAATAATTCCTAGTTTAGGAGACATTATATCCTATTTCATAGGCCTAATGAACTATGGTTGAGTGGACACAGTAATCCAGTATTTGCAGGAGCTTGTTAAAGGTACTGATCCCATTATAATAACCAGCTACATAGGATCAGGTTACATATTGGAAGTACTGCTCAGGATAATATATAAGTACCTAAAATTGCTGAATGGGAGCTTTCCTGTTTGCTTTAGTGAGGCTTGCAACTCATGCCATGTGATGAATGAGGATTATATCCAAGCCAAGAAGTAGGCCCTTTCCTTTCCTTTCCTTTCCTTTCCTTTCCTTTCCTTTCCTTTCCTTTCCTTTCCTTTCCTTTCCTTCCCTTCCCTTCCCTTCCCTTCCCTTCCCTTCCCTTCCCTTCCCTTCCCTGCCAGGTGTGTGAGCCCTGGTAACAAGCAACAAAGCTGGGATAAGCAAGCTTTTTTATACTACCCAGGCCCTGCTTCCCACTTAGAAGGCATTCACATCTGAATTAGTTTTATGACTATTGTCCTGGTTAAAGTATTGGTGCAAGCCCGCCAGGTAACACTAAAATATTGTAGCGTTAGGCATAAAGTCATCTGCAGGAAAAGAATGTTTGGCATTCTGATTTATTGGATTTTTTAGGCTATACTGATACTGAATAGTTTAAATGTATGTTGGTAGCTGATTTGTCTCTGTTGTAGCGGGATAATAAATGAGACGGCACTCTTTGGGTATAATTCTAACTGTGGGAAGCAAGCATACTTTTGGGAACTGCATCTGCTGCTCTCCTTTCTCTGTGCTTTTAGAGAGGACATCAAAACATCTCTTTCATTTGACCTTTTGAATTGGGTGAATACATTCATTCTTAAATTCTTTTAATTGTTTTAATTAGTAACATACTGATTTTTTTCTTTTATTGTGAACTGCCTTGAGTGTATTATTAAGTCAATAAATAACAATTATCAGGAATAACTTAGAGCATAAAGCAGCCAACTAATCTGTCTCTAGCCAAAAATTGTCTCTGCAGCAAAGACAGCAGCCAGATGCACAAGAGAAAATACATGCAAATATATTTCATGTGGGTTGTAGAGGTAAATCCGGTTTTACCACTAAGGGTACTTTTATCACAGCTACTTAATCAAATAGTCAATCCACCAGCCAACACACTGAATCAATTAAATACATGTGGTGGGACTTATATGTGGAGCAATCCTTAACAATGAAGTTAATGGGAACACTGGCTGTATGCATACAGAACCACAGAGACAGGAACTTGTGGAGCTTTGAATAATGCCTGATTATGCCAAGTCTACAAAGGAGATTGGTGCACCCAGGAGAAGTGGGAGCCCTCTGATTGGACTGGAACCAATAGACTTGGGATCTGTATGAAGTTGCTCTTAGTGGTGAGTCTATTTAGGTAGTATTTTCAGGATATGAACTAATTCTGCCCAGCCAGGTTGGCCAGTGAATCCACTTTTTTTTATAATGCCTTCAAGTCATTGTTGACTCCTGGCGACTGCCTGGACTAGTCCCTGCTGTTTTCTTGGCAAGTTTTTTCGGAAGTGGTTGGCCATTGCCTCATTGCTAGGGCTGAGAGAGAGTGACTGGCCCAAGGTCACCCAGCTGGCTTTGTACCTAAGGCGGGACTAGAACTCATGACCTCCCAGTTTCTAGCCTGATGCCTTAACCACTACACCAAACTGGCTCTCCATGAATCCACCAGATAGTGAAATAGAAGGTTTCCTGTCACAGTGAATCCTGGATAAATGCCACAGTCTTTGTCAGATTTGGTAAATTCCTGGGTCCTTTGGATGTTCTTTAGTGTTGACTCGATTTGTATTTGGTTCTGCATTCTGGTTTGCCCAATCTTGATTGGCTCTTTGATACTGATTTCTGACTTGCCCTTTGATCTTGCTCCTGTTTTGTCTCCAATCTTGAACTCCCGGCACCAAAAAATCATCCCCCATCTTCTGAGGTATCTTGGACCACCATCTATAGTTCTGATAAGTACACATTCAAACGTGGATGTACTGCAGTGTTAACTTGTAACTACTTGAACTAATAATAGTTATTGGAAATGTGCATTTCCATTGGTCCACTCATTACAGGCAATACAGGATTAGTTCTTATCATAAATAATACGTTCAACCTACTCCGTGAATCATTTCCACTGTATCAGGAGCTCAAAGTTAAGCAAATGTAATGAAGAAAAATGTGTATGTATGCTATCTTTTCAATTCCCACACAGATAGGATCATATTTATTTATAGTGTTCATTTGCTATTGAGAAACAGCTGAAAGTAGTTTTCCTTTCTATGCTGTCTTCATCATCCCTGAACATACACACTGACACAGAATAGTTGTTTGTCTAAGAAATCTTCAGGGAAAGCCATTCCCTTTGAGAGGAATGTGTTTGTAAGATTTTAGACTCTTCTGATCTGGACAATAACAGACTCTGTCGGAGCGCTGTGGAATAATTCCCCAAAGGTACCACCCAAGTCTGCAGTATTATACTTCAGTACTGTAATTAGGGATCTGCTACTGATAAGGAGGCTGACCTAAGCCGCTTTCTGCTGTGGCCAGACTTCAAGAGGAGGGCAGTGAACGGAGTGAGCATTAACCTTCTCCTGCTCCTAACAGAATCTCCCTGCTGGACTGAAATGGAAAGAGATGTAAACAACTGAAAACGTGTCATTGACTGCAAAAGTTTTAGATCTTTAATCGGTGGGAACTGGAGATGATAGGAATGGCAGATGGTCCATATAGTGATGCAGGATCGCGGTTGCTGACATTCTTTCAGTCAGGACTATAAAATGGCATGATTTACAAAAGAGGTAGTATTAACACAGCTCCTACACTGGATAAAGATAGGGTCTGCCTCAGATGCTACTAGTCTTGTCAAAGGACACCACCAACCAGTAGGATGCAAAAGAACTCTTCTGTGGATTTTCTATGGGAGCAGATTAACAAGATCCACCAGGAAACGCCATTGTGGCATAGATGAAGTCTGCTAGTCTTTCTTTGGACCAAAAGCCAGCCAAAATTGTTTGTGAGGGATGCATTGTGAGGGAGTTGTGCACATTTTGTAAAAGCCTTCATCAGGGAAATTTGTGAAATCAAGAACAGCAAAGTTTTCTTGCAATTTATGAGAACATCTAAGCATGTGAGCAAAACTTGTGCTTTATGTGTTAGGAAAAGTTGCAAATGAAAGCAGATGCAGAATGTTAAGTGATGTTTTAAATTGAAAAAATGTAAAACCCTCCATGGACCAGAACATGGACGTACTAATGTAGACAATAAAATAAACTGAATTTATACTAATTTGCACATCCTTACCAATTAGGAAGTTTTACCCTGCCTCTTTCCCATTATTGTAATGATTCTCCAACCTAATCCTCTTCATATTTTCTTGGAAATACGCTCCACTGAATTTGATGGGAGTTTTAGAAAATGTAAATAAGGCTGCAGTCTTAGTTAAATTTGAGGCTCATATCACTTTGGGGATTTTAAAATGAAATTTTAAAACCTAGTATAAATTGGAATCCCCATCTTGCAGTGAGACGTTTTGTTCTTGCTGGGCTTCATTTCTTTTCTTTTCTTGTTTTGTAAATAATTTTTTGTTATTATTTTTGTACTATTGTTTCTCATTTTATTATATCAGTTTAGTACAGAGCTTTCCAAACTGTGTGTCGGGACACATTAGTGTGTCGGCTGCAGTGTCTGAGTGTGTCGCGGCTCCTGCCGCCTCCGAACCCTGCCAGGATTCCGTGCAGGTCCTAGTGCCTGCCTTGTGCCTTGCTGCCTCCAAACCTGCTGTGATTCCACGCAGGTCCTAGTGCCTGCCTTGTACCCTGCTGTAAGAGTGTGTTGCGAAATGATGCCCTGCTGTAAGAGTGTGTAGCGAAATGATGCATGTCTAAAAAGTGTGTCACCAACATGAAAAGTTTGGAAAGCTCTGGTTTAGTATTTTAATTATTTTATTGTAAAAAGGGAATATTTTCTTGTATTATATTATATTGTAAAAAGGGAATTGCCTGGGAAGGGGAGGGGTAACAGTTCCTCTTGGGGATGGCTGGTGCCATAGAGCCCTTTTAAACACAAGTTTGTCGCCTCTTGGATTTTATATTTATCTTTATTAATTATATTTATGATGATTGTATTTTATGTTATTTTAATTGTTTGATTTGTTGTAAACCGCCCAGAGTCCCCTTTTGGGGGAGATGGGGCGGTGTTATAAATTAAATAAATAAATAAATAAATAAAAATAAACTGTTCAGATTCTTACTGAATTGGACTGACAAAGGAGCCCCAACAAACAAACGAATAACAAAGATGAGACGGTTAAAAAAACATTATTGACTTTCTTGAGATAGGCTTCCTTTCTTCAGTTTGCAGGAACTAACTCCTGCCCTGCGCTAATGCCTCTTTGGACCTGGCATATTAACATGCAACTAACACATTTAACAGTGAAGGGAATGATGAGGTTTTCTTCCTTTTACAGCAGCTTGTTTCCCATTTACTTAAAAAAGGTACACTAAAAAGGCCTAGTATGTGGAGCATAGTTTTAAGAGGCAAAGGGTGATTTACATGAGTCATACTGTCACTTAAAAGGCAGATAAGGAGAAAGTATCACCTGACTTTTGCAAATACTTGTGGCTATTGCATAAGCCCATTGAAAGAAAAAGAGAGGATTCTTGTTCTTCCGCCTCTACCCTTTGTTTGCTGTATTTATCTGTATTTAAAGCATTTATCTGTTATCTGCTTCCACCTTTATGCTGTAGCAAAATAATCAATCATTCTGCATCTCCGTCAGTGATCACAGAGTCTGAGGTTAGATGTAGGTAGAGAATTCAGTTTCAACCTGTACTATACTTGACCCTATAGTACAGGGCTTTCCAAAGTTTTCCCGCGGCGACACACCAACCACCATTGGTGTGTCGCCGCGGGAAAACCTGGAAGTGCTGCCGTTGCGGCAGCGCGCAAAAACCCGGAAGCGCTGCTGCCGCTTTCAGGTTTTTGCACGCCGCGGTTGGTGTGTCGCCGCGGTAAAACCCGGAAGCGCTGATGATGATCAGCGCTTCCGGGTTGTGTGGCGACACACCAGACTGTGTGTGGTGACACACTTTTGTGGCGACACACACAGTTTGGAAAGCTCTGCTATAGTAACAGCTACATAGCTCATGGGGCCCAGAGGACAAATGGGGCAGTCCATACTACCAAGGTTCATATAATGAATGCAGGAATATCTGACTTTGCTCAGGACCTATTTTGGTTGTGCGTTCCAGCAGAAACATGCTCTAAGGCAGATTTCCCCAATGTGATGCCCTATGATACGTTGGAATACAATTCCCATCACTCTTGCATCATTGATAGAAATTGTAGTTCAATAGCTCCATTGGAGAAGATTGCTCCAGCACAGCTGTGCATTTTGACATTCAGATAATGTGCGATGATTTAATGTGCAATTGAGTGATGGGGTGCACACTGTCTATGCAAATGGGGATCACAACATTAAGAATGTTGTTGAATTTCCTGTGCTTTCTTCCACTCTCTCATACACAACATTCTATGAAACTTATTACTTGCTTTACAACTTTTAAAACTTATAATTTATATAGCTTTCTTCTTGACACTTCTGATTTGTAACAAGGTGCTAATGCAGTCTGAGCAACAAGCATTAATAGTCACAGTCCCTACGTTATTAAGATTGGTATAGTGGTTGTTGGACAGCAACCAGGGAAGTCTGGGTTCAAATCTTTTCACAGCCATAAAACTCTCTGGATGACCTTGGGTAACTCACAGCCAGGTTCACATAGAGAGCTACACCCAAAAATGAATAGATGGTCTGTGAACAAAATGACCATTGTTTTTAGGGAAGTGATACAGCCTGTTCCTAACATACATAGTTAACCATGTTCTCCCTTTCCTATAGCTGCAACTACTGCCCCCCTCCTGTGACAACTAGCTTTGCATCAGTAGACTTGCAAGTCACCCCATATTTATATTTCCCATTATTTTCAGTGGGTCTTTTTTTTAAAAGTCTCTCTGTGTGTGTGGGTGTATGAAAGCAATCACTGTTAAGCCTTTCATTTCAATGAGAAATATAATTGAAACATATACATTTAACTTCAGGATTTCAATATCCAACCCCCTGCTTTTGGATACTGCTGTAATTCAATGCCACAAAATGCTTTAAAAGATAAAATGGGAAAAATATTCTTTATTAGAAAAGTATTTAAGAAAAGCTGGTACTTAAATAGATTTAATGATTAAGTTACTCTATATATTTTTAACACAAGCCTAGTGGCATAAGTCAAGGGGGTCAAAGTTATATTCTTTAATCTCTGATTATATGCAAACTGCCATAGATTTCTAACATCCTTGGCCATGTATCTGCATTTTAAATACAAACATCCAGTTTCCACAATGGAAAAAAAAGTTTTCTTTTCCAGAAAATCTGATGTTCATAAAATTCAATAAAACACCATTTCTATGGGAAATGTTTGGGGAACTTATTAAAATGTTATAGTATCCCCTCCTCTTTTTCATTGAAGATCAGCCCACAAGACTTGTAATTGCAAGATAGCCTATCTAACCATAAGGTGGGCTTAGAATGGATACCCTGCCAAGACCTTATCTGGCTTGTACACTTAATCGTTCTCTTAAGAGGCATCTGCTTAATTACTTAACTTTCCAGCTCTATTGTTTAAAGCAGGGTTTCAGGGAGCAATCCTTAGTGCGATCATTATCAAATTCTCCTCCCTCGTCTCCCCCCTTTTTTTTTTGTAATCACCAGCCTGGTGCCAGGGCCCACTTCTCTTGCCTGCCAAGGGATCTGGCAGTCGGCGTTCTCATTCCGCAGCCTTCCCCTGTCTCTTCCACTTCTGAGCTCCACCACTGAGAAAAAGCAGATATCCCCCCTCCGCCCCCAGCCCTCTACTGCAAAGTGAGCTGCTGTCAACGTGATACACAGTGACCTCCATGCTGCAGCCTTGCCTGGGAGAAAACAAGGCATGCAGGGGAAAGGGGAGCCCAGTTGAAAAGTAAGCTGTTACAGCACCTTTGTGGCATCACTGGAACCCACATTCCCAGGCAGGGGGTAGCGAGGAATCATCAAGACTTTAATTTATTCCATCAGGCCAACCATGGAGCTTTAGATCTAAAAAGGGCTGTAGCTTCAAACACAGACCAATGGATGCAATAGAGGTGCTGTCATGGGGAGGTAGAGACATGAAAGCCCAGTGGAAAACAGCTGGATGAAAGGATTGAACAGAGGAGGTAATAATTCACTGTTTTAAACTTTTGCTAAACAAGTTACAAGCTGCTAGGGAAGGCACCGCCCTTTGCTTAGCTCTTCAAGACCAAGCTAGTATTTCACACTACTCTCTACTGCCCTTCCTACCTCATGCTGTCCAGATCTTTGGACTACAGTTCCCAGAATTTCTAATCTTTGGCTAAAACCATTGGGTATTATAGTATTATAGTCCAATAGCTCTGAAAAGTACCAGATCTTCATTGGCTTTAATAAAACAATCCCTGTTTTTCATAACTGGAGTTTCCATTAAAATGTAACCCAACCTGTTTGAAGTAAATTTTAGTGCCATTCTATACACTAAAACAGCCAATCAGAACTTAACCAGAACAGAACCTAAGCCAAAGAGAACGCACACAGGTTGCATGGAACGTTCTGCGGAGTTTCACTTGTTTGTCTATATGTCTATGAAGGTTCTCAGTCATCCAGGTGGAATTGTCTGTAGCTTGAATCATGTCAAACAGACTTGTTTGTCTGTTTTTTAAAAAAGGTGCACTCATTTCATTTTGGTTAGCAGGACAGGTGTATTATAAAATATAGACTAAAATCAAAGAGATTTAGTTTAAAAGATTCTCTTGCAGGGGTCATTCCTGGGGCGGTAGGGGGGGAACCAGGAGTACTTTCCCAGCGGATGTACTTACCAGGTGTACTTACCCCCGGTCATCATCGATGCCATCAAGTGTGATGATGGTGACCAATTTACAGTACGTGGTTGTAAAAGGAAAGAAAGTCTCCTCTGACAGTAGCCATCAGTGACTTGATGCTCTGCCCTGTCTCCTAGTTACAGGCAGCTTATCTTAAATATGGGCTACTAGGAAGCAACTGTGGAAGAGGCTGTGGTCCTGGTGCCTTGTCTCAGAGCCTTTCCCCACTTGCAGTACCCCCAGCACAGATGTGCTCTGGTAATATCTTTTTTCTGCCACTCCTCATGACATTGCCTTCGTCTTATCCCCAGCACATGGGTGAAACGGGCTTAAGTCATCTTTAGATATGGTGGTCTTAAGTTATATTTCCCCCCATAGATTCCAATGCCATCCAAGGGCAACCTTAAGGTATATATAATCTGTTAGCCTTGTCAACTAGTACCTTAGAGAAAAGTCAGGTGACTGCAGTCTGGAACAGAGGCAGTAGAGGCAGGATAGGGATCAGCAATGGGGAGAGCAAATTTCATGCTGGCATAGGTTTCTGAAAACTCAAGGATGTGTGGAGACTACCTCAAGTCAGCAATGAGGAAAGGCCCTTCCTAAAATAAAAAATAAAAACAAACTTTCTATGGAACAACAACAAAAAAGATGGATGAAGTACTAGGATTATAATATTATATAGACCCCCCCTGAAAAATACTGTTCCAAGGATTGTGGGACCACATGATCACTCTTTTGTGTAACCCCATCTCCCTCTCACCATCCTGTACAATAATACAGGGTTTTAAAACCATAGATGCAACGCAGTGAAGAAAAGTATTGGAGTGTCCAACTCAAGTTAGGCTGTGACCCTCTGAATCTTTACCCTAGGAGTAAGTGGAATTTTCTTCTGAGTAAACATATACACAGGATTACACTGTTAAGCAACATTTAGGCCAACACCTATATGTTCTTAAAAGCTCCAGGGATCTGAGTTGTACATAATTTTGAGTGGAAAGATATACAGTTCTGCTATTTGTCCTACAAATTTCATTAGATAAGCCAAGCACCCAAAATGTAATCTGTACATCTTTAATTGTTTCATACCATGATAATATTTAAAAGTAAAATATTATTGGGTGATATTTATTTATTTATTTATTTTTCAAATTTGTACCACCGCCCATCTCCCCCAAAAAGAGGGACTCTGGGCAATTTACAATAAAAGCAATATTAAAACCATAAATATACTAAAATACAGTACAATTTCCAGACCTAAATACAAAACAAAAACAAATATAAAATCCAAGTGGTGCAAGATGTCTAACACAGTGAGGAGGGCTCTACAGCGCTAGCCACCCCCAAGTATGGCTATTCGTCTTCCCACTCCAAGCAAGGCGGCAGAGCCAAGTCTTCAATTTTCTACGGAAGTCCAGGAGAGAGGAGGCTTGCCTCACCTCCAGGGCAGAGTGTTCCAGAGGGTGGGAGCCACAGCAGAGAAGGCCCACTTCCTGGACCCCGCCAAGCGAAATTCTCTCACGGACGGGGTCCGTAACATGCCCTGTCTGCATGATCGGGTGGGGCGGGTCGATGTCATAGGGATGAGATGGTCCCTCAGGTAACCTGGACCCATGCCATGTAGGGCTTTAAAGGTAATAACCAACACCTTGAATTGGACCCGGAAGCACTACCCCAGACAGACCCGGTGCGTAATTTGGGGGTCCTCTTGGATTCATGACTCCTGGTCAAAGAGCAGGTGGCAGTCGTGGCCAGAAGGGCCTTTGCACAACTTTGTGTTGTGCGCCAATTACGCCCTTTCCTGGAGCGAGAGGCCTCATCCTCGTTCAATCAACCCGTCCCACCCGGTCCTGCAGAGAGGGCACGCTACGAACCCCGTCGGCAAGAGAGTTCCACCTGACGGGGTCTAGGAGGCGTGCCTTCTCTGCAGTAGCCCCTGCCCTTTGGAATATTCTTCCCCGGGAAATAAGATCGGCCCCCTCTCTCCTGGACTTTAGGAAAAACTTGAAGACCTGGCTATGTCACCAGGTGTGGGGAGGGGAATAGCCAGTCTTGGGGTTGGTTGGCCCCTTAGATCTGTCCCGACCAGCCTTGTTGATCAGTGGAATAAGATCTACCACTTTTGGATCAAATTGTATGATGTTGTATATATGTATATATATATATATATATATATATATGTGTGTGTGTATGTATATACATATACATATACATATACATATACATATACATATACATATACATATACATACACATACACATACACATACACATATACATATACATATACATATACATATACATATGTAATTTTATATTGTTTATTATTGATATTTATTGTTTTAATTGTTTTGAATTTGTTGTGAACCGCCCAGGGTCCCTCCTTGTGGGGGAGATGGGCGGGATATAAATGTAATAAATAAATAAATAAATAAACTAGCACACAGTGCAGCTCGCGTAATAGTGGTGTCACATGAGCCGATCTTGGGGCACCAATAATTGCCCACACCGCCGCATTCTGGACCAGCTGAAGCTTCCAGGTATCCCCATGTAGAGCACATTGCAATAGTCTATATGTGTCCTGACTTCAAGTGAAGGAACACGCTGAGACTTGGTGTAAAAGCTCTAGTGTTTTATTGTTCTACGCTGCTAGACAGAATCCAGCTAAACTGAAATGAATTAGTGATGCTCAGAGAAAAGGCCCATGAAACTAGGGCGGGGCCTTCTTTAGCCTCTTGGGAGGAAAGCAAAGTGATTCAGTACTGTGCATGCATTTATCCCCCTGGAGGGAGCCCCCTCCTTCTCCACTAGTTATCTCCATGACAATATGGGAGATGACCAGAGCATGAGTGACTGTTCGAAGGGCCTCTCGATCCAGGAAAGGGCGTAACTGGTGCACAACACAAAGTTGTGCAAAGGCCCTTCTGGCCACGACTGTCACCTGCTCTTTGAGCAGGAGTCGTGAGTCCAGAAGAACCACCAGATTCCGCACTGGGTCTGTCTGGGGCAGTGCAGCCCCATCCACAACTAAAGATGACAATTTCCTGGATACAGAGGAGCCATTAACCCACAGCCACTCCGTCTTACCAGGGTTCAGCTGAAGCCTGTTGTCCCCCATCCAGACCCCCACAGCCCTCTGGCACCTAGAGAGGGCAGCCACCACATCGCTTGCCTCACCCGGGATGGAGATGTATAATTGGGTATCATTGGCATATTGATGATACCTCATCCCGTGGTGGCGGATGATTTCACCCAGTGGTTTCATGTAGATGTTAAATAGAAGAGGAGAAAGAACTGAACCTTGCAGCACCCCACAAAGGAGGGGCCGGGGCCCAGATCTCTCGCTCCCTATCAACACCGATTGGGATTGGCCCTGGAGGAAAGAGAACCAACGCAACACCGTGCCACCCACCCTCAACTCCCTGAGCCTCCCGAGAAGGATACCATGGTCGATGGTATCGAAAGCTGCTGAGAGGTCAAGGAGAGCCCGGATGGATGCACTGCCCCCATCCCGCTCCCGCCAGAGATCATCCATAAACATGACCAATGCAGTCTCTGTCCCATATCCCAGCCTGGAACCTGACTGAAAGGGGTCTAGATAATCCATGTCATCCAGAATCCTCTGGAGCTGCAACACTACCATCTTCTCAACCACCTTCCCCAAAAAGGGGAGGTGGGAGACAGGATGAAAATTGTCCAATAAAGTAGAGTCCAGTGATGGCTTCTTGAAGAAGGGGAGCACCAGCACCTCCTTAAAGGCAGCTGGAAACACCCCCTCTCCCAAGGATGTATTAACCATCACCTAGACCCAACCACATGTCACCTCCCGGGCAGCCTTCACTAGCCAGGAGGGGCATGGATCTAGATGACAAGTGGTGGCATTCACAGTCCGGAGGATCCTATCCACTTCCTCGGGTCCAACAGGATCAAACTGTTCCCAGATAACTGGGTAAGTACATTCCCACGGCATCGCCACAGACCATGTTTCACGCTTGGAATCCAACTTGGAACAGATATGTTAGAAATTCCCCCTAATGTTTTGTTTCCAAGTAAGCAGGGGAAACTATATTTTTTGCCCATAGACAGTGTTATACCACATGCAATTTTTTTCTATTTTGAAAGCCGCATCTCCTTTTCTGTTGCTTTCTGAGAATAGTATTCCCCCAACCCTTTTAACAAAACAATGTCAGTTTGTGTATGTGTAATGCCATCTATAGAGTACCCACCTCAGTGTCCGTTCTCAAAAGTGGACCTAGAAGGAACGTGAGCGGCTGACTCTCTCGTGCAATGGAAGCCACTGCTGTTTTTACTGTTGGCTAATGTCCTTTCACTGCGTATTATATAAATAACATAAATAACTAGTCCTCAGACTTCAAACATGCCACGTCAGATGTATGGCAGGAGATTACCAAGTTTGTTAGCGCCCAGGTCTTCTATCATCTAGGCAGTTTAGACGCTGTTAACTAAAATAGAGATCAATGCTTCAATTTTATGGGGGATCTGTCCCATGTGACCAGACCCAAATCTTTTAGTTTATGACTTGCTTATACATTAGTAGTGAAAAAAACAGTTTACATTTTGGGGCTCAGAAGCTCTCCTAAATCAGCTGCCAGGTTTTTGCAGCTGGCAGTAAAGGGAAGGGCTGTCAGCAGGCTGCCCAGAGGTGAACAAATGAGCTGAGAGGTGAGTTAGAGACGGCCTGAGCGGGGCACTAAACCATTCTTCTTGGCATACAGGGCTGCTTCCGAGCCCAGCTGTGAGGACAGTGGTGACATAAAGGGAATTCTAACATTTATTTATTTATTTATTTATTTATTTATTTATTTATTTATATTACCGCCCATCTCCCCCGGAAGGGGAACTCTGGGAGTTGAAGTCCACACATCTTAAAGTTGCCAAGGTTGAGAAACAGTGCTCTAGGCAGTCAAAGTCCTCTCATGGGCAGCCCCGGGGAATGCTAAGTTTTCCCACTCCAAAGCCATTACTCATGCTCATGTGCCGGAGAGAACAGCACCACCACAGACAGGGTCATACTGAAGGGGACAACCTTGAGCTACAGGACATAGGCAGGTTTACAAAACTGTCCTATCTTTCTCAAAGGGGGGGCTGCCCACGAGAGGACTTTGACTGCCTAGAGCAGTGTTTCTCAACCTTGGCAACTTTAACATGTGTGGACGTCAGCTCCCAGAATTCCCCAGCCAGCATGGCTGACTGGGGAATTCTGGGAGTTGAAGTCCACACATCTTAAAGTTGCCAAGGTTGAGAAACACTGGCCTAGAGGGCAAAATACTTCTGTTATGGTCATTAAAACAAAAACAAAGCAAATGTTAGGCCCACAGCCTCCACAGGCAGAAAACACACCTTCCTCCAGCTCTTTTGTATATAGTGATTTATTTTGGTAGTTAAAATAAATGTAAACATGCGATGACTCTTGTTAATTTTGTTATTATTCCATCCTTTTATCCTGCTTCCATCTGTTTCCTTCACGTTCTGGGCTTCCAAGTTGGCAATAAAATACCATACACATCATCATCATCATCATCATCATCATCATCACAACAACCACCACCAAACTGACTCAAAATCTGTTGTGCATCTATTATAACGATTTTTTAAAAATTAAATCCCAAAGTCCCCCAAATGTGAATTGCTTCACTGGCCTTCCGAACGCCAGGATGGAAGGCCAGGGAGAATCATTTTTTCTGTGGGAGTTCCCAGGGAAAAGAAGATGACAACAACTTCTCTTCAAAACTTGGAGATAAACCCTTAATGATAAAAAAGGCCAAGGAGGTTCAGATCAGGACACAAGCTGTCCTTCAAAAACTCAAGTCCTTTGTATTTAAAAGTAAATACAAGGATGCCATGACAATGATATGGTAGATGTGGCTGGTACTATCTGGTAGCCTTGAAGCCACACTTTATTTAATTGTCCTAAACCACCCATTTGTGTGTGTACACTCACACACACATTTATGTAACATGCAGTACGGTGTCCCTTCTTTTAAGTGGATGAGGGCTGCTAGTTCTGGGCTTAAAAATTCCAGGTGACCACTAGATGCCAGCAAAGAGACACATAAATCTCTAGCTCTTTGTTGCCATGTAGTGGTGAGCCATATTTTTGCAGCCCAGATCTGGAAAACAAAGAATAGAGGTTTATAGGACCGCACTGTAAAAAAAAAAAAAAAAGGACACTGAGGCAAGACATTGAGTTTAGAAAAATGGTTGAGACAGAATCTAAGATAAGTTATTTAAAATCATCAGGGTGATGGGAAAAATAATTGTGTCAGCATTAAGAAGGAATAGCTTGAATACTAACTATATTAATTTACTGTATAATACAATTCACTCAACCCCAGTCTAAACTGGTGAGGAAATAGATCACCCATGACCTTAGCTTTTAATTTTCAGAGTGAAGAAAATGTGGAAAGGTATTAGAAAAACACTTAAGAATTTGATTTCTGAGAGTTTAAGATACACCCCTCAGCAGAAACTGGTCTGGAAAGCAATTGTGTGGGTTGGGGGAAAACAATAATGCTGAAGTCCTACATCTCCATCTTAGGTGAATCATAACCGCCCAGAGTCCCCTATTTGGGGAGATGGGCGGGGATAAATTAAATAAATAATAATAATAATAAATAATCTCTTGGTTCATTCTCATCCCATGAGGTATTGCCTTTTCACTTTTTTTTTTTTTGGTTTTGGTCAGAATTATGTATGAACCCAATCATTATGATTTGCTAACCATGGCATATAGCTAAGCATTAGGTCTATAGCTTGTTCAACCATGGCTAGAACAATTCAATATCAGAATATGAGACTATGTTTGCCTACATAATTGTTCTTTCCTCCAATAAAGTTAACCCTTCTATATATTGGGTAGACATACCAGAATTGGGTCGCAAAAATTATGGCGATCATTAGATGGCAGCAAAGCAAAAAAAAAAGTTTGTATCCTATGTATGGTATACTTAATACTGGGCATGAGAAAGGTGGCCCACTTAAATGTTACCTTGTGGCATGAGAAAGGGTTACTCAGTATTATAGAGCTGTGAGGTAAGAGATTCTATAGCTCAATTTTAGGCCTGATCAAGGCAAAGCCACATTTCTGTTCCATGGTACAATCTGCCTAACCATTGATTGATGGGTCTTGGCAATCATGCTTATCCTCATCTCTGGATAGTCCTCAACAGGAGATACTTAGATTGTATATACTTATCATGTCCACCTCAGTTTCAGCTTATCTCATTCCTTTTGTTTATTTCCTCCAAATACTATGCTAGTTGTTTGTGTGTGTGTGTGTGTGTGTGTGTGTGTGCATACATACATACATACACACATAAACATACACACACATACATATAAGCTAAACATTCAAGATATTCCTGGTTTTCAGTGCCTTTTGCTTGAATTTGTTTTGCTTTAAATCACTAATTTTAATTTTAATTGATTTGTATCTCTTTTTTAAATTTAAATATGCAAGATGACAAACAATAATTGAAATATAAAGTACATGGAACAAATTTTAAAATGGCAAACTTGTAGCATATGGTAATTTTTTTAAAAAAAAAAAGGATGTGCACAGAGGTGCATAAAACATCTGTATCGATACCCAAGGGATGTATATTTAGGAGAATGAACAGGAGAAAAGCAGGGTGAGGGAGGACTGATGAGCATTCCTGTGGCAAGATCTATGGAGGCAAAGCACAACAAAACATCCACACCTGTTTCTGACTAAACAGTCAGTGAAGGCATTTCCATTCAGGATCTATGCATCACTCTACTCTGCACTTATGTGATCTCATTCCATCTCTATTTGGCAGCTCAGCCAATTTACTTTTGGCTCAGCTGAAGTATATTTCAAGCTATAATAAAAAAATAGATTCTCTTTCCCTCTCTCTCTCTCTTTCTCTCTGCTGTGATGTGTTGCTTCTGGGTAGTCTGTTTCCTCATTTGCAGGACCCTCATCAGACCATGTCTCCTTCTTTTTAGCTGGGCCTTTTAAAAGGAAAAGTGGCTTGCTGTCTTTGCAGCTCCCCTTCACAGGAACTGCTGAGATATTTTTTTTACATATGACTTGACAAATGCACATACTAGGAAGTAAAGATGCACTTGGGAGAGTGCAAAATGGGGACGAGGGCATTTTTGC
Source organism: Charina bottae (assembly GCA_023362775.1). Classification (NCBI taxonomy): domain Eukaryota; kingdom Metazoa; phylum Chordata; class Lepidosauria; order Squamata; family Charinaidae; genus Charina; species Charina bottae. Next base: position 86,672,669 of record JALMGJ010000002.1, on the reverse strand, counting down.
TCTTCTGAGACTTACGTATATCAGAGTAACAATTAAATGACGATCTTTGCTCCTTGTTCTCAGCATTTTGAGATTGGCAGAAGTAATGTTGGTGGATCATCTTCAAACTGGTTTTGAGGAACTGGGGGGTGTAACTGCGGGTGATGTGGTACCGCACTTGCAGAAAAAAGACAGATCAAATATGGGTTAGGAGTAAAGGATGAAATCATCATAATCTGGATGACCTAGGAAAGAACCATAATAAATTGGAAGACCCAAGGAAGGTCTATAATAAATTGCTACCAATGTGTATTAAAAGAGATAGAAGAGCATTCTGTGCTTGGACCATTCCACCAGTGGAACCACAGATTTCAGGTGATCTGTGCCCAAACCAAAACACATGCTTCAGATGGTTGGGTCCCTGCATAGGATGAAATGGGGCAGAAGTGGTTGGAGGGAGGGAAAAAAGCCAAGGACGTTGGGGCTTGAGGAGAGGAGAGAAAGGAAAGCATTGGCAAGATAAGGGGTAGTCAGGCAAGGGCGATATGTCACACTGGGATGTTGGTGGTACCACTGGTGGCAAAATAACCCCCCTGCCCCACAAACAATATGGATAATTTTACACATGGGTTAATGCTAGTTAGAGCTTGTCTCCAGAATTTACTTCCCAAATTGCCCATCCTTTTTTTCCCCCTGCTTGTTATAAGCATCCAGATTTATGGCAAACACCAGTCCAGATATCTTCCTTTCAGTTTCTTGTATTAACAATGTCCAGATTCTGCTCTCATCTAAACCTAGGTAAAATGAAATAATATTAAAAGAACATTTGCTCCTTTCAGATAAATTCCTCCCCCACTCCCCCAGCTAGTATGTTTGGGAGCTAATTGGAGCCAAAGTGTGGATACTGAGAAAAAACAAACTCTTTTGCAGATTTTGTTTGCAGTCTGGAGAGCTTGCTTATAGGGTATGGCAAACTTTATTTTTTTTTAAAGGAATGATCATAAACTGTGGCAATTACAACTGGGCAAATAGTGCTGCTAAAATATTTAAAATGCAGCATTTGGGTGGAAAATATAGGAAACACATGTTCTTCCAGATGGCCCCCTTAGTATTTGATTTGCAAAACTAGATACTAAAATGTTTATTGGCTTATAGAATGGCAGAATTCTCTTCAGGCTATTGTTATAAAAGTAGCCTTCAAGAGACTGAGAATCAGTATAAAAGAACATCTTCTGATGGCATAAGCAAAAGGACCTGGCCCTGCAAGTGTTGATCCAATTATGCCGCAAAGCTAATGAGAGACATTGGCAAAGGTGTTTTTCTGATCCTCTCCTCACATGAGTTCACCCTTGAGAGAGGGGAAAAACTGGTCCTCACTCCTTCCATTTCTTCATTGGGGTGGAAAAGTCTGAAGATAAAACTTCTAGCAGCTTCTGTTGGGATAAACGCCTGGCCGAAGGTAGGCTGGTTCTGGCTGGGAGATGTGATCATACATGGATACCAAGCCATGTAAGGCTTTAAAGATTAAGAACAGTACCTTGAAATGGACCCCAAAGTTTGTTGGTAATCAATGCAATACTGAACCTACTCCCTCCCAATAGTAGCCAAGCCATGTGTTTTGAACCAATGGTACTTTCCAAGTCATCTTCAAGAACCACCACATGTACAGAGCATTACAGTAATCCAACGGTGCTGTAACTATGAGGGCTTGAGTCACTGCTGCAAGGCAGTATCAAGAGGATATGGCATGTGAAAACACTTATCAGGGCATGTTCATGGCATGGTTAGGCAATGTGAGGATAAGCCCTTAAATCTTACATTGATTTTGTATTTTGAAACCTACACTTGTTGAACTGAGCATCTTGGGACCTGCAGATGATTAGAGGAGAAAGGTATATGCTCACATAATATGTCTCTGTTCTGAGTCACTGCTAACTTAATGTCTGGATTTGTGAGTGTGCCATATCATGGTTATGTTGATTGCGCTGATTTTATCTTTATTTTTATTGTTATAAAGTTTACCTTGTTTTTATTCCCCGTTAGCTGCCCAAAGTCATATGCTTTAGATTGGCAGACATATAACTGAATGAACGAATAAAGGCAAGTTTGTTTTCTCTTCTGGCTTTGTTGTTATCCCTCTTAAGCATGTCACCAGTCAGAAGGGAAAATATTGAAAATGAGTCTGTGCAGGACAAATTAAGTGGGTCTGACTTCAGGAATCTGCTTGGGCTCTTCTTATACCCCAAGTAGGAATCTCCCAAATTAAATAATGAAATAAACATACATAATGGAAATATCTCAGGGTAGAAATAGCCTCAGAATGGATGGAGGCAGATCTTATCCTGAATATGCAACCAGCAATGTCCTGTTGAGTGGGTTCACTGAAACTGACTATATATCCCAGTACAACTGAATTTTTCAGGAAACTGAAGTGGGGGAAGTGATTGATCTTGACAAATATAGAGAAACTGGCAAAAAAACAAAAACCAATGTTCATCATCCTTTTTTTTTTTTAATCCGTTCAACTGTGCCCAATTCTCAGAGACTGCCTGGACAAGTCCCTGCAGTTTTCTGGGCAAGGTTTTTCAGAAGTGGTTTGCCATTGCCTCCTTCCTAGGGCTGAGAGAGATGGACTGGCTCAAGGTCACCCAGCTGGCTTTGTGCCTCAGGCGGGACTAGAACTCACGGTCTCCTGGGTTCTAGCCTGGTGCCTTAACCACTACACCAAACTGGCTCTCTCATCATCCCTTATTGTTGTCTAAATGCTGCAATGAGGAAGAGGGGACTGCTGCATCTAAAGTAAAGATCCCATTTACACCATTTCAGATACTGTTAATATGGAATTATACAAATATGTCCCTATATTGCTCTCTCCCCAGCCCAGCAGGGTTGGGCCACAGGCTCTTTTAGATTTGGAAGCAATGACCACACCATATGAGTACTTCAGATTTTATTTCAAGACAGTATAAGAAAATAACATAATCACATAAGATGAGACAGTAATCAAAGAATATACAAGAATACTGAAGAACATGACATAACCCAAGAGAGCAACCAAAGAATATTAACACAAGACAGCAATGTAAAATATTCAAGAATCCAATGAGACAAAGAAAGGAAGACCTTACGGCTCCTCTTCCAGTCAGGGAACCCGAGAGATGATGGCAGTCAGACCCCTTCAAAGCCAGGAAACATGCAGCACCCTCCTAGTTACATCTGCATCAAAGTTCCATCCCATGGAGGTTTCTGACTAACTTATATAGGCTCTGAAACATAATCGAGTGCACCTGCTTTTCAGTGGTCTCATCTCAGTGGATTTTACCAAGGACAAGGAGGACAAGCCTATCTCATCTTGGAATGCTTTGCCTTCCTACCAGAAATGAGACCATCAAGGCTAAGGAGTCTTTGTTTATACCAGCTGGGGATGAGATACTCTCAAAGTTAAGGAGTATCTGTTTCTCTAGCTTAATTGGATTGAAGACCAGAAAGATCATCCCACTCTACACAGGTGTCTCACCAAGGACAGGGCAAAACAAAGTATAATCTATATACTATATGATCTATAAAATCATATAAAGTTCTATGTGCCATGCACCTAAGGGAAAGAGGTACAGACCACTACTCAATTTCTCCTCATCAATCTTCTGGTAGGACCACCAGCCCTATAGCCCCATCTTCTTCCCTACATAAAATACTGGAGGTTTATCATTTTTGCAGTAGTGTTAACACAGAATTGGTCAGATACATCTTTTCTTCTTCCCCAAATAAAGTAGCAGAGCTCTGCTCTGTTCTATTTTTCCTTTTGTATCAAAAATGGAGTATTGAGGGGTTGGGTATGAAAGGGATTCAGGAAAACAAGTGTTAATAGAAATGGCAAATGCTGGGAGATAATGGCTGCGGCAGAGAATGACTAATAACCAGAGAAGAGAGGGCATAGCTGTACCTCCCAATATTTCCAAAATATACCAATAACAGGTCAGTTTATCTCACCTCCAAGATAATGGGTAACAAAGCTAGAAATTGTATATACCTTGAAACTATTGGGGGAGAGGTTTGTTGAAGGGGCACATGCTATTTTTATACCACTACATTTAGTGACAACTTAAGGCTGTTTCACTCTTGGGCTGGGGTTGAGATGAGGCTAAAGTCCTGAGACCAGGGGGATCAAGTATGGTGATGCCATGGAAAACTAGGCCTAATATACCCAAGCAAGCTACCTTTTGTAATGGGAAAGAGAATGATTTGTCAGGTTTAATGTTCAGATTGGAAGATATGCCCTAGTCTAACTTGCAAGTTCCAATCATGTGCTGTTTCTCTAGTCCAGAGCTTTCCAAACTTTTCATGTTGGTGACACACTTTTTAGACATGCATCATTTCGTGACACACTCTTACAGCAGGGCATCATTTCGCGACACACTCTTACAGCAGGGCACAAGGCAGGCACTAGGACCTGCGCGGAATCACAGCAGGTTTGGAGGCAGCAAGGCACAAGGCAGGCACTGGGACCTGCACAGAATCCTGGCAGGGCTCAGAGGCAGCAGCAGCCATGACACACCCAGACACTGCAGCCGACACACTAACATGTCCCGACACACAGTTTGGAAAGCTCTGCTCTAGTCAGATGTTCTTGGGCCCTTCATCAAAAACATATAATAGCCATGGCATTTTCTTCAAGTATTCACTGAAATAGAATTAAATCAGCACCCCAGTCTTGCCTGTGACCCTACAATAGTAATCAGGTAACACTACAGAAGGCAGAGCATTATCTTTTTAGACACTATTTTGTACCAGGGTGTCCTCTGGAGAGTTAAGAGAAGGAGTCCTTCTCCAAGAGTGGTGATAGCCTAATCAGTCTGGATTCAGGCCAACTTCCTTCTATAGTCCCCATAGCAAGCTTTAGCCTTGAATCGAGGGTGTACTCTGGAATTGCTACACCCACTGCCATCTTCTTTCCATCTAGCCATGCCTTACCTCAGCCATACTGTTCATACTGCTAATACTATGTCAGCAGGCTCTGACCAGTCAAACAGAAATTCACTTTTGGTCACAGAGCCATGGAATCAAGCAGGAGGTTCAAATGCTTTCTCCAAAGCAGGATTTTCCACACCAAGCTCATTGTAGAATGACTCCTGTATCCAAAGTCTAAACCATAAAGGATCAGTAACATAAGCAGAGACTTTCAACAAATGTGCTACAAAAGCACAATATGTGGCTTGCTAATTGGGGAGGGGAGTTATTTATTTTACTTATGACTGGCCTTTTTGTATGGCTCCAAACAGCTCTGAGTATTTGAAACAGAAAGGATGGGAAAGACACATTGGCAATATTTCCCATGTTTTACAGTCCTGTTGTTCGCATCATTATGGAGTTGAAGAAAAGAAATGTGAAACAATCAAGAGTAGCTCTGCACATTTCACCCTGGAAATTGATTGGGACGTTTCTACGTGTGTGCAATGTGTGCAGACACTGACACTTGTGAGACAGGCTGGCAAAAAAAGATTGATAGAAGGTGATGTTTCTGTCCTCTCCTTTTCCCCCAATAGTATCCCCGAAAGCATCTCCAGAACATCTTAGGAACCTCGTGAATGAGATACTTCAGTGATGCTGCTTCCCTAGTCCATCTCATTCAAAAGGATCCTTCCAAAGAGGCTATCTGTGGTGCTGCTGGAGAAAAAAAAACAATGAGAAAAATATACATTTGGCCAACTTTTACTGCTGGTACAAGATCTAAGCCAATGGCAAACTGTGGTTTTTTTCTCTTAACTCTTTCTTTCTTTTCTGAAAATCCTAAGGCTGGTCCTACAGTATGTGCCAATGCGCTCTGCTTGCACGTAGATACTTCAGCCAGTATATTAAGCAGGTTCCTGGATTTCTTAGCCCATACACCCTCTAAAATACAATGATCTAAATGGTTCTAATTTTCCATCTTAACTTTTTAGAACTGATTATTTTAGCTCTGAAATAAACTATCAAATGTGAACTACTGTCATAGTTCAGACTAGGGATGTGCACTGTTTTGGATTCAAAGGCTGAAAGGTGCTTTGAGTGCCTGTGGGCACACACCTAGCACCCCTCTGCAACTCCTTAGCCCAAATGGATTTTTTCCTAGGATCATGCTCTAGCTATGGAGCGCAGCTGCATGATCCTGGGAAAGGATGCCATTGCTTTAAGGAGTTGTAGAAAGGCCATTGAATATGAAACGCTGCGTAGCCCTACTCCAAACTCTTCTAAGGGGTAAGAATATTTGGTATTTATGCAGTATTTTTGCTAAGTACTTAATGAACATTATATCATTATCCTGGTTATTTCTATAAAAATCCTGTAAGGTACACTAGAATGATTGTCATTTTACTACAACTGGGCAACTTAAATTGTTTAAGGTCATCCAATGAATTAGTGGCCAAGCTAAGTTTTAAACAAGACTTCCACGTAAGAGCATAAGAAAAAAAATGTTGGTTCAGATCAAGGATCCATCTAGTATTCAGTGTCAGGGGTGGCTATGAGGAACATTCAGAAAACCATGGACACAAGGATGATGGTTCTCTTCGACTGTCACTTTCGAGCAGCAAATATGCAGGGGACAGACTGTAGCCTCAAGGCTCATACCCATTATAAGCATACTCCTCCATTAATGTATATAGTTCATCTTGAAAATTATCTAAATTCAAGGCCATCCCTTTATATGGCAGCAAATACCATATTTGAACGATGTATTGTATGATATGCTCAGCCATAGTATACTTCACCAACCTTCTAGACCATATACGTATATGTATTTTCTGAAGGCATTCACTGTTTCGTAAATATGTTTGTTATTTCCAGCTTCAGCTTATTTGGTTTACCACCTTTCTGTATTACAAAAGTAAAATGGGAAGGAGGGAGGGATGGATGGATCTGTGGAACAATCAGGTTGCTGTTGGACAGTACAGTAACTCAATCATCTCACTAGAAAGATAAATAATTGGCCAGTTTCTCTAATCCAGCCACTTTGGAAAAAAATGTTTGTTCTTATCCTATCTGAAACAACTTCAAAGTGGCTACAGTCTAGACTGCGCCAAAATAAATTACAAACCTAAAGATCTGATATAAACCACAAAGGACAGCAGATTATTTGCATGAATGTAATTATAGTAGCAGAAAATATGCATCCTTACAGAGATGTATACAGCCTAAATCCTCACTACAAAGAAAAGAAATAGAGGCAGCTTAAGAGAAATGTGTGTGTCAGAATCAAAGATCTTAGATACCTCCAAACACTCATAGGACACTCATCTGTACTGTTTCTTTAAAAAGATAGAGAATGGTGCCTCCCTCAATCAGAATTTTGACCAGGAAATCAGGCCATACCAAATGAACCAAACTGAATGCACATAGATTGTCAAGGGATTAAAGGCAGTGCAATAAATAGTAGTAAACCAAAACACAAGTGGTTCAAGAAAAAGCTGCAATGATTTTGTTTCTCCAAAGTAAGTCACTACTATTATTCTGCTGTTCAGAGGAGAAAGAGGAGGTTCCATTGACCAGTTTACTTTTAAAATACAATTATTACATATTGTCAGTAGCTCTCCCCACTAAGAAACGTGCAGTGATTTTTTAAAAAGAAATAATGGCACAATTGTGAAAAGGTTAATTTTGATTAAGATTTACAGAAATCAATAGTATTTAAATTAGCCATCATAACCAGATCAATTTCTGAATCTGACAATCTCTATCTGTAGAACGGTCATTGTTGGTGAAATTAATTCATCTTTCCCCCTGCAATCTTGGTGCTGCTCCTCAAATCTGCTTTGGAAGATTGGATGATCCTCAGAATAAACCTGGAATATGCATGGAAGGTGCCGAGGGCAGAAGTGGGAAGGAGCATCCAGCTGTTTAAGCCAAACTCTACTCAGGCAATGCTGGATCTTACCTATTATTGTCAAGAAATACTCATATGACTAATGTTGCAACAACATACAGTGCATAAGATACAGTGATATCTCTATCTCTGTCTATTTTGAATGTGTGTGTCTCTGAGACCTTCAGACATCAGTCCTGGAACATCTGAAATCAGATTACTGTTTTCAGAGTGACAAGATCACAGCTTCCCTTGAGATACACAAGCAATGTGTGCTACAAAGCCTAGTGCCTTTACATTCTTTCAGAATTTCACCACTTTCTACCTGCAGCCCTCTCTTTCTCAGTATTCCCTGACCAAGCTCTTGTGTTTGTGAGCCACATAAATCCAAAGGTGATAGGCTTTGAAGTTTCCAAGGAGGACAGTTGTTTTTGTTTGTGGTGTTGCTTATCACTCCAGTGCATCCTCCTCGTCTCCTTCTCAACCTAGCCTAGTTATTCTGTCCTAGCAGGCCTTGCAGCCAGGGTCCACCGCACTGCCAGAAAGCGCTGATAAGAATGATGGATGAGGAGGAGGCTGGCTCCACTCTGGCCCTATGGTTTCCTGGGAGCTCGAGACAGTCTCTCTGCTCCAAAGCCCACTGGAATGCCTTCTTAGAAGCTGGTAAGCAGCTAAAGGAAGGGAGGGGAGGAGTAGGAGCCAAAAGAGTCATCCGTCTCCCCCTGCAGATGAAACCCAGATGGATCCTCAGCCTAAGCTAAGCTTGATTGTCAGTTTCAGCACCCTTCTATGGCAATAACCTGATCAAATGCTGACAAGGTGTCTTTTCAGCATGGTCACTCTTCTGCAAGATCCTGCTGCTGCTCCTCCTGCTAGCAGTTCCTTGGTGGTTCTTGTACATACACATAGTTTATAAAACAACTAGCCCCTTCCCTATGAGAAGCTTACCAGGTCTGGGCTGTAAAACCCCAGATGACCACTAGATGGCAGTAAAGAGACACTTGGTTCCCACCTAGTGGTTGTCTGGATATTTGCAGCTCAGTCCCAGTAGTCCTATTTATGACACCTCTCCAATGCATCCATATTGGATATATAGAAACCTGAAATGACCATCATTTCTATCATTTTCTAGTTTCTATAAAACTATTGTGCTTGGCAATTGTAGAAAAGCACAAGTTGTGATTCAATCAATTAAACATGGCAGTGAGCCAGATCTAGAATGCAACCCTGTTCCTACTTACAGATGGGAATAGGACCTATTGAACTCATCCACAGAATTTTGATTGATCGATTGATCGATCGATCGATCGATCGATTGCAGTTTTATACTGTCTGGTAAGAGGAATTCTGTGAAGCAAATGTAAATGGAAGTAATTGTTGTAACCCGCCCAGAGTCCCTTGCAAGGGAGATGGGCGGGGAATAAATTGAAATAATAAATAAATAATTGGTCAAGGGTGCTGTATATGCCACTAAAGAATCTGTGGCATTTTAAAGATTAACAAGAAAGATATTATTGCATAAGCTTTTGTAATAATACATCTCTTGGTCTTTAAGGTGCCATGGAATTGTTGTTTTTGTTATAAAATTCAGTGGAAACCAAACATAAGCCACACAGAGTTATGGAAAAGGTGGGATAATAATAATCAGTGAAAAAAAAGATATTTGTGTACACTGTTTCTAGTGAAATATATATCAGAAAGCTGCATCTGGGACATTCATTCTATAATAGTCGAACTCAGAAATGCTATAATCAGTGCCAGCCAAACTGATGTGTAACCTATTATCAATAATTTCATTTATTACTATATGTTAACTATCAAACTGGGGAGGGGTCTTTTCTCTCTCTCTCTCTCTCTTTCTCTCTCTCTGGCTCTAAAACATTTTGGATCATTTTAGGATGGTATAGATCCTGCTTTACAATCCTGGGAAAACCACTGTATCCCTTTCCGATTTTATCATGTCGTGCTTTTTTTAATCGTAGGCTAATTATAAAGATAAGAATACGAGTAAATAATTACATGAAAATCCAGATGAATGAATGCATCCTACCTGATTTTCTAAAGCTGAATAGGAAGAGAGTAATATATGATGAATAATCACAGCAATCCTAATAATGTTATTTGTAAGTTGTAAGCATTTCTCACAATTTGTTGCCTCTTTCTTGTCACTTTTCATAGGGACCCAGAAATCACAGCCGTGGAAGCTCAGCTCTTGTGTGTGAAATCTCTAGAAATCTTGAAATGCCAATAAATCTGGCCCGGCCCTGTCTGTCACATGGTGGAATGAAGAAGGGCCATGACTTTCATCAACTGCGGCCTGTGACACGCTGCAAAACGCTGAGCTCCTGACAGGTAAGAGGTGTGTTGCCTGAGGTGCTGACGTGTTGGCCCTGCTGCAGCTATCGTTCTGCCTGATAGCTGAAGAGCGTGCCAGGCTATGTGTGGAGAACCTCGCAGAAGCAGGAAGACCCTTAACCTGTCCTGTACTGGCTTGGGCGGGGGAGGTTAATTGGCTGCCAAGTAGCTTCAGCTCAGTATGTTATTACTTTGGCCTAACTAAGGAGAGTTATCCACACAAGGGCCCACTTTCTTCAGATTGCCTCCATATGTGCTCTTGCTGACTCTGAGTGACAAAAGGAAGGAACTGGGATAACTTTGGATAAGTTTAGTATGTAGCTGTGTTTTAGGGCTGGCTTGTTCATTTTCTCAGCCTTTCTGCCAGTTGTGCTAAATGAGAAATTCTCAGATGTTTTGGATATTTTGATTTGATTTTTGAGTGATATATGCCATCGAATCAGTGTCAACTCTTAGCAACCTCAAAGATAGATTTTCTCCATGGCGATCTGTCCCTCACCAGGTCCTTCAGGTCTTCCAAAGGTGCACCCATTGCCACTGTAACTGAGTCCATCCATCTTGCTGCTGGTCTTGCTCTTCTTTTTGCTTCCACCTTTCCCAGCATCAGAGCCTTCTCCAGAGAGCTGGGTCCTTGCATAATGTGTCCAGATATGATAATTTGAGCCTGGTCATTCGTGCCTCGAGTGAGAACTCTGGGTTGATTTGTTCAATGATCCATTGCTTTGTTTTCTTGGCTGTCCACGGTATTCTCAGAAGTCTTCTCCAACACCAATGTTCACAAACATCAATACTCTTTCTATCCTGCTTCTTCAAAGTCTAACTTTCACTTCCATAGAATGTCACAGGGAATACCATGGCCTGTACAATTCTGATCTTTGTAAGTATAGACACATCACAGCATCTGAATTCCAAGGCCTTCATGACTGCTTTACTAAGAGCTAGTCAGCAGTGAATTTCTTGACTGCAAATTCCCTTACTGTTGATTTGGATATTTATTTCCATTGAAATAACTAAAATGATTGGCTCTTTTGCAGTTATTTAACATGGCAACTACAGCAAAATAGCATAAATACCATTATAACTGGAATTGGACCACTAAGAAGGTGGAACAGGGAAAAAAAAGGGAGTCCCTCCTTCTCTGTCCTCAGATCTTTCTTGAGTAGACACAGGATTGTTGTACTGATTGGAGAGTGGGGTAGTGTCCAAGATTACAAGATGCAAAACTAGATAAACAGGGTTGTTTCCAAACAGCTTAGGCACATAAGATAACACATTTTTTTAAAGTGTAAAGTAATCTACCTCAGCCTACAAGTTTGATTTCACATAAAGATTTATTTATAAAACAACAAGAAGAAAATAGAGGAGAAAGACTGTGATGTGTGTCATGATAAAAACAAATAAAATTATACAACAGAGGGTTGTTCTAATTGTTGGAATTATCAGAGGTCAACTCAGCATTGTCTCATAAGCATAAGGGGGGTCCTTTCTAGTAAATGCATCTCTATTTTGCTTGTGGGATGTCACATGGGTCACCTGATTTCCACTTCCTCCTTCTTCTTGAGTTTGGGGGATTAACAACCTCCATTACTCTTTGGGCACACCTGCAAGCAGGAGGTGCTGCAGAATGCAGCTCTTGTCCTTACATCTCGCTTACACACAGATCTACTATGAATCTACTTATATCCAGATCTACTGAATAAATGTAAGCTATCTCTATTTTTTCTTCATCTAACTAATGTGTGAAGACTGAATTTATTTCTCAACGCAATTAAGCTTAATGTGCAAGTCCCTTCTGGTTCACACTTCTACTTTGCAAGATTGTTGTTAGCTGCTTGGAGTTCTTTTATTAACCTTCAAAAAAAGGTAAAGGTCCCTCCCGCACATTTGTGCAGTCGTGTCCGACTAATTAGATCTATATAATGAGGTAGGCTATTCTAGCAAAGGGTTCTTGATTTAATAGCATCTCATGAGATGGTCTTATTGGGTCCAATGGATTAGCCAGGGTCTCCAGAAACAAGCAGCCCAGCCACAAATTAACAGGAGTGGACCAGTAACAAGAACAAAAGGGCATTTGATTAGTTTTTATACTGTTCAGGAGAGATGGGCATAGCACCTCCCTGCTATTCATTAAACCAGTCATAGCTGGCTTTCTTTCTTTCTTTCTTTCTTTCTTTCTTTCTTTCTTTCTTTCTTTCTTTCTTTCTTTCTTTCTTTCGCAAATTTATATAGCCGCCTATCTCACAAAAAGTGACTCTGGGCGGCATACAATTAAATAAATAAATAGTTAAAAACAAGCATTATTAAAAATATAAAACCATCAATTATTAAAAATATATCTTCAGGCACAGGAGACAGTAGATACTAACAATGATGGAGCCATCTTAAAATGTCACTGGTCCCCTGCAACCCCCAGGCCTGTTTACATAACCAGGGCTTGAGGGACTTACGAAACAATAACAAGGATGGAGCTAACATCACTTCAGGGAGGGGGGGGAAGAATGTTCCATAAGGTGGGCGCCACAGCAGAGAAGGCCCGCCTCCTAGGACCCGCCAAGGGTAAGTCCCTAGCAGACGGGACCCGAAGCATGCCCTCTCTGCCAGATCTTTTTTTTTATATAAATTATATTAGTTTTTAAATTTACATAGATAAAAGTTTGAAACAGAAAAGAAAATGGAAATACAAATCAAAGAAAGAAAGAGAGTAAAAAAGTGTAGTAAAGCAAAAAGAAAAAAGATAAAGATGAAACATAGAAATTAGTCAACTTCCGATTTGTCTCTGGTCATAGTAATTTAACAATTTTATCTTACATGCTAGGTCTATATAAAACATTAAAAAACATTCCTTGTCTATTATATCAATATATATATATATATATATATATATATATATATATATATATATATATTAATCTTCAAATCCCCATATAAGCTTTGCTCCTCCCGCATCTTGTAAATAGTCAGTTAATGGTTTCCACTCTTTAAGAAAATAATAATTTGAATTTTCTTTTAATAAACATGTCAATTTATCATTCTCTGCCATATCCATCAATTTTAACATCCAATCTTGTATCGTAGGCAAGATCTGGTTTTTCCAATTTTGTGCATATATAAGTCTTGCCGCTGTAATCATGTATTGCATAATTCTTGTAAATTGCTTCCCAAGTTGTCCATCAATTATTCCCAACAAAAAAAATTCCGGTTTAAATGGAACTCGAATTTGTAATATGTTTTGCATCAATGAATGTATTTGAGTCCAAAATTTCTTTGCAATCTCACATGTCCACCACATATGGTAAAAAGACCCCTCTTTTTTTTTACATTTCCAACATAAGTTGGAAACATTCCCATACATTTTAGAGATTTTTTGTGGGGTCATATACCATCTGTACATCATCTTATAAAAATTTTCTTTTAAATTATAGCACAAAGTAAATGTTAGTCCTTTAGTCCACATATCTTCCCATTGTTGCATTTGAATATTATAACCAATATTTTTAGCCCATTTAATCATACAATCTTTAACTTGTTCCTCTACCATTTCACCTTTTAACAATAGTTTATACATTTTTGCAATTAGATGATCATCAGCTTCACATAGTTGTATCTCGAATTCTGATTTGGTTTGTTCAAATTCAAAGTCTTTCTTATCTGATTTAAATTTCTCTACAAGTTGCATATATGAAAGCCATTGAAAAGTATATCCCTCTGATGCCAATTCTTCTATTGGTTTAATTATATATTGTCCTTGTTCTTTCTTTAAAAAATCTTTATAGGTTAACCATTTATCTTTAATTCTTACTTCTGTTCTATAGAATGCTTCTTGCGTAGAGATCCGTAAAGGTCTTTTATTGAATTTGAGTAAACTCCGAGAGACAGTGGAGGACAGGAAGGCCTGGCGTGCTATGGTCCATGAGGTCACGAAGAGTCGGACACGACTGAACGACTGAACAACAACAAGTTTATATTTATTCCAAATTCTTAACAAGGATCTTCTAATATAGTGATTTTTAAAATCTACATTAACTTTAACTTTATCATACCACAAATACCCATGCCATCCATATCTTAGTTCATGTCCCTCCAAATTCAATAATTTTTCATTTTTCAAAACTATCCATTCTTTAATCCAAACCAAGCAACAGGCAGCATAATATAATTTCAAATCTGGCAGACCTAGTCCTCCTCTTTCTTTAGAATCTTGCAAAACTTTATATTTTACTCTTGGTTTTTTCCCTTGCCAAATGAACTTGGAAATATCTCGCTGCCATTGTTTAAAAGGTTCTTCTGATGCCAATATAGGTAGTGTTTGAAAAAGATATAAAATTCTTGGCAAAACATTCATTTTAATTGCTGAAATTCTACCTAATAATGATAATTGCAATTTTTCCCAATGGTCCAAATCTTTTTTAATATTTACAAAAATTTGTAAAAAAACATCGTTATTCCGAAGTAATGACTCATTCAATCTCCATCTAAATACATTCCGTTTCCCTTTAAGAGTCAACATTACTGGATTATGATCTGAAAGGGTCTTAGGTAATATATCAACTTTACTGATATCCATCATCAAGTTTTTAGATATCAAAATCATGTCTATTCTAGAATGTGATTTAAATCTCTCTGAGTAATATGTGAATTCTCTGGAAGTCCCATTCATGCATCTCCAAATATCTTGTAAGTCCAGCATCTCTTTGTCAAAAAATGTTTGCGGCAATTTTCCCTGTGTTTGTTTTATTTCTTTTTGTGACTGTCTATCCAGTCTGGGGTAAATTATCCCATTCCAATCCCCCATAAAACACCAATTGTCATAAGTTAAGTCCAAGAGTTTATCCATCAAATTTTTGAAAAATACTCCTTTATCCATATTCGGTGCATAAAGTCCAACTATCAATGTTTTAGTTCCTTGTATATTAATTTCTACTGCAATATATCGACCCTCTTCATCAGCTAATATCAATTTTGGATTTAACTTTGGTTGTACATATAGAACTACCCCCTTAGTTTTTTTATATCCAGCCGAAATAAATTCTTCTCCAAGCTGTTTTTGAATCAAATATTTAGTGTCTTTTTTGCAAATATGAGTCTCTTGTAGGCAACTTATATCCAATTTCAGTTTTTTCAGAAAATGAAATATCTTTCTTCTTTTCTGTGGGGAATTATCTCCATTAATGTTCCATGTCAAATATTTATACTCCATTGACATTGTATTCTTTAAAATCCCTTTGTCAAGTCCACACCTGTAGCTCCCTTCTCAGATAAGTCTTCTGCCTTCTCTTTATCTTTCGATGTTTCTCCTCCTTCTGCCAATTCTCCATCTGGTAAACCCATTTCTTTCTTATATTTCTCTAAGAAAGCTTTTGCTTTTAAAATGGAAGTTATTCTGAATCTCTGCCCTTTGAACGTAAACGATACGCCTTCCAATTTTTCCCATCTAAATGAAATACTATGTTGCTTTAGTTTATCTATAAGGAAAAATAGTCTTTTCTTTTCCTTAATATTCTCAGAGGGATTTCTTTTAATACAATTATTTCCTTCCCTTCTATATTTAATCTAGTATTATAATGTTTCCTCAGAATTTGCTCTTTTGTCACTTTTCTTACAAAATATATCAATATGTCTCTAGGAACTTTTCTTTCCTTGGCATAACGTGAGTTTACTCTAAATATCTTGTCTATCTCCAAATCTAAGTCTTGTTCTCTTATCTCCAAAAATTTGGCCAATTCAAAAATAATCCTTTCTCTCACATCTTCATCTACTTGTTCTGGAACTGCTCTAAGCCTCAAAATGTGCTCTTTCTCTCTCATTTCTGCCAAGGCTGTGATATCTAAATTATATTCAATCTCTTTAATGGCATATTCTGATTTAACTTCTAATTTTTGCATCTGGTTTTGTGTATCTTTAAGTTCTCCTGACAGAGAATTCACCACTTCCTTAACTGTTTGAATTTCTTTTTTGAAATCTTGCTTAATCTCTTGGGTTATTTATTTCTTCATGTCATCCATCTTTTTGTCTAATGATGTAATTTGATCTTCCATCTGCTTCATGGAGTCGTCCATTTTCTTATTTAGTGCTGCAACAGCTTCTACTATCTTTTTCATTTCTGGTAATAAGGTTTCTGAGGCAGATGTAGCAGGTGTAGCAGAATCAATAGGTGGTCCTCCAGTCTCCTTCTTCTTCTCTTTCTCCCTCTGTCTCGTTCCCAAAGACGCCATAACCCTGCAAAAAAGAAAAAAGGGAGAAAAAGGGAAGAAAACACAATACAACAATAATTGTTTAAAAAAGGGAAAAAATTAAAAGAAATTAAAAATTTTTAAAAACAATAAAAGGAAAAGGAAAAAAGGAAAGGAGCAAATGTCCAAAAAGTTGTAAAAAAAAAAAATAAGGAAGCCCCTTTAAATTTTTTTCCTCTTAGTTCATTTATAATCCCTTATATATATAAATCCACGGTATTTCAGACATCCAAGATAAAAAGCCAGTAGGGACTTTTTGTTCTCCTGAAGTCAAAATCAAAGATAAGAGTAGTAAATATTCCCAGGGTTTCACCTTCCCACTTGTAATTCTTCAATCCAACCACAAGTCAAAAAAGGAAAATGTTACTAGAAATATATAAAAAAACCCTCTACATTCCAAATAATAATCCAAATTGAACATTAAACAGCTTGACTTTTTCCAAAAGAAGCAAATCCAAACAGAATTCAAAGTTCAGAAAAAAAAGAGGAACTTATATATATAAAAAGATAATAAGGTTTTTTTTTTCTTTCAGGCAGCACTCCCAACATAAAAGTCTTAAAAAATAAAGTATTAATCACTCCATTTATGTCCAAACTCTAATATAATATTTCCACAAAACGAAAAGAAAAATACCAATAATTGTCCATAGGTAGGAAACTCAAACCAAACTGAAGATAATAACGAAAGTCACTTTCACTTATGGCAAAGTCAATTAACTTTCTTTTCCCACCATTTAATCTTCCTTTAACAAGAAGAGAATAAAACACCAGCAATTATAAACCAAGTCCAGAGACAAATCTTAGCACTTAATAGGAAAAATAATAGTCAAAAGTAAAAAAGTGTGTCTAAAAGGTTGATCGGGTAGCTACTTATCTTATTCAGATTCACGGCTGCTGTAGAGCTTCGCTTCTCTTCCAGTCTCCTTTCGCCGCTTCAATCTCCCTTCCCCCGTGGTGGAAATACGGGGGTCGGGGAGAGCAGCTACTTCAGAGACCCTTGTGGTTTATCTTCTGATCACCCTCTCTTCGAGGGTGATTTTTCGGCGATTTTTCTTCTTCCAAATCGCCACAGACAGCTAACCGCGGAATCGAGGCTAAGAGCCTTGGTTCTTCACTGCGCTCCGATCAACGCCCGGAAGTGAAAGTGTCCCTCTCTGCCAGATCTGATGGGGTGGGCAGATGTAATCAGGGAGAGGCGGTCCCTCAGATAACCCATCCCCATGCCATGAAGGGCTTTAACGGTCAAAACCAGCACCGTGAATTGGACCCGGAAGCAGTCTGGCAACCAATGCAGCTCTTGGAGCAGAGATGTGACATGTACTGCTCTGGAAGCACACATAACTGCCCATGACGCTGCATTCTGCACCAGTTGAAGCTTCCGGATACTCTTCAAGGGCAGCCCAGCATAGAGCGCATTACAGTAGTCCAATCTGGAGGTGACTAGGGCATGAGTGACTGTGAGCAGGGCTTTAAGAGTTGCATTAACTGTAATGAGTGGGAAAAGGTCAGGCTGCTTTAATGAAATAACAGACTGTGCTGCAGTTTCATTTTTGAAGAATGTACAGTCCTACCTCATACCCAAATCTTTGTCTCTTCCACTGGTTTCCACAGGCCCCTCTTTTCAATTGTGAGAATTCTGATTAGAATGTTGAGCCTTTGTTCAACTGTTTTGTATGTTTTGCTGCTTGCAAGGTTGTTATACTGTGGATAGTTTATTTGGTTTTTATAATATATGTAACCCACCAAAAGTCTCTGGATTGTGGTGGGATAGAAATGTGATAGAGAGATAGAACCGCCCAGAGTCGCTTCATGAGAGATGGGCGGTGATGAAATTTGAAATATAAAGAGGGGGGGGGGAGGAAGGGAGGGAGGGAGGGAGGGATAGATAGATAGATAGACAGACAGACAGACAGAGCCTCAGTCACACATTGTAGCCACCATCTTGACTTTCTTGTTTTTTACCATACCCTGTGGACATCCTTGTTTTGCTGCCTTAGTTCCTCCCTCCATTGGGTTTTTGTTTTGTTTTGACTGTTCTGCAAATTTTGTATTTTCACAAGTATATTGACTTCTTCCTTTTGCACTTGGATGGCAACAGAAGGGTTGGCATTAGTATTATTAGATGGAACAGTAACCTTATCTAATATATTAGAAATGTTGTTGCTTTGCTTTCGTCAGATTTTCATACCTATTCCAAATATAGAAGTTGACACATTTCATTTTCAAATTTATTTTGTTTGTGTGTGTGGGGGGGGGGGGGTTTCACTAAAACCCAAGAAGAGCTATGTTAAGATGAAACCCAAGGTTTACCAAATCCCAACTCACAGTGGCCAATCAAATGCCTTTAACTTACAAATGAGAGTTATCACCATAGCCCTTCTATGCTGTTGTCTCAGGCTCCACCATATTCATAGATCTTCAAGTTTCTGATCATTAAGGTATCAGTGTAACAGCCATCTTGGCTACTGGCCATTGATTATCTTTTTCTTCAATATTTTTTCTCTGTCATTTTTAAAGTTCTCTATCAATACATTGTGGTAGCAAATTCCATATTTCAATGGGGTGCTGAGTGAAGGATTCTGGTTTGTTATGATGCACCATCCAGTTTGTCTGTCTATCTATCTATCTATCTATCTATCTATCTATCTATCTATCTATCTTATTTATACCCCGCCTATCCCCTCCCTAATGGAGGGCTCTAGGCGGCTTACAATCATGTACTTCAATTTTATACAATCATATCATACAATACCCGCGCGATTAGGGAGGGGGTGAGGGAACCGGCTCTTCTTTTCCAGGCATTGGAACTACAAGTCCCAGAATGCCTCGCTTTCGGAGCCAGCTGCTGACATCCCGGAAGTTGTAACTGGGGTCCGTCGTC
This sequence comes from Charina bottae, assembly GCA_023362775.1. Lineage (NCBI taxonomy): Eukaryota > Metazoa > Chordata > Lepidosauria > Squamata > Charinaidae > Charina > Charina bottae. The sequence goes on along the minus strand of JALMGJ010000002.1, from coordinate 86,653,387 downwards.
CTCTGCCGCCGTCCTCAGCCGCCATTCCGGCTTCTCCAGATCTCCGTCTCCGTCTTCGGCTCCAAGGCGACTCCCCGACAGGATGCCATATTGCCCCACGTGAGTGGTACCCATTTATCTACTTGCTTATTTAGCTTTCGAATCGCTGGGTTGGCAGAGAGCTGGGGCTAGTGACGAGAGCTCACCTCGCCATGCGGATTCGAACTGCCAACCTTATGGTCGGCAGACTAACAGCTCAGCGGTTTAACCCGCTGAGCTACCGTGCCCCTTTTATTGTTTCATTGGATAGTCTCAGTCTGTACTGTTAGGAGACATGGAGAGAAATGGAAGTGTGAGTCTTTATTCACATTCTTTACACACCATGCATAATTTTATGTATTTTTTAAATCGTATTATTCCTCTCCCAGCTTTTGTTCAGCCTTTTCTTGTAGAGGAATTACTCCAGCCCTTCCTTCCTCCACTCCTTTTGATTATCCCTTCCCTTTTCCAGCATTGCAATATCCTTTCTGAGTTGGGGTATTATAATTGTGCAAACTAGTTTAAATGTTACTGCATCAAAAGTTTGTATGAAAACATTAAAGAATTTTCGTATTTATTTTTTATCTTTTTCCCCAATGAGTCTTATGTGGAATCAGCCTTTCTCATATCTGCAACATAATGTCTAATTTTATTAAGTTATCCACCCAAACCCTGAATTCTCTTTCCTGGTTTAGCTACTACCAGCTCAGGCCAGATCAGTATATACCTAGTTAGGATTTTTTTTCTGTGTATGGGATATTCCAATATGTACCTTAATGCTCATGGTGAACCTCATTTGCCATTTTAATGCCATTTCTCTTTTTTCCCCTTCCACCCTTCTCCCCCAATTTGGCAAGATCTTGTTGGAGAACATCACAATTCCTTTGTGTTTCTTCTACCTGAATAACTTGATTTCATCAGCAAATACTAGCCATCTCAGTGTTCTTTTCTAGTTCCAATTCATTTATGAAAACGTATTGGGTAGTATACATTATCTGCTCTAATGCAGAGAAGCCAGGGAGCACATGAAAATAGATTTTGGATACAAAAGCAGCATTGCTACATTCGTCACTACTCCCATCACCAGTCACCTACTATTTTTGATTCAAGTGGTACATTTGCACCTTGCATGGCCCTCAAGCATGTGCCCAACTATTAGATGCAGATATGCTTACCCAAGTAATTTGGCCAATCTTGCAGTGGGGCTTTAAGTGACCATCAGCTGTGAAAGTTTGTTTCTTTTACCCAATGCCCACTTTTTGTTCCACTCTTTCAGCCCTAATAAAACAGCCTTATGCTTTGACAAGTGGGAATTTCAGTTAATCTAATTACAGCAGCAAAACATCTGGATCACAGAATGAGGAAGATGCTGGGCAGAAATGCTGACTGAAATGCTTGCCAAGTACTCAGATGTATCATGGGTACCAACAATTAGAATATATGGCAGGCTATTTTTCCGTTTAGCCCAAAATCGTTTTTCTCACTGGCCAGCAGTGACTCCCCCAGAATAGCAGGTAGAGACGTTTCACATTACCTGTTGACTGGAAATACCAAGGATCAAACAGATTTTTTCCATATTTATTTTATTTATTTTATTTATTTCCAACTTATATCACCGCCCATCACCCCCCACAAGGGGACTCTGGGCGGTTTACAGTCAAGTTAGTAATTAAAAACATATAAAATACTTTATAAAATTTAAATATTAAAAATATAAAATCCAAGAGGCTGTTATGTAATGTTTGCGAGCCGAACTCTACGGCGCAAGCCATCCCCAAGAAGAGCTATTACTCTTCCCATCCCAGGCAAGGTGGCAGAGCCAGGTCTTTAATTGCTTTCGGAAGGTCAGGAGTGTGGGGGCTAGCCTCACCTCAAGGGGCAGAATGTTCCAAAGGGCGGGTGCTACTGCAGAGAAGGAATATGTTATTCCGTTCAGCATTTTCCCTCTTTTTACCCACCTGGCAACAAACAGTGGCCTGTTTCATGCACAATACTAAACCATGATGTGGTTTGTTTGTTTTTGGCATTCAGTGATGTATGAATCCCCTCCTTAGGGCTTAATGGTATGTGTGAATCAAACCACTGTGGCTTGTTTTTTTTTTTAAATCACAATTTTAAAATCTTGCCTTTGGGTTTGACTTACTATTCTACAAAATGTAAACAGATGGAAATTCTAACACCACCTTATCATGATCCCTGCCAGATTTTACTCCTTTACTTCTTTAATCCGTCAAATCCCATTTAAACTCTGAGATTGCTCAGCCACCCCAAAACTGGGAAAGTAACATAGCTACACCCTCTGGAAATTGCTCTAATACAAAACCTGTGATAAATTAGTAGCAATACAGATGCAAGGATATCTTTCTTGGACGTTGCCTGATAATGAGGTAGTCCACCAGATGCAATTTTGGATCAGCAATATGGAAACCAACACTACACCAAGCAGAACTGAGTTTTCCCAGTTGAGATAATATTGATAAGATTCTGATTCTTTGTTTCCAATTGCAGAATTTTGCCATAGCTGAACTTGGGAATTGCTCTTTTCTGGCAGTTCCAGTGTGACAGGATCCCAGCTAAACTAGAAGAGTGGTTTAACTGAGGGGGAAATTGCCTTCATTGTATTGTGAGGCTCAAACCCAACCAGCTGTCTAAATGGATGCATCTTAAGTATCCTTGGTACAAAATACCTGCACCCCAAAATGAAGGTTGTGCAATGTAATTTTATGTCTGCCAGCATCCAGTTTAGCAGTTTTGGGAGCTCTGCCAATCATACTGGCCTCATTCATTTCTGGTATCTCTGCTGGCTGTGAAGTTTTCATCTGTGGTTCTTTTGTTGCCTATATGCACAGCAAAGAACGGCACTTCTGGGTTCTAATCTTTGTTTCCAAATACATGGGAACTGCCTGCAGCCTCTTAATATAGCATACAGGGCTACTATGTATTTCCTGTGCCCACCATCTATGGACTGCTTGTTTTTGCAATGATATTTCCCCAGTTCCCAACAAAACAAAACAAAACAAAACAAAACAAAACAAAACAAAACAAAACAAAACAAAACCCCTCCTTTTTTAGGGCAAATCTAAACATATAGCTAATATTAATTGGAGAGCCTCATTCAATTTATGAGGAACATGGACAGTTTTCCTCCAGATTTCTAATATATGGAAATGATGCTCATAGTAAAATAACTATCTTGGCTCTTAGGGACAGGATGAAAAGAACAGTTTAAGACATTTCAAGCAATGGCTTGAACAATTCTTCTGATCTTAGAACAATTTGTGAATTTAAACAGTCCTGTTCTAAATATGCAACTCTGCTTCACAGAATCAAATAAAGATGTCTGCAATGTACTGAAAAGGGATAGTTCCAGTTTTCCTTGATGAGAAAAAGCTACCCAACATGGGGAAAATATTAGCATTGTTAAATTTTAGGAAATCATTCTTAAAGACTATAGAATGCAAACAAAGCTGTAAATTCTAACGTTAGCATTTTTTCCAATGGAGCTGTAGCATCATGTTTGATTTTATAGTTACAACAATATAATTTCAGATGTTTTCATACTGAAATCCCTCTCTAGAAAAACTTGTGTGGGAAGAGGTTTCCATGACCCCTTCAGTCAAAGAAACCTTTAAGCAAAAGGCAGCTCTGGTTGTGCTTAGCAAACTGAATGCGATGAACAATACAGTCCTGCAATAGATTTAGAATCACTATTCAGTATATTCTCCTGAGTTTTTCTTGTAACAGAATTCTGCCAGAAGAGAGGCTTTAATGTATCACCCAGTTATTTTGTCTTTTCCTGCTTAAAATGCTTTTGTGGACAAAGCACACACCATGCTACATCCAAGAACAAACCACAAATGTAGTGATAGGAAAACATGTTGAATAAAATTCAGCAACGATGAGCACAGAAAATAAAATATAATTTTTATATATATAAAAGTCCATACTCCAGGAAAGAAAGCCAGACTGCTCACTTGAGGGAATGATATTAAAGGCAAAACTGAAGTACTTTGGCCACATAATGAGAAGACAGGATACCCTGGAGAAGAAGCTGATGCTAGGGAAAGTGGAAGGCAAAAGGAAGAGGGGCCGACCAAGGGCAAGATGGATGGATGATATTCTGGAGGTGACAGACTCAACCATGGGGGAGCTGGGGATGGTGACGGCCGACAGGAAGCTCTGGCGTGGGCTGGTCCATGAAGTCAGGAAGAGTCGGAAGCGACTGAATGAATAAACAACAATACACACACACACACACATACATACACACACACATATACATAATATATCAATTTTATTTGTAACAATAAAATTTTATAGCGTTAGAACAACTCAATGCCTTAGAACAGAAATAGATATAACAGTCTGAATGCTAGGTAAACTCTAATGAGAAGGAGAATCAATAGTTAGTCACCTACCTAACTTCTTTTGACACTTGCACGTGAGAAAGAATGACATATGGGTTGGGCATATACAGTACAGTACATATATACGGGATGAGATACTCCTCTAAATTCTCTAGTCTTAAGCCATTTAGAATTTTAAACATTAACATCTCCAGATAACCATCCCAAGACATTGTTACAGTGTTATAAAACACAAGAAATAAAATAATTTAGGAATGCCATAATAATAGTTATCATGGAATAGAGCAGTAAAGAAACAATCATCCAAGTAAGAGCACAATCATTGTAAAACAATGCTTCTAACTCTAAAATCTAACCTAACATTGGATTGAACTGGATCTAGAAGATCAGTTTTATCCCGAAGTGTCTGGAGTTGGTTGACAATCATCACTCAAGCATCTTGCCAAAAGAAGGAGATTTTCGCAATTAGAACTTTTGGACCCTCCAAATCCAAGTTCAGGCTTGACTTTTCAATTAGGTTTATCTTCCCTTACATGATGCTATCATCAGTATGGTAATCCCTACATTGTCCCTAATTATTGATTTTGCTGGCTGGGCCCGTGGGAGCTGTAGGTTGGGAAAAGCTAACCTAAAAGAAAAACATGTCTTTGTCTTGAAACTGTATGTTAGCAATTTAGAGAGCCATTGCAGCCTAATAGATAGAGCATCCAGGATCCTATTGGGCACTGCTAATCTGTAGCTAGAGATGTTGGTAGAAAGAAATTCTGTCACCATTCAGGTCCTACCTCCAGTATTCCAAAGGGAATGCCCTGGAAATGATGTGTATGTATGGATGCTGAGATCCCAAGTCCTCTTGTGTCCAGGCACACATTCCCTAACCCCCTGAACTATCCCACTGACCAGGGATGGAACTGGGTCTGTGTCACCCGGGGCAAACATGGATTCCATGCACCCCTATGGGTTATTTTGTCATTTTGGCACCCCCAGGCATCATTTTGGCACCCCTCCCAAGCGCAGCACCCGGGGCACATGCCCCGCTTGCCCCCCCCCCAGTTGCGGCCCTGCCACTGACCACAATGTGAGGAAAATAAAGAAGAAAGAAATGTAGGGAGGGGAGTGTAATGAAAAAGGTCCCTCTGTCCACCTTCTTTTCTGGCTGCAGGAAATGAGGAGGGCTTTGGATTTTGCAGTAGAACTTCCACAAAATTAACCTCTTTTACCATAATAGGATTGCTTGGGAAGTTTTTGATAAGCCAATCAGTCCATAAAATTCATTTGATATGGAAAAACAAAAGAATGAAGGGTTACTGAGGTCATGTGAACTAACTGGGAAAACATCTAATGTTTTGCTGTTCATAAAGCTCTTTGAATATATCAAGGAAGATCAAGTTTATCACATATCTACCACATCTAAAACAATTTTTATAACAGAATTTTAGAAATAAGTCATAGTCTTCCACACCAGAGCAGATCAGAAGGGTTGGCTGATCACTTCCTGGATAATAACAGTTCAGTGCTGAATGCCTTGTTCAGAGAATAGAGTTACTGGGACTGTAATTAGGACGGGTGTAGTTCCTCTTTATTTTGAAAATATTTAAGCCAACACTTTGCAAAGGCTGGGCAAAACACAAGTGGGACTACCAAGTAGTTTTCTTCGTCTTTGGTGGTTAAGAATCCTCTCTTTCACCCATAAATCCAGCCTGAGTGAGTTCTGTTTATTCTGTTTACTGCAATTACCTAACCTGTGTGAGTCTGTATATAAATCATGGAGACCAATGATTTATGGGCCAACACAGCATCCCAGAGGGTGTGCACAATGTCCCCACACAGAAAGCTTTTATAGAAACCTTTTTCCTCAGAAGCAGGAGATAAGAGCAGTGGGCGCTGTGTATCTCTCGGCCACATTTCTGCCTTCTTTAAAGAGCTCAGCAGGACCAAAAGTGCCTTAGTAGGCAAAAGGAACAGCCTGTTTATTTGTCAACTGTAAGCGATAGTCCACAAACTGAGCATGGCATTATAATATACATACCAATTGCCAAGCCTCCTCTTCTCCCAGATGTATAGGCACCAACTGCATTGACCTCTTCGTAGCAAAATGTCTGAAGCTTATTTTTATTTTATTTTATTTATTTATTTATTTATTTACAATTCGATTTATATCACCGCTCCATCTCCCCTTAAGGGGACTCCAAGTTAAATATCGTAAAATGAAATTTCCTTTCCTTTCCTTTCCTTTCCTTTCCTTTCCTTTCCTTTCCTTTCCTTTCCTTTCCTTTCCTTTCCTTTCCTTTCCTTTCCTTTCCTTCTTTCTTTTGCCTTTGAGTCAGTTTTTGACTCCTGGTGACTACCTGGACAAGTCTTTGCCTCTTTCCCAGGGCTGAGAGAGAGTGACTGGCCCAAGGTCACCCACCCTTTGTGCCTAAGGCGAGACTAGAACTCATAGTTTCCTGGTTTCAAAATGGATGGTTGCTATGGGCAATTTCTTCTCATCAATATGATAGACAGGATTTGAGGAAGAGGAGAATATATAGGAAAAAACTAAAAGACAACTGAGCAATGAACAGAGGGTGTACAAATTGACAAGGACTTCTCTTAAATACACAAGCTATGTTAGAGGTAGCCATCTTGGATCAGTTAGCCATGGTTTATCAGCCTGGGAACATAAACCCACACTCTCCTTCCTTGTTTCTGTTTTTCTCTTCTTGTACATCTGGCTTCACCATTGATTTTATGGCTACTTTAAAGCATGGTTTCCTATTACTTTATCATCAATATGGAGCTATATTTATTCTCAGGAAATCAATGTCTGGATCTCTGATGTGTTCCCTGTAGACAAGAAGGTGCCCAAACAGATAAGAGCCCCTGATGATTTTTCTTTGAACACTCAGATGGTAAACAAACTTTCCTCACCTGATATCTGCTTCTTCCCCAAGAACTGAAACTGATAAGCCAGCCTCTTCCAGAGGACAACAGCCAGCTGTTTCTTACTAGCTTCATTCATTTAGCAGCTTGAAAGATGTTTAGAAACCGACTTGATGAGAAAATTTAGCTAAGCGACACACACTGACAATAGCAAGCTGAAAAGTACGTAACACAAGAAGTGAACAAGAAAGAAAGAAATGTTGAAATGATGGAGATTTTTAAAAGGCTGGCAAAATATGTTGTAGGTTACTCAGTTCCACATCAGCCTTTTGCTTCTGTCTGTGCTCCTGCCCTCTGAAGATGCTGGCCACAGATGCTGGCGAAACGTTAGGAACCACAACTTCCAGAACACGGCCACACAGCCGGGAAGACCCACAACAGCCATTAATATAGATTTGTTCCAACATTTATAACATAATATTGTAACAGCGTTCCGTGCGCATCTTGCAGCCACATGACTGTGGAAGCGTCTTCGGACAGCGCTGGCTCTTCGGCTAACAAACGGAGATGAGCACCGGCCCCTAGAGTCGGACACGACTGCACAAATGTGCGGGGGGAACCTTTACCTTTATAGATTTGTGGTCACGATTACTAAATTACCTAAAAGTATGGAGAGGAAATATTGTATAAGTGCTTTTATCATTTTATCAACCGTGGAATCATTGTATGGTTGATTGATGGTTTAATTAATCATATGATCAATATACATAGTGCTCACTGAATCACAAAGGTTTTAAAATGGGAAGGGCTGTTCTTGACCAATGGAGCTAATCATCTGGGCTGGGGGTGGGATGGTATAAGAGGGAAGAGCTGGCTTGGAAAACTTTTTAATAAAGTTTGGGATAGAAATCCAACTAAGCAATAAACATATATGGGATATATATCTTTTCTTGCTTTCAGTATTTTCATGTAATATTTCAAGGCTAACATTATGATTTATCGGTATCACCGTTGACAGAAAAACCATAGAAGGGCCTTCCCTAACATGGTGTCTTCCAGATGCCTTAGGGCTGCAGTGGCAGCATGGTGTACCTTTTCGCATTGAGGATGTTGCCTGGTCGGGCAATGAAACATCTGCAAGAAAACAACAAGGCTCAGAGAGCACCAAGGACTCCAGAGATTAAGGCGTGGGTCTGGTACCAAGGAGACCCAGACAGAAGCCCATCCCCAGCCATGGAAGCTCACTGGGTGACTTGGGGCCAATCACTCACTCTCAGCCCAGTCTACCTCACAAGGTCGTTGCTGTGGTGGAAAATGGGAGGGGAGAATGCTATGAACACAGCCTTGAGCTCCTGAACAAAATATGGGCTGCAAATCTAACAAATACATAAACAGATGTCCAGGATTCCCAGCCAGCTTTCCTATTGGCTGAGCATTCTGGAGTTGTAATCCCAACACATCTGCAAGGCACCACACTTAGGACATTAAAGTCCTGAACACAGCATTACTGTTAATTAAACCAAGCTTTAAAAAAATCCCTCAAAAAAGCAACACTTGAAAGCAATCCAAATATTAGTTTAAAGGTCTTCTGAAACAAGATCACCTAGGCTTGTCTAAAACATGGTCAAGCAAGGGCTACACATACTTCCCTAGGGAGGGAATTTCATAAGTAAGGAGACATCACTCAGAAGGCATGTCCACCTAATATGTTTACTGTATACTATGATAATGGGCAAATGCCCATAGTCTAAGAAGCAAATCCTAAAGTTGGTGGTTCATAGAGGTGCAGTGGTCCTTCAAAAATCACAATGAATGTTTTCAATTCACTCTGGAAATACAGGCATGCAATATGCCAAACAGAGAATAAGTGTAGTATCCCTCTCCATGTGGCCTATATAAGGCTGCCCTTTATTTAAGCAGAAGCATGTTTAAAGGCAGCCCAGCACTGACTGTATCACCTAATGGGAAGGTGAACAACAGAGAGTGGCGCCCATCACACTGTTTCATGGCAGGGAAGGCTGGCCTAAGTAGATTGCTTGTCCCTTCATGGTGGGACTCCAGGATCATCTTCTCTCATAATAATGGATTTGCAAAATTCCATTTGCAAAAATCCATCATCTGATGGATCATACTCATCCAGAGTAAGGAGTAATGAACCCTGAGGATTTTCCATTGAATATTGATATCTCCCGACAGTTTGTTAATATGAATGAACTCAAGGGGGATCAGAATGTTCTTTGTATATGGCAGAATCTATAGGAGGCAACCACACTTCTCCATGCCAAGGCTAAACTCTAGGAGGCTGGGGGGTGGGGTGGGGAGGGGAGGGTGGCCAAATGTTAATTTAAGCCAGTGTTTTTCAAACTAAGCAGCTTTAAGATGTGTGGACCTCAACTCCCAGAATTCCCCAGCCAGCATGAGTTGAAGTCCACACCATCTTAAAGTTGCCAAGTTTGAAAAACACTGATTTAAACTTTCCCCCCACTACTCTTTGCTTCTTACTACATCCCACATCAGTGCAATACTTTCTCCCCTGTTTATCCTCCGGTAAAGTCAATCGCCCAGCAAAGAGAAAGAAACTGGAAGAACTCTTGGGTTTATATTTCAAGTGTGTATTTCAGCTACTGAACTATACTTTGATTGGGGCCCCTTGATGAGCAGGGCTTGGGCAATTTGCTCCCATTGCCCACTCCACCCACCCCGCAAGGCTGCAAAGGATCTGTTGACGACGAGGCAGAGGAGCAAAGTATTCTCAAACACTTCCCACTTAGCCCGGTGACCTGTCTGCTTGGGACTCTCAAGCAGCCAACAGCATCCCTGCCACCAAGCAGCCGTCTTGTTAATGCTGCTCTTCCCACCCCCACCGCAAAAGCTTCCCAGTTGTGAGTTGCTGCCAGTTTTGATGCAAACCATTGCATGCCGACTCTCCCTCCCCCTTGCTAGCAGGAATGCTCTTGTGGTAATTTCTCCTCGATAGCCTAAGTTGTCTCCTTCTATAGAGCTCGCCTCACACTGGAGAGAGAATGAGCAAAAGATCAGACTGGGTCTTGGCTGTTTAGTCTACCAATCAGATTGGTGACAAGGAGTCTAGCAGCTGGCATGGAGCACTCTGGTCCATGCACCTCCGGCTGCCACCTCCTCTTCTTTTATGGGAAGGACAAGGAATGAAGATTTCTTTACTCTTTGGAGGAGGGCACCCTGCTGGAGTCCATGTTAGAATACAAGTGCAAGAACAATGAGTCAAAGCACTGAATCACAACAGGCAGAATATGTTAAAGTATCCTTCACAAGTTGGCACTGTTGTGATACCTTGGACTACGGCTGCCTTTGACCTAGCCAAGTTGTGGAGATAACAAAAAATGAAGATCAACGCAACTTGATGGCATCACGTTGGGGATCTCTCTCTCTCTCTCTCTCTCTCTCTCTCTCTATATATATATATATATATATATATATATATATATATATATATATATATATCAGCTTTCAGAATTCAAATTTTGTTGTGCTATCACAACCATTAACAGTCTTAGGCTGCTGGTTTCCTCCTGGATCTCCACTGGTTATCCACAAATTATTAGAGGTACCTTTCTTGACCTTGGGTCCTTCAGATGTTGGACAACAACTCCCATCATCTCATGCTTGCTTGTAAAATGAAAGGATATATAGTAGTATTAGCATTTTCATTTTGTAATGTTTATTTTGCAGCTTACAAGCAGGCAACAATAAATATCACAACATGGTATAAAACAGATTATATATACATGAAGAAAGGAATCAAGTTTACAAATGTTTTCTAACCGCATCATTACCATAATTTAAACTAGAGTTGGATAGTACCACCAAAAAGGAAAGTTCTTCCAGTTTCAAAAAGATCCAGGGGTGGGGGAAGCATTTCAAGGGCCTTTTTTAAACATCAGAAGATCAGAATCCCAATGTAGGTTGAAGGGGAGTCAATTTCAAGGAATATGATCTAGATAAGCAATTAACTTTTACTTCTGAAGGTGCTGTGGCTTTGCATGTTCTTTGCAGGCGTAACCTTGTTGTTGTTCAGTCGTTTAGTCGTGTCCAACTTTTCGTGACCTCATGGACCATAGCGCGCCAGGCTTTTCTGTCCTCCACTGTCTCCCGGAGTTTACTCAAATTCATGTTCGTTACATCAGTGATGCTATCTAACCATCTCATCCTCTGCCGTCCCCTTCTCCTTTTGCCTTCAGTCTTTCCCAGCATCAGGGTCTTTTCCAGTGAGTCCTCTCTTCGCATTAGGCGGCCAAAGTATTTGAGCTTCAGCTTCAGCATCTGTCCTTCCAATGAGCAGTCAGGGTTGATTTCCTTTAGGATTGACTGGTTTGACCTCCTTGCAGTCCAAGGGACTCTTAAGAGTCTTCTCCAGCACCACAGCTCGAAAGCATCAATTCTTCGGCGCTCAGCCTTCCTTATGGTCCAACTCTCACAGCCATACATTACTACTGGGAAAACCATAGCTTTAACTATACGGACCTTTGTCGGCAAGGTGATGTCTCTGCTTTTTAATATGCTGTCTAGGTTTGCCATAGCTTTCCTCCTAAGGAGCAAGCATCTTTTAATTTCATGGCTGCAGTCACCATCTGCAGTGATCTTGGAGCCCAAGAAAATAAAATCTGTCACTGCTTCCATTTCTTCCCCTTCTATTTGCGTAACCTAGACAGCCCTAAATAGGTTGCTGAACAGTGACAGAACTCTGTCATAGCAATGTGATGGCTGCTTGCCTATAAAATATAGGGATGTTTACTGGGAAAGAACCATGTGATCACCAGGCACAAAGGCTAAACAATATTTAGCCCAACAATGTTTCTTCGTTGGCCAAGGAACTTTTCTCATATGGAAGAACTCTGTTGGTATACATGTGGGATCCTTTCTCACCCACTGATCATATTAAGAAATTGGAAAAGTGATATTATTCCAGATGTCAAGGAATGGTTGTCAGAATTGAGTGATCTACCTGTTTTGGAAAAGGTAATATTTTCTACCAATAAAAGGATGCAGCTTTATTATGGCAGAGATTTTGTGATATCTTACAATAATATCTTGTACTGTTTATATTATAGTAGTGAATTCATTAGTAAACTAGTGACTATTGATAAGTATAAAATATAAGACAGATTTTTTTCCTTCTTAGTTTGTATCTTTAGTTTGAATTTTTAATTCTTTTTAAGTTTCCTTTTTTGTAAGATTAAATATTGTATTGTTAAAAATAAAGATATTAAATAAATAAATAAAGGACTAAGTTAATGTTTATTTGTTGGGGCAAAGCTACTCTTACTGCAAGGCTACACACATGATATTTTGTTTTGTTTGGGGGGGCAGGGGTTGGCCTTTAATTAAATAGAAAAAGGAGAAAGGAGGAATATATATACATGTATAGATCTTCTTTCTCATGTATGAGTGGCAATGCATATATGTATATACGTATAAAATCTTTTTGCACAAAATTTTCAATAAAGGATTGCCGTATTTTATTGTAACCTTCAATACACAGTCTACATATGTAAGCAATTTCTTCATAAGTCACAGGTAATATCAGGCATTCCGTCCATTGAGTAATTGGAGCCATAAATACTGTTGAATGTGTCATAGTCTAAGATATATTGCAATTTTGATGCAGCCATTAAGACAGTCTCCCATTATTTAGACAAAATGGAGATCTCAATTCAGCCTTTAATATTTGCATATCAAGTTGTATTTATTGAGAAGAAGTATTTATAAAACTAATGGTGGTTTCTTTAGTCTCATAAGCATGCTGGCTGGGGAATTCTGGGAGCAGACATCCACATATCTTAAAGTTGTTAAGGTTGAGAAACTCTGATTTAATGTGCCACTCCTGCTTCTTGGCTCAAAGCATAGCTTTCCAAACTGTGTGTCGTGACACTTTAGTGTGTCGCAACACACAGTTTAGTGTGTTGTGAAGCGGTGGCACGGGGGCGCGCGCGGTGGCAGGGGGCGCGCACGGCGGTGGCAGTATGGCGGCGGCGATGGCAGCAGCGCACCATCAGCGCTTCCGCATTTTAGCGAGGCCGCCGCCACTGCCGCCGTTGGTGTGTCGCCAATGGCGGCAGTTTGGAAAGCACTGGCTCAAAGGGTCCTTGAGGCCATTTCTATCATCTGTTCAAAACATTTACATACCTCCCAGGGAGCATTGTTATGGGATGGCCTATAAAAATAATGTAAGTAAACTTACCAACAAACAATGAATGCAATGTAAACAACATATGAGGTCAGAATACCTAAGGAGGAAGTTCAGATTCAATGTTTGCCTGAATGTGAATTCATCAACCGTTGATGAATGTGCCATTAATTCAATAAAAGATGAGATTTGCTGTCATGAAAGGCAAAGAGGGTGGGTCGAAAAGCAAGCATGCATACCGGGATACCACTGCTACCACCAATTGGGCTTTATCTGCCATAGCTCCCATAATTCAGGATGTGCTCAGGACAAATCACATGCCCTCCATCAGAAGACTCCATTATGGGGGACAACAAATTGAACAGATCTGGGGGATGCAGTCTCTCTCTCCTGCCCATGCATGGTTAGGATTTCCACAACAGTAAATGACTCTTTTAAGAGAAGCTGACCGTTATAGTTGCTGCTGTTGTTGTTGTTATTTAAAAAAGACCTAGCTCTGAGAAGTGGTGCCTTTAAAGTTGGAAAAGCAAGGTATGAGGAAACAGATTAATTTATTGTATATATTTCAACGACTTCCCTGACATAAATTACAACACTTGACAATGGACACTTTGTACACTGGAATGATTTCTGTGGCTATGTGAAGAGTTTCCCATCAACAGGAACTGGCTCTATGCATTCAAATCATTTGAATCCTTCCCTCACATGAAACATTTTATGTTGAGATCTCCATTTTTAAAAATACAGTAACTCTTAAGGCTTATGAAACTCCATGTTAAAACAAATGCACTGCCTTTATTTTATTTTACTTTCCTTTTCTTTTCCACCAATAAAATACAGTAGTGCGGAAGGGATATGCTTTTAGAGAGGAAGAGGACAAGAGATACAGAAGCTTCCCACTCTTTACGATATTTGCACACCTCTTTTTTCAGATTATACTTCTCAGCTCTGCCCAGATACACTAAAACAGAATTAGATAAGTGGAGAGGACTCCACTGAATTTTTCCTACTCCAAGTCTCCCCTTCTGGCCTATGGAGAGTGGAAATCCCTTCCCCATCCTCTTTTTCCAGTCCAGAGAGGAAAGGACTAATCTCCTCTTTTCTTTTAGAGCCCAGGAAAAGTCACTCTCTCCCCCTCCAAATAAAAGAAGCTTTCTTTCTGCCAAGAAAGGGATGGAGTTTCAGGGGAACTGGTTGGGTTTCTAGGAGGAAAAAGAAGATCTACTGTAGATCTAACATAACTAGGTTGAAAGGAGCCAGATGACCAAAAGAAGGCAGGAAAGAGAGACAGAAAATTCTTTGCTGCCACCTAGTGGCCATTTAAATTTTTGCAGCCTAGTTATGATTTGTCCCCAGTAGGGGAATGGCCCCTTTGAGCTTCACCTTTATGGTATGGGAAGGCTCTCATAGCAGCGGTGAGGTAAGACCTAAGGAAAACTCCCTGCTTAGTTCGTAATCAGACACCGGGGGAGCAAAAACAGCCCACAGTGGAGTCCTTGGTGCTCTCTGAGCCTTGTTGTTTTCTTGCAGACGTTTCATTGCCAGGCTAGGCAACATCTTCGGTGTGACACAGCCCACAGTGTTGTGTTTATTTAATTATTTGGTTACATTTTTGCAACCCAGTTATGGTAAGCCTAAACTACAGCAGCTAAGGAATTGATCTATGGCATTAGCATTATGCCAAGATCTTAGGAGCAGGGATTCACTCCATGTTTTCATCAAGCGTAAAAGGTATGAATGTAAGGCAAACTGTCTAATTTTGTTTCACAACTACTCCACTGGGGAAAGAGAGTGCAGGCTTGAAGACTTCACAAGAAGCTTCTCTTGGTCGACTGGACAAAGCCGAGGTCACATCTGACCTGACTGATCCTGATCACACTCCTTGCTATATCAGCTCCAGGGCCGGCTTTCTAATTCCAGCCATATGAAACTTAGCTGCCCTTCATTACAATCTGTTTTATAGAAGGTTTCTAATTTGTTCTGAGGTCCATGGACATTTCAAAGAGAAGGAGAAGGTGAGGGGGTGGGGGTGGGGAGAGAAAGACTGAAGCTTATTAAACATTTGAGTTAAACTGAGGCTACAAAAAGTCTTTTTCCAGCATGTATGAATGTGTGACTAAGAGCTAGTGCATGAAAGCATGAAAGCATGGATGTCGTCTTATCCAGACCTTATGATTGCAGACTTATTAATAATTTTGCCAGGAGCTTTTGAAGTCTGCAAATCAAATGTTAACACCAAGAAATATGTTAACTTCTCTAGAGTGCCTGATAAAGCTTTGAAGACCAAAATGATGATGATGGTGATGAATAATGGATAATGAATAAAGAATAATGGGTAAAGATGATTAATAAGACCTGTTAGCATGAATCTGGTGTGCTGAATAGCTGAAGATGGATGCCATGTAGCAACATGGGCTAAGAATTGGAATCTGGAGCTCTGGATGAATGACCTTAGAAGCCAGTTAGTTTGACAACCAACTGGAACACAGCACATCTGCATGGGTTTGGATGCATCCATACTTCTGGGAGGGGCGTGGTGGCTCAGCGGGTAAGATGCCAGGCTTGTCAATCGGAAGATCACAAGTTCGGAGGTTCGAATCCCTAGTCCCACCTGACGGAGTGAACTCCCGCACTCTTGCCAACCTAGCAATTCGAAAGCATGCAAATGCAAGTAGATTAATAGGTACCACTTCAGTGGGTAGGTAACAGCGTTCCGCACGTGTCATGCCGGCCACATGACCACGGAAGCATCTTCGGACAACGCTGGCTCTTCGGCTAACAAATGGAGATAAGCACCGGCCCCTAGAGTTGGACACGACTGCACAAATGTGTGGGGGGAACCTTTACCTTTTATACTTCTGGGATCTAGCCTATGTGTTTGTGTCTTTTCAGCCTATGGTAGTCTCCTGCCCATTTTCAAAGAAAACAACAAGAATGGGACACATGCCAGTTGCACAATCCAAGATAGTCATGTCAATTAATGATGCTCCAATAATACATTTAACTTCTTTGCAGGAAAACTTCTCCAAACATCCTGTTCGTTATGAGGGAAGTTGCCAAAGGATATCACTAGTTGTTTTGTATAACACAGAATGTGTCATATTTCAAATGTACCAAATTTGCATAGGATTTTTCCCCCTATGTTTTTGTTGTGTTTTGCTTCATTCTCTGCTCTTTCTTTTTGAGGTAGGGTAGGGTTAGGGGCCATCTTAAGTTCAGAATTGTCTTTCTTGGACATAAATGATTGAGGCTATATGCCTCAATCCTTACAAACATTAGTATTTTTGTAAAATAGACTAGGATTTTATTACTCCAATATGCAGAAGCAGAAGGGGATATGAAACTGAGAAATTGGTGACTTGCCTTGTGCCCCTTACATGCAAAGCTTAAAACCAAGTGTAATTTTACAATAAATAAATTATTTATTGCCATGTTCCACTTAACTTTTACTTAATTGCAATCAATGGCATAATCTGGATTGGGATTATCAACATGGAAAGGGAGAAGTGTAATCCTTCTCCCAGAACTCTTTGCTCTTAAAAAGAAATCTTCCCTATGTGGATCCAGAGTTTAAAAACAATGTTTTAGATTAAAACTAGTTTATGTGTTATCTACTGTTTATAGATTGATTACAACACATTTTCCAGGGGGATAGACATGTTAGCGGGTTGAAACAAAAATAAGAAGAACTTTGAAGCAATTTAGATACCAATAATTTATCATTGCATAATCTCTCATGGATCATAGCCCACTTCATCAATGCACAGAATAAGTAAGTAAGTAAATTGCATTCACGGAGAGGGAGCACAATCGCCCATATGAATTATTTGCATTCCATCATTTTTTTAAATGGGAAGCACGTGGTGTTGCTTCCCCAATAATTCCTGTAATGCCACAATAGAACCCAGAATGGAAATCTTAATCTTCCAAAGAATAGATTTATTTAAAACAGATTTATTATGCATGCTTCCCTGAGAGTACATATTTATAAATATATTTATTTTCAAATACTTGGAGGCTGTCCCTCCACTCCATGACAATTCAAGATGGGATCCAAATAAAAAGAGTGAAAATAGGTAAAACACAAAACAAACAAGATTTACTTTTCAAATGAACAGAGATTGTGAAAACAGAAAAAATAGTATTAACTATGAAAGGCTAAGAGGGGAAAAAATTCCATGGCGTCTTCACCAGCCAATTTTTTTTTATTAATCATGTTTAGCATTCCACTATCAGTCAATATACCAGAAGTCAGTGTTGTGGCAAGTAGATCTATCTAGCAGGAAAGCATGATTTACTAACAACTTCCCCTGTGAATGTTGAACCTCATATTCCAGGAATTATGCTAATTTAGATGAAGTGGACTGTTCATTTCAGAGACCCACTCAGCCACCTGTACCATTTTTTTTAAATCAGATATGTTCAGGGAACACATATTAATGATTAATTCTATTTATACACTGTAATGCTTAAACTTGTTCCTAATTTTCTATATCGAGCTGGAACTGTTTCCCTTTTCCTCTGCTGAGATTCCCAGATCCAGCTGAACAAGGAAGGGATGAAAAGAGAATGGACATTCTGTAGAAGCAAAAAAGGTAAGAAAAGACAGGCATACCCTAGAAGAGAGAGACTCTTGGAGGACTCTGAATCTTCAAAAGAAACTCCCTCCTCACTAGCCCGTTTGAAAAAGGACCCGACTAAGGGACTGGGACTGGCTTTCAGCATTTCCTACAAATGGATTCTTCTCCCAGTCCTCTGGGTCAATTTAAAATGCAAGAAGTAGACCGTGGGGGCTGCCGAGATAGCCATTTTGCATGTGCATGTGAATCACCCAATGCTCTCTCATGATCCATCTATTTGATCTGCCCTGGAAATTCCCCATTTATCTTCCAAGTCTGCCCCCTGGTCTACCTGTCTTCCATGCCTGCCTGCCTCATGAATAAAGGGTTTTATCTGCCCGAGTGGCAGGGCTCTATAATCAAAGAACGGCAATAGGGGAAGCAGGATTAACCCCGGAGGAGGAAGAAAATCCCTCTATAGCCTCCTGCCAGATACATCAAAAGTAACATACCAAATGCTAATCTACTGTATCATACAATGGTTAATCACAGGGCAATCATAGCTGGACAGAAGACCACTTGGTTAGCTAGACCTTGTGACAGTATTGCTGGGGTGACCCAAGATATTTCACTGCCTTTGGTGAAGCCAAATGTTAGTCACCTGATAAGAGAAAATATCACAAGCATCCTTCTCCCATTAAAAATACAATAATTTTTTATTATTTATTAACTGAATAACCAAACATTTGCTGCTTTATAGTGATATCCCAACTCAACTATGTGATGGCACAGTCATGACACAATCGCTTAGGCCTATATTCAGGAATTAATTTTCTTAACATTAAATATTGCCTTTATACACTATTAATATATATTATTATTATATTATATAATAAATACACTATTAATAGATATCCACTCTTCATATTACAAATATGTCATATGTGATCAATAGCAAATCAACATTTTAGTGGTGCATAGGCATCCCATATCAGCTCAATCACATAAAGAAACTAACTCTAAACCACATAGCAAAATATTATTGCTTACCAAATACTGCCAGATGTTGACTATTATCTTCCAAATATCAAAAGCCAGTTATTAAAAACTGCAAGGCATTGAAATAAGCCCTCATATGTTGAATACAAGTGTAAAATATATTTGGGAAATATGATAGGAAAGTTCACAGAGGAGGATAGTGATGGGAATTGAAGGGGAAATATTAACTTTGAAGAGTCATTGCTGTGAAACGGGTGCCATTCATCCAATCTAAGCCAAATTGGACTAAAGTGGGAAATAAATTATATAAATTAAATAAATTAAAAGGAAGAACATAAGAGGAATTCTACTAGTTCAGACTGATGGTCTGTCTTGCCAGCATCTCATTTTCCATATTGATCAATGAGATGCTTAGAAGGACAAAAGGAAGACATGAGTGTCTCCTTCTGCTTGCCTTCCTCTGTAAATGATACTCGATGATAAATAGAGAGGCATCAGGACTACTAGCCATTGATAGTTTCTTAAGCAGAAGTTAGAACTTTGGACATGTTCCGATGATCAAAGAATGTCAGTCAGCTTGACATCCATCCATCACTGTCCTGCATTCATGCATGCGCTAAAATTAGACAATGATATCGCTGAGACTATAAGTTCAAACATCACAGTTGTTCAGACTAGCACCAAGAATCTTCTTACATACATCCCAGATGAGTAATGTTAAGTGTTCTCTTCATGGATCCATTCCCTTGAATTGATTTCCTCTCTAAAGGGATAGAACAGCATCCTTGTTGTCCTAAGAAGACATTTCCCTTCCTTTCATTTAGGCAGTGAAAATATAAATACATACACACACACACACACACACACACACACACACACACGTAAACTCAGCAGGTAACTCTCAGGGCTGTAGGGATTTTTAATTAGGTTGATTCCCTCCCTCCCTCCCTCCTCCCAGGCAGTGTCCCCTAATCAGCAATTAATAGTTTGGGGAGAATCATTCTGAGGGCAGGATGAGTCAGAATCTATCATCTCCATTTGCCTTGTGGTTGCAACCTCATCAGAGTAGGCAAGACGGTCTGACTCAGTCCAATTGTTATAATGGCTGCTGCTTTAAATATGGTTGGGATAACTCTGGAAGCACTGAGTCAATACTGTTCGTGATTAATAGTCATTGGTGATGAGCAAGATCTTTCTTCTCCCATCCCATCATATCTCCAACTTTTATGAATGTTCATTTTAAATATGTATTTTTCCCCTTTTGGTCACTGTGCACTAGGGCCGTGCAAAGCTGTAGTGGGATGATTCAATTCTAAAGTGGTCCAATTGAATCAAAGCAGATCCACAAAGCAAAATGGCACATTTACTTACCAAATTGTTTACTTACCAAACATTTTATGATTATTGTTTTAATAGACCATTTTGTTGTAAACCGCCCAGAGTCCCTCCTCAGGAGGGAGACGGGCGGTGATAAAAATCTGATAAATAAACAAAATAAATAAATAAATTGGATTAGCCATGCCGCTTTGCTCTGGCCATTTCTCTGGCCCTTCTATGATGTACTGCACCTGCACAGCCCATGTACAGAAACCACGTGCTCAAAATAAGTAGATAGTCTAGGTGGATGGGGTCCACCTTGAAGCTTTAAAACACACAGCGTGTTGCCTCCAACAATTCAGATCACATTATCTCTGACACTTGAAATAAGCCACAAGGTAGATCACTTTGCATAGGCCTACTACTAATTTCCTTTCATTTCCCTTTATAACTTTTTTATTGTGTATCATTAAATCTGTGTCAACTCTTAGAACCACATGAATAAACCTCCAGGATGATCTGTCCCCAACCTGGTCCTTCAGGTCATCCAATGGTGCCCCCATCACCACTGTAATTCAGTCCATCCACCTTGCTGCTGGCTGTCCTTTTCTCCCCTCCACATTTCCCAGCATTATGGATTTCTTAAGACAGTTAGGTCTTTGCATATTGTATCCAAAATACTATAACGAGAGCCTGATCATTTGTCCCTTATCTGAGAACTCTGGACTAATATTTAGGATGTTTAACAAGTTTAGTAATATGAAAATTATGCATCCCTTTTCGGTATGAAAAAGCAGCTGCAGTGGAATTAGAGTGCAGCATGATATGCTTGTTTTATTGCAAAGAAATATCCCCAATAATCTTTTTCTTCAAAAAAACAACAAAAAAACAACAACAGAATCTGAGATGAGAAATGAATTACAATCAACAATAGGGGTGGGTTTTTTTTGTTTTTTTTGCATTTCCTCTGAATCCCTCAAGATAAAGGCTGTTGTAAATGTTGTAAAGCATTAATTATTATCTCGTTATTTTAAAAAATATGTACTGTCATTTTAAAAATCTTTAACTGCTGCCAAAGCTGGCCAATAGCACCATCTGTTGGTACATTGATGAAGCAGCAGTCTCATACGAAATCTAGCACTGAGATTCAAGGCTGTTTCAGATGCCACTCTTTCTGCATATTGGAGTGCTTTGTGTTCAGACTGGTGCAATATACCACATAAAAAGTACGCATATGAACAAGAAGTAATTACAGTAAATTATTTTTATATTGATTAGCCAATAAATCAAACACAAAGTCTTACATCTGGACTATACATCACAAAAGACAGACTATAAAATATCTATTTTACAGATTAATCAATTTTACATACTTTGCCTTGCATATATAAGCAGATTATGCAGTGCTGTGGCTCACATTCTGGAAAGCATTCAGAGGCAAGGATGGGGCATGACATACAGTAGGATAAAAAAGAAAATCTGTTGTTTAAATGCTGAGAATCTAACCAAGTAAGAAAGTAGGCCAGTTTGATCTTTTAAAATAATTGCACAGTTCTCCCACCAAAACTGCACCCTCAGCTGGATTGTATATGGCTGCCTAAACATTTGTCTTATCACATATGTAGGCATTGGTTCTTTTGGAACGCTTCTCTTTGATTTGTTCTTCAGTGTCTCAGATAACCCCTTGCTGTTCTTTGCATGCATTTTTTAAATTGAAAGGGGTGTATGGTATCTCTATTTTCTCACATCAGAACACAGGACCCTCTCACTGGAATTCAAGTAGCCCACTTACACTCCTCTTCTAAAGTATATCCTTAGCTTGGTGATGTCTTGTGTTTCAGCCTTTAAAAGGCACAATGCCCTTCCTGAAGCATCAGCTGCAAAGGAGGTAGTAACGCCATGCCTTCAAGCATTTTGATGGCGTTATTAATAGGCATCTGTTAGCGCAGCCCAGCTGTTGAAGAGATGCTTCTCCTGGCTCTGGTCCTGGAGCTATGCCTACAATACAAGGAACCCCTCTGACTGGCAAATATTGCAGCACACACCTCAGATCCTCCAAGGACTGAAATGGCCCAGTTCACCCTGGCATGGATAACATATATATTCAACCCACCATTCATTTCTTCCTCCTTGATTAAAGATGCATTTGTGACATAAGATAGATGTATTATCTCCTAATAGCGTCAAAAGCAGTTCCAAACTTTCCGATAACTTTTCATCTCATAACAAAAGGGACTTCTGTTTCTCCAGATGCTTCCAATTTTTTTTAAAAAAGATGGGGGGTCATGCCTACTTTATTGTGAAGCGTGCTTGAGCTTTTTTTCCTCTTACCACACCCCATTAGACCAGTGTTTCTCAACCTTGGCAACTTTAAGATGCGTGGACTTCAACACCCAGAATTCCCCAGCCAGCATGGCTGGCTGGGGAATTCTGGGAGTTGAAGTCCACGCATCTTAAAGATGCCAAGGTTGAGAAACACTGCATTAGACTATTATTTATCCTTTTAAGCTACTTTAAAGGCATGTTAAACTTGAAGGTATCTAAGGCATCTTAAGATCTGCAGCCCCACATTAAGCAACATCACAAGGAAGTGCAAGTGCAAGGGCACAGGTAATTCTAAAAAGGCAGAACTGGCAAAGCCCCCCACAACTGGATACCTGGAGTTGCTTGAGCTTTACACAACATTTGTAAGGGGGAAGGGTGGCTGTTTGGTTTCTGGATGCAACCCTTTTTCCTCCCTCCTGGAATAGTTTTACAGCCCTGCGCAGGGCTGCCTATACAGACTACAGGCGTTCACATCTGGTTTCCATCCCCTAGTGGGCCTTAATTGCCAACGATTCTTTAGGAGCCCTTCTCAATTATAAAAATGAAACCAAGGCCTATAAAAAGAAGGCAGCCTGCACCAACAGATCCAGCAGTCAAATGATTTTATGAACTTGCTGGCTGTAAATTTCTTACCAAACAAATAGCAAGTTTTGAGTTTCTCCTTACTTAAAACCCTTCCTTTGTTCCTGACTGCTGGGATTGTTTTCATGCGCTAATCGGTGCAATCCCAGCCACGCCACCATCTGATAGAAGGCCTTCGGCTTCTCTGCTGAGAGGTGGTCCGCACACTCAATTTTTCAGCAGCAGAAGCGCTCTTAGGCATCTTTTAACCCCCGGGGTCCTATGGAGGAGCATTTGCTGCCTTTGGCCAAAGAGGAGTTAACAACCCAAGTGAAAACCATAATACTTGCCTAGCAATATGGTAGAAAAAAAATCTGAGCTGTCTGCTTCATCTTGAGCCCCTATTCACTGAGAAGAAGCAACCATGCTGGCAGAGCAATGAAGTTCTTGTAGTATAAGCTTAAGCTCTGCTCTGCTCTCAGCTGTTCTATGCCTCTGGCACCATTGACATATTAGATGTGAAAGTCCATGATGCAAGGAAACCATTTATGCACTGCAAAACAAGCTGATGAACAAATGAATGCATTCTTCTCATTCTTTATCTCATTCCTGTCCCATCGTTTTGCTTCGTTCTATCTTCTTTGTAAATTCTTTCACCCATTTATTTACAACCAAGCTCAGAATCCCTTGTCTTTTTCTTTTGGCCCAAGCAAAAACTTTACAAACCCTTCTTTGAGCCTTTCTTTATTAGATACTTACAGCATCACCAAAATGGCATGACAACCTCAATTTTACTCCTGTCCTCATGACACTGGCCGTGCCTCATTCCCGCGCATGATTTATGCAGCCTTTTCTCACTGTTTTCCATACTGCAAAGCACCCACCAGTTTGGCATAGTGGTTAAGCATCAGGCTAGAAACCAGGAGACCGTGAGTTCTAGTCCCACCTTAGGCACAAAGCCAGCTGGATGACCTTGGGCCAGTCACTTTCTCTCAGCCCTAGGAAGTGGGCAAGGGCAAACCACTTCCAAAATCTTGCCAAGAAAACTGCAGGGACTAGTCCAGACAGTGGCCAGGAATCAAAACTGACTTGAAGACACACACACACACACACACACACACACGCACAAGCACCTATCAGCTGCAAAATACAGAGGAGAGTGAAGAGGATTGGGACAATGCACTGTTATGCGGGCAGCTCTTTTATCAGCACAGCAAGGGCTGGGATTTATAAGAATCACTATGGAGAGAAGGCTCTTTGCATTTTATTTTCCCCTGCCGACTGCAATTTGACATCTGTCTTGTGGCACTTCCACATTGCCATTTTCTTCATTTCTCAAAGCCAGCACTGGTGTGGTTGAAACCACTGCAAAGCTAGGAATTCTTTGGAGAGGCTTTTTTTCCTTTAAGGTGTTACAGCTGTTTCCCCATTGGACCAACATTTCCTACTGGCTCCAGCATTTCAGGTCCTATAAGAGAAATGCCAGCTTGGCAGCTTTGCACCTCCCCTTCAGTAGTAGTCCAGAGGAGAAATGAAACAGATACATATTTTGACAGTTTCCCTATTTTGTTCACTCCAGTTTTCCTTTCATTCTTTCTTTCCCTTTTGTTTGGCAGAGATTTCTGTTCCTTGTTCTCAGTTTTTCAAAGTGGCAGAAAGGATCACATATCACTTTGAAACTGTTCCCTTTATGCAGTTCCTATAATCATCTCAGAGTACTTCCATACCAGCAGCCCTCCAATCTGTTTTGAAGCTGGCATAGTTCACTCCAGCAAAACTTGGACTAAAGAGTATAGACCGAGAATCCCATGCAGGCAGCAGTGATCTTCCTCCAATAGGCGGATGCAAGAAACACATTTAATGAGTGCCCCACCCAAACTACTGCAGGGCCTGGAGCAAAAAAAAAAATATTTCACCTCTATTGAACACAACAAGGAAATGAAATAAATTGTTAGTACGCTGCCTCCCATTCATGTTTCTAGGTCATATTGTGTATATTTGTCTTTTTCCGGGGGTGGTGGTGGTAGAAGAAAGAGCATTTGCTGTAAGGAACGTAGATGCAAAGACATCACATATCTATTGCATTTAAGAGCCAATTGCTAGCTATGGTCAAGGAAATCATGCTAGTAATTTTGCAGCTAGGCATTTTCTGCTGAAGCTGTAACCATAGTTGTATATTGTTATACAGTAGCAGGAATAGGTTCCTAAAGGTGGCTGGGAGTGGAGGGAGGTCTTGCAGTAATAAAAATCCCTTCAGGTTTTCCTTCATACCAGAGTAAGAAAGACATATTAGCAGCTCCCAATATAAAAATCAGAAGAATCTGATAGTACTTTGGAGATTAACACATTTTATTGTAGGGCAAAAGCTTTCATGGGCTGTAGCTCACTTCATGAGATGCATGGGGTGGCTTAACCAATGTAGGATGTAAATATATAGCAGTGTTTCTCAACCTTGGGAACTTTAAGATGGGTGGACTTCAACTCCCAGAATTCCCCAGCCAGCATGCTGCCTATGGAATTCTGGGAGTTGAAGTCCACCCCTCTCGAAATTCCCAAGGTTGAGAAACACTGCTACATAGGGTTGAGGCAGTGGGGGACAAGGGAGAGGGAGACAGGTGGTTATGCAGATGAAGGTTCAAGGGGGGCAGATTACAAGTACCTTGCCAATTAACAATTGCAATATGTTAAAAACCCATTGTGTTTATTCAGACCTTCTGAGATACCCTGAAACCTATTGATGTACACGTTATTCTCACAATATAAAAATGCTACTTCAAAAAGGTGCTGCCAGCCTCTTTCTGATTTTTGGCTACCATAGACTAACGTGGCTGTCCTCCTACCATGTTCCCAATACAAGAGGCAGTTCCTGGAAAGAACCAAAGCAGCAGCCTTGTGCTCTGCCGCTAGGTGGTTCCCCTGCAGGTGGACAAAGGGAGACAGAAATTCAGATCAGTTCCCTTCTCTCAGCCCGATGGGTGTCCCTGAACAGTTACACAGATCGGCAATTCAGAACAGCATAGATCCGTAGTGAATGGGTAAGTATTCCCTCCTGCCGTTCGCTAACTTTGCACACTGCAGTCACCTCAAGACTGACAGCGGATTCCCAGACACCTATACGCCTTCCTCTAAGCACACGTGAAATGGAAGTTGAAAGGAAAGGCCTCCAGCACCTCCCACGCCAAAGGAAAAAAGGATGCAATTTTAAAACCCAAAGTTTGTAGAGGGAAAGGGGAGAAATCTCTGGCAAGAACAGGCAGAAGTAGGGTTTTGGCACTGAAAATTAAAACAAGAAGCAAATCAAGGTAACAATGAATCAGGAAGGGACTTTGGATTCAAGGAACTGTTGTTTGAGTAGATATAAGTAACCAAGTTCAGCTAGAACACTATCAGGAGTATATTTATTTTATTTATTTAATCAATTTTTATCCCACTTTTATTATTTTGATAAATAACTCAAGGCGGCGAACATACAGTACCTAATACTCCTTCCTCCTCCTATTTTCCCCACAACAACAACCCTGTGAGGCGAGTTGGGCTGAGAGGGAGGGACTGGCCCAAGGTCACCCAGCTGGCTTTCATGCCTAAGGCGGGACTAGAACTCTCAGTCTCCTGGTTTCCTATTGGCTCCTTCCCAGGGCTGAGAGAGAGTGACTGGCCCAAGGTCATCCAGCCGGCTTTCATGACTAAGGCGGGACTAGAACTCTCAGTCTCCTGGTTTCTAGCCCAGCACCTTAACTTAACCACTAGACCAAACTGGCTCTCTATATTTTATTTCAATGTAGTTAAATGCTTTACTACCTCTGAGATTCTAGTCTTTGTACTTATTCATTGTAGTTTCATACTCTCTGATGTTCTGTGATTTGCATTTCTCTTTATGCCTCTTGGAACCTCTGAGTGCTTCCAAAAAAGAGCAAGCCAGGAACCCATCACATGAGCTGCTCCACAATCTTACTTCTTCTTTGTACCATTTGATGGGCAATTATTTTTAATACACTCCTTGTGATTTTAGAAGTGTTATAGGAGTATTTTATCCAACAGTCACTGTTATCATAAGAGGTTGTTTAAAGTGGAAGAGAAAATTTTATGTTTTCTTTTATTTATAATAAAACTTAATTTACAGTTAAAGCTTATTGTATTGTTTTGACTCCCAAAGGAGGGGGTGGCTTTTCCCTAGGACATGGTTCAAGGAGACATTCCTTACCTTTCACCTTATGGGCCTAGCAGTGGCCATTACAAAATCAATCATATATGCATTTAAAATGGAATCAGCAGGGGATGTGCATTGGTCTGGTTTCATTAAAAAAAAACTAACAAATCTGAGTGATACCAATCGAAGAGAACACATAGAGGTAAACAACATTTACATACCATTCATAAGAGACAATAGAAAAGCCAGAAGACCAGAACACCTCCTTGCCAGCTATCAACACCCAGATATGCAAAGATTAACACCAGGATTAGCACCAGAGGAACAATCAAACAGCACAATATACCCTAATCAAGGAACTATTAACTCAGTCAATCAACCAAGCAGTAAACAACAGCCCCATCAAGGAACTACCAAGGAGAGAACAACACCCCCACCAACACAAGCAGGACAAGTCATGGTATATAAACAGCACGTCCCAGTCCCTTTTCACACTGAAGATGTTGCCTAGCCTGGCAATGAAACATCTGCAAGAAAACAACAAGGCTCAGAGAGCACTAAGGACTCCACAAATCTGAGTGATTCCTGTGCACAAGGACCGTCATGTGAAAACATCATGCCACCTTGCCCCTTTAAGGACCCATGAACAGAATTCTATATCAGTAAATCCCCTAAAATGGGATGAGATAAGAGTTCATTCCAATAGATTACCCTAACTTTTAGGGCAGGGCTTTCCAAAGTTTTTCCCGCGGCGACACACCAACCAGCATTGGTGTGTTGCCGCGGGAAAACCCGGAAGTGCGGCAGCGCGCAAAAACCCGGAAGCGCTGCTGCGCTTTCGGGTTTTGCGCGCTGCAGTTGGTGTGTCGCCGCGGGAAAACCCGGAAGCGCTGATGATGATCAGCGCTTCCGGGTTGTGTGGCAACACAGCAGACTGTGTGTGGCGACACACTTTTGTGTCGCCACACACAGTTTCGAAAGCTCTGTTTTAGGGGTTTACTCAAATTACTGTTGTGCAGTGTCTAGTAGTTGAACTGCATTGGGTTTGCCATTACTTTTTAATTGTTATTGGCTATGTTTCATGGATCCACTGAATAACAAAATACTCAGTCACATGATTTTTTTTTTATTTATTTTTTTAGGATTCCCTTACCAACTTTGCTCAGACTGAAGAAGCTCCTTGGATAAGGAGCGAAATGTTTCCACTAAGAAAAATAGAAATCCAGTTGACATGATTCAAGCTACAGTCAGTCACATGATGGTCCAATACATAGTCCAGCCTGTGTACTTTGGTTTGATGTCAGATGTGAATCAGGAAAATTGGGTTAATTTAATGAACCATGAGTAAAACAACGTGGGTAAGTATGTCCTGAGAACAGACTTCTGGGATCTTTTTAGGGTATCTTAAATTATATTTTAAGCCAATTTCAAAAGTGATTTACTGCCAAAGTTAATGGTGCCTAAAGAAACCCTGGCAAAACATTATGTGACAGCGGTCTGAAAAGAGGATTCTTGGTATGTGTCAGCCCTTCAGCGTAGAGCAGATCAGGAAACAGAGTCCACAGGAAAACTAGAGTTCTTTTTTATTGAGATTGGCTATAAAAACACAAACAGGCCTGATTGTGCTTTACTTCCCTTCCCTCATAATTCCCAGTGAATCAGGGAGGATGCTGCCTGGGTCTCTTCCAAATACTACCTTTTTTTCCCAGGACTAGAGAACTGTTTCAACACACTTTGCTTATATAACAGTTCT
Organism: Charina bottae; assembly: GCA_023362775.1. Lineage (NCBI taxonomy): Eukaryota > Metazoa > Chordata > Lepidosauria > Squamata > Charinaidae > Charina > Charina bottae. The sequence continues at coordinate 86,624,316 of JALMGJ010000002.1, read as the reverse complement.
TGCCTATTTTCTTCAGGGTTATCTCACTGATTCTCTACAGCATAGCTTTCCAAACTGTGTGTCGCGACACTTTAGTGTGTCGCAACACACAGTTTGGTGTGTCGCAACACAACCCAGAAGCGGCAGTGGGGGAGTGCATGGTGGTGGCGTGGCAGTACGGGCGGTGGCAGCGGCAGCAACGACGGCAGCAGTGCGCCATCAGCACTTCCACGTTTTAGCGGAGGCCGCCACTGCCACCGTGCACGCCCCCACCCCCGCACCGCCGCCGCTGCCGCCGTTGGTGTATTACCAACGGCGGCACTTTGGAAAGCACTGCTCTACCTGGCTCTCAGGGTCTTTTAATTTATTTATTTATTTATTTATTTATTTATTTATTCAATTTATTCCCCACCCATCTCCCATACAAGGGACTCTGGGCGGGTTACAACAATCAAAGTTAAAAACAATACAATAATTTAAAAAAATACAATATAAATAGATAAAATACAAGATGGTGGACGTAGGGAACGTAGCATAGTGTTGCTACGGGGCTAGCCAACCCCAGGAGGCACTCCCGCCTCTGTTGTCCCAGGCCAGGTGGCAGAGCCAGGTCTTAAGGGCCTTCCGAAAGGTCAGGAGGGAGGGGGCCAGTCTCACCTCCGGGGGCAAGATATTCCATAGGGCGGGCGCTATCGCAGAGAAGGCACGCTTCCTGGACCCCGCTAGATGGAATTCTCTTGTTGAGGGGGTCCGAAGCATGCCCTCTCTGCATGCACGGGTGGGGCGGGCTGACGTTATTGGGACGAGACGGTCCCTCAGGTACCCTGGTCCTATGCCATGTAGGGCTTTAAAGGTGATCACCAACACCTTGAATTGGACCCGGAAGCAAACTGGCACCCAATGCAGCTCGCGAAGCAGAGGTGTTACATGGGCCGATCTCTTGGCCCCCATAACTGCTCGCGCCGCCGCATTCTGCACCAGCTGAAGCTTCCGGATACTCTTCAAGGGTAGCCCCATGTAGAGCGCATTACAATAGTCTATACGGGAGATGACAAGGGCGTGAGTGACTGTTCGGAGGGCCTCCTGATCCAGGAAAGGGCGTAACTGGCGCACAACTCGAAGCTGAGCAAAGGCCCTCCTGGCCACGACTGCCACCTGCTCTTCGAGCAGGAGTCGCGAGTCCAGGAGGACCCCCAGATTCCGCACTGGATCCGAGTGGGGTAGTGCAACTCCACCCAGAACCAAAGATGACAACTTCCCGGAGTTAATAGTTGTGGAGCAAGGAGAAAGAGTTAAGACATTCTCAGTTTGGAGATATTAGTTTCTATATTATGTATAGATATATAGATGTATATATGGATGCTGCCTTCCTATGCATGTGACTTCAATGCTCATCATATTTCTACCTGGCCTTGAATGTGCTGGATGAGTATTATTAGGTGAAATCCAGAAGTAGCAAGTAGATAGGTAAAGGGTTTCCCCTGCACAGTCGTGTCTGACTCTAAGGAGCGGTGCTCATCTCCGTTTCTTAGCCGAAGAGCCAGCGCTGTCCGAAGACGCTTCTGCAGTCATGTGGCCGGCATGACAGGCACGGAACGCTGTTCCCTTCCCACCGAAGTGGTACCTATTTATCTACTTGCATTTGCATGCTTTCAAATATCTAGGTTGGCAAGTAGATAGATAGATAGCAAGTAGAGAGGCAGCATTTTTTCCTGAGCCTACGAACTTTCCCAAGTATAGAATTATGTACGTACATCAGGTTATTCCTCTCCTTTCTAATATGCCACTGACTTTTGTAGCTTATAAAAGGAACAGATATTTAAAGTGCAGTGTCCTAAATAAATCATGAAACAAGCGACTTTCAACTGTGGCCCTAGTCCTACTGTGCAAGTGACCACAGCACCATCATTCCTTGACAGCACTAATCAATTGGCCTTATCTCACCCCAGTCCATAAGTGACATGGTCTTAACTCATCACTAGGACCTTTCCCCACTACCAAGTTATAATGCTATCCCTGTATTGGCCTAAAATATACCATCATGAAATTTGTTATCCGTATCACTGATCCCTATCCTGGCTGTATTGCCTTTGTTCCCAGTTACTATATTTACCTGAATACCCACAGTAACAAGTGACCAAACCTAATAGATTTTATCCAAAGTGAGCCTGTCCTTGGATGGTGTTCAGATAAGAGGAAAATACTACTTTAAGACTGATACAGCTAAGAACAATTTAAGCTTGTCTCACTCACAGACTGAGGAGTGGCAGAAAAATTAGGTTGCTACATGTTTGTGCCATGGTTAGGTTCAAGTGGGGAAAACCCACAGAAGTACAGCCAAGGACAATTTGGGGGCTTTCCCCAGTTGTAACATCACAGCACAAACATGCCCTGGCAATCCCATTGTTCTGTCCTTATATTGCCTTCATCTCATCTCCAACCCTTACCTGAATCAGTAATTCTTAACCATTCTAGTGTTAAGGAGGTGTTTTCTCCAGGCAGTAAACAGTGTCAGTTTTGCTGTAGATGCAGTCTGATGTTATTCTGTTGATAGTAGAGGTATTGTCAAGCCAGGACCAATTGATTACATTAGGCTGTTGTGGGCATGCCTCCTCTTCTCCAATCTCTGGGCACTGTCTTCCAGGGCTATTCTGCTTTGGGTAGTGGGACAGCCTGATTCTTTCAAACCTAATTATCTTCCTGTGCCCACAAAATCTGCAAGTCAACCCCCAGCTTGGAAACCTTGTTCAGTCTAGACAGAAGCTGATCAATGGTGGTGGTGGTGGGTGGGCTGCATGGTGAAGCAAATCTGTTTTGCTGCTTCATGGCACACTGTTCTCATGTCTCTCAGCTGTTGTTTGGGCTGGTTTTTTAAACACAAGTTTAGTTCACTTCTAGAATAGCATTAAACCCATCTCCAAAAGGAGCCTATCAGTCAACAGAAAATGGGAGAACGCAGCAGCAAAGAGAACTTTCTCTCTCCCAGTTTCACTGTGCCCTTACCACCACCATGCATCAGTGAGCTACTATTCAGACTGATCTGGGTCTGAACCAAGGATCAGAATTCTAGCAGGTACAGGAGATAACACCAGGCTTTAGTGCCATTCTAGAATAGCACTATTACAAAATAGCACTATTCTGGAATAGCACTAAAGCCATGTGCCAATGGATCCTTTGAACACACCCCATGCAAAATACTCGCAGAAAACCAGACTAAACCTGCCATGTGTCCAAACTCACTTTCTTCTCACCCCCATCCCATATTAAGGAGAGTGGTTGGTGGATGTTTTTCTACCAGCTAGTAATGTTTGGTGGGAGGGGAGATAAAAAAAATCCAGGGGAACCCACTAATCCTTGTCCTTAATGTGACCTGTACACAGTACATGAGGGCAACAGCATTTGCTGGCATTGGGCCTGTGGAAGATAGGAACTACAATTGGTGGCAGCAAATGTTATGTTGGTATAATTTTCTGCAGGCTGAAGAACCGGTAGATGGCAGCTCTAGTCGCTAGCCCGGCTCCACTGTGCCCATTTCTCTCCTAACACTTGCCTTCCGTATTAGGAATTTTGCCAGCCCTCAAGATCTGCAGAGAGGAAGCAGAAAAGATAAGCCATATAGCAGTTTTTCAGCAAAGGGGCCACATAAAAGTTTCCCAATGTTTTTAGAAAGCTGGTGTGATCCTTATTCTCCTTCCCTGCACAGAAAGGCACCACAGGCAGCTCCTGGAAAACTCAACTTGAAAACAAACCCCAGCTATACCTAATACCAAGCAGACACCGTTGGCTGTCCTGGTCCACACTGCTTTGCATTGGCCACAGCTTTAGCCAATTAACATTCCTGAAGAGTTTTGAGACCCCTTCACTCTCACCTAGTAAATGTCAAAACCAGCAAACTGAACAAGCTATTGCTGTGGGGTAATCCCATCTGAAGCTGGTTGCTCCTTGCCTGAGGCACACACTGTCCCCCCACCTGCCCAGAGGCTAATGATCAAACCAGCCCCAGGAAAGTTGGGGGCGGGGGAGAGAGCAACACAGATGTCAGCAAGGAAAACTCACATGTGAACATGCAGATTGTTTTGGCTAACCAGTGTCAAATATGTGGCAGGGAAATGTACAACCTCTGGCCTGAAACTTAAAGCTGTTGGCTTCCTAGAACCACGACCTAAGCTCAGTAGATTTCCCACAAAGTCTTCAGGTTAGTTTACTTCCTATTGTGGATTGTTTTAGCAGCAATCAGAGAAGGAGAGATATTGAACCAAATCAGACAAATGACCAATTTTTGGAAACCCTTCAATGAATTATCAGGAAGCTGCACACATTTCTTTCCTTTTCGCATAAATTTTTGTCCTTGCAAAATTGGATATTTGGAAAGAATTTCATTTTTTTGCATTCACAGCAAGCTCGTTAGCTGGTTGACGTATCCCACCAAGCCATAATATGATTTGACTTTGACTTAGAATAATGCATGAACATAGCCATAATTTCTAGCTTAGTGTTATGTATGAATCAGGCCACCATGGTATGTTGAACCATGGGTTCACACAATATCTGAAGCCAGCTAAAGCCCAATGAGATGTACATCCATGGAAGTGAGCATAGGATTCCAGCCAATCAAGAACGAGTGAGTTTATAAAGATTTGAGGAGGAAAAGTGATTTTTTTCCTGATGGGAAAAAAAGCCTGAATACATTTAGAAGATATACAAGAACCTTGTGAAGATAAAAGACGGGTAGTAACCCTCCAAGTCTGGGGATGAAATTCAAGGCGAGTGGGAGAAACAAGGGACACGAGGGTGAAATTAGTGCTTTAATTAACATAGAGTGATGTGCCTTTGCTCCTGAGATAAGGCAGGTGCAAAATAGTGGAGCTACATAATAAATGGGATAACTACAGCTTTTCTTTCACTGTTTTGTTGTTGCTGTTGCAGAGGCATATTTATATCAGTTTCTCATTCAGGTTTTCCCAGTGTGTCAAATAAGGAATGGGAAACTAGGCATCACCTGTATGAGTCTGACATTAGCATGCAAACTTGGAAGGATTTCCCTGATCAAGATAGTAGAGTTGGTCTCTTTGATGGTCCAAGCACTGTTTCTTCAAACTGCTGCTTTAAGAATCTCTGTACTGTAACAGCCCAGTAGAGAGTATCCAAGTTACAGTGCTCAATTACCTCCTAGCAAGGCACTAGAGAACTTCAGGGCTGGTTGTTGTTCCTCTCGGGGGCTGCAAAGAAACGTGTTTCAGGCTTTTTAGGTGCTGATAATCAGGCAAACAGAGAGAGTGAGTCACTTTGTGTCAAGACTGAGAGTAGCCGAGGAAGACTGTGTAATCCTTTACCTGCTTTGTTTACTAAGCTTCACTGAATCTAATTATACTAGAACTTCCTTACTGGTGCAGTGATGATCATTTTAAACCAAAAAGGGCTTGGAATTTTATTTAAAGAACCATCCATAAGAAGGTGCAAAATGTGAGTACTGTTCCTTCTTTTCTTGCTTTCTTCCTTTTTTAACAATCTGAATAAAATATGGATGCACAAGCACTTTTTGATATATATCCTAGGATATTCAGTGAAGAAATTTGATCCGTCCTCAGCTTGATGAGCAGACTGTATTTCTGATCTGATGGATTGGAGGAAATATCGTGGCTCTATTGCAAAGTATCTGCTTTTTGTGCAAGTTTTGTGTTCAGCCACTAGCACTACATGCTAAAACAATGTGGTAAGAGGTGATGGAAGAATGACTACTTGAGAAATGATGTCAAGCAGGGTAGATAATAGTTAAATGAATAAATATTCTCATGTGGTATCAGGCAGCTCTTACATATGGCTTCTGCATACCAACAAAGCTCTACTTGAAGCATTTAAAATATTATGGACTATATTTCTTTTAGAGGTTATTTAAGTATTCTATTATAGGGCCTTCATTGGTTTAGCTAATTAAATGCTGTTGTTTTAAACAAAAGTTTCAATTAAATTGGGTAAAAAACCCTTTCGATCAATTCTATGAAAGTGTAGGCAGAAATCCTATTGTGAGTTCTACGTATTTACGTAGAACTACGTATTTACTCGTAGTAAAAGGTTTGTTAGTTGAAGAGCCAGCGTTGTCCGAAGACGCTTCCGCGGTCATGTGGCCGGCATGATGCGTGCGGCTGAGCATAATTGCAGCCTTTCTGTCTTTCCATCATTCCAAAATGACATGTAGCACAAGTGTCTTTTCTCCCCCAGGAATTTATCTCCTGAACTTTGTTTCTCTCAAGATCACCCACAATTCTAGCATACAAGTGTGCATTCCGCTCATCCCTCATAAATAGATACATTGCTATATATACTGTATTATCCCCCTTCCAGCACTGTCCCCCCCTTGCGATGTATCCTATCCCATTGCACCCCACAAAGCTTAGTCTGCTCTCACCTCTGCCCACCAAGGTGATTTGCCTTACCAATGCCCCAGTCTCATTTATTCTCTCTTTCTGTTTTAACCTGGGTGGTTGGGCTTCCCATGGATGAATAAGAATGGTAGCTAGATGGAGGCAGATGGTGTGCGGCTACCCAAGGTAATAGATCAAAATGAAATAGGCTGTAATGATAGGGGGGAGTGCACTCAAAGAGGAGACTGAAGGCATTGTGGCCCCACCTCACTTTGCATTAGAGAAAACAGGGCTAGGGTAATCTTCCTTTAGTTTTTCCCCTCTTCCTTGAAGTTATCCAAATACTATTTGTCTTATCTGATTGAAATGCATTTTAATTCTTCTAGTTTGGCCTTACTGTGCAGCCGTTCACCTACCAGAGAGAGTCAGAAGTGGAGGGGGTGGAAGGCCTGTGGACCTGGGCCTCAAACTGAAAGGGGGTCCCAGAGCTACTATACCTGGGCTACAAGGATCTGGATGACCACATCTGGACTTTTTAACCCAGATCTGGTAGCCATATACTGTACTTGGTGTGCAATTTAGTGATGACAAAAAAAAAAAATGGGGAGCTCCCAAAGGTGTCATTTTCTGGATGAAAAACATGGTGTAGCTTTCAGGCCAATTATAATTATGCTCTTCTGTTCTGTTGAATCATTCCCCACTGCTTTTAAGAGTCAAGCAGCACCAAATGCCAGGCATTCTATGTTATTTATAATAAAGCATTTTCAATATGTAACGTTTACTTCAGAGACAGTGCAGGGATGGGTTCTAATCAGTCTGGAGGAATTATGATTCTTTTGGTTGTGATATAGGACAGAGGTGCATATATAAGCAATGTTAATCTTCCAGGATTACTATGGGAAGATATTTCAATTTTTTTGTTTTTCCAGTGATGCTGTAAGCAGCCAACATTTTTGCTATGTGCACGCAGCCAGTTCTGGTGAATCTATTGATCTCTCTAATAGAAGGATAAAAAGGTAAAGTAAAGGTTCCCCCCGCACATTTGTGCAGTCGTGTCCGACTCTAGGGGCCGGTGCTCATCTCCGCTTGTTAGCCGAAGAGCCAGCGTTGTCCAAACTGCTGAGTAAACAGCATGGAACCCCCTCTTTTAAATTTAGCAAGAGAGGCTCTTGTTGGAAACTCCAGCATCAAGAAGAACTACAGTTCTTTGCTCTTCTGCATTTCAAAATATCAACCTAAAAGGTAATCAAGTAGACCTGCGGCTTAAAGACAGAGAGCCTCAGCATATTTGAAAATATGAATTAGGGTTCTGAGCAATGTGTCTCTGAGCATACAGTATTCACATTATAAATCACTTTGACATTTGGGCTGGAAATCCTGCGAGCTAGTACAGAGCTAGGTGAGCTGGTATTTTGACTCACTATCAGATAATTTCTTGTGTTCCATTTCAACGTGCATAATTTTGAGATGTGGATTGTTTGTTTAATGGGTTCAATCTGCTCTTTGCAGAATTATAGCTGGTCAGAAGTCCTGATCTGCCACCTAGTGGGCAGTAAAAGAATATCTCCCGACAAAGTTTAATTCAGGGGGAAAAAAATCATAGTTTATGTAGACGTGAAAGTGGAGGAGCCATATTTTAAGAGAGGGTTGCATAGCCATTCTTCTGTTAGCAACCATATTTCCTCAGAAAAGGCAGGGTGTGGAACTAAATTGGGTAACGGCTCCTTTCTCTTTCTTCCATCCCACCTGAGCTGATAAATTTGCAAAAAGCCCTTTTTCCCCCTCCCCCTCCCCCTCCCCTTCCCATTGCTCTATTTATTTCGCTCCGCCTCTTTTTTGCCTTCTGCCTCCGCCCCTCTCTATAAAATTAAGCCAAGGGCAGAAGCTTGGCAACCTGCAACCTCCACTTTTCCTGTAAGGATCACTGAAAAAGAGGTAGGGAACAAGGGAAGAGGAGTCCATGCGAAGGATTGTGCTTAATGTTTTTGTCGGTGATACTTGGTGTTTTTGATTTGCTCTCAGCTGGCCTTTAATTATGATGCAAGCCATGTTAGGAGAAAAGTAACTTCAGGATGTGAACATGGTTGCTCTAGAGCAGTGTTTCTCAAAGTGTGGTCCTAGGACCCTTGGGAGTCCCTTAAGACCCTCTCAGGGGTCTGTGAAATCAAAATTATTTATAGACTATGTTGAAAAATAATACAATATTAAAATCCCATCAAACAATTGTGAGAAGCTGCAGCAAATGCGTCAATTTTAATTTTTAATAATGTAAATATCGATAAATGTAACCCATACAAACAAAATATCTTTTGGGGTCCTCCATAATTTTTAAAAGGGGGAAGGGGTCTGAGAGAAAAAAGTTTAAGAAACTGTTCTAGAGTAAGTTAAAGAATTACCTGTTCCCACATAACTACTAACTGAGGATTGTCTTAACCATGGTTTGCCAAATAAACCCCAGTGGTCTTATTCACCTCTCATAACTAAGGCATAAACCATATTTAGTTTAGCACAATGTGTGAAATCAACCCATTTCTCTAAATGGCTCTTCAGAGATTGAAAGTATTTCTAATCACCAGCTACCTCATCTTTTTTCTCTCCTTTACTTTTTTTGGAAATGGAAATGCCAAGGATTGAGCCTGGCCTCCCCTCCTTTGATTCCTTTTGTTTCTGGTGTCACCCTTCTCTTTGTCAATACCACCTGCTAGTGCAGAGCTTTCCAAACTGTGTGTCGTGTGTCGCCACACAACTTTTCCCCAGTTCTGCTTTGCATAAATCTGCCCCTGCCCCCCCCTTCTCCTTCCCTCCCTTATTTTTAGTGACTTGTGGTACTTTAGAGCAGGAGCTAAATATCTTGAACATTTGGAAGGCAAAAGTACCTAGATTACATAAAGGAACACTATGTCAATGTAGATTCTCAGTCATCCAGGTGGAATTGTCTGTAGGTTGAGTCATGGCAACTGGATTTCTTTCTTTTGGTTGAAACGTTTCGCTGCTTGTCCAAGTAGCTTCTTCAGTCTGGGCAAAAGTTGGTGAGGGGACCCCATATATGTCTTCCAGGGTAGCTGTATTGACCTTACACCTGAATGGCTTGTAACTGGGCAATTGAGGTGTAGATAGTCTTTGGGATGTCTTACTCCTAAAACCTTTATTCCTCCCCAAGTGGATCGTTAAATGTGGCCTTGCTGGTGAAACTCAGCTCGCTGTTGAAACTGACCAGCGACTTTAACACCTAATCTCATCTCTGTGTAAAACCACCCCTTTTCTGGAGTTTGTTGCAGTAGGTTGTCTATGAAGGTTCTCAGTCATCCAGGTGGAATTGTCTGTAGCTTGAATCATGTCAACTGGATTTCTATTTTCTTAATGGAAACGTTTCGCTCCTTATCCAAGGGGCTTCTTCAGTCTGAGCAAAGTTGGTAAGGGGACAATCCTCAGTTAGTAGTTAAGGGATATTTAGGATTCCCTTACCAACTTTGCTCAGACTGAAGAAGCCCCTTGGATAAGGAGCGAAACGTTTCCATTAAGAAAATAGAAATCCAGTTGACATGATTCAAGCTACAGACGTTGCAGTAGGTTGTTGAGTTTGTGTATGGGGCTGGGGCAGCAAGAGAGAGAGAAGTGGGTTGGACTTAAGTAGGACGGTCATTTAGCTGATGACCAGAGGGAAAGGAACATGACTATACATCTGGGTACACCTGCATTTATGGCATCAGAAGCAGTTTACCTGACCTAGTTGCCTTGAAATTGGGAAATGGCACAGATTTTACACTATTTATTGCTGTAGCACCACCAAGCTACTTTTAATTTGGAATGTGAAGTAGCAACAGAAGGCTGATTAATTCTGGGCTGAGATCTAGATAAGGCCAGTGCTGTAGATCAAAGAAGACTTTTGGGGTTACCAGGACATATTGGAGCTAGTATAGATTACAAGTGGGTAAAGGCCTTATAAGTTACTCTTCTACAACTCAGGTTTTTGTCATAAGTTCTTACTCTGACATTATTTCCTATCGATCAAGGGGAGAAGAAAAGCCCTTGTTTGGAACTTGGGTTCAAGCATTCCATATATGAATTTCCTTGCGCTTCTTATTTATAGATTGGTTTGGATGATGGAGAACAGGCTCATGTCTCCTTCCAAGATTTATATTAGATAGCACAACTAATGGTTCCTTATCATTTCCAAATACCCCATCTGTCCATAATAGGGCTTGTGAAGTTTTTGTAGCTATCAACCATGTTCCTTCATGGTTTAATATACAGAGATATTGCAAAAGAGTTATATGTATCCTATAAAAAAGTTACTTCAGATGCTGCAGGTGAAATAAACTATTTCCCAGGCCCCTGATTTACATACATTTTCCTCACCAAGCTGTTCTATCCCATAATTATCCTATGAAAGTTTTGAAAATGCAGTAATATGTTATAGTTGAAGAACATGCATATGGTTTCTAAGCTTTGAGTATACAGGTGTACACTGTTATGGAATAGGAAATCTAATTGGTTCTTTGAAGTATTTTTACTGTTAATCTCTTATTGAGGAGAGGTGATTCTTATATGCATTTTAATGTTTGTATTATCATTCAATACAATTTGTTTTTATGTACTTTTATATCTTTTAAATGTAATCTGGGTAAGATAAAAAAAGTTTCTCTGTCTTTTCATTTATTGATCCTTCAAAATGCAGAATAGGATAGACTTTCTGACAGGGTGGCTTTATTTTAGGAATATATTATCTTTACTTAGCAAATCTTGGGATATCAATCTAAAACATGTAAGTTTTCTTACATGTTTGCATGTACCAATTGAAGAGAGTTTGCATGTCATGTCATGTCATGGAAAAAGTGAAGCCTGTATCAGTTTGCTCACTGACTGCTACATATGTGTGTGTGTCTATGTATAGCAGTAGGATAGGGTGAAAGATCACCCAGGTCATCAAGTGGTCTGGGAGACACCTAACGGTGACTGTGCAGGTTTTATAATTCAGGTCTACTTAATATTTTTTTTCAAAGGCAGAAATGGAAGGGAAGAGAAACATAAGAGCATGTAGGGTCTCAACTTGGAAGCTGAATGAAAGTTTATTGTTTATCAGGGATATGAGCTTCTGAAAACAATGAAGCCATGCTAGTAGTAAAGAAATGCAGAAGAAGAAATTATAAGGCATTGGACTTCATACTCAGATCACAATTTCCTAGCCTTTCCTAGATTTTAGAGCTGTTTTGTGGCTGTTTTGTGGCTTCACTACTGGTTTAACAAAATGATAAAGATAGGATCTGGCTAACATTTGGTGGGATTTATGGATTTCATTAAAGTCGTTCCCCGCATACATGGAGCACTACATGGATTTGAAATGTGTTGTGCCTGGGGCTTCCTGCCCAGATTGAAAACCTTATCATAATGCAGACATCTAGGCTAATTTAAAAGTGGTATTTATGGGTGTGCATATCTATATATTTACCCTATTTGGTATATGTTAAATTAGACATGTATTTTGAGCTAGAACATAGAGAAATGCTATTTTTTTTTGGTGAGGGAAAATATTGCTTTTGGATGTATTGCAAACCCAAACCTCCAAAGTCTCAGAATAGCAGCTTTGATGTCAGTTTAATATTTCAGAGTTCATGGATCCAGTGGAAATGTTTCAGGATGTATATTTACATTGCTTTTGTTCAACTGTAACTGCAATTTCAGATATACTTTGTATTCAGGATCAGGGCAGAACTGGACAAAATTAGAGTATTTCAACCTGTACTACATGTTTGTGAATACACTAAGAAGGCAGGTTGCAAAGATCCTGAAGTGATTCCTTGTACAATCCCTTGTTCTCCATGTTTCTGGATGAATGAATGGTTAAGCTGTATTTGTGTTCTCTTTTTTGCATTTGAGAATCTAATTTGTGGTACACAGAATGAAGATGTTTGCATTATCTTTATATAGAATTCCAAATGCTGGATGAAAATGTAAAGTTTTGAGAGATAAAATTGTGAACAGACATCTAGTTTTCTTTTTTTAATGCAATATCATTTATGTAATATGATTAAAAATTATGAACATTCTATTTAGAAAGCTTAAAGTACAGAAAATAAGAAAAAAAGAAAAATTCTATCAACATTAATAACATTTTAAGATGTCAATATTGCAAGCATAAAATTATTTGACTTTCCAAAATTGAGTATAACATAAAAAAAACCCCGCTGCATTTCATATCAAAGAAGTAGCTATGAGACAATAGTTTCAGTCTGAAACTAATTACTTAATATTAAGATCATTGTATTATTACTTTGTGTGTGTGTGTGTGTGTATATACACATGTTGATAAAAAGAAGTAAGAGGCAAAGCAAATTTAACAAAAATTAAAATACCTGAAAAGTATAAATAATAATAATAATAAACCAAACTATTGATTTCTGACTCCCCCCCTTCATACATTTGCTAATTTGTGATATTTATAAACATTCAGGCCCCATTAAAAGCCATAAGTGGTTATATTTACCATGCTGTGTGATATGTTATATGTATGGAAACTATTCCCGCTTAAATTTGGTTAAACTTCTATTGTGTAAGTATAGTTTGCCATTTGCTGCATATTCGCCAAGTTTAAGTTCCCAATCAGATATTGTCGGAATTGTATCTTTCTTCCAGTGTTGGTCAAAATGTATTTTCACTGCTGTAATCATATATTTCATTAAATTTTGATATTTCTTCTTAATTTTTTCTGAGATTATACCTAATAAAAACAGTTGTGGTTTCATTTCAAATTTAAATTCCAAGATTTTCTGCATTATGCTATGTATGTCTTTCCAGTACTTGTGAGTTCTTTTACAAATCTACCACAGGTGATACTTCTGTTTCATGGCATTTCCAACATTTATTACTGTATGATTTGTCCATCTTGGATATTATTGATGGAGTTGTATACCATCTATAAAACATTTTGTACCAATTTTCCTTTAAGTTATAACTTGTGAATTTTATAGATTTAGTCCATAATTTTTCCCATTGTTGTATTGTAAATTTTTCTTTGAAGTTTTGCATCTAATTTATTATGTAGTTTTTTGTTTGTTCTGTCTCTGAATCATATCTAAGTAAGAGTTTAATAAGTGTTGTTTATTTTGTATGAGAGTTTCAAATTCTGGGTTTTTTCCTCCTTAATATCCCTCCTTCCTTTTTGAGATCTGATTTTATCCATCTGGCTATTTGTAAATACATCAACCATGGTGTGTTCCAGCCTTCACTAAGTAATTCTTGCTGTGTTTTTAAATTGCTTGTAGAATCTGAGTGAACCATATCTGCATAAGTAATTACATTTTTCATGCTGTAATTATCCCCAACATGAAAAGCATTTAAGGGAGAAGCTAGGGGTGAAATTGTTGGGCTTATTATTCCCTTATGGCATTCCATACTTTTATCAAACTTTGTCTAATGATATGTCCTTTTAAGTTTTTATCCTCCTCTGTGTTTCTGTACCATAAGTACCTATGAAGTCCATTAGCTTAACCAGCCCCCTCCAAAATTGCCATTCTACTATTTGGAGATTTTATCCCCTCTGTTATCCGTGACAGGCAACTTGCTTTATGATACAGTTTTAGATTTGAAAGGACGAGACCACCTCTCTCTTGGGAATCTTGTAAAAATTTTTGTTTAATTCTGGGCCTTTTCCCACTCCATATGAATTTACTGACAGTTTCTTGCCATTCTTGCGAGATTTTCTCTGAAATTCTAAGCAGACATCTAGATTCCTAATCTGCACAAAAATCTACTTGCATCTGCTCCTGTTGCATTCTCTTTTTATTTTGACCTCCATATTCTCTTGGCAAATGTTTGGGACTCATCCTCATGCTCTCCTCACTGCAGTATTAACATGCCCCAGGAACCATTTTTATGTACCATGTCCTAATGCAGAGCTTTCCAAACTGTGTGTCGTGACACAAAAGTGTGTCGCCACACACAGTCTGGTGTGTCGCCACACAACCTGCGCTTCCGGGTTTTCCCGTGACGACACACCAATGGCGGCGCGCAAAAACTGAAAGCGGCAGCAGCACTTCCGGGTTTTTGCGCGCTGCCGCAACGGTGGCACTTCCGGGTTTTCCCGCAGCGACACACCAACGGCGGCGTGCAAAAATCCGAAAGCGGCAGCAGCGCTTCCGGGTTTTTGCGCGCTGCCGCAACGGTGGCACTTCCGGGTTTTCCCGCAGCGACACACCAATGGCGGTTGGTGTTTTGCCGCGGGAAAACTTTGGAAAGCCCTGTCCTAATGACATTGCTTTTATCTCATTTCTAGCCCATAGCTGGGGCAAGTTGAAGTCATCTTTAACCATTCCAGTTTTAAATGAGTGTTTTCCCTCTTCCCCTGACACCATCTGGCATTCTTTACAGTCCATTGCTGATATGGTCAGGGTTGGGATATGCCCAGCTCCTGCTGGCCATGCTAGGCTGCTGTGGGCATGCCCTCTTTCCTCCTGCCCTCCTGTAGTGGCAACCTGCGGAAGACCTTTGTATTTCGAGGAGTTAGGTGGCATGTTTTGATTTTTCTTCCCCCACACCTAGGAGATTAGAGTTTATTTTGAGTTATACTGATGTTTAACTGGCTTGTTTTTATTTCTGCTGGGCATGGGAATTTGGGGGAGAGAAAGTCCCCAGCTTGTTAAGTTTAAGCATAGGTTCACTCCTCCAGCCACTCCTCTAGCAGCTTGGAATGGGGGGGGGATGATAAGAAATTGTTTTGCTTGGGCACTGGCTTATCTGATCGTTTCCCAGGCTATTGGAATGATGTCATGGTCAGGTGCTGGACCACATGAAGAATCCCAGTCAAGGTCAGGCCATGCAGCTTCAGTACCATGGAAACTTGGTCACGGGGTTTGGGAGCCAGGCTTTGATAAAAACCTTAGGATTGTCTTTGGAGTTTGGGAGTCCACACAGGCCTGAGTGCTGGGTGCTGTGAAAATTGCCACCTTGGGGTATCTCCGCTGTCCTTATTAGAGGGCTTCTGGCAGCCTATAGGAGATTAGGTATCACCTTGTTTGCTTGGTATGTATGTATGCATTTATTTCGGTATGCTATGCTTGTTAAACTGTGTTTCTGCTCAACTTTGTCTGTTTATAATAAAGCTTTAAGTTTCTTTATCCACTGCTGTGCTATTATCTCTGGATCTAAAAGAATCAATTGCCTTAGCCCCTGATCAAAGAGGCGTGGACACTTGGCAACGAACCTCCACAGCCATTTTGGCTGGGACTGTGGAAGAGACTGAACACCTGGCTTCCACAGAACCAGCTGCCTGAAAATGCCCAAGCAGCATTTTCCAAACGGTTGTTAGATCTCCTCCATGTTTCTAATGTACAAAGGTTTGGTATTCATTTGAAAGTATGCTAGATCTCTGTTTAAAAAGCAGGTGCAGGCAGTCTCTTGAGAGCATGCTGCACAGAAGGTCCGTTTAAAGAGCTGGGAAAGAGCTGGTTTCTGCCAGCTATCACAGGTGAGTGCATTACTGGCTTCCCACGGCTGACAAGGGTGTTCACATGCCCATACTTAAATAAAATACGTTCATACTTTTTACTGTTTGTATTATTTTTGTGCAATGGCTCAGTTTGTCAGCCCTTTGTTGCCTTTCCTTGTAGAAGTCGATATAGATGCAACTTGCTTGTTACTGATCACTCCTTTCCATTTCACCCCCGGTCCCCCCTCTGCACCAGCTAGCCTGTCTGGCAGGTCAGAGGTGCAGATTATAGACAGACTGAAGCGGGGGGGGGGAGGGGAGCTCTCCCAATGCCCCTAGTAGAAGAGCTCCCTCCTGCTTCATCCCATATCCTCCCTTCAGGCTTGCCATCTGCCAGCCTGGCTATATTTGAACATGGATTTAGCATTATTTCAAAGTACCCACTTACCCTTGCTCAACCAATCACTTTCCTTAACTTTTCCCACATTAAACCTATAAGACAAGCCTCACTTGCCTGCTTTGTTACTGAGGCAGAATAGGGCTCATCAGGTAAGGCAACAGTTTTTATGTTGGCATACAGTATATTTCTGCCAGCTCAAGGGCTCATGGACTGCTCTTTAATGTGATTGCTTGGAGATGCCCTTACAGAACTGCTGTATTCCACTATAGCCATCAGGTGGCAGCAAAGTCAATCTTCATTTGTATGTCTCTTTACACTGCAGTATATCTACTTACCCTTGGCTACCTTGTGTTTTTTTTTTAATTTGGGGCAAAGCAGTGGTAAATCTTCCAGGGATGTTCTAAAGACTTTTGGACTGCAACTCCCATTTTCCACAGCTACGAGGCTCATGTGGTGTAAGAATATGGGAGCTGTAGTTTGACCTGTGCAAAGCACAACAGGCTGCAGAAGTCTGTTCTAAAGCATGCTGAACACATTCGGATGTTATTTTCATGCTCAGTATTGATCACACGTTACATTTGTGGTAGCATTCATACTATTTACCAGCACAGCTGCTCCACCAGTGTGACATCTTCTGGTGGAAGGCTGTCATCATGAGAACAGCAAACAGATTTTGCCCTCTTCCTTATTCAAACCAGTGGGTCCCTCCAGCATTCTCTGGCAGACATCAATGGGAGGATGATAGCTCAGTTGCCAAATTAAGTCCCTGAGCTCTCTGATTAAAAGACTCTTGCATGAGACCCTTGGCAAAGGGTCTTTTTAGTCTTTTAAGACTGTTGTCAGTCTTAAAAATTATGCCACTACATCACTTAGACCATGTCAAAGTTGACTTTGCTCTAATAAGAGTGAAATTTACATCTCTTATTTCAGACCTGAAGAATATACACACACTGAAGTCAACTTCACCCGTGTATATCTCTCAGAAGAAGTTCAGTTCTGTTATGAAATACACTTGACACATGGTGATCCACCTTTCCGGGGAGACTTGGCATGATGGTTAGTTGATATTTATTTTATTGTAGTCGCTCATGGATCTGTTTAAGTCACAGGTGGTATCATATGACCAATAACAACCAACTTGAATTGGTGGGTCTTGATGGACGAATCCAGAATGTGCCTTCAGCTAAAGAGTAACTGTGGATAGTTGAGCACTGGGATAAAGCAAGCTCTCTGCAACTCATAAGAGATGGAACAACCTCTCTCGTCATGATGTTTTCCCTGGAAGACTGCTGATGGATGAGGCCATAATTTCAGCTCTCCAGTCATCCAGACTAAAATGGCGCTCTCTGCGTGTTATGGCAGGAATTTGATAACTCCTTAAATGCAGTCCAATTTTTTCAGACCACCTAGGATCCATCTTTAGCCCTATTGTGTATCCCTTCTCAGCGTTTTAGCTATTTGTTTGTCAAGTAAATCTGTGGCTATTCTAGATCAAACTGCAGTGCAGTAATGGATACCGATTAAAAAATTGAAAGCAATGTTTAGAAGATGCCCAGGGATATGTACCAAAATATACCTGTTAGAGGAATATTTGTTATTCCTCCTGTATTGGAAGTTTATATCCATTGCGGCTAACGGCACAAAAGATCTTGGCTGTGTAGTTACGGATCAAAAGAAGGAAAGCCTCCTTGGCAGTCACTCTTAGGTGCACCCTCTTGGCTAAGTATTCTTTGATACTGTGTCATGGGCTCTCTCCGTACATTGGGAAGCAATGAATGCTCAGCCCTCAGAAAAAGCTCCACTGAAATCATACAATTTATGTTCTGGAGCAGAACAGAGCAGTCAAAATATAGTGTTCCTGCCTTTAATAAATGCCTGCTAATCCTGGTTGGTAACAACATATGCTGAGCAATTCCCATTCCCAGGAGACTAATCTTCTTGTGTGTGTATGTGTGTATGTGTATACATTATATTTACTCAAATGTGCATAATAAACTATATATCTAAGAGAGGAAGAATAAACTGCACAAGGATAAACAACAATGAAAACAAAGTCATTTTGAACAACCACATAAATCTGGTATAAGACTCTATAAAACCCCTGCTCTGTCAAAATTTCTGGTAAGAAATCCCAACTTACTTTCAAATAAGTAAATTAAAATGCAAGTATGCAAAGCACTGATGTTAATTACTCGGTGCAGCATTCTCCAACATCCTGTGCGGATTATGAACGTCACGTTCCATGATTCCAAAGTTTTTATTCTCTGAGGTTCCTGAGAACTGAAGCCCAAGGTACATTGTTGATGAAAAGCACACCACAATCAAAATGGAAACAATAAGACAATTCTTAAGTGTTTGTTATGTAAGTTTATGCTTTTTCAGGCATCCCCTTTTCTGAACTTTTGAAAACTGCCCCACCTGGCCATTGGCAAAGGCATAGCTTGCCTTCCTTTAGATAAGACTTTCCCAACCAGCTACAGCCGGTCCAGAATGCAGCCGCGCAGGCAATTCTGGGTGCCCCAAGATCGGCACATGTAACACCTTTGCTGCGCGAGCTGCACTGGGTGCCAGTTTGCTTCCGGGTCCAATTCAAGGTGTTGGTTATCACCTTTAAAGCCCTACATGGCATGGAGCCAGGTTACCTGAGGAACCGTCTAATTCCCATTACATTGACCCGTCCCACCCGGTCATGCAGAGAGGGCATGCTATGGACCCCGTCTACAAGATAATGCCGTCTGGCGGGGTCCAGGAAGCAGGCCTTCTCTGCAGTGGCTCCCGCCCTTTGGAACATTCTTCCCCCGGAGGTGAGGCAAGCTCCCTCTCTCCTGACCTTCCAGAACAAACTGAAGACCTGGCTCTGCCATCTCATTTGGGGTGGGAAGGAGAGTAGTCATTCTTGGGGATGGCTGGAACCTTAAAGGGGTCCTTATATATACACAAATTGAATTACAACTTTTATCGCTATCTGGGTTCTATTTTATTTTTATATCTTGTATATATATTTATATTTTATGTATTTTTATGGTTTTATTGCATTTTAAATCTTTTAGCTTTTTTGTAAACTGCCCAAGTCCCTCTTCTGGGGGGAGATGGGTGGTGGCAAAATTTGATAAATAAATAAAATATACCTAGTGCATACCACATGAGCTGGACTACCATTTGAAGCATTCTCAGCCTTCATGGCCACAGATGTGAGGACCAACATACCAACAGAACACTAAGTTGGGAAATATTTGTTATCTGTTCCTCAATACTTGGAGCACACTAAAGAAAGAATTGCTATTTTTTTTTGCTTCCAACACCCCCTTTTTCTTCTTGTATAGATCTAGTTCATGTATAGATCTAGTATCCTTTTGTCGTGGTGGTGGCACCCTTTGACAAAAAGCATAAATATGCAATTGGCTGCTACTCTTGCAGTTGGTCATGATTAGGTCTTTGAGGTCTCCCTGCTGAAAGGGGCCAGCAGTGTGACATTATTCCAGCTGTATGCACTGTCATTGCTCTCCTCCCAGCTCTGCCCTGTCCTGAGCTATCTCAGTTATTGAATGTTCACTTTCTGTAACCCAACCCAGCCTGATCAGCCTGAGATGAAGTTAACTGTGTCTGTCCTACACTGATTATAAGCTTAGGTACGGAATTTTGTGGAGCTGGTTCTTTATCATGGACAGAGTCCTGCTGGTTCTTCCATTCACCATCATTTGTGAAGCTCCTTTTAAACAACAATATTGAAAGTGTGCAATGTGGTCTTTATCTTCCTTTAAAAAGCTTACACGGAAGCTTGTCTTGAAGAGCAACAGTAGTGTTTTCCTCCTCTGTTGATTTGCCTTCCCCAAACTCTGGCAGCCTTTCCTGTGTTTCCCCAGCATAGCCAACTGGGAATTCTGAGAATTGGAATCCAGACACATGTGGAGAGGGTCAGGATGAGGAAAGGTTGCCACAGGGTAAGGATAGTCTGATTTTACGTTAGTATTACTTCAGTGAAATTGCCTGATATGATGTCATTGTAAAACTGGAGGAAAGCCTCAGGGTAGATTTCACAAATCTAATCTTCATTTATATGGGGACATAGAACATGTTGTACATATAATGAACTTAATAATACATGACTAAACATTTTGGGGATTTTTACTCCATGCAACTTAGAAGAGATCTCTTCCACACTAGGTTTTCACACCAATCCTGAATTAACTCCCTATTTCCATTATCCCATGCTGCCATTTGTTTTCAGCAGCTGAGCCAAATTTTTTCAGGCATAACAACTGCAGTAAAAGAGGATGTGCTCTGAAGCTGGTTTTCAACTGGAAATGCTGGAGCCTTAAAAACATTGGGGATGTACCATTCCTGCATTGGAGGGAACTCTTTTTCTTGCTCCTGAGCTACAACTTACCTGACAGGTCCTTTAAGTGGAATGTTGGCTTGACAGCTTTGCATCTCCCTTAATCCCAGTAGCCCAAACTAATCAAGGAGGATAACATTGGTAAGATTCTTTCTCCTCTCTTCCTGAGAGGAGAGTAATGGAAAATGTTGGGCTGCTTGGAGTTTTTCTTGTGGTGGTTCTTTAAATTAATTTTATTAAAATTTTGTGTGGAGAAGGGGTGAGAATTGTTATTGCTGCTGTGGCATATTGGGGCAGGATGGTGATTTTTGTCTTTGTTCTCAATGTTTCTGGGTCAGCAAGTTGAAGACAGTTGCTGGATATTTTTAAATTGCATTTGAGGGACATGAGAGTAGAATAGGTGGCAGTGTGGAAGTACCCTCACCCAAAGTCAAGAAACTATACTAGACATTGTGGTGTTGCAGTTCCATTGCCAAAGATGAGGCAATGAAAAATAGCAGGGATTTGGCATTGATGATCATATACACTAGTGCTTAATCACACCAGTTAAGCAGGATGTAATATTTATTTATTTATTTGTTCAATTTATTCCCCGCCCATCTCCCATGCAAGGGACTCTGGGCGGGTTACAACATAATATGAGCAGCCTACAATGACATGCCAGCCACATTCATCTCTTTCTCCGTATTTCTCTCCTCATAGTACAGACTGACTTAGATATTTTTGTTAAGGGGAAAAAAAGTGCCTCGTCACTGCAAGGACTGAGCATTCTGAATGCACTTTAGGAATTGGAGTCTGGCTTTCGAATTATGAATCCTTTGAGGGCTTGGAGTTTACCCGCTGGCAGCTGCAAGAAGTATGGAGGGTAATTGTGAGAGACAATAGCCAATTGTTTCAACTAAACTGGAATTACAGCCAGCATTTGTAAAGCAAAAGGAAGAAGGAAGTTAGGGAAGTATTTCAAGGCAAGGAGGTAATGGCTGTTTCCATGGAAAAATAATCAGAAGGGCAGCCATCTTGAGTACACATAGGGCACCCTGAACAACTTAAAATCTCAATGAGAGTTATAAAGACAATGGGTATTTTTAGGCGGCTAGATTTCATGAATGCCTTGCAAATGTATCATAAAAAAATGGAAACCTGTGATGGGAAAATAAGCTGGAGGGAAGCAATGTAGTGCAGGAAAATGGACAGAAAGGAAAGCTTTCTTTCCTTCTCCTCCCCCATGTCCATAATATCAATTAGTCATCAGAACACTGTATCCTGGGGAAGACGGGGAGGAGGTTCCAAATTCACTTTCCATCCACCAAGATGTCTAGATATCTCACACAAGACTGAATTTTATAGGAATTCCCGGCAAGATTTGGGAGAAATTTTGGTGCAACCTGATGCGTGCCTGTCCCTAATAAGACTGAATTTGCATGTCTGCAGGTTCTCCCAACATCAAAGTTTGTAACCTGGGACAGACATGGCTTAAGCAGTATCACATTCTCCTCATTTCTCCCCCCTTCTTTCCTCCCTAAATTTCAACTACTTTACCTGAAGAATTCTTGGAAAACTTGAAAGCTTGAAATTATTTTTAAAACATTCTCTGACCTAATAATGATATTGCTCCAATGTGGCCTTGACTTTTTCCCTCTCATAGTCAAACCAGCCGCTGCATTCAGTTATGTGTAACATGTAGTGAGCCCTGACAATGCAAAAGATGCAGAGGTTTCCTGAGTGCCAAACTCAAACTACTGTAGTTGTGTTGCTTTGTCTGTTTCTGAGAAGCCAAGCACAATTGCTGCAGCTCTGTTTGCTGTCCCTCATTGTGGGAGGTTGTGCGGATCCAGAATTGGCCTTTATAGCCACTTACGGATCCACTGTTAAAATCTTACCTTTGGAAGACAATCTTACTCGGCTACGAGTGATCGCCAATGATTGCTGTCCTGTTAAAAGTTCAGAGTAGAAGGCACTATTTCTTTTCCCCCCACACACAAACACACACTGCCAAGCTTCCTGTTTGTTTGCTTTTGCCAGCTGTCATTGGTCTCTGGCCACACTCAGCTGTGAATAAGCACTACTTGGATAGAATTAATTTACAAAACTGGATGTTCTTTAGGATAACCATGTGTGATCCCCCCATCTCTTAGAAAAGCTTTTCCCAACCTCATGTTGTCCTGATGTGATGGACTACCATCCCCATCATTCACCAGCTACACTTAGAATGTTGAACCTATACATCATAATTTATGTGCATGTCTGTGTTTTCTCGTTGAAACCAAAAGCAACCAGGAGAGTCTGCAGCCTTAAGTGGGGGACAACCAAAGGTGTTGCTTAACCTTTTCTGTGCCTGATACGATCCTCTTTCCTTCTCCTAGTTGATTCCATGCCACCAACCCACATAGGAAAAACAATATTCTGATGAACAGAAAATCAGCTGTGGGAGAGGGTTATATGGTACATGCAGCTTTTTCTACCACATCAGTCCCTGATGGCTGCTTTTGATTTTCAAATAATTGGTGATGGAAACTTACTTGTAAATGTCGATAGTAACTAAACTAGATGGATCTGGAAAATGTTAGAGAAATTAATGGGAATTTATCAATAGTTGCTTCTCTTTAAGTTTTTATAGATCACCTCTGTTAGTCTGCCTCTAACATCAGATGCTGAGAAACATTAGTGGTAGTTTGCTATTGTGCTCAAGTCAGGCTCAGGAGCTTCTTACAGAAATCTGGCTGGCCCTGTGAGAAATAGGATTCTGGACTAGACAGGCCTTTGGTATGATCAAGCAGGGTTCTTTGTATGTTCATAAATTCTGTATGTCCTGTGGACAATCCTTGAACCAAACTTTTCCTAAACGATTTGCCAGGGAAATAGATTAAAGGAATATTCAGACTAGTGATGCCATTGAAATTTGCAACTGTCCGTATCATAGACCTAGCTTGACTCTTCCAGATAGGATATAATTACAAAAATTATTTAACACCACCATGTTTTGTCCCGGATCCTTTCTGTCATATTCACAAGGTTTGTTGCAGATGGGGAACTTCTGCTTTTAGGAAGTAGAGGTCACTGAGGAAGTGGTGGCACTGCATGGGTTGTGTTGTCCAAGATAATCTTGGCAGCCTCAGTGATACCTGGCTTGCCCTCATCTTCCAGCTCCTGATATCCCAGCATGGCAGCAGGAACTGAGAACTGCAAAAAGATGCCAAATAGTACAGGAGGTTCAGTGATTTTCCTTCTCTTGACAAATTCCTGTTTTGTTCGTTCCCTCCCTCTCTCTCTCTTTTGGTACAGAGTGAGAAGGAACTTGTGCTTTCTCATGAAAATGAGAGGACAATTGAAGCACTCCATTCTGCTGGCTGCCCAGAAAAGGCAAGCTCTGATTGGGTGTCCGTTCTTTGTTAACACTGTTGACTTGTAAAAAAAACTAAGATTCCTGTTCTGGTGAATATAAATAAACAGAACAGCCCATTCAAGGCTTGCTTTGTTTTCATTCTGAAATCAGATGGCTTCAATGACCAGAGGTTTGGTTGTCTAGACATGCCCCACCTAACTCTGGCCCACCATAACAGTAGTATTTTCTTCATTATAGCTAATATTCTGTCTCCTCCTCCTCCCATGGTTTGTGCAGCTGGCATTAACCTACTCAACTCAGCCAGCACCCATCGTTTTTGTGCATCTCAGGTGCTACTTACTTCAAGCCGTACTTCCATATCAATCAATTTCACTGTATAAGGCAAACATACCACATTAACTCCAAACAAAGGTGAACTTGGCATTTAGGTTAGTCTCACCAAAAAACAGATTAGACAGAAAGTTTGATACACCCCTCCAATAACAGATTTTCAGCTAATGTAAGATAATCTGCCCATTTTAGATGTAATTGGGGGAAAACAGTCTTCCTTCCAGGTGAATGCATTATGTGAGCAATCAGAAGTTGCTGCCTCATCGCACATAATGTTGTTACAGAAGGGAGCAGTAAAGAAGCATTGCATTAGGCATGCCACCTACTCAAGGTGCACCTTGGCATCATACATGCACTATAAACATTAAGTATGAATGCTAAATTCAGAATATAGAAGGGTTTTCTCCTAGGATTTCATTTGGCTAGGTTTGTAAACTACAGTCTCAACAGGATCAGCGCACCCATCACTAGTCTTAATACCAAATTTGCAGAATTTGTGACATGTAAGATAGGATAGCAGAGATTTGATGGAAGCCTTGTTCTTGCTGCCTGCCTTAGTCTGCCAAAAATGGGCAGGGAGATAATCAATTTATTTAGCTTCTGCCAGATCATAATATGTTGCTAGTTGACTGCATTTAGTTTGATGACAAATTGTCCAAGCCTACTAAACAGTATCTCTATTGAAGAAATCAAGATAGTCTTCCTACTGCTAAAAATATCACATGTTGGGATCACCATGTCAATGTATAACCATATCTATCTATGATGATAATTCCAGTATAAATAAATATTAATGTGCTGGTATCGCCACTCTTTTAAATCTCAGGAAGCTGTGCTATATTAGGAGATTTGGTTCTTGGGGATTAAATAAGCACATCCATGCTGTTTCTTCCAATGGCTTGCCATTGCCCTTTTCTGTTATTTATTTTTCATTAAAAAAATAAGATAAACAAAATGAACAAGCAAGCAGCAGGAGAAAAGGAAAAAATGATACAAAAATATATCTATAAATGAACAAAGGAATTACTAAGTTTATACAGTTGGGTTTAAATACATTGTTTTTTATGGTGTATTTCTCATCAACAAAGTACATTAAATTGCTTTAACAGAGTGAGTAAGGATTTAAATCTCTGAGCTAAGTGTCAGAATCTCCATTATTTGTTATTTAAGAATATAAAAGCTACTAAAAACAGTATAGATAAATATTAGTTTCTAAGTTCCCCTTTGTTATACACTGACAGTATTTATAGACATTTAAAAGTTTTGTGTGTTTTTGATTTCAATTCTTTAGTCAGTTCTTTTTCCTGTTAAAAACCATACTATAAATACTTATATTTGCCTTCCTGCATAATAGAAGCCATTCTTGCTTAAATTTGGTTAGACTTCTGTTGTTAATATATATGCTGTTAATTTTGGCATTACTGCATATTCTCCAAGTTTAAGTTACCAGTCTGATATCTTGAGTAACATATCTCTTTTCCAATACTCTGGTTTCTCTTCAGATCGTATAAGTCTTTTGTCTTTTACTGAGATTTTTTTACAACTTCCCAGTCTAGCTCATAGTCTTAGGATTCCCTGGTGATTTCCCATCAAAGTTTTTCTCTTTCTTACATAGGGGGGATTGAAAAAAAGTCAAAATGGCAGCCACAACCATATGACTGAAGCCCCACCACTTTTTTAAAGGTCTTGACTTTTTTTGACTCCCCTGCTGCGAACACCCCCGTTCTTACTTAAAATAGCCCAGAGTCCAAAGGTTATTTACTGTATATACATATCCTGGACAGACAGATGTAACTGAATCACAATCACAATAGGAATGCACCAAGCAAAAAACAGGAGGAGGAGCATCAGGATGTTTTCTCTTCAGCAGTGGAGGTGTTAACAGGTGCTCCAGGCATTGTTGTGGTCAGGTAAGGTGAAGGCAAGTTCAGGCAGAAGGAAAATAAGGCTTTTTAGGAAAGAGAAAAGATTCAGTTTAAACATTTCTACACAGTCAGCTAAGTGTTGCCAGCTCTTCTGACCTCTCAAGACCTACAAATATGTTTATATTTAATCAAGGGATATTGCTTCATGATTGTCATCATTGCTGTCTTTGCTTGTGTACATAAATTGCATTTGGGGAATAATGACAGCCTGTGTAAGAACAATATTAGACTGCATTTCCCTTCAGAAGGCAATGGCAGGACTCTTCATTCCAGGATTACAAATAAAGCTCATTGGTACATCCTCTGGAAGAATGCTAGCCATTTTATTATTTGCAACCCATTCCCACCTCTTAGAGGAAACATCTGGGGCGTATACCGGCTTATTAAGAGTGGGTAAGGAATAGAGGGGAGAATGGAAACATGTGTTATGCTCTGCACGTTGTTTCTCCTCTCCCTGTATACAGAGACACAGAGCATTGGGCCAATTTACTCCCAACTCAGTAAAAACAGCCAAGTCAAAGGTTAAAGTCCAATCTATTGAAGGAAAGACAATTATAAAGATATCCATTTTAATTATTTATCCACACATCACAGAAAACACAAAGCACATTTATGCAGTGTCTCATTATGGGAAGTATTAAATATAGATATAACAATCACATGCTGTATACAGATAAAGGCCAATCATATAATATAAGATGCAGCTGTTAGTCATTGAGCAAAGCCTTCTTTTGAATATTTTACCATGATCTGCCTGTGGCTCTTTTTGCACCCCAGAAAACATTCTGCTAACTCTTGGTGGTAAGCCACCAAGAAACAAGGTGAGATTGCGCATAATTTTTAAAGGTTTCTTGCTTACATACTGTATATACATACACGCGCACAAGCCATAAGAGTTCACTTAACCACCCCTGGAAATCCAATCTGTTTCACTTCAGTTATTTTACCGTGGAACATTCTACCCTTTGCGGTTCTTGGCTGCCAACCTGCACCCTGATTAGTAAAAACTGTACAATCATAGCTGCAAGGATTACTGAGGTAATTAGATAAAGCACTTTGATAACTTACAAAGGCTGTGAAATGCTAGCAGTTGTTAATGCATCTTCATGTTTGTCAAATGGGAACGTAACACTCATCTACCCCACCTTTCATGCTGAAAGTATGAGGGCTGACAATGTTTTTAGGGCATAGTCACTCAGGCTGCATTCACATATCCTGCTTAGTTACCAACCATGGTTTATACAACTAAATGGCTATCTTCATACAACAGGTTAAACCAAGAACTACAAACCACATTGCAGCTTAATCTAATGTGTGATGTCAGTTCCCAGAACTGCATGTATCAGACAGGCAACATCATCCTCCATTTGTAACCTTCCCACTTCTGGCATTTTCATTAAGACTACAAACAGAAGAACTACAAATGCCTTTTGATTAGTAGCCTTAGGAGCAATTATAGAATTGCGGAGTTGGCAGGGACCATGAGAATACCAATAGAAGAGAATATATGTAGCTCAGGGTTGAATTGTGGAGTCCTTGGTGCTTGGTATTTTGGTCTATCTGGAAATACCACTGAGCTTTGGTTTTAGCTATTGAGATTAACACAATCAGATTTATATCAGCTTCTGCAAAATTGTACAGAAACCTCAATGTTGTCCTTTGGGTGGCATTGATGCAATATTTGCAATATAAATGAGGAAAATAACAAAATTGCACAGGGTTGTTGTTGTGGGGAAAATAGGGGGAGGAAGGAGTATTAGGTATGTTCTCCTTGAGTTATTTATAAAAATTATAAAGGCAAGATAAAAAAAAAACAAAAATACTTATCTCTCACACCCAACACATATCAGAAGAAAGAAGACTGAATTCAAATTCCTATAATAGGAAACTAAAAATGCAGAGTTCTTCAGGAGCTAAATCATGGGATATATTTACAGATAATGTCACAATAAGACAGTTTTATAACAGCCTCTTTTGTCCAATTCAAAGCACCTCTAATATTGATAGCTATAATATGGTTGCCACCAGAAGCCCCAAAGGCATCTGGAAATGTAATAAGCCTTAATATCCTAACACTGCAATTTTATTTGTGTGTGTTCAGTAAAAAGCCCCCATGAGTTCAGTTCAACTCATTTACTATCATCAAATAATGATAAATATAAGATATCCAAACCAGAAAAGAATTCTATCTACAAATGAAACTTGTTTAAATGTTTCATGAGGATCCTACCTTACACAATCATTCTTATACTGTATGTGGAAGAACTGCAGATGCTGGCTAGAGTTGACCAGTTTGCAAACTATAGTTCCTCTATATTCTGTATGTCTATGAATGAGGGAAAACGATTCTACTTAAAGTGGTGGTATGGCAACCACCACGGATATAACATCTGTCAGACTAAGAGCAATATACATTTTGCCTTCTAAATTAGCTTTCATTCTAAAAATCACCTAAAGCAGAATTTTTCATTATTTTCTTAAGATGTTCCAATGTTTGAGAGCTTTGCTCTTTCTGTTATGCATGAAGGCTTTTTATCTTTATTATTTTTTTAAAATAAGAAAAACAAAAGTGTCACACTCAGCTGCCTTACAGTCATTTATATAGAATGTACGTAATATTAACTTGCATTATTGATTGCTGTGAGACCAGACTACCTGACCAAACAAGCTTTTGTATGATATTTTTTTCCATTTAGATCAATCCTCTTGATTTTTCCCAGCATTTATTTCATGTAAAGCAAGCAGGTTGCCCTTTAAGGCATGCATAAACAACTGTTGATATGGGCCTTTCCTGAAATGTTTTTTTTAATTATTATTACTTATTTTTCAAGATATAATTAAAACACAAAATACAGAATATAGGACAGATAAAATACAAGTCTAAAAAAGAAATAAGAAAAACTAAAACAGTGCAGGAATAGACAGAAAAAACATATAAGACAAGTGGTTTCTGTCCTTCTCCAGCACAGATAGAAAGCTGTTATCATATATAAGAATAGAGTCCCATGTTGCTTCTCAAACTGTTGATCCCTCAAACCCAAGAGAAACAGCTCCGGTTTCAGTTGTGAGTCCACTTTGAGAATCTTTTGAATAATAGTACATATTTGGTTCCAGAATTTCTTAGCTTTTCCACAAGTCCACCATAAATGATAGAAAGTTCCTTCCTCCTGTATACATTTCCATCAAACATTTGTTACCCCGTTATACCTTATAGACAGCTTATCAGGAGTGAAATACCAATGGTACATCATTTTATAAAAATTCTCTTTCAAATTATATTTCACATTAAATTTCATACCTTTGTTCCACATATTCTCTCCCATTGTTCTGTCATAATACAACAAAAATATACATCAATTTCCATATTCAAACCCTTGCTCTATATCAATCCAAGATCACATTATTTCTATAGATCCTTCCCTTAGCACATACACAAATCACTGATGTAATTGCTCTTTCCCCATTAACAAATCCAGTCAAATCGTTAAGAGAAAATGAAATCATATAAGCCTTAATATCAAACCAAGTACATATTCTTAATTTTTTATCCTACATCAAAATAGACCAGAACATTTACTTGTCTCCATGTTACACATAAGGCATTTTTCATAGAGAAATCAAACATCTCAACTTTCCCCCATAAAAAGCCAGGTTTCTCAGCAGTAAGCCTCCCACAGACCAGAGCCATTTCGTTCTCAACACAATCCCTCAGAAAAACAACCTCAGTATCTTGCAGGCCAAGCTGTTAATTCCTTCATCACCAAAGTGTGTTAGTCGCCTGGTATTTCTGAAGAGAGTCCATTCTCACTGTCGGGAAAGAGATCTCCCTCTTGATGAAACTCTCCCTCTCCTAGCAGAACGTCCTCAGCCAGTTGACACATTTTACAGCTGATATTTTCTACAACAGGGCTTTCCAAAGTGCCGCCACTGGCGACACACCGGGCGGCGGCGACACGCGCGCGCACGGCGACAGCGCGCGCGCACGGCGGCGGCACGGGGGTCGTGCGGCGGCGCGCGCACGGTGGCAGCGCGGGAGGGGCGTGCGGCGGCGCGGGGGGCGTGCGGCGGCGCGCGCCACCGCTTCCGGGTGGTGTGGCGACACACCACGCTGTGTGTGGCGACACACTTTTGTGTCGCGACACACAGTTTGGAAAGCTCTGTTCTACAATATCCCGAATATCTTGCAGAATAGCTTGATGGGTATCATGGAAAATCTGTTTAAACTCAGAGCAAAGCTCTGAGAAAATTTCCTTAAGGTCGTCCATGTTTCAGGCAGTATATTATGGCACCCCCTGGATACTTGGCTGGTACAGATGAGATCTAATGGGTTGATGAAAGGCTTCCAAAAGTTATTGAGTGATATTGACAAAGGAGAAACTATGCAAACCAGCAACTGCGGCACTCGAGGAAAGTAAACAGAAAACTCAAAACTCAAAACGGCAGATTTAACGTGCAGGAAAACGTCAAATCCTTCAAATCAAATACAAAAGTAGTAACGGGGAGATAATTATTCTTGGTCCTCTTTAAAATCCAAATGGGAAACGAGCCAAAGATTAAAAAGGAGCTTTGAAATTAATCCAGAGGTAACGATAAACACCAAGAGATTTCACTTCTTCTTGTTGTAGCTCTCCTGGGGTACACTAACTTTAAAAATATCTAAACTAGCTGGTTTAGAAATGGAAAAGGCTCGACCTAGTGTCCTTTTAAGGCTGCAGTGTGGTCCGGAAATGATGGAGTCCCCAACTTGTAGTCTCTTACCCGATTAGTGCTGTTGGCAGTCCTCAGGCTACGAGGCGACATTCAGGAGTGCAAATGGGTTGATTCTGAGCATTTTCTGTCCATGAAAATGCTCTAGGGCAGGGGTTGGCAAACCGCGGCTCGCGAGCCACATGCGGCTCTTTGGCCCCTTGAGTGTGGCTCTTCCCCAGGCAGGCGTGGCGGGCGTGGCGGCAGGCGCGGCAGCGGGCATCACAGCAGCAGGCCCTAAGTGTGCGCGATTGGCCTGCAAACTCCCGCCCGCAAACCCCGCTCCCGTGCTGGATTCCCCACCAGCTTTACCGGAAGAGAAGCGACTGGAGCAGTCGAGCCTCTTTCCCTTCTCCTTCTTCCAAACCTCCCCTGCCCCCTTCCACGCGATTGGCTCCCGCCCACAAACCCTGCCCCCTTCCATGTGATTGGCCCCCGCCCACAAACCCCACCCCCTTCCACGCGATTGGCTCCCGCCTGCAAACCCCGCCCCCTGGCCCTCGAGTGATATTATAAATTTTATAACTGTCAAAATGGCTCCTGGCATAAAAAAGTTTGCCAACCCCTGCTCTAGGGCATTGGGAAAAGCCCACCTTTGCCCAATAAAAAACCAACGCTGCCAGATCTGTCCGCTGAGCTTGCGGGCAAAGCTGTTCAGTCGGCCATCTTCCCCAGAAGCCCCTTTCCTGAAATGTTGATGTGATGGCTAGAACCCCTATAACCCCTGTAGACAGACAGACAGGAAACAGGCTTGTGTATGTTGAGGTCAGCTCTTTATGACTATGCAGTTTTCTTAGCAGCATAATGGAAGCAGTTTGCCATTGCTTCTTCCTGGAAGTTTTTTTGACACACGCACACCCGTACAAGTGTGATCTACTGTAGCCTGTTTATCAAGATTTGTTTGCCCTTCTTTTAGACTCTTGGAAGCATTGCATTGAGTCACAGGTGGAGACAGCATATACCTTCCCTTTTTTTTTTCCAACCCTCAGCATGCCACAGAAAGCTCAGTTTAGTTCTTGGCCTAGAAACGTTTGCCCAACCATGCTTTCAAAATAGGTATCAATCTGGGAGCCCTCTCCAGAGTTGGAGTGGAACATAGACAGTGGTACCCTGTGCGGCACATAATCAGTGATGCAATTTGTAATGGACTAGGAAGTAATTGGTGCTGTATTGTATACAACTCAACATTTTTTGTGCTGCCAAGGTAACTCCTTCCCCATTGTCCAAATTTCTATCGCCCATCCCTACTGTAAAATAATTCCTGACCATTCACTGCAACAGACCCAAAGACCTTTCTTGGTTAATTCTTATGAATTAACTATTTATTGTAAAAGACAACATATTACAAAATATGTACACCATAGCTTTCCAAACTGTGTGTCGCGACACTTTAGTGTGTCGCGACAAAACCCGGAAGTGCTGATGGCACGTCGCTGTACAGATCTGTAAACAAACCTTTCAGCCTGGCTTTGTTACACATGCAACATTCAGGCAGTACTGTAGCTGCCTTTATTTTCATTAACACCAACATCTCTTTCCATTTGGAAACTGCCATTGTAGCAATTTGTTTTTAGGAGCTTGTTTATCCTTCACTTTACCTTTGAGTTGGGTTTTTTAGAGCTTGGCAAGAGGATAAAAACAAAACAACCTTCCTCAAACTGCTGTCTTCCAGATGTGTTGGATTGCAGCTTTAGTCCAGTCCATCTGGAAAACACTGGGATGAAGAAAGTTGATTTAGAGTGTTTATAAGACAACTCTCTTCTGTGCATTTAAAATGTACTGAACATGTAAGATGAAGTAGGGTTGCATTTTCTGGCCAAGCATGATGTTGGCACGATTGGTCCTTGTGCTTCTAGAACCCACACATTTGGTATTTATTGTATATGGAAGAATTCTGTGCCCAAATAGATATATGCAAGTTTCTTCATGTGAGTGAGAAGCAGGTGAGTAAGCAACTCCATGCTTGAATGGGGACTTAAACCTGAATCTCCCCAGTCCCATTCAAAGAACTTAATCACTACAATGCACTGGTTCTTAACAACATTGATTTATATTATTATGTCTTTTCTGATTTATATTTTTATAATGTAATTATAAACACTGATTTATATTTTTATGTCTTCTCTCTTTCTTCCCATGGGGATCAGTGGTCAAGCAGATAGCATCTGCTCCTTTGCTCCTTGACTCTTCTTTGATGAAAATGGAGTTGACCTCCTGTGGCTTCATTGCAACTTATTCACCCTCCCATTCACTCAAACCTCAGTCCCAACCTGAAAGTGAGCTTCTGTCCTCACTGAGCTTAACTATGACACCATCATACCCTTACAACACCAATTCTGCTGTCCCCATGATATTGTCCTTATCTCACCTCCATCTATGAATGAGCAAGCTTAGTAATCACTAGCTGTACCAGGATAAAAACAGTATTTCCCCCCTTATTCTGTCCATGATTTTGGGATTTTGTGACATTGAGTTAACCTTCCAGTCAGCTATATGTTTTTGATATCTTTTTTTTTCTTTTTAATTGGAAGCTGCCCAGAGGGGTTGAAGAGTCGAGCAGCCTCAAAATTGAATTAAAGGAATAAATACAGTCTCACGATGTGTAAAAGCTGTTATGTTCATCACCCATTATCTTGGAAGTTGACCAGTGGTGATGTATTAGAGGGGTATTTGAGCATTTTGGGTGGTGTGGGCATGTCTTTTTCTTGTGGCTATCCAGACTCCTCCACAACCATTTCTCTGCTAGCATTTGTCCCCTCTATTAGCACATTATTTCCTGAGTTCCTTTCATTATGTTGACTTCTCTCTAGGCTTCCAAAAAAAGTAGAGGAGAGCAGAATAGACCTCAGCTATATTATCTGGACCCTTTTCAGTCGGGTTTCAGGCCCGGATATGGGACGGAAACAGCTTTGGTCACACTTATGGATGATCTCTGGCGAGAGCGGGATGAGGGCAGTGCATCCATCCTGGCTCTTCTTGACCTCTCAGCGGCTTTTGATACCATCGACCATGGTATCCTTTCGGGGCGGCTCGGGGAGTTGGGGGTGGGTGGCGTAGTTTTGCGCTGGTTCACCTCCTTCCTCCGAGACCGGTCCCAATCGGTGGTAATAGGAGATGAGAGATCTGACCCTCAGCCCCTACTTTGTGGGGTGCCGCGGTACTCTCTCCGCTCATTTTTAACATCTACATGAAACTGCTGGGTGAGATCACCCGCCACCACGGGGTGAGGTATCATCAATATGTTGTTGATACTCAGCTATACATCTCCATCCTGGGTGACGTAAGTGATGCTGTGACCACCCTTTCTCGGTGCCTGGAGGCTGTAGGGGTCTGGATGGGGAACAACAGGCTTCAGCTGAACCCTGGTAAGACGGAGTGGCTGTGGGTTAGGGGCTCCCGGGTATCCGGGAATTTACCATCTTTGGTTCTGGATAGGGTTGCACTGCCCCAGACAGACCCAGTGCGGAACCTGGGGGTTCTCCTGGACTCATGACTCCTGCTTGAAGAGCAGGTAGCAGTCGTGGCCAGGGGAGCCTTTGCACAGCTTCGTGTTGTGCGCCAGCTACGCCCCTTCCTGGATCAGGAGTCCCTCTAAACAGTCACTTATGCCCTGGTCATCTCCTGCATAGACCACTGCAATGCACTTTATATGAGGCTACCCTTGAAGACTATCCGGAAGTTACAGCTGGTGCAGAATGCAGCTGGGCGAGCAGTTTTGGGAGCCCCAAGGAGGGCACATATAATACTATTGCTACGCGAGCTGCATTGGGTGCCAGTTTGCTTCTGGGTCCAATTCAAGGTGTTGGTTATTACCTTTAAAGCCCTACATGGCATGGGTCCAGGTTACCTGAGGAACCGCCTCACCCATTACATCAACCCGTCCCACCCGGTCAGGCAGGGCATGTTACAGACCCTGTCCATGAGGAATTGCCAATTGGCAGGGTCCAGGAGGAGGGCCTTCTCTGCCGTGGCACCCACCCTTTGGAACAAGTTACCCCCCGGAGGTAAGACAGGCCTCCACTCTCCTGGCCTTCCAGAAGGGGCTTAAGCCATGGTTATGCCACCTTGCTTGGGGTGGGAGGGGGATGGAATGACTATTCATGGGGGTGGTTGGCACCATGATGGTGCCAAGGATAAGATCTTATTGCCATCTTGAATTTTATATTTCATATTTTGTATTTTTATATTTTTATCTGTATTTTTATGTATTTATACTTATATTTATATTGTAGTGTTTTTAGTGTTTTGTCATTTTATTATCTGTAAGCCGCCCAGAGTCGTCGTATGCGAGATGGGCGGTAGACAAATATGACAAATAAATAAATTTAGGGAAAAAGAAGGGACATATTAGTGTTATTTCACTTTTACAATCTGAAATGATCATCTCCACTATTCTGCCTGAAGAAGAAGAGGGGGCACTTTGCTCTATTCCATAGTACCCTTACATGTATTTTTTTAACCTTTAGATATAGCTGCTGTTTTCCTTACTGCAGAGTTGGACTGGGATTTTGTTACCTATTTGCCCATTTCCCTTTATTTATCAGTTTCAATCACTTCTCTCCCCCACTAAGTTAGAGACCAGGCTACCAAACAGCCAGTCAGTTTCAACGTTTTCATGCTACTGAGCCTAGTTCAGAGCTTTCCAAACTGTGTGTCAGGACACATTAGTGTGTCGGCTGCAGTGTCTGGGTGTGTCGTGGCTGCTGCCTCCGAGCCCTGCCAGGATTCTGCGCAGGTCCTAGTGCCTGCCTTGTGCCTTGCCGCCTCCAAACCTGCTGTGATTCCATGCAGGTCCTAGTGCCTGCCTTGTGCCCTGCTGTAACAGTGTGTTGCGAAATGATGCCCTGCTGTAAGAGTATGTCACGAAACGATGCATGTCTAAAAAGTGTGTCACCAACATGAAAAGTTTGGAAAGCTCTGGCCTAGTTAGATGCACAATCATGTCAGAGCTATTTCCTTCCTCTCTTGAGCTACTGTATCTCTAGTCTGGAGATAGGTGTCACCTCTCCCAGGTGTCTCTTCATTTCACATTATTTGAACTTGGGAGATATCCAAAAAGAGCGTAGGAGGACAAACCAGTCCAGAAAACCCACAGAATCCCAATGTCAGCTGTCCCCATTGTTATTTTAGTGCCCTATTGTGTGGATGTTTTTCTGGATGATGATTTGCTAGGGGGGGCAAGGAGGGATTGCAAAAGAATCCACATGAGAACACCAATTACTTTGCCCATAACAATTGGCGCACACACAGATCAAGATAGCATTATTAGGCAGTGACTTCAAAAAGAGTCAGAATATGGATTGGCAATGGGGACAGCCAACTTTATAGTGGCAATATTTTGTGCTGATTCAAGAATGGGTGGGTGGTACTTTAAGGCAGTGGTAGGGAAAGGACCTGTAAAGGGTGAAGTTGGCAAGGCCTGAAAAAAATATTGTATAAACATTAAGCAGGTGTCAAGGCTGGGAGAAATGGCCCAAAGTCCACTGTCTTAAAAGAGCTGTGATTAACATACTATGTCAGAGTTTCTCAACCTTGGCAACTTTAAGATGGGTCGACTTCAACTCTGAGAATTCCTCAGCCAGCATGGCTGTATATACAACTTGATTTCTATGTGCTTCAGCAGGGAGATATTCTACATAAATATGACTTTTTAAATTTTCTGCAACAAAACAACGTAACTGGTCATATTGAGACTGGGAAGCTACTGCTGTTGGCTAGTTTCTGAATGAGCAGCAGAGTTTCTGGAGTGAGAGAGAGAGATTGCAGTGCCTGTGTGAACACTGCCAGGCCCTCAGAGCAATGACAGAGAACAGCCAGTCAGGTAAAATAATGCTATGCCCCTGCTGGAGCAGAGCTGGACTCTTATTGGAGATGACTTTATCAGTGATCATCACTATGTAAACCTGCTGTCTTTCCCCCATGCACTGTTTATATACAGAAGGACACAATGGACACAGATCACTTAATCCCTGTTCCGGGTCCCATGAATTGTGCTTGAACAAAAGCCGCCCATTTGTCTATTGCTGGCCTTACATTTTACTTCACTGCTGAAACCCTTTTACATCAGATCTGCTAATGTTTGCTGACAGGGTGTTATTGGGATGTGAGTTGTTTTGTTGAGCATGTGAACTATGCAAAATTACTTAAGGAAAAAGGCCACCCCGTTGTCTAGGTTGGGTGGGCAACAACACTTCAGAGAGCCAGTGTGGTTATGGTGGTTAAGGTGTTGCACTAGGGAAGACCCAGATTCTGGTCCACCCTTAGTCATGGAAGCTGATTGGGTAACTTTGGACCAGTCATTCTGTTTTAGCCTGGCCTACCTCATAGGATTCTTGCTGCGGGGAAAAAAATAGGAAGGAATGCTGTGTTTGCCACTTTGAGCTCCTGTACAAAAGGTGGGATAAGAATAATGGAAATTAGTCTAACACATCTGGAAAACACCAGATATGGGAAGGCTGGTGTAGTTTTTAAAACAACATTCAGAAATAGGAAATCTGGTTGGACAATTGAATTGCCTTTATTTCTGTTTCTTTGTTTTTCTATTTGATTACTTCCTCTTGGTTTCTGTTATTAAGAAAAGCAAAACATTAAAAAAGTATCAATGATTTAAAAGAGAACCAGATAATAAAAATATTTTAAAACCTACAAAGGCGAACACTGAAAACTTGCGAGTAAATACACATGCATTCGTATTTTTTAAGGAGATATCCAAAAATTAATGTATTTGATATTTCTGCCCAGAATGAATTTTTCATAAACCAACATGACCAATTATGAACTACTTTCTTGATATAACTAAAAATGGACACCCAATTAGAATAAAGTAATCCTTAATTGAAAAATTCCTTGAGATTCTTCATTGTGCTAATTTTTCAATGATTTTTTCCCCTTCATATGGAGTCAGGATATTGTGCATTTGTTCCAGAAAGGAGATAGACATTGAGGTGCTGTGGCCTCTACAGCACCACTTATTAGATTACAAAAATAAAATTATAATTCAGGTTTACCCAATAGTAACAAGAATAAAAAAGAGGGATCCTTTTGGGAGGCTGCTTGTTCTTGTATTTCCAGATGAATCTGGAATCTACTAAGGAATCTACTAAGTTTCCAGTCTGCTCTGGTTTTCTATGTGGAATTAAAGCTAAAGCCAGTTGTTTTTGCAGAGCTGGGATTTGCCTGCCCTTTCCCCTGAATTCCAGCATGAAATATCAGTACTGTTAGTGAGGGCATGCTGCATAAAGGTGCTCTGTGCCAGTTTCCAAAAACAGGAGGAGGGATGTGTTTGAAAAACAAGACAGAGCTGAGGGAGAGGACAGAAAAATGCCAGCTGAGTTGGCCCAAGTAACACCAATGGAAATAGGACTGTTTCTCCATGGTGGAATGCAAGGTGCTTCCATAATGCAGTTCAACCACCTTCTCCAACTGTGTAAAACAGAGAACAGCTGGATTTATGTGCCTCATGAAGCTAATCAAGCCAAGAGCTATAATGAAAATTACTCTTCTGGCAAAGAAATGGATAGGAGAAAGCATTTTGTTAGTTTAATAAGTTAGCCATGTTACCGTTATTGTGCATATTCTAAAATGAAAAGCTGTTACTGTGAGCAAGATGTCAGAGCAACAACAAAAATGAATCCCCAAATATACAGTATTTGTTCTAATGCAGTTTCCTCTGATTCTGTCAGAAGGCCCTGTCTGTTTAGTTTGAGAATAGCCAAGACACTCAAGATAGGACAAATCATGAAGCTGCTTACCATACTGACAATAGAATTCCCAGATTAAAATATTTTTCAATAATTTTCTAATGCTTTTATTCAATTTGATTTGCTTACTTCTCTTATGCCAAATTATTAAACACACACACACACATATATATATATATATAATTTTATCCATTCCATCATGTCCAACTCTCGGAGACTGCCTGGACAAGTCCCTGCAGTTTTCTTGGCAAGATTTTGGAGGTGGTTTGCCATTGTTGTCTTCCTAGGGCTGAGAGAAAGTGACTGGCCCAAGGTCACCCAGCTGGCTTTGTGCCTAAAGGATTAGAATTTGCGGTTTCCAGCCCAGTGCCTTAACCACTACACCAAACTGGCTCTCAAACATAACATACTTAACTACAAAAAAGAAATATTACTCCTAATTTAAATAGTATTATTGTATGAGTTTCAGAAAATCTGTAGGCAATGATAGATCTCCAAATAATTTTGTTTTAATTGTTTTAATGTTTGTATCATTATTTTTTGGTTTCTTAGTATTGGTTGTGTTTTAACCTTGTAAGCTGCCCAGAGTACAATGGGCAGTTATATAAATAAATAAAATACATAAATACATAAACAATGGGATACCACAACTGCAACCAACCATCAATGGTTACTCAGTTTTCTCTGATACACAGATGGTACCACCGCCGCCTTGAGTTGACCAAAATATATTTTTAAAAAAAGGTGGGATAAAAATCTAATAATAATAATAGACCAGTGGGTGGGCTTGTAGTTATTTATATTATAAATATCTAAGGACTTTATATTCCAGGAATGTTTATTGTGTCCTGGACTGTGTTAAAAGGTGATTACACAACCCTAATGTAACATTTCCTCCACCATCTCCCAATTAGATATAGGTTAAGACATTCCAAACTAGCTGCATTGTTTGAATAATAGTCAAGAACACTCTTGCATAAAATATAACAGAAGCAAGGATGCTATGTACATCAGTTGTTAACATGTTCTGTTAGCTATTTGAGGTTGGAACAATGTGGTTCAGATCCATGGGGTAGATGAGCTATATTTATTTTTATTTATTTATTAAATTTCTATGACTGCCCATCTCCCCCTCAAGGAGGGACTCTGGGCGGTTCACAGCCACAATATCATTAAAATACAATAAAAACACAAAATATAAATGCAATAAATATAAATTAAAACCAAGTGGCAGGTGGTTCGTACAGTGACGCTGAACATATTTAAAATATTTGAGGCGGCTCTAAGAAATCAACCATCCCCAAGCTTGACCACTTTCCCTCTTGCCCCAGGCGAGATCACAGAGCCAAGTTTTTAATTTTTTCCTGAAGTCCAGGAGTGAAGGGGCCTGTCTTATCTCTGGGGGAAGGATGTTCCATAGGGCAGGTGCCGCTGCAGAGAAGGCTCGCCTCTGAGACCCCGCTAGATGGAACTCTTTCATAGAGGGGGTCCGCAGCATGCCCTCTCTGCAAGATTGGGTAGGACGGGACGATGTAATGGGGATGAGGCGGTCCCTCAGATAACCTGGGCCCATGCCATGTAGGGCTTTAAAGGTAATAAAGGTAATAACCAACACCTTGAATTGGACCCGGAAGCAAACTGGTACCCAATGCAGCTCACAGAGCAGAGGTGTTGTGTGTGTCAATATTGGTGCACTTAAAACTCCCTGCGCGGCCGCATTCTGTACCAGCTGTAGCTTCCGGATATTCTTCAAGGGTAGCCCCATGTAGAGTGCGTTACAGTAATCTATATGGGAGAGAACCAGGGCATAAGTCCAGAATACCTGAGGGACCGTCTTATCCCCATATCATCGACCCGCCCCACCCGATCATTCAGAGAGGGCCTGCTATGAACCCCATCAATAAGAGAGTGTCATCTGGTGGGGTCTAGAAGGCGGGCCTTCTCTGTGGTGGCACCAGCACTCTGGAACACCTTGGCCCCAGAGTTGAGGCAGATCCCCTCCCTCCCGATCTTTAGGAAAGAACTGAAGACCTGGTTCTGCCGCCTGGCATGGGAAGGAGGAAATAATAGTTCCTCATGGGGGTGGTTAATTTCATAATGTCCTTTTTATTAAGCTATCTGGCCATTTGGATTTTATAATTTATTTATTGTATTATTTGATTCTGTTTTTATATTCTTTATTCTATTTTAATCAGTTTTATTGTAAACCGCCCAGAGTTCCCCGTTGGGGGAGATGGGCGGTCATGTAAGTTAAATAAATAAATAAATAATAAATAAATAAGTGACCGAAGGGCCTCTTGATCCAGGAAGGGACATAACTGGTGCACAACCCAAAGCTGTACAAAGGTCCTCCCGGCCACGACTGCCACCTGCTCTTCGAGCAGGAGTCGTGAGTCCAGGAGGACCCCCAAGTTCCGCACCGGGTCTGTCTGGGGTAGTGCAACCCCATCCGGAACTAAAGATGACAAATTCCCAGAAATTGAGGGGCCATTAATCCACAGCCACTCCGTCTTACCAGGGTTCAGCTGAAGCCTGTTTTTCCCCATCCAAACCCCTACAGCCCCCAGGCACTTGGACAGGGTGGTCACTGCATCACTTACTTCACCTGGGATGGAGATGTATAACCATATTGATGATACTTCAGCCCGTGGTGACCGACGGATGATCTCGCCCAGCGGTTTCATGTAGATGTTAAAAAGCGGCGAGAGTACCGAGCCCTGTGGGACCCCACAAAGAAGGGCCTGTGGGTTGGATCTCTCGGTCCCTATTAACACCGACTGGGATCGGCCCTGGAGGAAGGAGGTGAACCAGCGCAGAACTACGCCGCCCACCCCCAACTCCCTGAGCCGTCCCAGAAGGATACCATGGTCGACGGTATCGAACGCTGCTGAGAGGTCAAGAAGAGCTTGAAAGTTGAGTCCTACACCCAACAAAATTAGACTAAGATGGTCTCCTTGATTAGACCAAACTGTTGGTGGAGGCAAAGTAAGCTTGCCAATTTCACATACTTCTCTATGAGACAAAATAATCAGAATATACAAAGGAGATGGACTGTGCCAGGTTGTGTGGGTTAATTATTAGTACATCAAAAGTTCTGAAACAAAAGAGAACATTTTCAGTAAGAGAGAGCTGATTTACCAAAACAATTAGATCAGATGTCTAGGAGCATCACTGTTAAACAAGATCAAAATCAGGATACTTGATAACACTATTAAAATTTATAGCAATAATATATTAGGCATCAGTGACTTACGTTTTTTAAAGAATTTTATTAAGTTTCAAAAAAATATAAAAGATACAGAAAAACAAAAAAGTACAAAAAAACTAAAAAGTATGAAAACACAAGATAAAATTTTTTAGATAGATTACAAAAAGAAGTGACTTCCAACTTTAAACATCAAGGATATACAGCAATTTCCCATAATCAATCTCTTACTCTATATTAAACCAAAATCACATTATTTCTACAAGTCAACCCCTTAGCACATTATAAAAATCACTAAATACCATTGCTCCCTCCCTTTATATTAAAAGAAAAAAAAGTATAAATCACCTAATCAACTTCCCCCCTAAAATAACAATTAATTATTCCCTTCCTACTACTATTCTATACATTCCTGTCTACTATAATAAAGATCAAAAATAGAAAAGCATGTAAATTGCCTACCATTATAGTTAATAATACAAAAAACATGAATACAAAAAACATGAATAAGAAAAAACCTTAATAATCATAATCCCAGTCATTAACGATAAGTAAAATCATCCAAAGTCAAAAAACCATCCAGATAAATATTTTTAGTCCCTTAACCCACTTCAAAATAAACCAAGATGTTTACATATCCCCATAATAGGCACAGAGCTATTTCCTTAAAGAAATCAAACAGCCCAACTGCTCCCCTCACAAACACCGACTTCTCTTCAAAAAACCTCCCGTACATAATAACCCCCTTTTTTTCTATAACATTCCATCAGAAAGTCAAATTCACTCATATCTTGCAGCTCAATTTCTCCGTTTAAGTTTATTTATTTATTATTCGAATTTATCACCGCCCATCTCCATGACAGGAGACTCTGGGCGGTTTACAACATTAATATTAATATTAAAAACCTATACACTTAAAAATACAATATAACAATAAATAGATAAGAATCCAGAGGATGGGAAGATCTTAAAAAAGGAGGGTATTACGGGGCTAACCACCCCCAGGAGGAACTAGTACCTCCTTCATCCCAAGCAAGGCGGCAGAACCAGGTCTTTAACGACTTCCTGAAGGCCAGGAGCAAAGGTGCCTGTCTCACCTCCGGGGGCAAGATATTCCA
Organism: Charina bottae; assembly: GCA_023362775.1. NCBI lineage: Eukaryota > Metazoa > Chordata > Lepidosauria > Squamata > Charinaidae > Charina > Charina bottae. Next base: position 86,581,448 of record JALMGJ010000002.1, on the reverse strand, counting down.
CAAGGCGGGTGCTATTGCAGAGAAGGCACGTCCCCTGGACCCCGCCAAATGAAATTCCTTCATTGATGGAGTCCGAAGCATGCCCTCTCTGCATGACTGGGTGGGGCGGGCAGATGTAATCGGGATGAGACGGTCCTTCAGGTACCCTGGCCCCATGCCATGTAGGGCTTTAAAGGTGATAACCAACACCTTGAATTGGACCCGGAAGCAAACTGGTACCCAATGCAGCTCGCGCAGCAGTGGTGCTACATGAGCTGATCTTATCACACCCGTAACTGCCCACGCGGCCGCATTCTGGACCAGCTGAAGCTTCCGGATACTCTTCAAGGGTAGCCCCATGTCATTCATTCATTCATTGGCGATCACTCGTAGCCGAGTAAGATTGTCTTCCAAAGGTAAAATTTTAACAGTGGATCCGTAAGTGGCTATAAAGGCCAATTCTGGATCCGCACAACCTCCCACAATGAGGGCATAGGTTTCCAGGTGGGAGACGGTCATGATGAGGGTTTGCCTGACGTGCCTTCCTTTTAGCTCTTTTCTCCCTTTCGCCCTGTACTCGTGCTTCTTCAAAGTCCATAGCGCCATTAATAAAGGCTGACCTCCAATTGAAACGCTCATGTGTTAGGGCTTCCCAGTTCTCAATGCTGATATTACATTTTTTTAAGTTAGCTTTGAGAGTACCTTTGAATCTCTTTTGCTGTCCACCAATATTCCGTTTTCCATTCTTAAGTTGGGAGTAAAATAGCTGCTTTGGAAGACGATGGTCAGGCATTCGAACAACATGACCGGTCCAACGAAGTTGATGTTGGATGATCATTGTTTCAATGCTGGTGGTTTTCGCTGCTTCTAATACGCTAACATTAGTCCGCCTATCTTCCCAAGTAATTTGCAGAATTTTTCGGAGGCAGCGTTGATGGAATCTTTCAAGAAGTTGGAGGTGGCGTTTGTAGAGAGTCCATGTTCGGAGGGCCTCCTGATCCAGCAAGGGGCGTAACTGTTGCACAACCCAAAGTTGTGCAAAGGCCCTCCTGGCCATGACTGCCACCTGCTCTTTGAGCAGGAGTCGTGAATCCAGGAGGACCCCCAAGTTCCACACTGAGTCTCAGTGGGATAGTGCCACCCCATTCAGAGTTAAAGATGACAACTTCCTGGAAACCGAGAGGCCATCTATCCACAGCCACTCCGTCTTACCAGGGTTCAGCTGAAGCCTGTTGTTCCCCATCCAGGCCCCTACAGCCCCCAGGCACTGAGACAGGGTGTCGACTGCATCACTTACTTCACCCGGGATGGAGATATACAACTGAGTATCATCAGCGTATTGATGATACCTCATCCCGTGGTGACGGATGATCTCCCCCAGCGGCTTCATGTAGATGTTAAATAGAAGAGGAGAAAGAACCGAACCCTGCGGCACCCCACACAAGAGGGGTCAAGGGTCGGATCTCTCATCCCCTATCACCATCGATTGGGAACGGCCCTGGAGGAAGGAGGTGAACTAGCACAGAACTATGCCACCCACCCTCATCTCCCTGAGCTGCCCCAAAAGGATACCATGGTCGATGGTATCAAAAGCCACTGAGAGGTCCAAAAGAGCCAGGATGGATGCACTCCCTCCATCCCGCTCCTGCCAGAGATCATCCATAAGCACGACCAATGCAGTCTCTGTCCCATATCCTGGCCTGAAACCTGACTGAAAGGGGTCTAGATAATCCATTTTATCCAGAATCCTCTGGAGTTGCAGTGCCACCACCTTCTCAACCACCTTTCCCAAAAAGGGAAGGTGGGAGACAGGGTGAAAGTTGTTCAAAACGGTGGGGTCCAGGGATGGTTTCTTGAGGGGGTGCACCAGCATCTCCTTAAAGGTAGCCGGGGACACCCCCACTCCCTCAAGGATGTATTAATCATCACCTGGACCCAACCACATGTCACCTCTCGAGCTGATTTAACCAGCCAGGAGGGACACGGGTCTAGATGGCATGTGGTGGCGTTTACAATCCGGAGCATCCTGTCTACTTCATCAGGCCCAACAGGATCAAACTGTTCCCAGATAACAGGGCAAGTACGTTCCTCTGGCATCTCCCCAGTTTGTGCCTCACGCTTAGAGTGTAACTTAGAATGAATCTGAGCGATTTTGTCCTGCAGATGCTCAGCAAACTCTTACGACCAGCCCTGTAAATGGGTCACTGAATCTATACGACCCAGAAGAGATCTAGTAATATTGAACAGGGCCAATGGGTGGCATTCTGCGGACGCAATAAGAGCGGAGAAATATTCACGTTTCGCCGCTCTTACCGCCACAAGGTAGGCCCTAATAGCGGCTCTAGATTGTGTCCGGTCAGATTCAGTCTTCGTCTTTCTCCAGCGGCGCTCCAGACGTCTCTTAATCCTCTTCAAAACCCTCAACTCCTCCGTAAACCACGGGGAGTGATGGGCCGAACAGGGCAAGAGAGGTCGCACAGGCGTGATCCTGTCCAAGGCCCTGGCTGCTTCCTTATTCCAGGCTGCGGCCAGGACCTCCGCTGGACCATGCAGCAGATCTTCGGGTATAACCCCCAGCTCCTTCTGAAACCTCATTGGGTCCATAAGTCGCCGGGGACAAACCAATCAAATGGGTCCAGCCTCCCTGTGGAGTGGGGCAGCACAGAGCATCAAAGTCACCAGGGCGTGGTCTAACCATGACAATGGGGACAGATCTAACTCTCCCCTCAGATCACATTGCCACTGCTCGGACAAGAAAACTAAGTCCGGCGTGAGACCACTTTCTCGAGTCAGGTCCTGAATAATCTGAGACAGGCCCATGGCTGCCATGGTAGCCATGAACTCCCGAGCCGCCTCAGAGGTCCGTCCAAAGGATGGCAGATTGAAGTCCCTCAGAACCATAAGTCTGGGGAACTCCACTGCCAACACCGAGATGGCCTCCAGCAGCTCGGGCAGGGAGGTTGCTATGCAGCAGGGAGGCTGGTACAGTAGCAACACTCCCAACTGTTCTTGGGAGCCCAACTTGAAAAACAGGGTCTCACAACCAGTAACTTTGGAGCAGCACCCCTGGAGGCCACAAGAGACTCTCGGATGACAACTGCCACCCCTCCTCCCCTGCCCTGGTGTCTCAGCTGATGCCACACCCGAAACCCAGCCGGGCACATTTCTGAGAGGGGTACTCCCCCCTCTGAGCCCAGCCAGGTCTCGGTGATACACGCCAGGTCTGCCCCTTCTGTGATCAAGTCACTTATTTATTATTATTATTTATTATTAAATTTCTATGACCGCCCATCTCCCCCTCAAGGAGGGACTCTGGGCACTTATAAGGGGGGCCTTGTTATTCACAGACCTGTCTTTAAGAAGCAGCAGCCGGAGACCAGGGCCCTCAAGGATCTGCTTTCCAGGGCCTGGGTTTGAACTTGGAGGGCCGGAACGCGCCTCCAGTAATAAACTCTGGGGGCGCCTTCCCCGAAGATGGCCTGCCCTCCGGTTCCTGTCGTAACATCCCTTACCAGTCACCATCTCAATCAAAGCACCTGTCATACATTCAGCAACAATCTGAAAGTAGTTTGCCCTTGCCTTCTTCCAGCATGTCTCAGACTCCCTAATCTAGCCCTAGCCCTAGGATTTCTTGGTGGTGCTCCAGACAAGTACTAATCTCGTTTGACCTCACTTACCTTTGGGGGATCGGCAAATGTCAATGAGGTACTGTCACCCAGCTGAGATAAGGCTGAACACAAAATGGGAGAAATGTTGGAGCAAATCCAGCATGCCTCATCAGCATATGGATGGCTGCTTTAGGATACAAGCTCTCCATGCTTTTTGAAGAAGCTGTTTGCGGCCACTCCCACTTCCTCTCTCTCTCTCTCTCTCCTCCTTCGACTGGGAACAAAGCACACAGCTGTGTGCTGCTCTATCTTAGGCCATGGATGGGCCTAGGAGATTTTTCCCCCTTTCTACACACATCACTTGCCAGCAATGAGGGGCAAGAGTTAATTAAGGTTAGGGAACAGGAAGAAGAAATGGAACGTCATTTATCTACCAAAAATGCTGTACCTGCAATGAATAAATGTAAGGACTCTTTTGTACTTACTTTTCATACCTGCCATGTCTAAGCACGTGTTTCTTTATGCTAAGGTGGGCTAAAGGTGTAAGACTAACCTGGATCTCTCTAATATGCTCATGGGCTCTGTTTTTAAACAATATTCTTTTTCTGTACACGAGTTTAGCAGCTCTGCTCCATTTCAGTAGTTCTAACAGACTGCTAAATGGGCTTCAAGAAAGACAGCAGAAAATGCCACTCCTGCTCTTCTCTTGATTAGTGAAGAAAGTAATTCTTAAAAAATACATGATTTCTGGTTGGAAAAAGTTGTCTACCCTTGGTTTATCATGTTTATATCCCACATTCTGCACTGTGTTCTTCCCACTACATTGGAAAAAAATAATAATCTCTGTAACAATAATTTATCCAGGCTAGGGACAATTGATATCACAGGCATGCCTTTATGAATGTTAACATCCCATATAATTTCCAGAAGGACTAGGACATCCGTGACTGAGCAGAAGGCAGGATGGGCTATGGACTGAAAAGCATGGATTTTGAAAGTTTGGGTCATACAGAACACCTATGCCAAAATGGGGATTGCTTGTTGGTGGTTTAAGAGACTGGACCCAGTCCATTGTGGCAGTAAAATGGTTAACTATGGCTAACCAAACCATGGCTTATCACATGTGATCACAGCTACTGGGTGGAACAGGAAAGGGCTGATAAAAATAGTGAAAGCAAACCAGGCGACTGTCATGAGATACTGGGATTTGTGCATAACTGCCAATGTAGTGAATTGCAGGTGCCAGACGTCTCAGTGAGTTGACCTCGAGGATGACCAGGCTTCCAAGAAAGAGAGGAACACCAAGGGCTTCTGCTCCTGTTGGGTCGTGCTTGAGTCGTGTGGTTTTCTTGAGCAAGGCTTGCATAGCTTTCTTAAGTTTGCCTTGGTTCTTGCTTGTCAATTTTCCTTAAGCAGCATGTGTTACACCAGGGTTTCTCGACCTTGGCAACTTTAAGATGTCTGGACACTTCAATACCCAGAAATCTGGGAGTTGAAGTCCACACATCTTAAAGTTGCTAAGGTTGAGAAACCTTGTGTTATACCATACAGTTTTGTGGTTCCTCCTCTCTCTCTTGCAGCTAATTTTTTTTAACCCAGAAGCATCAGTACTAAGCAGAACACAGGTGTTGATTATACAGGCATAGAGGAGCTGGAACCCCAATATTTACTGGGGTCAACTGTAACTCGGTGAGCCTTTCTTCCATGTTCTGAAACTCAGGCCTCACCCCCGTATCCCTCTAATCATGGCACAAACATGCCCTGGTACCTGTGGTAGGGCTGCCTTTGTCTCATCCCCTGCAAACAGCTGAGGCACTTAAAGTTGTTGTTAGCTGTTTCAATTTTAAATTGTCATTTTGCTTCGTCTCCCAACATAGTTTTTGCCTGGGACACAGTTTAGCCCCAATAGGTTTGATGGGGCAGTCCACAGCTGGGAACGTCCCAGTTCCTATTAGCCACTTTAGTTTGTTGCAGGCATGCCTGCCCCCATCCAGTCACTGTCCTCCATGCTAATTTGGTTTGGGCTGCAAGGAGGCTGGAGATCTTCATTCCTCAGAGGCACCTGCCCCCATAATGCCTGATGGACATCTTCTGATTCTCCCTACCCCCACATCTGCGGTGCAAAGGGGGCAATGCTGGGGGCCAGAGAAAAGGAAATGGCTTTGTTTATGCTTCAGCAATGGTAGTTGCATGTAGGGATTCATTCATTTCTTTAGTTTATTTTTCCCAGAGTGGTTTAGGAATGTGGGAGGGCTTGTTCCCAAGAGGCACCTGATGGGCTGCAGAGACCAGAGCAAGATTCAAAAAGAGGAAGGGAGATGAAAAAGATCAGTAATTCTTTTATGATTCCCTGCCAGTTACCCACTTCTAGAGAAATGACAATGGCTTTCCAAAAAAAAAAAATAAAGTAGGATGGGAGCCAATCTAATCTTGGGAGGAATGTTGTTCCAAAGAAGGGAGCAGTGACTAAGAAGCCCCTGAAGGAGACATTCCTTAGGAGAAGGGACTCATAGAGAGCCCACCCTTCCCAAACTTACTGGGCAGGCAGAAGCTACTGGAAAAGGGTATCCCATAGATATCCAAGTCCTAAGCCATGTAAGCCTTTAAAGGTGAAAACCTTTAATTCAGTTGCATCCAGAATAAAACTGGTAACTGATCTGATTCTTACAGTGAGGTTTTACACCATTATATGAGTTGCTGCATTTTGGAGCAGTTGAAGCTTCCAGGTGGTCTTCAAAGGCAGCCCCATGTAGAGTTCACTGTAGTAGTCCAAATAAGGAGTGACTAAGGAATGGACCTCCTGATCTAAGAAAGGTTGCAACTAATACATTGTAGGAAAATGTGCAAGCAGATGTCAGGCTCTGAGTCCAAGAAAACCCCCAAATTAGAAACAAGTTCTATATGGAGCAGTACATTGCCATTCTGAGCCAAAGATGGAATATCCCTGGTATGAGAAGTCTTCCAAACCCACAGCCACTCCAACCTTAGACAAAACACATTTTGGATTCAAATACGTGTGAAAAGCCTCAGTTTGATTGGGGAAAGATAATTACGACATGTGAGAAACAGAATAAACATAATTAATGGGGTTCAGTTAGCAGACCCTGAGAAATTACAAGACAAAAGTGAAACAGAAATATAATTGCATGTAAGAGTTTTTTTCTCCATGGAAGAAAGTGTAAATGTTGCTATGATACTCCAACACTGTGTTTTTCTTCTGTTTCTAAATGAACAGAATATATCATTTATATCACAAATTATATAAAATGAATTACCCTAACCTTAGAATAGTGCAAGCCATGTGCCCTGTGACATTCTATGGAAATGAAAGTTGGACTCTGAAGAAGCAGGACAGGAACAGCGTTGATGCTTTTGAACTTTGGTGTTGGAGAAGACTCCTGAGAATACCATGGATAGCCAAGAAAATGAACAAATGGATCATCAAACAAATGAGGGACCAGGTTAGGGACAGATCATTGTGGAGAAAATCAATCTATGTGGTCTCTTAAGAGTCGATACTAACTTGATGACACATAATTAATAATCCTATTTAAAAAGAATAGCTTTATTTTTTAAAATTTAAGTATATACAATATTTATAATGCTATCTAAATAAAATGTTTTACAGACTAAAACAATTGATAAAAACATCCATTAAAATATTGTATAAAAATACAAAATAAAATAAGCAATAAAATAAACACTAATACAACATAATAAAAGCAACAATAAAAATTAAATATTACACCATTAACAAAATTTAAAAGCATGGAAGAATAAAATTTCTTTGCCTGACACTGAAAGGCAATGATGACCAGCATAAGGTTTTCCTTGTTGGGTACAGCATTCAAATTTGGGAGGCTACCACAGAAAAAAACAGCATCAGGATAGCCACTTCAGCATGGAAGGGCACCTGCAGCAGTTCTGTCTGAAGATGATTTTAGTATATGGTAGGAACATATGGAAAGAGGTGTTCCTTCAGATCTGTGGTCCCAGGTTTTGAAGAGTTTTATAGATGAAAACCAGCAGCTTGAATTGGGAGCGGTGAAATCTCTATCTAGGTAGTCCTGCAGTTGGCATACTAGCCTGAGTTGGTAAAAAGATACTTTGTGCCAGAGAAGCCATTTGTTACACTAATGTCAGAGATAGATCCAGAAGCATATCTAAGCTATGGTCTTGATCCTTAGTGAGAGTGCCACACACACTCCTCTGGGTATATAATTGGCAGCAATGCTTTCTTGCTTGGATTGAGCTTCAGGGTTTGGGCTCTTATTGCTTCCATTATCATGATTCAGCAATTTTGCTACCTCACCTACAGCAGAAGAAAAGAAGAGAGAGTCTTGGGTATCATCAGCATACTGATGTTATTTTATTTTACATCTCCAGATGATCTCACTCAGCAGTTTCATATAGAAGTGAAATATCATGTGGGATAAATTAAATCTTGCAGAACTCCACAGCATAAAAAGGACTTGAGCAGAAATCCCCCATCTTCTGAAGTTGCTCATCTAGTCATGAGAGGAATCACTTCAAGGCTGTTCCAATCAACCTAATTTGGACAGCTTTTCTAGAAGGATATAATGATTGATGGAAGTGTAAGCTTCTGAGAGGTCCAGAAGAATTAACAGGATTGTACTCCCTGTGTTTCTTCTGCCGAGATCATCCACAGTGACCAAAGCAATTTCACTACCAAAACTAGTCCTAAACCCTGACTGAAATGGATCTAGAAAATGAGATCAATAGACAATTCAATAAGCCTGATCAATTCCCAGGTATGACCTATTAAAAGACAGACTGAAGAAACAGAACGCCACTGGTGATCACCTACAGATCATTACTCAAACCACTCAAACACTTTATTAATACGCTACAGCTCATACTGGACAATGACACTGCACTTTCTCAGGCACTGGGTGGCAAGCCCATAGTTGCATAAAGACAACCACCCAACCTAAAGCATATTCTCACAAACAACAAGAAGCAACAGGACAATGATGCTAACATGGGAAATAGACCCTGCAACACATCCACATCTACTTTACCCCACATCTACACCAGCAGCCCTGTCACAGGCCCCAACGGCATCTTCGGACAATACTGGCTCTTCGGCTAACAAACGGAGATGAGCACCAGCCCCTAGAGTCGGACACGACTGCACAAATGTGCGGGGGAACCTTTACCTTTATGCTTACAGCAACAAGAATAAATTTTGCTCAACACTGGAAGAAAGATACAATCCCAACAATATCTGATTGGGAACTTAAACTTGGAGAATATGTAGCAATGGAAAAACTAACAGTATACAGTATACATGGTAGAAGTTTAACCAAATTTAAGCAAGAATGGTTCCCATACAAACAATATATTATGCAGCATAGCAAATATAAGCACTTACAATCTGCCTTCTAAGGGGCTTAACTTTCTACAATATGGCAAATTAGCAGATGTACAAAAAGAGGGAAGTTAGAAATGCAATAGTTCTTTTTCTTTTTTCCCTTTTCTTTCCCTTTTCTTTCTTTTTAACTATTTTTGGTGTTTTAATTTTTGTTAAATATGATCTGCTTATCTATTTTTTCCTTTTATTAACATGTAAAACATACATTCATATTTGTGAGTATGTGTCTATGTCTCTCTCTCTCTGTGTATGTATGTGTATCTGTATGTGTGTGTGTATATGTAGTCCTTCAGGTTTGAAGAAGACACACTATTGTGCAGTTCATCTGTGGACACGGAAGTGACTCTGCAGTCCCAGTCTGAAAGCACAGAGTCTAGCATGATGGGGGCACTGGAAGTCCATTGTTGTAATAACTGGGTGTTATTCTGTGATGCCGCTCATGGTTTTCTATCAGTTTTTGGCGGCAGCCGTCTTCAAAGCTGGTGGAAGCTTCATAGCACTGGGCTCGCCAGCGGGTTCTGTCAGCAGCCACAGCTTCTAGTTCCCCTGGCTGGATGTCACAGTGGTGTAGGGTTTTCTTCACAGCATCTTTGTAGCGCTTGGATGGACGACCTCGCGGTCTCTTCCCAGTCTCCAGTACACCATAGAGAAACTGGCAAGGCGTACAGTGGTCATCCATTCTGATGGTGTGTCCCACCCACCGCTTCTGAGCTCTGATAATCGGACTCAATGCTGGTGGGCTTCACCCATGCACCACTGGGTTGGAGACACAGTCTTGCCAATGAACGCCAAGGATGGAGCGGAGTGCGCGCATGTGAAATTTCTCCAGTTGTTTGATGTGTCGTCAGTATAGAGTCCAGGACTCACATCCATATAGGAGAAAAGGGATAACCACAGCTCTGTAGACTTTCAGCTTTGTGGAGATACAAATATTGTGTTGATTGAGCATGTGTGTGTGTGTAAGCACCAGATCCATAGAAGCAGGGGTCTACCACACTAGACAGGACCCAAGGTGCAGACTGTGCAGAGAGGCCTCAGAGACAGTCCAACACATAGTGGCAGGGTGTAAGATGCAGGCAGGAACAGCATACACCAAATGGCACAACCAAGTAGCTGGCATTGTGTACAGGATCTGCACGGTGTACGGGCTAGACCCTCCCAAGTCCAGATGGGAGATTCCACAGAAGGTCATGGAGAATGACAGGGCTAAGATCCTGTGGGACTTCCAGATCCAGATTGACAGGCAGGTACTGGCCAATCAACCAGACATCGTGGTAGTAGACAAGGACCAGAAGACAGCAGTGGTGATAGATGTAGCGATGCCAAGTGACAGCAACATCAGGAAGGAGTATGAGAAGCTGGAGAAGTACCAGGGTCTGAAGGAGGAACTAGACAGGATGTGGAAAATAAAGGCCAAAGTGGTCCCAGTGGTGGTAGGGGCACTTGGGGCTGTGACTCCCAAGCTGGGAGAGTGACTCCAACAGATCCCAGGAACAATGTCAGAGCTGTCTGTCCAGAAGAGTGCAGTGCTAGGAACAGCTAAGATACTGTGCAGAACCCTCAAATTCCCAGGCCCCTGGTAGAGGACTTGAGATTGAGGAAGACACATACCACACCTAAGGGTGAGAAGGGAATTTTTATATATATACATACACATACACACACACACACACGCACAAGCACAGTAGAGAGTTCAATATTAAGCAATCAGCTCAAGACCGAAACCTACATAATATAAGAAACATTTTGAGGTAATCTGCAGCAGTTTCTTTTTTCTAATGTTATATGTTCAAATTTGTATGAAAAAGTTAAATAATTTTATGCTTCTAATATCAATATTCTAAATTGTAATTAATATTGATAGAATATATTTTTCCTTTGTTCTCTAGTTCCAGTTGTCAGATCTAGTTCCAGTTGTCAGGTTTGAGCCTAGCATTCATTACACCAGTACTCCAAGTTATCTAAACAATAGAATGGTAATAACTTTGATTAATACTGAACAAATATCCGTGTATTGAAACAATATAAGATTGTTAAGATTTATAACAATATAAGATTATTACAATTTATAACAAAATAATAAAAAGGGGGATAAAATAATTAGCCTCAACATCTTTATAAAAAAGGGATAGATTAAGTGAAACCTCTTATAAAGTTGAGAGAATGCTCACAGAAGAAACTGGAGAATGAAATGGAGTGCTCCATACAGTTTATCAGTTCAGTAGATCTCTCCCCCAAAACTCAAATTTTAAAAGGGGCCAATTTTAATATTTTTTTAAAAAATACATTCAACAGAATCATGAATGGAAAATGATGCAAGTATTGAATATTGTAGGCCTTAAAACAATATGGGTAATCAGAAGGGAAATATTTGGTGCAGAGGTTTCTAAATTGGATTTAATTACTTTAATTATTTCATTTCCTTTTTAAATGCAAAGTTGGCCATTTCTTATAAAGTTAGTATTAACAATAACAGCAAATAAAATAAAGGGACGCACATTAAATAATGTTAGATTGTATCTGCAACCATTTACACTGACAACAATAGCTAGGATTGATCAGATACTTTGAAAACTTCAAAAATATAATTTTGCCATGCAGCCAAATAAGGAACATACAGTCAGGACCAGAAATATTGGAACAAGGGTAACTGTTTTGGCAGTTGGCCTCTGTACACCACCACATTGAAGTTGAAAGGAAACACACCCAGATGGGAGCGAAGTCAGGACTTTCAGCTGTAATTCACTTTTTTGACAAAAGTGGGGCACTAACCATTCAGGAAGTACAGCCAGTGGCATACACACAATGGTGACTGCCTTATTGGATGGGTGAAGACAGGTGGGTCCAAACAGAGATCTGGCTTAAAGAACGAAAAGCATGATATGACATGATATGGACATGGTGGAAACAAGAATAGTTTGCAAAGCTGGAAAGAAATGGAAAGTTACAGAAAATCATGTTGGTGTAAATTAGATTTAGCTATAATTCTTTTTTTTTTTAACCTCATGCCTTGATTTCTTTGGCTTATTGTTTTCTGTGCTTGGCATAACGCCAGTTGCCGTAAAAGGGAACCACAAGATGACTATTATCTGTATGTAGTGACCTAACTACTTAGGAAGCTATCTTGATGTAAGGCAGAGCTCTTACAGCAGGGCATCATTTCGCGACACACTCTTACAGCTGGGGACAAAGCAGGCACTAGGACCTGTGTGGAATCACAGCAGGTTTGGAGGCAGAAAGCACAAGGCAGGCACTAGGAGCTGCACGGAATCCTGGCAGGGCTCAGAGGCAGCAGCAGCCACGACACACCCAAACATTGCAGCTGACACACTAACGTGTCCTGACACACAGTTTGGAAAGCTATGATGTAAGGAAATTATCACAGGTTTTATAGTACCCCCTAGTTTTTCTTTTTAGAAGATAGATTTCTTTTTCCTTCTTTTTCCATTCTGTTTTAGTAAATAAATAAAGGTTACAAAAATTCTTAAATCTTTTTTGGATGAGATAGTGGAATGTATGGCAGGGTCACTCTGAATGTTCCCAAAAGGCAGATTTTTTTTTCGTGCTTTCAGCCTATCTTCTGGCCCAAAGCCACCTTCATTGGTGGGGGATTTTTCTCTTGACATTGATAGAGGGGCAACATGATTCAGTTCATCTTAGTATCTTGACTATCTCGTTGAAACATTAGGTGGTAATGGTTGTGGAAGCAGGGCCCTTTATATGATTCCTCTGATATTATAAAATGGGATACTAGGTTGCAAGGCCATTTTAGCTAACACGTTCCCTGTCATGCTAATGGCTATGAGCTGAGTTGGGTCAGCTTGTACTCAGTTGTTGCCTTTCATTATCACATATATATCATGTGTTTTGTGGTTTTATTTCGCTCTGTGTGTGTGTGTGTGTGTGTGTGTGTGTGTAATGTGCAAACCACATGTCGTTTTGGTGAAAGCAACCTGTGTGTGTGTGTGTATACTGTATATGTATGTATATATATAAAATGTATGTGTGTATGTATGTGTATATATATATGTGTGTGTGTGTTTATATATATGTATGTGTGTGTGTGTGTGTATGTATGTATGTATGTGTATGTATGTGTGTGTGTGTGTGTGTGTGTGTGTGTGTATATATATATATATATATATATATATATATATATATATATATATCACATTTGTAAGTGTTAAAAGTTCCCATATGTTGCCATTTATCATTTGCCTTATTTCAGAACTCAGTAATTAGAGCCCAGTGTAAAAACAGTATCACAGTGAGCAACTCTTTGTATTGGCAGCACATGTGAAGCAAGCTTTTGAACTGCCAGATAATTATTGTACCTCAGGAAACAGTGGTTTGATGGCTCTCTTTTTCCTGAAGATGGGTTTCTCTGGGACATAATTATTCAACATACAACTGACAGATTTTTTTTTTGTAATAAGACTAAGCATCTTGTGTACATGACAGGTAACTATGGATAAAGCAGAGCAACTGAGCCCAGAGGGTATACAATAATTTGCAGCTTTTTTCATAATCAATTGATGGAAGTCTTCAACAACAGACAAGTTTTATCCTAATCAGGTTTCAGCAGATGAACTAGTTCTGTCAGAATCAGAATGTAGATGTTGCTTGTCAGGAAAGAGAAACACATTTTCTTTGGACATCCCCTGCCCCAAATTCTTGATTCAGTGGATTTTATATCTGGGCTGCTACAAATGTCCTTTGTCAAAGCCCATGTTCATGTGCTTCACTTTTATTATGCAATGATGTAATTAAATAGGTCCTGACTCTGTATTTCCTGGCTTCTTAGCCCAATGAGTGGTCAAAATATTTATCTTCAATTGAAGAAGCATAACTCCCTACTAGATTTGTTCATACTCAGTGGGTCCACCAGTCATAACATTAGAATGTCTCCTCCTCCTCCTCCTTCATAGTTCTTGTTCAAGGTGGGTGGTGAGTCTCAGCCAGTGGCAATACTTAGCTGATCTTGGCTGATCCCAAAAGGTAAGCTCATCAAAAAATAAAAATAAAAGCATGCATGATTTTTTAAATTAATATTATTGAAACATATGGTAGGCATAAGACTGTCTACTCCCGTTCAGACTACAATTCCTATAATCCCTGAGGCATGAAAACTGTGATTCATGGAGTTTGTTGTTTGGAGTTTATTGTACACCACCCAGAATCACTTTTGTGGGATGGGCAGTTATACAAATCGGATGGATGGATGGATGGATGGATGGATGGATGGATGGATGGATGGATGGATGGATGTTGGGAAAGCCTGATCTACATGCAACAGGTTTATGTACTGAGGAGTACATTCAACCAGTTGAGCATACACCTACAAAGTGGCATGGCATACAGCTGTTATGTACTAGTACCTAGCCATGGCACTAACCAGCCCTGACAATGTATTTTTTCTGACCACAGTGTTGCCTTCATGTCAGACAGGTTTAACTCATCTTTAGCTGACTTTAAAAAGTGTTTAAAAAGTATTTTCTCCCTTATCTGGATACTGCTCAAGGGTATCCACATGATGTATGAAACTTGTTGGGCTTTGTCACCCATTGCTTTAGAGAGAAGTCAAGCGACTATGATGACAGGGAATAGAAGTCAAAGCAGCCAGAGAAGGATTGGTAATGAGGACAGCAAAAGTCATGCTGGTAGAGTTTGCTGCTGACTCAGGATAGGTGGGTCAGCAGCAGGAAAAGGCCCATAATCTAGAGGGGAGTTTTCCTATCTCAGTTGCAACATTCTAGGTCTAGATTTCTTGAGACTACTGGGACTTAATTCTTTGTCGCTACTAAGAAACCAAGAGGTTTTAAAGAAGAAATGGTTTGAGTTAGGGCAAAGGAGTTGCTACTGTTATTCTTCCTTTTCTATCTGAGGCCATGTCTCTATTTGCACCTAATCATAGCACAATAATTCCTTGATGACAGCAACTTCCCCCCTTGCCCCCATGATATTTCCTTCATCTCATCTCATCCCTAGCCCATCAGTAAAACAGCCTTAAGTTGTTGCTAGCTGAACTGGTGCTAAAGTAGTATTTTCCCACTTATTGCAATACTCTGAAAGGATAGCTTCAAAATTAGCAATGTCCACAGAAGTGTGTCCCCAAAATCTACAAGATGGCTGGTGCCTACTATTATTCTGCCAAAATAATCACAGCAAGGACAGGCTTAATGTTGCCTCAACCAATGGCTGAATGATGCAAAACACTATCAATCACTGGCAGGAAAATAGCCATTGATAAGTGGATAGCATTTGAATTCAATACTGGAGAATATATTTTAGCTTGAAAGTTTTTTAATTGGTCTGCAAGAAGATTTAAACACCATTGATTACATACATATAACTGCATATAATTAAAATGTTTTGAAGGAAAAACTAGATAATACATGCAATATCTTAGCATGCATCTAAAAAAGGCATTTCTTCCTGTATAGGAATGTTTCTTTTAAGACAGTGTTTTCTATGAGCAGTTTGTATACATTCTTCAGATTATTTTTTTAATCTGATCCTGATTAATTTGGGTAGCTTTTTAATCAATGTGGAGTTTTAATATTGCTGGGGATTTTTTTAGTTAAATATTGTTTCTGATCTATCTGGTTCTGGATATGGAAAAATCAACCAATCCCATACCTCTCATATTCATATGATATGCTATGTTGATTACAAAAGCAAATGATAGCGATGACTGTAGCTCTCCTGTAGTAAATATTTAGGATCTCAAGCATGGCAGCTTTTAGGACACACATTGACTGGTGGGCTCCACTGCTGGCAGGACTGTTTACATATGTACATAGACAACACTGGCCATATTCCAGCAGGATGGGAACTCTCCATCGTGGTTCCCATACATAAAAAAGGAGACAAGGAAGACCCTAAAAATTACAGACCCATAAGCCTTATTTATATAACAGCTAAGATGTATGCAAAACATCTACTGAGAAAAATAGAGGACTGGGCAATTGAGAAAAATTTATTAGTGGAAGAACAGGCCGGGTTCAGACATGAGCACTCTACAATAGATAACTGCTTTGTTTTATACCATCTCATCACCAAATATACAACTGATGGCAAACATTTGTTTACATCTTTCATAGACCTTAGTGCGACATTCGACTCCATAAACAGAGATATTTTATGGAAGAAGCTGGCCAAGTAAAATATGGAACCTAGACTTTTATACCTGATAAAGGCCCTCTACACAAATACATGCCTGAAAGTCCGCACGGGAGTCAACAGTTCTCTTACACAGAGCATTCCCACCTATAAACGTGTCAGACAAAGATGCATCTTGGCCCCAATGTTGTTTAATCTTTATGTCAATGACATCCCAGGATTCCTCCATTCCACAGATCTTCACATGCCAAAGATCCTCAATAGACATATCAACATCCTTTTGTATGCAGACGACATGGTTCTGATGGCACATTCCCAAGTAGGCCTGAGAAGACTGATGGGGAAATTTGGTGCTTATTGCGACTCTAATTTTTTGAATATTAATAAGTCCAAATCCAAAGTGGTGGTTTTCGGAAAAAGGCGGGCCAAATACAACTGGCAGTTGGATGGGAAGCCTATAAAACAAATATATTGTTTCACATACTTAGGGGTGGTTTTTACAGATACAGGGCCTTGGGTCAATCACTTCAAACAAAGTTCTATAAAGGCCACAGCAAGCTCTAAAACATTAATCAAACTACTTAGTTACAACCACCCAAGTACTCTGCTCCCCATTTTAAAGGTCCATAAGGCAAAAATCGTACCAGTGCTAACTTATGGTGCCGAATTGTGGGGCCTGTCAAAGGCCTCCTTACTTGAACAAAATCAAGCATGCTTTTTAAGAACTATTCTGGGGACTGACAGGAATACACCTGCAGCAGCAGTAAGAGCTGAAACTGGCACCCATTCCATTTACAGTCTAGCAGTAATCAAAGTCTTCAACTACTGGTGGAGAATTCTCCCAATGGAACCTGATAGACTACCAAAAATGTGCCTAGAAGAACAGATGGGCACACTTCAACCCACCACATGGATCAACCAACTTTTCCAAACCATCTCACATCTTGGCTTCTCAACACAATATCTACTTTCAGCCGGACATCAGGCCAAGGCAATATTTAAACAAAGAGCCTTGGATGTTAATGCCCAAACTGACATTGAGGCACTTGCAAACATTAGGTCGCTGAAATGGCTGGCCAAGAATAAAATGTCCTTTCAAACAGAAAAATACCTGACAATGGGTTTGACTCAATACCATAGGATAGCTCTTACCAGAGCAAGATTTGAGCAGCTAGATTCTATGGTCAAATATGGACGATTCCACCAAGTCCCATATTTTGAGAGAACGTGTGTTTGTGGAGCATCTGAAAAAGAAGACATTGTGCATGTCCTATTTAAATGCCAATTATATGCCTCAGCAAGGGCTCAGTACTTAGACTCTACTTGACAGAACCATACAATGGGACTGTAATAAACAACTATGTTACTTCCTTCAGGGTACAAACATATATGTAGTCTCTAGAACTGTTAAGTTTATAGTCAGGGCTGTCCAATTGAGAACACATTTTATAGAACATATTGGGGTAGCATGCAAAGGCGATGAATTCACCTAAATACATTTTGTATTTGTATTTTACTATTCATCTTATTATAAGCCTCTGCATTATTTTATACTCTTTTATCTTACTCTTTTATCTTTATCTTACCTCACTGCATTTTATCTCATTTTATCTCTCTCTAGTTTATTTTACCGTATCATATTGTATTTTACCTGTCTTATTTTATTGTATTTTATTGTGGCTGATGCCCATTTTTTGATATGGTCATTTGACTAATCAGTAAAGCTGTACTGATATACTGCTAAATATTTACGTGAAGACAGTTGCAGTTGCATTATCCCTGCCAAATTCTTTGAATTTTAAATTTATCTTATAGTTCCCCTAATAATACCTTCCACCACTATACCTAAAAAAGAACAAACTTATACATATAGTACAAATTATTATTTAAAACAAATCAAAACATTACAAGGGATAAAATTCTATTATATGATCTAGTTGTAAACCTTTAACATTAAAAATACCATTCTTTAAAAAAGCAAAAAAAAAAAAAGAATACCTCACTTTGTGTTTTTTTTTGCCATAAATAATAATATATACAATCTAGGTATTCATCTTAATCCTCATAATTGTGGATTGCTGCACTCTCAAATGAAATTTGCCAATTCATACAAGCCACATCTTGCTTGTATGTATTTATGTCATTGCTACCAATGCAGATTTGAGTCCTGCATGGATAAAGAGATGCCAGATGTTCAAGCTGGCTTTAGAAAAGGCCAAGGAACATGAGTCATTATTGCTGATGCACACTGGATAATTAAGAAAGCCAAAGACTATCAAAAAGAAGTCACTATGTGCTTAATAGATTATAGAAAGACCATCTTTTGGATTTTACTTATTCTCTTTATTTATTGTTTTATGATAATTTTATGTATAGATTTTAACTTCTGCTATTTTGTAAACCGCCCAGAGTCCCCTATTCAGGGAGATGGGTGGGGATAAATAAAATAAATAAATTTGACTATGTTGATCATGTCAAGCTGTGGAAAGTGCTCAGAAAAATGGGAATCCCAGAACATCTCACTGTCATCATGAGAAATTTATATACAGGTCAGGAAGCCACAGTACTGACAGAAGATGGCGAAACTGGCTCCAGGTTGGCAAAGGAAGTGAGACAAGGCTGTATACTCTCCCCTTAAGGAGCAAAGTGAAAAAATGGGACTAAAATTAGACCAAACTAATGACAACAGGTAGAACAACCAGCCTTAGAACTGTGGCAATGAATATATCAAATTGATAGATGGTGTCTGCCTTTTAGGATCAACCATCAACAGTAAAGGAACAAGCAATCAAGAAATCCACTGCAGACTAGCACTTGGTAGAGCAGCCATAAAGGCCTTGGAAAAGGCATTTGTAGGCCATGATGTGTCTATACCTACAAAGAGCAGAATCATGCAAGCCATAGTATTCCCTGTGACACTCTATAGACGCAAAAGTTAGATTTTGAAGAAGCAGGATAGGAAGAGTATTGATGCTTTTGAACTTTGGTGTTGGAGAAGACTCCTGAGAATACCATGGACAGCCAAGAATAAACAGATAGATCATTGAACAATCAACCCAGAGTTCTCACTCAAGGCACAAATGCCTGGGCTCAGATTATTCTACTTTAGACACATCATGCGAAGACCTAGCTCTCTGGAAAAGGCTCTAGTGTTGGGAAAGAAGATGACCAGCAGTAAGGTGGATAGTCTCAATTACAGTGGCAATGAGTGCACTATCAGAAGACCTGAAATACCAGGTTAGGGATAGATCATCATGGAGAAAATCTATCTATGTGGTCACTAGGAGTCAAAAACTACTTGATGGCATATAATCAATCACTTTCAAGCCAGCATCACC
The DNA here is from genome assembly GCA_023362775.1 of Charina bottae. Classification (NCBI taxonomy): domain Eukaryota; kingdom Metazoa; phylum Chordata; class Lepidosauria; order Squamata; family Charinaidae; genus Charina; species Charina bottae. Next base: position 86,562,006 of record JALMGJ010000002.1, on the reverse strand, counting down.
TTTTATTTACTGCTGGTCAGATGATTTAGATACATTCTTTTCCTTACTTTTGTGGTTTCCTGTCCCCACCTTTGATAATTACGTTACACACTGAAGATTGAAATTGATAAAGTGCCATGCATAGAGGCAGTGCAGGGTAGAGGTTAAAATGCTGGATTACAAACTGAGAAAGCCAGGTTCCAACAATCAACTATGAATGTTACTGAATGAGTTTGTGTCAATCACAATCTCTCAGTTTAGGTTACTTTACAGATTGTTCTGAGGCTGAAATGCAGGGGAGGACCCTATAGCTTTCTTTTTAGGAAGAGAACAGGGAATAAATGTACTAATAAGTCAACGAAAGGCTAATAGGACTGGCTTGCTTTGCAAAGGCTAAGATAAAGTTTTCTTCCAGTTGAGCTCAGATACTGGTCATTTCATATCCATGCCCATTTCATAGAGTTTTCTTGGCAGCAGTTCAAACTTCATATGTTTTTTTGATTTCCCAGTGTGGTCTATAGCTTTGGGACTTTCTGACTGTCTCCCATCTAAGTGCTAGCTAGGTCCATTCTGCTTAGCTGTTAAAGACAGATCCAAGGTTACAGGGAGTACAGACCAGCTAAAAGAAAAAATGGGAAGGAATGGGTTTTGAATAAAACAGAAGAAATAGGATACGGAGATGTGCACTGTAATCCTAAACACATTTACTAGGATAATAGTAAGGCTGAATACAACCAATGCACCGAGAGATCCAAAAAGCCACGCTGAAGATAGATCATTCTGGAGAATCTATTCATATGGTCGCTAGGAATCGGCATCTACTTGATGGCATTCAAACAAACAAACCGCCCTAAACAGAGCAAGGCTTACTCCTAATGGATATACATAGGATCTTAGCAAACCCTCATCATGACCGTCTTCCACCCCGAAACCTATGCCCTCATTGTGGGAGGTTGTGCGGATCCAGAATTGGCCTTTACAGCCACTTACTGATCCACTGTTAAGATTTTACCCCTGGAAGACAATCTTACTAGGCTACGAGTGATCGCCAAGAAGAAAGACATAGGATCATGATAGCAAAAGAAATGGGGGAGCTGCCAAGAGACCAAATTAATGAAGGAAAATGGAGGGGTATATCCCCACTACAAGATGATGTCTGTCAATTCAGAGCTTTACATGAAACTTCCGGGAAGAGAGGAGGTTACAATTCTATACCCTTAACAGAAATTTTTTTTTTGTGGAACCTATTTTCAAGTTAACAGGTTTATTCGGTTGCACATTTACCCTGATCTTGATTATTGGAAGAAAATCTCATTAATTACACGGAACTAAATAAATGGTTCAGAAGTGAAGGAAGATTAGTTCTTCTGGAGACAACAGGCCTATTACCTTCCGAGCAGTTAAACTGGAAAGCAGGGTGCCACCGCGAGAAAGCAGCGCCTTTCGGCGTGAAGTTAGGCGCTCTTCCGAGCTCTGCCCCTTTAAGAAGCGTCTCCTCTCGCTAAATTGCATCAGGCACGCGCGCGGCCTCCGAGCTCGAGCTGGTCGCCTTTCTCCCTCCCTTTTCGAGGCGCGCTCGCTACCGAGACGAGCGTGCACGCTCTCAGCCTTTCTAAGGCGGAGCTGGCTGAGGGGCGCGCGCTATCGTTGGCCAGTCGCGTGGTCTCCTTGCTTCTCCATATTGCTGCGGCGGCATCAGAGGAGACGGGGGAGGGGGGACGTCGGGGTTGGGTTCCCAGGGTGGGGGGAGGAAGCCGGCGGCTCGACCCCCCCTCGCTTTGGGGTGCAGACTTACCTGAGGACAGAACAGCGGAGGAAAAAGAGGGGACGGCTGAGCTCGGTGAGACGGTTCTGGAAAGGGGGAGTCGGGAAAGTTTGGGGCGGGCGCGTGTTGTTCGGGAGAGCCTGGAGGCGGGCGAACGAGGCGGCTCTGCGGGGGTGCAGATGGCTACCCAGGTGGAGGCTCTACTGCCCGCCAACCCGCTCCTGCCCGCCGAGGAACACGGGCTAGTTATTAAGCCTCAGGAGAAAGGCGAGCACCTCATGCACCAAGGAGAGAAGGCCAACGCCGATGAGGGCAAGGGGGGCGGCCCCGACAGCTGCAGCAAGGAAGAAGGCGGCGGCAACGTGGGGGAGCATCTGCGCCGAAACGGGGCCCTGCTGAAGCCCCCCAGCATCAAGCAGCAGAAGGAGGACAGCAACCATCAGGAAAAAGAGAACCTGCTGCACCAAAGGAGCGGCGGCGTAGAGTCAAACCGGCTGCCCGGTGAAGCCAGCAGCAGCAGTAGTGGCGGCGAAGAGGGCGGCGAGCAGGGAGGAGTTGGGCGCAAGGAATTCATCGAGGCCCCTCCACCCAAGGTGAACCCTTGGACTAAAAACGCCCCCGTGGCGTTAGTCACTCTCAACGGACAGTCCCCTCCAGGTAGGATGAGTTCTTTGGCGCCCGAGGTTGGTGGGGCGGGGGGGGTTGTGGGGTGATAGCCTTATTCTGATACGGCAAGCAGGAGCCAGTCATTCGAGGTGGGGAGTCCTCCCTCTGCAACATGGTGACATGGTCTCCCCCCCTTAACAGAACTCCACCCTGTCTTTGTCCATGTATACCCACCCGGTGCTACCTCACCCGGCACTCTGGGAGCCTCTTGGCAAAAACTGATTCGAAAGAAGGCAAATGGAGGTCGGTGAAAGCGTGCTACGGGGCTTTCAAAACCAAGCGTGAAATATCTTTAGACCTTGGTCGCTGCAAAACGCGCCCTGTGAACACTTCCCCGCCCCCCGCAAACCCGTCTCCCTGTCCGCATGCTTGATAGAAATTTGCTTTTTTCTTGTAAAGTTACGGCCGGTGTGTAGTGGATTCGTCTATATTCGCTTCCTTCCCGTCCACAGGAGAACCTTCAGCATTGCAATATATTTATCAGATTGTAAATGTTTAATGAGCTTGAGCAAGAGAGAGACCCCACACCGCTTCCTTTCCTAAATAGGCCTAGTTAAATAGCGTGGTATTGGGTGAAGTCTAAGAATATCTGGCGACGAATGTAACCCCGTCCAAAGTAGACATGCCCAAGGTCTTTGGTCTCAGCGTGATTGAAGAAGGGAGGGGAGAAGAGAAGAAGAAAAAAACAGGGTGGTAAACCAGGGCTATCCTTAATCCTGGGCACCGAGGGCTTAAATGCATGCTTATTTTTTTAAAAAAAAAATCGGCGTTTTGATTTGTTTGAATTGGGGGTGTGGTGGGGAGAGGCGACGAGCTACCGACAGATGAGCCCCCTTGAAACGCAGGAGGGCATCCAAAGCGCGTGTATAGTCGAGGAGGGCAGACCGAGTGCTGACTTAAGCGAGGCCAAGGCGGCGGTGGGTCATGCGGCTCAACCGGGGCGGGGCACTGGGAAAAGTGGTGCATTTCGAAGGTTCCATGGCGTTGTTGCGGCGTTCTAGGCCCCAGTGCAAACGTGCCTCTGGCGACGGTTTAAGCGTTTCGTCGCCCAACGCCTCGCCGCCCAATGGCTGGGCGTGTGTGTGTCGCCCATCCGGAGCTTCCTCCCTTTCCCAGCATTCCACTGCAGTAAAGGCAACGTGGTTTTCTTTGGGTGCGAGCATGTGATTTTCCTGAATTCACTACGGAGCCTTGCTTTTGGACTCTTTCCGGCTGTGTGCGTAGCCCGTCTGTTTTTAGCTTGAGCTCCGGAGAAAGCTTCTGTAAGGCCCCTTCGGATAGTTGTCGTGGCTTATAGTAATAGCGAAGCCTGCGCCAAGGACGGGAGGCAGAAAAATAGGCCTCTCTGCCCCTGTATGGTTACTGTAATGTTTTGTCATTTATTTGTGGAAAGGGCACTTTCTTTTACTCCTAACCTGGTGCACACTGATGGTGCAAGAAGGTCCCTAAAGTATGTGGGGCAAAGGTCTTCCAAATGTCCACGTGGGTTTATTCCTTTCTTGTTTATTGAGTACAGATGGGCTTTTCTATGGTAGTGCTAGGTCTGCGCCCTGACAATTAGACCTTCAGTTTCATAGTTGAAACCTGACCTAACATTTATCCTGGGAGGAGACTGAAAAAAGGGAGAGTCGTTCATTTATTTTACTGAATTGACTTTGGGGCTGACAACTTTGTCTTCCTCGTGTCATGTAAATGTATAGCATTAACGAAATTAAAAACAGTATTGCACAGTTGCACAGTACTCGAAAGCTATGTGGTACATTTTCTTTGCAAACATGGTTTGAAGTGAGATAAAAGATTTAATATAACTATAGGTCGGTAGTCTATGAATTTGAAATCTGAACTCATTTTTATAGAAAGAAAAGGATAATTTAGCAGAAAAGGATACTTTGGAGGAAAAAAGTATCTTTATGAAATGTCATGCCCTCATGGTTGTTTAAATAGCTTATTAATATTGACTATTGTTCAGGGATGTGTGTATATGCAGTCTAATATGATGAATCATTCAGTTTCATTGATACATGGGTTGTGCACCATCTGGTTGGAAAAGTGCTTTCTCCCTCCAAAATTGGGGAGAAATACATTTTATCACAAGCACAGTGTTATAACTCTGCTTTAAAATTATAGAATCCAGTGTATTTGTTTCATCTGATATAGTAAAGCTGGAAGAAATCCGATAGTGCTGATTTTCTGTAATATGCAGAACCAGTGTAAGGCAGAGTTTAATTTGTTGGAATAGAACAAGAGGACCCAGGTTCAAATCGACCCTTAGCCATGGAAACTAGATCATTCACTCTCACCTATCTCATAGGGTTGCTCTTTGGGGGATAAATTAGAGATCTCCACATATGTCTGTGTAGCTTTTGGAGAAAAGGCAGAATATCAATCAAACAAACAAACAAAGTAGACTGCTCTATATATTATCCTGTTACAAGAACACAGAGGTGGGAGGTACTTGGTATGTTGAGCAACTTATGTAAATTTTTGCTTTAATTGGAATTATTTATTTGACTTTTATCCCACTTTATTTTTTTTAACTCAAGTCAGCCTAAAAGCCTAATGCTCCTGTCTATTTTCCCCACAACAACCCTGTGAGGTAAGTTGGCCTAAAGAGAGTAACTGGCCCAAAGTCATCCAATTGGCTTTCATATCTAAGAGAGAAGACTAGAACTCGCAGTCTCCTGTTTTTTAGCTCAGCACCTTAGCCGCTACACCAAATATTTAAGTTCTCTCTTTGTTGAAGGGTACATGTTGCTGATTAAGGTAAAGGTAAAGGTTCCCCCCACACATTTGTGCAGTCGTGTCCAACTCTAGGGGCCAGTGCTCATCTCCGTTTGTTAGCCGAAGAGCCAGCGTTGTCCGAAGACGCTTCCACGGTCATGTGGCCGGCATGACACACGTGGAATGCTGTTATGTTATGTTGCTGGTTATGAGAGCACATATTTAAAATAAAGTGCAGTACTATTGATAAACACTTTTCATCTTAAATAAGAATACTTGTTTCCTTTTTCCCTGTGCCAGGTTCTTTGGGATTTAGAAGCAAACTGAAGAAATTTTGTTTCAAGATATTCTTTAGATTGGGCTTCAAACTTTTAAACTCATAATAGGTGATTCATAATGGAAACCTGTTCTCTCATCACTGCTGTTGCCAGTTCATGTACCCATGAATAATTATGGCAGCACACTTCCCATATCTCTTTCCTTCCTTGCCTCATACAGAGTACTCCCAGTACAGCTAATTTAACAGTAGACAAAAAAGTTTGTATAGAAACATGGTGTGCTCATATGTTACCAGATTGGATTAAGCAATTTGCAGATCACCAGATTGGATTAAGTGGATTGTATTGGGATAGCTGAACAGAACTATCTCTGGTTTTCTTTCCTTCCTTCCTTCCTTCCTTCCTTCCTTCCTTCCTTCCTTCCATCCATCCATCCATCCATCCATCCATCTATCATCTATATCTATCTATCATCTGTCTGTCTGATTTCTATAGCCACCCTTCTTAACAAGTGACTCTGGGCGGCTATACAAATCAAATCAAATAAAAACAGATAGAAAAAGAAAGGAAACAAGTATTCTTACCTCTTATCTCTCTTTTTAAAGCTTACTATGTTATACTATTGATTGCTAAAGATGTATATGGGCAGATGTGATGGGGACATTTATATTTGTGTGATACTCAACATCTGTCTATATGGCATTGAAAAGAAAGGTGCTGTTTAGGAATAAACTACAAATATGTGAGTTATGAGAAGGCATACAATATTGAAGTCTTGCTTTATATGAGAAATGTTTATCAAAGTGGATTGTTGATAAATGAAGGCATGAGATCCAATCTGATATCAGAGCTAAATTAGATCTCTATTGTTGAGATTCAATGTTCTAATAGAATAATAGACTGAACATATTGGAAGTGACGTTAGAGATCATCTGGTCCATCCCCTTGTCCAGTCAGGATTCTCTTATTGCAGCATCTGACAGATGCCCATCAAACCTGTATTTAAACACCTGCAGTGAAGGAGAGTTCACTATCTCCTGAGGCAGTAGGTTCTGTTGTGAAATTAAGAAACTGAAAGTAGATGTTTATTCAATATCTTTTGGAACTGAAGTCACCTAAGGAAAATAAAACAAAACTACCTTGAGGCCTATTTGATCATCTAGTCCTAAGGTTTTCACTTACTGGATTCATAAAAACATATATAAAAACAGTTTTAATTTCTCACTATATGTGACAGAAGTCACTGCAGTGTGCATAGATCACAGCAGTCTCATCAAGGTACTGCTTAACTTCAACACTGTTGCTTCATCCTCAAGGTGTGCCCTGGTTCATATGTCATATACTAAGCCATGTTGTGATTCTTCGACTTGGGGTGTGAATATTTATTTGATTGATTGATTGATTGATTGATTGATCATGGCCCATCTCCCCCAAGGGGGACTCTGGGCGGTTTACAATAAAATATAATTAATTATAAATAGACTAAAATAAACATAAGAATCACAAATTTGTGGATGTAATAAATGTAATAAAATCCAAATGGCAGGGTCTTCTTAAGTCCATGGGTAAAAAGGACACTCTAGGGCCACCCTAAGCCGCTAGCCATCCCCAAGAGTGTAATTCTCCTTCCCGCCCCAGGCATATTGACAGAACCAGGTTTTAATCCCCCCCCCCCCCAATATTGTGTGGATTCAGCCATTGTGGTTTTCAGTTACCATAATGGAACCATTAAATTAAAGGAACTATGACTAAGTACAATGCATGTACTCACTCAGCCTATCTCCTAGTAAAAAAGGGGCGTGGTGGCTCAGCAGGTAAGATGCCAGGCTTGTCGGTCAGAGGTTCAAATCCCTAGTCCCGCGTGATGGAGTGAGCTCCCACACTAGCCTAGTTTTTACTCCTAGTAAAAACATAACATCAAATCATGGTTTGATGCTGCAGTAAAAAGCTTTGTGTGTTTCCTCTATTTTTTCCCCTTGTGCTTTTTTCAGTATTATTTTCTCTTAAATCTAATGTCCCTTGTTAATACAAAACTAAAATAAATTTAGAAACTAGTGAATGCTAGGAAACAATGAGTTGCCTATAAACCAGTGTGATATAGTAGTCAGAATACTGGGTTAGAGCTGGGTTAGAAGCCAGATTCAGATCCCATTCAGTTAAGATGTTCACTGACAGATGTTGAGTTAGTCTCTACCTTGGCTTAATGTATGTTGCATGGCTGTTGTGAAAATAACATTGGAGCTGGGGGAAAACTATGTACGATATCAGGTGTAACTAGAGAAAAGGCTGGATATAAATATAATGAATATGTAGGGGTTTTTTAAACTTCTAAAATATTGATTTTTTTCAGGCTCTGGTGTCACAGCACAATCTCCAATCCTGTCTTATTCGCTTGCAATATCATAACACATGTATAAAAAGGTCAGGGCTGGTGATGCTTCTTCTGTAGTTCTGCCACACACACTCACTCACTCTGCCTCTACAAATGCCACTTTGGGGGCAGTTATACCTGACCAAAGTTACAGTTACAGATATTTGGCAATGAATTCTGTTGATTGAAAAAATAATTAGGATTAGGGTGCATAATTTACAGTAAAGAGGCTGTATTTCAGAAAGTAGACTATACTGAAAGAGAGGTGGATATCCCTGACAAACCTGCACTAGAATATCTGTTGCCTTAAAATATTTGGGGGGAAATGTTAGATTTGTGAGCCCCCCCACTCATAAGATAAATATGAAAAAAAAATACACAGACTTCTTTAATACAGGTTATATAGGTTAATTGTGCCAATTGTTAAAATATCCTTAGTGCTCTATCTATCTATCTATCTATCTATCTATCGGATTTATCACCACCCAACTCCCCCAAGGGAGTTCTATAACATTGACTGGATTATGGGAATTCTGGGATTATGGGAATTCTGGGATTATGGGAATTCTGAAGTTAGGCCATACCTTGTCAAGTTAAATATTAAACATTCTTGTTTTTGCAAAAGAACTTTCTGTGTAAATTAGTTCTACAAAAGGTACTATGCGTTATTTTGGATTCTGTTCTTGAAAGAACCATTACTTCACCTGAAGATATACGTGGCATTGGATGTATGAGTCTGTTATACTTGCTTAATCAGTTAGATATTAATTTTAAGATTATCTCATTGTTTCAGTATTGTTTTTCATCTCATATTTCAGGAAGAATATTCTGGTACAATTATCACTGAGAAGAAACTAGGCCTTCTTTTAATGCTTATTAAAAGGTGCTGAATACTCTTTTTCCCCCTCAGTGGTTTTACAGGATAAAGTTCCCTTTCATAAGATGTGTACAGTGTTTGAATTCTTGTCATTTGCCTGGACCTCTTCACTATGATTCTGCAACAGAAAAGTGAGAATTGAAGTGTAGCTGCTTCAGTTCATAACTCATACTTCAGATTTTTAAGAAAGGTGACAACAGCATAGCAGTTCCTTTGCTGAATTTTGCAATGTGTTAGAGGGCTACAAAATATTCCAAGATTGGAACAAAATAATGCCGAGGCATTTTGTTTCATGTTTAAATGATCCAGCATCCTGCTGTTCCCTTTAAGGAAAAAAAAATCCTCCAAGCTATGAAGAGTATGATAGCTAATAAAACAACAGGTTGCCAGTGGTGAGTGAATTGAAGGAAAGAGAGATGGGATTGAGGAAGAGTTAACCATATACTGCTGCCTGCCTGGTATGGAAATTTATTGCTGTTTTTAAATTGTTTCATTTGGGGAAGATGGAATCCATGGGCTGTAATGCATGAATTCTACTTTCCCCATTTGAAGCAATTTTTAGGCAGGTTGCCATATGTACAAGTGTATATTGTACAGTGTTGCTCTACTTTTGAGTTTTCAGGTTACCACTGGAGGAACTAAGTTGCTTTATTTATTGAGTGTGGCAGATTTCAAATACCCAAAAATATGCAGTGGGCTCGTGCATTAGGAAGAAGCTGTAAAGTAGTAGCCAGAAAACTATTTTCACTGTTAACGTCGTCGTTTATGAGCTTATTTCTATCTATTGTATTTTTTATCCCACCTTTATTATTTTTATAAATAGCTGAAGGCGGGGAACGTACCTATTACTCCTTCCTCCTCCTATTTTCCCCACAACGACAACCCTGTGAGGTGAGTTCGGCTGGGAGAAAGGGACTGGCCCAAAGTCACCTAGCCGGCTTTCATGCCTCAGGTGGGACTAGAACTCAAAGTATCCTGGTGTCTAGCCTGGCTTAGTTTTATTCACTGCTGTTTGTGTAGTGGGGATGTTTAAAATGTTTAATTCCTTTTAAAGAGAGCCAGTTTGGTCTAGTGCAGGGCTTTACAAAGTTTTCCCGCGGCAACACACCAACCGCCGTTGGTGTGTCGCCGTGGGAAAACTTGGAAGTGCCGCCGTTGTGGCAGCGCGCAAAAACCCGGAAGCGCTGCTGCCGCTTTCGGATTTTTGCGCGCCGCCGTTTGTGTGCGGGAAAACCCGGAAGCGCTGATGATGATGATCAGCGCTTCCGGGTTGTGTGGCGACACACCAGACTCTGTGGCGACACACTTTTGTGTCGCGACACACAGTTTGGAAAGCTCTGGTCTAGTGGTTAAGGCAACGGCCTAGAAACCAGGAGATTGAGAGTTCTAGTCCCGCCTTAGGCATAAAAGCCGGCTGGGTGACCTTGGGCCAGTCACACACACTCAGCCCAACTCACATCACAGGGTTGTTGTGGGGAAAATAGGAGGAGGAAGGAGTATTAGGTATGCTCGCCGCCTTGAGTTATTTATGAAAATAATAAAGGCGGGATAGAAAATAAATAGTCATCCTTTTTTTGGCTAGTTTTTCTGCAAGTTAGGTAATAGATATCATTCAGCATGTACTACTATTCCAACTACCTAAAACAGAAAATGGGGGAACGAGGTTGTTTCAAGTTCCCATTGTTCTGATGATGGAACACTGAAAACATTTTGAATTATCTTTTACTGGAAGAGAACCCATTTGGAATGTTCTGATTGAGGGTTTTGTTCCAAGTTTGGAACAAATCATTTCCCTCCACTTTTACTCAAGTTTTTTAACTGTAGTTTCATCTACTTAATACAAAAAGGATGATGCTTCTGGGAAAAAAAAGTCTTTTATATTGTCTTTTTATTCATCATTGTCTCAGTTTTTGACCTATGGCAGATACGCTTCAGAGTTTGGGGTGGCTCACATTGGAGGGTTTTTTATATGTTACTATTTTTGCAAAGGCTTGAGGTATGTAGTAAACTGATAATGCCTGTGTTATGTTTTTCTTAATTCTTGTTTTATTGAATATAAGAGTATGTGTTTAACTTTAAATTATTGGGCAACATTTAGTCTCCTGGAATATATGAGAACTGAAGAAATAATTTCAAGGTGATGCAATACGAGGTCCTTGAGAAAGCCTCATCAGGAAATGTGTAGTGAGGTGCAGGCATTCCTGCAATAAAATACCAGGTGACCATATTTTGAAGACTAACAAGTAAGTCCTGTATTCTAAATGCTTCCCTAATTTCTCCATGAAATGTTCTAAAACTATTCTAATTTAAGCTTTGTTTGTTTGTTTTAAATGGGTTGATTTTTGATGATACAATCAACAGACATAACTGAACTGTTTAATATTTGACACAAGTAAATGTTTGTCCAGTTTGGTCTAGTGCAGAGCTTTCCAAACTCTTAACGTTGGCGACACACGGCGGTGCGGCCTGCGGTGTCCTGGTCTGTCACGCAAAAAACCCAGAAGCGCTGATGGGGGAACCAAAAGAAGCGGCACCCCCACCAAACAGTGCTGTACTAGCGGCGGCGCTGATCGGTGGGGGTGCCGCTTCTTTCGGTTCCCCCATCAGCGGTTCCGGGTTTTTGCGTGACACCGCAGGTGACACAGTAGTGTGTCGCAACACATGCTTTGGAAAGCTATGGTCTAGTGGTTAAGGCAACGGGCTAGAAATCAGGAGGCTGTGAGTTCTAGTCCTGCCTTAGGCATGAAAGCTGGTTGGGTGACCTTGGGCCAGTCACACATACTCAGCCCAACTCACCTCACAGGGCTGCTGTTGTGGGGAAAATAGGAGGAGGAAGGAGTATTAGGTATGTTCGCCACCTTGAGTTATTTATAAAAATAATACAGGCGGGATAAATAAATAAATAAATTTCCTTTCCACTTTTCCCTTAACTTTCAGATTAATTTTAAATCTTTGCTTTGTGCATTGCTTGTTCATGAAAAATTGAAGAATGTAATATTGAATGAAGACTGATTAACAGGATATTGTTTGTTTTTGTAATTTTTTTCAAATTATACAGAATTCATCTTGTAACTCACATATCCTCTTCCTTCTCCTGTTTCTGTTGTGTTCTTTATTTTGTTTTTATGGTACAGTTGGCTTGACATTTGTATGCCAAGTTTAATATGCATATAAAAAGGACCTTGGAGGTCTTCTAGTCCAACCCCGTGCCCAAGGCAGGAATCCTCATTTCGGACAAATGCTTGTCCAGTCTTTTCTTGAAAACCTCCAGCGATGGAGCACGCACAACTCCAGGAGGCAAGCTGTTCCACTGCTTAGTAGTTCTCACTGTCCGGAAATGCCTCATTTCCAGGTTGGATCTCCCTCTGACGAGGTTCCACCCATTGCTTCTTGTCCTACCCTCAGGTGCTATGGAGAATAAATCGATGCCCTCTTCCCTGTGGCAGCCCTTCAAGTATTGGAAGACTGCTATCATGTCTCCCCTCAGTCGTCTTTTCATTAAGCTAAACAAACCTAGTTCCTTTAGCCATTCTTCATAGGATTTAGCCTCCAGACCCCTTATCATCTTTGTTGCTCTTCTCTGCACTCTTTCTAGGCCCTCAGCATCTTTTTTTGCATTGTGACCAGAACTGGACACAGTATTCCAATTGTGGCCTCACCAGTGCAGTATAGAGTGGTACTATCACTTCCCGTGATCTTGATACTACCCCTCTGTTGATGCAGCCCAGGACTGCGTTGGCCTTTTTGGCAGCTGCAGCACACTGACTCATTCTTAAGCGGTGGTCCACCAGGACACCTAGATCCCTCTCATAGGCACTACTGTTGAGCCAGGTACTGCCTATCTTGTACTTGTGCATCTGGTTTTTCCTGCCCAAGTGTAGTACCTTACATTTCTCGCCATTGAACTTCATCTTGTTGGATAGGGCCCAATGCTCAAGTCTGTCAAGATCCTTCTGAATCTTGAGTCTGTCTTCCGAAGTGTTAGCAATTCCCCCCAGCTTTGTGTCATCTACAAATTTGAAGAGCGCCCCTTTAATCCCCTCATCTAGGTCATTTATGAAGATGCTGAAGAGCACTGGGCCCAAGACAGAACCTTGAGGTACCCCACTGCATACTTCCCCCCACGTAGATATAGTTCCATTAAGGACCACGCGCTGAGTGTGGTTGATCAGCCAACTGCGAATCCATCTGGTAGTGGTACTGTCTATCCCACATTGTTCTATCTTACCAAGAAGTAGGCTGTGGTCTACTTTATCAAATGCCTTACTGAAATCTAAGTATACTGTATCCACAGCATTTCCCTGGTCCACTAATTTAGTCACTTTATCAAAGAAGGCAAGATTTGTTTGGCATGACCTGTTCTTAACAAACCCATGCTGGCTTCTAGTAATCACCTTGTACATTTCTATGTGCTCACAAACCCGCTGCTTGATTGCCTTTTCCAGGATTTTCCCAGGTATTAAGGTCAAGCTGATTGGTCTGTAATTTCCTGGATCCAGGATCCACTTTTTTCCCCTTTTTAAAGATTGGAACCACATCAGCTCTTTTCCAGTCCTCTGGCAGTTCCCCTGTGCTCCAGGAGCTCTCAAAGGTTTCATTCAGTGGTTCCAAGATCACATCCACCACCTCCTTCAGTACCCTGGGATGTAAACCATCTAGTCCAGGAGACTTGAACTCGTTCAAAGCAGCTAGGTGTTCTCTTGCCAATTCTTTACCTATTTTGACCTAAATAATAATAAGCTGATTGTTTATTCTGCCTTCAACTTTATTTTTCCCTACTTGTTAAACTGAAAAAAATTAAGCTTTCTTACTCTGTTGCAGCTTATTGTCCCATTTGTAATAAATATGTTTAAAGGTACTTTTAATTAGTAAACATAATTACATTTTTATTTAATAATGCTGACTTTATAATGTTAATAAGTAAACCCAGTCATATATAATATATTTTCTTAAAGTAGAAAATTAATTTGGATCACTAAAGAGTTGTGTGGACATTAATATTTAGTGTGTACAGTATTTCAGATCTTTTCTGAAAACTCCCTTCCCCATACTTACCCCCTAGGTTTTCCAAATTCTTGGAAAGTTTACATCTCCATACCCAACACTAGGAAATTTTATTGGGCTAGGTATCAGAAGAAGGGACAGAACCTGCATTTTATATTAAAGATAGAAACAGAGACTTCCCACCACTAGCACTCTGCTTGGGTTTAGGTATTGGGTGCAGAAGAAAGAAAGAGTTTACCTTTTTTTGAGCATCTTACTGTTTTACATAGAATTCAATATTGCCTATGGCCATGACACCCACTGTTTAAATACAAAGCTGGAGTAGCTGCAGTTGAAAGGTTCATAATAGTGGATGCCACTCATTTTGCCTTCCCAAGCTGGCTGCTAATTGGATTGTTGTGTAGTATGTTGTAACTTGCAAGTTTGTAGGTTAAAAGTTTACACGCAGAATGTTCTGTGCACAAAACAGTTTGGAGTGTTCTCTACTAGAACTGAAACATAATGTTTTGTTTCAGATACAGACCATAACACTATTGTTCTGAGAATAAGTGGTGGTTGGGGAAAGAGCCGGGAGAAAGCCAAGTACATTGGTGGTGGTGGCAGCTGAGAGGAGGGAGGGAAGAGAAGGTGCTTGAAAGATTGAGAGGTGGGTGGGTTGGTGAGAAATGCAGCACTGGTAGAACCTGGAATATCCAAAATGTCCCCCCCCCCCAAAAAAAAAACTGGGACCAATCTGAAATGGCTCAGCAGAACCTCCACAACAGAATGGTTTGTTTCAAAATTAAAACAAAATACGTTTTCTGTTTTATGCACATTCCTTGGTTATGCTAATAATTTTGAGGAACTGGGAAAGTTTTGACCCAGTAGAATGGGAATGGCTGAAAATGCTAAATGAAGAGATTGATGGCTAACTGCATTTGACTTAGATTTTTTTTAATTGGAAATGTGATATGGCAGTGTGAATTAGTAGGAGTCTGGTTTTTGCATAGTTTATGAAATGTTAATCATTTCAACCTATTCTGGCTAGGTATATTGCTTTTCCACTCATCCAACCCACTGGCATGGTCACAAACAAAGTATTGTTGAAGTTGCAGTTTAAAACTATAGGAGATCATCGGATTGTGTATCTTTGGTCTTGTATTTATTTATTTATGAGTTACTTTTGTAAGGTGGGATGACTGTAGGAGTAGAATAAAACAGAATTGAAAAGCAATTGAGGCAAGGAAAGAACAAAGGTTCCCTTGGAGGAAGTAACCCACAACCAACATCCCATAAACACCAACCTCAAGGAACCCTCCACTCACTCTAGCCCAAGGCTTGGAGAAAGAACCAGGTCTTCAGGGCTCACTGGAAGGAAAACATGGTGGGGTCATTCTAATATCTGGGGAGATACTGTTCCATTCTCACTGCTTTACATAAGTGATGATGAAAAAGTTTTATTTAATAAAATAAAGTGGTTTCAGAAATGCTGTTTATTTGAAAGCTCAGTACAAATATTTAAATATAAAATTCTGTATATAGATTTTGCATAAAAAATATTTTATATATGCAAGGTGAGTTCAAATATTGTGCCAACTCATGGTTTGCTTAACTGTAAGCCTCAGGTTTCTTCACACATCACACTAAGCATAAGCCATAGTTTACTAACCACATGGGTTGGATTCACACATGAAGTTAAGTCAAAGCCGGGACTTCCGGTGGAAGCATGGAGAGCTAAACACATATCATGGTGAGCAGAGATGACAACCACAGCAAAGAACAAAGAACAGGTAAGTAGACGACTTTGGAACCTCTCCAGACAAGGAGAAGATGGAGGATCACCCATGTGTACTCCAGATGACTGTTCCTCATGAGGAGACCACAGGTCTACCATGGGTTTGAGTGCCAGGAGACGGGATTAATCATCAAGCTCACAACCATGGCAGAGCCTTTTAAAGGACACAAAGTTCACTAGCTTCGCTTCTAATCACTTTCGGAAATTGCTTATCTAACCATCTGAAAGCTATTGGAGATCTTTGGAAGGACAAGTTTGAAAAGCCACATGGTGAGTCTATTTTCATTTCTGAATAAAAGAAAAAATAAACTTAAAGAATTTGAAAAATTGCAAAAAGCTGAATAAAACTTTGAACCAAGAAAGTTATAAAGAATTAAGGGTCCAGACAAATTTGGAATATTGAAACTTTACTATAAGATTTTGGAACTAACTATATAAAATAAACAACTTTTTGTGGGAACCAGAATTATTTTGTAGAATTATTTTGTAGAATTATTAAGGCATAATAGAGATTAGAGACTTTATGATTGAAGTTGGACACTAGAGGGGACTAAAATCTAGGCAAAAGGGGGGGGGGCAAACCCTGCCATTGTTTTTGATTAGGATTGGGATTTACAAAATAATGCAAAACACTTTAACATTTGAAATATTAAAGGAGATCTTTAAAGAATGGGGCCAGAAATTAGCCACAATATCAACAATACCAGTAACGATGTCTGCTTCTGTGGATAGACTATTTTTAAAGGATGTTAATGAAGGAATGACAGATGTGAAACAAATCTTGCTTGATGCAGAAATAGTGGAATCAGAAATACTGGATTAAAAAAAAAGTGTGGATTACAAGACAGAGAAGACATTTAAAGTGGAAATACAAGTGACAGGCAAGAGAATGACCTGGATAAAGGACTCTTTACTGGATATGCAAAAGAAGCTGGCTGAAGTTTTAAAAATTAAAGGAGAAATGCAAATGATAAACCAAGAGAATGACCTGGATAATGTTTTTTTAATTGGATTTTCAAAAGAGGCTTGTTAAAGCCTTGAAGAAGCCTATGTAATGGGACAAAGAAGAAGGGATCAAATCCTACGACTATTTGAATGAACTAAAGATTAAGATTTTCAGAGGTAAAAGGAATGTAAAGTTGTCTGTAGCTTGAATCATGTCAACTGGATTTCTATTTTCTCAGTGGAAACGTTTCGCTCCTTATCCAAGGAGCTTCTTCAGTCTGAGCAAAGTTAGTAAGGGAATCCTAAATATGTTTCTAGGTAGCTGTAGTAGAAACATATTTAGGATTCCCTTACTAACTTTGCTCAGACTGAAGAAGCTCCTTGGATAAGGAGTGAAACGTTTCCACTGAGAAAATAGAAATCCAGTTGACATGATTCAAGCTACAGACAATTCCACCTGGATGACTGAGAACCTTCATAGACGAATATAAAGTTGGTTTATTTGATCAAGGTTAAAATAAGACCTGTTTTTATGAAATTCTGGCAACCCTTTACAGACGTTTTGCTGACACCAGGATTGAAAAGTTGATGTCTTATGGATTTGCTTATAGATAAGGGATGGGTTATGGGAAGAAGAGTTATCTGTTGTAACCTTGAAGAGCTATCAAACTTGTTTATACTTGTGATGAAGACTGGAAGTCACTTCTTTATATATTTCTTTTCTTTTTCTTTATTTCACTCTTTCCCTTTTCTTCTTTTTTTACCTTTTCTTCCTTTGCACTTCTTACTCTCTCTCTTTTTACTTTCCTTTCTCTGAGTTTTGTTTGCATTAGTGTTACTGCTGTAATTAACTTTATATTTATATATAATTTTTAAAAAGATTTTAAGTCAAAGCCAAACTTGTGCAAATGAATCTCATACGGCAGGCAAATGATTTTGAATGGAGAGCTCTCTTTCTAGGAAGAAAGAATCCTGTAGTAGTCAGAGGAATTATTCTCCCTGTACAACTATTTGCCTTTATGGAGGGAGAATAGGGGATGGGTTCTGTTACTTCTATAATGCCTGCATTGGGTGTTCACCACTATTTGTGATCATTTTAAATAAAATCGGAGGGGGGAGCATATGTGCACGCGTGCACACACACGGCATGGGAATACATATGCAGGAGGAATCGGAGCTGGCACTACAAAGTAGTCTTACTAATACTCTTTGGTATAATGTACATTACAGAATGGCTGTTATCTGTGGAGACATTTGGGACTCTGCAATTTGGCTTGCATTCAGTAGGATGTTGAGTAAGGGACCTTCTTGCCAGAATGAATTTTTAAGCAATGTTGGATTCTGATACATTAGTTGAGCAGTAGCACAGAAAAGTAACTGCAGTGTGTTGTACGTATTTTTGTATCCAAAAAGAAAATCCTCCATTTCTTCTTTAGCTACCATGGTAGTTCCAAAACATTCCTCATGAAATGAAAGTCTTGAAATATTTGAAGTCATGAACCCATAAGGAAAGGAATTCAGAATTCTCAAATACTACCTATATGTTTATGATAGAATACACACCCTGCTTTTTTCAGTAGAATTAATGTCTTGCAACTGCAACATTTTAAGTCCGTAAAGGCCTATCGCAATATGTTTATATCTTTTCTGAAAGGTGTGCCTGAACTGTTCCATGTGTACAGCAACTGTATTTGGGTAACTGTACTTGAATGAAAATGTGGATGTTTCTGGTGTTTTGGTAATACATGTTCTTATTCTAGATACAGAGTGAAATATGATTGTTCCAGGCAGAGGTGGTGGGGGTAAGAGTCGGAGGGGTTTCCTGGGTAATGGTATATGAAGATATATCAGTAATAGTGGCAGAGGGAAGGCCCTGGGAAGATCAGGGGCAGGTGAACCAGTGGGATATGCCCTGTTTTGAAATTAGGACATGCTGTTTCAAGACATTGGAAGGCGAGGTGGGGACTGAAGGGTAAGAAAGTGCTGTGAAAATTGGACAATGGTGGGATGGCCATGCAGAGGAGGAAGGAAGAGATGGTCTAGAAAAGTTGGTTTACAGATAGTCCTTGTTGAATGACCCTTCATTCAGTGACTGTTCAAAGTTACAATGGCATTGAATGGGGGGGGGGGACTTACAACCGTTCCTTGTAGTTGCGGCCATTGCAGAATCCCCATGGTCATGTGATTGAAATTTGGGTGCTTGGCAAACAGCTTGCAGTTATGACGGTTGCAGCATCCCGCAGTCACATGATCACCATTTGCGACCTTCACTGCCAGCTTCCGACCAGCAAAGTCAATGGGGAAGCCAGCAGGAGGTCGCAAATGTTGATCACGGGGTTGCAACTCCCCGGGATTCACTTAATGACAGCAATTGGGACTGCTGTCGTAAGCGCGGTTGTGTGTTGTCACACTTTATGACCGCTTTGCTCAGCAATGGAGTTCCCAGTCCCAATTACCGTAGTTAAGTGAGAACTAAAAAGGTAAAGGTTCCCCCCGCACAGTTGTGCAGTCGTGTCCGACTCTAGGGGCCAGTGCTCATCTCCGTTTGTTAGCCGAAGAGTCAGCGTTGTCCAAAGACGCTTCCACGGTCATGTGGCCGCATGATGCGCGCGGAACGCTGTTACCTACCCACCGAAGTGGTACCTATTCATCTACTTGCATTTGCATGCTTTCGAATTGCTAGGTTGGCAAGAGCTGGGATGAGTGCGGGAGCTCACTCTGTCATGCGGGGCTAGGGATTCGAACCTCTGAACTTGCGATTTTCCGATCGACAAGCCTGGCGTCTTATGCCTGTATTTAAATCTGACATTCTTCTGTGGGGAAGAAATTCTGGTCAAGAGGCCGCTTACAAAAATGCCCTATTCTTGGTTACCAGTCCTCCTCTTACGGTAAAAGCATCTGTTCTAGATGATACTTCACTGAGTTGAAAAGTCCTCTCAGGCATTCTAGGCTGTATTGTCCACAAACAAAGTGACAACTCGCAGAGGCTATATAATGTTGGAGACTGCTATCAGCTGCAGTTTCTAGATTGTCTTCAAGAATGGCTTTTGAGAGATTACTAAATCCACATCTTTATTTTCCAGGAACAGAAGTGAATCATGTACCAGATTAAACTAATAAAAGGAATTTCAAAAGGATGATCTTGTTTTAATTAAACCTTTTGCTCTGTAGGTGCTATCAGCTTTGGCTTATATACTTTCGATAGTGATTCTATCGAAACTGCCCAGAGTCCCTCCTTGAGGGGAGATGGGCGGTCATAGAAATTTAATAATAAATAAATTCTGCATTTGCAAAGAAAAGGATAGCCGTTAAACCACTTTGGTGTAAACTTTTATTTAAGTAAAATTGTTTACTTAACAAAGTAAGCTGTATAGCTTATTCTTCTGTAAAACTGGTAAGCATGATTTGTCAGCAAAGATGGCTGATTTTGAGCAATGCTTTTTTGGGGATGAGGATCAAATAGGTGTATCAAACCACTGCAGAACTTAAGCTTGCATTAAAAGAATCCTTCCATCTCCATCCTCCACAAAAGAGTAAAATGTTTCGATCTTACGAGCCATGCTCCATGTGGCCTTCCGAGATAAAAAGTTTTTAACTGCATTTCTGTGAGGAAAAACGTCCCCCCTGACAAAAAAAAACTTACTGAATCAGTTCTCTTTGGCATTTCTCAGTATGCCCCTTTTATGGCTAGAATTTCCAGTTGTGAACGATAAATGCATCTTTCCCCATCCATCCAAAATACCTTCTTTTGTTGTATTATGTAAAGCCTGCTAAACTCTTCTAAATGTCAGATGTTAAAGTTTCTTCCTAAAATTTGGTAAACTTGATCTTAAAAAGTTTCATGATTTATCATGAATGGTATACAGTATAGGTTTTATTCTTAAATATCAGACTTTCAAAGACTGCTACTGGATAAAGTGGATTCTCTCTACTATACCATTGTGTAGGAGTGTATTTTTCCTGGGTGTTCAATTTATCAATTTTATGATAGGCCAAATGTCCTCAGGGTATTTGCTATCCTGTTAATATGAGAGGAGAAAGCATCTGGTGGAACTAGTACTCGGTACAGCAGTATCTAGGAACATACGGTACTGCAATCACTTCATGTGCAACCAGCATAAAGTTTGAGTAGCATTGGCACTGAAAGAGCTACTGTGCTTGTTCCTTTTCTTTGCCTTATGATATTTTTATGAGAAGAACATGAATATAAGATAAAAGACTGGAGGGCTTGTCAGCTGGCACAGTCATGAAGGAAAATAACACAAAATGTCTCTTCTCTGTAAATGGAGCTATCAGAAGATATGCAATGCAAAAATACCTTCTCTTGTTTGAATCCATTGTCTTTTTTCACTGCAGTGGCTGTTGGCAGGTTTGTTTTAAATGGTTTGACAAGTTAGTTGCCTTTTTATATCTTACAGTACCTATGGTTGACAGGGTTTCTTGGTAGACAGGCAGTGGTAACATTCAGTTTATAAGCACCTTTTCTCTTTGAGCAACATGCTAGTGCAGCAGGGTCAATAGCTGCTTCATCAGGCCAATAATTGGATGTTATTTTTCTCTTGTTCGTTCTCAATTGATTTTATACTTTCTGTGGAGCTTTTCACTTTCCCATATTAACAGAGGGCACTTGGACATCTAATGCTGGTAAGAAGGATTTTGCTGCATATCCAATTTGCAAGGCCTTATTGAGATGGTAAGGGTTTAAGGGGTTAAGACATAGAATATCCCATTCTCTCTTGGGATAGGTAGTTGGGGGAAAGCAAATGTGTTATATATTATCTGAAAGTATGTACAGTGGGGCAAAAAAGTATTTAGTCAGCCACCAATTGTGCAAGTTCTCCCACTTACAAAGATGAGAGAGGCCTGTAATTGACATCATAGGTAGACCTCAACTATGAGAGACAAAATGAGAAAACAAATCCAGACAATCGCATTGTCTGATTCGGAAAGAATTTATTTGCAAATTATGGTGGAAAATAAGTATTTGGTCAATATCAAAAGTTCATCTCAATACTTTGTTATATATCCTTTGTTGGCAATGACAGAGGTCAAACGTTTTCTGTAAGTCTTCACAAGGTTGGCACACACTGTTGCTGGTATGTTGGCCCATTCCTCCATGCAGATCTCCTCTAGAGCAGTGATGTTTTGGGGCTGTCCCTGGGCAACACGGACTTTCAACTCCCTCCAAAGGTTTTCTATGGGGTTGAGATCTGGAGACTGGCTAGGCCACTCCAGGACCTTGAAATGCTTCTTATGAAGCCACTCCTTCGTTGCCCGGGCGGTGTGTTTGGGATCATTGTCATGCTGAAAGACCCAGCCACGTTTCATCTTCAATGCCCTTGCTGATGGAAGGAGGTTTGCACTCAAAATCTCACGATACATGGCCCCATTCATTCTTTCCTGTACACGGAACAGTCGTCCTGGTCCCTTTGCAGAGAAACAGCCCCAAAGCATGATGTTGCCACCCCCATGCTTCACAGTAGGTATGGTGTTCTTTGGATGCAACTCGGCATTCTCTCTCCTCCAAACACGACACGGTTGTGTTTCTACCAAACAGTTCTACTTTGGTTTCATCTGACCATATGACATTCTCCCAATCCTCTCCTGGATCATCCAAATGCTTTCTAGCAAACTTCAGACGGGCCCGGACATGTACTGGCTTAAGCAGGGGGACACGTCTGGCACTTCAGGATCTGAGTCCCTGGCGGCGTAGTGTGTTACTGATGGTAGCCTTTGTTACGTTGGTCCCAGCTCTCTGCAGGTCATTCACTAGGTCCCCCCGTTTGGTTCTGGGATTTTTGCTCACCGTTCTTGTGATCATTTTGACCCCACGGGGTGAGATCTTGCGTGGAGTCCCAGATCGAGGGAGATTATCAGTGGTCTTGTATGTCTTCCATTTTCTAATTATTGCTCCCACAGTTGATTTCTTCACACCAAGCTGCTTGCCTATTGCAGATTCAGTCTTTCCAGCCTGGTGCAGGTCTACAATTTTGTTTCTGGTGTCCTTCGACAGCTCTTTGGTCTTCACCATAGTGGAGTTTGGAGTGTGACTGTTTGAGGTTGTGGACAGGTGTCTTTTATACTGCTAACAAGTTCAAACAGGTGCCATTACTACAGGTAATGAGTGGAAGACAGAGGAGCCTCTTGAAGAAGAAGTTACAGGTCTGTGAGAGCCAGAAATCTTGCTTGTTTGTAGGTGACCAAATACTTATTTTCCACCATAATTTGCAAATAAATTCTTTCCGAATCAGACAATGTGATTGTCTGGATTTGTTTTCTCATTTTGTCTCTCATAGTTGAGGTCTACCTATGATGTCAATTACAGGCCTCTCTCATCTTTTTAAGTGGGAGAACTTGCACAATTGGTGGCTGACTAAATACTTTTTTGCCCCACTGTATATGCTGAAACTCAGTCATGTACAGTATATAGGCATAGGGCCTGGATATCTGAGGGACCACTTGTCTCCAATAGTTTCTGCCTGCCCAGTACATTCTGGGAGAGTGGGTGTACTCCATGTCCCCCTTCTCTGTCATGGCCCCCACCCTCTGGGACCCCAATCCCCCTAGAGATGAGTGCGCCCTCTCTCCTAGGGTTCCAAAAGCTTTGAAAACCTGGCTTTGGTCCCAGGCCTGGGGTTGATGTTTTATTATTTGGCTAAGGGCTTTGTTTTGTTTTGTTTGATTTTGCTATGTATAAGATTATTTCAGTCTGCGCTGTCCGTCTGATTTGATGTTTTAATCTGTTTTTAGGTTTCCTCTGTTTTGTATGCCACCCAGAGTCCATTGGACTTGGGTGGCTAATAAATTCAAATAAATAAAACTTGTTCTTTTTAATGTAATAGTTAAAAATTATTACATGTTAATAGCTGCCTTGTATTTCTAAATGAATCTTCATAATTAGTTTAACTTTTGAAGTATTGTCCTAACCATCCTATTCTAATTTCCTATTTTTTTTAGCTGTTTCTTAAACCGCTGTTTTTCTTCTCCTATATCAAATTCTGTGATATATATGAATATGGGTTAGATCACTGGGACATCTCTCGGCTCTGAATGTTGAAATAAATGGGTAAATGATGTTAGTTAGTATAGAACAAAACTGGTTATTGAGTGGTATTCATATGAACCGATCTTGGCAGAAGAAGACTGAAACCGCAGTCAAGGTACTATGTTGAAAATTGGACGAAAGAATCTAGAAATTATTCCTACCAAAATGATTTCCTGTTACTAATGGCAGCGTCATCCAAAATGTTACCAAGTTTCCATTTTGATATTATCTTCTATATCAGAGCTTTCCAAACTTTTCATGCTGGTGACACACTTTTTAGACATGCATCATTTCGCAACACACACTTACAGCAGGGCATCATGTCTTACAGCAGGGCACAAGGCAGGCACTAGGACCTGCGCAGAATCACAGCAGGTTTGGAGGGAGCAAGGCACAAGGCAGGCACTGGGACCTGCGTGGAATCACAGCAGGTTTGGAGGCAGCAAGGCACAAGGCAGGCACTGGGACCTGCGTGGAATCCTGGCAGGGCTCGGAGGCAGCAGCAGTCGTGACACACCCAGACACTGCAGCCAACACACTAACGTGTCCCGACACACAGTTTGGAAAGCTCTGTTCTATATCATGTGCCCATTTTAACATTTTACTTGCTCCATTTCATATTTAAACATCAATGACATTATAGTTTTTAGTTGATAACAGATTGTCTTTGTCCATTATGATTATTTCAAATGCTGTACTTCTCAAATGCCTGATTTTATATTCTTTTGATAAAGTAGGTAATCTCATAAATCTCTAATGTACCTATTAAGTTTTAAAATCTACCCCCTTTCCCCCCCAAAAGAAACCCTATAAATGTGGAGTTTATTTTGTATAAATTAAAGGTTTAATTAGCACATTCCATTCCTTTGCCAGCTCTGTTGCATGATGAAATTCTTGGCCACCTATGGCTATCAGGTTAGTTAGTGTTTAGTTGCTCTTAGTGTTGGACCTCTTGTAGAATTATTAAAGAGTAAACCTTATTAGAGCTATTTTGTATTGTTAGTTATGTGCGCGCTTGAATTACTTGGCATCTTGTCATTTTATGTTGCGTTGTCCTGTGCTGTTTTCATTTATTTCCAAAGACACCTCTCTCGTTGTTTCTTCCCATAAGTGTCAGGCCTGTTTTTCTTGTTTTCCATAATTGATTATTGAAGAAGATAGCACCTACATTACCATATTTTATTGGTTGGTTGGTTCTTTCTCCATGCTCTCCTTTCCAATGTACTTCTTGTCTTCTATATTTAGTTTGACTATGCAAGGGGCAAACAATATGATATGTTAAATATGTCGAGTGCACTCTGTTCATATGACTGTGATCTAGATAGCAAAAGACCTACTTACTGAATTGGTATAGAACTAGACAACCCTGTGACCTGTTGGGTCATCCTTTGAGAGAAAGGTAGTACAGTCTGATGTGACCAGAATGAACATTAAATTTTAGGCTGACCATATTTTTTTATCCCAATGCTGGACGGTCCCGTGATCATCTAAGAAGAGTATATATCATAAGTAGAAAAATAATTGTAGTGGCAAGCGAACTTCAATAATAAGTCAATATTTACTTACCTAAATAGATAAACAGAATGAGAGCGGGAGTGACTTCCGACTTCCTGCCAGCTTCCCCATTGACTTTCCTTGTGGGAAGCTGGCAGGGAGCGTTGGAAATCGCGATCATGTGACCACAGGGATGCTGCAATAGCCATAACATTGGGAATAAAACTGGTCTGAACATCGGGGAAATTTCAATTCCACAGGAGTAATTGGTCCTGGATTTTTTACACATTCTTTAAGTTAACAGATTTTAGGTACCTTGATTCAAAAATTGTTGCAGTATAATGCACCATTTGAGCTATCTTGAGGGTACAAACAGATAAACACACAGTGAGAGTTTTAATAGTATATAGATAGATTTTTGTGGCCTTTTGCAGCATAACAGAAGTAGAATGAGGCTTTATGCTGTGTTCGCTTTTTTTTTTCTGGTTGGGTGTATTCAAGCTATGTAATGATTCTGGTATTACCGAGAACATTTGTCTAATTGTTACAAATTTGTGTTTTTAAATGGGACACTTGTAATTGAAAATTATTCCTGTTGTGAATATTATGGGAGGAGTCCAAAATGAAAAATCAGTGTTTAATAAACAAAAGGGAAAAAAAGTAATCAGATTATTTTATATAGAACTACTAAAGCAAAAGAAACAGGGAATTTGGCGGTAGAAATACATGCAGTCCATTAAATATATTCCTCCAACAAAAGTTTTTGCGTATGTTATTTCAAGGATTGTTCCTGACTTTCCCTCTGTTTGCTTTTCTATTTTTCCTTTAGTTGTGGTAGATTAAGAGAAAGTGCTATCTCATATAGAATATTGCAGTTGTTGGTACTTGGCAAACTAATTTTATAATCTTACACTTGCAGGGGTTGCTTTGTGAAGGTGTGTCCCAGCTTTTGAACAAGAAAAACTATTCAGGCTATATTTATTTGTGAAATTGAAGTATCTTATTAACTTACACTTAATATCACTGGGTTCTGTACTTGGACTTGTTTATTTCTGTAGTATTTTCCAGTCAGAGTATTTTAATCATTCTTTTTGGACTGGGAAAAAAGTTCTGGGAAGAAGTTGAAATTGCTAGGAATGAACTGAGAGATAGGAATGCTGTATGATGTAGGATTTATATAAGTATCTTCAGTATCGTAAATGCAATAAACTACTAATGTATTCTTTCAATTGTGCATGTCAGATGGTGTGAAAATTAAAAATATACAGTGGGGCAAAAAAGTATTTAGTCAGCCACCAATTGTGCAAGTTCTCCCACTTAAAAAGATGAGAGAGGCCTGTAATTGACATCATAGGTAGACCTCAACTATGAGAGACAAAATGAGAGAACAAATCCAGACAATCACATTGTCTGATTCGGAAAGAATTTATTTGCAAATTATGGTGGAAAATAAGTATTTGGTCACCTACAAACAAGCAAGATTTCTGGCTCTCACAGACCTGTAAGTTCTTCTTTAAGAGGCTCCTCTGTCCTCCACTCATTACCTGTAGTAATGGCACCTGTTTGAACTTGTTATCAGTATAAAAGACACCTGTCCACAACCTCAAACAGTCACACTCCAAACTCCACTATGGTGAAGACCAAAGAGCTGTCTAAGGACACCAGAAACAAAATTGTAGACCTGCACCAGGCTGGGAAGACTGAATCTGCAATAGGCAAGCAGCTTGGTGTGAAGAAATCAACTGTGGGAGCAATAATTAGAAAATGGAAGACATACAAGACCACTGATAATCTCCCTCGATCTGGGGCTCCACGCAGGATCTCACCCCGTGGGGTCAAAATGATCACAAGAACGGTGAGCAAAAATGCCAGAACCACACGGGGGGACCTAGTGAATGACCTGCAGAGAGCTGGGACCAACGTAACAAAGGCTACCATCAGTAACACACTACGCCGCCAGGGACTCAGATCCTGCAGTGCCAGACGTGTCCCCCTGCTTAAGCCAGTACATGTCCGGGCCCGTCTGAAGTTTGCTAGAGAGCATTTGGATGATCCAGAAGAGGATTGGGAGAGAGTCATATGGTCAGATGAAACCAAAGTAGAACTGTTTGGTAGAAACACAACTCGTCGTGTTTGGAGGAGAGAGAATGCTGAGTTGCATCCAAAGAACACCATACCTACTGTGAAGCATGGGGGTGGCAACATCATGCTTTGGGGCTGTTTCTCTGCAAAGAGACCAGGACGACTGTTCCGTGTACAGGAAAGAATGAATGGGGCCATGTATCGTGAGATTTTGAGTGCAAACCTCCTTCCATCAGCAAGGGCATTGAAGATGAAACGTGGCTAGGTCTTTCAGCGTGACAATGATCCCAAACACACCGCCCGGGCAACGAAGGAGTGGCTTCGTAAGAAGCATTTCAAGGTCCTGGAGTGGCCTAGCCAGTCTCCAGATCTCAACCCCATAGAAAACCTTTGGAGGGAGGTGAAAGTCCGTGTTGCCCAGCGACAGCCCCAAAACATCACTGCTCTAGAGGAGATCTGCATGGAGGAATGGGCCAACATACCAGCAACAGTGTGTGCCAACCTTGTGAAGACTTACAGAAAACGTTTGACCTCTGTCATTGCCAACAAAGGATATATAACAAAGTATTGAGATGAACTTTTGATATTGACCAAATACTTATTTTCCACCATAATTTGCAAATAAATTCTTTCTGAATCCGACAATGTGATTGTCTGGATTTGTTTTCTCATTTTGTCTCTCATAGTTGAGGTCTACCTATGATGTCAATTACAGGCCTCTCTCATCTTTTTAAGTGGGAGAACTTGCACAATTGGTGGCTGACTAAATACTTTTTGCCCCACTGTACTAGCATTGTTAAAACTTTGAATATTTGATTCCCCAGTTCTTAGGGAGAGAAAGAAGTGTAGACTAAAATACAAAAAGATAGTGGGGCATTTACACTGTTTGGAAATGCATCCTAGAGCAGTGAACTTGAAATAAACCACTTTTCATTGCTTTGCCAGTTATGTCAAAGCTTTTACTTATGAAATAAGATCATTTAAATAGGCTAAATAGCATAGCTGCAGTGGCACATTTATTGTAGTAAGAAGTCAGTGTAGGCTGTATTGGCTGCTGCTGTTAAGAGACAGGGTTAAAAGTAATCACATGGGTACAGATTTGTATTTAGCAGTTCAAACAAATGGGATGTTTTAAATCCCAAGTATTATTCAATTCTGGATGAACAATATACATAAAATTTGTTTGTTTGTTTGTTTGTTTGTTTGTTTGTTTTCTATCCCGCCTTTATTATTTTTATAAATAACTCAAGGTGGGGAACATACCTAATACTCCTTCCTCCTCCTATTTTCCCCACAACAACCACCCTGTGAGGTGAGTTGGGCTGAGAGAGTGACTGGCCCAAGGTCACCCAGCCGGCTTTCATGCCTAAAGCGGGACTAGAAATTATCGTTATTCTAGGCCAGGCCAGGACTGTACAGTAGAGTGATTGAATTATCATGGCAAGGGAATACGAATCCCCATGAAGAGAAAAAGTGTTGTCATGATTAGGCTCTATCACCTGTGCCATCTTACCCAAAATTGGCTGAAATTTTATGGGGTTGAAAAGTTCTGCAAGATTTCATTGCAAAGAATTGCAAATTCTTATAAGATTTACAAATTTTAAGTGCTTTGTGCCATAATTATTATGGTTTCAGTTCTTATTTAAAATTGGAGTGTAATGGATGCACTTTCATTCTTGGTGCTGGCTGTTGACTTGTTTCCTGCATGCATATTTTAAGTGCTCTGAATTTGAGCATGTTACAGGGGATTGGAACATTGCTTAACTCTTTTTTAAAAGTAACTTCCCAGTTCAGTTCAGTTCTTGTATCTGTATATTGTTTATAGTTTTTATGCTTTTTTTGCTGTATGCTGCCCAGAGTCACTTCTCGTGAGATGGGCGGCCATATAAATTTGATAAATAAATAAATAAATAATGTACACAAGAGAGGGAGAGTGAACATAGTTGAATTGCTTTTTGATCTCACATAGTATACAGTAAATGGACACCTTTTTGGCTCCAATAATGTACAAGTTGCTGGAGGGGGGAAATTACATGTACATACAGCCTTAGCTTGATTGAAATAAAATATATAGCTAAAATCACATTTAAAACAACAGAACCAAATCACAAGAAGTCTATTTTAATATAGAGAGGCATGGTTTATACCATGGGTGTCCAACCTTTTGGCTTCCCTGGGCCACATTGAGTGAATAGGAATAAATTGAAATAATAAATAAATAAATAATAAATTGTCTTGGGCCACACATAAAATATATAATATAGTTAATGTATATAAGTAATAACATTTCATTTATTTTTTAATATTTTTTATTATAAAATTTTAATACTAGTGGGATATTTGACCTTGTTTTTGTGAAACTAATGCATCAATGTCTGGTTCGATGAAGTGGTTGCAATTCTCAGTGAGTTCTCAAGGTGCTCGTCAGAAATTTTAATTCTAATTTTACTCTTCGTGTGCTTCATCCTTGAAAATAGATGCTCACAAATGTATGTACTGCCAAAAAGCGATGTCATGAATAAGGCGTGATTGTGAAGCGAGGGATATTTTCCTCTGGGAAGATAGGTGTTATAAAAGTCCAGTAGAGAGACATGATCAAATTTTTCTTTGAGTTGAATGTCTGATTGCAACTCTATGCATTCCATTTGAAAATTTGGAGGTAATGTAGTTATGTCGACTGAAAATGGAGTCAAAAATATACCAAAATATTGATGATTTTTCCGGAAATCTTGAAACCTGTTCTCAAATTCCTGTATCAAACCGAAAAGCAAGGCTGCATATTTCTCGCTGTTCACAGGACTGTGTTTAGCCAGCGTATTAAAATGTATAAAATTATTTTCCATAACTTGAGCTTGCCATACTTTAAGTTTCATTTCAAACACTGTTATGGTTTAAAACATTACAGTGATGAGTTGGTTTTCACCTTGAAGATGCATGTTTAACTCATTTAAATGAGTGGTCAAATCCACCAAAAATGCTAAATCTGTGAGCCATTTTTCATCTTCAAGTTCTGGCACAAATTTTCTTTTTGATTCCATAAACGACTTGATTTCATTTCACAAATCACAAAATCTTTTCAGCATTTTACCCCGCCTTAGCCACCTTACTTCAGAAAAGTAAATGATGTCCCCATAATCAGCATCCATACTTTTAAGGAACTCCTGGAATTGGCGATGATTCAATCCCTTGGCCCTTATGAAATTCACTGCTTTGATGACAATTTGCATGACATTATCCATTTTTAAAGATTTAGCGCATAAATTTTCTTGATGTAGAATGCAGTGATACTTCATCAAACATGAGTTGCCAGCGGCACTTCCATCGTCTTCTATCAATTTTGTAAGTCCCTCACTTTTACCAACCATCGCCAGGGCGCCATCAATAGATATACCAGATATGTTGACAATGGTTAAAGAAAATTGCTTTAATGTCATTTTTACTGCTTCGTACAAATCAAGAGATTTAGTTGTGTCTTTTAATGGCACCAAAGAAGCCATTTCTTCAGTGACATTATATTCGTTATCAATACCTCTAATAAAAATGGCAAGTTGAGCCGTATCTGTAGCATCAGTACTTTCATCCATCGCCAAAGCATAAAATTTGAAATTAGCAACTTTACTCTTCAAACTTCTTTCGATAGATTTTCCTATTTCTTCAGTTCGCCTGGCTATAGTCTGATGAGACAAACTGATTTTAGAAAAATCGCTTTTTTTATCAGGACAAATTATATCTGCCACACTTTCCATACGTTGCTTAACAAACTCACCATCGGTAAATGGTTTTGATTTTTTTGCAATCAGATTTGCTACCAAATAACTAGCTTTTATAATAGAGTCCTTTTGAGTTGTGACTTTTAAAAAAAAAATTGTTGAGATGACAGACTTTTTTTCAGTTCCGCTAATTTGTCTTTACAAATTTCTTTATACGCTTCAAATTTGGCAGCATGTTTTTCCATATAACGCCTTTTCAAATTGTAGCCTTTGAAAACTGACACATTTTCCCTACAAATTAAGCATAGTGCCTTAGTATTTGTCTCAACAAAAAAGTACTCATCTGTCCATTTTTCATTGAATACTCTTCCTTCATCCGCAATGTTTCTTTTTTTCTTTTCTTTTTTGGGTTCTGTTTTCTTTTGAAACAACGTTGAAGCCATGCTGGAATAAATTTATTTAGGAATAAATATTTTTTTAAAGAAATAACACAACAAGCCCATAGTAAATTGTTAGGTAGGCAAATAAACAAAGCAAAGTTTAATAATCAAATAATAAAACTTACATGTCTACTTAATAATAACAATAAACACCTGTCGTCACAGAACACGTGTAGGTAGGTTGAAATATTATATATAACGCCAAGTCGCCACAAGCTGACGTGTGTAGCGGGCGGCAGCAGCTGTGCGCTGCCCCCTCCCCTACACACTGTTCCGTTGTTTCTACCTACGCAATCCGTGCTTGAGCACCGCGCGATCGAGTCACGAAAAAAATCGCAAAATGTTAAATGTTTACGATTTTTGGAGGCCGCGGGCCAGACACGCCTGGTTTATACTTTGTGCCAAGTCATGACATGGCTTATTTCTTTTTGGCTTAGGATATGTGAAATCAGCCAGTGGTTTATAAAGCATGATTTATGCATAAGATTTTGGGAAACCCAACCAATTGTGGCTTATTCAACAACCCTTGCTTAGCATAATTGGTGAACCATAATATCTTAAAATTTGTAAATAGCCAGTGTATTATTCTGATGCAGTATATTTGATATGTCAGTTTGTTTTTCCACAGATAACTTGCTCCAAGCAACAGAATAATAGAAACAATTTTCAACGTACAATTTGCAACTTGAAGAAAATAGCTGTGCAATAACGGTAGAAGCATAATAAATATTAGGGATAGAGAAATTGATTTTCCACTTCCCTGTAATTCTACCATGTACAAATATTAATTCAAGTTTCCTTTTTTGACAAAATGATAAGAGGTGTTCAGCTCTCAGTCAGTCATATTCAGCAGTCCAGTAATATTTTTAATCTTTTCCTTCAACCATGGGGTGAATACATGTGTATTCATTGCCATGCATGCACTCAAATTCCTTCACACTTTTAAGTCTTTTTCCATCCCAGTGACCCATTGCAGATCACTGGATTTTGCTGTCACTTCCACATGTTATTAAGCAGAGCTTTGAAAGTTCTGAATACTGTAAAGATACAATATACAGATATGGATTCTGGTTAATACCACCCTAAACTGAAAATTTTATCTGTCACCTTGTAGGGGAATTTGTCTCCTGCCTTGTAAGCCAGTTCAGTGTAGTGGTTAAGTTTTTGAACTTGGATTCGGGCAATGTTCAAGTCCTTAAAGGTAAAGGTTCCCCCCGCACATTTGTGCAGTCGTGTCTGACTCTAGGGGCCAGTGCTCATCTCCGTTTGTTAGCCGAAGAGCCAGTGTTGTCCGAAGACGCTTCCATGGTCATGTGGCCGGCATGACACATGCAGAATGCTGGTACCTACCCACTGAAGTGGTACCTATTAATCTATTTGCATTTGCATGCTTTCGAATTGCTAGGTTGACAAGAGCTGGAGCTAGTGCGGGAGCTCACTCCATCACACGGGACTAGGGATTCGAACCTCTGGACTTGAGATCTTCCGATCAACAAGCCTGGTGTCTTACCCACTGATCCACCACGCCT
Source organism: Charina bottae (assembly GCA_023362775.1). Lineage (NCBI taxonomy): Eukaryota > Metazoa > Chordata > Lepidosauria > Squamata > Charinaidae > Charina > Charina bottae. The sequence goes on along the minus strand of JALMGJ010000002.1, from coordinate 86,529,326 downwards.
CTTTTCAAGTCCTTACTCCACTACAAAACTCACCTGGTGACTTTGGACCCATGGTCAAACCAACTTACTTTAAAAGATTCACAAGGTGGGGGATAGTAGTTTATTTATGAGTTTATTATTGCATTTAAATTCTACTTCTTTTGAGAACTCAAGAATGGTGTTAGCTCTACCATGGGAATCTTGCAAAGTTAAGTTGGGCGGAGAAAGCTCTATGGGTCGAGAGTCATCAAGTGAGTTGGGTTAGGGTTAGGGTTAAAATCTGGGTGATAAACCTGGGTATAAATAAATGTTTTATATTTCATACACTTTTGCCCTGAAAAAAACAGACTTTACTTCTCAATCATACTTATGCTATATGCTATTTTCCTTGAAATCCATGTACTTTTAGTACTTCTATGCGCTTTAAATAAAAAATGCAAGATAGTTTGGTTTTGCCCATAGAGATTGCTACTGTGGCTATGATTACTCACTTGCCCTTTCCTAAATTTTTCATTGTCCTGAATCCCAATCCAAGCTTCAGTTTGAATACTGCCTGATTGACTGTGAGAAGGTAAACATTTATGGGATTTGTATTTCCTTTTATTTTGAGGAAAAAGTATTCTAGCTTAGGTTATGAGAAAAATATGAACTGGTTTTTGCTTCTTTTTAAAAGGGGCTTTATTTGTCTTGATGGAAATTAAATTGCCAATGGAAAAGAGTCTAACTAGGACACCTTGTTGCTAAGTCAGATCTTAATGGAAGGAATGGTTGGAGAACTTCAGAAAATGAGGCTTTTTTATTTTTCATTCAACAAGCTATGGAGTTACTTAGGAAAGAAGGAAACCTGCAGCACTTAATCTTCCTTAGTGAAAATGAAAAACCAGCCACATTGGATTTTGACATTGAGAGATTTTGATATTTTAATATTTTTTTCAAGAATTTTACTTGAAAAGAATGGAAAAATTGGACTGTTTGTAGAATGACTGCAATCATATGCATATTGATTTAATGCAATCTTTAGCCTTCAGCTTTTAGTCAAAAATGCAATCCAACTAAGTGGAGTTGACCATTTAATTGCTGTTCTGAAGCAGAAAAACTGTTAATGACATAAAACACATTTATTTTTATCTGCACCTCTAAGAGTTACAGGTAAAAAAAGGATTAAGAAAGAGCATTTACATTCTAATTTTGCTTTTACACTAGTTTCTCTATTTGCTCCCGTTGATTAAATTGATAAAATTTAATATTCCCCTATCTTTTCAACTTCTCAGTTTGAGCTGTTCTGAAACAGATGTGAAAGCCTGGTTGTCATGCTACTCAAACAAAGCAGGGCCAAATGCCATAATTATTACTCTAGGAAATGCATGGCCTTGGTTCTCTGAATTTTAGGATTCCTTAGAATTCTAGTAATATTTGATAGCTTTCACCTAACATTCTACAGAAACTTTCTTATGTAATACAACCTTCATTGGCTTACCTATATTTTTTTTTCTGAGAATTGCTTTTACTTAGTTGGAGAGATTTGGATTCTGATTCTACATGCTTCACCTGAAGTTGCAGGCAGTATTATTTTATTGGATCTAAATATTTTCCTTGGCATGTAAGGAAGGACAAGAGTTTTGGCTGAGCTTTATAACTTGGGTTTCTAAGTTATAAAAGTTATGGAAACCTTTCCCCTTCATTTTAATTTTCTCTTTTAAAAGCATTGTGTGGAAATATGTAACAGATTGATCTTCCAAATGCCCCAAGATAAAATATTAAATTTATTGGTACAGTGGTGAAACAACGGGAAAATATACGTACTCTCCCTTGAATTAGGTGTTTGAATGCAGTGTTTATTGTGGAAAGTTAATGTGGTTGCTTTGTTTTATATAATAATATTGTATTTATTCATTAAGGATCATTTTCCCTGAAAGGCAGTTTAAAGACCGTGTGTGTGTGTGTGTGTGTGAGTGTGTGTGTGTGTGTGTGTGTGTGTGTGTGTGTGTGAGAGAGAGAGAGAGAGAGAGAGAGAGAGAGAGAGAGAGAGAGAGAGAATCAACAGTCTCCTTGATTTGTGTGATTAAATGATTTAAGAAGTGACTGGGTAGTTCATTCTTGGAAGGCCTCTAGTAAATCCCCTAACTCATTTAGGTTTTAGTGTGGCTCAGAGGAAAAGGACATTAGTCCTGGACAATGCCACCGAGTTGTGGGTTGCTTTTCACAGATCATCTGGTGACCACTTTAGTATCCATTCGATGCCAAGGAAATGTTTTCTTATTTTCTCTGGATATAAATGAAAAATATGCTGATACGTTTACCACTTTACAATTTCATTCTTACCAGTTACAGAAATTTACATTTTGATTTTGTTGTTGTTGTTAAATAAAGGCCATATAAAATACTTCAAATAAATACATAGCGTATTGTAATTCTTGATTTCCACAAACTTCATTTCAAAGAATGGGGAAAAAATAGTTATGTTTTAGTTATGATCCTATACATACCCCTGTCCTTAAGTTATGGTCACTTGAAACATCAAGCCAAATCATTAACTTTGCCATGATTTCTGATGTTTATGTTTTGAAATTATGGATTGAAGTAGATAATCCATTCATATTTTTGCTTGTGGAGAATACATTGTGGAGTCCTTGGTGCTCTCTGAGCCTTGTTTTCTTGCAGACGTTTCATTGCCAGACTAGGCAACATCTTCAATGTGAAAAGGGAGTGGGATTTGCTCTCTGTTTATATACCATGGCTTGTCCTGCTTGTGTTGGTGGAGGTGTTGTTCTCCCCTTAGAAGCGCTGATGGCACGCCCCCGTGCTGCTGCTTCGCGACACACTAAACTGTGTGTTGTGACACACTAAAGTGTCGCAACACACAGTTTGGAAAGCTATGCCATAGCACATAAACCAACCAAAACTCTTCAGAACATCTTAAGTGACCCAAAAGACCCAGTAGCTCAAGAAGAAAAAACAGGAGTTATCTACAACATACAATGTAAGGACTGTAGCAGCCACTATGTAGGACAGACGGGCAGAAGACTAGTAGAGTGCATCCACGAACATCAACTAGCAGTCAGAAGACACGATGAAAACTCCTTAATCTCACAACACATGGACAGACTCGACCATACTTTCAACTGGGAAACTGAGCATCTTAAACCAAGCCAAATCCAAAAACACTAGATAATTCCTGGAAGCTTGGCACTCAGACAAAGCAACCATCAACAGACACATAGAGACAAACAACATTTACATACCATTCATAAGAGACAATAGAAAAGCCAAAAGACCAGAACACCTCCTTGCCAGCAATCTACACCCAGATATGCAAAGATTAACACGAGGATTAGCACCAGAGGAACAATCAAACAGCACAATATACCTTAATCAAGGAACTATATTAACTCAGTCAATCAACTAAGCAGCAAACAACAGCCCAATCAAGGAACTTCTAAGGGGAGAACAACACTTCCACCAACACAAGCAGGACAAGCCATGGTATATAAACAGAGAGCAAATCCCATTCCCTTTTCATACTGAAGATGTTGCCTAGTCTGGCAATGAAACGTCTACAAGAAAACAACAAGGCTCAGAGAGCACCAAGGACTCCACAGTTCAACCCTGAGCTACAAATATTCTCTTTGATTGAGAATACATTGTGTTGACTAATGAAAGTATGCTTTGCTATGTGACTGCTCTTATTGTTGGTATAGCCTTAAGATACTATTCCTGGAAATGGATACAGTTACCTGCTATATGACTTGAATAAAGTAAGGAAAAGGTATTATTTTTCTTAAGGTAGACAGTAAGCTGTCCAGTAAAAAATAAAAATGTGGAACCCTTGGTGCTCTCTGAGCTTGGTTGTTTGCTTGCATATGTCATTACCCCACTAGGTAGCATCATGATACCACACTGATGATGTTACCTAGTTGGGTAATGAAACGTCTGCAAGCAAACAGCTAAGCTCAGAGAGCAGCAAGGACTCCACAGTCCAATCCTGAGCTACGTGTATTCCCTTCTATTGAAAAATAAAACCCTCAACATTATTCAATCTATTTGAACTACAGTTCCCAGAAACCCTGGCTAGTTATCTATAATTGATTGAAATTGAAGCCCAAAACATCAGAGCACCAGGTAAAACATGGTTATCAAATTATTGTTATGTATTCAACTTTTATGGCTATTCAACTCACATTGACTCTGGGCAATGTCCAGACAAATTAAAAACAGTCATTAAAATGCATATCAAAATCACAAAGAGGAAGAACTTGGGTTCTGAACAGAATTTTTATAAATGAAATTTTGTTACTGTATTCAGCTCTACTCACAGGCATATGCACACAAATACACGTGTGCTTGTTGCTCTGTTTCGTCCTTCTCAGGATGGCCTGCTGCATAACACATTGTTCTGATTTCCATTGCAGCTTGTCACTCAATTGAAACCTTGCATTTTGTGCACAGCTGTGCACCTTAGTAGTAGAGATGCAAGATGTCTAATGAGAGGAAAATTTCATTTTTTGGGATAGAAATAGGTGGTTGACATGGAAGACAGTAGGGACAAAGCACTATTTTTAGCACTGATATAGTTGAGACTGCTTTAATAGAGCAAGTTTTGACTCATGTGATCATTCCTGGCTTTCCTTGGCTGCCAGTCTGTGCAGAGATCATGTATCTGAATAGGTAATAATTAATGGTTAACAGGTTTTTCATTAGAGGCCAAGCTGCATATGTGCATGGAAGCAGAGCCAGGATTGTGGAAGAGATTTTGTTCACTCTTGTCTTAAAGCAATAGTGCTCCTCGGCAATAGTCATTTCTTTTAAATATTTTAGACCTTTTTTTTTCAACAAATAATATTGATTCAGTTATTCCTGTATTGCAGCATTGTTCAAAGTACTGTAATTGTATAGCAATTAATGAGAATGTTTTTTTTTCTTACTATGAGTAGTCTATGAGGGGAAAATACTAGTGTGCAAGCTTTGCATGCAAAATGCTTCAGTCCCTCAGTGTTTCAGGTAGTGCAGGAAAACAAACGTGTGCCTGAAACCTGTAAAACTGCTGTCAGTCATTTTGCAGACAGTACTGAACTAGATGGAACAATAGTCTGATTCTATAAAAGTTAAGTTTCTGTTGCTTTGATGGGGATGATGCCTATAAATGGAGACATTGCTCAATTTAGATATAAAGAAAATTTTGACATGTTGTTTTTAGGTCCTTTTGGGGGTAGGAAGGTAGTATTATTACAATCTCTGGATTCAAAATATTAGGGCTGTGCACTCCTCTGAATGGTACCAAGGAAAGATATTGCTTTAAGGAGTTACAGACAAGTACAACATTTGTGTTTCTGCATTCTTTGAAGCAACTTTTTGGAAATGAACCCAAAGCATTGCACAGCTGAACTTCAGTCATTGCTTGAAATTCTGGGCAGGTTCTCCCATAAGGTTAAATTTTCAGAAGGTGGTTGCTTATTGTTGGTTGAGGTGCATTGTGACAGCTGAAAAAAATATGTAGTTTTTCTCAAGAGTTCTAATTCAAGGTTATGATAGACAAACACAGGTGGAAGGATTAACATGGCATTCAACTGGGAACTCTCTTCAAAAGCCAGCCCACTCCTGGGTGTACTTTCTCTCCTCCCTCTTTCTTCTGTTAATAATTTTTACTTTTGACTGTATGCTTGAGATTGGATTAGAAATTTGGACATGCAAAAGCTAAGTATTTGTCTGAGCTGCTGATTAATTTATGTATGACAATTTCTAAAAAGGCAGTCAACTTTTGGATTTTCCTGAGAAACCTTTTCTTCAGTTTAACATACTGCAAATGAGGAGGTACAGTAAGTTTGCTTTTCTTTTCTCTTTTCTCCTGTCTTTGGGGTGGTTGAGAAGACAGAGTGACCTAGCTGTTTGTTTTTCTTTAAAAGGGGGACTGGGATGCCCTTTGAATTAGAATGAGAAATATAATCTTTTGAACAAATGACCTTGAGCGTGTAAATCATTACCTTGCTGTTTTCCCTTTCCAGCACAAAAAGTATATGTGTATAATACCAAATGAATACCAATGTATGCTAATACCAAATTTATTTTATAAAAAGAATTTTGCCTGTTTTTAGTCTGTTTTTTTTTTAAAATAAATGTGACATGTTAACACGGGATTTATCCAGGGATAAGAAGGTTAATAGCAGATATTTTTTTATTTGTTGATAAATCCTTTGTAGGAGGATCTTATTTTAACTGCATGCTGGAGTTCTAGAATGGTGTAATACTACAATATTTTTTTTAAAAAAAGAACTCTCACTTTACTGTTGCTTCGGTAACTGAAACATGACTCCAGTGTTACTGGTATTGCAGCATAAGGGAGCTTTCAACATCTTTCATAAAGTGTCCTCTTGTTTGCAGTTTTAGATCTCTATAATATACTCTGTATGTAAATTTTTCTATGCTAGAATTCTGCAAGCTTTGATCCTCCGAGCATATTGGAATTACAACTCCAGCATTCTAGAGGACTCCCATCAAGATGGTTTTCCCAACACATGCTGCAGGGCAGCAGTGGGATTCTGATTCTGGAACAAAATAGGAATCTTAATTATAATTACCTCTATGTCTTGTTTCCATTTGATAAGTTTGGTCTAGTGGTTAAGGCTCCAGGCTAGAAACCAGGAGACCGTGAGTTCTAGTCCCGCCTTAGGCATGAAAGCTGGCTGGGTGACTTTGGGCCAGTCTCTCTCTCAGCCCAACTCACCTCACAGAGTAGTTGTGGGGAAAATAGGAGGAGGAAGGAGTATTAGGTATGTTCCCCACCTTGAGTTATTTCTAAAAACAATAAAGGCGGGATAATAAATAAATAAATAAATTGTAAATATAAATTACATTATATCTTGAGGCTTAAATTTTTAAAAACGTGTAATTTTCACGGGGGAAAAGCAAATAAAATTTATTCCTACACAAATATGTATTGCTTTATGAGTTAAAAGATAAATAATTACTTTTAATAGTAATTTTATTAAACATTACAATTAAAAAGATAACATACAAAACAAGAATAAAAAGAAAAAATAGAAAGTGCAGGAAAGAAAAAATAGAAAAGAAAGAAAAATATATAATAAAAAGAAATATATATATAAAGAAATGAGTTCCCCTTCATTACAAGTATAAACAATTTTAGTAACTGAGGGACCGTCTCATCCCTATTGAATCGACCCGTCCCACCCGGTCATGCAGAGAGGGCATGTTACGGACCCCATGTTTAAAAGAATTCCACCTAGCCGGGTCTCAGAAGCGTGCCTTCTCTGCAGTAGCGCCCGCCCTCTGGTCCTTCCCCCAGGGGTGAGACAGGTCCCCTCCTGGACTTCAGGGAAAAACTGAAAACCTGGTTTTGCCACCAAGCCTGGGACAGGAGGGGAAATAGTCATTCTTGGGGATGGCTAGCGCCCTAGAATGGATTGAGAACGTCCCTTACGCTCTGGATTTGAGGAAGAACTGTAGCCATTTAGATTTCATTTCATTCTATTCTATTTATATCTTTTAATAATTATAATGATATTAGATATTTATTCCACTTCCATTGGGATCTGTTTTGTATTTTAACTCCAGTTTTATTGTAAACCGCCCAGAGTTCTCCCTTCGGGGGAAGATGGGCAGTTATATATATATATATATATATATATATATATATATATATATATACACACACACACATACAAACAAACAAACAAACAAACAAACAAACAAACTTACCACCTCCTCTTAAAATGCAACAAATGATATCTTTTTCCCATAACTCATCTCTTATCTATATACAAATCCTTAAAGCCTTGTCATTCAGTCCTGGTCAGCAAAAGTCAATTAAGGGTTACCAGAGATAACATACCTATTTTTAACCGTGATCAAATAAACCAACTTTATATTCCTTCCTTTTAGTTTTAACAATCTTGATCTTTAATCCCTTCAAATAATATCTTAGAACTTACTTTCTTTTCATTTCTTTTCATTTTTTCTTTGTCCCTTCTCACAAAATCCTTCAAAATTTTAACAGATCTCTTTTATAAATCCAATATAGGAAAATTATCCAAGTCACTCTTTTGGTTTGTTATTTGTATATCCCTTTTATTTATTAAGACAGCCAGTTTCATTTGTATATCCAGTGTAGCATCTTTTTCCATATCATTCTTGTAGCCTGTCATTTTAAAATCCACTTTCAGATCAATCTCAGTCTTGTCCAGTAAAACTTGTTTCTCTTCCATAACATCTTTTAAAGACAGTCTATCTATAATGGCAGATACTCTTAAAATAATTTTAACTTCTGGGTCCATTGCTCACAAATATCCTTCAATATGTCCAATGTCAAACTATTTTGCTCTATTCTATATTAGTAATTCAAATTTAAGTTCTCCTTTAATTGTAATCTTTAGTTCCTTCTGGGTCCCTCTACTGTCTAACCTTCAACCCATCCTGTCATTTTTTTTAAAGAATTCAAAACAAAAGCATTTTCCCACAGGAAGGATTCTTATAATTAATTCAAACTCTTATTTCAAATCCATCAGGACCCTTAGTCTGTTTGTAACTTTCCAAAATCAACATTCTAATCACCCTTTTGCTGTTTATTCAAAAAAAAATTTTTTTTTAAGTCTTTAAACTTGTATTTAAAACTTCTTTTGCTAAGGATTGAAGGAAACTCACCTGGTGCTGTAAAACCTGTTGATCCAAAGGTTTCTAACAGTTGAAAAACAGTTAAAAATCAATTTCCGAAAGTGATTGGAAAAGGAAGTATGCGAACCCAGTGTCCGTAAAGGGCTGACCACAGTTTGAGCAAAGATGGCTTTCACTCTTCTCCCAGAGCTCTAAACCTGCTGGAAACCGCTGTCTTGCGGTCTCCTTGCGAGGAACAACTGTCTGGAGCACTTGTGGGCAATCTTAAGTCCTCCCCTTGATGAGAGGAATTACGAAGTGCCGGTCTACTTGCTGGCTCTTCATTCTGCCGCATTCATCAAAAGCGGAGCCATCTTCAGTTCGCCATTTCTTCCCCGGAAGTCCAAAAGATAAATAATTACATAACATAAAATAAAATAACTTATGGCAGCCTTTTCTGTCCTGCCTTCCAGATATAGACTACAGTGCCAAACATCCTTAACCAGTATTAAAGTTCTCTGCCCTGTTTCCTTGACCAAATTGGAGCTAGTATCACTCAGTTGATACAGAGATAGTAGAAATAGGCATTGGAGGACAACAAGTATCTTTTTAACCAAATGTAAAGAGCAGGACATAATTCCTAAAGGACTTCCATTATAATCTCTCAACCACATAATATGATTAGTTTCTTTAAAAACAAAAAAAAAATTGAACCATCCGATCAGTAACCTTTGTAGCAAATAGAAGATGATCAAGAATGAAGTATCGCCACTTGTATCACAGTACAGGTAGTCCTCAACTTATGGCCACAATAGGGACCGGAAAATTTGTCATTAAGCGGTGCGGTTGTTAAGCAAGGTATCAGGTGACCGCACCTGATCTTATGACATTTTTTGCAGTAGTTGTTAAGCGAATCAGTGGTTGTTAAGCAAATCATGTGGATCACACAGTTCCCCATTGATTTTGCTTGTCGGAAGCCGGCTAGGAAAGTTGCAAATGGCAATTATATACCCCGGGATGCTGCAACCATTGTAAATACACGTCGGTTGCTAAGTGCCCAAATTTTGATCACATGACCGAGGGGACAATGCGGTGGTCGTAAGTGCGAGGACCAGTCACAAGTCATTTTTCCATCGCCACCATAACTTTGAATGGTTGCTAAATGAATGCTCATAAGTCAAGGGCTACCTGTAATCATTCCAAACAAGGCAAGTAACCTATTTCTTTGTTCCACTAACACTAACTAGAAAACCCTGAATCATCCTAACAATATTGTGACTATTGAGCCACAAATTGAACTAGGCAGAAGAATGTTGTTTCAGAGGGCTTGTTCTTCCATCTTTATGCATGTGATGTAATTGTTTCAGACAATTAGTGTACTACCACATAATGATTATTTCTCCAGTATATCTTGGAACATTGCACTGACATACGCTAAACATTGCCTCATTTTAGATTATCAAAATACTGGATTAGATTTTATTAAGAATGCCTCTGTGCTAAAGCTGGCTGAATCATCAAACAGTACTGTTTTTCACATAATTTGAAGTGTTAAATATACCATTTAACCTTGGAGACAACATTAACATAATTAAAAATGGGCTTACAATTGCAGTTGGGTCTCAAGTTATATATGAACTCCATGTATGGACTCATAAGCCACCAGCATGCCAAGTTACACAGATACGACTTCCTTAGTGAACTGAAATCTGTTTCAATTCAACTTTCACTTCCACAGAAAGAGGGAAAACAATTGCCTGCACAATTCTGATCTTAGACACCTCTAAGACACATCCAGGCATTTGGATGTCATTTCCAAGGCCTTCATTACCACTCTGCAGTGCTAGTCTGTGGCATATTTCTTGACTGCTGAGTTGAGTTTTAAACTCTTGAGTTTAAAAGGCAGGAGCTATCCACCACTTCATTATCTTCATTGTTAGTTCTTAAATTGGTTGTTGTACCTGTTATTAGTTTGTTCGTCTTTATATTTAATCTTACTCCCATTTTTTTCACTGTGCTGCTTGATTTTCATTACTAGAGCTTGCAAATCATTTGCATTTTCAGCTATCAGAGTAGCATCATCAGCATGGTACAGGTTATTGATGTTTCTTCCTCCAATTGTAAACTGCACTCAGTTTCTTCCAATCTAGCTTCCTTCAATATATATTCAGCATATAGGTTGAATAAATAAGAGAGAGTATACATCCTTGTCTCGCTCCTTTGTCAATCTGGAGCCAGTCTGTTTCACCATGTTCTGTCTATACTGTGGTTTCCTGAGTGCTTGTAGGTTTTGCATGATGATAATGAGGTGTTCTGAAATTGCCATTTTTCTAAGCACATTCCAAAGCTTGACACAATTACTCTTTCTGTAATCAATGAAGCACATAGTGACTTCTTCTTGGCACTCTTTGGCTTTCTCAACTATCTAGCATGCCTCAGCAATACTGTTTCTTGTTCCTCAGCCTTGTCTAAAACCAGCTTGAACATCTGGCATTACCTTTTCATGTAGGGCTCTAATTTGTGTTGGATGATCCTAAGTATTATTTTAATAATGTGAATTTAAGGATATTGTATGATAGTTTGTACACAGTTAAGTGTTTCTGGTTTTGGTATTATTATGTAGATTGGCCTCTTCCAATATGTTGGCCGCTGTGTTGTTTTCCAGATTTGCTGGCATAGCTTAGTTAGAACTTTACTGATTCTTCTTCTGCTTGCCATATTCTGTAGCTATTCCGTCAATTCCTGTAGTCTTCCAACTCAATAGTAGTGGGAGTGCTGATCTACAGTATATTCTGGTACTAGAGGTTCTTGTAAGTAAGTAGTATCTTGGATGTTGACATTTCTACTGTGTAGAATTTCAGTATACTCCTTTCATATTTGTTTGATCTTCTATGAACCAGTTGCATTGGCATTGGCCTCCTTTATCTTATCAGTTTGAGGTTGGAACCTCCTTCTGAGTTCAGAGATCTTTTGGAAGATTTTCCTTTTTTCCATGTCTATTTCCATCTTCAGTGTTCTAACAGTGAACTCTGAAATTCTTTGTTAAGTTCCTTCCTGAGATCTTTGTCTTTCTTGGCTTTGGCTTCTCTTCTCTTCTTGCCAATTTCTATAGTTTGTTCTGACATCCAGTTTGCTTTTTTCTGTTTTTTGCTCTTTGGCAGTCTCTCTTCACATTTATCCTTAACAGCTTTTTTGCATTCATTCCACAGTTCCTCTGATTCCCTATAATGAAGTTCAGTACTTAAAAGCAATTCCCGATGTTCTCCATGAAAATAGTGAGTATATGTTCAAGATCATATTGTGGAAACCTGTTGGCATTGTTCTGCTTTAGCTTAATTTGGAAGTTGCACAGGAGCAATTTGTGATCTGTTCTATAGTCAGCCCCTGGCTATGTCTTCACTGTTATAACTGAGTTTTTCCACCTCTGTATGAATAATATAGTCAATTTGATTTTTGTGCACTCCATATGGTGATCCCTAAGTATATAGTTGTCATTTTAGTTATTTGAAGATGGTTAAAAATGAAGAAATAATTGGATTGACAGAAATTGGTATGTCATTCTCCTGCTTCATTTGGGTTTCCATACAGTCCAACTACCTATTCCTCCCTAATATTTCCAATTTTTGCATTCCAGTCTCCAACCTCAAGCAGCACATCTTGCTTGCATGTTCTGTTGATTTCAAATTGCACTTGATCATAAAACTCATGCACCTCCTCCTCTTCTGCATCAGTAGTTGGAGCATAAACTTGGATAATTGAGATATTAAAAGGTCCACAAAGTCTAATTTATTTTGTTTGGTCATTAAATGCACAAAATACTGTTGTTGCTACCCTTTCTAACTATAAAAGCAGTGCTGTTCCTTTTTTGTTTTCCATGTCCTGAGTAGTAAACAGCATGATCTTTGACTGAAAGTTTCCAATTCCAGTCCATCTGAATTTGCTGGTGCCTAACATGCCACAGTTGATTCATTTCATCTTCCATTGTGTTGAGCTTTCCCATGTTCATGTTTCTTAGGTTCCATGTTCCCACTGTAATTCTTTGCAGCTTCAGATTTTCTTTTCCTGCATAAGTAACATCAGCAATTACATGTTCCAAAGGCTTTATCTACCTGTGTAATAAACAGTAAGCTCTTCCTCAGTAGCATGTTGAGTGCTATCCAACCTGAGAAGCCCATCATCCAGCACTGTATCATCAGTCATTTTATACTTTCTATCCAGTGGCTTTCTTGGTAAAATACAGGAGTGGTTTACTGTTGCCTTCTCTCATGAATAATGAAATGATGCCTTTGCCATTGACACTAAAATGATTGTCCGCCTCTAGCATCTTTCTATATCACTGCTGCCCAATATAGGTACCTGGTTGTTTTAGCTGATGTCAACTGAGATGACCTTCATGCCTTAGGTGACCCTGCTGAGATTATATACTCTTGGCATACACTCTCAGTGTTCTTTGCTTCACTATACACACCCACCATGATGAGGCAGCACAGCAGAGCTGGGGGAGGGGGAACAGTTCTTAGTAGCCTGTTACTAATATGTGGGCTAGCTTTTATTTTTTTATTTCGTTGTGTAGAGGTTTCTGCCTTTATTTACTATTTCAATTTATTCCCCGCCCATCTCCCTTATGGTGTTAGCCAAATTTGGGACAGCTCTAATGATATTTAATCTTCTACTTCTAAGTGCCTTTATACTGATTTTCAGTGAGAGATGTTTTATTGGTTGGCCCCAAATTGAAGAGTCATCAGCAAACCTTAGTAAAGAAATATGCAGAGGAACCACTTGGAGGACAGGCTCTGTGCCTGCTGTTTCAGTACACAAATAAGAGGTTTCTGCTTTCCTGAATCCTAGAGAGAGTTGCGTGCTTATAACTAACCTGGAGTTGTTATGTTTTGTTGCTAGGCTGTTGGTATAAATAATTGCTGTATTGTGCTTATCAGCAAAAAATATTCCTTCAGTGTAGAAGTTCTATGGCAATTCTGTTTTTCAGTTGCAAATTATTTGCTATTGTTCCTATAGTACTAGGTTTATCACAGTGGTGGTTTTCTGTAGCCTGGTCTCTCTTTTGAGTGTTGATGTTATCTTACTAAACTTTTTTTTAAAAAATAATAATTGTAAGCATTTAGCAGAAAGATCCTGATGCATGTTTATGGGCTTGGGTGTGTATTTGAGTTGCTCACTTTCCTGGTCTAATTTTAAATAAATTCTGCGGTGTTATAAAAGAGGTGGCAACCTCAAAGGCTCAAGAAAAATTCTGTTTCATCTTTAAAAGAATTCTCCTGTACAAAAGCAGGGAAGTTAAACCTAATTAGGAAGGTTTTTGTATAAAATAATCTGTATTCTGCTGTCTGATTTGTGGCAGCCTTTGCTTTATGGAGTAGATGATTGTGTCACAGATTATTAGGATTGCAGAAGGAGCTTGATTATATTTGTTAGTATTCATTATATATTCTTCCTAAGCAGAGGTAAGAGAGTAGGAAGAGAAGGAGGTATGGTTATGGTAGCTATAGTGTGGGACAGCTTAACACTCTGTCCAGAATTGCTGATTTGCAACAGGCAGACTTGTGACCCAGAATTGGATTGGGTTATATTTTAAGATGCACAGTTGCCTGCTGCAAAGGAGATTTTAGACATGCTTTAGATCAAGGAGCTGTCCTCAACTTCTGCCATTTGGTTACCGTAAAGTGGCCTACATCTCTCCTTAGGGAATATGACAGTCTTTTTTAATGTGGTTCCATGGTGGTGGTGAAACTTAAAGGGGTACATATAAAGTTACTGTGAAGTTGTGTGAGCAAGAAGGTTGGGGGAAGAGAGATTGAGTGAATGCTGTGTGTGTGATATACACTTATTTTTCATTTTGCAGAACCAGCTCTTCGTTACCTCACCTAACAGTGTCATCCTTGAAATTATTTAAATGTTTCTCTGTTAATTGGAAATACTTGTTCCCAAACTTGCAGCAGATAAATCCCTCATATGTCATTGCTTCTACTTCTAACCATCCCTTTAAACCTGCTTGGCATTTTTATAAGGCACTTTTCCAAAACAGATTGTATGTTGGGCATACTGCCTTTTTGTCATGCTGTTTAGCTTCGTTGAAAGAAGACAGAAGAAGTTCAAGAACTATTGAATAAAATGAATTCAAGACCTATTTTAGCAGTACTTGAAGTTCTGTTAGTCTGACAGAGCATCAGCTATTTGATTCCATCTGGAATTTTTCTTCAGAATTCTGGTGAATGTGGTGTATTTGCTTCTGGTTTTGAACATTGTGAGGCTTAATTCTAACCTCTGGAACATGAGCAACTGACAGGGACAGGCAAGATAATATTAGCAATGAACGTGTTATTGAGTTTTGAGATACTGTATGTGCATGTGCTAAGGTGGCACTTGGGTTGTTCTCTCTCTGAAATCCATGTAAACAAGCAGTAGAAGAAGAAAAAAATATATACTCATGCTAAAATTCATATGAACTGTTGAGAATATTGTTACAGTATAAATGCCTTAAATTACAAAGGTTTAAATGGACAAATACATTTTGCAGTAAAAACAACAGAAGCTTGTTTGCAGCTACCTCTTTGGAAACTCTAGCAAATTTCTCCCAGCTACGGCTTTGAACATAACTGTTCTATATCTGTAAGTAGAGGTTACTAATCTGATACTGTGTAAAAATCAGCATACTACTTAGCTATCTGGCTGGAATGGATGAAGAGTAGAAATGTTTCAAACATACTACTTTTCTTTATAGGCGACACAAAAATTGCACATTGAAATACAGTTGAAGTAGAGTAGTTTCTGCCCTTGCTATGCCAACTGCACGTTAGTTCAGACACAATGTATTTGAGATTCTTATGATCAGTACAGAGAAGGAAGAAAATGATATCTTGTAGATGGCACTCTACTTCAGGAAATCTGAAAAATATTATGTTCAAGATGTTCTCTTTTTTTTAAACCCTACTATCTGTGATATTATTATGAATAATTCTAGTACAGTAATTTATAAGCTATTTCATAACGGTAATGTATTATCTACCAAGATTGTTAGAACAAGCATTATTCTAAACTGGTTGCCAAATATGAAAATGATAACATAATCCACTGGTTGTGTAGTATCATGTCTGAAACAATGTGTTAGCTGTTTTGCAAATTCACAATCAGTGCTGAACCACAGTCAGGGCCTTCTATTCTTCTCTTTTCTGTTGGTGAACAAAGTATATTCTATCTATCCATGCATAGTCCAGTATACTGTAAGATAATGCTTTTGAAACTGAGAAGAGAGCTAAGAAAGTGTTCTGAAATTTGCAGCATGGTTTGCTTTTGGATTTTGCCTTGTGTTGGTGGAGACTGCATTATGAGATCTTGATTTATACTCAATTCTAATACCATTGTTTCTGTATTCAGCATCAGTAGAGGCTCAAATTATAAGCTTCGCTGGTAGTTTCTGCAAAGAAAAGATGGCAGATGAGGATAATTCTGCTGCTGCCCAGGGATTCAGACACTGGAGTTCTCTCCCCCTCCATCCACTAGGAGGCACACTCTTTGAAGAAAGACTTCAGTGGAGCTTAAACTCAGAAGGCATGCTAACTCCCTAGAGTCCCGTCCGTGTCCCCCCCCCCCCTTTTTTTTTTTTTTAGTGAACAGATGCAATTTATAGCCTGGACTGTATATCCAATCCCAGTGGATCTGCAGCTCTACATATTCAAATTGGTATAAAATGAAGCATACTATTCAGTCTTCTTATTTTGGGGTGGAGTGAGGAAGAGATACAAACCTTGCACCTTGCATAACAGGCAACTATGAAATATGATTGGGTACTCAATAAGAAATGGAAACTGTATTTTCTGTAGAGAAAGCTAGATTATTTCAATACTCAATATAGCATTCTAATGTTTGACTTTCCTCCATTCTTATCAGAACATTCAACTCCAGCCAAAGTGGTGAAAGCAGCAAACCTAAGGCAGCGGAAAGGAAGCAAGGTATGTGCTATCATGTTCTTATATCCAGTGATACCTAAATTTTAGGAAAGAAATGAAGACATGGTATATCAGACTGAACCTGGTTAGTTCTGGACAGCTCAAAACCTAATGTGACATTAGGATTTTTAACCTCAATATGCATCACTTTACATTTGCTCAAATTGAATAACTTTATTAAAGCACAGTTGCAATTTTAACAATTACTTTTAAAAGGCCAGCTGCCTGTTTTACCTCTGAGTCATTTATCAAAAGGTTAAAAACAGTGCCCTAGCATGGTTCCTTAAGGGACTCTACTTCTTTCTTCCCTCCATTGATACAATTGCCCATTTATTCTTACTTTGTGCTTTCTGTCTTTTTAACTAGTTAGGAATCCGTAAAAGGACAGATCTTCTTATCACATGATCACCATTTACTCAAGAGCCTTTGATGAGGAACTTTGTCAAAGACTTTTTAAAAATCCAAGTATACAATGTCAACAGGCTCATCTCCATCCATGTTCCTGTTGACATCTCAAAAATCTCTAGAAGGTTGGTGAGACAGTATTTACCCTTCCAGAACCTGTGCTAATTTTCTATGATGTGTTTCATTATTATTTTTTCTTAAATTACTGTTTCTAGCAACTTACTTGGAACAGACTTTGTTGACTGACCTATAACTTCATGAATCTCCCCAGGTCCCTTTTTAAAAACTTGGTGTTGTATTGGCTATCTTTGGGATTCACATTTTAGTTCTAACAACTCTGGTGGATCCCATCAAAGTCTGGAGATTTGTTACTGTGTAGACTCAAGATGTCCAGGAATCTCTTGTTACTTCCAGTTTTCTTTAGTTGATTGGATTCCTTCCCTGAGAGAGTCAGTATAGGCACAGAAATCAATCCCAAATCTTTTATAATGAAGACCAATGGAAAGAATTCATTTAGTTTCTCTGTGATCTCCATATCCTCCTTGAATATCTTTTACACATTTGGTTATCCAACAACCCAGCCTGGCCAGGTTCTGGCTTCAATTATTTTTAAATAAGTTGTTACTATCCTCCACCACCACCACCACCATTTTTTCACATTGCTTTCCTCAAAAGAAGATGATGATCTTCCTTTTCCTTCTGCGTTGCTTATTAAAACTTGACACCTCTTCTGCCAGAGTTTGTGCTTTTCATTATCTTTCTTAGGGAAGGATTTCCATTTCTTGAAGGAAGCCTTCTGAAGTTTTACCACAATATGAATATTACTAGAGAGCAATGCTGGCTTCTTTCTGGATTTAGTTGACTCTTTCTTACATTGTGGAATACTTTCTAGTTAAGTCCTAATCATTGTGCTTTTAAAGAACTTCTGAGCATTATGAAGAGATTTAGCCTTCTTGGCTCTTCCTTTCAGTGTCTCTTTTCACTGTTCCTCTAATTTTTAGAGGTTTTTCCCTTTCATAATCAAATGTAACTGTTGGACACTGTTGGCAGTTTCCTACTTGCGTTTATGCTAACTGTAATAGCATTATGGTTATTTTCAATTTTCTTTTGTTTCCTCAACACTTAAACATTTTGTACCAGATCATGGAATTAAATCTAAAGTTGTCTCCCCTCTGGTTGTTCCAGGATCAACTGTTCGAAAGCACATTTAGGATTTCTAGTAATTTGGATTTGTCATGGCCTGGACATGAATGTACTTATTATTATAAAAACTTTGTATGGTTGATTTCTTTTCACTATCTCACAGTTATCTCTAGGAGTGACCAAATTCTTTTCATTATCTCCATTCTACTAGGTTTTTTTAAAAAATACCTGCTATAAAGTTGATGTGCTTGTTAGTTTCTTCAAATCCCTATTCTTTTCTGCTAGTTGTTCCATGATAAGTATGGCACATAGTTTCTTTAAGGACCAGGTGATAACAGGAACAGTTTTAGTCTTTTTTAAAAGTGCCTATTAAAATCCTAGATCAGTCTTGTCTGAATTGTTGCCCACAGATGTTTTGGAGTGCAGTTCCATTATCCTTCAATCCTGATGATGATTGGAGACTGCATTCCTTACTAGCCCGGTATTTGTGTATGTGTGTAGTGATCCCCACACATTAGTGCCAAAGCTTTCTTTAGAATAGCCTGGTGTTGAACTTTTTGGCAAAAGCCCACTCTCCATTCATTGCACACATATACAACATTATTTCTGCTTAGTTGTTTCTCTTCAATTGGTGTTTCATGTATGCTGTAATGGGGCATTCTCTCTTCTCAGAAGTAGTGAGTAGATACTTACCCTGTTTTTGCTTTTGTTTTTACTTTCCTTTTGTCCCTCTTTATTTTCAGTATTTATTCTGTGCACTTCTTTCTCTTTCCTTTTGCACTTCTGGATGCATCTCGTACACCTTATTTCTTTTTTTATTGATATTCTTATTCCATAAAAGCATAAAACGCAAGAGTCAACTCCCATTTATGAAAGGATATTTTCTGTTTCTTCTTTGTTTAGTGGAGGGTCATTAGTGCAGTCCTCTCATTGCCAAAATTATACCAGGGAGGCTTTTTGTATCCATTTAAGACATCAAACATTTCTTGATGAGTGTGCACTTCATGTGATCAGCTAGCAGCTGAGACCTACTCTGCAGCCTTAACAACATTGGATGTTTGTTCCATATCAACACCAGCTATATTTTTCATGGCAAGAAATATTGTGACTTAAGCTTAGTCTCTTTGTTCCACTGAAACCAAACTTACCCCCTGTTTCCATAAATCCTTCATGGCTTTTTCAGCTTCTTGATTCAGTTTCTATGTTGTTGCTTTTTCAGCTGGTTCAGTCCACACTGGAGAAATCAAAATTGAAGAATTCAGCTCTGTCAACAGCAGGGAAACAAAGACATAGAAATGTAAGGAGAGAGAACCTAATTCTACTTTAATGGACTGAACTAAATTATTGGTCCTCTATCCAGTTGAAATTCCACAATCTTTCATAATTCCATTCCAGTCTTGCTGGCTGTTGTCCTCCATTTTTTCATGTTTGCTTTCTGCCATAATATTACTCAAGAAACTCCAGTGAGAATTTCATTTCATAATTATCATAATTGTGAATTGCATATATTGGGGAAATTTTCAGGTTTGCTCTTCCGATCTCCTCTTCTGCCTATAGAATCATCAATCTTGTTTGTCTTACTACTTCATTCTTTGAGAAGACCATTGATGTTACAAGCCTGGTTCTAGGAATGAGTCTCAAAGGTGATATAATCAGTTGCCTTTTTTATGCTCTTACCTTGAACAATCCAGCATCAGAATAAGCTCAGTGCTGTAAAGGCAGTGATCTGTGATTTCTATGGTAGGGAGACATTAGAACTAAAATCTGTAGTTTTGATAAACCCTAAAATTCCCAGCAACTGTACCTGATACGCCACCGTGTTCCATTATTTAGCCAAACTTAACTTAGTTTGCACAACTGCACTTCTGTTACTTTGCTCATTCAACTTCCCTCTCAAATTCTGCAAATTACTTGGGAAGATAGGCGGACTAATGTTAGCGTATTAGAAGAGGCGAAAACCACCAGCATTGAAACAATGATCATCCAACATCAACTTCACTGGACCGGTCATGTTGTTCGAATGCCTGACCATCGTCTTCCAAAGCAGCTACTTTACTCCCAACTTAAGAATGGAAAACGGAATATTGGTGGACAGCAAAAGAGATTCAAAGATACTCTCAAAGCTAATTTTAAAAAATGTAATATCAGCATTGAGAACTGGGAAGCCCTAACTCATGAGCGTTTCAATTGGAGGTCAGCCTTTATTAATGGCGCTATGGACTTTGAAGAAGCACGAGTAGAGGGCGAAAGGGAGAAAAGAGCTAAAAGGAAGGCACGTCAGGCAAACCCTCATCATGACCGTCTCCCACCCGGAAACCTATGCCCTCATTGTGGGAGGTTGTGCGGATCCAGAATTGGCCTTTATAGCCACTTACGGATCCACTGTTAAATTTTTACCTTTGGAAGACAATCTTACTCGGCTACGAGTGATCGCCAATGACCACTTCTAATCACTAGTTCTGTAAAATCAGTTCCCTCCTGCAGCATAGTAGGACCTATGCATATACTGAAGTCATCCTTTAGAGACACTACCTACTATGGATCCATATTTTAGCCCAGAGGATATATTTGCCAGATTGACTCCTAGTCTTCTGAAGGATTATTATTTCTTCACCTGATGAAGAGAACTGTGATTAAAATCCACAGAGGACATAGTGCTTTACTTCCCGCATATTTATTATATAGATTCATATGGCCTCCCAATCAAGATGCAAATCTGGGTGGCTAATAATCAATAAAAAGAATAAATTGAAAAATAATAAAAAACAATACATTGCACTTCCCACCCACCCTTAAAAAGAAAAAAGCAATAATCACACTGAAAACAGTTCACTCCAAAATTGGCCCAATGTTCAGAGAAAAAGCTGGGTCTTTAACACATCACAAAAAGCCATCAAGGTCAGGGCCATCCATATTTTGCAGGATATGGTGTTCCATAAGCCTGGCACCATGACAAAAAAGCACACTTTCCTGGTCCCATTAGATGGCATTGTTTAATAGATGGGACCTCGATCACGGTCACAATGCTAGACCTTGTGGGATGAGCTGAAGTCATTGGAGACGAGCGGTTCTGCAAATAACCGGGTCATGTGCTATAAAGAACTTTATAGGTGTTAACCCAGGGCTTTCCAAACTTTTGCCGTTGGCAACACACTAATGGCCGGCGTGCAAAAACCTGGAAGCGCCAGTGGCGGCGTCCTGGTGTGTCGCGCAACAACCCGGAAGCGCTGATGGCCCCGCTGCTGCATGCGCTGTTGCACCATCAGCACTTCCGGGTTGTCGTGCGACACACTTGGGGCGACACACAGTTTGGAAAGCCCTGTGTTAACCAGTACCTTGAATTTGTTTGTTTTTTTATTAAATTTCTATCACCGCCCGTCTCCCCTCCTGGAAGTCCACTAGGAGCCAGTGCAGCTCACAGAGTAGAGGTGATATGTGTGTAAACTGAGACATGCCCCTAACTACCCATGCTGCTGTATTCTGGACCAGCTGCACCTTTGGAGTGGTCTTCAAAAGCAGTCCTATGTAGAGTGCATTGCAGTAGTCCAAATGGAAATGATCAAGACATGAGTGATAGTAAATAGGACCTTCCAGTCTGAGAATAGGAGCAATTGGTAAACAAGATGGATGCCTTCCTAGCCACAGCTGTCACCTATTTTTTGAGCAGGAGCCAGTAGTCTAGGAAGCCCCCCAAATTGCACACCAGCTCTGTTGGAGGGGTGCTACCCTATTCAGAGCTAAATATGTTAAGTCCCTAGCTCTGGAAGGTTCCAAAATCCATAGGCATTCAGTTTTACCAAGGTTGAGCTTGTGCCTGTTCCTTCTGATCCAGGCTTCTACAGCCTCCAGACACTGAGAAAGCATCTTGACAAGCATCATTTTGTTGGGCCAGTGTAGAGATGTATAGTTGAGTCTCATCAGCGTATATACTGTATGATACCCGGCCCCTTGATGTCAGATAACCTCACTCAGCAGCCTTATGTAGAAGTTTAATAGCAAGGAGACAGTAGAGCCTTTTGGAGCTCCATACCTTGGGGGTTTAGGCTAGAGCTCTCCCCTATCACCAACTGGAACCAACTCTGGTAAAAGGAGAACCATTACAACATTATGCTTCCCACTTCCAACCCCTAAGTCAGTCTAGAAGGATACTATGATCAGTGGAATTGAAAGCTGCTGGGAGATCAAGGAGCACTTCCTTGGAACCAACAAGCTCAAATTCATCTCAGGTAATCAGACCAGACTGTTTTGATCAGCTCCACTGGACTTGAACACCTGGAGTGCAGCTCAGAGCTGATCCAAACAATTTTATCTGACAGATGCCTAAAATGTTCCTCACATCAGCCTTGCGGGTGTTCATCTAGCCCTCCTTTCCCCAAGAGGGGTTAAGTCACCTTAAACAGAGCCACTGGTTGGCAATCTGCAGATGTGATACAAGTGAATAAATAGTTACACTTTGCCACTCTTACTAACTTGAGGTAATCCTTAATAAAACCCATGTTCAGTCAGATTCACTCCTTGTCTTCCTCCAACAGTGCTCTATGTGTTTCTTTCGTTGTTTTATCTCTCAGGGCACCTCCAAAACCCAAAAGCTCTCTGGGATCCACAAGCAAAGAAAGGCCAACAGTGTGATCTGATCCAAAGCCATTGTTTTGTTCCAAGTTGTGACTAAGGCCTCAGTCACCTCATGTACGTTAGGGCAACCCCAAGCTCCCTCTGAAACCCATCTGGTATGGACTGATCAAATAGATCCTACCTCTCTGAGTTAGGGGACAGCCCAGAAGAACTCCAACACAGAAAGTGTCACTAGGACAAGGAATTGATACTAATTTATTCCATATCTGGGATCGTATCACATCACCTCTGCCCCAAGACAAAAACCACATCCAATGTGACCATTGCTGTGGGTCAGGTGTCTGGTCATCATGGTGGCCATGAATTCTGAAGCCATGTCTGATTCCGTACCTAGAGAAGGCAGGTTGAAGTGTCCCAAGTCTACTGTATGAGTTGAGGAAATTCCACTGCCAACCTGTCTGCCGAGTCAAGCAGCTGTAGCAGGGAAGCTGATACAGAAGCAGTAATCCCAACTGAACCTTCGAACTCAATTTTACAAGCAGGGTTTCACATCCAGTTACCTATGGTGCAGAATCCCTGAAAGCCAGAAGATTCTCCCTGATATTTATAGCCACACTTCCACCCATACCATGGCGTCACATCTGATGCCACACTCAAAACCCAGGAGGCCTCATTTCTGAGTTGGGGGGGGTCCAGAAGCTTGACCCTTCCACCCATGATTAAATTGTGGATGAAGGAAACCTCATTACAGGCATTATTAATGGTGCAAACCGTCTGCCTATATGAGAAACAGCTCATCCACCAATAGGTTTACTGTGATTGCCACTCTTGTGTTCTTGAATTCTTCGCCATAACTTCCTCCCTGCATCCCACTTCCTGATGCACTGGAAACTTTTGCAGTGTTCAGTAGGACAAGTGTTCATTCCTCTTCAGTGATCTTTTTTGTGATGCTGTCATCTTAAGGATCCACTTAATTCTTTGCATCTTTGAAATTTTGCTTTCCCTCCTGATGCAAGCCATTAAGTTTTTATAAACGAACCTTTGGCTCCCACTAAATGCTGCCCACCCAGCTGCACTCAGAAGAAATATTCAGAGGGGGAAAATGGGCAAATCAGGCATTAAAACATAATGGATTTAAACCATCTTCTATACATTCAGGAGCCTAGTCTCAATTTTGCTGTCTGCTGCATTGGTCTTGAGAACCGAACAGGAACAGCAGGACCTTTTCTCCTTGTGCATGTGCAGTAACGATACAGAATCTGTGTGTGAGGGCATTGATGATTATTTGGATAACTTATAGTTAAATATAAGCAACCTGATTTTTCTCTAACCTGTGGGAAATAATTAACAGTTACATTTTTAAATGAGAGCCTGTTTGGTGTAGTGGTTAAGGCCTCAGGCTAGAACCTGGGGAACTCTGAGTTCTAGTCCCGCCTTAGGGACAAAGCCAGCTGGGTGACCTTGGGCCAGTCACTCCCTCTCAGCCCTAGGAAGGAGGCAATGGCAAAACACTTCTGAAAAACCTGTAGCTTGAATCATGTCAACTGGATTTCTATTTTCTTAGTGGAAACGTTTCGCTCCTTATCCAAGGAGCTTCTTCAGTCTGAGCAAAGTTGGTAAGGGAATCCTAAATATGTTTCTAGGTAGCTGTGTGACCTTACACCTGGGGCTAGGTCATGGTTATATTGAGATGTTATTTTTAAGTCCTTTTACCATCTAAAGGAGAATCGTTAAGATCACCATGCTGCTGTTGAGCTTGTGAAATGGTCTTAATCTTCCTAGGCACAGAAGACAAAGCCGGGAGATAGATGGGAGATAGATTGTGCCTGAGGCCCCCACCTCTATTCAAGGAAGGATTTTCCAAGTTGGCATAAATGGATTCCTTGACCCCTCTCTCAAACCACCTATCTTCTCTGTCTAAAATGTGAACATTAATGTCCTCAAATGAGTGTCCTTTTTCCTTTAAATGAAGATAAACTGCTGACTCTGGTCCTGTGGTGTTACTTCTCCTGTGTTGGGCCATCCTCCTGTACAAAAGTTGTTTGGTTTCTCCAATGTATAGTTCAGAGCACTCCTCACTGCACTGGATTGCATAAACTACATTGCTTTTCTTGTGTTTTGGAGTTTGATCTTTGGGGTGTACAAGCCTCTGTCTCAGTGTGTTGGTGGGTTTGAAATATACAGGTATGTGGTGTTTGCCAAATATCCGTTTTATCTTTTCAGACACACCAGCCATGTAGGGAATGACCAGGTTCTTTCGTTTATTCTGAGTCTCAGCCCTATCTGTCGCTATTTTAGGTCTGGTAGATTTAGATTTGGTGAAGGCCCAATTTGGATATCCACAGGCCTTCAGAGCTGTTCTCAGGTGCTGATTTTCATTCTTTTTGGAATCCATGGAGGTGGGGATGGTTTCTGCTCTGTGTGACAATGTCCTGATGAGGACATTGGGACATTGTCACACAGAGCAGAAACCATCCCCACCTCCATGGATTCCAAAAAGAAAGAAAATCAGCACCTGAGAACAGCTCTGAAGGCCTGTGGATATCCAAATTGGGCCTTCACCAAATCTAAATCTACCAGACCCAAAACAGTGACAGATAGGGCTGAGACTCAGAATAAACGAAAGAACCTGGTCATTCCCTACATGGCTGGTGTGTCTGAAAAGATAAAACGGATATTTGGCAAACACCACATACCTGTATATTTCAAACCCACCAACACACTGAGACAGAGGCTTGTACACCCCAAAGATCAAACTCCAAAACACAAGAAAAGCAATGTAGTTTATGCAATCCAGTGCAGTGAGGAGTGCTCTGAACTATACATTGGAGAAACCAAACAACTTTTGTACAGGAGGATGGCCCAACACAGGAGAAGTAACACCACAGGACCAGAGTCAGCAGTTTATCTTCATTTAAAGGAAAAAGGACACTCATTTGAGGACATTAATGTTCACATTTTAGACAGAGAAGATAGGTGGTTTGAGAGAGGGGTCAAGGAATCCATTTATGCCAACTTGGAAAATCCTTCCTTGAATAGAGGTGGGGGCCTCAGGCACAATCTATCTCCCATCTATCTCCCGGCTTTGTCTTCTGTGCCTAGGAAGATTAAGACCATTTCACAAGCTCAACAGCAGCATGGTGATCTTAACGATTCTCCTTTAGATGGTAAAAGGACTTAAAAATAACATCTCAATATAACCATGACCTAGCCCCAGGTGTAAGGTCACACAGCTACCTAGAAACATATTTAGGATTCCCTTACCAACTTTGCTCAGACTGAAGAAGCTCCTTGGATAAGGAGCGAAACGTTTCCACTAAGAAAATAGAAATCCAGTTGACATGATTCAAGCTACAGACAATTCCACCTGGATGACTGAGAACCTTCGTAGACAGTTCTGAAAAACCTTGCCAAGAAAACTGCAGGGACTTGTCCAGGCAGTCTCCAAGAATTGGACATGATTGAATGGACTAAAAATATATATTTTAAAATAAATGATACACCTCTTTTTCTAAAAATATAATTCAGTATTCTATTTCAGATGTTCTCTTACTTTCCATTGATAACATAAGCATCTATGTTTATATTATGGTGATTCTGTTACAAATGAGTTATCTTTAAAGTAGTGTGAAGAAATCATATTGGAATTATTTTGATCTGCAGTTACGAATCCTGAAAGAGAAAGCTCATAATGTGCTTAACAAATCAGGGATTCAGCCAACCTAGATCCTCTGATAATAACACCTATATGCAGCTAGCATTCCTAGGCCTAGGTAATGTTATTTAATGAAAGAATGTGCTGTCATTTGAAAGTAGTGGCAATAAAGCAGCAGGAAAGCTACCTTGGATAGGGAAATGGCTGGCAATAAACTTTATTTAGACAACTAACCAAGCCCCTCTCCATTTTATGTGCAAGGACTTCACAGAATGAGAGCAAACTTATGCGATACAGTAAGATACAAAAATGGATTTGATTTTAAATAACAACTGATTTGAAAGTCCTGTTCTTGTGAAAAATTGTGAAAGAAAGGATGCAGAATTTTGAAGTGTACCCATCTCTTCAATCATACATGCCTTGCTCCAAATGCATTCACACAGGCATTTGATTTTGGCACTTCCTGAAATGTATAAAAATTCCTTTGAATTTGACAGTCCCTTCAGAACATAACCTTACAAAATAAAGAATATGGGAGATGTTCATTAGAGCTAGCTTTTGAAATACTCCTTCATTTTATTGGGATAGTATCAGTTAATTCCCAAGCTTCTCTTGTTTTGCAATGTAACTTAAAATGACTTGGAAGAATCTCTACTGCTATTGTGTAAACTATCATCCTTCTCACCAGGTGGCACTGTGTCGGGGGAAAAAGAAGTAACTTAAATCTTGAATTTATTAAATGTATTTTATGCTGTTTACTATGCAGTCATCTGTAAGTTGTGTACAAAAACTAGAATAAAAATTTTAAAATACAACATTACAATAAAATACAAACTTTTAATATAAAAGTCTGCAATTAACGGTGGTGGAAACACCCCTACACACAGGCGTACACAGAGTAATCCATAATGTTCATAAAGGGAAAACCAGCTTTGCTTTCATTCGCACTTTCAAAAGAACCAGCTAAGTGGTATCTCACAAAAGAAGAAATTCAAATTAGAAGCTTATGAAGAAGTTAGATACAGTTACAGGTGACTGAAGTTGAAAAATAGGTAAGCTCTACGTGAAGCAGAAATTTAAAGATGACAAAGTAGATGTGCTTGGCTTTCATACTAGCAGTTCTAGAGCAAATAGACATTTGTGGAAGGGTCAGCCCAGTGGGGATGGGTGGGGGAGATATTTTCCATAATTTTAAAATTAAAAACGCTGGCATTCAGTATCACAGGGTAACAAATGAAGCACATATAACATAAAAGAGGCTGTACCTGGTTGGAATACTTGGTAATGGTATTGCACATCTGAAATGTTATTGGTCACTAGGAGGATAGAAATAGTACGTACTTAAATCTGGACTTGTATAGAAGGTCAAAAGTTGAATTTACAGACAGGAACTTGATTCTGTATTCTGTTTGCATTACCAGGTTGGTGACTTTGGGGATGCCACAAATTGGCCAACACCAGGTGAAATAGCTCACAAGAGTGTACAGGTAAAAAATATATTCTGACTCAGGGGGAAAAATTCCCATCTGTTGTTTGGCTTATTTGTGAATTGATGGAGTTGCTGAATGAAGAATATTCTCCAACTCAGTAAATTATGTTGTTTAGGGGGGGTGTTTCTTGTTCATGAAGTAGCTTGTTATGATAGTATCAGCTCGCTCCTCCTGTTTGATTTTTAAATTGATTTTATACTTTTGGTTTGTTTTCCCATTCAATTCTATCTAAGTATTTGGATCTCATGTCCGTACCAGCTACTTTTCCCTTCAGGTTTCATAGTTTTTATCTTCTCTGTGTGCATGTTAAAAGCACCATGTTCAGAAGCTATTTCAGTAATGTTTGAGAACTGTTCTGCTCTTATGGGAAAAATACTTCTTTTTGGAGCCTGATACACTTTTTGAAGTCCTGTTTCATTTTCACGTTTTGTGCTTATTGGTTGATTGTATTTGATTAAAATAAAATACTGAGTATGTTCTAGAAGATACAGTATTTTTCTATTATACTGGAAGGGGGTATGTTTGGTTTTTTTTACTTTTTGTTGTTGTTGATAATTGTAACAACTACTACTTCAGATACTTAATCTGGCTATCGAACAACTGTTCAAAGCGGCAAATATTTCAAAAAGTACAATAAAATAATCTTTAAGTAGTTGAATTGGTGCTTTGGCTGCTCCCACATCATATTATTCAGTGCAGTTTACATTTGACAGTGGATAT
This sequence comes from Charina bottae, assembly GCA_023362775.1. Classification (NCBI taxonomy): domain Eukaryota; kingdom Metazoa; phylum Chordata; class Lepidosauria; order Squamata; family Charinaidae; genus Charina; species Charina bottae. Next base: position 86,500,794 of record JALMGJ010000002.1, on the reverse strand, counting down.
TTTTCACTTCATTCTAGGAAGGATGATGCCAAGAATTGGCTATTATTGTTGGGGCTTTTGCTGTTAAGTGTACATATGGGTAAATTATAATATAAATGTAGATAGAGGTATGTGGATAGAAAAATAAGCAGATATGTATGTATTTAAAAGGTTTATATGGCCACTCATCTTACACAGTGTAACCCTGGGCAGCTAACATCAATCAGCCTGGTTGTGCCACCTTACTTGGGGTGGGAGGGGGAATAGCCATTCATGGGAGTGGTTGGCTCCTTAATGGGGCCAACGAGAAGATTTTTACCGCCATCTTGAATTTCAAATTTTATATTTTATATTCTTTATTGTTATATTTATATAGATCTATACTCATATTTATTCTGTATTATTTTAGTGATGCTATTTTATTGTCTGTAAACCGCCCAGAGTCGTACATGGGATGGGCGATAAATAAATATGACAAATATGACAAATAAAAACCTCTATAATATATTAAGAAATATAAACAACTCTCTTCACCCCCACCCAAATTAAAAACCATCACACTCTACCCAGGCACCATAACAATTTCACAGCACTACACATGTGCTGGACTCAACTCATATCCTGGCCCCAAACTCAAGATCTTCGTGGCCTTCCGGAAGACCAAAAGGGTATGGGCCCTCCAGAACTTGGGGGAGAGGCTGTTCCTTAGGGCAGGCACTACAACAGAGAAGACACATCTTCTAGGTCCTGCCAGATGACACTGTTTGATAGAAAGGATCTGGAGCATACCTACTCTCTGAGATCTGGTGGTATGGGCAGATAACGTCAGGGAGAGGCAATCCTGCAAATAACCTGGCCCTGTGCTATTTAGGCTTTAAAAGTGATAACCAACATGTTGAATTGCACCCAGAAGGTAACTGGGAAGGTAGCTCGCACAACAGTGATGTAACACAGGCACATCTTGGAGCACCCAGAACTATATGGACTGTTGTATTCTGGACCAGCTGAAGCTTCCAGGAATAGAGCTCATTGCAGTAGTCCAGTTGGGAAGTGACTAAGGCATGAGTGACCATGATAAGGGCCTACCAGTCCAGGAATGGGTACAATTCATGCACAATGTGGATTTGTGCAAAGCCCCCCCCCCCCAACCACAGCTTTAAACAAATATTTGTTGTTCCGTCATTAAGTTGTGTCCGACTCTTGGTGACCCCATGGACCATAGCACACCAGGCCTTCCTGTCCTCCACTGTCTCCCGGAGTTTGCTCAAATTCATGTTCATTGCATCGGTGATGCTATCTAACCATCTCATCCTCTGCCGTCCCCTTCTCCTTTTGCCTTCAGTAAACCTTCATATGGGGGCGTGGTGGCTCAGTGGGTAAGATGCCAGGCTTGTCGATCGGAAGATCGCAAGTTCGGAGGTTCAAATCCCTAGCCCTGCGTGCGGAGTGAGCTCCCGCACTAGCTCCAGCTCTTGCCAACCTAGCAATTCGAAAGCATGCAAATGCAAGTAGATTAATAGGTACCACTTCCGTGGGTAGGTAACAGCATTTCGCGCGCGTCATGCGGCCACATGACCGTGGAAGCGTCTTCGGACAACGCTGGCTCTTCGGCTAACAAATGGAGATGAGCACCGGCCCCTAGAGTCGGACACGACTGCACAAAATGTGTGGGGGGAGCCTTTACCTTTACTTTAAATCTTCATATAAACCTCCAAATCAACTCCCAAAAAAACATTTATTTAAGTATTTCCTTCCTACCACAATTCTATATATTTGTGACCACTATAATCAAATTATAAAAACATTTAAATTGTCTACTTTTATACTTAATAATACTATAACAATCTTAGCCCTATTAACCCTAAAACCAAACAGTTGTTATTATATCTTATAAATCTCAAAAAAAATCAAACGAACTTTAAAAGCAATGGAATAAATCTTAATCCAAATCATTAACAAAAAATAGAATCATATAAGCCTTAATATCAATCCAAATACATATTCTTAATTCTTTAAAAAAAGGTAAAGGTTCCCCCTGCACATTTGTGCAGTCGTGTCTGACTCTAGGGGCTGGTGCTCATCTCCGTTTCTTAGCTGAAGAGCCAGCGTTGTCCGAAGATGCTTCCACGGTCATGTGGCCGCATGACGCGCGTGGAACGCTGTTACCTACCCACCGAAGTGGTACCTATTCATCTACTTGCATTAGCATGCTTTCGAATTGCTAGGTTGGCAAGAGCTGGAGCTAGTGCGGGAGCTCACTCCGACACGCAGGGCTAGGGATTCGAACCTCCGAACTTGCGATCTTCCAATCAACAAGCCTGGCGCCTTACCCGCTGAGCCACCACGCCCCTTTAATTAATTAATTCTTAATTCTTTATCCCACATCAAAATATACCACAACATTTACTTGTCTCCATATAACACACATGGCATTTTTCATAGAGAAATCAAACAGCCCAACTGCCCCCTTAGGAACTCAGACTTCTCAGCAGAAAACCTCCCACAGAACAGAGCCATTTCTTTCCCAAAGCATTCCCTCAGAAAAACAAGCCCATCAGTATCTTGCAAGTCAAGCTGTCTTAACCCCTTCAACACCAAAGTATATTCATCGCCTGGCATTTCATCAAAGACTCCAATCTCGCTGTTGGTGAAAACATCTTGATTAAACTCTTCCTCTTCCTCCAGAACATCCTCAGCCAGCTGACAAATTTTAGAACTGATATTTTCTGCAATACCCCGAATATCTTGCAGAATAGTTTGTAAGGTGTCATGAAAAATCTGTTTGAACTCACAGCCAAGCTCAGAACGAAACTCTGAGAAAATCTCCTTAAGGTCTTGCATGTCTCAGGCAGTAGATTATGGCATCCCCTAGATCAGAGCTTTCCAAACTTTTAATGTTGGTGACACACTTTTTAGACATGCATCATTTCGCGACACACTCTTACAGCAGGGCATCATTTCGCGACACACTCTTACAGCAGGGCAAAAGGCAGGCACTAGGACCTGCACGGAATCAAAGCTGGTTTGGAGGCAGCAAGGCACAAGGCAGGAACTAGGACCTGCGTGGAATCCTGGCAGCGCAGGTTTGGGGGCAGCAAGGCACAAGGCAGGCACTAGGACCTGCGTGGAATCCTGGCAGGGCAGGTTTGGAGGCAGCAAGGCACAAGGCAGGCACTAGGACCTGCATGGAATCCTGGCAGGGCAGGTTTGGAGGCAGCAAGGCACAAGGCAGGCACTAGGACCTGCGTGGAATCCTGGCAGGGCAGGTTTGGAGGCAGCAAGGCACAAGGCAGGCACTAGGACCTGCGTGGAATCCTGGCAGGGCAGGTTTGGAGGCAGCAAGGCAAAAGGCAGGCACTAGGACCTGCGTGGAAGCCAGGAAGCAGCAGCAGCCACGACACACCCAGACACTGCAGCCGACACACTAACGTGTCCTGACACACAGTTTGGAAAGCTCTGCCCTAGATACTTAGCTAGCACAGATAGGAGTTAATGAGTTAATAAAAAGCTTCCAAGAGTTATTGACAAAAGGGATAGTATGGTAACCAGCAGCTGCGGCTCCCAAGGAAAGTGAACAGAAATCTGAAGACTCAAAATGGCAGATTCATCGTGTAGGAAAATATTAAATCCTTCAAATTAAATACAAAAATAATAGTGGGGAGATGATTATTTATTGTATAGTTGAAGGCTTTCACGGCCGGAATCCGATGGTTGTTGTGGGTTTTCCGGGCTGTGTGGCCATGTTCTGGCAGATTTGGTTCCTAACGTTTTGCCAGTAGCTGTGGCTGGCATCTTCAGAGGACAGGAGCACAGCTAGAAGATTCTCTCTGTGCCCAAGTTGTGCCAAACTGCCAGAACACGGCCACACAGCCCGGAAAACCCACAACAACCATATGATTATTTATTCTCGGTCCTCCTTAATGTTTAAATGGGAAATAAGCCAAAGTTTAAAAAAGATTTTAAAATTAATCCAGAAATAATGATAAGCACCAAGAGAATTAGCTTCTTCTTGCTGTAGAAAACCTCTCTTGGGGTACATAAACTTTAAAGAATATATAAATTGGGTGATTTAGAAATGGGGTGGCTCGACTTAGTGTCCCTTTAAGGCTACAGCGCAGTCTGGAAACGATGGTGTCCCTGACTCCCGTCATCTCTTACTGGATTAGCGCTAACACTGTTCGCAATCCTCAGGCTACAAGGCAACGTTCTGGAGTGCAAATGGGATGATTCCAAGCGTTTTCTGTCCATGAAAACAATCTAGGGCATCAGGAAAAGCCTGCCTGAGCCCCAAAAAAAAAAGCCAGCACTGTCAGATCTGCCCGCAGCAATCACAGGCACAGCTGTTCAGTCAGCCATGTCCCCACCGGAAGTCCTTCTCTCCCCTGTTATTTACTTTGAACTTTTGTGTGATGACTGTGCTAAGCCCATTTTTCCGGTTGTATATGTAAGCACCATCTAGCTTGGCTTTACATGTCCAAAAAAGAGATCACCACTAGAGGTCCTCATTGCTTGAATAACTTTTATATCCACCAAGTTTCTTTGTTTATATAATTTGGATATATTTGGAGTCATATTCCAGTCTTTTATTTGCATATTTCCTATATGGAACCTCCTTGGTATAGCAAAGCCTTCAATATTCTTTTAGAGAATTTCCAAATAATATGTCACAAAAGGAAGAACTTAAAAAGCCCCTTTCTTCTTACCATTAAAATTAATTTGCAGAGAAGTTGGGGTTTAGAAAACTGTGCACATGTGAGTGCATATATATGCATTGACAAAAGACAGGAACAAAGTATCTAGATTCTTGCTGATCTTCATGTGTGCATCATTGTTATATCAAAATTAACAGGTTCACAAAAAAGTTATCCATCTAAAAATGGTCAGAGATTACCTGGCCACGAGGGTGTGGGGAAGAGAATGAAGGGAGAATGCAGGAATAACAGTTCATGCTTCAACATAGACACTACTTTTTCTGCATCACAGAGCTTAGAGTTCAGTCTGAGCAACACTTTTGGGGGGTGCTAACTCTGTGCTTAGGAGAACGCCAGGAATAGCTCATTACAGGTTCCAGGCAGAGGATTTCCTTTTAGGGTTTCCCTGCCCACCATCATCCCTAGCTCAGTGATGCTATTCTGGGACTGGAGCCTGGAACTCATTCTAAAACCTAGCCAGAGTGAACCATAGAAGAGAAGATGGGTGTACTTACGATGTGGCAACGTTGAGATTTCTGTAAAAAACGGGTAAAAATGTGTAGAGTGGTTAAGAAGCTGAACTTCTTAAACTAGCAATATGCTCTTGGCTTATTCTCTCCTCAAAGTGGATGGGACAAATACCCAGAAGTAGGACATGAATGCAAAAGTGCTTAAAGCACACTTCTATTTTGGGCTCCCATCCCTTTTGGCAGCAGAGTCTCAACTTTGCAGCTTTGTAAAGTACTCTCAGCTTTTCTCTGGCTTGGTCTCCTGCCCTGCAATGCATGTGCTTCAAGTATGTACATTCCCCTCTAGTGTGCAAATAGTCACTTTAAAAAAAATATTCCTCTTCTTTGGGAACAAACTATACAGCAGTAGCATATTCGACTTGAAGCCAAGCTATATGACACTACTGAAGGTAACCAAAGTTAATGGCTTCCCAAAACCATAAATCAATATCTTGAGGTGAGAATGTCAGTAGGATTGTTACTAAGTCATTTGCAATTGGCTTTTCCTCTACCTCAAATGTCTGATTTGTCATTTTCAGCAACTGTCACAAAAATCCCAATCTCTCCGGAAGCTTCATATTAAGAAAAACATGAGGGAGCAGGAGAAAGGGGAAGGAAGTGATGGCAAAGAGAACATGAAAACCCGATCCGATGAATCAGGGGAAGAGAAGAATGGAGACGATGACAACCAGAAATCGGCTCAGAAGAAAAAGGGTGAGAAGAGGTTGTCCTGGGGTCTTAGCCAATGTGCTGGGGCGGCAACTCTTGGCTTCCTATCAGAATTGCCATTGGCCAGGCTCACTATTAAGCGATAGTGAGGGCTGTAGTTCCAATGCATCAAGAGTTCATGACTATACTTCACTGACTGTATGGGCATTAACATTAGGGAAAACTTTTATTTATTTAGTAATGAGAGGAGGAATCTCCCTCCCCAAGTGTTTTGTCTTTGAGGGGAAAATATGCTTTTCTTAAATCAGAAGTAAAGCTGTGGTTGCTAAGATAACATTAGTAAAGGCAAATAACGTTTCTGTGGTGTATCTTTCATCCTTGCAACAACCTTCTGAAGTAGGTTAGACTGAAATAAAATGACTGGCTTTATGGTCACCCAATAAAAATTCAGGGCTGAAAGAGGATTTGAATCTCTGACAGTAGAACAGAAGAGAGAACATACTAAAATGCATATTATTAGAGTAGTCTATAAATTCAGGATTCAGCAAGACAAAAATGCTTTATGTAAACATTAGGAGCAGTCTGAAGCAATCAAAAGGAGCAGATACTGAAGCAAGCCAATTTGAACCGCCTAGAGGTCCCCTCTGTGGGGGGAGAGGGCGGTGATATAAGTTGGAGAAATAAATAAATAAATTGGAAGTAGAGCTGCTTCACATTCAGGAGAAAAGTTAAACTTGCATATCAGATGTTACCTAGAAATCACAAAAATGTCTATTTCTTTGAGGGGGAATTTCCAAAGAAATAACAGAGATTAAATTCAGCACAGAAAAATGTTAACATGCAAAGATGAAATTTAAAAGCAATGTTCCTTTCCCTTCTGTGTTCTTAAGAACAGTACCAGCACAAAAAAGCTACAAGAACAATATTTGTATGCATGTGAAAAAGAAATAGAGCAAAGGTAGGGTCTGATTTAAGAAAAAAGTTTTGCTTTCCAACACCTTTGTTGCTTTCCAATTGACTCCTTGTGTCCCCCCCCCCTTCTGAAAATTTATATTTTTACTGGTGAATGGAAAGTGAATACGCTATCTTCCTATACGAGTAGTCCTTGGTTAATGATGGCAATTGGGACCGGAATTTCAGTCGCTAAGTGACGTGGTTGTAAAGTGTGATGTCACGTGACTGTGTCACTTAGCAATGGCAGTTCCGGCACTTCCCGGTTGCCATCATTAAGCGAGGATGTCACCATTTGCGAGCTCCTGCTGGCTTCCCCATTGACTTTGCTTGTAGGAAGCTGGCAAGGAAGATCATAAATGGTGACTGCGGGACATTGCAACATTGTAATTGTGAGCTGGATGCTGAGCACCCGGATTGCAATCATGTGACCACGGGGGGACTGCAAGAGCTGGAACTTTGAGGACCGGTCGTAAGTACCACTTGTTCAGTGCCGTCGCAAGTTCGAACAGTTGCTGAATGAGTAGTCATTAAGCGAGGACCACCTGTAGTGCTAAGAAACAGTTTTCTATTATCTTGAAACAATTAATATAACCTAGAATCTTATCACTTTGTCATTTTTTTCATGCTGGTCCATTGTCTTGTATCTTGGCCTTATATCTGTTTACCACAGCAACCATTTATTTATTTTTTCATAGTAAGTAAAGGTCCAGGACAAAAGAAATCTCTGCCCTCAGAAAATATATGCTCTATGAATTGAAGCATGAGCAATATTCTGGTTCAGTCTTTCATTTTAATACATTCCTCTATAGGAACTGTCTTCAGGACCCACAAAAGAGAACAGGAATAACAGATCATCTTGTTTCTAGGCCAGCATTCTGATCACCTTACTATAACTGGCTTTTGAAATCTCAAGTTATTCATTGCTGTTCTAGAAGTCTGAAATATTTTGACAGTTTGTGTCACACATTTTTGAGTTTTTTTTCCCTGAGTTATGTTGATTTGGTACAGAATAATACATTCCTTTGAAGATTAGTCCTAGACAGTAATTTTTGTATTATAGGCAGCAGACACAAATGGGTACCCCTGCAAATAGATATGAAGTCTGAAGTGCCAAGGGATAAAACCGCTTCTCGTAACAACAGACAGAATGAGCAGCACCAGCACCCTTCCAACAACCGAAGTGAATCAAAAGGTATGAGTTGAATGTCTTTGAAAGCAGTGAAATTATTAAAAAAAAACTGTGTTTGGTGTTGTTTAGATTATCATATCCTTTCGTCTGCTCTGTAGACAAGTTAGCAAAACATTTCTAGCTTGAAATGGGCCACTTTGAGTATTCTGACTTGGAGAAGTCATTACAGGTAGTCCTCACTTACCAACTGCCATGTTTAGTGACTAAAGTTACGATGGTTGGAAAAAAACTTTGCAACCAATCCTCGCATTTATGGCCATCGCAAGCGTCCCATGGTCACGTGATCGCCATTGGCGAGCTTCACAACTGGCTTCCAACAAGCAGAATTAATGGAGAATGCAGAAGTGAAACCGCAAGTCACGGTCGCATGATTGCTCAATTAACAACTGCAGGATTCACCTAACAATAGAAGCAGAAGTGACGTAAGGCCAGCACGGTCACATGATTTTTCGCTTAGCGATGGAGTTGCCAGTCCCAATTGTGGTTGGTAAGCCACAATTTTACCTGTAGCCAGTAAAATAGCAGGCACAGTTTTTTTCCCTTGCTCCCATTGGCTGAAACTAGTTGAAGGAAGATAGGATTGAGGGAAAGTTGATTAAGCATATGTTAAAGTCAATTTTGACCTAAAAGGCTATAAAACTGCCTGATAAGTGAGCTTATTGCTGACTTTAAAATACTGCTGGGGAGAAGTTGTAATAACAATGTTGTTGTCCTTGTGTAGTATACAGTAGTATGCTTTCTTTTTTAGGCTGCTTTTCAAATGCAAAAGAATGCATTGTGCAGTGCATGTACATCACAGATTGTTGCACTGTTAAGATTTCATATTGTAGATGCAAACCCTATATTGCTTTCTTTGTTGAGCCTTGTAGACAGATTTCCTAATGCAGGTGTGCATTTTGTTTATGCATTAAACAGAAGCCGTAAGGCAATAGGTAGATACATGAATTTTTATGCTTATAAAATATACTTATATAAATAAGTATATTTATTTATTTATTTCTCCAACTTATATCACCGCCCATCTCCCCCCACAGAGGGGACTCTAGGCGGTTTACAACAAGTTCTTGTTCTTGTTCTTGTTCTTGCTATTAATGAGGATTGTGTGGGAAAAATTGATTGCTGATCTGTTGGTTGTTTGCTCAGCTCAGTTCAGTGGGTATTTATGAAGGTCAAGCTGCAAAAGTGTTGTGTAATTGCTGGTTCCATGATTTGCTATGGGCATTATAAACATGTTTTAACTGTGGGTTATTTATTTAAATCACCCCTTTGAACATGGACTCCTATCCCCATCTTTTTGTAGAAGTGAGGGGGTGTCTGTTTCAAATTCCTGTTCACTATTGCAGACCAATTGAAATGTTTTGGCTTTTTAGTCTTTTGGGATACAGAACATCAAGACATTTTGAGTTTTGTTCTGAGTTTGAGGACAAAAACATTTCCATTTGACACACTTATTTACCCATAGAATATTCCAAGCTCTCACATGGTTTATAGTATAGTCTGAAAAACTAAACAGTTTGATAGGATATTCCTTTTTTATTATTTATTTTCTATCCTGCCTTTATTATTATTATTTTTATAAATAACTCAAGGTGGCGAACATACCTAATACTCTTTCCTCCTCCTATTTTCCCCACAACAACAACCCTGTGAGGTGAGTTGGGCTGAGAGAGAGTGACTGGCCCAAGGTCACCCAGCTGGCTTTCATGCCCAAGGCGGGACTAGAACTCAAAATCTCCTGGTTTCTAGCCCGTTGCCTTAACCACTAGACCAAACTGGCTCTTTCATATGGCAAAGTTTCTGCTTTGTGGCTAGCAATGGGAATGATGAGTAAGGGATTTGCTGTGTCTAGTTTATTCTTACCTAAGCTTTCTTCATCTTTGTATAATAAGGATAGAAGCAGATTGATTCTATTAACTTCCATGATTGTTCAAAGATGTCTAAGCATGTCAGTTCACAGTTGTTGAAGTGTTTTTAATCTCAGGCATATTTTCTTTTCTTCATTTTGTTGCAGGATGGCATTTAGATAACAAGCATGAACGGAACTGGCCTGACCATGATGAAACTTCTAGTGTTAAAAGCGAAGGAGCAACTGTGCGTGGTGCTTTCAGGGGCAGAGGACGTGGTCGGGGACGAGGGAGAGGGAGAGGAAGAGGAGGTACTCGCTGTATGTATAATAAATTTATAACCACACTTCCATGTACAGAATGTTTATGCTGCTGCAGATAAAGAACTGGCAAGCAACAGACTTTTACTTCCACTTTGAATGTCAATAACCGGGGACAGCTGATTTGTTTGTGCTAGATTATGACCGAGTATAGTTGGACCCAATATACTAAGATGAAAGAGTTTGAAATCTTTTCCAGAACTAATGTCTTGTTTTTATTGGATTTTAATCTCCATTTTTAAGCAAAGATAAATAATCTGTGTGCTGTGGTGATTAAGGATTGGAGTATGGCTGGGGATAAGCTCTCTAGGCGACATTGGGCTAGTCATGCATTAAATGAAGGGAGATCCCTGTGAGGAGCAAGATATAATAAATATAATAAAATTAACATCAAATTAAAATCAATGTCTATTAATTACAAAAAGAAAGCTTAAAATGATTGATTCTGATGCACCCTTTTGAAAAGTCAAGACAGGTGAGCAATTCTAAAATAAACTTCCCTGTGTTGTGAGAAAAAAAAAGTTTCTTACAGCATCTTGAAGACTGCCGGTTTTACTGTAAATGATTGATATAATTAAAAGTAAAATGTGCTTCAAGGATGGCATAAGAAAAGACACACTTTAGAAGCACTTTGCAGATCTAGAGTAGTTTTGTAATAAGAGAGGTTGTTCTGCAGATAGCAGGCCTTTAACCCATGACCTCAAAAAACAGTTGTGAACTAGGTAAGATAGTTTTGTTTGGTGGTGATGTGGCAGTAGTTAACAGCTTATCTGCCATGTTTTATACCACTTGGCATCTCCGGGTACCTTTCAAAAGGTATGACACGTTGAGTGCATTGCCATGTGACCAAGGCATGGAGGAATGTTAGCAGATATGACTGATTCTGAAACAGTCATAGCTGGCACACTGAACATAAATGTGCAAATTTGCTCATTATTGCATTTGGGGGTGCAGGCATTCCCAAAGAATAAATCTGATTTTTCAGCGGGTTAGGGGAACACAGCTTATTCTGGAATCTCAGTTCTTGAGTCTGACTTTCTACTGACCAGCAGCACGTTTGTCAGTTTTGGTTTTAAATTCAGCCTCCTTGTTCACATCTCACCATTATTGAATTCTGGTAACATCATGAGTATCTACCATATCCTTGGAGTTATGTGACAAGGAACAAGAGGATTGAGTATCCTATTGGTGACACCTTACTCCAAACCTCAGGGTGACCTTTCCCAACACTTGTTTAAATGAACAAATGAACACAGGGAAAAATATAGAACCCTGTAGATCACCATAGGTCCCCTGCTTGGCTATTATAATTCATCTTGGTTTTGTTTGACCAGTGCAATACAGATTTTGTTTGAGAAGAAGAGGTTTTAAAAAGTATTCTTTTTCTCTTTTTCCTTCTACAGCTCACTTTGATTATCATTATGGGTATCGGAAATTTGATGCTTCTGATGGCTCACGTACTCAGAAATACACCAGTAATATCACTTACTACTTTGACAACATCAGCAGCACTGAGCTCTACAGTGTTGACCAAGAATTGCTCAAAGACTACATCAAACGACAGATGTATGTATTGGTTTTGGTTCTAGGAGTAGTTTTTCAATCCTTTAAAAGCCCAGTTAGACATTTGACAAATCAGATTATTTCTCTGGCAAAAAGCTGGTTTTTATCAATTAAGAAATTGCCAAATAGTTTTTAATTTATATCTTTATCCCTAGATACCCTGTGCCCCCCCCAAAAAAAAGCTAAAATGACAATTACTGCAGCAGCATCACAGCCTATAATGATACCCCTACTTCTGAAGTTGTTTAGGAGTGGGCAACTGAAAACATTCAAAATAATGGCTGGTCCTTAAAGTGGTGGTTGCAGCAGAAGACAAGGTTATGCCCTGCAGTCAGTTGATAATATAAAAGGAAAAATAGGTAATGTGTAATATAAGATACATCCTTGGAAATGTATCAGCATATGTCTGTCAGGCTAGTGTTAGTTATGTCACTTGCAAGAAGAGGGATGGAGGAGGAGAGTTTACCTCTTTTTTGGTATTTGATTTCTTTATTTTCAGTACTAGCAAACTGCCTAATAATGGAGAGGAAGTGAGTGGCAAGTTTAAGAAGTTGGTACACTCTGGCACAGAGTATGGCAATGGAATGGGGACAGTTCTGATACAATTACTGAGATTATTCTGGAACAGACATAAGGTCTTACCCATATAATACATATATACGTAAAACTATATTAGATTGCAACCAGTTTAAGAAATGATAGATATGATAGAATAATAGTTTTCTTATGCTTGAGTAGAAACTTTTCTGAGGCGAGTGAAGTGATGTTAGTGTAATTTAGCATGTGGCATAAATAACTACTTCAGTTTCTGTTACTTGCTGTTTTCAGAGAATATTACTTTAGTGTCGACAACTTGGAAAGAGACTTTTTCTTGAGGCGAAAAATGGACACTGAAGGTTTTCTTCCCATCACTCTCATCGCCAGTTTCCATCGGGTGCAGGCCCTAACCACAGATGTTGGCCTTATCATTAAGGTAAGGGATAATCTGTGCCCACCTGGCTACCTATGTATTGGAGTGTGATGTCATCTCAGTCTTGGTTATGCCATACTATCCCTTTGAAACATGCACTAAAAATCTCTTCCACTGACATACTGAATGCTTGTCACTTATGAGTTTGACCTCATTAAAACCCTTAATGTTGCCATTTCATGGTTCTTGGGAGGCATCCTGATAATCAAAGAAGTGTTTGGATCTCCCTTTCCAATACTGGAATGAGAAAGACAACTTCATAAGGCTCCAGTGAGAACATGGAAAGATCTGCAGGTGATATTTGTGTTTCCTCTCCTTGTTACCCAGATGTGCCCTGGAGTAAGGAAACAACTATTCCAACACTAAAGTTGGCATTGTTTGTTTGCCTACCATTGGAATAAATGGGAGGAGAACTTTAAAAAAGACAGGAAAAGGCCAAAAATGTTTAAATAAAAAGGAAAAAAGGGATGATTTCCCCAATTTCAGCCATGCTAGTATGTCACTGGAAAATATGGTTTCTCCATGCATAAAAATAAAAATTAATTTATAGGCTGCCTAACTCCTAAATGACTATAATATGTCTGGCAACTTTCAAATCGTTTAGTCTTCTCTACTTACTGTTTCAGATGTGTTTAAAACTCCCATTTCATTATCAGAGAACAGGTATCTGCAGAATATTTGCAGTATCCCTCTTTGCCTTGTTTTGATATATTAAAGCTAAAAATAAGGGCTTGCTTTCCAGGCATTAAAAGACAGCAAAGTGGTGGAGATCGTGGACCAGAAAATCAGGAGAAAGGAAGAACCAGAGAAGTGGCCTTTACCTGGCCCTCCCATGACAGACTATGCACAAACTGACTTCTCTCAGCTAATCAACTGCCCAGAGTTTGTGCCCAGGCAGAGCTTTCAAAAAGAGACAGGTCAGTACAGATGAAAAAAATGAAAATCAAATATGTTCCACAAAACATGTTGATTTTTGTTGTTGCTACTTAATTTGAGATGAAGCCAAACATTTATTTTACAAAACAGCAGCTTTACAAAAGGACAGCATTTCAGAATTTTATCCAGACTCTGGGCTATTAAAATTACCTTATATGGGCATTAGTTAATGCCTTAGTGTTGCTTAATTTCAGGTCAGCCCCTAATAAAGCTCATCTCATCCAGGACTTGATCCTGGATGAGCGGGCTGACCTGGCATGTACTAGCAAGATCCAGCTGGGCAAAGGGGGAGGAATGCCCCTCGGAAATGGGCTCAGTGGGGTTTCGGGTGTGGCACCAGCTGCAGCTCCATGGCGGGGAGGTTGCTATTGTCTATCCGGAGTTTCTGAAGGTCGCCAGGGGTGCTGCCCCACAAATAGCCGAGGGTGAGACCCTACTTGTGAGGTTGGCCCTGAGGGTCAGTTGGGAGTTTTGCTACTGTACCAGCCTCCCTGCTTGCTCTGCTCAAGGCTGTCTCCCGCCTGGCAGTGGGGTTCCCCAGACGTAGTTCTGGGGGGACTTCAATCTGCCATCCTTGGGGGCAGACCCAGAGACTGCACGGGAGTTCATGGCCACCATGACAACCATGGACCTGAGCCAGCGGGGGTGGGCACATGTTGGACCTGGCTTTTGTTTTGGGTCACTGGCTGTGTGATCTGGAGTTGGGGGGTGTTATCGTCTGTCTCTTGTCATGGACAGACCACTACCTGGTGACTCTGGAGTTTGCCGTAGCTCTGAAAGGCAGTGGTGTGGCCCCTCCTCAAGAGGCCACCCCTGGATCCAGCCGATCTGGACAATTTTCATCCAGTCTCCAACCTTCCGTTTTTAGTGAAGGTTGTTGAGAAGGTGGTTGGCCTCCAGTTTCAGAGGAAGCAGATTATCTGAACCCTTTCCAGTCAGGATTCAGACCTGGGTACAGTTTGGAGACAGTTTTGACTGCACTTGTCGATGACCTATGGTTAGCTCAGGATGGGGGTGGTGCGTCCATCTTGGCTCTTCTTGATTTCTTGCAGCCTTCAATACCATCAACCATGGTATCCTTCTGGACTGGCTAAGGGGGTTGGGGGTCAGGGGCACTGTTCTGTGGTGGTTCTCCTCCTTCCTCCAAGGTTGGTTCCAGTTGATGTTGGTGGGACCAGAGCGGTCAAGCCCTGGGCCTCTGCTTTTTGGGGTACCTCAGGGCTCTGCCCTCTCCCCCCTCCTTTTTAATATCTACATAAAGCCCCTGGGGGAGGTCATCTGTCAGTTCGGGATCAGGTATCATCAATATGCCAATAATACATCTCTGTCCCCAACCATCCAAGTGAAGTTGTCAAGGTTCTTTTCCAGTGTCTGGAGGCTGTGAGAGTCTGGAAGGGGAAGAGCAGATTGTGGCTCAACCCTGCTAAGACTGAGTGGCGTGTCTGTGATTGCCCCTGCTCTCTGGAACAACCCCCCCCCCATATATGAGAGGCCCCAACTCTCCTTGCCTTTAGGAAAGCTCTTAAGACCTGACTCTTCCCCCAGGCATTAGGGTTCAGTAGAATGGGAGTCCCTCTTGGGTTGTTTTGTTGTGTGCTTGATTGCCGTTTTAGATTTTGCAATTATATATTGTTTGTTGTTAGATTGGTTTTTTCTTCCCCCCCCCCCCCTCTTTTTGATTTATTGTGTATTTATGTTGTACGCTGCCCAGAGTCGCATAGTCTGAGTTGGGTGACACTTGAAATAAATAAATAAATTCTGATTATTTCATAGCAGCAGCTGTATCTGAACATTCTGTTTATGAATCCTCTTACGATAAAATAGTACTGTATCGTGCATTGAGTAGCAGTAGGTAGTGAGAACAACTTGCTTTCCTCACTCATGCAAGTTACTGTCACAGTTGGCTTCTGTTATCTGTTGCCAACATCTGAGCAGGTATTCAGGGTACAGAATATCTCAAATGCAATTTTGTTTGTCTTTGAAAGTTCCCCATTTTGAAATCATAATTAAGACATTGGGAAGTACAAACTTGCTTCCTATGCTCATGTTGTGAGTATGTTGCAAAGAGTCCCCTTTGGGGGAGATGGGGCGGTGATAAAAATCAAAAGAATACACACACACACACACACACACACACACACACACACACTTTTTGCAGTGATCAAACTGGATTCTCTCTGTTTCATAATATGTTTCCCAAATGTATTTTTCTGGCGAGAATGCTGCAGCGTTAGGGTAGGGTTGGACAGGTGCTGTATGATGTGGCAGGGGATTATGTTAGAAAAGTGGATAGGGAAAAAGGGAAAGTAGGCAAGATCAGGGTAGAAATGGAGAGAAAATGTAAATAAATATTACAGTATTAGTTTACTTCATTGTAAGGAAGTTGACATCCCGGTTGGTCAAAATAAAGTTGGGCTGGTTTTATAAAAATTAAATGCCAAGTAAGACTCTGACAAAAATTACATGACATAACCTACATTCTTTCATGCATAGTTAATACAGCGTAGAATTAAAATACGTAAACAACGTCTTCTAGTCCATTTACATTAAAACTAAGTGTTGGCTCTCCAGTAGGAGTGCCACCCCTTCATTTCCTTTTCATCCAAGGCTAATTTACAGTTATTTTTGTTGATATCTTGTAAAGCAAGTCGTTTGCATGTACAGACACTTTATTTAAATACATGTTACAGAATCTGCTCCTGGTTCTCCCCGCTCTGCCAGTCCCATGCCAAGCAAGACAGAAGAAGTTACTAATCTGAAGACACTGCCTAAAGGCCTTTCTGCCAGCCTGCCTGACCTGGACTCGGAGGCATGGATTGAAGTGAAGAAGAGGCCTAGGCCATCTCCCATCAGACCCAAGGTAATCCGTGGATTGCATTGGAGGCCAGGCTTTCCATAGGATGCAATGATAGACACCGAAGACCTAAAGGTTCCAAGAGACTGACTAATGTAAAACTCTAACCTTAATTGCATTGAATGTGCCGGATGGGGATGTGCTTCTCCACCCCGGGGAATCTGATTGGTTTACTTTGCGCCGCGTTGCTGGGGCTGGGCTTCACGCTATGCTGTGGCTCGGGCTGCTTCTTAGCACAGCATGAAGCCCAGACCCAGCCCGGCAAGAAGCAAGCCCTGAGCCACAGCGCAGCACGAAGCGCGGCCCAGCAGAGCAGCGCAAATGGGCTTCTTGGAGTCCGCAGCGGGAGCAAGAAGACGACAGCCCAACCCACCCAACCCACCTGCCTATCTCCCCCCATCTCTGCCTTTTTGGCTGCCCGCCTCCCCGCTGCCACCAGCTGCGCTCACCACCCAACCCTGCCCGCCTCCACGCCACTGCGTGCCACCACTGTGCCGGCCAGGGCCGCCTTTCACGCAACCTCCTTTTGTGGCGGTGGAGCCAGGGCTTCTCTTGCGCCCTGCCCAGGCCTCCATTCACGCGCCAGCCAGGGCCTTTTTTTGCAAAAGAAGCCCAGCATGTGAAAGAAGGCCCTGGCTGTGCCGGCACGAAAGGAGAACCCGCCCCACCTTCTTTCACATGCTGGGCTTCTTTCACGAAAGAAGGCCCTGGGCAGGGCATGAGAGACCCCCCAGCTGCACTGGTACAAAAGAAGGCCCCGGCGGGGGCAGCTGGCAGCAGGTGGGCGGGTGGCCAAAAGGCGGTCATAAATGTGAGTGGCCTAAATTTTGTTCACGTGGCTGCAGTGGCGCTGCAGTGGTCGGAATTTCAAAGACTGGTTGTAAGTCCCTTCGTTCAGTGCCGTCATCACTTCAAATGCTTGCTGAATGAATGGACATTAAGCAAGGACTACCTGTACACTTCTGCCCTTCTCTTAGCCTTCCTGTCTGGACAGGTATGTAGTGTGATATAGCATTAAATTAAACTGAGTTTGTTTTCAAGTCATGCTTTCCTTGTGAAGCGTTACTTTATTTTGAGGGCGAAACTGAGAATTCATTGTAGTTTTCCTGTTAGTTTTGTGGTAAAGCTTAGTGTTCCACCAGCTCATATCTTAACAACAACATCTCACTTGTTACCAGAAAACAGAAGAGTCTAGAACACCATTGAAGCAGAAGGATCAGGATGAACCAGAGGAGCTGGACTTCCTTTTTGATGAGGAAATGGAACAGATGGATGGTCGTAAAAACACCTTCACTGATTGGTCAGATGAGGATTCAGACTACGAGATTGATGACAGGGACGTGAATAAAATTTTGATTGTAACACAGACACCCCCTTATCTGCGCCGTCATCCAGGGGGAGACAGAACAGGCAACCACACTTCCAGGGCAAAGATGAGCTCAGAATTGGCCAAAGTGATCAATGATGGACTGTATTACTATGAACAGGACCTGTGGACAGAACAATTTGAACCAGAATATTCTCAGATAAAGGTGAGAATCAGGACTTATTATTCTATTCCAGGTGAAATGAGTATAATTTAAATGGGATTAAGCAAAGGTCTTGAGTGCATTATTACAGCCTGTACCTAATATACTAATACAAAACCATTTTGCTCACCCACCTGTTTGAACATGTGTATCAAGAGAACATACCCAATGGTAGATTCAGCAAGCAGATGTTTACCCTAAGTACATGGCTGACTTCAGGCGTTTCTTTGATGGAGCCCATTCAATCATTGATCAGCTTCCTCACATCCATCTTAATACCTTGGAATGCCTTATCTTTCACCTTGTCAGGTATCATAGGTCAGGAATTGATTACAAATGGATTTATTTATGAATTCCAGCTTATCTGCAGATAGGTTTCTACTTTGAGTGCAGCTTCCTTTTATTCTCTTTAAAAGCCCTATACTCTCAGACATGTGCATGTATTTTTTGTATAGACAGTGTGACAAGCTAACAATTAACCGTATTTGCAGAGTGCTTTGGAGAGGGAAGTTCTACCAATTGTCATATTTCCTACTATCATATGGATTATGATCTCAAGCACACTAGCCACCTGATCATTCTTGGTGACAGAATATTTTTCTTGTGGTTGTTTTGGGTTTTCCGGGGTGTGTGGGCATAGAGAGAATCTTCTAGCTGTGCTCCTGTCCTCTGAAGATGCCAGCCACAGCTACTGGCGAAACGTTAGGAACGAAAACTGCCAGAACACGGCCACACAGCCCGGAAAACCCACAACAACCATCGGATTCCGGCTGTGAAAGCCTTCGACTATATATTATTTTTCTTGTCTTTTCTAGGCATGCATGAGTGTTTAAAGGCTTTTTTAACCCCACAATCTCATGTTAGTGGGCAGATATTTCTTTGGGTTTGTTACAGTGACTTACATTGTTCTTTTAATGTAATTATTGTGGTTATTTCAGTTTTAATGACGGTTTTATTGTACACCTACTAGAATCAATATGATCAGGTGGTATAGAAATAGTACAGATAGTGAGCTGATTTTTGGAGAACAGTTTTCCTTCTTCCCTACTAAGGTTCTGTATTCTGATCCTGAAAATGTGAGGGCAGTGTTGCTACATTTATTTCATGTCACTGGAGATGAAATAATCCAGCTTTTGTCTGTAGATTTTAAACAACAAAAGTTACCATCAGTTTATATTCTACAACAGAATGCTGTCACCTTAAATTGATCCCTTTCAATCAGGGAGCATGTCAAACCCGTATCTTTCTTTTTTGTCACTTAAATCTTTTAAATGTGATGTTTAGTTTGTATTTGTTGAATTACTGGTACAAATTTCCATCACCTTCACCTATCATATTATACTGCATTTTTCCAGTCCTTCTCTGCAAAGCAGGTCCTTATATAATTCTGCTGTGCTATTTTGCCCTTTAATTTTGGGTTGTTTCTTCCTATCTTGGACATAGTCAGAAGCATTAATTTGTCGACTGTGGTTGAACTATGTGTAAAAACAAAATAATTGTAAAACCTAATGCTAAATAAAGTACTTTCTATAGTCGAAGGCTTTCACGGCCGGAATCCGATGGTGGTTGTGGGTTTTCCAGGCTATGTGGCCGTGTTCTGGCAGTTTTGGTTCCCAACGTTTCGCCAGTAGCTGTGGCTGGCATCTTCAGAGGACAGGAGCACAGCTAGAAGATTCTCTCTGTGCCCAAGTGGAGAGTATGTGTTCCTGCTGGTGCTTATAGCTGCTGAGAGGGTGTGTGTCTTCTGTGGGTCATTAATAATGATAATAATAATAATAATAATAATAATAATAACAACAACAACAACACTTATCATTAATAATGATAATTAATAATTAATAATGACCCACAGAAGACACACACCCTCTCAGCAGCTATAAGCACCAGCAGGAACACACACTCTCCACTTGGGCACAGAGAGAATCTTCTAGCTGTGCTCCTGTCCTCTGAAGATGCCAGTCACAGCTACTGGTGAAACGTTAGGAACCAAAACTGCCAGAACACGGCCACACAGCCCGGAAAACCCACAACAACCATCAAAGTACTTTCTACTTTTATTTTTGGAAATATGGGAGAAGATGCTTAATTATAGGCCCAAAGTACCATTTGCAGTAGTAGAGCTAGAATTTCATCATCATCGCCATACTTTTGGTGACATCTTTTGACTATACCTTTGTGTTAGGCTACACAGAGATCAGTTTGAACTTTCAGTCAACTATTCTCTAAAATTGTAATGGCTCATCGTATTCTGTCAACTCTGCTGTCTTTGTAGAAGTGGTAACTTCTTCCTACAAGAATGTCAGATATGTTTGAGCTTGCTGGGATAAATAGATCTAGCAACAAGTTTTGGTGGAAGTATTTAATTCATTTCACAATAGGTATTGATCCATCTTCAACATTGGAAACATTAAAGCAAGCAAGATTATTTTTGCTAGCTACAGTACTGGGTTAGGTAGGATACATGGCACTAAATTGGACAGGTAAATTTGGAAGCTCTTGCAATATTTCAGGTTTAAAAGCGTAACGCTAAACATGGATCTGTAGTTAAATTTGTGTTGCTTACCAGGCTTTACTCCGGTTTTCTGGTGGTTTGCAGCAAATCAGAATAGTTCTTTACAGGTAGTCCTTGGGTTACAATGGCAATTTGGACTGGAATTTCTGTCACTAAGCGATGCGGTCATAAAACACGGTGTTACCTGACCGCATCGCTTCGTGATGGCAGTCTCAGTTGCCATAGTAACCCCAGGATCACCCGGGTCGTTAAGCAGGAAGAGGCAGGAATCCAGGCAAGGTGCGTGGGTGCTGCGGGGAGGCACTATGGAGTGTGGGGGGGTGCCACAGGCAGGTGCTATGGTGTGCGGATAGGCTGGTGGGGGCTGCGGACAGGTGCTGCAGGTGGGGAGGTGCTATGGAGGACGAGATCCCTGGAATCTTGTCCTCCGTACCAGGGCTCCTCAGAAAAAGTGGCGGGAGCAAGTTATGGGAGTGACTTGCAACCTTCCCTGCCGACTTCCCCATTGAGTTTGCTTGTGGGAAGCTGGCAGGGAAGGTCACAAATGGTGATCACATGACTGCGGGATGCTGTAACTGTTGTAAGTGCAAGCTGTTTGCCAAGCACCCAAATTGCGATCACATGAATGTGGAGGTGCTGCGACGGCTGGAACTTCAAGGACCGGTCATAAGTACCACTCATTCAGTGCCGTTGTAACTTTGAACGGTTGCTGAATGAGTGGTCGTAACCCAGGGACTAACTGTATTGCTTACCAGAGACAACAGAAAGATGCTTGGAATAAACAAGAGACATTTTCAGCACTTCTACATTACTTCTAGCTTGATAAAAGGAAATTATCTCAGTGGTGAATGCATGAGGATTTGTGCAGTACTTCGTGGCATATTGTTTGAGGATGTTTACTGAAACGTAATACAGAATCATTAGATAGTTGTGGGCCCAATAAAACATAATTAGGTCGTTGTATTTGACCTGTTCATACATAAAGCAGAGTGGATGAGAGAGAGGCATTAAACTGTTCATTTTGTATGTCACCTCCCCATAGTCAGTTGCTCCAGATAATTTCTCAGTTCCTGATTGTGACTCCAGAGATGAGTTGGCTGAGCATGGAAAAAAGTAGTTAAAAGAATATGGAGAGGAAGTCAGAACCTTACTTCCATGAACTCCTTTTATTAACTTCTTACCTGTCTCTGGTTTATGTGAATGGGAGGCAGACATAAAAAAAGAACATCTGTCACAATTACATTAATTTTAGCCTCATAATGGAATTCCTTAACTGAACTCTACACAGAGGCTTTGTTTTAGAATTCTGACTATTCATCTTACACTGAGATAGTGAGTTATATGATCTGGTGATATTTTGAAACTTAATGTGCAGTTATACCTGATAGCCACCTGTTAGGAAAGACACTTTCTATGTCCCCAATTACTGAGATTCTTGTGGAAGTTTTGGTACTACTTTGATTTGATAGACGTAAAGTAGAAATCTCTTCTAGGCATGTGTTTTAATTTCCATTTGTGATCTTTTGAAATGCAGCAAGAAGTAGAAAACTTCAAGAAGGTGAATATGATCAGCAGAGAGCAATTTGATACTCTGACCCCTGAGCCTCCTGTTGATCCAAATCAGGAAGTTCCTCCAGGACCACCCAGGTTCCAGCAAGGTATGAGCCCGCAACAATCCACCTACTAAGCTCCAGTAGAAGGAGACTTCCCCATGGGATCTTTTGACCATTCAGTCTTCACTGCTATATTTTTAATCCACTGCGCTGTTTTTCTGGGGTTAGTTTTTCTTGCTTGTAAAGCATCTAGAAGGACTTCTTATTTTACGTTACGTTATGTTACTTGTTTGTTTATACGGCCGCCCATCTCACACAAGGTGACTGGGCAGCGTACAATAAAAATCTTACCTTTATTTCATGGCAGCACAATTTAATTGTTAACCAATTTATTTTTCATTGTAGTTCCAACTGATGCTCTGGCAAATAAACTCTTTGGTGTGCCTGAACCTTCAACCATTGCCCGATCTTTGCCAACAACTGTGCCAGAATCCCCAAACTACCGCAATGCAAGAACTCCTCGGACCCCTCGTACACCTCAGCTGAAGGACCCTACACAGACGCCCCGGTTTTACCCAGTGGTTAAGGAAGGCAGATTGATAGATGCTAAGGTAAGACCTGCACATCAGTTCCTTCTGTGTGCCTATGTGTTTAATAGATATTGAGTATCTCTTGACTCTTTGTGAAGCTTCAATGTTTGTAGAGAACTCGCATGTGTTCCTTCTACTTCTTATAGACACCCCGGAAAAGGAAAACACGGCACAGTTCAAATCCTCCAATGGAATGCCATGTTGGTTGGGTGATGGATTCCCGGGAGCATAGACCTCGAACAGCATCTATCAGGTACCAGAAGGCATAGTGATTTTCATTGAAGTTGAAAAACAAAAGATTGAGGGAGCCTACTGAAGAAACTGATTGCATGAATCCTCTTCTTCCTCATAAGTCAATGCCCTCTTTACTCAGAATAATCCCTTAATTGGTATTTAAGACTTTCTCAGAGAGAGCTTGTCAGATTGAAATCTAATTGACTGTAATGTGTCTGCATCTACTTCTGAACATTTGAGCAGTTGGATCCTTTATTGACGTGATTTTTTAAAATTTATTTACCTAGTTCCAGTCCTTCAGAAGGCACCCCAGCCATAGGCAGCTATGGCTGCACCCCACAGTCATTGCCTAAGTTCCAGCATCCTTCCCATGAACTCCTGAAAGAAAATGGCTTCACACAACATGTCTACCACAAGTATCGCCGGCGCTGCCTTAATGGTGAATTGTATAGATAACGCTGAAGTTGTTATATATTTGATTTTTGTGCAGGCCATAGGGAATGGAGTAGGCAGTTTGTTTAATGACTTGGCCAAATTTAGCTTCTTGGCAGTGATACTCTTTGCAAGCCTTCATTATTGCTTGAAGTAGTAATCTGTAGACCAAATCTGCATGTATTGCAAGGAGTATGGCTTCCTGTGAATTGGAGAAAAAACCTCTCTGTTCTGCATGGTTATCTGTTCACTTGTATAAAGCTACAGGCAAGCGTGTGATTTAGTCAGTTCTAATTGATGTGGGCAGTTTTGAAGATAAACTTTTCCTTTCATTTAAAGCCAGGCTTCTTCCATTCATTATATGATGACATTTAAGATTGCAATCCCTTGGTTGCTTTATAGATGATATTGTAAGTTACAGAAATCTCTCTCTACCTGGCTTCAAGATCCAAAGGACTGGGCATTCAGTGTGCTGGGGGATAGGCAGATTCTTAATTTTTTTCCGTGTGTTATAGAAGCATAATGATGCAGGTTGTGTGTATTCTGTCTTTAGGACAAAGTGAAGTATTTTAATTGGCATACACTTTAAAATAGTTTTTAAGAGTTCTCTTTTTTCTTAACCAGAACGGAAACGACTGGGCATTGGCCAGTCCCAAGAAATGAATACTCTCTTTAGATTCTGGTCATTTTTCCTTCGTGATCACTTTAACAAGAAAATGTATGAGGAATTTAAGCAACTGGCTCTGGAGGATGCAAAAGAAGGGTACAGGTAGGTCCACATCTGTTTATTGCATCAACATGGTTGGCATTTTAAAGATGGAAAGGGGAAATATGGATTGATCTTACCTTCGGTAGCAAATATGGTGACAGCCCTTAAAGGGATATTAGATGAGTAATTTGTCTGACTTGATCAAATAAACTCTTGTGAGAAAAATTAAAGCATTTGAAGGAAGTAGTGATGGTACAGACGGTATGGTCTTGCAGGTATGGACTGGAGTGCCTCTTCAGATACTATAGTTATGGATTGGAGAAGAAATTCCGACCAGACATATTTAAGGATTTCCAAGAAGAAACTATAAAAGATTTTGAGGCTGGTAAGTTATGTCTCCTGATAGCACACATGGTGGCTGATATTGCAGGGGATTTTTATGCCGATGAATTGTGGGGCATTTTTCCAATAATTATGTAACCCTTCTTTAGAATAAATAGCTAGAGTTTTTATTCATTCATTCATTCATTCATTCATTTCATTTATCCCCGCCCATCTCCCCGAATAGGGGACCCTGGGCGGTTTACAAAATAGCAAAAGTTAAAATCTATACATGAAATTACAATAAAACAATAAATAGATAGAATAAGTAAAAATCCAAAAGATGGTTAAAATCCACTATCAGGATCAAGGCACTATGGGGCCAGCCACCCCCAGGAGGCACTACCACCTCCGTCGTCCCAGGCAAGGCGGCAGAGCCAGGTCTTAAGAGACTTCCAGAAGGTCAGGAGTGAGGGGGCCAGCCTCACCTCCGGGGGCAAGATGTTCCATAATGCGGGCGCTATCGCAGAGAAGGCTCGCCTCCTGGACCCCGCTAGATGAAATTCTCTTGTTGAAGGGGTCCGAAGCATGCCCTCTCTGCATGAATGGGTGGGGCGGGTCGAAGTTACCGGGATGAGACGGTCCCTCAGATACCCTGGCCCCATGCCGTGTAGTTTTGACTATACTGCAATTCCAGAACCGTAGTATGAGAGGACATTTTGAGTATTATGCATAGGGAAAACTGCATTAAACAGTCGTGAAGTATACTGGAGGAGCTCCTGCCTTCTGAGGCCAAGATTACTTTTAACTTTATGTTCTTTTCTCCTCCTTAAAGAGAGGGCCAGCTGCTCTCTTGTCTCCTCTGTCTCTTTCCCCATCCCTATTCTCTACGCATATTGTCATATACCCTGAAATGTGCAGCTAATGAAAAGTGTTCTGATATCTTGCTAGGTTGCCAGTGTTTCCTCATTCCAGTATTTGCTGAAATGAAATTGTTATGGCTTCCTAGTTCTTTGTTAGATGAGACTTACTCTTAGCTTTTTGTCCCTTGTTAATAGGCCAGCTTTATGGGCTTGAAAAATTTTGGGCCTTCTTAAAATATTCCAAAGCCAAAAACTTGGACATTGACTGCAAATTGCAAGAATACCTCAGCAAATTCCGCCGCCTTGAAGACTTCAGAGTTGATGTGGGTACAAGTGACTGTTTCTTCCTTGTAATACAGATACTTGTAATGGTTGCATTTTCTCTGACTTTTATGGCTATATTAGGCATAGTGTGCACAGAGTCTGTTAATAATAATGTGTTTGAAACAATATGAAATGATAGGGAAGTTCTGCTTGAAAATTAATTGTAATCACTGGCTGGGTGACTTTGGGCCAGTCACATTCTGTCAGCCTAATGGAAAAGTAGGAGGCAGGAGAATTAGGTATGTTTGCTGCCTTGAGTTGGTTGATTGATAGACAGACAGGCAGAGAGACAATCTAATAATATGCTTTACGACATAATGTTAATGTTTGATATTGGCTTATTGTATTGTATGAACCCTACTAATTGTAGTTTATTTGGTAAGCTATGATTGAGCAAATTATGGCAGAGTTTAATACTGAACTCATCCTAAATCTGTAGCTTCTGGCTGAGGTTAGTTGTATAATAGATGAATTACAGCCAAATCTGACCCAAGAGTTTGCACCAGACTTTGGCTAAGCATAAAGCAGATATAACCCTAGTTTGTAGCTAGATGGCCAGGAAATCCTGTAGCTTAGAGTGAGAAGTTGAAAAAACATACTGGAAGAAGGCAAAGGAAAATCACTCCCATATTATTGTCAGAAAACCCTATATGGATAGATCCATGTAATCCCCAAGAGTAAATCTTGCCTGGAAGAGGTCTTTCCCTTTAGAGAATGCTTGCCTCAACATGGTGCTGCAGATATTTCAGATTACAAGTCTTACTATGCTCTTTGATTTTTTCCTAAAGTTCTTTGCTAAATGCCTATAAAATCTTCCCCTTAACATTTCAAAAGAGAATGAAAAGACTTTTAAGATCTCAGTTTTGAAAGCGTGAGCAAAGCAATAAGTACTAAGGGAAGCTGGGACTTTGGGGTAGTTTTACTTTAAAAAATACTGTAACAAACAAAGCTGTATATATTCTTTATAATAAATATATATAAATCATGTTTGACAGCAATATTGAGGTGCTACATAAATCAGTTTAATGGCTTTTTTCTTGTTTCAGCCTCCTATAGGGGAAGAAGGCAGCCACAAGAGATATGCAGCCATAGTAGGAGTAGATGGAAGGAAGCGATACCCATCTCAGTCTTCTAGCAAGACTGTTGGTCATACTCCATCCAGTCAAATGTCTGCCTCATCCAGCCAAGTCCCCAACTCATCAAGCCAGGAAGATGCCAAAAACCTGAGCCAGCCACCTGCAGTTTCCACAGCCACGGTGGAAACCCAAACAGTGGGGAAGTAGACGCACTAGAACTACCAGTGGAAAAGGGGGCAGGGAGTTGGAATGTAAAAGTCCAAGACCAGGCTGCTTGCAGGAGGTGGGGATATACAGTGCATATGATTTTTCTTGTTGGCTGGAAAAACAAGATGATCCAAGTTGAATGCATCCTTTTCCTCGCTGTGATTAAGTCATTGATTGGAGCCAGACCTTCACATTTTCATGTCTTAGCGCCTTTCAGGGGTTAGGTTGGGTTGGGAAACGGGAGATTTTTATAAATATAAATATATATATATTATATATATATATATAAATATATATATCAAGTTTTAAATTATTGATAGAAGTTTGTTTGGATAAACCAAAATTATTCTGCATCATGCAGCCTCACAATCCAGCTCCTTCTCATCCCTCTGAACACCTAACAACTATGCAGCCCACATGGTAAGCTGGAAGTTTGGACCGAACAATGTAGTGTCATTTGGAGAACTAGCCTTTGGCTTTCCAAGTTCAGCAGGCACCGCCCCTTCTGGATATAGCAATGCACAAGAGGAGTCTCTGCTACCATCACGTGTACCACCATCACTTCTGTTGTGGCTCCTTCTATGCTGCTCATCTTTTCCATCAAAAACTGATGACTGGAAATGAACCAAAGGACCCTGGCTGAAAGTGGGCCCACTTTACATTGGGCTTGCCCAGTTCTTTTGCGTGATGGGTAGAACATAAACTTGCACAGTGTCTCCCCTCGCATAGGAATGCTAAGACATTGCTAAAACAGCTTTCACTTAAAAAAAAAAACACAAAACACACAAAAAACTTGTTTTAAAAAAAAGTCTGTTTCTTTGCTTCC
Organism: Charina bottae; assembly: GCA_023362775.1. Lineage (NCBI taxonomy): Eukaryota > Metazoa > Chordata > Lepidosauria > Squamata > Charinaidae > Charina > Charina bottae. Next base: position 86,473,140 of record JALMGJ010000002.1, on the reverse strand, counting down.
TTCCTTGAAAATAATAAGTTGCCTTATTGTGGAGTTGGGAACTTGTAGGCATCCCTGACTTGAGCAAATTGGGAAAATGGCATCTGCTTGGGACTCAGCCAGACTGTGATATATTTCTGTTCCCTGTTCAGTGACTCTTGTCTGCAGTAGCTGGTGACTGTCTTCCCTTAACCCAGCTGTGATCCGCATCAACTGGAACAATACTGTTGAGATCTAGCTGAATGTTGGTTCCAACCACGGACAGCTTCTCTCCAGAGCGGGGGATACTGGGGCACTTCAGCCTGCAACTTCTGCTATTGTGTAGTTGATGCTGATGTATATGTATCAACTGTTTTAGTGTCCTTTCTGCTACAACTGCATCTGCCATTGCTTCACTTAGACCTCCAGGTGCACCACCATTTTCCTCCCTCTCCCACCAGGGCAGGCCAGGAATTCGTTGATTTCATGAAATCTTCCTATCCCAGGGCAGGCAGGCAGGTGCGCCAGGAAAAAAGTGAAGATCTAAAGGCTTGCTTTTCTCTCCTTGCTTTTCATCGATGTGGTTGAAGAATGTGTGTACAGGAAAACAGCTTTAACCTAAGCAAAGTAGGATTTTTATGTCTGATGGTTTCCAAATTTGAGGTAGCTTACTAGTGTTAATTACTTGCACAGGGTTCCCTTTCTGCATTCTTTCTAATGACAAATATGATAACCTGCCTCCCTTCCCTGGATGATTATGTAGCCAAGGATGCAGGTGTTTAGACTGTTCGCTAGCTACAGAAATCACTTTGATGTTCTTGCATCACCAAAAAAAGAATCACTTCATGAATTGGAACCACGTCAGCTGTGTCATATAACTTTATACAAAGCACCAAGCTTATCTTGGCTGCTGTTGGGCTAACTGCTGGAACTTTCGGAGGCTATTCACGTGGCTGTAATTGTGTTGAAAACAGCTGTCCTGAACTATAGGAGTGAACAGCAGAGAAGAAGGAAATACATGCTACAATTAGTTTCTGACAACCTGGTTTGCTACTCCCTGCATTTTGTTACTTTCCTAGTGTACTATCCATGTTCTGCAAATCAGAGAAATCAGTAGGGGAAGGAAGGTAATTATGCCACCCCTGCATACCATATAGCTCCAAAAAGGGATAAATGGTAGCAAAAGGGTGCAATACTGTTTATGTGGTCCTACGTACTACGGCTTAGGTTAAAACAGTCCTCTTCTTCCCCTTCCCCAGTTAAGCATGTGCAGAGGGCCCTTCCGTAATGCTGAGAACTGATTCTTGTATTCCTTGCACCCCAACACCTAGAAAAAGTTGGGGAGGGTTACCAGAACTTTTTGTGGAGTCTGCTGCCAGAACTGTCAGATGTCTTGGCTACTCCTGCATTTTGGAGTTCATGTTTCAGGTATGTCCTTGATAATAACATGCTGGAAAGTACAATTGTGAGACAGTAACAGACCACAGGCCCTGCAGTTAGTCATTTGGAGCAGATAAGTGTTAATTTAGTGTTTCAGGGAGTGTGATATGCTTCATTGATTTATAACTCCTCATGGATGGTTTGGTACTATATACGTGGACTTTTTGGCTAGGGTTAGTGCTGCCTGATGTTACTACTTTCAGCTGTATCAAGCTTGCTTTAATGGGAGTTTGCTACAGAGCATTCTTGGGTGACTGTACAATGCAATGACCATAATAAGCACACCCTATGGTTCTAGCATGGCTGAATAGCATCAAGGTATTGCTTGCTTTCTTTGCTGCGTCAGTTGTTTTATAACAAATCATCCTGTCATTAGGGCATGAGAAATGAAAATGAGCATTCCACTGCTTCACCAGGTGCAATTACATTGTGATATTGCGGAGTATGTTGCATTAGGAGAACCATGCTAAAATGGAACAGTTGGAAATACCGTGGCTGTTTTGTGGATTGTCTAAAATCCTTATCCCAGGATTTCAATTTGTAGTGACCTGGAATGCCTATATTTTCATTAGGACTAATGCATAAATCTGGGCAACTACAAGATGGCAACGAAGATGTGCAGAAAGAACAGCTACCTTTGTTGCCATTTAGTGGTCGTCAGTATTTTTGCCACACAGATCTGGTAGCCCTAAATACTACAGTTGCAACATGAAATAAAGCATACGATTGGGAATTATGAGGCAGAAGCAAGTGCTTAGGTGTTCATATAGCAAGTTGAACCAATGGATATTTGTTCAAAAGCATTCTTGGAAGCAATTCTGGAAATTTGCTCTGCTGGTGGCTAACCCTGAAGGGTTGAGCTAACAATGATTTGTTTCACTTAAAAGCTCTTCTGAATGAGAACGCTGCTATGCATGGTTATACAAACATTTTTGCAAATTTAAGATGAGCACTAAGAACACAATAGTAGATTGTAGGGGAAGAAAGGTAACTGATTAAAAAAGCCTGCAATACCTATAAGAATGCTACATGAATTTCTCTGTACCTGACAATTTTACGAGGTTGGACTGTATAAAGTTTACTGGCTGAGAGAAACTCAAGTTATTTGCCACTGAAGGAAGGTTTTTGGAGGTTTACTGATGACAGTCTCTTGCACCAGCTTAGAAAGACATTGGTAGAATACGTTGTAGGCGTGTAATTATAGGCTACCAGTATGTCAGAAGGCATGACACCAATCCCATAAATAGAAGAGATTTCCCCAGCAAAGACAGGTCTTGAAATTGAATACCTTGTTGGGAAGAGAGCAGGTGTTAATGAAATTAATCCATTGTGAGTATCCTGTGCTCTGATAACATGCATGAAAATATCTTCTAGGAACAGGCTTTCAGCTGTAATTTGGAAGCTTTCTGTAGCTACCTAATGTCCTAGATTACTAAAGCTGAAAAAGTTTCTGTTCCCCAGAACAAAGCAAAAGGCATTTAAAAAATAGCTTTGGTCATCCTGGGTAAGTGTAAACCTGTGGCCAGGTATGAAGGGGAACTTGAAATTGGTTTGGAACAGGCAGGAAAGTAAGTGACCTTTATTAAGTGTTGGTGCTGTCATCTCTGTCTACTCCTCCTCGTTCTTCCAACTTTTCAGTTAATAGTGCAAAGTTTGTACTTGTCTTTCTTGCTCCTGGTAGCTTGATTGTACTATTAATACATGACACCATAACCTTAGAGTGCTGCCATGCATTTTTTGTTTGTTTACTTGTTTAAACAGGGCTGGGATGGGAGTTATTCATGCCTTGCTTATTTTCTTTTTGTTAATCAAATCTGTTAATACAACAAATTCTAGTATTCTCTGTCTATCCATATAAATCTTCTAAAACTTGGATTTGTCAATAACTGAAAGAACGATTAGAAAGGTTTTAAGAGGGAATGGGTAGTTAACATTGCTAGATGCCTCCATTATTTTTAATAAATCAGTTTCAAATGAGTGGTTTATTGGGGGTGGGAGAGTTCATCTCAGCAACATGGGTTTGGACACTTTTTTTAAATCTAAGGATATATTTTCTGCTAGTTTACATTTTCACTTTCTGAAGACACTTGAACATAGGACCGACTTATCTGTGATGAGCATATGCTATGACTGGATACATGAAAAGGGCATGGGCTTAACCATTCCTGTTCGGTTTTACAGATTTTGTTCTTCCAAATCTGGCCCTCTATAGCCCTCCTTTTCTTTGGTGACATTGTTTTTGCATGTATTCATCCTCCCTCACAGAAATGACTTGTGCATTTGTTGTTGTTCTCTTTTCCACATTATATATCATGGTACAAGAGAATGGCTTGGCCACTGAGATCCCACAGCTAAGGATATGATGTCCTTGGTCAAAGCCTTTGCCCTCCAAGACCACTTTCTGATAATAGCATTTATGTGGCTCTGGAACAGGCATGGCCAAATCTTTCCCCTCAAATTGTTGGCTCAGTTCCTGCAGTCGTGCACAACCATGATGGTTGGAATTTCCATCCCATGAAACTGTAAGTCAGCAGAGTTTTAAATGGTGAAGGTTGGAGTTTCATTGGTGCAAAGTCTGTTAAGCTGCTGAAAATGTCGGATGAGCAATCTGGAAAATATGCCATGATTGTTTTGTACACATAGCTGAAACACTGTCACAGTAGAAAAGAGAACCTGGTACACCTGCTTTCCATGAGCAGGTTGGGTATGCGTGTGCTTGCTCCAATCTAGCCCCTTGTGCTCAAGACAAACTGAGTAAGAGTTTGTACTAATCACTTTCAGCTGTATTTATTGGAAAAAACTTTAAAAACAACTGTTACCATATATCACCTGGGAGGAAAAGATCTTAATATAGCCTACCATGCACAATCCCATCTCCTGTTAATAGTATATAATTCTTGACCCATGTGCTAGGATCACCACATTGGGGAGGGGGGAAAGGAAGAGGAAAAATTGTAAAATACTTGAATGAGAGCCTGTATTATAAACAGTAATATTATTCAGAGTATCTGCTTTATAGGCTGATGTGACTCATTATTCTAGTAGTGCTTTAGTCCTTTGTAATTTGTGGTAATTATGCTTTTTCCTTTTTAATACAAAAATGTATAAAAATAAAAACCTCAAAAGACACTAGTTTCATTTTCATTTCTCTGAGAACATGTTCACCATTCTGAGCCCAATGTGGAAGTCCAATCATATCTTCCATCCTATCTGATCGTATCTTTCATAGGATAAAACAACTTGAGGCAGTGTTGTCAGGTAAGAAATGAGGCTTAATATTAAATCAGTTTTAATAACTCTTCTGTGTGGAATGTCCCATTGTACCCTCACTGCAGAATGAGTCTTGACTGCCAGAGTTTACTTCAGTTATTTTCAAAACAGAACTTGTGGCCAGCTGGAGACCCACACAACTCTTTAGAAATAATGATGGTGAAAAGTGCTAACAATAAACAGCATTTCTTAGATTGTTCAGAATAAAACAAGTACCAGCTTCTTGGTGAAGATAGCAACAAGTTCTAACAAAAAAGACAGAGCTACTCTAAATTTGATGCTGTCTCCAACAAGCAAGTATGAATTCTACCAGGAAATTGTGATGAGTAGGATGAAGAGGCAGGACTAAATTCAGACTGAAAGATGAATCCTGAAGGAGCTAGGGGGTGGTCTAGTGAAACCTGCATATATTAAGAGCTAACAGAAGAGCCAGATGACTGGAGGAGAGCAAATCTTTATCAAAGAGGATCCAGGGGACTGTAACATTAGTCTGACATAAATACATGGGAAGATTCTAGAAGGAAAGCCAGTTTGTAAAATCTTAAGCTGCTAATTACTAGGAACCATGCATGGATTTGTCAAGAACAAGTCTTCCCAAACATCATACAGTTGCAATCAAAATTAATCAACCCCCATTGCAAATCAGGTTTATTGTCAAAATTTAAAAGACTTTCAGCTGTTTGCAATGAACAAATCGAACAAAAGCAATTGAAATAGCTCAACACAATGAATGCTTCAAGTGGTTTCCCTAAATTCAACTGAAAATACAACTTATAATGACTTCTCCAGTCTCAAAATTATTCAACCCCTTCATGGCAAGCATCTTCGATACTCAATAGAGCACCCTTTTGCTGTTATGACCTGCAAACGAGATGCATAGCCAGACATCAGCTTCTGGCAGCGTTCTTGAGGAATCTTACCCCATTCCTCATGAGCAATGGCCTCCAGTTCAGTAATATTGTTGGGTTTGCGTGCTGCAACCGCCTTCTTCAAATCCCACCAGAGATTTTCTATGGGGTTCAAGTCAGGTGACTGATGGCCACTGTAGTATCTTCCAGGACTTCTGTCGATGAAGGTTCTCAGTCATCCAGGTGGAACAGTCTGTGGCTTGAATCATGTCAACTGGATTTCTATTTTCTCAGTAGAAACGTTTCGCTCCTTATCCAAGGAGCTTCTTCAGTCTCAGTAAAGTTAGTAAGGGAATCCTTAAATATGTTTCTAGGTGGCTGTGTGACCTTGCACCTGGGGCTAGGTCATGGTTATTTTGAGATGTTATTTCTAAGACCCTTTATCATGTAAAGGAGGATCGTTAAGATTACCATGCTGCTGTTGAGCTTGCGAAATGGTCTTAATCTTCCTAGGCACAGAAGACAAAGCAGGAAGGAAAATAGGGGAAAGATTGTGCCTGAGGCCCCCACCTCTATTCAAGGAAGGATTTTCCAAGTTGGCATAAATGGATTCCTTGACCCCTCTCTCAAACCACCTATCTTCTCTGTCTAAAATGTGAACATTAATGTCCTCAAATGAGTGTCCTTTTTCCTTTAGATGAAGATAAACTGCTGACTCTGGTCCTGTGGTGTTACTTCTCCTGTGCTGGGCCATCCTCCTGTACAAAGGTTGTTTGGTTTCTCCAATGTAGAGTTCAGAGCACTCCTCACTGCACTGGATTGCATACACTACATTGCTTTCCTTGTGTTTTGGAGTTTGATCTTTGGGGTGTACAAGCCTCTGTCTCAGTGTGTTGGTGGGTTTGAAATATACAGGTATGTGGTGTTTGCCAAATATCCGTTTTATCTTTTCAGACACGCCAGCCATGTAAGGAATGACCAGGTTCTTCCGTTTACTCTGAGTCTCAGCCCTATTTGTCTCTGTTTTAGGTCTGGTAGACTTAGATTTAGTGAAGGCCCAATTTGGATATCCACAGCAGCATGGTAATCTTAACGATCCTCCTTTAGATGATAAAGGGTCTTAGAAATAACATCTCAAAATAACCATGACCTAGCCCCAGGTGCAAGGTCACACAGCCACCTAGAAACATATTTAAGGATTCCCTTACTAACTACTCAGACTGAAGAAGCTCCTTGGATAAGGAGCGAAACGTTTCTACTGAGAAAATAGAAATCCAGTTGACATGATTCAAGCCACAGATTCCAGGACTTCTGCATCCAAGCCTTTGTGGAATTTGAGGTATGCTTGGGATCATTGTCCTTTTGGAAAGTCCAATGATGCCCAAGCTTCAGCTTCCTTACAGACGGCATGACGTTTTCTCCTAGGATTTCCTGATACTTCAATGAATCCATCTTGCCTTCCACACGCTGCAGGTTTCCAGTGCCAGGGGATGCAAAGCAGTCCCAGAGCATCACCGAGCCACCACCATGCTTAACTGTAGGCAGAGTGTTCTTTTCAGTGTATGCTTCATTCCTCCTCCAGACATACCGCTGATCCATCGAGCCAAAAAGTTCCAGTTTTATTTCATTGCTCCACAGAACAGAATCCCAAAATTTCTGTGGCTTATTGATACGATTGTGAGCATATTGGAGCCGACTTTTCTTGTGCTTTTGGGTCAGTAGTGGTGTACGTCTTGGAGTTCTGGTATGGACACCTTCTGTGTTTAGTACGTGCCTTACTGTGCTCACTGAAACCTCAGTGCCTGTTGCCACCAAGTCTTGCTGCAGGTCTTTTGCAGTCACTTGAGGGTTTCTCTCAACCTGCCTTCTCAGAAATCTGGTTGCAGCCATTGACAGCTTCCTTTTTCTGCCCCGTCCAGGTAGTGTAACCACTGTTCCTTTAGCTCTGAACTTGCAAACTATGCTTCCAACGGTGTCTCTAGGAACATTCAGTGCCTTCGCTATCTTTTTGTATCCTGTTCCTTGTTTGTGAATGGCGATGGTCTCTTCTCTTACCTTTTTGGACCATTCTTTTGACTTAGCCATATTTCTAACATGCAGTCAAACGTGACACTCAACAAACCCCTAGCCAGTTCAGGCATTTCATGTGTTCCAGCTCAAGCACACCTGGTGCAACTAATGAAGCCCTTGATTAGTTGCATCAGGTGTGCTTGAGACAACACCTGTTTTGCATACTGTATGTGTGCTGTTGTGACGGATTCTATTCAGGGGGTTGGATAATTTTGAGACTGGAGAAGTCATTATACGTTGCATTTTCAGTTGAATTTGGGGAAACCACTTGAAGCATTCGTTGTGTTGAGCTATTTGAATTGCTTTTGATTTGTTCATTGCAAACAGCTGAAAGTCTGTAAATTTTGACAACCTGATTTGCAATGGGGGTTGAATAATTTTGATTGCAACTGTAGTTATATAGAGTGAAAATACAAAAGTAGAAGGTAAAGGGGAAAATACATTAAGGATTTAGAAAATATAAATATTACATAGGAATTTACAAAACATCTCATGGTTTGATCAGGTAACTTCCTTAATTGATGGTAGGAATGCTATAGTCGTATGGTATCTCGATTTTAGCAGTGCTGGGCAAAGTACAGCTAAGCCAGCTAAGAGTGGGTTGTAGGGTACGATAGTTAAGTGGGTATGTAGGTGGCTCAAACTATCATACCCAAAAGCAACGTTCATTTGTACTTTCTCATCAAACAGGAGAGAAGTCTCAAATGGAGCACCATGAGATTCTGCCCTGCATCCTCTCTCGATGGAATGGATGAAGGGGAAGGTGGACTTACCACATTGGCTAACAGCACAAAATGGGAGGGGACAGCTAATACCCATAGAATTAAAAACTGCAAAAGTAAGAGAAATAGATTAAAAATACCTTCATATATTCATGCATGCCCATCATGCTATTCCCCTCTAGGTTAAGCAACATTATGCTGAATGGAGGAAAGGAATGAGAAATAGTAAGCCAAAGAAATTAAAAATTTGTTTGCTTGCTTGTTTGTTTGTTTGTTTGTTTGTATGATTTAGAGACAGTCTTGTCTCTGGGCAGTAATAATAAAGAAAAACATTACATATATCCAGAGGAAAAAACATATATATCAGGCAAAAGAAGAAATCGCCCTACCCCAAAGCTTGGGAGAATTGTCAAGTTTTCAAAGACTTAGAACGTCACCAGGATGGGTACCATGCAGATCCTTGGGGGGCTGCTATTCCAGTTGTTAGATAAAAAGAATCAGCTAAAACTACTTTATACCAACATGCTTCACTATAATTTTCTATACCTCTACCCCTGCAAATCATCCATCCATCATGTCTATATATTATCTTTCACTTGTTGAACTTACCTTTTTCAGGATCTAATCAATTTCATTCAGCCGTTATTTTCATGGTCTTCCTTTCTCTTGACCCACCCACTTCCCTTTCATATATCTTTTACAAAATTGTAAATTGTATTTATTTATTTTTCAAATTTATATAGTTGCCCATCTCACAAACAAGTGGCTCTGGTCGGCGTACAAAGAGCCAAAAACAATAAATTCATTAAAAATATTAAAAACCAACTAAAAGAAAGAATAAAAGACAAAGAGACGTTTAAAATATTTATATTTCAAATTTAATTTGAATTTTATAGAGATAGAGAATTTAATTTTCTCTATCATACTTCATTCATACTGGTCACTCATTTTTTATCTGGTCTGCATTTTGTAGATATTCATTCTTGACCTTCTCATTTTACCATGCACACTTTTTAAGAACCCCACTCTCGTGGCATTTAAAGAATCAAATAATCTTAGAAGGTATAATAATTGGTTCCCAGATTGATAAAAAGTCAGGAGATTGCTGTGTAAACAGCTGCATTAAAACAACTTGTCTGCTCAGGTCTTCAAGGCCCATTTAAAGGAGAGCAAGGTTGGGACCACTCAATTTGGGAAAAAGTCAGGAGATTGCTGTGTAAACAGCTGCATTAAAACAACTTGTCTGCTCAGGTCTTCAAGGCCCATTTAAAGGAGAGCAAGGTTGGGACCACTCAATTTGGGATATTATTCCAGAGGACAGGTACCATGTAAGAGAAGGCAAGTTTTCTAAGTCCATCAGAAACACTGTTTTAAAGATGGATTTGGAACATGCCCACTCTGTCATATTTTACTGGACAGGCAGAAGCAATGATAGAAAAGCCATGGTCTATATCCTGAAAGGCTTTATAGGTCACCATCAGCATATTTGCACCTGGAAGCTTACTAGAAACCAGTGCAGCTTGCGCAGCAGACCTGCTACATGGTGTATTGAAGAATGTTTTCAAGATTTTGTTGTTCTGCTTTCCTACAATAAAAAGCATTCCTGGAATCCTTGACATGTCTGTTTCTTGACCCAACATCTAAGACTGACATCAGTCTTGAAAGCTTGTCCAAGTTTCTTTCTATTCCATCTTATGCTATACAAAAACAGGGGAGGGGGGCATTCTTTTAAGTTTCTTTCTCATGCTTCCCTCTTTTTCAGGATTGTGTAACCTTTTCTGCAAGTCCCCCCATTAACAGCTTTCTGATTCCTTCCTCAATGTCATTTCTATACCCAAAGCAAAGTAAAGTAAAGAGGAAAATAACACTTTTAAAATACTTTAAAATAGGAGCAAAGAAAAAATGTGGAACTTGATGCAATATTCCACAGGCGGTCTGAACAGCACAGAGGTTTGCCTGGCCCCAATTATGCCATCTTTCAGCAAGGCTCTACAGAACTGGATTTTCAAAGAGACCACAGGCAAAGGCAATTTGTGATCCCAACTTATGGAAGATGGGCTAATGGAACCTTTCGGTATTTTTCCCCCAATGTGTTGTATTTGTGTATTTATTTTTATATTTATATGATATTTGACTCTGTACATTACTTTAAGTCTTTTGATATGGGGTTTTTATTAATCCATTAAAAAAGAGGGACAATCACCTCTTGTTTCTGATACTGTTGATGAAGCCTAGTATTGCTTTCCCCCTATACTCAGATGTAACACTTAGCATTTGTCACTGTTGCAATTCATCTTGCTGATTTCTACCCATTGTTCCAGCTTGTCTAGATCATCCTGAATCTTGATAATGTTCCTTAATTTGTTTGCTATACAATGGTAAACCACTTCTGAAATCTTGCCTAGAAAGTTGCAAGAGCTTGTCCAGGCAGTCGCCAGGAATAAACACTGTCTCAAATGCACAAAAACAAAAACAAACCCTTATTTTGGGGTCAACTGCAAATTCATAATAATTTTTTATACAGTAGCAACACAAGTATATATTGATTGACATGAGCATTGTATTGTATTAAGCTGAGGATGTTTGAATTTGATATAGTTCTTGTAAATTTTTATGGCCCATAAAAAATGACCGGAATTATTTCACAAATGCATGACAAGAATACATGATAAAGTGTTTGACTACTTGATTCTAGGGGGTGACCTAAATTTATTGATGGATGTAAAAATGGACAGGAATACCCCTCCAAAAAAATATAGTTAAAATCAGAATGGGAAAGTATTCCAGGCTTATAAGCAAGAGTTTCAATTGAAAGATGTATGGCATTCACTCCATCCTCTTGTTAGAAATTATAAATTTACTTCTTATGCTCATAGAATGTGCTCTAGAATAGATTGTTTTTTAATTTCATCTTCCCTCATGGAATATGTCTTAGATTTTCCTATTCACTCTATTGCTATATCAGACCAGGGCCCTATTACTTTAACCCTTCTGTTTAAAAAGTTTAAGCCAGCCTATGAAGGTGATATTTTAATACTTATTTGTTACAAGAGAAGGGTTCCTTAAATTATATTAGACACATAACTTTACAATTTTTTGAAATCAATCGTAATTCGTCTACTCTTCAGAATGTATGAGATTCTTATAAGGCTGGTATGCAAGATTATGTTATTGCTTATGTCTCTAACAGGAAACAAGATTGGAAAGCTTGGACGGAAGCTGGGATTAATTGTTTATTTATTTATTTATTTATTTATTTATTTATTTATTTATTTATTTGATTTATCACTGCCCATCTCCCCCGAGGGGGTCTCTGGGCGGTTTACAAACAGAATAGAACACATTAAAATACAATTATAAATAAGCTAAAATACCTCTTAATTAACAATTTATAAATATAATAAATATAGTAAAATCCAAATGGCAGAAACTTCTTGAGTCCATGGGGAGGGCACTCCATGGCCACCCTAGGGCACTAGCCATCCCCAAGAGCGTACTTTCTCCGTCACGCCCCAAGCATATTGACACAGCAAGGTTTTAAGCTTTTTCTGAAAGTCCAGGAGCGAGGGGGACTATCTTATCTCCGGGGGAAGGATGTTCCATAGGGCAGGGGCTACAGCAGAGAAGGCATGCTTCCGTGACCCCGCTAGATGGAATTCTTTAACTGATGGGGTCCGTAGCATGCCCTCTCTGCATGTCCGGGTGGGACGGGATGATAAAATGGGGATGAGACAGTCTCTTAGGTAACCTGGTCCCATGCCATGTAGGGCTTTAAAGGTAATAACCAACACCTTGAATTGGACCCGGAAGCAAACTGGAACCCAGTGCAGCTCGCGCAGCAAAGGTGTTACATGTGTCCTCCTTGGGACATCCAGAATTGTCCGCGCAGCTGCGTTCTGGATCAGCTGTAGCTTCCGGATATTCTTCAAGGGTAGCCCCATGTAGAGCGCATTACAGAAGTCTATGTGGGAGATAACCAGGGCATGAGTGACTGTTCGAAGGGCCTCTCGATTCAGGAAGGGGCGTAACTGGCGCACAACACGAAGTTGCGCAAAGGCCCTCTTGGCCATGACTGTCACCTGCTCTTCAAGCAGGAGTCGTGAGTCCAAGAGGACCCCCAAATTACGCACCGGGTCTGTCTGGCAGTGTGACCCCATCCAGCACTAGAGATGACAATTTCCCAGACGCCGAGGAGCCATTAATCCACAGCCACTCCGTCTTACCAGGGTAAGACTTAAAATTATTATTATGACTTTAAATCAACTACAGTACTATGTAGTGACTATTTTAAGTATTTTTCCCAACTTCAAATTGAATTTGGTCTTCCCAATTCACAACAATGGAAGTATCTTCAGCTTAAGCATGTTCTAACCGATCAATATGGACCAGATGCTTTGGCTGCCTCAAAGGCACCTGAGTTGCTTTCTTGACTGATGGAATCCATTACAGAAATAAAACTTATAACATATCTCTATCAAAAGCTCAAAAATATTTTTAAAGTGGACATTTCTGGGATATTTCAAACCTGCATCTGTCACTCTAACCTAAAAAAAAAAATCCAAGATGGCGACCGGGAGCAGTCGCTGATCACTGCTCCGGGGAGAGAGGATCCTGGTCTCCTGGAACCCCTGTTTTCCATCCTTTTCCCTGTCAGATTTCCCGTATGAAATTGGCAAATATTTTCTGTACAAAGCAAAAGTGTTTTGGCCAATTGCATCTTTTACGAAGCAAAGGCTTCTCATGGTGACGTGAAGTGCAGGTGCAAGATAACAAAAAGCCTTCCCATAACATTGAATGGCTTTGCTTACATCTCCATTAGATATGAATTGTTTACGTCTAGTTTCTAAACCTTCCCATGAGAACAAGCTCTCCTGATTCCTTCTGTGGGAAGCCTGCTCCAGGGGGAGCAGAGGGAGGGAGGAGATCACATGCTTGCTTAGATGCAGCACTGCCACCCAATAGCAGGTCACTATGCTATGGCCTAGTGCTTTGGGCCTGGTGTGTGTCACACCTAACTTCCAGCCAATCAGAAAGCTGGAAGAACTGAATATCAAACCATGCAAAATGGTGTTCTATGTTTCTTGATTTTTTGTGTCTTTAGCCATGTAGTTCTTCAAGTGTATTCTACTTCTGAGGACTGGGCAGTGTGAGCTATGCCTGGCTTTGGGTATAGGCCGTGGCAGGAACTCTGGCCCTGGGATCAATACACGGAACTCTGCTTATAAGTTTGTTTTTGTTTTTCCTTTTCCTTTTGCAATGCTGTACCATGTATATTCAACTTTCCTTTTTGCGATAATGTGATTGTATATACATTATTGCCTTATGCTACAAGTAAATACTTTTAGCCCTACAAGCTGCATTCTTGTCTGTTTATTCTCAAGCCTCGAGTTGTTCCCCTTTAAGCCAGCGTACATCCCATCAGGTTATGTTGCCCAGAGAGAAAATTGCATTTTCTTTGCTGCGTTGTTACCTGGCTGTAAAAGGGAGTTTGTTTTTAGAGGCTGATTTCAGAGTAAACATGTTTTCTTTGAGTGGTCAGCAATGGCTGAACAGTGTCTGGTCAGTCTGCCATTTGAGCCTTTAGATGGCACAAACTATCTGACCTGGTGTGTGGAGATGAAATCATTCTTTCTGCAAGAAGATTTGTGGCAGTATGTGGCAAATCCACTTCCAGAGGATCCCTGGAGGATTCAGCGGTTCCCTCTGAAGAAGTGCAAGCGTGTTTGGACTGTGCTTATGGCATTTTGCTTTTGGGAATCAAATCCTCTGAACAGGATATCAGCCACTCAAGGATTGCGTAGTGTGTGCTGAGAAGCTGTTGGAGCCGTTTAATACAAAGCAAAACTCTGTTGCCCTTGGTGGACTATTAAGACAGCTTTATGGTTTGAAGCTGCACCCCGGCTGAGACTCTGATGACCCACCTTGGTAAGCTCAAGACTTCGTTTGCTGCATTTGAACAAGAAGGCATGTTTTTCTGGGACTGTGAAAAAGCATGTGTGATTTTGCCAAGCTTGGACAGCAGTTTTGGTCTACTGGTCGAGAAAGCAAAGACGCTATCTCCCTGGGACCTTCCTGTGGATTGTTTTACAAGCCACCTCCAGGAGCCATCTGTTGCTATTGTTCCTGAGATTTCTAAACAGAGCATTCCGGCTGAAGTGAAACCTGGAATGGAATCTACATTTGCTGTGATTCTTCTTCTCAGAAAAGCACTGGAAGGCTGTTCCCTTCCCTATCGTCCAGCGGATGCTGTCAGTGCAAGAGGCCTGATTTACGAATGGAGGGGAAGCCAGAAGCCAGAAGTCAGCTAAACAACGAATCCAAGTTTTCTCCTCTGCCGGCTGCTGTATGTAAGCATATCTCGGCGTGATCTTGAATTCGGCGTGCAGTAAAAGTTTGTAAACACGAACTGCAAGCCTTGAGTTCAGCAAGTCATTTTAGCTGATATTTCTGTGATAAGTGTGTGAAATGTGTATGTGTTCACTTGTTTTTCTCTCCTCAGTGTTCCAGCCCTGGTCAAGTCTGAGTGTACTTGTTGCTGGATGTGTCATTGAGAAATATGAAACTCAGTGTGTTAGAGGCTGGGTGTGTTAGAAAAAAACTGTAAAAATCAAGTGTGTGAGATGCTTCCTAAGAAGGAGATTGTGTGGACAGGACATTGTGTGTTTAATGTTTCCCCACATCATAAATGCATCCATAAAAGTTTTCACAAAGTACTGGGGTATCCCAGGATGGGAGAGTGTGTCTCAGATAGCCAAATGCATTCTGAGTTAGAACCCAGGAAATGTGCAAAAGTTTCTTGATTGTGTAAACTGTGTGTAAACAATCTAAAATCAGGACTGCATCTGTTGCTAGGCAAAGTGACAGAATGTTAACTAGACCATTTCAGTTGGTTCATAGAGATCTAGTTAGCCCCCATGTCCCAAGTAATGGTGGGGTGCGAATTTCATGTTCCTTCTGGTTGATGATCATACCTGCTTGTGTTGTTGCTACTTGTTGAAGTCTAAAGCGAAGGTCTGTGCTCGCTTTGAGGTGTATGTAGCAATAGCAGGAAGAAAATATGGTTATCTAGTAGGTCAGTTCCAGTCTGATTGTAGTGGAGAGTTCCTGAGCCATGTGTTCTAGAATTGGCTTTGTAGGAAATTCTCCCAAAGACTTGCCAATGTTGGAATTCTTGCTGAGTGTTGGTGTTGTGAATACCATTAACAATAGCCTGATGTTAGTTGCTCAGGTGCCATCCCATGTCTGGGGAGAGGCGACCATGATTGCAGTGTGTTTCTAACTAACAGGTTGTAGAATTCAACTGTAAAAAGAAGTTCATTATTTTTCTTTGGTATGGCAAGCGCCCTTCACTGAAGTACCTGCATGTCTGTGGAACATTTGCATGTGTTCACATCCCCAGGTCACAGCGAAGGAAGAACCAACCAAAAGCACAGTGCTTCAGGTTGTTGGTTGTTGGTTGTTGATTAAAATCCAAGGCTTATCGGTGTTTCATTAGGCCATGGTCAAATCCAAATCTCCAGAAGTGCTTTATTTTTAAGCATCCTACTGGTTTGAAAAGGTTGTATGCTAAGGTTGCAGAAGTGTTGCTGCATTGCTAGTGTAAAACCTACTGTCCATAGTTCAGTAGATGGGCAAAAAACAGTTCAGGTTTCTTCTGTTCCCCAGTCTCCTAGTGTGTTAAAAGGGCCCCTCAGGTGAAGGAGTGGAAATTTCACCTGAGCAGATGCAGGGCCTGGAGAGGGAGTCAGGTAGTGGAAGGAAAGAAGACGGTGATGGGGAAAGCACAGTGGTCATTCCTCATGGGTCCTCTTATTCCACAAGGGTGTGAAGCCTGACAGATTTGTGATTTAGCAGGTGACAGTGTGTCAAGTTACCTGAGAAAACCCAGTCTTTTCAAGACGTGTTGCTCCTGCCTTTTGAGAGGCAAAAAGAACATTGGAACACCGCTGAGGATAGTCTGTTTGAGTTTTGGTGAAGTGTTAAAAGTAACCAACCTGTCCTTTGTTTTAGTAAGCTGTAGGTTCCAGATGAGTGTTCAGAAAGACAGTTCTTCCTGATAATACTCTGCAATGTAAAGCCAGCTTTGTTGCCCAGGGATTTGTTTCACAAGAGGAGTTTGTGAACTGTGAATCTAAAGTATGCACCCACAGCTAGGCCAGAATGTTGACGTGTGGTGCATTTTCTGGTTGCGTAGCGTGGAAACAGGTGTCGATTTACATATTGTGATGTTGACACAGCATATTTGAATATAGATCTCCCTGAAACAGTGTGTGTAAGGCAAGCGTGTGGCTCTACATGTGTGACAATTCCCAGACAGTCCATTGACTTAACAGGGTGCTTTATGGATTTTAAAGCAGGCCAGTCATTGATAGCATGGTTGCAGATGCTAACTGGGATGTGTAGAACAGTCACGTGCTGTTTTCTGTGTGTACATAAGAAAGTGTAGGAGTTAGTACTTCTTACTTATGTAGTGGGTTTCTGCTTAGAAACTGAATCTTACCACCTTGTATAAGAATTTGTCAGTCAGCTAAGGTAGTATTTTCCAGCTGAGGGAGTTAGGCACAAATTCAAGCATTTATCTTGGTGTTGAAGTTACAAAAGCCCAGAACAGAGATGGCCTGCCCTCCGGTTCCCGCCATAACATCCCCGACCCGTCACCACCTCAATAGGACAACCCACCCCATAGCCCCCAGTGTTTCCAGGCCCAGTTGCCTCCACCACCAGACCTCCGAAAACCCTAGGTTGAAACAAGGGTCCCCTCTCCCATACACACATCCTCCCATACCCAGTCAATCTCAGGAGGTGGTAGGCCCACCAGTGCACCAGCGTTTTGCTCTCGGCACTGGTAGGACCTGACCATCCCCTAAACACTCACTAAACTCACTGTGCCCCCCCCCCAGCCTCTCTCACTGGTCGAAGGGGGCACCATCCACTTCTGCCCACCACCTGTCTCTCACCCAGGGGTGGGCACTCTTACATACCATCACACAGCTCTGGCCTCCCCCGGGGTCTCTCACACCCAGGAGGAATACCACTCTCACACCAAGGGGACCCCAAATCTCTGCCACCTCTAACGGATGGGAGGAAATGAAAGTAATCAATCCTCCATTCCCAAGCTCATTTCTCATGATCGTATTTTAAAGATGTTGTATTTAAAGATTTAAAGATGTTAAAAGCCTTGGGGCCACCGCACCATCGAGTTCCACCCCCCAATACCAGAGCTCATCGCCTTCACAGAGCTGATCTTACAACAAGGACCCGTAGTCCCCTCAAAGTCTATAGCCACCCACCAGTCGATAGATAAGGGGTCTAACCCCCCCCCCCCCGATTGACCAAGTCCACCAGGGTCCACTGAAGATCTGTTGCCACCCCTAGGCCTGCCACGTTCCACTGCTCCACTCCAAGGCCCGTCGTAATCTTCCCCTTATGAGGGATGTCGAGGTCTATCACGACCACCAGGAGGAAGCCAGGGTCCATAGAGGCTTGCCGGTACTTGCCGGGCTCACCAAGGATTGTAGGGGGTCCGCCGGAGTCTACCAGGATCTATCAGGGTCCGTAGCATAGCTGGAAAACGTGGAGTCTACTGCCGCCACTAAGACCCGCCACACTCCGCCCTCGCCAAAACTCCGGCACCAAAAATCTCTGCCACTGACCACTCCTCTACTCTGCCGCTCCTCCTGGGGGGCCCAGCTGACTCCAAGTGAATAGGGGGTCACCGGGGGGTCACCACAGGCTGCAGGGGGTCCATCCGGGTCCAGGGAACAGCACGCCGGGCTCAGTAGTCACCGCTGCACTCCACCACTCCGCCGCTCCTTCCAAGGGGTCCAGCTGTCTCCAACTCGGCCACAAGCTCGAAAAAAAGCCAAGGAACCCACAAAACCCACAATCACATTATCGCAAAAAGGAAAGTTGAATATACATGGTACAGCATTGCAAAAGGAAAAGGAAAAACAAAAACAAACTTATAAGCAGAGTTCCGTGTATTGATCCCAGGGCCAGAGTTCCTGCCACGGCCTATACCCAAAGCCAGGCATAGCTCACTCTGCCCAGTCCACGGGAAGTGAACACGTGAAGAACTACATGGCTAAAAGACACTAGAAATCAAGAAGCATAGAACACCATTTTGCATGGTTGTATATTCAGTTCTTCCAGCTTTCTGATTGGCTGGAAGTTAGGTGTGGCACACACCAGGCCCAAAGCACTAGGCCATAGCATAGTGACCTGCTATTGGGTGGCAGTGCTGCATCTAAGCAAGCATGTGATCTCCTCCCTCCCTCTGCTCCCCCTGGAGCAGGCTTCCCACAGAAGGAATCAGGAGAGCTTGTTCTCATGGGAAGGTTTAGAAACTAGACGTAAACAATTCATATCTAATGGAGATGTAAGCAAAGCCATTCAATGTTATGGGAAGGCTTTTTGTTATCTTGCACCTGCACTTCACGTCACCATGAGAAGCCTTTGCTTCGTAAAAGATGCAATTGGCCAAAACACTTTTGCTTTGTACAGAAAATATTTGCCAATTTCATATGGGAAATCTGACACCCCTCCCAAATGTTTTCAGTACATACTGGCAATGGGATTGTCAAAGCTGTAAAATACATTTTTACAGAAACAGAAACAAAAATGGTTAATACATGTAATAATCACACTATTCAAGTTACAGACGCCCCCGGTGTTTGATACCGGTGGTGTGTTCCGGCCCTCCGGGTTCAGACCCAGGCCCTGGTCAGCAGACCCTCGAGTGCCCTGGTTTCTGGCTGCTGCTTCTTAATGCCAGGTTGGTTAATAACAAGGGCCCCCTCAGGAGGGGGCCGACCTGGCGTGTATCACCGAGACCTGGCTGGGCCCTGGAGGGGGGGTTGCCCTCTTGGAAATCTGCCCGGCCGGGTTTCAGGTATGGCACCAGCTGAGACACCGGGGTAGGGGAGGAGGGGTGGCAGTTGTCATCTGAGAGTCTCTAGTGGCCTTCAGGGGGGCTGCTCCACAAGTGGCCAGGTGTGAGACAATTTTTCAAGTTGGGCTCCCGAGAGCAGTTGGGAGTGTTGCTGCTGTACCGGCCTCCCTGCTGCATAGCAACCTCCCTGCCCGATCTGCTGGAGGCCGTCTCGGGGCTGGCAGTGGAATTCCCCAGGCTTATGGTTCTGGGGGATTTCAACCTGCCGTCCCTGGGACGTGCATCGGAGGCAGCTCGGGAGTTCATGGCTACCATGGCAGCCATGGGCCTGGTCCAGATTATTCGGGACCCAACTGGAGACAGTGGCCTCACTCTGGACTTCGTTTTCTTGTCGGAGCAGTGGCAAGGTGATCATGGGGGGAGAGTTACATCTTTCCACATTGTCATGGTCAGATCATGCCCTGGTGGCCCTGAGATTCTCATATGCTGCCCCACTCCACAGGGAGGCAGGACCCATTCGATTGGTCTGCCCCCGGCAACTAATGGACCTGATAGGGTTTCAGAAGGAGCTGGGGTTATATCCGAGGATCTACTGCACGGTCCAGCAGAGGTCCTGGCCGCAGCCTGGAATAAGGAGGCGGCCGGGGCCTTGGACAGGATCGCGCCTGTGCGGCCTCTCTTGCCCCATCCGACCCGACATTCCCCGTGGTTCACGGAGGGATTAAGGGTTTTGAAGAGGGTTAAGAGACGTCTAGAGCGCTGCTGGAGAAAGACAAAGACCGAATCCGACCGAACACAAGCTAGAGCCGCTGTTAAGGCCTATCTTGTGGCGGTAAGAGTGGTGAAACGTCAATATTTGTCCGCTCTTATTGCATCCGCAGAATGCCGCCCAACGGCCCTGTTTGGGATTACTCGATCTCTCCTAGGTAAGGTGGGGCCAGTGACCCACCTTCAGGGCCGTGCGGAGGAATTTTCGGAGCATCTGATGGATAAAATTGCTCGGATTCGTTCTAAGCTGGACTCCAAGCGTGATGCATGGTCTGGGGAGATGCCGAGGGAACGTCTTTGCCCGGTTATCTGGGAACAGTTTGATCCTGTTGGACCTAAGGAAGTGGACAGGATCCTCCAGACTGTAAGGGCCACTATGTGTCATCTAGACCCATGCCCTTCCTGACTGGTGAAAGCAGCCAGGGAGGTGACATGTGGTTGGTTCCATGCGATGGTTACTACATCCTTGGGAGAGGGAGTGTTCCCGGCTGCTTTTAAGGAGGCGCTGGTGCACCCCCCTCCTCAAGAAACCATTGCTGGACCCTACGGTGTTGGACAACTTTCATCCCGTCTCCCACCTCCCCTTTTTGGGGAAGGTGGTTGAGAAAGTGGTGGCATTACAGCTCCAGAGGATTCTGAATGATACGGATTACCTAGACCCCTTTCAGTCAGGGTTCAGGCTAGGATATGGGGTGGAAACTGCATTGGTCGCACTTACGGATGATCTCTGGCGGGAGCGGGATGGAGGCAGTGCATCCATCCTGGCTCTTCTTGACCTCTCAGCCGCTTTTGATACCATCGACCATGGTATCCTTTTGGGGCGGCTCGGGTAGTTGGGGGTGGGCGGCGTAGTTTTGTGCTGGTTCACCTCCTTCCTCCGAGACCGGTCCCAATCGGTGGTAATAGGAGATGAGAGATCTGACCCTCGGCCCCTACTTTGTGGGGTGCCGCAGGGTTCGGTTCTCTCCCCTCTCCTATTTAATATCTACATGAAACCACTGGGCGAGATCATCCGTCAACATGGGATGAGGTATCATCAATATGCTGATGATACTCAATTATATATCTCCATCCCGGGTGAGGTAAGTGATGTGGTGGCTGCCCTTTCTCAGTGCCTGAAGGCTGTGGGGGTCTGGATGGGGAACAACAGGCTTCAGCTGAACCCTGGCAAGACGGAGTGGCTGTGGATTGATGGCGCCTATGGATCCAGGGAGTTGTCATCTTTAGATCTGGATGGGGTGGCACTACCTCATTCAGACTCAGTGCGGTACCTGGGGGTCCTTCTGGACTCACAACTCCTGCTTAAAGAGCAGGTGGCAGTCATGGCCAGAAGGGCGTTTGCGCAACTTCGTGTTGTATGCCAGCTACACCCTTTCCTGGACCGGGATGCCCTCCGTACAGTCACTCATGCCCTGGTCATCTTCCATATAGACTATTGCAATGCACTCTACATGGGGCTACCCTTGAAGAGTATCCGGAAGCTTCAGCTGGTCAAAAATGTGGCTTCGCACGCAGTTATGGGTGCTTCAAGATCGGCACACGTGACACCTCTGCTGCGCGAGCTGCATTGGCTACCAATTTGCTTCTGGGTCCAATTCAAGGTGTTGGTTGTCACCTTTAAAGCCCTACATGGCATGGGACCAGGTTACCTGAGGGACCGTCTCATCCCCAGAACTTCGACCCGCCCCACCCGGTCATGCAGAGAGGGCATGCTAAGGATCCCATCAGCAAAAGAGTTCCATCTGGCGGGTTCCAGGAGGCGGGCCTTCTCTGCAGTGGCACCTGCCCTTTGGAACATTCTGCCCCTGGAGGTGAGGCAAGCCCCCACACTCCTGACCCTTCGAAAACAATTGAAGACCTGTCTCTGCCACCTCGCTTGGGATGGGAAGGGTAATAGCTCCTCTTGGGGGTGGCTTGCGCCGTAGAGTTCTTTTAAATATATCCTCATAGCCTCTTGGATTTTATATATTTATATCTAATTTATTTTTAGAGTTATTATATTGTATTTTATGTTTTTAATTACTAACTTTGTTGTAAACCGCCCAGAGTCCCCTTTGTGGGGGGAGATGGGCGGTGATAGAAGTTGGACAAACAAATAATAAATAATTAAATAAATAAATAAATAAATAAATAAATCTAACATGGACTAAAGAACTGGAATTTCTGATAAAACCACAGCAATGGCTTAAGGTCCTTAAAAATGTTAAAATAGTATCTACAGATTTGAGATTACGGTTGATTCATTAAAAATTGTATTCAGGGTGTATTGGACTCCCCAAATAATGTATGTTTCTTATTAGGACTTATGGACCAGCTCATGGACGCAACTTGACATGTTCAGCTTGATGTGGAGCTAATGACATGCATTCGTTGAGTACAATTGTTTAATCAGCATTGATTCCATTTATTGATAGCATAGTCCAGCTCACATTTTCCCATCTTCTCTACTGGAAACTCATGAGATACTTTGTTGATGTCAAGGTACACTGTGTCCACTGCACTTCCCCATCTTTATTAAACATTCTACTAACATACACAAATTCATCTGCCTGCCTAGTTTTTTGCCATTTATGTATAACTTGCAATTGTACACTTCAGGCACAATTCCTTGACCTTTGCAGATCCATACTCTTTCTTCCATCACACAATCTGCCCAGGGTCCCTCCTTGGCGGTCATAGAAATATAATAAATAAATAAATAAATAAATAAATAAATAAATAAATCTTAACATTTCCTGCAAATCATTCAGGTTTTCAGCCATTGACATGGCATACCATACAAAAGTTCATATAGATTCAAGGCTCCAACGAACACACCTCTAACATCCCCACAGGCTTCTACATTGATCCATTAATAAATTAAACAACCAAGATAACTTCACACATTCTTGTCTTATTCCCTGCTTGTTGAACCATTCAGTAAGCATTTCATTTATTATCACGCATGCTTTAGTTCCATCATATTTCACTCTGATTACATTCAGCAACCAATCTTCAACTCTATGTTCATATAAAACATTCTATAATTCAAACCTATTTACCTTATTGTTTTGCTGTCTTTAAATCAACAGACAAACATTAAACTTGTTATGGTCTAAAGCATAGCTTTCCAAACACTGTGTCGTGACACTTTAGTGTGTCGCAACACAACTCGGGGGCGGGGGCGTGCACAGCGGCGGGGGGCGGAGGCGTGCATGGTGGCGGCGGCAGCAGCACGCCATCAGCGCTTCCACGTTTTAGTGGAGGCCGCCGCTGTGCATGCCGTACCCGCACCACCGCCATCATTGGTGTGTCACCAACAGCGGCACTTTGGAAAGCACTGGTCTAAAGAACTAAAATCTGTTTTGCGTCCCACCTGCATGGCATAAAGCTGCACTGCCATTCCCACATTTTGCTCATTGTTACCTCTTGTGCTCTTTTGATCAGAATTCTGCCATTCACCATTCCAGACACATATAACAAATTCACATAGTCTTTAAATTCACTCTTGTTACTTTTCCCTTTGTATAGGAAAACACCAGTGCAGTTCTTTTCTCATCTTTATAATTTTTCACTGTTCTTGGAGCATTTATGACTTCCTTTTCGTCATTTTCCCCTTGTACACTGAAATTTATGGCTCGCTTCCATTCTTTCATATATCACTATAATCCCAATATAAATCTCTAAAATTCTTCTTTCATCATTTCCTTATTTAAGTTTCACCCACATGATTTCATCTGTTTTAATTCATTTCACTTTTATTTTTTTATTTATAAACATATTTATATCCCGCCCATCTCCCCCGCAAGGAGGGACCCTTGTCCACCCTTGACATTAGCAAGAAGCTATCTCTCCCAAATTCAGAACTTCTCACTACCCTTGTATCCTTAAATAATTTTCTTAGTCATCATCACAAATAATTAAATCAATAATGCTTTTAGATTTATATTCATTCCTTTGCTATGTGTACATATGAGTAGAGACATGCTTAAACCTTGCATTCAAAACAGACCTTTTTCTAATGAGATACTCATCCAACAGTCACATTCATTCTTGTGTCTGCAAAAATGGCCCAAATGCATTTTCTGTTCTGACTCACCTTCTTTCCACTCATCTATTCATACCACTTAGCAGAATATTTTTCTCCCTGACTTCAGAATGTTGGAGTTTCCTCAACACTACTGCCTGGATCAGGGTTTCTCAGCCAGGGTTCCATGGAACCCTCGGGTTCTGTGAGAGGTCACTAGGGGTTCCCTGGGAGATCACGATTTATTTAAAAATTTATTTCAAATTCGGGCAACTTCACATTAAAGAGGTAAGTTTCTTTATTTTTAGTTTAAGAACACTGTTAATGCATATATACCAGCCTACACATGAAACGAACATAATAGTTTTGTAACTTCTGGCCTATATTTGAGCCTGAATGTGCAGGGGTTCCCCGAGGCCTGAAAAATATTTCAAGGGTTCCTCCAGAGTCAAAAGATTGAGAAAGGCTAGTCTGGATCTTCCATTATTGTTATTTGTCAGAATGTAACACACAACTATCACTAATCTATGGATTCCTATTTTCATACACACCCAAAATAGTAATTGAGATTACATCAATTTCTATGACTTTTCTGAAAATAATTAAATTTATTGGAAAAATGCAACTTTTTTTCCTTAGGAAACAAAAATCAAATTCAGAGATATAGGATGTGGAATAATTTTCTTAGTATATTTTTTTAACTTCTTGGAATTGCAAGCTGAAAACAAGTCAGCAGTGTGATATGGGTAGAAAAAGGGCACATGCAATTTTAGATTGCATCAACAAAAGTATAGTTTTCAAATTATGGAAAGTAATTGTTGTTATTTATTCTGTGCTGGTCAGACTTCACCTTGGGTACTATGTTCAGTTTTTGTACCACATTTTAAGAACGCTTCAGACAATCTGGAAGAGGTTAGAGAACAAGAATTGGATTGCATGAGAGTTAGGGAACTAGAAATGGTAGAGTAAAGGAGCTGGGCATGTTTAGACTTGAGAAAAATTGGCTAAGAAGGATTGATAGCTCCCTTCAAAAGAACAAAAGAGTGAGAACACTTTTAGAGTGGGACCATCTGAGAGACTGAAGGAGCTGGGCATGTTTAGACAGTTGGCTAAGGGGGATTGATAGCACCCTTCAAAAAATCAAAAGAATGAGAAGACTTTGAGCGTGGAACCATCTGAGAGAAATGGTGGCCTCCCCTTCACTGCATGTGTTCAAGCAGTGGCTATGCAGCCATGTGTGAAAGATGCTTAAATTTCCTGTTCTGAATAGTAAACTAGATTCCAATCAAAGAGAATATTTGTAGCTCAGGGTTGAACTGTGGAGTCCTTGGTGCTCTCTGAGCCTTGTTGTTTCCTTGCAGATGTTTCATTGCCAGGCCAGGCAACATCTTCAGTGCGAAAAGGGAGTGGGACTTGCTCTCTGTTTATATACCATGGCTTGTCCTGCTTGTGTTGGTGGAAGTGTTGTTCTCCCCTTAGAAGTTCCTTGATTGGGCTGTTGTTTGCTGCTTGGTTGATTGACTGAGTTAATAGTTCCTTGATTAGGGTATATTGTGCTGTTTGATTGTTTCCTCTGGTGCTAATCCTGGTGTTAATCTTTGCATATCTGGGTGTTGATTTCTGGCAAGGAGGTGTTCTGGTCTTTTGGTTTTTCTATTGTCTCTTATGAATGGTATGTAAATGTTGTTTACCTCTATGTGTCTGTTAATGGCTGCTTTGTCTGAGTGCCAAGCTTCCAGGAATTCTCTAGCATTTTTGGATTTGGCTTGGTTCAAGATGCTCACAGTTTCCCAGTTGAAAGCATGGTTGAGTCTGTCCATGTGTTGTAAGATTATGGAGTTTTCATCGTGTCTTCTGACTGCTAGTTGGTGTTCGTGGATGCGCTCTGCTAGTCTTCTGCCCATCTGTCCTACATAGTGGCTGCTACAGTCCTTACACTGTATGTTGTAGATAACTCCTGTTTTTTCTTCTTGAGCTACTGGGTCTTTCGGGTTACTTAAGATGTTCTGAAGGGTTTTGGTTGGTTTATGTGCTATGGTGATGCCATGTGGTTGTAACAGTCTATTAGTAGTTTCTGAGATGTTTCTGAGGTATGGCAGTGTAATCCTTTTCATAGCTTCTGTTGGTTTTGCTGTGGTGGGTTGAGTGGTCAGGCACTTTTTGATAAAGTTGCGTGGGTATCCATTTTGCTGGAAGATGCTGTATAAGTGGTCTGTTTCCTTTTTCTGGTGTTCTGGGTTGCTGCAGTGCGTTTGTGCTCATCTGAATAGTGTTCTCACACAGCTCCTCTTGTAGGAGGTTGGGTTATTGCTTTGGTAGTGGAGCACTTGGTTAGTGTGGGTAGATTTCCAGTAGACTTGTGTTTCTAGAATGCCACCATTTCCTCTACTGATGAGGATGTCCAAGAAGGGTAGTGTGTTGTTTTCTTCTTCCCTTGTGAATTTTATTCCTTTGAAGATGTTGTTGATGGTTTCATGTGTTTCCTCCAGTTGTTCCTTTTTTATTATGATGAAGGTGTCATCTA
Source organism: Charina bottae (assembly GCA_023362775.1). Classification (NCBI taxonomy): domain Eukaryota; kingdom Metazoa; phylum Chordata; class Lepidosauria; order Squamata; family Charinaidae; genus Charina; species Charina bottae. The sequence continues at coordinate 86,446,643 of JALMGJ010000002.1, read as the reverse complement.
TATACCGGATCCATACTTTGGGCTGTATGCGTGGGTGTGCTATCATTTCTAGACGTTGCATTACAATCTCTGCTATGAGTCCTGAGAGTGGTGATCCCATAGGTGTTCCTTTGAATTGTTGGTATATTTGTCTATCAAACTGAAAGTAGGTGGTGAGGCAGAGGTTGATGAGGTCACAAACTAGATTCCATGCCCTAAATGGCATGAAAAAAAAATACAGGTTTTCTTTCTGAAATTGGAAAATTCTTTATTGTTCTTGTGTTAGATCAGACCTAAGAGGCCAAAGGATGATTTCAACACTAGTTTATTTACTATAGCTGCAGAGCTGCTATATATTTGCTATCAATAAATCAATTTGATATGCAGATGCTAAGACATGAGTGGAATAAAGAATTAGAGCAGGGCTTTCCAAAGTTTTTCCCGCGGCGACACACCAACCGGCGTTGGTGTGTTGCCGCGGGAAAACCCGGAAGCGCTGCTGCTGCTTTTGGGTTTTGCGCGCTGCAGTTGGTGTGTCGCGTGGGAAAACCCAGAAGCGCAGCGCTTCCGGGTTGTGTGGCAACACACCAGACTGTGTGTGGCGACACACTTTTGTGTCACGACACACAGTTTGGAAAGCTCTGAATTAGAGGTTCCTATATTGCCTACAGTGTTCCGCATGCGTCACCCTAAGTTAGCCCTCTGTTGCTGTTTATTACCACGAAAGATTTGAACAGTGGTTCTTCCTCACTGCAATACCAGATCATTTGAAAAGAAGAGAAACATTAATTTAGAGGGTCTACTGTAAGGAAAAGGGGGCGTGGTGGCTCAGCAGGTAAGACACCAGGCTTGTAGATCGCAAGTTCGGAGGTTCGAATCCCTAGCCCCGCGTGACGGAGTGAGCTCCCGCACTAGCTCCAGCTCTTGCCAACCTAGCAATTCGAAAGCATGCAAATGCAAGTAGATTAATAGGTACCACTTCGGTGGGTAGGTAACAGCGTTCCCCATGCGTCATGCCGGCCACATGACCGTGGAAGCCTCTTCGGACAACGCTGGCTCTTCGGCTAAGAAACAGAGATGAGCACCGGCCCCTAGAGTCGGACACGACTGTGCGGGGGGAACCTTTACCTTTTCCTATATTGCCTAGACCAGAGCTTTCCAAACTGTGTGTCGGGACACGTTAGTGTGTCGGCTGCAGTGTCTGGGTGTGTCGCGGCTGCTGCTGCCTCCAAGCCCTGCCATGATTCCACGCAGGGCCTAGTGCCTGCCTTGTGCCTGGCTGCCTCCAAACCTGCTGTGATTCCGTGCAGGTCCTAGTGCCTGACTTGTGCCCTGCTGTAAGAGTGTGTGGTGAAATGATGCCCTGCTGTAAGAGTGTGTTGCGAAATGACGCATGTGTAAAAAGTGTGTCACCAACATGAAAAGTTTGGAAAGCTCTGCCCTAGACAATGGGAGAGCATCTTAACTTCTATATCAAGAGTGTCAATGGACCTTTAATTACGACTTACACAACAAAAAATAATATTTAGAATTCATTGGACTCCATTACGTTTGTATAGAAAACGATTGTCTAAGTCAACACTCTGTAGGAGATGTAATAAGGGCAATGCTTCTTTAAAACATGTTTTTACAATGTCCTATACTTTATAAGTTCTGGGAGAAAGTAGTGGATCATATAAATGTGACTGTGCAACAAAAGCTAAAATTTTCAGAGGATAATGTTCCTATCAATTATATACCTAGTATATGGAACTTGTGTGCGGAGTGAGCTCCTGCACTAGCTCCAGCTCTTGCCAACCTAGCAATTCGAAAGCATGCAAATGCAAGTAGATTAATAGGTACCACTTCGGTGGGTAGGTAACAGCGTTCTGCGCGTGTCATGCGGCCACATGACCGTGGAAGCGTCTTCAGACAACGCTGGCTCTTTGGCTAACAGAGATGGGCACCGGCCCCTAGACTCGGACACGACTGTGCAGGGGAAAACCTTTACCTTTACCTTAAATTCAATCTACTAATGAAATGATATTTAGATATTTTTGTACCTTTACTGAGCGTAAGGGATTTGTACCATGGTTTGTTGGTCCATAGATGGCCTTTATGGCATTAAAAAAGCCCCGTGCATCATGAGCATCTGCAAAATGTTGGGTTTCTTGGGCTTTTTTTATCCACCATATGTTCTTAAGTTCTCTAGTTCTTCTTTGGACTTCTGCCTTTGCACTGGCGTAGATTTTTTTCTTAACGGCACAGTTAATATCTTTTTGCCATATCCGGAAGGCTTTCCTTTTCTTGTCAATAATATGTTCAATCTCACTATCGTTCTCATCAAACCAGTCCTGATGTCTCTTAGTTTGGTATCCAATAGTTTGTTCACAGGCTGAAATAATAGAAGTCTTCAATTTAATCCAGTGTTCCTCAACATTTTCAGGAAGTTCCATAGGCAGATGTTCCTTGAGAGTTGATTGAAAGCAAGCTCGTTTAGTAGAATCTTGAAGGGCCAGTGTATTCATTTTACGCCTTGGTTTTCTTCCTTGGAGCCTACGATGAGGGACAATCTTTATGGCCATCGTGGATCGAATTAATCAATGGTCTGTCCAGCAGTCATCGGCGCTCGTCATGGCTCTGGTGAGAAGTACATCACGGCGATCTCTAGCACGGACAATTACATAATCTAAAAGATGCCAGTGCTTCGACCGTGGGTGCTTCCATGATGTTTTAAATTTATTTTTCTGGCGAAAGAGTGTGTTAGTAATGACAAGGTTATGCTCTGCACATTTAGTCAGAAGTAAGATTCCATTCGTGTTGCTGTTGTCAACTCCTTCTTTCCCAATGATCCCTGGCCACAAATCAAAGTCACGCCCAACTCTTGCATTGAAATCGCCCAGGAGGATAATTTTATCCTCCTTTGGTATCTCTGATAAGATGGTGTCCACCTGGGTATAAAATTTTTCCTTGATATCCTCATCTGCATCTAGTGTTGGTGCGTAAGCACTCAGGATATTTGCCTGTTGGTTTTTGGCGAATTTTATTCGCAGAGTTGAGAGTCGTTCGTTAATCCCAGTGGGAACTTCTGACAAGAGCTTCACAAGGCCGTTTTTGATGGCAAAGCCTACCCCATGTATTCGTCGTTCTTGTTCAGGCAGTCCTTTCCAAAAGAAGGTATAACCTCCTTTTTCTTCCTTCAACTGTCCTTCTCCTGCTCTTCGAGTTTCTTGGAGTGCTGCTATATCAATATTAAAATGTCTCAGCTCCCTTGCAATAATGGCAGTCCTACGTTCAGGTCGTTCACTATCCATATTGTCTTGCAGTGTCCGTATATTCCATGTTCCAAAATTCATGTGTTTTTTACGACCGCTAGATGGTGACCCCACTGGTCGCGGTAATCCAGTCAGGGAGAAAATGAGGCAGACTATGTTTAGGGCACCTTTTCTAGCCCCCTCCCCATATGGGGTGAGCAGAGTGGATCCTAAATAGGGCTGCTCAGTCGTGGATACAGCTGCTGAACTACTCAACTGCCTCGATTCTTGAGTCAGGGCGACTGAATCCGTATCCACTGCCCATGTGCTGGTCCATGACTAGGAGCTTCCGGATTTCACAGTCCTGCCCCCGTTGCCATTCGTCAATCGCCATGGGACTTTTGGTTGTTTTGGGTTTGGTGTGGTTGGAAGATGCCTGTGCGTGAATTTGTTTTATGTGTGGAGATCGGTGCACAACGATCAGCACACAACCTTCACAGAAAAAGGCTCTAATCCAATGGCATGGATACCATGACAATTGGTGACCTCTTATCTGCTGCAGCCTTCATCCGCCTTCACAGCCGTTGTAACAATACACCTTGTTATCTTCCGCCTGTTCTGCCGTTGAGGACTTTCTTGGATCGTTCTTTGTCTGGTTCCTCCCCCTGGAACTTACCGCCATGGGTGACCCTACCAGGAGTACATGACTCCCGATGGCTTCGCTCACAGGGTTCATTGGGAACACACAAGCCCACTCACCACAACAAGGTGACGATCCAGCGAGTGAGTAAAGGTACCCCCCGCACATTTGTGCAGTCGTGTCCGACTCTAGGGGCCGGTGCTCATCTCCGTTTGTTAGCCAAAGAGCCAGCGTTGTCCGAAGACGCTTCCACGGTCATGTGGCCACATGACACGCGCGGAACGCTGTTACCTACCCACCGAAGTGGTACCTATTCATCTACTTGCATTTGCATGCTTTCAAATTGCTAGGTTGGCAAGAGCTGGGGCTAGTGCGGGAGCTCACTCCGCACGCAGGGCTAGGGATTCGAACCTCCGAACTTGCGATCTTCCGATCAACAAGCCTGGCGTCTTACCCGCTGAGCCACCACTCCCCCTCACACACACACACGCTCAGTAGATGGTGCTAAATTTCTAAAGGACAAAGAGTCTATCGCACTGCGCTGGAAAGAGCATTACTACAATCTCCTTAATTGTCACTCTACTATGGCTGATGAAGTCTTCTTGCAAATCCCGCAAAAACAAATAAGAGATGAGCTTGCAGTACCCTCTAGTTTGGAGGAAGTCAGTAAAGCCACTAAACAAATGAAAAATAACAAAGCTAGTGGACCTGATGGGATTCCTGCTGAAGTCTTTAAAGAAGGCGGGCCAGAACTTACACAACAACAGCTCATCGAAAAAATGTGGATGAGGGAGGAGATTCCAGCAGACTTTAGGGATGCCATAATTATCACTCTCTTTTAAAAAGGTGATAGAACAGACTGTGGAAACTATCGAGGCATCTCCCTTCTAGCCACAGCAGGCAAAATCCTGGCAAAGATCATCGCAAACCGTCTCCTATCTGTATCAGAAGACATCCTCCCTGAAACGCAAAATGGCTTCCGCCCTTCCAGGGCAACAGTGGATATGATCTTCATTGCACAACAGCTTCAAGAAAAATGCAAGGAGCAAAACCACCCTCTGTACATGGCGTTTATTGATCTGACTAAAGCTTTTGATACTGTAAATCGTACTGCTCTCTGGACCATCCTTCTGAAAATCGGATGCCCTGATAAATTTGTGAACATCTTGCGGCTACTCCATGACGACATGATGGCAATAATCCTGAATAACAATGGCTCTCAAAGTGATCCATTTAAAGTGGAATCCGGCGTTAAACAGGGATGTGTTATTGCTCCAACCTTATTCTCTATCTTCATCGCTATGATTATACACCTTGTTGAAGAGAAACTTCCTACTGGTGTAGAAATTATATATCGAACAGATGGAAAGCTTTTTAATCTTAGTAGGCTGAAAGCAAAAAATAAGGTAATTACAACGTCTGTTATAGAACTTCAATATGCTGATGATAACGTAGTCTGTGCACACTCCGAGGAAGATCTTCAAACTATCCTAAACATCTTTGAAGAAGCACATGAAAAGCTCGGCCTCTCGATTAACATTAAAAAAACCAAAGTGCTTTACCAGCAAGTTCGAACCAATCCCTCTGCAGCACCATCAATCCAGCTTAAAGGTGTGTCACTAGAAAATGTCGACCACTTTTCTTATCTTGGCAGCCATCTATCTACAAAAGCCGACATCAACGCTGAAATTCAGCATCGCCTGAGCTGTGCGAGTGTAGCTTTCTCCCGAATGAAGCGTAGAGTGTTTGAGGATCGGGACATTCGCAGGGAGACCAAAATGCTTGTTTACAAAGCCATTGTACTGTTAGAAGTAAATTTTATCTTACCAAGTTCGTTCCTGAGCCGGGAGTAAAGAAACTGACAAATTGCATGAAGTTAGGAGTTTATTCACCCAAGAGCAAAAGCAATGACAGCAAGCTGTTAGGTGGGCGGCCGCGCAGGACCCCCTTCCTACAGCACATTATATAGATTCCATTCAACTCCTCCTTTAAAAGACCACCCCTTACTCAGTTACCCATACTCCACCTTACCCTCATTCCATATTAGGAATTTCCTTCCTTCACTCCATATTAGGAACTTCCTTCCATCCTTGCTAGGGCTCCTTGACCGTTATTAAACAATATTTCCCCTGGAGAAGCTATCCTTGGAAAGTACACTTTATCTTTCTATGGGCACAGCTATCTATCAAGGCCTGCTAGAAAGGAAGGGTGTCAACAAAACTCTTCAAGGAAATACAACATGGTTTCAGAGCCATAATACAAGTGCATACGTTTCCAATATATGAATATGAAATATATTTGTATATATATATACAGAAATGTAAGAATATGTTTACAATCCAACAGTACTACCAACCCTTCTGTACGCCTGTGAAACATGGACCCTCTACAAACGCCACCTCCAACTTCTTGAAAGATTCCATCAACGCTGCCTCCGAAAAAATCTGCAAATTACTTGGGAAGATAGGCGGACTAATGTTAGCGTATTAGAAGAAGCGAAAACCACCAGCATTGAAACAATGATCATCCAACATCAACTTCGCTGGACCGGTTATGTTGTTCGAATGCCTGACCATCGTCTTCCAAAGCAGCTACTTTACTCCCAACTTAAGAATGGAAAACGGAATATTGGTGGACAGCAAGAGATTCAAAGATACTCTCAAAGCTAATTTAAAAAAATGTAATATCAGCATTGAGAACTGGGAAGCCCTAACTCATGAGCGTTTCAATTGGAGGTCAGCCTTTATTAATGGCGCTATGGACTTTGAAGAAGCACGAGTACAGGGCAAAAGGGAGAAAAGAGCTAAAAGGAAGGCACATCAGGCAAACCCTCATCATGACCGTCTCCCACCCGGAAACCTATGCCCTCATTGTGGGAGGTTGTGCGGATCCAGAATTGGCCTTTATAGCCACTTACGGATCCACTGTTAAAATTTTACCTTTGGAAGACAATCTTACTCGGCTACGAGTGATCGCCAATGATGAGATATTTTTGTATTTTCGGCAAAGTACTCAAAATAGTTCCATTTTCCTATAAATCTTCTTTTATTTGTGTTACAACTCCCTTCTATCTTTGCCCCAAATACAACAAACTGTTTTGTGACACCTATGGGCTACCAGTGTCTGGGTGGCATGCATGCATGCATGCATTCAATTTGTATAGCCACCCATCTCAAACCAGTGACTCCGGGTGGCGAACAATCATAAAAACAATTAAAACAGTTAAAACACAATACAAACAAGAAATGGTCAAGACTTGTAGTGAAAGTGAGGTAAAATGACTGAAGTTCTGATGGGAGTTTTGATAGAGTCTCTTGTCCATAACTCTGTATAATAAAGATATCATCAACAAATCTTTGTTTTAAAAGATGATTTAGGGAGCAGGAGTTGAGGAAGCATTGTTCTAAATAACAATATTGCCATAGTGTGATGACATACATTTTCCGAAATTAAAGTAATTGCCACCCTCTTCCAACTGGTGTGTGTATACTGTGTGAACATAATACTGTATTTCTCTCTTAGTATTATATGCCATTGGGGGCGTGGTGGCTCAGCGGGTAAGACACCAGGCTTGTCGATCGGAAGATTGCAAGTTCGGAGGTTTGAATCCCTAGCCCCGCGTGATGGAGTGAGCTCCCGCACTAGCCCCAGCTCTTGCCAACCTAGCAATTCGAAAACATGCAAATGCAAGTAGATGAATAGGTACCACTTCGGTGGGTAGGTAATAGCGTTCTGCGCGCGTCATGCGGCCACATGACCGTGGAAGCGTCTTCGGACAACGCTGGTTCTTCGGCTAACAAACGGAGATGAGCACCGGCCCCTAGAGTCGTACACAACTGCACAAATGTGCAGGGGGAACCTTTACCTTTTTATATGGAACTTGATATTCTGGAGGGGATGGACTCGACCTTGGGGGAGCTGGGGGTGGCGATGGCTGACAGGAAGCTCTGGCGTGGGCTGGTCCATGAAGTCATGAAGAGTCGGAAGCGACTGAACGAATAAACAAAAAATGGAACTTGACAACTGGACAATGTAAATGGATTCTCCATGCTAAAAGACTGATATTGCAGCATTGGAAAGATAAGTGTATGGCCCCATGTACTCAATGGATTGAAGACCTCATTGCACTTGCCACATATGAGCGGATTGCCTATAGACAATAGATTTTTTATGGATAAGTATAATGAAGTATGAGACTCATTTATACAAATTACAATAGGTTAAAAAAATGATAGTTATACAAATGTATTAGAAATATATATGTCCTTGAATAATATTTCTGTTAGATAAATACATATAGAATTGTAACTGGTTACTGCTATAATGACATATACTATGGTTTTTTTCTTTTTTTTATTGCACTTATTTCACTTTTTTGTAAAGCACTTTTTAAGTTTTTTTCTTCTCTCTAGGACAATGTATGTATCTCCATCAGTATTATCATTGTGTTTTGTTTTGTTTTCTTGTTATTATTAAAAAGCAATAAAAATATATAAAAATACATAAAGCTATTTTTGTTGTTGTTGTTCAGTCGTTTAGTCGTGTCCGACTCTTCGTGACCTCATGGACCATAGCACGCCAGGCCTTCCTGTCCTCCACTGTCTCCCGGAGTTTACTCAAATTCATGTTCGTTACATCGGTGATGCTATCTAACCATCTCATCCTCTGCCGTCCCCTTCTCCTTTTGCCTTCAGTCTTTCCCAGCATCAGGGTCTTTTCCAGTGAGTCCTCTCTTCGCATTAGGTGGCCAAAGTATTTGAGCTTCAGCTTCAGCATCTGTCCTTCCAATGAGCAGTCACGGTTGATTTCCTTTAGGATTGACTGGTTTGACCTCCTTGCAGTCCAAGGGACTCTCAAGAGTCTTCTCCAGCACCACAGTTCGAAAGCATCAATTCTTTGGCGCTCAGCCTTCCTTATGGTCCAACTCTCACAGCCATACATTACTACTGGAAAAACCATAGCTTTAACTATACGGACCTTTGCCGGCAAGGTGATGTCTCTGCTTTTTAATATGCTGTCTAGGTTTGCCATAGCTTTCCTCCCAAGGAGCAAGCGTCTTTTAATTTCATGGCTGCAGTCACCGTCTGCGGTGATCTTGGAGCCCAAGAACATAAAATCTGTCACTGCTTCCATTTCTTCCCCTTCTATTTGCCAGGAAGTGATGGGACCAGATGCCATGATCTGAGTTTTTTTAATGTTGAGTTTCAAGCCAGCGTTTGCACTCTCCTCTTTCACCCTCATCAAGAGGCTCTTTAGTTCCTCTTCACTTTCTGCCATTAGGGTGGTATCGTCTGCATATCTGAGGTTGTTGATATTTCTCCCGGCAATCTTAACTCCGGCTTGTGATTCATCCACCCCGGCATTTCTCATGATGTACTCTGTATATAAGTTAAATAAGCAGGGTGATAATATACAGCCTTGTCGTACTCCTTTCCCAATTTTGAACCAGTTGGTTGTTCCATGTCCGGTTCTAACTGTTGCTTATTGACCCGCATACAGGTTTCTCAGGAGACAGGTAAGGTGGTCTGGTACTCCCATCTCTTTAAGACTTTGCCACAGTTTGTTGTGATCCACACAATCAAAGGCTTTAGCGTAGTCAATGAAGCAGAAGTAGATGTTTTTCTGGAACTCTCTTGCTTTTTCCATGATCCAGCGAATGTTGGCAATCTGATCTCTAGTTCCTCTGCCTCTTCGAAACCCAGCTTGCACTTCTGGTAGTTCTCGGTTCACATACTGCTGAAGCCTAGCTTGTAGGATTTTGAGCTTAACCTTGCTAGCATGTGAAATGAGCGCAATTGTACGGTAGTTTGAACATTCTTTGGCATTGCCTTTCTTTGGAATTGGAACGTAAACTGACCTTTTCCAATCCTGTGGCCACTGTTGAGTTTTCCAAATTTGTTGGCATATTGAGTGCAGCACTTTAACAGCATCATCTTTTAGGATTTTAAATAGCTCAGCTGGGATACTGTCTTCTCCGCTAGCTTTGTTGTTAGTAATGCTTCCTAAGGCCCACTTGACTTCACTCTCTAGGATGTCCGGCTCAAGGTCACTGACCACACCGTCGTATTTATCAGGGATATTAAGATCTTTCTTGTATAGTTCTTCTGTGTATTCTTGCCACCTCTTCTTAATCTCTTCTGCTTCTGTTAGGTCCCTGCCTTTTTTGTCCTTTATCATGCCCATCTTTGCACAAAACGTTCCGTTGATATCTCCAATTTTCTTGAAGAGATCTCTAGTCTTCCCCATTCTATTGTTTTCCTCAATTTCTTTGCATTGTTCATTTAAGAAGGCCTTCTTATCTCTCCTTGCTATTCTCTGGAAATCTGCATTCAGTTGGTTATATCTTTCCCTTTCTCCCTTTCTCCCTTGCCTTTTGCTTCCCTTCTTTCCTCAGCTATTTGTAAAGCTTCATCAGTCAGCCACTTTGCTTTCTTGCCTTTCTTTTTCTTTGGGATGGTTTTAGTTGCTGCCTCCTGTACAATGTTACGAACCTCCATCCATAGTTCTTCAGGCACTCTGTCTACCAGATCTAATCCTTTAAATCTATTCCTCACCTCCACTGTATATTCATAAGGGATATGATTTAGGTCATACCTGAGTGGTCTAGTGGTTTTCCCTACGTTCTTCAATTTAAGCCTAAATTTTGCGATAAGAAGCTCATGATCTGAGCCAGAGTCAGCTCCAGGTCTTGTTTTTGCTGATTGTATAGAGCTTCTCCATCTTTGGCTGATATATATATATAAAGCTATAGGCAAGGTAATTAATGCTGGCAAATCAGTCATCAATTGCTAAGAGTTTTTGTAGCCCAGATTATAGTAACGTGTGATCTATCTGGACCCTTTTCAGTCAGAGTTCAGGCTGGGTACAGTACTGAGACAGCATTGGTTGTGCTATTGTGGGACTGCGGTGGCTCAAGTGGTTAAGATGCTGAGTCAGAGGCCATTAAGTCTGACAGCTCGGCAGTTCGAATCCCAAGAGTGTGAGCCGCGTGCCGGAGTGAGATCCTGGCAATTTGTCCCTGCTTCTGCCAACCTAGCAGTTCAAAAGCATGCAAATGCAAGTAGATAAATAGGTACCACATTCTTCGGTGGGAAAAATCACAGGGACATAAAAGGAGCCTCCTTGGGCGTCCCCCGGGCAACGGTGATGTCACCGGCAAATCCTTTCACTACAAAAGTGCCTTGGTGCTTCTGACACACAAAAAAAATTGGTTGTGCTTGTGTGAAGCCCAGTTAGCAGACTGTTAGAACTACTGAAATGGAGCAGAGCTGCTAAACTTGTGTACAGAAAAAGAATATTGTTTAAAAACAGAGCCCATGAGCATATTAGAGAGATCCAGGTTAGTCTTATACCTTTAGCCCACCTTAGCATAAAGAAACACACGCTTAGACATGGCAGGTATGAAAAGTAAGTACAAAAGAGTCCTTACGTTTATTCATTGCAGGTACAGCATTTTCAGTAGATAAATGACGTTCCATTTCTTCTTTCTGTTCCCTAAACTTAGTTAATGCTTGCACCTCATTGCTGGCAAGAGATGTGTGTAGAAAGGGAGAAAGATCTCCTAGGCCCATCCATGGCCTAAGATGGAGCAGCACACAGCTGTGTGCTTTGCTCCCAGTCGAAGGAGGAGAGAGAGAGGAAGTGGGAGTGGCCAGAAACAGCTTCCTCAATAAGCATGGAGAGCTTGCATCCTAGAGCAGCCATCCATATGCTGATGAGGCATGCTGGATTTGCCAGAATCTCCAACATTGTGGATGACGTCTGGAGGGCTCAGGACAGACATGGTGCAACTATCCAAGCCCTCCTGGATTTCTTGGTGGCTTTCAATACCATCGACCCTGGTATTCTTCTGGACCTCTTCAGGGAGTGGGAGGTGCAGTTTTGCAGTGGCTCTCCTCCTTCTGCTATGGCTGGTTCCAGTCAGTGTTGTGGGGAGGGGAGAGGTCCAGCCCTAGGCCCCTACATTGCGAGGTTTCTCGGGCTCAGATGTCTCACCACCTCTTTAACATTTATATGAAACCACTAGGTGAGGTCATTTGTTGGCATGAGGTGTGGTATCATAAGTACAGTGAGGTTACTGTTGTACATTTCCACCCATAGGCAGTCAGGTGTTACTGTTGAGATACTGATCCAGTGCCTGGAGGCTAAGGCTGAGGAGAAATCGATTCAGACTCAACCCAAGCAAGACTGAGTGGCTTTGGGTTTTTGCCTCCCTCCAGGATCTTTGGAAATGTCATGTTTGATCCTACAGGGTTGCACTTCCCCAGAGGTGGTGTGCAATTTGGGGGTGGTCCTGGATTTGTAGGTTCTGCTTGAAGAGCAGGCTAGGACAGCCTTTGCAGAGATTCATCTTGTGCACCAATTTCGCCTGTTCCTGGACAGGGAGGCCATACTCACTTCTTGGTTGGACTATTACAATGCATTCTACATGGGGCTGCCCTTGATGACCATCTGAAAGTTACAACTGGTCCAAAATGCGGTGTCACATGCAGTGTTGGGTGCCCCTCGGTTTGTCCCAACAGTCACACCACTGCTGTGCGAGCTGTACTGGCTTCTAGTTTCTTTCCAGGTGCAATTCAAGGTGCTGTTTATCACCTTTAAAGCCCTATATGGCATGGGGTCAAGTGTTTTGCAGGATCATCTCTCCTTGAGAGTATTTGCCTGTCTCACCAGGTCAGATAGTGGGCATGCTCCAGATCCCTTCCCTTGGATATTGCCATCTAGTGGGACCTAGGAAGTGTGCCTTTTCTGTGGCAGCCCATACTCTGTGGAATGCCCTTCTCCTGGCAATCTGGCCGGCCTCCACTCTTTTAGTCTTCTGACAGGCAATAAGGAGCTGGCTCCTCCCCCAGGCTGGGGTAGAGTGAGATGGGAGCCTGCAGATGGTTTGTTGGGGGCATCCCAGGTGGATGGCTGAGGCCCTGGGTTTTGCTTTTTGCTTGCATGTTTTTTTTTTGTGGTTTTATTGTTGTAGTGAGCTGCCCCGAGTTGTGCTCTAAGAGCAGCCATACAAATCTTTTAAATAAATAAATAGAAAGAAATATGTAAACGTAAGTCAAAATCTGAAACTCAGAGTTGCGTAGAATAGCAAAAATGCTTCTAAAAAGAATTTCAAAGATTCAGGAACAAAACAGAAACCACCATTGCTCTCACAATAAGTCTCTCTCTCTGTGTGTGCGTGTGTATGTATGAAAGAAAAATTAAACTGAATACTAAAAAAGTGATTTTTACATTTCTCATAAAAGTAAATGTAGGTCATACAAGAAAAAAATAGAAATGTGGATACCAATATGGGCAACCAGTGTGCCCACCTCCAAACAAAAGATAACAAACAGAAGTGTTTATTAATAATAAACTTTTATCAATAATAATTATTAAAATAATTATTTTAAATTATTTTAAAATGTTAAATTATTTAAAACAATATTTTAAATGTATTTGCTTTTTTAAGCAATTACGCATAAATACTTATATTGCAGTTTGAGAGGGAAACATAGCTAGAAAGAAGTATAGTTTTCTTCAGATATTGTAAGCTAGAGTAATCTTGAATTATTTTTGACAACCTCACAGTATAGTCCAATGATAATATATCCCACCTACAGATCAGGGATCAAGATGAAGAGGTTACTTTAAAATGCTCTTGTCATACAGTTGATTGGGGAGATGGTGCGGTAATAGAACTTAAAGTATAAATAAATAAATTGTAAGCCTTTATAACAGGTTGAGAGCTATTCTGATTGTAGCTTATAAAAGCAGTATCTGCTGCTAACATTTGTTTTCTTGGGAAGGGTACACCTGCTCAGGGAATTTCTCAGTTATTTTCAATAGATAAATTTCATTTCCTCCCTGGGAAGGTTTCTTTACACACACCTTATGCTCCAAAACATTTTTGCCTTTGAATCCAAAGCACTGCATAGTCCTAATCTACATCAGTTGTTTGAAAGTGTACCCACATAATTAAAAGGTAAATTGGAGTAATGCAGAGTGACGTGTGTGTGTGTTTGTGTGTGTGTGTAGATAGAGAGGATGGCAGGTTGCTCTCTGCAAATCGGTGCTTAGTTACAGAACATCCCCCATTACAGCTACTTTATGAGCAGCAAGCCACACCATCTGGATGCCATTTTGTGCGCATGACCACAATATGTCCTCAAAATTGCTAATTGCCAGCCCAAAAAGTTTGAGGACTCTGGACTCTGGGTAGAATTTTATTCTATGAACCTGAAACAAATTCCATCGGGATTCAAAAGGGCTTGCTTCATAGTAAGGATGACAATTTGTGCTGCCAAGTCAGTTTTTGACTCCTGGCAACTGCCTGGACAAATCCCTGCAGTTTTCTTGGCAAGGTTTTTTGGAAGTGATTTGCCATTGCCTTCTTCCTAGGGCTGAGAGGGAGTGACTGGCCCAGGGTCACCCAGCTGCCTTTGTGCCTAAGGTGAGACCAGAACTCACCGTCTCCTACATTCTAGCCTGATGCCTTAACAACTACCCCAACTGGCTCTCAGGGTTGACATAATTCTATGCAATTACTTCAGAACAGCCTAGGTAGGATTTACTTCTGAGTGTTACTTCTATTTTAAAATAGACTTTAAAATAAATTTACTAGTGTTTACAATTAACGAAACATATGGAATGACAGCTAGACACGGAATCCAGTTGCACGTGTGTTTAATATGGACACACAGCCCAATCCTCTCTCCCCGGGATAAGCCCCCACGGAATTCAGTGGAGCTTGTATATTCCCAAACTTGGGTGAAAACAGCTTTAACTGCTGCCAAGTTTACCAGAAGAGGAAACAGCTCACTTCATGGCTTTCCTGGATGCGAAGATTGCCTTCATTGCTGCGGCGTACTACCTTAAGGCTACCAGGTACATACTACGCACACCCCGAGGGCTACTAAGTGCAAGGATCTACTAGCGTTGCGTAGCCCTAAATGAGACTCACGCAACATACAAACATGGCTATAATTGGCGCGTTTCACTGGTTGAATAAACACATGTCAGAGCAGCGCGCGCAGTAGAACCGTCACTGGGTGGCCACGCTAGCTGTGCGCATGAGCAACACCGCAGCCCACCGGGATCTTCCGGCTGTGCGCATGAGCAACACCGCAGTCTTTCCGGGATCTTCCGGGAGGCCGGAAGTTTTCTGCCCGAGGAGGGTCAGTGGGCTCTCTGCAGGGCGCATGCGTGCAGGGAAGGGGGGAAAGGGGAAAAGAAAATCCCTCAAATCACTGAGTGATGTAAAAGGGCCAGGCTAGAGCGGCTTCCAGCTGAGACCACGAAGGCGGCGGGAAGGGGTAATAACGGTCCGGCGCTCGATTCTCCTGCGCTCCCGGTGAGGCGGCGCGCGGGGGGCTTCCTTTTCGAGCGCAGGCCGGGAGAGGAGGTTCAAGGCAGGGCGGGAGGGCCTGAGAGCCCGGGGCGGAGCAGATCTTTTGTTTGCAGACCGGATGTCCTGGGTCTTTGGGAAGGCGTTTTGGTTTGCTCGCTCTCGTCGACTTCCCAAAGTGGGGGTGTGTGTGTGGGGGGGAGCAAGTCCAAACAGTCCCGGGAGCTGGTCACCGGGGTGATTTGGCTGCCCCCTGCCTACTAAGCCCTCACCTTCAGCAAGCCAGGGCAGAAATTCAAAACCCAGGTCCTCTGAATGGAAGGAAAGCATTAAAATGGAAGGTTCTGTTTTTAAAAGAGGAAAAAGAAATGCTTCTTGCTTGAGGAGAAATAAACAATGCCTCACAGGGCCATGTTGCGTTGCAGCGGACATACCACTTGCTGAGGTGATGGGGATTGTCCCAGTAACGATAATCCTACAGTGTAGTCTCTGGTTAAATTTCCCATTCTCTCCCTCCGTAGATGACTCCTGCAAAGAGATGCGCGCGCGGGTTTGTGTAAGAAGAAGAAGAGAGGCTGAAAGTGGACATTAAGGGCAGGAACTGGGGTGATCTTTGGAGAGGGAGTTTCCTGGGCCCAGTGATGTTGGGATAGAAGAAGCAAGCTTTGCTATTGAGGTTATGGCCGATTGCCAAGGGAAAGGGAAGGTAGATTCAGAACAGAACCTAAAAGGTCTGCGGTTGTGTTGGGAATTGAGGCCATCGCTCAGAAACAGATGAAGCGCTTGGGAGGGAAAAAACAAACCGTTGTCCCTTATCTCGTTCAGTTGGGTGGTGCATTCCTTTTTCTTCTTGCATTAAAATGATACACTTTATACATATATGTATTTCCAGACATCTAAAGGAGAGGGGAAGGGATCCTTAAGGGTGTCTGCTGAAAACACAAGTTTGTGTGTGTTACATGTATGTGTGTATAACAGGATAAACACTAAGCTTCAAAAGTTTGAGAAAAAGATAATATTTATGTATTTATTCATTTACTCAGTTTACATCCCATTTTTCTGCCCAGAAGAGCAAATGTGGTGGTTGACAAAATTAAAAATTAAGATCAGGTAACAATTGGTGAAAGAGATGTATCTTTACTAATTTTCTAAATGATGAGAGGTTGGGGTCAAATGCACCTCTAGAGAAGGTGTACTCTAATGCCTGGGAGCAACACAGGAGAAGGCCCTTTCCTATCAGATACTGTTGGTTACATTCTCACAGTGGGGACATCTTCAAAACAATTGTTCTCTCAGATATGCAGGCCCCAAGCCATTTAGAATTTTAAAGGTTAATGCCAACATCTTAGTTTCTACCAGTTAAATACTTATCATCTAGTGCAGATGTTTCAGTGCAGACATCATGTGGTCTGTGTAAAGGTAAAGGTTTCCCCCGCACATTTGTGCAGTCGTGTCCGACGGGGGGGGGGGGGCGTACTGTGCATTAATTAGCAGCCTAGCTATTGGATATTTCCAGTTGCAACTTCTAGACACTTTTCAAAGGTAACCCCATATAGACCACATTATAGTAAAAGGTAACAGAAGTAATCAAGGTGTATAACAAAGTCACCCAGTTAGCTTCTGTGGCTGTGGGTGGACTAGAAGCTGGGCCTCCCTATTCTTTGTCCAATAGTTCAATCGCTACACCACATTGGCTCTCAACTCAGGCATTCATTGAACTGTGCTCCACCAAGAATTCTTCCTGGTTACTCTTTGCAATTTAAAATCCAACCATATCGATGAAGATAATGTGTGCCTCCAAATCATCACCTTTACTTATTAACACTTGTAATTTTAGTTTTTGCCACCTTGAATAATTTTTTGTAATCAGTAAACTTAATCTAATTGTTGAACTCTTAACAAGCCATCTTTATAAATAAATTAAATAACAGATCCTAAAATATATCCTTAATAAATCTCACTTATCTCCTACCATTTTCTCACAACATCTATTTATTTATTTATTTATTTATTCAAATTTGTAACAGCGTTCCGCGCGTGTCATGCGGCCACATGACCGTGGAAGCGTCTTCGGACAACGCTGGCTCTTTGGCTAACAAACTGAGATGAGCACCGGCCCCTAGAGTCGGACACAACTGCACAAATGTGCGGGGGGTACCTTTACCTATCACTGCCCATCTCCATGACAGTAGACTCTGGGCGGTTTACAAACATTAAAATTAATATTAAAGCTATTTTATTTATTTATTTTATTTATTATTTCAATTTATTCCCCGCCCATCTCCCTTGCAAGGGACTCTGGGCGGGTTACAACAATTGAAAGTTAAAAACTATAAAAATATCATCTAAAAATACAATAATAATAAAATAATAATATACAATAATAAATTATCTAAATCCAAGATGGATTGGAGACCATGGTGTAGATCGTATTCCTACGGGGCCAGCCAACCCCAGGAGGCACTGCCACCTCTGTCATCCCAGGCTCGATGGCAGAGCCAGGTCTTGAGGGCCTTCCGGAAGGCCAGGAGCGAGGGGGCGAGTCTCACCTCCGGGGGCAAGATGTTCCATAAGGCGGGCGCTATCGCAGAGAAGGCACGTCTCCTGGACCCCGCCAGATGGAATTCTCTTGTTGAGGGGGTCCGAAGCATGCCCTCCCTGCATGCACGGGTGGGGCGGGCCGACGTTATCGGGACGAGACGGTCCCTCAGGTACCCTGGCCCTATGCCATATAGGGCTTTAAAGGTAATCACCAACACCTTGAATTGGACCCGGAAGCAAACTGGTAGCCAATGCAGCTCGCGTAGCAGAGGTGTTACATGTGCCGATCTCATGGCACCCATAACTGCTCGCGCCGCAGCATTCTGAACCAGCTGAAGCTTCCGGATACTCTTCAGGGGTAGCCCCATGTAGAGCGCATTACAGTAATCTATACGGGAGATGTCAAGGGCGTGAGTGACTGTTCGGAGGGCCTCCCGATCCAGGAAAGGGCGTAACTGGCGCACAACACGAAGTTGTGCAAAGGCCCTCCTGGCCGTGACTGCCACCTGCTCTTCGAGCAAGAGTCGCGAGTCCAGGAGGACCCCCAGATTCCGCACTGGATCCGAGCGAGGTAGTGCCACCTCACCCAGAACCAAAGATGACAACTTCCCGGATCTAGGGGGGCCATCAATCCACAGCCACTCCGTCTTACCAGGGTTATAAAAGTTATTATACTCTATAAAAATACAGTATAATAATAAATAGATGAGATAAAAATCCAGAGGATGGGAAGATCTTAAAAAGGAGGATATTACTGGGCTAACCACCCCCAGGAGGAACTATTGTCTCCTTTGTCCCAAGCAAGGCGGCAGAACCAGGTCTTTAAAGACTTTCTGAAGGCCAGGAGCGAAGGTGCCTGCCTCACCTCCGGGGGCAAGGTATTCCACAACCAAATCATTGGTTGTGTTGTGCATCACAGCTATAGAATTCTCTCCTATGCTGTTCATGTAACTTACTACACTGCAAATTACCAAGCTCTCTCAGATGTTTACAGTAAATCAATAAATTAAAATCAGACATACACATAGACAAACCCAATTAAAACCAATTAAAAGCTTGTACAAAAATGGTTTTACAGTTTTAAGCAAACAAAAGATGAGCAGACAGGCCACTGCAAACATCTTATGGCCAAAGATTAACCTCTCCAAAGCATTCATTTATACTCAAAACCAATATCCCATGTCCTCAGAAGAATTGGCCTCCCTAAACGAATTTATTGATAAATTACAGAAAGGGCTTATTAAATATTCTTTTTCTATGCTTCACTAGCGTTCTTTGTCAAGAAGAAAAATGGCTATGACAATGGTCCACAATTTCAAATTTTTGAACTCTTAACTGTTAGGGATATCTTCCCGCTTCTTATTTCTGAATTTTTGGTATGTCTGCAAAAACCCCATATTTTTACCAAGTTGGATCTCAGGGGAGCTTATCACCTGACTCACCCAAAGCAGAAACATAGATAAATTGCTTTTTACATGTGCTATGGAACATTTTGAGTCCACAGTGATGGCTTATGGTTTGGTGAATGCTTCTTTGATCTTTATTAGATTTTATAGATTTTTCATAACAGTTTGGACTCTAATTTCATTGTCTATTTAGATAACATTTTCCCCCCAAAGATTCAGTTTTCCACACTGAATGTGTCCAGACTGTATCTGAACAGCTTTGCCAGCACAATGTATATGTTAAGCTTGAGAAATATGTTTTAGATCTGTCTGTTTTAGGGTATTGCATCTTTCTGAGGGCCTCCAGATGGAACCTGCCAGAGAGAGTCCACTTGTGCTGGTAAAGCTTTGGGTAATTTTTAACTCTTATCAGCACTTAGTACCTGATGTTGCAGGTTGCAGAAGAATGTTATCCCATCTTACTGAGAAGGTAGCCCTTTTCAAGTGTGATTCTGACCAGCCTTTCTATTATTAAAACAGGCATTTGCCTCCCAGCTTCTCTTTGCCATCCAGACCCCACTTGCCCCTTTTGTTTTTCAAATGGGTGCTTCTGATTCTGCTTTGGGAGTGATTCGTCAGGCAGCTGAGGATTTTGGACAAGAACTTTTGCCTTGCTCCATTTATTCTGGACAGCTGCTAGCTGCTGAAAGGAACAGTGATGTTTTTAAACAGGGACTCTTGGTGATGAAAAATGGTTTTTCTGATGCTGCCCTTTGAAAGGTGTCTCAGACTCAAACATATTGCTGTCCAACATTGTCAGGAGGGCCCTCCCATTACTTTGGGAAATGAAGTGTGGCACTCTACTATCTGCACTGGTTGCAAGTCTGTTTTCACACCTAATTCAAAAGTGATAGTTGTAATCTTGAGGAATTTAAATGTCTTGGGGACAGTTTTCCAATATACTCCTCTTATACCTACCTAGATTCTAAGACCTTATACTTACCTGTCAAAATGAGAGGAAGGTTATAGTTACAGTTGTGGCACCCTCAACTGTGAAATACTTCCCTTCATATATTTTCCTCATATCTCTGTTTTGTCTTTTTGGTAATTATACATAGAAGTGTTTATTATGTGTTGTTTTCATCATTGTTCATTACTCTTTTTTACATTTACTTGTACACTGCTTAGAGCACTCTAATAATTGAATTGTTTAGGATTTATTTGTTCATCCTAAGTGTGGCTGAGTGTGATATTCTTGTCAATAATGAATATTATATTGCCTTTTTTTTTCTTTATCTACAATTGTTAGATACTTTGAGATCTTGGAACACTCATCTTCCATTGTGATTGTGTACAAATCCTTCAAGATGCCAGCAGCACTTGCTGAAAATAGTCAAGTGATCTGTGAAGTATGGGCAAACAACCTAGAAGAAGAGATGAGGAAAATTCGGGAAATTGTTCTCAGCTACAGCTACATTGCGATGGTAAACCTATACTTTGTGTACAGTATTTATTCTGACTTAAATTTTTGTTTAGACAAGTCAGTTATTCAAGTTTAACCAATCGAAGAGAAGTTTAAATCAGTGTGTTCAGTCTGGAATCCACTTGATATTTTAAAGAAGCCTCTTTCAGCATTTTTAGTTCTATTAAGTATTTCATTTAAGTGGCTTATGGAGTTCAAATCTGCAAATTTAGCAGTAACTCCTAATATTATTCCTATGTAGTCCCTACTTAATTTAAAAGTAGATATTTATATAAACATTGATATATTTGACATTTCTGTAGTAACATTCTGGACTTCAGCATTGTATAAAACCTATTTGTAAAATCTTGGCCCATTTGGCTGGATGTTTTTAGAGAATGCTGGCTTACATAGATCTGCCATTCTCAGATAAATCAATTTAGTTACATCAGAATGGGTTCTGAGGCATCCATCCATTCATAAATTCACTCTGGATTAATTATTCTTCCGTTTGTTTTTATTCCATGTTATTAGCATAGAATCCTTTCTGAAACACAGTAGATATATGCAAAAACATTATAAGGAAAAAACATCTCAACCCTAAAACACCCTGTTCCAAATTCACCAGAAGTATTTCAACATATGAATGAGCTATTCCTGGTTTTGATTTCAGTGACTTAGCAGGATTATGGTCCATACATTTTGAAATTCATCTTCAAGACTTGGAACTGGCTGAGAATCCTGAGATTCTCAAGAGACTGAATTGTGTGATAAAACTCCATGCTCTGGTCTCTAGCTGTATTCCTGTGGAAAAATAGCCCTTGTTTTCTTCTAAACTACCAAAAGAAGAATCAGGTAGTATTTGATGCCCATGGTTTCATTACCTCTAATTTCATGCATAAGTGGTTGCTAAAGAGAGACCAGATCTCAGTATCCACAGTAAAGGTTTTCGTGTATCTGCAGTTTTTGGTTTGCTTTTTGGAACTTTGCATTTGCCCAAGATGGCAGATGGCCTTTTGCACACGTGTCAAGTACTTTTATTAATGTCTTGTTAACTGTGGTTTCATTATCTATGGTTGCTAGCCTGGAGTGGAACCCCCAAGAAGAATGAGGGTAACTTACATTGTGCTATAGTTATAAAGGTGACCTTTAAATAATTTAAAACTCTACATATTTTGCAAATGAGTTAAACTCTATTAGATTGTATGCAACCCCATAACCAAGCACAAATCATCCTTTAGAATAGTGTGATAGGGCAGATCTTCACTGGTATCACTTATGATATGAGCAGTAGGAGTAGCAGCTTCAGATTCAAAGGTGTTCTAGAGTTTGTTAGGGTGCAGTTAATGCTTGTCTTTAAAGCAATTTCATGACCTCAGTAAATTGAATACAGTGAAAGTGGGTTACTGAAGAAGTGTCTGTGGTAAAACAAGAAGGGATACATACATATTCATCACATTCCTTTTGGGATAAGCACTGTGATACAAAGTGCAGAAAAAGTATAAGAAACAGTAATAATATGGAAAAGATTTAAATGCATGAGGTTAAAAAAATGCTGCTGTTTAATTTAAATATGGTTTATGTATCACCATTCACTTTAAATTTCCGATACCTTTCTATACTCCTGACATTTCCTGCAAATCATTTGGGGTTGTAGCCAACAGTATAGCATTATTGTCATACAAAAATATAGATGCTCCCAACCAGTGTTCCTCTAGCCTCACCACAAGCATATATGTATCCCATAAATACATTAAATAACCACAGAAACATTGCATATCCTTCTTGTCTGTCTGTCTGATCAATGCTGAATCAGTTCGCTAAATATTTAATTTACTTTTATACATGCTTTACTTCCATCAAATATCTCTCTTCTTGCATTCACCAACCTTCAACTCCATATTCATGTAAAACTTTCCATAATTCAAACCTACTTAATTTCTCATATAGTTTCTTCTAAATTAGTGAATGTTCAGTATACGTTCTTACTTATACTTATATATTTACAGCAGAGCTTTCCAAACTGTGTCGCGACACAAAAGTGTGTCGCCACAAACACTCTGGTGTGTCACCACACAACCCGGAAGCGCTGATCATCATCAGCGCTTCTGAGTTTTCCCGCGGCGACACACCAACGGCGGCGCGCAAAAACCCGAAAGTGGCAGCAGCGCTTCCGGGTTTTTGCGCGGCGACACACCAATGGCGGTTGGTGTGTCGCCGCGGGAAAACTTTGGAAAGCCCTGATTTACAGTTTACTCACTGAAGAGAAAAAATCTGGTCTGCAGACTCCTTGCTCAGCTTGAAACCACATTGCACCTCCCAGATTGTGCTCATTGAGAGGGCTTATATACTTTCAAGTCCGAATTCTGCCTGACACCATCCCAAGATTACTTAACAAATCCCTTTATACTTTAGGGAATTCCCCCAATCAGATACAATCTTTACCCACACATTAAATAAGTCATACAGCTGGACTGTAAGAGAACCACATATTTTAACTTTTTTCTAATTACACCATCTACATCTGCAGCCTTACTATTTTTTAACATTCTCACAGCATTTATGACTTGCTTTTCTTTCTTTTTTAATGGGACACTAACATTTATAACATTTGTTCTAATTTTACTCTTCAACATATTACTATTATTCCCCTACAGCAGAGCTTTCCAAACTTTTCATGTTGGTGACACACTTTTTAGACATGCATCACTTCACGACACACTCTTACAGCAGGGTATCATTTCACGACACACTCTTACAGCAGGGCACAAGGCAGGCACTAGGACCTGCGTGGAATCCTGGCAGGGCAGGTTTGGAGGCAGCAAGGCACAAGGCAGGCACTAGGACCTGCGCGGAATCCTGGCAGGGCTCGGAGGCAGCAGCAGCCGCGACACACCCAGACACTGCAGCCGACACACTAACGTGTCCCGACACACAGTTTGGAAAGCTCTGCCCTACAGACCTTGAAAATACTACTTTTAGCATTCCCTCATTTGAATTTGATCCCTAATCTCTTTTATTTCTAATCCCAATTAATCTTTTTCACCTATTCCCAAACTATTTTTTATTTCCAGAAAAATTAGTCTGCATTTTCTCCACCCCTTTTAATCTTAACAATTCCTTGCTCTTTGACTACAGTGCAGTTGACTTTTTATCTGGTTACTTCAATGTCCTTCCTCTTTCTCTTAGTTTCACAAACATGCAACATGTTTTTCTTTTATTTAATCCATCAGTTTGTACCCTACCATTTACTCCTCTTATATGCTGTTACAATCTTCCATCTGTCATGATCAGCACCAGATGGGTCTGTAGATGCTGTTTTCAGTCACCCTTCATAGCTTTGGGCAATCAAGGCTTTCATACAGTACTTTTAGTAAAGTAGTAGACTAGCCAAAATTATTCCCATACCACAGGCAGCTTTCTCTGCTAATGGTGAGGACATTACTGGTCAATTTTGGCACATATTGACCAGCACACCACAAATAAAACCAAAGCCCAGTTTTACCCTAAGCATACTCGCGCCATTATGTTCAAGCTAGCACCATTGGAGACTACCTTGCAAGCCAACATAAATTTGCTTGCATCCCATCAATTAGAAGTTTCATGCAGCATACTGACACACAATCAGAAAAAATGTGATGGTTGAATATGGATTCAATTCAAAAGTAAGATAAATACTGCAGTGGTTTGGTTCTACAGTGTGAACAAGGATTGTATCGCAAAATAAATATAAGAACATAAAAAATAGTGAATTAGTTTAGAGGAAGGGAAAAACCAAGGAAGTTATAGTTGGATGGAGCTAGTGAGATCCTGAAAAAGAGAAAAGTTTAGAGAATAAAAGACAGTGTTTGAAGCAGTATATGGGCATGATGGAAGCAAGTACAGTTTGCAAGGATAGAAAGGTATGGAGAGAGATGCTGTGTGGTTTTGTTGTCCGAATTTGAAATATTTTTTTAAATAAATCGTGATCTCCCAGGAAACCCCTAGTGACCTCTCACGGAACCCTGGGTGAGAAACCCTGTGTTAGTATGTAATGGAGAAGAATACATTATACCTGTGAGTAGAAGCTTTGCTCTTCGGATTGTTTCCACGCAAGTTAAATAAATGTATGTATGTATGTATGTATGTATGTATGTATGTATGTATGTATGTGTATATATAACCCAGATTTTATCATTGCTTTGGGTTTCATTTTTTCTTATCTTCCTTTATAGGACACAGAGTTTCCTGGAGTTGTTGTTCGACCAATTGGTGAATTTCGCAGTTCTATAGATTATCAATATCAACTGCTCCGATGTAATGTTGACCTTCTTAAAATTATCCAGCTAGGCCTGACCTTCACAAATGAAAAAGGAGAATATCCTGCAGGAATCAACACCTGGCAGTTTAATTTCAAGTTCAATCTTACGTAAGTCTGAAGAGCTGGCAGAATATTTTCTCTAGTGAAAAAGAGTTGTGTTCATAGAGAAACAAGAAATTTTTGCCAATTTCCCATTCCCTTGTAAAAGAATAATATTTGAAAATCTGCCCAGCAAAAGCTGTTAATGTCTTTAAAAGATGTGTTACTTTGTAATAGAATAATTTTGAAAATAGCCTGTTGATTTCAAATACAGCAGGCCATTTTCAGATAAGGGAAATAGGATGTGTTCCCACACTTTAATGAAATAAAAAGTTAATACAAACTATTGGGTTTTTTTGTGTGTGGGACAGATGATAGAATTGCTCTACAAACTTATTTAAACCATGTCATGGTAAAAAATGAATCAGAAGTAATAGAGAAATGATATCCATTGATTGTTTAGGAAAAGTCAAAAGTGGTTTTAACATTTATTTGTCTTTCTCTTTAGGGAAGATATGTATTCTCAGGATTCAATAGACCTCCTTGCAAGCTCAGGATTACAATTTCAAAAACATGAGGAGGAAGGGATTGATACCTTACATTTTGCAGAACTACTTATGACCTCTGGTGTGGTGCTCAGTGACAATGTCAAATGGCTCTCATTTCATAGGTTAGTCTAATTTTTCCATATGTCAGTAAGCTTTATTTGCTTTTTTATTTGATCGAACATAAAACGGGGAGATACAAATTGTGTGTTGGAATTGCTTGTAAAAGAAAAGTGAATGACTGGGTGAGTGGCCTTAGTGTACGGTTGTTGTAGAAAAGTTTGAGAATGATCCTCAGTGGCAGAGAAACTTGAATTCTAAATATTTTTTGGTTTATAGGTCACCAATGCTTTGCATCCAGGTTTTTGGAATTTTTTAGCCTTCTCAGATTGTCTCATTGTGAATGGTGATTTTGTGACAGTACTCATTACATTTTTTCAACATTTTAAACCTGCCCATAGTGGTTAAATTCTAGACTTAACCTCACCTATCCCCAAATCTAGTGATTGTTATATCAGATAATGATGAAGGCAATTAATACTTTACTGGTTCAACATATTTTACTTTTCACAGGCATCAGCTTTCAGCTGTTTACTTGTTGCTGGAATTAAACATATGACTCAGATTATATGACCACTTGAGTTCCAGCTTTTTCCCCCTTCTGTTTTATTACAGCCTCCTCCCGATTTGTTCTTACCAAATCCCTGTAATCATTGAGGTGCATTGAACAAGTACTTTTTGTTCACAGCCATTTATTTTTATATTTCATTTAGTTCTACTTGTTCAGGAGCTATCTCCACTTTAGTTTCCACTTCCAATAGTTATAAGCTGAACTGGAAAATATTGAATTAAAATAGATCTTAATAGTGAATTCTGCTATATCTAGTCATGTTGTTGTTAACTAACATGTGCCATTGCACTATTACTTCATCAGTGGCTATGACTTTGGTTATATGGTGAAACTGCTGACAGATTCTAGGCTTCCAGAAGAAGAACACGAGTTCTTTCATATCCTGAATCTTTTCTTTCCATCTATATATGATGTTAAGTATTTAATGAAGAGCTGCAAAAACCTGAAGGTACATTTTATCATTGTAATTGCAAAACATGAAACATAAAAGAAGTAGTATTGTCGAAGGCTTTCACGGCCGGAGTTCGATGGCTGTTGTGGGTCTTCTGGGCTGTGTGGCCGTGTTCTGGAAGTTGTGGTTCCTAACGTTTCGCCAGCATCTGTGGCCAGCATCTTCAGAGGGCAGGAGCACAGATAGAAGCAGAGATTTTGCTTCTATCTGTGCTCCTGCCCTCTGAAGATGCTGGCCACAGATGCTGGCGAAAACGTTAGGAACCACAACTTCCAGAACACGGCCACACAGCCCGGAAGACCCACAACAGCCATAAAAGAAGTTGCTTTAAAGCTGAACTAAAACAAGGAATGTTTAGTAGATTTATGATAATTTAAAAGGCAGTATAAATAACAAGTTATATATTTATATAAGTATACAAGGGTTTTGATTCAATAGTTGATTTTAATTTTACTGTAGTTAAAAATTCTCTGAAAATCAAATGCCTTTTCGGAAAGTGGGAGCCAACTTTTGCATCATGGTACCATATGATTGCTTGGCAAGAATATATGCTGTTTATTCCCAATTTTCCCATTTTAGCAGCTCCTTAGCAGAAAGAAATATCTTCCTTCTTCAGCTCTGGCTGTTTGTGCTATTGGAGTACAGTGGGGCAAAAAAGTATTTAGTCAGCCACCAATTGTGCAAGTTTATTTATTTATTATTTATTTATTTAATTTATATAACCGCCCATCTCCCCCAACGGGGAACTCTGGGCGGTTAAGTTCTCCCACATAAAAAGATGAGAGAGGCCTGTAATTGACATCATAGGTAGACCTCAACTATGAGAGACAAAATGAGAAAACAAATCCAGACAATCACATTGTCTGATTCGGAAAGAATTTATTTGCAAATTATGGTGGAAAATAAGTATTTGGTCACCTACAAACAAGCAAGATTTCTGGCTCTCACAGACCTGTAAGTTCTTCTTTAAGAGGCTCCTCTGTCCTCCACTCATTACCTGTAGTAATGGCACCTGTTTGAACTTGTTATCAGTATAAAAGACACCTGTCCACAACCTCAAACAGTCACACTCCAAACTCCACTATGGTGAAGACCAAAGAGCTGTCGAAGGACACCAGAAACAAAATTGTAGACCTGCACCAGGCTGGGAAGACTGAATCTGCAATAGGCAAGCAGCTTGGTGTGAAGAAATCAACTGTGGGAGCAATAATTAGAAAATGGAAGACATACAAGACCACTGATAATCTCCCTCGATCTGGGGCTCCACACAAGATCTCACCCCGTGGGGTCAAAATGATCACAAGAACGGTGAGCAAAAATCCCAGAACCACACGGGGGGACCTAGTGAATGACCTGCAGAGAGCTGGGACCAACGTAACAAAGGCTACCATCAGTAACACACTACGCCGCCAGGGACTCAGATCCTGCAGTGCCAGACGTGTCCCCCTGCTTAAGCCAGTACATGTCCGGGCCCGTCTGAAGTTTGCTAGAGAGCATTTGGATGATCCAGAAGAGGATTGGGAGAATGTCATATGGTTAGATGAAACCAAAGTAGAACTGTTTGGTAGAAACACAACTCGTCGTGTTTGGAGGAGAGAGAATGCTGAGTTGCATCCAAAGAACACCATACCTACTGTGAAGCATGGGGGTGGCAACATCATGCTTTGGGGCTGTTTCTCTGCAAAGGGACCAGGACGACTGTTCCGTGTACAGGAAAGAATGAATGGGGCCATGTATCGTGAGATTTTGAGTGCAAACCTCCTTCCATCAGCAAGGGCATTGAAGATGAAACGTGGCTGGGTCTTTCAGCATGACAATGATCCCAAACACACCGCCCGGGCAACGAAGGAGTGGCTTCGTAAGAAGCATTTCAAGGTCCTGGAGTGGCCTAGCCAGTCTCCAGATCTCAACCCCATAGAAAACCTTTGGAGGGAGTTGAAAGTCCGTGTTGCCCAGCGACAGCCCCAAAACATCACTGCTCTAGAGGAGATCTGCATGGAGGAATGGGCCAACATACCAGCAACAGTGTGTGCCAACCTTGTGAAGACTTACAGAAAACGTTTGACCTCTGTCATTGCCAACAAAGGATATATAACAAAGTATTGAGATGAACTTTTGATATTGACCAAATACTTATTTTCCACCATAATTTGCAAATAAATTCTTTCCGAATCAGACAATGTGATTGTCTGGATTTGTTTTCTCATTTTGTCTCTCATAGTTGAGGTCTACCTATGATGTCAATTACAGGCCTCTCTCATCTTTTTAAGTGGGAGAACTTGCACAATTGGTGGCTGACTAAATACTTTTTCGCCCCACTGAATATAATTGCACAGGCAATCTGTGACCAAGAATATTGAATTCAGGTGGGAAAAACTTTAATCCCAAACAGTTTTTTCTCCTCACTGGCACAGGGTTCAAGTACCCAGAAATCAAAACTGCCAAAGAATCCATTACATTTGGTTTAGAATTATGGCTACTATGTCAAAAAGGGGTTGCTTGCAAAAATCCAGGTGACCACTAGATAGCAAAGATTTAGTTGTGTATATCTCTTTGCTGCCTTCTAGTGGTTCTCTGGAGTTTTACAGCCCCACTGGGGCATATGAAAAAAAAATCCAGGGGAAATATGAGTCAACTTATATTTAAAAAGTAGGTTGTATAAATAGATATTTGTACTATATTATGAGAAAACAATGCTCTTTAAAGAAATTATCAGTTTGCTAGGCCACATGTCAGTTCTAAAGTAATCAGCAAGGAACTTACTTGGGTATATAACTTAATATATTCAGGTTCTATGCAGCTATGATCTAATCAGAATGCTAAAAGTTTTTGAAACCACCTGTTTTGTATTAGTTACATGTTTTTTTTAATGGTAACTTGATAGTTTATTCAAACTGTATAGTAATTCCATACTTTCAGTGATATTGCTTATTCAGTACAGTAGTTTGTAACCACTGAATTATTGCTGGAGATTAATTATGTACGTAAGTTTGAAGCTTAGCCTTGAGTTTCAAAATTCTTTTAAAATGCTGGTCTCTACTACTTACTTCCGTAGCCCTCAACCAGCCAGTCAAAAGAGGTCAGATGGAACATTGGCAGGTTGGGCTGGCTCTTGTGTTTCAGACTTCTTCCTTTGTTGCAGGGAGGTCTTCAGGAAGTGGCTGACCAGCTGGATTTGCAGCGAATTGGCCGGCAGCACCAAGCGGGGTCAGATTCATTACTTACAGGGATGGCATTCTTCAGAATGAAAGAGGTATGCTCAGTTTGCTTCCTCCCACGTTTGCCTTGTGATCTGGTGCTATTCTTGGTAACCTCTTCAACACTTTTTGAGACTCAATACTATTTTCAATTCCTTTGGGGTATGCAAGTGTCAGCCACTGTTGAAATGATTGGTTTAAATCTAAATATATGCCCCAAAATGCATTAGATGAAATGTGCAACCACTTGTATGCTTTTCTCTCCTAGTTGTTCTTTGAGGATACAATTGATGATGCAAAGTATTGTGGGAGATTATATGGCCTTGGCACAGGAGTGGCTCAGAAACAGACTGAAGATGTAGAAACAGCCCAAGAGAAAATGAGTATTTTGGCTATTATCAACAATATGCCACAGTGACAGATTGGTGCTTTATGATATGACATGAGTCCACAGAGGTAAACTTCCTTCTTAAAACTGTTTCACATCTTTCCAAGAAATGGTGAAAGAACTAGTGTTTTTTTGAAGAGGGAAAAGCATCTTTACTTTGAATCTTGGTAGATTTTAATTAAGTGATTTCATAATGGCTGGAGCGTTTTGTCTTCTATGTAAAAATCAGATACAACCCACAAACAATGTATATAACTCCTTTTTATTTTAAACTTTACTGAATTTGCAAGGAGTAGTTATTTCAGAACTTTCAGCAGAGCTGAAGTTCTTTCATGCACTTGCAGATTTAGTTTTGACAGCTTCTTTTAAAACTTCTTTTGCTCTCTGTGAGGGTGATGTGTTTCTAAGCCCTCTGCTAGTTTTTATCTTTTGTGTAAGTCAGTCTGTGAAAGTGATCCATTCAGCCCTGGTGGTGGAGACAGTGCATGAACATAATTTAAATCTATGCTAGAAGCCACCATAATGGTGGTTCTGGATGGTATTATGACTAGTTCTTCCTTCCTTTAGCTTGCTGGGCCATATCATATTGGCAACTTTCATCTTAACAACTTTAGAATAGAAAAAACTGTCAGCATGCTTGAGACTGCAATAATAATTGGGACCAAAAATAGTTTCATGCTGAGTGAAATACTTTAACCCTTCTGTGAATAGGATGCTCAGTAATTGGGTAAAATCACAAATATCTAGTAATAATGGGCTACTAAAACTTTTAGATTACCATTTTATACTACTTTGAAGAGGAACCCCGGATTGTTCAATGGTTATAGACTAAAAGTTCATTTAATAGTTCTGCAAGTGTCATAATCCTGAAAACAAAAATCCTGTTGAGGGAGGGAAAATCTTGACACTGTGAGATTTTAACAAGCTTAAACTCCCCATTATGTAAAGTATTACAAGCTGCTGTTAAATGCATCTGTATATATAATTGGTTCTTAATTTTGTAAAATAAAGAATTTTCTTAAAGCATGAGACTTAAGGAGTTCTATTAATTTTTTAAAAAAGAATGTTCACTATTTGTACTTGTGTCAAAGGACTGTCAGCAAAAGGAACTTAAGTCACCAGATAGCAAGCCTCTCAGCTACGATACCCAAGTTTTATAGAGGCTAATTCTAATCCTCCTGCTTACACAAGTTTTCATTAAGGTTCCTGGGTCTAGACTTGTGTCGCTTTTCGTGTTGTAAT
Organism: Charina bottae; assembly: GCA_023362775.1. Taxonomy (NCBI): domain Eukaryota; kingdom Metazoa; phylum Chordata; class Lepidosauria; order Squamata; family Charinaidae; genus Charina; species Charina bottae. The sequence continues at coordinate 86,415,284 of JALMGJ010000002.1, read as the reverse complement.
AAAAAATATTTTTAATGCAGTCCTGAAGAGAGGTTTTCAGCAGAGTTCGAATTGTAACAATTTCTTGTTAGTTCTACTACAGTAAAAACATTTTCATCTCTACATGAGTTTTCCTCTGCCCTTCTATTTATGTAGAAGACATCTTTGTATAATGTTGGAAGCATAACAAGCAGTATATATCAGATGATGCGCTATGCTTCTAATATTTCCTCAGATCTATATTTTTCTTAAATGTGAGTATCTACAAATATTGGAAGAACTTTAGACCAGGAAGAGTATTTCAATGGCTTTAGAATGTATATTATTTTATTGATTAGGTATTCATAGATCACCTATCTTTTAAAAGGAGAGATGACCAGATAGTTCATATAGTATGTTTATTGGAGAGGCGCCATGCAGTTTCCTTTTGAAGTAGAAAAATATTTGGCAGTGCTTGAAAAAAGTAGGGAGGTATTTGTTCTGGTTTTTTTCCACATTATTCTATTACACTCAATAAATGACTGTATAACAGTAGTCTTCTAATCATTCATTCTAGAATGAAACATACTTCATAACAGTCCTTAACGCCCAGGGGAAAAAGATAAGGTGTAGTAAGAATTTCATGGAAAGAACTTCTTGGAAGCTTCTTTATATATGTGATTTCCTCCGTATTTCCTAAGTAGATTTAATGACTGCTCCTGTAATTCTGGAATCAGATCCACCTGGCACTGGGCACCCATGTGAAGCACAATAAGGCAGCACTCCAATACATCAGGGAAAGGGGAAACCTATAAATAAATAAATAAATAAATAAATAAATAAGCAAGCAAGCAAGCAAGTAAAACTAGAACCCCCAAGAAGGTATCTTATTCAGTTCATTGAGTCTAACCTTCATTATGTTTAAATTAGCAATGCATTAACATTATACTCATACACATTGCAAACTGAGTAAAAATATGAAATTAAAAATAGCCTTATGCCATTCAAATAGTATCAGTTTTAACAATTTAAAAATAGTTTTAATTATTAATGACCAAATTAGAGTTAGATAAACGCATCCTCCCCATCAGCTACTTAAAATTGGAAAGTTATCACACCTGTCTATTCTAACAGTGTTCAATCATACTAGTCTTCATTTTGGTTTTCCAAGTTGGACATATTTGGAGATAACACAGAACACTGTTGATGTTTTTTGTCTGAATGTGAAAAAGAACCAGAAAGATTATTCTGCAAGAGACTCAGACCTCTCCTGAATTCTTCAGGTCATGTGACTTGTCAATAAGCAATATTCACTGCAAGCAGGGAAGGCACTGCTGAAAAACAATCTGCCTATCTTTTAAATCTTACCTTCATGGTTTCTGGAAATTCTGCTAGTTTCTGATTTGCTTTTGTAAGTTGCTTTGTCAGATCTGGCAGAGAAACTGGTTCCTTCATTTGTTCTTTACTGTAAAGAGATTTAATTTAAGAGATCACATTTCCAAAAATATAGTCATATTGAATTATTTACAATATGTATTTCAGCAGTGAAACCCAAAGAAATTGAACAGCTCTGTGACATAGAGAAGTTATTTTCAAAATTCTTTAAAACAAATAATACAGAAGTATTCCAAATGGTAAGGTTATGTTTGAAATAGTGCACTTGTACTGCTTGAAGTCTCTAAAGCTTTTTGGTAAATAAGTGTTTCAAGGGCTTTTCTCTTGGAGTTAGAATAGTACATATTTAAAGCTGAAGCTCCCCTTGAAAATATCACTATATGAGTTCAGGTCCACAACAGTTCTGGTATCAACTGTTAACATATATTCCATATATCTATCTCAATTACGTTTGGAAGCACTATACAAGTAGCCTTCACTTACCAACCAGTCATTCAGCGACTGTTCGAACTTATGATGGCTGACAATAGACACTTACGGTTCTTGAAGTTGCGGCAGTTGCAGCGTCCCTGCAGTCACGTGATCATGATTTGGGTGCTTGGCAACCGGTGCACATTTACAACGGCTGCAACGTCCCATGGTCACGCGACTGCCATTTGCGACCTTCACTGCAGGCTTCTGAAGCAAAGTCAATGGGGAAGCAAGCAGGAATTTGCAAGTTGCAGTCACGTGATGTGCTTAATGACCACACCGCTTAGCGATGGAGTTGCTGGTCCCTATTGCGGTTGGTAAGTGAAGACTACCTGTACCGTATTTTTCATAAACCTATGCCATATATAATGAGCTGGAATCCACAAACGGCCTCAGTGAACTTGTGGGCCTCCAGATGATGGGAGTTCATTTTATTCCATTATTATGTGAATATTTTCTGATTTTTTCTTAGCATTTACTTAATGAGGGTGACAGATACCTCTAGTGCATAGCTTTCCAAAGTGTGTGTCGCGACACACTACTGTGTTGCCTGCGGTCTCCTGGTGTGTTGAACGCAATCCCGGAAGCACTGATGGGGGGAACAGTAAGGAGCGGCACCCCCAATTAGCGCGCTGGCGGCGCTGATTGGCGGGGGTGCCGCTCCTTACGGTTCCCCCCATCAGCGGTTCCGGGTTTGCGTGCGACACACCAGGACACCGCAGGCCGCGCCGCTGCCGTTGGTGTGTGTCGCCAACATGAAAAGTTTGGAAAGCTCTGCTCTAGTAAAAAAACAGCTAGCAAAACAACTTGATCCACTGATTATAAGTAGGTAGTCAGCTACTTCTTAGGTGCTCCCAAGAGGGCTGCTAGAGAGCCAAATAGATTTTCTTAAAAATAATTAAGTTAGTGCAAAATAATCTAACAATAATTACTTAAGCTCTTAAAATCATGTCTAAATACATACTGTCCAAATAGTATCAATGCTTTCCTATGCAAATGTAAAACCATTAAGTCTCACAAAAGAACAACTGCATCCTGTCTCATATAAGCATTTCATTTTCTTCTACTGAAAGCAAACTGTTTTAGGTTGCTCAGTAATTATCAGGCATGACCCAATTTTGCCTGCTACTTTGTGTTCTGGAGGGAAGGCCCAGGCCAAGCCAGGGTGAAGTAGAAAGGAACAATGCCAGAAAGAAGCAGGAAAGGCAACATGTCCAGCGCAGATTCATATATTCCCACTATTTAAAAACTTTGGTGGCTGTTGGTTATAAGTCATATAAACTGACTGAAATAAGTAAATAAAAATAAGAACTTGCATAGAAATATTTTAAGGTAGGGTTGGGAAACTGGTGGCCCTTGATAAGTCACTGGGCTCCAGTTTCCATTAGTCCCAGCTATCATGATGTAAGCCAAAGCTCTATGACACACGGAAGCTATAATGCCTGTGTACATAAATCTGCAATGTAACAGCCACTCAGATAAATCCTGATATACTATGATTGAGCAGAGACGGGGCTCTGAAGGGGCAGAGGTGTTTTGGAGCATGCAGGGGTGCTCATACTGCACCTGTTGGCAACACCTTAACGATGCCGAATCTTTTCCTTACGTGGTAGCAGAGCAATCCCAGGGTGATTTAAGGAGCTGCTGACAGGTCAACGTGCACATCCACATTCACTCCCTTTGAATTCAGATCACCACATAGCCTTGTAAAGACATCATGTACAGTCATACAGTTTAGCCTACTTTTATAGTCCCCAAATTAATAGCCTCATACAGAGGCCAAACATTGTGGTTTGCAGATATTGCTGGGATGAGAAATCTCAACCATGCCAAAAGCGAATGTACTGCAACAAATAAATTATGAGTCGAATCCAGGACAGTGGGATTCTGCCTCCTTTGAACATGATCATGATCAGCATATATCCTGTCCCCTCTACATAAATTATTTAGCAAATCTTACTTCAGATTCTGGTTTATTGGGGATTTAGCCTCTAATTCCTGCCTGTCAGCACTTTGATGGAAGTTGGTTTTCTGATGCTCATAAATCATTTCCGCCAAAATTTGTTGAACTCTAGAAACATCCCTCTGTATACTCTGGACTTCAGCATGTTCTTCTGAAAGGAGCACTCTACATCCCCTGAGTTTCATCTGTCTGTCTTCTAAAAAGCTTAAATGGACCGCTGAGTCAGTTTCTGAGGCAACACCAATGGAATCCACATAAAAGGGATATTCAGCCTTGATGGTGGGCTTGACTACAGTCTCTTCAGTCAAACAAATTCTATTAATGCTGTTCTGTTCAAGAGTAGCAGGAGAACAAGCGTCAGAGGTTTGCTTCAGTGGTTCTAAGACAGCATTCCCAGGGGAATTCCACCACAAGTTGTATAGCTGTCCATAAGCCACAAATGCTTCTAAACTTCTGAATGCTGCCATGCTCTTGGGGTTTCTGCTGTCCAGCTGGTCTCTCACATGGTCAGAACCTACTGAACAAGACAAACATAATTGGGAATACTGTGCTTTCCAATCTTTTTCCAAAATCAGTATTGCATCTCAGAAAAGACGATGTTCTGTCCTAAAGATACAATTGTTTAGAATTGCATTATTATGAATTTTTCCCACTACTAGGAAAATAGTTCAGTCATAAAATCTTACTTTATGAAATGGATTCAGATATTGAAAACATAATTTCTTTAAACAGTGCTCTAATTAGACATGATCTGCATAGAAAACAAGAGTGAATTTAACCCTCTATTAAAAAAAATGTGTACACAGCCAGATGCTTTTTGGCTAGACAGTGGTGTGTGTGTGTGGGTGTAATTTTATATATGTAATATGTGTTTTTGTATATTATCACTCATTTTCAGAAGGAAGAATCAGCTTTATTCATTTCATATCATACTATCACAGCAGCATGAAAATAGTATCAAGAAATAAATGCATACTCAACTATTATTCAATGATGCAATAATCAATGATACGAAGCTTGGTTGGTTGTGTTGTTAAGAGTTTTCCAAGCTAGTTTTTTTTTATTAAAACTCACTTATTAGATTAGAACTTCAACCCAAAGCACACTTATTAGAGTCGAAGCTCTGCCAAACACAGTGGAACACTTTTGAATAAATATGCATAAGGTTATATTACACAGCACAGAAACCTTTCTAGGCTCAAAAAAGTTTGCCTTCTCCTCCAGAACCTGCTAACAACAAAGCAGGACCATCACATATAATTTCTTAGGCTTTTACTAGAATATTCTTAGTGTATAGTTCTTAATGAGGCAGGACTTGAACTGATGCCAAGTGAGATCTGAATGCTGTATCCACATTCCATTTTGGCCAAGAATCAAATGGGATTCATGGCATCTGGTATAAATCAGACTTTTGATAACTTGAGATGACAACATGCAGTATTGCCGATTAAGGCATAGAAACGTGTAAAAGATCCTCTCCTTTTACTACTCAATCTTAGCAAGCTCAAGGAGCCAAGGCATACTCTGACTGAACCATCCTCAGGGTGGTAAATACCAAAAGTGATTGTGAAGAGTTTCAGAAGCATTTTAAACTAGGTGAATGGTCAGCCAAATGGCAAGAATAAAAATGTTAAGTAGGGAAGTACAAAACTTTCAGTGCTAAAACTGTTCTATGCACAAATAGCTGTGCCCAAACCAAAGCACGGGTGGGATGTTTTGGTCCATACACAAACCCCAAGGGAGCTGTATTTATTCTTTATTCGGACAATTCAATAGTTCCTGGCAAGGTGGTTCAGGAGGAGAGGGTGGGAAAGGCTGAGGACATCACTGGTGCTCGCAGTTGAGGGGAGGCCAGGGAAGGGAAGATGAGCAGATGGCTAGGCCAATGGGAGGCACAGCACCAGTCCATCGGTGGTGGCTGAAAGGAGGGAGACGAGAGAAGGCACTGGAAGGCTGGGGACTGGGGAACCTGTGGGTTAGGATGTGCTAGGAACTGCTGAGGGGAAGAACAGGCAAGGCACACCAGCCTAGAGGTTCGAAACAAACTGCATTTTCCATGTTGTGCACATTTTAGATTTAAATAAGTGCAAAGTGCTGCACTCACTTCAAACTCGTAATTTCATATACACATTTTGAGGTCTCACTATCTGTAGCTAACAAAGAAAAATATGAATCCCAGTAGATGGCCCTGTAAAGATCCTGACTTGCTGTGCAGCAGCTGTGAAAAAGGTAAGTTCCATGCTAGAACGTTTTCCCCAGCTTCCATGTGATTGAAAGTCAAATTGCTAATACTGTTGTGCCCTTTTACAGTATAAATACATGGGATACTATGTATAGTTCTCATTGCCATGTTTAAAAAAGGATATAATAAAGTGGGAAAAAGTACAGGGGAGGGCAACCAGAACAATCGGGGGGCTTGAATGCCTTCCTTACAAGAGTCCCCTTACACCTGCAACTTCTGGGCTTGGAAAACAGCAGCTGAAGGGAACAGCATACAGGATCGTTCAGCATGGAGGAGGAGGTCATGGAGAGGCTCCTGCTTCTCAAAACACTACAATCAGAGCCCATGCAGGGACACTTCTTCACATGGTGCATAATTACCCTGTGGCATTCATTACCACAGGAAATGGCAGCCACTAACTGGAATGACTTTAAAAAGGGACTGGATACATTCATGGAGGACAGGCTCCTGAAGGCCTATTGATCACGAAACTTCAAAACGTTTCCTCTGGGTTGGGGGCAGCGTGCCAAATGCCAGTGGCAGGAGAACAACAGTGGGAGAGGGGCGGATCTCTCTTTCCTACTTGTGAGCACCTCAGAGGCATCTAGCCATTCTAGTCTTAAGTTTTTATGCAATCCTGCCTGCAGGTAGAAAATGGGGTCAGGAAAGTCCCATTAGACTTGTCTAAAGAATGAGAATAATGCGAATTCAATCTTTACCTCTTTTTTCTCAAAAAGCAGAATGGTGGTCTTCTCTCTAAATGAACTACTTATAGAAAAAGTGGAAAAAACACTGCTCTAGCTAGATCAGGAATTGGTCACAATCCTTATCAAAGGAGGAAAATAGCCTTGTGCCATGACTGGAGTGCTGTAAAGTAGTTCTCAGAAGAATCTCTGTTCCTTAGGGAGCCTCATACTCCTTTGCTGCCATCTGGTGGCCTCTGAGGGAAACATCATCCTAGGTAGTTGGGGTCCTCAACACAGTGATGTAGACATCAATGAGTCCATAATTACGCTCCTTGTTGCCTTCTGGGTTTTCTCAACTCCCGAACTCATTTTATTTTTCCACTTTAAGACAGCAATTCAAAGAATTTCTTTTTTCACACCTTGGTGGGAGGAGGCAAGTTAGGGTTGTCTCAGAAAAGTTACCATACTGCTGCCTCCTACCCCCCAAGATTTTGAAGGAAACCAAACAGAGATTATGAAAACTGGAGGCTTCATCCTTGGACCAGTGAAAAAACTGAGACAAAGGAAAAATAAGCCATCACCTGTAGGGAAGCAGAGGTTGCATATCTCTTGCATAAGACTGAAGTTTCCAGCATTGTAACTGCGGATCACAGCTCCTAAGGTAGCTTTCACCGTTTCCTCCCAGGAAGACATCTGAAGGCTAAGAAGTGCTAGTGTCAACTCATGGGAAATGTGGAACAACAGCTAGAAGAAGAAAGAAAATACAGAAAGATTTTACATCTCTCAATTCATGGGGGGTGGGGGGAACAGCAAACACCTAAGGGCAATTATCAGCTCGCATCCACTATAACAGTCCATTGTCTATATTGTCATTTTAAGCCAAGGTCATCTCAGGAGCTGACAAACTATGCTTTGGCCTTATTTTTACATCAATAAAGTGGCTTAAGGTAGATGACATGGTTCTTATTTTGTTGGAAACCAAAACTGTATTTGTCACATTGTCTTCTCCCCCTCCATGCTTTTATTACACAAGTTTCTTCCTTTTCAATCAAATGTGATGTATGAAACCTTTTAGGAACATACAATAAAGAAATGAGATAGGTACATTCTACCCAGAGGCAACTCCCACTGAGTTGTGTGACTTAACTCTGTATATTACTCATAGTTTTATTCTTCCTATGCTTTGAATTCTTCAAAGTGTTAAATACTTTGAATAACCAAAGCTTTAAAGGAAGCCCAAATCTCATACTCAATCATAGGATCAGAATACAGATCAATGCTAGGAAACAGAAGAAAACATGTTGTTTATTCGTTCAGTCGCTTCCGACTCTTCGTGACTTCATGGACCAGCCCATGCCAGAGCTTCCTGTCGGCCGTCACCATCCCCAGCTCCCCCATGGTTGAGTCCGTCACCTCCAGAACATCATCCATCCATCTTGCCCTTGGTCGGCCCCTCTTCCTTTTGCCTTCCACTTTCCCTAGCATCAGCTTCTTCTCCAGGGTATCCTGTCTTCTCATTATGTGGCCAAAGTACTTCAGTTTTGCCTTTAATATCATTCCCTCAAGTGAGCAGTCTGGCTTTATTTCCTGGAGTATGGACTGGTTTGATCTTCTTGCAGTCCAAGGCACTCTCAGAATTTTCCTCCAACACCACAGTTCAAAAGCATCTATCTTCCTTCACTCAGCCTTCCTTATGGTCCAGCTCTCACAGCCATAGGTTACTACAGGGAATACCATTGCTTTAACTATGCGGACCTTTGTTGTCAGTGTGATGTCTTTGCTCTTAACTATTTTATCCAGATTTGCCATTGCTCTCCTCCCAAGAAGTAGACGTCTTCTGATTTCCTGGCTGCAGTCAGCACCTGCAGTAATCTTTGCGCCTAGAAATACAAAGTCTGTCACTGCCTCCACTTTTTCTCCCTCTATTTGCCAGTTATCAATCGAAGATAATATTTGTAGCTCAGGGTTGAACTGGGGAGTCTTTGGTGCTCTCTGAGCCTTGTTGTTTTCATGCAGACGTTTCATTGCCAGGCTAGGCAACATCTTCAGTGCGAAAAGGGAGTGGAACTTGCTGTCTGTTTATATACCCTGGCTTGTCCTGCCTGTGTTGGTGGGGGTCTTGTACTCTCCTTGGTAGTTCCTTGATTGGGCTGTTGTGTGCTGTTTGGGTGATTGACTGAGTTAATAGTTCCTAGATTAAGGTCTATACAATAGACCTTAATCAAGGAACTATTAACTCAGTCAATCACCCAAACAGCACACAACAGCCCAATCAAGGAACTACCAAGGAGAGTACAAGACCCCCACCAACACAGGCAGGACAAGCCAGGGTATATACAGTGGGGCAAAAAAGTATTTAGTCAGCCACCAATTGTGCAAGTTCTCCCACTTAAAAAGATGAGAGAGGCCTGTAATTGACATCATAGGTAGACCTCAACTATGAGAGACAAAATGAGAAAACAAATCCAGACAATCACATTGTCTGATTCGGAAAGAATTTATTTGCAAATTATGGTGGAAAATAAGTATTTGGTCACCTACAAACAAGCAAGATTTCTGGCTCTCACAGACCTGTAACTACTTCTTTAAGAGGCTCCTCTGTCCTCCACTCATTACCTGTAGTAATGGCACCTGTTTGAACTTGTTATCAGTATAAAAGACACCTGTCCACAACCTCAAACAGTCACACTCCAAACTCCACTATGGTGAAGACCAAAGAGCTGTCGAAGGACACCAGAAACAAAATTGTAGACCTGCACCAGGCTGGGAAGACTGAATCTGCAATAGGCAAGCAGCTTGGTGTGAAGAAATCAACTGTGGGAGCAATAATTAGAAAATGGAAGACATACAAGACCACTGATAATCTCCCTCGATCTGGGGCTCCACGCAAGATCTCACCCCGTGGGGTCAAAATGATCACAAGAACGGTGAGCAAAAATCCCAGAACCACACGGGGGGACCTAGTGAATGACCTGCAGAGAGCTGGGACCAACGTAACAAAGGCTACCATCAGTAACACACTACGCCGCCAGGGACTCAGATCCTGCAGTGCCAGACGTGTCCCCCTGCTTAAGCCAGTACATGTCCGGGCCCGTCTGAAGTTTGCTAGAGAGCATTTGGATGATCCAGAAGAGGATTGGGAGAATGTCATATGGTCAGATGAAACCAAAGTAGAACTGTTTGGTAGAAACACAACTCGTCGTGTTTGGAGGAGAGAGAATGCTGAGTTGCATCCAAAGAACACCATACCTACTGTGAAGCATGGGGGTGGCAACATCATGCTTTCGGGCTGTTTCTCTGCAAAGGGACCAGGACGACTGTTCCGTGTACAGGAAAGAATGAATGGGGCCATGTATCGTGAGATTTTGAGTGCAAACCTCCTTCCATCAGCAAGGGCATTGAAGATGAAACGTGGCTGGGTCTTTCAGCATGACAATGATCCCAAACACACCGCCCGGGCAACGAAGGAGTGGCTTCGTAAGAAGCATTTCAAGGTCCTGGAGTGGCCTAGCCAGTCTCCAGATCTCAACCCCATAGAAAACCTTTGGAGGGAGTTGAAAGTCCGTGTTGCCCAGCGACAGCCCCAAAACATCACTGCTCGAGAGGAGATCTGCATGGAGGAATGGGCCAACATACCAGCAACAGTGTGTGCCAACCTTGTGAAGACTTACAGAAAACGTTTGACCTCTGTCATTGCCAACAAGGGATATATAACAAAGTATTGAGATGAACTTTTGATATTGACCAAATACTTATTTTCCACCATAATTTGCAAATAAATTCTTTCCGAATCAGACAATGTGACTGTCTGGATTTGTTTTCTCATTTTGTCTCTCATAGTTGAGGTCTACCTATGATGTCAATTACAGGCCTCTCTCATCTTTTTAAGTGGGAGAACTTGCACAATTGGTGTCTGACTAAATACTTTTTTGCCCCACTGTAAACAGACAGCAAGTTCCACTCCCTTTTCGCACTGAAGATGTTGCCTAGCCTGGCAATGAAACGTCTGCATGAAAACAACAAGGCTCAGAGAGCACCAAAGACTCCCCAGTTATCAATCAAGCTGGTTGCCATAATCTTGGTTTTTTTGAGGTTTAACTGCAACCCAGCTTTTGCACTTTCTTCTTTCACCTTCATCATAAGGCTCCTCAACTCCTCCTCGCTTTCAGCCATCAAAGTGGTATCATCTGCATATCTAAGATTGTTAATGTTCCTTCCAGCGATTTTGACTCCAGCCTTGGATTCCTCAAGCCCAGCACGTCTCATGATGTGTTCTGTGTACAGGTTGAATAGGTAGGGTGAGAGTATACAGCCCTGCCATACTCCTTTCCCAATCTTAAACCAGTCTGTTGTTCTGCGTTCTGTTCTTACCGTTGCTACTTGGTCGTTATACAGATTCCTCAGGAGGCAGACAAGATGACTTGGTATCCCCATACCACCAAGAACTTGCCACAATTTGTTATGATCCACACAGTCAAAGGCTTTAGAATAGTCAATAAAACAGAAATATATGTTTTTCTGAAACTCCCTGGCTTTCTCCATTATCCAGCGGATATTGGCAATTTGGTCTCTAGTTCCTCTGCCTTTTCTAAATCCAGCTTGTACATTTGGCAATTCTCGCTCCATGAATTGCTGGAGTCTACCTTGCAGGATCTTGAGCATTACCTTACTGGCATGTGAAATAAGTGCCGCTGTTCGATAGTTTGAACATTCTTTAGTGTTTCCCTTTTTTGGTATAGGGATATAAGTTGATTTTTTCCAATCTGATGGCCATTTTTGTGTTTTCCAAATTTGCTGGCATATGGCATGCATCACCTTGACAGCATCATCTTGCAAGATTTTAAACAGTTCAGCTGGGATACCGTCGTCTCCTGCTGCCTTGTTATTAGCAATGCTTCTTAAGGCCCATTCAACCTCACTCTTCAGGATGTCTGGCTCTAACTCACTGACCACACCGTCAAAGCTATCTCCAATATTATTATCCTTCCTATACAGATCTTCCGTATATTCTTGCCACCTTTTCTTGATCTCTTCTGCTTCTGTTAGGTCCTTACCATCTTTGTTTTTGATCATACCCATTTTTGCCTGGAATTTACCTCCGATGTTTCTAATTTTCTGGAAGAGGTCTCTTGTCCTTCCTATTCTATTGTCATCTTCCACTTCCGCACATTGCTTGTTTAAAAATAATTCCTTATCTCTTCTGGCTAACCTCTGGAATTTTGCATTTAATTGGGCATATCTCCCCCTGTCACTGTTGCCTTTTGCTTTCCTTCTTTCTTGGGCTACTTCCAGTGTCTCAGCAGACAGCCATCTTGCCTTCTTGGTTTTCTTTTTCTTTGGGACGTTTTTTGTTGCCGCCTCCTGAACAATGTTGCGAACTTCTGTCCATAGTTCTTCCGGGACCCTATCTACTAAATCTAGTCCCTTAAATCTATTCTTCACCTCCACTGCATATTCCTTAGGAATATTAGTGAGCTCATATCTAACTGATCTGTGGGTCTTCCCTATTCTCTTTAGTCTGATTCTAAATTTTGCAATAAGAAGTTCGTGATCTGAACTACAGTCAGCTCCAGGTCTTGTTTTTACCGATTGTATAGATGTCCGCCACCTTTGGCTGCAAAGGATGTAGTCAATCTGATTTCGGTGTCGACCATCTGGTGAAGTCCATGTATAAAGTCGTCTTTTAGGTTGTTGGAAGAGAGTGTTTGTTATGCACAGTGAGTTGTCTTGGCAAAATTCTATCAGCCTATGTCCTGCTTCATTTTGTTCTCCCAGACCATGCTTGCCTGTAATTCCAGGTGTCGTCTGACTACCCACCTTAGCATTCCAGTCTCCTGTAATGAAAATAACATCTCTTTTTGGCGTATTATCCAGTAGGTGCTGCAGATCCTCATAGAACTGATCTACTTCTGCTTCTTCAGCATCTGTGGTTGGGGCGTATATTTGGATCACTGTGATGTTAAATGGCTTACCCTGAATTCGAATTGAGATCATTCTATCGTTTTTTTGATTGTATCCAAGCACTCCTTTAGCCACTTTATAATTAATTATGAAGGCTACTCCATTTCTTCTGTGGTCCTCTTGTCCACAGTAGTAGATCTGGTGGTCATCTGATGTGAAGTGGCCCATTCCAGTCCATTTCAGTTCACTGACACCTAAAATGTCTATATTTAATCTTGACATCTCACCAATAACCACATCCAATTTGCCCTGGCTCATAGATCTTACATTCCAGGTTCCTATGGTGTGTTGATTTTTAGAACATCGGATTCGTCATTCACCACCAGCACCGTCAGCCGCTAGCCGTCCTTTCGGCTTTGAGCTAGCTGCGTCATCACATCTGGGGCTAGTTGAACGTATCCTCTGTTCCTCCCCAGTAGCATTTTGACCATCTTCCGACCTGGGAGTCCCATCTTCCGATGGTATACCGACATATCTCTGGTTGTACTGATCCATTTAGTTTTCATGGCAAGAATACTGGGGTGGGTTGCCATTACCTTCCCCAGGGATCGTATTTAGTCTGACCTCTCTGCCACGACCTTCCCGTCTTGGGTGATGTAATTGCTCTATGGAGAGTAGAACTTTGTGCCCTCTAAATGTTTCAGGCTTCAGCTCTCATCACTCTCAGCCACCATGACTGATGACAAGTGGAGTTCTGACCAAAGCATTTGGAGGACACTAAGTACAGAAATATACATCACTTTTGATGTGTAACAGAATTGTGTTCGAAGTATAACAAAATTGTGTAGCACTCTGGATTTGATTCTAACAAGATGCTTTGGAGTGTGCATGTAGAACCTACCTTTAATACAGCTTGTCTTTTCCTAAGATCTGCCTTCTACAGCTGCCATGTGATCCCAGGAAAAGACACAGCTATTTTAAAGAGTTGCAGACAGGTGCTACACTCATGCTCTTGTGAATTCCAAGCACCTTTTTGGAATCAAATCTGAAATGCTGCTAATGTGCAATTTGTTACAAAGGCAGCTTGAGTGAGACATCTAAGGTAAATGAGTTTGCGTCAGGGACTTGAGGAAAAGGCCTATGAGGATAGGCTGAAGGAACCTGGGATGTTCAGTAAGAAGAAAAGACAACATAAGGGAGACATGACAGCTGTGTTCAGGTACATGAAGGGAAAGCTATAGGGAAGATGCTGAAGTATTTTCCATGGCAACAGAAACTCGGACCAGAAATAGAAAGTTGCAACTACTTAGATTTCATTTAAATATCAAAAAAACCTTTCTGGTGATAAGATCTGTACAATAATTGGAACAGTATACCTATCAAGGTTGTGGGTTGTCTATCTCTGGAGGTTTTTAAAAAGAGGCTAGAGCTAGACAGTCACCTCTCATGGATGGTTTAGCTGGTTTTTCTGCAAACTGTAGAAGGCTGAACAAGATCCTTTTTGTCCTGCCCAAATTTACAATACTCTGATTCTAGACTCACTTTGAATTTGTCAGGAACCGTTGTGAGTCCAACACAATTACTATGTGGTTCCCACACTGTAAATCACCATTTGAAAATTATACTCACAAAGCTCATAAACAAATTACCTGCTTGGGAGGAGTATTGCTGGTAGCAGGAGGGTACTCAAGAGTTCTCAGCTGCTCTAATATGTTCTGAAACTGTTCCGTAGTCTTCACACCAAACACATCCTGCCATACACTGATCACCATGTCTACGAAAGAGCCATCTTGCTTTGTTGTCCAGCTGTTGTAGCAAGGTGTGGATGGGCGAGTTCCCACTGGGTTCCGTTCACTAAGGCCCTTGTGAAGCAGTTCATTAAGACAGAATACCAACCTCTGCCCCTTTAAGTGAAAAAAATGTTTTAAAGGGAAGCCAACTCAGCTTGAGAAAATATTTCTCTTAAAACTTGGTAAAATATAATCTATGTGTGCATATGATTGAAAATAGGTATAAGATTATAAATAAAACAAAGAGCTAAAGAACAATTCACTCTAGAAGCAATGAAAGATACTGATCAGCAAGATACTGTTCTTGTTGCAACAGAAACTAGATGGATTGAAAGAAACCTGATTTATATCACAAACAAAAAAGGCTAATCTATTAAATATATTAATCTATTAAAAAAGCATTCGTATAGTGATAATATGTAATATTCAGTAATATGACTGAAATGTTAGTGTTAACTCAAGTTTTACACATTTAAGGTCATTATCCAAACTCACTGTTTTTTGGCTGACACACAGCATAAATATCAATATCTGTACAATCTTTAATTCAATGCATGACTGTTTCATGTTAGCTATGTCTGACCTCAAACATATGAAAGCTAGCCCTTCATGTAGTAAAACAGGCATTAAGTCAACATGTTTGTTAGAAGCGCAGAGATTTTATTATAAGAGATTACAAATTAAAATTTTATATATAAGCTGTCTACAGATAGTAATTTACACATACCTAAAGGATGTAACAAACAATTTTTGAAAAAAAATCACTAGTTTCTATCTTCCTTAAGAAGAAATGATCACTTAGGCCTTTTTCAGAAAACATTCATTTAGAACTGGGCAAATGACATATGTTGGGTAACTGCCATTATTCAATATTACTGCTTGTAACAATAGTATAATATATAAAAAGGTAAAGGTTCCCCCCGCACATTTGTGCAGTCGTGTCCGACTCTAGGGGCCGGTGCTCATCTCCGTTCCTTAGCCGAAGAGCCAGCGCTGTCTGAAGACGCTTCCGTGGTCATGTGGCCAGCATGACGCACACGGAACGCTGTTACCTACCCACCGAAGTGGTACCTATTGATCTACTTGCATTTGCATGCTTTCAAATTGCTAGGTTGGCAAGAGCTGGGACGAGTGCGGGAGCTCACTCCGTCACGCGGCGCTCGGGTCTCGAACCGCCGACCTTCCGATGGACAAGCCTGGCGTTTTAACCACTGAGCCACCACGCCCCTTAGTATAATATATACATAATGTAAATAATGCTCACTGACCAACAAGCTGTCATGTTGCTGGAGAACCTCTTGTGCTCCAACCCAATTCTTAGATGAAAGAAGCTCCTGGGCACATCTCAAGGAGAAGGTCACAGACAACTCTTTCTCTCCAACTATCAGAGCCAATTCCGCCGCCGTTTTAAGGGAGGTCGTATCTCCTTTTTTAGCCAGTACTTTGGCAGCGTCGTAGGGAGAGGTAGCTCCAAGGTAACTGAAATGAAACCATTCATACAAAGAATTCAACTTTAATTTGGACCAAATTCTCAACTTATTAGGCATGTTTATTTAATGCATTTACAGTTGTGCTCATAGGTTTACATACCCCTTGCAGAATTTGTAAGATGTGGACCATTTTGTAAGTAAACATGAGGGATCAGAATTTTTTTTTTTTAAAATTTGTAATGTGATTCAAATTAAACTATTAGGCATCACAGAATAGCACAATCATTAAACAAACCATAGCAATAAATAATAAAATGGTCATGTTCAATGTTTACATATTCTTGAATGCTTGGGCTGATAATACAGTATACACTCTCTCAGTAATTTGTATCATTTATTATTATTATTATGTAACTTACGTTGGCTATTCAAAGGCTCCCACAGAAAAACATACTTTCTCTTTGTGTGTGTATGTGTGGGTGTATATATATTTAGAGAGAAAGAGAAAGAGATTGAGAGACAGAATATCTTGCTTACTAGAAAGACAACAACAACATACTGAAGAGATAACATTTTCTGGCAACTCATACCATTTGGCTGCCATAGAATAATGGCCATCCTTTTCTAGCACGGCTGCCCAGCAGATATACAGATCTTTCAGAACTGGATCTTCTGGATGTAATCTAGCTTTAGCAATTACAATGGCTTCTCTGAGACAGAAGAAGAGAGAAAACTACTTTTAAATAAAACACACTATTTAACATAAGGATGCTGAAGCATTGATCTCTTTCAGACGAAAACCAAGTTAAATTCAAAATCATTATTGTGGTTATTTCCCCAATAAGATGCTGAGAGAATCAGTAAGGCAGCATCCAACCTTTGCTTATAAAGACAGATCCATGCCCAACTAATTCTTGCAACAGGTAAATGAGCTGGTATCTCATCTAAATTAACAGTTTATGATCTTTAGCTGAATATGTGAGTGAATTACATCAAAAGAATTGTCTGTGGTAACTGAATCACAACAGCTTATGCATATATGGAAATATTTGCTTGATGAATATACATACTGTATAAGAATTAGCCCGAGTGCCATATAAAGTGGAAGAATCCTTATACTTAAGTTAGTAAAACTGAGGATTAGAGAAAACTAATGACTGGTTCTATTAAATGTGATAAAAGTAACTGCATCAACTTTTTATAGAACACAACTGCAAACATTTCTCACATCCTTAGGCTAGAATATGATCACATGCTATCAGCTGCCATTAAAATGTTTCTACCAAAAGACACTTAATATACATCTTTGAAGTATCCCTAGTCACTGATTTACAACTACATTTTCCTATTTTAAATTTAAATATTTTTCCTAATTATTTAAAAAAATAATTCCTATTATTCCTTCATTTTACAACCACTGTTACTTGGTTTTGCTTTAACGGAAATTTATTCAAGAACATATACCGCTACAAGCAGGACTGGATATGGAGAAGATGGAATCAAATTATCTAATGTTGATTCCCATATAAAAACAGTTGGAATAAAGAGAAGCATCAGACTGTTATTACAAAACTAGATACACAAACTTTAATGTTAAATAATAGAGACTACAGGAGAAATTAATAACATTAAACATGACCTTAAATTGATATAAAGCAATCCCTTTACAACACTAACTGCTGTTCTGGTTCTTCTGATATACATGAAAGGCTAGAAGACAATCATTTCTTTCTCCAAAAAGATTATCATCTCTATACTAGAACTCATTGAAACAATAGTACTGTAACGACCTGAAAAAATTATGTGACTTCAGTAGTTCCACAGCTTCATACACTTTATGAAGAGAAAGGAGATGGGAGGCAGCCTTGACATACTGCTCTTGAAAACACAACTGCTTTGCGAAAGCTTCTACAGTAGAGGCCCAGGCTTGGTAGCCAGCTGAAGGGAAGAGAGGAACAACAATAAGTAATATAACACGGAAAGAGATGAACACGTGGTTTGTTATTTGTTGCATTTACATCCTACCTTTCTTTAGTTCATACACAGGTGGGAGGACCCTTCCCAAATTACATTTCAGTGAACCCATGAGATATGTCTGGCTGGGAGAGAATGACTAGTCACCCACTGAGTCACCCATTGACTGGTCAACTGGAGACCTGAACCTGAATTTTCTCAATCCTAGTTTCTGACCACTACAAAATACAACTACTTTTGTCCTGCAGTACAAAACCAATGTTAAGATTTTTAAATTATGGAGGGAAAGCAGTTTAGAACAATGCATCGTTTTTACAATACTGCCTAGTATTGGGTGCAAAATAGCAGATTTGTTCTGTGTCATGCATACCCATTGGTGAGATGGCCACTAGTTGATCTGTCAGTTCTCCCCTTTCTGCAGCTGATTGAAGAGCACCTCTAAGATCTCCTTTCCATAACATGAGTTGTTGAAATAGCTCAGGGTGTCCGTTTCCTAAATGACTTTTTCCTGTTGGGTGTAAGCACTATGCATAATATGCTTTGAACAATGTGTACAGCAGCATCAACAAAAAGCAATGAGAAAATCCATATAAATCTATACTTTGCAACTCACTCTATGGTGTCTACTATTCAGTAAAAAAAAGGTAAAGGTACCCCCCGCACATTTGTGCAGTCGTGTCCGACTCTAGGGGCCGGTGCTCATCTCCGTTTGTTAGCCGAAGAGCCAGCGTTGTCCGAAGACACTTCCACGGTCATGTGGCCGCATGACGCCGCGGAACGCTGTTACCTTCCCACCGAAGTGGTACCTATTAATCTACTTGCATTTACATGCTTTCGAATTGCTAGGTTGGCAAGAGCTGGAGCTAGTGCAGGAGCTCACTCTGCACGCAGGGCTAGGGATTCGAACCTCCGAACTTGCGATCTTCCAATCGACAAGCCTGGCGTCTTACCCGCTGAGCCACCACGCCCCAATTATTCACGCCCTACTATTCAGTGCCTCAGTTTAATAATGTTTTAGAATCCAAGTGACTATTTATGTCACACTCTATTTGTTATGCAGTTTTGTAAGTTTTAGATCTCTCCCCTAATTCAACTCATTTTACCATTTCTTAAGTTCTTCTTTCCTGATGAAATTAATTTGATACAATGTAATATTGCACAGCTTTAATTCCAGAGCTATCCTTTGTAAATATCTAGAACAGAGCTTTCCAAACTGTGTGTCGCCACACACAGTCTGGTGTGTCAACACACAACCCGGAAGCGCTGATCATCATCAGCGCTTCCGGGTTTTCCCGCGGCGACACACCAACTGCAGCGTGCAAAACCTGAAAGCGGCAGCAGCGCTTCCGGGTTTTTGCGCGCTGCCGCAATGGCGGTACTTCCGGGTTTTCCCGCGACGACACACCAACGGCGGTTGGTGTGCCGCCGCGGGAAAACTTTGGAAAGCCCTGATCTAGAAGCTCTAGCAATTAAGGTTATCAAAGCTAGACATAACACTGAGGAGGATTTGGAGATGGAGGAGAAAGGAAACAAGTGAGGGTGAGGGTATTCTGGGCAACAGTAAAACTCCAAAAAGTAACTGAGAATACAGTGAAGATTTCTGAGGCCACAGTGAAATCCTTCAGAGACAAGGAGCAGAGACTGGAAGGCCTAAAGACCCTGGAACATTTGGCTAAGCATGTTGTGAGAATGGTATCAATACATAAAGCATGCTTTAGAGCAGCAAATAATTTGAAACTAGGTTTTTGTTGGTTTACTGGCTGCAGCTGTAGCTTAGCATTATATCCTAATAGAAAGTCTGGTTGTTTTTTCTCGGTTTATTGCTAATATGTTTATTCCCAAGCCTCTAACCAATCTACAGAGGTTCAAGGCAAGAACAACTGAAACAGAGAGAAAACAATCCAGGAACAAACATCCCATGATTGTTTTGCTTATCTGGAAAGTGATCCTGGTTTGTTCCAACGAACCATGTTTATAAGCCACAACTTAGCAACTGTCCTTACCAGCCAAATATTATACCCTATTTGGTATTCATCCTTACCCAAACAAAAGTGATTAAAGATTCAAAAACTAACCTTCTGCTTCCATCATCTTATACAGGGCAAGTCTATCTGTGAACAGGCCCAAATGGATAGGATCTCTTGGAGAAGAGGACAAATCTTCATTCAGCTCTACCAGGAAAGTAACAAAGTAAGTTTTATCATATTTATGATCTTCATGATAAAAGGAAAGTGCTTCTTATAGTTTAAATAATTCTTAACATGTGTTACTTAATACCTATATTTATTTCTTCATACTGCAAGAATCAGTAGCATTGATGAGATCCAGTTTGGTCTAGTGGTTAAGGTGCTGGGCTAGAAACCAGGAGACTGAGAGTTCTAGTCCCGCCTTAGGCATGAAAGCCAGCTGGGTGACCTTGGGCCAGTCCCTCTCAGCCCTGGGAAGGAGCCAATAGGAAACCAGGAGACTGAGAGTTCTAGTCCCGCCTTAGGCATGAAAGCCGGCTGGGTGACCTTGGGCCAGTCACTCTCTCTCAGCCCAACTCACCTCACAGGGTTGCTGTTGTGGGAAAAATAGGAGGAGGAAGGAGTATTAGGTATGTTCGCCACCTTGAGTTATTTGTAAAAACAATAAAGGCGGGACAATCAATCAATCAATCGTGTAAACTGTTCTGAACCTGCTGCTTCAAAGGCCCTCTTCCAGTCTTCTCCATGGATAAAATATACCTTCATTAGGATTGCCACTAAATCAAAATGTTTTCCATGAACAGGTGCTCATATGACCAGGCAGTAATGGCTTCAAAGCAGCTGTACCAAGCCTTCAAGAGACAGGCTACACTGACTGCATGGTGTGAACAGATCTTCATATGTTGTTCTAAAAAACCGTCTACAACAGCAGAGATTAAGTCTTTTAGCCAAAGAGCCTTATGCAAACCCAGATAATGGAGACAGCACACACATACACACAGCCTCTTCCAGCTGAGGTGAAAGGGAGACCGCTCATCATGCTTGTAGGGAGAGATCATGCTCTGCTTAGTTCCCCAAATAGAGTGGACTGAAAAGTACAAGGTGCCTCTGGGGATGAGACTGCTGGGGACGTGGCATCAAAGCCTTTCCCAATTAAGATTACTCTTTTCCTCCTGAACTGCAGCTAAAAAGCAGTTTTGATAAAGATCACTCGGTAAACTGCATGGAGATTTTTACTCTCCTCCTCCAGCAATCTTACCAAGATCTCTGTATTTGTTGCAAATTCAAACCCTTGCTGGCAATCCAGCTTCTGGGTCAGAACAGGTTCCCAGGCCCAAATATACACTATAACATTTATTTTTGTGACATACAATTTTCTTATATTACGAATGTAATCATAGTCACATATGGGACTATGACACAAACATGATGTCTATATATTCTACTAAAAAGCCACTATGTGTTGGTGCAAAAAGTCACAAGGTCAGGCTAAAGGTCTATTTAAGATGTGAAGTTACCTGAAAAGTCTCAGTAGATCGTTTGCAGCATATTTCCTGTCTTACCTTTGGAATGTAAGAAATGCGCTAATCTCAGACAGTCCTGGTGCAGTTCCTCCTTTGACCTGTGGTCCATAGATGTGCTTAGAGGCAGGATCGACCGAGGCTTTTTCCTCTTCACAGAAACATCTGCTCCTGAAGAGAGAAACTCATATCATGACTACAACTGCTGATCACTATGCAGTGACTTCAAGGGATCCATTTCCAAAATCATTTCCTAAACCCTGAAGACAGGGTATAGCAGCAAAATACATTTACATACTCATTGAGAAGGGATAATTTTCAGATTACATCTAGGTATCACCATTTAAGAATCAGAGAATAGGACCCCTAGGTTAGTGAAGCAACAACACATAGATGAAAATAGGAAAGGAAAAGCAACAGATACTGAGGCTACTAAGAAAGGAGTATAAAGCACAAAAACCTGACTGTTTCCATAATCTTAATGCTGGACAAAGTACTGGCACCACATGTCAAAGCTAAAGAAACATATCATTACAAAATGCAGCTTAAGAGACATTACGAGCAAATAAGACAGCTGCCTCTTTTTTAAAAAACAAAAAAACACTAAAAAGATCAGTATGCCCTTTGTCATAGAACCCACCTTAGATACTCACTCACTCACTCACTTATTTATATTTATTTATAAATCATATAAATATGATAAATAAATATAAATAAATACTTCTATATTTACAAATAACATGTACAAACCTGGCTTAGTTGGATCCTTCCTTGTAAGTTGAGTTCTAAGCAAAACAGGAGGTTTCAGGCTGTCTGGCCCATGGACAGATGGTGGACAAGCTGTTGAATCACTGTCAACTGCAGTGAAGGAACAAATTAAGTTTGTGCAATGCCTGGGAAAAAATGATTCCACTACAAACATGTTAAAAGGGAAACAAATACTGTAGTCACAGAGAAACTATAGGAGGATACTGGATAAAAGTAGTGTTAGTAAAGGTAAAGGTTTCCCCTGCACAATTGTGTCCGACTCTAGGGGCCGGTGCTCATCTCCATTTGTTAGCCGAAGAGCCAGTGTTGTCTGAAGACGCTTCCGTGGTCATGTAGTAGTAGTAGTTGATGCTCATGTATTCCTCACTGTCTATCTAAATTCACTACCTCTGGCTTTAAAGCTAGTTGAAAACGAGGGAACTGCATGAGAGCTAAGAAAAGGCTACCCTCTCAGTGACCCAGCTAACCAAGTCTGGTTTCAGAATTAGGAAAGAAAACGTGGTAACGTGATGGTAAGTCATCTGCTTTCCTTCATCTCTTGGCTCCATTAGATAACAAACTGTCTACTTCAAACACAGACATTATGATTTGAAGGAGGAAGGAATCAAGAGATTCTCCTCTGGCTGAATGTCAAGCATTTGTCTTTCTAGTGGTGAGCAATACAACAATCGCCTCTCATAACCACGTTAGGTTTCTAGAGCTTGAACACTCTTCTCCAGCCTATTAAGACAATTACTGTACCCATGACTACAGTTGTGGATGGGAAAGGAAGGGATCTGTTATGTACCTTCTGTGGAAATTCTCTCAACCGTCTCTGGCTCCTGCTGCTCCTTTTCTCCTTCTTGGTCAGAAACCCCATTCTCTTCTACAGGAGACTCTTTCATATTTTCACCATCATTCATGCAGTCATTTATATTCTGGGCAGAAGGCAACTTCCCCAATGGCTTCTTCTTTTTCTTCACTTTCTGCTTAATCTGAGTGCTTCTCTTTTTCTCCAACTCAATATTCTTCTTGCCTAGTAAATAGAAATGCTTTTAAAAGCTTTAGAGATTCCTCACAATCCTCCCTCTCTCCCTCTCACATACTTTGAAAGGAGTTTTTTTTTTTTGCCTTCGAGTCAGTTGGCAATTGCCTGGACTAGTCCCTGCAATTTTCTTGGCAAGGTTTGTCAGTGTATGTAAAAAGAAATATATTTTATTCTTTATATTTTACTGGTCTGATAAGAATGTGCAAAGTAGATAGTAGCAAGTGCTGGGTGAGATCACCATCCTTGAAGGAATGATGATGCAATGCTAATGAGCTACACCTGTGTATAGAAATGAATCAGCAATATTGAGTGTATATATATCGTGGTTGAGATATATTAAGTGTGGGGTAGTTTGCATGGAGTTGGTTAAGGATCGTGTCTGTATATATTTCTGTGCTGTGTATAGTAAAGTCTGTATATACTCAAAGCAACAGACTCTGTAATTTATTACAGCAGCATAGAAGGCATACGCAGGTGCTGTCGTCTAAAGCCATGGATACTGAGGCAGCGTTTGCAGTAAGTGGTGCCTTGCCTTTGAACCGATTGAATGAACACAACTACCTGCCATGGAGCATGAAAATGGAGATGTTCCTCCGGAGGGAAGGACTCTGGGATGCTGTGAGTACTCCCCCTGCACAGCCTGATAATAGGCAGCTTGGAGCAGAGGAAAAAGCTTGGTCAAGTATTATTTTGGGACTTGAGGACAGCCAGTTAGTACATGTACGTGGACTGGCAACTGCTAATGAATGCTGGAATGTGCTAAGGCAAATATATGTGCGTGATACTTCGAGCAGCAAGGTAGCTCTAACGTGTAAACTTTACCGAGCACATTTGCTGACAGGAGGGAGTGTATCAGAACATTTGCAGTACATGAGACTTTTGTTTGCGGAACTGCAGGAGAGAGGAATGGATTTTGATGAGACAAACAAAGTCTACATTATTTTGAGCTCTCTAAATGATTCCTGGGACATGATAGTAGCCAGTTTAGAGTCTATGCAAGAAAGAGAGCTGACTCTGCACTATGTAACTGGGCGTCTTCTTGAGGAAGAGCAGCGGAGAGGAGAAAAATCTTTGGACTGCAGCCGTACTAAAGCAAACAAAAACGTGCCATATGAAACAGCAGTCAGCAAGGGAACAGAGAGAGTACTTGCTGTTAGAAGGTGCTTCAGATGTGGGTCCACAAAGCATTTGAGAAGAGATTGTACAGCCCAGATGCAAGGGAAGAAAGACACATCTAGGAAACAGACATCATGGAGAGACAGACAACAGTATGTTTCATTTGTAAGAACTGCTGGAGAGCTAAGACAGGGAACCTGGCTCTTGGACAGCGGAGCAAGCAGACACCTATCCAATAAAAAAGAAGATTTTGTATCTTTGAATCCTGCATCACAAAACCATGTCAGTCCAGGAGACAGGAAGAAGTCTCCTGTACGTGGTCAAGGGCAAGTGTTTGTGCCTAGTATGAACAGGACATTGGATGGGGTGTTATTTGTACCTACACTTGAATATAATTTGCTGAGTGTTTCCTGCTTGACACAGAGTGGGTACACTGTGTTATTTTCTGGGAAATCTTGCACTGTAAAAAAGAATGGGGTTTTATGTGCAAGGGGTGTATTAAAGGATAGATTATATGTAATGTTGCCACATGAAAGCGCACATACTGTACAAACCACCACATGTAACAAGCCTATGCATGATAACTGTGTCCATTTACTACATAGATGGATGGGCCATGCTAATTTCAGAGCCTTGGCCAAATTGCCTGAAGTGAGTGAGGGGTTAAATGTAAAAGCATGTAACAAATATCTGGATTGCTCTGTGTGCAAAATGTCTAAATCTAAAGTATATCCTGTCAAGAAACATAGTGATAGGATTACAAGAATATTCGAATTAGTCCATGTGGACCTAATTGGGCCTCTAACTCAAACCCTAGGAGGGGCTAAGTATGTTTTAGTCATCGTAGACGACTACACTAGATATGGTTTCTGTTATTTGATGAAAAACAAGGGTGAAACATTTCAAAGGTTTAAAAATTGGGTTGCCTGGGTTGAAAGGAGATTCTATAATGAGGTAGTACAACTTATTTATTTATTTATTTTTATTTATTCAATTTATTCCCCGCCCATCTCCCATACAAGGGACTCTGGGCGGGTCACAACAATCAAAGTTAAAAACAATACCATAATTTTAAAAAATACAATATAAATAAATAAAATACAAGATGGGGGACGTAGGGAACGTAGCATAGTGTTGCTACGGGGCTAGCCAACCCCAAGAGGCACTCCCGCCTCCGTTGTCCCAGGCCAGGTGGCAGAGCCAGGTCTTAAGGGCCTTCCGAAAGGTCAGGAGGGAGGGGGCCAGTCTCACCTCCGGGGGCAAGATATTCCATAGGGCGGGTGCTATCGCAGAGAAGGCACGCCTCCTGGACCCCGCTAGATGGAATTCTCTTGTTGAGGGGGTCCGAAGCATGCCCTCTCTGCATGCACGGGTGGGGCGGGCTGACGTTATTGGGACGAGACGGTCCCTCAGGTACCCTGGTCCTATGCCATGTAGGGCTTTAAAGGTGATCACCAACACCTTGAATTGGACCCGGAAGCAAACTGGCACCCAATGCAGCTCGCGAAGCAGAGGTGTTACATGGGCCGATCTCTTGGCCCCCATAACTGCTCGCGCCGCCGCATTCTGCACCAGCTGAAGCTTCCGGATACTCTTCAAGGGTAGCCCCATGTAGAGCGCATTACAATAGTCTATACGGGAGATGACAAGGGCGTGAGTGACTGTTCGGAGGGCCTCCCGATCCAGGAAAGGGCGTAACTGGCGCACAACTCGCAGCTGTGCAAAGGCCCTCCTGGCCACGACTGCCACCTGCTCTTCGAGCAGGAGTCGCGAGTCCAGGAGGACCCCCAGATTCCGCACTGGATCCGAGTGGGGTAGTGCAACTCCACCCAGAACCAAAGATGACAACTTCCCGGATCCAGGGGGGCCGTCAATCCACAGCCACTCCGTCTTACCAGGGTTCAGTTGAAGCCTGTTGTTCCCCATCCAGACCCCCACAGCCTCCAGGCACTGAGATAAGGCATTGACCGCATCACTTACTTCACCCGGGATGAACTTCAAACTGACCGAGGGGGTGAGCTCTTAGCAGGAAAGTTCCAGGATTGGCTGAAACACCAAGGGATTTGGCATCGCAAGACCAATCCATATTCCCCATGTGAAAATGGCGTGGCTGAACGCCGGAATGGTGTTTTACAAACCATGAAGGATTCGTTAATGCAGGACTCTGGATTGCCGAAACATTTTTTTGGGGAGGCTATCTTAACAGCTAACTATATAAATAATAGGATGTGGAGTTCTGCGGTGAATACAACTCCATATGAGTTACTGTTCAATAGGCAGCCAGTTTTATCACACATGAGAGTGTTTGGCTATAATGCTTGGGTACACACACCTAAGGGGCAGAGACGAAAAGGACAGCCTAAAGCAATGTGGCTTAGGTTTATAGGATATCAGCCTGGTTCTAAAGCATACAGGTTTGCACTTAGCAATGGGAGAGTGGTGATCTCAAGATCAGCTGAATTTGCTGAACACAATGCGTGGCAAAAGGTTCATGCAAATACTGAAGTATTAATTATTTATTTATTATTAAATTTCTATGACCGCCCATCTCCCCCTATTATTGCCAATAGATGGGGAACAAACGGAACATGATGAGCAGACCTCAGTGAGTAGCTTTGATAGTTCTGCTCAGAGAGCAGAAACTCTGTCTCCAAAGGTTGAGACAGAGGAGGGGGAGGTAGAAATGTTTACTCCTAGGCGTTCAGAAAACATATCACAGTTTTCTCCAAAGGCAGAGAGAAAGGAGGGGCAAACAAGCAGTTTTGTTCCTAGACGTTCTGAAAGGACAACACACACAGGAAGGGAATGAGATTTTCTGTTCCCCTGCTTAATTTTGAATCAGAGATTTTCTTAGTCTTTCTATTTGTCAGGCCCTACTCTACAGTCAACCATACCGATTTTCAGCAATCACGGATAGATGGTGCTTGAAGGGGCATTTATTTATTTATCTGGCTGCCCCTGCACCAAAGTTACTCTGGACGGTAAACAAAATTTAAAATGAAAACAACAATAAAAATAACTATAGATACAACATATAATCCCCCCCCTAATGAAGGAAATGTCAGCAGAAAGAAAATGGTTTGTGCACATGCAGTCATGTTAGGGGACTTATTACCTTCTAAACAAAAGAACTGCAGTTGGAACATGCTCTCTGTTCTCCCTGCCTCTTTCCTTGGAACAGGGCTTTCCAAAGTTCCGCCGCTTGCGACACACTGGTGGTGGTGGCGGCGGCAGCACGGGGGGGCGCACGTGCACGGCGGCGGCGCGTGCGGCGGCGCGGGCGCGGGGGGGGGCGTGCGGCGGCGTGCGTGTGTATGGTGGCGGTGGCAGCGGCTGCCGCCGTGCACACACACGCCGCCGCTTCCGGGTGGTGTGGCGACACACTTTTGTGTCGCGACACACAGTTTGGAAAGCTCTGCCTTGGAACTTTGTCCATCATTCAATCTATGAATATTGCATTTTTTTTAGGAAGTTTCAGTTCCTACTAACTCTGGAATGCTAACACTATAGTCAAAGAATAATGAACTTAATAAAAGAACAAACATCATTACAAATCTTAGGATTTCTTTGCTCTTCTTACTGTGTCAAAGCATAAATTAATAGCTTACTGACCTTGGGGAGGGCGAATGTGCTCCTGCTTTAAAGCTACCCATTTATGAACACAGAAGTCATCACCCCCAGTGTAAATGGACTCTGCTTCCACAGGTGACCACTGTGCGCAGAGCAGACGGCCTCGATGTCCCCTGTAATTGTGCAAAGGCTCTTCTTTTAGAGCATCCCAAACCTGTAAACACATCTCTCATCAGTTATTGGTCCCATAGGATTTTCCCACCAAAATAATCTCTAATTTCTAAAGAGGTGGTACTAAACTAAAAATTAAATAACACTCAGCTGTATTTTTCTGCATAATATTCTAACATACCCTTTACATACTTTTTACCTTATTATCATCAAGAGGACAATCTCTCCATTGCAGGTTGGTTAAATCAGGTAAACCCCCAAACCTGTTCTACTTCAGGCCACAGAAATCAATGATTTGAAAGAGCCCATACAAAGCTCTAGTCCAGAGCTTTCCAAACTTTTCATGCTGGTGACACACTTTTTAGACATGCATCATTTCGCAACACACTCTTACAGCAGGGCGCAAGGCAGGCACTAGGACCTGTGTGGAATCACAGCAGGTTTGGAGGCAGCAGGGCACAAGGCAGGCACTAACCTGCGTGGAATCCTGGCAGGGCTCGGAGGCAGCAGCAGCCGCGACACACCCAGACACTGCAGCCAACACACTAACGTGTCCTGACACAGAGTTTGGAAAGCTCTGCTCTAGTCTACCACCTCTGTGGACTTGTTCCTCATTTCTACTACGCTTTTAAAATTTGGCTCTGGCTTTTTATATTTGTACCAAAATTCACTCACTCACTCTTTCATAGTCATAAATATACACAATGAAAAAAGTAAACAACACATTCTGCTCTTAGGAGCCAACAGCTTCTACATATTCCACAGAATGACAATTTATGCAATGGGTGTTCTGAATTCCCAACAAATACAAAATGCAGCATGAGAATCTGTTTTTCCAAGTTTTGCTTTCTCTATTTTTTTTTAAATCACGGCATTCCTAAATTCTTTATCTATTTGATTTGATTTGTTCAGGGGTCCCCAAACTCTTCAGTTCATCAACCCCTTCATGAAGTTTCAGATTGTTCATCAACCCCCAAACATTTATTATAAAAAAATAATTTAATAACTACTACTTTTACTAATAGTACTACATATTTTTTTTAATCCGTTCAATCGTGTCCGATTCTGGGAGACTGCCTGGACAAGTCCCTGCAGTTTTCTTGGCAAGGTTTTCAAGAAGTGGTTTGCCATTGCCTCCTTCCTAGGGCTGAGAGAGAGGGACTGGCCCAAGGTCACCCAGCTGGCTTTGTGCCTAAGGCAGGACTAGAACTCACGGTCTCTAGCCTGATGCCTTAACCACTACACCAAAGTAACAACAATAATGGATAGCCCCATTGATACTTGGGAGGTCGATATTGAGCACTTTGGAGAACCATGGATTAGATTAGGAAAAATATACTAAAACAATTTCACAAGCATACCTGGGCAGTGCCATCATAGCAAACAGATACCAGTCTTCCATCATGATGTGGGCTCCAAGACAAGCTAGTGATCTTGGCTGTGTGCCCAGCCAGAGTACGAAAAGGCTCCGTGATTGTTACAGGCCTCTCTGCAGAACTCTCTAAAGAGAAAACATAATGTTGGAAGGAGCTCAAATCTTACTACTTACTTTTTACATAATTTTAAAATGTGTTTAGAATATTAAAAAAAATACAGAAAACCAAAGGAAAAAACAATAAATAATACAGAAAAATGTAAAGAAATAAAAAAGGTGAAACAGAAGAAAACAATTAGTTAATGCTTTGCTGTATCTTCTTGAGTAATATTCTGACTCTTCCTATCAAGAGAGCAATCTTGTGCTTGTGGACTGGTTATCTTACAGGAGGTGAACCTCCAAACGTGTTTTACTTTAGACCAGAACAATGATTCACACAGTCTTATTCAACCAAAATAATAGAGAAGAATGACCAACAAGGGGAGAAACAGCAGTTTAAACAGGGACTGCTGGCAAGAACTAGAAACATAGTCACCTATGACACTCTTGATATTATGTACATAAATAATAGCATTATTTGAGCCAGAAGCTATCATATAACTCAGTTCTGGTTGTGTCCCATGGTCGTGATGCCAACAAATAGCATTGATAAGTTTATGATGTTGCTGGATGGTACACAATAGTTTCAAATCAGGAGCCCGAAATATTTCAATTGATCTACAACATTAAAAAAGAAGGCATGATCAATTAATGCATAAACTGATGGGAGAAATAAGAACTTTAGACTCTGTTCTCCAAACACAATTCATACATATACACCACAATCCCACCCTGAATATCCTACAAAATTGGAATAGTTTATTACAATAGCACAGTCATCTCTATTTCGAAATATGAATACATTCTTGGTATGTGTTATATCTGTTTGCATCATATGCTAATTTTATGAAAGTAGAGATCCTTAAATCAAGTTAAGGTTGATGAATATAAAGGCTTGACAAATTTTGTTCCACAACATTAAAATGGAATGATATTGGATAGACACAAAAAGTGCTCAAGTCAGATAGAATCCAATTATTAATCTTACCAGTTATATATTAAAACAGTGATAAGTCAAGGAAAAAACTCATCAATCTATCTCCCATTGTCTTAATTTAATCTTTGTAGGCTCCAATTGAACCTCCATTTTATAAATGCTGATTCAATGGGAATACTAATCTAGTTCAACATCATGCTAAATCAATGTACTCTGATGTACTCTCTAACTTGTACCAAGCTCACATACTCTCCACACCAGTGTGACTGTAAGGAATTTAGATTTGTTTGCTTCCATTTTAAGTTGCCCACAGCTTCCTACGTTCTCACCAAACTGTGGTTAATTTTGATCATGATTGGTTTGAAATAAGCCAGTTTCAAACCGTAACTGATAAAGCTGGCTTCTTTAAACAGTCATAATATTAGCCATGGTTTACGGTATGGTCAGTAGAATAAACTATTTTAACTGAAATCAAAAGACACTCCTTGAGGCGGCACTGAGAGAACGGAAAGGCTTCCTGTGGCTCATCCATATTATCTTTTCCTATGGTTTAACTCAGTGTTTCTCAACCTTGGCCACTTGAAGATGTGTGGACTTCAACTCCCAGAATTCCCCAGCCAGCATGGCTGGCTAGGGAATTCTGGGAGTTGAAGTCCACACATCTTCAAGTGGCCAAGGTTGAGAAACACTGGTTTAACTCATCTTCCCCAACCTAGGCACCCTTCAGATGTGTGTCCGACTCCCAGCATTCTCAGTAATGCTTATGCTATGTGAGGAATTCTGACACTGAAGTTTACACATTATAGGACACCTAGATTGGAGAAGGCTGGTTATACTGAATACAGGTGTTTTTTCCCATACATCTAACTTCTGACTACAACTGCACACAGTCAGGCACTCTAAACACACTATGACAGCACAGTCAGTCAGGTATTTGGAGGTGTCATTTTGTCTGCTCACACTTTACTTGCTCATATCTATTGGGGAAATTTCTCTGTGAACTAGGTAACTATTTTTTTTTTAAATCACAGAAGAATTGTATACTTCTTCTATTGCCCAGTAAAGGAGTTCAACATAGTAGTTTCTGTCATAAAATAAATGAAATGAGGAAGGCAGTTAATACGTTTGAATTTTACCAGTGACTCTCAACCACTATGCCTGCTACTAAATGGCAAATTAGCATCGAGTTAAAATTTCAGCACATACCCATCTTCATTACCAATAGCCAAGAGAGTGCCGTCTGGTTTCCAGCTGATTTCTGTGTGTGTTGGTAATTTGTGCTAAAAGAAAATAGACAAAACTGTAGAGCCTTAATAGTACTGACATCCGTTCAATAAATGTAAAAATCATCAAATGAAGGTTTTCAGGGAGAATAGAGGAGTCAGGGAATTGTATGAATTTTCAGTTATGGCCACAATAATCTAGCAGCTACCACAAAACAAGAAAAAAAAACAGCTTGATGTAGTGGTTAAGGTACTGGACTAGAGACCATGTGTTCTAACCTTTCCTTAGGCATGAAAGCTGGCTTGGTGACTTTGGGTCAGTCACATTCTCTCTCAGCCCAACCTACCTCACAGGGTTGTTGTTTTGAGAGGTGGGAGCATTATGTACACTGCCTGGAGTTATACAAAGTAAAGGCAGTATATCAATCCAATAAATAAATAAATGAGAAAAAAAGTCACTATATAATTTCTCTTTGTCTACTCTTGCAAAAATTGGTTTATTTTTTCAGTCCACAGGCAGACTTTTCTAAAATCTTAAATCAGTCATAAGATTATAATTAAAAACTACACTATGGGGAACTTTTGACTATGGAGTTTGAACAACTTATTTAGAATGAATGAATGAATGAATGAATGAATGAATGAATGAATGAATGAATGAATGAATCTATCTATCTATCTATCTATCTATCTATCTATCTATCTATCTATCTATCTATCTATCATATCAATCAATCATACAAATACATTATCTGTAAAAGAACAACCAAAGCAAGTCTGAGCAAGTAATGCATCCCAGCGTAAATACAGGAAATCTATATAGCAGCTGCAACATCTTGCTGAAAATAGATGTGATTACCGCAAAAGTAGCCAGGAAAAATTCAAGAAAGAGATTAGGATGACAGGGTGCTGTCTATGGAAAGACTTGAAGATGAAAGTAATCTCAGCAGGAGATCAGAAACCGTGTTTTCATTCAGCTGTTTGGCTCCACCCCCCGCTCCTACTTTTGAAGTACAGGACACCCAACAAGAGGTATGTTAGAGATCGGGTTTCAACCAAGCAGGTCTCACACAAGCTTGAAGGAGGAGGCAGCCTCTGCTGTAACCTAATCTTACTTGCTTTGTGTGGGAGGGGCTGAATCCCGGTTTCCTGTTTCCTTCTCTTTCTCTTTCTGCTCGAATCTCCTACCAAGGAGGATGGCAGCTATGGCTGCTGCCACATTGCTCATACTTCCATCCAGGTGGGCCACATTATAGAAGCATGTGGGCCATGTCAGAACCAATTGCTCGCACGCATGGACCGTTTCTACTAAGGAACTGCGAGTTACAATAAAATTGTAAACTTTTTTTATGTAACTTTACATTAACGTGTGAAGTGTGTTTATTTTGTGTTTTGAACTGATTAAGCCTTGTGCAAGTTTATGGGAACGCTTCTACTCTGCTATATACCAAGAAGTAGCTGCGTGGAGTTCTGGTACTACCATCCCAGAATTCCTACAAGGTATACCTATCATTAAAATGAAATATGACGGTGTGACACAATAAAAAACATCTGGCTGAATGCAAACCTCTTGCTTATCTCAAAGCTATTTGTTCCATTTAAGCTTTTCTATGCAAGTAAGTTGCAGAATCATAATGATAATGGATAGCAATTTTGCCACAACGAATACAATAATTTGATATAAAGAAAGTTCCACAATCAATGGACCTGATCAATCTACTTGGAAGGCTTTTAAATATTTTCTGAAGTTGTAACAGAAGAATGAAACTTTCAAATGTTTAAAAGTTTTAAATAGATTTTCACTGAAGATGATGACAGAAAACAAAGTAAAAATATCATAAGGAGCTCAGCAGAGAAGCTGCTGCTCCATCGCCATCTTAGCTCCGCCCCAGAAAACAAAGTAGCATCCTATGCCTTAAAGACTGTTTGGGAAAATCGAGGCAGTCCTGAATTTATTTATTAGAATTTTTATGCTGTTCCTTTCTTACAGGCTGAGTAGTATATGAAAGTCAGACCCTCCATCAACATAATTGTTTTGTTTTTGTCTTCTAATGCAGGGCTTTCCAAAGTTTTTCCCGCGGCGACACACCAACCGCCGTTGGTGTGTCGCCGCCGTTGGTGTGTCGCCGCGGGAAAACCCGGAAGTGCGGCAGCGCGCAAAAACCCGGAAGCGCTGCTGCCGCTTTCGGATTTTGCGCGCTGCAGTTGGTGTGTCGCCGCGGGAAAACCTGGAAACTTTTGTGTCGCGACACACAGTTTGGAAAGCTCTGTTCTAATGATTACTAGATCATAACTGTACAATAGCCCATGTCCACTGCTATCCTAGTTATTTGTGCTAATTCTTTCTAATGCCTATGCTATTTTGCTTCAGCCCTACTTTAATCAATGGTTCCTTTTTTCAACCATATTTCACCCATTGTTACCTGTGTCTTCATACCACTGCCTACACTGCATCTTGATTAGTTTGTCTAACATTCTGTTCTCTTTTGTTGTATACAGTTCGTACTGACCTTAACAATGCTGGGAAATTTCTTCAGAAAGTTTAGCCTTCCTGCGGTTTTGTTTAATTGTTCAGTGTTCATTGCTTAAGTTTTGCCCTCTATTTATGTACAATTCTTATAGACCAACACATTCCAAAGCATCTTATCATTTGCTTGGAATCAACAAGCTGAAATGAGTTCCAGGTAACATTGCATGATGCCATCCCAATCACCCCATCAGCAGATTCCAGACTTGAGCAAACTGGAATAATTTTATCAGCAAACAGGTTGCCTGTGGCAACTCATGGGAAGTTCTTGCTGCTCATTGTTCCTCAGAAGGGTGCTAGTCACCTTAAACAGGGCTGCTGGGGCACACTGACTAATGTAGTAAGGGCAGAAAAGTAAATATGCTTTGCCATGCTTAATGCCACAGTGTAAGCTTGACATGAGCTCTTACCCTTCTTCAATCAAGTTCAGTTCTGAACTTTCTGCTTTTCATTTGTGGGCTTCATGCCCCATAGCCTCCCAACATTCTGGGACCTCTTCCTTACCCACACTTTCTATCTGTGTAAGATTTTAATCTCAATCTGACTTCTTTCTATCTCATTGCAGAAGGTAAACTGCCAACAGCTTAGTTCACGTAGAGCTGAGCATACTATGCCAGTGTACCAAAAGATACTTTGGGGCCAGACATTACATTCTAAAACTTGAAACATAATACAGCTGGAGAAGTAACAAGCAACTTTCATTCCTAGCTCTAAATTCTTACTCACTTTGATTGAATTTGTTTCTCGGATGACTTTGTTGATATCATGAGCTTCTCCATTTAGATTCCAAGGATTATGTTGGAAAACAAGTCCTTCTCCTGCGCAGCTATACAAGGTTGTGGAAGGTCTATCACCATCTCCCCCTACAATAAATAAGAAAACAGTGCTATTGTTTCTTAAAGTGTATATTTTAATGCAACCGGCAGAAAAAAATCTAAAACAAATTGTTTTTAATATTTCTTTTAATATAATAATTCCATCACCCTTTACTGGATTAAGGCTCCAGGCTAGAAACCAGGGGACCGTGAGTTCTAGTCCCACCTTAAGGCATGAAAGCCAGCTGGGCAACTTTGGGCCAGTCACTCTCTCTCAGCCCAACTCACCTCACAGGGTTGTTGTTGTGGGGAAAATAGGAGGAGGAAGGAGTATTAGGTATGTTCGCCGCCTTGAGTTATTTGTAAAAATAATAAAGGCGGGATAAATAAATAAATAAATAATAATAATAATAAAAAATAAATTGGGGATTTGTGGCTTCTGGATTGGCCTTGGTAACAGGTTTCCCTGGCTTTTATGCTGTAAATTATTTAATTTTACAGGTAGTCCTCGCTTGCCGATGGTAATTGGGACTGGAAATTCCATCACTAAGCGACACAGTTGTGAGATACAATGTCACTTGACTGCACCGACTTACAACAACACTTCCAGCAGTCCCAGTTGCTGTTATTAGACAAATCCCACATGGTCACAGCATCCCGCAGTCATGTGATCGCCATTTGCGACCTCCTGCTGGCTTCCCCATTGATTTTGCTTGTCAGAAGCTGGCAGTAAAGGTCACAAATGGCGATAACGTGACTGCCAGATGCTGCAAAATAATTGTGAGCTGCTCACCGAGCGCCTAAATCATGATCACGTGACCGCGGGGTTCCTACGATGGCCACAACTTACCCATTATAAGTACCCCTTTTTCAGCGCCGTCGTAACTTTGAACTGTCGCCAAACAAGTGGCTGTTAAGTGAGGACTACCTATACTTGATTTAATTAGTTATGTATTGTCAGTAGATTTTATATGGTCTACATGATGTACTCTTTTTATCTTAAATACTGGTTTAGTATTTCACTTTTCTTTTAGATTAGAGCTGCCTAGGTTTATAATATGTAATATTATAAACAATAATATAAGACAACTATATGCTTAGTATTATATAAGTATGATATAAGTATGTTGAAGATGTAGCATGTGTATTATATAAATAAAATATACAGACTGCACGGTGATCATGCACATCTTAGATACTGAAGGAGAAATGGCTATAGTTCGTTTGAGCAAGCCCCCTCCCCCCATTTCTCAAGCACAGCTGCAGTTGCTTCCACTGAGAAAAAAACAGGTATGTGGAATGAGCTAGCTAGGCAATGGAGAGAAGAAAGGACAAGTGAAAAAGGAGCAGAATGAATTACATCAGTCTCTCTAGAACGCACATCCTTTGTAAAATGTTCATTTTCTAGAACTTTCACTTGTTGCCTGACCCTGTATGCATATGAAAGGAGTTTTCACTTTCCCCTAGGTCAGGGGTCGGCAAACTTTTTATGCCGGGAGCCATTTTGACATGCTCGTGCACATTTTGAAATGCTCGAGAGCCAGGGGGCGGGGTTTGCGGGCGGGGGCCAATCGCGTGGAAGGGGGTGGGGTTTGCGGGCGGGGGCCAATCACGTGGAAGGGGGCGGGGTTTGCGGGAGGCTGCGCTTCCGCGCCCGGCGGGCGGGCGAGGCAGGGAGAAAAGGGGAGACAGAGGGGCTCCCTCTCCGGCCTCTGCGCCCCTTCAGGCCTGTCTCTCCGAGCGCACTGAGCGAGGCCCTGTGCGGCAGGGAGGCGCTGCTGGCCCAGGACGCGGCGCTGTCGGAGGCGGTGCAGGAGCGGTTGCAGGGGCTACTGTGGCTGGAGATGGCGCTGCTCCGCGGCTTGGCGTGGTGGCGGGAGAAAGCGTGGAGTCAGGGTCCGGCGCGGAAGCAAGGCAGGGCTCCAGGGCGGTAGCAAGGCGAGGCCTGGAAACAGGAGCCGGCGCGGAATCTAGAGGCTTCTGTGCGGGTTGTCTCAGGCAATGGAGGTAAGTCTTTTTTTCGCGCCTCTGGGAAGCAGGGTCAATCGGGCTTCGCCTTGTTCAGCCCGCCTCTCTGCTCCCCTTTGGCACGCGCTGATTGGTGGAGGCGTCCTTCCTTCTGAGCCTCCACCAATCAGCGTCTCTGTTTCTTCCCCAGGGTTCGCGCTGCTTCCGGAGACCGGCTTTCCGGATGTCGGGCGGCAGACAGAGAGAGAGAGCCAGAGCCGAGGGGCCAAAGAGCCAGATCTGGCTCAAGAGCCGCCATTTCCGACCCTTGCCCTAGGTCACTTGCCTCCAGTGCTGTATATTCCATTCAATAAGCTTTGACTCCAGTGAAAGGGTCATGTGAAAGTGAAAGGGTAATCATGGCCATCCTGCCATGGTGCCAGGAAGACATTCCGCCAGATGCCATCCTGCCATGGCACCAGGAAGAGACATTCCGCCAGGTCACACCTTGCAGACTATGCTAATCGAGGAACCGCGATGAGCGCTTGAGCATTCAGGACAGATCAAAGGGCACTATTGTGCTTTCAATGGATTCGGACTCAGGAAGAACTAGAGTCAAAGGACAATGGGGGACGGTTGACTCACAAGTTCCTGGTGGTGGTGGTGGAAATCTGAGGATTTTAAACTGCCGGCTGTGGGAGCCTCTTTACTCGAATCTTTAACATATGATGGATCACTGGCTTTGATAAAGATTCCTTCATATTCCTAAGTGACTTGTGTAAGGAATTCTGATTTAATAGCTCAAGGATCGAGTTCATCACAGAAAGATTCGAGTCACCATGGAGAACTTACCCGAAAACTCCAAGTTTACCGAGGAAAGTCTACAGACAGCCTTCGAAGGGACCCCTCCGGTGCCGGGAGGTGAAGGAACTTCGAAGCAGCAGATGGAAGAAATGAGACAGGAGATGAATTCCATGGGGAAGTGCATATCTAACCTACAGGGAGCGGTTGAACAGTTGCTCCAGAAACTGAACCTGGGAGCGACGGCCAACACGCCGATGAAAGGTCAGTCATCAGTCATCCTCGGAGGGAGAGGGCAATGAATCCGGATCAGAGGGAGGACGCGGGGTAGTCACTCGCCCCCCTTGCAACTGAACGCCAGGCAAAACAGTGAGGCGAGCCCCGGACGCAGACGGACCCGTCGGGGTAAGAGGCTTAAGAGTGAGGTTCTCTGGGAACCCTAAAAGTCTGGCCTTCTTCCTGACCCATGTGAGGGGGTTTATGGAAGAATTTGGGGGGGTCGTTCCCCACCGAAAGCTCCAAAGTGAGGTACATTTCCACCCATCTCGAAGGTGATGCAGCAGAATGGTTGGTAGAAATGCATGATTCAGGTTCTCTGGAGCTAATGGACTTTGACAGTTTTATGAGTGCCCTGAGAGATAGATTTGAAGATCCCCTATCCGCAATGAGAGCAAAGACGAGCTTGCAGTATATTAAGCAAGGAAACAGGTCAGTTTCGGAGTATGCTATGGAATTTAGGAGACTGGCTGGGAAACTGACGGACTGGCCGGAACCACTTAAAATTGAGTATTTCCAAGGGGACTGCACCCCAAAATCCTAGAGTGGTCCTTAGCAAGGGGTGATCCCAGAACCCGAAGGACAGGCTAAACCGGGGCACGCGAAGATCCATTGGTAAGTGGAAATTGCCCAGCAATGCTTGTGAAGTTAGAGATAGAGACATTAGGGGGTAGTGGCAATGTAAATATAGTGGGCCTACTGGATTCGGGGTGTACCAGATGCCTCATGCACTCTACCCTAGTGACTGGACTAAGACTGAGGGTGAGAAGGCTGAAGGAGCCCATCAGTTTCATTCAACTCAATGGGACGGAGATGAAGGGGGCCCCAGTAGAATATTGCACCGAAGTGGTACGGATGCGAATAGGGATCCACAAAGAAGACTTTATGGTTCATAGTGGTGCCTACAGCTGATCAGCCTGTAGTACTGGGACTAGCTTGGCTACGAGCCCCAAATCCCCAAGTGAACTGGGCATCTGGGAAATTAACTTTTAAGGATGGGACTTGTGAGGAGCTCACCTCCAAGGAGCGGAAGGTGGGGCCTGAGCTAATAGGCGCAGTGTCCGATGTGTGGGGGGAAGCAACGGGAAAAGAGCACGACCTTGTCCCGCGCAATACAAAGATTTAAGAGAGGTGTTCAAAGTAAAGAAATCTAACCAGCTTCCCCCTCATAGAAAATTGGACTGTGCTATAGAATTGGAACCAGGAGCTAAGTTGCCCAAAGCGAAGCTATACTCAATGACCCCCAAGGAACTGGAGGCGCTGCAGGAGTTCATTGATAAAAACTTAGAACGAGGGTTTATCTGCCCTGCCACTTCGTCGATGGCCACACCCATCCTATTCAGGACTAAGAAGGATGGGTCGCTGAGATTATGTACTGATTATCAGGGTTTGAATGCCATCTGCACATCTAACAAGTACCCTCTACCGCTGATGAAGGACATGTTAGCCCATCTATCAAAGGGAAAGATTTTTACTAAACTGGACTTGACGGAAGCGTACCTCCGAGTGCGGATTCGGGAGGGGGATGAGTGGAAGATGGCGTTCAATTGCCAATTGGGGTCTTTTGAGTATTTGGTGATGCCATTCAGCTTAAAGAAAGCACCTGGGGTCTTCAGGCATTTGATAAATGAAGTGTTACATGATTTTCTGTACCGGAGGGTGTTGGTTTATCTGGATGATATCCTAATCTACACCAAAACAATGGAAGAACACATGGTTTTGGTAAGAGAGGTACTGAAATAGTTGCTGCAAAATCAATTGTATGCTAAATTGTCTAAGTGTGAATTTCAGAGAGAGCAGCTAGATTACCTGGGGTACCAGGTAATCAAGCAAGGGGATTGAAATGGATCGGGGGAAAGTATGGTACGTAGTGGCTTGGGAACCACCCCGAACTAGAAGGCAATTGCAGAATATTTTGGGGTTCGCAAATTTCTATCAGCAGTTTATCCCCAACTTTGCACAGGTGGCTCTGCCCCTCACCGATTTGTTAAAAACTAAGGGGAAAGGAGACCCGAAGGTAGCAAAGAGACCCGGGGCAGCCATACTGTGGACGGCCAAATGCCAAATGGCTTTCGAGCAACTAAAACCACTGTTCACCTCAGAGCCAATATTAAAACATCCTGACCCCATGAAGCCCCTGGTCATACAGGTCAATGTATCAGATACGGCAGTAGGGGGAATCCTATTACAAAGGTACAAGGAAAAAAAGCTGAGACCTTGTGTCTATCTCTCATGCAAATTCACCAACACGGAGCGCCGTTGGCATGTGTGGGAGAAGGAAGCGTTTGTGGTACACTGGGCATTGATAAATTGGAGACATTTACTAGAAGGGGCAGCTCATCCTTTCAAAGTCTGGATGGATCATAAAAATTTAGAAGCACTACATACCCCGAGAAAGTTAAACCCCAAGCAGGCTAGGTGGGTGCAGTTCTTTAGCAGATTCAATTTCACTCTAAGGTACTTGCCTGGGGGAAATTTTTTTCTAGCCGACGTTTTGTCCCAATTGACACAACACAATAGCCAGAGGGAAGAGGTAATAGACACAATCATCCCTACCCGGCAGCCAGGGATGGCAGTGGTCACTAGGAGCCAGAAGCCCGAACCCTCCCTAAGTGTAGAAGGGGACATGCAAAACGAGCTGTGCTCAGCGTTAAGGGCTGACGCGTGTTTGCAAGTTAACAAAGACAAACTGACAGAGAAACAAGAATTTTGGTGGAGTGGGGATAGGCTGTATATCCCGGAACCCCTGAGAAGGAAAATACTTGAAAGATGCCATGATGAGAAGTCAGCTGGGCATTTCGGGTTCCTGAAAACTTTACACCTATTAAGACGACAATTCTGGTGGCCAACCCTATGTAAAGACGTAGAGGAGTATGTAGCCAGTTGCCCAACCTGTGCCATGGCCAAGAGGGTGGGGGGAAACCCAGAGGGCTGCTACAGAATGTAGCCAGCCCCACACAGCTTTGGATACAGATAGCAATGGACTTTATAGTAGATTTACCAGAAAGCCACAAGAAAACAGTGATTTGGGTGGTAACTGATTTATTTTCAAAGGAAGCTCATTTCATCCCATGCACCAGCATACCCACTGCAGGGCAACTAGCCAAGATGTTTGTACAGCACATTTATAGGTTACATGGGACCCCTGAACGAATTATCAGCGACCGAGGTGTACAGTTCACTTCTAAATTTTGGAGGGCGTTTCTAAAGATGATTGGCGTGGGACGAGGGCTAAGCTCCACCCACCATCTGGAGACGGACGGGGTGTGTGAAGTACTAACCAAGTGTTAGAACAATACCTCAGATGTTACGTCAGCTACCAGCAGGACAATTGGGTAGATCTACTTCCATTTGCTGAAGTAGCTTACAACAACTCAGTACACCAGAGTACAGGGTTCTCCCCTTTCCAAGTGGTGAATGGGCAGGAATTCGTAGCGTTTCCATAATTACCCACAGATAAGTCCGAAAGCGTCCCATTGGACAAGTGGATAAAACACATAGCTGAGGGGTGGCGAGGGATAGAGGATGCACTGAAAGATGCTAAGGAAAATTACAAGAAGTATGCTGACTGCAAGCGGGCACCAGAGTGGCCACTGAAAGTGAGGGAGAGAGTGTACTTGTCCACAAAGTTTCTAAAGTCCTCACAACCCTCAAAAAAGTTGGGTCTGAAGTATGTGGGACCCTTTCCTATCACCAAAGTGATCAATGACGTGACAGTACAGTTACCAAAAACCCTGAGGAAAATCCATCCCGTTTTCCATTGCAGTCTACTGAAGCCCGTTAAAGGCTTAGAGCACTGGCACCCAGAGCAACCAGCACCCACCACAGTAATGATTGACGGAGAACAACATTTTGAAGTACAAGAGATACTAGATTCCAGATAGCACAAGGGGGGGTTACAGTACTTAGTCCAGTGGAAACATTTTCCCAAATCCCAGAAGGAGTGGGTGGACAACCGTCATGTAAAGGCACCTAGCTTAGTGAAGAGATTTCATGACAGATTCCCAGCAAAACCAAAATAGAGGATTGAGAGAGGGAGAGAGAGAACTGGGTGACATGTATTGTTTGTTTCTTTTTGCATTCTGAATGAGGGGTGAGGGTTATTTTCGGGGAAGCGGTATGTCAGGATGCCATCCTGCCATGGCGCCAGGAAGAGACATTCCGCCAGATGCCATCCTGCCATGGCACCAGGAAGAGACATTCCGCCAGATCACAACTGGCAGAGCCGTGCAAGACACCCCAAGGAAGAAACGGCCAGATGTGTGAAATGCTGGCGACGAAGTGTTCGTTTATTCGCCCCTCGCAGACTATGCTAATCGAGGAACCGCGATAAGCGCTTCAGCACCCAGGACAGATCAAAGGGCGCTATTGTGCTTTCAATGGATTCGGACTCAGGAAGAACTAGTCTCAAAGGACAATGGGGGACGGTTGACTCACACGTTCCTGGTGGGGTGGTGGAAATCTGAGGATTTTAAGCTGCTGGCTGTGGGAGCCTCTTTACTCGAATCTTTAATGCACAGCTTTTCAAACTGTGTCGTGACACTTTAGTGCAGAGCTTTCCAAACTGTGTGTCGCGACACAAAAGTGTGTCGCCACACACAGCGTGGTGTGTCGCCACACCACCCGGAAGCGGCGGCGCACGCACGTCGGCCGCCATGCACGCGCGCGCCGCCGCACACCCCCCGCGCCGCCACCATGCGTGCGTGCCGCCGCACGCCCCCCCGTGCCATCGCTGCCACTGGCGTGTCGCCAGCGGCGGCACTTTGGAAAGCCCTGCTTTAGTGTGTCGCGACACAGAGTTTGGTGTGTCGCCACACAACCCGGAAGCGGCACCGGGGGTGGGTACGGCAGCGGCGCGCCATCAGCGCTTCCGCGTTTTAGCGGAGGCTGCCGCTGCTGCCACCGCGCACGCCGCCGTGCACGCCCCCGCCCCGCTGCCGTTGGTGTGTCACCAACGGCGGCAAATTGGAAAGCACTGCTTTAATGTATGATGGATTACTGGCTTTATTATAGATTCCTTCATATTCCTAAGTGACTTGTGTAAGGAATTCTGATTTAATAGCTCAAGGATCGACTTCATCACAGGTGGGGTGTCCATAGCTCAAACCTAAGAAACAATTTTTCCCCAACAATATACAACCAACTCTACCTATTAACCGTCAAGTCTAGAGAACATCTGAGAAACCTACATTCCTTAACCTAAATCAAACTCTGCCTATGAGTTATGAGTTCAGAAGTGAGCAATCTGTCCTGGCTACAGTAGTCTATGGGACAGTGAGGCAGAAAAAAGGAAACAATCTTATCCTTGACAGATTACCACTAAGAAATGCATTCTTCAAATTTCCGGTGTTTTGAAGAGAGGAAAGTGAATGTGTAAGTACTACAAAGCCTTTTTTGGGGGAATGTGCCCAGGTTTCCAAAAAAAAATAAATACCTGGGGTCGGGGAGAAGATCATATTCTAGCCTAGCGTGGGAGGGGAAAGGTCATAGCTCCTCCTGGGGGTAGTTAGTACCATAATGCCCTCCCCACTGTTCGAGGTTGATTCTCCAGATTGGATTTTATATTTATTTATATCATATTAATAATTTGTAATTTTATACTTGTATTTTAATCTTAATTTTTATTGTAAGCCGCCCAGAGTCCCCCGTTTGGGAGAGATGGGCGGTCATATAAATTTAAATAATAAATAATAAATAAATAAATATTATTTCTAGAGCATTATCAAAATATCTGGACCAAGTAAAGGCCATTACAAGAATTATAAATGTATTTTTAAGACTTACGTGAAGACAGCGGAGGAACTGGAGGTCCCCAGACTAGAGTGTACACAGTTTTCTTATGGTACGTACTAGAGACTTGTGGAGGCCTAATAGGAAAAGGTAGATGAAATCGGAGTTATTTTTAAAGAAAGCACATGACAATATCTGAAGTAACTCCCCTCAGCATTATTAAAAATATCAATAGAAATGAGGAAAGATTCAACCATTCCTTTAAGCTAGAACAGCAACATTTTTCAATCCCTCTGCACTCCTTTTTTACAAGTTTAAAAGTATGCCTGGTTGTCTACAGAAGAATAGTGTCAATTTCCTTTGTATTTTCTCATTACAAGAAACAGTAACAATACTAATGACCTCCTCTCTCGATAAAGTTTGCCCTCTTCTGTAATGCATTCTAATTAAAGAGTAATAATAACATTATGAAGTAACAGAACAAATTATGAAGAGAATTGAGAAATAACTGAGTTTCTGGAAGATTTTGATCAGAACATGCTCTGAAAAAGTTCTTTCAGAAAGTTTTCTTAGAATGAATTTGGATTTGGTTTATATGGTTTTAACTTAAATAAAGTAATTAAATTAAAACAATACTAAAATATTAATTCTATATTTTTATCAAGTCTCCAGCTTTACCCCTAATAGCCTATGGAATTAGGCTGCCATTGGTAAAGAGTCTTGCAATAGAAGCTTATCTTCATATGTTCTAATATCCTTGCAAAGTGCTAGCTTACTTTTGATCAACTCTCTCACTCTGGTTAAGTTCATACTAAGCTAAAATCTGGGCAGCTTTGGCTTATCATCTATTGTCATATGTGAACCATGGTTTATTGAATAGTGTTACATGAACCAGCCATTTATTGATTGTCCAAAAAGATATAATGAAAGCTAACCATGGTTCAACATTATATATGTACCCAGCTACTAAGTAACAAAAATAGTTGTATCTTACTTGTTAGAGTAGGTGTCATAAATGCCAACTTTTCCATCATCTGTTCCAAAAGCTAAACAGCCTTCCTTCTTTGG
Organism: Charina bottae; assembly: GCA_023362775.1. Lineage (NCBI taxonomy): Eukaryota > Metazoa > Chordata > Lepidosauria > Squamata > Charinaidae > Charina > Charina bottae. The sequence goes on along the minus strand of JALMGJ010000002.1, from coordinate 86,370,558 downwards.
ATGCCAAGCCAACTGCAACCAGAAAATACTCTAAAGATCTCAACACTACTGTTGGTATTGTGGATCAATGCAAATTATATCCAATTTGCAATGTGTGACGTTAACACAACTGATACACAAAGATACTAAAAGGATATCTACATCAGCAGAACATGTAATATATACAAAAGGATATTTGTTAGCATTCTCCATAAGCCATGTAGGAGTTCACTTGTGGAAAGCACCACAAACAGAAAACTAACAATGTTTAAAGTTCTCTTTGATTGAAGCTGCTTATGAGTAGGCAAGGAAGCAAGGAAGCAAATAAACAAATAAAGTGTTGCATGGAGTATACCGACAATTTAAAATAATTAGATCTGCATTCTCTTTAGATAGATTTGCAATGTACTATTTTTACAGTCTAGTAACATAGTAATACAAGCCTCAGCTACTGCCAGTAATAGAATGAAGTTATTAAGGTTAACGATTCATGATCATAGTTAATTCTAGTTCACAGCAGTTCATTACATTATTTTTAAATACCACTTTCTAGTGTTGTTCTTAAAAGCAGTTTTTGTTGATAATGCTTTTCATTAGCTTAACATCTATGCTCAAATTATGCTGATAATTGTTTTCTTATCTGATGGCCATGACATAAGCAGTGACTTATAATTAGCATAATCAATAGAGCAAGCTTTAATTTATTATTATTAATATATTTAAATAATATACTTAAAATGACATGTATTTTAAATTGTTTTATTTATGACATTTTAATAATGTATATAATTAGCATGGACACTACATAAAGCATAAGCAATATCCAATTTAAGAAATCATTATTTACAGTCTGAAAATCAAATGTATATTGAAAAACAGGAGCAGAAGCACACTTACAGCTGTGACTTTGGATTTAATGCCCTGCCAGAAAGTTTTCACATCATAATGGTTATTGATTGACAAGGTGTTCCACACTCGGAGCATGCTGTCCCCGACTCCAATAGCAAGACAGCCTGTATCCACAGGGGAAAAGGCCAGGCTGTAAACAAACCCCCCAAGGGAGGGCATACTCCAGCAGCAATTTGAAGTTGCCAGATCCCAACACTTCACCTACAAAGAAAGAAATGGATGGAGCTTCATTAAAAATTCACCAAATCAAAAGTCACTGAAAAGTGGGAAAATTATGAAGATTTTCCACAGAATTTCTCCTTATTTTCAAATGGAAGCCCCGATCTGCTCAAAGGCTGAGTAGATCCCTGCTGAGATTCTAGGGACAGATACCCCAGAATTACTCCCCAGCTTCTAGAAATACCAGGCGCAAGACTAGATTCAAGGTTAAAAAAGCTAATGCACTATTTGATTCAACGTATTCTTCTGCATGAGAGCTGAGGCGTTAACTGACCAAAGTAGAGTGAGGCCAAATGAGTCCTGGATGGCCCAGTTCCAAAAACTGTGAAAAATGAGTCAAAGTGAATTATAATGCACCAAAGCAAAAAAACAGATACCCTGAATTATTAAGTGGAAATGCCATCAAACTTGCGAGAAATCCCTTGCAAACATTTGATAAATTTTCTTTGTACCTAGATCAGTTATCAGCAATGAAATGGGAAGAAACAGAGGGGGAACTCTCACATACTCCTAGAACTAGCAGGGTCTAGGAAAGATTGATCAACGTTGATAGTAGCCTAGCAGGGACATTTGTGGAATCCTTCAGATCAGTAATTCTGTAGGTTTTTCAAAAAAAAAACCCAAGACATATGATCCTTACATCTCTGTCCATCGAAATGGAAAAAAGTAGCTGTCTGTCTTCCACTTGCAAAGTACACAAGTTGAACACTATTCTAGAATGGTTTTGTCCTTCAGATGAAGTCCCCAGGAGTTCCCATTTTCGCTTCCCAAGTTGGGTCAAATCCCACTTCAGCAGTTCACCTCTATGAAAAGAAAAAGAAAGCAAGAATCTGTTTGTGACATAGGGTAGGTTGTTTTTTAAGTATATAATCTTTTACACAACACTAATAGATTTATAGAATTACATTGCTATTTACTTTAGATACAACATCATAAACTACCATTTTAAAACAAATATTAACTGCAATGTTTTGAAGTCCAATAAAATTATATTAAAAAAAAAAAGAAAATTCAAAAAGCTTTATCTCACACGCACAGAATGATCATTATAATTCACAGGGAAATCTTTCTGGATCCTTTAAGAATTGGGAAAAAACGTATCATACAGGTATAAAGACATACACCAAATGTCCCCAAACTAGTGCTCCCCAGTTATGTTGAAGATGCAATTCCTAGAATTTGAGCCTACATGTCCAAAGCCTCAGGATTCTAGGAGTTGTAATCCTGACACATCCGAGGGGGCTTTATGGAAATATAAAGCAAACTGCTTAGAAAGAAGAAAGGCAGTCTTTTGAATATGTATTGAGAAAACACAGAAGATATATAATGCCAAGGAATTAATCCACAGCTTCCCCAAACTTATTTTCCTATACTTTTGCTTTCCACTTAGCCAATTTAATTTGAGAGACTACTCACCCAAAGCAGCTGGAGAGAATGTACGTGGGCTGATTTGGGGGCCAGTGTAGAGTTAACCAAAGACGCTCTTTGACCATTGGTTCAGCACTTCCACCTCTTCTTTTCAAAAAGGGCAATTTCAAGGTCATTATCACTAGCAAAAAGAAAAAAAATTAGAGACTTCAAGCCTGCATTGATATCAAGATAAAGGAGAGATTCCAGAATGAAAATGGAATCGTTCCACATAATTTTTGTTAAAAAGAAAAGTTTGCATACATCTATGAGACACAGACTGATACAGATATAAATACTATTGAACACAAATACTAAAAACACAAACTTATTTCTGACTGAATGCACACTATTTATTTATTTAGTTATTAAGTCTAGATGGCCAGATTTTCAAGGACTTCTTAAATATTGTTATGGTGGGAGCTGCATGAATCTCTGCAGGGGATGCTGTTCTAGAGGGCAAATGCTGCGACAGAAAATGTGCACTTCCTGGGAACAGATTACATTTTTTGACTGATGAGACCTGGAGCATGCCTGTTCAGTCTGCTCATACAGGATGGGCAAAAACAATTGGAAATAGGGGATCCCTCAGATAACTGGGCCCTGTGCCATATAGGTAATAATCAGCATCTTGAAATGCATGTGAAAGCCAACTGGCAACCAGTGCAGCTTGCAAATCAGTGGTGTACATGGGCATACTGAGGCATGCCCATTCCTGCCTGCTCCATTGCATTCTGGACCATCTGTAGCTTCTGAGGGGTCTGCAAGGGCAGCCCCATGTAGAGCACATAGCAATAGTCCACACGTGTCACTTCACAAGGCAAGTGACCATCTGAAGGGCTTCCCAGTTCAGAAATGGGCACAACTGACACAAGGCCTTCCTGGCCACAGTGACACAAGGCCTTCCTGGCCACAGCTGCTACCTGCTCTTTGAGCAGGAGTTGCAAATCCAAGAAAACCCCCAGACTGCACCAGTCCTGAATAGTGAAGTGCTATCCAGAACTAAAGTCCATCCAGGACTAAAGATGAAATATTTCTGGGCTCAAAGGGCCCAAATAGCCACAGCCACTCAGTCTTTGTAGGCTGAGCCTAGTCTGGTCTTCCCTATCCTGACCCTTACAGCCTTCAGACACTGGGACAAGATAGCAGCATTGCTTGGGCAACCTAGAGTTGAGATGTAAAATTGAGTATCATCTGATCATCTATTAGTACTAGACCCTGAATGATGGATGACCTCATTCTGGCAGCTTCACGTAGATGTTAAACAGAAGGAGCATCAAGCCCTGAGGCACCCCACAGGCAAGAGACCTTGGGCTCAAACTCTCCCTCATCAATACTGACCGGAACCACATGCAGAGAAAGGAAAACTAGAACATGATGCTCCTATTCCCAATCGCTGTAGCCAATCCAAAATGATGATCAATGGCATTGAAAGCCACTGAGAGATCAAGAACCAGGATAGATGCGCCACTCCCATCCTGGCTCTGCCAGATGTCATCTACAAGCATGATCAGTGTTGTTTCATTATGTGCCCTTGTCTGATACCTGATTGAAACAGATCAGATAATTCATTTCCTCCAGGACCCTCTGGAGCTGAAGTCTGACCACCTTGGAGACTGACAAAAGTTGTCCAGGATTGTTGGGTCTAGCAATGGCATACCATAGCCACTGTTAAGCCCAGCAGAACTACCCCTCCCTCAAGGAAAGTGATACCGCACCATGGACCTAGCCTCAAGTCAGCTCCTGAGCAGCCTTAATAAACCAGGAATGGCATGGATCTAATAAACAGATGCCCAAGGTCACAGTCTGAAGGACCCTGTCCTATTTCTCAGGAGTTACAGGCTCAAACTCATCCCAGCTAAACCTGCAAGACTGAGCTTGGCACTTCAGCAAGACTTGCCCAGTCAGAGTACAAACTCCGAGGGGATCTGAGCAACTTTAGTGATATCATTGTTGGCTTTATTATAAAGAAAGACTATGTGTTATTTCAACAAATTTCAGCTCTTTTGTCCTATTTCATTCAAGATTGGATGCTATGTAAAATTACAATTGAAGAGGCAGCTCTCTTCTTCAAATCATTAGAATTTTGCAATTACATTTTTCATCTCCAATTGATAAACAGTTAACATAATCAAGCACAGAGAAAAGAGAATAACGCTACACTGTATTGTCAAAATAAAGTATAATTTCTCCAGACCTACCTCTATTTGTACTACAGCTCCACACACGAATGGTCTGATCTTTGCTTCCTGAGGCCAAATAATAGCCTTTTTCTACACCTGCTTCTTCTGTTATGCCTCCAGTAATGGCATCTTCTTCCAAAAGTACCAAGAAATCAGATTAAAAAAAGTACCATTTTATTTTCAAATGAAAACTACATTGTCTTTTTGGCTCCGTTATAGAAGCGAATATTATTACAAAACTGCACATTGCTTTTATATTGCAATACATATGCTTTGTTTTTGTATGTACCTTGGAAATCTTCTTGTTTACTGAATATAGCATCTTCACCAAGCACAGGGTACCATGCCAAAGAATGTATTTCATCATCATGACCTCTCAGGCGATGAACAATCTCTCCCTTTTTGCTGATGTCCATAATAATCACAATCCCATCCTTATAGCTTGAAATAAAAAGATTTATACTGAGGAAGACATATTTAATTTCTTAGCTAATAAATCATGTTCAATAAATAATCCCTATACTGGATACAGCCCATTCATGTTTGTAATGTAATATTTCCATATCCTACTTCTTTGCTATTTGTAAGGGCAGAATGGGAAACATAAACCTTAGTATGGAAGTGCTTATGCTGATTAATAAGTGAGAGAAATCAGTGAGACTTCAGCCAATATGAATTGTAAACAAATGGTAATATTTTAATCAGGTTTCATAATCCAACATAGAGTGTTAAGAGTTAATTGTTTCTGCATGAAATTAATGAATCTGAACAGCTAAACTTGCCAGTTGGAATATTTCCCAGTCTGCCAGGAACTATATACTGAACACAACAGAAAGCACAGGCTGAAGATACATGGCTCATGGGGAAAACAGATGCTTCTGAACATAAAGAATCCACTTTCTTGGCATTACATCAGTTTGTAAAACTATACTTTGTGCAGATATGGAGCAATGCATACTTCAAGTTAGCCTCTGTTCCCCCCCCCCAAATATTCTTGAAATATACAACATTGCAAGAATATAAAATGGAATTAATTAGCATTCTAGATTCAGACTAGGGCTGAATTCTCTCTCCACAATCAAATATTTGTTTTATAAATATGTACCTTGTCAATGAAATATAAAGCATGTTAGGATGATTCATGTCTGCCAAGTACAGGTTGCTACCCAACCTGTACTTAGCACAACCTCCTCAGATATTGATATGGTGTATATAGATGAAAATCTTTACTGTATATTAGAATGAAGCCAGCTAAAGGAATTGATTGCCCTCCAGCAACATGAGGGTACAATCTCTTTTAAAACTTATGGCTATTTGATTACTGCATTTATTTTTCCTCCCTTTCTTGAAGTTTAACAAACATTTTGCCTTCTGCTTCTCAGCCCTGGAACTAAGTGACTTGGTTGCTGACGTAACCAACAATTTTGCACTAAGAAACTTTAACTCCCAATGTATAGAGTAACATCCCCCCCAAATAATACAAAAATTAGTAGCAGGATTGAAACAGCAGCAAATAAAATAATTTGTATTCAACAACTTAATTCATCACTTGGCATAAACACTATAAAACTAAAAAAAAAATGATTTCCCCTAGTATTAATCTACTTGGTATTAACAGAGCAGTTTGGTGAGTGGTGAAGGCACCAGGCTAGAAACTGAGAGCTTGTGAATTCTAGTCCCACCTTAGGCACAAAGCCAGCTGGGTGACTTTGAGCCACCAATCTCTCTCAGAATGACCAAATGAATCACCAAAATAAAATTCAGATTCTATATTCCCAATATAGTTGAACTAACTTAGTAATAGAATATTTTTGCTTATTATTAATCAAAACATTTCTTCCCACACTTATCACAATCGAAGCGAATATTTGTAGCTCAGGATTGAATTGTGGAGTCCTTGGTGCTCTCTGAGTCTTGTTGTTTTCTTGCAGACGTTTCATTGCCAAACTAGGCAATGTCTGCAGTGCAAAAAGAGAGTGGGACTTGCTCTCTGTTTATATACCATGGCTTGTCCTGCTTGTGATGGTGGAGGAACTCCCTTAGGAGTTCCTGGATTGGGCTGTTGTTTGCTGCTTGGTTGATTGACTGAGTTAATAGTTCCTTGATTAGGGTATATTGTGCTGTTTGATTGTTCCTCTGGTGCTAATCCTGGTGTTAATCTTTGCCTATCTGGGTGTTGATTGCTGGCAAGGAGGTGTTCTGGTCTTCTGGCTTTTCTATTGTCTCTTATGAATGGTATGTAAATGTTGTTTATGAACATATATAAATGTTTATAGCATTTTTGGATTTGGCTTGGTTTAAGATGCTCACAGTTTCCCAGTTGAAAGCATGGTTGAGTCTGTCCATGTGTTGTGAGATTAAGGAGTTTTCATCGTGTCTTCTGACTGCTAGTTGGTGTTCGTGGATGCGCTCTGCTAGTCTTCTCCCCGTCTGTCCTACATAGTGGCTGCTACAGTCCTTACACTGTATGTTTTAGATAACTCCTGTTTTTTCTTCTTGGGCTACTGGGTCTTTTGGGTTACTTTTGGGTTACTCCCTTTTCGCACTGCAGACGTTGCCTAGTTTGGCAATGAAATGTCTGCAAGAAAACAAGGCTCAGAGAGCACCAAGGACTCCACACTTAGCACATCTTAAAAGTCTTAAGAATAGGGCATGTACAAAATTGAAATGTATTTTGTTTCAAAACCCAAAGCAAATAAGTTGAGCTCATTACTTTAGCCAACTATCAAAGCTGGTTGCAGTTCAATCAACTGAAACCTGGAACAGTTTGGCTGTTCCAACTTTTACCTAAGGCAAAATATGGAGAGGTCTTACAGGGCAAGTATGGCAATGCTGGGGTGCCTTGTCTCTCTTTCTCTGCCTTCTGCACGGCTTCGTGTCAGCCTGCCTGCTGATCTGAGGTCCAAATGTCTGAAGCAGATTTCAGAAGGCCACGCTCAAAAAATGAAGGGGAATCTGATCCACCAGTGAAATGGACACCACTGATAAAACAACACTGACTTCAACTGCTTACTCATGTTTTAACATATAGTATTAAAAAAATGTCAAATTTATAAACATATGGTACTTACCCAATGGCTACCAGATTTTCATGGTGAGGAGAACAAGTGAGACAGAATATAGTTCTGGGCTCTGGAAAGAACTTCTGACTATCATTTCGATTATGCCAGTAACAAATCACTATCCCTTTCTCATCACCAGACACAATTAGATCTTTTGCTCTAGGTGACCAGTGCAATGCAGAAATTGTATTCTAGAGAAATAAAGCAGCACATTTAAAAGGAAAATTAAATATTGATATTTTTGAGGTTTTGTGCAACACTCAAATATGGAAAGCCAGAATTTGCAACTTCCTCTCAGTCATCTTCCAGAATCCAATGGGCTCACTAGTTATCAACCAAAGGCCAAGGAGATATGGAGGAGGTGGGTCTGCCCCAGAACTTTTCCAGGTTGGAAACTGGGACAATGACCTCTATCTCTTCCTTCCTTGAAGTGGTAACCAGCTATTGACCAGAGTGTAGAGTATTTCAGGAATAATTTATAGAAAGAAATTAATAAAAAACATTTCCCCAAACAATTCAGAAAAACCATATTACATCTTACTTGAAGATATTTAATCTAATTGGATCAGTCATGATCCAGCCAATCACAACCTATCAACAAGGAGGAGGACTGATTCATTGGACAATAAAGGTGTCAATAACAATCATATGACTTTTTTTACTCCTAGGACAGCAGAATTATCGTTATTGATATTAAACAAAAGCTTTCACCTGGAAAACATAACTTCATTGATGAAGTGCCTATCTATGCACCTGAGAGATATGAAAATAAGAAGGAACAAAGGAGAAAAAAGATAGGTAGCAGGATTAAATAAGATAAACAGACTACATAATGATATTTCTTCGTAACATCTCACAGCCTGCCACTCTGACAGTGTATACACATAAGAAATCTTGCTAAAACAAAAGTTTAATTCCATGCTCCTCATAACAAAGATTTCAGTGATGCTTGGCAAACTGAAGTCCACAGTTAATGAAAAACTGCTCCAGAATATAGTAAATGTGTACCACAATCCAACAAGTGATCAAGAATTGCCTTTTCCACATCCATTTTACCTGATGCAGTGTATGTTCCATCATGACAGCCAAAGCTTGGGCATTCCAAATTTTCACAATTCCATCATCAGAGCTGCTGGCACAATAGTAGTTTTGTCCAGGGTAGGGGCAAAATGTGAAGCCAGAAACTCTTTCAGTGTGGCCTATCAATTCCCCTGCAATGAAAAATACACTATACTTGTAAAACAGGGTGTTGGTTATCACCTTTAAAGCCCTACATGGCATGGGACCAGGATACCTAAGGGATCGTCTCATCCCCATCACTTCATCCCGTCCCACCCGGGCATGCAGAGAGGGCATGCTACGGATCCCATCGGTTAAGGAGTTCCACCTGGTGGGGTCTTGGAAGCGTGCTTTCTCTGCTGTTGCCCCTGCCCTTTGGAACATTCTGCCCCCGGAGATCAGACAGTCCTCCTCACTCCTGGACTTCCGAAAAAGACTCAAAACCTGGTTTTGTCAATATGCTTGGGGTCAGAAGGAGATTGGAGATACTTGGAGATGGCTAGCACCCTAGATTCGCTCTGAGGGGCCCTTTTTATAACTTAAGAATACTCTGCCTTTGGATTCTATTTTACTCATTCTATTTTAAATTATGGTTTATTACGTATGTTTTTATTAGAAATGTATATCAATGATTTTAATTCTGTTGTAAACCGCCCAGAGTCCCCCTCGGGGGAGTTGGGCGGTGATAAATCCAATAAATAAATTAAATAAATAAATAAAACAGATAAACTTTTGTTTTGAACAACTTTACCCCAATCAAATGGGTTATTCAAAGGAACCTTCCCATCTCCATCTCTCTTCCTCATCCTTTTAAGTCCGTTCTGGGGAGAGATGTAGATGGCTTCAGGGGTAAATTATCCTTTCTTCATTACATTGATAAGTGATTTCACTGGAGACAGTGCTAACAGACTAATTTTTATTTATTTCATACATTTTTAATCTGCCAAGTAATTAAAGCTGTCTGGATGAATTACAAATTAAATGAACAAAGAAAATGCAATTAAATAAAAATAACATGCTTAAATCGCTTATATGGCTTACAACCTGTAATGCAGGTCAATATCAAACTAGATCTGAAGTTACGGCTGTGGTATCTGTATTGAGAATGCCTTTTTGAATGACCAGGCTGCTAGCAGATGGAGCACTTCAAGATACCATCTCCATTTGATCCTTTAGATATGTAGGCCCTAAATCATATAAGGAGAGCCAGTTTGGTGTAGTGATTAAGGCACCAGACTAGAAACTGGGAGACTGAGTTCAAGTTCTACCTTAGGCCCAAAGCCGTTTGGGTGACTTGGGCCAGTCCCTCTCTCTCATCCCTAGGAAGAAGGCAATGGCAAACCACTTCCAAAAAACTTGCCAAGAAAACTGCAGGGACTTGTCTAGGCAGCCGCCAGGAATCAACACACACACACAAACATCTGTGTTTATTACAAGTATACTGAACTTATCTTACACATCTCCTCCTTCAGGGCAGTGTAACATCCCTAATTCCCAGCCAGAGGAACAGCCCACTCACAATGCTGCCATCTTCTTGGGATTTGGATTCAGATTCAATTTATTTTAAGACACCAGCTCAACATAACATAGTAAACACATTTAAAATTAGGAAACAGCAAAATGTCTACAATGGCTGGGATAGGAAGATTTGGCAACAGGCAGCCTTTTGGGCAAGACAGTTTGTAAGTGAAGAACCACACATGATGAAGCCCTTTCCATTATGGCCATCCACCTCATTTTATTTGGTAGAGGGAGTAAGAAAAGGACCTTTGGACACAGATAAAGACTCTGGCCAGAGGGCGTGGTGGCTTAGCGGGTAAGACGCCAGGCTTGTCGATCGGAAGATCGCAGGTTCGGAGGTTCGAATCCCTAGCTCCGCGTGATGGAGTGAGCTCCCGCACTCATCCCAGCTCTTGCCAACCTAGCAATTCGAAAGCATGAAAATGCAAGTAGATGAATAGGTACCGCTTTGGTGAGAAGGTAACAGCGTTCTGCGTGCGTCATGCCGGCCACATGATAGTGGAAGCATCTTCGGACAACGCTGGCTCTTTGGCTAAGAAACGGAGATGAGCACCGGCCCCTAGAGTCGGACACGACTGCACAAATGTGCGGGGGGAACCTTTACCTTTTTAAAGACTCTGGCCAGGTACATATGGCATATTATGTTTTTCTCAACGCCTTGGCTCCAAGTCTTTAAAGGGTTTAGCTCTCTACCAGTACTCTGAATTCAATTTAGAAATAGACAAGAAGTCAGAGCAAAGCCTATTGTTCACACATAGTGAGACTTACTTCTAAGTAAGCGAGGATGAACTCAAGCTGAGTGTTTCCCAAATGTAAACAGGTATGCCTCCTTCACCAAATACAATGTGGTAATGCAATGCTCCTTTGTACAGGGCATACTTCATATAAGTGAGATTAGCAGGTATTACTGAGTCAATCTGCAGAATTTACCTATTCACACAAATTTTTTTCCATAGCCAACCCTCTAAATATAGTAGCAGGGGAGTCATGCCAGTCTGTGGTGGCAAGAAATCAGGAGTGAGATACCACCTTTTCCAACTAATTCATTTTATTAAAAGGCATAAGCTTTCGTGAGCTCACAAATGCTTATACTTTTTAATAACATTTGTTAGTGGGGAAAAAGTGCTATCACACTCCTGATTTTTTGCCTTCCATGAGTCAGCCCTTAGAAAATACGGACTTCCTTGCTTGGGCAGACTAAAGTTCCATACCATTAGGGTATGGTAGCATCCTTGGGATACTAGAAAGAGCCATTTTGGGGTCCTCGTGAAGGTGCTGGCCTGGAAACCAGGAAATTGTGAGTTCTGGACCTCCCTTAGGCATGAAAGCCAGCTAGGTGACTTTGGGTCAGTCACTCTCAGCCCAACCACCCCGTGCGGTTGTTGTGGAGAAAATAGGAGGCAGGAATATTAGCTATGTTCACCGCCTTGAATTATAGATAAAAAAGGCGGGATAAAAATATAATAATAATAATAATAATAATAATAATAATAATAATCGTCCAAATATATTGGACTACAACTCCCAGAAGGCTGGTCTTCATAATTCGAAAACCAGGCAGATAGCCTGCTGAAAGCGTCCCCATTTGGCCCCCATCCACCGAGGATTTCGAGAAAGGAAGAGGTTGTCCTGGCCTTTAACTCGGGAGGCGGGAACGCACTGCTGCCCTTTCCCAGGACCGCCCTGAGAGAAAGGGTGCAAGCGGCGTGGGCACCACAGAGGTGCTGATGGGTGGTGGAGGAGGACCCTGCCTGCTGACCCTCAGCCCAGGGGCCGTACCATAAAAGGTGGGAGCGGTAGCGTGGACCTCCAGGAGACACACGCTGTGACGAGCCGCGAAGCCGAAGAGGCGCCCGTCCTCGGAAGCGTCGCTGCACCGGCTGCAGTACCAATTAGGGGAAGCGGGTAGCACGCGCTCGGCGGCTCCAGCGCCCAACGCCGCCGCTGCCATCACGCGAGTCCCCGAGGCACCGTCGCCGTCACGTTGCGCTTCCAGGAGGCTCCCGGCAGCTGTCACCACGCACCGCCGTAAAGCCCGCTCTAACCTCTCCCACGTGCTGTCGCAAGGGGAAGTACTGTACGGCAGCTGCTTTAGGTCAACCCCCTGCTGCTCCGGCCTCTGCCGTAAAGGCGGCCGGTCGGTCCTTGGCCAAGGGCTGCGAAGATGGCGCTGCTGGGGATGCTCTGTGGTGAGCTTGGCGGGGCGAGCGGGCTGCGAAGGGGAGGTGCGCGGGGATCTGATGACCCACATCTTTTTTCTCTCTTGCAGGGATTGGCCGCGCGTGGAGCCTTGGCGATTGCCCTCGGGCCGGGAGGTGAGGTTTGGTACCTGATGCTCGCGGAAGTTAAGAAATGCATTAAGGGACAAAATTAGAATCTGTGAAAATAGTTACAAGTTCTTTAGGGTACAGCCTGGCTTCTTTTGGTATTTTTGGCAGTGCTGTAAAGACGGGATTAGTCTTTTGTTGACCTCAGGCCCAAAGCTGATGAATGTTTTGGGAACAATGTGTTGCCAGGAGGATCTGCTCTTCTCTTCTCCCCTTTTTTGTTTCTTTTCCCCAATTTCTTTCAGTGATTTTTTTTCACCAATGCTGCTTGAGAAAGGTAGCTGTAATTATCATCATTGTATTTGAGTTTTAATGAAATTATCCCATTCAACATTGCTTGCATTTTCTTGATTTCCTTCAAGAATTTGGTCTTTCTCTATCTGTCTCAACTAAAGGTTTTTTTAAAATGGAATAGAAATTACAAAATGAAATACAAATCCATAATACAAACATCCCCAGCAACATGCCCTCAAGCTGTGTTGGACATCATCTTCTAGCATATTGAGCCAGCATTTCCAATGGCTATCATAACACCCTTGATATTCTTTAAGATGATACAAGACTCTTATAGTTGATCAGAAATATTTTCCTGAATTCTACTTTCCTGAAGCAATGGTAGTGGGAAAACCATGATTCTTTGCTCCCAACATCCACTCCACTTCCAATAAAAATCCCTATTTGGAACCAATGTCCGTGATATACAATAATAATTTTCATTCCAAAGCATGAATCCCAAATCTTCAAAGAATCAAGAAAAATGATAAGAGATGAAGCAACAGGAAACAATATTTATGGAACCAGACAGTTCATCAGTTTTAACTGAGAGCAACAAATGTATCTTCCAAATTCAGATGGTTTTGTTGTCACTAGCTTTTAGATACTATGACTTGTCAAATGCTGATGTCTTCAACCTGAATTAAGAGGGCTAGGCCATTTATGGCATCACAGCCCATGCTCTCTCCTATTGCATTTTGTGTCTGTCTTCTTAGATCAGGAACTACTAGGTGATCTGGCCTGAAAAATCTGTGATATGACAGTAGGTACTGATTCCTTTGGTGACTTCCTCCTGTAGTCAAAATAATAAGTTTACAAATCGACTGTTGCTAATATTGCTATGAGATGCTGATAATCCAAAATCTCTCAGAGTTGAGTAGTCCTGTGGTAGTTATAGCCAGATGCTTCTCTCCACTAATTCCATGCAGGACTGAATTAAACGTTAAGCACAATAGGTTCAGCGGGGGGCAGGGAAACGTTTTAATTTTTTAAAAATCAGAAATAATAAAAATGATTTTTCATGTCTTTTAATAAACAGTTATTTTCATGTCTTTTAATAAACAGTTATTTTCATGTCTTTTAATAAAAAACATGGAAGAAAAACAAAAAGATCAAACTGATCATTTTATTTATAAGCTATGGATGTAGAGTGAATACTAAAATTTAGTAATTTTGATAATACGCAACAGACATCACCATTAATCGGCAACAACTGATTACTGTTACAAAATAATACACAATATATATTATTTACTGTTCCCTATTTCTCCCTAAAAATATGAAGGAAATATTTAAAATCAAATTAAATATAATTTTAATACTATTATTTTTATGAAGGGAGGGGTCCACAAAGGCAAAAGTGTGTTAGGTCCCACAAAAGTCATAATGCAGCCCTGATTCCATGGGACTTATAATGTATCATATTCAGATTGCTAAACTATATACTGCCTTGTGTTTTATTTATTTATTTATTAATCAAATTTCTATCACTGACCATCTCCCTCCTCCAGAGGGACTCTGGGCGGTTTACAATAAAATAAAAACAAGAAACATAAAATATACATATAATACAAAAATACCATTATTAAATAATTGTAAAACAAGATTAAAATCCAAGAGGCAAGAATAGTAAAAAGATCTAACTCAATCCAATGTATTCTTTGCTTATGCAACATATCTGATCCTTTTAACTGAAGATGTCAGTTGAATTCAGGATGTTTAACACTGCAAGGACATGTACTCTGTCCCTGAGCTATAATTCTTTCATTTCACTCAAAGTTGCAAGTACTCATGGAGCAAGTACTTCCTTATTTCTAGTTTTCTTCGGCATATTTTTTATGTGATCTATTTTATTATAAATAAATTTTTCCACCTCTGAGTGGAAAACATTTTATAACAACATTTTATCAACTTTAATCAATCAAGTATCATTCAATTTATATTCTAAAGAGAAAACACTGATTAGGAAATACATTTATTCTGCTAGGTTTTTGCTAGATTTTTTTGTTCCACTTTTTTGTTATTTCACCTTTAAATGTCAAATGCTCTTTTCATATCTGTTTTGAAATTAGAGGTACTATACAGTTGTAATCAAAATTATTCAACCCCCATTGCAAATCAGGTTTATTGTCAAAATTTACAGACTTTCAGCTGTTTGCAACGAACAAATCAAACAAAAGCAATTGAAATAGCTCAACACAATGAATGCTTCAAGTGGTTTCCCTAAATTCAACTGAAAATGCAACTTATAATGACTTCTCCAGTCTCAAAATTATTCAACCCCTTCATGGCAAGCATCTTCAGTACTCAGTAGAACACCCTTTTGCTGTTATGACCTGCTGCAAACAAGATGCATAGCCAGACGCCAGCTTCTGGCAGCGTTCCTGAGGAATCTTAGCCCATTCCTCATGAGCAATGGCCTCCAGTTCAGTAACGTTCTTGGGTTTGTGTGCTGCAGCCACCTTCTTCAAATCCCACCAGAGATTTTCTATGGGGTTCAAGTCAGGTGACTGATGGCCACTGTAGAATCTTCCAGGACTTCTGCATCCAAGCCTTCGTAGAATTTGAGGTATGCTTGGGATCATTGTCCTGTTGGAAGGTCCAATGATGCCCAAGCTTCAGCTTCCTTACAGACGGCATGACGTTTTCTCCTAGGATTTCCTGATACTTCAATGAATCCATCTTGCCTTCCACACGCTGCATGTTTCCAGTGCTAGAGGATGTAAAGCAGCCCCAGAGCATCACCGAGCCACCACCATGCTTTACTGTAGGCAGAGTGTTCTTTTCAGCGTATGCTTCATTCTTCTTCCTCCAGACATACCGCTGATCCATCAGGCCGAAAAGTTCCAGTTTTGTTTCATCACTCCACAGAACAAAATCCCAAAACTTCTGTGGCTTATTTATATGATTTTGAGCATATTGGAGCCAACTTTTCTTGTGCTTTTGGGTCAGTAGTGGTGTACGTCTTGGAGTTCTGGCATGGACACCTCCTGTGTTTAGTACGCGCCTTACTGTGCTCACTAAAACAACAGTGCCTTTTGCCACCAAGTCTTGCTGCAGGTCTTTTGCAGTCACTTGAGGGTTTCTCTCAACCTGCCTTCTCAGAAATCTGGTTGCAGCCATTGACAGCTTCCTTTTTCTGCCCCGTCCAGGTAGTGTAACCACTGTTCCTTTAACTTTGAACTTGCAAACTATGCTTCCACCGGTGTCTCTAGGTACATTCAGTGCGTTCACTATCTTTTTGTATCCTGTTCCTTGTTTGTGAAGGGCGATGATCTCTTCTCTCACCTTTTTGGACAATTCTTTTGACTTAGCCATATTTCTAACATGCAGTCAAACGTGACACTCAACAAACCCCTAGCCAGTTCAGGTATTTCATGTGTTCCAGCTCAAGCACACCTGGTGCAACTAATGAAGCCCTTGATTAGTTGCATCAGGTGTGCTTGAGACAACACCTGTTTTGCATACTGTACAGTATGTGTGCTGTTGTGACGGATTCTATTCAGGGGGTTGAATAATTTTGAGACTGGAGAAGTCATTATAAGTTGCATTTTCAGTTGAATTTGGGGAAAACACTTGAAGCATTCATTGTGTTGAGCTATTTCAATTGGTTTTGTTTGATTTGTTCATTTTGACAATAAACCTGATTTGCAATGGGGGTTGAATAATTTCGATTACAACTGTATATTAAAACTTAAGGACAAATTAATATGACAGAAATTACTATTTCCTTGTGGTTTCATTCTAGTATTAGTTTTATTCTAATTTGTAATATATAGTGCTCTTTAATGACACTTTAGTTTCCTGTAGATCAGGGCTTTCCAAACTTTTCCCGCGGCGACACACCATCGGCACGCGAGAAAACCCGGAAGCGCCACTCCTGCGGCAGCGCGCAAAACCCCGGTAGCGCTGCCGCCGCCGCTTTCAGTTTTTGCGCACTGCCACTGTGGCGCTTTCGGATTTTTCCGCGCCGCAGTGGTGGCGGCAGCGGTGTCCTTGTGTGCCGTGCGAAAACCCGGAAGCGCTGATGGCACGGCGGCGGTGCGCCATCAGCACTTCCGGGTTTTGACGTGACACCTGGGCCTCGCAGGTGACGCACCTTTGTGTCGCGACACACAGTTTGGAAAGCTGTGCTGTAGATCTTTGGTTACTGTTTTTAAGTTACTTTATGAAATTGTCAAAATTAGCATTTAGCATAATGCCATTATGAATTTTAATAGTTTTTTTTTATAATGAATGTCATTTGCAGTCACTGATCAAAGATCCTTTGGGTGCCTAACTATTTCAGAGAGAAAGACAGAAATAAACTGATTGAGTTTATAAAAGCTTAGCATCCATTGAGTGCCTTTCCACATAAAAATCTTTTCATCTGATAGTAAAATAAAAACAGAGAAGACTTCTTTTGGGAAGGCAAGCTGCATTCTAAATGATATGCAAATCAGAAAGCATTTGAGAGAATTAAGGAATATTGACCTAGTCTAGTCCTTGGTATCATATTGAGGTGATATCAAATTGGACTATTGTGATACATTGTTTCGAGATTTCAGACTAGATAGGGAGCTCTTGCATATTCTTTTCATTAATTAAGGTTTTTTTTAATACAGAAAGGAAAAAGAAGAAATAATGGAAAACAACTAGGGCAGAGCTTTCCAAACTGTGTGTCGCGATACAAAAGTGTGTCGCCACACACAGTCTGGTGTGTCACCACACAACCCGGAAGCGCTGATCATCATCAGCGCTTCCGGGTTTTCCCGCGGCGACACACCAACGGCGGCGCGCAAAAACCTGAAAGCAGCAGCAGCGCTTCCGGGTTTTTGCGCGCTGCCACAACGGTGGCACTTCCGGGTTTTTCCGCGGCGACACACCAACAGCGGTTGGTGTGTCGCCGCAGGAAAACTTTGGAAAGCCCTGAACTAGGGTTTACAAGTGCACAATGCTATCATCTGGATGCCTCTGTGCTTAGATTTATGTGAGTGAGGCAGATCATTACATAATAAAAGCCTCATTTGGAAGGGAATAGTTTCACTATGCTCATCCTGCTGATTCTAAGAACAGACATTACAGGCAGTCCTCACTTAACAACCCTAATTAGGACTGGCAACTCCATTGCTAAGTGAAGTGGTAGTTAAGCGAAACATCACGTGACTGCCTTGCTTAGCGATGGCAATCTGGGCAGTCCCTGTTGCTGTCGTTAAGTGAATCCCAGGTGGTCGTTAGGCGAGAACCCACCCCATTCCCGGCTTGGTCCCTTCCAGCTCCAAGCCTTGGTTCTTCCAAGGTAAAGGACTGTCTCTGCTTCAACTCCCCCCACCTGCCAACCCCCCATCTCTGCCCTTTTGGCTGCCTGCCTACCTGCCCCCGCCACACCTCGTGCCATGGCTGGCTGGGACAATCCTTCATGCCACGCCTCGTCGTGCGCCCCTGCTGGCCAGGAAGATCCTTCGCACTGCACCTCACCTCATGGCACTGCTGGCCAGGACGATCCTTGGCGCCTTATGTGCCACTGCTGACTGGGACAGTCCTTCACTTTGTGTCTTGCTGCTGTCCAGGATGATCCTTCTACGCAAAGGATTGTCCTGGCTGGCAGGGGCATGCGGCGAGCTGCAGCACATGGTGAGGTGCAGTGCAAAGAATCATCCTGGCCGGTGTTGACATGCAGTGCGTAGGATCGCCCTGGTCAGCAGGGCCCCGGCCCCTTCACGGTGGAGCAGCAGCACACCCCTCCTGCCCATGCCTCTCATCTGCCAGCCTGTGGGACATTTCCGCAGCAGCTCTCCCGCTCGTGGCTGGGACAGTGAGCCCAGCGGAGAGAAGGCAAGTGAAGATGACAAGGAAGGTCAGCTGGATGGGCGGCGGCAGGGGGGCAGTTGTAAATGTGGGCGGACCCAAATTTTTATCACATGACCGCAGGGGTGCCATGACAGTCATACATTTGAGGACTGGTCACAAGTCCATTTTTTCAGCACTGTTGTAACTTCAAACAGTTGCTGAACAAATGGATGCTAAGCGATACTCAAATAGCAATTTGAGGATCCAAAGTAAAGATATAGTTAAAACTTTTGGGGCATTCTCTTTTGGGAAAGTTGAACATAAGTTACAAAATTTTAATGGTCAATAACTGCTTGATAGTGTTACTTAAATAAAAAGAAAAATAATTTCAGTCAGAGGTCTGTCAAATATTTCTGCAATTGTGAAATATATACATATTTATGCATTTATTTACATACATTTGAATGCCACCTTTTCTCACAGTTTTAGGCAGCTGTGCAAATAATTCTTTTGGCAGAAGTGCCTTCTGAGCATCCATCTTCTGAGCTAAGAAGATTAGCTTTTGAGTGGTCTCACACTCTGATAGTGTGAGAGCATTATATATTTGTGATCACTAGATGGCATTGTAACATACTAACATAGGGTGTTTGCTTTACAGACTAAGTTATTGAAGGAAATCTTTATTCCCTTGAAATTAAAGAGTTGGTATAGAGCCAGTAGAGAAGATCTAAAGATCCATATAGAAATTCTAGAACCTAGAAGACTTAGGGTTTACATTTACATTTCTTAGATAGTAGCCAGCTGACAGCTTCTTATGAATGTGAGGGAATTTTCAGAAGCTCTGTGATGTTCCATATTTTTTAAATAATTGAAATCAAGAGTATTACCATAGAATATTTCAAAAGGAGAGTTCAAGGGCACTAGACATGAGCCTTGTGTAATTTCATACTCATCTTAAATTATTAAATAACATTAGGCATGAGCGCCTTTATGTAAAACAACAATAAATTTAGCATTCCTTCTGCTTTTCTCACACAAATGTAATCAAATGTACACCATCTACACTAAAGAGGGTTTATGTATGATGCAATATTCCCAAGGTGTGTGTGATATGGATGGATGGATTAAAAACTGGGTGGCCAGCCCCAGACTAGTCAATTAAAAAGAACAAACTGAAAAGTGTATGGGAGGAGGAATGGAATGTCTGTCTGTCTGTCTTTAACCGTTCAGTCGTGTCCGACACTTGGCGATTTTATGGACGAGAGCTCTCCATGCTGCCTTATCAACTTCAAATTATTCAAACTAGTACTTCAAATGATTTATGGTTCTTCCACCAATCTTCACTCCAATATCAAGAAACTCTAGGTCTAATTTCCGCACGATCACTTCAGCATAGAGGTTGAAAAGGAATGGAGATAAAATGCATCCCTGTCTAACACCCTTGCTGATCCTGAACCAATCTGTGTCACCGTAGAGTGTTCTCACTGTTGCTTCCTGGTCAGTGTACAGTGATCTGACAAGTCTGGTCAGGTGGGGTGGGACACCAAGATCATGCAGAGCTGCCCATAGCTTATTGTGTTCTACACAGTCAAAAGCTTTGCTGTAATTGATAAAACACATGTATAGATCCTTTTGGTATTCATGGACCTTTTCCATAATCCATCTGATGTTGACAATGTGATCTTGAGTGCCATGCCCCTTTCTAAAGCCAGCTTGTACATCAGGTAGCTTCTGATTGATGACATTCTGTTGCCGCTGTTGTATAATCTTTAGTAGAATCTTGCTTGCATGAGAAATCAACGCAATTGTGTGATAATTGGAGCAATCTCTGGCATCACCTTTCTTTGCTAATGGGATAAAAACTTATATTTTCCAGTCCTGAGGCTATTTGCAAGTAGACCATATCTCTTGACACAGGGCAGTGATGATGTCGGCTGGCACCGGTCTTAATAGTTTTGCAGGTATCTTATCAATACCTGGGCCTTTTTTGTTTGGCAATTTTGCCATGGCCCATTCTACTACTACTTCCAAAATGTTTGGTTCTTTGTCCATTAGGCCATCATCATTGTCATCTTGGTGGTAAGTCGAGCTGGCATATAGCTCTTCTGTGTATTCTTTCCACCTGTTCTTGATCTTCTGCTGGTCGGTTAGTACATTTCCGTTGCAGTCCTTGACTGTTCCTTTTCGTGCAGAGAAGCTAGATCACATCATTTTCACTTCAGCAAACTTAGCTTTGGTGTACCCCTTTATGTTAGCTTCTTCTAGATGTTGACACTGCTCCTCTAGTTGCCTATTTTTGTCCTTCCTGGCTTCATGTTGAAAAGCTTTTTGACTTCATCCTTGTTGCCTTTGGCTTTGGCCACCCTTCGCTGATCAGCTATTTTGATGGTGTTGTCAGATAGCCACTTGTTTGTTCTCTTTGGTTTTTGGCATGGCACATGCTTTTCAGCAATTTCAGTGATGTTGTCTCGGATATCTCGCTGTTGTTCATCTGGATCTTTTCCATCTAGATTCAGTTGATCAAACCTGTTCTTAATTTCCATGGCATACATTGGTGAAATGTTGTTTACATTGAACTTTTTGGGGATGATACCTTTCCATACTTTGCACAATTTGAGTTTCATTGAATGGAATGTAGTAAGTATAAAAAGAGGGGAGAATCAAGAATGACTGATAAAAGTAATAATGAGAACCATGTTATTGGCTGGATTCACACATTGTACTACATCATAATATGTTTTGATTTTTGCTTAATATTATATACTGTACTAACTCAGCCAGTGCAGTTTTAAACCACGCTTTATGGCTTAACATAGATGAGTCAAGTCACTATTGGTTGATTAAAAAAACCTGCAGTTAAAACAAACTGTTGCTTAGTACAATGTGCAAAGCCATGTTGGTTGGTTTGGATCCCGTTCTAAGACACAGTAAGCTACTTTTTAATGGGTGAAAATGAGAGCTGTCACTGAAATAACAGAGAAACTCAGTATTTAACAGTGGTTGAGTTTAGGCACAAGTAGATCTACTTCACTTTGCCCCAAAGAGTTATGCTGGTTGTTTTCATATCTTTGGGTTATATATAAATGCAAGACACCTGTAGATAGCTGTGTGTGTGGATATATTCATCTTGCAGTTGATGATGTTGGCCTAAAGTAAACATTGCACATCCTGTTGAGTGCAAAGTTATGGAACTATAATAAATATGCATGTTAAAATGGGATGAATAGCATTTAGCAGTCAATATCTTAGTAATTATTGTAACCAGTGACAGGATTTAGCTTCTGTAAAATGATAAAATATTGTTTTGTAGGGTACTGGCATCTTCCAGCATTCCTCTTCTATCAAATATTAATACATGCAGATGTTTTGGGTACAGTATAAAATGGGATAAGAAGAACAGGATCACCTATCCTCCACAAGGACCAGATGAGCCTCGAAGGCCAGCAGTAAGTATTTGCTTAAATTTCTTTTCCATTGCTACACAATTGCAGAGCTAAGAATTCCTGTGTCGTGTGTCTGACATAATTTTATGACGAGTAGTTTCTGAGATCTGTGTTGGAATTGGCACTTACAATAAATTTAATGAAATAAATAAACAAATGTTGAGCATTTTGTAGCATCTCATTTGGATTAAAATACTGGGTTTCTCTGTTATTCACTCCCTGCAGCTCTTTGGCATCTTTGGGGTGGGGTAGGGTATGAAAAAACATAGAAGGCAGCTATGTCTTCTTTCAAAACAATTCTTTACCTAGTACTCATCACTGCAGCAGTCCATTAGCACTCAGTTTTTGGGAAGGTGCAAACTTGAAGGAATGCCTTTCATTTCATTACCTTTCTCTTCCTGTGATCAACACAAATACCTGGAAGGGAAAAGTAAGGTCAGATGGAAGACATAATGGTAATAGAGAAGAATCTCAATAGCACAGTTGATTGGACTCTGGACATGGGCAGTTAATTCCCATATATCCCATAAAACTGTGTTACAATTTAACTGTTTCAGTATACCATGCTAATGATTTATACTGTATTTGTTTGAGGGATTGTTGTTCAATAGTAGGCAATTTATTTTACATGCAGTGATATCTTCAGTTAAAATAATCTCAGTCACAAAGTCAGGATTTTCTTAAGATACCTGACAGCCTCTTCTAGCTAGAAAGTATTCAGTTAGATGGACTAGTAGTATAAAACTGATCAGCCTGTGATCTCAGGTGATTGCCTAGTCACTTCTCATGAGATTTCAGCAGTCTTGCCTAGAAATCCCATGAGATTCAGCTGAGTTTTATTTTTTAAACTGTAATTTAAAGCAGCCATGTGTAGTGTCTCAGATGTTAGAGGATGCTCTGGTGTTTTGGTTTTGTTGCTGATACATACTATAAAACAACTTCCCTTGAAAAGCTACAGTTGGGGTTCCAGTCTCAAATGATCTTGGCTCTGTCTGCTCTGTGCTCAAGTAGGGACACATTCATTTTGGGATAAATTGCTGTGTTTCCCCCTGACTTACTGTAACCATTTTACATCAGCTAATTCTACATAATAAACATTTCTTTTTTAAAGGAAATATACCATTGTCGAAGAGATATCAAATATGATAAGGATAAGATGTGGTACCTGGCCAAATTGGTAAGAGCATTTTTGGTAGATTTCTTAGATGTATGTTTGTATGATCCTGATAGCCTTTCCTGTGTCATCAGTTTATAGTTATCATGCTACTTCAGTGTTTGACTCAGACCCCAAAGCAGTAACTAAGAACCAATATGATACAGGTAGTCCTTGCTTACTGACTGCTTGTTCAGCAACTGTTTAAAGTTAACAGTGGCACTGAAAAAGGAGACTTATGACCAGTCCTTGAACTTGCAGCCATCGCAGCATTCCCATGGTCACGTGATCGCGATTCAGGCACTTGGCAACTGGTGCACATTTGTGTTGGTCACAGCTGTCACATGATCGCCATTTGGGACCTTCACAGCCGGCTTCCGACAAGTGAAGTCAATGGGGAAGCCGGCAGGAAGTCACAAGTTGTTGTCACGTGGCATCATGCTTAACAACTGCAGCGATTTGCTTAATGACTGCAGCCGGAACTGATGCTGTAAGTCGGGCACAGTCATGTGATGTTTCACTTTACGACCGTGTTGCTTAGCAAGTTGCCAGTCCCACTTACGGTTGGTAAGTGAGGACTACCTGTATTGTTCTTTTACACCAAAATATGTTTGCCATTGAAAACTTTATGAAATTTATTTTTCTTTACAAAATATACTTCCTTCCGTTTCAGATACGGGGAATGACCATTGACGAGGCACTGGCTCAGTTGGAATTCAATGATAAAAAGGGAGCAAAAATAATCCAAGAGGTATGTTACAGTTTTCTTTAAAATGTGATTCTTTCCAATCTTGGTTAAACCCATGTATCTGAGATATTTTCTGAAGTTTATTACTCAATATATGCAGAGTTTTTATCTGTATATTATGTGGCTCTATAGTTCCCCAACAAGATTTTGTGCTTTGGAAAATATGACCATTTGACTGTGATTAAACTTGGTATATGGATAGGTGAAAGCAGGGAAGGAGTCCCAGGAGATAGAAAGCAAAAGGATCAAGAATCCTTATGCAAGGAAGTTGAAGAAAGTTTGCTAAGCAGTAATGGTTTAGAAAAAAAATGGGTGACTTAAGCTTTGACAAAAAGGGGAAATTGAGGTAAGATAGAAATGAATCTTGGAAAAAAAATTATGATGCTTGACGCAAAGGTAGAATGGACTATTGGAGAAAGGAAAACTGATTACAATTGTAGGGTGGCTTCATAAAACATGCTAAACTAATATGTATTTTGCTTATTTCTGGCATAGACTGTTGTGTGAATCTAGCCACTATGGCTAAGTGTGTTAGTGCAACACACTAACAAATGGAATAATTGTAGTTTATTCAGTAAGTTTTCTTAACGATGGCTACTCAATAAATCACAGTTTGTTCAGTTTGCACAATGCATAAACATGGTTAGTATCAGAAACAAAGATTCTGGATAGCCAGAGAAAGTAGAACAAAGTTATATGCAAAGCAAAAGTCATTTGAGAAGACGTGGAATTAAAGAGGGAAGGAATATGATTGTGCAGTATAGGTAAGTTCTAGGGATGAGGCAATTGGGATAACCATGCAATTCTGCATAAATTGTATGGCAGGTGTGCATATATGAGGGTATCAAATTTAAACTAAGAAATTATTGGCTATAGGCTCCTTGAAAATTAGTTAATTTTTTCTTACTTTTTAGAAGTTCAAATTATCTCAACAGGTCGGTAGAGTGAATAGAATAATCCTGAAATTCTAGGCATTTAGAAAGGCCTGCCAAATATTGTTGGGGAATGGAATTGAATTAAGGCACCCTCCATCTTGAGGATGTTGGGGTTGGATGATGGAAGTTGTAGCTGAACATACCTACCTACATATCATCAAGTTGGAGAAGACCAGCTTCTGTTCCTCTAGGGCAGGGGTGGGGAACCTTTTTTCTGCCAAGGGCCATTTGGATATTTATAACATCATTCGCGGACTGGGGGTGGGGTTTGCGGGCGGGATCCAATTGCGTGCACTGAGGGGCGGGGTTTGTGGGCGGGAGCCAATTGCGCGCACTGGGGGTGGGGTTTGTGGGCGGGAGCCAATTGCGCGCACTGGGGGGCAGGGTTTGCGGGCAGGAGCTCCTAGATTTGTTGAATTTCGAGTCCCGCCTGCAGTTGCCTTGGCAGGGCCAGACCAAATGATTTCGCAGGCCATATATGGCCTGCGGGCCGGACGTTCCCCACCCCTGCTCTAGGGTATGGACTTGTTTGAACTTCTAAAAGTTAACTAAGGCAATGTTCTGCTCAGTGATCTGGGAGTAAGGCTCACAGAATAAAAATCCCATTGACTAGGATACAGAAGATTCTGTTGTGAAGAGGAGAATAGGATTTTCAGTGTGCAAGCCATTTTGCTGAGATTAATATATTCCTTTGTTTCTCTTTATGGAGCTATAAAGCTCTTAAATTAAAAATGTTCATGATCTCTGTGACTAACATTATTTTTCCTTTTTTCATAATAGGTTCTTCTGGAAGCTCAAGAACTGGCAGTGACAAGATACAATGTAGAATTTAAATCCAATTTATACATTGGTAAATACTTTATAATTGTATGAAACTTCCACAAAAAAAGCAAAGTTTAATTTACAGTAGCAATAGTATAAGCCAGTTTAGATACGTGCATTTTTAATTACAATTCTTCTAATCGTATTGTCCTGTTATTCTAAACTGGGTGTGGGCACCCTTTTTTGGGCCAAGCATTTCAGTCTGAGTGATGTGCCATTGGCTGCACTAAAAAAATGCAGGTGGATAGGGAAAAGAGCAAAAGGAGAAAATGTTCACTGGATATAAATTATTATTTAATACATAATTTTATTTATTTATTTAAACTGCATGTGTGTGCTCACACATGATATACGCACAGATATTTACATCCATTTGTCAAGGGTCAAAATAAAAAGAAACCAGGGCAGTATAACTGATTTGGGACAAATTACTTCCAAATATGGGGCGCAATGGCTCAGTGGGTAAGACACCAGGCTTGTCGATCGGAAGATCTCAAGTTCGGAGATTCGAATCCCTAGCCCCGTGTGACGGAGTGAGCTCCCGCACTCGCCCCAGCTCTTGCCAACCTAGCAATTTGAAAGCATGCAAATGCAAGTAGATAAATAGGTACCACTTTGGTGGGTAGGTAACAGCGTTCCGCGTGCGTCATGCCGGCCACATGACCGCGGAATCGTCTTCGGACAACGCTGGTTCTTCGGCTAACAAACGGAGATGAGCACTGGCCCCTAGAGTCGGACATGACTGTGCAGGGGAAAACCTTTACCTTTACCTTACTTCCAAAATACTTCTGAAATAAGTGTGGGTATATACTTTCTTTAACAGCTTTCATATATCAGCTTTTCCATAACAGAAACAGATACTGGTAGTCCTCGCTTAATGACCATAATTGAGACTGGCAACTCCATTGCTAAGCGATGGGTTGTATTGTCCTATGGCATCATATGACAGACTTACGACCTCACTTCCACCATAATCATTAAGTGAATCACCCACAGTCATTAAGTGAGACATCACGTGACTGTGACTTGTGATTTTACTGCCACCTCTCCATTGATTTTCTTGGAAGCAATCTGTGAAGCATGCAAATGGTGATCATGTGACTGCAGGATGCTGCGACAGTCATAATTGTGTGTGAGGACCGGTAGTAAAGTTACTTTTTCAGTGCCATCGTAACTTTGAACAATTGCTAAACAGGGCAGTCGTTAAGTGAGAAGTACCTATATTTAGTGCTCACGAATATCAAGTTAATTGATGAATGGTCTTATGCCTGAATAATCTGTTGCAAATGACTAGTGAGTTTCATGATGCACAATTGTGTAGCCACAACCCATCATTCATGCTACCAGACCAAACTTGTCCATGATTTCTTCCCAGCCAAACCACAATTTACCAATCTCATGCATTTAGATCATCTACCAACACGAAGAGGCCTCTTTTGGGGATTTTATTTATGAGGCTCTGTAATTCAGTGTACAAATGGTCTTTTTTTGTCATCACTGTCCACCTCTGTTGGTGCATGGGTTGCAGTTATAGCAATCGGTACAGTTCCATGGAGGATCGAAATGGCAACATGGTCTGAAACTGCTTCAACTGATGTTATAGATGTATTGCACCTATGAATCCTATGCCCAGCTGCAGTTATTCACCACCAGAGTAGTAAAGGTGCATGCGTTTAGAACTGTCTGCGTTGTAAACCACCTTGTCAAATCTGAGCAGTCACAGTTTAGTGAAAATAGCCAGCTCAATGTTGTATTTTAGCAATTTGGTGCAGCTTGTTCCAGTTTCCTCATTTGGGCACCACTTAACATGTTCCACATGGCAAACTTAACAGCATTCTTTGGTGTCACCAATTTCTGGGTTGCATCTAGTAGCCCAGGTCTGTACAATGCCCTGGTAGCTGCCAGCACTGCAAAAGAGATACCCACTTTTCACCAGTGCCTTGCTGACTGCCAATACTGACAGGTTGGCTGCTTTAGACATGATAGTTTTGTTTGAGGTTTGTAGGGAGCCATGGAGACGATCTTGGAGAAGCCATCCAGAAGCTGTTAGGACATAGCTTTCCAAACTGTGTGTCGCGACACTTTAGTGTGTCGCAACACACAGTTTAGTGTATCGCGAAGCGGCGGTGCGGGGGGGTGCGCGGCGGTGGCGCAGTGGCGCGCGCGGCAGCAGTGGTGTGTACAGCGATGGCGGCAGCGCGCCATAAGCACTTCTGCGTTTTAGCGAGGCCACAGCTGCTGCCGCCGCCGACATGCACACCGCCACCGCCGCGCACCCCCCGCGCTGCCGCCATGCACACGCACGCCACCATGCACGTGCACGCACACGCGCCGCTGCTGCCGCCGTGCACACGCGCGTCCCCGCACCGCTGCCGCCGTTGGTGGCAGTTTGGAAAGCACTGTGTTAGGACAACAGAAGCATGCATTAAGTGCAGGGAGGCGGGCAAGCATTAGAAAGAGATTCAGATTGGCTCCCCCCTGACTCCCTTGGGTATAAGAGGGAGGGAAGGGAAAACGCAGCAAACTTGCAAGATTCTGTTTCTCAATAAAGTAGAGTTCTAGTCTTCATAGAATCTTAAAAGCCTGCTTAAAACCTTTAAGGGCAAAAAAGTCAAGTTGGTGCTGTTCTGAGTCTTTTTCTACTTTCCCACGGTGGAGCAGCTATTTTCTCTCCCTCATCTTTCTCAAGGCCACACACAGCAACACTCTTGGCACAACAGCAGTAGGCAGAGGTACCTGATGAAACAAAAGAGAAGAGTCTTAAAAAAGATGGCTCTGTTAGTTCAGAATGAAGGGCAGCAGCTGTTACATGTTTTACAGTGTATTCATCCTTTCTTACTGTTTGGTGGTTCAATTATCCATCTAGAAGACTGAACCATTTTCTGTTTTCATTGAGATGCATTAAACAGATAACGAATTAACTGTTGAATTGACTGTTCTAATAAGTGCTTCTTTGGATCTCTGTTGTAACCAGCGTTTTCCTTTATATTCTCTAGCTGAATCATTTTCTGGAAAAGGACACTATATAAAAAGAATCCGCTACCATGGCAAAGGCTGTTTTGGGATTATGGACAAAGTCAAATGTCATTACTTTGTGAGATTAGTTGAAGGACCACCTCCACCTCCAGCACCAGCAAAGACTGGGTTTGATCAAGCTAAGGAGTATGTTGAGCAACTTCGTAAACGAACCATTATTAATACGCTGTGATAGCCCTCCTAGTGTATTTGTTTTTCCTTTTTGATAAAAATGTAAATAAAGTACATTTCAAACAATAACTTTTCAATTTCATATTTCTGGAAATAGTCATACATCATATATTGGTATTTAGGAAGGGGGCTTGTGTTAATGGAGAGCTTTCAGAATTGGAGTGGTGGTGAGAAAATAGATGCTTTTTTGGTACTGGATGGTGGAAGGCAATACATCCAGTACTTCTAATACAGGCAGACATTGTCCAGATCTGGTCAGTATCTGGATGGGAAACTATTTGGGAATCTTGTGTAAAGTTGAATTTCATCAAAGAAGAAAGGTGGGGTGTAAATAAAACAATTCTCAACGTTGAACAAACAAAAATCTAGGGAAAATGCACCTAATATTCCATGTACCTTTTTAAAAATGTCTTTGGCCTTTCATAAGAGTCCCCTTGTGGGGGGAGATGGGCGGTGATATAAATTGAACAAATAAATAAATAAATAAATAATATATCATTAAAATATAGAAAAGACAGTTGTTTTGGTGATAATTGGAATTTGGTTTCATGATTGTTCATTATCTTTTCATTCTTCACAGAGGGAATGTGTGTTTTTGAACAGCTGCATACAGTAAATGAGCGATGCAATGAAATTTCAGTGCAATAAACATGATTACAGATGGCATTCCTGTTTGTTTATTCTACTGAGTACACAGAGAATTCTGTAGAACTTGCAGCCCTTGAAATTTGCCTGCTGGTACTCGGTTACATTAATAAGATTCCTTCAGAAATGCATAAGCTAGCTAACCTCAGAAAGTAGATTGTTTAGTGGTAATTGCATAGCACGTGTACTTAGATTTCAAAAGGTATCGGAACATGATTAAAAAGTTCCCTTTGTTTTAATGGCAAGCAATTTTCTGACTATAACATTTTCATATCATTGTTAGTTGTAGATTTTAGAGCAATATTCCCTTTCCATATGAAAATAATACCATTTATTGTTTTGTATCTTAATTTCTTGATTAAAAATTCTGGATGACTTAAATAAAATGGATTAATATAGGAGGTGATTTAACAGTACTGTTGTGTATTCCAAGACTTTTAAGAGAACTAGAGTTGATTTAAAGTGTTCAAGTTCCGTTTGTATTTAACCATTCCAAAGGCAATAAGTGAAAAAGACATTTGGGCCAAGGTGGGCAGAGAAGGCTTCTTCCTTCCCTCATGGAGTTTATTGGATCTTTGGCTGAAACTCTTCCTTTGGACATTGTTATATTAGTACCACAATTGTCAGCCCTTCAAGGAAAATCAGTTGAGGAAACAGACACCACAGGAGGACTAGGACTATACTTTATCGAGATTGGCTATAATAACAATCAGTACTATACAATGCTATGCAAGAGAAGAAATTTCATCAGTAAGGGCAGATGAATATTTAAAGAAAGAAAAACTACCAAAGTTAACAGATGCCCAAAGATGAATGATTAATGGACCAATAACAATAAGGGAAATTTATGATGCTGTAAGACGCCAGGCTTGTCGATCGGAAGATCGCAAGTTTGGAGGTTCGAATCCCTAGCCCCGCATGACCGAGTGAGCTCCCGCACTCGCCCCAGCTCTTGCCAACCTAGCAATTCGAAAGCATGCAAATGAAAGTAGATTAATAGGTACCACTTCGGTGGGTAGGTAACAGCGTTCCGCGCGCGTCATGCGGCTACATGACTGTGGAAGCGTCTTCGGACAACGCTGGCTATGAGATAATTGCTAGAGTGAAAGTTAAAAAAGACGTTTATAAACTAAGGGCATTTGCTGATGATTTGGTTCTAATTTTGGAGAACCCTTTAGGAGAAGGGATAGATATATTAATGGAAAAACAATTTAGTGCATTGGCTGGATTTAAAATTAATAAGGGAAAAACAAAGATGCTGACAAAAAATATGAAGATTGAAGACCAAAAAGAATTTTCTGTGAAAACTGGTTTTCAGATTGAAAAAAAAGTGAAATATTTGGGTATCATTATAACTAACACGAATTGTATGTTATTTCAAAATAACTATGTTAAAGTATGGAATGAAATTAAGAAGGAGAAAATTACAATTGTCATTGTTGGGAAGAATTTTTGTGGTAAAA
Source organism: Charina bottae (assembly GCA_023362775.1). Lineage (NCBI taxonomy): Eukaryota > Metazoa > Chordata > Lepidosauria > Squamata > Charinaidae > Charina > Charina bottae. Next base: position 86,339,434 of record JALMGJ010000002.1, on the reverse strand, counting down.
ATGAAGGTGTTACCTAGAATGTTGTTCTTATTTCAGACAATACCTGTTTTGAGAACTGATGCACCATTTAAACAGTGGCAAAAAAACATATCCAGATTTATATGCAGGAGAAAAAGCCAAGGGTTAAACATAAGATCTTCCAAGATGAAAAGGAAAGGGGGGGACTGGGATTGCCTGATTTTAAATTGTATTTTGCTGCCTGCTGTTTGGTTTGGATGAAGGAATGGCTGTTGTTAAGAAATAAGAGACTTTTAGATATCACGGTCTGAGGTTTGGGTGGCATGATTACTTATGGTATGATAAAGTTAAAGTAAATGTAGATTTTAAAAATCATATTAGGAATGCCATACTACAAATATGGGATACAAACCCAGGCTATGCCCAAAAATACCTTTGTTGGCCTCAGCTCAAGAAGCGTTTTATAGAACAGAAACAGTGGGCAAAGACAAATGGTTAACATATAAAGACTTGCTAGCATAGGAAAATGGGGATCTTAAGATGAAATCAAGAGAACAATTGACTGCAGAGGGATTTAGTTTTCAATGGTTCTCATATGCACGATTAAGAGAAAGATATACTGTAGATAAAAAAGTACCAGGAATAGAATGTGATAAAATGGAATTTGAAAATGAATTATGTACAAATGAACATGTGATAGCTAAAATGTATAAACTTTTGTTGAGCTTTGAAATGGAGGAAGAGCAAGTTAAATGGTAAAATGGGCCAAGAATTTTGGTTATATGGATCAATGGGAGAGAATGTGGTTAAAAGGTCTGAAATTCACATTGTCTTACAATTTAAAAGAAAACTTCTTAAAAATGATGTACCATTGGTATATGACACCAGAGAAATGTCTAAGATGTATAAAGGTACTTCTAATCACTGTTGGAAATGTGAAAAATATGAAGGGACATTTTATCATGCATGGTGGACTTGTGGAGAAGTGAAAAGATACTGGACACAAATTCATATGGTGAGGCAGAGAGTTTTAAAAATTAACACTGAGATGAAACCTTTTCTTATTAGGACTTATGGACATTCAACTAGAAAAGGCTCATGGATGATTGGTTTTATATATGGTGACTGCAGCAAGGCTGTTATATGCACAAAGATGGAAGACTACAGAAACATCAATAATGGAGGAATGGATTGTGAAGATGGCTGAGTTTGCAGAAATGGCTAAATTGACTTGTTTGAATAAGGAGGGAACTACAACTACTTTTATAAAAGACTGGAAACCCTTTATAGACTTTTTACTGAAAATGGATAAAAATGAACTGGTGATTTTGGGGATTTATTGATTAAAAAGGCTTGTTTATGGGAAGATGGGAACTATGACATGCAATATGGGAGGGTGGAGATGGTAATTGCTATGCTTGTAACTGCTGCAAAGAAGATAGGAAGTCGCTTCTTTAGCTAACTTTCTTTTTTGTGGTTCTTCACTTTTTCTTTTACCCTTTTATAATCTTTTTCTTTTCTATTTCTTCTATGTTTCTGTAATTTTTTAAACCTTTGTAAAATCATCTTTTAATAAAAATTATTCATGAAAAGAGATTGGCTGTAATAAAAGAATCTTGCAAGCCTGATTGTGCTTTACTTTCCTCCCTCTTGTATCCCAGTGAATCAGGGAGGAGCCTGCCTGAGTCTGTTTTGAATTCTACCTTTTCCCCAGGACTTAGGGAATGTTTCAGCACTGTTTGCTTATATAATGGTTCTTGCCTTAAGGTCATTTCCCTGACTCTCTACAACAATAAACACAGTCAATGCTGCCCAATTATGAAGAGCATTCTACATCACTATTATTAAAAAAGCTGTTTGGCAGCATCTAAAACAGTGCATTTGATGCAGATCATCTGTCAGGTTCATTTAAAATAAGTGACCCTTCAGCTATTCAAAGGCAATATATATGTTGAAACATGTATTTTATTTAGATTTATATGCTACCTTTCCTCTTAAGATATGGAGGACAACATGTGACCTGCATGCAACCTTCCAGCATCTTGAGATTTTTTTTTAATCTGTTCAATCGTGTCCAATTCTCAGAGATGGCCTGGAGAAGTCCCTGCAGTTTTCTTGGCAAGGTTTTTCAGAAGTGGTTTGCCATTGCCTCCTTCCTAGGGCTGAGGGAGAGTGACTGGCCCAAGGTCACCCAGCTGGCTTCATGCCTAAATGGAACTAGAACTCTTGGTCTCCCAGTTTCTAGCCTAATCCTTAACCACTACACCAAACTGCCTCTCATCTTGAGATTACACTGCCGTAAATTTTAATGGTGTGACTTGGAACAGTTTTGGTGTGTGTGTGTGTGTGTGTGTGTGTGTGTAGGGATGCCTTGGAACAGTTTTGGTTTGTGTGTGTGTGTGTGTGTGTGTGTGTGTGTGTGTGTAGGGATGCCTTGGAACAGTTTTGGTGGTGTGTGTGTAGGGATGCCTTGGAACAGTTTTGGGTGTGTGTGTGTGTGTGTGTGTGTGTGTGTGTGTGTGTAGGGATGCCTTTTATTCCCACTCCCAGTGCCAAACTATAGGGCCAAAAAATTAAGAGCAAGCCCTTCTGATCACATTGCCACATAATTAGAAACCTGTGGCCCTCTTAAAGGTTAAGAGGCTGAGTTGTGATCTTCAACTCTTCAAAAGTTGCTCACCCTGCTTGGAGGTCTAGGTGCTGTAGATGGAACTTCCTTTTCCTATTTTATCCCTTCAAGCCTGCAAGGTAGGTTGGGCTGAGAGCCAATAAGGAGCCCAAATACACCCAGTGAATTTCTATGGTTAACTGTGGACTTCAACCTGTATATCCCTGGTCTCCATTCACACTGGCTCTCAACTGAATTGTGTTACACATAAACTGGAAGTCAATGTAGATTTTAATACCAACAAGGTATAATCCATGGAGTGAATATCAATTAATAATTTAGCTGTTACATTCTGACTATTTCAGAAGCGTCCCCAAATGTATCCTCATTCCTTTGCCCATGAAATTAATTATAGTAATAAAATCTAGAAAGTTATCAGGACATATACTACCAAAGCAAGAATTGTCCATTGGGGCAGTTACCTATGCTGGCCTTTCAATATTCATTCAGATTTACCAACACACACACACACACACACACACACACCACACAAACACCTTACTGGATACTTAATACCATCAAAATTGGTGGAATGCAACTCATGTCCACTGAACAAACCAAGAATATCTGGGTTATAACTGTTTTGAACTCATTTAATGTATTAATGATGCATGAAATATGTTCAGTTGCCTCCTACCCTTAGAAGAAAATAAATCAGAACACCACATCCCATTCCCCAGTTACACAAGAGATAGTATATATACACCAGCACCACAGAGGAGATTTGCTAGTTAAGTGGTGCTCACTTAACACTCCACCACAGCACAAGTCTCCTACCTACTTTTTGCAAATAGTGGAGAATATATGCAGCTCTGGGTTGAACTGCTTAGTGAGAACTCTTCTGAAACAGTCAGAACATAACAGCTAAATTATTAATTGCTACTCACCTCATGGATTGTATCTTGCTGGTATTAACATCTGCACTGACTTGCTGTTTATTTCTAGCACAATTCAACTGAAGCCTATGTTGAATTAAGACCAGGAATATGCAGGTTCAAGTTCACAATCAGCCATAGAAATTCACTTGTGTATATGGGCTATTGGAGGGAGGGGGACATTTCTCTATTTTTACACAGTGCATAACTGTGTGGTATTCTCAGTTACACTGACCACCAGGAGGCACCATGTGACCAGTTTTGTCCTACTGTGACTCTTCAGTTGTGGGTAGATGGGATTCAAACCATGGATCTTCACACTTCAGAGGACTATGTAGAGTGCATAAGCTGTATGAGCTAATCCCCGCCCTCGATTTCCAAGAAGGGGGATGGAAGCCATGTAAAACCCTGTACAGTACATGGGGGCATGGCATAATGTAACATGTGGAGTCCTTGGTGCTCTCTGAGCCTTGTTGTTTTCTTGCAGACGTTTCATTGCCAGGCTAGGCATCTTCAGTGCTAAAAGGGAGTGGAACTTGCTCTCTGTTTATATACCCTGGCTTGTCCTGCCTGTGTTGGTGGGGGTGTTGTACTCTCCTTGGTAGTACCTTGATTGGGTTGTTGTGTGCTGCTTGGTTGATTGACTGAGTTAATAGTTCCTTGATTAGGGTCTATTGTGTTGTTTGATTGCTCCTCTGCTGCTAATCTTGCTGTTAATCTTTGCATATCTTGTTGTTGATTGCTGGCCAAGAGGTGTTCTGGTCTTCTGGCTTTTCTATTGTCTCTTATGAATGGTATGTAAATGTTGTTTACCTCTATGTGTCTGTTGATGGCTGCTTTGTCTGAGTGCCAAGCTTCCAGGAATTCTCTAGCATTTTTGGATTTGGCTTGGTTTAAGATGCTCACAGTTTCCCAGTTGAAAGTATGGTTAAGTCTGTCCATGTGTTGTGAGATTAAGGAGTTTTCATCATGTCTTCTGACTGCTAGTTGGTGTTCATGGATGCGTTCTGCTAGTCTTCTGCCAGTCTGTCCTACATAGTGGCTGTTACAGTCCTTACACTGTATGTTGTAGATAACCCCTGTTTTTCCTTCTTGGGCTACTGGGTCTTTTGGTTTACTTACGATGTTCTGAAGGGTTTTGGTTGGTTTGTGTGCTACAGTGATGCCATGTGGTTGTAACAGTCTATTAGTCATTTCTGAGATGTTTCTGATGTATGGCAGTGTAATCCTTTTCATAGCTTCTGTTGGTTTTGCTGTGGTGGGTTGAGTGGTCAGGCACTTTTTGATAAAGTTCCGTGGGTATCCATTTTGCTGTCAGATGCTATATAAATGGTCTGTTTCCTTTTTCTGGTGTTCTGGGTTGCTGCAGTGCGTTTGTGCTCGTCTGAATAGTGTTCTTACACAGCTCCTCTTGTGGGAGGTAGGGTTATTGCTTTGGTAGTGGAGCACTTGGTTAGTGTGGTTAGATTTCCTCTAGAATGCCCATCATTTCTTCTACTGATGAGGATGTCTAAGAAGGGTAGTGTGTTGTTTTCTTCTTCCCTTGTGAATTTTATTCCTTTGAAGATGTTGTTGATGGCTTCATGTGTTTCCTCCAGTTGATCCTTTTTTATTATGACGAAGGTATCATCTACATACCGGATCCATACTTTGGGTTGTATGTGTGGGAGTGCTATCCTTTCTAGACGTTGCATTACTATCTCTGCTATGAGTCTCTATGAGTAAATATGCTATGAGTCTGCTATGAGTAAATATTCTCTTCGATTGGTATAATGTAACATCTACATGTCTCTCTGCTCTGAAACTATAAGGAAAGGTGGACTGCATGCACCCTTCTGAGAACTTCAACATACCCCTTCCTGCAACCTCTAAGCACCAGGATCTGGGGAGCTTCTCATGCACTGACATCTGCAGCACCATAGTTTCAAAAAGAACCTAAGATGATCCCTGCTGGACATTCCTTGTTTAGCATCCTATTTCCCACAATAGCTACAATAGCCTAAAAGAAAGCTAGATGCACATTAGTCTATAAGCTGTTTTATCTGAAAGTTGCACATGGTCCTGCCTCTCCAGCCCTGGCACATTCTATGTTATTTTAGGACTCCTGAGCTCATGTAAGATAATGCACAGAATCTTTTCTGTAAAATCCTCTTGGTCTCCATGTTATTTTGGTATAACATGTTATTTTGGTATATACGTTAGAGAAATTGTAGTAAGTAAGTAAATAAATAAATAAATAAATAAGGAATGCTGAGGATGAATAGAGCAATACCAGTCTCGGGTTCAGTAGCTGTTCTAACAACATTATTCTATAATTCTATTACAGCAATCTGTCGAGCTGCCAACAGTTCAGAAAATTCAATATTTCAAAGGAAGTTTGGTGGTTCCCTGGAGAAATCTCAGGTATGCAGTCAATTATGAATATTTTCAAAGGTAGCTTGATCTGTGGGAATTTTGATGGTGCAGTCTTCTGAAAATCTTACCGGAAATCCCTTTTAATAAAAACTCCACAGATCAAAGAACAAAAGCAAATGAAGGCTTAACTAATGTCTTGTTCTTAGGAGGAAAATAAAATCTTATATGTTGTTGTTTATTCATTCAGTCGCTTCCGACTCTTCGTGACTTCATGGAGCAGCCCACGCCAGAGCTTCCTGTTGGCCGTCGCCACCCCCAGCTCCCCCAAGGTCGAGTCCGTCACCTCCAGAATATCATCCATCCATCTTGCCCTTGGTCGTCCCCTCTTCCTTTTGCCTTCCACTTTCCCTAGCATCAGCATCTTCTCCAGGGTATCATGTCTTCTCATTATGTGGCCAAAGTACTTCAGTTTTGCCTTTAATATCATTCCCTCAAGCGAGCAGTCTGGCTTTATTTCCAGGAGTATGGACTGGTTTGATCTTCTTGCAGTCCAAGGCACTCTCAGAATTTTCCTCCAACACCACAGTTCAAAGCCTTCCTTATGGTCCAGCTCTCGCAGCCATAGGTTACTACAGGGAATACCATTGCTTTAACTATGCGGACTTTGTTGTCAGTGTGTTGTCTCTGCTCTTAACTATTTTATCGATATTTGTCATTGCTCTCCTCCCAAGAAGTAGACATCTTCTGATTTCCTGGCTGCAGTCAGCGTCTGCAGTAATCTTTGCGCCTAGAAATACAAAGTCTGTCACCGCCTCCACGTTTTCTCCCTCTATTTGCCAGTTATCAATCAAGCTGGTTGCCATAATCTTGGTTTTTTTGAGGTTTAACTGCAACCCAGCTTTTGCACTTTCTTCTTTCACCTTCGTCATAAGGCTCCTCAGCTCCTGCTGGTTTTCAGCCATCAAAGTGGCATCATCTACATATCTGAGATTGTAAATGTTTCTTCCAGCGATCTTAACTCCAGGCTTGGATTCATCAAGCCCAGCACGTCGCATGATGTGTTCTGCATACAGGTTGAATAGGTAGGGTGAGAGTATACAGCCCTGCTGTACTCCTTTCCCAATCTTAAACCAGTCTGTTGTTCCGTGGTCTGTTCTTACCGTTGCTACTTGGTCGTTATAGAGATTCCTCAGGAGGCAGACAAGATGACTTGGTATCCCCATACCACCAAGAACTTGCCACAATTTGTTATGATCCACACAGTCAAAGGCTTTAGAATAGTCAATAAAACAGAAATAGATGTTTTTCTGAAACTCCCTGGCTTTCTCCATTATCCAGCGGATATTGGCAATTTGGTCTCTAGTTCCTCTGTAGAGACATCACACTGACAACAAAGGTCCGCATAGTTAAAGCAATGGTATTCCCCATAGTAACCTATGGCTGCGAGAGCTGGACCATAAGGAAGGCTGAGCGAAAGAAGATAGATGCTTTTGAACTTCTACTAGTATTGCTTTGAGTTTATTCAAATCTGCTTATCCAATGAATATATTTGTCTCAGCTTTAGTTTCCCTTAAGATCTAGAACTGCAGTATTACAATGGGTTCCTTCTTCCAAGTTCCCATTACTTCTACCTTGCCTACATGTTTTCCCTACTGGTTTGGATCAAATCAAGGATGGCTTATTGCAAGTGGATCGTGAAGATGATGGAGCTTGCTGAGATGGCTAAATTGACAGCCTTGATTAGAGAAAAGACACTGATTAAGTTCAGTGCCGATTGGAAACCCCTTTTGGACTTTTTGTGTGAAACAGAAAAAAATAAAAAATGAAATTATGATATATGAGTTTGATGATTAGAAAAAATACTAGATGATAGAAAAAATGAAAGTTACGTTGTAACCTTGGAATAAGAGTTCAATTTAAATTTATATCTATAACTGTTGTAAATGAAAATTGGAAGTCATTTCTTTATATTTCCTTTTTCTTTCTGCACTTTTGGCTTTGTTCTCTCTTTCTTTCTTTACTTTTTCTCTTTCCCTCATCTTAAATATTAGTTTTTGTTAGTTTTTCTTGTTTGAAAATTTAATGACACGATTTTATATCGGCACTGAATGAATACATATACATATACATATACATATACATATACATATACATATACATATACATTATGGCTTATCACTTGTGCCTTCTTCCAGCTTTTGAAGAAGAGCTGTCAGCAAGACAGGCTGAAGGGTCTGCAAAGAGCAACTGAAAACAGGCAAGATGGCAGACGCAGTGTTGTGACACAAGTCTAGCCCCTTTTGTACACGTGACATCAACATATATACAAAAGGGGCGGGGCTTGCATCACAACATCATTTCAACATCCCCCTCCCCACCGTATACTGCTGAAGACAAGTCACAGATCTTTTGGAAGTACAAGGAAATTAAAGAAACTTGGGTTCCCTGAAACAAGTGACTTTGGAATATGCTTACTTCTATTAATACATTTCTTGACAGTGGAAAATATTATTATTTTATAAAAACTGTATCCTTCCAATGCATATGCATGACTCAGGAGAGCGTATAGCATTTAAAACCAATATAAAAGTCCATTTTTCAAAAAGACAAAGCTAAAAAAACTTAATAGAAGGCAGAAACAGGACATAACAAATTCTCAGATTTACACTGTGTACTGTATGGTTTATTTTTATTTTTTATTTTACCAGCATATCTCTGATCTAATACTGTTGCTTGATTACCCTGGCCTGCCTATGATGTAATTATTCCAAACTTCTTCGCATTATTACTTCCAGATGTTTTAGTAAAACAAGTAGCAGACAAACCTACTGCTAACTTAGTCTTTTGTTTGATCAATAGAAAAGATGCAACAGCAGTGATAAAGTGGGATTAAAAAAAAGTTATTTGCAGGGATGTATGTGTGGGCATATGTGTGTGTGAAAGAGCAGTGAAAAAAATGAACTGAGGAAGAATAATGCTGAAACAGTTACAGTGAGTAAAAACAAAAGGAAAAAAGTCAGCAAGATGGCCAAGTTCATTGGAAAAATGAATGTGTTTGATAGTGCTGTATTATATCTAGAGAGGTATTATATTCAGAGAGACTTAAACCTGCCCCGCAAAAGCCCTTGTAATTCAGCTTTGCAGAACTGGTAAAAGTCATGGTGCCTGAACCATTTCTGATTGCAGAAGGTTTTATAAGCACAAAGAAAAGGACAGTGAGTTCATTGCAATGTATGCAGCTGAACTTAAAAAGCTGTCTGAACCTTGCAAATTTAGTGAAGGGCTAAATGGTACACTGAGAGATCGGCTCGTGTGTGGAATTCTGAAAGACAACATAAAAAAAGACTCTTCACAGAGACAGATTTAACATTCGAGAGAGCATTTGAGATTGCCCCCTCCTGGAAACTGTTGCTACAGATAGTATCGGTGTTGCACTTAGTATCACCGAGACCACCTGTTTATGAAGTTTTATCAGCAGTTTGATGAACTTATGCTTCACAGTAGTTGTATTATGTGCGGACTGAGTCAACATACCATCCAAGCTGAGTGTCAAAGGAGCTATGTGTTACACATCTTGGAATAATAAAAATGAAAAAATTGTTTCGTGGCCACAAGTAGACTAATAAATCTGCAATAAATTGCTGAGATTGCCATCATGCCTAAAACATGACCCAAAGAGCCCCACTTCATCCATGAGAACGGCCTATCTTGCTACTGCAAAGAATTCATATAGGCTTTGCGGGAGCATTTATGGGTCCAACCTTTTAGTTGTGGTGGATGCATTTTTACAGTAGCCAGATGTGTTTCCAATTATTTCAACAACACCCAGGCATACCACAGATGTATTGAGGGAACTTTTTGTGAGAGCAGGTGTTCCAGAATAAATTGTCAGTGACAATGGAGCACAATGTGTAGCTGAACAATTACAGACGTTTTTGAAAAAGAATGGAACCAAACATATAACATCAGCAACATATCAACCAGGTACAAACAGATTGACTAAAAAGTTAATCAATGTTTCAAGAATGCTTCATGAGCAACATCTGGAAAAAAACATTACACTGAATCAAAAGCTTGCAAATTGTCCATTTTGCATATTGCAACACAAAATACACAACAACAAATCAAACACTAGCCATGTTATTCTTAATCTATTAGATTAAGAATAACATTCAAGGTAGGACCTTACCAAACTTAGAAGAAATGTTCAGGACAAACAACTGAAACAAGTTGAGCAATCTTCTCATGCTGAAATACAACATATTGGACAGCTAAAGAAAATGCTGGAAGAGAAATAAGAAATTGTGCCTGCTGTGGTTGGAGACTCAAGTGTAATTCCTGATTTACCACTGGTAGCCCTTATCCCTGAAGTAGACTGGTGATTGCTCCATGGTTGCCATTACCACTGGATACTCCAAATGTTTGTTTGTTTGTTTGTTTGTTTGTTTATTTATTTATTTATTTATTTATTTATTCGATTTCTCACTGCCCAACTCCCTCAAGGGACTCTGGGCGGTTTACAAATAATCAAAATTACGAATATTAAAGATTAAGACATTAAAATAACCATTTAAAATACCATACATATAAAAATTAAGAAGGCGATGTGTTCTTTCAGCCTTGGAAGGGCTATTCTAGGACTATCTTACTATACTAGCCATCCCCAGGAGTTTCTGCCCTCCTTACTGCCCCAGGCCTGTTGACAAAGCCAAGTTTTAAGTTGTTTCCTGAAGCCCAGGAGTGAGGTGGACTGTCTTAACTCTGGGGGAAGAATATAGGCGCTGCTGCAGAGAAGGCACGCTTCCGTGACCCCGTGAGATGGAATTCTTTAACTGATGGGGTCTGTAGCATGCCCTCCTTGCATGACTGGATGGGACGGGCCGATGTAATGGGGATAAGACGGTCCCTTAGGTAACCAAATGTTCCTTACTGTTGTGATAGATGTTACCACATTCACATACAAAAGCCATGACAATGCCTAGTTTCATAAATATAATTTGGTCGGCATAGTTTGAGAGCCAGTTTGGTCTAGTGGTTAAGGCAACGGGCTAGAAACCAGGAGACTGAGAGTTCTAGTCCCGCCTTAGGCATGAAAGCTGGCTGGGTGACCTTGGGCCAGTCACTCTCTCTCAGCCCAACTCACCTCACAGGGTGGTTGTTGTGGGGAAAATAGGAGGAGGAAGGAGCACACCACCTTGAGTTCCTGTACAAAAAAAGTAGAATATAAATCAAATAAATAAATAAATAATATTAGCACGGTTGTATGTTGCAGTAGATAGCCCCTATGTGTTTATGAGGGAGTACAATGACATGGTGTGCATATGTAGCACTTTTTGTCAGCCCTCTGAGATGAGCCAGGCTAAGAAACTGACACCGAGGGATTCCAGGAACAGTATGTTATTGTTGTAGGGTATATTAATAGAATCTTGAGTGCCTGTTCAAAACCTTCACAAAAGGGTCAAAGTGTGTGTGTGGGGTGCTGTTTTGAGTCTCTTTCTCATGCTTTCTACTTTCCCAGGACTAAGTACCTGTTTTTCCTCTCCCAGCCTGTTCTAGAGGCCAGAGCTACATTCCTTAAAGCAGCTGTGCCTTTTCCTGGGATCATGATGCAGCTGCACACAGGTGCTACATGCAGATCATACTTTATAGGCTTTTGAATCACTTTAAACTGCAGCCTAACATGTTGGATCAGAATCAGCCATGGGAGAAAAAGCAGCAAACAAGTATATAGTTTGTGAACCATCATGGCTCTTTCATGCCACTTTCAACTCCTTGAAGTAAAAAAGTTGGCTGTTTCTGGTCTAAGATATAAATCTGATGACCCCACTCCCTTGTTGCAAAAGACAGTGATTTTGTAGCAAAGTTTTCCTGCCTATGCCAGCACAGCAGCCTAACGTTGCATCTTGAGTTATTATGAACCCATTTTAAAAGCTGCAGTACATTTCAGTCTAAAATTACATCCTAAGCACGTTCCTTTTCCATGAATTGCACTTAAAATTGGCAATTGCTGCCTGTTTCTATCAGCAAACAAGATGAACTTTCCCCCCCTCTTTCTATCATTGTTTTCTTTTGGAACATATCAGTACCACATCAGCCCCTCCTTGGGAGTAGCTGGCTTTGAACAGATTATTTTGTCTCTCCCCATCTGTTTGGCTGCTTCTTAGGAGCCTTCTATGTGCAGATTGGGAATTTATTTATTTAATTTATTTTATATCCCACCTTTATTATTTTTATAAATAACTTAAGGTGGTGAACATACCAAATACTCCTTCTTCCTCCTATTTTCCCCACAACAACAACCCTGTGAGGTGAGTTGGGCTGAGAGAGAGGGACTGGCCCAAGGTCACCCAGCTGGCTTTCATGCCTAAGGTGGGACTAGAACTCTCAGTCTCCTGGTTTCCTATTGGCTCCTTCCCAGGGCTGAGAGAGAGGGACTGGCCCAAGGTCACCCAGCCGGCTTTCATGCCTAAGGCGGGACTATAACTCTCAGTCTCCTGGTTTCCTATTGACTCCTTCCCAGGGCTGAGAGAGAGGGACTGGCCCAAGGTCACCCAGCCGGCTTTCATGCCTAAGGCGGGACTAGAACTCTCAGTCTCCTGGTTTCCTATTGGCTCCTTCCCAGGGCTGAGAGAGAGGGACTGGCCCAAGGTCACATGCCTAAGGCGGGACTAGAACTAACAGACTCCTGGTTTCTAGCCTGTTGCCTTAACCACTAGACCAAACTGGCTCCCCACCCCCTTCTTTTCAGTGAGGAGAGACTTACATTCAGTGAGTATTTGTTCTATCTATCACGTGCTAGACTTATTTATTTGGTAGCTGTAATCTTCCCACAACTTGGGCAGTTTTTGCATGCAGTTTTGAGGAAGAGGGACGGGATTGTTAGTCATCTTGTGGCTGAGCATTCTGATTAGATTGTTCTTGGAGAGCAATCTGTTGTAGTCCTTAGTACTTGGCAAGGTGTGAGAGGTCCCTTTGCAAATGTGGTTAAGTTACTTAAACAGCACACAAAGAATTGTCTTTTTATTGTTCTATGAAACAGCATCTCAATACCTGGTGATGCAATCTATTCCTTCTGTTTGCTAGGTTCAGGCACTGTTTGCAAGTGGAACATAGGTAAGCCACTACAGCAAATTATAAAGCATACACTGACAGTATTCCTCGTCTTCAGTGTATTGCATGTGGCACAGGTAATAGAAAACAGAATCTCCTTAGTAGGTGGAAATGCTCTTCATTCTAGGAGTATAATTTCTGGTTACAGTAGAAGCACATTGGTTTTAGTGAGTTGGGTTTAGCGAGATTTACTTATCTTTAGAGACCTCCACTGCCTTCTAAAGATAGGCACCTAGCAATCAGGAAAAGTTATGAGATCGTTTGTATGGAAGCAATCTGTTGTAGTCCTTAATACAGGGCTTTCCAAACTGTGTGTCGCGACACAATACTGTGTCGCCTGGGGGCCCCAAGTGTGTCGTGTGACAACCCGGAAGCACCAGTGACGGTGCTTCCGGGTTGCTGCGCGGCAGCCCCTTCGAAAGGGCAGGCTTCCGGGACCCCAAAAATGCCCTCGGTTCCAGCAGGGAGGCGAAAAGCCTCCCCACGTGTTTGCCGAGCTTTCCGGCGCTCAGCTGTTCTGCGGGGAGAATATCCACCCAGGCCCCAGATCAGCTGTGCCGAGCAGTGTGCGCATGGGGCGAGGGGAGGCTTTTCGCCTCCCTGCCAGAACCGAGGGCATTTTCGGGGTCTCGCTGCCCCTTTGAAAGGGCAGGCTCCGGGGACCCCGAAAATGCCCTCGGTTCTGGCAGGGAGGCGAAAAGCCTCGCTGCATGCGCACGCTGCCAGGATTCCCGGCACAGCTGTTCTGGGGCCGGGGTAGAAATTCTCCCCGCGGAACAGCTGAGCGCCAGAAATCTCAGCAACGTGCGCGCGCGGGGAGGCTTTTTGCCTCCCTGCCGGAACCGAGGGCATTTTTGGGGTTCCTGGAGCCTGCCCTTTCGAAGGAGCAGCCGCTGCCGCTGCGGAAGCAACCCAGAAGCACCGCCACCGGCACTTCCGGTTTTTGCCCCGTACTGGCTGCGGCGCTTCCGGGTTTTTGTGGGCCGGCTGTTGGTGTGTTGCCAATGGCAAAAGTTTGGAAAGCCCTGCCTTAATACTTGGCAAGGTGTAAGAGGTCCCTTTGCAAGTGCAGTTGAGCACTTTTTCATTGGAGAAGCTTCCCTGGAGAATACCTATTATCTTTTTGATACTAGTTGAAGGCTTTTTTGATTGCCCAAGTTCTCCCACATTTATTGTACCTGGCTTTAAATGATTAATATTATCATTTTAATATTTTTATCACTCTGCTGCACTTTGTCACTGTAGGAGGTATTTAAGAATGAGTCTTCATTGTGTTTGTTGTTTGTACTGTTTTAATATGTCAGAACTTGAGAGTTTTATGCTGAAGAATGGCAAATAAAAAATGCCAAGTAAAAGTAAACGGAGGCTCAGCAGGCTTAAGCAACCAACTCTGGAAGGATTTATGATTAAAAATTGGAAATTAATTAGGTATACTGAATGTGGGTTGCAAAAATGCAGATGATTACTAGGTGGCATCCAAAAGATACAGCAGGTAACATTATTTTGCTGCCATCTAGTGGTCAAGAAGATCAAACCAGTCCATACTCCAGGAAATAAAGCCAGACTGCTCACTTGAGGGAATGATATTAAAGGCAAAACTGAAGTCCTTTGGCCACATAATGAGAAGACAGGATGCCCTGGAGAAGATGCTGATGCTAGGGAAAGTGGAAGGCAAAAGGAAGAGGGGCCGACCAAGGGCAAGATGGATGGATGATATTCTGGAGGTGACGGACTCGACCGTGGGGGAGCTGGGGATGGAGACGGCCGACAGGAAGCTCTGGCGTGGGCTGGTCCATGAAGTCATGAAGAGTCGGAAGCGACTGAACGAATAAACAACAGGTGGTCATGCACTAGGCACGAAGCCAGCTGAGTGACTTTGGGCCAGTCACTCTCTCTCAGCCCTAGGAAGGAGGCAATGGCAAACCACTTCTGAAATCTTGCCGAGAAAACTGCAGGGACTGGTCCAGGCAGTTGCTGAGGATTGGACATGACTGAACAGCAAAAAGAAAAAAGAAAAAGAAAAAGAAAAAAAAAAAGAAAAAAAAGTGGTCATGCAGATTTTGCAAGCCAGATATACTATGCCTAATTTTAATACCATTTCCCCTGGTCTGAATTTTAGACTGTGAGCACCTCAGCCTCTTGAATCCAATAACAGTAACAATATAAAAAGGGTATATTTTCTGAGTGTTTGTTATGAACCTATTTAAAATATGTGCTACAAGAAATGTTACCAACATTTTCCTCCTCAAAAAGGATGAGATGAACCGACATCCTCTTGACAAAGGAAGTATCCAAAGGAGAAAAGATTCTAATAATGCAATCAGGAAAAATTACAAGATCCTTTGTATGGAAGGACTTCATTGGAGAAGCTTCCCTGGAGAAAAACTTAATATCTTTTTGGTGCTAGATGAAAGTTATCAGAGTCAGCGGTACTGGGGCAGCCTAATATCCAAGAAGCCTTAGAGCAGAGCTTTCCAAACTGTGTGTTGGGACACGTTACTGTGTCAGCTGCAGTGTCTGGGTGTGTCGCGGCTCCGAGCCCTGCCAGGATTCCACGCAGGTCCTAGTGCCTGCCTTGTGCCTGGCTGCCTCCAAACCTGCTGTGATTGCGCGCAGGTCCTAGTGCCTGCCTTGTGCCTTGCTGCCTCCAAACCTGCCATGCCAGGATTCCATGCAGGTCCTAGTGCCTGCCTTGTGCCCTGCTGTAAGAGTGTGTCGTGAAATGATGCCCTGCTGTAAGAGTGTGTCGCGAAATGATGCATGTCTAAAAAGTGTGTCACCAACATGAAAAGTTTGGAAAGCCCTGCCTTAGAGCAATATGTTCTTCCAGTCCTGATAGGAGTAAACAGACTCACATGAAAGAGGTTTAGGTAAAAAGTCTATTTACAATTATAATACACAGTCTTCATACACAGCAGTCTACATACACAGATATCTAGCTCCCCCTAGTGTTGCAGACATAGGGCCAATCAAATCAGCATGTACTAACTGAAAACATTTTTCAGATACTCGAGCGCTACATTTGCTTACTGGATATGCTTTTGACTTTGATACTTTACATACAGTACAGTCCAAGAAATTATGACATGTTCTCATATCAATGCCTGTTCCAACATCTTCTCCACCACCTTGAAACTGGCATGACCTAGTCTCCTATGCCAGATATGGGCACAACCGTCATGAAATGGCCTGTTACGCATTGTAGCTGTACGTGCTACACCATCTGTCTTGGGTTTCATCATATATAGGTTGTCCTGTAATACACCCTTTCCACATATCTGGTTATGTTTACTTATTTGACATTTCCCCCCAACAAATTTAACTTCATACCCCTTCAGGTCCAATTGTGATACACTGAGTATGTTATAATCTAAATCTGGAACACAAAGCATTTCTAACTTTACATTTAAACATGGCACATAAACAGTCCCTTGCCCTATTACAGAGGCACAATTCCCATTTGCCAGGCTTACGTGATCACGAACAGCTGGTGAAAGACCTGCAAATAGTTCTGGATTGTTGGCAATATTCTCACTTGCCCCACTATCTAGTAACCACTGGTCTCTGGAACTCCTCTCTGCTGACTTCACCACGGATATCTGAGCATCACTCCTTCGCTGAGCCGGTCTGTCTCTGACTTTTATCTTCCTTTTTATATCACAGTCCCTTTGCAGGTGCTTTTTGGATCCACATTGGTAACAACGCTTCAAAGCACAAACTTTATCTCCCTCTGTTGAGGAAACTCTTTGCAATACAGCCTCTCTCTGCTGTGGCATATTATTACTCCCTTTTTCTTGGATATGTTCCTGCCGCCTCCGCTCTTCCTCTAGAAGCCGGCCAGTTAAATAACTCACTGTCAGGTCTTTTTCTAACATAGACCCGAGACTTGTAGCTAACATATCCCAGGACTCATTCAATGAACTCAGTAGAACATATACTTTATGAGATTCATCAAAATTCATGCCACGTTCACTTAATTCAAGAAAAACATTTGCCATATACTGTAAATGTTCAGAAATGTTATCTCCTTCCCTCAGCCTTGCACGATACAATTTACGTGTTAATGCGACCTTGCTTCCAGCAGAGTCTCTTACATAAATCATTCTCAATGCATTCCAGCATTCTTGAGCTAACATAAACTGCCGTACATGTATCAATTGGCTGTCTTCCAAACATAATATTATGCTTGCCAGTGCTCTCTCATTTCGCCTCATATCCTCCTCTTCCTCTAAATCATCAGGAGGGTTACTCACGGCTTGCCAAAGACCTTCACGGTGTAAAAACATCTCCATTTTATACGACCACGTGATGTAATTAGTTTCATTCAGCCAGGTGAGAGGAAATCCTCCCCCGATAGCAGACTGCATCTTGCTGTGCTCATTGCCCACAGCCCCTCCTGGGCAAGACAGCGATGAAAACTTCACACAGGACTCAGCCGAAGAACTTCTCTCAGCTCCAAACCTGTCCTTGGATCCAAACAACCGGGCACAGAACCTGTCAGAGCTCCAAATCTGCCCTCAGATCCACACTTCTGGGCCCGTAACCTGTCAGAGTCAGCGGTACTGGGGCGGTCCAATATCCAAGAAGCCTTAGAGCAATATGTTCTTCCAGTCCTGATAAGAGTAAACAGACTCACACGAAAGAGGTTTAGGTAAAAAGTCTATTTACAATTATACATACATGGTCTTCATACACAGCAGTCCAAGTAACACAGATACGTTGTCCAATGGCACATCAAATGAAAGAGAGAGAACAGCACCTTTTCACAGTACTTTTATACACATATCTGTCCAATCAGGACTCACATTACAGTAGCATTGCATCAGCCACATAATACATTTGCATACTCTTGCCAGTAGGTGTCATCATCTTTCACCTGATAGAATGACATAGCAGTTTCTATAACCTTTCACCTAGATACACTGAATACATTTCCAGTCTGTTCTATCTGTAAATTCCAGGTTTTATTCTTAAACCTTAACAAAAGTCCAGGTTCTTCCACATGTTTATTGACCCTTCATGTGAGTTACTCTCACACTGACTATAGGTGAATGAACATTCCAACCATGGCAAAAAGTAAAATAGAGGGAATGAAAATGTGGGATTCTCCCAAGGACCCATACTGAGATGAGAGCTTTTTAATTTCTTTACTAATTGGGTATCATTAGGAAATGAATTGAAACTGCCAGTAAATCTGCCAAGATTGATATGCCACATTAGGATTTCTCTCCTTGAGGACAGAAGGAAGGAGTTTATTTATTACTGAATATATGCACACCTCCTTTCTATTTATTCCAACACTCAAGGCATCTTCCAACAATAAAACATGCAGAAACACAATTTATTACAATTAAAATTAAAACCAAAATTAAAACCGATGATTAAAGTAATTAATAGTTAGAAACCTAGCAAAAGATGTGTGTGTGTTTTTAACCATATTCTTAAACACTGGGAGAGTGAGAGTCAGTAAATTCCATAGCCTGGGAAACACACAGGAGAAGGCCTTTTCAATGCACCCAACAGTCAAGCTTCTGGCTGCAGGGGCATCTTCAGAAAGGCCTGTCCTGATTATCTCAGTAATTGGGCAGATTCATAGTCATGTATAGCCTTAAAGATCAACACCAACACCTTAAATTCTTCCCAGTAGCCGGTGCAGACCTTTTATTACAGGTATCTTATTATCTCTGTACCTTGTCTTAGTCAGCAGCTTAGCCACTGTATTTTGCATCACCTGTCATTTCCAGACAGTTTTCAAGGACAGTCTCACATAAAGTACATTGTACTGGTCGTAACCATGGTATGGAAACGTGTCACTAACTTTGGCTGGCTCAGGAAAGGTAATGATGCATTAGATGCAATTGTGCAAGTGCAAACTTGCCCCTTGCCACAGCCACTACCTGGAAATCCAGTAACAGTTGGAAGCACTCCCAAACTACAGATCTTTCTGGTAGAGTGCAACCCAATCCAGAGAGCCTTCATCTCAATCCCCGAGTCCAGCTTTCTCCTTGTCAGTATCTCCTCTATCCTGTCTGGATTAAATTTCAGCTTGTCCTTCATCTAGCCCATTATTGAGATTAGGCTGAATGAGCTAACCAGAAATATTGGTACTCCTAGAGAGTATAAAACCCACTTAGATAAGTTCTTATCAAAGGAAGAAGGATTGGATGAGGAGCTTTGGAGACAGGAGAAGTCCTCTCATCCAAGGTACAGGTCAGATCAGAGTCTTACTGCAGAGCTCATTCTATCCAGTAGAATCTGAATAGCAGACACCTGATCCAGGGGCTTTTTCACAACTTCCAAGCCCATGAGAACAGAGTAGCTGTCTCCCAACAGTATAGCAACAAATAGAGTGCCATGGAAATTTATGGCTTCAAGACTCTGCACCTTGTGAGTTAAAGCTCACCAGGGAGTCAAGAATTTATATTGAGTAGACCATGGTCCATCAAAGGCTAATGGAATCCTCTGCCATAAATGTCTTGAGTAGTTGAGTTGTTAAAACCAGTATCCTTGCAGCTCCTTTGTGTTTATACATTCAGAACCTTGTTCCAGCTTGCTCATCTAGTCTCTTCAACTTTGTCCTGCTTCTTGACTGCCCTCTTTTTCTGCTTTATTGAAGCTCTGATACTATCTCTGTTGTTTTGAATCCTGGACTTGACTTAGACTTGAACTAATAAAAATGTCTAGTTTATAAATGAGATAGAAATTGAAATCTGAAAACTTGAATAATCAATGCTTTTCAGGTACTCTGCATTTTTGTAACTAAACGTATCAAGCAGATCCAAATTTATGCCTTTGAATCTTGAAGTTTGGCTCTTCCTCCCCTTACTGAAATATGAAACATTGCCCTGGTGACAAAAATATAGCTGATTGCAATCTCTGTGGGTTTAGTCATATGAAAGTCTCACTGAGTTCAGTGAGGCATAAGTTCAAGTAATTGAGCATGGTATTGCATTGCAAGTCTTGTGTTCAACTCTGGTGTGGATTTTGAGTGTTTTTTTTGAGCCAAAACCATCGTATATTGAAAATGAAGCAAAGCATAGAAGACTGCTGAGATGAGGTGCATTGCACTTGAGCAGAGTGATATATTGAAGTCCTGTTGAACTTAATGCAATTAGCATACATAATTAAATGCTGATGGAACTTGGGCATGATGTGTTTTCATTAGTTGATTTCCATAACCATTCCATTCCAGGAAGAATGAGTGAACCAGAGATCAGCATTAAATATTAGCAGATGGAAAATCTGTGTAAACAACAGTCAGGGCACCCTTTTGCACATCTAATTTCTGAACCAAAAAGGGCAAAGATCCCTAACCCTTTAAAGCTGGTGGGCCTGGAATTTTTGAATAAAAAAATGTCTGTATGTGGGGTGTAGAAACCATTTCTATGTGGACGCAGCCATTCAGAAAATTTACTATTGTAACTGAAATGCCTATTTGATAGAAAGTCAATACATTCAACCACAGTTTTGACAGAAATGCTAGAAAAGCTGAGGAACAGAGTCTAAGCTGGGGTCTGAGCTCCAAACAAAGTAAAATAAATCACATCTCACCACCCAGAGGCACCAGGAATTACCCACTTTACAGAAAAGAGACATAAGCAAAAGAAGTATCCACAATTCCACTCCCTTAATAGAAAGACCAAGGCCACAAAAACCTGCTACAAACCCATCACACACATTCTGCTAACAAAATTTGATCACAAATTGCTCCCCCCACAAAAAAACCCTCACAAAGACAATATACATACATAGACCTTCTACAGACAACATACCAGCATTTAACCAAGGTGTTATTTCCAGGGCTGTGCAAATTTTTCAAAAGAGGTCTTTTGGAACAGAGGGTAAAGACATTTGAAGCACCTCTTTTGCCTTGTTAAAGCAACTGTGTCTTTTTTCAAGCTCACATAGTTGCTTCAAAAGCTGATCCAAGCTGTCTCTGCATAGCCATGTGAAGAGACAGCCAGAGCAACTTCCAAATCAGCCAAGAGAACCGGAAGCAAGGTGTGCAACTATAAAGAAGAGGGGAGGCTGAATTTGTGCCCTTCTCATATTGCTCAAAGTCTGCTCTTACATATCAGGGGTGATTATGGTGTTCATATCCATACCATCACCATCACCATCACCGTTCCCACTTCCCACCCTCAAAAACAGTTTGAAGATGACCTGCAATCATTTAAACTTCTAACCTCAAGACTCTGAGAATGTGGTGACTGAATGTTATTCAATCACTTCCCCCATTCCCTTGAGCTGATCTGAATCCTGCAATAATAAAAATCTCTTTCACACAAGAGGGAATTGAAAAAAAATGCTTGAAACCCTCTTTATTCCATGTCTCTGTTTTACAGGAGGGCTAATGCAGCCCCTATCTGCAAGTCATAAAGCAGCCAAGTCTGTTTCCAGAATTATGCACATGCTTCCGCACTTTTGAAAGCACCTCTCCTCAATTAAATCCAAAGTGCTTAGAACCACATAAGCTATTCAGAAAAGTTTATTATTTGCTTAAGCAATAGCTATGAGCAGAAGAGAGAGATTTTTAACCAAGCCTAGCTTTCTTCAATAGATTCTGATGCACACAGTGTGATAGTTTAATATTGTAAGTCCTAGTCAAAAGGCAGGGAGATGAGGATGAAGGAACCTTTGTCTTTATTTCAAAGCTGCTCTGAGTTTGCAAATGTAGTCAGTGCGATCTGTTTCTGCATGTGTTTTTTATCTTGCTACCCTTTCAACTGGGAATAAATCTCATTGAACTCAACTGGACTCACATCAGAATAAGCATATATAGGACAATACTGTGCAAACATCAATTTATATAAACATCCTATAGGAAAAAAAAAAGCATTTCTGGTTTTTGTAGTAGCCAGAAAAAATGAGGGAGGTGGGAGGAACTCATCGCTGTGTTGTACAGTAAGCTTACTGCTTAATTCTCTGTTAAGAGGTTGCAATGTTATATAGGAAGTCCTCGCTTAGTGACTACAAGTGGGACTGGCAGCTCTGTCATTAAGCGAAGTGGTTGCCAAGTGGGAAGTCACATGGTTGTGACTGTGTTTCCCCACTTACATTTGTTGGAGAGGAAGGGATTACAAGAGAATAAGCAGCCACATAATGGGGAGTACACCGGATTGTTTGTGTAACATGTTTGCGATTCCCAGCCCTGAGCACACTTGGGGCTGCCGGGTACATTGCTTTTGATGTGTATCCCCCATTGTGTGCCTGCTTACTCTCTTGTAATCCCTTCCTCTCCAATCTCTTTGTTTTGGAAGGGGAGAAAAAAAGAAAAACAACAGGTCAGGCACAGGACAACACTTACTGACTGTAATGGCGATCACATGACCGAGGGATGCTGCAAAGGTTGTAAATGCAGGCATTGGTCATAAAGTTAGTATCTTTTCACCACTGTCGTAACTTCAAATGGTCCCTGAATGAGGCAGTCACTAAGCGAGGACTACCCATACTTGCTTGGCTGAGAATAGCCACACTGAATCAAGTGAGACTCACTCCTAATTTGGCATTCAGAGGAATTTTGTATTTTTTCCCATCCAACAGAATGTTGGAAAGAAATTCCATGAAGGGGCTTGGGACTCTGTCCATCAGCAGGATAACTCTGAAAACAAAACAAGAGGACTGAATTTGGTGTTGGGGGGAGAAGCTGGAAAACAAACTATTAATTCTGAAAATGAACCAGATCTGCCTTGGGGCTGTGGAGAAAAGAAATCCAGAAAATATCCACTGCAGTAGGGCAGGGTCTTCTTGGAATGCTGCCAACTGCTTCATTCTAAGCCCCCGCCCTCCTCTTTCCTAGTCACACAATCTGCTCTAGCTCCCCACATGTTTCTTTCCTTGTTCAGTCAATTCCCCTGCTTACTTCTGAGGAGGCATTCAGGGAGAAGTATATGCAAAAAAGTTCCATATTGTTGATGCAAGACAACATTGAAATAACCACATCCATATTTGTGATTCTGAAATGTTGGCAGGTATCCATGTAAGTTGCAGTTTATGTATGTGCCTGGTTGAGAAATATTTTGTGAACTGCATAGTTGCTGTTGTTGTTGTTGTTGTTGTTCAGTTGTTTAGTCATGTCCGACTCTTCGTGACCTCATGGACCATAGCACGCCAGGCCTTCCTGTCCTCCACTGTCTCTCGGAGTTTACTCAAATTCATGTTCATTACATCGGTGATGCTATCTAACCATCTCATCCTCTGCCGTCCCCTTCTCCTTTTGCCTTCAGTCTTTCCCAGCATCAGGGTCTTTTCCAGTGAGTCCTCTCTTCGCATTAGGTGGCCAAAGTATTTGAGCTTCAGCTTCAGCATCTGTCCTTCCAATGAGCAGTCAGGGTTGATTTCCTTTAGGATTGACTGGTTTGACCTCCTTGCAGTCCAAGGGACTCTCAAGAGTCTTCTCCAGCACCACAGTTCGAAAGCATCAATTCTTTGGCGCTCAGCCTTCCTTATGGTCCAACTCTCACAGCCATACATTACTACTGGAAAATCCATAGCTTTAACTATACAGACCTTTGTCAGCAAGGTGATGTCTCTGCTTTTTAATATGCTGTCTAGGTTTGCCATAGCTTTCCTCCCAAGGAGCAAGCGTCTTTTAATTTCATGGCTGCAGTCACCGTCTGCGGTGATCTTGGAGCCCAAGAAAATAAAATCTGTCAGTGCTTCCATTTCTTCCCCTTCTATTTGCCAGGAAGTGATGGGACCAGATGCCATGATCTGGGTTTTTTTAATGTTGAGTTTCAAGCCAGCTTTTGCACTCTCCTCTTTCACCCTCATCAAGAGGCTCTTTAGTTCCTCTTCACTTTCTGCCATTAGGGTGGTATCGTCTGCATATCTGAGGTTGTTGATATTTCTCTCGGCAATCTTAACTCCGGCTTGTGATTCATCCAGCCCGGCATTTCTCATGATGTACTCTGCATATAAGTTAAATAAGCAGGGTGATAATATACAGCCTTGTACTCCTTTCCCAATTTTGAACCAGTCGGTTGTTCCATGTCTGGTTCTAACTGTTGCTTCTTGACCCACATACAGGTTTCTCAGGAGACAGGTAAGGTGGTCTGGTACTCCCATCTCTTTAAGACTTTGCCACAGTTTGTTGTGATCCACACAATCAAAGGCTTTAGCGTAGTCAATGAAGCAGAAGTAGATGTTTTTCTGGAACTCTCTTGCTTTTTCCATGATCCAGCGAATGTTGGCAATCTGATCTCTAGTTCCTCTGCCTCTTCGAAACCCAGCTTGCACTTCTGGTAGTTCTCGGTTAACATACTGCTGAAGCCTAGCTTGTAGGATTTTGAGCATAACCTTGCTAGCATGTGAAATGAGTGCAATTGTATGGTAGTTTGAACATTCTTTGGCATTGCCTTTCTTTGGAATTGGAACGTAAACTGACCTTTTCCAATCCTGTGGCCACTGTTAAGTTTTCCAAATTTGTTGGCATATTGAGTGCAGCACTTTAACAGCATCATCTTTTAGGATTTTAAATAGCTCAGCTGGGATACTGTCTTCTCCGCTAGCTTTGTTGTTAGTAATGCTTCCTAAGGCCCACTTGACTTCGCTCTCTAGGATGTCCGGCTCAAGGTCAGTGACCACACCATCGTATTTATCAGGGATATAAAGATCTTTCTTGTATAGTTCTTCTGTGTATTTTTGCCACCTCTTCTTAATCTCTTCTGCTTCTGTTAGGTCCCTGCCTTTTTTGTCCTTTATCATGCCCATCTTTGCACAAAACGTTCCCTTGATATCTCCGATTTTTTGAAGAGATCTCTAGTCTTCCTCATTCTATTGTTTTCCTCGATTTCTTTGCATTGTTCATTTAAGAAGGCCTTCTTATTCTCCTTGCTATTCTCTGGAATTCTGCATTCAGTTGTTTATATCTTTCCCTTTCTCCCTTGCCTTTTGCTTCCCTTCTTTCCTCAGCTATTTGTAAAGCCTCATCTGTCAGCCACTTTGCTTTCTTGCATTTCTTTTCCTTTGGGATGGTTTTAGTTGCTGCCTCCTGTCATCATTCATTCATTGGCGATCACTCGTAGCCGAGTAAGATTGTCTTCCAAAGGTAAAATTTTAACGGTGAATCCGTAAGTGGCTATAAAGGCCAATTCTGGATCCACACAACCTCCCACAATGAGCGCATAGGTTTCCGGGTGGGAAACGGTCATGATGAGGGTTTGCCTGACGTGCCTTCCTTTTAGCTCTCTTCTCCTTTTCGCCCTGTACTCGTGCTTCTTCAAAGTCCATAGCGCCATTAATAAAGGATGACCTCCAATTGAAACGCTCATGAGTTAGGGCTTCCCAGTTCTCAATGCTGATATTACATTTTTTTAAATTAGCTTTGAGAGTATCTTTGAATCTCTTTTGCTGTCCACCAATATTCCGTTTTCCATTCTTAAGTTGGGAGTAAAGTAGCTGCTTTGGAAGACGATGGTCAGGCATTCGAACAACATGACCGGTCCAGCGAAGTTGATGTTGGATGATCATTGTTTCAATGCTGGTGGTTTTCGCTTCTTCTAATACGCTAACATTAGTCTGCCTAACTTCCCAAGTAATTTGCAGAATTTTTCGGAGGCAGCGTTGATGGAATCTCTCAAGAAGTTGGAGGTGGCGTTTGTAGAGGGTCCATGTTTCACAGGCGTACAGAAGGGTTGGTAGTACAATGGCTTTGTAAGCAAGCATTTTGGTTTCCCTGCGAATGTCCCGATCCTCAAACACTCTACGCTTCATTCGGGAAAAAGCTACACTCGCAGAGCTCAGGCGATGCTGAATTTCAGCGTCGATGTCGGCTTTTGTAGATAGATGGCTGCCGAGATAAGAAAAGTGATCAACATTTTCTAGTGACACACCGTTAAGCTGGATTGATGGCGCTGCAGAGGGATTGGTTCGAACTTGCTGGTGAAGCACTTTGGTTTTTTTAATGTTAATCGAGAGGCCAAGCTTTTCATGTGCTTCTGCAAAGATGTTTAGGATAGTTTGAAGATCTTCCTCGGAGTGTGCACAGACTACGTTATCATCAGCATATTGAAGTTCTATAACAGAAGTTGTAGTTACCTTATTTTTTGCTTTCAGCCTACTAAGATTAAAAAGCTTTCCATCTGTTCGATATATAATTTCTACACCAGTAGGAAGTTTCTCTTCAACAAGGTGCATAATCATAGCGATGAAGATAGCGAATAAGGTTGGAGCAATAACACATCCCTGTTTAACGCCGGATTCCACTTTAAATGGATCGCTTTGAGAGCCATTGTTATTCAGGATTGTTGCCATCATGTCGTCATGGAGTAACCGCAAGATGTTCACAAATTTATCAGGGCATCCGATTTTCAGAAGGATGGTCCAGAGAGCAGTACGATTTACAGTATCAAAAGCTTTAGTCAGATCAATAAACGCCATGTACAGAGGGTGGTTTTGCTCCTTGCATTTTTCTTGAAGCTGTCGTGCAGTGAAGCTGCCTCCTGTACAATGTTACGAACCTCCATCCATAGTTCTTCAGGCACTCTGTCTACCAGATCTAATCCTTTAAATCTATTCCTCACCTCCACTGTATAATCATAAGGGATATGATTTAGGTCATACCTGAGTGGTCTAGTGGTTTTCTCTACGTTCTTCAATTTAAGCCTAAATTTTGTGATAAGAAGCTCATGATCTGAGCCACAGTCAGCTCCAGGTCTTGTTTTTGCTGATTGTATAGAGCTTCTCCATCTTTGGCTGCAAAGTATATAATCAATCTGATTTCGGTA
Source organism: Charina bottae (assembly GCA_023362775.1). Taxonomy (NCBI): domain Eukaryota; kingdom Metazoa; phylum Chordata; class Lepidosauria; order Squamata; family Charinaidae; genus Charina; species Charina bottae. Next base: position 86,312,741 of record JALMGJ010000002.1, on the reverse strand, counting down.
TTGACCATCTGGTGATGTCCATGTGTAGAGTCGTCTCTTGTGTTGTTGGAAAAGAGTGTTTGCTATGACCAGTGTGTTCTCTTGACAAAACTCTATTAGCCTTTGCCCTGCTTCATTTTGTACTCCGAGGCCGAACTTGCCTGTTATTCCGGTTATTTTTTGACTTTAGCATTCCAGTCCCCTATGATGAAAAGGACATCTTTTTTTGGTGTTAGTTCTAGAAGGTGTTGTAGGTCTTCATAGAACCGGTCAACTTCAGCTTCTTCGGCATCAGTGGTTGGGGCATAGACTTGGATCACTGTGATGTTGAATGATTTGCCTTGGATTCGAACTGAAAGCATTCTGTCGTTTTTGAGGTTGTACCCCAGTACTGCCTTTCCCACTCTTTTATTGACTATGAGAGCTACTCCATTTCTTCTAAGGGATTCTTGCCCACAGTAGTATATATAATGGTCTCCTGAATTAAATTCGCCCATTCCTGTCCATTTTAGTTCGCTGATTCCCAAGATGTCGATGTTCAATCTTGTCATCTCATGTTTGACCACATCCAGCTTACCTTGATTCATAGATCTTACATTCCAGGTTCCTATGCAATATTGTTCTTTACAGCATCGGACTTTCCTTCCACTTCCCGACACATCCACAACTGAGCGTCCTTTCGGCTTTGGCCCAGCCGTTTCACTCTTTCTGGAGATACTCGGAATTGCCCTCCACTCTTCCCCAGTAGCATTTTGGACACCTTCCGACCTGAGGGGCTCATCTTCCGGCGTCATATCTTTTAGCCTTTTGATACTGTCAATGGGTTTTCTTGGCAAGGATACTGGAGTGGTTTGCCATTCCCTCCTCCAGTTTTGGACCATGTTTTGTCAGAACTCTCCATCATGACCTGTTCTTCTTGACCTGACTTCATTGAGTTACGCAAGCCCCTTCGCCACGACAAGGCAGTGATCCATGAAGGGGATAGTTGCTGTTAGCAGAGGCAAATTCCAGGATAAGATGAAGGCCAAACTAGATTTATAATAAATACGTGTCTGCTGCTGAAAATAGCTATTACATTTCTAGAGACATGTATGATAAGCCTAGAAGGCTAATAATAATAATTAACAATGATGATAATGATAAAAAATTGTCCATGGGTAGAAAAATAATGAAAAATACAGTCACTCTGAAAGTAGACCTGCCCCTGTCTTCTTTTTCAAAAGAAAAAAAATCCTTTTTTCTTTGTCTTCGCACTTTTCATTGACAAACTGCCTTGGCCAAATAAAGAGAACATAGACATGTTGTTGTTTATTCGTTCAGTCACTTCCGACTCTTCATGACTTCATGGACCAGCCCACGCCAGAGCTTCCTGTCGGCCGTCGCCATCCCCAGCTCCCCCACGGTCAAGTCCGTCACCTCCAGAATATCATCCATCCATCTTGCCCTTGGTCAGCCCCTCTTCCTTTTGTCTTCCAACTTCCCTAGCATCAGCATCTTCTCCAGGGTATCCTGTCTTCTCATTATGTGGCCAAAGTACTTCAGTTTTGCCTTTAATATCATTCCCTCAAGTGAGCAGTCTGGCTTTATTTCCTGAAGGATGGACTGGTTTGATCTTCTTGCAGTCCAAGGCACTCTCAGAATTCTCCTCCAACACCACAGTTCAAAAGCATCTATCTTCCTTCGCTCAGCCTTCCTTATGGTCCAGCTCTCACAGCCATAAATTACTACGGGGAATACAATTGCTTTGACTATGCGGATCTTTGTTGTCAGTGTGATGTCTCTACTCTTAACTATTTTATCAAGATTTTTCATTGCTCTCCTCCCAATAAGTAGACGTCTTCTGATTTCCTGGCTGCAGTCAGCGTCTGCAGTAATCGTTGCACCTAGAAATACAAAGTCTGTCACTGCCTCCACTTTTTCTCCCTCTATTTGCCAGTTATCAATCAAGCTGTTTGCCATAATCTTGTTTTTTTTGAGGTTTAACTGCAACCCAGCTTTTGCACTTTCTTCTTTCACCTTCATCATAAGGCTCCTCAGCTCCGCCTCGCTTTCAGCCATCAAAGTGGTATCATCTGCATATCTGAGATTGTTAATGTTTCTTCCAGCGATTTTAACTCCAGGCTTGGATTCATCAAGCCCAGCACGTCGCATGATGTGTTCTGCATACAGGTTGAATAGGTAGGGTGAGAGTATACAGCCCTGCTGTACTCCTTTCCCAATCTTAAACCAGTCTGTTGTTCCGTGGTCTGTTCTTACCGTTGCTACTTGGTCGTTATACAGATTCCTCAGGAGGCAGACAAGATGACTTGGGATCCCCATACCACCAAGAACTTGCCACAATTTGTTATGATCCACACAGTCAAAGGCTTTAGAATAGTCAATAAAACAGAAATAGATGTTTTTCTGAAACTCCCTGGCTTTCTCCATTATCCAGCGGATATTGGCAATTTGGTCTCTAGTTCCTCTGCCTTTTCTAAACCCAGCTTGTACTTCTGGCAATGCTCGCTCCATGAATTGCTGGAGTCTACCTTGCAAGATCTTGAGCATTACCTTACTGGCATGTGAAATAAGTGCCACTGTTCGATAGTTTGAACCTTCTTTAGTGTTTCCCTTTTTTGGTATGGGGATATAAGTTGATTTTTTTCCAATCTTATGGCCATTCTTGTGTTTTCCAAATTTGCTGGCATATTACATGCATTACCTTGACAGCATCATCTTGCAAGATCTCCTGCTGCCTTGTTATTAGCAATGCTTCTTAAGGCCCATTCAACCTCACTCTTCAGGATGTCTGGCTCTAACTCACTGACCACACCGTCAAAGGTATCCCCGATACTACTATCCTTCCTATACAGATCTTCCGTATATTCTTGCCACCTTTTCTTGATCTCTTCTGCTTCTGTTAGGTCCTTGCCATCTTTGTTTTTGATCATACCCATTTTTGCCTGGAATTTACCTCTGATGTTTCTAATTTTCTGGAAGAGGTCTCTTGTCCTTCCTATTCTATTGTCTTCTTCCACTTCCGCACATTGCTTGTTTAAAAATAATTCCTTATCTTTTCTGGCTAACCTCTGGAATTTTGCATTTAATTGGGCATATCTCCCCCTATCACTGTTGCCTTTTGCTTTCCTTCTTTCTTGGGCTACTTCCAGTGTCTCAGCAGACAGCCATCTTGCCTTCTTGGTTTTCTTTTTCTTTGGGACGTTTTTTGTTACCGCCTCCTGAACAATGTTGCAAACTTCTGTCCATAGTTCTTCCGGGACCCTATCTACTAAATCTAGTCCCTTAAATCTATTCTTCAATTCCACTGCATATTCATTAGGAATGTTAGTGAGGTCATATCTAACTGATCTGTGGGTCTTCCCTATTCTCTTTAGTCTGATTCTAAATTGTGCAATAAGAAGTTCGTGATGTGAACTACAGTCAGCTCCAGGTCTTGTTTTTACCGACTGTATAGATGTAGATATAGATATATACATGGACATAAAACACATCATTAAACATTTGTTCAGAGGTAGAACCTAAGTAATCTCGTACTGGACCAACTATGGGAAGAAGGAGAATATTCTACTTTTTATCTAACATTAAGATGCATCTTTAAAATTGAATTTATTGAGATTCTGGCTGACAATCAAATGATAACCAGAAATGTCCCCGGTATCAACTTCTTAGCTTTGATAGCTATCATAGTTATTGTATTTAGGTCATCCTTTCGTCAATAACAAATCTTTCTTTCTGAAATGATGACATTGTTATAAATAGCCCTCATTTCTCCCTTTAACATTGTTCACAACAGCAAAATGGAGGCTGGCAAGCCTCCAGTCCATCTGTAATGCTACAGTTAGCATGCTGCCGTGTACGGAAGGCTAAAGCAAAGTAGAACAGTGGCCAAAGAAATGAGTTCATTCTTTACTGCCTCCATAGGGCATTTGGTTATGGGAAACTGTGCTACAAAAAAATCAATAGGACATCTTTTGTTAATACAGCATGAATGTGACTTTATGAACCAGTCTAACAATCAATAGGCAGCTCCAGATTGATTTCCTAAGCTCTGATTTGAAGTGTGCTCCTCACATCCAAGATAATACTTGACAAACCTGTATCTTTTTTAAAGGAAAATGTGAAATAATGATCATAACAATACTTTTGTAAATGCTTATGTCATAACCGTCCTTGTGTGTGGGGTGTCTTTTTTTATCCTTTTGTTCTGCTGCCACCACTAAACCCCTTTGAGGGTTCAGAAATTCTTTAAGACTCTAAGGCATAGCTTTCCAAACTGTGTGTTGTGACACTTTAGTGTGTTGCAAAACACAGTTTGGTGTGTTGCAGCACAACCCGGAAGCGGTGGTGGGGCCGTGCATGGCAGCAGCGCAGGGGCGCGTGTGGCGGCGCTGGTGTGTACAGCGGCGTCAGCAGCAACGTCGGCAGCGGTGCACCATCAGTGCTTCTGCCACCACGGTGCATGCTGCCACCACGCACCCCCCTGCGCCACCGCGGTGCACACCCCTGCCACTGTGCACGCCCCTGCACCACCACCGCGCGGGCCCCTGCCACGTGCACCCCCACCGCCGTGCGCGCCCCTGCGGTGCCGCCGCTGCCGCCATTGGTGTGTCGCCAACGGTGCCAGTTTGGAAAGCACTGCTCTAAGGTAACATGACTGGAGTGAACATGGGGAAGATAAAGGATAACATAGGATATAAGATAATATAGACCAGATAACATCGGAACAAAGGACCAAATGGATTTTTATTAAAGAATGTAAAAAACAGGTTTTTATTTTATTTTATTTATTTATTTATTTATTTATTTATCAATCAAATTTATCACTGCCCATCTCCCCCGGGAGAGGGACTCTGGATGGTTTACAACAAAACACAATTAATTAAAATACAATGATAAATACAGCAAGATGGATATAAAACTAATAAAATTATAAAATGTAATAAAATCCAGATGGCAGAAGTTCTTCTTCAGTCCATGATTAAAAGGGCCACTCCGGGGCCATTCTAAGGAGCTAGCCATCCCCAAGGGTGACCACTATCCTTCCCGCTCCAGGCATGTTGACAAAGCCAGGTTTTTTTTTCGGAAGTCCAGGAGCGAGGGGGCCTGTTTTACCTCCGGGGGAAGAAAGTTCCAAAGGGCAGGGGTTACTGCAGAGAAGGCCCGCTTCCGTGACCCCGCCAGATGGAATTCTTTAACAGAAGGGGTCCGTAGCATGCCCTCTCTGCATGCCCGGGTGGGATGGGTCGATGTAATGGGGATGAGATGGTCTCTTAGGTAAACTGGACCCATGCCATGTAGGGCTTTAAATGTCATAACCAACACCTTGAATTGGACCTGGAAGCAAACTGGTACCCAGTGCAGCTCACGTAGCAAAGATGTTACATGTGTCCGCCTTGGGGCACCTAAGATTGCCCACGAGGCTGCATTCTGGACCAGCTGTAACTTCCGGATATTCTTCAAGGGTAGCCCCATGTAGAGTGCATTACAGTAGTCTATATGGGAGATAACCAGGGCATGAGTGACCGTTCGAAGGGCCTCTTGTTCCAGGAAAAGGCGTAACTGGTGCGCAACATGAAGTTGAGCAAAGGCCCTCATGGCCATGACTGCCACCTGCTCTTCAAGCAGGAGTCATGAGTCCAAGAGGACCCCCAAGTTACGCACCGGGCCTGTCTGGGGCAGTGCAACCCCATCCAGAACTAAAGATGACAATTTCCCAGATGCCGAGGAGCCATTAATCCACAGCCACTCCGTTTTACCAGGGTTCAGCCAAAGCCTGTTTTTCCCCATCCAGCCCCCCACAGCCCTCAGGCACTTGGACAGGGTGGCCACTGCATCACTTACTTCCCCCGGGATGGAGATGTATAATTGGGTATCATTGGCGTATTGATGATACCTCATCCCATTTTAAAACAGGTTCACTTATTTCTACAAATTATCTATGTCCCATCAATACCGGCCTAACCTGGTGCTAACATTATTCTTAACCCTTTCCTTCCTGACCGGGGAGGTATTCCCAGGCCTGGACTTTGAGTCCCTCTGACTTGTCCTTCCACCTGCCTTCCCAAAGCCCTCTCTCTTTCTGCTGGAATATAACCTGGCAAGTTAGTGTTGCCGTCCTTTGATTGGCAGGTTCGCCATCCAAGCATCACAGCTTCTAATCCAAAGTGAATAAATTAGAACCAAAATGTGAAAGTTGCTTTTCATTTATTGATTCTGAATGAACTGCAACTATCTAAGCTGCTGCTCTATTTTTGCTGCATTCAGGCTTGTGAGTCACAAAAGGTTACCGCACCAAGCAGTACTTTGATCTTGAAAAACGAGGCAGGGTTGTTTCTAGTTAATACTCAGATTGGAAACCATAAGGAAATCACAGAGCTGTAGACTAGACTAGGAAGTTTGTTTATTTATTTATTTATTATATTTATACTCCACCTATCCCCTCCCTAACGGAGGACTCTAGGCGGCTTACATACATCATATATATATTTCGTTATACATTTAATACATATACAATTCAATTTTAACTGTGTGCTAAGGGAAGGGGTGAGGGAACCAACTCTTCCGTGGCTACTTGGACTACAAGCCCCACAATGCCTCACGTTGGAGCTGGCTGCTGACGTTCTGTACATGAAGCTGCTTTTTCCGGGATCCGTCGTAGCCACCGCCATTCCAGAGATCTTCCGTTTGGTGGGCGACCCCCGACAGGACGCCAGCAAATTTACCCACTTAAGGTGGTACCCATTTATCTACTTGCTAAGCTTTCAAACTGTTGGGTTGACAGGATGAAGTTGAAAAAAAAAACTTCCTGGAAGAAAACAGTTACAAACTGCTTTTCTGTTGCTGCTAAGGACACAGCATGAAAGGGTCTGCATGGGCCAGGAGTTGAGACTGACTAGAGGAAGACTTGACTTTATGGTCTAGCACACATAAGTGTCCTGATCATAATGTCACGACACACATATCTGGCATCTGAACAGGTTAAAGGATCTCTGTTCTAAATGAGAGGATCAATATTAGAGTTCCTTGCGATCATTTAGAAACATCTGGAGTATCTTTGCCCAAGGGCATATATAAAGTTCTTTTACATTTTAACTATAGTATTTTATACCATGACCAGAAGCCGTTCTCCAAGGCTTCAAACAAAAATATTTCCATGTGTTATCTGGAAATGCCAAAGACTGAGCCTTCTGCATGCGAAAAAGTCCTTCTACCATTGGCCATTGGCCCAGTTCCTCTCATTTGGGAAGGCTGTAGTACAGTCAGAAATTAGCTGGGCCAGCACTTCTTGTACAACAAAGTTGTTCAAGAAAAAGAGATGCTGGCTAAGCCATCCACCCATTCATACTGCAATGGGAAGCTGGATAAAATCACAGATACAAAATCACACTTGAGTTACCAGTTGACCCTTGCTGGCCAGAATAAATAAAAGCATCACTCTGAAATATCCCTATGACAGAGCTTTCCAAACTGTGTGTTGGGACACGTTAGTGTGTCGGCTGCAGTGTCTGGGTGTGTCGCGGCTGCTGCTGCCTCCGAGCCCTGCCAGGATTCCATGCAGGTCCTAGTGCCTGCCTTGTGCCTTGCTGCCTCCAAACCTGCTGTGATTCCATACAGGTCCTAGTGCCTGCCCTGTGCCCTGCTGTAAGAGTGTGTCGCGAAATGATGCCCTTCTGTAAGAGTGTGTCGCGAAATGATGCATGTCTAAAAAGTGTGTCACCAACATGAAAAGTTTGGAAAGCTCTGCCCTATGATATCCATAAGCCCCTGTTTGCCAGATTCTCTTCCTCACCTGACTTTAAAAAATAGTTACAATCTTTTAATTGAAAAATTAATCAAGACAGTGGTATGCTGCAAAGAAAAGAAAACACCAGGTTCAATCATCATATTTGTTTCCAAAATGCTACTGAGCCGGGCCTAAAACTATACTTAGACAATAAAAATGGTAGGTGGTTGAAGCCCAGTATTATTTGGAAGTTTGCCCATCTGCCAGAAAACGACAAAGTCTGAAGAATCCTGGGTCTTAGAAGAGCTAGTAGGAAGCATCTAGTAAATGGATATTTTGTGACTGGCCATGTCCATTATGGGTTTGCAATGTTCCACTGCCAGTCATTGTAGAAAAGCATAATTTCTGATAATGCTGTTATTTGGCACTCAGATAGCCAAGACGATATCAAGTAACAAACCTAAACACAATTCCTTCTCCATCTCTCCTCCCTGTCCCATTTCCAAAACATGTCCATTAAATGTCATTTACAAATAAATGATATTTTCCTTTTGTAATGACAATTACATTATTCACTTTATATTTACCCCATGCCTCTCTGGACTTCTGAGGGGGTCTAGGTATTTTGTCCTTTTTTTAATGCTCAATAAAGTCTGTTTTATGTGACTGAGTCCTGTTGCTGCTTTCTGGCACAGAATAGCTCCTTAGTAAAGGATGAAATGAAGCTTTAGAACTTGCAAATGTATACTTTATGAATAATAGGTACATGCATCTGGCTCAGCTATATTACCTCAGAGATATTTTATCTAGATTTAGGGTTGGGATTAGGGTTAGGGTTAGAATACCCTAATCTGCTTTCTGGTAAACTGATAATCCGTTTATTTTAGTATTCCTAAATGGATGCCCAAATACAACCTTTCAGATCTGTTGTATCATGCTGGGAATTGTAAAGGCCAACTTTTCTGGATCTCACCAGGTTGGGGAAATGCCACTGTAGCTTATAAATGAGGCTGTTAGTTTGTGCTTCAGGGAAACATCACATTTAAAGTATTAACTAAGCTACAGCTATACAAAGAAAGCAAATACAGTTGGAAGGTAGAAAATACTTTCATGCAAATTAGTCAAATTAAAAAGCAAAGGGAGTGTTTAATATATTTCACGCATACTTTTGATGGTAATTATAGCAATTTCACAGTTAAGAACCCTCAGTGCTTAGAGGAAATTATTGTATATGAAGACATTGTTGATTAAACATAGAGTTAGCGATTTAGAGTGTGAATTTGTAAAATTTCAAGTAGTGTTGTAGATTTGGTTTGGGGCCAAGTCCTATGTTAGAAATAAAAAGTGACCCAATGAGAAAAGGGGCAGCAGATTGCCACAGATGAAGAGAAATACAATATAAGCAAAAAGTATACAAAGTATCTCCTGGCTATGTGAGAAAGGAAATAAAAGCATGCCCATACTACATGTTTGAAATAATATACAGTGAGAAACTTTGGAGTATACATAGAAATATAAGCACATCTTTCCCCCAAAACACACAATACACCATTGTCTTAGAACTGGAATGGTGAATCATGAGCCTTGATCCAGATTTTCCCACAGAATCTTCTTATCCAGCATACAAATCTCATAAGAGTAGCCCTGTTGAACGAAGCCAAGGCTCATCTTGATCCAGAATTTTTGTTTCTCATAGTGGAAAATGAGATGCCTCTGTAGAGCTCTCTGTAGAGAGGTGTACCCCTCTCCTACTGTTCTCCTGCAACTGGTTTGGGGACAGGCTGGAAATAACACTGAGTCTCAGTCAAGACTAATAGTCCTCAATAGATCTGTCCCCCATGAATTTAACCAATCACCTTCTAAAGCCATCTCAGTTAGCAGCCATCACTACTGTATGTCTTGTGCTAATAAATGCCACAGGTTCATTAAGTGCTGTGAGAATTTTTTCTCTCTCACAGCAAACAGCATTTTCATTTGTCTGTTCTAATTTCCTTCCATCAGTTCCAGTCTTAGTGTTTTAGGAAAAGGAGAAAAACTTTTCCATCTATATTTGCCATGTCATGCATAGTTTTATATACCACAATCACATCTTTTTTTCTAAACAAAAGAGTCCCAAATATCCTATGTTAAGCTGCTAATAAACCTTGCCGCTCTCCCCCCATAACCCTTAGCCCAACCAATTCTATGGTGCAGTTTCTCCTCCCCTGCTACTTCTAGTAGTACCTTTCAGTCTTATTAGAACAGGTCATTTCTGAGTCAGACCACTTAGAATGGGTCAGAATAAGCTTTGTCAGGATCAGAATGAGTTATTTACAGATTTCCAATTACTCTTTTGTAATTAAAAGATTTTGTAATTAAAAGAGCTGGGAGAATATCTTTCCGAAACTATGGACAATGATACAACTTGGGCTCTTCAAATGCCCTCTCAGAGCATGGCATATGATGGGGATGTGGCATATGGATTTTGTGGCCTGGCCTGGCTGTTGTTTTGCTGGCATGAGCCAGACATGGAGTGAAGGAAAAGGAGAAAAAAGCAGCTCAGTTTTGGCCTGATGAGCTGACCTGGCTGCTAGCCAGGGCTGGTGTGGGGAGATTTTGGGTGAGCAGTCCCCTTGGTGCAGCGAGATATATAGGTGTTGGGGACACTTACCTCCTCAGTTGCTGTGGGACTGCTGCTAGTCTAACCAGAAATTGGAGAGAGAGAGAGAGGGAGAGAGAGGGAGGGAGAAGGATTGAAGAGAAGGAGAGGACAGTAAAAGTTTGTTGCTGGAGTGAACGGAAAAGCTGGAGAGTATAGGCTGTAGAGAGGTTGGAGAGTGAAATGAAGTGTGCAGGGCAAGTGTCAGTTCCTGTTTGGGGGAAAGCAGAAGAGTGCGGTGGCTTCCCTGGAAGTCAGGAAGTGAAGACCCAGAGGGACAAGCTCCATCCAAGACCCTGGAGGGCTAGGAGGGATCTGGCTGGTTGCAGGTGGCAGTTTCACCCAAGACCCTGGAGGGGACAGAAGGAGACAGCTGCTGGCAGAGAAGCTCTGGATTTTGGGGGAAAAACTGGGCAGAAGAACCATTCTTTTTCCAATGCAGAAACGGATGGTGTTTTGTCTGAGCTGGAGAAAAAGTCAAGCAACACTGAGCACACTCCAGTAATCCCATTCCATTCCATTCCATTCCATTCCATTCCATTCCATTCCATTCCATCCATTCCATTCCATTCCATTCCATTCCATTCCATTCCATTCCATTCTTTTTTGCTTTCTTATCAAGCCCAGAAACAGGGGAGGGAGACGGAGAGAGAGGAGGAGGAAGCAGGTAAAATAGAAGGGGAAAGTCGCTGGTAGGGAGACATGGGAAGTAACCCAACACCAGGACTTAGTTGTTTAGCCCTGCTGTAAATACCTTCAGTAAATACCTGTATATAGTAAAAAGCATTAAAAGCCTCCACTGTCGTGTGTTGCCACCTTTGCTAAGAAAAACACCTCCAGTTCAAACAAGAACCTGGTCACGCTATGACAGGGGAAAGCAGGAAACAGGCTCAGTTTCAATTTGGCATTAGACCCAAACCAACATCATTTATTTATTTAATAACATTTTTAACACCGCCCATCTCCCCCTCAAGGAGGGACCCCGGGCAGTTTACAATAAAAACAAAATTTAAAATTCGGTACAAACTATCGATGATACAATAAAAGATAGAAATATAAAATGCACTAAAATCCAGATGGTGGTAAGTTCTAATTCACAAACAAATAAAAATATACAGCAGATAAAAACAGAACAATACCAGGGCACTGTCTGCAAAGCATTTCACAAATTCAAAGGATCATTCATGAACGGAAAGATGTACAGCAGCTGTGTTGGAATGATCGACACCAAAAATGGCCCTTGGTGCTACGGGCTTTCAGTTCAGTTGCATAAGATCATTGTTCATCATCCTATATATATAATACATATTCATTCTGGTTTACTCATTGAACCTTACAATATGCACCATCTGATTTAAAATAGTTTTAAAATTATAAGTTAAATTACATTGTTCCAATTAAAAATTAAAATACATTCAGACCACAATGTGGATGAGCCCCTTAATCAAATTTAAATATGCTCTTAATATTAGTCATAACTAATATTCTATCAGATGTAAATGCTTATAAAAAGTAAAATATCATATATAAAATATGGTGTGATATATATGTCTATGAAGGTTCTCAGTCATCCAGGTGGAATTGTCTGTAGCTTGAATCATGTCAACTGGATTTCTATTTTCTCAGTGGAAACGTTTCGCTCCTTATCCAAGGAGCTTCTTCAGTCTGAGCAAAGTTAGTAAGGGAATCCTAAATATGTTTCTAGGTACCTAGAAACATATTTAGGATTCCCTTACTAACTTTGCTCAGACTGAAGAAGCTCCTTGGATAAGGAGCGAAACGTTTCCACTGAGAAAATAGAAATCCAGTTGACATGATTCAAGCTACAGACATGGTGTGATATATATAATACATATCAGTAAGTGTGTGTGTGTGTGTGTGTGTGTAGGTGTGTGTATTCTCCTGGACTCATATAGTTGGCTTTCTGCTCCCATCCCCTGCTCAGTACAAGCTCCACTAGAGCATCTCTGACTGATGACTATCCGGCCTCTGTTTGAAGACTTCTAGCAAAAGAATTTTCTTTACTTTACATTGCTTTTAAAATATAGTATTTTTTTTCTATAACAAAATTGTTTTTTTCCCTAGTTATACAGTACATGTGGCTGCCAAAATTACCTAGCTGCATCTCTATCTATGATAAGGTGGTATCAGACAGAGTAAGTTGTATTGAGGTATTTGGTCTCTCGCACCTTATATTTACATTATTTGAACTTGGGATGGTCTCTTATTGTCCACTATTATTTGCACGAACAGCAGAAGAGGAAACTCCATATTTGTTGCCCTTAACAAATGGCGCATGTGGAGAGGGCTTCCTATTAGGAATGTGAAATATCTACATACAATAGGAATTCATTAAGACAACTTTAGCCAACATTTGGAAGAGGCATATATTATCTGCACCGTTCACATGCATGTTGTATCTTTTAGGGGAGATTTCTTAATTTTTTCCTCCACATATCCAAATTGCTGCAAAGTTGTGCACTTGTTAGAAATGGTTGGAAAGGAGTGAGGAAAGTGAAGCAGTCTAAAGGAGTTGTTCTGCTTAGGGGGAAAATACACAATCACTTCTTGCTTACATTCAAGATATTGGTTATCTTTGCAGGATGAGTTGCTTGAAGTGAAGGAAAATGAAGGTTAGTCACAAAGTGTCCACATAGGGAGTTCAGGTTAGATGTGAGACTACAAAGGGCACAACCACTTTAATTAAAGGACTTATATCTAAGCTTACGAGATCTACGTGGAAATAACAGAAAATGAGACTGGGGAATGTTGCTAAACAGGTGGTATAATATGCCACATTGACAGGTGAATAACAACCTCTTTGCATAAATGGAAAGCCTGTATTGGCAAGAATTTGTGTATTTTACTATTTTTTATCATTTTAACAGGTTTGTATTACATACAAAGAACTCTCATTATTTTTAAAAAATGGAATAAAAAAACAAACATGAATATCTTGGCACAAGTTTTGTGGCAGACGTGAAAAAATGTGACTCTCCATGAAAATGACTGATGACTGCAAACATGAATGGATAATGGCTCTTCAGCTTTCAGATAGAATGGATTTTTTTTTTCATTTGGAATTCACCCCATTTAACAGACTAATGTTAAATCAAGGGTTAGTCCATTAAATCGAGGTTGTTGTTGTTTATTCGTTCAGTCACTTCCGACTCTTCATGACCTCATGGACCAGCCCATGCCAGAGCTTCCGGTCGGCCGTTGCCACCCCCAGCTCCCCCACGGTCGAGTCCATCACCTCCAGAATATCATCCATCCATCTTGCCCTTGGTCGGCCCCTCTTCCTTTTGCCTTCCACTTTCCCCAGCATCAGCATCTTCTCCAGGGTATCCTGTCTTCTCATTATGTGGCCAAAGTACTTCAGTTTTGCCTTTAATATCATTCCCTCAAGTGAGCAGTCTGGCTTTATTTCCTGGAGTATGGGCTGGTTTGATCTTCTTGCAGTCCAAGGCACTCTCAGAATTTTCCTCCAACACCACAGTTCAAAAGCATCTACTGTATCTTCCTTCACTCAGCCTTCCTTATGGTCCAGCTCTCGCAGCCATAGGTTACTGTGGGGAATACCATTGCTTTAACTATGCGGACCTTTGTTGTCAGTGTGATGTCTCTGCTCTTAACTATTTTATCGAGATTTGTCATTGCTCTCCTCCCAAGAAGTAAACGTCTTCTGATTTCCTGACTGCAGTCAGTGTCTGCAGTAATCTTTGCGCCTAGAAATACAAAGTCTGTCCTTGCCTCCACGTTTTCTCCCTCTATTTGCCAGTTGTCAATCAAGCTGGTTGCCATAATCTTGGTTTTTTTGAGGATTAACTGCAACCCAGCTTTTGCACTTTCTTCTTTCACCTTCGTCATAAGGCTCCTCAGCTCCTCCTCACTTTCAGTCATCAAAGTGGTATCATCTGCATATCTGAGATTGTTAATGTTTCTTCCAGCGATTTTAACTCCAGCCTTGGATTCATCAAGCCCAGGACATCGCATGATGTGTTCTGCGTGTTAGAGATATCGGGTTTCAACCAAGCACGTCTCACACAAGCTTGAAGGAGGAGGCAGCCTCTGCTGTAACCTAATCTTACTTGCTTTGTGTGGGAGGGGCTGAATCCCAGTTTCCTGTTCCTGTTCCCTTCTCTTCCTCCCTTTCTGATCGAATGTCCTACCAAGGAGGATGGCAGCTATGGCTGCCCAAGATGCTCATACTTCCATTCAGGTGGGTCACATTAAAGAAGCATGTGGGTCACATCAGAACCAATTGCTCGCATGCATGGACTGTTTCTACTAAGGAACTGTGAGTTACAATTAAATTGTAAGCTCTTTTTTTATGTTACTTTACATTAAGGTGTGAAGTGTGTTTATTTTGTGTTTTGAACTGATTAAGCCTTGTGCAAGTTTATGGGAACGCTTCTACTCTGCTACATACTAATAAGAAGCTACGTGGAGTTCTGGTATTACCATCCCAGAATTCCTACACTGCATACAGGTTGAATAGGTAGGGTAACAGTATACAACCCTGCTGTACTCCTTTCCCACTCTTAAACCAGTCTGTTGTTCCGTGGTCTGTTCTTACCATTGCTACTTGGTCATTATACAGATTCCTCAGGAGGCAGACAAGATGACTTGGTATCCCATACCACCAAGAACTTGCCACAATTTGTTATGATCCACACAGTCAAAGGCTTTAGAATAGTCAATAAAACAGAAATAGATGTTTTTCTGAAACTCCCTGGCTTTCTCCATTATCCAGCGGATATTGGCAATTTGGTCTCTAGTTCCTCTGCCTTTTCTAAACCCAGCTTGTACATCTGGCAATTCTCGCTCCATGTATTGCTGGAGTCTACCTTGCAGGATCTTGAGCATTACCTTACTGGCATGTGAAATAAGTGCCGCTGTTCGATAGTTTGAACATTCTTTAGTGTTTCCCTTTTTTGGTATGGAGATATAAGTTGATTTTTTCCAATCTGATGGGCATTCTTGTGTTTTCCAAATTTGCTGGCATATGGCATACTTTTGTATTTTTATAAAATTTGTGATCAGAGTTATGGAAAAACCAAGAGATAAGTTTGTAGTAAAAACGTTGCTTTATTTAAAACA
Organism: Charina bottae; assembly: GCA_023362775.1. Classification (NCBI taxonomy): domain Eukaryota; kingdom Metazoa; phylum Chordata; class Lepidosauria; order Squamata; family Charinaidae; genus Charina; species Charina bottae. The sequence continues at coordinate 86,297,298 of JALMGJ010000002.1, read as the reverse complement.
GAAACATAGGAACAAACCTTGAATCTTCTTCAGCCAAAGCATGGCATGGATGATTAACATAGCCATTTAGATAGCAGAGAGCAGAATGCAGAGGGAGAACAAAAGGCAAAAGGCATTTACATTTTAAACCTTTACCTGACCAGCCTTTGAGTGGACAGAATTCAGCATGTGACCAAAACACCTAGGCAACAGATTCCCAATATGGGCAAAGCTCTAACAGCTAATTCTGATTGGTCAAAACTCTCAGACTGGCCGGCACCTAAAGGAAATTAGCATTCCTGAGTGGGGGGTGAACATGTGCTCCTGAGCCCAAACAGGAAAAAAGTTTTTGAGGCCTGGCTTTTTAAAAACTCAGCCACATATTCTACAGACATAAAAAATATATACAACACTCCCCTTTTTTTATGACTAGAAAGAATATGGAAACAAACCCAGCTTGGTAATTAACTCACAGTGCCTACTGGCAACTAGAGGCTTGGTTAAGATATCAGCCAACATTAATTTAGTATCACAGTATTTCAAAATAACCTTTTTCTTGGCTAGAAAATCTTTAACAAGATGAAAACGCACATCAATGTGCTTTGTGCGATTTCTGGAACTTTCAGATAAAGCCAAATGGATACAAGCTTGATTGTCTTCATGAATTGTGACAGGCTGGCTTAAAATGACTCCAATGTCTTGCAACAATTGTGTAAACCAAATTACCTCATTGCACAGTTGTGCTAAAGCATAAAATTCGGCTTCAGCTGTGCTGATGGCTACTACAGTCTGTTTTCTGGAAAACCAAGCAATAGTGGACTTTGCAAATTGAATTACACTTCCAGAAGTAGACTTCCTATCACTGAGATCTCCAGCCCAATCTGAATCACACCAGCATTCTAACTTTTCTTCTGTGTCTGTAGCAGACAACCTTAAGCAAAAATCTTTGGTGCCTTGCAAATAACGAAACAGCCTTTTTAACCCAGACTTTGCAGCAGATGTGGGATTTTCCACAAACCTGCTCAAAATGGACACACTGTTAGCAATGTCCGGACGGCTGTTATTTGCAATGTAAAGAAGACTGCCAATGGCTGATCTGAAACTATCTCCTTCAGATGACTCACCATCCCCCTTCTCCCCCACCTCTTTTAGAAACCCGGGAAGCATGGGGGAGGAGACAGACTTGCAGTCCTGCATTTTAAAATCCTCCAGCAGCTTCTTAATTTTACTGCTCTGGCTTATGAGAAAACTGCCATCTTTTTCCCTCTGAATTTCTAATCCTAAGTAATTGTTGACTGCTCCAAGACATTTCAATGTGAAATTGTTTTTCATACAAACCTCAAAGGAATGCTTCTGTTCATCAGATGAAGTGAGCAGCAACAAATCATCCACATACAAGCACAAGTACATTACATCTTGCTTATCATTTTTTACATACACACAAGGATCAGCAATTCCCTTTTGAAACCCAAAATTTTGCAAATTATCCATTTTAATATTCCAACAACGCACGGCTTGTTTCAAACCATAGATGGATTTCTGCAACTCACACACAAGATGTTTTTCTTTTTCATAACCAGGAGGTTGTTGCATAAACAATTTTTCCTCCAAGTCACCATACAGAAAAGCAGTTTGAATATCATAGTGATAAACAGACAGTTTCTTCATGGCAGCAACCTTTAAAAGCAACCTGATAGATTCAGCTTTTGTCACTGGAGCAAAAGTTTTGTCATAATCCACATTTTTTCTTTGAGCAAAACCTTTTGCTACCAACCTTGCTTTGTACTTCTGAATTTTACCATCAGAATCTTTTTTCAGTTTGAACACCCACCTACAACCTAAAACCTTCTGATTGGGAGGCAAACTTACTAGTTTCCAAGTTTTATTTTCCTTTAAGGAATCCAACTCTTGTTGCATGGCTTCATGCCAACACTTAGCTATTTCAGCTGGCATTTCTTTAATTTCTTCCAGAGACTCAGGCTCTGTGTGAATGTGAAAAGCCTTCACAACATCTGCTTGATAACGATCAGGAGGAACTCCCTTACTAATCCTTTCAGACCTGCGAGGTAGGACAGGACTTACACTCTGATTCCCACCATTGTCCTCAGAAACCTCTGACTTTCCAGACAAGTCAGCTTCCTGATCATTGACTTCACTGGGTGATTCCTGCAAATCACCATCAGCAAGACTTTGCTGCTCCCCCATGGATAAATCAACTGAAGAACTAGTGTTTATTTTGTCCCAATTCTGCTCAGCAAAAGAAGCACTCTTACTAATTATCAGTTGATTATCCAGTATGAACCTGTAGCTTCTCTGACTTTGTTCATACCCTACAAAGATTGCTTTCTTTGTTCTGGAAGCCCCCTTCCGCCTCAGCTGTTTGGGAATGTGGACCCAAGCTGTGCTTCCAAACACTCTGAGGTGGCTTACTTTAGGCTTCACACCATAGAACAAACGAAAAGGGACATCCTGAATTACACTGCTAAACAGCCTGTTCTGAACATAACACGCTGTAGTAACAGCTTCTCCCCAATACCTAAAAGGCAAACTAGCATCCTTCAGCAAACACATCATTGCTTCCTGCAGTGTTCTACCTTTTCTCTCTGCAACAGAATTCTGTTCTGGAGTGTAAGGGTTAGCCAAAATGTGTTCTATCCCTTTTTCTAACAAAAAGCTTTTAAACTTTGAGGATAGATACTCTCCACCTCGATCTGATTGCAAAGCAGACACTGGCCTTGGGAATTTTCCATTCGCCCAAGCCACAAAAGCCTTAAATTTATCAAAGACCTCATCTTTGTGTTTCAGCAAATAAATGAATGTGTACCTGGAAAAATCATCTATGAAGGTCAAAATGTACCTTGCTCCCCCAAGACTAGGAGAAAATGGGCCTATAACATCAGAATGAATGATCTCTAGAGGCCTAGAGGTGGACCTATCAGAAAACTTCTTCACAGGAGCCCTAGTAGTTTTATTCTCCTTGCAAACTGCACAGTCTAGATATTTATCACAAGATTTCAATTCTAAATCAGCAGAATAACTAGGCATTTGAGATATGTACTTAAAATTAGCATGAGCAAATCTCCTATGTATTAAATGGATGCACTGGTCGTGCAAGGGCTTATTTTCAAAAACAGCCTTAGCTTTAGCAATTTGCTGCTTTTCAGCATTTTGTACAATGTACAGAGAATCTTTCTGCAAACACTTTGCAACCATTTTACCATCCTTTCTAATATCACAACCCTCTTTCTTAAAAGTTACTACATAACCTGAGGCTACTAGCTGCCCCACAGACAAGAGATTGCTTTGAAAATTAGGCACGAACAAAACATTTTTAACAGTTTCCCCCAAACATGGAAGATTGATCTCACCTTCACCCACGATCTTGGATACAGATCCATCTGCTAAGGAAACTTTTTGTTTGTTAGTTTTAGACAAAGACAGAAAGAAATCTTTATTGTGACATATATGAGAATTGGCCCCACTGTCAAGAACCCACAAATCTTTATTATCAGAGTTCTCAACAACTGTTGCATGAAGAATCTTCTTTCCAGAAGTTTCTTCTTTCTTCTTTGAAGTCTTCTTGCTTTTGAACACAGTCCTTTTGCAGATGAGCAGGGGATCCACAGGTAAAGCATCGCCTGCTGGATAATGCAGAAGCTTGAAATTCAGAGCTCTTCCGCTCCCTCTGCTGGCCACGAGAAGACTTTATTGTAGAAATGGAGGCAGCTTTATCTTGTCGCTTCTCCCACTCAGCAAGCAACCGGGTAGACACAAACGATGGATTTAGATCATCTTCTGGGATTCCCTCCATGGAGCAAATTAAAGTGTCCCAGGACTCATTCAACGAAGAAAGCATAATGTAGGCTTTCATCAGGGGGGTAAATTCCATCCCACGCTCTTGAAGTTCCACAAAATAATTCTGAAGCTTGTGGAGATGATCTGGCAAATTTCCATTCTCAGGCAAGTGAGCCTTGTACAGTTTTTTTGTTAAAATAACCTTGCTGCCTGGACTAGTTTTCACATATAAATCACGCAAATAGTCCCATAAGTCTTTGGAAGTTTCTCTGCCTCTCACGTGAATAAGCTGATCATCCTGAACAGCCAAAATAATGGAGGCTTTGCACTTCTCATCTTTCCTCAACCAGGCTTGATCTGGATTCTGAGGAATTTGTTCAGAAATTGCAGACCATAAATTCTCTGTCCTCAAGAAACTTTCCATTTTCAAAGACCAGTTCAAATAATTAGTATTAGAAAGCCTATCCAGGGCCATACCTTGAAAATTTGAAACTGTAGCAGCAGCCATGGCTCCTTCTCTCCCCTGTTGTAGTAATCCAAAAAACACCACGAGGCTTGCAAACACGAGGCAAAACTCCGCCTCCAATTCAAACTTCTTGCAATTGCCAGCAAGTTTCAAAAAACAAAAGAAGCCTCTCCAAATGCAAACTGAATCAGTTCAGCTCTTCTCTTTTTATTTCCATAATTTTTGTCTCTGATCCAGAAGCAATTGCTGGGCACAGAACCTTTTGTATTTTTATAAAATTTGTGATCAGAGTTATGGAAAAACCAAGAGATAAGTTTGTAGTAAAAACGTTGCTTTATTTAAAACAGAAACATAGGAACAAACCTTGAATCTTCTTCAGCCAAAGCATGGCATGGATGATTAACATAGCCATTTAGATAGCAGAGAGCAGAATGCAGAGGGAGAACAAAAGGCAAAAGGCATTTACATTTTAAACCTTTACCTGACCAGCCTTTGAGTGGACAGAATTCAGCATGTGACCAAAACACCTAGGCAACAGTCTGTAGCTTGAATCATGTCAACTGGATTTCTATTTTCTTAGTGGAAACGTTTCACTCCTTATCCAAGGAGCTTCTTCAGTCTGAGTAAAGTTAGTAAGGGAATCCTTAAATATGTTTCTAGGCTGGCTGTGTGACCTTGCACCTGGGGCTAGGTCATGGTTATTTTGAGATGTTTGTTTCTAAGTCCCTTTATCATCTAAAGGAGGATCGTTAAGATTACCCTGCTGCTGTTGAGCTTGTGAAATGGTCTTAATCTTCCTAGGCACAGAAGACAAAGCAGGAAGGAAGATAGGGGAAAGGTTATGCCTGAGGCCCCCACCTCTATTCAAGGAAGGATTTTCCAAGTTGGCATGAATGGATTCCTTGACCCCTCTCTCAAACCACCTATCTTCTCTGTCTAAAATGTGAACATTAATGTCCTCAAATGAGTGTCCTTTTTCCTTTAGATGAAGATAAACTGCTGACTCTGGTCCTGTGGTGTTACTTCTCCTGTGTTGGGCCATCCTCCTGTACAAAGGTTGTTTGGTTTCTCCAATGTAGAGTTCAGAGCACTCCTCACTGCACTGGATTGCATACACTACATTGCTTTCCTTGTGTTTTGGAGTTTGATCTTTGGGGTGTACAAGCCTCTGTCTCAGTGTGTTGGTGGGTTTGAAATATACAGGTATGTGGTGTTTGCCAAATATCCGTTTTATCTTTTCAGACACGCCAGCCATGTAAGGAATGACCAGGTTCTTCCGTTTACTCTGAGTCTCAGCCCTATCTGTCGCTGTTTTAGGTCTAGTAGACTTAGATTTAGTGAAGGCCCAATTTGGATATCCACAGGCCTGCAGAGCTGTTCTCAGATGCTGCTTTTCATTCTTTTTGGAATCCATGGAGGTGGGGATGGTTTCTGCTCTGTGTGACAATGTCCTGATGACTCCTAGTTTGTGCTGCAGTGGATGGTGGGAGTCAAACATCAGGTATTGATCTGTGTGTGTGGGTTTCCTGTAGATCCCTATTTCTAGCTTGCCACCGGTCCCAATGAGGACTTCACAGTCTAGGAATGCCAGTCTGTTGTCCTTGGTGTCTTCTCTGGTGAAGCTAATGTTGGCATCTATAGTGTTTATATGGTCCGTGAAGGCCTGTACTTCCTGGGCCTTGATTTTGACCCAGGTGTCATCCACATACCTAAACCAGTGGGTGGGCACCGTTCCCTGGAATGTGTTGAGTGCTTTCTTCTCCACTTCTTCCATGTATAAATTGGCCACAATGGGTGACACAGGAGAACCCATGGCACAGCCGTGTTTTTGTCTGTAAAAGTCACCTCTGTATGTGAAATAAGTGGTGTTAAGACACAGGTCCAGAAGATGGCAGATCTGGTTTGGGTTGAGATGGCTTCTCCTTTCCAGGGTGCTGTCCTCTTCTAGTCTCTTCCTGACAGCGGATAGAGCATGAGTGGTGGGGATGCTGGTGAAAAGGGAGGACACATCAAAGGAGACCATAGTTTCATCTGTATCCAGTTTCAGGATCTTTGCTTTGGAAACAAATTCTTCCGAATTATGGATGTGGTGTTCAGAGTGTCCAACTAGAGGTGCTAGTATGGTAGAGAGGTGTTTGGCAATGTTGTATGTTACCGAATTGATGCTGCTGACTATGGGTCGGAGGGGTGTTCCTTCCTTGTGGATCTTAGGAAGTCCGTAGATGCAGGGGATGGCTTCTCCAGGATACAGACGGTGGTAGGTAATCCTATCGATGGAGCCATCATGTTCCAATTGTTTCAAACTGTCTATTGCCTTTTTCTTGTAATTGTTGGTGGGGTCTCTTTTCAGTTTTTCATATGTATGGTGATCCTCCAAAAGTGAGGTAATTTTATTGTGGTAGTCTGCAGTGTTTAGAACCACTGTACATCTTCCTTTGTCAGCAGGTAAAATGGTGATGGTTTCATCTTTGCTGAGGGCTGTCAGGGCTCTCCTCTCTTGGACGGTAAGGTTGGGGGGAGGAGGTTGAGCACTGGACAGAGCTGCAGATATTTTAAGCCGGAGTTGTTCTGCTTCTTCAAAAGGTAGGTGGTTGTTGTGGATGGCAGATTCTGTGGCTGTAATGAGCTCCACAACCGGAACTTGCTTGGGAGTGATGGCAAAATTAAGACCTTTGGCTAGGACATCTCTCTCTGGTTGGGTAAGTTCTCTGTCTGAGAGATTTTTCACCCACATGTTCTTTTTGTCCTCTGTGGTCCTGTTGTTGTTATTCCTCCCAGCGGTTTCTCCAGTTCCTTGTTTCTGCTTGCTGCGAGAAAGAAGAATGTCAAATTTCTTAGTTTGCCTCTCCTTTGTCTTGTGATGCTGGGCCAGCTGTACTTTATTGCCAAGCTGAATAACTCTATCCAGGATTGGGTCAGGAAGGGTGGCTGTGAGTTCCTGGTGAAGGTTTTCAAAATTGTATTGCAGGGCATCAATGGTGAAGTGGACTTGCCTTATTCTTTCATTTAGAAGATGTCTTTGTGCCTGCTGCAGGATCTGATCTGCTCTGTGACCCTTAACTGTAGATTGCAGGCGTAGGCTTGTCGGGATGAGTCTCTGTTGTCTGCATCTGAGGTTAAAACGTAGGTGGTTTCTATAGTCTGCCACCTTTCTTGCTGTCTTCTCGAATTTCCTTACCAACTTCAGGGTTTCATCCCCAAAATGTATGGCAATATGTCTATGAAGGTTCTCAGTCATCCAAGTGGAATTGTCTGTAGCTTGAATCATGTCAACTGGATTTCTATTTTCTTAGTGGAAACGTTTCACTCCTTATCCAAGGAGCTTCTTCAGTCTGAGTAAAGTTAGTAAGGGAATCCTTAAATATGTTTCTAGGCTGGCTGTGTGACCTTGCACCTGGGGCTAGGTCATGGTTATTTTGAGATGTTTGTTTCTAAGTCCCTTTATCATCTAAAGGAGGATCGTTAAGATTACCCTGCTGCTGTTGAGCTTGTGAAATGGTCTTAATCTTCCTAGGCACAGAAGACAAAGCAGGAAGGAAGATAGGGGAAAGGTTATGCCTGAGGCCCCCACCTCTATTCAAGGAAGGATTTTCCAAGTTGGCATGAATGGATTCCTTGACCCCTCTCTCAAACCACCTATCTTCTCTGTCTAAAATGTGAACATTAATGTCCTCAAATGAGTGTCCTTTTTCCTTTAGATGAAGATAAACTGCTGACTCTGGTCCTGTGGTGTTACTTCTCCTGTGTTGGGCCATCCTCCTGTACAAAGGTTGTTTGGTTTCTCCAATGTAGAGTTCAGAGCACTCCTCACTGCACTGGATTGCATACACTACATTGCTTTCCTTGTGTTTTGGAGTTTGATCTTTGGGGTGTACAAGCCTCTGTCTCAGTGTGTTGGTGGGTTTGAAATATACAGGTATGTGGTGTTTGCCAAATATCCGTTTTATCTTTTCAGACACGCCAGCCATGTAAGGAATGACCAGGTTCTTCCGTTTACTCTGAGTCTCAGCCCTATCTGTCGCTGTTTTAGGTCTGGTAGACTTAGATTTAGTGAAGGCCCAATTTGGATATCCACAGGCCTGCAGAGCTGTTCTCAGATGCTGCTTTTCATTCTTTTTGGAATCCATGGAGGTGGGGATGGTTTCTGCTCTGTGTGACAATGTCCTGATGACTCCTAGTTTGTGCTGCAGTGGATGGTGGGAGTCAAACATCAGGTATTGATCTGTGTGTGTGGGTTTCCTGTAGATCCCTATTTCTAGCTTGCCACCGGTCCCAATGAGGACTTCACAGTCTAGGAATGCCAGTCTGTTGTCCTTGGTGTCTTCTCTGGTGAAGCTAATGTTGGCATCTATAGTGTTTATATGGTCCGTGAAGGCCTGTACTTCCTGGGCCTTGATTTTGACCCAGGTGTCATCCACATACCTAAACCAGTGGGTGGGCACCGTTCCCTGGAATGTGTTGAGTGCTTTCTTCTCCACTTCTTCCATGTATAAATTGGCCACAATGGGTGACACAGGAGAACCCATGGCACAGCCGTGTTTTTGTCTGTAAAAGTCACCTCTGTATGTGAAATAAGTGGTGTTAAGACACAGGTCCAGAAGATGGCAGATCTGGTTTGGGTTAACAAACATCTCAAAATAACCATGACCTAGCCCCAGGTGCAAGGTCACACAGCCAGCCTAGAAACATATTTAAGGATTCCCTTACTAACTTTACTCAGACTGAAGAAGCTCCTTGGATAAGGAGTGAAACGTTTCCACTAAGAAAATAGAAATCCAGTTGACATGATTCAAGCTACAGACAATTCCACCTGGATGACTGAGAACCTTCATAGACCTAGGCAACAGATTCCCAATATGGGCAAAGCTCTAACAGCTAATTCTGATTGGTCAAAACTCTCAGACTGGCCGGCACCTAAAGGAAATTAGCATTCCTGAGTGGGGGGTGAACATGTGCTCCTGAGCCCAAACAGGAAAAAAGTTTTTGAGGCCTGGCTTTTTAAAAACTCAGCCACATATTCTACAGACATAAAAAATATATACAACACATACATCACCTTGACAGCATCATCTTGCAAGATTTTAAACATTTATTTTAAATTTTAATAAAATTGTAATTTAAATAAAATTTAATTAATTTAATTTAAATTTTAAATTTAATTAAATTTTAATTTAACATTTTAATTAAATTAAATTGAGGTTTTACTGCAAATAACACCATTTACACTAATTATGCAAATGGTGTAAAATGATTAAATGTAAATTTGGCCTTTGAGGACATAGGCTTTCCATTGATAGACCTTTTTCAGCAGCCACCTTCCCTTGATCCCCCCACATTCTTGATATATTTTCTCACAGTTTATCTCTCTTTTCCTATCACTTGTACGAGAAGGGGAAAATGGTAGAAATCCCGTGAGAAGGAGGCAGGCATAGCCCAGCAGCCTAAAGTAAAATGACCATGGAGGGCAGCAACCAGTGAGTAGAGGGGAGGAAGTATCCCTACACAGCATACAGTAGCCAGATGGAGGCATTTACCTACAATGAAATGAAATGAAATGAAATGTAGCAGGCAGATTGCACAGCATTGCTCAGGCCAGATTGGGAAATACTACTTTTGATGTGGAATAAGGAAGGAGAGGAGGAGGCTGCCTTTGTAGTGGACTGGGGTTGAGTTGAGACAATGTTGTGCATTCCTGTCTTTGAGAAATAGTTAATAGATCATCCTTGTGCTGGGGTAAGCAGGACATTGAAGGAGCCGTCAGTCTTGCTAGCTTAGTTTATATGGGATGGAATTCTCTAGTTTATTCATCACATCTACTCATAACTGCTTCCACCAATCTTCAGATCTCTCTTCAATGCATCTAAAGATGTGTGGGACTAGAATAGAAAAGGAAGAGTATTCCGTAAGCAGGGACCTCGTTCCTGAAATGTACATCAACTTATAAAAAGGGAATGGAGAATGGCCAGCCTGTACTTCTTTTCTTTGGGATCCCTAAAATATGAATTATTGGTTTGCCATAAGTTTATTAGTTTTTAACATCATTAGTGTTTAAGGCCCTGAAGTTAGCTGTTTCCCATTCCCTGTCTCAACTCCTGTCTTGGCATGATCCTGTTCATACAACATGATTGACAAGACAGGGGTTTCTTTCCATTCCCTTTTTATAAGTTGATGTACATTTCAGGAACGAGGTCCCTGCTTACGGAATACTCTTCCTTTTCTATTCTAGTCCCACACATCTTTAGATGCATTGAAGAGAGATCTGAAGATTGGTGGAAGCAGTTATGAGTAGATGTGATGAATAAAGTGAGATGGTGGGATTATCCAGTGTATAACTTATTATAAAGTAAGGTGGCAGGATGTGTCAAGTTACAGATGTAAGATTTTATTCTTGTATAAGTGTTATTTTTATGGTAATTGAAATATATCATATATACTGATTTTACGACATTTGTGTAATTTTCATTTTGTTTGTTTGCTGCTTTATATTATATTGGAAAAGCTCATTGTCATCCAGCATATCCTTTTCATACAACAGATAAACAACAGATTTCTCAGATTTTCTATGAAAGGTGGAGAAAGCACACTCCGACCTTTTAATTTAGTGGAGGATGAAAAGTCTTGCACCATGTTCTTCCCCTAAACAAAGAAAACCTGAGAATATTGAAAAGCATTTTCAACAGGAGACAAACTGTTGAGGAGAATCTTCAGTATTGTATTATCTTCATAGCCATCTTGTTGTGTAAATCAGTGGCCAGCATCCAGGAATCCTTTCATAGCCTAAGCTGAAAAAAATTATTACCAGTTCAAACTCTGGCTAAAGATGATTTAAAACTATCCATGTTTTCCCAGTGCTTTCTTCATGTGCCCATATTCAACTTCAGGTTGTAATTAATTAAGTATTTGCTTGTACTGTGTTGAATCCTTGGACCTACACATTGCAGGTTTTCTTGTTTTCCTGTTTTCCTGTTTAGTGGCTGTGATTCATTTTTTTTCTCTCTCTCTCCACACTTTTTTATACACCTGGCTTTGTTTAAAGCTAATTCAGTTGGAAGGTCAATCAATGGTAAAAATAGTATGCATTCTCCCTGCTTTTTTTTTCTTGTAATAATTTTCCCCCTTCATTTGTCATGTAATTATTCTAATATGTTTATTCAAGTGGGTAGGAAGCTTGCAATAAACTTAATTGTCACCGATCGGGAAGTACAGATTTTATGCCTGTTTTCATCACCTTTTGTTTGTTTATCATTCTCAGTTTTTATTTATATTTGTTTTTATGTTCTTAATTTCTTTTCCAGCATAGAATAGTTATATGGGTGGTTTTGAGCATTCAGAATGGACATGGGAATACCTTGTGCTGGTCTCTGCTTCTAATGATTTCTTACAACAAGAATGTAAAAGAGCTAGGGTAAATTTCTAAGCATAAATAAGAATTAATTAAGTTTTTAAAAAATGAAATCTGAATTGCTTTTTTATAGGAGACTCATATTCTTCTAAAGGATAACCAGCTCTTACAGAAAGCCTTCATGGAGGTAGAATTTGTGAGTCGTAATTCTTTATGGAATCGCCAAGGGTCAGATACGACTGAATGGATAATTTGATTCAATTCGAATTCTAAATGTGCCAAAGAGATTGCAATTCTGATCAGCAGAGTTCCTGATTTGTTTATTGAAAAAAATAACAGTTGAAGCAGGTTGCTTTGAAAAAGTATTGATTGTTAGACTGGAGATACACCTAAATATTTTCAATAGTTGTACAAAAAATACCAGTTGGTTATATAAGAGCTGGATCTAAGTTGAACCTTGGATCTCTTTTCAGATTATAACCACTAACTATAGAATCTGAGAAGCATTATCCAAGGAAAAATTGAAATTCTCAAAGCTGGCTGAAGTGAAGTGTTTCAAATGAGATGTTTTAGGAATAAATGAATTTAGGTTCAAAAGGGCCAATTTATCCCAGATAATTAAATGAAATATGGGGCATAAGTGCATATAAAGGAAGGGAATGGAAATGATAATCATGTTATTATATATAACATGATTAATGGCGCAATCGTATCTATTTGATTGAGTGGATATCCAGTTAACATCAGTCTTATGTAAGTGATGTAACTCAGATGCAATGGAATAAGACACTGAGGAATTCTACAGCAAATTGCTAGACCCACTTTGGATTTTCCCAGAGTTTTCTATTTTAAATCAATATGCTGTAATCATTGTTGAGAGTAAGTGCAGTATGGTGGTTAAAGTGCTGGACTAGGATCAAGGAGACCTAATTTTTAGTTATCCCTTAAGCATGGAAAGCAGTTAAGGGGCCCTTGGTCAGTCACATGCTCTCAGCCCTAATACAGGATCAGGTTCTGCAATGAGCTGGCTCATGAACAAATCCCTCATCACCTCATGCTTCAGTGGCTTTGTCGTGTGAAGTAGGCAAGTGCTGTACAAACAAATGGACCCCACAATCAAGAGGGATAATCACAAAAAAGATTCATTATTAGTCAGTGATCTGGTTCTACTTTGGCTTTTGTAGCATCATAAAATTTCTATTTGGGTCAGTGCATCAAAGTTACACCTGAAGTGATTGGAGATTACTTAGTACATAACTAAGGTCTTTTTTCTTTATGAGGTGATTATAATACTGCTTTAGTGTCATATCCACAGAAGCACAGAAAAATTTGTCATATGGCTGCCAGACAGATCCACCAATTTCTGTACTCTGGAGAAGGCTTGGCATTTCACAAGTTGTTTTGAAGCCAGACAGATATGCAATTCATTCAGATTAATGTCTTGCACATCTTTGCAGACTGTGAAATAACTCACAGGAGTCAGTTTATGACGAGAAAATGTAACAGGACAAGCATCACTAAGGATAGCACCAGAAGAATTAGAGTTATGAAGACAGGATGAGTGTGTGGTTTCACTTGAAAGTGGAACGTTAAATTTCAACAAAGGCATTTTGTATTCATGGTGTCTTTATTTGCACTTGTAGAGAATCAGGGAGATGACCTTGAGAGAAATAGGCAAGAACCATTATATAAGCAAATTGGGCTGAAACATTCATTCCTTAAATCCTGGGAAAAACAGATGGTATTTCGAGGGACTCAGGCAAGCTCCTCCCTGATTCACTGGTATATAAGAGGGAGGGGAGTAAAGCACTATCAGGCTTGCAAGGTTCTGTTATTATAGCTGACCTCAATGAAGTCTAGTTCTAGTCTTCCTGTGGAGTCTGTTTCCTGATCTGGTCTACTCTGAAGGGCTGAATCACTTCAGAGACAACTCCCCCCTCCCCCAATATTTAACGCAATGAGGATCAAACTACACACCATGGAGATCTGAGATTGTAACTCTTTTATGCTGTTTCATTTTCTACTGAAAAACAATATGGGGTTTTGGAGTGGCATTATTATTTATCCTTGGGCACTGGAGGTTATTTGTTGTGGGTTTTTCTGTGTTTTAATCCTTAGAAGCCTCCCGGAGTCATTTGTGTGAGATGGGCAGCTATATAAATATAAATTAATTAAATAAATAAAATAAATAAATCATATAAATAAATAAAGGAAAAAGTTCCACACTGGACTGAAATGGTGGCTCTTGGGAAGGAAAGTTTGCTTTATCTGTTTTCCTTATACATGTAGTTTGGCCCTGTGTCAGCGTATAAGCCAGCCTTCCCACCTTTCTGCCTTCCATACTACATTGAATTATATGACCATCAGTCAGCACAAATGAGTCAGCACAAATATTGTATTGTATTTTACTACTATAAATTGAAATAATTGTGAAATGGGAAGAATTGTGTTGATGTACTGGCAGGCACTTGCTAATAAACTGGTATACAAATTGTGATGATCATTTATTTAAAACCTAAGTTTAATGCAGCAATATAAAATGAATAAAAATGCAGATGATTGTAACCCCACCTTGTCTTTTGACATGTATTATTTCCATCCAAAGCCTTCTAAGCAGAAATATGTATTTTGGCTTACAAATGTCAGATCATTATTATGACTGACTTCCTTTCCAAGAATCAGATAGTTAACATTTATTATTGAAGTCTCTTCTGAAGGAAACGGTTAGTCTTCTCTAAATTAAAGGTGAACATGGGATTTGACTCATTATTCCTTCTTAGCTGATGCACTGCCAATCTTGTAATTGCAGAAATGTTTTAAAACAGTGGACAAACAAAAGATTATTAGTTGAAAAGAGAGAGAGAGAGAGAGAGAGAGAGAGAGAGAGAGAGAGAGAGAGAAGATATCTGATATTTATAGCTTCGGCTAAGAAACAGAGATGAGCACCGGCCCCTAGAGTCGGACACGACTGCACAAATGTGCAGGGGGAACCTTTACCTTTTAGTATTGTCTAACTTGAAATAACAGTGTACAGTGTACAGGATCTTTTTCTTAGCATTTTACTTTTTGGGAAGATTTATTAACTAGTTATCTGGTTTACACACTTGCTGGTCAAGGTAGAGTGATTCCTAGAAGCCGGCGAGCATGATAACGAGTGAACTGAATATTGTCATTTCTCTACACAGACAGGAGCTTTTTTGTAGTCATATTTCAAAACTGCAGAAAGACAAGAGGTTGTGGGGAAGAGGGAGAGAATGTTTCCATATTTCCTGTTTTATGAATTGCATTTGTTTGTAAACCTCCATGACTTTACATGGAGTCAGTAATCTACACATATTGCAAAGAGACAAACAAACAAACGAACAAATAATTATTCTCATTTATTTTATTACATTCTTTTAAATGCATGGTCTGTGGGCTATTTACGCAGTGCAACACCTTTGTTATTATTTTTATTGACATGGGGCCATTCATACTGTAAGCTTCTCGGAGACTCCAGACTTAACATATTTACCCAGTGAAAAGAGGCATTTTTCCTCTAAACAAAATCCCCGTGAATGTAGGGTTAGGGTTAGGGGTGGGGTACTGAGAATACTATTGAAAATGAATGGGTGTGAGATGAAAATAGCTGTAGCTCTCTCTGCCGAAGATGCCTTAGACTTCCTAACGGTGGAACTTATACCCAGTGCTAGGGAATATTAACTTATTTCTAATATCTAAACACGGCCTCTCTGTGTGCTTTCCTCCCTTGTCCATACCCACCCTCTTTTCCTTTCTATTTGTTTCTTCTGCAGGGGACTGTGTGCAGTGTGTGTGGGTGTGTGGGTGTTTCTGTGTGGGATAGTGGTTTGCCCATGTGGAAGAGAATGTTTCGTACGTGCAGACAGAGGATCAATTTTACAAATGGAGTATTTTATAGGCAAATAATTTAATCAGTAATTATTAATACAGTTAACATTAATATTTGTGTGCTGCTCCTTGCTCTTACACTCGCTTCTGCAAGTATACACACAAACTGACACTTACACAAGTGTGTCGCATAGACTCACTACTTTTTTTTTGGTGGCAGTGGTAGGAATTTCCAAAACTCGTTTCATCTGGAGTCAGCAAACCTATATTGACAAGGTGAGGAAACGGCTTTTTTAGCTCGCGCTCTCTCTCTCTCTCTCTCTCTCTCTCTCTCTGTGTGTGTGTGTGTACTCTTTCTTTATGGTTGGAAGCATCATGTAAATTCAGGATTATCTTTCTTTCAGGTTGATAACAATGATTCTGCTTGTGTATTTTTGGATTATTATTATTATTATTATTATTATTATTATTATTATTATTATTATTAAAACATATAAGCTGCCTATCTCCCAGTGAACTCTGGGCAGTTTACTGTAAAACAGTAAAGTAAAAAAGGCCATTTAAAACATACAAAGAACAGCTTCTTGCCTTAGGGAGCCTACAATGTAAGATTCATCACACAGGAAACAACAGAAAGGTGAAGGCAGAGGAGAAGGATATGCAGTTGCTGCATACATTTATACAGTATTCAATAATTATTAGCAGTTATGACATTCTACATTATAGTATCAGCCTAACCATTTTGAATAGTAAACTTGGTGACAAGGACTCACCAAAATAAGGTCTTACACTATGGTCAATCTGAAGTCAACACATATCCTTGGACAGCTACTGTTGCTTTGCATCAACACTTACTTTTGACTTTTTTTTTGACTTTTTTCCAGACAATTAGATCTATCCATTATTTTTATATCCCACAATGCCTTGATTGATTGATTGATTGATTGATTATGTGTTTTTCGGAAGTGTTTTCAATTTTGGCACCCCCTAAAATTTGTCACCCTAGGCGACTGTCTAGGTTGCCTAGGCTATTATAGCATAAAAAATTTATAAAATACAGTACATAAATTAATTAAATATATAAGACCCAAGAGGCTCTGATGTTAGGTTTTAAAAGAACTCTACGGAGCGAGCCAACCCCAAGAGGAGCTATTACTACCCCCATCCCAAGCGATATTGTATGCTTTCCCTTTAAGTGCATTCTGGCACCCTACGATGCCTTCATCCTGGGATGGCCCTTCAATGGATCAATTTCCTCCGCCTCTCTAAGAAATCACGGAAGACCTTGGGTAGCCATCCGAGAGAATCAGGCCGGACCCGCCTTAGAGCGCCTGGGGTTTTCCCCCAGAGAACTGCTTAGTGTGGCTTAGTTTGGCAAGATTCTGTGTAAGGTAGAGAATAAAGATCTAGAGCTTATGTCTGAGGCTCAGCGCCGTTCTTCGCCTAGCCACGACAAAAGAAGGAATAACCCTGAGGAACAGGAGGAAGAGCCCAACCAACACAGGGGTCAGATAAAAGAAATCTGAGCCCAGGGCAGAAATGTAATTCGATAAAGCATCTCAGACATGACTCTCCCTAGTTCTCATGAAGATAAATGGAGGGAGGGGGGAAGCACATTGAGATTTGCAAGATTCTGTTACCTATAACCTTGTAATAAAAGTAGTATTAGCTTGTGTGTCTTTGGTTTCCAAGTTTGGTCTACCTTGGAGGGCTGACATAGGGTGAAAAACTGGAGGCTTCAAACTCCCTTCCTCAGTAGCCCATGGGAATTACCCTCCCCCCCTTATCCTGCCTTCTGCCTCCTGACCTTGCAGTGTAAAGGTATGTGACTTGTGGTTCCATCCCTTTCCCTTTAGGAGATAAATAAATTTTAGAAGGGGTAAACAAAATCAAACTATATTTGAAAAAATAAAAGATAGGAGATATGGACTTCAGTTACCAAAGCAAAGCAAAGCAAAGCAAAGCAAAGCAAAGCAAAGCAAAGCAAAGCAAAGCAAAGCAAAGCAAAGCAAAGCAAAGCAAAGCAAAGCAAAGCAAACCCCACCCCACCCCACCCCACCCCACCCCACCCCACCACAAAACCTGGCAACATTCTTGGCAGACCAGAAGTGAGGAAACCTAGCTTCTAGTCCACTGTCAGCCATGGAAGTTCACTGAGTCACACTCAGTCCAACTTACTGCACAGGGTTTTTCTTGTGAGAAAAAAATAAGAGTAGGGAGTACACTATCTGGAGCTCCTGAATTAAAGGCAAGGTACAACCAAAAAAATGATGCTGGGCTGCCATAATTCATTATCTTGCAAGGACAGCTTCCATGCAATACATCAGCTCAAGATATTAACAAAGAGAAATGTAAATCTTGATCTCAGTCTGAAATTACATAGAACACCCTACACATACACAGAAATGGGAAGAAGTGAGAAGGAAGCTTATAAACTTAACACAATGTCTAACTAGAGCAGTTACTTATTCCTTAGAATTCTTAGAATTCTTCAGATTCCTTAAGATCTGAATCCTGAAGCAAAGTCCTTGAGGTCTTTGTCTCTGGACCTCCTTTGTTTCCTGAGGTAATTCTAGATGGAGCAGTTCTTGTTCTGTGTCCCAGGAGTTCTGCCTCTGCCTTTTGAAAGAACAAAACCTTTTCTTTATCTAGGAGAGCAGATGAGAGAATCTTCTGAGTGTACATATTGCAGCCCATGCTTCAGAGAAGGTGCATATTCAAATCTAGTTGCTATCTGGCAATTTGACTGGCAAAAAGGTTGTAGTATTCTGACTTCTGGGTTGCAACTCAGAACAAAGACAAGCCAAAAGTTCCAAGACTAAATTAAATATAAGAGGAGATAACGGACATCTCTGATGAGTTCCGTGATGCATCTTAATAGGAAGGGGGGGGGGGAATAATCCTATTAGTAATTACTTGAGCAGAAGCACAAGAATAAATTTTAATATCAGAAATAAAAGATGATTTAACTGATTCCAAAAATTTAATTTGTACCATATCAAAGGCTTTCTCAGTGTCCAATAAAGCCATTGCATTCATTTCATAATTTTCCAATTATATTGTTAAAATACCTACCAATAATCTGATATTATCAGAAGCTTTCATACAGCCAGATTGTGCAGAATGAATTATTGATGGCAATACCTCCTGCAATCTTTGTGCAAAAGTTGCAGTCAGAATCTTTGCATTTATCTTTGACAATATTGGGTGAGAACTCACCCACATTGTAGGGTTTTTCCCATTTTCAAAATTACCATTATATAAGTCTCAGGGAATGATAAGGGAAGGGCCCCTTTTTCAAAAGACTTATATCTCTAACACAGAGCTTTCCAAACTTTTCATTTTGGTGACACACTTTTTAGACATGCATCATTTCGCGACACACTCTTACAGCAGGGCACAAGGCAGGCACTAGGACCTGCACAGAATCACAGCAGGTTTGGAGGCAGCAAGGCACAAGGCAGGCACTAGGACCTGCGCGGAATCCTGGCAGGGCTCGAAGGCAGCAGCAGCAGCCGCGACACACTCAGACAATGCAGCCGACACACTAATGTGTCCCGACACACAGTTTGGAAAGCTCTGCTCTAACAATAACGGAGCCAAGATCTCCTTATGTGTTCTGTAACTATCAGTGGGAAGACTACCTGGGCTCAGGGCCTTCCCAGATTTCATAATTCATGTAAAGTATCTCCTGTAACATTAGACATCGAGCTAAATCCTTTAAATAAATTTGACAAATCTTATTCCATCTAAAAAAGTGATCCATTTGCTTGATAGATATCTCCACATTTTTTGTATAAAAATCAAGAAATTAAGAATTGCATTTGATTCCCTTGTCCTTGTGGAGTCTCTCATGATGGATATTATACTACATTGTTTCAATCGACAAGCCAACACTTTGACTGTTTTTTCCCTTGTTCCCAAATGTCTGCTTGATGCACTTTAATGAGGATTCCTTATTCAAAGCATACCACTGATCAATCACCATTAGCAGATCTAAAGACATGCTACAATTCCAAAGTATGATTTCTAACACATATATTCAGAGTTTTCTTTTCTAAATTACCATAGCAAAATTATTTCACTATCTTCTTTCATGACACTATATAAAAGATTTAAACACATTTCAAATGACCCTCATTTGTCTTATTTATTTGAAAAAAAAACAACAAAAAAATTTAGTTGCTGTTGCTGAGTAGCAAACTGGGGATTGTCTAATCCTTTGGCCAGCTTGCCCGGCCTTTCTTTTGGCTGCTGGCTGCTCTACCTTTCTCTCTATGGTTATTTATCTCCCAAGTGCCAATTTGCTCTATGGCCAAATTGCTCTCCTTTATTTCCATGGCTGTTGTTCCTGTTCCTGGGCTCATCCAGTTCAGTGTGTTGGATTTCCTCTATTTCCTTCTGCCTTGTGTCTCTTTTCTCTAGAAGCTGGTCACTTGTCCTCCTGGTGCTAAACCTTCTTCTTGACCTAGTCCATCTTTCTTCTTTACTTCTCCATATTCTCTGCTTTTCTCCTGCTTCACCCTTCCTTCTCTGGCTTACCCGGTGAGCGCTGCTTCTGTGCTCCCTGAACGACAAAGATAGCCCCTGCCTGCAACACCTTAAAGCAGGTACATTTTTCTTGAGATCACATGGTGGCAGATGCTCTATGTGCATTCCTGTGAATTCTAAAAATTTACTTGGAAGCACTTCAAATACATACACACACACACACACACACTGTGTAACTCAAGTGACTTTGGGTTAGAATTCCATTTTTCACTTCATGAGCCATACTATAGCTTCTTGGTGTTTCAGGGTAATCATTTTTGTCCTTGGCACCATTCCTTTCCAACAAGTGACAAAAATTGCTTGCATCTTCTATACACACTGTTCTTTCTGAGTCAGTCCAAAGTGATAGGCCCTTAGCTATTTATTAAAGATGGCTGCTATAGTTATCTTTGACCTCAACATTCCAGCTCTTTCTATCTTTCCTGCCTTGAGAACTCAGGTTTAACTTTACCAGGCTGTTTTAGCAAATGGTCAAGCTACTGTGTAAAGCCTGACAGAATCCTTTCTTTCAAAGGGCTGTCCATTGAATGATCGATTCAGTTGGGGCTTAGTTCAGTATTTGCAAAAATAATGGCCTTGACATGGCCCAAATCAGAGGCCACTGGGTTTAGCTTGGACTTGAGTCAGAAGCTGAAGTTTCTGCCTCCAACTAGCTAACTCTGGAAAACTGCAAGGGACTCTAACTTACTTACTTCTTTTTATCAGAAGAATGGAAATTTGCTCCATTCTGAAGAAATGAAAATGACGCAACCTTAGGAGAGGCACAAGAGTTTTCATTCTAGATCCCTTTGTATTTTGAATCTGTGGCTTGAATCATGTCAACTGGATTTCTATTTTCTTAGTGAAAACGTTTCACTCCTTATCCAAGGAGCTTCTTCAGTCTGAGTAAAGTTAGTAAGGGAATCCTTAAATATGTTTCTAGGCTGGCTGTGTGACCTTGCACCTGGGGCTAGGTCATGGTTATTTTTGAGATGTTTGTTTCTAAGTCCCTTTATCATCTAAATCATTTATCATTTAGATGATAAAGGGACTTAGAAACAAACATCTCAAAAATAACCATTACCTAGCCCCAGGTGCAAGGTCACACAGCCAGCCTAGAAACATATTTAAGGATTCCCTTACTAACTTTACTCAGACTGAAGAAGCTCCTTGGATAAGGAGTGAAACGTTTCCACTAAGAAAATAGAAATCCAGTTGACATGATTCAAGCCACAGACTGTTCCACCTGGATGACTGAGAACCTTCATAGACATTTTGTATTTTGAAGTTTTTCTGTTTTGATTTCTGACAGAATTAGCTGACAGTTATACACGTACAGTAGATGTCTGTTCTGCAGGGATGATGCGTGCTCAGTTTTGCTCAGAAAAGGACAGGGAAAATTGTGTGAGGGAGGGCCCTGCAGATTTGGGAAATCAAAGGTGTAATAATTCCTCTCTAATTTGGTGAACGGTGTTTATGAAAATAACAGAAGGATCAGAGCACACATTTGGGACCTAGGCTCCTTTAAAGTCTGGCTATGTGTGCCTGTGTGTGTGTTTTTAAAGGTAGTTTCCTATAACATTTATTTCTTTATAAATTAAATGTCACTTACAGACAAAGCAGTAAACATTGCTGCTTCAAACTACTATGATTGAAAAGCCCCTGATGAAATGTGCCCTCTTGTTAGAAAACAGCCCTATCTATTTAGTTATTCATTTTCACTGAAAATTTTTGAGGTAATTGGAAAAATAACAAAACATACTTTAGCAATTAATTCTAGCGTGGTTTTATTGCCTACCACTCAAAACAACAACACCGATGTTCTTTCTGGCCAGATTTACTGTAGCAAAATATTTGAAACAAAATACATCTTTCTTTAGAATAATTAAGAAGTATTTAAAAGTATAGAAAGTAGCATTGGCTGAGAAACCTAAATCTAATCCTAAATTCTAAATCCTTTAACTAACATTTGGTCCCCATTTTTTCATGATATTAAAAATGTAATATCATTTTTTCACTGTAAAAGCATATTCATGTTTTGATAGAAATATTGAATGTTTAAAATTTATACAGGTTTCCAGACTATAAGGAACATAATTCCTATTCATCATATATTATTTGGAATATTCAGTGGTTTTTTGGAAGCTTTTTCTAAATAGAGAAAAACATGTACCTACTTTAATGTTATTCTTCAGTCATGCCAGCCTTAGTTTTTACAAAGTTTATGAAATTGGCCAGTGTTTATGATTTGGAGGAAAATCTAATTTAGCTAATTTAGTCTGTCAGATTTATTCTTGGATATTCATTCAAAAGCATTTGCCTTAAAATGGGGGGGGGGGGGGTTTCAAAGTTTTTCAGGCTGTGGAACCTGTTAATTTAAAAAACAAATAAAAGAAACCTGGACTCCCTGATCAAGAAGAAAAGCACTGGTGACAGAAAATCAGCTGGGTTCAAGTGAACGTCGTCTGTTTTGGAACTCTATCATGTTCACGCAGGACTCTAAGGTTCAGTGGAACACAGTTTGAAAAAACCTCATTTAAAACCCTTCCATAAAAAGTAAAGTGACATTAAAACATGCCATAAAGGTCAGAAAAGTGGCTGTAGTCATTGCTTCACAAAAAGGATGGGTGCTACAGAAACATTAAGGTTTACAGCAAGGGTAGGCAACCTACGTCCCACAGGCCGGATGTGGCCCACTACACAAAATCATCCAGCCCATGGTATAGGCATGGCCTCTGGCCCCTATGCAGAATAAGGTTGCTGATCCCTGGCTTACAGGGTTATTATGACATAAGAAAAAACTTTGGGGGATCCAAGTAAAATAGTAGTTTGGTCCAATATCTTGAGATTTAAGGGGAAAAGCCTGCTTCCAGAATTGTGCAAGGGGCTTTATAAAGGGGCAGATGATGTTTGTCACTTCTTACCATTCTTTGTTCTCCATTGCTTCCCCTACCTATACCAATAGATAGATAGGATCTAATATAGTATACATGTTCTAATTTGTGGCATATTTTACTCTTAAACCAATTTTATTTTGCTGATCAGATCCCAGAAAAAGTTTCCATGTAACTAAGAGATAGTACAATTGCTGTAATATTGCCCTCTAGCATATTCCATCTTCCCTTTTACCCAATCAGTCAGAGCCTCAAGGATGGAACAATACTTTCTGGACAGTGGTGACCTTCTGGGTTTTTCTTCATCTTTTTTACTGTTTTCAGCTGTAGCACTAGCCATGCATAATAGAAGATTTGCTTAGCATCGATGTGCCCATTTAGCCATTACCTTTTCCTCGAAGCAGTGCATGGTTTATTTATCATCCATGGTTTGTTGGCAGTTATGCATGTCCTCCAGATACTGGATGTAGACTTCTTCAGCTGGAATAAGCCACAAACACAGATATAAGCCAGAGATAGGCTTCCAGATGCTCATAGGCACCATTGCATCTGCAGGAACTTCCCTTATTATCCTGGAGGCTCTCTCCCTGTCCTCTTTGACATTTTTTCTTAAAAAATGTATTAAATAACACACTTGCGTTCTTGAAAGTGTGGAGTCCTTGGTGCTCTCTGAGCCTTGTTGTTTTCTTGCAGACGTTTCATTGCCAGACTAGGCAACATCTTCAGTGTGAAAAGGGAGTGGGACTTGCTCTCTGTTTATATACCATGGCTTGTCTTGCTTGAGTTGGTGGAGGTGTTGTTCTCTCCTTGGTAGTTCCTTGATTGGGCTGTTGTTTGCTGCTTGGTTGATTGACTGAGTTAATAGTTCCTTGATTAAGGTATATTGTGCTGTTTGATTGTTCCTCTGGTGCTAATCCTGGTGTTAATCTTTGCATATCTGGGTGTAGATTGCTGGCAAGGAGGTATTCTGGTCTTCTGGATTTTCTATTGTCTCTTATGAATGGTATGTAAATATTGTTTACCTCTGTGTGTCTGTTGATGGTTGCTTTGTCTTAGTGCCAAGCTTCCAGGAATTCTCTAGCATTTTTGGATTTGGCTTGGTTTAAGATACTCACAGTTTCGCAGTTGAAAGTATGGTTGAGTCTGTCCATGTGTTGTGAGATTAAGGAGTTTTCTGACTGCTAGTTGGTGTTCGTGGATGTGCTCTGCTAGTCTTCTGCCGGTCTGTCCTGCATAGTGGCTGATACTGTCCTTACACTGTATGTTGTAGATAACCCCTGTTTTTTCTTCTAGGGCTACTGGGTCTTTTGGTTTACTTAAGATGTTCTGAAGGGTTTTGGTTGGTTTGTGTGCTACAGTGATGCCATGTGGTTGTAACAGTCTATTGGTCGTTTCTGAGATGTTTCTGATGCATGGCAGAGTGACCCTTTTCATAGCTTCTGTTGGTTTTGCTGTGGTGGGTTGAGTGGTCAGGCACTTTTTGATAAAGTTGCGTGGGTATCCATTTTGCTGGAAGATGCTATATAAGTTGTCTGTTTCCTTTTTCTGGTGTTCTGGGTTGCTGCAGTGCATTTGTGCTTGTCTGAATAATGTTTTTACACAGCTCCTCTTGTGGGAGGTTGGGTTATTGCTTTGGTAGTGCAGCACTTGGTTAGTGTGGGTAGATTTCCGGTAGACTTGTGTTTCTAGAATGCCATCATTTCCTCTACTGATGTCCAAAAAGGGTAGTGTGTTGTTGTTTTCTTCTTCCCTTGTGAATTTTATTCCTTTGAAGATGTTGATGGTTTCATGAGTTTCTTCCAGCTGATCCTTTTTTATAATGACGAAGGTGTCATCTACATACCGGATCCATACTTTGGGTTGTATACGTGGGGAGTGCTATCCTTTCTAGATGTTGCATTACAATCTCTGCTATGAGTCCTGAGAGTGGTGATCCCATAGGTGTTCCTTTGATTTGTTGGTATATTTGTCCATCAAACTGAAAGTAGGTGGTGAGGCAAAGGTTGATGAGGTCCATGATTCTGGGTATTTTGATCTTAGTGTATCTGGTTAGGTCAGGTGTATTGCGTAGAACTGCTGCCATGGATTCAATCGCTAGTGCTGGGTCTATGGATGTAAAGAGTGCAATGACATTGAATGACACCATAACTTCATCTTCTTCTATTTTTAAGTCTTTGATTTTCTGGAGGCACTGTAGTGGGGAGTTGCTAGAATATTCGCTCTCCTCTGTAAGATGCCAAAGTATTTTTTTGTGAGCTCTTTAGCTATGTTGTAAGCGGGAGTCCCTGGTAATGATACAAATGGCCAAAGCGGTATGCCAGGTTTGTGTATTTTGGGGCATCTGTAGAAGTGTGGGATGATGGGTCTGCTGCTTTTCATCCACCTCTGTTCTTCTTTTGTGATTTGACCTTTCTTGGTTAGGTCGTTGAGGATTCTTTTGACCTGGTTGTCCAGTTTCTGTATGAGATTGGTGTTTAGTGGGGTGTAGGTTTCTTTGTCCTCAAGTAAGTCTTTGGCTTTTTGTATATATTGCGATCTGTCCATAATGACGATGGTGCGGCCTTTGTCTGCTGGGAGGATGATAGTTTGGTCCATCTTTAGGTTTTTGAGGGATGCTCTGTCCTCTGCTTTCAGTTGGTTCTGTTTCCATGTCCTTCTGGTTTGTGGTTTGATTAACTGTCTTAGGTTCTCTTGGGTTTCTGTAGTAAGTCCTGTAGTTTTCAATGCTGCTTCTAAAGCTGCAAAGAATTCTAATTTATTCGCATCCTCTGTGTTGTAATTGAGGCCTCTCTGTAGGATATTGTGTTCTGCAGTGGATAATGGGCGGCTGGACATGTTGACCACCCATTCCGGTTCTGGTACTTCTTTGTTTCTGGGGTTTAACTTATGTAGTTTAGTTTGGAGTTTAGCTTTCCTTTTTTCTGCTTGTCTCAGTGATGTGGTCTTGATGGTAGTAGTCAGCATGTTGATGTGTTCAGGGGTCATAGTCTGTTCTAGTTGTTCCTTGAGGCTGTTTATGGTGTGTTGATATTTGTTTAATCTGAGGTGGACATCCATGACCATTAGCCGTATCATTTTTCACCCACTTGTGAAATGTTGTGCTATCTTCCATCCAGCTGTGCAGTTTATTGGAGGTTTGTATCTGACACTGGTGGGCAGGGCATGCTGTCATAAGCATTCATGCAAAAAGAACAGCTGTTCTCCCATTTGCGTGCTATCTGGAGCGTTTGACGCCCATATGTGGTATCAATCGAAGAGAATGTAGAAGAGGTGTATTGTTTGAACCTGTCAACACAACTTTGACATTGGAAGTCCTTAAATTAGCTTCAGCCTGCTTCAAAAGCAGGCTGGAAACAACACTGTAAGGACGTGTCTTCAGCAAAAGCTTTGTGAAACATCTTGACCCCACAGCACTGTTAGATACAGTGCATCATCACTGTCCACCAAATTGTTTCTTTCATGGTACAGAAGAGAGAAAGGTTCACCTGGTATCCTACTTTCAACCACTATTCTACTGCCATTAAGTTCATAAAAGGTTAAGGTTGGAATAACCAAAGGCTATTTGGGACTCTCCATGCTAATTACCTACAATATTGTTTCCAGTGGCTCTGGAAAGTTCTACACCTTTTAATCTATAGTTAGAGATGTATAGATATTTTAAATTATTGGTGGTTGTTCATGTCTCTCTCCCTGCTTTTGCCTGCCTTTTGTCTCGGTTTTGCCAGTTAAGTGTCTTAATATTTGCTAATGTTTAATTAATAAACATCAAGCTATGTTTTGGCTAGCTGAACTGATTAGTTTGTGTGCTTTCTCTGATCTGGATGTAGGAATTGACTGGGAGTGTGCTGGGCTGACACTAAACTGGAAATTACTTACAGTAGTTTCCCTATAGCAACCAGGACATGTGGATGAGTCCAAAGAGAGAAATTATTTCTTCTCTTACTGCCTCTAGTATTCAATAGTATAAAAGGTGAACAAATCGGTGCTTTTAATGCTGTATATCCAACAAAATATAATGACATATTTATTGATAAGACTGCCTCTAGGCCTCATATAGGTCCCTGAGGCAATCTTAGAAAAATAAAATGGTCAGAGGGTACAGCGGTACTTTGTTGAAAATATACCTATTTGTTCAAAAAAGAAACATGACAACAAACAGGGATAGAAGAGAATATCCATGATGGCTAAAGGGAATGATACAAAGCAACTTCACTAATTCACTGTCTGGTAAATAGATGCTTGGTGACAGGACCAGTCCACTTTGGCAGACATTTTGTGAGAAGGCATGCTTCCCCCACCCCATGACAGTTATTTTGTGAGTATACTGTATTCAGAACATGCTTGCAAAACTCCAAATCTGCTCCCTGGCTCCAAAAGATTGTCTACTTTGTTGCATATGCAAACCTAAAATTAGACCTGGCTATGTTCTTTGGTTAGTTTTGGGTGGAAGGAGTGTGCATCTTGCATTTGAATGAAACATTTAGCTGCAGACATATAATAGACTGTTTATTTATTTATTTATATTTATTTTACTTATTTTCTATCCCGCCTTTATTATTTTTATAAATAACTCAAGGCGGTGAACATACCAAATACTCCTTCCTCCTCCTATTTTCCCCACAACAACAACCCTGTGAGGTGAGTTGGGCTGAGAGAGAGTGACTGGCCCAAAGTCACCCAGCTGGCTTTCATGGCTAAGGCAGGACTAGAACTCTCAGTGTCCTGGTTTCCTATTGGCTCCTTCCCAGGGCTGAGAGAGAGTGACTGACCCAAGGTCACCCAGCCAGCTTTCATGCCTAAGGCGGGACTAGAACTGACAATCTCCTGGTTTCTAGCCTGTTGCCTTAACCACTAGACCAAACTGGTCTAGTTAGTCTGCTAACCATTCCACTCGGGATGAGGAACCAAGTTGCAACTGAACACATTTGCATTAAGTTATGTGGGTTAGTGTGATGTGTAAACATGGCCTAAGCTAGGGAATCCTTGTACATTTTTGCTATTTTCCCTTGGGGTGATGTAATGCATAGACAAGGGCAGAATCTGTGTTGCTGGCCACTCCAAGCTGAGGGTCAAAGAACATGGCATGGACATAATTCAACAACCTTGCTAAAGTTAAGTGAATCTAGGTCTGGATAGAAAAATTGTTTGGGAACTCATGATTGCCTTGAGTCTTCTCTTGGCTGCAAGTTGGAATATAAATATAATACATGAACACATGGAGGCTTAATATATCAAGGCATTACAGCTTCCTACTCCAGCAAAGGAGATCGTTACCTTGTCGTGGTGCTGGAGCTTGAGCACCTCAATGAAACCATGAGCTAAACCGTGAAGGGACACCCAAGACGGGAAGGTCGTGGCAGAGAGGTCAGACTAAATACGATCCCTGGGGAAGGTAATGGCAACCCACCCCAGTATTCTTGCCATGAAAACTAAATGGATCAGTACAACCAAAGATATGTCGGTATACCATCGGAAGATGGGACTCCCAGGTCGGAAGATGGTCAAAATGCTACTGGGGAGGAACAGAGGATACGTTCAACTAGCCCCAGATGTGATGACGCAGCTAGCTCAAAGCCGAAAGGACGGCTAGCGGCCGACGGTGCTGGTGGTGAACGACGAATCCGATGTTCTAAAGATCAACACACCATAGGAACCTGGAATGTAAGATCTATGAGCCAGGGCAAATTGGATGTGGTTATTGGTGAGATGTCAAGATTAAATATAGACATTTTAGGTGTCAGTGAACTGAAATGGACTGGGATGGGCCACTTCACATCAGATGACCACCAGATCTACTACTGTGGACAAGAGGACCACAGAAGAAATGGAGTAGCCTTCATAATTAATAATAAAGTGGCTAAAGCAGTGCTTGGATACAATCCAAAAAACGATAGAATGATCTCAATTCGAATTCAGGGTAAGCCATTTAACATCACAGTGATCCAAATATACGCCCCAACCACAGATGCTGAAGAAGCAGAAGTAGATCAGTTCTATGAGGATCTGCAGCACCTACTAGATAATACACCAAAAAGAGATGTTATTTTCATTACAGGAGACTGGAATGCTAAGGTGGGTAGTCAGACGACACCTGGAATTACAGGCAAGCATGGTCTGGGAGAACAAAATGAAGCAGGACATAGGCTGATAGAATTTTGCCAAGACAACTCACTGTGCATAACAAACACTCTCTTCCAACAACCTAAAAGACGACTTTATACATGGACTTCACCAGATGGTCGACACCGAAATCAGATTGACTACATCCTTTGCAGCCAAAGGTGGCGGACATCTATACAGTCGGTAAAAACAAGACCTGGAGCTGACTGTAGTTCAGATCATGAACTTCTTATTGCAAAATTTAGAATCAGACTAAAGAGAATAGGGAAGACCCACAGATCAGTTAGATATGATCTCACTAATATTCCTAAGGAATATGCAGTGGAGGTGAAGAATAGATTTAAGGGACTAGATTTAGTAGATAGGGTCCCAGAAGAACTATGGACAGAAGTTCACAACATTGTTCAGGAGGCGGCAACAAAAAACGTCCCAAAGAAAAAGAAAACCAAGAAGGCAAGATGGCTGTCTGCTGAGACACTGGAAGTAGCCCAAGAAAGAAGGAAAGCAAAAGGCAACAGTGATAGGGGGAGATATGCCCAATTAAATGCAAAATTCCAGAGGTTAGCCAGAAGAGATAAGGAATTATTTTTAAACAAGCAATGTGCGGAAGTGGAAGAAGACAATAGAATAGGAAGGACAAGAGACCTCTTCCAGAAAATTAGAAACATCGGAGGTAAATTCCAGGCAAAAATGGGTATGATCAAAAACAAAGATGGTAAGGACCTAACAGAAGCAGAAGAGATCAAGAAAAGGTGGCAAGAATATACGGAAGATCTGTATAGGAAGGATAATAATATTGGAGATAGCTTTGACGGTGTGGTCAGTGAGTTAGAGCCAGACATCCTGAAGAGTGAGGTTGAATGGGCCTTAAGAAGCATTGCTAATAACAAGGCAGCAGGAGACGACGGTATCCCAGCTGAACTGTTTAAAATCTTGCAAGATGATGCTGTCAAGGTGATGCATGCCATATGCCAGCAAATTTGGAAAACACAAGAATGGCCATCAGATTGGAAAAAATCAACTTATATCCCCATACCAAAAAAGGGAAGCACTAAAGAATGTTCAAATTATCGAACAGTGGCACTTATTTCACATGCCAGTAAGGTAATGCTCAAGATCTTGCAAGGTAGACTCCAGCAATTCATGGAGCGAGAATTGCCAGATGTACAAGCTGGGTTTAGAAAAGGCAGAGGAACTAGAGACCAAATTGCCAATATCCGCTGGATAATGGAGAAAGCCAGGGAATTTCAGAAAAACATCTATTTCTGTTTTATTGACTATTCTAAAGCCTTTGACTGTGTGGATCATAACAAATTGTGGCAAGTTCTTGGTGGTATGGGGATACCAAGTCATCTTGTCTGCCTCCTGAGGAATCTGTATAACGACCAAGTAGCAACGGTAAGAACAGAGCACGGAACAACGGACTGGTTTAAAATTGGGAAAGGAGTACGGCAGGGTTGTATACTCTCACCCTACCTATTCAACCTGTACGCAGAACACATCATGCGACATGCTGGGCTTGAGGAATCCAAGGCTGGAGTTAAAATCGCTGGAAGAAACATTAACAATCTCAGATACGCAGATGATACCACTTTGATGGCTGAAAGCGAGGAGGAGTTGAGGAGCCTTATGACGAAGGTGAAAGAAGAAAGTGCAAAAGCTGGGTTGCAGCTAAACCTCAAAAAAACCAAGATTATGGCAACGAGCTTGATTGATGACTGGCAAATAGAGGGAGAAAAAGTGGAGGCAGTGACAGACTTTGTATTTCTAGGCGCAAAGATTACTGCAGATGCTGACTGCAGCCAGGAAATCAGAAGACGTCTACTTCTTGGGAGGAGAGCAATGGCAAATCTTGATAAAATAGTTAAGAGCAGAGACATCACACTGACAACAAAGGTCCGCATAGTTAAAGCAATGGTATTCCCTGTAGTAACCTATGGCTGCGAGAGCTGGACCATAAGGAAGGCTGAGCGAAGGAAGATAGATGCTTTTGAACTGTGGTGTTGGAGGAAAATTCTGAGAGTGCCTTGGACTGCAAGAAGATCAAACCAGTCCATACTCCAGGAAATCAAGCCAGACTGCTCACTTGAGGGAATGATATTAAAGGCAAAACTGAAGTACTTTGGCCACATAATGAGAAGACAGGATACCCTGGAGAAGAAGCTGATGCTAGGGAAAGTGGAAGGCAAAAGGAAGAGGGGCCGACCAAGGGCAAGATGGATGGATGGTATTCTGGAGGTGACGGACTCAACCATTGGGAAGCTGGGGATGGTGACGGCCGACAGAAAGCTCTGGCGTGGACTGGTCCATGAAGTCACGAAGAGTCGGAAACGACTGAACGAATAAACAACAAAACAGCTTCCTGGAACAAATGACATTCATTCATTAGGTCCATCAAGAAAACAGCAGCGAGTTACATAACCAACACAAAGAACAGAAAAGAATATGGGGTGTTCTTTTGCACAATCATTCTGCATACTTCATTTCATTTGCATAGGATACTGTTAATTACAGCAATTTATCATACTGGCACAAGGTAGGATTGATACATATTGAGGAAATGTTCCCTCCTGCTGCTGGAATCCTTTCTCTCCCCCCCCCCCCCCAAATATGAAATGGAATAGTGCCAACTGAACTTTCACTCAGGTAGATAAAATCTTTAGCAACTTGGAATAACTAAATACTCTTTGTTCAGCAATGTGGATGTGAACAATTTACAGCACATTTTACATAATCATACTAACTTTGCTTCCAGATGATAAATTAAAACAATACTCTTCTTTTTTATAAAATGGAATTAGCACACCAAAGCAGGCAGGTTTATTGTACATTTCTTTCTTGTAATAAAAGCTATTTTCATGGTGGGCCTTTTATTCTTTACAATGAGAAGTAAACGCACTTAAATGAGTAGTAAAATAGCATTCATGTCTACATTAATTTGTCATTGAATAATATTAAATTTGGTGGTTCTCATGCCCAAAATAAGTTGGAACACAAGCATATGTAGTACCCAAAAGGGGGAAAATGAAATCACATAACCAATCATTCATGAATTTGTGGCCGACAACCTTTACAGCTGTGCAGAGCTTCAGATTTGCTTCCAAAAGGGGGCACCTATCCCTATCTATCTTTGCATCTATCCAACAATTGAAATTCTCTGCTCAGAATCCATCTCACCTGAAATCAGAAGTAATATTCTAGTATACAGTACATTCTTATTTCAATAGTGTTAGAGCAGAAATTAATACCTTCCCAGAAATTCTGCTCAAAATTCTTCTTTACTGGTTTTTAATGCTGAATATTCTCCAGATGTTTATTTCAGTTCTTCCAATGAGCCTGGGAGCAAGACATGTGCATTGCATTGCATCAATAAACTGTTTCCTGCTTATTTTAGGCACTTTTATAGATAACAAATCATAATGATGACTTAAATTGCATACCTAATGTAAAACATCTGTTTACTGTATCTACACTGAGCATCAACTAATGCTCATAATTTAAAGTACAACAAAAGGAACTAATTTAAAGCATTTGGAATTTCAACGTAAGATTTTAGCTTGGTGGGGTAGGAGGCCTGATATTATCAGTGCACTAACTGGAGGAATAGGAAAGATTCATATGGACAAATACTGTAGCTACTTAAAATCTCCTGCAGCTGAAACTGCAATGTGAGACCAACTATAAAGTTATTTCTAGGCTACTGTATTAACATAGTCCCATAGTTATGTGGCTTGGTGAGACCTGGGAACCATGGCGTTTGACCAGTAGCACACAAGTGGCTCCCCATGAAGATGCAGTAAATATAGTAAATTTATAAGTAGGGTCACTGGGTGTATTTCTTTGGGATAAAAAAAAAGAAAACCAAAATAAAAAAACCCCAGAATGGGATTGTACCTAGAGTTCCAGAGATATAGATGAATAAAATTTCCAGCAGCTGGCTGCCCAGCATGGTTTCTTACCCTACAAAGCTGGAGAAAAATGAAAAATGTGAGAACATATGCCAAATTTGCATTGCTTAAGGGTCGGGGGGGGGGGGTTTAGTAATCAAACCTTTGGTTCAGTTAGTCCAGTAATGCTGGTAGCAGTGCTGCAGGATTTCAGGCAGCAATTTTTCTATACCT
The DNA here is from genome assembly GCA_023362775.1 of Charina bottae. Taxonomy (NCBI): domain Eukaryota; kingdom Metazoa; phylum Chordata; class Lepidosauria; order Squamata; family Charinaidae; genus Charina; species Charina bottae. The sequence goes on along the minus strand of JALMGJ010000002.1, from coordinate 86,264,202 downwards.
GCAAGATTTCTAGAATCAAATCAGGCATCTTCAGCTTGCAAAATATTATATCCTTCCCTTTATTAAAATAACAGTGCAGAATTTAGTTTAGAGTTTGGGTTGTTTGGGTTCTGGATTTTAATCTTTTTAATAGTGCAGAATGCAACAACCTTAGTTGTTAGCTATCATACAATGCTTGATCAATTGAAGACCAAACCAGAGAAGATGTAAGATTTGTCTGATAGCTCTCCCACGGCTTCCTTACTTTAAAAAAAAAAAGCAGCCACTGACATTCCTGTATTGGGTGAGAATTATGGTTTCCCCAATCACAATTACAGCTCAGAGAAAATATATGAATAATTGTCTTTTCCCCAACAAGACAAATAATAGTTACGGTAATAAGATTCCTCATATTTTTCAGTGAAATTGTAAGCATACAAAGGAAAATCTTCTAGACTCAACTATATTCTCACCTCCCATGCTCCAAACCTAGCATGCAATTTATTTTCCAAGCGCCTACTCACAGGAGATAGAATTAAGGACAAGCTTTGCTGCAATAGTTTCAACTGGTTGAACCTTCTATCTTGTTCATGTTCAACACAATACAAAACCAGGCTGAAACCAGGCTGAAAAACCTATAATGGTCTGGTCTGCATATAACACTAAGCCATAATGGATGAATTTGTGTATCACACCACAGTGTGACTTAGCATTATGTGTGATCCAAACCATTGCCATTTATAGACAACAGAGGAAAATCTCAAACTCAAATCAGAATACAACAATCATTCTCTTATCACCATCCTGTGTAGCAGCTAGAATCACACACTGTAGTGATTCTCAGAGTTTAAAAGTAAATCTAAACATCCATTGGACACCACTTTAGAATGAAATGCTGATGCAAAAGAACAATAAAGCAGATTCTTTGGGGAATAATATTCAAGCAGCAAATAATAACTCCCATATCAAAAGAACTCAAGAGGAGTCTCAGGAGCACCTCTCATTGCCTCAAGAGCATCTTTTTATGAGAGAGTGCACAAGTGCTGACATTAGTGCTAATAGTGGTCGAATGGTCAGGTAATGTCACCTCGCACTATATAGAATATTTGTCTTCTGAGCACTCCTGGGTGTCTCATTAACTTCAAGCATGAGTGACTGATAGAAAAAGGTTACTTGTCCAAGGTGTTGAAGATGTAACAAATAAACTGATCTAATCATGTATGTAGAGGTAACTTTGTTCTATTATCTAATTAGCACTGGGAATAGATACAGTAATGCTTATTCATTATTTTGTATCACAACCAAATAAGTGCTTACAGATTCTGCCAGTGATTGTAATATTAAGGCAGTTAGTCAATCTCCTACTGGGCCTCCATTTTTAGGAGCTGACCGCCGTGACTTTCAAGAAGATGCTCTAACAGAATGGATTAATCATAGAATGGAAGTCCAGGTTCTTGAGCTCTAAGGAAATGCTTTGTGAACTCAGCATTTGATGAAGGTGACACCTGAGGACTAAAGATCTCCTGTCCATTTTATAGTAGATTTGCTTAAAATGTTTGAGATGAAAATGATCTGCACTTAGCACAAAATGAATTGATGTTGAAGCAGTCATTCAGCTTCAGCTTATAGGATCTAAGAGAGTCCCAGTGGTCATAGGGTTATAGAAAAGCTGTATCTCTTTCTTCCTTACCATATTATCTGTTCAACAGAAACTTGGGTAGGCAAGGTTCTCTTGAGGCAAGAGTTGGTAGGCAACGTTCTTCAGCTGTTGTGGAGGAATTCATGCTGAACTGATTGCCTACAGCAGATTATAATCATCACATCCTGAAATGGGAGAAAAAGGAACAACAAAATAAATCTAACAACAGCTTTTCCTTGCAGTGTTCTGGAGATACAATATAGTCCTATCTCTGTAAAACAGGGGTGGGAACCCAAGGAATGAATGTGGTCCCCAAGCCCCAATGTATGGTCATTGAGCACCCCAAGATTGCAGCACCAAAATTCAGTAATAAAATAGCCAGTTTTAGTGGGTGGTATGATTATGGGGCATGGTGGCTCAGCGGGTAAGATGCCAGGCTTGTCGATCGGAAGATCACAAGTTCGGAGGTTCGAATCCCTAGCCCTGCATGCGGAGTGAGCTTCCACACTAGCTCCAGCTCTTGCCAACCTAGCAATTCGAAATCATGCAAATGCAAGTAGATGAATAGGTATCACTTCGCTGGGTAGGTAACAGCGTTCCACGTGTGTCATGCGGCCACATGACCGTGGAAGCGTCTTCGGACAACGCTGGCTCTTTGGCTAACAAACGGAGATAAGCACCGGCCCCTAGAGTCGGACACGACTGCACAAATGTGCGGGGGGAACCTTTACCTTTACCTTTTTATGATTTTTAACATTTTTTCCATTAAATATTTAGTTTTGCCCACACAGGGGAATCACCATAGCATGAGGCATGCCTCTTAGTGGCCAATAGGTGAATAAAAATATTAAAAAGTGTAACCCCAAGTCTGAGAAAAGTTGTCCACCATTGCTGTAATAGACAAATAGAGATGGATCTCTATATAACTTATTTCTGAATTGCCATGGAACAACTAGATAGCAGAGCATCTTTGTCAACATTGTAAATCATACGTGAGACCTCTAGGCATGTCATTAATTATTATTTTTGGGAGAGAGGCATGGAGTTCCTCTCCATTATAATCTGCTGTAGGCAAGAGAAAACCTACCCCAAATAAGCAGAAGTGGAGAAAACAGCCTCAGAATGTCTGAAGAGATGAACTGTCATTCAACAGGAATAACAGCCAACAACTCTGCAGCTATTAATAAGACTGGGAGGATGGTCAGGGAGAGAAAAGACCTTAAAGCACTTGGCCCACACAACTCATGGCTAGTGGGGACCAAGGAGAACATGGGCAATTATTCAGCCTCTGTAAATCACCATTAAAAGCTGGAAGGCCTCCACAAATGTCATCAACTGTTACTTTTGGTTTTTCTTTCCAAAGCCAACCCACCCACCTACCCACCCCTCCAAATAAGCAGAAACAGCACATGCATAACATCCACAGGCTGCTCAGCCATTAGCAATGGAACTTTTTATGAGAGGACACTATAAAAACAACCGATAGATGAGAATGTAGAGTCCTTTTTCATTAATGTATAACAAGATTTCACATTAAATTAGTGTCACAAACTATCCTTGTTATCCATTATTGTTGATATTGTTGATCTTACTACTTTTCTCTGACTAAGTGCATTGGAAATCCATAATGAACTTTCCCTAATGAATAGCCAATGCCAGTAGTTTATTAGTAGAGTAGTTATTGTTGGAGTCTGGAAGGTTAGAAAAACACTCCAAGCAGCTAACAACAATCTTGCAGAGTAGAAGCACCCAGAAAAGACTTGCACATACAGCTTAATTAACGTTCAGAAATAAAACAGTCTTCACATATTAGTTAGTTGAAGAAAAATAAAGATAGCTTACATGTTTATTCAGTAGATCTTGGTTACAAGCAGTTTCATGGTAGAAAGGCTTAATCATCTCCGGTCTGCGTGCAAGCGAGATATTTCGGATGAGACCCACATAGCCATGTGGTCCTCCTGTGTGTATGTGTACTTAGGAAGAAGGGAAGACGGAGAATGGCCCCGAAAGACCCAAGAAGGAGCAGGAAACAGGAAGTCAGGTGACTCCACAAGCACAGTAGAGATACACTTCAGTAGAAAAGTCCTCCCCTATGTTTGTGAGATGATGCTGAGTTGACTTCCGATAATCCTAACAGTTATAACTATATATTATTTTTGCTACACAAGGGTTAATTTTATTTTGGGATAATTTTAAAAATATTGTTGAATCTTCTGTTTGGATCCTAAAGGCAAACAAATTACCATAGTTAGTGTTGGCAATATCCTCCAAGCTCCAATCCAATTAATTTAAAGAGTTTCACAGGCTGTACACCATGTCAGTAGTACCTACTTCTAATGCTTGGCATTTTTCTTCTGAAAAATTAATTTGATGACTATGTTAAACTAATAATCACCTAATTTCCACAAATGGTCTCCTGGTACACCCCACTCAGAACTTGTTTCTCCTGGGAGATACAGTGGGATCCAAGTAGATTATTTATGGATTTGTAGCTAATTTAATTAATTTTAGATGGAAAGCATTCAATTTTACAGATGATTGCTGTCTGCTCGGCTGCACGACAGGGGCCACATGCAGCAGTCAATGACTTTTTTCAGTCTTTTCCTATGATGTATGAGGCCATAAAATCTGGATTAATAAAGTCACCTTGAAAGAACGCTTTTGGTTTAAGAGCTTTTCATGATTTACATTGCCCCTAGAATTTTGAATTCCTTATATTTAATATAGCAAGCAAATTAAACACTCATATAATGTCCATGTTCATGCTGTGTCTTTAAAGTAGCAAAATGGTGTAAAAAATGCCAGAAAAAATACTGTCTCTCTATATGAAAGATTTATTGGCTCTCATAACTGCATACTTCCAGTTTGCTCCATTTTGAACTCCCTTCTGCATCTTTCCAGTCAAAAGTCAAAAACTGCTAGCTGGACAGAACTTCACTGTGAAACAGGTCTATCTCTCTGATTGTAGTATGCTGCCTTTCTTTTTCCCCTGTTTTATTGAGACATTTGTTTTGAGGACTTGATCCAGCCATCGTTAAGGACTCCTGAGCCAAACTGATTTCTGTGAGACAGTGAGCATGCTTTTAAATCTCCTAAATAGAAATCAATGGGACTGAGATATGCTGAACTTTGGATGGATGGTGTTAAGCATTATCACGATCTGCTTAGGGAATAGAAACTTTACAAGAGCTGTACTGTTAGAACAAAAAGAGCTACTTTGCAAAGTTCAATTCCACAGTGAGATACAGTACATGCAATTTTTAAACATTGCAAAATATTAATTTGATTAGATTTTTAATATTATAACAACGAAACTGTCTTATACTAGGACAGCATATCTATTTTGTCCTATATTGTTTTCTCAGAGTGACAACCTCTTTCCATAATTTCAGGGATGAAACATAACCCGTTTCCTGAAATCTTTTTAATGGGAGATATCAGGACTAAACCAGGCATCTTTTCCCTGGAAAAAAAATGCATTCGTCCACTGAAGGATGGCTGTTCCCTCTAATGCCTACAGACACAAAGTTATGGCTAGGCTGTCTCTTATCCAAGCATTGACAAGACCCAGATTTGTAAAGTTAGCAAACTTGTTGCAATATACCTTTAGACAATATTCTGGAGAAATAAATCTCAGGCATGAACTATAACATGGCTCTGTTTAATGAAACCTTTCCCAAGCTTTGATTCCTAGACAATGTTGGGCTCCAAGTCACCGTATCCTTAATTAGGGATATGGAGCTCAATATACTGTATATTTAGTGCATTTTCAAATTATATTAAGATACAATCACAATCCGCCAGTTGAGTCCACAACTTTAAGATGCAGAGCTTTTGTATGCAATTTCTCGTTTATGTAACTTCTTTGAAAACACTTCTTTTTGATGTGAATTTCCCTGAGTCATTGTTCATTTTAGAAATTTCTTTGTTGTTTTAAAGTAAAATTTCTCAATGTAAGATATATTATTATCTTTCTGCATATAACTTTTTCCAGATGCATTTCTTACAATCTTTTTGTCTAGATTTTTAACCAAAGGTAGACTGGTACTGGTAGATTCCTTTAATATTGTCCTCTCGTGCCATAGCAAAGACCATTTGGGTGGATTTTTTAAAAGTGATCTTTTAAAAAAATCCACGGTGTGCTTCTTTTACATCACTAACAATTGACTGTTTTTTTAAAAATATATTTTATTGAATTTTAAGTATACATAGATAAAAGTTTGAAAAGGAAAAAGAAATAGAAATACAAATCAAAGAAAGAAAAGAAAAAGTGTAGTAAAGTAAATAGAAAAAGAGAAAGATGAAACATAGAAATTAGTCAACTTCCGATTTATCTCTGGTCATAGTAATTTAAGAAATAATCTCTTCCATGCTAGGTCTATATACCTTATAATATTGTAAAACATTTCTTGTCTAATATATCAATTTATATATATTTTAATCTTCAAAACCCCATATAAGCTTTGCCCCTCCTGCATTTTGCAAATAGTCCATTAATGGTTTCCACTCTTTAAGAAAGTAATAATTTGTATTTTCTTTTAATAAACATGTCAATTTATCGTTTTCTGCCATATCCATTACTTTTAACATCCAGTCCGGTATCGTAGGTATAATCTGATTTTTCCAATTTTGTGCATATACAAGTCTTGCTGCTGTAACCATATATTGCATAATTCTTGTAAATTTCTTTCCTATTTGTTCTTCTAATATTCCCAATATTAGAAGATATTAGAATGGAACTCGAATTTGTAGAATATTTTGCATTAATGAGTGTATTTGAGTCCAAAACTTCTTTGCAATCTCACATGTCCACCACAGATGGTAGAATGACCCCTCTTTTTTTTTTTTACATTTCCAACACAAGTTGGAAACATTCCCATACATTTTAGCTAATTTTTGTGGGGTCATATACCATCTGTACATCATCTTATAGAAATTTTCCTTCAAATTATAACACAAAGTAAATTTTAATCCTTTAGTTCACATGTCTTCCCATTGTTGCATTTGAATATTATGACCAATATTTTTTGCCCATTTGATCATACGGTCTTTAACTTGCTCCTCTACCATTTCACCTTTTAACAATAATTTATACATTTTAGCAATTAAATGATCATCTGTCTCACATAATTGTCTCTCAAATTCCGATTTGGTTTGTTCAAATTCAAGTTCTTTTTTGTCTGATTTAAATTTTTCTACAAGTTGCATATATGAAAGCCATTGAAAAGTATATCCTTCTGAAGCCAGCTCTTCTTTTGATTTAGTTTTATATTGTCCTTTTTCTTTTTTTAGAAAGTCTTTGTAAGTCAGCCATTTATCTTTAACTCTTACTTCTGTTCTATGAAATGCTTCTTGTGTGGAAATCCATAAAGGTCTTTTATAACATAAAGTTAATTTATATTTATTCCAAAGATCCTCTGATATAATGATTTTTAAAGTCCACATTAACTTTCACTTTGTCGTACCACAAATATCCATGCCATCCGTATCTTAATTCATGACCCTCCAAATTCAATAGTTTTTCATTTTTCAAAACTATCCACTCTTTAATCCATACCAAACAACAAGCAGCATAATATAATTTCAGATCCTGTAGACCCAGTCCGCCTCTTTCCTTTGAATCTTGTAAGACTTTATATTTTATTCTTGGTTTTTTTCCTTGCCAAATAAACTTAGAAATATCTCGCTGCCATTGTTTGAAAGGTTCTTCTGATGCCAATATAGGTAATGTTTGAAAGAGATATAAAATTCTTGGCAAAATATTCATTTTAATTGCAGAAATTCTACCTAATAATGATAGTTGTAATTTTCCCCATTGATCCAAGTCTTTTTTAATATCTGTCCAAAGCGGGATATAATTATTCTTAAACAACTTAACATTTTTAGTTGTTAAATATACTCCCAAATATTTTACTTTTTCTTCCATTGAATATCCCGTTATTTCTTTCAATTTCTCTTGTTGATGATAGTCCATGTTTTTAGTCAAAACTTTTGTTTTTTGTAAATTCACTTTAAACCCTGCTAACAATCCAAAGTCTTTCAATTTCTGAATCAATAATTCAATTCCATCTAGTGGATTCTCCAAAGTGAAGACTAAGTCGTCAGCAAAGGCTCTTAATTTATAAATTTCTTTTTTAACCTTAATACCATGGATACCTTCATCTTGTCTAACATCTCTCAATAAAACTTCTAATACCAATATAAACAAAAGTGGAGATAATGGACAACCTTGTCTTGTACCTTTTTGAATTTCACATGATTTGCTAAATTCTCCGTTAACAATTATTTTTGCAAATTGGGGAGTATATATTGATCTAATCCATTTAATAAAGTTTCCTCCAAAATTCATATTTTCTAATACTTTAAACATAAAAGGCCAATTTAAATTATCAAAAGCTTTTTCAGCATCTATAAATATCAAGGCAGCTTGTTTTTCATAGTGTTGTTCCAGATATTCCAATATATCTAACATATTTCGAACATTGTCACAGATCTGTCTCGTAGGCAGAAATCCTGCTTGATCTTGATGGATAAAGTTCTTAAGAATGATTTTCATTCTTTCTGCCAATATAGTTATAAAAATCTTATAGTCATTATTCAGTAAAGATATTGGTCTATAATTCTTAGTTAAAGTCAAATCTTCTTGTTTTTTAGGAATCAATGTTATATGTGCTTCTTTCCAAGTCTCTGGCATTGTTCCTGTTTCCAAAATCGAATTCATAGTCTTCTGTAAAGGTAAACATAATTCATCTTCGAAGTATTTATAATAAGCTGCTGACAGGCCATCCGGTCCTGGTGCTTTTCCACTACTAATTTTCTTGAAAGCCTTTACCATTTCCTCTGTCGTTATAGGATTATTAAGCATTAATCTTTGTTGGTCATCAAGAACAGCTAATTTCTGTTTACTCACTAAACCAACAATTGACTATGTTGACTAGGATGATGGGATATGAAATCCAACATCTGGAGCCCCCAAACTTGGAAAAGCTAATTTAACAACTGTTAGTCAATCCTGGCAGATCTTGAAAAGCCTCCTTAGCATCCTAGTTAATACTTGGATGAAAGACAAAGAAATACTGTGTGCCAGACTGGGAAGTCTAAAAAAAATGGGACGAAAGTCAGTGGCAAACCACTTTCAACATGTTGCCAAGGAAACTATATAGATACAGCATGTCCGTAAAGTCACCAGAAGTCAAACTCAACTTGAAGTGGTTGAAATTAGTTGAGAATTGAAACTTTAAAGAAATTAGTAGAAGGAAAATAGTAATTTGTCTACATTGAATGGGATAAGGCCTTTGTGTGCTCATATTAGCAAATAGTAGACTCTGAGTAATGTTCTTTTTTATTTTTTTTTATTTTTTATATTTTTCCAATCTGATAATTTATTTGTTAAAACATTTAAGGAACAAAATTAGTAACAACATAAAAGAAAAAGAGAGAAGGTGAAAAGAGACACAGTGGATGAAGTATAAAATATCAGTAAATAAAAGATTTACAATTATTATAAATTTTAAAATTAATTACTTAAATATATAGAACTATGTTTATTGTATCATCTTAAGAAATAATAAAACTCTAACCATAATATTAATATTGATGTCACCACTATTTGTCATTGTTCCAAAAATAGATGTACATAATAATGTAAAGGGAAAGAAAAGGAAAAAGGAACGAAAAAAAAGAGAAAAAACAAAGAAAATAAATAAATAAATCATATCATTACATTACATTACATTACATTACATTACATTGGAGACAAATCAGCAAAATACAATATTTTACTTCTCCATTTTAATAGCAATCTATATATATACATCCCAGTAGGTGGTCTTGGTTGTATAAGCATTTCACATTCTGTCATTGTCCTAAAAACCCTTCTTCTTTCTTAAGGTTGCTTTTATTCTTCCAGAAATCTGTAAATACCAATTGAAGAGAATATTTGTAGCTCAGGGTTGAACTGTGGAGTCCTTGGTGCTCTCTGAGCCTTGTTGTTTTCTTGCAGACGTTTCATTGCCAGACTAGGCAACATCTTCAGTGTGAAAAGGGAGTGGGACTTGCTCTCTGTTTATATACCATGGCTTGTTTGCTTTAGTTGGTGGAGGTGTTGTTCTCTCCTTGGTAGTTCCTTGATTGGGCTGTTGTTTGCTGCTTGGTTGATTGACTGAGTTAATAGTTCCTTGATTAAGGTATATTGTGCTGTTTGATTGTTCCTCTGGTGCTAATCCTGGTGTTAATCTTTGTATATCTGGGTGTAGATTGCTGGCAAGGAGGTGTTCTGGTCTTCTGGATTTTCTATTGTCTCTTATGAATGGTATGTAAATGTTGTTTACCTCTATGTGTCTGTTGATGGCTCATTTGTCTGAATGCCAAGCTTCCAGGAATTCCCTAGTGTTTTTGGATTTAGCTTGGCTTAGGATGCTCAGTTTCCCAGTTGAAAGTATGGTTGAGTCTGTCCATGTGTTGTGAGATTAAGGAGTTTTTATCATGTCTTCTGACTGCTAGTTGGTGTTCGTGGATGTGCTCTGCTAGTCTTCTGCCTGTCTGTCCTGCATAGTGGCTGCTACAGTCCTTACACTGTATGCTGTAGATAACTGCTGTTTTTTCTTCTAGGGCTACTGGGTCTTTTGGGTTACTTAAGATGTTCTGAAGGGTTTTGGTTGGTTTATGTGCTACAGTGATGCCATGTGGTTGTAACAGTCTATTGGTCATTTCTGAGATGTTTCGGATGTATGGCAATGTTATCCTTTTCATAGCTTCTGTTGGTTGTGTTGTAGTGGATTGTGTAGTCAGGCACTTTTTGATAAAGTTGTGTGGGTATCCATTTTGCTGGAAGATGCTGTATAGATGATCTGTTTCCTTTTTCTGGTGTTCTGGGTTGCTGCAGCGCGTTAGTGCTGGTCTGAATAATGTTCTTACACAGATTTTCTTGTGGGAGGTTGGATTGTTGCTTTGGTAATGGAGTACTTGGTTAGTGTGGGTAGATTTCCGGTAGACTTGTGTTTCTAGAATGCCCTCATTTCCTCTACTGATGCGGATGTCCAAGAAGGGTAGTGTGTTGTTGTTTTCTTCTTCTCTTGTGAATTTTATTCCATTGAAGATGTTGTTGATGGTTTCGTGTGTTTCCTCCAGTTGTTCCTTTTTTATAATGACGAAGGTGTCATCTACATACCGGATCCATACTTTGGGTTGTATACATGGAAGTGCTATCATTTCTAGATCCTGCATTACAATCTCTGCTATGAGTCCGGAAAGTGGTGATCCCATAGGTGTTCCTTTGATTTGTTGGTATATACGGAGATGTATAGTTGGGTATCATCTGCATATTGATGATACCTCCTCCCATGGTGACAGATGATCTCACCCAGTGGTTTCATGTAGATGTTAAAAAGGAGTGGGGAGAGTACTGAACCCTGCGGCACCCTACAAAGGAGGGGCTGTGGGCCGGATCTCTTGCTCCCTATCAACACCAATTGTGACCGGCCCTGGAGGAAGGAGGTGAACCAGTGCAAAACCACACCGCCCACCCTCAACTCCCTGAGCTGACCCAAAAGGATACCATGGTCGATGGTATCGAAAGCCACTGAGAGGTCAAGAGGTACAAGGATGGATGCACTGCCCCCATCTCGCTCCCGCCAGAGATCATTCATAAGTCGGGGATGTTATGGCGGGAACCAGAGGGCAGGCCATCATTGGGGAAGACACCCCCGGTGTTTGTTACTGGTGGTGTGTTCCGGCCCTCTGGGTTCAAACTTAGGCCCTGGTCAGCGGATCCTCGAGTGCTCTGGTTTCTGGCTGTTGATGCTTAACGCCAGGTCAGTTAATTACAAGGGCCCCCTCATATGTGATTTGATCGCAGAGGAGGGGGCCAACCTGGCGTGTATTACCGAGACCTGGCTGGGCCCTGGAGGAGGGGTTGCCCTCTCGGAGATCTGCCCAGCCTCCCTGCTGCGTAGCAACATCCCTGCCCAAGCTGCTGGACGCTGTTTCAGGGTTGGTGGTGGAATCCCCCAGACTTATGGTTCTGGGGGATTTCAATCTGCCATCCCTGGGACGTGCCTTGGAGGCAGCTCGGGATTTCATGGCTACCATGGCAGCCATGGGCCTGGTCCAGATTATTCGGGACCTGACTCGAGACAGTGGTCTCACCCCGGACTTGGTTTTCCTGTCGGAACAGTGGCAAGGTGATCTGGGGGGAGAGTTGCATCTTTCCCCGCTGTCATGGTCAGATCATGCCCTTGTGACCCTGAGATTCTCATATGCTGCCCCACTCCGCAGGGAGGCTGGACCCATTCGATTGGTCCATCCCCGGCGACTAATGGACCCAATAGGGTTTCAGAGGGAGCTGGGGGTTATATCCGAGGATCTACTGCACGGTCCAGCGGAGGTCCTGGCCGCAGCCTGGAATAAGAAAGTGGCCGGGGCCTTGGACAGGATTGCACCTATGTGGCCTCTCTTGTCCCATCCAACCCAATATTCCCCGTGGTTTACGGAGGGATTGAGGGTGCTGAAGAGGGTTAAGAGACATCTAGAATGCCGCTGGAGAAAGACAAAGACCGAATCCGACCGAACACAAGCTAGAGCCGCTGTTAAGGCCTATCTTGTGGTGGTAAGAGAGGCGAAACGTTAATATTTCTCCGCTCTTATTGCATCTGCAGAATGCTGCCCGACGGCCCTGTTTAGGATTACTCGATCTCTCCTAGGTAAGGTGGGGCCGGTGACCCACCTTCAGGGCCATGTGGAGGAATTTTTGGAGCATTTGATGGATAAAATCGCTCGGATTCGTTCTAAGTTGGACTCCAAGCGTGATGCATGGTGTGGGGAGATATCGAGGGAACGTCTGTGCCCAGTTATCTGGGAACGGTTTGATCCTGTTGGGCCTGAGGAAGTGGACAGGATCCTCCAGACTGTAAGGGGCACTACCTGTCATCTTGAGCCATGCCCCTCCTGGCTGGTGAAAGCAGCCAGTGAGGTGACATGTGGCTGGGTCCATGCGATGGTTACTACATCCTTGGGAGAGGGAGTGTTCCCGGCGGCTTTTAAGGAGGCACTGGTGCACCCCCTCCTCGAGAAGTCATCGCTGGACCCTATAGTGTTGGACAATTTTCGTCCCGTCTCCCACCTCCCCTTTTTGGGAAAGTGGTTGAGAAAGTGGTGGCATTGCAGCTCCAGAGGATTCTGGATGATACGGATTATCTAGACCCCTTCCAGTCAGGATTCAGGCCGGGATATGGGGTAGAAAGTGCATTGGTCGCAGTTACTGATGATCTCTGGCGGGCGCGGGATAGAGGCAGTGCATCCATCCTGGCTCTTCTTGACCTCTCAGCGGCTTTCGATACCATCGACCATGGTATCCTTTTGGGACGGCTTAGGGGGTTGGGGGTGTGCGGCGCGGTTTTACGCAGGTTCACCTCCTTCCTCCAGGGCCGATCCCAATCGGTGGTAATAGGAGATGAGAGGTCCGACTCTCAGCCCCTACTTTGTGGGGTGCCGCAGGGCTCGGTTCTCTCCCCTCTCCTATTTAATATCTACATGAAACCGCTGGGTGAGATCATCTGCCAACACGGGATGAGGTATCATCAATATGCTGATGATACTCAACGATATATCTCCATCCCGGGTGAGTTAAGTGATACAGTGGCTGCCTTTTCTCAGTGTCTGAAGGCTGTGGGGGCCTGGATGGGGAACAACAGGCTTTAGCTGAACCCTGGTAAGACGGAGTGGCTGTGGATTGATGGTGCCTCGAGATCCAGGGAGTTGTCATCTTTAGATCTGGACGGGGTGGCACTACCCTGTTCAGACACAGTGCGGAACGTGGGTGTCCTTCTGGACTCACGACTCCTGCTTGAAGAGCAGGTGGCAGTCGTGGCCAGAAGGGCGTTTGTACAACTTCGAGTTGTATGCCAGCTATGCCCTTTCCTGGACCAAGACGCCCTCCATACAGTCACTCATGCCCTGGTCATCTCCCATATAGACTATTGCAATGCACTCTACATGGGGCTACCCTTGAAGAGTATCCGGAAGCTTCAACTGGTCCAGAATGCGGCTGCGTGCACAGTTATGGGTGCCCCAAGATCGGCACATGTGACACCTCTGCTGCGCGAGCTGCATTGGTTACCAGTTTGCTTCCGGGTCCAATTCAAGGTGTTGGTTGTCACCTTTAAAGCCCTACATGGCATGGGTCCAGGTTACCTAAGGGACCATCTCATCCCCATTACATCGACCTGCCCCACCCGGTCATGCAGGGAGGGCATGTTACGGACCCCGTCTGTAAGAGAATTCCATCTGGCAGGGTCTAGAAAGCGGGCCTTCTCTGCAGCAGCTCCCGCCCTCTGGAACATTCTTCCCCTGGAGGTGAGGTTAGCCCCCTCTCTCCTGGACTTCCGGAAAAAAAATGAAAACCTGGCTTTGCCATCGTGCCTGGGGCGGGGAGGGGAATAGCCAGTCCTGAGGATGGCTAGTGCCCTAGACCGGCTCTTTATGTATTAACAACTGAATGAGAACTTGACACCATCTGGATTTTATTACATTTTATGTATTTTATATATTGTAGATAAATTGTATTGAATTTTAATGTTTGTTTTTATTGTAAACTGCCCAGGGTCCCTACTTGAGGGGGAGATAGGCAGTGTTAAAAAATAAATAAATAAATAAATAAATAAATAAATAAATAAATAACAAATGATTTTCAAGCCAGCTACGCATCCATTTAATTATCATTCCATCCAGCCCATACTTAACAAGCACAGAATAATTGCTCTGGCAAAATGAAGTTGCTCTAATAATTTAGAAACAACAGCAGCAGCAGCAAAATCACCACACACCATCACAATAATTTGTTATTTTGAAAGTTATTGCATGGCTAGTGACCGTAGAAACTCATAGCTCAAGAGCCTTCTGTCCTTAACAAATGCCAAACTTACATGCCCTCTTTAGTATCAGCTGTTTTGTTCAGAGTTCTTTGTTTTGGCTGAGTATTTTCTCTTTCATGGCACAGTCCTGATTACTAGAGAAAATACAGATCAAGAAGGAAAGGAACTTGCATGTATATCCCAACAAAAAGTTTTGGAAACATAAGGAGGATACATATATGTATGTCTTCTAATGAACAGGATACCAAATTCTTTCCAAAAGAACTTTTTGAAGATTCAGTGTCCTGCCAAGTGTCCAGGCAGTGATCAGGTGCTCAGACAATTGGTTCTTTTAGATCCAGAGACAATAAGCACACCAGTGGATAAAGAGAGTTTAAGCTTTATTAAAAACTTAAGCAAACAAATTTAACCAGAAACACAGCTTAACCAGAAACACAGTTTAGGCAGATTAAACAGAAGCATAAAAAGCATAGCATAAAGAAAGGAAAATCATTACATACCAAGCAAGTTGAAACCCTATCTCCATAGGCTACCAGGAGCTAATAAGGACAGCAGAGATACCCCAGGGTGGCTCGATATCCACAGCACCCAGCACTCAGGTCTGTGCAGAAGCTTCCACACTCAAAAGGCAATCCTCAGGTTTTTATCAAAGTCTGGCCCTAAAACCTCATGACCCTGTTTCCATGGTACAGAGACTGCAGGATCTGACCTTGACTGGATAGTTCCCAGGGTCTGGAGCACCTGTTTATGACATAATCCAAGAGCCTGTGAAGCTATACAGATAATCTAGTGCTTAACAAAAACAATCTTCGGGTTTCCTCTTCTCTCCCCCCCCCCCATTTCAAACAGAAATAAACAACAAGCCACCTAAACATTAGTATAACTCAAAATAAACTCTAAGCTTCTTCGTGTGAAGGAGAAAAATCAAAATATGTCACTTAAACTCCTCGAAATACAATGGTCTTCCGCGTTGCCACTACATTCAGAAGACCAAATATAGAATGTACAACAATTGCATTTAGAGGTGGAAAAACAAGCTGTAAAAGGCAGCGACAACTCTTACAAATGATACAGTAGAGTTTGCTGGTGTTTCTATAGGGAAAATGTTGAATAATAACCTTGCTTGAATCCCCCAGTCCATTTGCTAGAATCTGTATTTAGCAGAATAGACATGTGTGAGTAGAACCAAGGTCATTAAGAGTATTTAGAGAGAAATGCTGAAGGTCCAAAAGAACAAGTAGGGTTCATTAAGGAAGTTACATGCTCTGATAGAAAACCTGCATTTTTTAAATTATCTGTCTTCACAGCTGAAGAGAAGAGAAGAGAAGAGGAGAGGAGAGGAGAGGGGAGGGGAGGGGAGGGGAGGGGAGAGGAGAGGAGAGGAGAGGAGAGGAGAGGAGGGGAGAGGAGAGGAGAGGAGAGGAGGGGAGGGGAGGGGAGAGGAGAGGAGGGGAGAGGAGGGGAGAGGAGGGGAGAGGAGAGGAGGGGAGGGGAGAGGAGAGGAGAGAAGCGTTCTTCCTGTAAGAAGCAGTTAATAGAGAAAGCTTAAGAGTCTTGTAGTCAGAGGAAAACAGGACAAAGATAACAAGGGCCAAATTTGGAACCTCTTGTTTGATGTCTCTACTTTTGATGCTCCCAGTGGTCAAAGGTTAAAAGAGATGGTACTTCTGAAGCCTTCAACAGCTTTCAGTGTGACCTGTTTCATACAGCATGCAGGTTGGCAGATTCATGTTACAAATCTGTGTCAACATATCACATCTGAAAACTGTCATTCATGTTCCCTTGTGTCAGTTTAAGAAACTTTCAGCTATATGAGCACATGCTTATGAGTTGTCATGCTTAGCAGATATATTATCTTCCATGCCCAAAGTTTTCCATACTAGATATGTGGAATCAAAGGAAGCTGCTCCTGATATGCAGTTGCATGTGCCCCTTTTGTTCCAGATCCAGTCCTGACTGGGCTTGGATTTGGCAAGACAAAGACTCAGGGTGTTCTACATTTCACAGAAAATGTTGCTCCAATGTGGTGCAGCTAGACTCATCTGAAAGCACTTGCATGGCAGACAGGAGAAGCTACGTGGTCTTTGGTAAACTACATTTAGATTTGACCAAGTATGTTATATAAATAACATTTGAGCGAAGAATAGAAGACATTTTCACATTCCAGGATCCATCTGGGCTGTGTTTGAAAGGCTTTGATGATACAGTGCAAAAGGGAAG
The DNA here is from genome assembly GCA_023362775.1 of Charina bottae. Classification (NCBI taxonomy): domain Eukaryota; kingdom Metazoa; phylum Chordata; class Lepidosauria; order Squamata; family Charinaidae; genus Charina; species Charina bottae. The sequence continues at coordinate 86,247,495 of JALMGJ010000002.1, read as the reverse complement.
CTGCTTTTAAAATGACAGAAAATTCAAGATGACCTCCTTGAGAATCATATCTGTATGCCTGGATTAAAAATGAAAAACTTTCCCTGAACTCTTTTAAATTTTCAAACAATATGAGGACGAGAAGGCATAAGCAAAATGCAAGATATGGTTTTTGCTTTGCAGAATGACTTTACCTTAGGAATGCTTAGAACAATACAACTGGGGGATTCAGCACAAAAGGAAGTACAACCAACATGCTTACAAGGATACTATATCACAAAGCTCTAGATTAGGATGACAAGTAATTTAAGGCGAGAGCATGGGATGATTTCCATTCTAATTAGTTTTTATATCCTAATGGTTTCTGGCTATCATTTGTGCAAATGGTAGGAGAAAAAGTCCTGGAATATGACTTGAAGTAACATCGGCTGCCTTCACTTCACAGAATGTTTTGGAATGATTGACAGGTTCCCCTAAGGATAGCTCCTCAGTTTAGCAACAGCCAAGATATCAACCATAGGGGTTATATTCACATATTTAAACACATTGGAATCTGTATTAAGAAGACTAAGCAACTCAGTGAGGTTTTCCTGGTACCTATAAATGAGAATGGATGATATTCTGGAGGTGACAGACTCAACCGTGGGGGAGCTGGGGATGGTGACAGCCGACAGGAAGCTCTGGCGTGGGCTGGTCCATGAAGTCACGAAGAGTCAGAAGCGACTGAACAAATAAACAACAATAAATGAGAATTTAAAGATGCAGATACATTCTCTGTGGATATATTATTGATAATGTCATATTTTTTTCTATAGGAAACTCCAACAGCAGTTGTGGCTGCCACATAATGTATAGAGTTAAATGTTAATCTGTAGCTGCATAGCTAACCATCCTCCCTGAATATCATGCAGTTTGGATTTGCATTGGTCATGGTACATCATTTAAAATTATATTCTATAATACTGGCTTATGGGGGAGTGACAAAGATACTTCTAGGAGGTGAAATGCAAGTGTTTCCTTTCCCCTCCCACTTCTCTCCAATATTTGTTGAAAATTGCATAGATTTTAATAATGTATCAAGCTTCATACTTCTAGGCACTTCTATAGTTGGAGGTGCTTTTTTTAAAAAAAGATGCACATGAAAATGTGATTCATTTTCAGGTATTTCTCGTAATCATGGATGTCTGTAGAGAGGACAAGGGAGAGCAAATGACAAAATGTGTATCTCAACATCACAATGCAAACTCCACCTCCTTTTATCTGCATCTTGACCCCCATGCACATAATAAGGGTTGGAGCTTGCATCACAATGTCACAATGCATATTTTGTCATTGTGATGAAGCCTCTGAATTTAATAGATGCCTCTGCTCTTCATAGACAAATTTTATGCAAATTTGCCTATTAGATGCATTTTTCCAAACATTTAGCTTAGTATGAACAATTTCCACATTTCTTCACTACCAGATGCATTTCTCTGTGCTCTTTCCCATTATCCACAATCCTGCACACATTTAACTACAGTACATTGCAAAATTTGGGAAAGTGCTAATTTAAAAAACTGCCTGAGTTTCAGTTTACATATTGATTAAATGTGCAAACTTACTGTAGATACTTTCAACTTCTAACGTAAACAGAGTGGATTTCTGTCTCATTGGTATTATTTGTAGGGACAAAGTGATCACAATCACTTTAAAACATCTACAACAAGTCAGGCTGAAAATGTGCAAGAGCATGCAGCTGTAAAATGAACTATGGAAAGAAGGAAAATCTCCATAAATGAAGTGCAAAATAGGTTGATTCTAATTTATTGCTCACACTAGAGAAATAGTGGCAAACCCTTGCAAATGGATTAGTCCAGATCCCCTAAGAAAGGTAAATATATCTGATTTTGCCGTTAAATCTTTCTCAGTTCAGAACTGTGGCTGAAATCTTCATCTTCATCTTCATCTTCATCTTCATCTTCATCATTGTTCGCTGCCTTGAGTTATTTATAAAAAAATAATAAAGGCGGGATAAAAATTAAATTAATAATAATAATAATAATAATAATAATAATAATAATAATGTACTGCAGATTCAGATAATTTTTTTACTATATTACAAGGATAGGAAAACACTTCTGGCTGAAAGTTATGATGCTTCCATGGAAAAATACTGGGTGAACATCCATTTCAATCCCCTTCCTCTACACATTATTTATACACATAGACACACAGATGCACACATAGGATTAATATCTGATGTTAGAGTAGAGAGGAATTATATTGTAAAGTTGCTGTCAGCTCTGTGAGGTGGGCCATGTCAAGAAAAAATCACCACAGGGATACTGGTCCAGAATGCAGCAGTGTGGGCAGTGACGGTTATGCCTCGGTAGGCCCATGTAGTACCTCTGCAATGTGAACTGCACTGGTTGCCAGTTTGCTTCTGGGTGCAATTCAAGGTGCTGGTTGTTGCCTATGAAGCCCTACATGGCACAGGGCCTGGTTATGTGAGGGACCATTTGCCTCCCATAGCATCTGCCTGGCCTATTCAATCTGGCAGGGTTGGCAGACTCCAGGTTCTTTTATTTATTTATTTATTATTTGAATTTATCCCCGCCCATCTCTACCATGGTAGACTCTGGGCGGTTTACAATCAGAATATATAAAAAGTTAAAAAGACTATACATTTAAAAGCTACTATAAAAATAAAAAATCCAAATCCCAGAGATGGTATGTTCTTAAAAGGAGGATATTACTAAGCTAACCACCCCCAGGAGGAACTATCAGTTCCTTCATTCCAGGCAAGGCGGCAGAGCCAGGTCTTTAAGGACTTCCTGAAGGCCAGGAGCGAGGGTGCCCGTCTTGTCTCAGGGGGCAAGTTATTCCATAGGGCGGGTGCTATCGCAGAGAAGGCACGCCTCCTAGACCCCGCCAGATGGAATTCTTTTGATGATGGGATCCGAAGCATGCCTTCCCTGCATGATCGGGTGGGGTGGGTAGATGTGATCGGGATAAGACGGTCCCTCAGATACCCTGGTCCCATGCCATGTAGGGCTTTAAAGGTGACAACCAACACCTTTAATTGAATCCGGAAGCAAACTGACACCCAATGCAGCTCACGGAGTAGCGGTGTTGCATGTGCTGATCTTATAACACCCAGAACTACCCGTGCAGCTGCATTCTGAACCAGCTGAAGCTTCCGGATACTCTTCAAGGGTATCCCCATGTAAAGCGCGTTGCAGTAATCTATATGGGAGATGACAAGGGCATGAGTGACTGTTCGGAGGGCCTCCTGATCCAGGAAGGGGCGCAACTGGCGCACAACCCGAAGCTGTGCAAAGGCCCTCCTGGCCACAACTGCCACCTGCTCCTCGAGCAGGAGTCGTGAGTCCAGGAGGACCCCCAGTTTTGCAGTGAATCTGAATGGGGCAGTGCCACCCCATCCAGAGTTAAAGATGACAACTTCCTGGAAATCGAGAGGCCATCAATCCACAGCCACTCCGTCTTACCAGGGTTCAGCTGAAGCCTGTTATGCCCCATCCAGGCCCCTATAGCCTCCAGACACTGAGAAAGGGTGTCGACTGCAACACTTACTTCACCCGGGATGGAGATGTACAACTGGGTATCATCAGCATACTGGTGATACCTCATCCCGTGGTGACGGATGATCTTGCCCAGCGGCTGCATATAGATGTTAAATAGGAGAGGAGAGAGAACCGAACCCTGCGGCACCCCACACAAGAGGGGCCGAGGGTCAGATCTCTCCTCTCCTATTACCACTGATTGGGAACGGTCCCGGAGGAAGGAGGTGAACCAGCGTAAAACAATGCCGCCCACCCCCAACTCCCTGAGCCGCCCCAAAAGGATACCGTGGTCAACGGTATCAAAAGCCGCTGAGAGGTCCAAGAGAGCGAGAATGGATGCACTCCCTCCATCTCGCTCCCGCCAGAGATCATCCATAAGCGCGACCAATGCAGTCTCTGTCCCATATCCCGGCCTGAAGACCGCCAGGAACACCCCCTCTCCCAAGGATGCATTAATCATTGCCTGGACCCAACCACATGTCACCTCCCGGGCTGACTTAACCAGCCAGGAGGGACACGGGTCAAGGTGGCATGTGGTGGCGTTTACAATCCGGAGGATCCTGTCCACTTCATTAGGTCCAACAGGATCAAACTGTTCCCAGATAACAGGGCAGGTACGTTCCCCTGGCATCTCCCCAGATTGTGCCTCACGCTTAGAGTTTAACTTAGAATGAATCTGAGCGATTTTGTCTTGCAGATGCTCGGCAAACTCTTCCGACTGGCCCTGTAAGTGGGTCACCAAGTCCACCCGACCCAGAAGAGATCTAGTAATCTTAAACAGGGCCGTCGGGTGGCATTCTGCGTATGCAATAAGAGCGGAGAAATATTCACATTTCGCCGCTCTTACCGCCACAAGGTAGGCCCTAATAGCGGCTCTAGATTGTGTCCGGTCAGATTCCGTCTTCATCTTCCTCCAGCGGCGCTCCAGACGTCTCTTAACCCTCTTCAAAACCCTCAACTCCTCCGTGAACCATGGGGAGTGACGGGTCGAACAAGGCAAGAGAGGTCGCATAGGCGCGATCCTGTCCAAGGCCCCAGCCGCCTCCTTATTCCAGGCTGCGACCAGGGCCTCCGCTGGACCGTGTAGCAGATCTTCCGGTATAACCCCCAGCTCCCTCTGAAACCTCATTGGGTCCATAAGTCGCCGGGGGTGGACCAATCGAATAGGTCCAGCCTCCCTGCGGAGTGGGGCAGCACAAGAGAGCCTCAAGGTCACCAGGGCGTGGTCTGACCATGACAATGGGGATAGATCTAACTCTCCCCTCAGATCACATTGCCACTGCTCGGACAAGAAAACTAAGTCCGGCGTGAGACCACTGTCCCGAGTCGGGTCCCGAATAATCTGAGACAGGCCCATGGCCGCCATGGTAGCCATGAACTCCCGAGCCACCTCCGAGGCCCGTCCCAGGGACGGCAGATTAAAGTCCCCCAGCACCATAAGTCTGGGGAACTCCACCGCCAACCCCGAGACAGCCTCGAGCAGCTCGGGCAGGGAGGTTGCTACGCAGCAGGGAGGCTGGTAGAATAGCAACACTCCCAACTTGAAAAACAGGGTCTCACAACCAGCCACTTGCAGAGCAGTGCCCCCGGAGGCCATAAGAGACTCCCAGATGACAACTGCCACACCTCCTCCCCTGCCCCAATGTCTCGGCTGATGCCACACTCGAAACCCGGCTGGGCACATTTCTGAGAGGGCTACCCCCCCCTCTGAGGCCAGCCAGGTCTCGGTGATACACGCCAGGTCTGCCCCCTCCTCTGTGATCAAGTCACTTATGAGGGGAGCCTTATTATTCACAGACCTGGCGTTAAGGAGCAGCAGCCGATCACCAGGGCCCTCAAAGATCTGCTTACCAGGGCCTGGGTTTGAACTCGGGGGGCCGGAACGCGCCACTGGTAATAAACACCGGGGCCGCCTTCCCGGAAGATGGCCTGCCCTCCGGTTCCCGCCATAACATCCCATACCCATCACCACCTCGATCAAATTCCCCGCCCTTCAGCCCCCAGAGTCTCCTGGCCCAGACGCCTCCACTCCTGAGCCACCGGAAAGCCTGGATTTGGGCAAGGGTCCCCTTCTCCATACATCCATCTTCTCACACACAATCTCTCCTGGGTAATGGCAGGGCCTCCAGTGCACCAGCTCATGCTCTCGGCACTGGTAAGCCGCAACCACCCCTCACACCTCACACACTTCCTCTGTTCCCCCCTGTGGCCTCTCTCACTAGCCACAGTGGGGACCCCCAATCACTCCTACCTACCCTGTCTCTCACTCAGGGATAGGTACTCTCACACAACTCATACAATCCTGGTCCCTACCTCGTCACTCTCATTCACAGAGGGAGGCACCACACTCATACTAAGGGACCCCACAGCCTTCTGCCGCCCTAATAGACTGGGGGTGGTCGATCCTCCACTTCGTCTGCCAAGCCGTTAGGATGTTATAGTGTTAAAAGTCCAAAGATCAAAGTCCATATAAAAGTCTCTTGTTTTATCCAGCCAATCTCCCTTGCACCCCCGTAATCCATTCCCTCCACAACATTGGGTCGGTAAGGCATCAGCCAGTTCTTCATATCAGCTGAGAAGCACAGAGACCCCAGCTAGTCTCAAAGGATCCCAAAATCCGAAGGGATCCAAGTCTAGCTCTCCCAGAGTCCACCAAGAGCTCTTTTGATTAAATAATGTCATTTATTGGGACCCCTGAAGTGTGCCTTCTCTGTAGCAATGCCTGCCCTTTGGAATGAGGTTTCCCCCAAGATCCAGATGGCCCCCACTGTGCTATTGTTTGGTGTTTGGTGCTTTGCTGCTTCATTCCATTTGTGTCCTGTCCTGACTAAGACCCGAAGCAGGAAGGTGTGGATAAAGTACATTATTTACAATTAAAACACACAAATAAATCTAGAGAAACAAGTCAACACGAGGTGCTCACGGAGTTCAGGTGGTCAGCGGTGATCCATTCCTGGTTGGCATGCACGTGGGCAACCACCATGTGGCAGCTATGCAAGATTCTGACGCAGGGCTTGGTGGTGCGGTGAGGAACGGCAAGGATTGGTGAGGCTGTGGCGCACGACTCCAGCATGAGACTTGTTGATGTGGCGGAAAATGGGTCCGGTACAAGGCTTGGTGTGGCGGTGTGGCGCAACTCTGACACGAGGCTTGGCACTGCAGTGAGGAGCGGTTCCGGTACAAGGCTGGATAGAGCGATTACAGGACAAGGTTCCGGCTCGAGGCTGGGAGTGAAGGCAAGAACCTTGGTTCTGACACGAGACTCGGCGCAGCTGTGAAGGACAATTCTGGCACAGGACTGGACGCGGCGGCTACAAGGTGAGGTTCCAGCTCGAGGCTGGGTGCGAAGGCAAGGCAGGATTGCTTTGGCGGGAACAGGTACTCAGATCTTTGGAACTGTTTTGGATTACTTGATTCCTTATTAAAACTCTACCGGTACCTGTTGCTTGAGGAGTCTTTATTGGGACATAGAGTTCAAAACCTCACAACATGTGACTACCCAAACTCAGCCTAGCTGAAGCAAGCATACCTTACATGGTAATAAGACACTTAAGAACACAAAGATAAGCCCTATATGGTAAATGGAATGTTAATGCTTGGAGACTTTTTGGTGCCAGGTGAGTGAGGGAATTTTTTTTAGCTCAGCTTGTCCTTTTAAACTGAGGCTTGTGACCCAGATTCTTTCAGATCACAAAATAAAAAATACAACAGTTGTCACTGAGCCATGGTCCTGCCCTCAACAGTCTTGTCTTAAACAAATCATCCACATAGTATGAATGGAAAAAGTGATTTATGCTTCTTTCCATTTCCCCACAGACCTGGCTGGGCAAATATGCTCTTATTAGGACTTCACAGTGTATTTCTATTGGTGTATGTTTTCAGCTGTATCTGCAGGGGTAACAAATAGTTAAACTTCAGAACCGAGAAAGCCTCTTAAATGGGTGAATTTTATGGAAATAACTAATTTTTATAGGGACATCATTATTTATTTTGAAAGCTACTGGTCAGAGGTATTTGCACCTGTTTCTAACCTTATTTCCTCTGTTGTTGTTACTAACAGAAATGCTGGATTTTAAAAAGGCCGTCATTCTTAGTGAGTGACGAAAGAAAGGGCATTTGTCCTGTATTACAGTGTGATAAGCAAATGGTGGCTCCACCACTACTCATTTGCATTCAGAGTGGACCATTTCATTAAGAATTTCATTAAGATGGTAATGTTTAATGTTTCCTGGAAAAATTAGTTTTGTATTGGTGGGGAGGGGGGGAAAGGGAAGTTGTTCAATTATATAATTAAAGATGGGGAATTAAGGGAAGATTGCAAAGTGCTTGCATAATGTTTAGTGGTAAAACTTGTAAATAAGTTTAAAAGGAAATTAGGATTTAAAAGTTCTTTTATATTTGTGTGTGTGTGTGTGTATGAGGCTTGACTTGAATTCAATTGCTATAAGCTAAGGAAAACAGGGCATATGGAGACAGAAGACAAATTGATCATGCAGGGCAGTGAAAACCTTCTGTAGGCAGAATCTATTTACATCACAATCTTGGCAGGGTTAACTTTGAACTGTCAGTGAACCAGTGAACATGCCTGGAATGCTACTAAAACTTTAGATATTAGGAGCTGAATATAGAGCAAGTCTGAGGTTCTGGCTTCATACAAGTGGACTACATTCACAAACAATCCTGGGTGATAATGATAACGGGCCTGTTATGGACTAGGACAGAGCTTTCCAAACTGTGTGTCGCGACACAAAAGTGTGTCACCACACACAGCGTGGTGTGTCGCCACACCACCTGGAAGCGGCGGCGCGTGAGTGCACGGTGGCAGTGGCAGCCGCTGCCGCCGCCACCATTTACGTGCGCGCCACTGCACGCCTCCCCGCGCCGCCGCACGTCCCCCACGCTGCCGCTGTGTGCGCGCGCGCCACCGTATGCCCTCCTGTGTCACCGCCGCATGCGCGCGCCACCGTGCCGCTGCTGCGGCGCCGCCGCTGGCGTGTCACCAGCGGCGGCACTTTGGAAAGCCCTGGACTAGGAACTCTTATATGACTGTATTTCCAACCCAACCAGGGATCTCAATTGCTGAGGTAGAGCAATGTATGACAAGGCAAGAGATTTATTGCTCTTTCCCTCAATCTGCCAGTCAGTTGTTTTTCAATAATTGTACAGCTCTTAACATAAAAAATAGTTCATGCATGCAAATGTTTGCATAATAAAACTGAGACAATAGCTTAAGTAATAGAGTTATACAGCTGACGGGAATGTAGGAAATAAGGCATTTTGTGGGAACTTCTCCACATTGAAATGTTACTGAATGTTACCATATATTGGAGGGGGAACCCACTTTTACCCCTGGGCAAGTTTCTGCTGTTCTTACTACCCTATTTACAATCCAATATGGAGGGCCCCTGGAAGGAGGCAAAAACCCCATCTCTCCGACAATTTTTAAAAATGAGATTCTTTTCTTCCTACAAGTCTCTGCATCGGGAGGAGGCTGCAGCTGCTGGTCTCTGTCTCTTTGTTTTGCAACAGATGAAGTGGCAAACAGATCAAATGGCAGCAAGTGGATTTCCAACTGTAGCAGGGGAGCAATGCAGAGGCTCACCAGAGTGGATGTAATGGTATGTGGGAATGACCTTGAGAGAGAAGGGAAGAGATGCTGCCTAGGGAACGGTCAGATAAAATGGGGAGGAGTCTGCAGCTGCATAATGGGCAGAGAAAGAAACTTAGAAAGGATCTGCCTTAACTTATCAGGCTGTAAAGAGAGGTGGCGGGAGATTTGTACTTTCAGACTTGCAAGATTCTGTTAATGTAGCCTTACAATAAAGTAGAATTAGCTCATCTTGTCGTGTTTCCTATCTGGTCTACCTGGGAGGCTGACAATGGGCTTGCTCCCTGTTGGGGATGATTTGAGCCCACAACACATTGCAGAGTGGTAGAGCTCATTGGTTCTGATCATACACAGAAAGATACCACCCCTGCTTCTGAAGGTGCTTCCCCCAGTCTCACAGGGGTGCTTGCAGTCTGCTGGTGGTTTATTGCAGGCAGTTGAATACTCCAGCCGCTCTGCAGCCCTGGGAAATGTGGCTGGGTTTGCCCTGCCTTGTGCTGCATCAGGAGGAGAGTAAACCGGAGGATGTAAACCGAATGGAATGGGAGGAGATTAGCCTGTGCTTTAAAAAAACAGGTCTCAAATTCCTTTTAATTACTTCCAGGGCAGGCTATCTGAAGCTCAGGTATCCAGGCAGAAAATGCATCTCAGTCAATCCACACAAATGAGGTTTCTTTCAAATATGTTTTTAAAATCACCCCTTTCCACGATTCCCTTGCAGATATTCAGCCATGCCAATGTTCTGACAACCTGTAGTTTACAGCTTTGATCAGGATACTACTGGAAGCCAAAGAAATACAGCTGCTGTGCCCAGGAGAGAGGCCCCACCAGAGAAAAGCCCTCTCTTTTTGATTGCCTATGTTTATGTCTTAAGGCGCTCAACAACACAAAACAACAGGAGCAATTATAGGTCACCCATGCACCCTTGCTCAGCAAAACAAACAAAAACCCTTCTTTTCTTTTTAGACTTGAAGCACCAAAAGAAGAAAAGAACTCATTATTAGAGGTGAAGTCAAACTAAAACTGAGCCCACTGATAGTTAGGCCTCAGCCATGGAAATCATTCACTTTGTCTGCCATTGAAGCCACACTGAGCATCTCACCAGGAATAGGCTGACCATACTGTACGTCCCATTTTGAATGGGACTGTCCCGTTTTTTCACCATTTCTGGAGCGTCCCATCGTTATACTAAAAATCTCAATGTTGTCCCATTTTTTAAACCTGGAGGAGGAATCTCTCCCGCCCACCAGCGCGCAGCAAAGGAGGTGGGAGAGGTGGGCCAAGCAGCGCAACAGGCAGAGGTGATTCCCCTTCTGGGTTCCCTCCAACCAGCCGGTCCGCCCCCGCCCATTGCACTACCCACCCCGCCCCTCCTGCACGCTGATAGGCGGAGGTGACTCCCCCGCCCCCCCAGTCAGTTGCTCCGCCTCCGCCCACTGCGCTGCCCGGCCCGGCCCCCCGCACGCCGACAGGCGGAGGCAAAAAAAAATGGGACAAGAGGAACAGGCAGAGGCAGAGTGGCTGGTTGGGGGGGTGGCCTCCACTTGTCAGCGCGCAGGAAGGTTGGGCTGGGCAGCATGATGGGCGGAGGTGGAGCGGCTGGTTGGGGGGGGTGGGGGGAGTCACCTCCGCCTATCAGCGTTTGGGAGGGGTGGGCCAGGCAGCACAGTGGGCGGGGGTGGAGCGGCTGGTTGGGGGTGGGGGTGGGGGGAGTCACCTCCACCTCTCAGTGTGCAGGAGGGGCGGGCCAGGCAGTGCAATGGGCGGGGGCAGAGTAGCTGATTGGAGGGAACCCAGAAGGGGAATTGCCTCTGCCCACTGCACCGCCCTCCCCCCTCCGCACACCAACAGGAGGAGGCAACCACCCCCATCCCATTTTCATCTCAAAGAAATATGGTCAGTCTAACCAGGAAGCAACACCCACCTGTGCCTGGCTTCTGAGAGGTGCTAGGGCCTACGTTGGTATATCTTTCTAATCTATCCCCATCCTTACACAGGGAGAATAAATGCACATACACCCCACAAAGGAGGGCCTGGGGAATGATCTCTCCCCACCTACCAACACCGACTGAAACCCACCCCAAGAACTACTGTAAAACGGTGCCCCCAATCCCCAACCCCATGGATCCAGCTTAGAAGGATACTGTGGTCAGTGATATTGAAAGCCACCAAAAGAGCAAGGAGCACAAGGATGGATGCACCATTCTTTTTCTTTTTTCTTTTCCTTTTTTTTAAAGTTAAGTTTTGGTATTTTAATTCTTGTTAAACTGGTTTTGCTTATCTTATATTTTTCCCTTTTATTAACATGCAAAATTTACATTAAACTATTATACAATGGAGACTTCAATACTAAGTAACTACCAAGATTGAAACCTTTATTGTACAACAAATATTTGGATGTAATCTGCAGCAGTTTCTTTTTTTCCCCTAATGTTATTCGGAATTGAAATATGAAAAAGTTGAATAATTTTATGCTTGTATTAACGATACCCTAAATTGTAATTGATACTGATAGAATACATCTTTATCTTTTCTTTATTTCTAATACTCTAAGTATCTAAACAATAGAATGCCAATAATTTTAATATTGTACAAATATGATTGTAACAAAATAATATAATGTATTGATTGATTGATTGATTGATTGGGCGGTTTGACTCTGGTATTAAGATTTACAACAATATATTAAAAAGTGGGGAGGAAAGGATGGATGCACCACTGCCATCCCAGCTCTGCCACAGGTCATTTGTAAGCATGACCACAGCTGTCTCAGTGCTAAATTCCAGCCTGAAACCTGGCTGAAACAGGTTGCGATGATCCGTTTCCTCCAGGGTTCTCATCAGCAGCAGACTGACCACCTTCTCAATAACCTTCCCCCCAAATTGTGTAACTGTAAATATTTACTTCCCTGACTGTACTGCCCAACCTAAGTTAGCCCTCTGTTGCTGTTTATTACCACGAAAGATTTGAACAGTGGTTCTTCCTCACTGCAATACCAGATCATTTGAAAAGAAGAGAAACATTAATTTAGAGGGTCTACTGTAAGGAAAAGGGGGCGTGGTGGCTCAGCAGGTAAGACACCAGGCTTGTCGATCGCAAGTTCGGAGGTTCGAATCCCTAGTCCCGTGTGACAGAGTGAGCTCCAGCACTAGCTCCAGCTCTTGCCAACCTAGTAATTCGAAAGCATGCAAATGCAAGTAGATGAATAGGTACTACTTTGGTGGGTAGGTAACAGCGTTCTGCGCGCGTCATGCGTCCACATGACCGTGGAAGCGTCTTCGGACAACGCTGGCTCTTCGGCTAACAAATGGAGATGAGCACCGGCCCCTAGAGTCGGACACGACTGCACAAATGTGCGGGGGGAACCTTTACCTTACTGTAAGGAAGGGTCTAGCTTCGGTATTTAATTCACTCTAGATTCTTTCACAACATTTTATTTATTTATTTCTTCATTTGTCTGCTTATTTATTTTCTTGTAATATTGTCACCTTTTTTAAGTGTACAATTTTCTCTTGAATCCAAATTCCTCACGTTAATCAGTGATGCAAATCTGTAATATGTGTTTAGGGCAATTAGGCTCTGAGTAGGATAGGCTGGTCTTAAAATATTTTTGGCAATGAATCGATACTATTTGGTGTTAGTTGTAGATCACTGCTCAGAAAACTATTTTCAACCATATTTAGACAAAAGATGAGGATTTTGTTTGGAGTCTATTTCTCATTCTGACAGCTTTCCCTATCAGATCCAGGCTGGAAGTTGTGATGGGCTAATTTGGCATTTTTGCTCCCAAAGCTCAGCTTTAGATGAATTGCCCTTCAAAAATTGAAATGTCTTTCAGTGCATTCTTCTCAAGGCTCTGAATTATGCAATAATTATTCTTTTGAGTCTCTTTTCAAGCTGGTGGGAAAAGTGATGTCCCCAAACTTTTTAACAAATGCAAGATTATTTTGCCATCACAGTTACAAGTTCTTCCAAAGTCATGAAGTTGAGTAAGAAACTTTTCCCCACAGCTAGCTGTAATTTCAATGCAGGGAGAGGTACTTTTCTGACAGTATTTATGGAGAAGACCTACAGTCATTTTAATTATGCACAACATACTGGTGCCTGCTTCGCTGATCATAATTGCACCTTTGATCTGTTTTATTTTGTGATTTAAGTGTCTCCTTTAAAGACTTGCTCTGGGGTATGATTTACAGGAGCAATGCATTGGCAACGAAGAGGCAGCCATTTACAATGTGGCCTCAGCCATTGGAAGCAAAAACATCATGCTTGGTGTTGTAAAATGAGTATGTTGATATGAATGAACATTCTGCTCTTTTTTTCCAGAATAGATGGGGATGAAATAACAAAGAGAAACTCCAGTATATCCTAGGAGAGTGTGTCTTGCCGTCTTTGGGGCGGACATTCAGATCCCCAGATGATGGCCCATGTTTCTTGGAGCCCACTGGTTTCAGGAACTAGTGCTGTCAGTTAAATTAACTGTTGTAGTTACCTAAACTCTTTTTTTTGGGGTAAAACATGACATTTACAGACTTACAGTGACTGCTATCATGATTTAATTCTCAATGTGACCTGCCAGTTGCCCTGTCATTCTCATTTATTGGCAGAGGTGTCAGCAGCAGAAGTCTGGTTGGGGCTGTTAGTGCCACATTGGTGTCACCAGATGACATGACAGTGGGTGGTGATCGGGGAAGAAAATGAAGATCTGGGGAGACAAATGCCATTTTTGTTTCAACATGAAATCTCCTGTCCTAAGGGCAGATTCATGGGTTGCATTTTTGATATGCCACTTCCATTTCTAAAATAAATAAATAAATAAATGAAACTTAGGGAAGACTAATGTGTATCTGCTTTGCTAAAGGGGGCATATTTATGGATGAGGAAAATTCTGCTGCTTCTACATGGCCTTCCATTATCAAGGATCTCAAATCCCAGAAATGAAGCCCCACACTTAGATTTTTGTTATTGTCCTTGAGTTAAATGCTCCATTTCCTTTCTATACACAGACCAACAGATGGTAACTGATATGTGAAATCTCAGAAATAATGACTACTGTATCTTCCCACAACAGGTATAGCCCAGTCAGGTAAAGAACTGGCAGAGACAATATATATGCTATATTGGCTAGTGTTAGTCTTGGGTTTTATTCTTTCAACCAGACAGAATTTTGGAAAGAAATAGACTAATGGGGCTTGGGTCTGTCTGTATTTTGTTGTCATCAGGGAGTCTCTAGTGGCCGTCAGGGACCGTGCTCCACAAATTACCGGGTGTAAGACCTTGTTTTTCAAGTTGGGTTCTCGTGAACAGTTGGGAGTGTTGCTATTGTACCAGCCTCCCTGCTGCGTAGCAACCTCCCTGCCTGAGCTGCTGGAGGCTATCTCGGGGTTGGCGGTTGAGTTCCCCAGGCTTATGGTCCTGAGGGACTTCAATCTGCCCTCCTTGGGGCGAGCCTCGGAAGTGGCTTGGGAGTTCATGGTCATGATGACGACCATGGGCCTGTCCCAGATCATCCAAGACCCGACTCGAGACAGTGGCCTCACCCCAGATTTAGTTTTCTTGTCGGAGCAGTGGCAAAGTGATCTGCGGGGAGAGCTACATCTTTCCCCTTTGTCATGGTCAGACCACGCTCTGGTGACCTTGAGATTCTCCTATGCCACTCCCCTCCGCAGGGAGGCTGGACCTATTCGATTGGTCCGCCCCCAGTGACTGATGGACCTGTTAGGGTTCCAGAGGGAGCTGGGGGATATACCCGAAGATCTGCTGCACGGTCCAGCGGAAGCCCTGGCTGCCACCTGGAATAGAGAGGTGGCTGGGGCTTGGACAGGATCGCGCCTATGTGGCCTTTTTTGTCCAGTCGAGCCCGAAGCTCCCCCTGGTTTACGGAGGAGCTGAGGGTTCTGAAGAGGATTAAGAGAGCCACTAGAGGAAGACAAAGACTGAATCCGACCGAACACAAGCTAGAGCCACTATTAAGGTCTACATTGTGGCGGTAAGAGCAATGAAACATCAATATTTCTCCGCTCTTATTGCATCTGTGGAATGCCTTCCGGCGGCCCTGTTTAAGATTACCCGATCCCTTTTAGGGAAAGGGGAGTTGGAAATCCATCTCCAGGGCCGTGCGGAAGAATTTTCTGGGCATTTACTGGATAAAATTGCTCGGATTCGCTCTGGGTTGGACTCTGAGTGTGAGGCAGAGTCTGAAGAGATACCCAGGGAACATACTTACCTTGTTAACTGGGAATGGTTCGAGCCTGTCGGACCCGAGGAAGTGGACAGAGTTCTCCGGACTGTAAGTGCCACCACCAGTCAATTAGATCCATGTCCCTCCTGGCTGGTGAGAGCAGCTCGGGAGGTGACTTGTAGTTGGGTCCAGACGATGGTTAATACATCGTTGGGGGAGGGGGTGTTTCCGGCAGCTTTTAAGGAAGCGCTGGTATGCCCTCTCCTCAAGAAACCATCACTGGACCCTACTGTACTGGATAATTTTCTTCCAGTCTCCCACCTTCCCTTTTTGGGGAAGGTGGTTGAGAAGGTGGTGGCGTTGCAGCTCCAGAGGATTCTGGATGAAATGGATTATCTGGACCCCTTTCAGTGAGGTTTCAGGCCTGGTCATGGGACTGAAACTGCATTGGTCGCGCTTATGGATGATCTTTGGCGGGAGAGAGATGGAGGCAGTGCATCCATTCTCGCTCTTCTTGACCTCTTGGTGGCTTTCGATACCGTCGACCATGGTATCCTTCTGGAGCGGCTCAGGGAGTTGGGGGCGGGCATTGTCGTGCTACGCTGGTTCAACTCCTTCCTCCAGGGCCGGTTCCAGTTGGTGTTGATTGGGAGCAAGAGATCCAGCTCGCGGGCCCTTTCTTGTGGGGTCCCGCAGGGCTCGGTACTCTCTCTGCTCCTTTTTAACATCTACATGAAACTGCTGGGTGAGATCATCCGTCTCCATGGGGTGAGGTATCATCAGTATGCTGATGATACTCAATTATACATCTCCATCCCGGGGGAAGTAAGTGATGCAGTTTCTACCCTGTCAAAGTGCCTGGGGGCTGTAGGGGCCTGGATGGGGAAAAACAGGCTTCGACTGGACCCAAGTAAGACGGAGTGGCTGTGGATTAATGGCTCCTCGATATCTAGGAAATTGTCATCTTTAGTTCTGGATGGGGTGGCACTGCCCCAGACAGACCCGGTGCGTAACTTGGGGGTCCTTTTGGACTCACGACTCCTGCTCAAAGAGCAGGTGGCAGTCATGGCTAGGAGGGCCTTTGCACAACTTCGTGTTGTGCGCCAGTTATGACCTTTCCTGGAACGAGAGGCCCTTCAAACGGTCACTCATGCCCTGGTTATCTCACATATAGACTACTGTAATGCGTTCTACATGGGGCTACCCTTGAAGAGTATCTGGAAGCTTCATCTGATCCAGAATGCGGCCACACGGACGATTTTGAAAGTCCCTTATCGGATACATGTAACACCTTTGTTACGCGAGCTGCACTGGGTTCCAGTTTGCTTCCCGGTCCAATTCAAGGTGTTGGTTATGACCTTTAAAGCCCTTCATGGCATGGGGCCAGGTTACCTAAGGGACTGTCTTATCCCCAACACGTCATCCCGTCCCATCTGGTCATGCAGAGAGGGCATGCTACGGACCCCATCGGTCAAAGAATTCCATCTAACGGGGTCACGGAAGCGTGCCTTCTCTGCAGTAGCGCCTGCTCTGTGGAATATTCTCCCCCTGGAGTTAAGACAGTCCCCCTCGCTCCTGGACTTCCGGAAAAAACTCAAGACCTGGTTCTGCCAACAGGCCTGGGGCGGGAAGAAGAGTATACACTCTTGGGGATGGCTAATACCTTAGGATGGCCCTAGAATGCCCTTTCCATTGTTTTAAAGAAGATACTACCATCTTGATTTTATTATATTTATTGTAATTGTGAATTGCTTATTTTAATGTTTTTCTAATTTTATTCATATTTGTATTAGAATTAATTGTGTGGGATTGTAAACCGCCCAGAGTCCCTTTGAGGGAGTTGGGCGGTGATAAATCAAATAAATAAATAAATAAACAAACAAACAAACAAATTTTTGTAATCAGCATGATGACACTCCAAAAAGCCAGAACAGAATGGAAACAAATTTGAAAGAGGGTGGGGTGGAGAAGCTGGCTGAAAAAGTTTGCATCCCTATGGGAGGGACAGTTTGCCAGTGGCATGGAAAATTGTGCTAGTTTCTCCATTCTTAAGCTTGTTCCCTCCTGATCACGTGGCCCAGAGTGGCGCATATGCAGCTTACACAATGCTTTCCTGTGTGCACATAAATCCCCAAATATTGCCCTGATGGGTAAAGAGGCTGGAAAGAGTTCTAAAAGCCATGCTTTCCCTACCTTGATCTCCCCCTCCTCCCCTTCCTCTGGTGGTTCAGCATGTTGCTGAAAATTTAGCTATTTTGGTTATTTTATGATTCAGTGTAACATGAGAACCCAGAAAGGACATTACAGTAATTGAATAGCTAGGTTAAGTGTGTTGTGTGAATGCAGACACTCTGTCAGTAATAGCTGTAAAACTGAAATCAACTCATCAACTGCACTTTGAGTTTTGGGCAGTGCTCAGTTCTACAGTTGAATGCATATAAGAGAAATAAGACTATGATAATTATTCCTAATCTACAACCTCTATATATCCAGCAAAATATCTGAAGAGAAACTCTGCATGGATAAGTTGAAGGTGAATAGGTTCTGTACCTCTGGAAACTTTCACTGACATGTAGAAGTCATGAGTGCTGGCAATTTTTATTTTCGATGGTTATTTATTCAATTTCTATCTAACCTTTCTATTGTGCTGAACATTCAAGGCAGCCAGCATCAAGCAACTGTAAAAACAATCTAAAATTTATGAACAATTTAAAATTATGAACAATTTAAAATTATGAACAATTAAAACATTATTAACCATTAAAACGATTAGTAACAAAAACATCCAACATTATTAACAATTCAAGGCCAGGCAATGGCATGATGCTCTTCCCTCTTTACAGATTCACTCAGTGAATAGGTTTACATACCATATTAAGCCATAAGTGGATGGGTTCCATTACTGCTAAACCGTATATCATGGTTTGCAAAGTACAAGGGCCAGATATACCCAACATCCAAAGCCAGAACAAGATAAGCCACATACTTGTATGAACCAAGTCAGTGATGATGAAAATAAAATTATATATCTTGGTGACGTTAATTCCATATAGTTTTTTTTTTTAAAGGAATGAATGTTTATTGAAGTGACTACTTGGAATAGCTATGCCTCTGGTGTTTTTTTCAAAAACCAGACTAGCAAGATATTGCCGGCAATGTTATCAGATGAAACCACTGCCAATCAAGGTTCCATGGAAACATTTTCCTGCACTTTTCTTCTTTAATCACTGTTTCAGAGCAGTCTCTGCTATTTACTCCCACTTGGTTTCAATAAGCCCAGTGCATCTGTCATACTAAGCTGCAAGTGAAAACTTCAATCAGATCATCTGGAATCAATGAATATAAAAATGGCAGGCTCCTAAAGCAAATGTGACACTTACAAGAGGGCACATCAGCCAGATAGTTCCACTAGAGTGAAACGTAACACTTACAAGTCTTGCCCTCAAGCATTAGAGCCTCTGAGAACACCTCAAATGCAAAGTTATGAATCACTAATAACTACAAGTCTAGATTCCAAGCTCAGTTATTTCCCTGCTTGCTTTGCATTATAGAGTATGTACATGGCTAGTAGTAGCTATTGGATGGTAGAATCCCATCTAAGCAAACTTCTCCTTAATATGGTCATAGCTATGTCTATACATGATGGTTTTACAATCTGGATTCTAGACTTCAGTTATAGACCTTGCAAAGATTCCAGTCCAGAATGTCTATGACCAAGAACCAGTACATGGTGTAGGACTGGTCTTCTTCCACTTGGTGTCCTAATTCCTGATACTCTGAGCCAGCAAGGCACACACCATATCATGGTCGTGATCTTTTAGCTGTTAAACCAGAAACTCTCGACACAAGCCGTTAAGGATATGAAGAGTTCTTTATTAAAGCTAGTGATCCATTACACTTTAAAGACTCAAGTGAGGGGAGCCCGTGCAAACCAACAGTTAAAATTCTTCAGGGTTCCCCCCCCCCCATCAGGGATCCGGGGCTTGACAGCCCCTCCCTTCGTCTCACAATTTCTAGATCTTCCCAGTCCTGAATCAACCAACACGAGGATAGCGTTCTTTGATCTGTCCTTGGTACTGGACTGCTTGACACAGTATTCGAATCAGCATAATTTGTGGTCCTGTGAATACACCAAGACCCCACTACAAGCATTCTCACCTACTCTACAAGTCTGGCAAGTTTCCACTACAAAGCACTCCCAACGACCCTGCAGGTATGCCCACCACAAAGCATCCCGCTGACCCTGCAGGTTTCGATAGACTGGCAGGATGTCACCTCCTGTCACCATGGCAGGATTTAACATCCTGACACACCAAGTTGGGAAAAGTTGGGTTAGACAATCAGACCAGAATCAATTGTGAAAGTGTTGTAACCTGTTGCAGCAAAAACAACCAAGGAGGACCTCAAAGCTGACCTAGAAGCTTGTAAGTGTGCGTGCGTGTGTGTGTCATTTTGCCCAGTGTGGGTGGCTGAATGGTTGAATAGTGAAGGAACAATTGCATGGCTCCAGTGAAGTGGGAAATCCCCCCCCCCTTTATATGCAAGTAGAAGGGGATGATGGACCAATAGCTCTTGGGTCCCTCCCTCCCATAGCTCATTTAAAAAGAGGCCGCATTGGGGTATGAGACTAAATCCACAGTCATAGTACACAGGTGATGAAGACATGCACCTTTGGTCCCTGGAGGTTTCATGGCCTCACCCCATGTGCAGGGCTTGAGGACTGGTCTTCTACCTCCCACTAATGACAGGCAAGGACATGATCAGTGTATATACAGCCATCATTTGAAACATGTCATCTCTGGCAGTTCTCCAACTAGCTTGGTACCTGGGAGAAGTTACTTATTCTGTAGGTAAACTAGTAATGCACATATTTTGGTTTGCACCACCTGCCATGCCAAAATCTCCTAGTAGCTACAATCAATAAAGTTACTGGTAATATTTCCCCATTTTCCGAAACGAATTGCTAAGTTGTTTCATTTGTAAACCCTTCATCCCTTCCCTGCATGCTGTATTTAACACTTATTCTTGCTGCAGATTAAAGACTAACAATTTCATCTTGGGAGAAGGAAGCAAGTGATAAATAATTGGTAGAAATGCTTCAGGACCTGATTATTTTTCGTATAAAAACTTTGAATTGGTCAATTTTGAGGTTCCTTCAGCTGGGTTACGGCATTTGCTGGTAGTAGCAGTTCTCTGGCCATAACCAAACTTGCAACCAGTGGAGAAATTGTCACTTTCTGTTAGTGCTGGGCAGAAAAAATATATTGCATTATTCTGTCAGTCCTCATTCAATCTGATCTGAAACATGCTTCCAAAATTTCTTTAAAAGGAGAAGAGAATTTCAGGAAAAAGATTAATGGATGGAGTGTCATATGATGTGGCCATGGAGTATGTGCGTGTGATTGTCTGTAGCTAGGGAGGCTTCAGAGTAAGGGAAAGTATGTATCAGAAAACATAGGGCAGCTTGGAGTATGATCTGAAGATGAGGACTTGGTCATTAGTCTTTCTCGTGATCAGATCACTTCCTGGTGAGATGGCAGTTAATCACCACTGCTGCCCTCTGCCAAGGGAAAGGCGCTTAGGGATTTTCTCAGTGGCAAAATAAGCAGTTCTTACATGGGCTTAGTTAGATTCTAGATAGGACTGTACCCTTGTGGCCTCTTCCTGACTACAAATCTTTGGGGGCAAGGCTTGGTTTACTCAGGAGCTTGTGGAGATGACGTGGCAGAAACAAAGCCTGGAGCACTTACGATGGAAAACAAGGGATGGATATGACTGAGCACACTGTGAGGATAAAGGTGGCAAAGGTGGCATTTCTCTGTAATGTAAATATAACACTTACATTACTTTTTTAGTCAGGGTGGGTCAGTAGATTTTCTGCTGGGTTGCTGTGATAGGATTGTAAGACATTTTGCTGACAAAGTCACTCATATTTTTCAGAGCTGGAGGTCACATTGAGGCAAATGTCTTGTTAAGTTTACCTTTCCATCTTGTTGATACTTGTCAGCCCTTGAAGGTAGGTCAGCCTGGGAATCCAATGTCATGTAGGTCGGTACTACTTTTATTGTCATCATTGGCGATCACTCGTAGCCGAGTAAGATTGTCTTCCAAAGGTAAAATTTTAACGGTGAGTCCGTAAGTGGCTATAAAGGCCAATTCTGGATCCGCACAACCTCCCACAATGAGGGCATAGGTTTCCGGGTGGGAGACGGTCATGATGAGGGTTTGCCTGACGTGCCTTCCTTTTAGCTCTCTTCTCCTTTTCGCCCTGTACTCGTGCTTCTTCAAAGTCCATAGCGCCATTAATAAAGGCGGGATAAAAATTAAATAAATAAATAAATAAATCTGAATCATTCATCACATAGCCAAGGAGACCATATGCAGTGATATCAAAGGCCACAGTTCCTTTTATTTTAATTGTACAGCCACGAGAGTGTATCTCGTTCTTGTTTCCTAAAGAAAGAGAGCTTATTACAAATTTCCAACAGTGTCCTAGGAGGAAAGAAGAGTTTTAAGCAGGCAAATAAAAGAAAGTTAACTTCCCCCCCACATAATAAGCAGTGTTTTCAAATTTCAGAAGAGAGACCAACTGCTACATAACATTATTCAAAACAACAGGTGCAAGGTGTTGCTCTTTTTAGTCCACCACACTCAGATGCACAACTTTTGAAGTCCTCTTCTCTTCCCATTTTAACACCAACCATAAGACTCTTCATCAGTTTTGCCGAGTACACTTAAAAGGGCAGAGTCATGCTCACAGTCCCATCTCCTGGAGACATGCAGGTATAGCCCTTGAGAAACTTGGCACCAAAAATCCCAAATGGAGGGGGTGGGCACTATGGCAAAAGGACATCGGAGCCTTACCCCCTGTAGATCGGGGTGGGGTGTTTCTAGCCTGATTTCTTCTGTGTCTCAGCACCACTGCTATAACAGGCAAAGTCAGCACTGTGGCTTTATCAGCTACACTTTTGGGACACTAGAGAAACATTTGAAGACCTAGCCCTGGTTCTATATAGTTACTGCTCCAGTTACTCAGCCTTCCCTAACCTGGAAACCTCAAGATGCATGAGCCACATCTCCCATAATGCTTAGCCAACACACCCAAGAGCTGGGATGAAACGAAGCTGCGTGCTCGGTGGAAGAGGACGACCATCCCAGATAGAAGGATGTACCGATCTTCGGTCAAGGGTATACGATAGCTGTGCTCCCCTGCTAGACCCTCCAAAGAAGCTGGGTTGTAGGGAACTTGGTAGGGTGAGGATATGCTAAATAGGTTTGTCGTGCCTTGTTTTGCAATCCCACACCTTGTCTTAGGCCCTCTGTTCTGCTCTTAGGCCACATCTTCTGTTTCTGATTCTGCTAAGCCTTGACACTTATCCAGTCCAAATTCTATATGCACAGATTCTGTACAAGTATATACTTTGTCTATGTACATCTATATGAAGTGAACCTAGTGGGCAAGAACAAGCAGGAAACCTTCCCAGTGTGTGGGTTGTCTTAAAGCTGTCAGTGCATCTGTGCTGAGAGTTAGCTTTAGTTTAATTTGGTTAGACATTTTGGTGGTAAATGTGATGAAATTAGAGAGGAAGGAGAAATTGTATTCCAAAACTGCTTATATTCTATCTCTTCTATGCCTCTTTGGTATTTCTATATAGAGTTATTTATAATAATGATAATATCCTGCATGCCTTTTTGAGATAGATAGATGTAGATGTAGATGTAGATATGTAAGTAACTTTATTTTGGTCAATGACCTATTGTTGTTTATAAAAATTTGTGATCAGAGTTATGGAAAATATTAAGAGACAAGCTTGCAGTAAAAATGTTGCTTTTATTTAAAACAAAAGAACAGAAAAGACTCAGCCAGTAAACCACATGGCTGATTAACATAAGCTATTCACATTTTAGAAAACAAGAGATAGCAGCAGAGAGTAACCAGAACAAAAGGCAGATTTACAACTTTAAAGCTTTACAATTGCAACTTGGCCGTATCTGAGTGGACAAGGCTTAGCATGTGACCACTCACCTAGGCAACGGATTCCCAATATGGGCAAAGAACAAACAGGTAACTCTGATTGGTCAGGACTACCAGACTAGCTGGCTCCAAGCACCAACATTCCTGAGAGGGGTAGCCAACACGTGTTCCCCAAGAGCCCAGAAAAAAAAACTTCAAGGCTTGGCTTTTAAAACTAGCCTTCATATTTTCTCTCAAGACATAAAAATATATGCAACATGACCAGCATAAAAAAATAGCAAAACAAAAACAGTAAAACAATGGGGCAAAGTGAAAGAACAAATACAAAGCAGAGAATACCAGATCCATGTGAGCTGTTGAACAACATTTAGATATGCCGTAGTGTATCAATATAATATTGGATAATAAAGAAAATTATTCTTTAGGTTAAGACTAAAACTCAGAGCTAAAACTAATATTTTGGGCCTGTCAACGAAGAGGGGGGGAAGAATTATCACTGTGTTGTTGGGCCGAGAATTTGATCAGAGCTGTTTTAATTAGAGAGAGTTCAACCTAAAACA
This sequence comes from Charina bottae, assembly GCA_023362775.1. NCBI lineage: Eukaryota > Metazoa > Chordata > Lepidosauria > Squamata > Charinaidae > Charina > Charina bottae. Next base: position 86,223,626 of record JALMGJ010000002.1, on the reverse strand, counting down.
CAGTTGATGGCAGTAATAGTGATAAAAAATAAAAAGAGGAGATTTTTCAGTGTGTTTGCCCTTATCCCAATCCACTGACTATCCATTGCGAATTTTAATTGCCGCCACACAGAATTTAGCTAAATTATATGTAATGATCAGTTTCCTGTCAGACAAGAGAAAATCCACAAGCAGGCTTTTATTTTGTCCTATGTAGTGGAGTAGCAAGGGAGAGATGAGAATTTGTTGAATGTTCTGATAATAGGGACAGTAGAGCAGCATATGTGCGTAGTTTCAATGGCTCCTGTATGGCAGGGGCAAGTTCTTTGACACATGGGGATTTTAGCAAATCTCCCATTAAGCACAGAAGAAGGGAGCATTTCAAGCATAGCTCTGAAAAAAGCTCTTTGTTCGCAGGAGAAATTAGGGTCATTAGGTGTCTGCCCGATTGCCATCTAGGATGCATTATGCGGTTTCTAATGTGCACTAATGTGGCTGAAATCATTCTGATATTCCACCATATCTACAACATTTCTATAGATATAGAATTGTGTATTCATTTAATTGCATTTTCACATATACGTTATGCTTTCTACCTGCTATGTCAATGATGTTCATATCTTGTAGAACCTACAACCCAATATAATTGTAGTCCTCTATATGATTAAAGATCAACAGGCCCTTGTTAATATACCTTTACAATGTATGACCTAGTTTGATGTCCTTGGAAATTGCTGAGGACTTGGGAATGTGCCTTGTGGGCCCTTTGTCTCTTTTCTTCTGCAGTTGTGGTGAAGGAGGCAGTTTGCAAGCTTGATAGAATAACAGTAAGGCACTGACACTCTCTGTAAACAAGGATGCTACCTTTCAAAGTATGCCTTTGTTGCCTCTTGCATTGTGAGAACATTTCTGGCCTTATCACCCATTCTTGTGTTAGTTATAAGTAATTTCTTTGTTTCATTATATTGCTCATGTGTGCTGTACTTTGATCAACCCCCATAAAAGTTTTGTGCAATCCCGAGATGCTTGCTCTTGGCCTTCCCCTTGTGCAAGAGACCAGTGACTCACTGTAAATTGCTAGCTTTGCTAAATAAAAATATTGTTTAATTCCTGTTCAGTTGTTTGGCATTTTTTTTGGTGAATTTGGATTCCCAACATGGATTTCACAGTATCTGTGATGCAGATGTTTATACTACAGGAATGGGCATTGAAAAGAGAGGGCAATGTCATATGTGATGTCAATGAGAAAGCCTTCTTGGAACAACTTCTGTTCTGACTCACATGTTGATAAACATCCTTATTGTAACACCTGAAGGTTATTGTGGTTTACAGCTAGTTCCAACTTGCATGCAATTTGGTGGAGATGTAACTTAGATCATACGTAATGCTGAAAATGGAACAGCATCATCTCTGGCCAGCAACTTTCTCTAGATTTCAGTACCAGCTGCCAGATTAAACAACTCTTGTAATATTTGTGCCGCTTTGCCCTGAATCTGGTTCTGTGAGATATTGGACATTTCTCCTGCCTTAAGTGGGGAAATAGGAGGCATGCTACTCCTTTTTTAACAGTAAAGGTTTAAATGTGGTTTTAAACAATTTTAGATGTTGAGAGCCTCTTGTGCCGAGAAAGCGACACAAATATTTCTTCTACCCATTTCAGCTTTTAAGTTCTTTTTAAAAATAATTTTATTAAAAGTTTTAAAAAAGAAGATAAAAACGAATACAAACTAATATAGAGTAAGAGATAAAAAAGAAAAAGAAAGAAATCAAAGAGAAAGCTAAAAGTGCAAGAAAGTAAAAAAAGTAAAAGAAAAATAGAAAAGAAGGAAAAAAGATACAAAGAAGTGGCTTCCGATCTTCTTTACAGCAGTTATAAGTACAATTATAAATGTACCTCTTTCTCTAAAGTTACAACATGTCTCTCTTCTTTCTGCAATCTATCCTGTCTAATCATCAAAACCATAAATCACAAGTTCATTTTTTTCTGTTTTCTGCAAAAAGTCCATAAGGGTTTCCAGTCAGCAATAAATGTAGATATTGTCTTTTCTCTGATCAAAGAAGTCAATTTGGCCACCTCAATGAGTTTCATCATCTTTACCAAGCATTCCTCCATTGTAGGTATTGCTGAATCTTTCCATCTTTGTGCATACAATAATCTCACTGCAGTTATCATATACAAAAACAAAGTTCCATGACTTTTCCCTAACTGTTTGTCCATCAGTCCCAAAAGAAATATCTCTGGTCTCAATTGTATATTAATCTTTAAAATCCTCTGAATCAGTGTATGTATTTGAATCCAAAATTTTCTAGCTTTTTAAAATGTCCACCAAGCATGATAAAATGTCCCTTCTTGTTGTTCACATTTCCAACATGTATTTGAAGTGCCTTTATACGTTCTAGACAATTTCTCTGGTGACATATACCAACAGTACATCATTTTATAGAAATTCTCTTTAAGAATTTACAACATAGTGTAAATTGCAATCCTTTCAACCACATATTTTCCCATTGTTCCATCTGTATATTATAACCAAAAATTTTAGTTCACTTTATCATACATTCTTTCACTTGTTCTTCTTCTGTTTCAAATTTCAATAGAAGTTTATATATTTTAGCAATTACATGTTCATCATTTGTACATAATTCCATTTCAAACTCAGTCTTACAATGTTCAAAACCATAAACTCTTTTGTCTATTTAAATCTTTCTAATAACTGTAAATAAGAAAACTATTGGCAACTATGTCCCTCTGCCATCAGTTCTTCTCTTGATTTTATTTTGTATTCCCCTTGACAAAATTCTAGTATCTCACGATAAGTTAGCCATTTGTATTTGCCCATTATTTCTCATCTATAAAATGCTTCTTGTGCTGAGAGCTACAAAGGTGTTTTTGGACACAACCTGGATTTGCATCTATTCCGTATTCTCAATATTGCACGTCTAACATAATGATTTTTGAAATCTGCATTAACCTTGACTTTATCGTACCACAAATATCCATGCCACCCAAATCTCAGGTCATGTCCTTCTAACTCCAAAAGCCTTCTATTTCTCACTCTTTCACTCAAACTCAACGCTGCCTCCGAAAAATTCTGCAAATTACTTGGGAAGATAGGCGGACTAATGTTAGCGTATTAGAAGAAGTGAAAACCACCAGCATTGAAACAATGATCATCCAACATCAACTTCGCTGGACCGGCCATGTTGTTCGAATGCCTGACCATCGTCTTCCAAAGCAGCTACTTTACTCCCAACTTAAGAATGGAAAATGGAATATTGGTGGACAGCAAAAGAGATTCAAAGACACTCTCAAAGCTAATTTTAAAAAATGTAATATCAGCATTGAGAACTGGGAAACCCTAACTCATGAGCGTTTCAATTGGAGGTCAGCCTTTATTAATGGTGCTATGGACTTTGAAGAAGCACGAGTACAGGGCGAAAGGGAGAAAAGAGCTAAAAGGAAGGCATGTCAGGCAAACCCTCATCATGACCGTCTCCCACCCGGAAACCTATGCCCTCACTGTGGGAGGTTGTGCGGATCCAGAATTGGCCTTTATAGCCACTTACGGATCCACAGTTAAAATTTTACCTTTGGAAGACAATCTTACTCGGCTACAAGTGATCGCCAATGACAAACCAAACAGCAAGCTGCAAAATACAATTTCAAATCAGGTAAACCCAATCCTCCTCTTTCCTTTACATCCTGTAACACCTTATATTTAACTTGTGTTTTTTCCCCTGCCACACAAATTTAGTATATCCTTTTGCCACTGTTTAAATGTTGTTTCAGTTGTCAAAACAGGTATTGTCTGAAACAAAAACATCATTCTAGGCAGGACATTCATTTTTATCACAGAAATTCTGCCCAGCAATGAGAATTGTAGTTTCTCCCATCTTAACATATCTTTTTAAACTACATTCCATGTCTTAACATAATTATTTTGAAATAACATACAATTCATATTTGTCATAGTGATACCCAGATATTTTACTTTCTTCTCAATCTTAAAACCCATTTTACTCATCAATTCTGTTTGATCTTCTATATTCACATTTTTTTGTTAACTTCGTCTTCTGTTTATTGATCTTAAAACCTGCTAATGCACCAAATTCTTTTAGTTTTCCCATCAATCCTTTAAAGGATCTTCTAGAACCAACACCAAGTCATCTGCAAAAGCCCTTAACTTATAAGTTTCTTTTTAAATCTTTACTCCCACAATCCTCTCATCTTGTCTTATAACTCTATTCAGTATTTCAAGAACCAAAATAAACAAGAGAGGAGATAGTCCATTTCAGCTTTTAAGTTCTGTGGGACACACAAATTAAAACAAAACAAGTAAAACAAAACAAACGATAGCTGCCTGAATGTTTGTTATTATATATCTTGAAATTGCATTTCTTTCCTTTATCTTGACTAACCTCTCTGTCGAGATTCTCCAGTCTCTGTCTAGGACTCCCTTCCCCTTCTGTTCAAGATTTTTTAAAATAGGCTTTTAATGTTTAAAATTCTGTTACTGGTGATTGTTACACTGTCTTACATTATAATAGTTTATATTATTTATTTATGGTTATGCTTTCAATGTGGCTTATTGGTTTTTTGTTTTTGTTTTGCTTTTTGATACATATCTTCCATTTGTATCTCTTGTTTCTTCTCTGGTTTCTCTTCAGATCATGAAAATGTTTGCTCTTACTTTGTGTACCACTTAGTATTCTCTGGGTATAAGAGTTAAATATATTCCTTAAGGGCTTAGTTGTCTCTCAACATATTGGCAATTGCCTTGGAAGGCCTAGCGTGCTATGGTCCATGAGGTCACGAAGAGTCGGACACGACTAAACGACTGAACAACAAAAAAAGGCAGAGCTTTCCAAACTGTGTGTCGCGACAAAAATGTGTGTCGCCACACACAGTCTGGTGTGTCGCCACACAACCCGGAAGCGCTGATCATCATCAGCGCTTCTGGGTTTTCCTGCGGCGACACACCAACGGCGGCGTGCAAAAACTGAAAGCGGCAGCAGCGCTTCCGGGTTTTTGTGCGCTGCCGCAACGGCGACACTTCCGGGTTTTCCCGCGGCGACACGCCAACAGCGGTTGGCGTGTCGCCGTGGGAAAACTTTGGAAAGCCCTGGCCTAAGGTTTAAACATTTTAGTTTCATTCTCTGTTATGAGTAATATCGAGTATTTCAATTTTGAAACTTGAATAATATATATATTAAGATGGCAGAAATCTGCTTGAGATTTTGTGACAGGTATCACAGTGCACCCACCCATTGCTATGAGGGTGAGCATTGGACTATTATGACAGGGTATGTGCTCTGTGGAACCCAGTCCACATGTAGGAACATGTGTTTGAATTAGTATCATCAATCGGCTATATCTGAAAAAAAGGGCCTGAGAATGGAAGCACAATTCCTTCACCCTTGAACCATTTCTTTTTCCTGTTTCATCACAATATATAAAGAACAATAGCTTAATGCTCAGATTAACCCCCCTGCCCCACAATCCCCAAAGACCCACCAAACATCCTCCCCCACCTCAACTGTCAACAGTTTCTGGGAACAGGGAAGAGAGATTGTCCCAGTTACCCAAATTCTCTTTAGACACTTGATGTTGCCAATAATGCAGGCCTGCTGGATAGCTTCTCTTTCAAAACTCAAAACTTTCAAAAAGAGCAGCCATTGAAGTTCTCTTACAGTCCATGGCTAAGAAATTCCATATAGACTAGAAGAACTGATTACCGCCTAGGGGGAAGAAGGGGCAGGAACATTCCTCAAGAACGCACCAACATTTGTTTTATGCTGGAGGAAGGAATCGTTTGGGTTTCCTCTACAATGCCTTCACAGCCTGCTGGCTCTGATGTGTCTCCTGAAATGCTCTTTTGATTATTCTGAGTGGCACTTGAATTATAACAGCAGCATTGGTAGGGGGAGAAAGCGAGAGAGCACATACAAAAGCCACCCAGGGACAGGTTGAAATTGTCACTTCACTCCTGAATGGAGACAGGGGGTGTAATTAACAGCCAGTGTTGTGTGCAAATTTGTATTTCATGGGGAAGATGACTCATTTTGGCTTCAAGCACAAAGAAAAAGGAAATCAAAGTGTCTCCTTCATGCTAGTAGGTTTGGTGCAATACAAATGTCTTCTGATAGAGAAATGAGTAAATTCAAGGGAAAAAATAGTAACAAAATATTTCTGGAGTTCATTATGGGTAATATCAAAAAAGGGAAAAGAAAAAGAAAAGAAAAGGATGATATGCCAGCACTTTGATTTACATGCCTCTTATAGACGAATCCACCTATCATTTTAAGTAGAAATCAACAGCTGCAATGAATATTACATTTACTTCTTTCTTTAAAAAAAATCACTTCTTTAAAAAAACCAATGTTTCGTTAGTCAAATAGTCTTTGCAAACAAAGTAGTCTCAATGGTTCTAACCAATCAGTTGGACTGATTAGGCTTTTTTGAGATTTAGCTGAGGATGCCTCTATGTCAAAAGCCCTGCTCCTAGTTCTTATCTATCTAATAACTACAAAGATGTTAACAAAAGTAGACACCTCAACATCCTTGTAGAGGAGTTTCATACAGAAGGAAGGAAACATCCTCTGAAGTAATCTAGATTAAGAAAACTAAAAATGTTAAGATTAAACTGGATGTTTGTGTTGAGTTCAGAAACTCATTGGAAGCCAATGGCATTTGATATACTTACATTTGTATGGGTTCCATGTGAAAAAGGAGAATTTTGGAGAATAGATTTGAACTTAATCTCTAACACGGTGGCCAGGTCATTCTTTTCAAGAAGCAACAATTTTGCTGAACTGGTTTCTGTTGCTGGATCACGGAGACTACTTGCTACTATAACACTTCAGTTTGGGAACAAAATCATATTTGGAATTCTTTCATAGACAAATGGAATGCGAGAAATGTATAAACTCCATTGAGATATATTTTTCTAAGGTATTCCAAGAACATTTCACAAGCCAGATACACCTGATCTACAGAAGGAATATTCCCTACCAGGTTTTATAGATCTTTCATTAGCAAAATCACTTGACTTATCTAAATGTAACTTTTATTTATCTTCATCCAGCCCATGACTAATCCCAGGGACCTGTTTAAAACATTGACTATCTAATTGAAAAGGACAGCTGGATCATACCATTGATGCTTCATGCCAAACCTCCAGATAACTGGTACAGGGAATGTAGCTGGAATGTTTTAATATCCATATGATTGTTCTAATGGGTAACACCATTTTCTAAGTTTCAACATGTTAAGACCATAATTAATATAGGGCATGCACTTAAGAAATACAAAACAGCTTTTTGCCAAATTGAGACTTTTATGGGCAGCTTGTCTTAGAAAATGTTTACCAGAGGTGATAACAGGGGAAGAAAAATATTTTAAAAAGCAGTTTCTGTCATTCACGTCATCAGAATAGGAATGTAGAATACAGGATGTTTAGGTGATTTATCCATCTTTATGGTAAACATAAATAACATTGTAAGAAATAAACATATAAAAACTTTTAAGTTCAGGGCACTTCTACGCTGCCTCTGTTTTTGTTCCTCAAACTCTGAGAAGCAGTGTGAAGGTGATCTGTAATTGTCTTCACTTCTGCTGACTTGAAATGCTGCAAACGTGGAAAACCCCTGCACTGCCCCAAGCTGATGCTGTTTGTGCAGCAACAATTCCCTCCACTAAATAGTGTGGCGCTTTGCACAATAGTCTGGCCCTTTGCTTGTCCCAGATTATAGAGAATGGTTTGGTTTGTACTCTTGAGTGGGAAGATTTGCAATTTTCTTAAATTAGCATTTCTCTTAGAGGGCCTGAAGCTCAGAATCCAGCACCTTAAAAAAATCCTGAAACCCTTTAATTTGCTGCACTTCCAATGACACTAAAGCTGAGTTGGAAAACAGATCGGTTCAATTCTTAGCACTGCTGATTTTGTGGGAACACAGAAGTCCAAAACTCTTTTCAAATTGAAGTGGAAGTCCCCAGAAACTGATTTAGAACTGTGGAGTCCTTGGTGCTCTCTGAGCCTTGTTGTTTTCTTGCAGACATTTCATTTGCAGACATTTCACTAGGCAACATCTTCAGTGCGAAAAGGGAGTGGGGCTTGTTCTCTGTTTATATACCATGGCTTGTCCTGCTTGTGTTGGTGGAGGTGTTGTTCTCTCCTTAGGAGTTCCTTGATTGGGCTGTTGTTTGCTGCTTGGTTGATTGACTGAGTTAATAGTTCCTTGATTAGGGTATATTGTGCTTTTTGATTGTTCCTCTGGTACTAATCCTGGTGTTAATCTTTGCATATCTGGGTGTTGATTGCTGGCAAGGAGGTGTTCTGTTCTTCTGGCTTTTCTATTGTCTCTTTTTAATGGTATGTAAATGTTGTTTACCTCTATGTGTCTGCTGATGGCTGCTTTGTCTGAGTGCCAAGCTTCCAGGAATTCTGTAGCATTTTTGGATTTGGCTTGGTTTAAGATGCTCACAGTTTCGCAGTTGAAAGTATGGTTGAGTCTGTCCATGTGTTGTGAGATTAAGGAGTTTTTATTGTGTCTTCTGACTGCTAGTTGGTGTTCGTGGATGTGCTCTGCTAGTCTTCTGCCCGTCTGTCCTACATAGTGCTGGTCTGAATAATGTTCTTACACAGCTTCTCTTATGGGAGGTTGGGTTATTGCTTTGGTAATGGAGTACTTGGTAAGTGTGGGTAGATTTCTAGTAGACTTGTGTTTCTAGAATACCATCATTTTATCTACTGATGCGGATGTCCAAGAAGGGTAGTGTGTTGTTGTTTTCTTCTTCCCTTGTTAATTTTATTCCATTGAAGATGTTGTTGTTGTTGTTTTGAAAATAATTTTATTAAGTTTAGAGCATAGATAAAAACTACAATAGAAAATAAAAAACTACAGAAAAAGAAAAAAGAAAAAAAGGAAGTGAAAAACACAAGAAAAAGAATTTTAAAGATTACATAAGAAGTGACTTCCGACTTTCAACAACAAGAATTTGTAGCAATTCCCATAATTAATCCCTTTCTCTAAATTTAACCAAAATCACATTATTTCTATAAATCATTCCATGGAGATTATGTAAATCAATAAAAGCAAATGCTTCTTCCCCTTATATATATATAATATACATTATATATATAAAAATAAACAAATATATAAACCTTCAGATCAAATGTTTCCCTCTTATCACTATTCTATATATTTCTGGCCACTATGTTAACAATCAAATTATTATAATCATTTAAAAAACATTTAAATTATCTACTTTTATGCTTAATACTACAATCTTAACCCTATTAAACCTTAAAAACAAACTTTAAATCATTAGAGAAAAATAGAATCATACAACCTTATAATCAATCCACATACTGTACTTATTCTTAATTTCTATATTATATTTCTATATTAACAATCAAATTGTAAAAACATTTAAAAAACATTTAAATTATCTACTTTTATGCTTAGTACTGTTATTTCAATTTTATCCCTATTAAACCTTAAAGAACAAACTTTAAATCATTGCAAGAAACTTTAAATCATTACAGAAAAATAAAATCATACAGCCTTACATACTTATTCTTAATTTTTATCCAAACTCAAAATAAACTAAAGCATTTAATCTCCATATAACAACAAACTTTTAAATCATTACTGAAAAATAACATCATACAGCCTTGAAATCAATCCACATATTTACTCTTAATTTCTTATCCCACCTCAAAATAAACCAAAGCATTTATTTGTCTCCATATTATACACAGAAGATTTTTTATAGACAAATCAAGAAACCCAGCTGTCTCCCCCACATAGTCAACAGAAAATTTCCCACATGACCGAGCTATCTCATTCTCAAAACAGACCCTGTAATAAACAAGCCATTTTTCTTTTTGGAAGTCGAATTGTAATTCCTTCATGACTGGCGTTTCTTCACCAACTGGATTCTCACAGTTGGAAGGGATACTTTCTCCTTAATGAATCTCTTTCTCTTCCTTCAGAAAGTCCTCAATCGATTGATACATTTTAAAAGCAATATCTTGTACTTCTTGTAAAGTAGCTTGAACAATTTCATGGAAAATCTAGTTAAAGTCAGCAGACTGCTCGGCACGGAGCTCTAAGGTTGTTTTCTTAAGGTCGTCCATAATTCAGACAGTAAAGTCTGGCACCTTCTGCTGATTGTATAAACTGGTGGGTTAATAAAAGGCTTCCAGAGGCTATAATACAGCATCCAAGGCAAGTGAACAGAAAACTAAAAACTAAGAACATCAAGTTGAATGTGTAGGAAAATATTAAGTCCTTCAAACTAGATAGAAAAATAATAACGGAGAGATTATTATTTATTCTCAGTCCTCCTTAAATTTTGAATGGAAAGCAAGCTACTAGCTAAAAATTAATTTTTAATTATTGTAACCCGCCCAGAGTCCCTTGTATGGGAGATGGGCGGGGAATAAATTAAATAAATAAATAAATAAATAAATAAATAAATAAATAAAATAAAATAAAATAAAAATGAAATTTAAACCTCCTCCAGAAACAACGTTATGCACCAAGAGATTCATATTTTCTTGTTGTTAAAAACCTCTCTTGGGGCCCAAAAACTTAAAAATATACAAACTAGGTGATTTAGAAATGAGAAAGGCTCGACCTAGTGTCCCAAAGGGGCTGCAGTGTGGTCTGGAAATGGTGGCATCCCCGACTCCCGTCTCCTCTTACTGGAATAGTGCCAACGCCGTTGACAATCTTCAGGCTACAAGGTGACGTTATGAAGTACAAATGGGATGATTCCGAGTGTTTTCTGTCCATGAAAACACTCAAGGGCAGCAGGAAAAGCCTGCCTGTGCCTCCAAAAAGAATCCACGCTGTTGTCTGCCCACTGATCTTGCAAGCAGGGTGTTCAGTCGGCCATCTTCTCACCGGAAGTCTATCATAATCCCATTGAAGATGTTGTTGATGGTTTCATGTGTTTCCTCCAGTTGTTCCTTTTTCATTATGACAAAGGTGTCATCTACATACCAGATCCATACTTTGGGTTGTATATGTGGGAGTGCTATCATTTCTAGACGCTGCATTACAATCTCTGCTATAAGTCCTGAAAGTGGTGATCCCATGGGTGTTCCTTTGATTTGTTGGTATATTTGTCCATCAAACTGAAAGTAGGTAGTGAGGCAGAGGTTGATGAGGTCCATGATTCTGGGTATTTCTATCTTACTGTATTTGACTAGGTCGGGTGTGTTTCATAGAACTGCTGCCATGGATTCTTTCGCTAGTGCTGGGTCTATGGATGTAAGGAGTGCAATGACATTGAATGACACCATAATTTCATCTTCTTTTATTTTTAAGTCTTTGATTTTCTGGAGGCACTGTAGTGGGGAGTTGCTGGAATATTCACTCTCCACTGTAAGATGCCTAAGTTTTTTTGTGAGCTCTTTAGCTATGTTGTAAGTGGGAGTCCCTAGTAACGATACAATTGGTCGAAGCGGTATGCCAGGTTTGTGTGTTTTGGGGAGTCCATAGAAGTGTGGGAGGATTTTGGATTTTATATATTTTGGATTTTAATATATATTTTGGATTTTATATATTTATATATTTATATTTAATTAAATTGGAATGATGTATTGTATTTTATATGCTTTTAATTAATCAATTTTGTTGTAAACCGCCCAGAGTCCCCTTGTGGGGGGAGATGGGCGGTGATATAAATTGAACAATAAATAAATAAATAAATAAATAAATAAATAAATAAATAAATAAATATTGAGCTCTGTCCATAGTGACGGTGGTGCGGCCTTTGTCTGCTGGGAGGATGATGATAGTTTGGTCCATCTTTAGGTTTCTCTTCAATTGGTACTGATTTAGAACTGGGAAAGTGTGGCTCCCATATATGTGAGAGTTAGTTCTCACACTGTCAGGATAGCTAATCTGTGTTACTTTATGATGCTGCAGCTTGGATTTCCCTTACTGCAGTGTCCAAAAAATAAGGAGGGATGTTGAATTAGGCTTTTGTTGCTTATTTGCCAATTTCCCTGTATTTGTCAGTTTCAATTCTCTCACTCTACAGGAGCCAGATAGTTGCACAATCATGCCAGAGTCTGCATCCTTTTCTCCACTCCACTGTATTCCCATATTATTTCACATTATTTCAACTTGGGAGATAAAATTGGATGGCAGATTTTATACCAGCATTATTTTGTACTGACTCAAGGATGGGTGGAAAGCATTTTAACTCAGGAGTGGGAAAAGGCCCTATAATTTCTATGTAGATATAATGATAAATTATTCTAATAGATTATTCTATATAAACGTAACACTTCAATGTAGAATCAAATGCATGGTGAGAGAGGGAGAGTTGAAGTTACGATCTTTATCCCTGCTGTTCATTTTTTTTGTGTGCCTTTGAGTCAGTGTTGACTCATGGTGACTGCTTGAACAAGTCCATGCAGTTTTCTTGGTGAGATTTCAGAAGTGGTTTGCCATTGCCTCCTTCCTAGGGCTGAGAGAGAGTGACTTGCCCAAGGTCACCCAGCTGGCTTTATGCCTCAGGCGGGATTAGAACTCAGGGTCTCCCAGTTTCTAGCCTGGTGCCTTAACACTACACCAAACTGGCTCTCATTGGCAATGTATTATATGAGCTGCTAGATTTATGCTTGTACACCCAAATTAGATGGGCTTTAGAATGCATGATCTGTCCTATTATTTTTTTTTTTGGCTGGGTACAGATCCCATACAGGGAACCCTTTTTTCACTCTTTTTCCAACACAAAAACAAACAGCTATACAGCTCTTGTCTGATAACTGGGATTCCAAGCCTCAAAGATGAAAGCAGTAGTGCATGTAATAATGTTAGAACAAGATGCTACAAGAAGTAGGGACTATGGCAAACAAAGGGAAATGATTTAGAGCAACATATTCATCTTTCAGTGGCATAAAAGCACGTCATTTATTATCCTTGATGAGAAATGACAGCTGACAAAGTTCTTCCATTAGAGTGGCTCTGTCTTAAGTGAGAGCTACTCAGAGCCTCATTAGAGCTACTCAGAGCCTCATTCATTTGGTATTCCCTTGTCTTTTTTTCCTTAGGCATGATGCAGAATATCTGATGAGTTCTTTTTCCTGTGTTTATATCTGTCAACTGGCACTGCAACTCTAAAAAATGGAAAGCAATTAGCAAAACCTCCACCCAATCACTGATCTAGCTAACTATATAAACTGCTAACCATCATGGCCAAACTGTGGGTCCAATGGGAGTTTTTCTGCTTCAGAGGAATGATGATAAATCCATTTTCTGGCTTGCACCTAAAGCACTTGATTAAAACAATTGCAGTCTGAGGGGGAAAAAAAAGCAAATCTTAAAGCACTACCAGACATGGCTTCAAATCTGCTTGAGAAATGAATTCAACCCCTCAATTCATCAATCAACAGTATCAGTGAGTGCTTCCATTTTGTCAGTCCTTCTTTGTGTTGTGATGGTGATCATAAAATCTCATCAATATTTTATCATATGTGGTGGACTTGTGAGATTGCTAAGAAATTTTGGACTCAGATACATTCATTGATGCAAAATATTTTACAAATTCAAGTTCCATATAAACCAGAATTATTTTTATTGGGAATAACAGAAGAACAAATAGGAAAGAAATTTACAAGAATTATGCAATATATGGTTACAGCAGCAAGACTTATATATGCACAAAATTGGAAAAATCAGACTATACCTACAATACAGGACTGGATGTTAAAAGTAATGGAAATGGCAGAAAATGATAAATTGACATGTTTATTAAAAGAAAATACAAATTATTATTTTCTTAAAGAGTGGAAACCATTAATGGACTATTTACAAAATGCAGGAGGGGTAAAGCTTATATTGGGTTTTGAAGATTAAAATATATATAAATTGATATATTAGACAGGAAATGTTCTACAATGTTATATATAGACCTAGCATGTAAGAGACTATTTTTTAAATCACTATGACCAGAGATAAATCGGAAGTTCTAATTTCTATGTTTCATCTTTCTCTTTTTCTAGTTACTTTACTACACTTTTTTCTTTCTTTCTTTGATTTGTATTTCTATTTCTTTTTCCTTTTCAACCTTTTATCTATGTATATTTAAAATTCAATAAAATATATTAAAAAAATAAAATCTCATCAATAGAGCAAAAGGAAGCCAAGACCTACTGCAATAGAAAATGCCCAGGAATGTCATTAACTGATTGCCAGAAAAAACATCATAACCTGGCTGTTCCTTCAGGCCTTGGGAGCAGGTAAGGCATGAGGTTGATCCTTCCTACACTGGGTGTCTTTGTTTAACTGAGTTTTTGGCATTCCCTGGTGCATGAAGAGGGAATTGTTATTAATCTAGTGTTTAGTATTTTTACTGGTTTAATCCTTTTTTTTTTTTTACAGATGATAGGTATGTAAGCCACTCAGAGCTGGCAACGATTGGAGTAGCATATAAGACTGATTAAATAAACCCTAAATAAAGTCTACTTTCTGCAGTGATCTGAAGCCATGCCAGGTAAAGCCCTTTGTTTCTCTCCTATTGATGAATTTAACAAACTTTTAGACAATTCCTACAGTGTAATTAGAGAAAAAGTAGTTGCCTTACATAATTGGGTCTTGACTTTATAACAGTAGTTGAATTTTCCTTTATGGCTTGAGCTAAAGAGGCACTGACAGAGTGCAATAAAGTGTTTTGGATTGGGCATGGGCATGCTGTTGGCATTCTTTTTAATTCAAACAGGATTTTCCTAGGATTGCAAGGCCATTGTATGAGCCAAGGAAGAGGCTTCTTCAGCTTCTTTAAGGAGGTACTGACAGGTGCAGTGTACATGTCCATGTCTGCTCAGAAGCACCTTTTTTTTTTTTGCTTTAGATCATTCAGGTTCTCAGCTGACAAGAAGGCATCATCTGCATGAAAATGTACACATATGTTTATGTTCCCAACCATCACATGACTACTTTCATGAGTTACTAGTCCCTTCCTATCAACCCTAATTCTTTATCTTGACCCCATTTGCATGGAGATATTCTTCCCAGCCTTCACAGGGATGGAGAAATTATTTCATCCCAAGGAGTGAATTGGGCAAGCATGTTGTGAGCTTTTGCCCAAAGTGATATGTGCCTCTTTGATAGGTTTGCCTGGTTTCTAGCATGCATATACTAAGCCTGTGCAAAGCAATTGAGATTTGCTTCAACAAAGAGATTCAAGCTGTGGAAGAAACATGATTCTTCTCATCAAAGTAAAGAAATGACACAATTCCTTTTGATGAAGTTACGTATCTGTGCAACCTCTCAGCCTTTTCTGCCCCAGAATTTGGCTGCAAATACTTCCAAGCTGGTCAGCTTCAGCATATGGAGTGGAGGTTGTCCAGAATATGTTCTGAAGGCAACAGCCAGCATGTGCCAAAGGTACTCCTGATTGGATGTCTCTGGTGCATGATGCAGGGAGTCCCATAACATTCACCAAAAGGATATTTTTTTCTCAGTCTGGGTTGAATGGGGCTGCTAAGCAGAGCAAAATAAAGCATTTCCCTTTGCTCTTAAAAGCTAAGGGGCCGTTTGGCTTGATGAAGCAGTTTTAAGGGGATGCTTCATTTGAACATTTGTAAAGGGAAGACCCCCTCTTTGGAGCTTTTTGCAGTCCTAATATAGACCCCATTCACAAAGACCCAATTTATTTATTTATTTATTATTTAAATTTGTATCACCACCCATCTCCTCCACACCTGGGGACTCTGGGCGGTTCACAATAATAAGTTAAAAATATAAAATTACAACAACAATAATTTACATATAAAATCCAAACAAAAAGATGTTAATAATAAGGTGGGTTTCATGGCACCAGCCACTCCCAAGAGGAACTATTGGCATTCCCGTCCCAAGCCAGGCGGCAGAACCAGGTCTTCAGGTCTTTCTGGAAGGTCGGGAGTGAAGAAACTCGCCTCAGCTCCAGGGGCAAGATATTCCAAAGGGCGGGTGCTATCGCAGAGAAGGCACGCCTCCTGGATATCGCTAGATGGAACTCTTTTGCTGATGGGATCCTTAGCATGTCCTCTCTGCATGACCGAGTGGGACGGGTCGATGTTCCGGGGATGAGACGGTCCCTCAGGTAACCTGGTCCCATGTCATGTAGGGCTTTAAAGGTGATAACCAACTCCTTGAATTGGACCCGTGAAGCAAACTGGTACCCAATGCAGCTTGCGCAGCATACATATGCCTGTAATAGTATGTGCATGTTTGTGTGTATGTATGCATGTGTGTGCATACTTATAGACAATAATAATTTAATAATAATTTATTAAATTTATATGCCACCTGACTCCCAGTGAATCTGGACAATAGGATGGGTATGTAGATTGTACAGACACACAATCTTCCTTAAACTACAGGAATGTGAACTACAATTCATATGCAGCTATACTTTATATATATTTCCATGCATAGCTTTTTCTCAACTCAGGTGTTAAAAATGTTAGGAGTAGGATATTCCATCAAAATCTCAAAATAGCATCATTCAAAAACTAATTTTGGAAATGTTTCTTGGTTTTCAGATGAGCATGATAATGCCCTATTTATTCAGTTTCCACATATTCCAGGGAGCTTTAAAATGGGGAAAACATATTTAATTGGGATATGGGTATCATTGTTTGGAAGATTATAAAGCACTGTGAACAGAAGGAAAGGTGATCTGAAAAAAATAATACAGAGATTGCTCCAAGAACTAAAAAAGTAGAGCTTGAAACATGAAAGGAAGAAGAGGTCAAATACAGAAGGATGAAAATGGATCTCTTGTTATGCTGTCAGTTCTCTGTTGTTGTGAATGGCTTGATAGAACCAAGTTGATAAAGACATTTATGAATAAAGCTTCCCTAAATAAATGAGTGAAAAGCCCTGTCACAGTTTACTGTAGTAAGAACAAAGTTAGGATAACAATGCTTGAAGAGCAGAAGAAAAGTTTATAGAACAAAGAAAAATGGAGCTAAAATAGAAAAGGAAGCATTAATGGGGGCCATAGACTAAATGAAAAAAGATGAGTGACATTATCAACACACACACAGACACACAAACACACAGGGGGAATGTTGGGGGTATTATAAGCTTTATAAAGAACTGTTTTAAAAAGGTGTTGTTCCTAAGAAACTGCAACCAATCTAACTGACGTGTGGAAAGTCTTGTTTAAATTGCAGTGCTTTTTAAGCTTCTATTCTTCCTCTTAGGGGGGTGCAATGGCTCAGTGGTTAAGACGCCAGGCTTGTCGATTGGAAGGTTGCAAGTTTGGAGGTTTGAGACCCTAGCCCCGCGTGACAGAGTGAGGAAGGAAAGGTGATCCCGCACTCGCCCCAGCTCTTGCCAAACTAGCAATTCGAAAGCATGCAAATGCAAGTAGATAAATAGGTACCACTTTGGTGGGATGGT
Source organism: Charina bottae (assembly GCA_023362775.1). Taxonomy (NCBI): domain Eukaryota; kingdom Metazoa; phylum Chordata; class Lepidosauria; order Squamata; family Charinaidae; genus Charina; species Charina bottae. The sequence goes on along the minus strand of JALMGJ010000002.1, from coordinate 86,206,229 downwards.
AACAGCGTTCCGCGCGCGTCATACCGGCCACATGACCATGGAAGAGTCTTCGGACAACGCTGGCTCTTCGGCTAACAAACGGAGATGAGCACCGGCCCCTAGAGTCGGACACGACTGTGCAGGGGAAACCTTTACCTTTACCTTTATTCTTCCTTTTAACAAGCTAGATGGTAGACACTGAGTTTGACCTCCTGACCTCCCTTCCCCCACCAATATAAAACTATTTTAAATCTTAACTTAATGCCATACTTTTTACCTTAATACCCATTGTGACCTAATTCTCAAGTAAGGATTTCTCTGGAGTATGCCAGCTTTGAATATCAAATATCTTTGTTTCATGTTTTTGAGATAAGCTTGACGTTTTTCTCCCATTTTTTTTTCTTTCCGAAAAATCACTATTCTTGAGATAATAACAAAGTGTGTGCTGATAATATAAAAGCATGAACATGAAAACACAGCTAGAGATGAGCCTTTTTTGTTGCTTCTATTCAACAGAAGTTAGCTTCTCATTTAGGGAATTGTCTTAATTAAAGCCTGTTTCACAAAAGAAAAGGCAATATTATACCATGTTAAGGGGCGTGGTGGCTCAGCGGGTAAGACGCCAGGCTTGTCGATCGGAAGATCGCAAGTTCGGAGGTTCGAATCCCTAGCCCTGCGTGCAGAGTGAGCTCCTGCACTAGCTCCAGCTCTTGCCAACCTAGCAATTCGAAAGCATGCAAATGCGAGTAGATGAATAGGTACCACTTCGCTGGGTAGGTAACAGTGTTCCGCGTGCGTCTTGCTGGCCACATGACCATGGAAGCGTCTTCGGACAATGCTGGCTCTTCGGCTAACAAACGGAGATGAGCACCGGCCCCTAGAGTCGGACACGACTGCACAAATGTGCAGGGGGAACCTTTACCTTTTTACTATACCATGTTAAACTGTGTTCCCTAAATCTTCCAGAGATTGACTAGTAATCAAACAGCCATCCTGACCTTTGGAGCCTGGTGTTTTAAACCTTATTTTATTTATTTATTTATTTATTTATTTATTTATTTATTTATTTATTTATTTATGAGATTTATATGTTGCCTTAGAGACAACTTAGAGGGCAAAGTGGCTTATAACAGCAACCCTGTGAGGAATGTTAGGCTGAGAGTGACTGCTCCAAAGTCACCCAGAAAACTTCCATGTCAAAGGGTCTCCCCAGTTCTAGTCCAATGCCTTACCCACTGCACCATTACCTGCTCTTGGTTACCTGAATGTACAGTGAGATTAATAGTGAATTTAAGATGCAAAGACAAGATTATGAGAATCCACGATTGCATCTCTCATGGTTTTAAAATAGGTTCATAGCATCTCGAGGCTGACAGACACAGACCCTCAACAGACTCATTCTAGATAACTCAACACCGCCCAGAGTTCCTTTTGGTAGATAGGCAGCTATATAAGTTTGTTGAATGAATGAATGAATGAATGAATGAATGAATGAATGAATGAATGAATGACTGACTGACTGACTGACTGACTGACTGACTGACTGACTTCAGGCCTGAGTACTTAAAAGATCACACTTCTATATGAACCTGGTTGAAAGTTGGATTAATCATATGAGGCTTTATTACATGTTTCTGTGTAGCGTTCACCCTAATTGTGGCACTTTTACTCTAGAGCAGGGGTCAGCAAACCGCGGCTCGCGAGCCACATGCGGCTCTTTGGCCCCTTGAGTGTGGCTCTTCCCCAGGCAGGCGTGGCAGGCATGGAGGGGGGCAGGCACGGCAGCGGGCGTGGCGGGGGCAGGCGCGGCAGCGGGCATGGTGTGCGTGGCGGTGGGCATGGCGGCGGCGGGCACTGCAGTGGGCGTGGCGGGTGTGTCGGGGGCGGGGGCAGGCACGGCAGCGGGCATGGCGGGGGCAGGCGCGGCAGCGGGCATGGTGTGCGTGGCGGCGGGCATGGTGGCAGCAGGCCCTAAGTGTGCGCGATTGGCTCCCGCCCGCAAACCCGCCCCCTTCCACGCGATTGGCCCCCGCCCGCAAACCCTGCCCCCTTCCACACGATTGGCCCCTGCCCACAAACCCCACCCCCTTCCACGCGATTGGCTCCCACCCTCAAACCCCGCCCCCTGGCCCTCGAGTGATATTATAAATTTTATAAATGTCAAAATGGCTCCTGGCATAAAAAAGTTTGCCGACCCCTGCTCTAGAGAATTAGAGTAGCTTTCCTTTTATTTTCTGTTAGATAGGAGTCAGTTGTATGAGTAATATTTACCTAGTTGTTTATCAAGGCAAAAGACTACTTTTCCAGTAGTCTTTCCATAATTTTTTTATTGAAATAATTATAATCATTCCCAATGAAACTATTGTGGTACACCATAGTTAGCTTCCCTCCTTCCTCTTCCTCTTCCTCGTCAGGAACATCACCATACTTGTCATCTTCTCAGTCAAGATGCTACAACATTTTGGTCATCTGACTGATGGAAGTACATTCATTATGGACTTCTCTGTTCTAGAGAATGGCCTTTTTCTGAACAAGCTCTCTTTTTAATTCTGGCTACTGACTTTGATGCCATTTATTTGCTTTTGATACTAACTAATTAAGTCTATTCTGAGATCTGTTTCCTTTCCTTTGTTTCTTTTTGTAAAGGTTATCTTGAATCTGAAATGGTACCTATCACTATTTCTCCAAAGCCTTGACTAACTGAACTTTAAGTGAAAGTTACTCAATTTTTTAGCTGTATCTCAGCAGATGGCGCCCAGTCCATTGCTTATTACTTCACAATACAGTACCATCTTTGAATGTAAATGTATATATAGAACAAACATGGGCACTTCCCCATAAGGTCTCTGGATCAATTCAAAAGCAACTCCAGACCCCTATGCTGATCTACTGTTGTATAGGTTTCCCAATTAACAGAGCTGTTAAACTAAGATCAAGTACATTTGGAATACTATTGTTTTCTTTTTTTCACTTCATATTGATATCTTCATCTAAAGAACCACACCCATTTTGGTGGGCTAATATATGTTGCTAGTTCTATAACCTCACTCTTCCAAGATCAGCAATTTGACATTTGACCCCTTACTCTGTTTGGCAGTGCCACCTTCCTAGTCAAGGAGATGTAAATGTCTCAGTCCCTAAAGCTCTGCCCTCTTTTTTCCCCAACATTTCCAGATAAGTCAGTGAAAAGACACAAACTGCTGTTTTCATGGAAACCCTGGCAGCAAAAATTACCACAGGTTACAGGAAAAAAACCAAACCCACTTTTCTGAGATTCAGCCATAGCTGCCTTGTACATCAAAAAGCTAAGCCTATGGGCTACTTGCCTGGAGGAATTAGCAGGACTAGATAAAATTGAGAAGTCTGTTAAAGTATAAAGGCTGTGAAGGTCCAAGAAACAACAGGAAAAATTGTGGGTAATCCCATTTTAAGCTCTTTATTACTATTTTGTAGCAAAGATTCAAGCCATCTCCACACTCAAGTTATTCTCTAGATTGGTCCAAAAATGTACCAGAAAAAAGCAGGCATTTTTTAGTTCTATTTCATTCTGGCAGGATAGCCTCATCCTACTCTCAGTGTGCTGGTAAAACAGTAATGAGGACAGGCTTGATATCACCTCATTATTCAGACTTAGAAAACAGACTAAAGACACAGCAAGCATTTCTCAATGAAGGTAGGAATTTCCCATGGTTTATGTATTTACAAATTGCTGGAAGAATAAAAAGTGACCTTTAGAAAGAAGAAGAGACCTTGGAGAAAGATGGCAGAATTTGAAATGCTGATATAGAATCAAGATCATTTATTGGAACACATTTATAAATTGTTATTGAAATATAACGTGGAGATGGAAGAAATTAAAAATTACATGACAAAGTGGATGCAAAATTTCAAAGAAGTAATCACAGTGGAACAAAGGGAAGAGCTATGGAAAAAAAGCAATAACATTTACTTTAAGTTATAATTTTAGGGAAAATTGGTAATAAAATGTTTTATAGATGGTATTTTTTATCTCTGTTTTTTTAATAAGAATTTTATTAAGTTTGAAAGAAAGATAAACACTACAAAAAAATGAAAAACTACAAAAAGAAAAAAAGGAAAAACTAAAAAGGTGTGAAACACAAGAAAAAAGAATTTTGAAGATTACATATAGAAATGACTTCCAACTTTCAACAACAAGAATATACAGCAATTTCCATATTCAATTCCTTGCTCTATATCAAACCAAGATCACATTATTTCTATAAATCCTTCCATTAGCACATATACAAATCACCAATACAATTGTTCCTTTCCCTTAAAAAAAGATATATATATATATATATAAAAATCTCTAAATCAACTTCCCCCCCTAAAAGACAACATTTATTTAATTATTTCCTTCCTACCACTATTCTATATACTTCCATCCACTATAATAAATATAAATATAAAAATCAAATTATAAGAACATATAGATTGTCTGTAATATGCAGCTGTAAATAATAAACCAAGAGATATTTTGGTTCATTTGCCTAGAAGGAAAACAAGAGACCAGGTTTTGCAAACTCACTTTGAATCAAGATTAAATATTGACAATGTGGATATAATTGTTTTGAAAGAGATTCCTGTAAGGATTTTGAGGAAGAGAAAAGACTATGCGTCTTTAACAGAGATTCTGAAAAAGAATAAAATTGTTTTTCGATGGGAAAGATTGGAAGGTGTAAGTTTTATGTTCCAACAGCAAAGATTCAGACTGACCCCCATCCATAAGGCCAAGGACTTTCTTGCTAGATATGGATCTAGTTTGGATTGGGGTGTAGATGAGAAACCTGCACCTGGAACTAGACACCAAGAATCTGCTCTACAAGGTACATGGGTGCTACATCTAAGGCAGAGCTTTCCAAACTGTGTGTCGTGACACAAAAGTGTGTCGCCACACACAGTCTGGTGTGTCGCCACACAACCCGGAAGCGCTGATCATCATCAGCGCTTCCGGGTTTTCCTGTGGCGACACACCAACGGCGGCGCACAAAAAACTGAAAGCGGCAGCAGCGCTTCCGGGTTTTTGCGCGCTGCCGCAATGGCAGCACTTCTGGGTTTCCCCGCGGTGACACACCAACGGTGGTTGGTGTGTCGCCGCGGGAAAACTTTGGAAAGCCCTGATCTAAGGTCTTTGATCAGATGTCTGCTTAATCATGGCTTGCACTTACCTTACTTGGAATGTGAACGGGGCAAATGCCCCACACAAAATATTTTTTTTCATTATTTGAAGAAATTAAACCATGATGTGATATGATTACAGGAGACTCATATAAGGAAAAAAGATATTAAATATTTGATGAATAAAAATTTGGGAGAGGAATTTATTTCAGCAGGTTTGAAGAAGATAAATGGACTTGTAATATATGTTAAACCACAATTGAAACCATGTTTACTGCTTTCTGACAAACATGGCAGATATGTAGCAGTGGAAGTCGAGCTTAATGGACTTAAATCTACTGTTGTGTGGATATATGTACCAAATGAGGATAAAAGTAAAATTTTTTAGACATCTTCTGAATGAATTGTTGTCTTTTTCATATCAAAGCTGGTATCTACTAGGAGATTGGAATGATGTAACCTCCCTACGATTGGACAGGACATCTGAAAAGGAAATTAAGCTTAAACAAGGAAGACTCCCACAGTCTTTTTTTGACATGATAGACAATTTGGCATTAGTAGATTCCTGGCAAGACAAAAATGGATTGGCAAGGGAATATACCTTTTACTCAGAAAGACATAAATCCTTTTCAAGAATTGACATGATATGGATTTCAAATAATTTAGCTTATAAAATTTGTAAGGTTGATATTTTACCAAAGAGTTTCTCCGATCACAATCCAGTAAGTTTGAAAATAAAGAGATCTTCTATGGCTTTTCGATGGAGATTAAATGAAGCTATTTTACAAAGAGAAAACATTTTGGTTGATCGAAAGAGGAGTTTAAAAGATTTTTTTGACATCAGTTTGGACAAAGGGACTGACCTAAAAACTGTTTAGGACACCAGTAAGGCAGTTATGAGACATTACTTTATTTACCATTTATTTATTATTATTATTAAATTTCTATGACCGCCCATCTCCCCCTCAAGGAGGGACTCTGGGCAGTTCACAGCTATAACAATAACAGTAAAATACAGTAAAAACACAATAAAATACAAATACAATAAATATAAATTTAAATTAAAACCAAGTGGCAGGTGGTCGCAGTGATGCTGAACATATTTAAAATATTTGGGGCGGCTCTAAAAAATCAGCCATCCCCAAGCTTGACCACTTTCCCTCTTGCCCCAGGCGAGATCACAGAGCCAGGTTTTCAATTTTTCTCTGAAGTCCAGGAGTGAAGGGGTCTGTCTTATCTCTGGGGGGAGGATGTTCCATAGGGCAGGTGCCGCTGCAGAGAAGGCTCATATGCTATTACCACAACTGTAATATAAAAAAGAAGTGTCAACAAAAAGTGCAAACTGTCTTGGATTAAATTAAAGTAAAAGAAATTGAGTTACAGAAAAACCCAGTGGATACTTGTATTTTACACCAACTTAAACTATTACACCAACAATTATCTATGTTGACTGTGAGGGAAATTGAGACAAATTGAATTATGTTAAACAGAGACATTTTGAGTTTGCCAATAAACCTGGAAGATGGTTGGCCTATAAATTAAGGAAGGAAAGAGAAAAGAAAATGATATTAAAAATTCAAGAAGGAAATATTGAATTAATGGGTAATGAAGGAATTAAGAAATCATTCCACAACTTTTTTTCTAATTTGTATAAAAGGTAAGAAGTTTCTTTGGAAAAGACAGATGAGTATTTGGAGAAACAAAAATTACCAAAACTCTCACAATCACAGAAATTATTAATGAACAATCCTATAACTACTTTTGAAATAGTGGAAGCTATAAAAAGAACCAAACTGGGGAAAGCACCAGGTCCAGATGGTTTGCCAGCGTTGTATTATAGGTGCTTTGAGGATCAGCTTCTTCAGCCCTTTCAAAGATTGATGAATTCTATTTTGCAGGGCTCTGCAATGCCTGACTCTTGGAAAGAAGCCAATATTGCACTTTTACCAAAAGAAGGCCAAGATATCACTCTAAGAATTATAGGCCAATTTCATTGCTGAACAATGATTATAAAATATTTGCTTCAATATTGGCTGAAAGAATGAAGAAAATTTTACAGGACTTTATTCACCAAGATCAATTTGGGTTTCTACCCAAAAGGCAATTAAGAGACAACGTGAGAATATTTTTGGACATTATAGAATATCTACAACACCACAATGAACAGCAAGCAGCTCTCACTTTTTTAGATGCAGAGAAGGCCTTTGACAATTTGAACTGGACTTTTATGTTCAAAGTTTTGGAAAATATGGACTTTGGAGATAATTTTATTCAAGGAATTAAATCAATTTATGTGCCTCAAAAAGCGTGTATTATTGTAAATGGTGATTGAACTGAGCCTTGTCATATACAGAAAGGAACAAGGCAAGTGTGTCCTTTGTCACCTTTACTCTTTATCCTAGTTTTGGAAGTCCTGAATAGAGACATTAGACAAGACGATCAAATAAAGGGTTTGAAGATAAAGAAGGAGGTCTTCAAACTGAGGGCCTTTGCTGATGATTTAGTTTTAATATTACAAGACCCTTTGAATGTTGTTGAACATTTGATGAAGAAATTAAAGGAATTTGGGTCATTAGCTGGACTTAAAGTAAATAAACAAAAAAACAAAGATGTTCAATGACTACACACAATCAAGAAATGTTGATGGGTAAGACTGGTTTTATAATTGAAAAACGGTCAGATACTTGGGCGTGACATTATCAAACATGAATTGTATGTTTCAGAATAACTATGTAAAATTGTGGAGTGATGTTAAGAAAGACTTGTTAAGGTGGGAAAAATTACAACTGTCAATGATGGGTCGGATATCTGTGATTAAGATGAATGTTTTGCCTAGAATGTTGTTTTTGTTCCAGACAATACCGATTTTGACAACAGATTTACTGTTTAAACAATGACAGAAAGATATAACTAAGTTCATTTGGCAAGGAAAGAAACCAAGAATCAAGTATAAATTGTTACAAGATGCCAAAGAACGAGGAGATATAGGTTTGCCTGATTTGAAATTGTCTTTTGTTGCCTGCTGTTTGCTATGGATGAAGGATTGGGTGACTTTGAAGGACACGAAATTATTGGAATTAGAAGGACTTGATCTCCGATTTGGGTGGCACGACTACTTGTGGTATGATAAAGTTAAAGTTAATAAAGATTTTAAAAATCATTTTAAAATAGGTGTGCCATACTGAGGGTTTGGAATAAATATAAACCAATAGTGTCTCCTAATGTACCTATGTGGTTGTCCCCTCAAGAAGCTTTTTTTAGAAGAGAGATGGCAGGCAAACCAAGTTGGTTGAGATATGAAGATTTGCTGAATTTTGAAGAAGGGATACCTAAACTTAAAACAAGGGAACAACTAGAATTGGAAGGTCATATTTGTCACTGGTTTAATTATGCACAACTGTCAGAATGGTTTAATTTGGATAAGAAGGTATATAATTTTGTTAATAAAAAACACAATTTGAAATGGAAATTTGTACAAATGATGAGCATCTTATTAAGAAAATGTATAAAATGCTGCAATTGAATTTAGAAGATGAATATGTTAAAGATTGTATGATTAAATGGGCTAAGAATTTTGGGTAAAATATTCTGCTTGAACAATGGGAGAATATGTGGAACAAAGGTATGAAATTTACTTTGAATTATAATTTGAAAGAGAATTTTTATAAATGTACCGTTGGTATTTAACTCCTGATAATTTGTCCAAAATGTGTAATGGGGTATCAAATGTTTGTTGGAAATGTTTACAGGGTGATGGAACTTTCTATCATTTATGGTGGACTTGTGGAAAAGCTAAGAAATTCTGGAATCAAATATGTATTATTACTCAAAAGATTCTCAAAGTGGACTTACAATTGAAACCGGAGCTGTTTCTCTTGGGTTTGATGGACCAACAGCTTGAGAAGCAACATGGAACTCTGTTCTTATATATGATAACAGCAGCAAGACTCTTATACGCTCAAAGATGGAAGGATGCACAAATTCCCCCAATGGAGGATTGGATGATTAAGTTAATGGAACTGGCGCAAATGCCTAAACTGACAGGTGCTGGGCTAGAAACCAGGAGACTGCGAGTTTGTCCTACCTTAGGCATGAAAGCCGGCTGGGTGACCTTGGGCCAGTCACTCTCTCTCAGCTCTGGGAAGGAGCCAATAGGAAACCAGGAGACTGAGAGTTCTAGTCCCGCCTTAGGCATGAAAGCCGGCTGGGTGACCTTGGGCCAGTAACTCCCTCTCAGCCCTGGGAAGGAGCCAATAGGAAACCATGAGACTGAGAGTTCTAGTCCCGCCTTAGGCATGAAAGCCGGCTGGGTGACCTTGGGCCAGTCACTCTCTCTCAGCCCTGGGAAGGAGCCAATAGGAAACCACGAGACTGAGAGTTCTAGTCCCGCCTTAGACACGAAAGCCGGCTGGGTGACCTTGGGCCAGTCACTCTCCCTCAGCCCAACTCACCTCACAGGGTTGTTGTTGTGGGGAAAAGAGGAGGAGGAAGGAGTATTAGGTATGTTCACCACCTTGAGTTATTTATAAAAATAATAAAGGCGGGATAATTTTTTTTAAAAAAAACACTGTAATTGGATTTGTTTCTATTTGGAAGCCGCTTTTGGACTATTTGCTTGTAATGGAAAAAAATGAAGTTCTGATTTTGGATTTTGATGATTAAATGGTTTGATTTTAGAGAAATAATGTTACTAAATGTTTAATTAATAGCAAGAGATTAACTTTTATGTGATTTTATATCTGTGTTGGAGAAGGTTGGAAGTCACCTGTCTTTTATGTTTTTCTGTCTATTCTTGCACTGTTTTAGTTTCTCTTGTTTCTTTTTTAGACTTGTATTCTATCTGTTCTATATTCTGTATTTTGTGTTTTAATTATATCTTAAAAATAAAGCTTTATAAAACAGAAATTTTAGCAGTTCAGGGAGTTTTGTCTTGGCACAGTAAAATATGTGAGAACATGTTGGTTGTATTTAGGAGCTTTTAAAAAAATATACTATTTAATTTTTTTAAAAAATAGATTTTCTCATAGCAAGAAATTAATTAAACGAATTCTTTGAAATGTGGTGGCATCAGCTACACAGACAAAAATGCTATTGTTCTCATCTCTTTATAACTATATTTGCATGATTTTTCCAAAAAAATATTTAACATAAATGGAATTCTGGGTTTCCTTTCCAAGAATTATGAAGGCTAAACATTCAGAAATCCATTTTTACTTTTGGAGAAACAATAGAATGTCAACCCAAGTTGATTTCAAATTATATGAGGTTCAATGTATTCCTTCAAGAAATTTCCCCTTTTTCTTACATGTGCATGGTGTCAACTTCTGTTCAAATATCACTTCTCTGCTGTTGTTCAAAACAATAAAATAGGGATGTAAAAGCTGCAACTGGGAATGAAGCGGACATCATCTTCTCCTAAACAGCTGCCTCCATATCCTGAAGTGAGAGCTGTTTAAAAGAACAGCAGATGTTGCTTGTGTTTATTCCAAGTCATTCAGTACATTTGGTGGCAAAGCTGTCATCAGGGAGAGGAAAGTGGTAAACCAAATGCAGTGTCTCTGCTATGTGATGCTGTGGAGGGAGATAGAAGCTGTTGCAATAGGTTGTACTCTGTGGCACAATACACATACTTGTATTCTGCCAAACCTTTGGACTAATGTCTGCCCTATCTAGGCTTCATTTTCTGCCCGGCTCAAAATCCTTGACATCTTGATTATGTGCCATCAAGTTGGTGTCAACTCTTAGCAACTACATACTGTAGATAGATTTTGTGCAGGAGGATCTCTCTCCTTCAGGTCTTCCAATGGTGCACCCATCACAACTGTAATTGAGTTCATTCACCTTGCCGTTGGTCATCTTCTTTTTTCCTTCTACCTTTCCCAGCATTATAGGATTTGCCAGAGAGCTAGGTCTTCGCATAATGTGTCTGAAGTGGGATAATTTGAGTTTGGTCATTTGTGCCTCAAGTGAGAACTCTGGGTTGATTTGTTCGATTATCCATTTGTTTGTTTCCTTGGCTGTCCATAATATTCTCAGGAGTCTTTTCCAACAATAAAGTTCACAAGCATCAAAACTCTTTCTAACTTCCTTCTTCAAAGTCCAATCTTCACTTCCAGAGAGAATCACAGGGAAAACTACTGCCTGCCTGATTCTGATCTTTGTAGATATAAAGATACCACAGAATCTGAATATCTTTTCCAAGACCTTCATTGCTACTCTACCAAGTGCCAGTCTGCAGCATATTGCTTGATTGCTGGTTCCTTTACTCTTGATAGATGAACCTAAAGGCAAAAGTTATCCACCACTTCAATATCTTCATTGTCAATTCTAAGACTGGTTGCTGTACCCATTGTCATTAGTTTGATCTTCTTTATATTTAATCTTACTCACATTTTTTCACTCTGCTTCTTAACTTTCTTTACTACAGCTTGCAGATCATTTGCATTTCTGGCCATCAGGACAGTATTATCAGCATAGCACAGGTTATCAATGTTTCTTCCTCCAATTTTAAAACCACACTCATCTTTTTCCAGTTCAGCTTCCCTCAATATACATTTTTTCCAGTAATATTTATTCAGTCAATGACCAGAAAAATTTACAAAATACACAACATAAAGTCAAATTAAATGGATGAGATAAAATACCAACGTAACAAGGAGTCTCTATAATAAATGTGTAACATAAGCTACTATAATGATATATAATAATAAACTGTGCAAGTATATTTATTTATTTATGTATGTATGTATGTATTTATTTATTTATTTATTTATCGTATTTATACCCCGCCTATCCCCTCCCTAACGGAGGGCTCTAGGCGGCTTACATACATTGCATTTCATATATTTATACATTCATATATTAACAACATTTTACTGTGCGCTAAGGAAAGGGGTAAGGGAACCGACTCTTTTCCGTGGGTATTGGACTACATGTCCCAGAATACCTTGCTTCAGAGTCAGCTGCTGACGTCCTGGATGTTGCTGTTCGGGATCCGTCGTCTCCGCCGCCATTCACGAGATCTTCTTCATTCCGGTGGGCGACCCCCGACAGGACGCCAGCAATTTCTCCCACTTAAGGTGGTACCCATTTATCTACTTGCATTAGCTTTCGAACTGTTGGGTTGACAGGAGAAAAGTCTAAAATAAGACTAAAATATTACAATCTATGGAGTAAAAATGCATGTCACCTAAAACAAAATCACTTACACAATTTATTTTAAATCTGAAGTGGTAAATAGAAGTGGTTATTCCTGAGACCAGTTATGCCTTATTTTCATTGCAGTAACACAGAATTTGGCTACTGAACAAGTAATGAAGGGCTAGAAGATGATTCACATAGAAACTGTCTGGCCTTCCTGGGAATTTACATATTAGGGGCAGACTCTAAGTAGATCTAATATCCCTGTAGAATTTGCAGTGTAATAATACACAAGGAATGGATGCAATCTCTTTGTCACCACATAGGCAGGTGTGCTAGGTTAATAGGGTTTTGGAGTATCTGCCTTGCAGCAATACACATAGTAACATATTATGTCTAGCTTTGAAAATATTCTGAAAATATTTTGTTTATGTGTTATATGTTGTTTCTGAGGTTGTTCAAGATTCTTTTTTGTGTTTTTTATTTTTACTTTTAATTGTAACCCCCCAGAGTTGTTGGGAGTCAGGCAGTCTATAAATTGTATAAACAAACAAACAAACAAACGAACACATTATTTAAGTTCATTCCATAGTTTCTCTGGTTCCCCATCAATGAGGATCAGGACTTCAAAGTGATTCTTGATGTTCTCCTTGAAAATGGTGGGTATACAGTATGCTCAAAATCATATGGAAACTGGTTAGCTTTCTTTGGCAGTGTCATGCTGGCATCCATGACACCCTGACATGGTAAGTAGGTCACATAAGCATATCACCCAGCCAAGATGCCAAAGCTGTCAATAGGAAGAACTAAACAACAAACCGCCAGACAGACAATCACCACGCGGTGTGGATTAGACAAAAGCCATTCAACGCCTTCAATGGACAGTGCCGACGGCACAGAGCGGGTGTGAGACAGAAAGGAATGAAACTGATAAACACATTGATAAACACATTCTATGGGGAGGGGGGAAATTGGAAAACTATTAAACTGCAAGATCTTGTAACTATGCTTCACTTGAATCTTTGAAAGTGAATAGATCGCTCGCTGTAAATAAAGCTTTTACATATCCTATGTGGCGTGTGTTGGAGCTTTCGTTTATTAGTCGAAGGATCGGAGCCTCACAGGCAGCTTAAGTTTAACATGGAACCTGCACATGAGCAATTCATGACCTATTCCACTATCAGGCTTTGGCTACATCTTTACTATTATAAATGAGGTCTTCCACCTCCTTCTACCAATAGTATAGTCATTTTTATTTCAGTGTACTTCATTCTGGTGATGTCTATATATATAGTCATTGTGGTTGTTTGAAGACTGTGTAAGCAATGAAGAAATAATTGGATTGACAGAAATTAAATTATCCTGTCATTCTCCTGCTTCACTTCAGATTCCTAGGCCATACAGTTCCAACTACACTTTCCTCCTTAATATTTCCAACTTTGCAATGACAGTCTCCAACCACAAACAACACATTTTGTTTGTATGTTCTGCCCATTTCAAATTGAACTTGATCATAAAACTCATCAACTTCCTCTTCTTCTATATCAGTTGTAGGAGCATAAACTTGGATAATCATCATACCAATGGGTTGTCCATGAAGTCTAATTGATATTATTTGGTCACTGATTGCATTATACCCATGTATTGTCTTTGCTACATGCTTCCTGACTATGAATACACTTTTCCTTCCTTGTTTTTCATGTCCTGAACGTTGAGTGCGATCTGATTTGAGGGGCCCATCATTTGGCACTATATTGTCATTAATTTTATATTTTCTATCCATGTGGTTTTCTTGGTAAAATACAGGAATGTTTTACCATTGCCTTCTCCTGTGCAGTAAGAAATGATGCCTTTGCCATTGTCACTAACATGGTCATACATCTCCAGAGTTTTCCTATATCACTGTGGCCTGATATAGATGCCTGCTTGCTTCATGCCTTGGGTGATCCTGCTGGGAGAATTTTATATACTCTTGGCATACAATCCCAGTGTTCTTTGCTTACCCTTCCCAGGAACACTTCTCTGCCCTGATGGGGCAGCACAACTGGATTGTTTGTTGTTTATTCGTTCAGTCGCTTCTGACTCTTCATGACTTCATGGACCAGCCCACGCCAGAGCTTCCTGTTGGCTGTTGCCATCCCCAGCTCCCACAAGGTCGAGTCCGTCACCTCCAGAATATCATCCATCCATCTTGCCCTTGGTCGGCCCCTCTTCCTTTTGCCTTCCACTTTCCCTAGCATCAGCATCTTCTCCAGGGTATCCTGTCTTCTCATTATGTGGCCAAAGTACTTCAGTTTTGCTCTTAATATCATTCCCTCAAGTGAGCAGTCTGGCTTTATTTCCTGGAGTATGGACTGGTTTGATCTTCTTGCAGTCCAAGGCACTCTCAGAATTTTCCTCCAACACCACAGTTCAAAAGCATCTATCTTCCTTCACTCAGCCTTCCTTATGGTCCAGCTCTCGCAGCCGTAGGTTACTACGGGGAATACCATTGCTTTGACTATGCGGATCTTTGTTGTCAGTGTGATGTCTCTGCTCTTAACTATTTTATCAAGATTTGTCATTGCTCTCCTCCCAAGAAGTAGACGTCTTCTGATTTCCTGGCTGCAGTCAGTGTCTGCAGTAATCTTTGCGCCTAGAAATACAAAGTCTGTCACTGCCTCCACGTTTTCTCCCTCTATTTGCCAGTCATCAATCAAGCTGGTTGCCATAATCTTGTTTTTTTTGAGGTTTAACTGCAACCCAGATTTTGCACTTTCTTCTTTCACCTTCATCATAAGGCTCCTCAGCTCCTCCTCACTTTCAGCCATCAAAATGGTATCATCTGCATACCTGAGATTGTTAATGTTTCTTCCAGCGATTTTAATTCCAGCCTTGGATTCACCAAGCCCAGCATGTCGCATGACGTGTTCTGCGTACAGGTTGAATAGGTAGGGTGAGAGTATACAACCCTGCCATACTCCTTTCCCAATCTTAAACCAGTTCGTTGTTCCGTGATCTGTTCTTACCATTGCTACTTGGTCATTATACAGATTCCTCAGGAGGCAGACAAGATGACTTGGTATCCCCATACCACCAAGAACTTGCCACAATTTGTTATGATCCACACAGTCAAAGGCTTTAGAATAGTCAATAAAACAAAAATAGATGTTTTTCTGAAACTCCCTCGCTTTCTCCATTATCCAGCGGATATTCGCAATTTGGTCTCTAGTTCCTCTGCCATTTCTAAACCCAGCTTGTACTTTTGGCAATTCTCGCTCCATGAATTGCTGGAGTCTACAACTGGATTAAACTAAGATATTTGAAGCTCCCTACTTAGGACCTATGAAAAAGTCTTGTGTTCAGGGCATGGCTGGATATGGCATAAGCAGCCAAATGCAATGTTGTTGGCAGAAAGGGTAAAGACCTGAACAGGACTGAAGCAAATGAAAGAGGCATGGGACTAATCATCAGAGAATGAAACAAATGCAAAATAAATAATGTTGGCTTATTTCTGTTTTAACAGATAATTCTTCCCTTATATTGAACCACTAGGATATTTAAGTAATATGGGTTTCCATATACTGTATAAGACTTACAAACTCAGTCCCTTGTCATCTCGCATATAGACTATTGTAATGCGCTCTACATGGGGCTACCCTTGAGGAGTATCCGGAAGCTTCAACTGGTCCAGAATGTGGCCGTGCGGACAGTTATTGGGGCCAGAAGATCGGCACATGTGACACCTCTGCTGCGCGAGCTGCATTGGGTACCAGTTTGCTTCCAGGTCCAATTCAAGGTGTTGGTCATCACCTTTAAAGCCCTACATGGCATAGGGCCAGGTTACCTGAGGGACCGTCTCATCCCCAGAACATCAACCCGTCCCACCTGATCAGTCAGAGAGGGCTTGCTGCGGACCCCATCAATTAAAGAGTTCCATCTAGTGGGGTCCAGGAGGCGGGCCTTCTCTGCAGTAGTGCCAGCCCTTTGGAACATCTTACCCCCAGAGCTGAGGCGGGTTTCCTCGCTCCCGACCTTTAAAAAAGACTTAAAAACCTGGTTCTGCCGGCTCGCCTGGGAGGGTAAGGCCAACAGTTCCTCTTGGGGATGGCTTGTCCCATGAAGCTCCCAGTATTACAGTCTTTTTAACATCTTAATATACAATCTTTTATGCTTGGATTTTATATTATTTATTAATATTGTAAATTTTTATTTATGTTTTTACTGTTTTATTGTGAACCTCCTAGAGTCCCCCGATGGGGGAGATGGGCGGTAATATAAATTCAAATAAAATAAATAAAAATACAATAAAAAATAAAAACTTCCTCCTTAGTGTAGCCACTGTGTTAAAGCAGAGACTGTCCTGAGTTTGAGAAGTTGGTCTCCCCTTTACATTCCTAAGTGGGATCTCTCCACTTTCCTTGCAATTTATTTTATATAAAGACGGATGCTATGCCTACTACCAGCGAGTGGCATTAATGAGTCATTTTCCCTCTCTGCTTCTCAGACATCCAATAAAAAACATTAACCTCCTAGTTGTGAAGAATGTGTAACAGCTTTACCACCTTTAATAATAATAAAAAGCCCTATACAGATATAGATAGCTAAATAGTATCACACCATTATAAATAGAACTTCAAACAACAATGCTATTGAACTCAATTGGATGATCCCCTTTTGTCCTGCAGAGAGGGCTTGCTGAGAGCTAGCAATTCATCCTCAATCCCTTACTCACACATAGCAGACTGAGTAGTCTGCAAGGCACAGTACATTTGAAAAGCACAGCACTTAATAAACCGACCAAACTTTCCCTCTCCCTTTGCAGATTGTCCTCAAAGCAACAGCTGGATCTGCAAAACTCTCTTTACTCATCTTTCTCTGATTCTTTCCCCTTAGCTTGATCCATCCTTCTGGATTGGGTCTCCTCCATCTGACCCATCTTATCCAGTTCCTCCAAGCTTCAATCTTTTTCCATCTGGGCTTTTACTCTACCCGTGGTTCTTCCAGCCCTTCTCCAGTTGCCTCACCATTACAAATGAAACTCTTGCTCTTCCACACAACCCCCATCACCCCACCTCCCTTTTGCTGTGGGTATCCTTATGGATAGAATATTGCAGGGGAAAAGTCTCATATTTTCTTCCTTCTCCATTTCTCTTACAAGTCAGCTTTTTTCTCTTCTGTTTCAGAGAGAGAAAAGACTTTGCAGCTTAGTTCCTTATCTCTTTAGGTTGTCCGTGTTAGGCTACCTTTCTTATTTTTCTTAGCCATTATTCCTACCTTACTCCCCTCCATGCATCTTTCTTTTTTATATTTCCCAATTCTTCTGAATATCCCAGGCAAGAGGGCCAACGTGGAGTCACAGTCCAGACCCTTCTGTACATACAAAGGAGTGGATATGAATCACAAGGTGACATTTGCTATCCTGCCTATTTTGACCCCCTCCCATGGATACCACTGATATAACAGCCTACAATTCTCTTGGAAGGTTATGTGTATACTACACCCAAATGGTGCAATCTCAGTACTAATAAGGAGGGTGAATCACAAAATATAACCTCTGGGATCAAGGAAAAGACATTATCCCTACCTCAGAAATACTGGAAAATGTCTTGAGGAAAAATAACTGGATTCTTGGCAACAGTTGAGTATCATAAGATATATTTTCTACTCAAAGGAGAAAAATTAAATTTGGAATGTCCTTCTCTTGCTGGAAAGAAAGGGAGCTCACCTCTAAACCAGAAATGAGTTGGACCTAAATACAATCCATTCTGGGCATGATTAGCCTAATCAAAATGTGCTTTCAGCAATCCAGGTAATGAAATGTTTACAACAAGGTTTCCCAAATAAATTTCCTCTCAGTTTAGAGGATTTTTCTTCTCCCTTTTGCCGACCGTTAGAAGATATAATGGATCCTTCCATGGACACATCTCTACTTTTCCTATGGTACCAGAGGGACCCATAAACTATCTGGTAATTTAACTCCAGACAGAGAGGTTGCGTAGAAGGGATTCACTTTCTGTTTCTCCCTCTGACATATAATCGTTTTCATCCTAACCCAATAAAATGTTAGAAACAAATGGTGTAACAGGGCGCAAAGCTCTGCCTGCCTGCCTGCTTGTAGGTTCATCTGGAAGTTAATTCTCTAAAAACTGAACAAAATGAGACCAAATTTTGCATGGTGGAGAAACAGACCTCCCTCCAAAAAATAGGGTGTGGAAATGAGCTAGATCAGGCTGGGAACTGGGGAAAGAAAAATCTAGAAAAAAAGAAAACCCAATTCATTTCTGTGGGAGAGGAATTTGGCGGTGTCAGAGACTGCTGCTGACTGCTCCATTCTAAGACCTCCTCCCACCTTGTGCTTCCTAGGGCACACCTACACACAGTCACAGATGCAAAAGGGGAAAGCAGAAACATGCACGTATACAGAGACACAAGAGGGTACTTGATTATGTGGGAGAGAATATTGATGCGTCCTATGGCCATTGTTGGTAAAGGGGTTGGAAAGAATCCAGAAACCATGTTCTGCATGCCTTCCCTACCATAATATCCTTTTCAATGTTAGAAATAATATAAACTGGCTGTATGACTGTCTGTCTTCAGTAGGATAATGCTCCAAAACCTGAACAGGACAGAACCAAATTTGGTGTGTGTGTGTGTGTGTGTGTGTAAACTTGGCAAAAAAAGACTGGGTTAGAAAATGAGCCACATCTGACTGGGGGCTGCAGAGAAAAAAAATCCAGAAAAAAATCCTCAATTGCAACCTTATGGGAGAGGCAGATGGCCAATGGCTCAGAATGCTGCAATTCCTTCATTCTAAGCCCCCGCCTGGTCATGTGGCCCAGAGCAGAGCTATTATTAAGGAGTGGGAAAGAATTCCAGAAGTCGGGCTCTGCATGATTTCCCTACCTTGTTCTACAATACAATAACTGATGAAAATAGTGTTTCAATCATTCAACCATAAGAAGATGAGTTCAGCCACCAAGTAATTTTCTGTTTTTCTATTCAACACATGACATCAGAGATGGAGTCTTTTGCTTGGCTGAGCAAAGCAACGGTTTGTTCCTCCAAAGAGGCTGGCTCTCACTTACCTTCCACATTCCATACGACTGTAAATAATGCTAAAAAAAGAAGAGAATATGGTCTTTTGCCAACCATTTTTTCTGCAGTGAACTCTGAACATGTTTGGAAGCCTAAGATCTTATTCAAGCAGAGAGCATATATTGCTTGAAACTCTGGGCAGCTTACAGGATTAAAAGATACAAATCCACCAAACTTAACCCCCCAATGGCCAAGGATAAACAACAACCTCACCCACCATCCATAGTAACAGAGCTCATCTACCAACCTGACCCAAATGCCTGGGGAAACAGCCAGGTCTTCAATGCCTTGCAAAATCATCAAGAATTTACTGGCTGTGTTGATTTTATTTGGAGTGCCTTCTTTCTCTCTCTCTCTCTCTTTCTGAGAGAGAGAGAAACTGTTGCATTCCCAGATTTTCCTATTTTCCCCCTTTCCTCAATAAACATCTAGATATTTCTGTCTAGTCTAGAGTAGAGCTTTCCAAACTGTGTGTCGCGACACAAAAGTGTGTCGCCACCCACAGCGTGGTGTGTCGCCACACCACCTGGAAGCGGCAGCGCGCGCGTGCACGGCGGCAGCAGCAGCGGCGCGGGATCAGTGCTTCCGCGTTTTAGCGGAGGCTGCTGCCGCCGTGCACGTGCACGCTGCCACATGCCCCCTGTGCTGCCGCCGTGCGCACGCGCGCTGCCGCACGCCCCCCGCACCGCCGCCGTGCGCGTGCGTACCGCCGCCGCACTGCCGCCGCCACTGGTTTGTCGCCAGCGGCGGCACTTTGGAAAGCCCTGGTCTAGAGATTTGTCTTCAATGATTTAAAAGATAAAGTTATCATTAAAACTGTCTCATGCAAAACTGCACAGTTGCGTAGCCAGCTCTTGGCCTTTCAGGATGTTTAGTTTAGTTTAGTTTAGTTTAGTTTAGTTTAGTTTAGTTTAGTTTAGTTTAGTTTAGTTTAGTTGAGTTGAGTTGAGTTGAGTTGAGTTGAGTTGAGTTGAGTTGAGTTGAGTTTATTAAGATCTGTACCTTGTTTTCTCTAGAACATGAACTGAGCTGAATGGAAGGGACAAGTCCTTAACAGAAGGACCAAGAACTCTCCAGATGGACAGATTAGGGTGTATTTGGAGGTTTAGCCTGACTGGTGAGAATCTGTCATAATTATCTGTTTTTGGAGAGCCCTGAGAAGAAGCATTCTGCCAGCGAGGTTTAAATGACCATGCGTCCCAGTCCATAACACCTGCAAAGCCATCTACTTAGTCCTGCCAGACCATCTGTCAACTGGGATGCTTAACAGAATCATTCATGTTGTGTCTTAGTAAATGATCTTTGTCAAGAAAGAAGTAAATAACAGTTGCCCAATGAGAAGCATATAAGCTTCTGATACTTTCCCCACAAAGGGAAAAAAAAACCCCAACACTTAAATTCCCAGAAAAATCAATCCTGAAGCTAAACACTTAGATGTGCACTATCTACAGTATAAATATAATCTATCTACTGTAGATATAATTTGTGTCTATATATCTCTATATCATTTATATATACAGTTTATCTGCCTATATACCTCTATAACTATTTTCTGTTTCTTCTGGCCATGAATTCAAACCATAAAGGAACTACTAAGATTTTCAAATTGCTTGCTATCATCTACACCTGCAGAAAGCATATCTGACAGCTTCAGCCTCTAACTTGAATCCTGTTTTGCACAGCTGAACATGTTCCTTCTAGTAAAGCAATATTTGAACTTGTAAATCTTTTTCTGTTTAATGTTTCAAGCTTAATATTTGATGATATAGTGGACAAAGCAGTTAATGGTCTACAAGAGTAAATAACCCTTATTAGGGACAATTGCATACAACTCTGTGCTTTCAAAGCTTTCCATTAAGGAAGGAGTGATTGTGTAGCAGTGGAGAAAACACACACATAAGAACTAGTAATTTTAATCCAGAGATCATGATAAACTCAAGCAACATTTTTTGTTGTTGTCTCTATCCCCTGTGGTAGCTCTGGCAGAACAAGAAGGTGCCATATCCCAAACTAAAATCACTTTATTACGTTTAGCCATAAGGAACCTTAAAATAAGTAAAATGAATTTTTTAAAAATGCAAAGGACATAATTCCAACAAAAACTGTTACTGAATCACCATTCCATAAAAACAAACATTTGCAAATGAAAAGCCCTTCTATCAAGTTTACAACTTGTATTACAACAAAAGCATATAAAAAAACCAGCCATTAAAGAATCTGAAGTAAAAACTTAAAATTAATTCCTATTCTGGACAAAAAATCAGCAACTCTCAGAAATAATTAATTGCAACCTCAGAGATACCTTTGGATTGGAATCAGAGCAACAGGGGGAGAGTTACAGTATCTCTTGTAGTCATATTGATATCCGTCTATCAATCTACCTGGTCTCAAGAACTAGATCCCTATTTTAAAAAAATCTGAAATATATTCTAACTTAGAATTTCCACATACTGTATATAAATGACTTATGGATATTCTCTAGATCAACCACAAAGCAGAACAGATGGCATTGTCTGGGACAGATAGCCATAAAGTTTTAATGAAACTTAGGGAAAATAAAACTGGCCATATGATGTGTTAATATTCTTTAATTTAGCCATGAATATTTTAATTCTATTTTTTAAAAAATATTGTCGTTATTGCTGTTCTTCTTCTTATAGCTTAGCCCAGATATGGCCAATATTATTGTAAGTTTTGGTACAGATATTGCTTCGGGGCTGATGCTTCCTATCTACTGTATTTGACATGCTGGTCTTGTCTAGCACTTGCTTGGTTTACCTGCAAAGGAACAGAAATCGCAAAACAGTCATTACATTTCCAGACTTACCAACGCAATTCCTTCAAGAAATTCCTTCAAAAATACAGAGTCCATTTGTATGCCTCTCCAGCATCTTCCACAATACAAACCCTTAACTGGAAGTTGTTCCTCAAGTTGTACCTTTTGATCATTTCTATTCCTGTTAAATCATTGCAGAAGAGAAACTAAATGAGATTAAAACTTCCTGTTTACTGTGTCAAATGGTTTAGGTCCCCTGAGTGAAATGAAATATACATGAATTATAAGTCTGAACAGAGCACCAAGCTGCCATAAGAAATAGAGGTGGTAGTGAGGCAATCAAACATTAATATTTTTATTTGCAAAAGCTAGTCCGTGTAGAGAACATTTATTCTTCTGATCACCTCTGAGACATGTGAGTCCGGTAACAATAGAAGTGGGAAAGAATTGGGATGGCACGAAATTTGAACTGGATTCAGAGCAGCTGATTGGGGACAGTGCAGAAGAAGAATTGCCTCCACCTATCAGCACATGAGAAAGGAGGTGGGAAAGGCGATCTGAGCAGCATAAGGCATGATTGGCCCCTGCCCGCAAATGGCGCGAAACTCAAAGGTTAAAAAGGAGAACACAGCTGGTGCCAACTGCTGGCGCCAACTGTTCACGTACCTTACTGCAGCCAGGAGTGAAACGCGTTCCCGTCACCGTGGCAGAATTCCCGCTCAAACCTCGCCTTGCCTCTACGCCAGAGCCCTGCCTTGCTGACCCACCGAGCTTCGCGCCAGAGCCCTGTCTTGCTGCCCAGCCGCGTCCTGTGCCAGAAACTTGCCTTGCCACCCAGCCGCACTTCGTACCGGAGCCTTGCTTTGTCGCCCACTGCTGCGCTGGACCAGAACCTCACCTCACCGCCATGCCAAGCCTCGCGTCGGAACCTTGCCTTGCAGCCGCCACTCCAAGCCGCATGTCAGAACCTCGCCTTGCAGCCGCCACTTCAAGCCTTGCATCGGAATCTTGCCTTGCCACCGCACCAAGACTCACGCCAGAACCTTGCATCGCAGCCACATGGTGGCTGCCCGTATGCACGCCAAGTGGGAACTGTTTACCGTGGCAACCCAAGCCCCGTGAGCACCCCATGTCACTTCATTAATATATTGTGTGTTTATTTTGTAATAAAAGACTATTCCACACCTTCCTGCTTCGAGTCTTAGTCGGGTCAGGACACAAGCAAGATTGCTATTCCCGTTGTCTCCCAGTGCTTAAAACCTGCTGGGGACTCCTGTCTTGCGGTCTCCTCATGAGAAGCAACTGTTCAGAGCCCATGTGGGCAATCTCCCATCCTCTCCTTGTCCAGAGAGGTTTCAAAGAGCCGGTCTACTCACTGGCTCTTCGTTCTTTGTCGTGGTCATCGGCTCTGCTTTTTGCGAAGCTGTCTTCAGTCTGCCGTATCTTCCTCTGGAAGTCAGCTGCTGGCTATCCATGGTATTCTCAATAGCCTTTTTAAACACCATGGTTCAAAACAGTCAATATTATTTTTATTCTGCTTCTTAAAAGTCCAACTTCTATTTTCATAGAGTGTCACAAGGAAAACCTGCATGATTCTGATCTTTGCATGGTATAAAGATGTCACAGCATCTAAATAGCATTTCCAAGGCCTTCATTACTACTCTGCAAGTGCCAGTCTGCAGCATATTTCATGACTGCTGGTTCCTTTATTGTTGACTGTGAATCCTAAAAGGCAGGAGCTGTTCACCACTTCTATGTCTTAGTGAACAGTTCTAAGGCTGGTTGCTGTACCTGTTGTCATTAGTTTTAAAATCATGTTCATCTTCCGCAGATCAGCCTCTCTCAATATACAGTATATTCAGCAAATAGTTTGAATAAATAAGGAGAGGGTATACTTGTCTCACTCCTTTGTTGACCTGGAACGAGTCTGTTTTACCATGCTTCGTATGGACTGTGGCTTCCTGTCCTGTCTATAGGTTTTGCATCAAGACAATGAAATCTTCTGTGATTCCTATTTTCCTAATGACACTCCACAGTTTCACATGGTCAACACAATCAAAGGTCTTTCTATAATTAATGAATCACATATTGACTTCTTTTTGGAATTCTTTGGCTTTCTCAATTATCCAGCATGCATCAGCAATAAAGTCCCTTGTTCTCAGCCTTTTCTAAGAACAGCTTGAGAACATCTGGCATATCTTTTTCCATGTATGGCTCTAATCTGCATTTGATAAACCTAAGCATTATATTGCTAGCATGTGAAATTAAGGATACTGCACACTCTGTTAAGTCTCCTTTGTCTGGTATTGGTTTATAGATGGACCTCTTCCAATCTGTTGGCTATTGTGTTGTTCTTCAGATTTTTTGGCATAGTTTGATTTGAACCTTTACTGATTCTTCTTTTGTTGCTTGCCATATTTCTGTAGATTTTCCATTAATTCATATAGCCTTCCAACTTGGTAATAACCAGAATGCTAATAACCTTCTAGTATTAGAGGTTCTTATAAATGGGAAATGTAGATTAATTATGTAAGGAAAGAATATAGGTACCTACTGTTGTTTATGATCCCAACAGTTAGTGAATTAATGTAACACGATATATTTTTGTGCAGTTACTGGGGACCTAAGGACCAAGTGCTTAAAGAACGAGACAATGTCAACGTAAACGTACAATGTAACTTAATGAGCCTAAAGACTATATGTGCCCAGTCCCCATGATGGGCCTGAGACTGGCTGTGTTAGGAACTATTATTAGCACAGCTGCTAATGGCTGCAACTGCTTTCACCTATTGGCTTCTTCCTGCTCGACCATCCCCAGCATTCATGGTGATGGTTCTAAGATGTGTTCTTGTAGACTGCTGGAGTGAAAAGCATTTCGCTTCCTCTAAAATAAAGGGAGGGAGATTAAGGATTTAGCATACCCTGAGCTGTTTTTTTTTTTTTTTTTTGGAGATATAAAATATCTCCAAATTTCTTAACCTTACATGCACACACAAATCCAGATGGACAAATGTTTACAAACAGAACAAAACACACACACAAGTGTCTTAACATTGACAAAACACAGAAACTTTTTTTTCTTGTTTTAGGAGCTCCCCATCCCCTGATTTTGAAAAGAACTATATTGAGGGGGGGGGGGCAAAGTATCCCCTCTTGCCTTAGGCAGCTTGATTTAGGAGACAACATTTCATGCATAAAACAACACACACAAAAAAAACTTGTTCCTCAGCCCTCCAGATGTTGAGGATTGGGGATTTTGGATGGTTACTTTAATATTTCTCCTGTTTCCTGATGGTCCCAATAATGAAACCTGTACATGCCCTGAATTCTTGGGGGGTCCCATTCTAGCCCTAGCTCTAAAAGCTCTCTCAATCTAGGGTTAGTGGCCCCACAGGCAGGCAGAGGCTCTGTTGTTATGTGTGTTACTAATAGTGCCTGCCTTATAAATTGCCTAGCTTGTTCAATATCTTATCTTGTTTACTATCTGGAACTTCCCAAAGAAACGGATCACCTGCACTTCCAGAACCTCATCAAATATTTCCCTACCAATGTATAAGCTTTTTAGGAAAGCATCTAAACTGTTTTCTTCTTAAAAGAGATTTTTACTGTCACTTAAAGTTTCAGTGCCTCCCAATGTGTTAAAACATGCTAAGGGAGTGCACAGCTTACATACTTCCTGTTACCCATGGCCCCTAGGGATTTCTCGGGTCTCTTTGACTCGGGGTATGATCAATCACCCTCCCATCACAGGGAGCCAAATTACTTTATACTTTACTTTGTTGCCTACAGTGGATTCTTAGGGATTTCTCGGGGTGTTTTACAGCAAATCTCTGTCACCTCGGGGTTAGTATTCCTTTCACTACCCTCCCTTATGCAAGAACCACTAAACCTCAAATATTCCAACACACACTCTCTCTTCCACACGACCAAACAGACTCACATTCCAACACACACACAAGGCAACACTCCCCTCCTAGGAAAAACTATACTCACCAGTACTTTCAAGTGCACTTTTCCAATTTCCAATTTCCTAAGGTGCTACACAAAAAAACCCCACAAAAACAAATACTCAAAGCCTCTAACACTGGGCGTTCAGGTCCTGCCAGAACAGAGTCTGCCGATATCTCAGATCCAGTCAAGGTTACCGGTGAAAGCACACCGGGAGCGCTCTTAACATTGAAAGAGATCTGTGTCGGTTTCTTATGTCTGCCATTGTGAAGGCCATAACTCACAAAGGGAGTTACACCGTGGGGAGCCGTGGGCGGCTGACCCAAAGGAACAAAGCCTTCAAGTCCCTGTTCAGGCGCCAGAATGTAAGGCCCCTGCTTACACTGTTTTACCCAAGTTCCTGAAGTTACCAATAACACTCTGGAGTCGAGGCTTGGAGATATAAAATAACAGCATTTATTTTGGCCAAGACAAAGCTGGGTGGAGGTCTCCACAGACATCATGACAGTAAAATGCCTGGGAAGATCCACACACACAAATCACAAGTTCAGTACTTACTGTATATAGGGTTTGCAAAGCTCAGTAAGAAAGCATAGTGAACCCTCCTCCTAGTCAGAGGGCAAGGTTACTAAATCTGCATAGCTAGCAATACGCATCCCAGAAACCTCCAGGGGCAGTCTGCATGTCTCCTGGTATTCCAAACAATCCTTGGAGAGCGTTATCTCCCTAGAGGCAGCAGCAAGGTCTCTGCAGTCTCCTATAACCTAGTTCCCTTTAGCAAGCAGGTTCCAAAAGCAAGATGGTGTTGGTTAAGCTAAGCCAGGGGTCGGCAAACTTTTTTATGCTGGGAGCATTTTGACATGCTCGAGGACATTTTGACATGCTCGAGAGCCAGGGGGCGGGGTTTGCGGGCGGGGGCCAATTGCGTGGAAGGGGGAGGGGTTTACGGGCGGGAGCCAATCACATGGAAGGGGGCGGGGTTTACAGGCGGGAGCCAATCGCGTGGAAGGGAGCAGGGTTTGGGGGCGGGATCCAATCGCGTGGAAGGGTAAGATACAGAGCTGCGCTGCGCTTGGCTGGCCGCCCCGGCCCTCACTCACCTTCCATGGCCGGTCCTTGTGGGCCACCGGCGACGCTCCCATCCCGCTGCACACCAGCTCTCCAAGGCCGGGGCCACCCACACAACCCAAGGCATCTGCCAAGTGGCAGAGGGAGAGATCTAAATCACAGCCCCGCAGACGCAATTTCTCCCCCTTCCCAGCCCACCTCGGGATCGTAGCCGCTTCCCAAACGAGCGGCGCTGCGATCCCCGACCCGGCCACGCGCGCCTGCCCAGGAACGCCGCGGCGCCCAGCAGAGCCCTCTGCACATGCTCCGCGATGCTCCCTCCTTCCCGCCGCCTCTCCTGAGCTGAGCTCCGCAGCCGAGCCTGGGCGTGCGTGCGGGAGGGAAGCCGCCATCGGGGGCTTCCTCGCCGAGTTTGTCCGCCGCCTGCAGGGAGGGAGGTGGGGGGACAGGGCTGGGCGCTGGGGCGGGGGCAGGGGCCACGGACGGCAGGCCAAAGGGAGATGCCAGGGCGACTGTAGCGACCGGAGGCGGCCAAGGGGAGAGCAGGCGGCTCTTCGCCCTCGGCGTGCCGTGGGGCCAGATGAGCCTCCGGCTGCTGCTTCCTGTGCCCATGGCCACTTCGCTGCCGCCGCCACCTGCCTCGCCTCACCCGCTCTCCGCTTCCCCCTCGCTTGCTGGAACATATTGAAGGGGAGGAAAAGGAAACATTAAGATCAACCGGGAGCTTTGCGGAGAAGCGGAGAGTGGCAGAGGTGAGGTGGGCGGCGGCGGCAGCGAAGAGGCCACGGGCGCAGGAAGCAGCAGCCGGAGGCTCGTCTGGCCCCGCGGCACGCCGAGGGCGAAGAGCCGCCTGCTCTCCCCTTGGCCGCCTCCGGTCGCTACAGTCACCCGAGATGCCGAGAGAGCACAGCCGGGCTGGGCGCCCCATCCCGAGAGGCGGCCCGGGCACCGCTTCTACGTGGGGGAGAATGCAACTCAGCAGAACCCCATGCATGTTGAGAGCTCCCATTAAATCCACTGGGTTCCACGCAGACTAGTTTAGGATCGCCGCTTTCACGTGCTGTCGCGTATCCCCTACCACAGGAGGCCGAACCCCATCCCTTTTGCAATCTTTGAGCCACACACGCAACCGTGTATTACCCAATTCCCTCGCTCGCTTGCACGTTGGGCATATTGGAACCTCTGCCAAGGTACAGTCTTTACAATTGCTTTTAATGCATCGTTGATCCCTGGCCCGGGATCCAAACGGGAAGAGCAAAAGAGCCCTCGGGACTTCATGTGCCTTCAGGCTGCCGGGGAAAAAGGTAGTTCGCTGAGCGGCACCAGTGATGCTAAAAGCAGCGGCAGCAAGAGCAGCGGTTGGGGAAAGGGAAGCCTGGTAGGAAACGCGGCCAATTCTGGGGCCCCGCTCCATTGAAAGCGCGGCTGGGAGGGGAAGGGAAGGCGAGGCGAGGCGCCCGTTGAGTGTTGTGGGCGACTTTGGAGCCCGTCGTGGAGCCACTGTGTTTTGCCCCCTCCCTTCCCAACGCTGCTCCGAGGGAACGGAGCTCGCTCCCCCCTCCCCGTGTTTCTCCGTGGAGCGACGGGACCCAATGCAGTACGCTGCCCCGCGCTCATCCTCCTGCTCTTCCCTGGGGGCTGCGTTCCGGTGAGCGGCTGCGCTTGGCCAGGAGAGGCAGGGGTCCCGAGCGGCAGAGCCCGGGAGCAGCAGGGCCTGGCCGCGGTGTTTTTCCCTCTCGGAGGAGGAAGAGGGGGGTCTTCCTGTAGCCCCAGTGGGAAGCTCCTTGGGGGAAGTGAGTCCCCATGCACAAAGCTTGATCCCCCGGCTCCTATATCAATCCTACATTCCTGCAGGAAGGTAGCCAGGAATCAGCCCCGAGCTCGGGCCGCTTCCCCCAGGTACAGCGCGTGGACAAGTTCCCCGCCGCCCTCTCTCCCCCGAGTGACTTCACAATGCTGCACAATCCCGCTTTGACCACCAGGGCCGCTTCTCTGGGAACAGCAAAAGGAGGGGGGGGGCGTGCAGGAGAGGCGGCGAAAGCAAGAGGGTTCAGGTTTTGGAGGAGGCGAGGAAAGGAGAACCCAGTTCGCTGAGCTCCGCCAGGCCTAATTCGGCGTTTCCCGGTTTCCAAGCACCCTTTATAACCAGGAGCCATTTACGGGGGAATCCGGAAGAGAAGCGACTGGAGCAGTCGAGCCTCTCTTTCCCTTCTCCTTCTTCCAAACCCCGCGGGCTGTGCGCGAGGTGTGGGCGGCTGCGGGTGGCCCCGGCCTTGGAGAGTGAGAGCGCGTAAGAGCGTAAGAGTTTGGGGGTGGGATCCAATCGCGTGGAAGGGGCGGGGGTGAGTTCAGCTGCGGAAGAGCCACACTCAAGGGGCCAAAGAGCCACATCTGGCTCGCGAGCCGCCATTTCCGACCCTTGAGCTAAGCTAACCCTTACATGAAAATTAAAATTCCAATCCCTTCTAAAAAACTAATTAAATAAAAGAAGCACAACAATAAAATAAACACCACATTAAAATGCTTTTTCTACTGTCTTCCTCGTTCTCTCTCCTTCATCCTCCTCCCCAAACAGTCAAAAGATAAAAGGCTATACTGATTATAGTTACTACTTCTGGAACTAAAGTTCAAGTTGTAGTAAAAGGTTACAACAATACTTTGAAAAATGCTACTCCTAGTGTAAGTTTAGCCCCAAAAGCATAATGAGCAGAAACATTTTGGAAACATGAGGCAGAGTTGGAATGTCTTCTCTATAGCAGTCCTGGCCCTTTGGAACAGCCTCCCACCTGAGATCTGGAGGGACTGGACCCTTTTAGCTTTCCAGAAGGCCATGAAAACCTGGCTCTTCCCCCATGCATTGGGCTAGGATAGGGATGAGCCAGCATATGTAGAGTGATGGATGTCACGGCGCCATGATAGGAAGGGTGATGTTCCTTTGTAGGGATAATAAAAAGGTAAAGGTTCCCCCCGCACATTTGTGCAGTCGTGTCCAACTCTAGCGGCCGGTGCTCATCTCTGTTTGTTAGCTGAAGAGCCAGCGTTGTCCGAAGACGCTTCCACGGTCATGTGGCCAGCATGACGCATTACCTTCACACTGAAGTGGTACCTATTCATCTACTTGCATTTGCATGCTTTCGAATTGCTAGGTTGGCAAGAGCTGGGGCGAGTGCGGGAGCTCACTCCATCATGCGGGACTAGGGATTCAAACCTCCGAACTTGCAATCTTCCAATCGACAAGCCTGGCGTCTTACCCACTGAGCCACCACGCCCCTTTGTAGGGGTAATAAGTTTGTTTTATTGTTGTCTTATTGGTTTTGTTGTGAGCCACCTAGGATTGTGGAATATAAAATAGGCAGCCATAGGATGGATGGATGGATAAATAAGTAAATAAATAAGTCTGGAATCAGCAGCTGCCAATTACAGTCATACACATCACAAGCTCTAGAAGATTTTCTGTCTGAGCCAAATTGACCACACCAATTAAGCAAACAAACAACCAAAAATTGGGATGGGGCAAAAGAAATGAGAGCCAGTGGTGTTGTGGTTAAGGTACCATAATAGAAACCGGGAGACTGTGAGTTCTAGTCCCACCTTAGGCACAAAGCCAGCTGGGTGACTTTGGGCCAATCATTCTCTCTCTCAGCCCTAGGAAGAAGGAAATGGCAAACCACTTCCAAAATCTTGCCAAGAAAACTGCAGGGAACTGTCCAGGCAGTCGACAGGAGTCAATACTGACTTGAAGGCTATATATATTTAGGGTTGCCATCCAGCCTTCCTAGCTACAGGCTGAGCACATCTGGCTTTGACAGAGACATCTGCCTGTTTAATACCTGACCAGAGCTTTCCAAAGCACTTGTCAGATCTTACCCTGGCTTCATGTATATATGGGTTTAGCACACTTTTAAAGAAGTGCTAGACCTGTGTTTCTGTGTTGAGCAGAAGGTCAATTTAAAACAGGAGAGAAAAATGGTTTCTGCTAGCAGCATGTTGCAGATTCTGTCGCCAATTTTTGCATTATGGGCTTTCCTCTGCCAATAAAGGCTTTTAGCTGTTTTTATTACTTTAAACCAGGGTTTCTCAACCAGGGTTCCGTGGAACCCTAGGGTTCTGTGAGAGGTCATTAGGGGTTCCCTGGGAGATCATGATTTATTTAAAAAATTATTTCAAATTCAGGCAACTTCACATTAAAGAGGTAAGTTTCATTCTTTGTTTTTAATTTAAGAACACTGTTAATGCATATATACCGGCCTACACATGAAACAATCGTAATAATTTTGTAACTTCTGACCTATATTTGAGCCTGAATGTGCAGGTGTTCCCTGAGGCCTGAAAAATATTTCAAGGGTCAAAATGTTGAGAAAGTCTGCTTAAAACTCTTTTTATTACTTTGGGGTTGGGGCCTGCTAGCAACAGGCATCACTGCCAGAATACACCACCACTTCCTTGCAGTGCTAGTTGAGGAGAGAGCTTGGCAAGTATCATTTGTTGCCTCCCATTATACCCATGCTCCTTCTCCACATCTGTTAGTCTGACTGGCAGGTTACAGGGGTGGAAGAGGTCTGCGGGGTGAAGCTGGACCACCCTCAATGTTCCTCATAGCACTTTTCCATACCTGCACCTGTTTAGTTGGGCAACTTGACAGGTGGCTAAACCTGCACTCATCCAAGCATGCCCCACCACATGTTAAGGACAGTGATTGTTCGTTGTTTTTCCTGCCAGCTCATGACACTGGGGAAATGCAGCCAGGGGAATCCACCACTGCTTTCTTCAACACATCCTGCATTAAAGCTGTAAAGGCAGTACCACTCATTACCTTGTTACTGACCCATAATAGGGCTCAGTCTTTGGAGCAGTACAATTTATGTCAGTATAATTTTTCTGCTGGAACCAGGGCCAGCAGACTACACTTGAATGCAGTTGCCTAGCTGCAAGAGATGTACAAACTGAAAGATATGTGCAGACTGACCAAAAGACTCAGAACATATGTACTGAATATCCATAACAATATTTTTCAGCCAGGAAGTATCTCAGAGTAATTTTCAGACATAACACAAAATGCTTATGTTAAATAATATGTAATATTTCTTCTTAAGGGGAATGGTTAGCCTTAAACGGTAAGGACACTTTGTCTGCTAGCTTTTATAAAAGATGCCATCTGCCACTTATATGTTAGTGCTAAGAACCACAGTGGGCAGTAGATGATGATGATGATGATGATGTTGAGGTTGATGATGGAGGAAAACAGTCATCCTTTGAGAGACAGCTTTGAGCTAGGAAGAAACATTGATGATTATTCCAGTTTCATCTGAGCAATATTTCACGCATATAGTTCCAAAGGGAACTCGTACTTTATTGCACACGAGCACATTCAACTGTTGTTCGATTTGATTTGATCTCTTTTACATTGCTCTGGGGAAAGAAGGAACAAGAACAATCCATCCAAGGAAATAAATCCCATGAATTCAATTTAAATAGAATGTAATTACATGGATGCCTTAAATTTGGAGTGAATGTTTATCTCAGCTAGCTTTGGAGAAGGAACTTGGCTTTCTTAAGAGACTCCAGTTGATGAGATAATCAATTCAAAAGCATGTCTTCTTTCTTACCCTTTTTCATGCATTATGAATTCATGTTGGCTTCCCATAGATAATGCTGCAGGCAAGATTCCTTCCTGAGTTGAGGAATTAAACAGCAGTAGGGCAAGGGTGGTTTGATACAGTCAGTGAAGCTTTGATTCAAAACAATGGGTGGTGCCTATTCTCTTGGTTTTGGTTATAAGGAAAGTTCTGAACAAGACAAGAGACACAATCAGCAGATGAATAAGGCTGGATATTGACAGCAGCTTTCCGAAATGTCTATAGCAGTAAAATCAACAAAAAAAGGAAAGAAAAGAAAAAGAATACATCATTCTAAAGTCATAATGTCATATTTCATAAACTGTGTACCACTAGTATTCAGAGCCTCAGCAGCAAATGTTATCAGATCCTTATGCAAACTATGTCGACTGTTTCCTTTCACAACTCATCAGAGCCACAGAGAATGCATGCTGATGCTTTTTGTGAGTTCAGCCAGGTTATTATGATTTATTATTGATATCTCACCAGTGATTTACTTTGTGCTTTATGGAGGAACAGAAGCAAACAAAGTGATGCCTCTACCCTGTGGAATTGAATGTTGATCATGGGACAGCCAAGAGAAGAAGGCACAGAAAGGAAAAAGCAAGACAACAAATGGCAGGAAGGGAAAGAGGAAAGCAAATCTAATCAAAGATAAATGGGAAGGGATTAGGTTAAAGGAGGACTAATAAAGATAGCAAGTAAGTGAATGCAGGGGTAAATAAGTACTGAATGTTAGGAATTTGCTACCAGAGGATGGAGAAAGTTCAAAAGAGATGTGGAGAAATTAATAGAGAATTTCTTCTATGGTGAAGAGAGAATTTCTTCTATAGAGCTTCTATCTATGGTGGCTGTATCAAAGGCACTATGTCTCTTTATCCCACTTGCTTGGGAATATGGGTTGTGGGACATGTTTTGCTTATATGTGTTTTACTCTTACCTGATTGGACACAGTGGTAAACTGAATGCTGGTCTTTGATCGCATTTTAAAAAGCTATATGGTGATAAGTGCAAATTTTTCTATGACTGTACCTTCAGTTTTCTAAGCCACCAGCATAAAGTGGAAAGGATTCAGAACAGATTTCATGTGCAATTTGCTTATTGCCTTATTTGATGCTCACCAACTTTAACAGATATAAAAATATTTCCTTATTATTTATTTATTTATTTTACAACATTTAGTAATCCTACAAAAAAGTAGGATTAAAGAAATTCATAGAGAATAAAACTGTAAATGACGATTAGTCAAAGAAGTACTCCTTTCTATATTAGTTAAGAAATGTGAACCCTTATTCCCTGCTTGTGGAAACACACTGCTAGAATTGGAGTTACTGGCTTTTAAAGGAAAATATACTGTAGATATAGTGACTTAATGGGAATATGGCTAAACGGAGACAAATATTGGCATATGTCTACCTTCATGTACATTTTATAAGAAAACCCACACTATAAAATGGCTAAGGGTTACTTTGTCCCTGAGGGCCAGTTTGGTGTAGTGGTTAAGGCAGCAGACTAGAAGCTGGGAGGCTGTGAGTTCTAGTCCTGCCTTAGGCACAAAGCCAGCTGCATGATCTTGGGCCAGTCTCTCTCTCTCTCTCAGCCCTAGGAAGCAGGCAAGGGCAAACCATGTCCGAAAAATCTTGCCAAGAAAACTACAGGGACTTGTCCAGGCAGTCGCTGGGTGTCAAGACTGACTCAAAGGTGCATGCACACACATGCACACACACGTGTGTGTCAGAGTGCGTGTGGTGGAGCGGCCTGCTCTATTTTCCAAGACACCAGTGATTCACGTCCTATGCAGTAAATAGACACTAAAGCAGAGATTAGATAAAATATCCTATTTACTATATATACATACGTATTACAAAATACAACCACACGGATAACAAATGATACAGCGATGAGTAGTTACAGCAAACGAGAAGAAAGAATACAACCAGACTCCTCTGCTTATATACATAAACTGACCAATCATATTATAGGTCACTCTCATCATCTGCCACACCCAACTAAACAATTAGCACCTGTAGTATGAGTCATACACTGCCACATCATCCCTACAACAATGGGTGCTAATTGGGTGACTTGCAGAATAATTCCCCTCTCACCTAGATATCAAGCCTCTCCAGTATAATTTATCTAACTGTAAATTCCTGGGTATATACAAACCCCAACACCCCTCCAATTTACAATAGATATTACATTTCACTTATACAGAATAGAAGACATACACATTTTGGATATACACATCCTATGTCTCTCTATACTTAGAGGCTTTGTCATCACATCTGCTACATTACTCTCAGATGGACAATATTGCAAATTAATCAGAGACTCTTTTACAGCATTCCTAACATTGTGATACTTGATATCAACATGTTTGCTCCTTCCTCTGATCCTATCACTCTTTGCAATCTGTATACACGATTCACTGTCATCATATACACATATAGGTTCATTAATTGTTATATTAACATCCATTAACAATTGCCTATACCATATTAACTGTGAACATAGGTCAGATAGTGCAGCGTACTCTGCCTCTGCAGTTGATACTGCGACAGAACTCTGTTTCCGAGACCTCCACCCCATTAAGGTGTCACCAAACATAATTATCAATCCTGTCATTGATTTTCTATCATGTACATCATTACCCCAATCACTGTCTACATAGCATTTTAATTCCAATGGTTTACAAGGTTTTATTAATAAACATTTATTAACAGTCCCCTTAAGATACCTAAACAATCATTTAATACCTTTCCAATGCTTCTGGGTAGGTTGTGTAACATATCTACTCAGTACATTTACCGCATGCCCGATATTGGGACGCGACCAATGTGCTAAATACAATAAACTTCCAATTATTGATTGATAGTGTTCCTGATTACATGATGTTTGGTCATCGTCTCCAGCCTCTGTCTTAACAAAATCAGTTGTCATCGGGGTAGGAACCTCCTTGCAATGTTCCATATCATTCTCTCTTAGCAGTTGTTCAATTTTCTTCTGCTGCACTAGAATGAATCCCCCATCAACCTTCTGAATATCTACGCCTAGGTAATTTCTAATCTCTCCCAGATCTTTAACATCAAATTGTTGCTTCAGTTTTTCAGTAAATTCAATTACCCTGCTTTGATCTTTAGCTATAAGACACAAATTGTCTACAAAAATCAAAAGCAACACCTGTTCATCATTATCACATTGCTTTACATACAGACATGGGTCAGCCTTGCTACACTTGAACCCCCGTCTTTGCAATTCCTCATCTAATCGTAGATTCCAGCAACGTGCCAATTGCCTGAGTCCATACAACGCTTTCTGCAGCTTGTACACTCTACCTGCATCATTAGACTCATATCCTGGAGCTTCAGCCATATAGATTTCTTCCCTCAAATCAGCATGCAGATATGCTGTGATGATATCATAATGGTTCACTACACAATTCCCAGCTGCTGCCATTGCTAAGGCAAACCTGAATGTCTCCCCTCTTAGCGTTGGCGCAAAAACCTCATAAGAAGTCTGATTCTTAACCTGGGAAAACCCTTGCGCTACAAGCCTAGCCTTATACTAAATATCACTATTGACTAAGGTCTTCTTCTTATAAACCCACCTACACCCTACTGCCCTATGCCCCTCAGGCAGCCTGGTAGATTTAAACACCTTATGGGAATTAATGGCATTCATTTCCACATCCATAGCAGCTTTCTACTTATTCTGCTCTTGTGGTGGCAACTCCAATACCTCCTCATAACTACGAGGTTCATAATTAATAAAACACACTTTAACATCACCTGGTGTGTAACGCTGAGGTGGTATGCCCTTGTTAACTCTTTCAGATATGCGCAAAACAGTAGCCTCCTGCATCATTGGCACACTAGGAGTTACTTCTTCTTCCTTCTTAATCACATCATTGGACCCTTGCCGCTTTGATAGCTCGAGCTGTCCCTGACCAGGAAGAAAAACCTCACTCCTTCCGTGTAACTTCAGCCAATTGCTGTGCTCACTAAAACTTGATGATCTGGAAATAACAAGTCTTCTGCCATCAGTGAACCTATATCCCTTGGTTCCTGGCTCATACCCCACAAACGTCATCTTCTGTGCTTTTACCTGCCCTTTCCTACGTACCTCCTTATGCACGTGAACATAGGCAGTGCACCCAAACACCTTCAAATGAGCTAATGATGGCTTCTTGCCATACAAAATATAATATGGTGTTTGATTTACAGACACACTCCATAACCTGTTAATTAAATAATTAGCAGTCAGTATAGCTTCTCCCCAGTATCCTCTAGATAACCCTGAGTCAGCTAATAATGAATCCTTTCCTGACTGTAATGCTAAATTCCTTCATTCCGCTACGCCATTCTCAGCTGAACTATGCGGATTGGTTCTCCTGTGTGCAATGCCCCTCCTACTGAGCCATTGCTGAAAACTGCCACTCATAAACTCAGTTCCCTGGTCAGTTTGCAAACTACACACCTTTGTGCTATATCTACATTCCACAAACTGCACCCAATTTCTGAACTTATCAAATGTTTGGCTTTTAGCTTTCAATAGGTAACAGAACCCGAATCTGGTGAAATCATCCACAATGACTAAAACATATTAGCACCACCTATTGTGGCTGGTAATGGGCCAATTAGGTCAGCGTGAACTAATTCAAAACATTTATGTGACTTTCTATCACTAAATTTGCTTACAGGATACACCTTAGACTTAGCAACCTTATATGCCGTGCAATCCAGATAAGCTTGGCACGGTTTCAAATCCATTCCAGAACTTGCTTCAGACATCTTTTCAACCACTTTGAAACTTGGATGCCCCAACCTTCTATGCCACAAATGTTCACATGAATCATGGGTTGGTTTGTTGATCATGGCTACATCATGGGTTAATTCTGTCCTGGGTTTCACCATTACATATAAACTGTTCTGTAATACAGCCTTACCACAGACATGATTATCCTTCATAACAATGCATTCACCCTTACCAAACTTTACATCATATCCCTGTTTATCTAACTGAGAAACACTTATGATGTTATACTCTAAGTCTGGTACACATAGCATAGATAATTCAGTATTTA
The DNA here is from genome assembly GCA_023362775.1 of Charina bottae. Lineage (NCBI taxonomy): Eukaryota > Metazoa > Chordata > Lepidosauria > Squamata > Charinaidae > Charina > Charina bottae. The sequence continues at coordinate 86,168,401 of JALMGJ010000002.1, read as the reverse complement.
AACTTGGTACATACACAAACCCTTTGCCAGTAACAGATGCAACACTCCCATTTGCCAGGCTAACATGATTCCGTTCAGCCTGCGTAAACCTTTTAAACATCTGCCTATCATTGGCAATGTTTTGGCTTGCTCTGCTGTCAAGAAGCCATGGCTCCTTTAAATTCCGTCCTGTAGAATTAATCACCAACAGCTGGACAGCACTTCGTTGCTTGGAAATCCTCGGCTTGACTTTTGGTTTCCTTTTATCACAGTCTTTCTGCAAATGCTTATCAGACTGACAGCGAAAACAGTGTTTCACAGATAAAACATTATCAGTGTTACAAGAATAACATTCCTTAACAGACATACTGCTTTGCTTTGGCTTAATTACGTTATAACTTTTTCTCCTTTGTTCCTCCTCCAGAAGTCTCCCAGTTAAATAATTTAGGTCAAATCCCTCTCAGATAAAGACCCGAAACTGGTAGCTAAATTATCCCATGTTTCATTAAGAGAACTGAGAATTACATAAACCTTATGCGCTTCTGAGAACTGCATATCCCTCTGTGCTAACTCAAGGAACAAACCAGTCATATAATGCAAATGTTCAAGAATACTTTCATTTTCATGTAATCTAGAATGATAAAGCTTCCTTGTCAACATAACTTTGCATAACGGTGTGCTTCTAAGATAAACATTTCTTAAAGCTTCCCAATACCAACTGGCTAACTGGAGATCTCTAACGTAACATAATTGGCTGTCCTCCAAACATAAAATTATGCTTGCCAATGATTTCTCGTTCTGTAGATTAGCTTCCTCATCGTCCAAATCGGCCGGTGGTTCATGGACTATGTTCCAAATACCTTCACGATGAAGAAACATTTCCATCTTGTATGCCCATGACAAGTAATTGGTGTCATTCAGCCTTTCCAGAGGAAAACCACCTCCAACTGTAGGCTGCATTTTCACTGTGCTCATCCTCCTTAGCCCCTCCCAGGCAGACACCGATGAATAAATAGCACAGACTTTATCAGAACGTCCTTCAGCTGCAAACAGGCCTATTCCAGGCACGGAACCTGCAAAAGCTCCAAAGTCGCCCCAAATAGCCAAACGACTCCTGGATAGTCTTCCAAAGTCCTCACAGCCATGCCAGCATGCCAGCTGCACACGTTCCACTGCTGGGCCCGGAACCTGTCAGAGTGCGCGTGCTGGAGCGGCCTGCTCTATTTTCCAAGACACCAGTGATTCACGTCCTATGCAGTAAATAGACACTAAAGCAGAGATTAGATAAAATATCCTATTTACTATATATACATACGTATTACAGAATACATCCACACGGATAACAAATGATACAGCGATGAGTAGTTACAGCAAACGAGAAGAAAGAATACAACCAGACTCCTCTGCTTATATACATAAACTGACCAATCACATTATAGGTCACTCTCATCATCTGCCACACCCAACTAAACAATTAGCACCTGTAGTATGAGTCATACACTGCCACATCATCCCTACAACAATGGGTGCTAATTGGGTGACTTGCAGAATAATTCCCCTCTCACCTAGATATCAAGCCTCTCCAGTATAATTTATCTAACTGTAAATTCCTGGGTATATACAAACCCCAACACTTTGTTCTTAGATCCTTACTTTGCAGAGCCACAAGAATCACCTTATGTACAGACCTGATTAGTTGTTCTGCATGCAGGTAAGCTAGGGGCCAGATGGAGCCAAAACACTTGCTTTTTGGCATGGGCTTTTCAGCTGTGGAGGTATGCTATGTGTACAGTGCAAGGGTACCTAAATGGTTCTGGGCTGAGGGCCTGACTGTACTGTAGTGTAGTATAAATTCTACTGCACTGAAACACTGATAACACAGAGAGAAACACATCAAGTTTGTTCCTCTCTACATTAAAGAAGGCATAGAGTCAAGCTAGCTAGAGATTTCAGAAGTTGCACGCTCTTTTAAAGAATTGCAGTGGTGGCAATACAAGGCCACAAAGGTGAAAGACATATTAGTTAAATGCCCTGGTCTAAAAAATTAGGAAGTCTTCCAAGGGAGAATATATTGTAATAATGAATGATTCTGTTAGTTCACACAAACTGAACATAGGTGTTTTCAAGTCATGATGGGATGATACAATTTCTGATGATGAAATGACAGGGCTTTAGAACAGTCAGTTATGGAAACTGCCGCTGAGGAAATGTATTCTGGACTTAATTTGAAGCAATGCGAACAACTGGTATGAGATGTATTATTTAAGCAATAGGGAAAAAAATAGCTCAGCAATATCACAAGGAATTATGCTGCCTGGGATAGGACAGCAAACAGTATCCCTCCCATGCAAAGTGTATGCAAAGCAAAACCGTTTCAGCAGGAAAATTTTACAAATATTTCTCTCCCATTGGGTAGTACAAATGCAATAATAAAACATTCATCATCTAATAATTTGCATCCTCAAATCAGTTGACTGTGGCAGCCTAATTATTTACCTATAGAGAACTTCTTGGAAGGAAAGTGGGAAGCTACAAATGTAATAAATGAAAATCCAATGACTCTTCTGTCAGCTTGCAGATGCATTAAATGGAAAACTAAGATAAGCTTGACATATGAACATGTTCTGTGTGTCAGGCAAGTAGTTCAAGGGATAGACATAGTGGGGGCACTTATTGTGTTCATCACCATGTTTTCTCCAATCTATCTTTCCCATTATTGATCTGGTTCTTCTCAGTCTTTCCCTTACTGCTGCCCTTCTTCTTCCTTCTCTTCCTCTTCCTCCTCCTTCACCATCACTACCATTCAAAGTCATTGTGATTGCAGTGAATGGAGAAAAACTGTATTGAAGTAATTTAAAACAAAATCTAGAAGATACCAGGAGGCAAGAGGAATCTGCAGAGAGTTCGCAAGCAGAACCTCTGGGCCTCAACATTTCAAGGTTGGCTGCATTGAGAACAAACAGGTCATCCACACAGCTCTCTTATCACCATCTTGGGTTTTAGATTTTATATCTTATACTTTAAAGCTTTTATTATATTGTATCATTATATTTTTTAATGTATCTTTTAAATTGACATTTAATTTTTATTGTTTTAATTTGTTGTAAACCACCCAGAGTTGTAACGAGATGGGTGGTGGAAAAATACGATAAATAAATAAATAAATAAATAAATAAATAAATAAATAAAATCATAGTTTCAATGGCCTGATGGTCCTTGACAATATGTCCTTGCACCAGACCATCCATCTGGGGCAGTCTTTCACTGAAAGAGGTCAAAGATGAATCAAAGAAATCTCTCAGGAAGCTAGTGTTTACCACTGGAAAATACTGTAGTACAAACAGTACCAATCAAAGATAATATTTGTAGCTCAGGGTTGAACTGTGGAGTCCTTGGTGCTCTCTGAGCCTTGTTGTTTTCTTGCAGACGTTTCATTGCCAGACTAGGCAACATCTTCAGTGCGAAAAGGGAGTGGGACTCTGGCAAGTCTGGCAAGTCCCACTCCCTTTTCACACTGAAGATGTTGCCTAGTCTGGCAATGAAACGTCTGCAAGAAAACAACAAGGCTCAGAGAGCACCAAGGACTCTACAAACAATACGATTCACAAGGATGAGCAACCTGAAGAACATTGGCAAACTTCAGGACTCCAACTGGCCCACTGCAAGACCACCCTTCCCATGTGTCCATGATACTCTGTGCTTCCATGGCCATATCTCCTTCCTTTTTGGCTCCAGTGGAAGGTCTTCTGCCACCTTCCAGCATGGCAATCCCTGCCTTGACTTCTACACTTGCTGGAGAATGCCACTGCTATCTACAGCCATTGTGTATTTGGCAGCAACGATCTCCAGAGAGCACAGAGGAAAGAGCAGGGATTTCTGTGGTGACAGGTGGCAGGGGATCTGTGTTTGGGTGAGGGAAAAAGGGAGGCAGCAGAAAGGAAGATGAGCCCCTTCCCATGCTCCTCTGTCCTTGCTATCTGGAGAATGAAAAGCAGAGCAGGAGTTCTCCTCCTCCTTTCCTCCCCACCTTTCTCCTCCTTCTCTCATGTGGGGGCAGCAACTTCGCTGGTCTCATTGTCAAGTCGTGACATGGGCATCACGGGGATATTGGTTTTCCACTTTCTTCCTGTCTTGAAGAGACAATGAAAGCCCATCATTAGTGGTGTCGGGAAAAGCTCAAAGAAAGGGCAGTGTGAAACCCTTTTTTGGATGTTTGGGAAAGGAAAATGCTGGTACCATGGAAGTAACTACATTCGTACCAGCAGGAGTCTTCTGGCTGATTTTGTTAAACTGTCATGTGTCCCAGTGCTTCTTTTTATAGGAAGACAAGTAGTTTACAATTGTGTGCAAATGCACATCTATATACAAACACCTCATCACCTTGTAAATTACTTTTTTAAAAAAATAAAGCTTTATTAAGTTTTTCAACAAATAAGTCAATATCAACTGTGTTGCCGGGTCAACTGTGGAGCTTGTGGAGACACGTCTCAAGTTGCCAGTCCCCCACTGGAAGTCATCACCATGTAAATTACCAGGTGAGCTAATCTTTTTTTTCCTGTTTCCACCACTTCATGTGAAAAAAAACCAAAACCTTCAGAAAGAATTCTACTGTATAGTGCAACCCTAAACATGTTTACTTAGGAATGCCAAATACCATATAAGTATCCGCAATGAACTGAAAATACCTCAATATCCAGTGGGCCTACCTAATCACTATTGCTTTATTGGTTTATTCATTCAAAACATTTAGATGTTGCTTCTCCTTGATATAAGTTGCCTAGGGTAATTTCAAATAGGTAAAGGTAAAGGTTTTCCCCTGCACAGTTGTGTCTGACTCTAGGGGGCGGTGCTCATCTCTGTTTGTTAGCCGAAGAGCCAGCGTTGTCCGAAGACGCTTCCGTGGTCATGTGGCCGCATGACGCATGGAACGCTGTTACCTACCTACCAAAGTGGTACCTATTTATCTACTTGCATTTGCATGCTTTCAAATTGCTAGGTTGGCAAGAGCTGGGGCGAGTGCGGGAGCTCACTCCGTCACGCGGGTCTAGGGATTTGAACCTCCGAACTTGCGATCTTCCGATCGACAAGCCTGGCGTCTTACCTGCTGAGCCATCGCGCCCCCAATTTCAACTAGGGCAGTATACAAACAATGTCTTAATTAAATATATAAATCACAAAGTGCTTACAACAATAATATGAAAGCAAAAAACCCCAACCTGTTACAAAGATGAGTAGTCTCCATCTGCTCAACCAGACTGGACTCCAGCAACCATTTCCTGCAGGTGTGAGTAGGGGAAGGGTCAGCTGACTTGGAGTCACTGTTTCTAACCAGGGTCTGGTAGGAAAATAAGAGAGAAGTGACTGGTGGGTAGTTCTGCATGATTGTGATTGTTTATTCTCTGAAGGGGATGGGAAATTACAAGAAGGACTCCTGCTTATGTTGTCTCCTTTCTCCAGCCAGGTGTGATAACGATCCATGGAGAAACAAGCTGGCTGTGCTGACAGTGGCCTGCTACTGTGACTACTTTCCTGCCTCTTCTTCCATCTTCTGTTTTGGTCTCCCAAGGTCAGAAGATCTGGCAGAGCTGCTGCTGAGGACATCTGGCCATTTGGCATGGAAGTAACTTTCGTCTAGGGGACTGAAACAGCCCCCATGGGCAGGAGAAGAAACAGATGGGCAGGCAGATGACAGTGGCTGCTGAGCCAGTAGCAGGCCTTCCTTCCTCCTTTTCCCTTTCCCCTCCCCACCAGAGCCTTTAATCTGTAGAAATAAGGATTTATTATTCCCCCAGATTCTGTATGTTGCTTTGGAAGAAGGTACCCTTCTAAAAAAACGAGAAAGCTTCTCATAGAACATCTAATGAACTATTTTGTCAAAAAGAGAAAAGATTGCATGATACTACAGATGCTTTATTTGCCTTTTAAAATAGGCACTGGGTCTTGAGAAGCATATTTTCCAGCAAATAAAATAATTTACTTCATCAACAAAAAGCTTGGCACTCCTTGTAATTAGCTGGGGCTGCAGGTTTTCATTGATGTTCTTAAAAACAGGGTGAGCTGTAAGCCGAGCTGGCCTTTGACCTTTTCAAGGCAGACATTGCCTTTTTTTTGGTGGGGGTGGGGGTTAAGGGCAGACAGCTGAAATATACTATATGAGAAATCCTTGCTGCTGTAGCTAGTGGGACAGGAAATGGGCTGATGCAACTCTGACCTCTGAAAAAGAAATTATCTCCATTACTGTGACTCCCCAGTTGAGGATGCCTTTCCAGTTATTGATGTAGGTCACACGAGGCCAAACAGAAGACCATCTATAAACATCTCTTTTGAAAGAAAGACTGTTTCTACAAGGAAAGCAAGAAAATTTAGGCTGAACTCTATGATGCAATGAGTACATAATTGTATTTGTCTGATGGCATGTTGTGAAAAATGCAGCCAGGAATGGAAATATCTTTTTACCTGATCCCCACTCCAGGTCCAATTTTTTAGCTGACATTTACAGTTCAGCTTGAATCAAATCACAAGCTTGGGAAGAATGCACATTTGCCTGCTTCTTCTACAAAGAAGTTATTCTCTCCTTGGAGCACAGCAATGGGGCAAGAACTGGCAATTTCAAATACCCTTTGTAAGGTCAAACTGACCAACCACAGGAAACATCAGGCATCAGATTTTTGAGCAACAGAAAGAGACACTTACCTGGTCTGTGCTCTGAGCAGGGCCAGCTCTACTGCTAGGTGGCATAAAGAGTTCTGCCATGCTACAAGCTGTTGTGCTTGCAAACCATTTCAAGCCCTTGCCGAAAGAGAGGAGGCTTCCTCTGAATTAGTCTAACTCAGTGTGGAGCCTTTGGGAGCTTCCTGGGAAGTAGAGGACATGGCAGGAACATATTCTTCTGACCAGGAAAAAAAACGGACAGCAGACCAGGCCTGCAACTAGGGTCTGTGTCACCCAGGGCAAATATGGATTCTGCGCCCCCCCTATGGATTCTGCGCCCCCCCAAATGAGAAGTTGCGCCACGCCTCCCTACTTGCACTACGGCGTGTGTACAAACCTGAGTAACATTTTCCCAAGTGCGCATGCGAGAGAAGAGTGAGCGAGCCCCCGCCCTCCTGTTCTGGTGAGCGCTAGTTTGTCGGAGGAGCCGGGCGCACGAAAGCCACTCCTCCTTTAGACCTGCTTAGGAACCTGCACGAGCATAAGATTAAGTCCCGATTTGCACCGCAGGCCTAACACAAATGACTTTTGGTGCCCCGCCCAGCACGGTGCCTGGGGCACATGCCCCACTTGCCCCCCCTAGTTGCAGCCCTGCAGGAGACCTGCATATGCAAACACTGCCTTCCAGTGCAGAAGTGTATCTGTGTGTGTGCCTTCGAGTCAGTGCTGACTCCTGGCAACTGCCTGGACTGGTCCCTGCAGTTTTGTTGGCAAGATTTCAGAAGTGTTTGCCATTGCCTCCTTCCTAGGGCTGAGAGAGAGTGACTGGCCCAAGGTCCCTCAGCTGGCTTTGTGCCTAAGGCGGGACTAGAACTCACAGTCTCCCAGTTTCTAGCCTGGTGCCTTAACCACTACCAAACTGGCTCTCAGTGCAGAAGTACATTGCAGGAAAAGAATTTGTTTCCTAGAGATTTCCACTAAACGTCTGCAGGCTTGCAAGGGTCAGTGTAAGTGAGGGAGTTGGTTCCATTGCAGGAGAGGGTTCCCCACACACGTGGTAGTTTTAGTAGTAATTACCCACTTTTCTCCTAACTCACAAGTTCTTTTGCTGCCCTGGTCAGCTATCCTACTGTGGTTCTGAGGTGGATCCTGGTGGTAGCATATTGGGGGGTGGGGAGAGTAGTGTTGCAAAATGCCTATGCAGGTCAGTGGTAGTGCTGCTGCCACTAGAAGGCAATGTGCATTTGTGAGAGGAACAGACAAATATTTCTGTATATTGACCCTTGAAGTACAAAATTCAGAAAGATGCTTTTCCTTTTATGTATTAATCTGGGAAGTTCAAATGAGGAAAGGACTCATTGATTTGTGAACTACATTATATTTTTCATACCTCAAAATCTTCATAAACCATCACAGGCTATTCAGAAAGCCAGGTAATTCCCTACCGGTATGTTCCTGCTAGGATTGAGGATGGGGCAAAAGAGGGGGAAAAGACAAGCAAGGAAGACCACCTTAGGGTTGCCACAGAGACTATAACTTCTCCCTCAAGCCACAATTCTCTCAGGAAGGCTTCTATGGCTGGGACAGAGAGAAGATGGAGGGCAAAACTGCATAGAGCCATAAACATCCATGAATCCTAGCCAGGTTTTAGTTACTTGCTTACACTATTTTTGAGCTAGAGAATCAAAAGAATATTATGAGGTAACTGGGTCATCTATCTCAGACTGATGATGAATATTGGGGAGCTAGAAATCATAGATGGAGGCTTCTGGTCAGGATTTAATATTACACAGAGACAGGAAAGTTGAGACTTGAATAGCTTGTGGTTGGGAAGTTGCTTGTTCTCCTAGAAACTAAGCAAGACAAACCTGTTGTTGTGTGTAGATGCAGAAATAACACGCCGAGGCCAGGAATCTAGTCTCTAGTGTTTATTACATACCTACAAGCAAAATCCTGCTAAACTAACAGTGCCTGAAGATTCCCAAGTATATCAGCTCACCCTAGGGCGGAGCTTTCTTCTGACGTTTGGGAAAATAGGCTAGGCTCTCTGAGCTACGTGCTCGCTTCTTATCTATAGTCCAGCCTTCTTCTCTGCTCTCTGGTGTCTCCCTGACACCTGTCTATGAAACACTGGAGAATAATATTGGACAGGAACAATTCAAACCTGGAGATGTCATATATAGATCCCAAGCTGAAGGTGACAAGCACACGGACACTTTACCAGAGTTGTGTCAATGAAATCATAATGCTTAATAAAAATCTGAGTAGATGACAGCACTTGGTTGGCTTTGCCTGAACTCAGAAACTTAGCAAGGCTGTGCTTGGTTAGTATTTGGATGGCCATCTCCAGGAAACACCAGATTTATAGGCTCAACTGTAAAATTGCTAACAAGTAAACTACATGGAAGAGTTCATGAAGTCTCCAAGACAGTGTTCCTCAACCTTGGCAACTTTCAGATGTGTGGACTTCAACTCCCAGAATTCCCCAGCCAGCATAAAGTTGAACTCCACACACCTGAAAGTTGCCAAGGTTGAAGAACACTGCTCCAAGAGCTGAGCTCAACTTGAAGGAGACTTCATCTTTTTTACTAAATAAAGAGATATAATCTCCTTGAATTCTCCATGACTGATTTAATAAGCAGCGATAAGATAGAGAATCACCCATATGACTTACCACCATCTGGTAAGGCTTAAGGAAATGTTTTCATGGAAAACTTGGAAGATTTTGTATTTTCTGATATGGCCACAGTGACTTGGTTCTTCATTCATCTGAACTTGTTTTCCACATAACCAATTCTTTATGCATAGTTTTTAAAAACTCTCCCAAAATAGTACTTTTGTTACAAACTTATCACATTAGCCAAATTTTCTAAAATGCTGCTAGCTGTATGCAAAAATAAGTACATTGGTAATTTAAAATGATAGTTATTATTTTATCTAAGGTAATATTTACAGGATTGCATTTTCACTTGCCCTTTCAACTTGGTGGGCCTGACCATTCAATTATCCAGTTTTAGATCAAGGTATATCCTCCAAACACTCATGTACATTGCATTCTTACATAAACAGATATGATAAATGCATAGGCAACTGATAATTTTTTTTAAAGAAACAAAAAGATTAAGGAAATTGCCAGAGATTGTTTTAACAAGGGGCATGCTTTTCAACATGTGTCTTCCCCTCCCCCATAAGAGAAGTTGTATTGGAAAAAGAACAAGCAATCCATAATCTGTGACTATAAATCTGAGAATAGACAAATGTGCAATAATGCAGAACCCTAGCACAATTCCTGAGGAAACTAAATCTGACTAATTCTGCAACCCTGGTATTTTTTCCACTAAAGCATCTTGAACTTCCCTTGGCTTTAGGGGGAGCAACTTAAATGTGTGTAGTACTGCTGTCTTCCACTTAAATCAATGGGAGTTAAAAGTGCTTAACTTTGGCTGGAATGAGATCATGTGATTACGCTGATGAATGTGATTGCCATGTTTATCACAAATATCTCTTGCGGCATAATTAGCATTTGCTTCAACGAAGTGAGTTCCTTCCCTAACTCATTTTAAAATCTTTTGTTTTATAGTCCTTGACTATCTTTAGTTATCTTATTCTAAAGCAGTTGCCTGAGGATGAGAAAGGGAGAATCAGGATAATGCTGAATGGTTCCATTCTCAACTTTAAGGGAAGATTTTGGGGACTTCTGGGGAAGAAATGGTGGACTGAAAATGGCTCCAAAAAGTGGAGCCAATGACTGTGGTGGAATGAAGAGCGGAATGAAGAGCTGGCGAATAGACTGGCTCTTCGATAATTCCTCTCTGGACAAGGAGAAGACTTGAGATTGCCCACAAGTGCTCCAGACAGCTGCTTCTCATGAGGAGCCTGCAAGACAGCAGTCTCCAGTGGGTTTAGAGCTCTGGAAGACAAGGGAAGGTAGGAAGTCACTTCTTAATATATTTCTTTTCTTTTTCTTTACCATATTATTTTTTATTTCTCTTCTATTTCTTTTTCTCCTTCCTTCCTTCCTTCCTTCCTTCCTTCCTTCCTTCCTTCCTTCCTTCCTTCCTTCCTTCCTTCCTTCCTTCCTCTTTCTTTTCTGCACCTTCTACTCTTTCTTTTTATTCTTCTATTTTTTTCAGTTTGTATTAGTTTTTACTGTTGTAATTATAATCTTTAATAAAATTAGCATAAAAAAACTTTAAGGGAAGATTTTAACTTCTGCCTCAGGCAGCAGGTCCTTTTGGGCCCCCCTGGCTAGCACACTTCTTCAGTGAGTGCATATTTAGATAGTTTAATTAAAAACTAACGGGCAGTGTCATGTCTATCTGTTGCAACAGTATCTACCCCTTCACCTCCCATCTCTATATACTTATGTTTTTGAAAGAAGATAGAATGGTTGTATAATGTCATTGTGGCATGCTTCCAGCAATGGTGCTGAAAGGCCCTTGGAGAAGCTGCAGTGACTTTGATGTCAGTAGAATGCTATTAAGTGTTACTACACAATAACATCTTTCATGGTCTTTTATGGTCTAAAGCAGTGTTTCTCAACCTCAGCAACTTTAAAATCTGTAGACTTCAACTTCATGCTGGCTAGGGAATTCTGGGAGTTGAAGTCCACACATCTTAAAGTTGCTTTGGTTGAGAAACACTGATCTAAGAAAACTATGGGGCCTGAAATTGAAGTACAAGGTTAGGGTTGAGACCAGAGCTGTCAGTCAGATCTTAGAAAAAGTCCCTAGAAGCAGGAAAAACTAGCACATAAGAACATCAAATTCTTAAATTGACTAAATGTATTTAAATATAATATAATATAAGTGGTCATTCCAGGATAGAACAAATGTTAAGAGCCAAAAATGCTAGCACGACTCTCTTCTGTATATTAGATGAATCTAGATCTCTGTTTTTTTAATTTGCAATATACATTTTAGTGCTATAAATATGATTACAGTAGATTTATAATTGAAACCATTCTCCCACTGCTAGCTCTGAGCATATTGGCAATGCCTAATACAATAATTTAAGAGGTGCAACATTTCTTAAATGGACTTTTTTAAAAAAATAACTCTTAAAAAACATTTTTTCAAAAAGTTAAAAGTTGCAAGTTTTGTTCTGTTCTTTAATTTCTTCTGCACAGAACCCAAATCCACAAAGTTGTCAAGCAAGAGTTGAAACAGATATCCAAAACCATCACCCTGGTCAAAAGGCCATTTTCCTTTTAAATTTGGTTTATGACTGATTTTATACATTTTGTATATATAAATATAATCAAAAGTTATTGAATTAAGTGACTCCTAACAGGCAAATGCTCTTTCCAGGTGTCCTCTGGCTCCTGTAAACTATGTATGTACCAGCAGGCTACAGTAGTAAGATAACTAGGAATGACTCAACTGGGGAATAGCTAGAACAAGTGTAAAATGCAAAATCATTCTTCCCTTCCCTCACTGAAGAAGTTCTCTTTCCCAACTCTTGTAAGGCAGTAGGAATGGGCAGAGTCATGTGATATAGATGGCACAGATAGTCTAGTGTGCTTGTTACCTCTTCACTTCTTTGTGTGTAGTGGTCTGTAGGAATGACCCTGGGAGACAGGAGGAAGAGCCTCAGCCTAGACAACCATCATGCAAAAGGTATCTCAGCCCACAGAAGGAAAAGGGACGTAGGGAGCGTTTCAGAAAAGACCCTCCCTAGTTTTCTGGAAAGTAAAAGCAAAGGAGGGGAGAAGTGCTTTCAGACTTGCAAGATTCTATTACTGTAACTTTACAATAAAGGTAGTGTTAGTACCCATGTTTGGTGCTTCTTGTCCAGACTATCTCAAAGGGCTGACATTGTGTGAGAAGAATAACACTTGAAGAAGACTAGAATCTGACCCACAGAAGACACACACCCTCTCAGCAGATATAAACACCAGCAGGAAGACACACCCTCCACTTGGGCACAGAGAGAATCTTCTAGCTGTGCTCCTGTCCTCTGAAGATGCCAGCCACAGCGACTGGCGAAACGTTAGGAACCAAAACTGCCAGAACACGGCCACACAGCCCGGAAAACCCACAACAACCATAAGACTAGAATCCCTTCCTTCCCCACCCCCCGCTGCTTGCATATTTCCAGAGTGGAAATTCTGTCCAAACCTGGCAATCTTGGAATGTCTATCTAAAATATTTTACTAGCATTGCTAAAACTCTGAAGGAAGCCCCGGGTGGTACTCATTCTGGAAACAATTTCCTTGCTTTGGGCTGCAACAAAGGAAGAAAAAACAATGGAACACAATGCTAAATTCTAGTGGGATGTTATACCTTTTTAGCTCGTGACACAGGTCTGTTAAAAATGCACACTGATCTGACAGCAGCTTTTGAAGTTCATTTCCAATTAGCAATAATTGTTTATTTAATTGAAAGAATGCTGTACATCCCAATCTACGTATATCTGAGTACTTAAGAAAGCAGTGCATACATATTTTTTACATGTGTCTAGAGCAGTGTTTCTCAACCTTGGCAACTTTAAAATGGGTAGACTTCAACTCCCAGAATTCCCCAGCCAGCAAGGAATAACTAACTTATCATTTCAGAAGTTAGCTAGAAGTAAGCTACAAGAAGGCTTATTTTTAAGTAGACATGCATAGGAGTAACATCGTTCAATTTAATCTCTCCTTCATTTCTATTGATCAAATGAGCTTGGCTTGATACTTTAATATGAGGGACAGCAACCAGTTGGCCTTCATAGGCCACTTGGCTCATTGCATCAAGGGCCAGCAGTCACACATGCATTTGTGCATAAATTCACAAGCCTACCATGCAGACCCATCCCCTCCCACCAATTGGACCCTCACCCAATTTCATTCCACATCATCATACTCCTTCTTCCCAATGATCTGGAGCAGGTTCACTGAGATAAGAGAAACCACTAAAGTTTCCATTCCTCCTAGTAATCTTGCTCGTGGGGATGTTGGGTGGGGGAAAGCCTCCATCTCTCTCTCTCTCTCTCTCTCTCTCTCTCTCTCTCTCTGTGTGTGTGTGTGTGTGTGTGTGTGTGTGTGTGTGTCTCAGCAGTTTAGTTCAGGGTTAATTGGCTTTCAGCTGCCATTAGCAGCAGGAAGACAGAGGTGTGTTCCCTACTAATGGGCTGATCAGCAAATCAGCCTTCCAGCTTTATTAGGGGTAGTGGTTGACTTGCATGGCCAAAGACTACATTCTTGCTGCTATTCAGTCTAATTTGTGAATATATCATGCACAAAGTAGAGAGTGAGAAGCTGGAAGTAAGTGACACGTATCTGTCCACTGGCTTGATTATTTGTCTCATTTCTAGAAGTCAACTGAACTTGTGTAGTCTCTCCTGCTTGTGTAAATGCTGTTCTATATTATGATGTATAAGTAGGGGCATTGGAAGTTGTCTCCCTAGAGAGCCAAGGAGGAAGCAATTTCTTTTGGGGTGGTAATGTTGTAGCTCAACCTATATATGTGTGTAAATATACACAGATCTGTTTGGAGTGGAATGGCATGGAAATGTCAGGAATAAATAATCCCTCCCTGAGGGGGAGATGGGCAGTCATAGAAATTTAATAAATAATAATAAGAATAAGAATAATAAGAATAATAAGAATAAACCAGATATAAAATTGCCATAAGCTTCAGTGACCTGTTCCCTATGAGATAGAAGCTAGAATAATGCCCGAATCCCTAGAGTTTCCATTGCTTCAGGAACTGGGGCTCAGATTCATAACTGTATGTACCCAAAGTATGTGCTCTACTCAGCTAAAGAGGCAAAGAGGAGGAGGACAGGCTCTCCGCTTGCTATTAAAGTGCTTGAGGGCAAGCATCTCCTCACAGCTGAGAAGAAGAATAAGGATCTCACTGCCTCTGTGACTTGTGCTGGAAAAAAAACCCTCCATCATTTTTAGAGCCCATTTGGCCTCCACCCTCCCTCACCCCACCATAATGCTATTTCAGCACTACTATTTAATTATTACAATAGGTTGTTACTGAGAGAACTTTGGTGCCGGAGCTTCCAGGTTCAAAGTCCACACGCCGCCTGTGTGGACTTGCCAATAAAAATCTCTCCAAGTTCATTTAGAGTTCAGGGTCTGCTGTGAGAACGAGAACGTTCACTACAGTAAGCTTGTGGATAATGAGAGACATGTCAGGAGATGAGGTGTGATAGGCTGGCTGTCAGTTTCTGGACTCAGCGATTAATGTGTGAGCTAGATTCCTTAACATTGCTGATTACTTCACTTGCATCCATGATCGAAAGCTGACTGAATGTCCTCAAGGGAAACCGTTCCAAATAAAAGTATTTACCCAAGGTCAAACCATACAGCTGACTGACCTTCGTGCATTTAGAAAAAATTAAAGAGGTGTTGTTCTGATAGCTCATGGGGAAAGCTTTGATGAAATGACAGTAACCTCAAATCATGTACTGACGTCTAAATCTTCCAGCGAATAAGGCTTGGTGGTACTTTTTTAGTATGTATCTGCTGAGTTCATGGGAAAAAGTCCTTCCTTGAAAATTAGTGTATTAAGGGACTATACTGTACATAGTATAGAGAAAAAGTTGGCACTGTCACCACCCATGTATTTTCTTTCATTTGTTAACATTCGCAGCCTTTAGAACAGGCAGCTTTTTTTAGTTTGAGAGCCACACCCTGCTTTGAGTGACATCCCAGGGACTACAATTCAAAAAGTTTTTAAAAATCCAAAATATCTCCTCAATTCCCTCAAATCTCAAGTTTAGGAGAATTAATTTTATTAAAGCCTTATGTCATAGATTTTAACAAACATTACAAAAATAATTGTGATGCCTTTTTGTTCCCGGAAGCAAGATGAGATATAAATTTACTACTACAAATAAAGTGTTTTATAATAATAATAATAATAATAATAATAATAATAATAATAATAATAATAATTTATTTATTTATTTATTTATTTGATTTCTATCACTGCCCCATCTCCCCTGAAGGGGACTCTGGGCTGTTTACAAAGAGACAATAATTAAAATAGATAAAAAGTAGTACAATACACAATCATCATATAAATGCAAATAAATTAAATATAAAATCCAGGAGGCGATCAGATTGTATTTAAAAGGGCTCTATGGCACCAGCCATCCCCAGGATATAATTAAATGTTGAGTACATTCTGTTGACATAAGTAGCATATATTTCTAAGAAGGTGCACATGGGTTCAGACCTCTGTTCTTGTTGGATTTACTTTAAGCATTGGTTTGGGCTGCTGGACCTGGGAAGGGTGAGTGTACAAAGTGCAAGGGATTTTGAACTCTTACTAAAACTTCTTTTACATCAGATAGAAGACATGGCAAATGACCTCTTTGGACCACAAAAATCTCAAAATTCATAGCATTTTATTCAAATAATGCCAAAAATGTACATTAGACCCAATAATTGGACTCCAGACACCACTTTCTGGATGTTTGGAGGGATGTCATTGAAGATCTTAGTTACGTAGTGCTTTTGATGTTGTTGTTTTTTAATCCGTTCAATCATGTCTGATTCTTGGAGACTTTCTGGACAAATCCCTGCAGTTTTCTTGGCAAGATTTTTCAGAAGTGGTTTGCCATTGCCTCCTTCCTAGGGCTGAGAGAATGTGACTGGCCCAAGGTCACCCAGCTGGCTCAGGGTCTCCTGGTTTCTAGCCTGATGCCTTAACCACTACACCAAACTGGCTCTCTTTGATGTTTTAGGGATACCTTATTTCCTCAATACTTTTGCGGTTTCCCAAAGATGTTTGGATATAAATACATATGTATGAATTCATGTACTTCATCCACAGTGATGTAGATAATAACCTTTTAAAAGTATGTGTTATAAAAGTGGATATTTTACCCAGGCATTTAAATTATGCAAAGCAAAATCTTTCATAAGTAAACAAAAACATTTACCTTCTCTAACAAGGCCAAGGCACCTATTTGACACAAATGTACTCAAGATCCCATTTACATGGCAATTTGTTGACTAAAGATGACAGAAGAGCATATGCTTTGAAGTCTGTTCCTAAGTGTTTCATGTCGTTGGAGCGTGCTATGAATACTAAAGACTGGTTTCTACCATTTTGAAAAAAGAGAAAGCATCTGTTGTAAAACTGCTAATGAAAAATATAATAGAAGTAGGTACAGCAGGCCCTCCTCCCCTTAATCATTTTTAGCTACAGTATGTACTTTAAAAGGGGCGTGGTGGCTCAGCGGGTAAGACGCCAGGCTTGTCGATCGGAAGATCGCAAGTTCGGAGGTTCGAATCCCTAGCCCTGCGTGTGGAGTGAGCTCCCGCACTAGCCCCAGCTCTTGCCAACCTAGCAATTCAAAAGCATGCAAATGCAAGTACATGAATAGGTACCACTTCGGTGGGTAGGTAACAGCGTTCAGTGCGCGTCATGTGGCCACATGACTGTGGAAGCGTCTTCGGACAACGCTGGCTCTTTGGCTAACAAATGGAGATGAGCACCGGCCCCTAGAGTCGGACACGACTGCACAAATGTGTGGGGGGTACCTTTACCTTTTTTTTAATGTACTTTAAATGAAATACATATCCAAAAATCCCATACACATATCATGAAAAAAACCTAGTAGTTTTCAATCTTAGATCTTCCAAGAATAATACTGGATTTAATTTTCTGAGTTCTACTACTAGATCCATTCTGGCAAGTCAACATTTTGGATGTGTGTGTGTACATGTTGGTTACTTAGAGGAAAGATTTGTTTTGGAAGAAAGAGAAAGGGTTTGTTTCTAAGACAATCACTATTAGGAAAAGATACTTTTAAAATGCAGTAACACTCCTGAAAAATTGAGCACCTCCTAAAAGAAGTATTTTTCTAACAATTTGTATTTTGGATATGTTAGAGTAATACTTAAACTTTAATAATAAAGAGGATAATTTTAAAAATGTGACTGGAGATGCTCCCTGTTTTAGGCATATACAGTAAGAGAAAATATTTCATGCATACAGAGGCACAGATACATACACATATACTGAACATTAAATCTAGGGCTTAGGTATTGGGAGGGAGGGCACAAGGAGGAGCAAGTGATGTTACATGACTTATGAGATAAGGGTGCAGCTGAAGCAAATTGCCTTTGTTGTTGTTCAGTCGTTTAGTCGTGTCCGACTCTTCATGACCCCATGGACCATAGCACGCCAGGCCTTCCTGTCCTCCACTGCCTCCCAGAGTTTACTCAAATTCATGTTCATTACATCGGTGATGCTATCTAACCATCTCATCCTCTGCCATCCCCTTCTCCTTTTGCCTTCAGTCTTTCCCAGCATCAGGGTCTTTTCCAGTGAGTCCTCTCTTCGCATTAGGTGGCCAAAGTATTTGAGCTTCAGCTTCAGCATCTGTCCTTCCAATGAGCAGTCAGGGTTGATTTCCTTTAGGATTGACTGGTTTGACCTCCTTGCAGTCCAAGGGACTCTCAAGAGTCTTCTCCAGCACCACAGTTCGAAAGCATCAATTCTTCGGCGCTCAGCCTTCCTTATGGTCCAACTCTCACAGCCATACATTACTACTGGAAAAACCATAGCTTTAACTATACGGACCTTTGTCGGCAAGGTGATGTCTCTGCTTTTTAATATGCTGTCTAGGTTTGCCATAGCTTTCCTCCCAAGGAGCAAGCGTCTTTTAATTTCATGGCTGCAGTCACCGTCTGAGGTGATCTTGGAGCCCAAGAAAATAAAATCTGTCACTGCTTCCATTTCTTCCCCTTCTATTTGCCGGGAAGTGATGGGACCAGATGCCATGATCTTAGTGTTTTTAATGTTTAGTTTCAAGCCAGCTTTTGCACTCTCCTCTTTCACCCTCATCAAGAGGCTCTTTAGTTCCTCTTCACTTTCTGCCATTAGGGTGGTATCGTCTGCATATCTGAGGTTCTTGATATTTCTCCCGGCAATCTTAACTCCGGCTTGTGATTCATCCAGCCCGGCATTTCTCATGATGTACTCTGCATATAAGTTAAATAAGCAGGGTGACAATATACAGCCTTGTTGTACTCCTTTCCCAATTTTGAACCAATCGGTTGTTCCATGTCTGGTTCTAACTGTTGCTTCTTGACCCGCATACAGGTTTCTCAGGAGACAGATAAGGTGGTCTGGTACTCCGATCTCTTTAAGAATTTGCCACAGTTTGTTGTGATCCACACAATCAAAGGCTTTAGCGTAGTCAATGAAGCAGAAGTAGATGTTTTTCTGGAACTCTCTTGCTTTTTCCATGATCCAGAGAATGTTGGCAATCTGAACTCTAGTTCCTCTGCCTCTTCGAAACCCAGCTTGCACTTCTGGTAGTTCTCGGTTCACATACTGCTGAAGCCTAGCTTGTAGGATTTTGAGCATAACATTGCTAGCATGTGAAATGAGTGCAATTGTATGGTAGTTTGAACATTCTATGGCATTGCCCTTCTTTGGAATTGGAACGTAAACTGACCTTTTCCAATCCTGTGGCCACTGCTGAGTTTTCCAAATTTGTTGGCATATTGAGTGCAGCACTTTAACAGCATCATCTTTTAGGATTTTAAATAGCTCAGCTGGAATACTGTCATCTCCACTAGCTTTGTTGTTAGTAATGCTTCCTAAGGCCCACTTGACTTCACTCTCTAGGATGTCCGGCCAAAGGTCAGTGACCACAGCAACGTGGATATTAGGGACATTAAGATCTTGTATAGTTCTTCTGTGTATTCTTGCCACCTCTTCTTAATCTCTTCTGCTTCTGTTAGGTCCCTGCCTTTTTTGCCCTTTATCATGCCCATCTTTGCACAAAACGTTCCCTTGATATCTCCAATTTTCTTGAAGAGATCTCTAATCTTCCCCATTCCATTGTTTTCCTCAATTTCTTTGTATTGTTCATTTAAGAAGGCCTTCTTATCTCTCCTTGCCATTCTCTGGAAATCTGCATTCAGTTGGTTATATCTTTCCCTTTCTCCCCTGCCTTTTGCTTTCCTTCTTTCCTCAGCTATTTGTAAAGCCTCATCAGACAGCCACTTTGCTTTCTTGCCTTTCTTTCTCTTTGGGATGGTTTTAGTTGCTGCCTCCTGTACAATGTTACGAACCTCCATCCATAGTTCTTCAGGCACTCTGTCTACCAGATCTAATCCTTTAAATCTATTCCTCACCTCCACTGTATATTCATAAGGGATATGATTTAGGTCATACCTGAGTGGTCTAGTGGTTTTCCCTACGTTCTTCAATTTAAACCTAAATTTTGTGATAAGAAGCTCATGATCTGAGCCACAGTCAGCTCCAGGTCTTGTTTTTGCTGATTGTATAGAGCTTCTCCATCTTTGTGTCAGATATTAAAAATTAGTGTTCCTCAAAGAATAATTAAATCCCAATAGAAGGATGAGGAAATCATTCTTCCTAAAATAGCTGCCAAAAATTCTGAAACAGAAAAGAGCGATGCATATAGGTGATAATGAATCCGGAGGGAGACACCCATTAACACCAACCTCCAACACATAGCTGCCGGAGCACCAAGGGATATTTGCATGACAAGGGTCTGGGAAGGAAGGGGGAGAAATAAGCAAACTCCTCTTTCTGTGTCAGCTTCAGGTAACTTAAGAAACAATCAATGGGTAATCAAAGCAAAACCAGCCTGTCAGTTGTGTCTCCTATCAAGAGGAACTAAGATACATTGAGTTCAAAGGAGATTCGGTGTCCGCTTCAAAACAAGACTAGTATGTCAGTTACTTAAAAGAAAGGCTTGTTAAAACGAGACTATTGCCTCCTATTGACACAAACTAAGCTACATTGAACTTTAAGGGACCTTCAAAGCCATTATGACTATGTTAATGACTAAAGACTGAACTAATCAGGAAAAGTCTCACACAAGAAAGAGTAAAGATATCACCCAGAGAAATTGACAAAAGGCGGCCGTGGTATTGTAAAACGTCGAGGCAGGAACTGAGAACTGTCAGTCTGACACTTTGCAAACTTGTGTAAATATGTAAATATGTAAACTAAATATGTAAACTGACTTTTCTTTGAATTACATGTATAAAAGAAATGAATGAACCTTGCTCATGGCTCTCTCTATACCAGTCAAATTTGTGACGGTATGGGGGAAGCCTCTTTTGCAAAAGAACCAATAAACATTTAGAGCTGTTATTTGTTAGTTCAGTATTTTATTTTGTGGGAAAAGGAGCCAAATCTCACAATTGGGGGCTCGTCCGGGATTACTGGGTTCGTTGAAACCGGCACTGGTCCAGATTCCCCTTGGGGGCGCGCCGACTGATTTCAGTCGCCCGATGGGACTGGGGTAGGAACGGTTCCTCGCAACCCAAGAAACCCCTTGAACTAGCACATAACAGACAGGGGGACTCCAGAGGACACCGAAGGAACCAAGAGGACGGCCAGGTAACATCGTGCGCACGATCCCAGGTAAGAGCCGAGCCGTCTTAGGTCTACTTCGTGAGGACCTCCGGTGTCGGTGTTTCCTGGGTGGTCTCGGGGAGGGATCGGGTTATAGCTGCGCCTACTTCGTGAGGGCCTTTCGGAGCCAGCTGGCAAGCACATCCGAGAGAGCTATTTCCTGGATCATAGGGAATTGATTTGAGACCTCGTGTGAGTGTTGAGATACCGTAGGGAAGAGTAGAAACCTTCCTGCACGGCTAATCTGAGACCCATATCTGCAGTTCCGCGGCTCAAGTGTTGGAACGTCCACTGAGTCCGGTCAGGTGTGGGTCGGTTGATTGTGTGTGTGTGCGTGTGGAGGTCAAGAGGAATCTTTCCCCCGCCCCGCCGTTGTCCGTCTCCAGAATGGGAGCTTGGCTAAGTAAAAGAGAAGAGTGTCCAAGGGAGTCTAAGAGGTACCTTGATGAAAGTAAACCGGTAATACCAGCTATATCCCCTTTGGCATTTGTTTTGGACCAGTGGGATGAAGAAAACTTGATCCCCTGGACTAAGACGCTGCTCAAGGAAACCATGGTTCAGGTGTGTGTACAAAAATGGCCAATATATGTTCTATTAGAACCAAACTACAGGTGGTCCAGGTTTTCATCAGCTCCCTGGGGAAGGAATGTTTAGAAGACTATTGTTGGGGAAGAGTTTATTTTAAAATGCCCCATGGCACTCTGTGCATGCTCCTTGGAGCCTTTGCAATGGGCATAATCTCTTCCTCCAGCTGGGATTTTTTTTTTCACCTCAGGCTTGTGAAAATCAGGAGTCACTAAGTAGTTTTTGCTTTGTTTTCTAAGTATGTCTGTGCATTCAGTGTTTTGATTGTTTGTGTGTCTGACTGCTCTGGGCTATCATAGATGCCCACTAGCCCTTAAGGCCCTGCTTCCACAGTTTGCTCCCTTGATGAAGAAATAGCCAAGGGCAGCTGTTTGAAGAAGCATTAAGAAAAATTAAGGTTATTGCTAAAACCCCTTCATTTATGGGAAAGAACAAACTATTGCAGGAGATGAGGGAAGTACATATAAGGAAGCTGCCATGCTTGCAGCTACTCTTGATTTCTGCCACTCTGTCTTGTTTGTAAGAAAATTGATGGTGGGTAACTGTATGTAGCATAGATAGGAATTTTAGAAAGTGCCAGGCTCTAGGAGGGACCAGAAGTCTGAGTAGGAAGGAAGCAAGAGGAAAGTATGAGAAGTAAGAAGGTTTAAGAAATGTGATTCAGAGAGCCTGAAGGCATGTGTGTGTCTGGATCTGATTGATTGTTGCACTTAGATCTGAATTTGTCTTTGGAAATGCATGTGGAGGCATTTTAGCAAAGGAAGAAAGACATTGGAAAAGAAACAGGAATGTTTAATACGCTTTTGTTCAAAACCTAATGAAGCATTGCCTTGGGAACTCCTTGCCACTGTAAAGGAGGTGACAAGTCATTGTTAATTTTTTCTTCCCTTTTCTTGAAGACAAGGAAAGGAAGGCAAACGATTTCTTTAAGAGAGCCAGCTTGGTGTAGTGGGAAAGGCAAAAGGGGTGGAAACTGGGAACGTTGAATTCTAGTCCTACCTGTGTTGCAAGGAAGCCAGCTGGGTGATTTTGGGCCAGTCATTTTTCTCTCAGCCCTGGGAAGGAGGTACTGGCAAGCCACTTCTGAAACCATTGCCAAAAGACTGCCAGGACTCATCCAGGCATTTGCCAGGAGTCAAAATTGAGTCAAAAAGTACAAGAAAGGTAAGGGGAGAAGCCCCAGCCTAATTTTCTTAGGAAAATGTCATGAAGTTTCCTACTCTTACTGTTTTGAGGCTTGCAATACTCTTTTTGCATTCTGTCCTGCCTCCCTGAAGTGTGCCTCTTGCTAATTCCCCCCCCATGTATATGTGTGTGCGTGTGTGGCCTTAAGCCACCCCATCTTTACTCTCTGTTTAACCCCTACCTGCTAATGCTTAAGATACCGATGGAAGGGGGTGAAATGAGTCAGTTTCTTCTAAGCGCTAAAAGAAATCTTCTCACTTAAGTGCCTATCTCTTAAGTGCCTATCCCCTGCCTGCGCTAAATGGGATCCTTTTACATCTGCACTAAGCAGAGTACTAATTTCCCGTCTATGCTAACTGGGGTTTCTTCTGTTTCTCTGAACAAAAGGAGTGTATTTCTTTGGACAAGATGTATGTAAAATAAAAGGTGACTGTTTGTAAGGACTGGGGTGGTTCTTTTTCCTTGGGCACTGACCGGTAGCCTAGGGAGAGGAACCCACCCAGCCTCTATTTTTGTATCAAATAAACGCTGTCTCAGCTGCTAGGAATTAGGGGAACCTAAAACCCACAGGACCATGTTAATTTTTAGGGACAAAATTAATCATGCTATAGGAGAGGGAAGGGGGTATAAACCAGTTAATTTTTAACAAGAATTGGGTAGTAGCAACAGATATTTAGTTGAAAGGTTGTGAGTGGTTTTCTTTTGTCTACCAGTCCGTTCATCTAAGCTACACCTAACTATTTTAATCTCTGCAGTGTTTAAGATGCCAGCCAAGCAGCAGAAATGGATGTGTGAACAATAAATCAAACTAAGCTGGAGAGAAAAGGAAAGGGCACCACCAAGTATAGCAACAGGCAGTAAACCTGACATGTAAAATTACTAATGAGGATGCACTTAAACACAATGCAACTGGAAATAACAGAATCTCAGTTTGTGTATAACTCTCCTGCCTTTAAACCTTTTTGTTAAGTGAACTGTCCATTCTTTCCTCAATGCCATACACAGGACAGGAAGCAAGTTCGAAGTCCCTCAGTTGGAGGCTAGTGATAAAAGGTTGAAAGAATATGTGTGTGGGCTCTTTTCTGTTTTGTCTCACCTCAGGAACAAAGGACTGTTGACCTAGACCCTTCCTCTCGAATTTACAGTCCACCCGCATCAGCCTGGCCAGTGGGTTCTCATTAAATCCTGAAAGGAGGATAAGCTGAAGCCACAGTGGGAAGGCCCTTTCCTGGTATTAGTTACCGGTGAGACATCGATTCGTACAGCTGAGAAAGGATGGACACATCACTCCAGAACTAAAGGGCCTGTGCCAGCCCCAACCCAACGGACGGTGGTTCTTTCTGATAACCCGCTGAAACTCACCCTCAGAAAATGATCCTGTAATTATGTGTTGTTGTGACTGTGCCCCTTTTCATAATGATTGTAAAATTGTATGTGATATAGTAGTGATAGAAGATTGGGAATGAGAACATAAATAGACATTCCTCAAGACCCACGGAAAGAAAGGGTGGTTGTGCTAATAGAAACTATAGACCCAGAGAAGCCCAAGGTACTCCCAGTGTGTGAAACTAGAATCTGTCCCCAAAGGGAAGACATTGACCTCCGAACCATCGGTTTAAATTGGGAATATGGAGTGGCCCTTGACCAACACTAGACTCTTAATCTTGGTCTGGGTTCAAGTATGTGGCTCCCAGATCTAACGGTCATGTTTTCAGAACTCAGGGCAGTGTGATTGGCAACCCCAAATTAATGAACCCCACCAACAAGTGGGAAGATATAGTAGCTGTGAAGTCACCCTGGCTATAACACATGGAGATTGGGCAAAGGGAGGAAGGAAAACTCCTTATAAAGACCCAAAGCCATTTGATGACTGGGTTAACCAGCTATGCATGTGGAAAACTGGATGGGATCTCTTGGCCCCTGCTTGTAAAGTTCTGGGACCTACCTTGAGACAAGGGATGTGCCATAATCTTGTGAGATTTGGCTCCTTTTCCCACAAAATAAAATACTGAACTAACAAATAACAGCTCTAAATGTTTATTGGTTCTTTTGCAAAAGAGGCTTCCCCCATACCGCCACAAATTTGACTGGTATAGAGAGAGCCATGAGCAAGGTTCATTCATTTCTTTTATACATGTATTTCAAAGAAAAGTCAGTTTACATATTTAGTTTACATATTTACATATTTACATATTTACACAAGTTTGCAAAGTGTCAGACTGACAGTTCTCAGTTCCTGCCTCGACGTTTTACAATACCACGGCCGCCTTTTGTCAATTTCTCTGGGTGATATCTTTACTCTTTCTTGTGTGAGACTTTTCCTGATTAGTTCAGTCTTTAGTCATTAACATAGTCATAATGGCTTTGAAGGTCCCTTAAAGTTCAATGTAGCTTAGTTTGTGTCAATAGGAGGCAATAGTCTCGTTTTAACAAGCCTTTCTTTTAAGTAACTGACATACTAGTCTTGTTTTGAAGCCGACACCGAATCTCCTTTGAACTCAATGTATCTTAGTTCCTCTTGATAGGAGACACAACTGACAGGCTGGTTTTGCTTTGATTACCCATTGATTGTTTCTTAAGTTACCTGAAGCTGACACAGAAAGAGGAGTTTGCTTATTTCTCCCCCTTTCTTCCCAGACCCTTGTCATGCAAATATCCCTTGGTGCTCCGGCAGCTATGTGTTGGAGGTTGGTGTTAATGGGTGTCTCCCTCCGGATTCATTATCACCTATATGCATCGCTCTTTTCTGTTTCAGAATTTTTGGCAGCTATTTTAGGAAGAATGATTTCCTCATCCTTCTATTGGGATTTAATTATTCTTTGAGGAACACTAATTTTTAATATCTGACAATTCCCCCCTTTTTTTTTTTTTTCGAGCCCATTGTTCCTCAAGAACTTAGTTCATACCCCATTATATTGATTTGTCATCCACTCCACTTTCTCCCATTTCTCTACAGGTCCACTTTTTATTCTTTTTACTTCTTCGGGGTGTAACTTGTAAGTTTCTTCTAAGAACTCTCTTGGCCCTGGGTCATTCCTTCCGACCTTCAGTCTTATCATATTGTTTTTCTCTGGTTGAGTTATTAGGGTAGCGCTTTGTATGGTTCGGCTTATCATTCCTTGAATAATGGGTAATAAACAAGGTAAGGCAAGCAGTCCCCCGAGGCCCAGCGCTATTAAAACCAGGACCCTTTTCCAATTTTTAAACATGCCCCTGAACCAATTCTTGATCCCTAAGTCTCCCATACCTTTCCAGGTCTGTACTGGCACATGAGCTTTACCACACACACACCCTTCTTGAGCTAACAGGTAGTCCAAAGCTAACTTGTCCTGGTATATTGCTGTATGCAACCTTTCATCGGTTTTGGCTAGCAACAATAGGGTTTCCGATGTTTTATTGGTTATTATTTCTAGAACGGTTTGTAACCTTGTTATCCTATTGATTAGATATCCTGGATCTCGATACCCTCTGACTGTGGGTCCCCAAGATGCTGGACCATCGTAATTGATTATACGTTCCGGGGCCTTTGTTCCCCCATGTTAGTCTCCCCACAGTTCTTCCTAGACCAACTGTTATCTTTTATTTCCTCATGTGCATCGAACTGTTCCTGAATTTCTTTCTCCTTCTACTTTAGTTTCTGTCACTATTTCCTCCCTAATGTTTCTGACAACTATTGTGCGGTATATGGTCTGGGTTCCTTTGGAGTCGTGGCAGGTTACTATTCCATCCTCTCTGCGAACGCTAAGGGTTACATCCTTAAACTGGCATTTGGTGGTACTTCCCTTACACTCATGAAAACTCCTATAAATTACTGTCTGTTGGACCTTTCCTCCTGAATACAGTTTCTCTTTTTAACTGGCGAAGCGTTTTCCCCCATAAGCATGTTCCTGCCCAACCATAGGTTAACTGGGAAAACTTTGAAGTACATCCTCCTTTTCCACACTCTACGTCCCAATCTGGTTTGGGTAGAGTCAGATTATGGCACATCCCTTGTCTCGAGGTAGGTCCCAGAACTTTACAAGCAGGGGCCAAGAGATCCCATCCAGTTTTCCACATTCATAGCTGGTTAACCCAGTCATCAAATGGCTTTAGGTCTTTACAAGGAGTTTTCCTTCCTCCCTTTGCCCAATCTCCATGTGTTATAGCCAGGGTGACTTCACAGCTACTATATCTTCCCACTTGTTGGTGGGGTTAATTAATTTGGGGTTGCCAATCACACTGCCCTGAGTTCTGAAAACATGACCGTTAGATCTGGGAGCCACATACTTGAACCCAGACCAAGATTAAGAGTCTAGTGTTGGTCAAGGGCCACTCCATATTCCCAATTTAAACCGATGGTTCGGAGGTCAATGTCTTCCCTTTGGGGACAGATTCTAGTTTCACACACTGGGAGTACCTTGGGCTTCTCTGGGTCTATAGTTTCTATTAGCACAACCACCCTTTCTTTCCGTGGGTCTTGAGGAATGTCTATTTATGTTCTCATTCCCAATCTTCTATCACTACTATATCACATACAATTTTACAATAATTATGAAAAGGGGCACAGTCACAACAACACATAATTACAGGATCATTTTCTGAGGGTGAGTTTCAGCGGGTTATCAGAAAGAACCACCGTCCCGTTGGGTTGGGGCTGGCACAGGCCCTTTAGTTCTGGAGTGATGTGTCCATCCTTTCTCAGCTGTACGAATCGATGTCTCACCGGTAAGTAATACCAGGAAAGGGCCTTCCCACTGTGGCTTCAGCTTATCCTCCTTTCAGGATTTAATGAGAACCCACTGGCCAGGCTGATGCGGGTGGACTGTAAATTCGAGAGGAAGGGTCTAGGTCAACAGTCCTTTGTTCCTGAGGTGAGACAAAACAGAAAAGAGCCCACACACATATTCTTTCAACCTTTTATCACTAGCCTCCAACTGAGGGACTTCGAACTTCCTTCCTGTGTATGGCATTGAGGAAAGAAAGGACAGTTCACTTAACAAAAAGGTTTAAAGGCAGGAGAGTTATACACAAACTGAGATTCTGTTATTTCCAGTTGCATTGTGTTTAAGTGCATCCTCATTAGTAATTTTACATGTCAGGTTTACTGCCTGTTGCTATACTTGGTGGTGCCCTTTCCTTTTCTCTCCAGCTTAGTTTGATTTATTGTTCACACATCCATTTCTGCTGCTTGGCTGGCATCTTAAACACTGCAGAGATTAAAATAGTTAGGTGTAGCTTAGATGAACGGACTGGTAGACAAAAGAAAACCACTCACAACCTTTCAACTAAATATCTGTTGCTACTACCCAATTCTTGTTAAAAATTAACTGGTTTATACCCCCTTCCCTCTCCTATAGCATGATTAATTTTGTCCCTAAAAATTAACATGGCCCTGTGGGTTTTAGGTTCCCCCAATTCCTAGCAGCTGAGACAGCGTTTATTTGATACAAAAATAGAGGCTGGGTGGGTTCCTCTCCTTAGGCTACCGGTCAGTGCCCAAGGAAAAAGAACCACCCCAGTCCTTACAAACAGTCACCTTTTATTTTACATACATCTTGTCCAAAGAAATACACTCCTTTTGTTCAGAGAAACAGAAGAAACCCCAGTTAGCATAGACGGGAAATTAGTACTCTGCTTAGTGCAGATGTAAAAGGATCCCATTTAGCGCAGGCAGGGGATAGGCACTTAAGAGATAGGCACTTAAGTGAGAAGATTTCTTTTAGCGCTTAGAAGAAACTGACTCATTTCACCCCCTTCCATCGGTATCTTAAGCATTAGCAGGTAGGGGTTAAACAGAGAGTAAAGGTGGGGTAGCTTAAGGCCACACACGCACACACATATACATGGGGGGGGGGAATTAGCAAGAGGCACACTTCAGGGAGGCAGGACAGAATGCAAAAAGAGTATTGCAAGCCTCAAAACAGTAAGAGTAGGAAACTTGACATTTTCCTAAGAAAATTAGGCTGGGGTTTCTCCCCTTACCTTTCTTGTACTTTTTGACTCAACTTTTTACTCCTGGCAAATGCCTGGATGAGTCCTGGCAGTCTTTTGGCAATGGTTTCAGAAGTGGCTTGCCAGTACCTCCTTCCCAGGGCTGAGAGAAAAATGACTGGCCCAAAATCACCCAGCTGGCTTCCTTGCAACACAGGTAGGACTAGAATTCAACGTTCCCATTTTCCACCCCTTTTGCCTTTCCCACTACACCAAGCTGGCTCTCTTAAAGAAATCGTTTGCCTTCCTTTCCTTGTCTTCAAGAAAAGGGAAGAAAAAATTAACAATGACTTGTCACCTCCTTTACAGTGGCAAGGAGTTCCCAAGGCAATGCTTCATTAGGTTTTGAACAAAAGTGTATTAAACATTCCTGTTTCTTTTCCAATGTCTTTCTTCCTTTGCTAAAATGCCTCCACATGCATTACCAAAAACAAATTTAGACCCAGGTGTAACAATCAATCAGACCCAGACACACACATGTCTTCAAGCTCTCTGAATCACATTTCTTAAACCTTCTTACTTCTCATACTTTCCTCTTGCTTCCTTCCTACTCAGACTTCTGGTCCCTCCTAGAGCCTGGCACTTTCTAAAATTCCTATCTATGCTACATACAGTTACCCACCATCAATTTTCTTACAAACAAGACAGAGTGGCAGAAATCAAGAGTAGCTGCAAGCATGGCAGCTTCCTTATATGTACTTCCCTCATCTCCTGCAATAGTTTGTTCTTTCCCATAAATGAAGGGGTTTTAGCAATAACCTTAATTTTTCTTAATGCTTCTTCAAGCAGCTGCCCTTGGCTATTTCTTCATCAAGGGAGCAAACTGTGGAAGCAGGGCCTTAAGGGCTAGTGGGCATCTATGATAGCCCAGAGCAGTCAGACACACAAACAATCAAAACACTGAATGCACAGACATACTTAGAAAACAAAGCAAAAACTACTTAGTGACTCCTGATTTTCACAAGCCTGAGGTGAAAAAAAAAATCCCAGCTGGAGGAAGAGATTATGCCCATTGCAAAGGCTCCAAGGAGCATGCACAGAGTGCCATGGGGCATTTTAAAATAAACTCTTCCCCAACAATAGTCTTCTAAACATTCCTTCCCCAGGGAGCTGATGAAAACCTGGACCACCTGTAGTTTGGTTCTAATAGAACATATATTGGCCATTTTTGTACACACAACTGAACCATGGTTTCCTTGAGCAGCGTCTTAGTCCAGGGGATCAAGTTTTCTTCATCCCACTGGTCCAAAACAAATGCCAAAGGGGATATAGCTGGTATTACCGGTTTACTTTCATCAAGGTACCTCTTAGACTCCCTTGGACACTCTTCTCTTTTACTTAGCCAAGCTCCCATTCTGGAGACGGACAACGGCGGGGTGGGGGAAAGATTCCTCTTGACCTCCACACGCACACACACACAATCAACCGACCCACACCTGACCGGACTCAGTGGACGTTCCAACACTTGAGCCGCGGAACTGCAGATATGGGTCTCAGATTAGCCGTGCAGGAAGGTTTCTACTCTTCCCTACGGTATCTCAACACTCACACGAGGTCTCAAATCAATTCCCTATGATCCAGGAAATAGCTCTCTCGGATGTGCTTGCCAGCTGGCTCCGAAAGGCCCTCACGAAGTAGGCGCAGCTATAACCCGATCCCTCCCCGAGACCACCCAGGAAACACCGACACCGGAGGTCCTCACGAAGTAGACCTAAGACGGCTCGGCTCTTACCTGGGATCGTGCGCACGATGTTACCTGGCCGTCCTCTTGGTTCCTTCGGTGTCCTCTGGAGTCCCCCTGTCTGTTATGTGCTAGTTCAAGGGGTTTCTTGGGTTGCGAGGAACCGTTCCTACCCCAGTCCCATCGGGCGACTGAAATCAGTCGGCGCGCCCCCAAGGGGAATCTGGACCAGTGCCGGTTTCAACGAACCCAGTAATCCCGGACGAGCCCCCAATTGTGAGATTTGGCTCCTTTTCCCACAAAATAAAATACTGAACTAACAAATAACAGCTCTAAATGTTTATTGGTTCTTTTGCAAAAGAGGCTTCCCCCATACCGCCACAAATTTGACTGGTATAGAGAGAGCCATGAGCAAGGTTCATTCATTTCTTTTATACATGTATTTCAAAGAAAAGTCAGTTTACATATTTAGTTTACATATTTACATATTTACATATTTACACAAGTTTGCAAAGTGTCAGACTGACAGTTCTCAGTTCCTGCCTCGACGTTTTACAATACCACGGCCGCCTTTTGTCAATTTCTCTGGGTGATATCTTTACTCTTTCTTGTGTGAGACTTTTCCTGATTAGTTCAGTCTTTAGTCATTAACATAGTCATAATGGCTTTGAAGGTCCCTTAAAGTTCAATGTAGCTTAGTTTGTGTCAATAGGAGGCAATAGTCTCGTTTTAACAAGCCTTTCTTTTAAGTAACTGACATACTAGTCTTGTTTTGAAGCCGACACCGAATCTCCTTTGAACTCAATGTATCTTAGTTCCTCTTGATAGGAGACACAACTGACAGGCTGGTTTTGCTTTGATTACCCATTGATTGTTTCTTAAGTTACCTGAAGCTGACACAGAAAGAGGAGTTTGCTTATTTCTCCCCCTTTCTTCCCAGACCCTTGTCATGCAAATATCCCTTGGTGCTCCGGCAGCTATGTGTTGGAGGTTGGTGTTAATGGGTGTCTCCCTCCGGATTCATTATCACCTATATGCATCGCTCTTTTCTGTTTCAGAATTTTTGGCAGCTATTTTAGGAAGAATGATTTCCTCATCCTTCTATTGGGATTTAATTATTCTTTGAGGAACACTAATTTTTAATATCTGACAATCTGACTCTACCCGAACCAGATTGGGACGTAGAGTGTGGAAAAGGGGGACGTACTTCAAAGTTTTCCCAGTTAACCTATGGTTGGGCAGGAACATGCTTATGGGGGAAAACGCTTCGCCAGTTAAAAAGAGAAACAGTGTATTCAGGAGGAAAGGTCCAACAGACAGTAATTTATAGGAGTTTTCATGAGTGTAAGGGAAGTACCACCAAATGCCAGTTTAAGGATGTAACCCTTAGCGTTCGCAGAGAGGATGGAATAGTAACCTGCCACGACTCCAAAGGAACCCAGACCATATACCGCACAATAGTTGTCAGAAACATTAGGGAGGAAATAGTGACAGAAACTAAAGTAGAAGGAGAAAGAAATTCAGGAACAGTTGAGTTCGATGCACATGAGGAAATAAAAGATAACAGTTGGTCTAGGAAGAACTGTGGGGAGACTAACATGGGGGAACAAAGGCCCCGGAACGTATAATCAATTACGATGGTCCAGCATCTTGGGGACCCACAGTCAGAGGGTATCAAGATCCGGAATATCTAATCAATAGGATAACAAGGTTACAAACCGTTCTAGAAATAATAACCAATAAAACATCGGAAACCCTATTGTTGCTAGCCAAAACCAATGAAAGGTTGCATACAGCAATATACCAGGACAAGTTAGCTTTGGACTACCTGTTAGCTCAAGAAGGGTGTGTGTGTGGTAAAGCTCATGTGCCAGTACAGACCTGGAAGGGTATGGGAGACTTAGGGATCAAGAATTGGTTCAGGGGCATGTTTAAAAATTGGAAAAGGGTCCTGGTTTTAATAGCGCTGGGCCTCGGGGGACTGCTTGCCTTACCTTGTTTATTACCCATTATTCAAGGAATGATAAGCCGAACCATACAAAGCGCTACCCTAATAACTCAACCAGAGAAAAACAATATGATGAGACTGAAGGTCGGAAGGAATGACCCAGGGCCAAGAGAGTTCTTAGAAGAAACTTACAAGTTACACCCCGAAGAAGTAAAAAGAATAAAAAGTGGACCTGTAGAGAAATGGGAGAAAGTGGAGTGGATGACAAATCAATATAATGGGGTATGAACTAAGTTCTTGAGGAACAATGGGCTCGAAAAAAAAAAAAAGGGGGGAATTGTCAGATATTAAAAATTAGTGTTCCTCAAAGAATAATTAAATCCCAATAGAAGGATGAGGAAATCATTCTTCCTAAAATAGCTGCCAAAAATTCTGAAACAGAAAAGAGCGATGCATATAGGTGATAATGAATCCGGAGGGAGACACCCATTAACACCAACCTCCAACACATAGCTGCCGGAGCACCAAGGGATATTTGCATGACAAGGGTCTGGGAAGGAAGGGGGAGAAATAAGCAAACTCCTCTTTCTGTGTCAGCTTCAGGTAACTTAAGAAACAATCAATGGGTAATCAAAGCAAAACCAGCCTGTCAGTTGTGTCTCCTATCAAGAGGAACTAAGATACATTGAGTTCAAAGGAGATTCGGTGTCCGCTTCAAAACAAGACTAGTATGTCAGTTACTTAAAAGAAAGGCTTGTTAAAACGAGACTATTGCCTCCTATTGACACAAACTAAGCTACATTGAACTTTAAGGGACCTTCAAAGCCATTATGACTATGTTAATGACTAAAGACTGAACTAATCAGGAAAAGTCTCACACAAGAAAGAGTAAAGATATCACCCAGAGAAATTGACAAAAGGCGGCCGTGGTATTGTAAAACGTCGAGGCAGGAACTGAGAACTGTCAGTCTGACACTTTGCAAACTTGTGTAAATATGTAAATATGTAAACTAAATATGTAAACTGACTTTTCTTTGAATTACATGTATAAAAGAAATGAATGAACCTTGCTCATGGCTCTCTCTATACCAGTCAAATTTGTGACGGTATGGGGGAAGCCTCTTTTGCAAAAGAACCAATAAACATTTAGAGCTGTTATTTGTTAGTTCAGTATTTTATTTTGTGGGAAAAGGAGCCAAATCTCACATTTGGGTGTAAAGTATGTAATCAATCTGATTTCGGTATTGACCATCTGGTGATGTCCATGTGTAGAGTCGTCTCTTGTGTTGTTGGAAAAGAGTGTTTGCTATGACCAGCGTGTTCTCTTGACAAAACTCTATTAGCCTTTGCCCTGCTTCATTTTGTACTCCGAGGCCGAACTTGCCTGTTATTCCGGTTATTTCTTGACTTCCTACTTTAGCATTCCAGTCCCCTATGATGAAAAGGACATCTTTTTTTGGTGTTAGTTCTAGGAGGTGTTGTAGGTCTTCATAGAACCTACAGCTTCTCGACTTCAGCTTCTTCAGCATCAGTGGTTGGGGCATAGACTTGGATTACTGTGATGTTGAATGGTTTGCCTTGGATTCGAACTGAGATCATTCTGTCGTTTTTGAAGTTGTACCCCATTACTGCCTTTCCCACTCTTTTATTGACTATGAGAGCTACTCCATTTCTTCTAAGGGATTCTTGCCCACAGTAGTATATATAATGGTCACCTGAATTAAATTCGCCCATTCCTGTCCATTTTAGTTTGCTGATTCCCAAGATGTCGATGTTCAATCTTGTCATCTCATGTTTGACCACATCCAGCTTACCTTGATTCATAGATCTTACATTCCAGGTTCCTATGCAATATTGTTCTTTACAGCATCAGACTTTCCTTTCACTTCCAGACACATCCACAACTGAGCATTCCTTCAGCTTTGGCCCAGCAGCTTCATGTCATTTGCATGAATTCATGTCATTTGCATGAAGTTGCGATGACATGCATAATGTCATTTTGACTTCTATCAGATGCCTGTGGGCTGAGGTTCTGAGGTGCTCTGAAGCATATGGGGGTGGCCATTAGACACCGATCCGCAGTTCCTTAAACCAAATAAATCTTTTCCTTTGATTGCAATAGATTATTCCCATGGGAATGCAGCCCTCCATAGAAAAAGGTTACTCTAGATGCCCTAGATCATGAGTGCAACAACAGAGTCACAACCATTGCAGAGCTTATCAAGTACGACCAGGAATACTACAGTGGGTCTCACCCTTCCTTCTCAACACTGTCCCACATTTAAAGGAGCTGATCATTACTTGCAAAGAACAGCTTCTGCTTGGGCTGACAATAAAAAGAATGTCTGGAATCATGTTCTTGTGCTTTGATTAATAAGCCACTTTATGACTTTCCAATGTGGCAGCTTTTTCATACTCCAGCTGGAAGTTCTTCAATACAGCTGCCTGTTGAATGGCAGGAAGAGTCTTTGGCTCTGTGAAATTTTCTGTCTCATTCTGAGAGATTTCCATCTGATGACCTTCAGACATTGGGGCTACACTCCCCCATGTGGGTATAATTTAACACAGTATAATTAGCTTTCCAGTAGGGATGACAGGATAGGTGGCAAATTTGTGGATTCATGAAGAAGTGTAAGATACAGTCCATTTGGGGTGGCATTTTCAAGTATTTTTCAGCTGAAGAGTCTGAATTTCAGAGCATTTCACTAACATTGTCAGAATACCCAGTCATTTGTCTCGTAGGCTGCTGGTTGCTAATGATTGCCCTGTTTTAATGACCAATGCTACATACATTTTAAATTTTGAAAACTGCCTTTATGGCTGGCAGCTTTGCACAGAGCTGCTGCTGACCAGCTTTGATCATATATATTTATGTCCTGCTTCATAATAGCTTACTTTCAGTAGGGATTTCATCCATCAGAATTAAACTTTTGCAAACTGCCGCTGAGCAATCTAGGAGTAGTAGCCTGAGATGGCCATCTGCTAATATTTGCTGCAATTAAGTGCAAGCATGGCACTAAAAGCAAACATCTGCAGAACAAACCTCAGTTCTACATTTAGTCATCCGCGCTTTCAAATTTAATGGAAAAAAATCTTCTCATGAAGTAACATTATTTTAAAATGTTTTATTAATCCTTTGGAATGGAACTTGATGCAGGAATCTTTTGGTATAAATACAGGATGACAGAAACATTTTCTTGGGCAGTCTTTTCCAACCTGTTGCTCTCCAGATGTATTGATATGCATTTAAAATTATCTTTAGTCAATGGCCGTGTTGGCCACAGATTGTGGGAGCTGAAGTCCAACATATCAGAAGAAACCATGTTATGGAAGTCTAAAGCTTGCTTAAGATCTACTTATTTCTGGAGATAATGGAGACTTTGCCCCCTTTCTTAAGCCCAAGGCTGGGATAGATAAGCAGGCAATCAGCTCATTCTATCAGACAATGGGAAGGAATAGAAGAACTTAGCACTTTGGTTTCACCCAACCATGTCTTTAGCCAACAGGGTAATTGAAGGAAGTATGCCTCCAAGTGAACAATAAAGCATTCCAGTGGTGAAGTAGCAGGTACCTGATGTTGTCTTTGCCTTCTTCCTCCCACTGGGCATTAGGAAATAGATGGTCCTGTGATGGGGAAGAGGCAAGCCTCTGGAGACTTCTTTATCTGCTTCTCTGCCTTATGCAGTATGTTTTGCTGAGGAAAGCTGGTGTTAGAAGATCCTGTGGTTGATGATAGTGGTGTTGGATGGGTGAGTGGGGAGAACCATATGATTGGGATAGTTTGCTGCTTTTATTATCTACCTATTCATTCTCTCTCTCTCTCTCTCTCTCTCTCTCTCTCCCTCCCTCCCTCCCTCCCTCCCTCCCTCCCTCCCTCCCCCTTTGTTGTTGTTGTTGTTCAGTCGTTCAGTCGTGTCCGACTCTTCGTGACCTCATGGACCATAGCACGCCAGGCCTTCCTGTCCTCCACTGTCTCTCGGAGTTTACTCAAATTCATGTTCATTACATCGGTGATGCTATCTAACCATCTCATCCTCTGCCGTCCCCTTCTCCTTTTGCCCTCAGTCTTTCCCAGCATCAGGGTCTTTTCCAGTGAGTCCTCTCTTCGCATTAGGTGGCCAAAGTATTTGAGCTTCAGCTTCAGCATCTGTCCTTCCAATGAGCAGTCAGGGTTGATTTCCTTTAGGATTGACTGGTTTGACCTCCTTGCAGTCCAAGGGACTCTCAAGAGTCTTCTCCAGCACCACAGCTCGAAAGCATCAATTCTTCGGCGCTCAGCCTTCCTTATGGTCCAACTCTCACAGCCATACATTGCTACTGGAAAAACCATAGCTTTAACTATACGGACCTTTGTCGGCAAGGTGATGTCTCTGCTTTTTAATATGCTGTCTAGGTTTGCCATAGCTTTCCTTCCAAGGAGCAAGCGTCTTTTAATTTCATGGCTGCAGTCACCGTCTGAGGTGATCTTGGAGCCCAAGAAAATAAAATCTGTCACTGCTTCCATTTCTTCCCCTTCTATTTGCCAGGAAGTGATGGGACCAGATGCCATGATCTGGGTTTTTTTAATGTTGAGTTTCAAGCCAGCTTTTGCACTCTCCTCTTTCACCCTCATCAAGAGGCTCTTTAGTTCCTCTTCACTTTCTGCCATTAGGGTGGTATCGTCTGCATATCTGAGGTTGTTGATATTTTTCCCGGCAATCTTAACTCCGGCTTGTGATTCATCCAGCCCAGCATTTCTCATGATGTACTCTGCATATAAGTTAAATAAGCAGGGTGATAATATACAGCCTTGTCGTACTCCTTTCCCAATTTTGAACCAGTCGGTTGTGTCAGAAGTGAAATTGAGTACAGTTATTCTTTTACATAATTGTCATAAGTGACTCCATTTTGACTTCATTCTAACCCTCTGTATGGGTCAAGTCAGAGGGCATCATAAGTTCAACAGTCATGACTCAGAATATTGCAAGGAGCTGTAATTAACCACAAGTCGTCCTAGAGAGAGATAGGTAAACAACTCTATTTGTGTAGACAGCTAAATCTCATCAAGAGAGAAACCCCATTGTAAAGAAGAAATAAGGAATGTTTTCTTTTGGAGCTTGCAGAGAAGGAAGTGAGACATAAACTCCAGGGTCATCACGTCCCCAATCAACAGGGAAGGGAACTGGGACTTATCTAAGAAGGGAGGTGTGAAGGGGGAATGCAGGGGAGGGAATTTGGGAGAAGTTACAGGCGGTCCGAGGTATTGTAAAACGTCGGGGTGAGGTATAAAAAGAACCTGTGTCTTTGTGTTCACGTGTGTGCTCCTTGTCAGCCAACCTTGTGGCGACAGGAGTGACATCCTTTTGCAAAAGATAAAATAAACCTTGATACTGTTAATTACTGCGTGGTTTATTTCGTGAGCTCTGATTTGCATCTCACAATTTGGGGGCTCGTCCGGGATCCAGGAGTCCAAGGGGGCCGGCAGGACTCTGTCCTTGTTAGGGGCGCGCCGGCTGATTTCAGCTGCCTGCAGGCTCAGCAGTCTGAGCTGACCCCTTTGCGACTCCGTCCCGAGACATACACGCAGTAATTACCAGCTTCCAAGGAAAACCCCAACTCTAGCCCATTGGAAAGCGGTTCAGGGAACCGGTGGAGAACCCGAACAGACCAACCAAGTAACTTCGTGCGCACGGGTCCAGGTAAGACTCTTTTGTCTGGGACAGAGTACCCTGGGTGGTTAGAGGGGATTGTTTGCGGTGTGAGACCTCGTGTGAATGTTGAGATACCGTAGGGAAGAGTAGAAGCCTTCCTGGACGGCTAACTTGAAACCCATACCTGCAGTTCCGAGGCTTAAGTGTTGGAAAATCCACTAAGTCCGGTCAGGCTTGGGACGGTTGATTGTGTGTGTGAGTGGAGGTCAAAAGAACCGTAGTTCATCACTCACGGTCGACGGTCAAGGGACCAAATGGGTTCAAAGAATTCTAAGCTAGCACAGAGAAAAGGGCAGGGGAATGTAGGGGAGACAGGGGAAAAGCCTAAAATACCATCAATTTCCCCTTTAAGATTTTTGTTAGATCAATGGGAGGAAGACCACCTCCGTCCTTGGACAAAAGAGCTCAATAA
This sequence comes from Charina bottae, assembly GCA_023362775.1. Classification (NCBI taxonomy): domain Eukaryota; kingdom Metazoa; phylum Chordata; class Lepidosauria; order Squamata; family Charinaidae; genus Charina; species Charina bottae. The sequence continues at coordinate 86,129,949 of JALMGJ010000002.1, read as the reverse complement.
AGAAACCATGGTTAACCTATGTGTTGAGAAATGGCCAGAATATATAATTTTAGAACCAACCTACCGGTGGAATAAATTTGGTGAGTCAGACCCTTTCTGGATTGAACACATCAGGGATTATATAACTAATAAAAAGGAATTAGCCACTGAATTGCCCTATGTAGCTCCTTGGTTTCATGTTGCTTGGCCAGATTGGCCACCAGCTCCACCCGCCAGGGTGCTGGTGCTGGAGATGGAGGCAGCAAAGGAGGCATCAGGAAACCAAGAACCCAGTTCCCTCTCTACTCCCTTCCAAACACTTCTGAGCCCACTATCGGTTCAAGGAAACCTGCAGGACCGAGGAATTTGGCCAGACATTCAAAAGAAAATACAAAAGATGGATAATTGGGCAGGGACCCCTATAACCAACTTGTTGATAGAAGCCCAGAAAGTGTATGTGAACAGGGGCGCGGAAAGGGCTAGAAGTGAAGGAAAAATACCGCCTTCAGCAGTGAATCAGCTCATGGATAGAAAGTTAAAACAAAACAAACCTAGCCTGGCCGCCCAGCCCCGAGAGGAAGAGCAGTGAGAGGCAGGGGTCTGGGTATAAGGAAAGACAGGAGGGAAATCGGCGGGATGCAGAGAAGGGTCCAAAGGAGGTGTTTTGCTTGTGAGCAGGAAGGGCATTTTGCCCGGGACTGTCCTCAGAAATTGAGGAGACAGGAGAGGGAACAGAAAGTGTTTGAATTGTATGAGGAAAGTGAAGACTAGGGGTGTCAGGGGCTCTTGAGCTTCGAGTCCCATAGAGAGCCCTTGGTAAATCTAAAGGTGGGACGGGATGAAGAGAACGTGGTCTTCTTGGTAGACACTGGCGCTACCCGGACTTCCATGGCAGTCCTCCCAAAAGGGGTCAAATTGACTAAAAATTCTTTAAAAATTTCAGGGGTAACGGGGAAAGCTTTCATGGCACCTCTAACAGAGCCTATGGAAGTAACATTTGGAAAAGCCGGAGGAAAAATTAAGAGGTGTAGAAAAAGAATTACAGGCTCAAGTTTAGCTTATGGGAGAAGTGGGTAAAACAAGCCCTAAACATCTATGTTAAGAATAAAGAGTCTTTGCCAGAGGAGGAGTCGGAATATGTTCAGTTTTGGGTAAGATCTACCACCCTGATGAAATAGCAGTCTGTTTTGTTTGTGAGTATTTGTCTTTTGGATCTGTGTGTATTTTGTGTGCAGTGAACGCATGTTGCTTCTGGGTTGAAGAGGAGGAGGCATAGGGAGACTTTTGTTGTCTGGGGTATGTGTGTCTGTCTCTACCCCTCCTCCTTCTGCCTGTCTTTAGTTTGCTGGTTACGGGCTCTAGGAGGAAGAGAGGAAGGGGGAGCAGGGGGAGTTCAAAGGAAGACTCAGAGTTGCAGAGGCAAACTGAAGACTAGGGTAAAAGTACTTTTACTTGTATTGTATTTACTTTCTGTACCCACAGATTAGACAGATATTGAAATGAATTTGGGAAATTGGAATAGTAAGAGAAAGGGGAATGTAGATGAGGGAGTTAGATTTGTTGCGGAATCTCCCTTGTGTTTCCCCAGCCCTTGCAGCAAATTTAAACTGGGGAGGTCATGAGGTATGTTTACTGGAGCGGTCAGGTTTGTTTTAAGAAAGCATTGCCCCTTTAAAGGCAGCGGCACTGGGCAATGGTGGAAGCATTGAGAAAACAGCAAAAGCCCTGGTCTCCATGTGCAGGAGAGGGAAAGTTTTTACCCATAATTTTTTTATATAGGCCAGATTCCCCCATAAACGTGATTTGTTAAAGTTAAGGGCTCATGTGAGTTCTTGTTTGTGTGTTGTAATTTGTACAAACTTGCATGTGTATAATAAGAGGACTGAGGGCTCCTTGTCTCACCCAAGCCCCACTTCTTGTTGAAGCTGCTTGAGGGTGAAAGAAGGAGAGAGGGAATGGATAGAAAGCGGTATAAGTGTAATAAGTTGGGACATTTTGCTGAAAAGTGTCCTGAGAAAGGGAGAAAAGTGTCCTGGGAAAGGGAAGGAGAGAAAGAAAGATAGGTGAAGGAAGGAAGAAGAAAGTATGAGAAGTAAGAAGGTTTAAGAAATGTGATTCGGAAAGCTTGAAGGCATGTGTTGCGTGTCTGGATCTAAGGGATTCAGAGGACGAAAGGAAGAAAAGAGAAAGAAAGGGGGAGAAATCTGCCTCCCCGATAAATAGGTTCAAGATAACAAAAGAAAGAATTGGTATGTATAAGAAGGCTAGGTGGAAAGTTGTAGAAAGTTTTGGGATGTTGCTGAAGAAGGTAACCCAAGAATTATGCTGATGTTGACCCTTCCAACAAAGAGACAAAGGGAATGTAGGTGTATGTTTGTGTGTGTGTGTTTTCAGTTTGTTGAACTGTGTGGTGTGTGAATAGTAAAAAAAAAAAAAAAAATGTTTTTGATAAAAATCTGGCTGTAGTAGAGCCTCCATGGATTGGCATAATCTATCTGATGATTTTGTTTTGTTTCTTTTTGGGAATTTCTTTCCTGCAAAAGCAGTCAAATTATTATTAAAATACATTATGCCAATGCGCAGTTTTAGCCTTTTAGGGGGGGGGGTTTGGAAATTAATTGGGAATTTTATAGTGCTATGTGCCAATGTTTCTACTCAACGTGGCTGTGTTATTTGGCCACTGAGATAATTGTCACTGTCACAACCCCGGCAACTGCAGGGTGCACCCCCCCAACCAGGTTGCTTAGAGATAAGCCTAAACCCTGGAAGTTTCATCTTTAGTGTTTTTGTTTTTATTGAAGGTGGCTTTCTCAAAGCTCCTGCTGTGTCCAAGCTACAGCTGCCACTGCCCTACTGGTGGCAGAAAGTAGGAAGATTATGTTTGGAGGAGCTTTAGTAGTATTGAGCTTCCATCAGGTTAAGGCAATATTACAGCAACAAGCCCACAAGTGGCTCAGTAATACGAGACTCATTAAGTATGAGGCAATTCTGATTGAAGATCCAAGCCTCATAATCACCACTGACCACAATTTAAACCCAAGCCTGGGGTTGGGGGGGGAAGCAGAAGCCAGTTGCTTTCTTGTGTAAACTTATGGCTCAGTTCATGTCAGGGAAAAGGGGTGGAAACCGACAGCCAGAACATGATTGTGTCAACGTAATAGACTTGCAAACCAAGATAAGGGAAGATCTGAAGGACATTCCTTTAGACACAGGGGAAGTATTATTTATAGATAGAAGCTCCCGGGTGGAGGATGGTAAAAGGGAAAATGGATATGCAGTGGTTGATGGGATTGGGTGGACATGGTTGGAAGCAGAATCTTTACCTGTTGAGTGGTCAGCCCAGACTGTGAGGTTTGGAATACCACACACTTTTGGGAAAATATGGAAAGAGAGAGGTTTGAGTAATAGCAAGGGAAAGGAAGTGATAAAAAGCATCTGGTGGCTGATGTGTTGGAAGCCTCCAAACTCCCCAGTCAGTTAGCGGTAGTCCATGTTTATGGGCACCAAAAGGGGGGGTCTTTCGAGGCTGTAGGAAATGACCTAGCAGATGAGGAGGCAAGGATAGCCGCGGAAGAAGAGATAATACTGCTACTGACTCCAACCCTCCCTGATGTCGGGATACCTTCTTTCCTGACTTCAGAGGAAGATTGGATGAGGGAAAAGGGATTTAAGGAAGAGAATAGTAGGTGGTATACCCCGGAGGGAAAACAGGTCCTGAATAAACCTCTGATGAGAAAAGTAATGGAGACCCTACATGCGGGAAGTCACTGGGGAACACAGGGGATGGTGGATATGGTACAGACTAGCTACACATGTAAGGGGACACATACCATTGCTGCCCAAGTGGTGAGGGGTTGTTTAACCTGCCTAAAAGTAAATAAGGGAGCAATGAGAAATACTGTGCCTGGAGGGAGGGAAGTCTCTCTCAGACCCTTCCAGAGGATCCAAGTAGATTACACAAAACTTCCCCAGTCTGGGAGAATGAAATATCTATTGGTATCTGACACGATGGGTGGAGGCTTATCCCTGTGCAAAGGCTAATGCAAACACAACATGTAGAATCCTATTAGAACAGGTCATTCCTAGGCATGGGATGACTGAAAGAGCTAACCAAAGGTTAAAATTGACTTTAACTAAATTGATTAAAGAAACCAGGCTGCCATGGACTGCATGTTTGCCTTTGGCTCTTCTCAGAATTCGCACTCAGCCCAGGAAGGATGTGGGGGTCTCTTGCATATGAAATGATGTTTGGCCAGCCATATGAGGGGAGGATGGGATTGCCCAGGGTGGAATTGTCAGATGTATTTGTGAGGCATTACGTGCAGAAACTGTCCCAGAATCTTGTCTGTCTTAAACAGAGACTCAAACACCCCCCCTTGGACTTCCAAGTGCATTCCTTCAAAGCGGACCAGTGGGTGCTGATTAAGACCTGGAAGGAGGACAAGCTGAAACCAAAGTGGGAATGTCCATTCCAGATCCTGCTAACCTGAAACTTTACTACGAATGGCTGAGAAGGGGTGGACTCATCATTCCAGAGCCAAAGGGCCCGTGCCAGCCCCTACCCAGTGGACGGTGGTGCCATCCGATGCAGTTAAATAAATGTACTTAGTAATAGAAGATATAGTGGGAGGGGCAGTCTTCAGTGTCTCTTTTGTTGTTGGGCTTTGGTGTATGTATCTTTTCAGGAAAGAGTGGTGTCAAATGCTGCTTCCTGCTCCTGGACCATCTGAAGAATACATCACTCTCCGCTTGCTTGCTTAATGTGTTGGTTTTGTGAGTGTAATTGTATATGTAACTGCTGCTGCTGTTCTCATTGATTGTGCTCCTGTCCACAGTACATGTCGAGAAGAGTGTGATATAGTAATAATTGAAGATTGGGTGGGGGAAACAACTGACTTGGAATCTGTGATATTGGCCCCAGCTCCAGATGAAAATTGGACTATAATAGTGAGTTGGGAAGAATTCGAAGAGTTCTTTCTCCAACAGATGCCTAATTTGGCATCATGATAGATACACTGTCAGTCCTAATGTGGATGAGTCATTACACCCAGGGTCCCCACCTCTGCATAAGAAATCAGGGTTCGTGGAACCCAACATACCCTCGTAATAATTCCAAGGCTATAGCCTTTGCCTGGAATATGGGGGAGTTTGGGAATTGTGATGCCATTCCGGAAGTAACACCTGAGGAGTGGCTTGTACATAGTAAAAGCCAAAATCCATGTAAAAATCCCGAACCCTTTGATAACTGGACAAAACAGCTGTGCGCATGGCAAACAGGTTGGAGTTTATCTAACGGCATTTGCCTGTCCATAGGATTGGTGTTGAGACCGGGGATGTGTGGACACCCACCAAGGTCTGACAAAAAAAAAAAAAAAATTGGACGGTACAATGTGGGGAAGGGCCATTTCCAGTTTCCAACATTAATCAACTCACCAGAGGGTGGAGGGGGACTTGCTTATTGAGAAAAAGAAACATGAAAGTAAGCCGAGTGATAAACATGAATCCTTGGCCGAAAGGGGGCTGTGGGGGGCAAGCCTGGGAGAGGACTTACATGATAGAGGACAAATACATGTGTGGGAATTTTAAAATTGCACAGACCTTAGTTACAACTATTGTCCATATTGGTCTTGTGTTTATTGGGCAACTTGGATATAAAGCCATAGAGGAGATCACCAACCGAATGCGTAAGCTAGCATTCGTCCTTGTACAGACATGGAAAGAAATTGATACAGAGATAGGGGGTGTGGTTTGAAGGGATGTTTGGGGATTGGAAAAGAATAGTGTTTATGGCTTTATTAGCTCTGGGAGGGTTGTTGGTCCCATGCTTGATACCTCTCCTACAAAATATGATAAACAAAACAATTCAGGGTATAGCCGTGACTGCACAACCTGTGTCAGGGGATACCAAACTCATGAGGTTAGGGATAATTAAAGAAAAGAACCCCTTCTTAGTGAAAATCTTGAGGAGCATAGGTTAATGTCCTAAGGTGTAAAAGAATAAAAAGTATCAAGAGAAGAAGTGGGGAATTGTCAGAAGTGAAATTGAGTACAGTTATTCTTTTACATAATTGTCATAAGTGACTCCATTTTGACTTCATTCTAACCCTCTGTATGGGTCAAGTCAGAGGGCATCATAAGTTCAACAGTCATGACTCAGAATATTGCAAGGAGCTGTAATTAACCACAAGTCGTCCTAGAGAGAGATAGGTAAACAACTCTATTTGTGTAGACAGCTAAATCTCATCAAGAGAGAAACCCCATTGTAAAGAAGAAATAAGGAATGTTTTCTTTTGGAGCTTGCAGAGAAGGAAGTGAGACATAAACTCCAGGGTCATCACGTCCCCAATCAACAGGGAAGGGAACTGGGACTTATCTAAGAAGGGAGGTGTGAAGGGGGAATGCAGGGGAGGGAATTTGGGAGAAGTTACAGGCGGTCCGAGGTATTGTAAAACGTCGGGGTGAGGTATAAAAAGAACCTGTGTCTTTGTGTTCACGTGTGTGCTCCTTGTCAGCCAACCTTGTGGCGACAGGAGTGACATCCTTTTGCAAAAGATAAAATAAACCTTGATACTGTTAATTACTGCGTGGTTTATTTCGTGAGCTCTGATTTGCATCTCACAGTTGTTCCATGTCCGGTTCTAACTGTTGCTTCTTGACCCACATACAGGTTTCTCAGGAGACAGGTAAGGTGGTCTGGTACTCCCATCTCTAAGAATTTGCCACAGTTTGTTGTGATCCACACAATCAAAGGCTTTAGCGTAGTCAATGAAGCAGAAGTAGATGTTTTTCTGGAACTCTCTTGCTTTTTCCATGATCCAGCGAATGTTGGCAATCTGATCTCTAGTTCCTCTGCCTCTTCGAAACCCAGCTTGCACTTCTGGTAGTTCTCGGTTCACATGCTGCTGAAGCCTAGCTTGTAGGATTTTGAGCATAACCTTGCTGGCATGTGAAATGAGCGCAATTGTACGGTAGTTTGAACATTCTTTGGCATTGCCTTTCTTTGGAATTGGAACGTAAACTGACCTTTTCCAATCCTGTGGCCACTGTTGAGTTTTCCAAATTTGTTGGCATATTGAGTGCAGCACTTTAACAGCATCATCTTTTAGGATTTTAAATAGCTCAGCTGGGATACTGTCTTCTCCGCTAGCTTTGTTGTTAGTAATGCTTCCTAAGGCCCATTTGACTTCACTCTCTAGGATGTCCGGCTCAAGGTCAGTGACCACACCATCGTATTTATCAGGGATATTAAGATCTTTCTTGTATAGTTCTTCTGTGTATTCTTGCCACCTCTTCTTAATCTCTTCTGCTTCTGTTAGGTCCCTGCCTTTTTTGTCCTTTATCATGCCCATCTTTGCACAAAACGTTCCCTTGATATCTCCGATTTTCTTGAAGAGATCTCTAGTCTTCCCCATTCTATTGTTTTCCTCGATTTCTTTGCATTGTTCATTTAAGAAGGCCTTCTTATCTCTCCTTGCTATTCTCTGGAATTCTGCATTCAGTTGTTTATATCTTTCCCTTTCTCCCTTGCCTTTTGCTTCCCTTCTTTCCTCTGCTATTTGTAAAGCCTCATCAGTCAGCCACTGATGAGGCTTTACAAATAGCTGAGGAAAGAAGGGAAGCAAAAGGCAAGGGAGAAAGGGAAGGATATAAACAACTGAATGCAGAATCCCTCCCCCTATCCATTACTTAATATGACTCTGTGTGTCCTTTATCTTCCTGCAGGCTAATAGGGATAAATTTTATCAGAGCTACCAACACTGTAAATATTAGGATCCATAACAGCAGTACTTGCTTCTGAGAAGAAGACAACTGCTCCTCTGGTTTTTTGGCTGAGTTTCTGGGTTTATCTAAAATACATTTTTTAAAAATGATTCAGCCTGAACCCTCTTGCTGCCATTGCAGAAGTCCCCAAAGTGTGGGAGCCTGCAGAAATTGTAATGTATAATAGGGCAACCTTTCCCAATCTGGATGCCTTCCAGATGTGTTGATTTCAAATTCCCAGAACTTTTAGCAATAGTCATGCTAGCAGAGAGGTTGAATGCCATGCATCTGGGGAGCATCCAGATTGTGAAAGGCTGTAATAGGTGGCAGGGCGGATAGTTTGACCCACATACATGTAGTGATAGAGGACTGACTATGGCTTTATCATGCTCTTTCCACATTTCTGTTTTGTATTCTGGTATAATTTACCATGGAAATTGTTAATTAAACTCTGTATTACTGTGCTTTTTTGGTAACATACCCATTAAGATATGTGCCATGTATCTCAGCTTCAGAATTGGAAAAATAAAATAAAAAGCTCACATCCTTTCTGTTTGGGAGCCTTGGGAATACAATTTAATTTTTATTTTAATTTAACTTTAATTTTTAATTTAAAGTCTTTAACTTTCTCACACTCAATTATAGTCTAGTATAAATAATTGTTAGAGTTTGGGGCCATGAACTGCATTTTCATCATTTATTTAAAATAAGAATTCAGTATTAAAATGAAAAAAAACCCTTGTTCTCTAGTGATTTTTAGATACAATGCATGCTATATGTTGCAATTTCTGAACATTCTTATCTTCCTGTTCTTATCTTCTAGACAGTTGTAGCAATTTGCACCCCTACAGTCCTACAAAATACATGTCTACTTGAAAGTTGGTTCCATCAAGTTCAATGGGATTTGCAGCATTTATGTATGTATTAAATTTATTAAAAAAAAGATGTGTCGCACAGCAAATCAATTAACCAAAAATTAACTAAGGCAAATCACATGGTACATCATTGTGCTATTTTGCTATTTCTTGTATGAACATACTTTCATGGATCATTATAAAAAATATGATAGAGAGTAAGGTGAAGGGAAAATAAAATATCTTAGCATGTTTTTAAAAAAATGGAGTACTTAAGGTAAGGGCCATATTTTGCCTGAATTTTTTTCTTAAAAGCCAGGTATTAAGTTATTCTCAGTTTTCTTTAATGCTACATTTGAATAAATACTGTATGTACACATGTTAAAAAATCTGCTTGATTTGACAGCTTTAACAGAAAGTAACTGTCTAGAAGCAAAAATTGAAAGACTGCCTGGTTTCCCAGAGACACTCTCTATCTTTATTCTGCTGGAGTTTCTATTGATTTGTTTATGAAATAAGGTTGCCCATTGAGCCTCTTATCTTCAGTATAGTTTTTCTATACATTATTAAGAAGACCTGGTAGATCAAACCCAAAATGCCCTACATCTTTTAATCTATGATCAGATTTCAGGCTTGCAGATAGAGTCCTAGTATCCAAATGATGTTTCCCTAAAATAAATAATTATACAACTAGAGTGGAGCTCAATAATTTCCATGCAAGAAGCAGTTCCTGGTTATCCCAAACATCCTTCATTTCTTGTGTGGATATGTGCATGTACATCTGTGTGCATTTTGTTGCTGCTAACATTACATTATTAGGACTCAGAAAACATTACTAAATTACTGCAAATCATCCAGAGATCTATAGTTGACACTGATTTCCCTTCCACCTACTTCCACCTGATCCATCGTTCTCTTTCAAGAGTGGCCAGCCAGAAAGTTCTGGAACTCCATGAGCAAAACTTTTCAGAAGTAAAGCCATGCTGGTGAGGAAAGCAAAAGTTCAAGGAAATGCTGTACCTAATGAAACATGTACCAGAGACAGAGAAAGTGGCCATCTGAAATGGAAAGTCCTCTATAATGGACTGACAAAGAGTTTTGAAGAAGGTGGGAGTTTAATTCTTTGTCTCACAACAAAAGGGCCTGAAATTTATCTCAACCCTTTTTCATGTCTGGGAATAAAATAAACGAGCCATTGATTCCACAAAACAGTATGCCTCCAAAAGGTGCAAATCCATTTATTTACTTATTTAATATAGTAGCATTTATATTCTGCCCCTCCCCAAAGATTCATAAAACTGACTTTAATAATAACAACATTGAAACATAATAATAAGAATCAAAGGTCAAAAATAACATTTGGTTGAAAAAAATCCGTGCATTATATTTAATCTCCAAACCTATATTAAAGTGCCAGATCTTAGTTGTTCTCTGAAATGAGAGGAGAATTGGGACTGTACAGATTTGGGGTGTTATGGCTGGAATAAATTGAGAATTTATTTCTAGGACATTTTCCTCTGCCCTTGTGAATGTGAAAAGGACCAGATCCAGTTCTCCATTTACATAATCCTGTTATACCTAAAGGAACTATTCCCTTCCCTAAACAAAGCCCCTTAATCCTTTCTTTACTGAAAAGAAAGAAATATTCTTTATTTTAGCAAAGGCGGAATGAAAGGCAGTGGAGATCCAGCCCCATGCAATTGTCTGAGATGGACCTAATAAGAGAAAGGTTGACTCTGTAACTCATCAAAACTGCAGACATTCCATGCAAATTGGAGACACACCCTAATCCAATCAACATTCCACTGCTCATCCATCCTGCTCATTAGTGCTGCTGTCACCTCTAAAAAACAGTTTTTCATAATAATTCAGTTTTTCTTCTATGGTATTAAAATCCTGACAACAAATCTGAGCCCTAGAATTTCCCATCCCACAATTCAAAATCCTTATAAAAGATTTTACCTTTCTATTGTCTTCTTCTTCTTCTTCTTCTTCTTCTTCTTCTTCTTCTTCTTCTTCTTCTTCTTCTTCTTCTTCTTCTTCTTCTTCTTCTTCTTCTTCTTCTTCTCCTCCTCCTCCTCCTCCTCCTCCTCCTCCTCCTCCTCCTCCTCCTCCTCCTCCTCCTCCTCCTCCTCCTCCTCCTCTCAATAAAGTGTGTTATCTTCCTCCTCACAGAGCTGGACTCCATTTTTCACCTTCCATGACAGGGGAAATGTATTCCATAGGGACGGGACACCTATAAAAAAAGTTTGCATCTGGGCCCATCCTTTAGTAACCTGTCAAGCAGGGAGAAACCTCATCAGTTTATTAGATGAGATGTAACTTCTCTCTGTGGTTGAGAAATGTAATGGACCTAAGTCATGTAAAGCATTATATATCGTATTAATGATCAGCATATTGAATTGTACTCAGAAACAAACCAGTAGTCAATAGAGCATCCACAGAATCATTGTCACTTTAATAGAATTTTTTTGAGCATGGGAATAGAAATAGTCATCTGCAAAATACTGCAGGGCCAGAACAAACATACCTTCCTTCCATATTTAGCAAGAGGGAGCAAATCTCTCCTGCCTGAACAGGTAGTTAGAGGATTAAAGGAATCTATCCTTTTTCCTTTCAATAAATCTGACTGAGACTAAAGCAGTTCTCATCTGTTAGTGTATGGGCTGCTGTATTTTGCACGATTGAAATTTCTGAGTAGTCTTAAAGGGCAGCCCCATGTAAAGCTCAGGGGCATGGGTAATGGTTGCTATGGCCTCCCATCCCAGAAATGCCCACAACTGGACTATCAGCTGGAGCTAGATAAAGATTCTCCTGGCCAGAGACCTCACCTGCTGTTCTAATAGCCCCCCCAGCTTTCTAAGCCAAAGCTAGAGTAGAGGTCATCAGAGAGCCCATAGGCTTCTGGACGTATGAAAGCCATTCAGACTTTCAGCCTCTTTCTTCCTGTGATGCTCTTTAGAATAAAGTTCTTCCAAGTTCCTTTAATAGGAATTGCAGGATTACTATTGTGATTTTGAAGGATTACATTTAGATACCTCACCTTAAGCAAGGGGTTAAAGGCTTAATACAAGTGTATGTATGCCTGACTTCTGCAGAACATGCACTACTGCTGTGTCTTTCTCTTTGCCATCAGCTGGACTAAACTAAGAAGAAATTGACCCTGGGGGTTACAAATGCTTACTTTTAAGACTGGAACTAAGAAAATGCAAGTAGATACAGGATAAGGTAAGGTCAGGTAAGGTTTCCCCTTCCAGTCGTATCCGGCTCTAGGGGGTGGCGCTCATCTCTGATTCTCGGCCAAGGGAGCCAGCGTTGTCCATAGACACTTCTGTGGTCATGTGGCCAGCATGACTAAACACCGAGGTGCACGGAATGCTGTTACCTTCCCACCGGAGTGGTACCTATTTATCTACTTGCATTTTACATGCTTTTGAACTGCTAGGATGGCAGGAGCTGGGCGAGAACGGGAGCTTACCCCATTACGCAGTGCTTCCGGGTCTCGAACTGCCGACCTGCTGTCCTTTCGTTCGACAGTCAGTAGCCTTAACTGTTATGCCACCACGCTGCTCAGGTATAGGATATAAGCATGTATATAGGGATGAATGGTATTAGTGCACCTTATTTCTCACATATTTAGTCTATAGTTATCTTTATAAAATGGTACAATCCCTGTTATTGCTAGTGATTTTGCTTCTCTACTTTAACATTTAATGAGCTTTTTATCAGTACCAATGGAAAGCCTGCAGCCTAGATGGCACTGTGTGATATTTTTATCTATATACAGCACTACCCAAGAGAGTTGTTCGTTTTGATACAGTTTATACCTTGCAAATGGTCATGAAATATAGGTAGAAATCAAAAGACTGGCAATGTGAATCTTACAGCGGGACTAAAATAGTCAGTGTAAATATGTTAGTAGTTCTTGTTGATACGAAGAGGCCTGTTAGCTCCAAAATTAAGGTAATCACCTGCCATTACATTTTGATCACATTGATTGTAACAGTGAACTGATGCAAACCTCATTATATTACAACAGCACTTTATTAGCTTGAAAAGATGTAGACAATCTGCAATCCATGTCTTTAAAGTATTCTCATGGCATATAAATGTCTTCTTTGGGAATGTAATCTACATATTTTGAGAGAAGCAAAAGAGAAGTCTCTTCATTCACTGGGACTCAGCCAGAATATGTTCAGGGGGTGGTACATCTATGTGATTTGAGTTCAACATCTATTTAGTAGGCCTATTTCCTCCAGTCTGATTTCTTTCTATGTTTTCTTCTATGTCAGTTGCAAAATTAAGAATATTTAAGAATAGGGACACACATGATATTCTCTATCATAACTATCCTTTATCATATTAAGCACCCGATAGCTTTTGCCACCTTTGTCTCCTTTCAAAATGTCTCATGGAAGTGTAGATGTCTTTTTATATTTATGCTGTTAAATAAACTTTGCATTTTTGTGTTACTTTTAGAGAATGTTCAAAATAACATATATCTGGATCTCTGCAAGGTAAGAATAAGGAAGAGAAATAATTCAAAGTCCCAAATCTTTCTTGAACTATTGATGGGGAAATAAAAAAAGATCAGACATAATGTTCCAATCACATTACAGTAAACCCTTAATTTAATGGATGTCTTAATGGAGTTTTCATCTGGGCATCACCTCTGAGTAGTTGCCTGTTAAACTGAGGTTTTAGTGCAGGGGATGCCATTTACACAAATGACATACTTTGATGCAATTCAAATTTAATAGACATTGAAGTTGACATATTACCCCCACCTCCACCCCAAATGGTCCATTAAATAAAGGTTTTATTGTATTGGTATCTTTCTATTTACAAATATATTTTAAATTCAGTCTGGGAGTGTTTTCAGTTGTTGTGATAACATCATGTCTCAAAGAGGATTGCAAACAAAGGAAAAAATATTTCTCAGAAATGTTGCAGTCAAAAGCTAATGCAAGCAAAGAATGTTTTGTGGAGTCCTTGGTGCTCTCTGAGCCTTGTTGTTTTCTTGCAGACGTTTCATTGCCAGGCTAGGCAACATTTTCAGTGCAAAAAGGGAGTGGGACTTGCTCTCTGTTTATATACCCTGGCTTGTCCTGCTTGTGTTGGTGGAGGTGTTGTTCTCTCCTTAGGAGTTCCTTGATTGGGCTGTTGTTTGCTGCTTGGTTGATTGACTGAGTTAATAGTTCCTTGATTAGGGTATATTGTGCTGTTTGATTGTTCCTCTGGTGCTAATCTTGGTGTTAATCTTTGCATATCTGGGTGATGATTGCTGGCAAGGAGGTGTTCTGGTCTTCTGGCTTTTCTATTGTCTCTTATCAATGGTATGTAAATGTTGTTTACCTCTATGTGTCTGTTGATGGCTGCTTTGTCTGAGTGCCAAGCTTCCAGGAATTCTCTAGCATTTTTGGATTTGGCTTGGTTTAAGATGCTCACAGTTTCCCAATTTAAAGTATGGTTAAGTCTGTCCATGTGTTGTGAGATTAAGAAGTTTTCATCGTGTCTTCTGACTGCTAGTTGGTGTTCATGGATGCATTCTGCTAGAATGTTTTCTAACTTGGCTTTCATTGTGCAGTTATTCTGCCTTAGTCATGAATTTTTACACAGGAAGATCATCAACTTCAGTTTGTACATTGCCCAGGTTTTACCCTACATTTTCCATCTTTGTTCTTATCACACAAAATCTAGAGCAAAAGATAGAGAAGTTGCATAGGTAATTTTGATTGGTAGCACAAAGTCAAGATGGTCTGAATGGTGCTTTAAAATACTGGATAGGGGACATAAAGTCCTGAAGTCCATAACCACTTCTCATAATATGCTGATGCTCTGCCACAGAGGATTCTCATTCCAAAGAAAAGTTCTCTGTCCTTGGATTCTCCACAGTTTATCTCTGTGGTTCAGAGAACTTTAGAAAACGTGAGGCTCACTGGGAAAAGAAAAGTTCTGCTTATGCCATGCTTACATAGTTATGAATCATCTGTTCTCATGGCTGACCAGACCTAGAGATCTTGGCTTATACTGTTGTAATGTGTGATGTGATAAATTCTGCGTGTTGAGTATATGTCACCCATATGGCTCAAGGGTCCAGCCAATAGATGAAAAACTGCATGACTGCTCTATTCTGATCCAGCAGCATAAAGCAAAACAATAAATGCTTTCCTTCTAATCTGGATCTATAGCTGGCTTGTTATTTCCCAGACAGTGAGCACTAAGGTGCTGTCTGTATGGGACACTGTAGGTTTAATTAAACAAAGAGGAAATTAAAATACATCAGATAGTCCTTTTGCAAAGCTGGTAGCAAGTGAGTTCTAGTACATTAAATTTAACATTGTGCTATCAGTAGACATACGAAGAATATTTTATGTTCCATTAGCCTTGCCCATAAAGTCTTTTATAAACCCAAAGTGGATATAATTGAATAAAACGTAATTCACTAGATACTTTTCTTTACTTTTAAAATGTAGTGTTAATCATACATCAGAACATACATTTGATTTTCTTGTGCTCCTGATCTGGTCAGCAGGTTGTCTTAGCCTATATATCATATTGTATCACATTTTTTTCTTTTTTTTCATAAGAAGTTGAGTTCCTGTGATTATGCATCTGGGTGATGACCACTGCCTGCAAATCATTTCCAGGTCCTGGGCCAAAATCTTTTATCTACACAGCTGCCATCATTGTTGAGGCCAGCATGATCTTGCATTGCTTAAAGGAATCTAGAGAATAACTCTAATCCAAGGCACACTAGGCTAAAATCTCTATACCCCAGAAATAAAAGTATATGCTGATGTTGCTTAGTATAATAGCATAATAATAAATGATTATTATATCACTGATAGAACAATCAATGAGATT
Source organism: Charina bottae (assembly GCA_023362775.1). Taxonomy (NCBI): domain Eukaryota; kingdom Metazoa; phylum Chordata; class Lepidosauria; order Squamata; family Charinaidae; genus Charina; species Charina bottae. The sequence continues at coordinate 86,114,488 of JALMGJ010000002.1, read as the reverse complement.
TTAAAAACTTGTCAGTTGTGTAATATTGACAGTAAGGATTTAAGATAGGAAAAGCTAATAGAAGGGCAACTGGTATAATGAAATAGTCCAAGCTGGATGCAGACTTCATGGCTGCTGCCAATTTTTATAGGATATGTATTTCATATTCTCATACAGGGACCACTCTAAGTCATAGATACCTCTTGAGGTCATTTTCCTTCATAAACTACAAATCTGAGTATTTCCTTGCCTACAATCAGGCTGCAGACTAGCCTGGATTCCGGTTTCAGAGAAGCAATGGGAAGAAATAGGCAGTTTGAAACAAATGTTGGAGTGCTGTATTTCAGGAGGAACCATTTTGTCATGAAAAGCCATCTTGTTCCAACATGGATGCTGAATGGAATGCACTATGTAATATACTATGGTTACACAGTAATGGTTATACAGTATAATGTATGTTGTTGTTTATTCATATAGTCGCTTCCGACTCTTCGTGACTTCATGGACCAGCCCATGCCAGAGCTTCCTGTAGGCCGTCACCATCCCCATCTCCCCCCTGCCCCCGGTCGAGTCCGTCACCTCCAGAATACCATCCATCCATCTTGCCCTTGGTCAGCCCATCTTCCTTTTGCCTTCCACTTTCGCTAGCATCAACATCTTCCCCAGGGTATCCTGTTTTCTCATCATGTAGCCAAAGTACTTCAGTTTTGCTTTTAATATCATTCCCTCAAGTCAGCAGTCTGGCTTTATTTCCTGGAGAATGACTGGTTTGATCTTCTTGCAGTCCAAGGCACTCTCAGAATTTTCCTCCAACACCACAGTTCAAAAGCATCTAACTTCCTGCACTCAGCCTTCCTTATGGTCCAGCTCTCGCAGCCATAGGTTAATATGGGGAATACCATTGCTTTAACTATGCAGATCTTTGTTGTCAGTGTGATGTCTCTGCTCTTAACTATTTTATCAAGATTTGTCATTGCTCTCCTCCCGAGAAGTAAGCGTCTTCTGATTTCCTGGCTGCAGTCAGCGTCTGCAGTAATCTTTGCGCCTAGAAATACAAAGTCTGTCACTGCCTCCACGTTTTCTCCCTCTATTTGCCAGTTATCAGTCAAGCTGGTTGCCATAATCTTTTTTTTAGGTTTAACTGCAACCCAGCTTTTGCACTTTCTTCTTTCACCTTCGTCATAAGGCTCCTCAACTCCTCCTCGCTTTCAGCCATCAAAGTGGTATCATCTGCATATCTGAGATTGTTAATTTTTCTTCCAGCGATTTTAATTCCAGCCTTGGATTCATCAAGCCCAGCACGTTGCATGATGTGTTCTGCATACAGGTTGAATAGGTAGGGTGAGAGTATACAACCCTGCTGTACTCCTTTCCCACTCTTAAACCAGTCTGTTGTTCTGCGTTCTGTTCTTACCGTTGCTACTTGGTCGTTATACAGATTCCTCAGGAGGCAGACAAGATGACTTGGTATCCCCATACCACCAAGAACTTGCCACAATTTGTTATGATCCACACAGTCAAAGGCTTTAGAATAGTCAATAAAACAGAAATAGATGTTTTTCTGAAACTCCCTGGCTTTCTCCATTATCCAGCGGATATTGGCAATTTGGTCTCTAGTTCCTCTGCCTTTTCTAAACCCAGCTTGTACATCTGGCAATTCTCGCTCCATGTATTGCTGGAGTCTACCTTGCAGGATCTTGAGCATTACCTTACTGGCATGTGAAATAAGTGCCACTGTTCGATAGTTTGAACATTCTTTAGTGTTTCCCTTTTTTGGTATGGGGATATAAGTTGATTTTTTCCAAACTGATGGCCATTCTTGTGTTTTCCAAATTTGCTGGCATATGGCATGCATCACCTTGACAGCATCATCTTGCAAGATTTTAAACAGTTCAGCTGGGAACCGTCTTCTCCTGCTGCCTTGTTATTAGCAATGCTTTTTAAGGCCCATTCAACCTCACTCTTCAGGATGTCTGGCTTTAACTCACTGACCACACCATCAAATCTATCCTCGATATTATTATTCTTCCTGTACAGATCTTCCGTATATTCTTGCCACCTTTTCTTGATCTCTTCTGCTTCTGTTAGGTCCTTGCCATCTTTGTTTTTGATCATACCCATTTTTGCCTGGAATTTACTTCCGATGTTTCTAATTTTCTTGAAGAGGTCTCTTATCCTTCCTATTCTATTGTCTTCTTCCATTTCCGTGCATTGCTTGTTTAAAAATAATTTCTTATCTCTTCTAGCTAACCTCTGGAATTTTGTATTTAATTGGGCATATCTCCCCCTATCACTGTTGCCTTTTGCTTTCCTTCTTTCTTGGGCTACTTCCAGTGTCTCAGCAGACAGCCATCTTGCCTTCTTGGTTTTCTTTTTCTTTTGAACGTTTTTTGTTGCCGCCTCCTGAACAATGTTGTGAACTTCTGTCCATAGTTCTTCCGGGACCCTATCTACTATATCTATGTGTAACTGTGTGTAACTATGTGCTACTATGAGAGCCAGTTTGGTGTAGTGGTTAAGGCATCAGACTAGAAACCAGGAGAGTGTGAGTTCTAGTCCTGCCTTAGACACAAAACCACCTAGGTGACCTTGGGCCAGTCATGTTCTCTCAGCCCTAGGAAGGAGGCAATGGCAAACCACTTCTGAAAAACCTTGCCAAGAAAACTGCAAGGACTTGTCCAGGCAGTCTCTGAGAATCGGACACTATTGAATGGATTAAAAAAAAATGCTATTATGCAACTTTTTGTATAGACTTAACAGTCTTCAAGGATATAGGTTAAAGATCATCAAAACCATCTTATCATAGTAGAGGCTGAGAAGAACAAAGTTCAGTATAGTTTTGTTTGTTTAAGAATAAAAAAGAATCTTGTTACAATGTATTGTCGAAGGCTTTCACGGCTGGAGTTCGATGGTTGTTGTGGGTCTTCCGGGCTGTGTGGCCATGTTCTGGAAGTTGTGGTTCCTAACGTTTCGCCAGCATCTGTGGCCAGCATCTTCAGAGGGCAGGAGCACAGACAGAAGTGCTCTTTCTGTGCTCAGGTAGACATTCACCTGAGCACAGAAAGAGCACTTCTGTCTGTGCTCCTGCCCTCTGAAGATGCTGGCCACAGATGCTGGCGAAACGTTAGGAACCACAACTTCCAGAACATGGCCACACAGCCTGGAAGACCCACAACAACAATCTTGTTACAGTTTCACAGATCAAAGCATAGTTTGAGGGAATATAAATTTTAACGATCACTAGTTTTAGAACAAGAATAGATGTTTACTACATAGTATAAATATAAGTTGAACACACCCCTTGGGGCGTCCTCTTAAGCAGAATGCCTCAATGCATGTCAATAAACTAGAGTAAGCCTCATTCACCCTGTGGTCCTCTAGTTTCCTTTAAACTTCCACACAAAGCAAATACCTTGAAGTAGAACTGGTGGCAGATTCAGATGGATTAGGGCAGGTAGCAGGAAAACAACTTGCATCCTTTCTGAAATGGATCTGCTTGGTCTTGCCTTGTCATGTTCCTGGGTGATGTCTCAGTAATACTGCCTGATTTATATCAGGGTGAAGGCATTGAACCCCAAGGAGAACAAATATGTTCCTTGAATGTTTATTTGAATGACAGAAGTGGCTAGAACAACAGTTGGATCTGCTATAAGTCTAACAAAGCAGTTAACAGAAAAGCAGTTGTTAAGGTAGTGTACTGCTTGAGTAGTCCACCTACTTTGCAAGAGAAAGAGTGCATATAAAATAATACTTCTAGTTTACTCTGTGGAGATACTACTACTACTACTACTACTACTAATAATAATAATAATAATCTTCTTCTTGGCGATCACTCGTAGCCGAGTAAGATTGTCTTCCAAGGGTAAAATCTTAACAGTGGATCCGTAAGTGGCTGTAAAGGCCAATTCTGGATCCGCACAACCTCCCACAATACAACAGTAATAACTGATGCTGTGTAAAAATCTATTGGAAAAAGCTGTAGAGACTTTCTCATTTGGGTTTCTTGGTTTGATTGTGGTGGCAATGGTTCTGCTTTTCTGGGAGATGGCTTGATTTATTCACCACACTCAACTTTCATTGGGCTGAATAAAAAACAGGTACAACCTAATTTCATTGTCAGATGTTACATGTAATAAGAAAGATGACTTTTGTTGGGGGGCAGATATGGTATGCTTGTCATGTATGTCCTTTTCCCCCCACTTATGGTTTCCAAATGTGTAGGTTCTAGAATGAATCATAAATCATAAATCAACATTGATCATAAATATATTTGATCAAACTCAGCAAATGCCTCAGGTACCAAGAAGATGGAGAATCTGTTTTGTAGTTCCTTCTTGTGTGCATCTACAGGTAAACAGTCTGCTGCTTTGGAATCTAATATGAATCCAGGGGTGGACTTGGCTCACCTGAGGCCATTACAAAATCCTGGCCTAGTCAAAGAAATAGATCTATGGTGTCTCAAAATAGTGCTGTGCAACTATTTTGAAGTGAAAATACAGCCAACATTTTTTTGAGCATTCTTAGCATAGAAGCTACTTAGCAGCTTGCTTATTGGCTGGTCTGATTTCACCTACCTTCTAAGAGGTTTTTCTAATCACCTGGACCATAGGAACAAAACCAGATGCTAAAAAAATCATGTGTAATCTTTGACTTACAGCTTTGCTTATTTCCAGTTCAATTGCCTTTACTGTAAGGCAGAACAACAATTCTGGATCACGCTTATAAAAATGCAAAGCAAAACTTATCCCAAAATTAATACTTTTATCTCCTACTGGTAGGTAGGTAATAATTACTATAGATGTAGTTTAGCCTGATGTAAATCCCTTGAAAAACATGCACACAACTTAAATACCATCTGAAACTTTGCCATCTGCAGTCTGTGCTCCAAGCACTATATTCTCAGCTGTTTTTAAAATAGAACCAAACCCTAATCAAACTTTTAAAGTACAGGTTTTAAATGGTTTAAATGAAAATTTTGTGTAATCAACACTGGTATAAGCTCAACAAAAAGTCCTCCTCCTCCTCCTCCTCCTCCTCCTCCTCCTCCTCCTCCTCCTCCTCCTCCTCCTCCTCCTTCTTCTTCTTCTTCTCTTGTAGCCGAGTAAGATTGTCTTCCAGGGGTAAAATCTTAACAGTGGATCCGTAAGTGGCTGTAAAGGCCAATTCTGGATCCGCACGACCTCTCGCGATGAGGGCATAGGTTTCCAGGTGGAAAGCCGGTCATGATGAGGGTTTGCTTGATGTGCCTTCCTCTTAGCTCGTTTCTCCCTTTCGCCCTGTACTCGTGCTTCTTCAAAGTCCGTAGCGCCTTTAATAAAGGCTGACCTCCAATTGAAACGCTCATGAGTTAGGGCTTCCCAGTTCTCCATGCTGATATTAATTTTTTTTTAAATTAGCTTTGAGAGTATCTTTGAATCTGTTTTGCTGTTCACCAATATCCCGTTTTCCATTCTTAAGTTGGGAGTAAAGTAGCTGCTTTGAAAGATGATGGTCAGGCATTCGAACAACATGGCTGGTCCAGCGAAGTTGATGTTGGATGATCATTGTTTCAATGCTGGTGGTCTTCGCTTCTTCCAACACGCTAACATTAGTCCACCTATCTTCCCAAGTAATTTGCAGAATTTTTCAGAGGCAGCATTGATGGAATCTTTCAAGAAGTTGGAGGTGGCGTTTGTAGAGGATCCATGTTTCACAAGCATACAATAGGGTCGGTAGTACAATGGCTTTGTAAACAAGCATTTTGGTCTCCCTGCGAATGTCCCGATCCTCAAACACTCTACACTTCATTCGGGAGAAAGCTACACTCGCAAAGCTCAGACAATGCTGAATTTCAGCATTGATGTCAGCTTTTGTAGATAGATGGCTGCCAAGATAAGAAAAGTGGTCAACATTTTCTAGTAACACACCTTTAAGCTGGATTGATGGCGCTGCAGAGGGATTGGTTTGAACTTGCTGGTAAAGCACTTTGGATTTTTTAATGTTAAACGAGAGGCCAAACTTTTCATATGCTTCTACAAAGATGTTTAGGATAGTTTGAAGATCTTCCTCTGAGTGTGCACAGACTACGTTATCATCAGCATATTGAAGTTCTATAACAGAAGTTGTAATTACCTTATTTTTTGCTTTCAGCCTACTAAGATTAAAAAGCTTTCCATCTGTTTGATATATAATTTCTACACCAGTAGGAAGTTTCCCTTCAACAAGGTGTAGAATCATAGCGATGAAGATAGCGAACAAGGTTGGAGCAATAACACATCCCTGTTTAACGTTTTTGTTTAATGTTTAATGTTTAATGTTTTTGTTTAACAACAAAAAGTAACTTGCTGAGGGAAACCATGGCAGACCTAAACTGTCTTTCCTATCTATTAACATCTGAAGAGATTCCAATCTGAATTAAAATACAGTAGTTCACTTTGAGAATCTATGAGAAGATATCCTTGGCAGATTTAAAGACTTGAAGATTGTACATCTATCAGTTTTAGACTACTGATGGCTAGTATGCTTCTTCTTCAAATGTCTAGTCGTCTAGTCTAGTCTAGTCTAGTCTCGTCTCGTCTAATTTTTATTTATTTAAAAAGTTACTGTCTTCTTGTCATACTTAATTAAGTTCAGGACTGGTTTGACTGATGTTTCAGATACTCTTTTTAGTTCAGTGTTTCTACCATTCTCCTAGGAATGTAGTTTTGTTAGATCTTGCCCATACATGCCTTAAACACTCCTTTATAATTCATATTTTCTCCTACTGTCCAATAGGAAGAGACTAAACTAACCTGATATTTAAATCCAGGGATGGTTAACCATTGGCCCTAGATGGAGGCATCCCAGAGTTGTCAGGAGAAGAAGGGAAGGTAAACTAGATTAGAAGAGTCCAAATCCCTTGGGTAATTCCATGTCCAATTATATCAAGCCTTCTTCTAACACTCCACTCTACAGATAGCCCTCAAATTTTGATTTATAATTATTTGGGGACCCATACATAAATCAGTGTCCTTGTTGATATTAAGAAAAGGATCTGAGAGATCCCAACTGTGGTAACCTACTTATTGATTAGGACACTCTACACCATGGAATATAGTCCCTGCTTGTGGGGGAGATGGGCGGGATATAAATATGACAAACAAATAAAGAAATAGTAAATAGATACATGTATTATAATCAATATAGTATAATAAATGTAATTGCTTGTATGATTGGATTACCTTATCCCTTTCTGCTGCTACTTTAATCTATTTTAATTTGCCTTCCCCATCCCAGTAACATCCCATACTTTACTCACTCAAATCCCTAAATGTGATAGATGTGCTGGAATTGCCTTGATCTCAAACAGTGCCCAGCAGATTTAAAGAACATTTGATTGCCGGTGAAATATGGGTCTAACAGAGTTAGGGGCAACTTCCTTCTCCCTTCAGTCACCATGGACTGGTTTCGAAAGAACATCCAACTGACTGAATTTGGACACTATCCCTCCTCCTTTCCCTTTGACTCCATTGGGCAAGGGGAAGCAGTGGTGGTCCAGCAGTGTGGCACCAAGGAGAGACAGGGGAAAGGTCTCTCCATCTCTCTCCCTTCCAGGGGCAGCAGTAACAAACCAGGGAAGTAGATGGACAAGACCTCTCTTTTCCCTCTCGATTATGCATCAGAAGTAACACATTGCATTGCAGTAATGTTTAGTAAGGGGGCATCAAGCCCTTCAAGCCCTTTTCTGAGCTTTTTTTCTGGCAAACTCAGAAAACAAGAACCACTTTGATCTCTGAAATAATCTTTATTACTGGTACAGTAATGTAAGAGAATCTTGAAAGCCTGCCAAAGCATTCTCCAGTTCAGTTTATACTTAGCGTAGTTAAGGTGGAGTTATGAGTCTTGCTCATCTTTCCCCCCCCTCCTGGATTAAGGAATCTTTTGGTCCTCTTTCCTCCCCCAATAGTCCTCCCTGCGGTAATAGTCCTATTTCTTCTCCTGTGTTCCCTCGGCCAGTTAGACATTCCATCATAAAGGGCCATTTGTTATTCAGCATGCTGTGTAATAGTATAAGCATTAGAAAATGGATGTGTACACATGCAGAGATGTCCTTCCCTTTCCTCTCTCTGTTAGCCACCCCTGCCAGCTGAAAGAATAAAATGAAAGGGGAAAAGGTGTTTGGGGAGAGATTGGTGAAGATGGTTATGATGACGGCTGTGTGAGAAAAATTAGGAGTAATGAATAATTCTTCCTGGGTTCAAAATAACATGTAAGTACAATAAGAGACGTGTAGGGGCGTGGTGGCTCAGCGGGTAAGACGCCAGGCTTGTCGATCGGAAGATCGCAAGTTCAGAGGTTCAAATCCGTAGCCCCACCTGACGGAGTGAGCTCCCGCCCTCGCCCCAGCTCCTGCCAACCTAGCAATTCGAAAGCATGCAAATGCAAGTAGAGGAATAGGTACCACTTCGGTGGGATGGTAACAGCGTTCTGCATGCGTCATGCGGCCACATGACCGCGGAAGCGTCTTTGGACAACGCTGGCTCTTCGGCTAACAAATGGAGATGAGCACCGGCCCCTAGAGTCGGACACGACTGCACAACTGTGCGGGGGGAACCTTTACCTTTTTACAGTAAGAGAAAACCTGGGACTCTCAATTTATTTATTTATTTATTTAGTTGTTGCATTTCTAAGACATAATTCAAGACCGGTTGTATTGATACAATTCAGTATGGCAGCATCTGACCAACATTGCCTGGGTTGGAAGCTAAGCAAGGTCAGGTGTGGTTAGTGCTTGGATAGGAGATCTACAGTATATTGAGAGGTCAAAACAGATCCCAGAACAAAAGCTACAGACTATTTCTGTACTCTCCAATATGAGTCTGAACCTGTTTGGCCCCTTCCTTCCTGGCCTTCAAGACACTTTTGAAAACATTTCCTTTAAAGTGGGATTTTGATGATTTTGAGACTTCATGGAGAAGGAGGAGGGCCATATTTTATTAGGTAGTTGATTGTTTTTATTTGTTATTGTTGCATTATAAGATTGCTATCTGAGGTTCCTGTACATTGCCAAATGTCATGAGATGGAGGGTCTAAACGTTTTATTAGAGTTTTATTAACAAACAAATAATTTCGGCCAGGAAATCACATGAAAGCATCTACAAAGTCACCAGAAGTCAAGCTTGACTCAAAGGAGATTTTACAACAATGTACATTAACCAGTTATTAATAAACATGAAGAAATTAAAACAAATATAATCTCAAACTTACAGAAGAAAATAAGGAAAGCCTTTTCAGTTGTAAACCAAGAAAACAAATATGCTTTTAAAGCCCACTTATAAACAACAGATGGAGCCAGCTTCACATCTCTTGGGAGGAAAGTCCAGTAATGCTCATTTGAGGCAAGTGTTAGGAGCTTCTGCAACTGGTAGTTTGATTACATGCCTTGGCAACATCTCTAGCTCAGCAGGCTGACATCTGGCAGCTTTATAGGATGATGCCTCCTTCCTCACAACCCTGACAAGCAAACTGTGCAGCCTGTTGGAACCCCAGCTATAGGATCAGGATGGAGTTCCCCATTCACTACTACTGTGACGATCCACTCCTTTGATATTAATTTAGACACTTTCAGCACAAGCCACGGTAGGATATGAAAAAGTTCTTTTATTAATACAAGTGAATAGAATCAATGCAAAGAGCAGATTGAGCAAAAGTGTGCGCAATCACAAATTAAAACATGCCAGGTTTCCTCTACTCCAACCCCTCCCCTTCTGAGTCAATTCCCATAACTCTAAACTTCCAGTCCTTCGATGATTACAGCTGAATGACCTTGGTGTCTGGTTCCCATCTCCCCTCCTTTACATTCCAACACCTGCATACCATGCCTATCTCTAACAGCTCTTCTACTGTCCTGCAAGCATGCTAATTAATTTCTGCCCATCTACCTAATAACCTAATAAGTCATCTTGTCTGCCTCCTGAGGAATCTGTATAATGACCAAGTAGCAACGTAAGAACAGAACACGAACAATGGACTGGTTTAAGATTGGGAAAGGAGTATGGCAGGGTTGTATACTCTCACCCTACCTATTCAACCTGTATGCAGAACACATCATGCGATGTGCTGGGCTTGATGAATCCAAGGCTGGAGTTAAAATCACTGGAAGAAACATTAACAATCTCAGATATGCAGATGATACCACTTTGATGGCTGAAAGCGAGGAGGAGCTGAGGAGCCTTATGACAAAGTTGAAAGAAGAAAGTGCAAAAGCTGGGTTGCAGTTAAACCTAAAAAAAAGATTATGGCAACCAGCTTGACTGATAACTGGCAAATAGAGGGAGAAAACGTGGAGGCAGTAAGAGACTTTGTATTTCTAGGCGCAAAGATTACTGCTGACACTGACTGCAGCCAGGAAATCAGAAGACGCTTACTTCTCGGGAGGAGAGCAATGACAAATCTCGATAAAATAGTTAAGAGCAGAGACATCACACTGACAACAAAGATCTGCATAGTTAAAACAATGGTATTCCCCATAGTAACCTATGGCTGTGAGAGCTGGACCATAAGGAAGGCTGAGCGAAGGAAGATAGATGCTTTTGAACTGTGGTGTTGGAGGAAAATTCTGAGAGTGCCTTGGACTGCAAGAAGATCAAACCAGTCCATACTTCAGGAAATAAAGCCAGACTGCTCACTTGAGGGAATGATATTAAAAGCAGAACTGAAGTACTTTGGCTACATAATGAGAAAACAGGATACCCTGGGGAAGATGTTGATGCTAGCGAAAGTGGAAGGCAAAAGGAAGAGGGTCCGACCAAGGGCAAGATGGATGGATGGTATTCTGGAGGTGATGGACTCGACGGGGGGAGGGGGAGATGGGGATGCCGACGGCCGACAGGAAGCTATGGTGTGGGAAGCGACTGAACGAATAAACAACAAACAAAAACCTAATAACTACACATCCCATCTATCTGCTAACTACAAACCCCATCTACGTAATAACCACAAACTCCATCTATCTCTGGCAGGATGGCATCCTGACAACTACATTTGTAACTGTTAATGTCTGAAATATTAGACTTTTCAGCCCTAGACAAAAGCCCTTCTACTCCCAGGCCTTTTAAACTTATTTAGTCTTAAACATATAAGACTAAACATCTCTCAGAGCTGGAAACTGATGATGTTCCTGATGATGATACTTCATTCTTTTTGTTTTATCATTTATGCTACAGTCTAATCATTATGTATCTGCTTTTTTTTTCTGTAAGCCTCCCTGAGAACTTTTGTTCATAAGTAGCATATAAATGTTGCAATTATGAACAAAAAATGGTAGCAATGTTATAATGGAACATTATAACATAAGCTGAAACATAAATCAGAAGAGAAAAGGTTTATGGGCAGGAGATGTTCTCATTTGATCTTAGGGGTGATACTTTTCTAGTAGACAAAACGTTCTAGCTTCTAGTACCTGCATGACAGGCATGAATTAAGAATGGGAGCTAAGTCCATCATGGATCTGTAGAAACAAGTCACTGTGCTGATTCCTTGGCTATGAGGGTGAAGCGGGTAGGTGTGGACCCATGGGCATCTCCGTCTTTGTAAATGTCTGGTTTTCAACCTCCAGCTATTGCCGTGCATAGCTCCTTCCTGCTGCATCTCTGCTTCTCATAATGACCTTTCTGAAAACTGGCTGCTAACCAGGGAGATTAGTTTCCTTTTAATGAATGTTAAAAATTTGCCTTTAAAGGAGGAGGGGAAAAGTCCCAGAAAAACTAATTAAAATGCAAATCTCTGCCACCGTTCCATAAGGCAAAGAAACTCTTCCCGTTCTTCTTTCTGTGACACACTTCCCAGTATCCTTGAGCTCGCATTACGTTTATACTCTATGTTTCAAATGTAGTTACATTCTTTTTCACATTCTGCAGCTCTTCTATATTTACTCTGCCATGATTCAGAGTATTATCTTCTTATTCAGACCAATTTGCATCACAGCTATCTTTTTTTTCTAGCTATCCGCTTGAGGCTATGCTCACTTATTGGTTTAGACTGCACATAAATGTTCAAAGCTGCAACTGGAGTTTTACAAAGATTGACTTTGGGGTGGGCTGGGAGAATCATAACTGGAAATGAAATCCTACCAGTCAAATGTACTTTGTCTTTTCACTAAAGTCCAGGACAGAGTCTGCCATGCATGCTCATAGTAAAGGTAAAGGTTCCCCCCGCACATTTGTGCAGTTGTGTCCGATTCTAGGGGCCGGTGCTCATCTCCGTTTGTTAGCCGAAGAGCCAGCGTTGTCCGAAGACGCTTCCATGGTCATGTGGCTGCATGACGCGCGCGGAACGCTGTTACCTACCCACCGAAGTGAAATACAGTATTCATCTACTTGCATTTGCATGCTTTCGAATTGCTAGGTTGGCAAGAGCTGGGGCTAGTGCAGGAGCTCACTCCGTCACGCAGGGCTAGGGATTCGAACCTCCAAACTTGTGATCTTCCGATCAACAAGCCTGGCGTCTTACCCGCTGAGCCACCACGCCCCTTCATGCTGAGGATAAAAAAGAATATATTCTGAATAATGCTTTTGCTGATCAGACTTAAGGAGGCTGGGTTTTTCAATTTAGAGGTCATATGAAATAGGAAATAAATTGTTTTTCCACAGCCTCCCTTCCCCTAAAGAGCTGTTGAGATTCTATGTTAAGAGAAATGTAATACATTTTTACAATAATAAAATGCATTATAACCCTCACTTTTAAGTGGAAAGTTTATAAACAACCAGATATAAAAGAAACAGGAATGGCGCTGGGGAAGAGGAGAGATTGAGGGAGGGAGAGAGAGAGAGGGAAAAAAAGATTAGAGGAGACAATATAGTCTGGACAAAATATTCCAGAAAAACTTACCCAAAACTGTTTGTATCTGCTAAGGATAGACAACTCTGTCAATTCTATTTTCACTCATTCGCTCTTTTTCCCAGTTTAATTTGTTTTGGCACCTTTCTCTAGCAGTCTGCTTTTTAACAAAATGTGCAGAAAAATCATCTGCATTTGCAGTCACGTTTTGCTCAATGTATACAGCTTGGACTAGGTCCCTTTCTCTCAGCCCTCCCTCCATCCCTCATAGAGTTGAGGTTAACGTTAGGGTTGTACATGAAATGAATAAATAGGCATTCATATAATTGAACGTATATTTCTGATTGGAGGTCAGCAACACAAAGTTTCTAAAAAGTGCAAATATCAAAATTTCAGCATGAGAACGGCAATTTAGCTGAATTCACATTGCAAAGTCAACTGCATTATGTGGAGTCCTTGGTGCTCTCTGAGCTTGGTTGCTTGCTTGCAGTAACTTCATTAGCCAACTAGGTAATATCATCAGTGCGAGTGAGTGTGGGGTTTGCTCCCTGTTTGTATACAATAGCTTGCTCTGCCAGTGTTGGTGGGGGTGTGGTTCTCTCCTTGGTAGTTCCTTGGTTAGGGTATTGTTGTCTGCTTGATTGTTTGCCTCATATTAATCCCTGCTTATCTGGGTGTTGGCTGCTGGAGAGGATGTGTTCTGGTCTTTTTGTTTCCTTCTTAGCTTTTTTATTGTCTCTTTTGATGATATGTAAATATGATTTATTTCTATGTGTCTATTGATGGCTGGTTTGTCTGAATGCCAAGCTTCCAGGAATTCCCTAGTGTTTTTCGATTTAGCTTGGTCTAGGATGCTCACATTTTCCCTGAGCTACATATATTCTCTTCTATTCAATTGAATTAATTTCTTCCCCACACCTACTGTAGTTTAGACTTGAATCCAAATGTGTTTAAATTGATACAAACTCTGATTTTACAAGCCTGATTTTAATTTAAAAATGTAATTATTTGGAGTTACAGTATTTTAGAGCTACAGTAATTATGTGGTAAGTTATATCTTCTGCTAAACCTCAGACCAAAATTTCAAAGATAAGATAAACTGAGATGGTATCTTGAAAGGGAAGAATATACATGACATTTTAGTAAGACTTGGCCAATTGGGTCATAGCAAAGGAGAAGGAGCCAGGGGCAGAGAAAAAAAATCAATGTGAGTCACTGGAAGAGTATAAATTTATTTTGAAAGAAAAAAAATATTTATTTGTGGAATTTATAAGGCCACCCTACTCACAAACTATGAATCTGGGCAGCATACATTGATAGAAAATAAGACACAATGAAATAAAAATAAATAGAAAATGGGCCAACTTAGCAAATCACAATAGATGCATAGCCAAGGCTGGGTATAATAAACACTCTCATAACAGAACAGGTTTATCTAACATCTTGGTGCAATGCATGGGAGAGGAACCAGCTTGATGAAAAGCTAATAGGGTCAGGGCCACTTGAACCTTGGTCTGTGTGTGTGTGTGTGTGTGTGTGTGTGTGTGTGTGTCATTCCAAAGAGCAGGCACAGCACCAGAGAAGGTATGTCTCCTAGGTCTCATTAGACAACACTGCTTTAAAGAAGAGCTTTGGAGCATGCCCACCCTGTGCGACCTCTTTGGCTTTCAATTGAAGCTATTCATCTATGGAATAAGAGGGGTCAGCAAAGAATGAGTAGTGGAAGGACAAGAAGGGGAAATGAAGCAGAACATTATCTCAGTAAATTAAAAATGCAAATTTGAAAAAGAAAAAAAAATACACTCAAGATATTACATAAGAACAAGCAGTTTGATATGTGAAAGAGAATACATTCCTCCTAGAAAGCTCTACTGGCACACTTGGCGTGGAAAGTATGAGGGCCAAAGGTATGCTACAGCCCAAATCATCCCAGAACACTCTGCATTTTTACAAACCCACACTAAACGTTGTTCCCAGAGGACTGGAGCCATGCTTGGATGGACCTGTTTATAGTCCCCTTCCAGAACTTAGTATTCAAAACCTGAACAGAGGCTCCAGGAACATGGTTGTTGGACTTGCTCTCATTTTTTCTCGTAGCCCTTGTAAATACAGTCTAATATCTGCAGGTGGCTCATATGTTAGGACAGAGGCATTTGTGGGAAGGTGGGCAGATAGAAAAAAGTCAAGATGGGGTCCATAGCCACACGATCAAAGCTGCCATCTTGTCTTTGTTGACACCTGCCCACCAATGAACACCCCTGTCTTAGGGGATCAAGTGGGAAGTCCAGAGCAAGCCTGCTATTAGATAAAAGATGGATGGAAGGAAGCAGAAGACTGCAAACACTCTTTTAGTCATAAAAATCAAACCCTTTAACAATGGTGCAATTGCTTTTTGTATTTTTATAAAATTTGTGATCAGAGTTATGGAAAAACCAAGAGATAAGTTTGTAGTAAAAACGTTGCTTTATTTAAAACAAAAACATAGGAACAAACCTTGAATCTTCTTCTTTAGCCAAAGCATGGCATGGTTGATTAACATAGCCATTTAGATAGCAGAGAGCAGAGAACAAAAGAACAAAAGGCATCTACATTTTAAACCTTTACCTGACCAGCCTCTGAGTGGACAGGATCCACCATGTGACCAAAAACACCTAGGCAACAGATTCCCAATATGGGCAAAGCTCTAACAGCTAATTCTGATTGGTCAGAAACTCTCAGACTGGCCGGCACCTGGGGGCAATTAGCATTCCTGAGTGGGGGGTGAACATGTGCTCCTGAGCCCAAACAGAAAAAAAGTTTTGAGGCCTGGCTTTTTAAAAACTCAGCCACATATTCTACAGACATAAAAAATATATACAACACTCCCCTTTTTTTATGACTAGAAAGAATATGGAAACAAACCCAGCTTGGTAATTAACTCACTGTGCCTACTGGCAACTAGAGGCTTGGTTAAGATATCAGCCAACATTAATTTAGTATCACAGTATTTCAAAACAACCTTTTTCTTGGCTAGAAAATCTTTAACAAGATGAAAACGCACATCAATGTGCTTTGTGCGGTTTCTGGAACTTTCAGATAAAACCAAATGGATACAGGCTTGGTTGTCTTCATGAATTGTGACAGGCTGGCTTAAAATGATTCCAATGTCTTCCAACAATTGAGTAAACCAAAGTACTTCATTGCACAGTTGTGCTAAAGCATAGAATTCGGCTTCAGCTGTGCTGATGGCTACTACAGTCTGCTTTCTGGAAAACCAAGCAATAGTGGACTTTGCAAATTGAATTACACTTCCAGAAGTAGACTTCCTATCACTGAGATCTCCAGCCCAATCTGAATCACACCAGCATTCTAACTTTTCTTCTGTGTCTGTAGCAGACAACCTTAAGCAAAAATCTTTGGTGCCTTGCAAATAACGAAACAGCCTTTTTAACCCAGACTTTGCAGCAGATGTGGGATTTTCCACAAACCTGCTCAAAATGGACACACTGTTAGAAATGTCCGGACGGCTGTTATTTGCAATGTAAAGAAGACTGCCAATGGCTGATCTGAAACTATCTCCTTCAGATGACTCACCATTCCCCTTCTCCCCCTCCTCTCTTAGAAACTCGGGAAGCATGGGGAGGAGACAGACTTGCAGTCCTGCATTTTAAAATCCTCCAGCAGCTTCTTAATTTTACTGCTCTGGCTTATGAGAAAACTGCCATCTTTTTCCCTCTGAATTTCTAATCCTAAGTAATTGTTGACTGCTCCAAGACATTTCAATGAGAAATTGTTTTTCATACAAACCTCAAAGGAATGCTTCTGTTCATCAGATGAAGTGAGCAGCAACAAATCATCCACATACAAGCACAAGTACATTACACCTTGCTCATCATTTTTTACATACACACAAGGATCAGCAATTCCCTTCTGAAACCCAAATTTTTGCAAAATATTATCCATTTTAATATTCCAACAACGCGCGGCTTGTTTCAATCCATAGATGGATTTCTGCAATTCACACACAAGATGTTTTTCTTTTTCATAACCAGGAGGTTGTTGCATAAACAATTTTTCCTCCAAGTCACCATACAGAAAAGCAGTTTGAATATCATAGTGATAAACAGACAGTTTCTTCATGGCAGCAACCTTTAAAAGCAACCTGATAGATTCAGCTTTTGTCACTGGAGCAAAAGTTTTGTCATAATCCACATTTTTTCTTTGAGCAAAACCTTTTGCTACCAACCTTGCTTTGTACTTCTGAATTTTGCCATCAGAATCTTTTTTCAGTTTGAACACCCACCTACAACCTAAAACCTTCTGATTGGGAGGCAAACTTACTAGTTTCCAAGTTTTATTTTCCTTCAAGGAATCCAACTCTTGCTGCATGGCTTCATGCCAACACTTAGCTATTTCAGCTGGCATTTCTTTAATTTCTTCCAGAGACTCAGGCTCTGTGTGAATGTGAAAAGCCTTCACAACATCTGCTTGATAACGATCAGGAGGAACTCCCTTATTAATCCTTTCAGACCTGCGAGGTAGGACAGGACTAACACTCTGTTTCCCACCATTGTCCTCAGAAACCTCTGACTTTCCAGACAAGTCAGCTTCCTGATCATTGACTTCACTGGGTGATTCCTGCAAATCACCATCAGCAAGACTTTGCTGCTCCCCCATGGATAAATCAACTGAAGAACTAGAGTTTATTTTGTCCCAATTCTGCTCAGCAAAAGAAGCGCTTTTACTAATTATCAATTGATTATCCAGTATGAACCTGTAGCTTCTCTGACTCTGTTCATACCCTACAAAGATTGCTTTCTTTGTTCTGGAAGCCCCCTTGCGCCTCAGCTGTTTGGGAATGTGGACCCAAGCTGTGCTTCCAAACACCCTGAGGTGGCTTACTTTAGGCTTCACACCATAGAACAAATGAAAAGGCACATCCTGAATTGCACTGCTAAACAGCCTGTTCTGCACATAACACGCTGTAGTAACAGCTTCTCCCCAATACCTAAAAGGCAAACTAGCATCCTTTCTGCAAACACTTTGCAACCATTTTACCATTCTTTCTAATATCACAACCCTCTTTCTTAAAAGTTACTACATAACCTGAGGCTACTAGCTGCCCCACAGACAAGAGATTGCTTTGAAAATTAGGCACAAACAAAACATTTTTAACAGTTTCCCCCAAACATGGAAGATTGATCTCACCTTCACCCACGATCTTGGATACAGATCCATCTGCTAAGGAAACGTTTTGTTTGTTAGTTTTAGACAAAGACAGAAAAGAATCTTTATTGTGACATATATGAGAATTGGCCCCACTGTCAAGAACCCACAAATCTTTATTATCAGAGTTCTCAACAACTGTTGCATGAAGAATCTTCTTTCTAGAAGTCTCTTCTTTCTTGCGAGAAGTCTTCTTCTTTTGAACACAGTCCTTTTGGAGATGAGCAGGGGATCCACAGGTAAAGCATCGCCTGATGGATAATGCAGAAACTTGGAATTCAGAGCTCTTCCGCTCCCTCTGCTGGCCACGAGAAGACTTTATTGTAGAAATGGAGGCAGCTTTTTCTTGTCGCTTCTCCCACTCAGCAAGCAAACGGGTAGACACAAACGATGGATTTAAATCAGCTTCTGGGATTCCCTCCATGGAGCAAATTAAAGTGTCCCAGGACTCATTCAATGAAGAAAGCATAATGTAGGCTTTCATCAGGGGGGTAAATTCCATCCCACGCTCCTGAAGTTCCACAAAATAATTCTGAAGCTTGTGGAGATGATCAGGCAAATTTCCATTCTCAGGCAAGTGAGCCTTGTACAGTTTTTTCGTTAAAATAACCTTGCTGCCTGGACTAGTTTTCACATATAAATCACGCAAATAGTCCCATAAGTCTTTGGAAGTTTCTTTGCCTCTCACGTGAATAAGCTGATCATCCTGAACAGCCAAAATAATGGAGGCTTTGCATTTCTCATCTTTCCTCAACCAGGCTTGATCTGGATTCTGAGGAATTTGTTCAGAAATTGCAGACCATAAATTGTCTCTCCTCAAGAAACTTTCCATTTTCAAAGACCAGTTCAAATAATTAGAATTAGAAAGCCTTTCCAGGAGCATACCTTGAAAATTTGAAGCTGTAGCAGCAGCAGCCATGGCTCCTTCTCTCCCCTGTTGTAGTAATCCAAAAAACACCACGAGGCTTGCTAACACGAGGCAAAACTCCGCCTCCAATGGAAACTTCCTGTAACTGCCGGCAAGTTTCAAAAAACAAAAGAAGCCTCTCCAAATGCAGACTAAAACAGGTCAGCTTTCTTCTCTCTTATTTCCATAATTTTTGTCTCTGATCCAGAAGCAATTGCTGGGCACAGAACCTTTTGTATTTTTATAAAATTTGTGATCAGAGTTATGGAAAAACCAAGAGATAAGTTTGTAGTAAAAACGTTGCTTTATTTAAAACAAAAACATAGGAACAAACCTTGAATCTTCTTCTTTAGCCAAAGCATGGCATGGTTGATTAACATAGCCATTTAGATAGCAGAGAGCAGAGAACAAAAGAACAAAAGGCATCTACATTTTAAACCTTTACCTGACCAGCCTCTGAGTGGACAGGATCCACCATGTGACCAAAAACACCTAGGCAACAGATTCCCAATATGGGCAAAGCTCTAACAGCTAATTCTGATTGGTCAGAAACTCTCAGACTGGCCGGCACCTGGGGGCAATTAGCATTCCTGAGTGGGGGGTGAACATGTGCTCCTGAGCCCAAACAGAAAAAAAGTTTTGAGGCCTGGCTTTTTAAAAACTCAGCCACATATTCTACAGACATAAAAAATATATACAACATTGCTTTAGAGCAGTGTTTCTTAAAATGTGGCCGTAGGACCTCCGGGAGTCCCCAAGACCCTCTCAGGGAGTCTGCGAAATCAAAATTGCCAGCCTGTGTTGAAAAATAATACAATATTAAAATCCCATCAAACGATCGAGAGAAGCGATAGCGGCAGCTAATGTCAATTTTAATTTTTAATACAGTAAATATCGGTAAATATAACCCATACAAACCCAGGCTCTTTTGGGGTCCCCCCTAATTTTTAAAAGTGGGAAGGGGTCCTGAGAGAAAAAAAGTTTAAGAAACACTGCTTTAGAGTGATTGAAGCATCTTCTTAGAACCTGGCATATTGTTTTTTCTAGAGGAAAAATGATCAAGCATTTTCTACACTAGTCCTTTATGCTAACACTGAGAAATTATTCCTTGAAAGTTTTTATTAATACTAATTAAATTACCACTACATTGGAATCCACTTGAAAAATAACACTACCATTATACTACAATGTTGTTAATGGAACAGAATTTCACTGCACGCAGAGAGAGAATAAATGGCATTTGTCTGAGCAACGTGTTTTATTGAATTTGCACCAAATATAGGCATATGTACTGCAATTGATTCAGATTTTTTTAAAAAATCACCCTATCGTTTTCATTCATAAGTGGTAAACAAGACAATTCCATTCATAGGTGGTATGGAATATTACTGAAATGCATACATGGGAAACATTTTTTTTAAAGCATTCTTGGAGAAATATTTATCTACAGTGGGAACAGATATGTCCCTCAGTTGAGTTAAATGCCCATTTGAATCACCCAGAGGTTTGTTGACTGAAGAGCTTTAAAAGAAACCCTGGTGCTGTGGCATTTTCTTTTTCACTAGCTCAGCCTCTTACAGTTAATTTCTGATTTTGCTATTATTTCCAGGGATTGTTCTGCAGTGCCTCAGGACTGCCTTATAAAAAACAGATTATACCTTTGAACAGGAAATGTTTTAATCTGCTGGAGGACATTTTTTATTGTCCCTTCAGGACTTCCATTTAGCATGTTTCTCTCATAACCATAGCTTAGAAAGATTCATGCATAGAGCACCACTTGTAAATTGAGGGATATGGAAAGTACTTATGTACCATCTGGCTTGTTGCTAGTATAATCTTTTTCACACTTTTTCTGAAGCTGTCAAGTTCCAAAATGGAAGTAGGGCAGCTCATGATGGCTCTCACTCCTACATCCATGGATACACCAAGCCTCTTCCTCTCAGTCCCCAACGTTGCCTTGAATGACAAGGTTTAAATGAGTACCCTATGCTTGTTCATTTGAAGTTAATGCATATTGCCTTATTTCTCTGAACAATCATGGATTCTCTGGCTATCTTCACTAGTGATATATATAGATATATATCTTTTAAAGTTATGCAACCATCATTGTGCCCATATAATAGTAATGGGGACAGGCTTTATATTGCCTCAATTATGACTGCAGGAATATGCTATAAGTGACTACTGGAGAATCTATCTCAGAAAAGGTAGGCTTCATAACTGCAAGGAGAATTCTAGATATGTTTTAATAAATGCCCATGGAATGCTTTTTCAGGTTTTGTCCTTCAAAATAGTGAGATCATGGAACAAATCAGTAGAACTAGTGGGGCAGCATGTCTCCATGTTGATTTCTCACACAGTCAGAGGACCACGTGAATAAAGTTCAAAGAACAATCCTACATCGGGTTATAGGAGACAGTGCTGAACGCTATGAAAGGTGTTGCTGAACTTTTCAGCACAATGGATCTTATTTTGGGAATTCCACTTCTTGTTGGGAAACAGGTGTCAGCAACTCTAATTTCAGGAATCAGTGGGAATTTGGATGCAGCAGGCCCTGGTTTATATTTGTGGGTTTTTTTTTTCTTCTGGGAATTGACAAGCTCCTTGAGTGCACCATGAGACTTGAATCTCCATAGCCAAATTTCCCTTGGATGGCTGAGTCAATCTGGATTGCTCTGGTATTATATATATATTCCTGAATATAGGATTTTTGTAGACTGATCTAAATTGAGTACTTGCAAAAGCATCACAGGTAAATGTGGAAAACTTCATCAAAAATTGTAATAAGCTTTTCAAGTGCTTGGCACTAATTCCAAAATTATAACTCTATGATATTAGTCTGATTTGGAAAAATTTACCGTGTGTGTGTGTGTGTGTGTGTGTGTTGTATATGTATATGTATATGTATATGTATATGTATATGTATATGTATATGTATATGTATATGTATATGTATATGTATATGTATATGTATATGTACTGTATATGTATATGTATATGTACTGTATATGTATCTCCCCCACACACATGAATACATCCCTTGACAACAGTGGCAGACATTCATATGTGAATGTGCCATTCTGTATGCTGAAGCTTTTGTGCCTTTCTTTCAGTCCTATTGCAAAGCCATTTCCAATAGCACATTATTATTCATTCATTAGTTTAATTAACTGTTAATGTTTTATTTTTAATTTTGTTTTGATCCCATACATTTCTTACTTTTGGCCCACCCCATCGTTTCCTGGCACATCATACTCTTAATGAAGCCTTTCGCATACCATACAAATGCACCCCCCAGCCAAACCCAAGGGGCTTACTTCTGGAGTAAAGGATTGTTGGCCAGCTGGAGGCATAAACAACACTTGTGGCTCTGGCAGAAGAACTTGTTGACCCAAGCAGAACGCCTGATCAGGCTTCTGTTATTGTCTAAGCCATGTTCCCCAATCCATTGTAAGTCAACATGCTTAAACATTGTGGATTTTGTAAGAAAAAAAGTTTAAAACAATGTATAGTCGAAGGCTTTCACGGCTGGAATCCGATGGTTGTTGTGGGTTTTCCGGGCTGTGTGGCCGTGTTCTGGCAGTTTTGGTTCCTAACGTTTCGCCAGTCGCTGTGGCTGGCATCTTCAGAGGACAGGAGCACAGATAGAAGATTCTCTCTGTGCCCAAGTGGAGGGTGTGTGTTCCTGCTGGTGTTTATAGCTGCTGAGAGGGTGTGAACTGAACTCAACCATTTGGATTGGTCCCTACAGGCGAATGGCTACTCCAAGAATGAAATCAGGAGAGCTATCAAACCGAAAAAACAGCACTCAACTGAAGAAAAACAGCCCCCCACAAGCACAATATTTATGCCCTACATTAAAGGAGTCACGGACCGCATGGAAAAACTAATGAAAAAACATAACCTCCAAACAGTCTTCAAACCCACCAAAAAAATACAACAAATGTTAAAATCAGCAAAAGACAAAAGGGACCCCCTCACCGCTGCAGGAGTTTACCGCATACCCTGCAGCTGTGGACAAGTATACATTGGGACCACAAAACGCAGCATCCACACCAGGATAAAAGAACATGAAAGACACTGCAGACTACAGCAACCTGAAAAAATAGCTGAACATGTTCTCAAACAAACTGGTCACCAAATCTTATTTGAAAACACAGAAATACTGGACAACACCAACAGCCACTATGTTAGACTATACAGGGAAGCCATTGAAATACATAAACACCAACACAGTTTCAATAAAAAAGAAGAAAGCCTAAAGATCAGCAAAACCTGGCTGCCAGTCCTGAAAAACACAGCTTGCAAAAGGTCAACAAACTCTACTCAACCACAGAAATATACAAACAACTCACACAATAGATGTGCTAATCCCACATACAACAGCACCACACCCCTTAATCACCACAAAGAACCCTCTCCTAATCTCTTGTAAATGACCCACAGAAGACACACACCCTCTCAGCAGCTATAAACACCAGCAGGAACACACACCCTCCACTTGGGCACAGAGAGAATCTTCTAGCTGTGCTCCTGTCCTCTGAAGATGCCAGCCACAGCTACTGGCAAAACGTTAGGAACCAAAACTGCCAGAACATGGCCACACAGCCCAGAAAACCCACAACAACCATTTAAAACAATGGTTTTCTTTCTGTATGGGAGAGTCAATCACAGGCTGATCTGGAAATAAAATCAATGGAGATATGAATACGTGGGAAACTGTCATGATGGGAAGCAGACTGGCCCATCAATGATGGAGGTCTTTGAACTACAGTTGGTATGTATGAGCATGGATACAAACTATGAGATTGACTGGGAGAGCTGCTGTCTCCTGACCTCTCCTGCAGCCCCCTGTATTAGCCTCCACTGCCTTTGCATCAAAGGTCTGTTCTGAATGGGGAGGTCACTGTTAATGACATACTGGAACAGCTTTTACACTAAATAAGTTACTTTCTGTAATTGCCTGGAACAACCCTCCCCCTTTATTCCCCATTTGAGTATAAATGCCAGGATATCTGATGTGAGGATGGCTAATAAAATAAACACATCACATTGCTGCATTTATGGATGATTTATTCAAAGCTATAACCACTCATCAGCAACAATTGCAGTTGCGCTCAGCACATTGGTCATCTCATTCTAAATGACCCTATTGAATCTGTTTTAGTTGTCTTTAGCCCATCTGGCAATCTTGAAAACTGAAATAAATCCCGGGAAATTGACAAATCTTTCCTGCAGCAAGAAGATGCTGCCTCACCAAAGAAGAATGAAGGTTTTATGCATGTCAATAGCCTTCTTTCAGAAACAAATGCTGAAGAGTCAAACATTACAAGTCTCTGAGTGTTCTTTATTCTCAGCATGTAATGGGAGAACATCTTAAATTCTGAATTCTGTGTCCTCTGTCAAATTTTGCTTGGTTAGCTTGAATTCTTGACCGTAATAAGAGATCAACATATGCATCTTTGATCTTCCTCCAAGCTGCATGTCTCCACCTACCTGAGAGTTCCTTTCATAATAGCTGCATAGCAGAAGGCAAGTAGCCCATTAGCACAAAGCCAGCATGCTAAAACGGGGACTCCTGCTTTGACTGGGCTGACCAAAGGAGGACAACTTGCTCCTGAGAACAAGTCAGTTGCAAGCAGACTGGGGATGGGGTGGGTTTCTTTTGGACTATAAAGTAAGCTGCCTAGCCCCCAGCTTCAATGGTTACCATTGGCCTTCCTACTTCCTCTTCCCAAAATAGCAGAAACATATTGCTATTGTCAAATTTAGGCAGGATGGACTTTAATTGATTGTATATAACCTGATGGTGTGGGGCTTTGCCTTCCTCATAGACACTGTTACCATTTTATTGTTAATTACATGTTTATTATATTTTATGGGTTAGGTTCAATAAAGGGGAATAGGGATTTCCTATTCGCCCCGCCCCACAAAAAAATTGGCCTGGATCTACAGTATATTGGTGTGGGATTATACTGAAATTTAAGGTTTAGAATGTATAAATTGGTATGTAGTATAAAAGTATGCTAATTGCTATATTGGGCATTATTTTGTTGTTTTACTTTCTTAGGATACTTATGATTCTTTTTGTTAAGTTCTCAGTAAAAAAGAAATAACATTCTTTCTGCGCTCTAACGAACTTTGTCTCATGACTTTTTTTCTGTTATGGGCATTAATTATCCCATACATTGAAGCAAGTGGAAACCAAAACCCATCAGGTTCCACACGCAACTTTTACCCTGAAGCATCCTGTCTGCTGTGTGACTTATACCCTGGTCTTCAGGAATCACTCCAACAGGGGCCTGAGAAGTGGTGTATGGTTAGACCTTAACCTGACTATCCAAATAAGGCAACACAAAGGACTAACATGACAAATTACTCTTGGAACCAATTATTGCCTAATTTAGACAACACCACTGAGCAGAAAGACTCTTGTGACATGTGTCATGCCACCTGGCTGAATTCATACCAGGTGAACGTAGGTATCATTGTTGGGGAAGAGGAGATAAAAGATGAAAAGTGTGTTGTAACATCACAGCACAAACCACATGATTTGTGTACTGTTGTCTGGTGTCAGGATGCAAGTACAAAGGCCTATGAGTACATTTCATGTAATTATAGATGACATACCAGATCCCTATGAGGAGAGAGGCATTGATTTCCCATTGATTTTATTAGCATTTTATTAGCATGCTGGCTAAGAAGATGGTATAGGCCAATGATCAGATTGCTCAGTGACTAGATCCAAAATTCCATGAACTATGACCAATAAAAAATTATAATCCTTTTAAACCTATGAGAGTTTAAGTGAGTGATTCCTTGTTCTTCTCTCTCTCACACCAGTTGTTTGTTTGTTTGTTTATTTATTTATTTATTAAATTTATATGCCACCTGACTCCCAGTGACTCTTCTGCTTTGCTCAGTACTCTTGACAGAATCTCCAAGACAAGAAAAAGAGAAAAACCAAAATTTGGTTGGAAGTGATATCACAAACTTATATATTAAAAATATATTCATTTGGTATTTCATTTTTTGTTTTACATATTATAATATTTAAACAAACATGCTACAAAATTATTATTATTATTATTATTATTATTATTATTATTATTATTATTATTATTTTATTAGATTTAGAAGTCCGTCCAGCTGACAAATTCCTCTTACATAATTAAAAAGAGAGGAAAACAATTAAGAAGAAAAGAACGTGTGCACCTGGACAAAACACACACTGATAACAAAACAAACAAACGGAAGGACAATGAAAACCCACCCTGGGCTCAACAACCAACCCAGCTCCCGCCTGGGAGCACAGGCACATTTCCAAAGACTTGGCGAACTTGTATGGTGGGAGTTCTGCCAATCTCTGGGAGGATGCTCTTCCAGAGGGCAGGTGCGACAGAGGAGATGTGCGTCCAGTGTCCCATGAGACAACATTGCTTGACAGAAGGGACCCAGTGTGTCCCCACTCTGCCCAATCTTACTTTTACTTTTTACTTTGAAGTTGACATGGTCAGAACATGCCACTATTGTCAGCTAGACTGATGGCACAGCAAGAGCTTGCAAGTCTTATTATGGCTTTCTTCGCTTCTTTTTCCCACACAGTTCCTTGGGAACAAGAAGGGAAATCTGGGTGGTCACCAACAAGATTGCCCATCAGCAAAATGCATACCTTGCGGAGACATCCATTTTCCCTTGCAGGCCCTACCTGCTCTGAAATTTGCTCTGGAGAGAAAGGAAAAGGGCCATTCTCTTAGTGAAAGTTTTCTTGCATTACTTTGGGTGAAACTCTGATGTTTGATTTTTCCCCGACAGGCACCATTATCAGTGCTTTATTATATAAGCTGTCTGACTCTCCACTGAATAATCCTGCCTTCCCTTCCCAGTAGATAAACATGGTACTTAACCCATAGCAGTTAATTCTCCAATCCTGTGGCACTTTCACCTGCTGCCTCTTTGTTACCAGATTCATGTCTGTGATTGACAGAGTGCTTAATCCATTATAACCATGTTTTCATAATTAGTCCCTCTGAGCTCTTAGTGACAGCTCTTCTGCATAGGTAAACTGCAGCCTGTTAAAAAATATGCTCCCATCACTCATAACTGCTGGAAAAGTCATTGGGAGTTTTGTTTTCCTTTTCTTCTCATTGTGCCTTCTGTTTAGACTTTTGCCAATAACTGTGATAGCAATAACAGCTGAGTTCTTATCACAGTTGACATAAGTCTCCACCCAGAAATCTTGACGTTTAATATTGGGAACAGAATGCTTTGGAAGGCAGTTCTTCCACTTACAGTGCATCTTATAGTGAAGAAGACAGATGCAAAGAACTAATAATGGAGGGGAGGGGGTTATAATAAGGAAAGCAAATAAATAGAAACCAGCAAGGGCAAATCAAAGAAATGCTGCAGCTGCTTGACCAATATCTTATATATATTTAATAGATTTTTATTAGAAATATCACACATTTCAGCCCCGTTTGATGGGCAGGTTAACAATCTCTTCCAGCAATGCAGTGCCAGGGGAACCAAAACCAAATCCATTTTGACACTGGGAAGGTTATGTTAAGTACAGAATCCAAATTCCAATGCATTCCTCCATCTGTCAAGAGTTAGGGGGAAAATCCCTCAGATTGGTTTCAACAGGAGCTTTTGAAAACCTGATTGCCTTGAAGAGAGGCCAGTTCTCCTGGGTTCGCTGTGCTAACACTGAGCAAGAAGCTTGTCTTTCTTCTCTGCTTGTCTTGACCAAAAGGGCAGGAGAGATGAGAAGGAAGATTCGCTTCTGCTGTTCTGCTTGCAATGGCATCTCAGTCCTGGTGAAGAAAAAGAGAGAAGAGAAAGGCTGTTCTACAAGCATAGCCACCAATTTCCTCTATCAAATCAGCAAAGTGGACAGAGGCCTTCCATGGTTCATGTTCAGTTTCTCATCCCAGCAGAAACCTGTGTCAAGATCTCTGAAATATATCAGCTCTTTTATTTACCAAGAATGAGTAGAGGAAAACAAACAGCTAAACCCTATTAAGCTTACCACTGCTAATGAAAAAATACTGTGATCAAATCAAACTGAAATACTTATTTAGACAAGTGATTGGATAATTGTAGATTCAAGAAAACTGAAATAATAAAATTTTATCACATCTTGATATACATGCCAGAAGTACAGTGAACTTCCATTAAAAAGATGTTTATATTTGTGAAACAAATGAACATTTAATTGCTAAAATGTATAAATTACTGTTAAGAGGAGAAATGGTTGACGAACAAGTTAAAGAATATATGATTAAATGGGCAAAAAATATTGGTTATAATAAACATATGCAGCAATGGGAAAATATGTGGTCTAAAGGATTGAAATTTACTTTGTGTTACAACTTGAATTAAAAGTTTTACAAGATGATGTATCGATGGTATATGACCCCCAAAAAACTTTCGAAAATGTATGGGACTATTTCCAACGTTTGTTGGAAATGTAATAAACAAGAATATAATAGGGTATGTTAGACAAAGAATTATTCTTATCTATTGCATGAAAAACTAGCACTTAGGATGGATTTTATTGTTCTCATGACCAGGGATAGATTGGAAGTTACCTATGTTTCATACTTTTCTTTTTCTTTTACTTTACTACACTTTTCCTTTCCTTTCCTTTCCTTTCCTTTCCTTTCCTTTCCTTTCCTTTCCTTTCCTTTCCTTTCCTTTCCTTTCCTTTCCTTTCCTTTCCTTTCCTTTTGTATTTCTATTTCTATTTCTTTTTCTATTTCTAACTTTTAATTATGTATTGTAAAATTCTAATAAAAATTATCAAAAAAAAGATGTTTATATTGGAAATAGTTTACTATTATCATAATTTCTAGGTTTATAAGGTTTCTCCCCCACCCACATATTTGTGCAGTTGTGTCCGACTCTAGGGGCTGGTGCTCATCTCCATTTGTTAGCCGAAAAGCCAGCGCTGTCCGAAGACGCTTCCATGGTCATGTGGCCGGCATGACGCACGCATAACGCTGTTACCTACCCACTGAAGTGATACCTATTAATCTACTTGCATTTGCATGCTTTCGAATTGCCAGGTTGGCAAGAGCTGGGGCTAGTGCAGGAGCTCACTCCATCACGTGGGACTAGGGATTCGAACCTCCAAACTTGCAATCTTCTGATTGACAAGCCTGGCGTCTTACCCTCTGAACCGCCACGCCCCTCCTTCTAGGTTTATACCCCAGCTTTATTTTGTACAACTCAAGGCAGTATACATAATGCTCCTGCTTCCTTTGCTGTATTCTAAGTTGATTTGTTAATGGGAAGAGATAATGCTATATTCTAATTTAATTAATTACTAACTGAACTATTTTGGTTCCATCTTGGCCAATAGTTGCCAAGTGGTGACCCAAGATTCAAAGCCTGTAGTAAGATTGCCTGCTCCCTAATGTCATTACTAAATATTTGGGGAATATTTATAAAGAAAAGAGGGAAATGCTTTCTCTCTCTTCAAGACCCATATCATAGGGGCAGGTATTGAAAAGCGCAACATCTGCTTTGTACCTACAGTATATGTATGCAATGTACATTTATTTACATGTACACAATAGGCAAATGCATCCCAGCTGGTTGTGGTAAAGTTAGAACAAGTCAGGAAAGGTGAATGTTGTTACGAGTGAAATTGCGGGATGCAGGAAACAAGAAATAGAGACAGATTGCCTTTGCTGCTAGACAACCTGACCTCCAGGGTCATAGATTCACCAACCCCTGAAGGTCAGGTAATGGGAAGGGGATAGAATAGAAAGGAAAAAAATACCATAGTCTGAGAAGAAGCTCAGACTGAGCTCTGAAAAATGTAAAAACAAAATCCAACCTCCCCAAAAACAGGCTTGGGTATGGCAAGGAAGGAGAGAGGGAGAGAGAAAGAAGGAAGATTGAGAAGTAGCAGAGTGGGGCATTTCCCCTCACTGGCAGAAAGGCTACTCATGAGGAAGCAAGAGGAAAAAGGGAGAAAAACATGAGGCAGCTAACAAGGAGAAACTCAGAGACTAGTTGGCATGCTTACTCAGTGTCTGGAGAGTGCGGTGGGCAAATTTCATCCATTTCGGGATTTCGTAAAGTTCTTATTGCACCTATGTCATACTGTTCATATATCTGTATGCTGTTTCTTAAACATATAAGTAAAAGCCATAAAAAGTTCACCACAAGGTTTATTTATT
The DNA here is from genome assembly GCA_023362775.1 of Charina bottae. Classification (NCBI taxonomy): domain Eukaryota; kingdom Metazoa; phylum Chordata; class Lepidosauria; order Squamata; family Charinaidae; genus Charina; species Charina bottae. Next base: position 86,084,413 of record JALMGJ010000002.1, on the reverse strand, counting down.
TATTTTTATTGGATGCCCCAAAGGAGGGAAATTGCTCCTTAGAGTCCCATGCTGGTAGAGGATTTCCCAGCAGGCTTATCTGAAATAAATTCTATAAGCTGAAAAGGATCCCACTTGGATAGTTTTGGGGAAAATAAGCTCCTTGAATTCAGGACCAGCTTCTAGGTGCACATTCGCATGTAAAGCTCTTCCTCAATGCCAGGGCTCCCTTATGGTAAAGCTCTTACCTCTAGAGAAAATGTTCTTTTCTCTGTGTGAACATTGCTGCTGCTGGCAAGGTACATATTCATGTTTTTGGTCTTCAAGTACAACAGGACCATTGGCCCTGTTATACACATCATGTGTACATTAGCATACACATCCTTTCCCCCATCATACTATGGAACAGTGTTTCTCAACCTTGGCCACTTGAAGATGTGTGGACTTCAACTCCCAGAATTCACTAGCTAGCCCTTTTTGGCAGTGTGATTATGCTCCCCATAGTTTATGCAGTAGAGGGTTAATGTACATATTTGGGATAACAGTTCCCTAAAACCACTAAAAGTAAAGAGTTCAAAAAGTTAGCCCAGCCACTCAAGTGGTATCATTGCTGCATAATTTTGTGGCCCTCAGAGGTTGAAAGTAATGGAAAAAAATTGTGGCAGAAAAAAAAGTTGTCCCATTCTAATATTTAGAGAATGTATCTATCTCTGGCATAGAGAATCTGGGTGATATAACAGCTCCTATTTGTGGTGTTTGGATGGTGCATCACAGAACAGATTTATTAAGGAATAAATCCAATTGTCCATCCTCCACTCCCTACCCCAAATCTGTACCTTCCATTGGAAAGCTCATCATGGATCATGAACATAGAGACTTGACTTCTGAGTTACTGTGTATCATCAGAACTGTTAACTATAGAATGATGGGTCCTCACAAGAACCATTTGGTGACAGAGATGTGATACAGTATTTACTGGAACAGCCTCAGTTTATTTGGTTTTTTTCTCTTGCAAATCAGATGGGGGAGGGACAGGAGAAATGTCCAGTATTTTAAGAGATGGCTCAACACAGGGAGGATCTTAAGTCAGGTGAAAGCTAACCCGCATGAATCAATAAATGCTTCAACATGTCCTCCGGGAACAAGTCAATATTGAATGACAAAGATGACCACTGACTTGTAATACAAGTGAACTGAAGCGTGCTGGGAAATAATACAATGTGCTACGCTGAGGTGTCAGAGGATTTTGAGCAACAACTGTCTACCATTGCCACTTGTCTGAGGTCAGAAACTAGATGCCAAAACTAAATAATAAATACCCATACTGTAGATAATAAATACACATTAGTGGGGTCAGAGGCCAAAAGTAGACAGTAAATTTTGATGGAATCTGTCTGTTTTTTAAACATACTGACATTCTTCTGGACTTGATTATCCAGAGTGTTTTGAAGCCAACCCAACTGAGAAAGTCTCTCACAGTTCTGGGAAACCATTCAACATTCAACTTATTCTGCAGTTAAAATCAACCAAGAAATCAAGCTATTTGAACTTGGTGCACTGATGATACGATTAAGAAAGTGCTTTTGACTTCCTTCTAGGTTAAGAATGGGCCAACTTAGTCTTCCACAGCTGACTGTATTTACTATTCAAGAATTCACACTTAGGATTGTTTAAGTGAAGTCCAGACTAAACCTGGTTCTGCTAGTATATTGTTTAAGAATGTAAAAACTGTCTTGTGTCATGAGACCAGCATTTCCTAATCTGACAATCTCCAGATGTGTTGGGGCTGCAGTTCTCAAAATTCCTCAACTAGAGTGGTCTTCCATGCAAAATTTGGTTTCCCCCCTTTCCTTCAAGTTCTTCCCACGGTTTTTTTCCTAATGATCAGAGTGTCTGAACATTTCTGTCATAGCTTCTTGGGTTGGGCATCAACATTGTTCTATGTACTGCTTCTGATCAACCTTCCTTCAGTTACAGCCACATCCAAGTTTTCCTTCTGATCAGTAAACAGTTAGCTGTGGCTGAGGGTACTTCTACAGTCACCATAAAACTTCTGCAGGAGTTTCGTGTTGCATTCAGTTCTCCAGCTGAGCCAGCTATTGCTTCCTTCAGTAGCCAGTGGAGGACTTGCCTCTACTCTTGTTCCTCCCTTGCCACCACTGTTTGGGGGAAGTGGCAGAGCTCCACCTTGGAGCAACTGGGTGTGATGTTCCCGATCCGTTGACTATTAAATCAGAGTTCCTGACACAAGCCACTTAGGGATATGAAGGAATCTTTATTTAAAGCCAGTGATCCATTGCACATTAAAGACTCGAGTGACTCAAGCCCCCACAACCCACGGTTTAAAAATCTCCAAGTTCCCCCCCCCCCATCGGGATTCACGGCTCGATCGCCCTTTGATCTATCCTAGGTGCTGAATTGCTTGCCGCAATACTTTGATTAACATAGTTTACAGTTCTGTGAACACACCAAATCCCTACTTCACACGTCTGGTAGTCTTATTGTGTAGCACCCCGAAACGACCCTGTGAGTTAAACAGACTGGTGGGATGTTCCTTCCTGGCGCCATGGCAGGATGGCATGGATGACATCCTGATACTGGGTAAGATGGGGACAAGGTGGAGAGAAAAATCCAAAGAGCACTGTGAGGACACAGGAGCAAAGCACAGTGTGGAAAAGAAATGTCCTTCTTCTTCTCACAGTGATTTATTTTTTCCCCAAAGTAAGCAAAATGAAATCCCTTTGGCCATTGCATAGAGATCACACAAAGAAGCATTTTTAATTTAGCAAAAGGCTTAGTGAGATCACATTGCCTGACCTTCTTAACAGGCATAATTGAAAGTGTGCCTCTCTTTCAAAACACCAGACCATCTATCCCTATATTCTGGGGTCTGCTAAACGTCATTCCAGCACTTGCACCATGTAATTACTTTTGATAGTGTGGGAATAAGTTTTGTAATAAATACAGCATCAGAACAAGTAGAATGTTAAAGTACATAATACAATAAATATATCCACATTAAGGAATAACCATTCTCATCTTATACAGTATAGCTTTATTTAGTAAGTTCTACTGATCAGATGCTCCAAAATAATCAGATACAGTATACGTAGGATTATAATGTTAAATCAGGAGTGAAGAATCCATGGCTCTTCAGAGGTTACCAAACTACAGGCCCCAGCATCCCTCACCACTGGCCATGCTGACCAGGGCTGCTGGAATTATCCTTCATGAAAAGATGAAGAGCCATAGATTCACCACCCCTGACTTAGAGAGTTACTGGGCAAACCTTAAGAAAGAAAGGTTTCAGGTCCCCTCATTGCTTTATCAAGCAGGAAGGTACCCATTCATTTAGTGAATTGCCATCACTGAGACAAGCAAACCATTTGCAGTCTAACAGTGCAAAAGGTAGCTTTTATTAGATGAAAATCAGCATCAAAAGAGAGCAATCCAGTTTACGGTTTCCCACTAACTGCCAATGTCAACTTAACTCTCAGTGGTCCACATTGCAGAAAAGATCAGAATGAAGACAACTACAGCAGGCATTTAATTAGCGGCAACATGGCATTTTAAATTATCCTACAAGAAGAGGGAAATACCTGTCTTCACTGAAACATGCTCAGAATAAAGCAGCCGCCTTCATGGGCTCAGGATTGAAAAGTTCCCTTTGGAGAGCAGAGCGGCTTCATCATCTCAGTGAAATAAGACCTATAGAACCACAAACTCCAGGTAAAAGATTTTTTTTCTGCAAGTACATGATCAGGTTGGAGCCTTCTTTATGAGCCTATTGAATAATCTGCTGCCTGGACTTGCCTAGTTTAGCTGGTGGAGGCATGGCTTTCAATGCAGGTGAAGATGTTGAAGAGATATAGATGCACAGTACAAGGATATCAAAACCAAACCAGTCACATTACAGTTGTATGTAGTTTTTCATTTGTTAGTATGAGTTTCATCTCATTCAATGTAACTGCAAAGCTTTAGGAACTGATCAGCTCTAGAAGTACAGAAAACAGTCTCCTCCTGCAGAATTGACCGTAAGGACACTTATATAGATAGGTGAGGTTAAATAAAATGGTTGAGATTTTTACACAGAAATATACAATTGTGGCAAGAATGAAACTGTAACTCTTAGGGATTCAGTCTTAGCACATAAGCTTATATTTTTTTCTAGGTGACTGGATGCTAATATTGTGAATAATATGCATTACTGTACATCAGTTACATAGTCTGAAGAAATCATAAAAGCAACCCATTGGCCTTGCTGTTAAGGAACTGTTCAATCTTACAAATGACATTTTGCCAAAGGAAACATCTGTTGTTTGGGTTTTTCAACACTTTTATTTGGAGTATGTGTTCTACTTTAACAGCTGACTAAGAGCTAAAAATTCTGGGTATATTTTCCTTTGAAATCGATCTTGCTAAGTCTCCTGTATTAACTCTTGCTCTGAAAATATTATAGACTGAACACTATGATTTCTATCTACTATTATACTGGAATATGACATTACAGTAGTGATTTGTGGACACATTAGTTAGGGAATAACTAGACTAAGGCTTCTCCATTAAGAAAAGTTTGCGTTTCTCCTTAACAGGAATAGCTATCCTCTGTACAAGCTTATTTCAGCATATCAGCAGGTCGGTTTCAGTTCACTTCTAGATTTATTATTTGGTCATTGGATTGATCCTTGATAAACAAGAGTAAAAATTAATACAAACTAGAATAGAGTAAGAAGAAAAAAAGAAAAAGGAAGAAATAAAAGAGAAAGCTAAAGTACAAGAAGAAGAAAAAAAAGGAAAAAGGTAAAGAAAAATAGAAAAAAAAGAAAAAAAGAAAAAAGATATAAAGATATAAAGAAGTGGCTTCCGATCTTCTTTACAGCAGTTATAAGTACAATTATAGATTGTACCTCTTGTTCTAAAATTACATTGTGACTCTCTTTTTTCTATAATCCTATCTAATTGTCAAAACCATAGATCATAAGTTCATGTTTTTCTGTTTTACGAAAAAAGTCCAGAAGGGGTTTCCAGTCAGCAATAAATGTAGATACTGTAGATAGATGGCACTGAAGATGTTGCCTAGCCTGGCAATGAAACGTCTGCAAGAAAACAACAAGGCTCAGAGAGCACCAAGGACTCCACAATGTAGATACTGTCTTTTCTCTAATCAAACAGGTCAATTTGGCCACCTCAGCAAGTTCTATCATCTTCACCAACCATTCTTCGGTTGTAGGTATTGATCCTTAATAATAGCTTAGCGACAGAGATCAGAGTTGTGAAATGAAGAATTAATCCAGCCATTTAGCAGCAATTCTGATTTGAATTAACCTTAATTTTTTTTGTTTATTGAGTCTGATTTGCATTAATGAGTATCAGAACAGAATCAGAGAGTTAGGGTTCTTTAGAACTAGTAAATCCAGAATAGATGGATCTGATCTGGAGAATGGCCTGAAAAGGCATGAAAGAGGAGACTGCCCATCCTCTGATTATGCAATCAGTGCTATTTTATTCTGCAATAAATTCAGTGTATCTTAAGGTACTTACAGTATCCATGTCATTAGTTTGGTTCTCTGTGCCTTGACATGAACAAAGCTGCAGTCAAGGAGAGATGAAGAAAACAATCATGCCCCTCCAATTAATATAATTCCCAGATCCAAGATTTTTTTTTAAAAGGGAGAAAAATTCTAGTCCATTTAACAGCACAGGCAAGCAAAGTATGTGTAGCCACTATTCTGCGAAAACTAAAAGAGGAACTTCCTACTTCTCAGTATCTTTAGCTAACAAATTTACCTATCTAACAATGGTTGACATATAGCCTGAGAAGGAAGAGCTTTTTAAAAGACTTCCTTGAAGGGTGATTTACTACTAGCTCATTAAAAAAATCCCAAATCCCGAAGTCCAGAATTATGATGAAGCTGTGATTGGCCAGTTTTGTATCTAAGAGGGCTGTGCACATTTCACAAATGATTTGGAAGAAATCAAGAATTGACTGAAGAAGCTCCTTGGATAAGGAGTGAAACGTTTCTACTGAGAAAATAGAAACCCAGTTGACATGATTCAAGCCACAGATTTGGAAGAAAGGCTTTGGATTTTAGGAGACTGAAAGCCCAGCCCCTTTGTTAAAGCAACAATTTTTTCAGGCTTCCACACAAACCTGAAAAAAGATGTCTCTCTTTTAAGTTATCTACTTATCCAAGTTGATGCAACTGTTAACTTTAAATTAATTTGGATTAAGCCTCAGTATCCAAACCATTATATACTGAACAGCTAGCTGAGATTTCAATCCTTGGGGATTTTAATCCAAGTAGAAAACTATTGTCTGTGTCTCAGTTTCCCCACTGGAAAAGAAAGATGAGAGCTAGTATACCAATTTCTCAAAGTCAGGTCTATCAACATGCTAGAATTTCCATGTAGGTTATTCTGTCTCCACCACTACCAGAAATGACACTCACTGTCTGACACAATCCATCCTTTTTTAAAATTGTAATTGTGCCACCAGGCACAACACCTGCAGTTCCAGCAACAAACATGAAGTTCCAAGAATATAAATTCAAGTAATGCAAAGCCTGTCATATTCTAGTTGCTGAAAAAGACAGCTGGTCAATAATATGAAAATAAAGTGAGCTTTACCTGTACCTTTCCCTTCCCCTCTCCCAATATCTTCTGCTCAGATTCCACTGCTGCTCCATACAGGATGTGCCCAGGTGTCTTGAAACAGAAGGGAAGGGCTGCGTCTCAGTGGGAGGTTTGCAAAGCAAAGGTAGCAAACTTAATCCCATGCAGTTCCAGGAGGAGCTGGTGAAGACTCCAGAGAACTGCTGCCAATCAGTGTAGACAATGCTAAGCTGAATGGCCCAAGATCTGACTCTTTATAAGGTAGTTTTTCATGTTCCTGGAACATGGGACCATTTTCCTGTAACACTGTCAAATGTATGTAAAAGGTGGATTTTTACACACATAGAATAAAAATGGCAGGTATCTCATGGCAATATATGCTACTTGCAAATTTACAATCACTTTCTGATGGCCAGAGACATGAATTTAACTGCAAAGGATCTTACTACATTTTTCTGGACTCAAGGAGGGCAGGGAAGGAAGAATAAACTATCAAAGCCATTTACTTTGCAGTCATAACAGTCTGATGAGATGTGATATATTTAATTTTCTGGTCTAGCAAAGAATTTTCTTTGCTGCTACCTAGGCTTGCCTTGAAGCTGCAGTGGACTTTACTCAATTACTCATGTTCGGTGTCATGGGTGAAGGTGTTAAGTGGAAATCACTTGGAGGCCAGTGTATTATTTCACTAGCATTCCAAGGTGTGCAAAAACGCCAAATGTACCCTTTAATAATGCATTTCAGTTTAATGTGGATGGATTGATGCTTCCTCCTCTCTTCAATTTGCATCCTCTTTTATCTATAGGGATTTCCCCCCTCTCGTACTTTATATGCCCAGTATTTTAAAGGCAGCCTGAAACTTAGAAATTAACCTGTAGAATTTTTCTCATCATTTTATCTATTAAGAGTCATCTGGAAAGTTCTGCAAACTGTTCTGTTCATGTTGAACAGAGCTCTGGAGCAGGACCAATTAAACAAAATTGGCAACCATTAACTGGTAACAGCTTGAAGTAGAGTGGACTCATTCATTACTAGAGTGGGCAGACACAAAAGAGGGGAGAACTCTTGCACCTTTAATAATTATGTAGAAGGATTTTCAGCAGATGTAGCTTAGCTTGTCATGCAAATTATACATGCCAAAATGTCCTTTTCTGCACAACTATTACAAATGGAATAGCCCTGTCTTCGTTCATATATGGCCAACCTATTCACCATTAATTGAAAAAGGCTAATTACTCAGAATGTGTACATTTGTCTCAAGCGAGCCTCCCAATATCTTCACCATAATTATGATAATAATAACTAGGGTATATGTGTGTGTCTGTGTGTGCTGTCCCTGTCCCTAGCCTTTACCAACTTGATTCTTAATAATCATCACTTAATAACAAGTGATATTTTCCCCCTTGTGTGAATTGATGGAGAAAGCTTCTGCCATTTACTTAATGCCAGTTTGCTTACAATACATAGAAGTTGGGCTGGTGGAATGTTTATATCCCTATATATTTCTGAGATAGAAACATTAGGAAAGGTGCTAGGTTATAACATACAGTATGACTTACTTTTCTGACTTTAATATTCTTGATTTTAAAAGAGGGGTTGTGCTGTCTGTCTCAAGCTATGCACATCAAATCTGGCTGTTCAGAAATGTTCTGCTTTCAGGCAATGACATTTTACATATCAGATGCTAGGCATCCAAATATTGACATTATATCATCTGTAACTGAATTCATAAAAGAACCTAGCATATCTCCATCTTCAGCAGGTGGCAGCATCTAGCCAACCCTGGCTGCTCTCAGAAGCTAAGCTTAGTGGGTCCTGGTTAGTACTTGAATAGGGGCGCTTGGAAATTCCAGGCTGTTAGCCTGAGAAGTAAAATGGGGGAAAAAAATCAGATGACATTGGTAAACCACTTCTGTACTGTTGTCAAGATACACCCAAAGCCAAGCTTGTAACATATCTTAGACACAAAAGTGAAGTCTTTTAATACAGTGCTTTCCAAACTGCCACCGTTGGTGACACACCAACGGTGGCAGTGCGGGGGTGCACGTGGCGGCGGGGGCGTGTGCGGCGGGGGCGTGGAGGGGCGCGTGGCAGCAGTGGCGTGCACGGCGGTGGTGGTCGCGGCGGTGCCCTCGTGTTTTCCGCTAAAATGCAGAAGTGCTGATGCCGCGCCACTGCCGTCATCGCTGCCACCACCGCCGTGCACGCCGCCCCCGCGCATGCCCCTGCCGTGCACGTCCACTTCCAGGTTGTGTCGCGACACACTAAACTGTGTGTTGCGACACACTAAAGTGTCACGACACACAGTTTGGAAAGCTATGTTTTAATATGTTGGAACCAAATTATAAATGGCAAGTTATTCTCAAACTTGCCCCAAAGAAATAATAAATGTTCATAGCAGTATCATTTTGGAGTCTGCATAGATTTATAGACACAAATCAATGAAAGCAGAGGGCAAGCGTGGTTAGCATATTTATAACATCTGCATAGTTTTGCATCAAATATAATAGTGCAGAATATGTCGATGAAGGTTCTCAGTCATCCAGGTGGAACAGTCTGTAGCTTGAATCATGTCAACTGGATTTCTAATTTCTCAGTGGAAACGTTTTGCTCCTTATCCAAGAAGCTTCTTCAGTCTGAGCAAAGTTAGTAAGGAAATCCTTAAATATGTTTCTAGGGTGGCTGTGTGACCTTGCACCTGGGGCTAGGTCATGGTTATTTGAGATGTTTATTTCTAAGCCCCTTTATCATCCAAAGGAGGATCGTTAAGATTACCATGCTGCTGTTGAGCTTGTGAAATGGTCTTAATCTTCCTAGGCACAGAAGACAAAGCAGGAAGGAAAATAGGGGAAAGATTGTGCCTGAGGCCCCCACCTCTATTCAAGGAAGGATTTTCCAAGTTGGCATAAATGGACTCCTTGACCCCTCTCTCAAACCACCTATCTTCTCTGTCTAAAATGTGAACATTAATGTCCTCAAATGAGTGTCCATTTTCCTTTAGATGAAGACAAACTGCTGACTCTGGTCCTGTGGTGTTACTTCTCCTGTGTTGGGCCATCCTCCTGTACAAAGGTTGTTTGGTTTCTCCAATGTAGAGTTCAGAGCACTCCTCACTGCACTGGATTGCATACACTACCTTGCTTTTCTTGTGTTTTGGAGTTTGATCTTTGGGGTGTACAAGCCTCTGTCTCAGTGTGTTGGTGGGTTTGAAATATACAGGTATGTGGTGTTTGCCAAATATCCGTTTTATCTTTTCAGACACGCCAGCCATGTAAGGAATGACCAGGTTCTTCCGTTTACTCTGAGTCTCAGCCCTATCTGTTGCTGTTTTAGGTCTGGTAGACTTAGATTTAGTGAAGGCCCAATTTGGATATCCACAGGCCTTCAGAGCTGTTCTCAGGTGCTGATTTTCATTCTTTTTGGAATCCATGGAGGTGGGGATGGTTTCTGCTCTGTGTGACAATGTCCTGATGACTCCTAGTTTGTGCTGCAGTGGATGGTGGGAGTCAAACATCAGATATTGATCTGTGTGTGTGGGTTTCCTGTAGATCCCTATTTCTAGCTTGCCACCGGTCCCAATAAGGACTTCACAGTCTAGGAATGCCAGTCTGTTATCCTTGGTGTCTTCTCTGGTGAACCTAATGTTGGCATCTATGGTGTTTATATGGTCCGTGAAGGCCTGTACTTCCTGGGCCTTGATTTTGACCCAGGTGTCATCCACATACCTGAACCAGTGGGTGGGCACCGTTCCCTGGAATGTGTTGAGTGCTTTCTTCTCCACTTCTTTCATGTATAAATTGGCCACAATGGGTGACACAGGAGAACCCATGGCACAGCCGTGTTTTTGCCTGGAAAAGTCACCTCTGTATGAGAAATAAGTGGTGTTAAGACACAGGTCCAGAAGATGGCAGATCTGGTTTGGGTTGAGATGGTTTCTCCTTTCAAGGGTGCTGTCCTCTTCTAGTCTCTTCCTGACAGCGGATAGAGCATGAGTGGTGGGGATGCTGGTGAAAAGGGAGGACACATCGAAGGAGACCAAAGTTTCATCTGTATCCAGTTTCAGGATCTTTGCTTTGGAAACAAATTCTTCCGAATTATGGATGTGGTGTTCAGAGTGTCTTCACTAAATCTAAGTCTACCAGACCTAAAACAGCAACAGATAGGGCTGAGACTCAGAGTAAATGGAAGAACCTGGTCATTCCTTACATGGCTGGCGTGTCTGAAAAGATAAAACGGATATTTGGCAAACACCACATACCTGTATATTTCAAACCCACCAACACACTGAGACAGAGGCTTGTACACCCCAAAGATAAAACTCCAAAACACAAGAAAAGCAAGGTAGTGTATGCAATCCAGTGCAGTGAGGAGTGCTCTGAACTCTACATTGGAGAAACCAAACAACCTTTGTACAGGAGGATGGCCCAACACAGGAGAAGTAACACCACAGGACCGGAGTCAGCAGTTTATCTTCATCTAAAGGAAAAAGGACACTCATTTGAGGACATTAATGTTCACATTTTAGACAGAGAAGATAGGTGGTTTGAGAGGGGTCAAGGAGTCCATTTATGCCAACTTGGAAAATCCTTCCTTGAATAGAGGTGGGGGCCTCAGGCACAATCTTTCCCCTATTTTCCTTCCTGCTTTGTCTTCTGTGCCTAGGAAGATTAAGACCATTTCACAAGCTCAACAGCAGCATGGTAATCTTAACGATCCTCCTTTGGATGATAAAGGGACAGAAATAAACATTTCAAATAACCATGACCTAGCCCCAGGTGCAAGGTCACACAGCCACCCTAGAAACATATTTAAGGATTCCCTTACTAACTTTGCTCAGACTGAAGAAGCTTCTTGGATAAGGAGCGAAACGTTTCCACTGAGAAATTAGAAATCCAGTTGACATGATTCAAGCTACAAATAGTGCAGAATATTTTGTTAGCTCGCACATCTTATAGAAGGGCACTTGTGCAGAGGAGTGATTCATTAGAGCAGAAACAATAAAAATTTTGACATTTTAAGGAATCTCATATTTATCATGGCATAAGCTTTCATAGATAAAAACATAAAACAAACCTATTCAATACAGTATTTGGGAAAGTAAAATAAATCAAAGTGATATAATTCTAGAAGAATGAAATGGATCCATTTTAATGATCCATGCTACATGAACCTTTGCATTCTGTGTTAATTCCTCTTACATCAAGTTCACAGTTGCTGCCTGTAATTATACTTGTCTCCCACAGTAAACTAATTCTACAATTCTACAAAAAGTAGACCCGAGTAAGCACTAATCTTGAAAAGCTAAGCAGGACTGACATGGGTAAGACTTGGATGGAGATCACCATGAAGAACAGTAAGGTGGGATTGTATTACATTTGTACACAAAATACAAACAAGGAAGTCAAAATAATATTTTGGAAGAAGGGAATGGCAAGCCTCTTCTCTATTGTTGCCACAAAGGCTAAATAAGTATGTCCATGAAGTTGTCAAGACCTGACCTTAGCTTGAAGGAAACCATACCTTTAGATTTCATTACTTCTGAATCTATCTATCTATCTACCGCCCAGGGTCCCTCCTTGTGGGGGAGATGGGTGGGATATAAATGTAATGAATGAATGAATGAATGAATGAATGAATGAATGAATGAATGAATGAATGAATCTATCTATCTATCTATCTATCTATCTATCTATCTATCTATCTATCTATCTATCTATCTATCTTCTATCTAAATTCCCTTCTCATCCCTATGGGTGGTATGTGTCTTCCTCAACCTTGGGTCCTCTACCAGAGGCCTTGGAGTTTGAGGGTTCTGCGCAGTATCTTAGCTGTTCCTAGCACTGTACTCTTCTGGACAGAGAGCTCTGATGTTGCTCCTGGGATCTGTTGGAGCCACTCTTCCAGCTTAGGAGTCACAGCCCCGAGTGCTCCTACCACCACTGGAACCACTTTGGCCTTCACTTTCCAATATATATTCTATTCACAGTATATTGATATCTTCACAATAAATTGATATATATTCTATTATTAATCCTTTTATAGTCTGACATTTGTCAGTCATAAGGCCAAAATGATAAAATCATTTTTAATATGTCACAGATGTTTTTTGTTAGTTCTAAATTGCATATCTCTAGAACGGTGCTTTCCAAACTGCCACCGTTGGCGACACACCAATGGCAGCAGTGGCGGCGGCGCAGGGGTACTCACGGGGGCAGGGGCGTGCATGGTGGCGGCCTTGCTAAAACGCGGAAGCTCTGATGGCACGCCGCTTCCGTCGTTGCTGCCGCTGCCGCCGCCATGTGCGGGGGGAACCTTTACCTTAATTATATGATAGAATCATTAATTCTAATGATTAATTCTAATCTTACCCCTAAAGAAGCTGAAAGCAAGATCAGCAGCTATGCTGCAGTTGAAACTGAAATGCTTCTTCTAAAACGATAGGGTAAAGGTTCCCCCCGCACATTTGTGCAGTCGTGTCCGACTCTAGGGGCCAGTGCTCATCTCCGTTTGTTAGCCAAAGAGCCAGCGTTGTCCGAAGATGCTTCCATGGTCATGTGGCCGGCATGACGCATGCGGAACGCTGTTACTACCCACCGAAGTGGTACCTATTCATCTACTTGCATTTGCATGCTTTTGAATTGCTAGGTTGGCAAGAGCTGGGGCGAGTGCAGGAGCTCACTCCGTCATGCGGGGCTAGGGTCTCAAACCTACGAACTTGCGATCTTCCGATCGACAAGCCTGGTGTCTTGCCCACTGAGCCACCACGCCCCTTTCTAAAATGATAGTCCTTTCTTTTTTTACTGTAACCTCCCTTTCCTATTCTGCCTTTAACACATGAAGAACTGTAGAAGATGGATGCTCCTTTTTGGAAAAATCATCCAAGATGAGCCAGGAGAAGCAACTGGCCACTGAGGCTGGACAGAATGCAAGAAGGGCACCATCCAAAAGGTTGAATGATTCATGTTTCAGAGATGGAAATGAAAAGAGACAGCGTGACATAATAACCCCCTTGCAACTTCTCATTGATTGCAGCTTATAGGACCACCAATCCAGACTTTCAATACTGTTAATTGTGGGGCAGGATAATGGCAAAAACCAAGAAACAGAACTGTAAGGGCTTCAGCTGAATATCTTACTGTATATGACGACCACTTTGCTTGGTAAATCTGTTCTTTAAAAGGTTTCTGCCTACCTGCATCTGAGTTATCAAATGTAAATTCTGACTCATTCACAAGATCACATTTTATGCACTGACTCCTCAAGATCACCTTGTGTGGGACAAAAAAACCCCCAAGCATATAAATCAAACTGTATCCTTCTGATTATTCAGATATTTTGGCTGTCGTCCAGTGAATCCAGACAAATGAGTTGTACTATATTTATTCTAGTTATTTATTCTGCAAGTTTTCTATGTCACTCAGTGAAATTTATGTCTCCGAGTAAACACAGATAGAATGAAGAGTAAACATAAATATAAGTCTAGATTCGTGCTCTCACTCACATAAAATTTCTCTCACACATTTGTGTTTATTCTCTCTCTCTCATATACACACACTTATACCAGATCCATCCATCCATTAGCCTTTCATTTATGTTATATTCTACCTTTCTGCTAAAAAAATTGCTCAGGGCAGCTAGCAATAAAAATATAGGTAAAATTCATAATTAAAATATTGGAACACCTCAATTGAAGCACCATTAAAAGACAGGAGGGCAAGTAAAATAGGGCTACCAGATCAGGGCTGCAGAAATCTGGACAACCACTGGAGGGATGCAAAAGTTTAGAATTTTCTGTATCCCTTTGTTGCCATCTAGTCATTTTCTAGATTTTTACAGCCCAGATCTACTAACCTAACCAAAGACACATTTTGAAACCAGCCAACAAAGCAGTAGTTAAGATTGGAGGTATGTGGCGTATTTCTTAGGGCCACCAGATTTAGGCTGAAAAAAATCTGGATGTTCCCTATGTTGTAGCGAACAGTTACACAGAAAACACTTCACTCTTTATTGCTGCTCATGATTGTTCAGTATTTGCAGCTAAACTGTATAGTCCTGTTGCCTTATTCCTCTTTTCTTGTTGGTTTTTCTCTGGGTAGTTCCATTGGAAAAAAAGCCCATTCTGGCTTCAAAGCTGTGTAGGTAAGGGGTTGATTCTTGACCCTCCTAGGGCAGGGGTCGGCAAACTTTTTTTGCCGGGAGCCATTTTGACATGCTCGTGCACATTTTGAAGTGCTCGAGAGCCAGGGGGCGGGGTTTGCGGGCGGGGGCCAATCGCGTGGAAGGGGGCGGGGTTTGCGGGCGGGAGCCAATTGCGTGGAAGGGGGCGGGTTTTGCGGGCGGGAGCCAATCGCGTGGAAGGGGGCGGGAGAGGTTTGGAAAAAGAAGGGAAAGAGAGGCTCGACTGCTCCAGTCGCTTCTCTTCCGGAGCCGCTCACGCTCCCAGTCCAGGCAAAGTAAAGCTGGCGGGGAATCCAGCGCAAGAGCGGGGTTTGCGGGCGGGAGCCAATTGCGCACACTTAGGGCTGTGGGGTGGAAATGTGCTGCTTTTGCACGGAGAAAAAGAGTAAGCAGAGCAGCAACGAAGAGGTTAAGGCAGGGCTTTCCAAACTTTTGCCGTTGGCGACACACCAACGGCCAGCCCACAAAAACTGGAAGCACCGGCGGTGGTGCTTCCAGGTTGTCGCTGCGGCGGCAGCGGCTGCCCCTTCGAAAGGGCAGGCTCCGGGGACCCCGAAAATGCCCTCAGTTCTGGCAGGGAGGCAAAAACCTCCCTTCCCCTCCCCGCACGCACACGCTGCCCTGGAGTGGGGTGGAAGTTTTCCCCGCAGAACAGCTGAGCGCTGCTTGCGCGCAGCCTCCCTGCCTAAACCAAGGTGCTGCCCCTTCAAAAGGGCAGGCTCCGGGGACCCCGAAAATGCCCTCGGTTCTGGCAGGGAGGCAAAAACCTCCCTTCCCTCCCCGCACGCACACGCTGCCCTGGAGTGGGGTGGAAGCTTTCCCCGCAGAACAGCTGAGCGCTGCTTGCGCGCAGCCTCCCTGCCTAAACTGAGGTGCTGCCCCTTCAAAAGGGCAGGCTCCGGGGACCCCGAAAATGCCCTCAGTTTAGGCAGGGAGGCTGCGCGCAAGCTGCGCCAGCTGTTCTGCGGGGAGAACTTCCACCCCGCTCCAGGGCAGCGTGTGCGTGCGGGGAGGGAAGGGAGGCTTTTGCCTCCCTGCCAGAACCGAGGGCATTTTCGGGGTCCCCGGAGCCTGCCCTTTCGAAGGGGCAGCGGCAGCAGCAGTGCTGCCCCTTCAAAAGGGCAGGCTCCGGGGACCCCGAAAATGCCCTCGGTTCTGGCAGGGAGGCTGCGCGCGGGGAGTGGAAGAGAGGCTTTTGCCTCCCTGCCAGAACCGAGGGCATTTTCGGGGTCCCCGGAGCCTGCCCTTTTGAAGGGGCAGCACCTCAGTTTAGGCAGGGAGGCTGCGCGCAAGCAGCGCTCAGCTGTTCTGCGGGGAAAACTTCCACCCCACTCCAGGGCAGCGTGTGCGTGCGGGGAGGGGAAGAGAGGCTTTTGCCTCCCTGCCAGAACCGAGGGCATTTTCGGGGTCCCCGGAGCCTGCCCTTTTGAAGGGGCAGCACCTCAGTTTAGGCAGGGAGGCTGCGCGCAAGCAGCGCTCAGCTGTTCTGCGGGGAAAACTTCCACCCCACTCCAGGGCAGCGTGTGCGTGCGGGGAGGGGAAGGGAGGTTTTTGCCTCCCTGCCAGAACTGAGGGCATTTTCGGGGTCCCCGGAGCCTGCCCTTTTGAAGGGGCAGCACCTCAGTTTAGGCAGGGAGGCTGCGCGCAAGCAGCGCTCAGCTGTTCTGCGGGGAAAACTTCCACCCCACTCCAGGGCAGCGTGTGCGTGCGGGGAGGGGAAGGGAGGTTTTTGCCTCCCTGCCAGAACCGAGGGCATTTTCGGGGTCCCCGGAGCCTGCCCTTTCAAAGGGGCAGCGGCAGCAGCAGTGCTGCCCCTTCGAAAGGGCAGACTCCGGGACCCCGAAAATGCCCTCGGGTCCGGCAGGGAGGCAAAAATCGCGCGTGCAGGCTGCCGGGCTTCCCGACGCACAGCTGATTGGCGCGGAGAATTTCCACTCCGGGTGGGCTGGCAGCGCGCGCGCACGCGATTTTCACCTCCCTGCCAGAGCCGAGGGCATTTTCATCAGCGCTTCCGGCTTGTCACGCGACACACTTGGGGGCCCCCGACACACAGTTTGGAAAGCCCTGGGTTAAGGCGATGGGCAAGTGCCCGTCGTCAAGATGGCTGCCGGAGACGGAGGCTTCCAAACTCCCGCGAGACTGTGTGAAGCCCGTCCCCAGAGGAAAAAGAGAGGCTGGGCCTAGGTTGCCAGGGGTATGCCCACAGCAACGCACACCATGCCCACTGCCGCGCCTGCCCCGCCACACTAGCTGCCGCGCCTGCCCCCGCCACGCCCGCCACGCCTGCCTGCGGAAGAGCCACACTCAAGGGGCCAAAGAGCCGCATTTGGCTCGCGAGCCGCCATTTCCGGCCCTTGTCCTAGGGGAAAGAAATTCTCCATTTGAAAATCAGTCGGCACCCTGCAGGAAGTGTATTCACGCCCATGTAGGAACACTTTTGCCGCATCCTCATCTCTTTCAGAGAGACAACATAGAGGCATTAGGCTTGCTCTGCTAATGCTTCTCTTCCTTCACTGATAACTTATTCTAAATCCCAGTATAACAAAATGCTAAAAATAACAAAGAAGATAATAATAAAAAAAAATGGCAAATATAAAACATGAACACAACTGAGAATGTGTGTGCATCATACTCATACACATTAATACTCTTAAGGAGAAAGACCCACATTTAAAAATCCATATTCAATCTATAATTGTTTTTTCTTATGCTGACAAGCCTCTGACATGCTTTGTTTTAATTGAGTTTTTATTTTGTTCAGAGTCTGGCTGTCCTTCCAAATGACTAATATGTAGTTTCCTTCTGTTTATCCTTTTCCTTCAATTATTGCCTTTGTTTTAAAGTACTTCCTTTCTGATTGATTGATTGATTGATGATTGATTATGTGCTATCAAGTCATTGTTGACTCTTAGCGACCACATAGGTCCCTAACCTGGTCTTTCAGGTCTCCCAAAGCTGCATTCATAGCTACTGTAGCTGAGTCCATCCACCTTGCTGCTGGCTGTCCTCTTCTTCTCTTTCCCTCCACCTTTCCCAGCATTAGACCCTCCTCCAGAGAGCTGGGCCTTCACACAATGTATCTGAAGTAGGATAATTTGAGCCTCACTCCCTTTCTACACCCCCATATTTTTCTCTTTGGTGCATTCTAATTCACATTCCTCCTGCCCTTATAACAGATTTAAAAATCTTTATATAAAAATATCCTTATCTGAAGTAAGCAAGTCTTGTAAATATTTTATGTACTTTCAGCACATCATAAGCAGAGAAATTATTTTTAGAAATCCTCTGTATTGACAGCCTAACGTTAGCACTTTGAAAAACTGTCGATAACAGGCAGGAAATGTTATTATGACTGCAGTCGGCATGGAGTAAATGTGTAACTACCCTTGCCACTTTGAGCCCATTGAAAATGTCAGGACACACATTTCATGTTGATGTGGTTTACTGCTGATAACCCACTGGGATTTCTGTGCCTCTTCACTTAGGCAGGTAACTGACAGCTTCAGAAAGGTGTCCACTGATTCAGATTCTGATTTTCACATACAGTACTGATCTTGCAGAAGATCAGGTTTGCAGATTTCTGACATGATGAAATCGTCAAATGTACTGTAAACTCCTGGATTTTACTTAAGCATCCAAGCAAATGCAGCAGCTAATACAAAACAGTCTGACACATGCTAAGCACTGATGGATTTTGCAGTATTAATATCCTGCACGTTTTTCCTCTTCCCAAGGTGTATTAATGAAAAAAATGCCTCCACCTACCATCTATAAATCTTTCTCTAGCCTTTTCATAATACTGAAGAGCAGCTCTGAATTTCCTAGCTAAGGATTACCTAAAGTAATTCACACATTTTAATTATCAAAGAAATGTATGGATAAGAGTGAAAAGTTCTCAGGCAAATGAAAAAAACATCATGGCCATAAATAACGTGACATAAGTCTGAAGAGATAGTTTTTGTCTTATACTGTAGGTTAAAAAGGTTCCCCCCGGACATTTGTGCAGTCGTGTCCGACTCTAGGGGCCGGCGCTCATCTCCGTTTGTTAGCCGAAGAGCCAGCGTTGTCCGAAGACGCTTCCACGGTCATGTGGCCAGCATGACACATGCGGAACGCTGTTACGTACCCACCGAAGTGGTACCTATTGATCTACTTGCATTTGCATGCTTTCGAATTGCTAGGTTGGCAAGAGCTGGGGTGAGTGCGGGAGCTCACTCTGTCACGCAGGACTAGGGATTCGAACCTCCGAACTTGCGATCTTCCGCTCGACAAGCCTGGCGTCTTACCCGCTGAGCCACCACGCCCCCTTGTCTTATACTGTAGGCTAACCCTAAAACAACTCCATACAAAAAGAAATGCATGGGCAATGTCATTCTTGCAAGTACAGCTCCCCTTTCTCTGCTCTCATGGGCTGCAGAGATGAGTAGCAAACAATGTAGCTTCCTTTCCTTTCATAGAAGAATGTCTGTTAATATATCTAATAAGGATCCTGTAAACCCTTCCTAGATGTTCAAATAGCTGCTGTGGCAAAGGGCTAATTCTTATTGGTGTCCGACTAGGCATGGAGAGTGAGGGCAGTTCTACATGGCATCTTAAGCTGCTGGTCTCCCGTACTGCTCCCAGCTGTTCCTGAAGCTGGCTTAAACCATTCCAGATTACAGTGGTTTGGCAATGGGACCTGGAGTTGGTGCTCGGTGTCGACTACATCCACTGCAGACTCTGATTGGTCATTCCACCACTTTTTGCCCTTCCCATCCGTGCAATGATGGCATGGCCCCTGTGTGGGTGGGTCTACCAGTGCTTGTCTTCTCCTGTTCGGGATTGTCCTTCATGAGACTGCATGCCTTTCCTTTGCTTTCCCAGATGTTTGGAGACATGGATGCTTTCCTTGCCCCTTTGCACAGTCTCTCCTGACACTAAAACAGATTCCTTCTCTCCACCCACCCTGCCTTTTGGCCATCTTTGCTTCAATCCTATAATGATGAAAGGAAAGGGAATGTGCTATTTCTTCATTCCATTGTGGGACCATAGACACTTTGCAGCAACAATGCTTTTGGGTTCATAGAAGCAAAGAAGTAGCATTTGTTAAGCTGTGTAACTTTGATCCAACATGCCTACATTGCAATCAAAATATTTTTTTTAAAAAAGGAAAAAGAAAGAACCATTGTAGCACAATGAGCACAGGATTGGAAAGAAAGGAGAATAGGCTTCACCAGAGTCTACCATGGTAGAGATGGGCGGGGATAAATCCAAATAATAAATAAATAAATAAATAAACCTGGGCAGCAATCAGCTGCTGCAGAGAAGGGGGTGTGACAGGCATTGTAGCCCATCAGAAATATGGAGGTCGCTAGAGTGGAATGAAGCATAATAGAGTTACCCCTTGGAAGGGCTTAAGATAGGCTGACCATATTTCCTTGAGACAAAAACGGGACATTGGGATGGCAAAATGGGACAGGGTCTTATGTAATATTCTGTATTCATGAAAAAGACAGGGATCCCCACCCCCAGTCCATGCGATTGGCTCCCACCTGCAAACCCCATCCCCCGGCCCACGCAATTGGCTCCCGCCTGAAAACCCCGCCCCCCAGTCCACCCTTCTCTCTGCCTTTCCACCCTCCTTTGCTGCATGCTGATAGGCGGGAAGGCTTCCTCTTCCGGGCTGCCTCCAATCGGCAGCTCCGGCTCAGATCCTCCTTCCGCGCCATTCCCGCCAGGTTTAAAAAACGGGTCAAAATTGAGATTTCTATCAAAACGACGGGACGGTTGAAAAATGCTAAAAAAACGGGACTGTCCCGTTCAAAACAGGACGTATGGTCAGCCTAGCTTAAGATGCTTTGGGATAAAAAAACAGTAATTCTGAGGCAGAACTTGGGAAGGAAGATCCATTTGTGGTGGCTTGGGAGCAGATGAAGGACAATGCCATCCATTCCTGTACTCAATAAATAGTGGGTGGATCATACTGGCAATAAGAGGAGCAAACCTAGCAGACCTAGCCTGAGTTTAACCCTTTCCTTCCTGCTGTGGTCCTGACAAGAAGTATAAGGAAAGCACTTTATGGAGAAAGTCACTTTAGAGTCTTAAAACAAAAGTGGTCTTGACATTAATATCCCTCTTTATTCTTATGACCTTTCAACCCAGTTCCAATCATCATCATAGTTTAGATTTTCTTGCCTATAATCTTTCTCCATCCTTCCCCTCCCCCCCACACCAACTTTTGGAGGGGGACTATATATTCATGTTCCTTAACTTTTGTTTTTTATCCAGAGAAGTCAAGGTTTCATCCTCTACCCTTTTAAATATGATTTCTGATATATCAGGAGTTTCACACGCACAAAAGGCATGGGAGTGTGTGTCTGGGTGTCTTGTTTGCCATAGGAAATAGGCTACTTTTCATGATCAGCATTTTTATGAATCAATCAGTGCGCTCATTCATATGCAGTCCATTGAGCAAAGCAACCTCCACATTACTGATGTTGTCAGTTTCCCATTGAACGGGCAAGGCTTTATTAGTTTCTTGTTTGCTCAAAGGCCTTTGTGTCAACGAGTGAAGCTGGTATGTAAACTGGAGCATTCCGGCAGGTTGTGTTATAAATAAGTTTCTTTTTGCAGCCCAATGAGAACAGCAAGGGAAGAGACAATGTCTAGCAGTTTCTTCTGCCACTATTGACATGTGGCCTATGGCCAGAGTTTTCCAACCAGCAGTTGTGTTGCTGAGCTGGGAGTTGAAATCCACACATCTGGAAGGCACCCAAGTTAGGGATAGCTGAATAAAAGTAACATGTGAGGGGCAAAGAAGAGAGGTTTAGCTTTATGTATTTAACCTGTATAGTTAATGTCTCATCCCCTGCCTGTTCCTTGCTGAGGACAAAGTTTGGTGGCAGATATTCTTTTGAGAAGCATCCAATACTGATAGGATTGGATCTGAAAGAGTGAGTGGAGCTGAGATGTCTGAACAAGGGCGACTAGCATTCCAGTTGGGAGAGGAAGCATGGACTGTAACTTTGGCATACTGTAGATTACTTGGTGTTATAATCTCAGGAAGGCAATTTCTGTGGCTTCATAGAAAGGGTGCAGGAAGAGGAAGAATGAGCAGAGGCATGTCAACATTATGATCAGAGTGTTTTTTTCATTCCCCCCTTCCCCCTCCAGATTGCAGTGGGTGGTGTTTTAAAAAAGCAGGAAACTATGTGTAGGTTTTCAGCAATTGCACAGCCAGAGTTCAGAAATACAGTTGAAGGGGGCAGTGAAGGCTGCAAAAAGAGGTTCAAAGTTGCAGGTAATCCAGGATTATCCATCCCTGGTCTACAATATACTGTATATAGGACTTGATGTGGCTTTTTAAAAAAAGTTTGACAGGAAAACATATCCTTGACCCAGTAAGAATATGCGAATATGCCATAATTACTAATCACCTGGCAGCTTTATAATGCTGTAAAGTACTAGCAATCCATTACATCAGAAAGCATAAATGTGTGAATCTGTAGCTCTGGAACAATGCCAACATCACTGAAGGTTATAAAGAAATTCATCCTGGATTTCAGTGAGGGAGAATTGGTATGATTTGCCTAAAAGTACTTCAGGGAAGAATGGACAGGTGTAAATGAGTGGTGTTGTCAGAACCCTGGCATGGCCCCAGGGTCCCGTCATTCACGAGCCTGGCAAGTTTGAAAGGACGGAGATGAAACTGACAAACAATAGAGCAGGGTGGAGACAAGACAATGAGCAACAATCACGCCACTCGGCTGACGAATGCGTAAGCGTTCAAGGACAATGACACCAGACTGGCGGACTGGAGTGAAGCCTGCAACGGGGAGGGGTTTGGGTGCCTAGGCGGGAGAGTATAAAAAGCCAACCTAGGACTCTGGCCGTCATTCTTGCCTTTAACGTGTTGTTACCTCAGTGTATGCAATAAATCGTTTTCTGTTTATAAAGAGAGCTGAAGTCTTGTCTTTTAAGAGAAACGTTGCCCACTGCACGAGGAGATCCTCACAGGTGTTAATATCCATCTCTGTTAATATCCATCACTTTGCTCACAAATTCACAGAAAGTATATATTTGGGAGAGATAAATGAAGAAATATAATGGCTGTTGTGGGTCTTCCGGGCTGTGTGGCCGTGTTCTGGAAGTTGTGGTTCCTAACGTTTCGCCAGCATCTGTGGCCAGCATCTTCAGAGGGCAGGAGCACAGACAGAAGCGATCTCTCTGTGCCCAGCTTCTGTGCCCAGATCGCTTCTGTCTGTGCTCCTGCCCTCTGAAGATGCTGGCCACAGATGCTGGCGAAACGTTAGGAACCACAACTTCCAGAACACGGCCACACAGCCCGGAAGACCCACAACAGCCATCGAACTCTGGCCATGAAAGCCTTCGACAATACAACGAAGAAATATAATGTTTGTCTCTGTGTTTGTGTGTGTGAGAGAGAAAGAGTAGCATTTTAAAAAAAAGCATAACTAGAGAGGGTCACAGAAAAGTAAATATTTTTTGCGCAGCTTCAGCTTGTGTGCCAGTTATGCCCATTCCTGGACCGCGATGCCCTCCAAACGGTCACTCATGCCCTTGTCATCTCCCATATAGACTATTGCAATGTGCTCTACATGGGGCTACCCTTGAAGAATATCCGGAAGCTACAGCTGGTACAGAACGCAGCCACGCAGGCAATTTTAGGTGCACCAAGATCAGCAAACATAACACCTTTGCTTCGCAAGCTGCATTGGATGCCGGTTTGCTTCAGGGTCCAATTCAAGGTGTTGGTTATCACCTTTAAAGCCCTACATGGCATGGAGCCAGGATACCTGTTGGACTGTCTTATCCTCATAACATCGACCCGCCCCACCCGGTCATGCAGAGAGGGCATGCTACGGACTCCATCAATAAAAGAATTTCATATGGCGGGGTCCAGGAGGTGGGCCTTCTCTGCAGTAGTGCCCACCCTTTGGAATATCCTGCCCCCAGAGTTGAGGCAGGTTTCCTCACTCCCGCCCTTCCGGAAAAATGTGAAAACCTGGTTCTGCCTAGCTTGGGATGGGAATGGTAATAGCTCCTCCTGGGGGTGGCTAGTACCATAATGGCCTCTCTACTCTTAAGATCGATTCACCTAGATTGGATTTTATACTATTATTATATTATATTATATTATATTATATTATATTATATTATATTAAATATAATATAATATAATATAATATAATATAATATAATATAATATTATATTATATTATATTATATTATATTATATTATATTATATTATATATTATTATTATTATTATTATTATTATATTATATTATTATATTGTTTATTGTAATTTTATACCTGTATTTTAATTGTAATTTTTATTGTAAGCTGCCCAGAGTCCCCCGGTTGGGGGAGATGGGCGGTCATATAAATTTAAATAATAAATGAATAAAATAAATATTTGGGGAAATTTTGTAGAAAAATGGATATACTAGAAAATATTGCAAGAGATAATGAAGGCATTTTTTTTTAAAAAAAGGTTCTCAGTTTAAAAAATGATAGAACAGAGTAATATATTAAATTGTAGGTCACTGACATAGACCAGACTGAGGTTCAATTGCATTTCCTTAAATACCCAGGCTATAATACAATGATGTAGCTGTTATCAGAGTGTAGGAACTTTAAGGAGCATTTCCTGCTATGTGTCTTGTTTATCCAATCTTAAAAGTGTGTTGTCCCTTTGAAGCAGGTAGGCCCAGTGGGTTTGGATTTTATATTAGAAGCTTAATTAACATTTCTCTGTTGCAAACATAAGACAGAGATAGAAGTCTTGCCCAATGTTCTTGCACGCATACTAACCCTTGTAACACAAAGGTGCAGACGTTGTAAGTTCCCTAAACTTCCCTAAATTCGCAGATGGTGTAAGATAACTTCCCCTTTTGTTATCCTGTTTTGATGTTCTAAGTATAAACTGCTGAGCTTGTGATACCAACTGCTGATCTTGTGATTGTATTGATTACAAAACCTATAAAAGGTAGACTCTGGGAGTAGTTCGGGGTTCAGATTTGCTGAGCTATCGCTCTGAACCTTGCTAGCAATAAACCTGTATTCTCTAACCTCGCTGGTCTTGTCTCCTGTCATTGGGAAGGTGAGTTTTTCCCACTACACCTTATCCATATATGGGTACCGGCAATGTCCTTACTTCGTTTCCTGATTAAACTCTCAGTTTTCATTGAAAGCTCCTACATCAGCCCTATTTGACTTACCAGGTCCCCTTGCAGGGAGTGTAAAAATGGTTTTTTTAAAACAAAGCAGTCCTATAGCTAACTGTTAAAGGATATATTCTAGTGAGTGCAATGGGACCTAGCCTGAGATAATTTAGTACAGAATGGTGCAGAAGGTTCAGCTTATGTCTTTGTGAGGTTCAGCTTATCTCTTACCAGAAGCCCTTCCTGTAGATGGTATAGACCACCGTGCAAGAATCCAAAGGTTTCTTGACAACACCATCCCTTGAGGCTGGTTCTGGCTCACCTCCAGGATCCCCCATTCCTTCCTTGGGCCATGACGTTCCATTGGAAGTATGGTTGCAAACACCATCTATGCTCCAAACTCTTTTGCCTTCCTGCCTAGTTCCTCTAAGTCCTGCAGTATTCTTTCTAGATTCTTTCTGGTGTGTTATTTGTTCCAACATAAAACAATTCTGGGGCTCCTGGTTGGTTTGTTGGGTTTTTGTAGTAGTCTCTTCCTTCCTGTGTTCATTCTGCAGACATCATTCTGCAGAAACTCCTTCTTTTCACTGATGCGTCTCAGTATGGCCAGATGTACCTCCAGACTTCCACATTTTTCTCCAGCAGTACTGTGAGTTTACACTTTATGCAGGTATAGTTGGAGTTCTACTCAGGCAGGAACATAAACATGGAACACATCTTGCAGCTCACCATGCATACACCTTATCCATTTCTGTATGTTACCCAAAGATTGTACAAGCCCAAAACTTCCTTCCTTTGTACACTTCCTTGTCTAGACACGCCTAGGGAAAACGGGGGAGGGGAAACAGAAGCAAAACATTGTGAGTCCTATATGCTGAAAAACAAAACAAAGAAAAGAAAAAAAGAATGAAAAAGGGGGAAGCTAATCAATCTGTTAAGTTTCACACACCATTAGATGCACAGGCTGCTAGCTTCACCTAATGAGATGAAGTCCAACTTACCTGCTGCTTGCAGTGAGCTTCTGCTCCCTTCCCTGAGTACCCGAGGAATATGCAAATTATCCCAATGCGCTGGGATATGAAAGGGTAGCACTCATTTTAGCACCTTCGTGGCCATCTACATCCGATGCTTGATCCAGAATACAACCTTGATCATCTCTCACAGCCCAGTAGTGATCTACCTCTGAGTAGCCTGACCATATGTCCCGTTTTGAACGGGACAGTCCCATTTTTTAAGCATTTTTCAACTGTCCTGTCGTTTTCATAAAAGTCTCAATTTTGTCCCATTTTACAAACCTGGCGGGAATGGAGCGGAAGGAGGATGTGAGCTGGAGCGCAAACCGGGGGGGGGGGGCAGGGTTTGCAGGCGGGAGCCAATCGTGCGGACCGGGGGGCAGGGACCCCTGTCTTTTTCATGAATACGGAATATTACATGAGGCCCCATCCCGTTTTGCCATCCTGAAATATGGTCAGCCTACCTCTGAGCTTAGCCACTTGTACCTAGTTATAATATATAAAAACATTTTATTTCTCCAACTTATATCACTGCCCATCTCCCCCCATAGAGGGGACTCTAGGTGGTCTAAAACATCCATGCAAGATTCTCATTCACTTTGCTACAGTAACAATCCTCCTGCAGCAGTTGGAAAAAAAAGAAAGGGGTACAATCCAGCTGTCAGGACTAATAAACATGATAATTATATAGATAAGTGTTTAATAAAGTACATACAAAGAAAACCAGCTTGACTAAATGCATATCAGAGAAACAGTACTTAACTTTCTAGCCTGGAGTTTGTACAGATAACTCATTCTGCTACCTGTGGTGTGCATTCGTGTGTATGTGTGTGTGAGAAAGTCAGAATATATTTTAAAACTAACAAAAGAGCCAGTTTGGTCTAGTGGTTAAGGCAACGGGCTAGAAACCAGGAGACTGAGAGTTCTAGTCCTGTCTGAGGCATGAAAGCCGGCTGGGTGACCTTGGGCCAGTCGCTCTCTCTCAGCCCAACTCACCTCACAGGGTTGCTGTTGTGGGGAAAAGAGGAGGAGGAAGGAGTATGAGGTATGTTTGCCGCCTTGAGTTATTTATAAAAATAATAAAGGTGGGATAGAAAATAAATAAATAAATAAATAAATAAATAAATAAATAAATAAATAAATTTAATATTTCAGGAATGCATAAGGTTTCATAACCTAACCTCAGCATTTCAGAGTAGCTGGAACAAATGCCAAGGGTCAGAGGGGTTGGAAAATAAGTATATCACCATATGAATTGCTATGAAAGTAGGTGGAAATGAAGCTGGAAGAGAGCCCAGAATGGCATGGGATTATGTAATAGAGAGAAAACAACCATGGCTGTATGTTGCGGGGCGAGGGGTAGGAGGAAGCACCTGTCTATTAGAGTTACCAAGTATGTTGTTTTTCCTGAACAAAGTATAAGTGAGACAGTGAGGCAGATGCAACTGGACTGCATCTGAAATACAATGTTTACTTATAATCACCTGAAGAAATGCTAACAGATTAAAACAACCAAGCTTAGCTTGTTGTATGAATGAAACTTTTATTGACTGGGTTAAGCATTTTGTGAAAAACCTGCCAGAAAGCATTTACCAAACCCTTATTAAATGGAGGCTGCATTAAGTTAGCTTATTTTGCCTGAACTTTTCTCTAATCCTTAAACACATCTCTCATAGGTCTTTATCTGAAAGGGATCCTGCAAAGATTCTAATCTGAATGTGGCCTGGCAGTGTTCTCTTCTGTCCTCATTCCATTCTCTTAAAGCCAGCCTCTGCCCTCCTTCATACATGAAGGGGTATAGACAAAGAACATGTGCCTGACAAATCACATATACAGTACTTGGCCTTCCGACCACCCAATGTGGATATCACTAAAAAGTAGGTGACTAGTTCAGAAACTTTGCCATGTTCTCCTGACCCAAATGTAGGGAAACTAAGGTGTCAGTGCAGCCAATAGGGCTTTCTATTGCAATGTTTTGAAAGTACTCTATAAAATCTTGCTTTAAAAAATAGCAAAATAAGCAATCAGACCTGAAAAGAAAGACACCTGGCTCAGGTCATCTGGCAGGATTTAAACCCCATTTGAGGTGAATGGAGACCAACACACAGAACCAACTCAAAGCATAGGCCCAAAGGCAGTAAACCTTACAACAAGGAAGAAAGTAGTAAGAAGGAATACACCAAGACTTGCAGCAGGCAAACTAAGGACAGTATTGAAAGGCTCAGATGCCTGCACACCAATATGTAGAGTATGAGGAACATAAGGAGAACTTGAAATTTGAGTAGAGGGGCAGCAAATATGACTTTGTTGGCATTACTGAAACTTGGTGGGATGGAACATATGATTGAAATATACAGTAGTGCCAGAAGGATACAATAAAAACCAAATGCACAGGTACAAGATAGGTGATACCTGGCTCATCACTTGTGAGAAAGATCTGGGTATCCTGATAGACCCCAGATTAAGCATGAGTAGTGTGCTGCAGCTGCCCAAAGAGCCAGTGCAATACTGTGCTGCATTAACAGAGGTATAATGTCAAGATCATGAGAAGTGATAGTTCTATGCTGCACTGGTCAGATTGTACCTGGAACACTGTGTCAAGCTTTGGTTGCCACAATAAAAGAAGGATGCTGAGGAATTGGAAAGAATGCAAAGAAAAGCATCGAACTGTGGAGTCCTTGGTGCTCTCTGAGCTTGGTTGCTTGCGTGCTGACATTTCACTGCCCAACTAGGCAACATCTTCAGTTGAACAGCTGAACTGATGTTCAGGCAACTGCTTCAGTTGCCTGACTAGGCAACATCTTCACTGAACAGTGGAGGCTTTTATGCTTTTTTTACTATATACAGTGAAACTGTTTACAACAGGTGTTTACAACAGGTATAAACAACACAATCCCAGTGTCAGGTATATACAACATGATCCTGGTATCAGGTTTACTCTGAAGTCTCTCTCCCAGAGACATTCCCTTCTAGTGCTCCTGCTACCTGCTTTGCTTTCTCCCCCTTCACTCCATCTCCTTCCCAATTTTTGGGCTTATCAAGAGTGAGTAAAAAGAAAGGAAAGTGCTGAATTTACCCCAGTGTGTTTAGCGCGTTTGACTCCTTCTCCTGGATCTGCTTAGCCAATCACCTTCTCTTCCATTTGGGGAGAACTTCTCTCAGGGTCTTCTGCCCAGTACCAATCGAAGAGAATATTTGTAGCACAGGGTTGAACTGTGGAGTCCTTGGTGCTCTCTGAGTCTTGTTTTCTTGCAGACATTTCATTGCCAGGCTAGGCAACATCTTCAGTGCGAAAAGGGAGTGGGACTTGCTCTCTATTTATATACCCTGGCTTGTCCTGCCTGTGTTGGTGGGGGTGTTGTACTCTCCTTGGTAGTTCCTTGATTGGGCTGTTGTTTGCTGCTTGGTTGATTGACTGAGTTAATAGTTCCTTGATTAGGGTCTATTGTGTTGTTTGATTGCTCCTCTGCTGCTAATCTTGGTGTTAATCTTTGCCTATCTGGGTGTTGATTGCTGGCAAGGAGGTGTTCTGGTCTTCTGACTTTTCTATTGTCTCTTATGTATTGTTGGGGTTTGTATATACCCAGGAATTTACAGTTAGATAAATTATACTGGAGAGGCTTGATATATAGGTGAGAGGGGAATTATTCTGCAAGTCACCCAATTGGCAGCCATTGTTGTAGGGATGATATGGCAGTGTATGACTCATACTACAGGTGCTAATAGTTTAGTTGGGTGTGGCAGATG
Organism: Charina bottae; assembly: GCA_023362775.1. Classification (NCBI taxonomy): domain Eukaryota; kingdom Metazoa; phylum Chordata; class Lepidosauria; order Squamata; family Charinaidae; genus Charina; species Charina bottae. Next base: position 86,054,719 of record JALMGJ010000002.1, on the reverse strand, counting down.
ATGAGAGTGACCTATAATGTGATTGGTCAGTTTATGTATATAAGCAGAGGAGTCTGGTTGTACTCTTTCTTCTCATTTGCTGTAACTACTCATCGCTGTATCATTTGTTACCCGTGTGGATGTATTCTGTAATACGTATGTATATATAGTAAATAGGATATTTTATCTAATCTCTGCTTTAGTGTCTATTTACTGCATAGAACGTGAATCACTGGTGTCTTGGAAAATAGAGCAGGCCGCTCCACCGCGCGCACTTTGACATGTATGTAAATGTTGTTTACCTCTATGTGTCTGTTGATGGCTGCTTTGTCTGAGTGCCAAGCTTCCAGGAATTCTTTAGCATTTTTGGATTTGGCTTGGTTTAAGATGCTCACAGTTTCCCAGTTGAAAGTATGGTTAAGTCTGTCCATGTGTTGTGAGATTAAAGAGTTTTCATTGTGTCTTCTGATTGCTAGTTGGTGTTTGTGGATGCTTTCTGCTAGTCTTCTGCCAGTCTGTCCTACATAGTGGCTGCTACAGTCCTTACACTGTATGTTGTAGATAACTCCTGTTTTTTTTTTCTTGGGCTACTGGGTCTTTTGGTTTACTTACGATGTTTTGAAGGGTTTTGGTTGGTTTATGTGTTACGGTGATGCCATGTGGTTGTAACAGTCTATTAGTAGTTTCTGAGATGTTTCTGAAGTATGGCAGTGTAATTCTTTTCATAGCTTCTGTTGGTTTTGCTGTGGTGGGTTGAGTGGTCAGGCACTTTTTGATAAAGTTGCGTGGGTATTCGTTTTGCTGGAAGATGCTATATAAGTGGTCTGTTTCCTTTTTCTGGTGTTCTGGGTTGCTGCAGTGCGTTTGTGCTCATCTGAATAGTGTTCTTACACAGCTCCTCTTGTGGGAGGTTGGGTTATTGCTTTGGTAGTGGAGCACTTGGTTAGTGTGGGTAGATTTCCGGTAGACTTGTGTTTCTAGAATGCCATCATTTCCTCTACTGATGAGGATGTTCAGGAAGGGTAGTGTGTTGTTGTTTTCTTCTTCCCTTGTGAATTTTATTCCTTTGAAGATGTTGTTGATGGTTTCATGTGTTTCCTCTAGTTGTTCCTTTTTTATTATGATGAAGGTGTCATCTACATACTGGATCCATACTTTGGGTTGTATGCGTGGGAGTGCTATCCTTCCTAGACATTGCATTAGAATCTCTGTTATGAGTCCTGAGAGTGGTGATCTCATAGTGAAGCAGGCAGGCTAAAGTCACAAAGTTCTCTATACCATATATTACCTTTCCTTTCCTTGCTAGGCCTGTGGCCTGCTCAATTACATGCGATGTTTAATCAAAATCAATCAACTGTAATCAAAACCTGTCTTTTGCAACGTTTGCAACAGCTGACATCTCTTGCCCAAATGTTCTAATCAACATCCTGACCTTTGTAACTGAACGCAATGGACCGTGAACAAGTTCCCTAAAAGGCTATAGATGGTGTAAGATAACTTCCCTTTCTTATATCCTGTTATGTTCTTTGTACAAACAGCTGTGCTAATTTTTGAACTGCTGATCTTTGTCATATCCCAGAATGTATTGATTGCAAAGGACTATAAAAGATTGACTCCGGGCGTGGCTCGGGGTTCAGACTTGCTGAGCTATCGCTCTGAACCATTGCTAGCAATAAACCTGTGTTCTCTAGATCTCGGTGGTCTCGCATCCTGTTATTGGGAAGGTGAGTTTTCCCGCTACAATAGGTGTTCCTTTGATTTGTTGGTATATTTGTCCATCAAACAGCTGTTCTTTCCGCATGAGTGCCTACGACAGCATGCCCTGCCCACCAGTGTCAGATACAAACTTCCAATCAACTGCACAGCTGGATGGAAGATAGCGCAACAAAGTGGGCAAAAAATGATACAGCTAATGATCATGGACGCCCACCTCAGATTAAACAAATAACACACAACAGCACACACAGCATTCTAGAAACACAAGTCTACCGTAAATCTACCCAAGTGGAGCACTTGGTTAGTTGTGATATCTTCCATCCAGCTGTGCAGTTGATTGGAAGTTTGTATCTGACACTGGCGGGCTTTCAAGATTCTGTTATTCTACCCTATGACAGTAAACAGCATTTCTGGAATTCCTGCCATGCCCATTTCTTGACCTGGCCTACCTTGAAGGGCTGGCAATATTCCAGAGGGAGGAATCTCCAAAATCTGACTAAGATGAGACTCTTGAACATAGCTTTGGTCTTCTGGAGCAGAGGTTGGGAGCATGGCATATTGTTATTTTGTTTTATGATTTAAAAGAATTTGGATTACAAGATATTCTGCTAGCTTCTGTTTGTTTTTTTCAAGTATCAGCTGGGTTCAGAGTTCAGTTACCATGGTGAATAATTATTGTGACCTATATGCAAAAGGTATATATTAGCATATCTTTTGTTTTGTAAACTTTGCCTTTTTGTTCTTCTGCCTTTTGCCTCTGTCAGTATGTATGAGTCATGCTGAGGCTCTCTCTCTCTGTGTGTGGGAGAATTTGTAGTTATGTTTTATATTAATATATCTAATGTTTGCTGAAAAAAGCTTTGTGTCTTTATTTGATCTCTCAATTGCCAAAGCGCTTCTGGAACTCTGTTTTTTCCAGCTCTGAAACGAGCATAACACTAACATGGCACTTATGGTTGCATATTCAGCAATCAGCATTGAAAACTGTACTTCCTACGCGCCTGGATCCAAATCCTTCTCCTAACTGGAACCATGAGAGCTTACTCCAACATGGAAGATCTCATGGGTTGTTTCCAATTCTATGCCCATAAGATTTTTATTCGTATAGGGCTGGAGGCAGGACGAGGATAGCTAGGAAGTTGATAGATACAGGAGTGAGTGATAAATTTAGGATGGGAGTGGGTGGTTAAGTGAACACGTGTTCATTTTACTCTTAGTAAGATCCTGACTTTTTGCATCTTAGTAAGATACTGAGTTGGGTTTTTTTTTTGCATTTGTACAAAAAATTATGGTAGTACCGGATGCCTATTGGGAAGTGGCCTGGTGCTGATGGGTGACATGTTGAGAGTGCCTAGACTTTAATTCTGATGAAAATGTCAACCCAGTGTGCAGCTGCCATAAAAAAAAGAAAGGAAGAAAGGAAGAAAGGAAGAAGGCAATTCCATGCTTGGAATCATTAGGAAAGAAATTGAAAATAAAACTGCAGGTATAATAATGTCCTCATACTAATCTGTGATGAGCTGACATTGGATATTGTATACAGTTATGGTCACTGCACTTTAAGGATATATAGAAGTGGGAAAAGTGCAAAAAAGAAAAAAGAGGGCAATAAAATGTATTGGGGGCTGGAGTGGATCTATGAGGAAATATTACAAAAATCAGGGTTCTTTAGCTTGTTATGAACATGGGTAAAGGAAAACATGAAAGAGGTACAGTATATATAGACATAAGTACAGTATTGGAGAGAGAGAAATACGTTTTTCTCCCTCTCTCACAGGGTAAGAGCTCAAGGTCACCCCTTGAAACTAAATGCAGAAAAATCAGTGCCAGTGGAAGGAAAAGCTTTTTTAAAACACAGCACGTAGTTAAATTGTGGAACTTTCTGCCAACAGTTTTGATTACAACAGCCAGTTTGGATTGGTTGAAAAGGGAAACGTTCATGGAGAATCAGACTGGCAGTAGTTGCTAATATGGATGGCTGTTTTCTGCCTGCTCAAGAATAAGCAGTGTGCTTCAAATGCTGGTTGCTGAGAAGTGACAGTAGGTGGGAGCTATCATCTTCTAGTCCAGGTTTGTGAGTTTCCAAATGCATCCAACTGGCCATTATGTCCTATTGTGGAGAGTAAGGAAGATGACCTTGATGGAGATATACAGGAACCCTTACCTAGGCAAAAGGGGATGAAGCATTAAGCATTAAGCCCAGAATGAGGTAACATAAGAAGCCACTCAAGCAGATGCCTCCCTAATTCACTGAACCAGAAGATCCTGCTATTATAGCCAATCTCAGTAAAAGTAGTTTTAGCCTTCCTGTGCAGTTGATTTCGTGGTCTGGTCTACCTAGTGGGGCTGACAAGTCTGGACTGATCCTTCTTATGTTCTTAATCCTGGCCTCTAACTTCTGTCCCCTTCTAACTCTCATTCTGTTATTAAGTCTCTGACACTTTGCTCTTTCAAATGTAACCACAATTTTTGTGCCCCTTTGCCACTCCTAGCAATTGCCTTCACTTTCCCCTCCTTCATCTGAACAGCACTTTTCCTAGTGACCAACGGGAGGTGCTAAAAACAGTAGCTAGCCTGCACTCTGCCCCCTTTCTTCTTCTTTCCTTGTATCCCTTGCTTTTTGTAGAAGTGTGTAGTGTGACTGTAGAGGACAGAGGTATGGGGGCAAGCAGCGGTAATATCTTACTGCTGGGGAAGCTGCAGGAACTGGGCAGCAGAATGAGGTAGACGTTCTCACCAATGGAACACTGCCTGTCCCAGAATTCCAGAACTGTCTTCATAGCTTTTCTTTTGAAGCAGGAGCCAAAGCTAATTTTAATTAATTAACATTTGTTTTTAATTAATTAAGTTAATTGATCAGCATTCCAAGCCCCACCAAGCTCCACAATGTCACGAGGATTTGGGAAGTGTGCTGATTTTTGTATTTGCTATGTTAGGATAAGATATGGATCTTTTCCCACATGTATGATAAAAGGTGGTACGTTTTGCACCTTCATTCTGTGGATTAGATGGGGCTTTCTGGATCACTCTTTCAAAAATACATTGGATCATCTTGGCAGTAAGAGCAATTTGCGTGTTTGCTTAGGTGAGTGTTCAAATTAGGCTGGCAAGAGGTGATTATTTATAGAACTCAATTAAGATAGAAAATATCTGAACATCCTTCTAAGAAAGCCAGTGAGTAAGACATCTTCTTCAGTTTCATATCCCTTTTGTATTCCAATTAAATATCCCTTGTGTGGATATTTTAATAATACATTGTAGTTCAGTCTTAGAAGTTTCCAAACAGATCTTACTCTGTTATGTTTTCAGTTTGTCATAACTGAAAATCCAAGCCTGAACTGTATGTTTAGTTCTGAATTTCTGTCTTTGAATATGCAATCTGTAATTTGAAGTTGAAAGTCTGAGCTCTTTTGTCTATGCTTGGTGGAAGGAGATATTGAGTGTACAGATTATTCATTAACACTTGGAGGCATCTCTGACTTTAGAGTGATTGTATCAGCCACTGGAGGGTCGCAGTTCCTAATATGATAATATTTCCATGGGCATCTGTTTGGGTTGAGAAGAGGTTGTGTCAAATGATGACATGTGCATTATGACCCCATTACTTAAATACATTAATTATGTACTGTCAAGTATCAGATGTCATGCCATTTTACACAATAATGCCAATTGTGCAGTGGCATCATGACACACATGTCACCATTTCAATATCTTCATGGCTTGTTTCAGTTGCTGCTGATTCTCTCCCTTTGATAAATATGTTCATTGATCCCCAAAATGAAAGCACTGGTTGAAATTTTTTCCCCCCAATGTGTCCTGGTCTAAAGTATATCACAATCAAGGATGAATTGATCATGATTTAATTGGCCACGTTCCCAACTAGATAATGCATAAAGTCAGAAGAGATGCAAAATCAGTGTTAGAGCTAAGTATTGGTAAAATTATACTAAGTGCTATCCTAATTCTTTACCCAATTCGTTTGAAAAAACTGACATATTCCACACCATAAGGGTCAGATTGAATTTTAAATGCAGTTATGATAAAGTAAAGAAAATCTGAAAATGGAGCATCACAAGATATAGCCCTAAATTCAATTACAGCTACTTCAGTTGGGAGGGTTATCTTTGCATCTTATCTTATTTCACCCAGGGAAGAATCATAGAATGATAGAGACAGAAGGGGTTACTTAGGTCAGTGTTTCTCAACCTTGGCAAGTTTAAGATGTGTGGACTTCAACTCCCAGAATTCCCTAGCCAGCATGCTGGCTGAGGAATTCTAGAGTTCAAGTCCACACATCCTAAACTTGCCAAAGTTGAGAAACACTGATTTAGGTCACTAAGTCTTCACCTTTAGGTCATCAAGCAGTTATCTTCCTCTGCTACTTTCATTTCTTTCTTAGTTGGTTAGTATCAGGGATAGCGGATTCTATTGTGCTTCACTTCATCTTGTAAAGTAGAATGTTGTCAGAAAGAGAAGCCAGAAATTTCCAGGAAGGACCTTGCTTGGCAGAATCCCCCCCCCCCAATATTGGGCTAATTAAAGTTCCCCATCATTTCATGTCTTTTTGAAAGATCTGCAGTTTGCTTTTCGAAGTATTCCTTCACATCTTCTGCTTGGCTGGATGGACAACAGTAGACATTAACAACAATATTGCTTTTATTTCTTACTCCATTTATTTTAACACATATGCTCCATTTATTTTAACACATGCTCTCTACAGCATTATCAAGTTCATTTGCTTGAATTTCTGAACAGGAATGGATCCTTCAACTTCTCCTCCGCTTCTTTTAAGTAGAGTATGAAGAGATTGTCCAAACACCTCCATTTTTGAACACGCATTGATGATAAAATGGAAACCTGCTATACCGAATAGGATGGCCATGAATTTTACTTTACAGATTATAGTCCTCTATTTAAACTGGCTGTCAAGTCCAAATTTGAATTGAAAAATACTATTAATATCTAGACGGTTATCATGCAGGTCTTATGGTTAAAATGGAACATTAGACTTGGCTGGTCAAAAGAGATGGTTCCACTCTTGATCTTGTTACGAATTCAGGGAATTTGAACCTGAGCACCTCTGTGTTCTACACTCTAATGGAGAAGTGATGGTGCTCAGGGACCAGAACCAAGATGGACAAGATCTTATGCAGCAATTGATGTGATCTCACAGACTCTGTACGTTCAGCATTAGGCAACAGGCTTTATTGAATTTCTGTGAACACTCCTCAGTCATTCTCACATACATTCCTCCTTACATATCACCCCACATCTGGGCTTGGGAAGATGATACACACGAAGATGGACAAACTGAGGCAGAAGTCATCCAGCAAGCTTATTGATTTCATCCTCTTTTAATAACATTCTTGTTATGGATTCCTCCAGCATAGCGTGCACTCTTCATGAGCTTTGCCTCTGGGTGTATACTTTTTCTTTGGGTAGAAAGTATCGTTAAGGTATTTTCAAATACTTGTTCATCTAGATCACTTCCTGCTACTTGTCAGCCTTAAAATTATTGCTTTTCTGCAATTGTTAAATGGTTCTTGTGTTCCTTATAGTCACACAGAGTTTATTATGGCTTTACTTTCCTTCTTTTTAAAAGCCATTTATAACAAACTGGTCACATCTTTTCTTGACTGCCAATTTTTTCCTAAAGTTTCAGAAGTCTGATAGATCAGTGCTAGGGTTATTTGTGTGCTGCTTTGGGGAGTAAAGCATTTAAAATCCAATGACCTCCCATGATTTTGCAACTTTTAAACTTGGCTTTTTAAACTGTTTAAATATCATTGTGTTTAAATATCATTGTATTATTTATATATTATTTTAATTATGTTTTAATTATATTGCTTTTATTTTTATATTTTTGTTCTGTCAAAATCTTTGCTTGGGTGGAAAGACAAATATACCTCAAATTGAATAATTACATGAAGAAATGTGTATTGGATTGGAACACCCTATTGGGTTCCTCAGCCGGCTTCTTTCTAGGCTCAGGGCTCCATGCTTCAGTGGGTCTGATAAGGGTCCTTGTTATCTATAGATGACAGAAGACACATTTCTTGCTAAGTTGCCCAGAGTCATCCTGTATGAGTTGGGCGGTCGAGAAGTCAAGTAAGTAAGTAAGTAAGTAAGTAAGTAAGTAAGTAAGTAAGTAAGTTAGTTAGTTAGTTAGTTAGTTCTTGGCAAGGACCAGGAGGCAATACTGGTCTAGACAGACAGTGGTTCGTTATTCAGGACATTAGCTATGTTCTTGATTTCATTGCCTAGCCCTGCACATGCCCTTAAATTATTAAGCTTCCTCAGTATCTTGCTGCTGGATTCTTTGGATTTTATGTAATACGTGGACATCTAAATTCTATGAACAGGTCCATTCTATGAATTCTTTGCCTTCTGGGTTCTTCCTGATAAGCCTTCTTTGCTTTCTCTTTAGACATATTGCTGCATCAGTCCTTGACGTTCTGTTGTCATGTTGGAAATCAGTGAATTAATGCAAGTCTGTGGACTTCTTTTTACATCCTTGCAATGAAGAATTCTATCAAACTGTAGGTTCTTCTTGTTGTGTTTTATTATTGCAATGTAGTAAGTAGATGTATTCATCTCTCTTTTGCTCCTTTTCCTTTGTGTTCATTAGAAAGCACTAAGATTGCCTTGATTTCAACATGAGTTATGATGGTACAGATGACATTTCAGGTTTCCTACCTGTGATGGATGCATTTGTTCCTCTGCAGTCAGGCTATTGTTTTTGCTGGACATCTTTCTCATTACATTGTGTTTGCTAACACAAATGTTCTTGCATTTTAAATTCCATTCAGCATTCTTGGATGATATATCCCAGACAGCATTCCATCTTCCTTTTCTTTGGGGACATTTTATCCTTCAATCAGGAGCCAACTTTGGAAAAGAAATTTAGCCGATCCCAAGCTAGTATATATTTGGGGTGTCTTCACTAAAAATGAGCCCACTTTACTCCCTACATTACTAGGAAAGCATTTTGATTTGTTACCCCCCACCCACCTTCCAATTTTTAAAAAAGAAAATCTATAGAAATTTTTGTAGCAGTTTATTTTCACAGCATATTGTAGTGTATTTTACATAACTATTAATATAAACTATCTCCCCCCCCCCAATTCAATACATATCTCCCTGCTGCAATTCTTTAACATGGACATTTCCATGATATAAGATTTTACATGCAAATTGCCTAATGGTTGCTGTCTTCAAACATAAATACTGCTGTTTGTATGGAATTTATCTGAGAATATTTTGTGGATGTCTTATTGGGGAAAGATTATGTTCTTTGATGCTAGCATTCATGCTGTGCCAAAGCCTTCTGGGAACAGAATGGCCAGATTAGTTTCCAGCAGAATTTATGGCAAATATCTTGTACATTCCTACTGTACATTATTCAAGCAAAGGCATTTGCTGCTTGATGAAAAGGACAAAATGCAACCTCATAGCACCTGTTGTCCAAAATTATAGCCTCACCCACTTAACAGTTGGGGTAGCCACATTGCTAATTAAATAGATGACTAGTTATTCCTTGCAGAGTTGTCTTTTGCCTTGCCCTGTCCTGGTTTTGGAGAATCCTTGGGCAAGATGGCATCACAAGGTGGCTTCTCTGATTGAGTCTTCTCTTCTCATTCTGTCAGTGCAACATAGCTAGCTGCCCTCTCCATCTGAATTATCTTAATCAGGGCCCAGAAGTTGAAGACAAGGCAAGGGGAAATTACTGGTCCTTTCCCTGTCAAGAATGAGGATTCGGATTTGTTTTTCTGAGTTCCAGGGATGGGAACATTCACTAAATTCAACTCTGTTAATTTCCTAGTCTTACTTGATTATTTTGCTGGATTCTTGTAAAATGACTGAAAATAATTCAGGTGATTCTCATCTATTTCTATTTCTACCCCTACATTATCTATATCTCTCTGCCAGACCTGTGGTGCCAAATTATGCTAAAGAAGTTTCCCTCTCTCACATAGCTATTGATCAGTATTTTGTCCATGTTTCAGAGATGTTTTCATGCTAAACCACCACCACGTGATGATGTTATCCATAGCAAAGCTGCTTGAGAAATTTCCAACACATACTGTACATACATACACACCCATCATGTTATTCCCTTTTGGATGAGCAACATTACGGAAAGCTCAGAAGAGGAGTAAGAAATTGAAGATATGAGATGAGAGCAAAGAGAAATAAATATAGTTATATCTAGTTTATACCATCACTATTCATTATATCTCTATACTTTTTTATCCTAGCATATCATCCTTTCTCCCACCAAATCCATACACTAATGTATGCCATGCAACCATAACTTTCTTAGTCTTCCCTTTCTTCTCAAACCATTCATTCTTCTTTCATGTATTTGTTTTGCAGTTCAGACTTTGCTCATTCTGTCCCTATGAACAAACCACATGAACTTTTCTGCTGTTCACTTACTTTTCTATTCAATCCACATTCATTCAGCAACCATACATTCTTACCTGTATCTTTGCAATATTCTGCAGTGTCCATTTCTTGTACTATTCCCATTGCATTCAACTTACAGTTATGTTTCTCCTAACATACTCCATGCTCACTTCCATAAAACAAAGTGGGCAGAAGCATGCTCTTACATTCAGCCATTTTTGCTTCTTTTGACAAACATTTATTTTTCAAAACATACCACATACTACCCAGTACGTTTCTTCCAGAATTTCCATACCTTAAAATTTCTACATCCATTTCCGTATCTTTAGTAAACTCCCACCAAGGTACTCATCTATTTTTTCTAGCTTTTTGCTATTTATGTATAACTTGCAACAGTTTACTTCATTTTTCCACTCAAACACAACTACCTTTCTCTTTGATGCATTAATCTTTAGATGCATATCCTTTGTTATATCATACCAATTATTTAAAATTTGTTGCAAATCATTCAAGTTCCCAAACAACACTACAATATCTATATACGTACATTCATCTCACCAACCCACACACCTCTAATGTCACTTAAAGCATTCTTTATACATTTGCCCATAAATACATTAAGCAGCTAAGAAGATAACACAAATACTTGTCTTATTCCCTACTCAATTTTGAACCATTTTCTCAGCATACCGTTTCTTCTCATGAATACTTTACTTCTACATATACCACTCTTCTTGCATTCAGCAACCAATCTTCAAGCAAAACTTTCCTTAATTCAAACCTATTCTCTTTTCACACCTTCTTTGAAATCAACGAGCTCTTGTAAAGCAATAAACTTTCTTGGTCACGTTCATACATTTCTCAATTATCTCCTGAAAAAGGAACTGGTATAAAATCTCACCGTACTTCCAATTTTTTTCTCATTATCACCTCTCATACTTTTTCAGTTATAATTGTGCCAGACACCTTCCCAGTCACACTTCACAAACTATTCCCCCTGTAGATTTCACATTCTCTCTTTTCCTTAGTACAGGGAACAATTACAGCATCCTTGCAAATGTCAGGCACAGATGAAGTCTTCACACACACATTACACAAGTCACACAGCTACTCTATAAGTGAACTAGTTATTTATTTATTAATTGATAGACCCCTCCCCCTCCATTCATAGTTTAATAGTTCTCCAGTTTCGTTGTCTACACCTGCAGCCTTTAACATTCGCAATTTGTAATTTCCATTTCATCATTTTTCCTGGACATTAAAATTGACAGCATTCATTTCAGTTCCACTCTTCAACATATCACTATCATTCCCATACAAATCTCTAAAATATGCCTTCCAGCATTCCCAAATAATTTCATCACTTTTGTTTTTCATTCCATTCACTCTACTAGAGGCTCCTTGTTCAGTCATTTTAACCCATTTCCAAACTAGTTTTTATTTCCAGTTTGTAAAATCACTCTGCCTTTTCTAATCTTAATCATCCCTTGCTCCTATCTTTTTCTCACTATATATCTTGTATTTTACTTTCTGTCATCTAATTTTTGTAGCAATCATTCTCTTACAGTACATGCATTTTTCTCAGCTTCTGTATTACATCATTCCATCAAGCACTGTTTTTCATAATTCCTGTTAGCATAATTCTTTTCACCTTTTTCCTTTGTTATAGTAAATTTTATTAGGTTTCAAGAGAAGAATAAAAACTACAAAAAATAAAAAAAACTATAAAGAAAGAAAAAAACTAAAAAAGTGTGGAAACACAAGATAATTTTTTTTCAAATTTACAAAAAGATGTGGCTTTTGACTTTTAACAGCAAGGATATAATTTTTTTTCTATAATAAATCTCTTACTCTATATTAAACCAAAACACCACATTATTTCTATAAGTCATTCCACTTTAACACATAATAAAAATCACTAAGTACAGTTACTCCCCCCCTTATATTAAAATAAAGAAAAAAAGTTCATATAAACCTCCTAAACATCTTTCTCCCCTCCAAAAGATAAAACATATTTAATTATTCCCTTCCTACCACTATTCTATACATTTCTGTCTACTATAAGAATCAAATTAAAAAGCATATATGTTGTCTGCTATTATACTTACTAGTACAACAATTTTAATAATCCTAATCTTAATAAACCCAAAAAACAAAGACAATTCAAAACAGTAATTCCATATCTTTAAAAGGGAATAACATTAATCAAATCCTTAAAGCAAACCAGATAAACATTCTTTAACCCTAATACAACAGTTTTGTATTGTGGCCAATTGTGGCCAGGAGGGCCTTTGCACAGCTTCGAGTTGTGCGCCAGCTATGCCCTTTCCTGGATCGGGATGCCCTCCGAACAGTGACTCATGCCCTTGTCATCTCCCATATAGATTATTGCAATGCGTTCTACATGGGGCTACCCTTGAAGAGTATCCGGAAGCTTCATCTGGTCCAAAATGCAGCAGCACGGGCAGTTATGGGTGCTATAAGATCAGCACATGTGACACCTCTGCTGCACGAGCTGCATTGGGTACTAGTTTGCTTCCGGGTCCAATTCAAGGTGTTGGTTATCACCTTTAAAGCCCTACATGGCATGGGGCCAGGGTATCTGAGGGACCGTCTCATCCCGATAACATCGACCCATCCCACCCGCTCATGCAGAGAGGGCATGATTCGGACCCCTTCAACAAGAGAATTTGATCTAGCGGGGTCCAGGAGGCGAGCCTTCTCTGCGATAGTGCCCGCATTGTGGAACACCTTGCCCCCAGAGGTGAGGCTGGCCCCCTCACTCCTGACCTTCTGGAAGTCTCTTAAGACCTGTGTCAGAGTGTGTGCGTGGAGCGGCCTGATCCTTCTTCCTAGACACCAGTGATCCACGTACTGTGCAGTAAATAGAGACTCAAACAGAGATTATATAAAATAGTCTATTTACTTTATATACATACATATTTACAGATCACTTCCACACAGGTAACAAATGATACAGCAAATGAAGTTACAACAGACGAGAAGAAACGAGAAGAAAGAAAACCTGGATTCTTCTGCTTATATATACAAACTGACCAATCACACTATAGGTCATTCTCATTGTCTACCACACCCAACTAAACTCTTAGCACCTGTAGTATGAGTCACACACTGACACATCATCCCTACAACAATGGCTGCTAATTGGGTGACTTGCAGAATAATTCCCCTCTCACCTAAATATCAAGCCTCTGCAGTATAATTTATCTAACTGTAAATTCCTGGGTATATAAAAACCCCAACACCCCTCCAATTTACAATAGATATTACATTTCACTTATACAGAATAGAAGACATACACATTTTGGATATACACATCCTATGTCTATCTATAGTTAGAGGCTTTGTCATTACATCTGCTACATTACTTTCAGATGGACAATACTGCAAATTAATCAGAGACTCTTTTACAGCATTCCTAACATTGTGATACTTGATATCAACATGTTTGCTCCTTCCTCTGATTCTATCACTCTTTGCAATCTGTATACATGCTTCACTGTCATCATATACACATATAGGCTTATCAATTGCTATATTAACATCCATTAACAATTGCCTATACCAAGGGTCGGAAATGGCGGCTCGCGAGCCAAATGCGGCTCTTTGGCCCCTTGAGTGTGGCTTTTCCGCAGGCAGGCGTGGCGGGGCAGGCACAGCAGCGGGCATGGTGTGCGTGGCTGTGGGCATACTAGGCCCAGCCTGTCTTTCTCCTCCGGGGACGGGCGTCACACAGTCTCGCAAGAGTTTGGAAGCCTCCGTCTCTGGCAGCCATCTTGACGACGGGCACTTGCCCATCGCCTTAACCCAGGGCTTTCCAAACTGTGTGTCGACACAATACTGTGTCGCCGGGGCCCCCAAGTGTGTCGCGTGACAAGCCGGAAGCGCTGATGAAAATGCCCTCGGTTCTGGCAGGGAGGTGAAAATCGCGTGCGCGCGCGCTGCCAGGCCACCAGGAGTGGAAATTCTCCGCGCCAATCAGCTGTGCGTCGGGAAGCCCGGCAGCCTGCACGTGCGATTTTTGCCTCCCTGCCGGACCCGAGGGCATTTTCGGGGTCCCCGGAGTCTGCCCTTTCGAAGGGGCAGCACTGCTGCTGCTGCTGCCGCTGCCCCTTTAAAAGGGCAGGCTCCGGGAACCCCGAAAATGCCCTCGGTTCTGGCAGGGAGGCAAAAACCTCTCTTCCCCTCCCCGCACGCACACGCTGCCCTGGAGTGGGGTGGAAGTTTTCCCCGCAGAACAGCTGAGCGCTGCTTGCGCGCAGCCTCCCTGCCTAAACTGAGGTGCTGCCCCTTCAAAAGGGCAGGCTCCGGGGACCCCGAAAATGCCCTCGGTTCTGGCAGGGAGGCAAAAGCCTCTCTTCCCCTCCCCGCACGCACACGCTGCCCTGGAGTGGGGTGGAAGTTTTCCCCGCAGAACAGCTGAGCGCTGCTTGCGCGCAGCCTCCCTGCCTAAACTGAGGTGCTGCCCCTTCGAAAGGGCAGGCTCCGGGGACCCCGAAAATGCCCTCGGTTCTGGCAGGGAGGCAAAAGCCTTTCTTCCCCTCCCCGCACGCACACGCTGCCCTGGAGTGGGGTGGAAGTTTTCCCCGCAGAACAGCTGAGCGCTGCTTGCGCGCAGCCTCCCTGCCTAAACTGAGGTGCTGCCCCTTCAAAAGGGCAGGCTCCGGGGACCCCGAAAATGCCCTCAGTTTAGGCAGGGAGGCTGCGCGCAAGCTGCGCCAGCTGTTCTGCGGGGAGAACTTCCACCCCACTCCAGGGCAGCGTGTGCGTGCGGGGAGGGGAAGAGAGGCTTTTCCCTCCCTGCCAGAACCGAGGGCATTTTCGGGGTCCCCGGAGCCTGCCCTTTCGAAGGGGCAGCACCTCAGTTTAGGCAGGGAGGCTGCGCGCAAGCAGCGCTCAGCTGTTCTGCGGGGAAAACTTCCACCCCACTCCAGGGCAGCGTGTGCGGGGAGGGGAAGGGAGGTTTTTGCCTCCCTGCCAGAACCGAGGGCATTTTCGGGGTCCCCGGAGCCTGCCCTTTCGAAGGGGCAGCACCTCAGTTTAGGCAGGGAGGCTGCGTGCAAGCAGCGCTCAGCTGTTCTGCGGGGAAAACTTCCACCCCACTCCAGGGCAGCGTGTGCGTGCGGGGAAGGGAAGAGAGGCTTTTGCCTCCCTGCCAGAACCGAGGGCATTTTCGGGGTCCCCGGAGCCTGCCCTTTTGAAGGGGCAGCACCTCAGTTTAGGCAGGGAGGCTGCGCGCAAGCAGCGCTCAGCTGTTCTGCGGGGAAAACTTCCACCCCACTCCAGGGCAGCGTGTGCGTGCGGGGAGGGGAAGAGAGGCTTTTGCCTCCCTGCCAGAACTGAGGGCATTTTCGGGGTCCCCGGAGCCTGCCCTTTCGAAGGGGCAGCCATTGCCGCCGCAGCCACAACCGCCGGTGCTTCCAGGTTTTTGTGGGCTGGCCGTTGGTGTGTCGCCAACGGCAAAAGTTTGGAAAGCCCTGCCTTAACCTCTTCCTTGCTGCTCTGCTTACTCTTTTTCTCCGTGCAAAAGCAGCACATTTCCACCCCACAGCCCTAAGTGTGCGCAATTGGCTCCCGCCCGCAAACCCCGCTCCTGCGCTGGATTCCCCACCAGCTTTACTTTGCCTGGACTGGGGGCGTGAGAGGCTCCGGAAGAGAAGCAACTGGAGCAGTCGAGCCTCTCTTTCCCTTCTTCTTCCAAACCTCCCCCGCCCCCTTCCAGAGCAATTTGTCGAAGACGCCCGCTTGCTGCTGCTGCGTGGCTGCTGCTCAACTGATCATGAAGGAACCAGGATGTTTACGCGAGCGTGCTTTACCTACCCACTTTTTAACATATTTGGTTCTGCTGGGGGCGGGGAAAGGATCTTGACCAGCCAGGGAAGGCGCGCGGGCGGAGCTGCCTGCCTGGCACTCGGGCGCTCCGGCTGGGGTGCAGCGCGATGGGAGCATCGCCGGCGGCCCGCGAGGACCGGCCAGGGAAGGCACGCGGGCGGAGCTGCCTGCCTGGCACTCGGGCGCTCCGGCTGGGGTGCAGCGGGACGGGAGCTCCGCCCGCGTGCCTTCCCTGGCCGGTCCTCGCGGGCCGCCGGCGATGCTCCCGTCCCGCTGCACCCCAGCCAGAGCGCCCGAGTGCCAGGCAGGCAGCTCTGCCTGCGCAGTCGTGGCAGCGGGCATGGCGGCGGCAGGCACTGCAGCGGGCATGGCGGCAGCAGGCCCTAAGTGTGCGCGATTGGCCCCCGCCCGCAAACCCCGCCCCCTTCCACGTGATTGGCTCCCGCCCGCAAACCCCGCCCCCTTCCACGCGATTGGCTCCCGCCCGCAAACCCCGCCCCCTTCCACGCGATTGGCCCCCGCCCGCAAACCCCGTCCCCTGGCTTTCGAGCACTTAAAAATGTGCACGAGCATACCAAAATGGCTCTCGGCTCAAAAAGTTTGCCGACCCTTGGCCTATACCATATTAACTCTGAACATAGGTCAGATAATGCAGCGTACTCCGCCTCTGCAGTTGATACTGCGACAGAACTCTGTTTCCGAGACCTCCACCCCACTAAGGTGTTACCAAACATAATTATCAATCCTGTCATTGATTTTCTATCATGTGCATCATTACCCCAATCACTATCTACATAGCATTTTAATTCCAATGGGTTACAAGGTTTTATCAATAAATATTTATCAATAGTCCCTTTAAGATACCTAAACACTCGTTTAATACCTTTCCAATGCCTCTGGGTACGTTGTGTAACATATCTACTCAGTACATTTACCGCATTCCCAATATCGGGACGCAACCGTTGTGCTAAATACAATAAACTTCCAATTATTGACTGATAGTGTTCCTGATCACATGATGTTTGGTCATCGTCTCCAGTCTCTGTCTTAACAAAATCAGTTGTCATCGGGGTAGGAACCTCCTTGCAATGTTCCATATTGTTCTCTCTTAGCAGTTGTTCAATTTTCTTCCGCTGCTCTAGAACGAATCCCCCATCAACCTTCTGAATACCTATGCCTAGGTAATTTCTAATCTCTCCCAGATCTTTAACATCAAATTGTTGCTTCAGTTTTTCAGTAAATTCAATTACCCTGCTTTGATCTTTAGCTATAAGACACAAATCGTCTACAAAAATCAAAAGCAACACTTGTTCATCATTATCACATTGCTTTACATACAGACATGGGTCAGCTATGCTGCACTTGAACCCCATTCTTTGCAATTCCTCATCTAACCTTAGATTCCAGCAACATGCCGATTGCTTGAGTCCATACAATGCTTTCTGCAACTTGTACACTCTTCCTGTAACATTAGACTCATATCCTGGAGCCTCAGCCATATAGATTTCTTCCCTCAAATCAGCATGCAGATATGCTGTGGTGATATCATAATGGTTCACTACACAATTCCCAGCTGCTGCCATTGCTAAGGCAAACCTGAATGTCTCCCCTCTTAGCGTTGGTGCAAAAACCTCATCATAAGTCTGGTTCTTACTCTGGGAAAACCCTTGTGCTACAAGCCTAGTTTATACTGAATATCACCATTGACTAAGATCTTCTTCTTATAAACCCACCTACACCCTACTGCCCTATGCCCCTCAGGCAGCCTGGTAGATTTAAACACCTTATGGGAATTAATGGCATTCATTTCGACATCCATAGCAGCTTTCCACTTCTTCTGCTCTTGTGGTGGCAACCCCAATACCTCTTTATAACTACGAGGCTCATAATTAATAAAACACACTTTAACATCACCTGGTATGTAACATTGAGGTGGTATGCCCTTGTTATCTCTTTCAGATCTGCGCAATACAGTAGCCTCCTGCATCATTGGCACACTAGGGGTTACTTTCTCTTCCTTCTTAATCACATCAGTAGACTCTCGCCGCTCTGCGAACTCAAAACGTCCCTGACTAGGAATAAAAACCTCACTACTTCCATGTAACCTAAGCCAATTGATATGCTCACTAAAACTTGCTGATCTGGAAATAACAACTCTTCTGCCATCAGTGAACCTATATCCCTTGGTTCCTGGCTCATACCCCACAAACGTCATCTTCTGTGCTTTTGCCTGCCCTTTCCTACGTACCTCCTTATGCACGTGAACATAGGCAGTGCACCCAAACACCTTCAAATGAGCTAATGATGGCTTCTTGCCATACAAAATATAATATGGTGTTTGATTTACAGACACACTCCACAACCTGTTAATTAAATAATTAGCAGTCAGTATAGCCTCTCCCCAGTATCCTCTAGATAGCCCTGAGTCAGCTAGAAGTGAATCCTTTACTGTCTGTAATGCCAAATTCCTGCGTTCCGCCATGCCATTCTCAGCTGAACTATGCGGATTGGTTCTCCTATGCGCAATGCCCCTCCTACTGAGCCATTGCTGAAAACTGCCACTCATAAACTCCGTGCCCTGGTCAGTTTGCAAACTACACACCTTTGTGCTATATCTACGTTCCACAAACTGCACCCAATTTCTGAACTTATCAAATGTTTGGCTTTTCGCTTTCAATAGGTAACAGAACCCAAATCTGGTGAAATCATCCACAATAACTAAAACATATTTAGCACCACCTATTGTGGCTGGTAATGGGCCAATTAGGTCAGTGTGAACTAATTCAAAACATTTATGTGACTTTCTATCACTAAATTTGCTTACAGGATACACCTTTGACTTTGCAACCTTACATGCCGTGCAATCCAGATAAGCTTGGCACGGTTTCAAATACATTCCAGAACTTGCTTCAGACATCTTTTCAATCACTTTGAAATTTGGATGCCCCAACCGTCTATGCCACAGATGTTCACATGAATCATGTGTTGGTTTGTTAATCATGGCTACATCATGGTCTCTGCGTGTCATCATTACATATAAATGGTTCTGTAAAACACCCTTACCACAGACATGATTATCCTTCATAACAATGCATTCACCCTTACCAAACTGTACATCATATCCCTGTTTATCTAATTGAGAAACACTTATGATGTTATACTCTAAGTCTGGTACACATAGCATTGATAATTCAGTATTTAAACTTGGTACATACACAAACCCTTTGCCGGTAACAGATGCAACACTTCCATTTGCAAGACTAACATGATCACGTTCAGCCTGCATAAAACTTTTAAACATTTGCCTTTCATTGGCAATGTGCTGGCTGGCTCCGCTGTCAAGAAGCCACGGCCCCTTTAATTCCTTTCCTGCAGAAGTAATCACCGACAGCTGTTCAGCACTTCGTTGCTTGGAAATCCCCAGCTTGGCTTTCGGCTTCTGTTTCTTTTCCTTATCACAGTCTTTCTGCAAATGCTTATCAGACTTACAGCGAAAACAGCGTCTTTCATATAAAACATTCTCAGAATTATCAGAAGAATAACATTCCTTAGAATAACTGTTTTGCTTTGACCTGATTACGTTAGAACTTTGTTTTCTTCTCTGTTCCTCTTCCAAAAGTCTGCCAGTTAAATAATTTATGGTCAAATCACTCTCAGATAAAGACCCGAAACTGGTGGCTAAATTATCCCATGTTTCATTCAGAGAACTGAGAATTACATAAACCTTATTTGCTTCTGAAAACGACATATCTCTCTGAGTCAACTCAAGGAACAAGCCAGTCATATAATGCAAGTGATCACGGATACTCCCACCTTCCAGCAACCTAGCATGATAAAGCCTCCGTGTTAACAAAACCTTGCATAACGGCATGCTTCTAAGATAAACATTCTTTAAAGCTTCCCAACACTTACTGGCTAACATACAGTGTCTAACATAACATAATTGGCTATCCTCCAAACATAAAATTATGCTTGCCAATGCTTTCTCGTTCTGTAGAACAATTGCTTCATCTTCCAAGTTTGGGTCAGTGCAAAGTACAATCTTCCAAAGCCCTTCACGGCGAAGATACATTTCCATTTTGTACGCCCACGACAGATAATTAGATGCATTCAGTCTTTCCAGAGGGAATCCACCTCCAACTGCAGGATGCATCTTTGCTGTGCTCATCTTTCCTCAGCCCCTCCTGGGCAGACACCGATGATTAAATGCACAGACCTTATCAGAACGTCCTTCAGCTGCAAACAAGCCTAGGAAAAATAAACAGCCAGGCATGGAACCTGGAAAAGCTCCAAAATCGCTCCAAATAGCCAAACGACTCCTGGATAGGCTTCCAAAGCTGCACACGATCCACAGCCGGTCCAAAGCCTGTCGCCTCTGGGCCCGTAACCTGTCAGAGTGCGTGCGTGGAGCGGCCTGATCCTTCTTCCTAGACACCAGTGATCCACGTACTGTGCAGTAAATAGAGACTCAAACAGAGATTATATAAAATAGTCTATTTACTTTATATACATACATATTTACAGATCACTTCCACACGGGTAACAAATGATACAGCAAATGAAGTTACAACAGACGAGAAGAAACGAGAAGAAAGAAAACCTGGATTCTTCTGCTTCTATATACAAACTGACCAATCACACTATAGGTCATTCTCATTATCTACCACACCCAACTAAACTCTTAGCACCTGTAGTATGAGTCACACACTGACACATCATCCCTACAACAATGGCTGCTAATTGGGTGACTTGCAGAAAAATTCCCCTCTCACCTAAATATCAAGCCTCTGCAGTATAATTTATCTAACTGTAAATTCCTGGGTATATAAAAACCCCAACAACCTGGCTCTGCTGCCTTGCCTGGGACGAGGGAGGTAATAGTACCTCCTGGGGGTGGCTGGCCCCATAGGGTCTTGCTCCTGATAATTGATTTTACCATCTTTTGAATTTTTACTTATTCTATCTATTTATTGTTTTATTGTAATTTTATGTATAGATTTTAACCTTTGTTATTCTGTAAACCGCCCAGAGTCCCCTGTTCGGGGAGATGGGTGGGGAATGAATGGATGGATGGATGGATGGATGGATGGATGGATGGATGGATGGATGGATGGATAAATAAATAAATAAATAAATAAATAAATAAAGGCAAATAGCACCAATCAAACCCCTAAAGCAAACCAGATGAACATTCTTCAATCCTTATTCCACTTCAAATTAAACCAAAGCAGTTACATATCCCCACAATGTTCACAGAGCTTTCCTCTTGAAAGAATCAAACAGCCCAACTGCCCTCCTCAAAGATCCCAGGTTCTTTTCATGGCATTCCACCAGGAGATCGACTTTACTTATGGCTTGCAGATCACTATCTCCCTTAGATTTCTCCAATTCCATTATCCAATCTTCATCCAGCATCTTGATAAAAATCCCAATCTCAGTCTTAAAAAAAAACCTTTCTATCGCTCTTAAATTCCTCAATTTCATCCACCACATCCCCAAACTGATGGCACATTTTAGATCTCATATTTTCCACAATGTCCTGGACATCTTGCATAAAAAATTGATAGAAGTCAGAAGAAATCTGTTTAAAATCCTGGTGAAAGTCAAAAAGAATCTGTTAGAAATCCTTCATGTCTCACGCAGTAGATTATGGCGTCCCCTAGGAGCTTAACCAATGAAAGTCGAAGATATGGAAGAGTTCCAAAGTGTGTTTACATAAAGTGAGAGTGAGATAGCAGACAGTTCTCAAGGGAAAGTGAAAACAGAAAACTGAAGGTTCAAATCAGCCATGTAGGAAAATGCTAATATCTTCAAATTTAATACAAGAATAATAACAGGAAGACAATTGTTTACTCTCAATCTTTGGAATTTCCTTTAGAAGGAAAATGAAATCCAAAACTTAAAAGAATTTTTTTTAAAAAAAAAGTAATCCCAAAAATAATGTTAAGCACCAAGAGAACCAGCTTCTCCTCACTGTAGAAAGCCTCTCTTGGGGTACATATACTTAAAAAAAAATACAAATTGGTGATTTAGAAATGGGGTGGCTGGTCTTAGTGTCCCTTTAAGGCTACAGCACGGCTTGGAAAGTGATGAAGTCCCCGCCTCCCAGCTGGCTCTTACCAGTCAAACGCGAAACGAAACACGATCTTCTGGCTGTAAGCAGTCATCTGGAGGACAGATGGGATGATTCCAGATATTCTCCTTGATCTAGAAAACATTTCTGGGCTTCAGGAAAACCTGCCTGAGCCCAAAAAAAGTTACTGCATTGTCAGCTTCGCCCGCTGAACCAGCGGGCACAGCCGTTCAGTCTGCCATTCCCACCAGAAGCTTCTTTTCACATTTTTCCAAGCAAGTTCTGCATCCTCTTATATCCATTTTCCAGTCATTCTTTTGGGGATTGATCTGATTTCTAATACATTTTCAAATAAGATTTATCCTTTCTTTCTGCATTTTACTTTCACTCTTGTTTCTTTCACTTCTTTCCCTTTTTCCATGTCAAACACATCCCTGGTTCTTCCCTTATCACCATTTATTAGAGCAGGGCTTTCCAAATTGCCGCCACTGGCGACACACCAGCGGTGGCGGCGGCATCGCGGCAGTGGCGTGCGTGTGCACGGCGGTGGCGTGGGGGGGCGTGCGGCGGCGGCAGCCTCCACTAAAATGCGGAAGCACTGATCTCGCGCCGCTGCCACTGCCGTCGTGCACGCGCACGCCGCCACTTCCGGGTGGTGTGGCGACACACCACACTGTGTGTGGCGACACACTTTTGTGTCACGACACACAGTTTGGAAAGCTCTGTATTAGAGCATAACATAGAGATATCACCAAACTATGGCTTCCTACTTTCACAACCACCCACAAACTAGATCAGTTCATAATTTTTGACATACCTTTTAGCCTTCACATGTATAGCTGTGCCTACACCTTCATTTCCCTGCATGTGTTCAATTCAATTCAATTCCTCTCCGACAAGTTCAGACTACTTTCATTCAGATCTATTACATTTTTACCCTTTATCCTGATTTCACAAAGATGTACTGTATTGATTTTTCTTTCTTCCATTTCACTAAATCATGTTCTTTATAATTTATTCCTCTTACCCTTTAAGTCACAGTCTTCCATATGCCATGTTCTACATCTGGCTGGAGGCATCTGGACTGGTCCTAGCTTTAGGTAGAATGAGGCAGATGGTTGAAGAATGGTGGTGAAATATAAGAAGATGTACCCTCATATGTAAAAGGGGCGTGGTGGCTCAGTGGGTAAGACGCCAGGCTTTTCGATCGGAAGATCACAAGTTCGGAGGTTCGAATCCCTAGCCCTGCATGCAGAGTGAGCTCCCGCACTCGCCCCAGCTCTTGCCAACCTAGCAATTCGAAAGCATGCAAATGCAAGTAGATTAATAGGTACCACTTTGGGGGGAACGTAACAGCGTTCCGCACGTGTCATGCGGCCACATGACCATGGAAGCGTCTTCAGACAACGCTGGTTCTTCGGCTAACAAACGGAGATGAGAACCGGCCCCTAGAGTCGGACACGACTGCACAAATGTGCGGGGGGAACCTTTACCTTTACCTTTACCCTCATATGCCCTTAGATCAGGTTGAGAATGCTGCCCTGTTACCAGGGTTGAAATAAAATTCATTTGCAGTCAGACTGGCTTTTGTATGTGGAATGGGAATGGCAGTGATTTGGCTTGATTTAAGGTGCTCACAACTTAAATCAATGTGCTCACATCTTAAATGTGAGCATCTTAAACCAAGCCAAGTCCAAAAACGCTAGAGAATTCCTGGAAGCTTGGCACTCAGACAAAGCAGCCATCAACAGACACATAGAGGTAAACAACATTTACATACCATTCATAAGAGACAATAGAAAAGCCAGAAGACCAGAACACCTCCTTGCCAGCAATCATCACCCAGATATGCAAAGATTAACACCAGATCAAAACCTTGGTGGATCGTGCTAATCGAAACTGTGAAACCCAATTTCTCAACAATGAACTTAACCATCTGAATTGGGTCCTACAGGCAAATGGCTATTCCAACAATGAAATAAAAAGAGCCATCAAACCAAGAAAACAACATCCAACTGAAGAAAAACAGCCCCCCACAAACAAAGTATCCCTGCCCTACATCAAAGGAGTCACTGACCGCATGGGAAAACTGATGGAAAAACACAACTTTCAAACAGTCTTCAGACCCACCATAAAAATACAACAAATGCTAAAATCAACAAAAGACAAAAGGGACCCCCGCACCGCTGCAGGAGTATACCACATACCATGCAGCTGTGGACAAGTATACATCGGAACCACAAAACGAAGCATTCACACCAGGATAAAAAGAACATGAAAGACACTGCAGACTACAGCAACCAGAAAAATCTTCAGTAGCTGAACATGCTCTCAAGCAAACGGGACACAAAATCCTATTTGACAACACAGAAATACTGGACAACACCAAAAGCCACTACACCAGATTATACAGAGAAGCCATTGAAATTCACAAACACCAGCACAGTTACAATAAAAAAGAAGAAAGTTTAAAAATTAGCAAAACCTGGCTACCAGTCCAGAAAAACACAGCCTGCAAAAGGTCAACGAACTCAGTCCAACCACCAGGACATGGGAATACTTCTCACAATGAACATGCTAATCACGCTCATCAGCCACTCGTTAACATTTCAACACAACAAAAAACCCCACCTAATCTCCTATAATTTAGCTCTATAAATAGAACATTGCCACTCTACCTGGGCACAGAGATTTTGCTTCTATCTGTGCTCCTGCCCTCTGAAGATGCTGGCCACAGATGCTGGCGAAACGTTAGGAACCACAACTTCCAGAACACGGCCACACAGCCCGGAAGACCCACAACAGCCATTAACACCAGGATTAGCACCAGAGGAACAATCAAACAGCACAATATACCCGAATCAAGGCACTATTAACTCAGTCAATCAACCAAGTAGCAAACAACAGCCCAATCAAGGAACTACCAAGAGAGAACAACACCTCCACCAACACAAGCAGGACAAGCCAGGGTATATAAACAGAGAGCAAGTCCCACTCCCTTTTTGCACTGAAGATGTTGCCTACCCTGGCAATGAAATGTCTGCAAGAAAACAACAAGGCTCAGAGAGCACCAAGGACTCCACAGGCTCAACCCTGAGCCACAAATATACTCTTCGATTGAAAATTGTAATGTTAGATTTACACTAGCCTATTAGCATTTACGTATTAGTAATTTTTTGAATGAATAAATTAAGCTTATGAATTTGCATGTGTCATCATATTACTAGGAGCAAATATAATAAATAAATAAATAAATAAATAAATAATATTTCTATAGATTCCAGTAAATATTACTGAAGAAATGACACTTCTTAAGGATAATGCTGGATGATATTCTTCTGGCTGGGAAGATGGAAAGCTTTGTTTTAAAAAAATTATTTTGGATTGTCCACAATAAGGTGTAGTTATGGAAGTGGCAAAGTTTGTATGTGCACTGTATGCTTTGCTAGTGAATCTATGCAACAAAACTATGCCCCCAAACCTCCTGACATTTGAACAGCCTCTTTTCACACAGAAACGTTGGACATTGCCATGTTTAAACTCAACACAGGAAATAATGACATTTTCTTCCAATCAATAGCATAGAAACAGACATATTGGAAGAAATAATAATAATAATAATAATAATAATAATAATAATAATAATTTTGTAGGCCGCCCGACTCTCAACAACTCTGACTTTGTGTTGCAAATTAGTAAAACTAGTGTACTTATTCCGAAATGTAAAATAATGTTCTATGGATGTAAAACAGCGTTCCATCAAATTACTAATGGTATTTATTTATTTATTATTTGAATTTATCACCGCCCATATCCACGACAGTGGACTCTGGGCGGTTTACAGCATTAAAATGAGCGGTCCTGACTTGTTTTTCCTCAAATATGACCTTACATATTTGCACACGTATTTGCACACTAGATTAGGGAAGTTGGTAGCAGATTTAGGTCTCCCCCCACCCCCTTTTTCTGGACCATTCCTCTAACTAAAAGCTATGTCCGTGTGTGTCCAGATTACACGAATACTTGAGCAATCCTGATTTTTGTATGATTCTATCTCTAAAATATGAGGGTGGGTGGGGTATGGCAATTTGTCCTTCCTAGCAGGTTTGCCACAGAAGCTTAAATCCCCAATGCCCCAATAAAAGTGTTATACTTTCTGTTTAATGTACTACTTTCCCACACTTCTTTCATACACAACTCGGAATTTCTAGTGGTGACCAATGCAATTAGATAATCTACTCACTGACAGCCTACTGACATCTCTTCTGAAGAGATGCTCCAGCTGTTCTGAAAGGATCCTGTTAATAGAAAATAATTTCTTGACAGAAAGAGGCCACATTCTTTATGATGACCTGAGAGCATTTCTTTAGAAGGTTCAAGAGTTTCCTAAGCAAATGCTCTTCTTCAAACCATTCCCTCAAATTGTAATTTATAATAATGTACAAATTATAAATCCATCCTAATGCATGGGAAACAATGTACTGAGATGCAAACTGTAAGCATTTCATTGGGAATTCTCTTCTATAGGAAATCTGTTTTGAATACAAACTAATACAGAATGCAAAGAAACTACCGACTTACAGTATAACTTCAAGTTATAACTGAAATAACCTCCAAGTAGGGCTACCATATTTAAGGTGCAAAAATCCAGATCACCACTACATGGCGATAGAAAACAGTCTAATGCTACTGGGTGTCTAGATTTTTATTCACCCAAGATATGATAGCCCTATTCCAGGTTCTTCTGCATTGCAGAGAAGATACATGAAAAGCAAACCATACTCTAGTAAGGCCCTGTATATTACTGGCCTCCAGTTTCTTTTTCTTATTACCTTCAGTTCTGCTTCTCAGATGTAATGGATATGATGTCATCCTTTGTAGAATTTTCTCTTTCATCGTACCAAATTAAAACTGCAGGAGAAAAAATGCCAACTCCCCCCATAGTACTAGATGAACCACTGCAATCCAATACAAATGAAGGTACACTGGCATCCATCACTAAAGTCAATGGAGTACACTGCTCAGAATAGGATTTCTCTATCAACAACGTCAGATATGCAGACGATACCACCCTAATGGCAGAAAGTGAAGAGGAACTAAAGAGCCTCTTGATGAGGGTGAAAGAGGAGAGTGCAAAAGCTGGCTTGAAACTCAACATTAAAAAAACCCAGATCATGGCATCTGGTCCCATCACTTCCTGGCAAATAGAAGGGGAAGAAATGGAAGCAGTGACAGATTTTATTTTCTTGGGCTCCAAGATCACCGCAGACGGTGACTGCAGCCATGAAATTAAAAGACGCTTGCTCCTTGGGAGGAAAGCTATGGCAAACCTAGACAGCATATTAAAAAGCAGAGACATCACCTTGCCGACAAAGGTCCGTATAGTTAAAGCTATGGTTTTTCCAGTAGTAATGTATGGCTGTGAGAGTTGGACCATAAGGAAGGCTGAGCACCGAAGAATTGATGCTTTCGAGCTGTGGTGCTGGAGAACACTCTTGAGAGTCCCTTGGACTGCAAGGAGGTCAAACCAGTCAATCCTAAAGGAAATCAACCGTGACTGCTCATTGGAAGGACAGATGCTGAAGCTGAAACTCAAATACTTTGGCCCCCTAATGTGAAGAGAGGACTCACTGGAAAAGACCCTGATGCTGGGAAAGACTGAAGGCAAAAGGAGAAGGGGACGGCAGAGGATGAGATGGTTAGATAGCATCACCGATGTAATGAACATGAATTTGAGTAAACTCCGGGAGACAGTGGAGGACAGGAAGGCCTGGCGTGCTATGGTCCATGAGGTCACGAAGAGTCGGACACGACTAAACGACTGAACAACAACAACAAAAATGATATCCTACATTGAGCAAGATGACTTTTATTTGTCTAATAAAACTTTCC
The DNA here is from genome assembly GCA_023362775.1 of Charina bottae. Lineage (NCBI taxonomy): Eukaryota > Metazoa > Chordata > Lepidosauria > Squamata > Charinaidae > Charina > Charina bottae. The sequence continues at coordinate 86,026,797 of JALMGJ010000002.1, read as the reverse complement.
ATTTTTCCCCCTTCCCTCAAACTGGCACCCCAAATCTGTTCTGAGACGTTTCCTTACATCTCTGAAGCAGATTTGACGGGTGCTTCATGATGCAACCAAGAGGGACTTCCACTCTATTGACAATCCTGTTCCATCAAAGTCACTTATATTAGGGTTAATTAATTAATTAATTAATTAAATGCTTATGCCATCTAATTCCCAACAACTCTAGGCAGCTCACAAGTAAAAACATTTTTTAAAAATGCAGTAAGAAACAAAAATAAAGAATAAAAGATGACAAAGATGACAAAAAGAAACAAACCCACACAATCCAAGGGGGCTTAATTCATCCTCGCCAAAGGCATGGGAGATGAGCTAGGTCTTCAAGCCCCCTTGAAATACCAGTAAGAGGGGGGTTGAAGGGCAGGTGCTGCTACAGAGAAGGCACACTTCTGGGATTCTGATAGATGGCATTGTTTAATCAAAGGAACCCTGAGTGCACCAACTCAGTGGGATTGAATTGGTCAAGCTGATGTAAGTGGTCCCTCAAGTAACTGGCCTTATGCCATGAAGGGTTTATAGGTAACAACCAGCACCTTGAATCGCACCCAGAAGCAAATTGGCAACCAGTGCAGCTCGTGGACCAGAGGTGTTCCATAGTCATAGCAAGGTATGCCCATCACTGCCCGTACCACTGCATTCTGGACCAGCTGAAGCTTTTCAGTGTTCTTTGAGGGCAGCCCCATGCAGAGCATACTGCAGTAGCCAGGCTGTGAGTTGTGAGGTGATCAGGGTGTGAGAGACTGCCTCCTGATTGAGGAAAAGATGCAACTCACACATGAGATGAAGTTGCACAAAGGCGTTCCAGGCACAGCTGCCACCTGCTCATCAAACAGGGGCTGTGATTCTAGGAAGACCCCCAGATTGCACACTACTCTTGAATGGGGAAGTTCAACACCATCCAAGGTCAGAGATGGAATATCCCTAGATCTGGGTGGCCCAAACACCCACAGCCAACTGGTCTTGGTAGGATTAATTTGGAGATGGTTCCTCCCCATCCAAACCTGCACAGCCTCCAAGCATTGGGACAGAATCTTGACAGCCTTATTTGGCCGGCCCAGGCTCAAAAGATATAACTGATGAAACCGAACTTGAAACTGGTGGATGACCTCACCCCAGCAATTTCATGTAGATGATTAAAAGGAGGCTAGAGAGAGTAGAACCCTATGGTACCCCACAAAAGAGGGGCCGGAGCAATCTCTCTCCCACCAACCAACACCAAATGGAGCCAGCCCTGGAGAAAGGAAGAGAACCACTGTAGAATAATTAGAAGAATTATACTTCTAATGGACCAACAGTAGGGTTCTTTGTTATAACAAATTAAAAAAAACTATAAAGATTATAGTGTTGTACTGTTATATAACTTTAGCAAATTATAAAGCTATAAAAATAAAATAGTAAAAGATGGTGCATAAAAATAGGACTAGGAAAATAACTATATAGGCTATTATTCTAGAATATGTGAACTCAGAAATGAACTATCAAAATTTAATAATCTCAAATAGCTGAGAGAATAGAGAATATATTAGCATGGATTTGGAAAATGAACAACAGGTCTCTGGTTTAAAGTTCTACTAGTTGGACAATACCTTCAGAAGTTTTTAATCCAAGAAGAAGCAACATGGCCAGCCCTGTCATTAAACAATGACAGATAAATATTTCAGGGCATATGGTAGCAGGGCTGACTGGAGAGGGATTCAAAAAAAGTCAAGATGATGGCTCTGACTACGTGATCAATGCTGCATCCCTTGTTATGCATGCCACACATCTTGGATGGTGGGGAATCCATGAGTTGCTGGAAAACAACGCTGTGCATCGTATGGCATGTCTGAACTTAAATATTTACTAGCCTACCACCTTCAAGTGTAGTGAAAAATGCTACCCCAACCTACATGGAATTGAAGTGGAATCAAGTTCTCTTCAAGCATAAACTCCTTTGGTTAGTCTTCAGATTAGCTGTTCTGCTTTAACTGGGCAGGCTATAGATGTCAGATGGAGTTTTCTTAGAGAAACAAAAATCCATTATTTTACATTTCTCACATAAATTTCTGTTAAGTTAACAGACTGTTAACTGTTAAGGCTAACTTCAACATGACTCCTATGGCTTTTGGGCAAAGAAATTTTGCCAAGTTTATTGTCAGAACAGGATTGCCCACCTGACAAGTCTTGTATCAGTTTTCAGTAACATTAGGGTTAGTTTTTATAAAGGAGTGCATATGTGTGTGTGCATGTATGTTTGTATTTCAGACACTCATAAATGTTCAGACACTCATAAATGTTGTATGGTGATTGATTTCTTTTTTGTTTAAATGGCCTTAATTAAAGATCCTTTGCAAGTTAGCAATCGGTGTCCCTTGAATGACAAGGCATAGTATGCAGTGATTAGTTGTGGATTTCCCTTTCTGGAAGAAGGAAGAAGAAAGAAAAAAAGAAGTGGAGAGTTGAAGAGGTAGCTGCTGATGCATGCTGGAGGGACCCAAAAAACACAATAAATGTCAGTGCTGGCCAAATGAGCTGTATCATCTAATTATTTTCAATTACAATCATGATCTTGTCTTTAACATTTTCCTGTGCTATTGCTTGCTGGCTCTGACTTTATGATCCCCATTGTTATTACATGCTGTGCTTAATTGCTTCATCGCAGTAACAAACAAACATTCTGAACAACTGGAAGATAATATGAAAAGGAGGTGGGAAGAAAGCTTTAGAAGATTTCATTTTAATTATTGATAGGGCACCCTCTGATTTTCAAAAACAAAGCTAGAACAGGGTTCAGCTGAGATGCTTTCCCAGGGTAACTTTGAGGGAGAACCAATACACTTTTCTTTTTTAGTTAAAGAAAGTTAATTCCTGTCAGTTCCTTTGTTCCTAGTCCAACAACATATATTTCAGAAGTGTCCCTCATTTAGCAATTTATCTCTGGTCATTGGCAAAGTATACATGTTCATACCACAATTCCACTGTCTTAATACCAAGTTCAATGTGATAGCAGAAAAGCATTACTTTAGATATGACTGAAATTTCTTTTCACCAAGCTTATTGCAGAGCATCCTCTTCCAGGCAACTGACTGTCAAAAGGGGCGTGGTGGCTCAGGGGGTAAGACGCCAGGCTTGTCGATCTGAAGATCGCAAGTTCAGAGGTTCGAATCCCTAGCCCTGCGTGCGGAGTGAGCTCCCGCACTCGCCCCAGCTCTTGCCAACCTAGCAATTCGAAAGCATGCAAATGCAAGTAGATGAATAGGTACCACTTCGGTGGGATGGTAACAGCGTTCTGCGCGCGTCATACGGCCACATGACCATGGAAGTGTCTTCGGACAACGCTGGCTCTTCGGCTAGCAAACAGAGATGAGCACCGGCCCCTAGAGTCGGACACGACTGCACAAATGTGTGGAGGGAACCTTTACCTTTACCTTTTACTGATTTCAGGTTGTAGTACATCTCAGATTGATCTGGGCTATTCTGACTATTTTCAGATCTGTCTGGACCTCAGGGAGCTAACATAAGCATATGTAAGTTTGTAAGCCTGGCCAAAAGCTGAGCCAGACAACTGCCAGCCAGTTAGTATTTGCTAGCAGCCAGGAATTGTGTGCCTCACTCCACTCCCTCGGGTTTAAGCAAACATCCTATCCAGCTGCCATAAAAATAAAGATCTAGCTGACCTCTACTGCTTTCCAAACTCCTACTGAGAACGTGCTCCTTTTCCTCACTCAACCAGCATGTTGCTATGATGGGCTCCCAGGAGCTGGGAGACAGGGTGAACCAAAAATCCTCTTTAATAAGAGTAGAGAGTGCCAGGGTTCTAGTGTGAATCCTGCCATGTACTGGAGAGATGTGTGTGTCAGCCTGGAAACCGATGGGAGGGGGAGCACATTCCAGGAGCTGCGCCAGGCTGCTAGAGACTGTTATGGCGAGCATCAAGGTTGTCCACCTGCACGAGTGTGGTGGGGGCTTGAATGGAGTGGGAAAGCAACAGACACTGACATCATGGGCGCGAAGAAACTGGTGCGAAGGGGGAGAGCTAAGTTTGACTGTTTGGCGGGAAACCGTCATTCGGATCTTTGAGAATGCTTTGATACACACGTATCCTTAATAAAGCTTATTCTGCATTTCAACTTGATTGCATGGAGAAGCGTTTATTGGGACATTGAAGTCAGGGTCATCACAGAGGGACAGCCCTTCCGAGCACTACTCAGGAACATGGTGCTATTTCTGAAGCAGTGATCTGCACAGAGGTATATTTATTTATTTATTTATTTAATTTATTCCCCACCCATCTCCCATGCAAGGGACTCTGGGCGGGTTACAATAATTAAAATTTAAAATTTAAAAAAATTAAAAAACTATACAAAAAGAAGATATATAAAAATATATCCAATATGAAATAAAATAAATAAAATCCAAGATGGCTTGAGGACCCTAGCACAGATCACCTACGGGGCCAGCCAGCCCCAGGAGGCACTACCTCCTCTGTCGTCCCAGGCCAGGTGGCAGAGCCAGGTCTTAATGGCCTTCCGAAAGGCCAGGAGTGAAGGGGCCAGTCTCACCTCCGGGGGCAAGATGTTCCATAAAGCGGGTGCTGTCGCAGAGAAGGCACGCCTCCTGGACCCCGCTAGATGGAATTCTCTTGTTGAGGGGGTCCGAAGCATGCCCTCTCTGCATGCACGGGTGGGGCGGGCTGACGTCATCGGGACAAGATGGTCCCTCAGGTACCCTGGCCCTATGCCACATAGGGCTTTAAAGGTAATCACCAACACCTTGAATTGGACCCGGAAGCAAACTAGCAACCAATGCAGCTCGCATAGCAGAGGTGTTACATGTGCCGATCTTATGGCACCCATAACTGCCCACGCCGCCGCATTCTGTACCAGCTGAAGCTTCCGGATACTCTTCAAGGGTAGCCCCATGTAGAGCGCATTACAGTAGTCTATGCGGGAGATGACAAGGGCGTGAGTGACTGTTCGGAGGGCCTCCTGATCCAGGAAAGGGCGTAACTGGCGCACAACTCGAAGTTGTGCAAAGGCCCTCCTGGCCACGACTGCCACCTGCTCTTCGAGCAGGAGTTGTGAGTCGAGGAGAACCCCCAGATTCCGCACTGGATCCGAGTGAGGTAGTGCAACCCCACCCAGAACCAAAGATGACAACTTCCCGGATCTAGGGGGGCCATCAATCCACAGCCACTCCATCTTACCAGGGTTCAGTTGAAGCCTGTTGTTCCCCATCCAGACCCCCACAGCCTCCAGACACTGAGATAAGGCATTGACCGCATCACCTACTTCACCCGGGATGGAGATGTATAACTGGGTATCATCAGCATATTGGTGATACCTCATCCCGTGGTGATGGATGATCTCACCCAGCGGCTTCATGTAGATGTTGAACAGGAGAGGAGAGAGAACTGATCCCTGCGGCACCCCACAAGACAGGGGTCACGGGTCAGCTCTCTCCTCCCCTATCAACACCAACTGGGAACGGTCCTGGAGGAAGGAGGCGAACCAGCACAAAACCACGCCGCCCGCCCCCAACTCCCTGAGCCGTCCCAAAAGTATACCGTGGTCAACGGTATCAAAAGCCGCTGAGAGATCTAAGAGAGCCAGGATGGACGCACTCCCTCCATCCCGCTCTCGCCAGAGATCATAAGTGCGACCAATGCGGTCTCTGTCCCATATCCCGGCCTGAAACCTGACTGAAAAGGGTCCAGATAATCCGTTTCCTCCAGAATCCTCTGGAGTTGCCACGCCACCACCTTCTCAACCACCTTTCCCAAAAAGGGAAGGTGGGAGACTGGGCGAAAATTGCCCAGGATAGTAGGGTCCAGGGATGGTTTCTTGAGGAGGGGGTGCACCAGCGCCTCCTTAAAGGCAGCCGGGAACACCCCCTCACTCAAGGACGAATTTATAATTGCCAGGACCCAGCCACATGTCACCTCTCTAGCTGATTTCACCAGCCAGGAGGGACATGGGTCAAGTTGACATGTGGTGGCGTTTACAATCCCAAGGATCCTGTCTACTTCATCAGGCCCAACAGGATCAAACTGCTCCCAGATAACATGGTAAGTACGAGCCTCTGGCATCTCCCCAGATCTTGTCTCACGCTTGGAGTCTAACTTGGAATGAATCTGAGCGATTTTGTCCTGCAGATGCTCAGAAATCTCTTCCGATCGGCCCTGTAAATGGGTCTCCCCTTGCTCCCGACCCAAAAGCGATCTTGTAATCTTAAACAGGGCCGTTGGACGGCATTCTGCGGACGCAATAAGAGCAGAGTAATATTCACGTTTTGCTGCTCTTACTGCCACAAGGTAGGCCTTAACAGCGGCTCTAGATTGTGTTCGGTCAGATTCAGTCTTCGTCTTTCTCCAGCGGCGCACTAGACGTCTCTTAACCCTCTTCAAAGCCCTCAACTCCTCCGTAAACCATGGAGAGTGACGGGCCGAACAGGGCCGGAGAGGTCGCATAGGTGCAATCTTGTCCAGGGCTCCGGCTGCTGCCTTGTTCCAGGCTGCAGCCAGGACCTCCACTGGACTGTGAAGCAAGTCCTCGGGAATAACCCCCAGCTCCTTCTGAAACCTCACGGGGTCCATCAGTCGCCGGGGGTGGACCAGTCAAATAGGTCCCACCTCCCTGTGGAGTGGGGTGGCACAAGAGAGTCTCAGGGTCACCAGGGCGTGGTCTGACCATGACAATGGGGAAAGATGTAACTCTCCCCTCAGATCACATTGCCACTGCTCGGACAAGAAAACTAAATCCGGAGTGAGACCACTGTCACGAGTCGGGTCACGGATAATCTGAGACAGGCCCATAGCTGCCATGGTAGCCATGAACTCCCGGGCCGCCTCCGAGGATATATCACAATTGCTTGCAGTTGCTATCACCATTAATCCTGTGGTTCAAGCTCATCTTTCTCTAATCTCAGCCCCACTAGTTAGACTTCGTCAGGAAATCAACTCCACAGGAAGGCTACAGCTACTTTTATTAAGTTTGGCTATAATAACAGAACCTTGTCGGTCTGATTGTGCTGCGCCTCCTCCCCCCTCTTATACTCCAGTGAATCTGGGCAGCCTCTGCCTGAGCCACTTCTTAACCATGACCTAGCCCCAGGTGCAAGGTCACACAGCTACCTAGAAACATATTTAGGATTCCCTTACTAACTTTGCTCAGACTGAAGAAGCTTCTTGGATAAGGAGCGAAACGTTTCCACTGAGAAAATAGAAATCCAGTTGACATGATTCAAGCTACAGACAATTCCACCTGGATGACTGAGAACCTTCATAGACACTTCTGAATGTTATCTTATTTCTCTGGATTTAAAAAAAAAACACGTTTCAGTCCCTTTTGCCTAGAAAACGGTTCTTGCATATTTCCATCAAGGTCATCTTCCTTACTCTCCACAGAGGGTGCCTTCAGAAATTCTCAACCTGTGCCCCATCCCACTGTCCCAACACTTCTATCTTCTGCCACATTTCAACACTAGAAGGTGTGTGAGGAGGGATCATTTACAAAGGGGTAGGTGCATAGGTAAATGTGAGTTTGTGGGGTTTCATTCCTCATGCCTATGCTTTTTTCTCTCTTCAAAATCAGACCTAGACCAGATCTATTAAACACAGAACAGGCTGCAGCTATAATGATTATGATGATAAATTATTATTATATATTATTACAGTGTCATAAAAACATCTTGGCACTGTACAGTCTACATGATAAAGTACAATAAAATCAATAGTGTCAACTCCACAGTACAAAATTAATAAAAAAAAATACAGCTGTAAGCAAAAAGCATGATCAGGGGTGAATCAATCTTCCAATTTCCTGGAAATTTCCTTTCCCTGTGAAATAGGCTTTACAGTTGCATGGTGCTTTCTTTCAATTTTCTTTGGATACTATTTTTAAGCCTGCTTTATGATTTCAAGGTGGGGAATGATGTTATTGCTCTCTTGCCACCTTTGAAACATTAGCATTAGGAGGAGTTTCCATGGATGATCTTAGGGTACTTCAGAGGTTCCTCACATTGAATTCCATGGGATGTAATTCCCAGCAAGAACACAATTGAAACAATGAAATATTATTATTATTATTATTATTATTATTATTATTATTATGATATTAAATGATATAAATGTTTGGAACATTACAAGGAGTCTAATATATGGCTAATGCAGGAGGAAACCTGAGGAAATTCAGCAGGGCTTCCTCCAGAGAAATAGATATCAGGATAAAAGGTATATCTATTTTTCCATTGAATTCCTGGAATGGAACTTCTTTATGTTACTGAGATAGTTGAAATAGGAACATTCCCAACAAAATCTGCACATAACATTTTCATCTGCTGGGGAGCTCCTTTTTGAAGAATCAGTTGAAGGATTGACATTAAATGAAAAGATAGCAACTGGGCTATTTTACTTTCAAATCAATTGTACACAATTGGGAAAAAGATATAAGGAAGTTTTCTTGGACCTCATTGATAGATAAACCCTCCAGGTTGTGGATGATGGGCATAGATGCTTAAGTTGACTTCCTAAATCTTTACAATTGCCAGCATAATAATATAAAACCCACACTTAATAGCCCACAAATCTGTATAACCAGCTAGGCAAACAAAGTAGCTCACTGCCACCAGCCCTTATTAATTCAATGGGCAGGGAATTACCATAATACTTTCAGCTTTATTTGAAAAAAATATTACTTTTGTCAGGTTCCCTAACCTCAATTAGCATTTGTGGAGGATGGAAATCTTTCCTTCCAAAAACAGCTTAGTGAAACCTGTAAAGTAAAAGCAAATGAACTCCACCACTGGGGGTGGGGAGAATAACCATAACATAATGGACTTTTTTATATCTTCCAAGACATGATTAGAAATAACTTGCCAAGCATATGAGAGCCAGTTTGGTCTAGTGGTTAAGGCAACAGGCTAGAAACCAGGAGACAGAGTTCTAGTCCCGCCTTAGGCATGAAAGCTGGCTGGGTGACCTTGGGCCAGTCCCTCTCTCTCAGCCCTGGGAAGGAGCCAATAGGAAACCAGGAGACTGAGAGTTCTAGTCCCGCCTGAGGCATGAAAGCCGGCTGGGTGACCTTGGGCCAGTCCCTCTCTCTCAGCCCTGGGAAGGAGCCAATAGGAAACCAGGAGACTGAGAGTTCTAGTCCCGCCTTAGGCATGAAAGCCGGCTGGGTGACCTTGGGCCAGTCCCTCTCTCTCAGCCCAACTCACCTCACAGGGTTGCTGTTGTGGGGAAAAGAGGAGGAAGGAGTATTAGGTATGTTCGCCGCCTTGACTCCAGGCTTGGCTGCCAGCTCGACCAGTCAGATTTCTCAGAGAAGCTGACTGAATTTCCCTTGCTTGCGTGGATTGCAGAAGTTGTGGTCCACTGAAGTTTTTTTTTCCCCTGGAGAAGGGGAGACCAGAAGATTACTCGTGGGGCCATTGGGATTGCCTACCCTTGTTTTTTCTGTAGTTTTCCACCGCGGAGGGAACAGGGTAAGTGCAAGGCAATGGCCGAGATATATCAGGCTCTCGCAGGGGAAACAAGTCTCTTTGAAGAGACACAAGAGCGCCCAGCCGCTTTTAGATCACTTTAGGAATGTTTTTTTTTTTTTAGATTAAAATATTTTTGAAATCTAAGATCGATTTTTTGGACTCTGTTGAAAATGTTGGCTAACTTTGTGCTTTCTTTGCTATAACTGATTCTGGTGGAAGTTTGATGGACTCTATATTTGCAACATAATGAAACGTCTGCATTTTTTTTTTTTACTTCTCTTTTGTATTAGAGGGATTTAAGAGACTCTGTTTGTAATTCTTCGCTTGATAAACTAAATGACTATTCATTTTTTGAGAAACTCTTTGTTTGGATTAAGCAGTTTGCAGCTTGAAGAACGAAAGCTCGCAGTTTGAAGAATAAAAACACAGGGTAACGTGTTTTTTTCCTTGTCGTCTTTTTCTACATCCTCCCTGGTTGGATTTTGCTTCATTTGGAATATATTTTTTATTTCTCCTTCTATAAACTGTTTAAAATATTATTCTCTCCTGTATTTTGGATTATTGGAACTTTCTTTTTTCTTTTGACTTTAAAAAACAAAAACAAAACAACAACGACGCTCTGCTTAATAGATTTTGCTGGTAGTATTCCATGGACAGATTACATTATTATTGTTTTGACTAGAAGGGTTGTTGTTTTAATTTGAAGGACACAGGAAAGATGGCTTTCCAACTTGTACCTGAGGAGCTCAGAAGAGAGATTACTGAGACTTTTTCAAATATTCAAAGGTCGTTGGAATTACTGTTCGTAACTCTGCAAAACAGAGAGAAAGAACAGAGAACAGAAACGGAGACAGAAAGGAAAAATGTTTTTCAAGTGGAGGAGAAACAGAAGGAGGAAATTTTGAGTATATTAGTTCAGAAGAACATTCTGAAGGCTTTACACTACAATCTTGGTATAGATATGTTGTGGCAGTGGAGACAGAGTGAAAATATGGGTGCACAGTTGGATGGATGTTGTGAAATATGTGGAAAGGGAGAGAAGGTTGCTTTGATATTCTATATGAGATATAGAAAAGAGCAGGCTGTATATTGCGAATCTCCCACAGTGTATTGTGATTTTGGCATAACCTAAACAGAAGATATGAGAAACTGTATGGATATAAAGGTTAATGAAAAAATATGGACTTGAATTGTTATGAGAAATTGTATGGATATATAAAAAGTGATATTCTAAATGTAAGATGCTAAATACAAACACAAGTTGATATTATAGAATATTGTTTTCCTTAGAGATATATTTATGAGAAGATAATGATATGATGGAATTAGAATGATGGTTACTACAGGATGATATATATCAATATGTATTGTATGAATATTATAAGAATTGATATATTAGCTATTAGGTTAAGTGATATGATAGATTATGCATTTAGTTTAAATGGACACTACTACAAGGAATGGAAATTACAGATGGATAATTGAGATTCAAGAATTCCTTTTTTATGGAGATATATATATATATATTAGAATTAAATTATAGAAATATATATGTATGAACACTATAAGAATTGCTAAACTATGTATTAAGTTACATAACATGTTAGGTTATGAGTCATAATATGAATAGAATATATTGTAGTTTATTAGAAGTAAATAAGGCTTTTATTTGTTATACTAATTGGTCTTTATTGAAGATATAAATATGTAGTAATGAACATTCAACATTTAACTACTACTTCAAGGAGTGGAAGCCAAAGATGGATTATTGGGAGACAGTAAGATGAAGGTTAGAAGATTGGATTAAAGAAATCAAAAGGCATATGACAAAGAAAAGTTCCTGTATACTGTATGAAGGACTAACATTTAAAATCAATTGTTGTACTTTAAGTTCAAAGATAGATTGGAGGACATCTATTTTCTATATTTTCTTTGCTTATTATTTCTTGACTTCACTTTTTCTTTATCTTTTTCTTATTTTGTATTTCTGTTTCTATTTCTTTTTCTACTTTAAATTTTATTATGTACTGTAAAACTTAATAAAATTTAATAAAAAAGGTATGTTCGCCGCCTTGAGTTGTTTATAAAAATAATAAAAGCGGGATGGAAAATAAATAAATAAATAAATAAGAGATATTTGTTTAAGTTACCTGGTGTTCTGAATGTTTGCTTTCTATTTTCTGTATCAGACTCACCAATTATAAAGGGATGCTAACATGGAAGCTGCTCATGAAATGAAGGACTATAGGATTTGTCACACCACATTTGAAGCAAAATATCCATTGGGTGATAGAGGGAACTTATGAGATGAGCTTTGTTGTAGGGACAGTTTTTGATCACAGATGTATAGAGCTTGCTGATTCCCCAAAGGCAGCTCACCACTAAAAGATGTCAGCTCAGATAGAAGATGGGAGTAATCACTTTAATAAAATTCTGCTTTTGGATATAAACCTGCTGCTTTTGAAGCCTGAGGGGTAGAGTAGAATTTTTAAAACTCTGATAGGTCTTAAATCCTTATTTGTGTTTTGTAGCTTGTTTCTAGTGAGGATGACAAAGACTTTGTGTGTGTGTGTGTGTGTGGGGGAATTATCTTGTTTTATCACATTTTCTAAAACCTCCACCCTTCCTCTTCCTCCAACTTTCTGCTCCACAATCTCTTCCCTTTCTTTCTAAACATTTGGGTAAGTCAGAAATTAACTGCTGCATCTTCATGCAGTATCTGATTGCAAATAGGTATCCAATGCATATAATATCTGAACATGTAACATATTCAGAAATGACTTGCTATATTTTTTATCAGCTCTTGTAATGCTAGGTAACATTTTCAACCCAAACAAGCAACTAGGTAATATCTGACAAAATCAGGTTTAACAGTATGAAATGATGAGGAAAACATTCTGTATCATATTCTGAGTATCACTCTCCTCTCAGATATGAGCTTTCTTTGACCCATACTATATCTGAAAACTCCTTCAACAGACAATATGTGGGTGAGTGTGCATTTCCTGCTTCTCTATATCTGGATACTATCCTGATAGTTATCATAGCATTTGACAGATTAAAATGGAGGCCTCTTTGTGTTTGTATTACACCTACCCAGTTTGCTTAAAAAAATTAATTAAAACCTGCAATAACACGGTTAGTCTCACAGTAGCTCTTATACTTAACAGGCAATTGCCACTAACTGAACTTACTCAAAGTGAGCACCCAGCAGTAGCAAATGCAGTACTGGTTTGGAGTTTGGTTTCTGTAAGGAACTTGGATTGATCCATCTCTCTTAACCTAGGCTGCTTCAGAGGGTCGATGTAAAGAATAACATTGGGGAGGGGGAATCATATTTACTGCCCTGAGATTGTTTCAGAAAATGCCCAATAAAGTAGAAGGACTTTTTCTATAACATAATTACATCTGGACAGTATGATTTGTACTGGGGCAGAGGGATCAGCTACAACATACTGTATGAGATGCTCTCATATGCTTTATCTTAAAGGTAGCACAATGGCTGTATTTGCTATACCAGGATATGCTGAAATCAAATTTCATTTCAGAAATACCTTCAATTTGGTCTATTTCTCCCTTAGTTCTCAGTCCGTTTTCTTCTTCTTTGGATTAACATGTTGTAAAGGGTCATTTTGTTAACTGAATAACTAAGCCTCTTCAATCTTGGTTTCTTCCACCAGTACAACAGAGAAATAATAGTTAGAAACCTACTCATAAGGTAACTGAGTATGTTCAGCGTAACTCTATTCCCTCCTAAGAAATTCTAATGTGCCACAAGGGCCTTGATCATAAATGCCAAGTCAGTTTTAATTTACCACTGCCAGGCACTAAAAGGCTCTCTCACTTTCCAGATTCAAAGCTGTTTGTTACTAAGCAGGAGATTTATCTGTCACTGAGAAATTATTTGCTATTGCCCAAGTTCTTCAAGCAAGGCCTAAATGAGGTGCTTCTCTATTATAAACCATTTACGGATAATACTGGCAGGGTAATAACCCTGCAATTGTGGCTGTAAAGTCAAGTAATTCAGTCAGCTGTTATGATTCCTACATTAAAAGGCAAAGAGAGTTGGAGGGAGGGAGGAATGAGGATGCAAGAGAACAAAACAATGCACTAGCTTCTTTTGAGAACAAGGTTGAATCTATTCATTTAAATTTGACCTGATGTGGTTTTCAGCGTGCACATTAGCTGTCTGATGTAGCCAAAAAAACAAAAGCAAACAGGATAACTTCTCTTCCATTGCAAGTGGGAAAAACAGTAAGGCACCAAAATCATAACTTAAAGAATGATTGAGGAATTCAGGACTGTTCCTGAAAGCATATCTGAGAACGGAACAGCTTTCAGGTGACAATGCACCCATGTGTCAGATATAGGCAATACAAAGAATAAAAATGATGAGAAATCCAGGACCCGAACATTTCCTTTTGAGAGGAGAGCTGGCATCTGAAACTCTTTCACATCCTACGTCTTTGCTGTGGGCCATTAGGTAAAATCACTTCACAAAAACTTTTTTCTTTTTTTTAGTATATAAGTTGTCATGCCCTCCCTATCCAATTCTCCTGAATACTGAAAACTCTGAGGTTGGAGATAATTAGAGACTTACGTTTTGTAATATTTGCATTTATTTATAAACCTACAGGTTGAGTGCAAATGGATATTCACCTTAATAGGATATTGTTTTCCTTATTAGATTTTCAAGGTGGAAGCGAAAAGACTTATCCCTCTCAGGAGGCTTCTTGAGCTTCAATTAGCTTTCTGACCCTGCAGTCTGATCTTATCAGAGTTCTTAGGTGAACTAACAACGCAACATGATTAGATGCAACTTAAGCATTTTCTTCAGGGAAGAATCCATTTCAGGAGAGCCCATGGATAGCCCTCAACATTCCAGTTGGTTTGATCCATTGTACTGTTCTTTTTTTACAGGTCCATGAGGAGAGACAGGGACCCCACCTATCTCATTTCCATATCTGTCTCATGACCTTAATAAGCTCTAGTGAGAGTCAGCATGGTGTAGTGATTAAGGTTATGTCCTCCCTTAGGAATGGAAGCCAGCTGGGTGACCTTGGGCCAGCTACTACCTCTCAGCTCAAATCAGTGTCAGGCTCCATGTCAATCCAGCTGAAAATCAACTTTCCTTGTCACACTATGCATTGGTAAGATTTGCTGTAAGAACTTGGCTAGCCAGCACAAAACAAGTGGACCTTGCAACTAAGTGGTACAAATGCTAAAAACAACAACCTTAATAAGCTGCAGGACAGCATTGGTTTGTGATGGTTATTCATCTGCTGCTTTAGTCTAAAAATGACATTATGGAAGCTTATCAGCATAATGTTCTCTGTGTTCCCTCAAGATCATATCTATATTAAAATCAGATGTACTGTAGTTAAAAAACTCCAAACTGCTTAGTGTTTGCTTTTGGGTATAAAAATGGAAAGTATGTTTAAAATGAGATAACGAGTAAAATATGTCATAGCAATCCATAGCTACACTGATTTGAATGCATCACTATGGGAAGGGATTTGGCAAGTAGCATCTACAGCATAACGTCATATGACATAAGCTCATTTGCGTTAATTTAATGCCATCCAGGGAGTTCTGGTGATATTGCCACTGCCCTGTAAATGATCCAGGATTTCTAAATTTTTAATAGGGACTACCAGGGTCTGCTCATCCCTTTTTCAAAATGGTGGCAATATTGTTGCATGTGTCATCCAAAGCATGATGAACAAGGTAGGGAGGTGGATGAGACAGACCATTCTCTCCATTTCAGAAATAGCTATGCTGAGCAATTTATACAGTTTAATGGGAGGAGAAGTCTTCTAGTGTTTCTGGACCCTGTTTTATGTGGGCAAGGTCTGAAAATATATCTGGATACTCACAGAAGACAGGCCCCATTCCTCTCTCTCCACATTAGCTCTTACACATTAGCCCTCACATACACAATGATTGAATCCTCAATAAATGGAGTATATGTAGGCTGACCATACGTCCCGTTTTGAATGGAACAGTCCCATTTTTTAAGCATTTTTCAACCATCCCATCGTTTTGATAAAAATCTCAATTTTGTCCCATTTTTTAAACCCGGTGGGAATGGCGCAGAAGGAGGCTCTGAGCCGGAGCTGCTGATTGGAGGCAGCCCAGAAGAGGAAGCCCTCCCACCTATCAGCACGCGGCAAAGGAGGGACTGGGGGGCAGGGTTTGCAGGTGGGAGCCAATTCCTTGCCTGGGAAGGGGGGGTAACAGTTCCTCTTGGGGATGGCTGGTACCATAGAGCCTTTTTAAACACAAGTTTGTCGCCTCTTGGATTTTATATTTATCTTTATTAATTATATTTATGATTATTGTATTTTATGTTATTTTAATTGTTTGATTTGTTGTAAACCATCCAGAGTCCCCTTTGGGGGAGATGGGGCAGTGTTATAAATTCAAGCAATAAATAAATAAATAAATGAATTGCGCAGACCAGGGGGCAGGGTTTGCAGGTGGGAGACAATCATGTGGACCTAGGGGCAGGGTTTGAATGCGGGAGCCAATTGCGTGGACCAGGGGGCGGGGTTTGCAGGCAGGAGCCAATCACGCAGACTGGGGGTGGGGTTTGCAGGCGGGAGCCAATCACGCAGACTGGGGGGTGGGAACCCCTGTCTTTTTCATGAATACAGAATATTACATAAGACCCCGTCCTGTTTTGCCATCCCAATGTCCTGTTTTTGTCTCAAGGAAATATGGTCAGCCTAAGTATATGGACTCTGGCAAAGGAGATCGTTACCTTGTCATGGTGCTGGAGCTTGAGCACCTCAATGAACACCATGAGCTAAACCATGAAGGGACACCCAAGATGGGAAGGTCATGGAAGAGAGGTCAGACTAAATACGATCCCTGGGGAAGGTAATGGCAACCCACCCCAGTACTCTTGCCATGAAAATTAAATGGATCAGTTCAACCAGAGATATGTCGGTATATCATCAGAAGATGGGACTCCCAGGTCGGAAGATGGTCAAAATGCTACTGGGGAGGAACAGAAGATAAGTTCAACTAGCCCCAGATGTGATGATGCAGCTAGCTCAAAGCCAAAACGATGGCTAGCGGCCGACAGTGCTGGTGGTGAACGACGAATCCGATGTTCTAAAGATCAGCACACCATAGGAACCTGGAATGTAAGATCTATGAGCCAGGGCAAATTGGATGTGGTTATTGGTGAGATGTCAAGATTAAATATAGACATTTTGGTTGTCAGTGAACTGAAATGGACTGGAATGGGTCACTTCACATCAGATAATTAATAATAAAGTGGCTAAAGCAGTGCTTGGATACAATCCAAAAAACGATAGAATGATCTCAATTCGAATTCAGGGTAAGCCATTTAACATCACAGTGATCCAAATATATGCCCCAACCACAGATGCTGAAGAAGCAGAAGTAGATAAGTTCTATGAGGATCTGCAGCACCTACTAGATAATACACCAAAAAGAGATGCTATTTTCATTATAGGAGACTGGAATGCTAAGGTGGGTCAAAAGACACCTGGAATTACAGGTAAGCATGGTCTGGGAGAATAAAATGAAGCGGGACATAGGCTGATAGAATTTTGCCAAGACAATTCACTGTGCATAACAAACTCTCTCTTCCAGCAACCTAAAAGACGACTTTATACATGGACTTCACCAGATGGTCGACACCGAAATCAGATTGACTACATCCTTTGCAGCCAAAGGTGGCGGACATCTATACAGTTGGTAAAAACAAGACCTGGAACTGACTGTACTTCAGATCACGAACTTCTTATTGCACAATTTAGAATCAGACTAAAGGGAATAGGGAAGACCCACAGATCAGTTAGATATGAGCTCACTAACATTCCTAATGAATATGCAGTGGAAGTGAAGAATAGATTTAAGGGACTAGATTTAGTAGATAGGGTCCCGGAAGAACTATGGACAGAAGTTTGCAACATTGTTCAGGAGGCGGCAACAAAAAACGTCCCAAAGAAAAAGAAAACCAAGAAGGCAAGATGGCTGTCTGCTGAGACACTGGAAGTAGCCCAAGAAAGAAGGTCATGCATGCCATATGTCAGCAAATTTGGAAAACACAAGAATGGCCATCAGATTGGAAAAAATCAACTTATATCCCCATATGAAAAAAGGGAAACACTAAAGAATGTTCAAACTATCGAACAGTGGCACTTATTTCACGTGCCAGTAAGGTAATGCTCAAGATCTTGCAAGGTAGACTCCAGCAATTCATGGAGCGAGAATTGCCAGAAATACAAGCTGGGTTTAGAAAAGGCAGAGGAACTAGAGACCAAATTGCCAATATCCGCTGGATAATGGAGAAAGCCAGGGAGTTTCAGAAAAACATCTATTTTTGTTTTATTGACTATTCTAAAGCCTTTGACTGTGTGGATCATAAGAAATTGTGGCAAGTTCTTGGTGGTATGGGGATACCAAGTCATCTTGTCTGCCTCCTGAGGAATCTGTATAACGATCAAGTTGCAACGGTGAGAACAGATCATGGAACAATGGACTGGTTTAAGATTGGGAAAGGAGTACAGCAGGGCTGTATACTCTCACCCTACCTATTCAACCTGTATGCAGAACACATCATGCGACGTGCTGGGCTTGATGAATCCAAGGCTGGAGTTAAAATCGCTGAAAGAAACATAAACAATCTCAGATATGCAGATGATACCACTTTGATGGCTGAAAGCGAGGAGGAGCTGAGGAGCCTTATGATGAAGGTGAAAGAAGAAAGTGCAAAAGCTGGGTTGCAGTTAAACCTCAAAAAACCCAAGATTATGGCAACCAGCTTGATTGATGACTGGCAAATAGAGGGAGAAAAAGTGGAGGCAGTGACAGACTTTGTATTTCTAGGCGCAAAGATGACTGCAGACGCTGACTGCAGCCAGGAAATCAGAAGACGTCTACTTCTTGGGAGGAGAGCAATGACAAATCTTGATAAAATAGTTAAGAGCAGAGACATCACACTGACAACAAAAATCCGCATAGTCAAAGCAATGTTATTTATTTACTATTCTATAGCCGTAGTAACCTATGGCTGCGAGAGCTGGACCATAAGGAAAGCTGAGCGAAGGAAGATAGATGCTGTTGTGGGTCTTCCAGGCTGTGTGGCCATGTTCTGGAAGTTGTGGTTCCTAACATTTCGTCAGCATCTGTGGCCGGCATCTTCAGAGGGCAGGAGCAAAGACAGAAGCAATCTCTCTGTGCCCAGGCAATGTTTGTTTTCTATTTATAGAGCTAAGTTATAGGAGATTAGGTGGGTTTTTTGTTGTGTTGAAATGTTAACGAGTGGCTACTGATCGTGATTAGCATGTTCATTGTGAGAATGACCTGAGTGTGCCAGGCTTGTTGATCGGAAGATCACAAGTTCGGAGATTCGAATCCCTAGCCCCACGTGACGGAGTGAGCTCCTGCACTTGCCCCAGCTCTTGCCAACCTAGCAATTTGAAAGCATGCAAATGCAAGTAGATTAATAGGTACCACTTCGGTGGGTAGATAACAGCGTTCCGCGCGCGTCATGCCAGCCACATGACCGTGGAAGTGTCTTTGGACAACGCTGGCTCTTCGGCTAAGAAACGGAGATGAGCACCGGCTCCTAGAGTCAGACATGATTGCACAAATGTGCGGGGGGAACCTTTACCTTATAGTAGATTAAGATAAGTAGGGAAATAGAAACAAGCACAGAATTAGCATTAAGATTAGAAGTAAGGACTAGGAGTTTAATTGTGTATAATAAAACAGTTTGTGGGAAAAACAAATGCAGTCTTTGGGGAATTCTGGGAGTTGAAGTCCACACAGCTTAAAGTTGCCAAGGCTGAGAAACAATTCATCAAGAGACTAACTCCAGGAACAGGGGAGTGATTCTTATGTTGGGGTTGGGGTTGGGAAATAATAACTGAGTCAAGGAGGTGGAGGAGGCAAAAGTTCCAACTCTCATAACATGGACTACCCACATGTTTTCAGAGTGACCACAGTTCAAAGGAAAACACCTGCTTTTCTGTGGTTTCCACTAAAGTGGAGTGGAGCCAGAAATAAACTCAGCTCCCCAAAAGAGATGTCATTAATGAGGTCAGTCAAGCCTTGAGCTAATCCCACTTTGTACCTCAATATTCTTCATGCCTGACAGGTGAGCACTAACTGGAACATAGGAGGCCTGAACTAAATCTTTTTTTAGCTGACTAATTAGATACATCCAGAAACTTAGCAAGAATCATTTGCTCTTTCCAGCATGTCCTGCCTGGTGGGTAATTGTATGTTTTTACGTGGCATGTTTAGAAAGGAACGGAAAAGTATGCACTTTTCCTTATTTAAGAGCTTTCTGGAAAGAACTTAATTTTGCATCTCAGCATTCTGGATGATTGTTGCATCTTTTGTGCCTAATTATTTTCCATATTTCATTAATGATATTACTTGGTGCCCTTCAACCACCTCCACCTGACTTCTATTTACAATATACAACAGCCTACTGATTGTTACACCCAGCAGAACAATCCTAAGAGGGCCAAGAGGGAGAAGCAGTGGAGGAGACACTGCCATATCCAAAGCCTTGTGGGCTCATTCCAGAAGGCTCAAGATGGGGAGTGAGTACAAGAGGAAACAGAGTTTTCTCCCTCATTCTAGGAAGGTCTTATATGTGGAAATTGGATCCAGCAGATCCAAAGCCCCTTTAGTGTCACCCCTGGCATATTGCCGTTACCAAAGTGTATTTGAACATGTGGACTTGCTTGGGTCTCCCTCATAACTTACACTCCTTTTCAATGCTTAGAGGGTAGGGCCTGCATAATCCTATCATCTCTTAGGAACTCTCCCAAAGCCTACATGATTATAGACTTAGCCTTTTTTCATTTGCCTGGTTGTAGGGCTAAGGCAGGGTTCAGCAGCTGGATGCTCAGAAGTCAGATGGTAATTGAGGGCTTGTCCACTCCTGTACACTAAAAAAAATGGACAATGTTTTCAAGTTTTCAAAAAAGCGACATCACCCTCTACCCTCTACATACTTTTTCAATAAAGTATGTGCATGCAAGCGACATCACCCTCTACCAACCTTTTTTGATAAAGTATGTGCATACACATATTTAAATAAGCTGCTCAAAAAAATAAAGGGAACACTGAAATAAGACATCCTAGATCTGAATGAATGAAATATTCGTATTAATTACTTTGTTCATTACATAGTTGAATGTGCTGACAACAAAATCACACAAAAAGCAATGGAAATCAAATGTAAGCAACCCCTGGAGGTCTGGATGTGGAGTTACACTCAAAAATTAAAGTGGAAAAGAACACTACAGGCTGATCCAACGTTGATGTAATGTCCTTAAAACAAGTCAAAATGAGGCTCAGTAGTGTGTGTGGCCTCCACGTGCCTGTATGACCTCCCTACAACGCCTGGGCATGCTCCTGATGAGGTGGCAGATGGTCTCATGAGGGATCTCCTCCCACACCTGGACTAAAGCATCCCCCAACTCCTGGACAGTCTGTGGTGCAACGTGGCGTTGGTGGATGGAGCGAGACATGATGTCCCAGATGTGCTCAATTGGATTCAGGTCTGGGGAACGGGCGGGCCAGTCCATAGCATCAATGCCTTCATTTTGCAGGAACTGCTGGCACACTCCAGCCACATGAGGTCTAGCATTGTCTTGCATTAGGAGGAACCCAGGGACAACCGCACCAGCATATGGTCTCACAAGGGGTCTGAGGATCTCATCTCAGTACCTAATGGCAGTCAGGCTACCTCTGGCGAGCACATGGAGGGCTGTGCGGCCCCCTAAAGAAATGCCACCCCACACCATTACTGACCCACTGCCAAACCGGTCATGCTGGTGGATGTTGCAGGCAGCAGAACATTCTCCACGGCGTCTCCAGACCCTGTCACGTCTGTCACATGTGCTGAGTGTGAACCTGCTTTCATCTGTGAAGAGCACAGGGCGCCAGTAGCGAAGTTGCCAATCTTGTGTTCTCTGGCAAATGCCAAACGTCCTGCACGGTGTTGGGCTGTAAGCACAACCCCCACCTGTGGACGTCGGGCCCTCATACCACCCTCATGGAGTCTGTTTCTGACCGTTTGAGCAGCCACACGCACATCTGTGGCCCACTGGAGGTCATTTTGCAGGGCTCTGGCAGTGCTCCTCCTGTCCCTCCTTGCACAAAGGCGGAGGTAGCGGTCCTGCTGCTGGGTTGTTGCCCTCCTACGGCCTCCTCCACGTCTCCTGATGTACTGACCTGTCTCCTGGTAGCGCCTCCATGCTCTGGACACTACGCTGACAGACACAGCAAACCTTCTTGCCACAGCTCACATTGATGTGCCATCCTGGATGAGCTGCACTACCTGAGCCACTTGTGTGGGTTGTAAACTCCGTCTCACGCTACCACTAGAGTGGAAGCACCGCCAGCATTCAAAAGTGACCAAACCATCAGCCAGAAAGCATAGGAACTGAGAAGTGGTCTGTGGTCACCACCTGCAGATCCACTCCTTTATTGGGGATGTCTTGCTAACTGCCTATGCTTTCCGCCTGTTGTCTATTCCATGTGCACAACAGCATGTGAAATTGATTGTCAATCAGTGTTGCTACCTAAGTGGACAGTTTGATTTCACAGAAGTGTGATTGACTTGGACTTACATTGTGTTGTTTCAGTGTTCCCTTTATTTTTTTGAGCAGTGTATAATGCTCTGGAATGAGCATGCGATCCATAACTGGGAAATCCTTATGCTAGATGGCACAACTGAAGTTATTTTGATAAGGTGAGTTGGTGCAATAAAATAAATTTCTGCTTCATCCACACCACTGATTGACCATTCCTGATAGAGATATTTGAGTTTAGCAGCTTCCTGGTAGCAGGAAATGTATTATTCTTTAATACCTTTATGACAATAAGAGGTTTAGCAGGCAAGATATTTCCAGCTGGGTGATGTGACAAATTTCACTTATGAAATTCTATCTGCAACACATTTCAATAGTGTCTACATAGTACAAAATGAATGTATGGTAACTTTCTTTTTTTTCTGCAACTGAATTCTTCCTGAAATATACCTTGTCTCTGTTTATCACATCCATTTTAGAAAAACAAAAGCCACCCAAGTTTTGGCTGTGCCCAAAGCTAGATGTGCCTTATATTTAAGGGTTCATCCACAAAGCTGTTTTAATGTGCTCTCCTCCCAACTTTGAGCTGGGAAGAAATCAAGCCAGTATAAATTGTGCTGCCCCGATAGCCTATTCTTACCATGCATCCAGAATTATTATTATTTATTATTTATTAAATTTCTATGACCGCCCATCTCCCTCTCAAGGAGGGACTCTGGGCGGTTCACAGCTACAACAATAATACAATACAATAAAAACACGATAAAATACAATACACTAAATATAATAAATATAATTTAAATTAAAATTAAAACCAAGTGGCAGATGGTTTGCAGTGTTGCTGAAGACTATTTAAAATATTTGGGGTGGCTCTAAGCGATCAGCCATCCCCAAGCTTGACCACTTTCCCTCTTGCCCCAGGCGAGATCACAGAGCCAGGTTTTCAATTTTTTTCTAAAGTCCAGGAGTGAAGGGGCCTGTCTTATCTCTGGGGGAAGGATGTTCCATAGGGCAGGTGCCGCTGCAGAGAAGGCTCGCCTCTGAGACCCCGCTAGATGGAGCTCTTTCATAGAGGGGGTCCGTAGCATGCCCTCTCTGCAAGATCCGGTAGGACGGGATGTTGTAATGGGGATGAGGCAGTCCCTCAGATAACCTGGGCCCATGCCATGTAGGGATTTAAAGGTAATGACCAACACCTTGAATTGGACCCGGAAGCAAACTGGCACCCAATGCAGCTCACGGAGCAGAGGTGTTACATGTGTCGATCTTGGTACACCTAAAAGATGATTGTCATCTGTACAGGCAAAACTGAAGTACTTTGGCCACATAATGAGAAGACAGGATACCCTGGAGAAGAAGCTGATGCTAGGGAAAGTGGAAGGCAAAAGGAAGAGGGGCCGACCAAGGGCAAGATGGATGGATGGTATTCTGGAGGTGACGGACTCAACCATGGGGGAGCTGGGGATGGTGACAGCCGACAGGAAGCTCTGGCGTGGACTGGTCCATGAAGTCACGAAGAGTCGGAAACGACTGAACGAATAAACAACATCTGTACAGATATATTGTGAGACACTATAGGGACTGCAATTAGTGCTTTCCCTTGCTATAGTTCCATTCCTAGCCAATATCCACTCCCACCTAGTGGAAAAATGTACCATCAATCACTGTTGTATTCAGAGCTTTTGTCAGGGAGATACTTATAAACTCTGACTGCTCTGTCCAATCCCACTTTTCCCCATAATTTTTGTTTTGTTTTAAGATTGTTGACCTATTGATCCCTCTCCTAGACACAAGATTGATATTCCCATTGTAGGTTTATACCTAGGAAATAAAGTAGAATAAGACAAACCCACATTGTTTGACACTGACATAGGCTATTGTGTTCTTGACAGACATAAGGGCTTAGAGAGTGAAGCTAGAGAGCTGTTGGGTGTAGTTGTGCCTCCAGGGCTGCAGAGCTTGCAGTTCAATAAGTCATTGGCATGGCTTCCTCAGGGTGCATCGGATGCCCTGATAAATTTGTGAACATCTTGCGGTTACTCCATGACGACATGATGGCAACAATCCTGAATAACAATGGCTCTCAAAGCGATCCATTTAAAGTGGAATCCGGCGTTAAACAGGGATGTGTTATTGCTCCAACCTTATTTGCTATCTTCATCGCTATGATTATGCACCTTGTTGAAGAGAAACTTCCTACTGGTGTAGAAATTATATATTGAACAGATGGAAAGCTTTTTAATCTTAGTAGGCTGAAAGCAAAAAATAAGGTAATTGCAACTTCTGTTATAGAACTTCAATATGCTGATGATAACGTAGTCTGTGCACACTCCGAGGAAGATCTTCAAACTATCCTAAACATCTTTTCAGAAGCATATGAAAAACTCGGCCTCCCAATTAACATTAAAAAACCCAAAGTGATTTACCAGCAAGTTCGAACCAATCCCTCTGCAGCGCCATCAATCCAGCTTAAAGGTGTGTTACTAGAAAATGTCAGCCACTTTTCTTATCTCGGCAGCCATCTATCTACAAAAGCCGACATCGATGCTGAAATTCAGCATCGCCTGAGCTCTGCGAGTGTAGCTTTCTCCCGAATGAAGCGCAGAGTGTTTGAGGATTGGGACATTCGCAGGGAGACCAAAATGCTTGTTTACAAAGCCATTGTACTACCAACCCTTCTGTACGCCTGTGAAACATGGACCCTCTACAAACGCCACCTCCAACTTCTTGAAAGATTCCATCAACGCTGCCTCCGAAAAATTCTGCAAATTACTTGGGAAGATAGGCGGACTAATGTTAGCGTATTAGAAGAAGCGAAAACCACCAGCATTGAAACAATGATCATCCAACATCAACTTCGCTGGACCGGTCATGTTGTTCGAATGCCTGACCATCGTCTTCCAAAGCAGCTACTTTACTCCCAACTTAAGAATGGAAAACGGAATATTGGTGGACAGCAAAAGAGATTCAAAGATACTCTCAAAGCTAATTTTAAAAAATGTAATATCAGCATTGAGAACTGGGAAGCCCTAACTCATGAGCGTTTCAATTGGAGGTCATCCTTTATTAATGGCGCTATGGACTTTGAAGAAGCACGAGTACAGGGCGAAAAGGAGAAAAGAGCTAAAAGGAAGGCACGTCAGGCAAACCCTCATCATGACCGTCTCCCACCCGGAAACCTATGCCCTCATTGTGGGAGGTTGTGCGGATCCAGAATTGGCCTTTATAGCCACTTACGGATCCACTTACGGAAAGGTAAAATTTTACCTTTGGAAGACAATCTTACTCGGCTACGAGTGATCGCCAATGATGACTCATCTCTACTAAGCATGGCTACCAGGGTTGAGGAGGAGGTTGAGACTTGGTCCTGGAGTCCAACGAATTGGGGCTGCTGATAGGCAGCAGCTATCTTCCCTGAGCCTCAATGTATCAGTGTAGTGATATTACAACAAAGGAAGCCATGTCAGATACGCTGATTTTTGCTTTACTTTGCTATGTCCTCTCCTCCCCCCCTTCCTTTCTTAAAAAAGACTTTAAAGAAAAAGGTGATGCCAGACACTGAGTTGTCAAAAAAAGCAAGAAACAGGAAATTGGCATTTAACAAATTAAAGTAGCTAAATTAGGCTGACCATAGACTGCATGAGGGGCAAGAAGCAGAAGCACCATGACAGTTCAGACAATCAGCTGCAGTCACATATGCATGCATGTGGGTAAAAGTGAAAAGGAGAGCAAGGGAGGGACATTGACGCTTCCTGTATACAGAGAAGTGTGGTAAGGAACCATGGGCAAGAACAGGCTGAAATAGGAAAGATGCTGGTGCTGTTTCCTAAAGGATTGAAGGGGAGACCCATTCAGAAGGGATGAGGACTTCTGGCCTCTCAGAGAGCAGATGGTCCTTGGATTTCATTACTATTCAACACTCCTTCCTCTCCTAGCACTACCTTGAAGACATCAATCCCTTAGATTCAGCAACAGATGGTGAGACAAACAGCAAATTTTTAGTTAAAGCCTCCCAGGAAGATTTCTGAGACCTTTCCCTCATTCCTGTTTTCCACCCTCTTTCTCCTTTCTGTACTCTTGCTTCATTAGATTGGAATGCTGAATTTGGTAATACGGTATTGTATTCAATGAAGTAAAGAAACAAAGAGTTTAATCTGCACTGGTTGTTAAGTTTCATGTATGTAGCCTATTCAAATGACATATCAAAGGTGTAATTTGGGTGTGCAAGTGGCCATGTTGACAGAATGTTTGAGTAAGAGTTAATCCCTGAGAACAGGAAACTGGTTGTCCACATTCAGTGGGCAGAAGATTACTAGATCCTCAGTGGCAGCAGTAATCCCCAAGGATGAGAAACTGGCAGTCAGCTGGCAGAAGACAACCAGTCTCTTGGTGGCAGTGATAAATCCAGAGGGCATACAACTGAAAGTTCCCAGCAATGGCCAAAGGCTTTCAGTCCCTCAGTCTGTGGGAAGATACTGTATGGAAGTGCACTGCTTATATCCTTATAACAATAGCACAGGGCCTGGGGCAGGAGGAAGGGCTTTCTGAGGATAGGGGGCTAAGTCACAAACAAGTTTAAATACTTCAGGTTGGTCTTTTACATGCCCAGGTCATGCTTCTGCTTGAGGAGTATGATGTTAGGCTGCTGTTGCCCACAGTCCTCACTGGCTCACTGCTAAGAAGAGGACTGGGTGGCTGGTGGGAGGCCTTAGTAGGAGTTTCTGCACCCTAAAGGACCAGTTTGTCTGCAGTCAATATTTTCCTCAAGAGAGAGTTGCCTGATCCTGACATTTCAAGGTATGTTCCAAGCACATCTCTCCTATGTGCATCAAGCTGTAGAGAAATAATTAGTGGGGCACCTTGGCACTGTAGTATGCAGGTGCAAGGATGAGTCCTAAATAGAAATATTTCTAAGAAGATGGACAAATTATTATCTAACGTAGGAAGCCCTCTTACCTCATAATAGAATGCAAGAAGTTCAAATGACTGTAAGGCATTACAAAATAAATGAAAAAACAACCATAGCCATTTCCTGAGAAGCAGATTCAATTCTGCTTACTTGCAAACAGTGACTAAACAACGGTGGCGGCAGCAACAACTACACCTATTTCTGCAATTTTCTAAATGCAACACGTTCATTTAGCTCATATAAATCTTCACTGAAAGGTTTCCCTCTGCCCGTTACACTAGCATGTGATAGTAAAGCTCACTGTGTTTTGGTGGGAGTTGTTCAAACAGAGTTGTTTATATTTACTGAAAATCATTGATATTCCCATTCAAAGGTTAATTTGATTTACTTCTTAATTCAGCAGTCAAGTTATTGGGGAGAATAATGTGTTTGCCTGAAGATGCAACTATTCACGCTGGTGCACCCCCTCCTCAAGAAGCCGTCCCTGGACCCTACCATCCTGGGCAATTTTCGCCCAGTCTCCCACCTTCCCTTTTTGGGAAAGGTGGTTGAGAAGGTGGTGGCGTGGCAACTCCAGAGGATTCTGGAGGAAACGGATTATCTAGACCCCTTCCAGTCAGGTTTCAGGCCGGGATATGGGACGGAGACCGCATTGGTCGTGCTTATGGATGATCTTTGGCGAAAGCGGGATGGAGGGAGTGCGTCCATCCTAGCTCTCTTAGATCTCTCAGTGGCTTTCAATACCGTCGACCACGGTATACTTTTGGGACGGCTCAGGGAGTT
Source organism: Charina bottae (assembly GCA_023362775.1). NCBI lineage: Eukaryota > Metazoa > Chordata > Lepidosauria > Squamata > Charinaidae > Charina > Charina bottae. The sequence continues at coordinate 85,999,008 of JALMGJ010000002.1, read as the reverse complement.
GGGGGTGGGCGGCGTAGTTTTGCGCTGGTTCACCTCCTTCCTCCGGGGCCGTTCCCAGTCGGTGTTGATAGGGGAAGAGAGGGCTGACCCGCGCCCCCTGACTTGTGGGGTGCCGCAGGGGTCGGTTCTCTCTCCTCTCCTGTTCAACATCTACATGAAACCGCTGGGCGAGATCATCCGTCACCATGGGATGAGGTATCACCAATATGCTGATGATACCCAGGTGTACCTCTCCATCCCAGGTGAAGTAAGTGATGCAGTCGATGCCTTATCTCAGTGTCTGGAGGCTGTGGGGGCCTGGATGGGGAACAACAGGCTTCAACTGAACCCTGGAAAGACGGAGTGGCTGTGGATTGATGGCCCCCCTAGATCCGGGAAGTTGTCATCTTTGGTTCTGGGTGAGGTGGCACTACCTCGCTCGCAGGTGGCAGTCACGGCCAGGAGGGCCTTTGCACAACTTCGTGTTGTGCGCCAGTTACGCCCTTTCCTGGATCGGGAGGCCCTCCGAACAGTCACTCACACCCTTGTCATCTCCCGTATAGATTACTGTAATGCGCTCTACATGGGGCTACCCCTGAAGAGTATCCGGAAGCTTCAGCTGGTTCAGAATGCCGCGGCGTGAGCAGTTATGGGTGCCATGAGATCGGCACATGTAACACCTCTGCTACGCGAGCTGCATTGGCTACCAGTTTGCTTCCGGGTCCAATTCAAGGTGTTGGTGATTACCTTTAAAGCCCTATATGGCATAGGGCCAGGGTACCTGAGGGACCGTCTCGTCCCGATAACGTCGGCCCGCCCCACCCGTACATGCAGAGAGGGCATGCTTCGGACCCCCTCAACAAGAGAATTCCATCTAGCGGGGTCCAGGAGACGTGCCTTCTCTGCGATAGCGCCCGCCTTATGGAACATCTTGCCCCCGGAGGTGAGACTCGCCCCCTCACTCCTGGCCTTCCGGAAGGCCCTCAAGACCTGGCTCTGCCACCGGGCCTGGGATGACAGAGGCGGCAGTGCCTCCTGGGGTTGGCTGGCCCCGTAGTAATACGATCGATACTACGGTCCCCAATCCATCTTGGATTCATGTAATTTATTATTGTATGTATTTTAGATGATATTTTTGTATAGTTTTTTAAACTTTCAATTGTTGTAACCCGCCCAGAGTCCCTTGCAAGGGAGATGGGCGGGGAATAAATTGAAATAATAAATAAATAATAATAAATAAATATATACATTACAATAAAATTATGCAAACGTTACAGTTTGTACTGTGTAGGAAGGCATTTTCAAGCTTCTTTGGTAATGAATATAGTGGTGATTATTATTTATTAATAAAGCTTTGGGATGGTTCAGATTCACATTTGGTCAGCTCTGGAGGATATTGTTGCTATGCCCACTGTTTGGAACAACATTCCTCCTGCCCTCTAAGATCTGGTGGCCCCAACCCTGCCTGCCTGTCAAAAAGCCTTGAAGACCTGGCTCTTCCTCCAGGCCCTGGATCAGAAAGTTGTGCAAACCTATTTTAGTTGCCAGAATGTAGGAACTGTGCTTGGTGTGAATACTGTTGTTTATTTGCTGTTTTTAATTTTTTGTTAGCTGCTCTGAATTGCAGGGTGAACGGGTGGCCAAGTAAATTTAAATAAATAAATAAATATAGTGGAGAAATCTCCCAAATGTGCCTGAATAAGCTCAAAATTGTTCATTGAACCTGAAAGGAATACATATGGAAGGCTGTATCAGGATATAAATTGTTCTAAGGCAAGATACATATGAAGGGATAGAGAATTTGGGGGAATATTTTTTCTGATAAGGTTCTTGCAATTCTACAATCATGGAATGGTCATGGAAAGGAACATTTTGTCAGGTGGACAACCAGTGACCTTGATAACATGATCTGTGATGCTGAGGTGACCCAGCAATCAAGCTTAGGTAATCCAGCATTGCTTATAAAAGAGAACTGGAGGGAAGAGAATTTCAAAGTCTTATCTACCATGCCATCAGAGTCCATTTCAGAGTGCTCTGCAGGGATTTCCTATTACTTTTTGTCACTTGACCAATAACAAGCAGGGTCTTTTGGTATGTATGATTTGTGTAGAGGAATGTGGAGATGGTTTTGAAGAAGGAATTCAATGACTATTATGTAAACATCAGCTTATTCTGGAGAGACAGAAGGGGGTGAGGAACAACTCAAGATTGCTCCACCTTGATTCTCTTCAGTATAAGAAGGGAGACAGAGAATCTCTGCCAGGCTTTCAAGATTCTTTATTAATAAAGTAGAGTTCTAGTAGTTCATGTGATGCCTGTTTCCTGACCTGGCCTACCTCAAAGGGCTGACAATTTGAGTGACTGAGTGAATGTGAGATGCTGGCATCATTGAAATAAACCTTTTAAAATCTATCAGTTTTAAATTCTCCCGGAATTGTTGGGTGGTGATCAGCGACTTGGCTTGACTTGGCTCTGGTGCTGCATAAAAAGATTCCTAATTTTATAGCAGAGAGCAACCCCTTGTAACAGAAGCACACAGTTATTTTTAATGAAGTGTGAGGAGAGTACACTAGAATCCACGGGTATGCTCTTATTTATATTGAATTGTAAAGAGCTCCTGTATACATGTAAACTCTATTCTGCCTGCAGCTTTCCCTGATGCTATTGGCCTCTGCCTTTTCCTTACAAATGTAATAAAGAATAGTAGCTTTTGAAGCTTTTAGAGTTCAAAAGGAAACTGAAGGTTATGTATACAGGAACAACACTAATGGAAAAAAGTACAAGTGGTGGTAGCATACAGCAACATGTTTTCTTGGCAAATAAAGGCTCCTTGGACTCTGAAACTGCTGATTCAAGGTCGCAAGGCTGGAAATGATCTAAGAACTTGGAGAATCTCTGCTAGTGAGAGAAGAAAGTACTGGGCTGGGACAAAGGTCTTGGGCCTTGCAGTCAAAGGTTGGGGGCATAAGTGTCAATCTCCAGAGTGGCAGGTAATCAGGGCAGGAGCAAACAGGCCTGGCTTTACTATCTGGGCTGTTACGAGTTCGCCAAAGCCAGTCAGAGATGCTGCTGCTCACTTCAGCATCCATTGGGAAACCTTCTTTTTTTTTTTTTAAAGAAAATGTTCCAGTCAGGGATGGCTGGCTTGGCATAGATTTAGTTGCAGATGCCCATTATACATTTTCAGTGATGCTTATTCCCAAGGAAGACATAAGCCTGTATAAATTGGTCCATACGACAACATAATACTCTGAAGTCTATAGCCTAAAATTATCTAGCACCACTAATGCTGGAATAAATGGATTAAATCAGTACAAGGATGCTTCTTATAGACATGGTTGATACATTGTTATATACCAGCCTTTCTCAACTTTTTTGACCCTGGAAGATCCCTTGAAATATTTTTCAGGTCCTCGGGGAACCCCTGCACATTTAGGCTCAAATATTTTATTTTATTTATTTATTAAAGAGATTTGTAAGACCGCCCAACTCACACAGGGTGACTCCAGGCGGCTTACAGAATTAAAAACCATTTGTTTCATGTGTAGGCCTGTATATATGCATTAACAGTGTTCTTAAACTAAAAATAAAGAATGAAACTTACCTCTTTAACGTGAACTTGCCCAAATTTGAAATAATTTTTTAAATAAATTGTGATCTCGCAGGGAACCCCTAGTGACCTCTCGTGGAACCTGAGGGTTCCACGAAACCCTGGTTGAGAAACCCTGTTATATACAAATCCAAAATATTCATGTTGATTTGTAGTCTGACCTATATACCTAGTTTCATCAGCCCTTGTTTCATGAACCCCAATGTTGCAAGGTTTGCACCAGGTTTTATAGAAGCTGAACATGATGTGAAATTTGTGGTACCTATTGCCAAGTGTGTGTTGGTGGGGTGAGGGAAGTAATCCATGACCATCAAAGCGCTCCAAGAATGTCCAAATATTTTGTTCATATGGATGCTAGTAGAACCGGGACTTAGATAACTTACCACGTGGGATGAAAGTTCTCTTGTAATGTTGTCAGACATTCTTTTTCCATTTTTTAGGGCAGGAAAAACCTGACTGTTTTTAAATTGGTTTCACATTTTATGCTTCAAGAACTAAGTGAAAAGTGCATCTTGCCCCAAGGTTATCCTTCTCTTTTCATCAGCATTTTGATTAAAGCTCGTCATGGTTTGGTTTTTTTCTTTCTTTCAGTGGAACAGATTGAAGACTCTTTAGACTAGACCCAGTTTTTTATTAAGAACCAGCTTCTGCCAGCTTTGCTTTTTTTCTGTAATGCTTCCCACACTTCCTTCTGTCAGTCTGGTACTTTTGTGATCACCTACTACGTAGCAAGCTATGGTTATGGACAGGGTCCATTAACTAATCAGAAAGTGTGGGGGCATCTAAAATGTTACCCACTTATTTACTTACTTACTTACTTACTTACTTACTTACTTACTTACTGGCAGTAGTAAGATAGTATCCAATTCAAAGGAGATCAAACTAAGATGGAAGGAGTATACTGAAACACTGTACAGGAGAGATGTCAACGTCAAAGATACCTTAGAAGATATTCCCTACTTACAATAATCTGTAGTACTAGAAGATGAAGTTAGATCAGCACTCTGGTCATTACCAAGTCAGTAGGCTACAGGAACTGATGGATGTAATACAGCAAGCAATAGAAGAAGGATCAGTAAAGTTTCTAACTAAGCTATGCCAGCAAATCTGGAGAATGACACAGTAGCCAATTGATTGGAGGAGGTCAATCTACATTCCAATACCAAAAAAGGAGACTTAACAGAGTATGCAAACTATCATACAATATCCTTAATTTCACATGCTAGTAAAATAATGCTAACAATCATCTAATGCAGATTAGAGCTCTACATGGAAAAAGAGATGCCAGAGGTTCAACTGGCTTTAGAAAAGGCCAAGGAACACAAGACATTATTGCTGATGCATGCTGGATAATTGAGAAAGCCAAAGAATACCAAAAAGAAGTCACTGTGTGCTTAATTGATTATAGAAAAGCCTTTGATTGTGTCGATTGTGTCAAGCTGTGGAATGGGCTCAGAAAAATGGGAATCCCAGAATATCTTATTGTCCTCATGAGAAACTTATATACAGGCCAGGAAGACACACTATGGACACAACATGGTAAAACAGACTGGCTCAAAGGAGTTAGACAAGGTTGTATACTCTCCTCTTACTTATTCAACCTATATAACTGAATATATATTAATGGAAGCTGGACTGGAAGAAGATGAGTGTGGTTTTAAAACTGGAGGAAGAAACAACAATAATCTGTGCTATGCTGATGACACTACTCTGATAGCTGAAAATGCAAAGGATCTGCAAGTCTAGTAAGAAAAGTTGAGCACAGTGAAAAAATGGAACTAAACTTAAATATAAAGAAGACCAAACTAATGACAACAGGCAGAACAACCAGCCTTAGAATTTTCAGTGAAGATATCGAAGTGGCGGATAGCTTCTGACTGTTAGGATCAACCATCAGCAGTAAAGGAACAAGCAGTTAAGAAATATGCCGCAGCCTAGCATTTGATAGAGCAGCCATAAAGGCCTTGGAAAAGGTATTCAAATGTTGTGATGTGTCTATATCTATAAAGATCAGAATCGTGCAAGCCATGGTATTCCCTGTGACACTCTATGGAAGCAAAAGTTGGACTTTGAAGAAGCAGGACAGAAAGAGTATTGATGCTTTTGAACGTTGGTATTGGAGAAGACTCCTGAGAATACCACAGACAGCCAAGAAAACAAATGGATCATCGAACAAATCAACCCAAAGTTCTCATTCGAAGCACAAATGACCAGGCTCAAATTATCCTATTTTGGACACATTATGTGAAGACCCAGCTCTCTGGAGAAGGCTCTAATGCTGGAAAATGTAGAAAAATAGGAAGAGGACAATCGGCAGCAAGATGGATGGACTCAGTTACAGTGGTGATGAGTGAATTATTGGAAGACCTGAAAGACCAGGTTAGGGATAGGTCGCCACCGAGAAAATTTATCTATGTGTCTCTAGGAGTAGAAAACAACTTGATGGCACATATCTGTAGCTTGAATCATGTCAACTGGATTTCTATTTTCTCAGTGGAAACGTTTCACTCCTTATCCAAGGAGCTTGGATAAGGAGCGAAACGTTTCCACTGAGAAAATAGAAATCCAGTTGACATGATTCAAGCTACAGACAATTCCACCTGGATGACTGAGAACCTTCATAGACATATTGATGGCACATAATCAATCAATTATGATTGCCAAACCTGGGTGGCTCACAAAACAATAAAAACATTTAAAAAAAAGACAACCACAATAAAGAAAAGTCCTGACACCTTTTGGTGTATCAGAAGCAACTTGCCTCATTAAATTCCACTAGAAAATAGAGTTTTGTTCTACCTGCTTCCCCCAGGCTCCTGTTGTACCGCTGGATCTTCTCTCTCTCTCTTTCTCCCTCCCTCCCCCACCTTGGGACTAAAGTCATTCCTTCACTGTAGCCTGGATAAATATTACAATGTAAAAATCACCCCAAATGATGATTGATTGGATTAAACAAACCAATTTGATTGGAATAATCCATTCAACCAGAGAATTGGATCATTTCAGTTTCGAATGTCAACGTGATTCTGAAGCCCTTGATTCAATTCAGCACATCAAATTGATTTGGTATTTCATTCATAAATTTATTTCGAAGGGTGTATTTGACAGAATAACTGAACAGAATCTTCAAACTGAATACTTGCAGAGCTGTATTAAATTTAGCTACTCCAAGCTCTGTACTAAAAGCACCTGCTTTTTAGCATTCCAATATGATTCCCAAAATTGGCCAAGCTTGATTTTGATAGCAAGGCCAGAAAACCAGATGCAGGTTTTCTCTATCACTCCACATCTGTTTCTTCTATGGTTGGTGAGCTTTTGTGCTGGAGCTTTTTCTAATGAAATCAATCACTCATAGTTTTCTGACCCCAAATGAGGTAGTCCTGGAGAAAACCACAGTTTCCCTGACCGATATGCTCAGCATGCTCATCACACAAATAATGATATCCAGGAAATATCCTAGAGTGGGGAAGGGGAAATGGAGTCATATGGTAGAGTGAAACATACATAGGTATAAATGTGTTTTCCAAGTTATGGCAGGAAATATCAGGGATGGTGAACCTTTGACTAGATTTTGCTAAACTACAACTCAGGATTTTAGTCATTATGGCCACTGGTGAGGGATGTTATAGGTTTGTGAGGGATTCTTTTTGAGAGGACTGGGCACACCACCTCTTAGATGACAACTTTACACAGCACTTTATTATACCCCACAAGTTCCCCAATATAAGGGCACCTTCCTAGGCATAACAAGTTGGCTTAGCCTGTAAACAAGTCTTGGGGGCTCAGTCCTTACTGTAGAATGCAGTCCTTGTCTCCCTCCAAAATTTTTTTGCCTTTGTTGGAGATTTGTTGGAGATTATGTGCTGCTTCAGCATGGTTGCTCCTTTCGTAACCACAGTTGTACAGCAAAGTTGCTCCCAAGCTCCAGACTCAGCTCCAAGTTCTGGTCTAAGTAAGTAAGTTTGCTAAGTTAGTAAGTAAGTAAGTAAGTAAGTAAGTAAGTAAGTTTGCTGTGGAGCTCCCAAGTGAAGCTCCAGGCCGGGATCAAGCAGGCTTGGCTACTTACCGTGGCTTGTGGTCCTGGCAGCTAAATGTCAGCCCTGTTTCTTGTCTGTAGCTGTTGAAGTTGCTCAGGTGTCACTTCCCACTTCTCTGGTCACCTGTTTTCTCTTCCTCTTGCCCAGACACCCTCTGGGTTGGCTTTCCTTCTCTAGGCTGAGGGCATGGGTGGGATGAGTGTTGCTAACCTGGCTCCCTATGGATGTTGGCACATCCTTGAAAAACCCAGGGTGTGGCTAAATTAGCCAGCAGTGCATGCTATTATGCCAGTCAAGTAGCTGGGTATAGCCAACCAGCTGGCGGGCACTGGTGTGGATGCCTGTGGGAGGAGTCTGTGCTGGCCAGTCTGCCCCTCTCAGTAGTTGGGGGGGGGATTAAGTGCTTTCCCTTCAGGAGAAAAGTCTTGGGAGGAATGAGCCAAGTTTAATCTTGGGGAGGGGTCTGTTCCTACCTTTTAGCACTGCCTTTTCCAAGCACAGAGAGTGCTTTCAATTTCACTCCTTTTTCCCTTACAGGGTTGAAGTTTAGCAATACTTGGCCACAAATAGCCCATTTTGATCAGTTATCTCTATCTAACAGTTTTTACTCAAACATTATATTCCTTATGTTATAGTCACAATGCATGCATGGTCCCTAAAGTCAGCCTTGATCTCAAACATTACAAAGTTTTCAAGGGAATACATATTTTTTTAAAAAGAGAGCCAGTTTGGTCTAGTGGTTAAGGTACTGGGCTAGAAACCAGGAGACTGAGAGTTCTAGTCCCGCCTTAGGCATGAAAGCCGGCTGGGTGACCTTGGGCCAGTCCCTCTCTCTCAGCCCTGGGAAGGAGCCAATAGGAAACCAGGACACTGAGAGTTCTAGTCCTGCCTTAGGCATGAAAGCCGGCTGAGTGACCTTGGGCCAGTCCCTCTCTCTCAGCCCTGGGAAGGAGCCAATAGGAAACCAGGAGACTGAGAGTTCTAGTCCCACCTTAGGCATGAAAGCCGGCTGAGTGACCTTGGGCCAGTCCCTCTCTCTCAGCCCTGGGAAGGAGCCAATAGGAAACCAGGAGACTGAGAGTTCTAGTCCCACCTTAGGCATGAAAGCCGGCTGAGTGACCTTGGGCCAGTCACTCTCTGGAGACTGAGTTCTAGTCCCGCCTTAGGCATGAAAGCCGGCTGGGTGACCTTGGGCCAGTCACTCTCTCTCAGCCCAACTCACCTCATAGGGTTGTTGTTGTGGGGAAAATTGGAGGAGGAAGGAGTATTGAGTTATTTATAAAAAAAACGCCTTGAGATATTTATAAAAAAATAATAATAAAGACGGGATAAAAAATTAATTAATTAAATAAATAAATAAAAGAAAGAAAGAAAGAAAGAAAGATCCTATAGATCCAGAAAATTACATGTAAGACATATCTATTTAAAGTACACCTTATATAGCAGAAGTATCAGTCAACCTGTATAGTGGTTAAGCTGTTGGCTGGGAGTTGGTAAATCACTGAGAGATTTGAGGCCAATCACTGTCTCTCAGCCCAACCTACTTCACAAGGGTTATTTTTGCTGGAAAGATTAAAAGAAGTGCAATATATGCCTCCCTGAGCTTCTGGAAGAAAGGTGGGGCTGAAATGAAATGAATGATAGATCAGGCATTAATGTTATTGCCTCTGGCACATGCCCATCCTTTCAGGCCAATTATACTATTTCCCCACCCCCAAAACAGATTTCTGCACAGGAACTTCCATAACAGTAGCTAGTTGGATGGATATGTGACTATTCAAAACAAGAACATATTAAGCACAATACGAATGCTCAATGCAAGGGAAGATTCCTGAATGAATATTAACACTTTTGAAAACGCACAAGTGCTGTTTAGTTTTATGGTTCACCTGATTCTAAAGAGCAGCAGAATCATCTTCCCTGGTGATTCTGGCCCCTTCTATCACAATGCAGAAGTCATCGTGAAATGTTAACTCACTTACAAGTGCTGCAGAGGTCTGACCGAAGTGAGAGATTTGGAAGTGACAGGAACATCTGCCTTTTTAAACTTGGATGCTACAGGAACTAAACTCCTCTCATTATGCCCAAGATTAGAAACATAAACATTTTATTCTTCAAAGAAAGGAGACAGCATTGTTTTTATGTACTGGAAAGACTTCTGAAGTGTTTTAACTTCTGGTACTCAGCACTCAGTTCCTGTCAACTCCAGTCTATTTGAAGTAGAAAATGGCTCTCCTCTGTAATTGAAAAATATTTACCGTCGCCTTCTCTCCATCTACAAGTTTTATCCTCCACCGCACAGATCCCTGTTGATGGATTTCAGACATTAGGAATGACATACCATGCTGGTTTCATAAACATTGCTTTTATTTTCTCGCTTTGTCAAGTTAAAGAGATTGGTGGCCACAACACATCTGCAAATATGGAACATAAAAATGATTTTTAGTAGAGATGACATGTTAAATCTAGATAAAAGCATAATAATGCCTCCATTTTGAAAGATGTTTGAGAAACAGTAAAACAGTTAAAGCCCCAAGTTCCTTAGTTGTGAAGTTGGCTCTTAGACTCTCTCATTTCACAAAGCAATTATCATCTATCTATCTATCTATCTATCTATCTATCTATCTATCTATCTATCTATCTATCTATCTATCTCTCTCTCTCTCTCTCTCTATCTATCTATCATCTATCTATCATCTATCTATCTATCTATCTATCTATCTATCTATCTATCTATCTATCTATCTATCTATCTATCTACATCCACTGTGGACTGAATATGATTCCTCTCCCCACTGCCATCTTTTTAGTTTTCAAAGTGAATTTAAATGTAGAAAGGAAGTATACTGTATATAAGAGAACTATCAGCTGTTTGTTTCATTCTTTTGGTCAAATGCCTCTAGTTGCATAATAATAAAGATAATGAAAATTCTCCTATATTTGTCAACATAGATGAATGGGAAGAAATATCCTTAACTTAGCAGTAACTCTGATACATTCTTGGGAATTTTACAATTATAACTTGATATGATGTGTGTGTGTGTGTCTGCAGAAAAGTCTGCATGCAGAAGAAAAACTCGTCTCATTTGCTTTTTAATTTAGAAAAGGCTACATAAGCATACATGTCAAAAAAAAAACCCTTTTTAAAAAGAATGTTTAACATCTTACCAAAATTGCTCTGAGGCTGATCAAGATACAGTAGAAGGAAAAACAGAAAAAACAGTAGAACAATAAAAGCTTACATACATTTTCTGGAAATGTAACTTGCTAGGGCCGTGCAGATCTTTGAGAAAGGTAAAACACCACTTTCAACCTGATTTGGAAAATAGCATGGCTTCCTTGCCCCTAAGACAGGAATGAAGTGATTGCATCGCTTTGCCTTGCCTCTCTTCTGAATCCTGCCCCAGTAGCTGGTTTTCTGTTGATGCATTACTGGAGCTGTCAGTGAAGGCTTCAAGGCAATATGAAGTGCCTTGTCAAGGAGAATCATGTTGCATTTGTAACTTGGTGAGAAGGGTTCCATTGCTGTTGTGGTCCGAAGGCCACATCAGGGCATAGCCAAGCTTCCTCACACAGGCCTGTTGCTGATGGTTACAGTAGACTTGTTTATACTGTTGGAAAGTTTTCATTTCCCAGGCTATAGCTGGAAAAGTTATAGCAATCTGCGAAAACAGTTCGAACAGTGAACACAGCAGTTCACTCACATGAAATAAAAGGTCTGCAAAATCTGGCAGCAGGAGACTGGGTACTAATTTTCTGGAAGAAACACTGTTTGAACATGGTGTGATTTTATTTATCTTTTTCTTGCAATCCTACCCTAGCCTTTATTTTAACAGAGTGAAATTGATTTATAAATAGTAAATTGGCAGGCAATAAAGTAACAGTTTAGCAGTCTAAGCAATATATTTACAACAAAACCAAGAAACGAGCAGCTGCAATATAGCCAAATATTTCTTAAAAGCAGTAATCTGGAAAAGGCCAATAGCATAAAACTTTATCTTTGTTGACCAAAACAAACAAACAAACAAACAAACAAACCCCACCCAGCACTGATGAAGCCAGATTTAGCTCTCCAAGGCAGAAGTAAGCAGGTTTCCAGGCAACCTGCCACACCTGACTTTAATTTCTTTAAAGGTCTTTCCGATTTAAAAAAGTGAAAATATGACAAACTGCAAAGGAAAGCACCAGCCTCCAGCATCATATTTATTTAATGATTTGGGACCCATCTAGGTCTCATGCAGATTCCAAGGAAATAAAAATGCTGAGTCACTAGAGCTCACCTGCTCCAAACAAGATCCGTAATCATAAAAAGGACTGGGTCTTGGCAAGGAAAACCTCACCTGTTAACCTTCTGATCTATGGGTCTTTTCTGATTCCTCACATACACTATGGGTTTTCCCCCACACCCCTACCATGATGTGCTTTCCCCCATCCTCAAGACTGCCCTCACAGAAGGGCAAGGCATGAAGATAAAGTCAGGTGATACGAAGGAAAGAGGAGCAAGGAAGGTGACGGATCCCTGCTTCTGGAGAAGAGGAAAACCACACTGCTCTCTTTCTGGGTTTACCTTCTCTCTGGCAAGCCACCGTATTTGCTGGAAAGGAGAAAAGAAAGAAGAAAAAGGTATCACCTGGTAGGAGGTGGCAGCAGATCTTATTGGTAGGATTAGCAACTTCATGGAATACGGTCCACAAGGTCACTATTCCCACCTGAGCCGGAAGGCAGGTGTTGGATTGTAAACATATTTTATATCATTGTAAACATATTTTATATCTTGAAATGAATATCTAGTCATGCCAGGAAATCAAGGTCCTCACATCAGATCTCCTTTGTATAGTTTAAATATCTCAAAGCCAAGATTCTTGAGGAGGCTGGGACTCACCAAGAATGTGTGAATGTGTGAATTGTCCTTGCATACTACACACTGCCCTTCCTGCCTCAATGACCCTTGTAGAAGGTGATAAGTTGTCTTGTCCTTGCATAAGGAATGTAATTCAGAACAGCCATTCAGGATTGTAAAGGAGATAAAAGATAGTTGACATGAAGATGACCTGACTCAATACTCCTCTTCCTGCTTGGATAGGAAGATGGGAGGGGGCATGCTGGTCGGGGTAACTGACCTGATTGGGCAAGGTAACTAACCTGATTGGGTAGAGAGAATGTGCCATCCCAACGTGGGTCTGTGAGTAATCTAGGGTATATAATGTGCTGTAGGAAGGGGGTCCTGCGCGATCGCCCACCTAACAGCCTGCTGCTTTGTCTTTGCTCTTGGGTGAATAAAACTCCTAACTTCATGCAATTGGTCAGTTTCTTTACTCCCGGCTCAGGAACGAACTTGGTAAGATTTTCTTCTAACACAGGCAAGCAGATTTGTGATGATGTTCTGTCCTCTCCAGCAACCAAAGCAGAAATGGCCCTGGAGGCATAAAGCCCCAGGGCCTGATGGGAGGAGTAATCTTACAGCAGGCCAATTGGAGTCCTGCAGGTGGCTTACTCTTTCAGGCATCCTCCCCCTGCAAATCCGAATGTTCGCATAGGAGGCTGTATTGCGTGTTCCAATGGCAAACACCACTTTCCTGCTGGTTCACTGCCACTGAGATGAAGGCACCGCTACGAGGACACATCCTCAACAAATGGCTAGGAGGTTATCTTGACACTAGGGCAAGCATAATATGTAAACGATAACATTTAGTGAAAGATTTCTTATGTTTTTTAAAGAACACATGGTACATACAGAAATGTCCAAATGTGCCCAGTGGCCCCCCAACTTAGCAACTTTTCAGTTAAGAAGTCTGTTCCAGATTTGGGGCACTAATGTCAGAATTGTTCTAATACCTATCACCTGTATGAACATTTTAAATTTAATTTAATTGATTCAATTTCAGCACTGCAGACTCCAAACTGACTCTGGAAGACAGAGTCAAGGGTCTCAGTTCCCAGATATGCTTATATAGGAAAGAAGGGGGGAAATTCTGTCTCATAATCAATACTGAAGAACCAAATTCTATGTAGATATGGAGCAAGGCCCCAGTTTTCCAAGCAGCCTTACCTTTGAGGAACCAGTTGGTTTTAGTACCTTGCCTAGCCCTCTTGGGTGGCTGTATCCATGCAATGTGTTAGATGATATTTATTATGCCATGGTTGTTATTTAAAACAATTGCCATCTCAATAAACAATAAATTAACTTAAAAGCTCTGTAGCCCTCTTGACATGTTACTAATATATGCAGAAGAGCCACACAATGGAAGGAAAGTGGGAGGTGGTCATAACTATACAGTTGAAACCCTGCCTCATTTTTATTTGCATTGCACGTGCAACACATGTAAGAAGGGATGGGGCTTTGATCACCAAGCTGAGGCCCCCATCCTGATCTCTCCCCCCCAATGGACACTCCCAAGAGTAGAAATTCAATGCTGGCCTTATTTCGACTTCATATAGGGCACCTAAGCTTCCTGTAGAGATGTCCACCTGTAATGCATGAATCTAAGGTTGGGTGTGGAGAGGAACTCTAATGTTGTGACATTATGGTCAGAGTCAATGGTGGGACACTGCCTCTGGACCTAAGTCAAAGCCAGGATAGTGTTTTTCATTAAGGAAAATTTTCCTTCCTTCCTTCCTTCCTTCCTTCCTTCCTTCCTTCCTTCCTTCCTTCCTTCCTTCCATCCATCCATCCATCCATCCATCCATCCATCCATCTTGTCTCCTGGGGACTGCGTGGACAAGCCCCTGCAGTTTTCTTGGCAAGGTTTTGGAAGTGGTTTGCCATTGCCTTCTTTCTAGGGCTGAGAGAGAGGGACTGGCCCAAAGTCACCCAACTGGTTTTGTAACTTAGGTGGGACTAGAACTCACGATCTCCCGGTTTCTAGTCTGGTGCCTTAACCATTACACCAAAGTGGTTAATCTAATACATTTTACAAATGCATAATAAAAAGTTTGAAAGGTGAAGTCCCAACTCAGCTGGAGGGCATCAAGTTAGAGAAGGCTACTATGGAATCTGGCAGGAATTTTCAATGAGATCAACTTTAATTGCTCTGCTTAACTGAGGGATAAACATTATCTGAGAGGCTGAGTAGAGAAAGAGAGAGATTTTGCACAGCTATTTTTGTTTCTGCCTCTCTCTAACGTGCAGGCATATTAGTAAAATCCTCACACTGTTTTGAAAATAACTGGTCGTCTTTGCTTAACCTTACAGATTTATTTATTTGTTTATTTATTGCCTGGGGCGGGAGGGGGAAATGTTGTTGACTGTGCTTGGGTTAATAGTTTCAACAACTCCCACTGCAACAGAACTTGGGGTCCATGCAAAATGTGACATTCTTATGCTAATGAAGTCATTATTCCTTTCAGAGATGGCCTAGAGATCAGAAATACCAGGAGAGTTTATCTCCAAGGGGAGCATCCCCTTAGGATAGCTAGGCTTGCATGGTTGGTTCATGAGGAAACTTATTTACATCAAATTCTCTCCTCAGCAACAGAGCAGGAGACCTTGATGGAAAAGAGGTTCATCCTTAAAACCATCCAATGCAATGGTGGAGGTTACTGTGCATTATCCACCCTGTCCTAGAATTTATTGTTTCCCCTTTATACTCCAGACTGTGATAGCAAACAATCTGAGAGAGAGAAAGCCGTCCCATTCCAAGCCTCCAATAGCTACCCTTTTTATGAATTATAAATGCTATTTAATAATCATGGAGATTAATCAAATGGAATAGAAAGGTCAAATACTAAAAAAAAACAATTAAATAAGCAATTCTATTTTTCCTATTGACTAGGAAAAAATCAATCAAGAATGAAATGTGGTTTTCTGCTCTCATTACCCTGGAACGTATCTGAATGTTTAACTCAGATGGGTTGAAACCATAGTGGGTTGTTTACTGAAGAAGAAAAAAAGGAAACTTGAGATTAATTTTTTTATTTTTAAAGGAAAAGATTTGGAAGGAAAAAGACATTTGCTTCCTAAAAGCATTGTACAATCAGAGCCAGCCGTAACATGATACCTGCTGAATCTTTTGTCATGGACACAAGATTGGGAGGAGAGCAAAATGAGTATGCCTCACCCTGAAACTCATCCCAGAATGAACACAAACTCCAGAATAAAGGAACTCTTCTCTCCAGTCCTTAAGTACTGGCAGCTGATCTATGGGCCAGCTAGACACCCAACTCTGCCCATAGAGTCCTGCTACCTTCTGGGCATTCTGTGAGAAGGCCAACTCTTTATCATGCCTCTGGAAACCTACTAACTGAGCCCCACTCTGGGCAGGCCAGCTCCTAGTGAGGTCATGGCGCATCTCTTTTCTTTGCCATGCAGCAGGAGCCACATTTTAACCTGCCAAAAAATCTGCTACTTGGCTTCTAGCATCTGACTAAGCCTAAACAATAGCAGGAAGATAAGACAAAGCACACGACTGCACAAATGTGCGGGGGAAACCTTTACCTTTACCTTTTAAGACAAAGCAGGCTTAGTCATGGTGGGAAAGATCTTGCTTGGCTTTTTTTCCCCCCTTCAGGCCAAGAGCCCTTCCTCACCTCCCCTAACTGTGGCATGAACACATCCGGCTAACCACATTTTTTTGCATGTCCTCATGACATTGCCCGTGTCTCAGCCCCAGCCAATACCTGAGGCAGCTTCAAGTCATTCTTAGTTCCTCCAGCTAAGTAGTGCTTTCCCTCTTCTTCCATCGTAGCTTTTGCTGTGGGTACAATCTGGCCTACCTCACCCACTGTTTGCTTAGCGATGTGCTCGGGTCTTATGTGGGCCCCCAATAAACATGGGCTTAGCACTCTTTTGGAAGTGTTCTTGGTCTGAGCTGCACAAAATGTCAATTTAAACCAGGCAAAGAGCTGAGTTCTGTCAGCTGTGGGCTGCTAATCTGTCACTAGTGGGTGCATACAGGTTTTCCATTGCTTCTATAGACAAAGAATTTCACATGGCTGTACTACTACTACTACTACTACTACTTTTATTATTTCTGGGGACTCAGACAAGAATGCTACAACAGTCACCCTGATTGGATAATGTTTCTGGGATGAGTCTGTGGCTTGAATCATGTCAACTGGATTTCTATTTTCTCAGTAGAAACGTTTCACTCCTTATCCAAGGAGCTTCTTCAGTCTGAGTAAAGTTAGTAAGGGAATCCTTAAATATGTTTCTAGGGTGGCTGTGTGACCTTGCACCTGGGGCTAGGTCATGGTTATTTTGAGATGTTTATTTCTAAGTCCTTTTATCATCTAAAGGAGGATCGTTAAGATCACCCTGCTGCTGTTGAGCTTGCGAAATGGTCTTAATCTTCCTAGGCACAGAAGACAAAGCAGGAAGGAAGATAGGGGAAAGGTTGTGCCTGAGGCCCCCACCTCTATTCAAGGAAGGATTTTCCAAGTTGGCATAAATGGATTCCTTGACCCCTCTCTCTTTCTGGGATGAGTTTTATGCAGCTGTTGTTACAGCATTTATGGAAGACACCAAGGTTATTATGTCATGCTTTGTGGTTGGGGTACAACCACTTTGCCTACTCCACCTTAGCTTTTGGAGTTACTAGGTGCCATGGTGATGACTGTTGTTACTGTATTACATCAGACCTAATTACAATTGTGAAATTTTGGGAGTCTGCTCAAGGATGCTTGCTTTTCATGGCTGTCAGTGTCTACTTCTGGATACTGCCAGCCATGAGGTCAGAAATAGACTCCTTGCTCACTTACTGCCTAGTTTCCTACTGCTTTCTCCAACTTTGTGGTATCCTGATGTGTTATGCCTATAATTCCTGTCATGTCCTGTTATTCAGTGGGCTGTCTTTTTTTTCCCCCCTCCACCTTTTGACTTCTAGTTCCTCAAGTGCTTTCAGATCAAGTGTCCTTACTTTCAAAAGTGCATTAAACTAAATAGCCCTATTGACAGGTCACGGAAACAGAAAAAGGGTTGCCTTGAGCAGGACATCTGGAGAGCTCCTTCCCACTTCAACCCATGTCCCTTCTCTGTCAGCCAGACTGCCTTTGAACATGTAATGGTATGTGGGGAAGACCTTGAGAGAGAAGAGATGGGGAACAGTCAGATAAGAGAGGGCATAGTCCGCAGCTGGATAGTGGGCATAGCAAGAGGCTCAGAAGAGATCGTCCCTATTTTCTCGGGCTGTAAAGGAGATGGTGAGAGATTTGTACCTTCAGACATGCAAAATTATGTTAATGTAGCTTTACAATAAAGTAGAATTAGCATATATGGTCCTGTTTCCTGTCTGGTCTACCTGGGAAGGTTGACATCAGTCTTGCAAGTCTGAAAGTGGTGGGACTTTGATCATTTGGTTGTGGTTGCCGTCTTGACTTGTGAGTTAGTTGGTGGGGGGATTAGAGTGAATTAGAAAATATTTCTGAGCACTCTAACTTTAAAAAGTAAGAAAAGAATGATCCAAATCACAGGAAGAGCACCAGCTTGGGAATTTTGTTTGCCCAGAGAACTTCTGCCTAATTTTACCAATTAGACAATTTTGACCACAAAGAGTTATCAAAAGAACTGCCATTCGAATGATCTGTTCCCCTATTTGGAAGAAAGGGGAAACAGCTGGTTGTACAAGGGTTGCAGGTACGTAGATCCCCAACAGCTCCTTACAAGGCATGCGGAGGAAAGAGCGATTCCTGGTTCAGTTAGCAACAGAGTGTCGAAGCCTTCCTCTGCCACTTTCTCCCTGAAAATCTCCACCCCACCCCAGTTTTTAATCTCTAATAGTATTCTAAGCTCCAGCAATCTTTTCCATATGGTTGCCTGCCAGTTCTCCCTGGAAAACTCACCAGAGAGGCTGATGGAGAGTGCCATCTCCCATTGTTTCCTTTGGCATCGCATAGAAACATTTTATTTTTATTATAATTTTTATTTTATTTTTATAAATAGAAACATGCAGTTTATGAACCTAGAGCAGTGTTTCTCAACCTTGGGAACTTTAATATGTGTGGACTTCAACTTTCAGAATTCTGGAAATTCTGGAAGTTGAAGTCCACACATATCAAAGTTCCCAAGGTTGAGAAACACTGACCTAGAGGTTCTAAGTCCCCCAGGAGTTTATCTAATACTTTTTAAAGCCATCTCTGCTGGTGCTCCTTGCCAGGTTTTCTGGCAATGTTAATTAAGCAGTGCATAAAAAGCAAAACCCTCTTTTTTCTTTATCCCTAATCTGCTGCTTTACATCAACCCAGCTTCAGTTCTTAGTTTGGAGAGATGCAGTAAAACTCCTATTTGCTCGCTCCCCCCCCCCGCCTTTATTATTTTTATAAATAACTCAAGGTGGGGAACATACCTAATACCCCTTCCCCACAACAACAACCCTGTGAGGTGGGTTGGGCTGAGAGGGAGTGACTGGCCCAAGGTCACCCAGCCAGCTTTCATGCCTAAGGCGGGACTAGAACTCTCAGTCTCCTGGTTTCCTATTGGCTCCTTCCCAGGGTTGAGAGTGTGACTGGCCCAAGGTCACCCAGCCGGCTTTCATGCCTCAGGCGGGACTAGAACTCTCAGTCTCCTGGTTTCCTATTGGCTCCTTCCCAGGGCTGAGAGAGAGGGACTGGCCCAAGGTCACCCAGCCGGCTTTCATGCCTAAGGCGGGACTAGAACTCACAGACTCCTGGATTCTAGCCTGGTGCCTTAACCACTAGACCAAACTGGCATATAATAGTACAAATATGGCATTTAAGTATCAACAGTATGATACTTGTGGGTTTTTTTTCCTCCTGTCACTGATTTTGCCTGTTTTATGCAGTTGAGAACAGAGTTGATAATCTCAGCAAGCTTTTCCTGAACAAATGACAATATTTTGTCATTTGCCATCTATCTTTGAATTAGCTCTTCAGATTCCCAACCAAAAGAGAAAGAATGCATATATTAATATTAGGGAAGTGCTCTAGAAAAATCCAGATTTGGATATGAAGAATCCCTCTTTGATTTGGACATCTGTGGAATCCGTTCAGATACACCCAGTTTGGATTGGGATTTGGCCAAATTCAGCTGCTTGAACATTTATCTATTAAACATTATTTCTGGCCACCCCAATCCATCTGGACTCTGGATAGCATACAATAGTTCAAAATATAATACCATAAAAAAAAGCAATTAAAATAACAATAGCAATGATCAACCAACTACAATGGGCACCCAAAGCAAGCTACAGGCCAAAAGCTCAGGGGAACAGCATCACTTTAACTTGCTTCCTAAAAGCAAGGAGGATTGGGGCTGCCCATTCTTCTGGGGGTAAGATGTTCCATAAGGGGTCATCACTGATACGTCCTCTCATTTAAAAAAATATATTTTTTAGCATAAATATAATTATCCCCGCAATCTGGAACTTTAATAAAGCAGGCTTCCAGATCATATTTCTGTTCAGCAGGCACAAGTACAATTTCCCCTCAGATCTCTGGATGAATGGACAGAAATGGGAAAGAGGAGGTGGCTGAGTACAGTATTGTCCCTTTCCCTATGCCTTTCAGTTCTTCATGCATTCAAGCAAAGTCTAAAAAAGGGCTTGTGACTTTCCATCTACGGCACAATCTATTTTCCCAATAGGCAAAATATTAAATCAAGCTGGTTGGCCAAGTTGCTACAATGGATCAATCCATCCAGGAGCAAAGCAGTGCATTACAATGATCCCCTTCTGCAGAGCTTTGATATTAAAACGAGTATAGATTACAGGACAGAAGTGAATAGTTTGCCTTAGCAAAGGATTGCCTTTGCATATAATAATGATTCTGTCAATGAATAAATCCAGCAAATTGTCAGGTTTTTCTAAGAGTGGGTGACTTAATTAAGTTATAGCACCTAAAAGTAGTTATTGTATATACTTCCAGCAGGGCTTATTGATAGATGTGAAGTACCTAGACCATTTTACTAAAGGTACAGGCAACATTTTGTTAGTTTTGATAAAATTGAGCATCAAATTAATTCAGCAGCTACTAAGGATTCAGCCATATATATAAAAGCCAAGGAAACTGCCTTAAAACAGTTTATAGCATTACCTGAAAATTTGCAGTTATAAAAATATATTAGTTTTGAGGAGGGAATGGTCTTGTGGATAGTATTTTTGTATATAATTAAATTGAAAGCTGATAGATCTACTGAGAGCCTTCAGTCACAGTTCAAGAACTTGCTGAAGCATCTAAGTTTTTTTCTGTCTTTTACTAACTCTGTAATATATTATCTCTTTAACAAAATAATTCTAGCAGCTATGGGACACCCATTTAACTACAGTAGCATAAAACATATTTTTACAATGACATATCTGACAAATTCCAAGAATATATGGGCTCAGGAGATCCCACAATCATATTTCCTGTTCTTCCCAGCAATACTGTTTACTGAGCAACATTTGTATGTTTGTGTATGTGTGTAGGGAGAACAATTTCAACAGTGCTCTATTCCATAAGTGGAAGTCATTACAACTGGCTGTCTGGCTGCAAATATAATGTGAAGATACTACTTCCCTAGTTGCTCCTGGCCTGAAACTCCCGACAGTGGACTCATTCCCATTGCAGATGCCACAGCAATACAGAATCCAAGGAAACATCATTTCAGCACCCTATATAGAACCCAGAAAGCATGGAACAGATGCTAAATCCTATGAAATGATTCAACCCTTTATTTTGGGGTGAAGATATCAGTAATGAAAGAAGGCTCCATGTGCTGCATACCACTGAAGCAAATATAAGCTCATTTTGTCTGATGGGGATACTTTACTCAGAAAGCCACTAACTTGCATAGCTTTAAGAGGGGATTGAGTATGTTCTTGGAGGAGAAGGCTATCAAAGGCTATTGGTCTTGAAGTCTCAATGTTAATTCTGGGTTGGGGATAGTATGTCTCCAAATACAAGTTGCAGGGGAACAATGGTAGGAGAGGAATACAGTAGGTCTCCATCTCCTGCTTGAGAACAGCTCAGATGTTTGTGGTTGGGCCACTGTGAGAAACCAAATGCTGAACTAAGATGGGGCTTGCCCTGATCCACTAGAGCTGTTCTTCTGTTTTTACATTCTTCATGATTGCCGATTGAATATAAATATCATCATGAGAGAAAAGGCATAATATGTAGATGCAGTGTTCCAAAGCTCCAAATTAGACATGAAGATTTGCAATGTTCCAATTTAGTTCTGACTGCTTCAGAAATAGCTTGCCTTGCCTTGCTTTGTGCTTGTTTTGCAGTCTTCTGGCTGCTTCCAGCCATCCGGAGGACAAATGGGGTAATTCCTGGGGTTCTCCTTAATCCAGAGAACACTTCTGGGCTATAGGAAATCCTGCCTGAGCCCAAAAAAAGTCCATGTTGCCGGGTCAACCACGGAGCTCGTGGAGACACGTCTCAAGTTCCCAATCCCCCACTGGAAGTCACAGACAATTTCTTTCTTAACCTCTCCTGCCCTCCTTTAGAGTTGTTCCACCTCACACAAGTTTAATATCCAATTATACGTATAGTGATATTATATTTATAGTAGTTCCTTTCTCTTCTTTTTGTCTCAACTCTGTAGAGAATTAAAATGCATGAAAAGACTTATTAGTGTCCAAAACAATTTAAAAAATGCTACAATTTCATTAGCAGGATAATGGTTTTATTTTGAGGATTATCTCTTCAAGCTTCTCTGAAGCTTATAATTTCTGCTCTGATGGACAGAGATTACTTTTAATGTTCACTTTCAAACATCTTTGTTTCTTTTGTAATTGTTTAATGACACTTTAACAAGGCTTATGATGAGACTCTTCTTCATTAAACTAACAAATGGATAGAAAAGAAGTCTTCTGCCTTGGAAAAAAAACTATTACCATTAGTAGACCATAACCCAGATGGCAGTACTTTCCTAAAAGAAAACCTGTTGAATTTTTCAGGTGCCTAGATATTGTGGCATTTAGACTATGGACTCCAACATAAATTAGATTTCTTCTCATCAAAATTTCTGATATCCAGGTTAAAAGAATGGATGATCCAGAAGAGGGAAGTCAATCCTGCCCCCACTGTTTGGAGACTTGGCAGTAGGTTTGTTTAAAGTGAATTGGTGCTAGTACCATATTTTCCGGCGTATAAGACAACTTTTTAACCCAGGAAAATCTTCTCAAAAGTCGGGTGTCGTCTTATACGCCGGGTGTCGTCTTATAGGGCGGGTGCTGAAAACGGAAGTGCTGATGGCGCACCGCAGGGGTGCAACTTCACTTCCCCGCCACACAGCTGATCCCCACCGCACAGCTGATCGGCGCGGAGATTTTCCACACGGGACCTCCCCCCCCCCCCCCCAGAATACATCTCCAAGCTTTAGCAGAACAAACCGTGAAGGAGGAGGAGGAAGAGGGTGGTGGTGATGATGGGGGGAGGTTTGAAAAAGCAGATCCAAGCACAAAAGTTAGTGAGTCATTTCGGTGGCAGCTGGAACAGTTTTTTTGACTCTGGCCTCCCTCCCTCTCTCACTCTCTTTCCCTGGCAATGGATCAGTACGGGGGGAGGAAAGGGAGGAGAAGGCAAGGGAGGGAGCGTTCAAGAGAAGTGGACTTAAAAGAGCGGGGGGGGGGCTTTGTATACAGCTGCCCGCATGTTAATTCTTCCGGCGGTGATGCGATTCACGCCCCTGATTTATTTTTAAAGCCACCCCCCCCGCTCTTTTAAATCTGCTCCTCTTGAACACTCCCCCCTCTGGTCCCACCCTCCTCTCCCTCCCTCCCTTGCCGTTTCCTCCCTTCCCTCCTGACCCCCCCCCCCCCGCACTGATCCATCGCCAGGGAAAGAGAGCGAGAGGGAGGGAGGGAGGCTGGAGTCAATAAAACTGTTCCAGCCGCCGCTGAAATGACTCAGTAACTTTTGCGCTTGGATCTGCTTTTTCAAACTTCCCCCCATTACCCTCCTCCTCCTCCTCCTTCATGGTTTGTTCCACTAAAGCTTGGAAATGTATTCTTCACCCCTCTGCCTTGCCCAGGTAATTAAAGCTTTCTCCCCCCTCCCCCCAATATTCTCCTTCACACACACACCCCGCGCTGCCGCGCTTCGCATTACTATTCGCTTTCTACTCCGCTTCCCTGTTTTCTCCCTGCAGTTTTTTACTTTCTACTCCGCTTCCCAATGCATTGGGAAAGCTTTTTTCCCCCAGTGCGTTGGAAGAGAGGTAGTCTTATACGGCGAGTATATCCCAAACTCTATATTTTAACTGGAAAAGTTGGGGGTCGTCTTATACGCCCAGTCGTTTTATACGCCGGAAAATATGGTAATCAGACTCAGAATCTGAAGATCTTACACACCAGGCACCACAAGGAATTAGCTGGAGAGAATACACCTGAGGAGTCACAGGTGCAGGCTGAGTCAGTTGATCCAGAGCCTGAGCTAAACAAGGTCAGGAGCCCACCAACACATTGCAAATTAAGAAGAGCAGGGCAAGGAAAGTCAATCCATTTACTTGAAAGAAAAACAAGTGACTTAGTCAAGCTGGTAGGAAGGGCTGTATAAAGGAACTGGCCACTGCACTGGTTCTTTGTGGAAATCAGTCTTTCACCTCCACCCACCTGCAATCCTATCTATATGCTACTTTCAATACCTTGGATTAACTGGCTGAACCTTGGACTGGAAACTGACCACTCTTGGATCATTCCTGAACTGGTGTTTTGTCTCCTTGCATGATCTGAAAATGAAGATTCTGAGTTTTTGTTCTCTAAGCAGAAAGTTTGAAATTTGTGGTGTGTTTATGTAAACTATTTACAACTGCTATAAATACCTTGAGTTTATATCAGAAGCTGGCTGTGTGTAACTGGCAACACAGAACAATTGGACAGGAGCTGGAGGAGCCCAAGCTGAGAGATCTTTTGGGAACTCCTCAAGCCCAGGATGAGTTTGCTGCTAGTGTAGCTAACACAGGAGCTACACAGGAGCTACACTAGCAACCTAGACTTAAGACTGGCTCAAGAGATTGTCTTGCTTCTGTGTATATGTATGTAAATACACATCCCTCTCTCTGTGTACATGTATGTAAATAAAATTCAGAATCAGATGACTGTCAGTTGAAGCTTAGGTCAAAACTGTTCAGGGGACAGAATTTTCTGTGCTAGGTGATAGCAGACTAACTTGAAGATACAGTGCAACCTGACTGCTCTTCCTCCTCTCCCTTCTGTGATAGAATGGTTCTGTGCTTGTTTGTTAAGTTTATGTAGAATTGATGAAATTCCTCAATATGGCACCTGACCCTACTTCCTGGATATTCATACTTTGACAGAATCTTCTTCAGAGAAGTAGCCTGCACCTGAGGAAGTACTGGCCATAAATAGCCTTCTGTATAATGTGTCAGAAGCAGAGCCAACAACTGTGCATTGTAGTCATTCCATGGAAAGCCCTTCACATGATTAATCCATAAAGGGGGGTTTCCCTATATTCTCCACTATGATGATATCACATCACCAGAAAATGAGACCAGAGACAGTAATACTGTACCACATACTTTTTTGCACCTTTTAAAGTATATTCGGTTGAGACACAGTTTATCAGCACTTTTATATCTGTTTGGGTTTAATGTTTCCCTACACACTCCAATATTGTGAACTGCCCAAATGTTTGATTTTCCTCTGAGTTCTCAAAAGGCCTTTCTGCATTTACTGAATTTGCTTGATTATAGTGATATCAGTAGACCAAATGACACATATTTCCTTTCTTTTCACTTCTGCCAACAGCAAATAAAGATGTTAATGGCCTTAAAAACAAAAACAAAAAACAAAGTATGTATGGTTTGTTTACCCCTAGGGTAAGAACTACAGTATCTTACTATGTTGGTCAGACAACTAACTTACAAACCATATTTAGATCCTTTGAATTTGCATTTATATTTAAATTTAATGTTTTTGCCCACTGGCATTTCAATAATCTACATTTTATACTTTGATGGTCAGTCAACTCTTTCATGTAGAATTAGCAACAGCACAAAACATCAGCTGACACTGCTTGGTCTTTTGATGTTGCATTCCTGACACCAAATTGTCTAAAACAAAAAAAGAGCCAGTTTGGTCTAGTAGTTAAGGTGCTGGGCTAGAAACCAGGAGACTGTGAGTTCTAGTCCCGCCTTAGGCATGAAAGCCGGCTGGGTGACCTTGGGCCAGTCCCTGTCTGTCAGCCCTGGGAAGGAGCCAATAGGAAACCAGGAGACTCAGAGTTCTAGTCCCGCCTTAGGCATGAAGGCCGGCTGGGTGACCTTGGGCCAGTCACTCTCTCTCAGCCCTGGGAAGGAGCCAATAGGAAACCAGGAGACTGAGAGTTCTAGTCCCGCCTTAGGCATGAAAGCTGGCTGGGTGACCTTGGGCCAGTCACTCTCTCTCAGCCCAACTCACCTCACAGGGTTGCTGTTGTGGGGAAAATAGGAGGAGGAAGGAGTATTAGGTATGTTTGCCGCCTTGAGTTATTTATAAAAATAATAGAGGCGGGATAAAAATTAAATAAATAAAAAAACCATCGGCAGTGTTATTGATAAAGGAAGCAAAAGATACTACTGTTTTGTTTAATGTCATCTTATATGTTTGATGGGTGGGCTGAGTGTGTGGTTGTCCAAATTATTCTGTGTAATCTTGTCTATTTGCCTTGTGTGTTCTTTGGATGAGTGATGATATAGGCATGTGGAGAATATGGGTTGTTCCAGGAGTGGGGAAGAGAGATGTAACTCCAAAGCAGGTGATTACTGGTTGCAGCTGGTGAGGGAATGGAAGGAAAGTACATGTATTTGGAATATGAAAAGTATATGGAAGATGTAGATGGCTGTGGGCAATTGACCCCTTTGGTCTCCCTCCTCTCTCCTTGGTGATGTTGTTGCTAAATGCCAGGTTGGCTCACAATAAGACCTCACTCATCCAAATTGATCATCTTTCAATTTCTAAGGCAGAGCTTTCCAAACTTTTCATGTTGGTGACACACTTTTTAGACATGCATCATTTCGCGACACACTCTTACAGCAGGGCATCATTTCACGACACACTCTTACAGCAGGGCACAAGGCAGGCACTAGGACCTGTGTGGAATCCTGGCAGGGCAGGTTTGGAGGCAGCAGCAGCCACGACACACCCAGACACTGCAGCCGACACACTAACGTGTCCCGACACACAGTTTGGAAAGCTCTGTTCTAAGGCCTGAGGATATGGACAAGACACTTGCATCTGTCCAGCCTACCCCATGATTATTTGACCCCTGCCCATCTTAACTCATTTAAACTAACTGAGTGGGGTTGTCTGGATGAATCCAGATAGGTGAACACACCTTTGCATGATGAAATGGTACCACTGTCTTTAAAAGTGCATCTGGTCTGCTCACTCTTGAAAAATACTTCCCTGGATCAAGAGGATTTTACCAGCTACCATCCAGTCACAAATAAGTCGTTTTTGAGCAATGTGTTTGAGAGGGCAGTGTCTATGCAGCTGTAGATGATCTTGGAGGACACTCAGTCTTTTCCAGTCTGGTTTCAGATATGGTTCTGGGACAGAATCAGCCATGGTCACCCTGACAGATGATCTCCTACAAGAAAGAGACAGGAGGAATGTGAATCTGATTATCCTTTTTGATATTTCAGTGGTTTTCAATACCACTGACTATTGGAATTCTTCTGGGTGCCTCTTTGAGGTGGGATTTGTGGATGCTTTGGAACAGTGGATCGGTTCCTACTTGCAGGGACTGATTCACAGAATAGTCTGGGTGACTTTGCCTATACACCCTGGCAGCTGTGCAGATGAGTACCACAAGGTACTATTCCATCTCCCGTGTCATTTAACATCTATATGAACCCACTGGGTATCACCAATATACAGATAATATGCCACTCTGAGAGATTGTATATATCCTGAATCAGTGGCTGGACGCAATAAAGCGGCAGATGATGGCTGGTAAACTGAGATTGAATTCAAAGAACAGGAAGACTTTGTGGGTATGTTGTTCCCAGGTTTAGAAATTGGGAAATTTATCTGTTCCAAAGGGGGATGCAATCCCTGAGTGGGGAAAAAAACAGGTATGTAGTTTTGGGACTGCTCCTAGAAGCATCCTTGTCACTGGAGGTCCAAGTGACCTCTGTGGCTAAGAACGTTTGTTGCCTGCTTCAGTTGGCACAATAATTTTGCCCATTCCTGGACAGGTTACCTAGCTGAAGTTCTTCATATGCTGTCAATCTCACATGCAGATTGCTGTAATTGCATATGGGGCTTGGTCTAGAAGGTGCAGAATGCAGTGGGCAGATTGCTGTGTAGGGTTCCTGGATGTATTTTTTTCAGTATGTTATACCTCTGTTGAAGCAGTTGCCCAAGCTGTCAATTACCTACCAAACCAGGTTCCAAGTTTTGGTTATGACATGTAAGACTAAACAACCTAGGATCAGGATACCTGGAAACCTGTCTTTGCTGTTATAGAAACTGGTCAGTCACTGTGATAATTGGGGAAGTACTGTTACATGCCCTGCGAAATGCCAACTGGTGGCTGGTAATGGTGGTGGTAGGGAGTGACTCTGTGGTGGCATCTACATTCTGGAATACTGTCCTCCTTGAAATTTGGTAGGTACCTACTGTAACATCTTTTATGTACTTGTTAAAAATTCACTGCTTTACTTCCCCAATATGAATGTTGGAAGAATGCTCCTCCTCTTCCCTCCAACCTTTTAAAGGAATATGTTTCACTGAATATTGTTTTATATCATTTAATGTAATGTTTTATGATATACTTTATTGCTGCTTTCATTGCAAACCATTTCAACATGCTTTAGCATAGGAAACAGCAAGTAAGTATATTAAATATATAAATGGAACATGAAAAGTGAGAAGGATGAACCAAGGACAACTTTAATTATCAAAGCAGAAATGAAGTGCATTAAATTAGATGTTTTATAATAAGGGAATTTACATGGACTAGAGTAGGCCACTTTAAATCAGATCATTGTGTGATAGACTATTTGGAACATGAGACAATACAAAGGAACAGAGTCATAATAATACCCAAAAAAGGAAACAGCTAAATATATGCTCAGCTGTAACCCAATAAATTATAGGACAACAATAAAGGGAATTAAGCATCCAGACAAATTACACAAGAACCAACTACCCAAGACTCCATAAATACCTTACTCTAAGTTGGCATTATTTGATTGAGGTGACCCAAAGTGCACCAACTCTGCCTGATCTTATCAGACAGACAAGAACCATGGGAGATAGGCAGTCCTTCAAATATGCCACAAAAGGCTTCATTGGTGATAACCAGCACCTTGAATTGCACCCAGAAGCCTACTGGCAATCACTGCAGCTCATAGAGCAGTAGCATCACATGGACATACTGAGCTATGTATTCTGGACCAACTGCAGTTTTTGAGAGGTCTTCAAGAGCAGCCCCATGTAACATCTAGAAAGGATGTAATTAATGATTGAAATGCCAAAGATGGTGAAAAAGAGGAACCAGGGATTACAGGACTATTTGGATTGGCCAACACAGTAATGCAGGAGAAAAATGAATAGAGTTTTCTAAGGAATTAATTTCATAGCTTCAAATGACATAAATGGAGATTTTACACCTGAATATCAACAGATGGACAACATTGGCATCAAATTGACTATGTAATAAGAAACAGATGATGGACAGGGGTCATCCAGTAAGCCAAGACACTTTCAGGTGCAAATTGTGGAACAGATCATGAATTATTGGTGTCAAATACATGGGTTATATATAGAAAGTAAAAGAAAATAAGTGTGCCAGCAAGATTTGACAAGGAAAACATACAGTCAAAATATAACACCAAGATAAGAAACAGATTCAATACACCTAACTGAAAGAGAATCTGAAAGCTATGGGAAGAGAGAAGAGACATAGTGAAAACTGGAAATTTCAAAAAAGAAAAGTTCCAGAACAAGATACCATGGAAGCCAGGACGAAAGTCTTGGCAATAAGAAGGATGTATGACAACGGAATGCAGACTTTCAGGATTAAGTAAAAAAAATATCTCAATCAAGAATGACAACAAATAGAAGAAAAACAAGAAAAACAAGAAGAAAAACAAGAAAAGAAACTGAGTTTTTAAACAAGATCAGAGTAATTACAGGAAAATTTATAGCTATGGAAGAGAGACTATTCATGGAAGAGATCAAACAATGGGAAATGAAGTGAAAGGAAGATGGAAATACTATATTGAAATATTTACAACTGAGATTATAAAATAATAGAAACATTTATAGAGGCATATATTCAGGAACTGACTCCACTAAAAAGTGAAGTACAAATGAAAATAATCTGGCTTTCAAATAAAAAAGCCCCAGGCACAGATGAAATACTCATTGAGTTAAAGCTGCAGAAGAGCAGGCAGTTAAAGTGTTAACAACTCTATCTCAACAAATACGGTTAAATATTGGAAAAGGTTGGTGTATATACCTATACCAAAGAAAGGAGATGCAAGAGAATATACAAATTAATGATCCATTGTACTAATTCCTCATGCCAGCAAGTACTGTATTGCTTAAGATCTTACAAAGAAGAATCAAAGGTAAAGGTTCCCCTGCACAGTTGTGCAGTCATGTCCGACTCTAGGGGCCGGTGCTCATCTCCGTTTGTTAGCCAAAGAGCCAGCATTATCCGAAGATGCTTCCATGGTCATGTGGCCGGCATGATGCGTGCGGAACGCTGTTACCTACCCACCGAAGTGGTACGTATTTATCTACTTGCATCTGCATGCTTTCGAATTGCTAGGTTGGCAAGAGCTGGGGCTAGTGCGGGAGCTCACTCCGTCACATGGGGCTAGGGATTCGAACCTCCAAACTTGTGATCTTCCGATCAACAAGCCTGACGTCTTACCCACTGAGCCCCCACGCCTCCACAAAGAAGAATAGCAGTAGGCAATTCAGAAGTCTTCATTAGAGAGAAATAATTAAAGGAGTTAAAGTTTGATGCAAACTGGTTGGGGTTTGCCAGAAGAAATGAGAGTTAATACCTAGTTGCAATGGTCTGCAACAAACTGCTCTTTAAAGAATCAGAAGAAATAGGATCTTCAGAGATGCTAAGGTAAATAACACGTAAAGTTTAAAGGAAATGATAACATGTCTGCTTGAGATTTGTAGAACCAGTAGGATATCATTGGCTGATAAAAGATAAATTGATAATCTTCATCATTGGGGAATCACCCAGTATATCAACTAGGGGAAGATGGAGGCTTGTAAGAAATGAGACAGGCAGGAGAGAGAGATGGACTGGATCAGATTAAGAGATTCAACCCAGGAGCAGGAAGAAGAAAGTGAGAAAACTCTTACATGGTCCTGCTGTGGCCTTGGGGCACTTTGCAAAGGCTGGGGTGGGGGGGCAGAGTTGATTTAAATATGTACTGTGCCATAGAAGACGTTCTGCACCAAAGAGACTACTCAGTCAGCAAAAGAGAGGATACAGAAGATGGAGTGCTAGCTTCTCAACAAGGTCAAAGAGAAGTCATTCCATCAAGTTCAATAACATAGTAGTATTTAAAATTATTCTTGTACCTGATGTTAACTATTTGTATCTCTGTATGATTTTTGTTACTTTACTGCAAGAAATAACACTGTTCTTGGATGGTTATTCACAACTAGAATTTTGATTTGTTATTGGACTATAAGAAGGGTGGGAGAGAAATGACCATGCTTTTGGCTGGAGACTCAACATCAGGCTTTGTTTACATGTGACTTGTGTAGAAGCTGAAAAGATCCCCCTTGGGAATCTCAGGGAAGCCAGCTATTCAATCCCAGGACAGCCCAGCCTCCAAACAGTGCACTGATGACTCTACTTCCAAACAGTCCACTAGGCTCTAGCCACCCATCATTTCTATTTTCTAAGAATGTCAGTGTGGCCTATTTGAAGCCTACAGACATTCTTATAAATAAAGTTGATGATAGAGATGGAGTTCTAGCCAGTTTGGTGTAGTGGTTAAGGCATCAGTCTAGAAACTGGGAAACCATGAGTTCTAGTCCTGCCTTAGGCACAAAGCCCGTTGGGTGACCTTAGGCCAGTCCCTCTCTCAGCCTTAGGAAGGAGGCAATGGCAAACCACTTCTGAAAAACCTGCCAAGAAAACTGCAGAGGCTAGTCCAGGCAGTCGCCAGGGGTCAAGACTGACTTGAAGGCACCAAAAAAAAAAAAGCTTTAAATTAAAATTAGAAAAACAAAAACAAAAACCCTATAGCCAGATATAATAGTGAACAGATGCCAAGAGACTATCTATGGCCCACAACCTCTAACCTACCTGCCCTGGTGTAGAGATCTGTAAAGCGCTGTATATTATACATTTATTTATGCATGACATGTATAAGTGATTTCAGTGGGAAATTCTGTTCTCTGGGAGAAATGGATCTGCTGCTTCGTTCTTAATTCATTTTCTTCACCACCAGAATGTCAAGTTTCATGGTCGTTTTACCTTGTTCAAATTATCTATTACATTCTGGGATTGCTTGTTTATCACCAGCTTTGCATAGCTAAGTACCATTGCAACACACATTAAGAAGGCAGGTTATATTGTCTCTAATCAGTAAACTAATCCGACAATTTGGGATTACTCTGCTGTGGAGAATATAACCAGAATCCTCCACACTCGGTGAATTTATCTTATGTAGCAGATTCATAGATTCAGTCTCATTTCACTCAGTATATGACTTTAAACATTATTGTTATTATATATAGTGGAATTAACTATATGTTTTATCTGAACCCAGAATGTCATTGCTGCATTAATAGCATTCATTTATTTAATTCATGTTCTCACAACAGTTGCACCTGACACAAAAATACAGTGTATTAAGATTGAAAGCACTGATTATGTTGATGAGCTACTAATTCAGAAATAAATGTGGTGATGTACAGTGGGGTGCATAAGAAATCAAGAATATGGATTATTAAGAGATAAATTTACTTACTTTAGAAGCATTATCCATTTGCTGAGAGTATTAGTATCTCTATGATCCTATCACTGTTTGTATGAATAAATCATTGAGACCAATTTCTTTTAAATTGGGAGAAGTTTATTAATTTCATAAATTTATATGGACGCCCATCTCATATGCAAGATTCTGGGTGGCAAACACTTAAAAACAGAATAAAAACACAGTACAGTAAGCTGTTTTGTATCTGTGAGCCAGGACAGGATAATTTTGCATGACTCCAGGGAGCATTAACAATAGCGGGGATAGGAAGATTTAACATGCTGGCTAACAATCTGAGAGAAATTGCAGCATTGAATTCCAAATCTGAAAGCTTAAGTTTTCCTTTTGTAATTTGAATTCTAAGGGAATTTTTTTTCAAAACCTCTTCATCTTCAAAAGCAGCTTGTCTCCTCTAGCCTCTCCACAAATTTAATAACAGCCGTGATTGAAAACTTGCAAGCCTCTTGAAGCTTGCTTAACACTTTATCCTTCCTTCTTCCCCTCTCCCAGTTTTCAGCTTGAATGGCAATGAAGATGATTTCAATCATTGACTTGAACCCTTTAACTAAAACAAAAATGGCAATCCTTTCCTCATTGCCAAAACTTTGTGAGGATGTCCTCATTCTAACAGAGAGAGAAAGTGATGGCTGACCTGTCCTGCCTGTAATTACTGGCCTAGAGCTAGGCTTGTGGCAAGCTGAGGTGGAAGACAATCATTAACTAGACCAGAGCTTTCCAAACTTTTCATGTTGGTGACACACTTTTTAGACATGCATCATTTCGCGACACACTCTTACAGCAGGGCGCAAGGCAGGCACTAGGACCTGAGCAGAATCACAGCAGGTTTGGAGGCAGCAGGGCACAAGTCAGGCACTAGGACCTGTGTGGAATCCTGGCAGGGCAGGTTTGCAGGCAGCGAGGCACAAGGCAGGCACTAGGACCTGCGTGGAATCCTGGCAGGGCAGGTTTGCAGGCAGCGAGGCACAAGGCAGGCACTAGGACCTGCACGGAATCCTGGCAGGGCAGGTTTGCAGGCAGCGAGGCGCAAGGCAGGCACTAGGACCTGCGTGGAATCCTGGCAGGGCAGGTTTGCAGGCAGCGAGGCACAAGGCAGGCACTAGGACCTGCACGGAATCCTGGCAGGGCAGGTTTGGAGGCAGCAAGGCGCAAGGCAGGCACTAGGACCTGAGCAGAATCACAGCAGGTTTGGAGGCAGCAGGGCACAAGTCAGGCACTAGGACCTGTGTGGAATCCTGGCAGGGCAGGTTTGCAGGCAGCGAGGCACAAGGCAGGCACTAGGACCTGCGTGGAATCCTGGCAGGGCAGGTTTGCAGGCAGCGAGGCACAAGGCAGGCACTAGGACCTGCACGGAATCCTGGCAGGGCAGGTTTGCAGGCAGCGAGGCACAAGGCAGGCACTAGGACCTGCACGGAATCCTGGCAGGGCAGGTTTGCAGGCAGCGAGGCACAAGGCAGGCACTAGGACCTGCACGGAATCCTGGCAGGGCAGGTTTGCAGGCAGCGAGGCACAAGGCAGGCACTAGGACCTGCACGGAATCCTGGCAGGGCAGGTTTGCAGGCAGGGAGGCACAGGGCAGGCACTAGGACCTGCATGGAATCCTGGCAGGGCAGGTTTGCAGGCAGCGAGGCACAAGGCAGGCACTAGGACCTGCACAGAATCCTGGCAGGGCTCAGAGGCAGCAGCAGCCGCGACACACCCAGACACTGCAGCCGACACACTAACGTGTCCCGACACACAGTTTGGAAAGCTCTGAACTAGACAATTAAATGGCAAAGTATTCTCAGAATTATAAATACTGCATGGCATTATTGCAGAAAAAATTAGAAACTGTAGTAGAAGATCATAAAAGAACACTATGTTCTATCCTGGCCCATGTCATATGATCATGTACCTGTATTGTATTTTAATATAAAGGGATTAAAGTCAGTTCAAATGTTATGAATTAAACTTAATGATACATAGCTCACACAGATACAGATATACCAAAGGAAATTCTGGCACAAATAACTTGGAGCAGTGAGAGAGATAACTCAATAAGATTTCTCCTTATAGTTTGTCAGTGGTTCTTCAAGTTTCAGTAAAAAAAAAAGGTAAAGGTCCCCCCCACACATTTGTGCAGTCGTGTCCAACTCTAGGGGCCGGTGCTCATCTCCGTTTGTTAGCTGAAGAGTCAAGTCAGCATTGTCAGAAGACGGTCATGGTCCATGGTCATGTGGTTGCATGATGCGCACGGAACGCTGTTACCTACCCAGCAAAGTGGTACCTATTCATCTACTTGCATTTGCATGCTTTCGAATTGCTAGGTTGGCAAGAGCTGGAGCTAGTGCGGGAGCTCACTCTGCACGCAGGGCTAGGGATTTGAACCTCCGAACTTGCGATCTTCCGATCGACAAGCCTGGCGTCTTACCCGCTGAGCCACCACGCCCCTGAAGTTTCAGTAGCAATTGAAATTATATTTGTCCTTGATTGCCTGTGGTGGAATTACTTTCTCCACATTTGATCCCTCAGTGACACAAGATGTAAAAAAAAAAAAAAGGATACAAATTTTATTTCATAAATATCATCATTTGGGAAAGTGAGGTTTTGACTTTGAATTAATCCCCTGAAAACATATGATTAGGTTCCTTGATAATAAAAATAATCTTAATTGGACTTGGAGAGGTAAAGAGGAAAAAATAAAACAAATTGGAGCCTCATGGAGCAACCTTCTAAAGTAGGCTGGACTAATTTTATGACTCAAATTGCAGGTGGAAATTAGGTGGGTATTATCTTGAGCTCCAACTGTGAAATCATTTGTTTACAATGTCCAACCATGAATTGAACAAAATGACTTCATTAACATTGGCTCCCATACAAAAGAAAAAATGAAATGGGATTTATTATGAACTTGCATCTCTCCTAAGGAGGAGGTTTAATGAAGGCAGGAAGGTGCATTGGTTGGCAACATGCAGTTTTAATCTTGGGTTACTATCAGTCATTTCTGAAGCATTAATGCAACCAAAATCAACCTCAGTAGATTCATTTTTATATTACATGAAGATTAGCCTGATAAGTCATTCAAATAAATAGGAGCTGGGCATAAAACCTCATTTTGTTTCACTTTTAATGTGAAAAATTAAAACTCTACCAGGGTCCAAGAACTTTTCAGCCATGAGTTTTTTGAGACTTTGAACCACAGCTGTAGACTCAAGTCAACCTACAAATGCAGTCTATGCTATAATTCGGGGAAAGGAGACAGGAGATTCATGTTAAATATCCAGCAATTCTACATGCTTATCTGCCTACAAGATTGGTTGAGTTTACATACCATGTTAAACCATTTGATTGTATGTTGCCAAGGATGATGTATGAGCCCACCTGCTCTGGCATGGCGTTATGCACCTATGAAGTCACTGTGCCTTGTTCAACAAACCAGGGTTTAAAAACTTCTCATCCTTTTTTATGAGAAGGAAGCCTTGAGTTGATGTACTGCTTGCATAGCCTATTATTTGCCTTTCCTGCCTTGGTCAACCACCAACCAGTACTAGGACTCAACAGCTGTGAATTTCCCCTCATGATAGTTTCTTGAATTCAGGTCTAGCCTATGTGTAAAAAAACCCAACAGGGTTATCCATGGAACTACATATCTATTCACAGAATCCATCCTGCACAATTTATAACCCCAAAAGATTAATAACTCAGATTAGTTAGCCATTCTTTTTACATTACCTAAATGTTTTTGCCTGCTTTGCCTTAATTCCTGTCAGTTAAGCCTCTGCATATGGAGCTGCAACCACTCACTTTCACAACTTCATCCATATATTACCATACTTTAAGAGGCTGAGTAAGAAAAATAAAAATAACAGATTATTTGTAAAGCTGTGACTGAACCTTTTTGCACTGGTTTATGATATATATTAAACAGAAAAACTTTTTTCTTCTTCTTTTGCTTTACTCTTACGGTAATTTCTGGGGGAGAAAATGCCACAAATACCTCTTTTATCTCACATTGTAATACGACTAGGGGTTTGCAAAGCATCAAGGGTGATTTCAAATCCTGAATCACAAACTTGCATTGAATCCTGCCCTCTCCAATTGGTATCAGATCTGGGCTAATTCTCACACTCCTAGCAGGGAGCCCAGCATTAAATTGCTCCATGTTTCTTTTGAAGGACATAAGAGTGTGTGACATGATTTATGACTCATCCACAAAGCTACTTTCCTCAGCTTCAAGGTGGCTCGCTTTCTGTTTGTTGAGATGTCCTCACAACAGAGCTTCCACCTTGGGGCTAGCCTGCTGCTAAGGCCCTGTCAAAAAGATCTGGCAGGGAAGTGGTATTTTCAGGGAAAAATAGAACAAGCCCTCTTCCATCTGGAGGAGGTGCCTAAGCTAGGTCAGTGACTTTCAGGCCTCCAATTGGTCCAGTGCAGGATCGCTCCCTCCAGTCCATCCACAGAGCTATGTAAGGTAAAGGTAAAGGTTCCCCCCGAACAGTCGTGCAGTCGTGTCTGACTCTAGGGGCCAGTGCTCATCTCCGTTTGTTAGCCGAAGAGCCAGCGTTGTCCGAAGACACTTCCACGGTCATGGTGCGGAACACTGTTACCTACCCATCGAAGCTGGAGCTAGTGCGGGAGCTCACTCTGTCACATGGGGCTAGGGATTCGAACCTCCGAACTTGCGATCTTCAGGCCTCCAATTGGTCCAGTGCAGGATCGCTCCCTCCAGTCCATCCACAGAGCTTTGTACCGTCATGGATATTTCTCCTGTGCTGCCAGGTAGAATAAAACCTCAGCCAGCAGAGTGTTTGTTTGTTTATTCATTCTATTTTGGCTCTGAAAGGACCAGAGTGTGACCTCAGGGAATGCATTCTACAAAGTAATTCCTACTGATAATGACTTGGCCTCCACCAAAGCAAACCCTGCCCTAAACTTCCAGCTACCATCCCTGGCCTCTCACAGAAGCAGTGTCTGTAGTAAGTGACAGCTGGCCTGCCTGCTTGCTGCATTCATAATACCATTGTTATTTTACAGACAAAAACACGGCTGTGCCATGGGTTCTCCTGTGTCACCCATTGTGGCCAATTTATACATGGAAGAAGTGGAGAAGAAAGCACTCAACACATTCCAGGGAACGGTGCCCACCCACTGGTTTAGGTATGTGGATGACACATGGGTCAAAATCAAGGCCCAGGAAGTACAGGCCTTCATGGACCATATAAACACTATAGATGCTAACATTAGGTTCACCAGAGAAGACACCAAGGACAACAGACTGGCATTCCTAGACTGTGAAGTCCTCATTGGGACCGGTGGCAAGCTAGAAATAGGGATCTACAGAAAACCCACACACACAGACCACTCATGCTCTATCCGCTGTCAGGAAGAGACTAGAAGAGGACAGCACCCTTGAAAGGAGAAACCATCTCAACCCAAACCAGATCTGCCATCTTCTGGACCTGTGTCTTAACACCACTTATTTCTCATACAGAGGTGACTTTTACAGACAAAAACACGGCTGTGCCATGGGTTCTCCTGTGTCACCCATTGTGGCCAATTTATACATGGAAGAAGTGGAGAAGAAAGCACTCAACACTTTCCAGGGAACGGTGCCCACCCACTGGTTTAGGTATGTGGATGACACCTGGGTCAAAATCAAGGCCCAGGAAGTACAGGCCTTCACGGACCATATAAACACTATAGATGCCAACATTAGCTTCACCAGAGAAGACACCAAGGACAACAGACTGGCATTCCTAGACTGTGAAGTCCTCATTGGGACCGGTGGCAAGCTAGAAATAGGGATCTACAGGAAACCCCCACACACAGATCAATACCTGATGTTTGACTCCCACCATCCACTGCAGCACAAACTAGGAGTCATCAGGACATTATCACACAGAGCAGAAACCATCCCCACCTCCATGGATTCCAAAAAGAATGAAAAGCAGCACCTGAGAACAGCTCTGAAGGCCTGTGGATATCCAAATTGGGCCTTCACTAAATCTAAGTCTACCAGACCTAAAACAGCGACAGATAGAGCTGAGACTCAGAGTAAACGGAAGAACCTGGTCATTCCTTACATGGCTGGCGTGTCTGAAAAGATAAAACGGATATTTGGCAAACACCACATACCTGTATATTTCAAACCCACCAACACACTGAGACAGAGGCTTGTACACCCCAAAGATCAAACTCCAAAACACAAGGAAAGCAATGTAGTATATGCAATCCAGTGCAGTGAGGAGTGCTCTGAACTCTACAGTGGAGAAACCAAACAACCTTTGTACAGGAGGATGGCCCAACACAGGAGAAGTAACACCACAGGACCAGAGTCAGCAGTTTATCTTCATCTAAAGGAAAAAGGACACTCATTTGAGGACATTAATGTTCACATTTTAGACAGAGAAGATAGGTGGTTTGAGAGAGGGGTCAAGGAATCCATTTATGCCAACTTGGAAAATCCTTCCTTGAATAGAGGTGGGGGCCTCAGGCACAACATTTTCCCTATCTTCCTTCCTGCTTTGTCTTCTGTGCCTAGGAAGATTAAGACCATTTTGCAAGCTCAACAACAGCAGGGTAATCTTAACGATCCTCCTTTAGATGATAAAGGGACTTAGAAATAAACATCTCAAAATAACCATGACCTAGCCCCAGGTGCAAGGTCACACAGCCACCCTAGAAACATATTTAAGGATTCCCTTACTAACTTTACTCAGACTGAAGAAGCTCCTTGGATAAGGAGTGAAACGTTTCTACTGAGAAAATAGAAATCCAGTTGACATGATTCAAGCCACAGATTGTTATTCTACACTTTCTAGGGGGGTCCATATAGCCATGGACAGCCCTCAGCAAGGAGTCTGGGCTTGGGGTTGTAGGGGAGAGTGGCTGGCAGAATCCCTGTCTCCTTCTCTGCTCCTCACTCCCCCAACAGCTGCAGCAGAAGCCCCTGCCCTCAACTTTGCTCGCCTCATTTCTGAGGCATGACCGAGGAATGCTGTGGGGGCAACTGTTCCCCAAATGGCATGCTTTCCTCTCGAGGAGCGGGTGGTATGGGGAAGAGCTTTTAGATTCACCTTGACAAAGAGATTTGCATCATGAAAGTGTTGTGATTCTTTTGGTGCCACCTTTAAGCTTCCCGGTTGTCTTCTCTCCCCCTCAAAAGCTGAAGGAGGCTTTCTGTGCTTGCTTTTCAGAGGGCTGGAGAACACCAAGAGGAGAGCGTCATCTCATTGGCCTCCTCTTAATTTCTCCAGCAAAGAGGCTTCTGTTCAACTTTTGCAAGGTCTGGAGGATGCTGAAGGGGGCTGCAAAGCAGAGCATGAACATGGTTA
The DNA here is from genome assembly GCA_023362775.1 of Charina bottae. Lineage (NCBI taxonomy): Eukaryota > Metazoa > Chordata > Lepidosauria > Squamata > Charinaidae > Charina > Charina bottae. The sequence goes on along the minus strand of JALMGJ010000002.1, from coordinate 85,959,198 downwards.
TTTCTTTTAGCTCTTGGAAATGAGGAGGCCGCCGCTTTGTGAAGCAATTTTTTTTTTGGGGGGGGGGCTTTGCAGAAACCTTCATTGAAGAAAAACACCCTTCAAAGATTTACACAGCCCTGTAAGAGAGAACCATTTATTCTCACAAAGAACTCCCTTGTCATTTTTATTACTTGTACACATTATTTATTATAGTTACTTGGGGGAATCCAAGTCATTTGTCCAAACAATGTTATCTTCTGTGAATCTAAATAAAAGAGAGCTTTGAGCAGCACTCTTCAAACCCTGCTTAGTTTATTCTTTACTGCTGTGTGGTTATAGAATGCAGATATGGAGATGAGGGATATCTTTTTCTCTGTCTCTTTTAGGACCCAAGATAAAAGTTACAATAGATTATATTTGCTAACACAGTCCAGCACCTAAAATTCACTATGGTTTGAATTGAAGGGGCAGTATGGTGACAGTACTGTATATACCTATCTTAGGTGCTGATATCAATTTCTTTTCACTTTACCATATATCTTGCTGAGCTCCTTGCAATTTTCTAGATAGTTATCCACACATCTCTTTGAATTACAAAAATGCAAGGAATTATTCATGCTTCCTATGGGTACTGTAATAACAAACCTCCTCTTAGTCTATATTTCAAGGTGCTAGGTATTTCCAGATTATGTATTCATAAATAATCAACAAATACTGTAAATAGAAGCACTGAAACTAGAGTGAACAACTTTTTGAGGGTCAGGGATCACAACTCTCATTCCTTGAGGAAAGCCTCAGTTATATCACCAGAAGGATGATAACTTCACAGGAAGAGGTGGATGTAATTTGGGGGGAGCACTTCTTGGAGAGTGGGTTTAAGCTTGGGCATAAGAAACTTCAGGGATGTAAATTACTCAAATTTCTACCTTAAGAGCCTCCAAACTCAGAAAAGACAGCCTGAAACTACCACCAAAACATGGCAGCAAGGTATCCAAATGTCAAAGATGCTATTTCTAGCTGTTTTTATTATCATCATCATCATCATCATCATCATCATCATCATCATCATTTAAATTTATATCACCACCCATCTCCTCCAGCCAGGGAACTCTGGGCGGTTCACAACAAACAAGTTAAAAAAAATAAAATTACAACAATAAATTACATATAAAATCCAAATAGAAAGATGTTAATAATAAGGCGGGTTTCATGGCACCAGCCACTCTCAAGAGGAACTATTGGCATTCCCATCCCAAGCAAGGCGGTAGAACCAGGTCTTCAAGTTTTTCCAGAAGGTCGGGAGTGAAGAAACTCGCCTCAGCTCCAGGGGCAAGATATTGCAAAAGGCGGGCGCTACTGCAGAGAAGGCACACCTCCTGGACCCTGCTAGTTTTAGGGGTTGGGTAGGGTTTTAAGGCAAGACTCAGTGGCTTGCCTCCCAGAGACCTCCTGCTCCATGCTGCTCCCAATTCTATCCCATTTGGCCATTTTTGTCCCACAGTCTCAGCTGTTGCAGAGAGCATCTGGCCTGTGGGCCATAGGTTGCCCATACCTGCACTAAAAACAGCCTTCCCCAGTCCAGTATCTTCCAGATGTGTTGGGACTAGAACTCCTAGATCTTTTTGAATGTTATTGATGTAGTTTTGTTCAGGTGGCCATGTTTTTCAAATTATATATTTTAAACATTGTAAGCTGCCTAGAGTATTTTTGGAGTTGGGCAGCCTCAAAATCCAATGTATTGAATCAAATCAAATCAAAATATCAAATTAAAACTTTAGCATGGTTGAAATTTCTAGGAGTTGCAGTCCTAACACTTTTGGAAACTGCCAGGTAGGGGAATTTTACAATCAAATATTTCTTAAATCAATGACTGAGCTACCCCACCTAGCATATCCATATGTAGGAGACAATCCTGACAATATGTTTTCTGTTATGTTTTGAACTTGTTGTATATGATATGACTTCTAACATTAGGAGGTCAAAAAATAACCAGCCCAATATCTGTGTATATCTATGTCACCTGTTCTGGTGACTTCAGCTGTCTTGGTGAACGCACAATTTCCTCTTCTCCTTGGTTTTCATTAGCAATCATGGACTTATTTGCATAGGCCAAATATGGAGAGCTTTGAAGTCTGCTTTTTTATTTTTCAGCTTATCACAATAAAGAAGACTTAATTAACCTTTGGAATAACTAGTTGATAGAGTTCAACATGTTCTCTCCAGCCATTTTTTCATACAGCCATCCTGCTGGGAAGAAAACCAAAGAAGACCGAAGGACGATCATTACAACACAGAGCAACTTTGACAATGGCCTCCTGGTGCACATCTCTTTCTTTTGTAGGGATTGTTTTAGAAATGAGATCTTTGTATTCAGGGTGACAGTTTTTGGAAAATTATAATAAGGTTAAGGCTTTTAGTGGTTCCAACCTTCCCCAACCGTCCTTCACATATACTGGAGTAAGTTTTTTTTATAATGGAGTAACTTTTTTTATAATGGCCATGCTGGCTGCAGGATTATGGGAGGTGAATACCAACATTTTAAAATTTCAGGTTGCAAAAGGCTGTTTTAGGTGTTCCTGCTTTTCTTTTTAAACTATTCTGTGCTCCTTTAAAATCATTATCCATCCTGACTTCTTGGGGTCAGGTAAGAGAGATCACCAGAAATATGTACACATTAGATAGCCTGCCCAGAACATGTCTTTACCCCCAAGCTTCTTCCAGGATGATCAATAACTAAATCAATCCAGCTCTTCCTATTTTACTTTTTCCCCTGAAGATCCTAAAGCCTTTATTTTACTTTATATCTGTTCAGCTACTAGTGGGTATTTCTTGTTGGGAACACATATGCCAATATAGATTTTGCATCAAGTGATTCGAGCATAGTTTGAGGGAAACAATGGCAAAGAGTAGCGTCCTTTTTATCTGTGTTTATAAGCACAGCGTAGGTATTGGTTTCCTTCTGGCATAAGCAAAAAATAGGTTAATTTTTTTTCCAGCTGTGTAGTTTGTATAGGACAACTGCAAACCTCTATGTCATGGACTTTAATGCAGTAATCAGTCTTTCAAAGAAAGTTCAGCAATAAACAGCATGTGGTATCTGAAAGAAGGTGCATTTTAATATTACTCGCAGTAATATTGCTTGCACTACGTGCTTGCACTACAATTGTATACATGGAATCATGCCACATCCAACATCTGGGTTTTAAAGTTCATATATTAATTCGATCTATAATTTACAGTATTGATTTACAATGTGGTTTACTATTTACAGCAGGGCTTTCCGAAGTTTTCCTGCGGTGACACACCAACACACCGTTGGTGTGTCGCCGCGGGAAAACCTGGAAGTGCCGCTATTGCGGCAGCGCGCAAAAAACCGGAAGCGCTGCTGCCGCTTTCGGTTTTTGCATGCCGCCGTTGGTGTGTCGCCGCGGGAAAACCCGGAAGTGCTGATGATGATCAGCGCTTCCGGGTTGTGTGGCGACACACCAGACAGTGTGTGGTGACACACTTTTGTGTCGCGACACACAGTTTGGAAAGCTCTGATTTACAGTCTTTTTAAAGTGATTTGAACTGGGTTAACCAAGCACTTTTAGCTTAAGGTTCAAGAGGAGCATATGGATTTTGATTAGAAAATGGATATGAAATATCTTATAAAATCATAAGTTTCTAATGAAGCATTAGAATATATTAGCTTTATGATAGGTCAGATTTGTTGTTCACCTGCCAGTATTTCTCCACTTGTACCTGATTCTTTTATTTGTATCATTTATTTCTTATGCTCTTTCAAAAATGTGTAACAATAAAATGGGAAAATATTACTTGCAGCAGAATGACTACAAAAGAATGGAAGCAGTGTTTCTGGAAACCCCTAAAATTTTGTGTGGAGTCCTTGGTGCTCTCTGAGCCTTACTAGCAGAGACAGGAATGCAACATCTAGAAAGGATAGCACTCCCACGCATACAACCCTAAGTATGGATCCAGTATGTAGATGACACCTTCGTCATAATAAAAAAAGGATCAACTGGAGGAAACACATGAAACCATCAACAACATCTTCAAAGGAATAAAATTCACAAGGGAAGAAGGAAACAACAACACACTACCCTTCTTGGACATCCTCATCAGTAGAGGAAGTGATGGCATTCTAGAAACACAAGTCTACCAGAAATCTACCCACACTAACCAAGTGCTCCAATACCAAAGCAATAACCCAACCTCCCACAAGAGGAGCTGTGTAAGAACACTATTCAGATGAGCACAAACACAGTGCAGCAACCCAGAACACAAGAAAAAGGAAACAGACCACTTATATAGCATCTTCCAGCAAAATGGATACCCACGGAACTTTATCAAAAAGTGCCTAATCACTCAACCCACCACAGCAAAACCAACAGAAGCTATGAAAAGGATTACACTGCCATACATCAGAAACTACTAATAGACTGTTACAACCACACGGTATCACCATAGCACACAAACCAACCAAAACCCTTCAGAACATCGTAAGTAAACCAAAAGACCTAGTAGCCCAAGAAGAAAAAACAGGAGTTATCTACAACATACAGTGTATGGACTGTAACAGCCACTATGTAGGACAGACTGGCAGAAGACTAGGAGAACGCATCCACAAACACCAACTAGCAGTCAGAAGACACAATGAAAACTCCTTAATCTCACAACACATGGACAGACTTAACCATACTTTCAACTGGGAAACTGAGCATCTTAAACCAAGCCAAATCCAAAAACGCTACAGAATTCCTGGAAGCTTGGCACTCAGACAAAACAGCCATCAACAGACACATAGGGGTAAACAACATTTACATACCATTCATAAGAGACAATAGAAAAGCCAGAAGACCAGAACACCTTCTTGCCAGCAATCATCACCCAGATATGCAAAGATTAACACCAAGATTAGCTCCAGAGGAACAATCAAACAGCACAATATACCCTAATCAATGAACTATTAACTCAGTCAATCAACCAAGCAGCAAACAGCCCAATCAAGAAACTACTAAGGAGAGAACAACACCTCCACCAACACAGGCCGGACTAGCCAGGGTATATAAACAGAGAGCAAGTCCCACTCCCTTTTCGCACTGAAGATGTTGCCAACCCTGGCAATGAAACGTCTGCAAGAAAACAACAAGGCTCAGAGAGCACCAAGGACTCCACAGTTCAACCCTGAGCTACAAATATTCTCTTTGATTGGTACCCCTAAAATTTATTCTGAATGTAAACAATGTATCTATCTGATTGAAGGATTAATATCCTCCCCATCACGATAAACCTCATCAGTTGGAAATTACTACTTCCACATGATACGTGCTACTGTTTTCCACTGTACGAGGAAACAAAAGCAGCTGATGAGGACCCTGACAATTGCAACTTACATTTGACACCAAGGAAATCAAGACTGGCTACAGATAATTTTCTCACTATTGATGTCTAATTTATCAATGAATTATTTGCCTTATAGATAGGATTTCTTTGTATCCTATTTATATTTGCTGTTATCAAAAATAGGAACAGTGGGGTGTGGGGGGAAGAGATAGTCGTAATCTTAACAACACATTACATATCTTGGAAATGAAAATTATTTTTTAAAAAGAACTAAACTCTCTATTTTTTAAAAAAAGCCCTGTTGTTACTGACACAAAATAGGAAAGAAGCTATGACAGTAATGTTAAGCAATGGGGAATGCTCTTGTACCTAAATGCTAGCCAGGTGTCCGTGGGATGTAATGGTTGTAATTGTGTTTTATGACTTCCTCTTTCATCCCACATTTTTCAGCTTTCTAAATCTCTCTTAAATGAATTCATGTAGAAAATAATTATGGACCAAACTGATTTGTTACAAGCAATGAATACTTCCCCGCAGATGGTAATATTTTTTTCTATGCTCCCAGTGTTATCCATGAAAGGAAATCAGAGTTCCTTGAAAAGTGTTTCTGGAAATTAAAATTAATTAGCTTGGAGAATATAAAGAACAAGGATATGAACTGAGATCTTAGTTTCTTGAATCACTACAACAACATGTATCCTTTCCTTATGAGGCTTTCCTCCATGGTTTATCAGATAATTTGACAATGGTGAACAATTGTAAGAATGAAATAACTTAGTAACACTTAAAGTTGGAAGTAGAATATTAATAAAAATTGTTTATCTCACCAAAATTACATGTGTGTGTGTATATATACACATGTGCACATACATCAACCCCAGACACATATCTATCCACATTTATTTTCTGCCTTTCAGTACAAATATGTCTAGTCCTAAATAGAAAAACAATAGCCTAATAAAACTCTAATAGAATGGCACAGTGAAGAAAAGAGACACTGTGGCATTTCTTTGCATACTTATTTTCTTATTAACTTGACAGTCATAGACCAAGAAGTTAACATAAGCGTGCCTTCTTGGCAATAGCACCCGCCCTGTGGAATAACTTGCCCCCTGAGGTGAGACTGGCACCCTCGCTCCTGGCCTTTAGGAAGTCCTTGAAGGCCGTGCCTGGAGTGAAGGAAATGATAGTTCCTCCTGGGGGTGGTTGGCTTAGTGGTTTCCCTCCTTTTAAGAACAGACCATCTTTTGGATTTTTATTTTTACTTTTATAGTAGTTTTGAATGTATAGGTTTTATCTTTTATATTGATTGTAAACCGCCCAGAGTCTGCTGTGGTAAAGATGGGCGGGGATAAATTCAAATAATAAATAATAAATAAATAAATAAAAATAAGAAGGCTACAGGAGTAAGTTCACAAAGAATAAAAGGGTAAAAACTATCAGACTTCAGAAGCCAGTATGTATGAAAAAACAAAACAAAAACCATTTGTGACTATAAACAACTCAGACCCAATCTCTCCCAATTGTTACTGCAATGGCGGAAAATTTTGCATCTTTCATAGAAATTCCACTAGGATGACCCCTTATTAGAAAAGACAAGACCCCTGATTAGGGCCAGCCAAACCATCTACTAATGGGGGGGAGAAATGAGCTCTGCGCACCAGGCATGATACAGAGGACAACTGTCTCAGTGTCTGCATCCAAATGCAAAACATAGGCTTTCATGGTGAGAAAGGTTGTTAAATCTCCACTCCATCATATTTGAAAGCAAGATATCCAGTCTTACCAGCGTGAATGCCCTCCTGCATGAGGCAGAAAAAGTACTGTGAAACTATTCAGGGGTGACAAGAAGATTACCAACCAAGGTGTCTGTAATGACCATGTGAGATTTTAGATGTATCATTTTGTAGATCTAAGATTAAAAAAAAAAACCTTACTGCTTAACTTCAACCATATTTTTTTCTAGTCCCATAATATGTAAGGCATGGATCGAGAGGCATAAAGTAACACAGAGCAGAAGTTATTTGTTTTTTCTAAGAGAAGGCATATTTATCTGCCAGAATAAACTGGGCCAGGGACTCGCTTCCAAATATTTGTTTAGGCCAATACTTCAAACAGCAGAGTCTCATACAGGCCTGTTAGATTACTAATGAATTTGTTATCATTACATGAGGGTAAGAATGAAACAGCCAGTTTGGCATCATTAGATGCTGAGAAAGCTTTTGACATGGTGCAAATCGAGTTTCTGGAACAACTGATGAAGAAAATTGGATTTATTCTCAAATTTATCTCTTAGTTTTATATATACTGTATGTACAGTATGTTTGTATGTATAATCCCTATGGTCAGATGATTATGAATGGGATTATCTTCTTTATAATTAAAATAGGATGGAAATTGGGGTCTCAGAAATTTTGACTGAATTGCTTCTAGAGCAGTTGCATGCTTTTAAGAGCAACGCTGTAAATTACTGCAGGAGGTTTAATACCTTAGTGTTATATATTTTAACTGCTGCAGAAGCATAGCTGTTGCCCTTATGACTTGCTAATCTGATTACTGCATGAGTAGCCTTTTGTGGCCGTGCTATCAGGTCGCCAGCTTGATGTCTTGAAGTGGTAGAGGATTGGAAATAGATGCCCAGATGTTTAAAGGTCTTAACCTGTTCAGTTTGGTTATCATTAATTTTCCAGTTATCAAAAATAGTTGCTTGTTGAATACATCCTCCTTAATTTTTGAATAATTAATTTCTAGTTTTTCTTCATAGCAAGATGATAGTAGTTCTCAAAAGCTTTGCCAAAATACAATTTGTGTCACAGATAAAATAATGACAGTGGATAATGAGAGTAGAATAGAGTAGAATAGAGAGTAGAATAATGAGTGAAGGAATGGAATGGGAACTGAGTTATGGGCCAGAGTCAGAGATGGAAGTCAGAGTCGGAGATGGAATTCACATTTTGTGTGGGCCTGTGCAGCCACATTACCATAAAACTTGAATAATAAAGCAGCCAGAATACACCTCTGCTTAACTGCCTTTTGAGTACAAATGAGAACTGTCAGGTCACTACTGACTGCATCGAACATGCACGAATATGCCCTTGTGGGAGCATCATTATCAGCTGAAGAAGGCAGTGGTTGGTAGATGAAGCTGCTAGTTTCCTCCATAGCTTCCTATGGGAAGCTAAATCAAAAGCTGCCTTCAAATGAGTGTGGTACGGGGGTTAAAGCAATGGACTAGGACTGGGGAGAATCAGGTTCAAATCCACCTTCAGCCACAGAAGCTTGCTGGGTAAATTTGTGCCAGTCACCTTCTCTCAGCCCAAATTCTCCATAGAGTTGTTATTGTGAGAAAGAGGATGGAGTGTTATATACATTGTCCCGAGTTCTGCGGAAAAACAAGGGGAGAGAAATGACTCATGCCTCAAAGATATCAACCTGGGTACGTGGCAAGTCTTCCTGGGTAGATAATTCCTTACATGGACCACCATGTGGTTATAGTAGTTCAAATATATTTAATTATTTTTAAATGACTATGATAGATAACTTGCCTTTAGGTTATCTGAAGAGAGGAAGTAGATTTCTACTACTTGCAAAAAACAGGCACCTCACTTTCCACATCACATCACATCAGGAAAGAAGAGCTTAAAGCTTTTTTTTTTTGCTTTGTTAGGCTAGATTAGATTAGTTTAAAGTTAATTAGATAAGGTTATAGAATGTTAGGTTATGTTAAGCTAGGTTATGTTATGTTTTATATATATATGTTATATTATGTTATACTATGCAATGTCTGTCGATGAAGGTTCTCAGTCATCCAGGTGGAACAGTCTGTAGCTTGAATCATGTCAACTGGATTTCTATTTTCTCAGTGGAAACGTTTCGCTCCTTATCCAAGAAGCTTCTTCAGTCTGAGCAAAGTTAGTAAGGGAATCCTTAAATATGTTTCTAGGGTGGCTGTGTGACCTTGCACCTGGGGCTAGGTCATGGTTATTTGAGATGTTTATTTCTAAGTCCCTTTATCATCCAAAGGAGGATTGTTAAGATTACCATGCTGCTGTTGAGCTTGTGAAATGGTCTTAAACTTCTTAGGCACAGAAGACAAAGAAGGAAGGAAAATAGGGGAAAGATTGTGCCTGAGGCCCCCACCTCTATTCAAGGATGGATTTTCCAAGTTGGCATAAATGGACTCCTTGACCCCTCTCTCAAACCACCTATCTTCTCTGTCTAAAATGTGAACATTAATGTCCTCAAATGAGTGTCCTTTTTCCTTTAGATGAAGATAAACTGCTGACTCTGGTCCTGTGGTGTTACTTCTCCTGTGTTGGGCCATCCTCCTGTACAAAGGTTGTTTGGTTTCTCCAATGTAGAGTTCAGAGCACTCCTCACTGCACTGGATTGCATACACTACTAGAAATAGGGATCTACAGGAAACCCACACACACAGATCAATATCTGATGTTTGACTCCCACCATCCACTGCAGCACAAACTAGGAGTCATCAGGACATTGTCACACAGAGCAGAAACCATCCCCATCTCCATGGATTCCAAAAAGAATGAAAATCAGCACCTGAGAACAGCTCTGAAGGCCTGTGGATATCCAAATTGGGCCTTCACTAAATCTAAGTCTACCAGACCTAAAACAGCGACAGATAGGGCTGAGACTCAGAGTAAACAGAAGAACATGGTCATTCCTTACATGGCTGGCGTGTCTGAAAAGATAAAACGGATATTTGGCAAACACCACATACCTGTATATTTCAAACCCACCAAATCACTGAGACAGAGGCTTGTACACCCCAAAGATCAAACTCCAAAACACAAGAAAAGCAATGTAGTGTATGCAATCCAGTGCAGTGAGGAGTGCTCTGATTCATTCTTCCATTCAATGCTTTCCATATATGAATTGGGATGACATGGTTGTTTTTTAAAAAATGATAACTTCCCCCCCCCAATTATGCCAAGTTTGGAATATTTTTTCCTATTGTTGCAGAGGTCAGCAAAATATCCATAATCTCAATAGTTTAGCTATTTTTAAAAACCTTTTAAAATGCATAAGAATTAATAGCAACAGATTTAATAGAAACTGGATTCATATATTTAACGGGAGTTATTGGTATTTGATTTCTGTAGAATGGTACCACCTATCCATCTAATCAGCACTATTAGAATTGCATTTCTAACATGTTTAAACACATTTCCTTCAAGTTAACTGGGAGTCAAATGTAATCTATAAATGGTTTTAATTGGATCTGTTTCATATTACTACCGACAGTCATTCTTCTCACAAAATGTTCAAGCACCATGTTTTTGAAGTGAATGTTGATTATGATAATAATGTTGAAAGTAAAGTTCCACCTATTTTTCATCTTTTCTGAAAATGAATATGGTAATACAATAAAGAAGGGACTTCATACAGTCAAACCAGTAATGAAAGCTTTTCTCTGCCCCCTGCCATTTAACTCATGAGAATAGAAGCTTGCACATATAATGGAGAGGCTAACTCATGGAACAATGAGAGGTTATTCATCATTAATCCTCCAGCCAAGATTAACAAGAGGAAATAAAATCAGGATTGCAGTAAAACATTGGGAAATGTGGGTGTCCCAAAATTAGGTGAGGGGGGAAGCTTGGAACAAACTTTCTAACAGTGTTCCATTTAGAACTTTTTGAGTGCATTGTGCTCTCATGAAACAATTTTTTTTAAAAAAATGTATTTCTATTGATCTGTCATAGGGAATAATGGAAACTCAAGTCAAGTTACTTTCTCCTGTTTTCTAGCCTGGGGCCTCAAATGTTGGGTGTGTGTGTGTGTGTGTGAAAGTCTATGCTGAATGCTAGATAACAGACAGCCTAAAGAAACATGACTTTTGCAGCCTGTTCTTTTTCCCCATTTATCATCCACAAAACTCATATACTCAATAACAGTAGATCCATCTCAAAATAGTCCTTTTAAGAACAAAACAACAGCAAAAATGCACTTGCCTGACTACTGACTTGACATTCTTCTGATCACATGCACACAACATCCTGTTGGAATTTGGCAACAACAACAACAACAACAATAATAATAATAATAATAATAATAATAATAAGCAAGCAAAGTAACATAGTGTTTGGAAACCTGAAATCTCATCAGCATGGCAACACCCTGGCTTGGTTTACAAGCACATTAAACTAGGCTAAAACAGGATTGGATACATTGTGGTACAGCATGTTGTAAGAAAATATCCACTGTCACACATATTGTGTGAACCAGGCTATCACATTTAAACCTGAGAATTATTTGTTTCAGGAGACCATATTATGTGAATCAGCAATTATGGTGTATTTAACATGAATTTTTGGTTTAATTATGCGTATATCCAATGCGCTTGTTTGCATTTGGCAACCTGCCTGAGAAAGGAAGTATAATGTACATAGGGGGCATAGGAACAACAACATTATATTATAACCCATGAACTCTGACTCCATATAGCAGAAAATGTTAACATAGCATTAAAATGACCTACCTGGCAGGCAGCAGCATGCGTTTAATTGACTCTTCCTAGTTCCCAACTTTTCCTCAACTAGCTTCAGCCAACGGCAGCAGAGATGGAGTTTAGGCATGCTGTTTTATTGGCTTATGCACTCTTCAACTTTCAGTAGCTCAGAGGATTTTTTTTTCTTTGTTAAAAAAAAGCTGGCTATGGAATGCCAGAATGTTCAAAACAATCTGGAATAAGTATTTTGTTCATACCGCAGACAACACTGCAGAAAAGCTGGAATGGCCAACCTGAAAAATCTCAGGTTCAACCAATTTGAGTGCTCTTATTGAAAAAGACATTTTACTCTTGAAAACTTACTTCTGAATAGACATTATTGAAAGATCATGGCCTACATTGATTACTATGTTGCAGTATTAAGTGCTCTGTGTGAAATCTCCATTTTAATCCCACTTGTAACTAATTATGGAAAAACAATGCTTCAACACCTTTAAAGACCTCTATTGTGGAAGTAACTAATAATATATATATTTATTTTGATTAGAAAATTAATAGACCAGGAATAACAGTTGGATTTCATTCATTCATTCATTCATTCAACAGGATTGTGGAATCTTAGTATGGCATTATGTTCTATGGCCCAACCGTATGATTGACACTGAATTAAACCCTCCCCCCAGCAATGTTAGAAACATCATGCTACTAATAAATAATGAACTCATATAAGTGGGATATAAATTTAGTAAATAACGTCTTCTTTGCTTTGTAGTGTAGGACATATACTATAATAGGTTTACCAGGAAAAGTCTGGATTGGTCTAGGATTTTGAAGTTCCCAAAGCATCTGGGGAAGCTTTCAAAGTCAAGCTGATTGCCTGTTTTTTCTGATCCCTGGGAAGTTTGCATCTCAGGCTCATCTTGGGGGTATGTGTGAACAGCATCAGAATGGAGGGCATAACCAGGTGACTGAAGCCCTGGCCCTTTTTAATGTGCATCGTACCCATGTAAAAAGTGGAGAGGCTTCAGTTCCCCAGTCTTACGTGTCACTGATGTCATTCACCACCCCAACCCCAGTACATGCCCCTGCCAGATCCTGCTTTTTACCTCCAGCAATGCAATCAGCAATTGGCAAATCACTGTTGTGTGGACTAAGGACTCTTCCTTATGTTTCTGTAAATGTGCTTTTTTCCATTCTCTGAGCTGGCAGAAAATCATGCTGTGATAAGATGTGATGCCTGACTGGTTGAGCCCTATTCTGCTTCAGTGATGTGGTCAGTGAGTGCTGCTGTCCCTACAGTTTTATTAGGTGACACATTAAAGGAAGTGATTGGTGCATTCCCTGGTTTCATTTCCTCTCCCTGTGAATGACACTTGCCAGTGGACAAAACCATTACTAATCACTCTCCTTAATATTTGGTGAGATGGAGTTGGGCAAGTTAGCTGGAATGTAGAGTTTAGCCACCTTACACACTGCCCAAGTGTCAGGCCACCATTGTGGAGGTTCTCCTTCCCCTTTTTACTGTTTGTCTGTGACTTGGACTTTTTTTGAACCTGGGTCTATAGCAGTGTTTCTCAACCTTGGGGACTTTAAGATGTGTGGATTTCAACTCCCAGAATTCCCCATGTTGGCTGGGGAATTCTGGGAGTTGAAGTCCACACATCTTAAAGTCCCCAAGGTTGAGAAACACTGGTCTATAGTCTAGTACTCTTCTGAAAGACGTCTAAACTTGTGTCTAAAAAATAGCCTGACTAGTAGGACCTAAACAGGGAACAAAAAGGGGAAACAGAATTCTTACCAGTTTCACTCTAGCAGCTTTGACTCCTGTGTGCACTGGAATAATTGCAAAGAATCACAACCAGGAGAGAGACTCAAGAGTAATGCATCAAGTAGAAGTGGTTGAGGTTCCAGTTACAAGAGGATGCTAAAGAAAGCTGGAAATTGATGTGATACATGTATCTCAAACTGATAGGTGCTGCAAGGGAATGGTAGTCTGGTATTGAGGAATGGGCCATGGCTAGGAAATAACCTGTAGTGTATGCAAAATGATACCCCCCCCCCCATAATAAAAACAGAAAAAGGATAGCAACATAAAACCTCTTGTTAGCAGAAGCTGCATAAAATTGGCAATGCACTCATATTGTACAGAACCAGCAACACCCAGCTGATAGAACCTGGCTCACTTTTCTGGAGTATCTGTGCAGGGCAGGACTAGCACTAGTTACTTAGATATTTCCCCTGGAAAATACAAGACCAGGTGTGCAAAGACAAAGCTCCAACTCAAGAGAGCGGATTAAAGCTTTTTTGCCTTGATTAAAGGCACAGAACCTGTCCATGGGATGGGCCTGGCAAGGAGGAGATAATTGGGACAGTGAGGAGGGAGCCTCTCCTGTTTTACCAGGCCTCCCTACCCACCCCCAATGATCACCAGTTGTTAGGGGCTGCCAGCAGAGCAAGAATTCAGCATGCAGGAGCAGCAGTAGAAGGAAGGGAGTGCTATGAAGCATATGCAGAGAACACTGCCTGGCTGCTGTGGTGTTTTCAAGAGATGGCATGGCCTACATCTTGGCTGAGCAGACAGACATGATGGTCAGAGATTATGGTGCTTCTTAGTCAAGAAACTGCTTAACCATCCCTAAGACGGGTTTGAAATTAGGTTGGGAAAGAAAAGGAACATAGTTTCTCTAGAGCAGAGCTTTCCAAACTGTGTGTCGCGACACAAAAGTGTGTCGCCACACCACCCGGAAGTGGCGGCGCGCGCGTGCACGGCGGCCGCCATGCACGCGCCGCCGCCGTGCGCGCGCGTGTCGCCGCCGCCGCTGCCGCCGGGTGTGTCGCCAGCAGCGGCACTTTGGAAAGCCCTGCTCTAGAGGTACAATTTGGATTTTCCCTTCATTGTTATTGTTGGTGGTGCTGCTTGGCACAAGCCTCCTTGTTTTGTGGAGGTAGGAAATGTGAGCACGAGGCTTCACTGGACAGCCCTCCTGCTGCTGCCCAGCAAGAGAGAAATAGAGCGAAAACTTTTGACAGATGGTTAAACTCATGGGTAGCCTTCTGTCAAAACTCACGCCTTCTCCTGACACAAGCCCTACCAATTTTAGGGAGAGTGATTACTAGATGTTTTTCCTTCCAACAGATAATGCTCAGTGGGTGGAGAAAGGAAGCTGAGGGTATGCACCTGTCACTTTCCTGAACTTCTGCATTAAACCTGTAAGAATAGCACCAGCCTCATCCTTGAGGCAGAAGAGGGCTTCACAGCCAGGGCAGAGCCATTTATCCCATGTCTGTAGCTTGAATCATGTCAACTGGATTTCTATTTTCTCAGTGGAAACGTTTCGCTCCTTATCCAAGGAGCTTCTTCAGTCTGAGCAAAGTTAGTAAGGGAATCCTTAAATATGTTTCTAGGTGGCTGTGTGACCTTGCACCTGGGGCTAGGTCATGGTTATTTGAGATGTTTATTTCTAAGTCCCTTTATCATCCAAAGGAGGATTGTTAAGATTACCATGCTGCTGTTGAGCTTGTGAAATGGTCTTAATCTTCCTAGGCACAGAAGACAAAGCAGGAAGGAAAATAGGGGAAAGATTGTGCCTGAGGCCCCTACCTCTATTCAAGGAAGGATTTTCCAAGTTGGCATAAATGGACTCCTTGACCCCTCTCTCAAACCACCTATCTTCTCTGTCTAAAATGTGAACATTAATATCCTAAAATGAGTGTCCTTTTTCCTTTAGATGAAGATAAACTGCTGACTCTGGTCCTGTGGTGTTACTTCTCCTGTGTTGGGCCATCCTCCTGTACAAAGGTTGTTTGGTTTCTCCAAAAAAAAGATCAGAGGTCCCAGATTCTTTCTGGGTCAACACATCTAGCTGCCTTGGTGTCATGACTGGATAATTCTTGCTACCACTATCTTCCAGGGTACCTGGCTTCCTCCTCAACTCTGGGTGTGAGAAAAATAGAGCTCTTACAACCTGTGCATCTTACTGGCAAGGAAAGGGAAAATAAAAGCGATAAAAAGGAAATCAGGTCTATAGCATCACCTCCTTGAGGCATGCGACTAGAAAAAATATCTTCTCTTTCCTTTCCTGTCGGGGAGATAGACTAGTCTCACAAGAGATAAATAGAATTAAACTTTATTAAAAAGAAAAAGAAGGGGGAAGAGTTTTTAACTTTAAGTTGTTGCAAACAAAACACTCAGAGGTAGGGAATAGGGCTGCACAGATCACAGGAACCATCTTAGAAAACTGCCAACCCCAAAATATACAGGAAAATATAAGGCTTTGAGCAGATCTCAAGATGATGCTCCTATTTAGAAGCACACCTGATGTAAAGAGGTGCCAGTTGGCATAAAACATGCCAGAACTGAGACAACGATCCCCAGGGACAATAAATTGTTTATTTATTTATTATTCAAATTTATATGATATTTAATTTAAATTAAATTAGACTTAAACACATATTTAAACACACATAGAAAAAGAAATCAACACAATTCTTAGCTGCCCTTTTCCTATTCTTCTAGTAAATAAATGACCCTCAGAAAAGATGTGAACTCTGTGCCAATTTGTTACCTGGAAAATCCTTCTTCCTGCAAATTCCAACTTGGATTGGAGACTGAAGGAGAATCTTAGCTCTCTCTTTCTCCCACTACCCCACCTCAGCACATACCTTCTTGCTTATCTCCCTCTCATCAGAGAACCTTCCCAAAGAACAAAATGCCCTGTGGTTTCCACCTGGAGAGAGGGGTGGGTGGGGACCTCTCTCTTGGCTACCTGCTAATTTAAGCATCTCTGCTTAGGAAGTTCCTGCTTGAGAGAGTGGGTTGCTGCTTGCATGTCTGGAAAGTATCGGCCAATCTTGAAAAAGCCAGAGGGCATCGCAGCTGCTATTATTCCTGATATTATCCCAACCAAATATAAAAGTTGAGCTTGTTGGACCAAGTGACAAGCCAATTACACAAATGTTACATAAATTAGCATGCAAAGATGTCCTCTTTTTTGGACCTTAAGCCCCCTTAATAATATAAAAGGTTATCCTTTTTAAAGTCAGACCAGCTAGCTCTTTCTCATTAATTTTACAAAGCCCTTCTGGAAGGTTTGTCTTGCTTTCTTCTAATGAGGAAGAGAGCTTTGCTATGGTTGAGCAGATCAACTAAACCCACAAAACTTGCTTAGTAAGCTCTAAAAGCAGAACAAGTCATCCTGCAGATACTACTTCATTGTGAGAGCAGATCAAACAGTTGGGAAAGATCTGTCAATATTTGCCTGATTTTTAAAGTGAAATGTGACTTAAATGCATGTTTTATTCTTTTCTGCAGATGCTTAATTGGTTGGGTTCTGGCAATTGCTTGGATTTCAGCAAGAAGTTTTAATACTGATTTTAAGTCATTATGAATCACCTACGACTAGGACCTAATTGATCCATTAATAGCTGTGGTAAAGAAGAAAGTTCAGATCAGTGTAAAGACAAATGTAATACTGCAAAGTTAATTCATTTAGGTAAGAATTAAATAATTATTCAGTAACTTGAAAAACATGTATCATTCAGAGTGAGAAATACACCTGATGTTCTTTAATTATAAAAGTGAGCTAGGGAGGGTTTTTGTTTTTTGTATGGTTGCTATAAATAGCTTTGTAGTAGTAGTAGTAGTAGTCGTCACAGTAGTAGTAATAGAACCAAATTTAGTATTTGACAGTAGACTCTTACAATGGAAGATACCTAATCTGGGGTTTAAGCATCACCTCATTTGGCTTCAATTTACTTTTTTTAAAACTCAGAACAGCAATTTTTAAAAAATGAATCTCAGATTTTGTTAATATAAAGCCCTCTAACTTTTCTCTGCCTATGAAAAATAGATTTGTCACAACCCTAAAGGATTTTATAGTTAAAGTGTGGGATCAAATATTTTTTAAACCTTTTTGTCCCCAAACCCCTTAGTAAAGTACTGGTGCAACCTGCAATCATAGCATCACAATCTTCATACAACCCACATTTGAATGACTAGCTAAATACAGATACCTGGCTTTAACAATAACAAATTTTCTTTTTCTTTGTCTTCCTTCTTTTTTATGGTTTATTCACCAGGACCTTTGAAAATGTTCAAAACAGGTTATTGGAGCCACATTTGAACTTTGGACTGAAAAATCAGACCACCTCTGGTTGGCAGCACAGAGAAATAGAAAATATGAGCTTTTTAGTGTCATCTACCTTTTTGCAGCCTAGATCTGATAGTCCAGGGGTCGGCAAACTTTTTATGCCAGGAGCCATTTTGACATGCTCGTGCACATTTTGAAATGCTCGAGAGCCAGGGGGCGGGGTTTGCGGGCAGGGGCCAATCGCGTGGAAGGGGGCGGGGTTTGCAGGCAGGGGCCAATCATGTGGAAGGGGGCGGGGTTTGCGGGCGGGAGCCAATCACGTGGCTTATTGGGGCGGGTGGGAGGGCCCATGTAGCAGTTTCCCCCCCACACCGGCTTCCCGCCCCTCCTTCCTTGCCTGCAGAAGGCGGCCGGCCTTCTCCCCCCGCTATTTCCGGAAGCGATCCAGCGCCGATCTGCGGGCTGCGGGAGCTCCAGCTTCAGAGGGCGCCGGCTGCGCCTCTGCCTCAGCAGCCAAGCTGTTCCGAACCAAGGAGCCAGGGCGGAACCGGGGCAGGGGAGGAACAGGGAGCGCCAGGGGACTCACCCGCTGCTGCTCGGCTGCCACCTTCCTCCTCCGCTTCAGCCGCCCGCGTGCCTTCCCTGGCCGGACCTCGCAGGCAGCCGGCGATCCTCCCGTCCCGCTGCACCCCAGCCAGAGCGCCTGAGTGCCAGGCAGGCAGCTCCGCCTGTGCGCCTTCCACGCGATTGGCCCGCGAGGACCCGCCAGGGAAGGCGTGCGGGCGGAGCTGCCTGCCTGGCACTCAGGCGCTCCGGCTGGGGTGCAGCGGGACGGGAGCTCCGCCCGTGCGCCTTCCCTGGCCGGTCCTTGCGGGCCACCGGCGATGCTCCCATCCCGCTGCACCCCAGCTGGAGCGCCCGAGTGCCAGGCAGGCAGCTCCGCCCGCGTGCCTTCCACGTGATTGGCCCGTGAGGACCGGCCAGGGAAGGCACGCGGGCGGAGCTCCCTCCCGCTGCACCCCAGCCGGAGCGCCCGAGTGCCAGGCAGGCAGCTCCGCCCGCGCGCCTTCCCTGGCCGGTCCTCGCGGGCCACCGGCGATGCTCCCATCCCGCTGCACCCCAGCCGGAGCGCCCGAGTGCCAGGCAGGCAGCTCCGCCTGCGTGCCTTCCACGCGATTGGCCCGTGAGGACCGGCCAGGGAAGGCGCACGGGCGGAGCTCCCGTCCCGCTGCACCCCAGCCGGAGCGCCTGAGTGCCAGGCAGGCAGCTCCGCCCGCACGCCTTCCCTGGCGGGTCCTCGCGGGCCAATCGCGTGGAAGGCGCGCGGGCGGAGCTGCCTGCCCAGCACTCGGGCGCTCCGGCTGGGGTGCAGCGGGACGGGAGCTCCGCCCGCGCACCTTCCCTGGCCGGTCCTCACGGGCCAATCGCGTGGAAGGCGCGCGGGCGGAGCTGCCTGTCTGGCACTCGGGTGCTCCGGCTGGGGTGCAGCAGGACGGGAGCATCGCCGGCGGCCCGCGAGGACCGGCCAGGGAAGGTGCGCGGGCGGAGCTCCCATCCCGCTGCACCCCAGCCGGAGCGCCCGTGCCAGGCAGGCAGCTCCGCCCGCGTGCCTTCCACACGATTGGCCCGTGAGGACCGGCCAGGGAAGGCACGCGGGCGGAGCTCCCTCCCGCTGCACCCCAGCCGGAGCACCCGAGTGCCAGGCAGGCAGCTCTGCCCGCACGCCTTCCCTGGCCGGTCCACGCGGGCCAATCGCGTGGAAGGCGCGCGGGCGGAGCTGCCTGCCCAGCACTCGGGCGCTCCGGCTGGGGTGCAGCGGGACGGGAGCTCCGCCCGCGCGCCTTCCCTGGCCGGTCCTCACGGGCCAATCACGTGGAAGGTGCGCGGGCGGAGCTGCCTGTCTGGCACTCGGGCGGAGGAAGAGGCGTCGGCAGCGACCAACCAACTTCCCCACCCGCCGACCTCGAAGAAGCGCTGCTCGACTCTGGCGAAAGTTGGAAGGCTCCCGAGGGCGGGAGGAGGAAGAATCAATCGCCCTCCTCCAGCGCCGGCCATCAGAGTTTGGGGGCGGGATCCAATCGCGTGGAAGGGGCGGGGGTGAGTTCAGCTGCGGAAGAGCCACACTCAAGAGGCCAAAGAGCCGCATCTGGCTCGCGAGCCGCCATTTCCGACCCTTGTGATAGTCCTAAATCATATATTTTTTCAGGCTTGCACTACAGAAAATAATTTAAGCTATTTTTCTTACTAGCTGCTGTTCAACTTTGGCCTCTGTTTAGAGATCCCAGCATCAGAATTTAGATATGGGTGCTATTTTGTTTGCTTATTAGGTCTGCCACCTAATAATATTTTTTTTTTGTTGTTTATTCGTTCAGTCACTTCTGACTCTTCGTGACTTCATGGACCAGCCCACACCAGAGCTTCCTGTCGGCTGTCACCATCCCCAGCTCCCCCACGGTCAAGTCCGTCACCTCCAGAATATCATCCATCCATCTTGCCCTTGGTCAGCCCCTCTTCCTTTTGTCTTCCACTTTCCCTAGCATCAGCTTCTTCTCCAGGATATCCTGTCTTCACATTATGTGGCCAAAGTACTTCAGTTTTGCCTTTAATATCATTCCCTCAAGTGAGCAGTCTGGCTTTATTTCCGGGAGTATGGACTGGTTTGATCTTCTTGCAGTCCAAGGCACTCCAAGAATTTTCCTCCAACACCACAGTTCAAAAGCATCTATCTTCCTTCCCTCAGCCTTCCATATGGTCCAGCTCTCAAAGCCATAGGTTACTACAGGGAATACCATTGCTTTAACTATGCGGATCTTTGTTGTCAGTGTGATG
This sequence comes from Charina bottae, assembly GCA_023362775.1. Taxonomy (NCBI): domain Eukaryota; kingdom Metazoa; phylum Chordata; class Lepidosauria; order Squamata; family Charinaidae; genus Charina; species Charina bottae. The sequence continues at coordinate 85,938,477 of JALMGJ010000002.1, read as the reverse complement.
TCTCTGCTCTTAACTATTTTATCAAGATTTGCCATTGCTCTCCTCCCAAGAAGTAGACGTCTTTTGATTTCCTGGCTGCAGTCAGCATCTGCAGTAATCTTTGCACCTAGAAATACAAAGTCTGTCACTGCCTCCACTTTTTCTCCCTCTATTTGCCAGTTATCAATCAAGCAGTTTGCCATGATCTTGGTTTTTTTGAGGTTTAACTGCAACCCAGCGTTTGCACTTTCTTCTTTCACCTTCGTCATAAGGCTCCTCAACTCCTCCTCGCTTTCAGCCATCAAAGTGGTATCATCTGCATATCTGAGATTGTTAATGTTTCTTCCAGTGATTTTAACTCCAGCCTTGGATTCCTCAAGCCCAGCACGTCACATGATGTGTTCTGCGTACAGGTTGAATAGGTAGGGTGAGAGTATACCTTGTGGCGGTAAGAGCGGCGAAACGTGAATATTTCTCCGTTCTTATTGCATCTGCAGAATGCCGCCCGACGGCCCTTTTTAAAATTACAAGATCACTGTTGGGTCGGGAGCAGGGGGAGACCCACTTACAGGGCTGATTGGAAGAGTTTGCTGAGCATCTGCAGGATAAAATCGCCCAGATTCATTCCAAGTTGGACTCCAAGCATGAGACAGGATCTGTGGAGATGCCAGGGGCTCGTACTTACCATGTTATCTGGGAACAGTTTGATCCTGTTGCGCCAGAGGAAGTGGACAGGATCCTCCGGACTGTGAACGCCACCACATGCCAGCTTGACCCTTGTCCCTCCTGGCTGGTGAAATCGGCCAGTGAGGTGACATGTGGATGGGTCCAGGCGATGATTAATCTGTCCTTGAGTGAGGGGGTGTTCCCAGAGGTCTTTAAGGAGGCGCTGGTGCACCCCCTCCTCAAGAAGCCATCCCTGGACCCTACTATCCTGGGCAATTTTCGCCCAGTCTCCCACCTTCCCTTTTTGGGAAAGGTGGTTGAGAAGGTGGTGGCTTGGCAACTCCAGAGGATTCTGGAGGAAACGGATTATCTAGACCCCTTCCAGTCAGGTTTCAGGCCGGGATATGGGACGGAGACCGCATTGGTCGCGCTTATGGATGATCTTTGGCGAGAGCGGGATGGAGGGAGTGCGTCCATCCTAGCTCTCTTAGATCTCTCTGCGGCTTTCGATACCGTCGACCACGGTATACTATTGGGACGGCTCAGGGAGTTGGGGGTGGGCGGCGTAGTTTTGCGCTGGTTCACCTCCTTCCTCCGGGGCCGTTCCCAGTCGGTGTTGATAGGGAAGGAGAGGGCTGACCCCCGCCCCCTGACTTGTGGGGTGCCGCAGGGGTCGGTTCTCTCTCCTCTCCTGTTCAACATCTACATGAAACCGCTGGGCGAGATCATCCGTCACCATGGGATGAGGTATCACCAATATGCTGATGATACCCAGGTGTACATCTCCATCCCAGGTGAAGTAAGTGATGCGGTCGATGCCTTATCTCAGTGTCTGGAGGCTGTGGGGGCCTGGATGGGGAACAACAGGCTTCAGCTGAACCCTGGTAAGACGGAGTGGCTGTGGATTGATGGCCCCCCTAGATCCGGGAAGTTGTCATCTTTGGTTCTGGGTGAGGTGGCACTACCTCGCTCGGATCCAGTGCGGAACCTGGGGGTCCTCCTGGACTCGCGACTCTTGCTCGAAGAGCAGGTGGCAGTCACGGCCAGGAGGGCCTTTGCACAACTTCGTGTTGTGCGCCAGTTACGCCCTTTCCTGGATCGGGAGGCCCTCCGAACAGTCACTCATGCCCTTGTCATCTCCCGTATAGATTACTGTAATGCGCTCTACATGGGGCTACCCCTGAAGAGTATCCGGAAGCTTCAGCTGGTTCAGAATGCTGCGGCGCGAGCAGTTATGGGTGCCATGAGATCGGCACATGTAACACCTCTGCTACGCGAGCTGCATTGGCTACCAGTTTGCTTCCGGGTCCAATTCAAGGTGTTGGTGATTACCTTTAAAGCCCTATATGGCATAGGGCCAGGGTACCTGAGGGACCGTCTCGTCCCGATAACGTCGGCCCGCCCCACCTGTGCATGCAGGGAGGGCATGCTTCGGACCCCCTCAACAAGAGAATTCCATCTGGCGGGGTCCAGGAGACGTGCCTTCTCTGCGATAGCGCCCGCCTTATGGAACATCTTGCCCCCGGAGGTGAGACTCGCCCCCTCACTCCTGGCCTTCCGGAAGGCCCTCAAGACCTGGCTCTGCCATCGAGCCTGGGATGACAGAGGTGGCAGTGCCTCCTGGGGTTGGCTGGCCCCGTAGGAATACAATCTACACCACGGTCTCCAATCCATCTTGGATTTAGATAATTTATTACTGTATAGTATTATTTATTATTGTATTTTTAGAGGATATTTTTATAGTTTTTAAACTTTCAATTGTTGTAACCCGCCCAGAGTCCCTTGCAAGGGAGATGGGCGGGGAATAAATTGAAATAATAAATAAATAATAAAAATAAATATACAGCCCTGCTGTACTCCTTTCCCAATCTTAAACCAGTCTGTTGTTCCGTGGTCTGTTCTTACCGTTGCTACTTGGTCGTTATACAGATTCCTCAGGAGGCAGACAAGATGACTTGGTATCCCCATACCACCAAGAACATGCCACAATTTGTTATGATCCACACAGTCAAAGGCTTTAGAATAGTCAATAAAACAGAAATAGATGTTTTTCTGAAACTCCCTGGCTTTCTCCATTATCCAGCGGATATTGGCAATTTGGTCTCTAGTTCCTCTGCCTTTTCTAAACCCAGCTTGTACATCTGGCAATTCTCGCTCCATGAATTGCTGGAGTCTACCTTGCAAGATCTTGAGTATTACCTTACTGGCATGTGAAATAAGTGCCACTGTTCGATAGTTTGAACATTCTTTAGTGCTTCCCTTTTTTGGTATGGGGATATAAGTTGATTTTTTCCAATCTGATGGCCATTCTTGTGTTTTCCAAATTTGCTGGCATATGGCATGCATCACCTTGACAGCATCATCTTGCAAGATTTTAAACAGTTCAGCTGGGATACCGTTGTCTCCTGCTGCCTTGTTATTAGCAATGCTTCTTAAGGCCCATTTAACCTCACTCTTCAGGATGTCTGGCTCTAACTCACTGACCACACCGTCAAAGCTATCTCCGATATTATTATCCTTCCTATACAGTCTAATTTTAAATTGTGCAATAAGAAGTTCGTGATCTGAACTACAGTCAGCTCCAGGTCTTGGGGCGTATATTTTATTTATTTATTTTTATTTTATTTATTATTGTATTTATACCCTGCCTATCCCCTCCCTAACGGAGGACTCTAGGCAGCTTACATACATACTAAATTACATTTCATTATACAGTATACATTTTTAAACTACGTGCTTAAGGGAAGGGGCAAGGGAACCGACTCTTCCGTGGCTACTGGACTACATGTCCCACAATGTCTTGCGTCGGAGCTGGCTGCTGACGTCCTGGATGTTGCTGCTTCGGGTTCCGTCGTCGCTGCCGCCATTCATGAGATCTTTTTCTGTTTGGTGGCCGACCCCCGACAGGACGCCAGCAAATTTACCCACTTAAGGTGGTACCCATTTATCTACTTGCTAACCTTTCAAACTGTTGGGTTGACAGGATCACTGTGATGTTAAATGGCTTACCCTGAATTTGAATTGAGATCATTCTATCATTTTTTGGATTGTATCCAAGCACTGCTTTAGCCATTTTATTATTAATTATGAAGGCTACTCCATTTCTTCTGTGGTCCTCTTGTCCACAGTAGTAGATCTGGTGGTCATCTGATGTGAAGTGGCCCATTCCAGTCCATTTCAGTTCACTGACACCCAAAATGTCTATATTTCATCTTGACATCTCACCAATAACCACATCCAATTTGCCCTAGCTCATAGATCTTACATTCCAGGTTCCTATGGTGTATTGATCTTTAGAACATCGGATTCATCGTTCACCACCAGCACCGTCAGCTGCTAGCTGTCCTTTCGGCTTTGAGCTAGCTGCGTCATCACATCTGGGGCTAGTTGAACTTATCCTCAGTTCCTCCCCAGTAGCATTTTGACCATCTTCTGACCTGGGAGTCCCATCTTCCGATGGTATACTGACATAGCTCTGGTTGTACTGATCCATTTAGTTTCCACGGCAAGAATACTGGGGTGGGTTGCCGTTAACTTCCCCAGGGATCATATTTAGTCTGACCTCTCTGCCATGACCTTCCCGTCTTGGGTGTCCTTTCATGGTTTAGCTCATGGTTCTCATTGAGGTGCTCAAGCTCCAGCACCATGACAATGTAACAATCTCCTTTGCTGGAGAAATGTGTTAATTAGCTTGGATAAATTTGTACATTCCTGGTTTAGCCAATATGCTTCTTCCAAGCACACTTATAATCAACCATTCACTAACTCTCTATCATTTTGCCCAGGAGAGGGATATTTGCAACTGGTTAATCAAAACTTCCAGGTCCAGAGAGGTTGCATCATTATCGCTTTCAAAGCAGTGGTGCTATATCTTCATGCAAACAGACATTAACTATTTCCTTGACTCATCCAATTAAACATCTCTTTCTAGAATTTAAGAGTCATGATGGGCAAGGATCTAGAGAACAGGGAGCTGATGCAGCTGATCTCCACCAGCATCTTGTTTAATTGCTCAGTCCACAGTAACTGAAGATGATCCTTACTCAGATAAGAAAATGTGAAGAATTTATCCTCTTAAGCAATTTGCACTTTCCAAATGTTGAAAATTCCTATTCCTTATTCATTGGCGATCACTCGTAGCCGAGTAAGATTGTCTTCCAAGGGTAAAATTTTAACAGTGGATCCGTAAGTGGCTGTAAAGGCCAATTCTGGATCCGCACAATCTCCCACAATGAGGGCATAGGTTTCCGGGTGGGAGACGGTCATGATGAGGGTTTGCTTGACGTGCCTTCCTTTTAGCTCTTTTCTCCCTTTCGCCCTGTACTCGTGCTTCTTCAATGTCCATAGAGCCTTTAATAAAGGCTGACCTCCAATTGAAACGCTCATGAGTTAGGGCTTCCCAGTTCTCAATGCTGATATTACATTTTTTAAAATTAGCTTTGAGAGTGTCTTTGAATCTCTTTTGCTGTCCACCAATATTCCGTTTTCCATTCTTAAGTTGGGAGTAAAGTAGCTGCTTTGGAAGACGATGGTCAGGCATTCGAACAACATGGCCGGTCCAGCGAAGTTGATGTTGGATGATCATTGTTTCAATGCTGGTGGTTTTCGCTTCTTCTAATACGCTAACATTAGTCTGCCTATCTTCCCAAGTGATTTGCAGAATTTTTCGGAGGCAGTGTTGATGGAATCTTTCAAGAAGTTGGAGGTGGCGTTTGTAGAGGGTCCATGTTTCACAGGCGTATAGAAGGGTTGGTAATACAATGGCTTTGTAAACAAGCGTTTTGGTCTCCCTGCGAATGTCCCGATCCTCAAACACTCTACACTTCATTCGGGAGAAAGCTACACTCGCAGAGCTCAGGCGATGCTGAATTTCAGCGTCGATGTTGGCTTTTGTAGATAGATGGCTGCCGAGATAAGAAAAGTGGTCGACGTTTTCTAGTGACACACCTTTAAGCTGGATTGATGGCACTGCGGAGGGTTTTACTAAGGACAGTCACTGATAGATTAGCACCATGTGAGAATATTTAGTAATTTAAGTTATTGTTTAACACATTTCTATACCACCCTGTTGCAAATGCTTGCATCCCAAACCCAATTTAATGGGCATTATTTCTGAATAAGTAAGGTTTAGAACTACAGTTTTAGAATTAGTTTTTCTGTAGCATCTCCTCAATCTTAAAAACCTTCCATGTTCACTTGTAGAGAGATTAAGTGTACAACTCTTGCTTTAATGATTTGCAATTTGCAATTTGATATTTACCAATAATGAGTATGCAGATGCCCATTTTAGGCTTTGTGGAATCCCCAACTCAGACTGGACTTGAATATTTGGGAAAGCAATCCATTTTGCTGTCTGTGTAGACCAGCTTTCCACAACCTGATATCTCCTGGGATGGACTTCAACTCCAATAATGGCTAGTCACCTTGGACACTCAATTTGAAGTGGAAGTCATAGAGAAGCTAATTATAGTTCTGGACCATGAAAAGGAATACAAAGGAAACAGCATTCTTTTATATGCTTTCCCTTCCCTAGTAATTAGAAATAAGTTAAAATGCTTTTAGGCGTCAGATGAGGCTTTCCAAAGTAAAGATTGTGATTACCAGGCAGGTATGGATTCTAATGCTTCTCATTTTAAAAAGTGAATGCAGATCTACGGTACTTGGTTGTGTACAGGTAATATAATCTCTGTCCTTTCACAGCAAGCATCTTTTTTATCATTATGCACGCTCTTAATTACCATATGCATACATACAGATGTGGGCTGTCCTGGCATATAATAGAGTTGCGTAACAATTTATGATTTTAATCAGATCATCCATTACTAATATGGAGGAGTGAAACAATTAGCTAAGTATTTATACACAGAAGAACACACACATACACTTCTGCAGACTGGCACTTTGCATAACGGAATGGGCAAATAGACACAACTCTTGTCAATTTTACCTCTCGCTCTCTTCACTCGACTGCAAAGATAAAAAAAGAAAGAAAAACAATCCAGATTAAAAAGAAGAAAAAGAAAGAAAGAAAGAGAGAGAGAGAGAGAGAGAGAGAGAGAGAGAGAGAGAGAGAGAGAGAGAAGAAAAAGAAAGAAAGAAAGAAAGAAAGAGAGAGAGAGAGAGAGAAAGAAAGAGGATCAGCAGAATGGTATGGATTCCCTTAGTTGAGAAAAAGATATGAGCAGTTACTGTCAAGGGGTATTTGTGAAACTATGAAGTCACCTTTTCCCTTTAAGGACCTGTGAACACCATGCTGTTTGCAGAAGCCTAGAAGGTGAAGTGAAGCAAGATTTCCCTGCTATTGAGAAAATAGACTCCTCACATACTGTAATCTGCAAGAACTTCACCACTGCCAATGGCAAGACTGTTGTTGTTTTAATCTGATCTTGACGGTAAACTAGAAATTGAATGGGCAATGCTGTGAAAACTGAACAATGGGGTGGAAACATACAGCTCTGTTTCCAAATCTGGAGTAATATGTTGGAGTGTGTGTTTTCTTGCACACACAGATTATCAGAAAGCGATTAGCATTCAGAGACCAATAAATGATGCCAGTCATTGTAGTAACTTAGTTGCAGTTGTATTAGTTACTTTTACAAACAGATACTATTTACAGTTTTCTTCCAGATCCCTGGAAATGTTACAAAATCACATGCCAAGTAGTAGAAACAAGCAGTGAGCAGAAGCAGTAAGTAGCAAGCAGTGAGCAGGGTGGGGCGGGCAGGCAGGCAGGTTCTTTTATACTCTTCAGCCTGAATCACGTGCTGCCTGGCCTTTTAAAGTTTGCAGGTGTTTACCTAATAAGGCTTTATTGCTGCGACTTACTCCTCAAAAGAATAATACACCAACATAACATAAAGGCTCCATATGAAAGAGTCTTTGCTTTACATGCTAAAGTTCAATTTTGGGCATCTCCAATGGGACAAGAAAGCATGAAGAAGCACTGCTTGTCATTGTTGCCAGCACGAAGTAAGATGAACCTTTGGTATGACTCAGTGGAAGGCTGTCATGTTACAGAGACATTTGTGACACTTTTCCTTCTGCACCCTCCCCCCCGTTTTTCCCCCCATAAAGCTTTATTAATTTTTCAGAATGTAATTAAGACACAAAATACAGAATATAGAACAGATAGAATACAACTCTAAAAAAGAAACAAGAGAAACTAAAACAGTGCAAGAATAGACAGAAAAACATAAAAGACAGGTGACTTCCAACCTTCTCCAACACAGCTATAAAAGCACATAAAAGTTTGTTTGTTTGTTTGTTTATTTGTTTGTCCAACTTCTATCACCACCCATCTCCCCCCACAAAGGGGGCTATAGGTGGTTTACAACAAAGTTTGTAATTAAAACATATAAAATACAATATATCACTCTAAACATAAATTAAATATAAATATATAAAATCCAAGAGGCTGTGATATTATATTTAAAAGAACTCTACGGCGCAAGCCACCCCCAAGAAGAGCTATTACCCTTCCCATCCCAAGCGAGGTGGCAGAGCCAGGTCTTCAATTGTTTTCGGAAGGTCAGGAGTGTGGGGGCTTGCCTCACCTCCAGGGACAGAATGTTCCAAAGGTAGGGTGCCACTGCAGAGAAGGCCCACCTCCTGGACCCCACCAGATGGAATTCTCTTACAGACGGGGTCCGTAGCAAGCCCTCTCTGCATAACCGGGTGGGGCGGGTCGATGTTCTGGGGATGAGGCGGTCCCTTAGGTAACCTGGTCCCATGCCATGTAGGGCTTTAAAGGTGACAACCAACACCTTGAATTGGACCTGGAAGCAAACTGGTAACCAGTGCAGCTCGCGCAGCAGAGGTGTCACATGTGCCGATCTTGGGGCAGCCATAACTGTGCGCGCAGCCGCATTCTGGACCAGCTGAAGCTTCCGGATACTCTTCAAGGGTAGTCCCATGTAGATTATTGCATTGCAATAGTCTATATGGGAGATGACCAGGGCATGAGTGACTGTATGGAGGGCATCTCGGTCCAGGAAAGGGCGTAGCTGGCGTACAACTCGAAGTTGCACAAATGCCCTTCTGGCCACGGCTGCCACCTGCTCTTCAAGCAGGAGTCGTGAGTCCAGAAGGACCCCCAGGTTCTGCACTGAGTCTGAATGGGGTAGTGCCACCCCATCCAGATCTAAAGATGACAACTCCCTGGATCCTGAGGCGCCATCAATCCACAGCCACTCTGTCTTACCACGGTTCAGCTGAAGCCTGTTGTTCCCCATCCAGACCCCCACAGCCTTCAGACACTGAGAAAGGGTAGCCACCGCATCACTTAGCTCACCCGGAATGGAGATATATAATTGAGTATCATCAGCATATTGATGATACCTCATCCCATGTTGGCAGATGATCTCACCCAGTGGTTTCATGTAGATATTAAATAGGAGAGGGGAGAGAACCGAACCCTACGGCACCCCACAAAGTAGGGGCCAAGGCTCGGACCTCTCCTCTCCTATTACCACCGATTGGGACCGGTCTCGGAGGAAGGAGGTGAACCAGCGCAAAACTACGCTGCCCACCCCAAACTCCCTGAGCCTCCCCAAAAGGATACCATGGTCGATGGTATCAAAAGCCGCTGAGAGGTCAAGAAGAGCCAGGATGGATGCACTGCCTCCATCCCGCTCCTGCCAGAGATCAACTGTAAGTGCAACCAATTAAGTTTCCACCCCATATCCCGGGCTGAACCCTGACTGAAAGGGGTCTAGATAATCTGTATCATCCAGAATCCTCTGGAGCTGTAATGCCACCACTTTCTCAACCACCTTCCCCAAAAAGGGGAGGTGGGAGACGGGACGAAAGTTGTCCAACACCATAGGGTCCAGCGATGGCTTCTTGAGGAGAGGGTGCACCAGCGCCTCCTTAAAAGCAGCCGGAAACACTCCCTCTCCCAAGGACATAACAACCATCGCATGGACCCAACCACATGTCACCTCCCTGGCTGCTTTCACCAGCCAGGAGGGGCATGGGTCTAGATGACACATGGTGGCCCTTACAGTCCGGAGGATCCTGTCCACTTCCAACAGGATCAAACCATTCCCAGATAACCGGGCAAAGACGTTCCCTTGGCATCTCCCCAGACCATGCATCACGCTTGGAGTCCAGCTTAGAACGAATCCGAGCAATTTTATCCATCAGATGCTCCGAAAATTCCTCCGCACGGCCCTGAAGGTGGGTCACTGGCCCCACCTTACCTAGGAGAGATCGAGTAATCCCAAACAGGGCTGTTGGGCAGCATTCTGTGGATGCAATAAGAGCGGAGAAATATTGACATTTTGCCACTCTTACCGCCACAAGGTAGGCCTTAACCGCAGCTCTAGCTTGTGTTTGGTCGGATTCGGTCTTTGTCTTTCTCCAGCGGCGCTCTAGACATCTCTTAACCCTCTTCAAAACCCTTAATCCCTCCGCAAACCACGGGGAATATCGGGTCGGATGGGCAAGAGAGGCCGCATAGGCACGATCCTGTCCAAGGCCCCGGCCGCTTCCTTATTCCAGGCTGCAGCCAGGACCTCCGCTGGACCGTGCAGCAGATCCTCGGGTATAACCCCCAGCTCCTTCTGAAACCCTATCGGGTCCATTAGTCGCAGGGGGCGGACCAGTCAAATGGGTCCAGACTCCCTGTGGAGTGGGGCAGCATATGAGAATCTCAGGGCCATCAGGGCATGATCTGACCATGACAATGGGGAAAGATGTAACTGCCCCCATATCACCTTGCCACTGCTCCGACAAGAAAACCAAGTCCAGGGTGAGGCCACTGTCTCGAGTCGGGTCCCAAATAATCTGGACCAGGCCCATGGCTGCCATGGTAGCCATGAACTCCCGAGCTGCCTCCGAGGCACATCCCAGGGACAGCAGGTTGAAATCCCCCAGAACCATAAGTCTGGGGAATTCCACCGCCAGCCCCGAGACGACCTCCAGCAGCTCGGGCAGGGAGGTTGCTACGCAGCAGGGAGGCTGGTACAGCAGCAACACTCCCAACTGCTCTTGGGAACCCAACTTGAAAAACAGGGTCTCACATCCAGCCACTTGTGGAGCAGCGCCCCTGAAGGCCACTATAGACTCTCGGATGACAACTGCCACCCCTCCTCCCCTACCCCGATGTCTCGGCTGGTGCTGTACCTGTAACCCGGCCGGGCAGATTTCCGAGAGGGCAACCCCTCCTCCAGGGCCCAGCCAGGTGTCGGTGATACACGCCAGGTTGGCCCCCTCCTCCGTGATCAAATCACATATGAGGGGGCCCTTGTTATTAACCGACCTGGCGTTAAGCAGCAGCAGCCGGAAACCAGGGCACTCGAGGGTCTGCTGACCAGGGCCTGGGTTTGAACCCAGAGGGCCGGAACACACCACCAGTAGCAAACACTGGGGGCATCTTCCCCAAAGATGGCCTGCCATCCGGTTCCCTCCATAACATCCCCGACCCGTCACCACCTCAATAGGACAACCCGCCCCATAGCCCCTAGAGTTTCCAGGCCCAGTTGCCTCCACCACTGGACCTCCAAAAACCCTAGGTTAAAACAAGGGTCCCCTCTTCCATGCAAACATCGTCCCGTACCCAGTCAATCTCAGGAGGCGGTAGGACCACCAGCGCACCAGCGTTTTGCTCTCGGCACGGGAAGGAGTTAACCACCCCCTAAACACTCACTCAACACTCACTGTGCCCCGTCAGCCTCTCTCACTAGTCGAAGGGGACACCATCCACTCCTGCCCACCACCTGTCTCTCACTCAGGGGTGGGCACTCTTACATACCATCACACAACTCTGGCCTCCCCCGGGGTCTCTCACACCCAGGAGGAATACCTCTCTCACACCAAGGGGACCCCAAATCTCTGCCGCCTCTAACAGATGGGGGGAAATAGAAGTAGTCAGTCCTCCATTCCCAAGCTCCTTCCTCATTATCCTATTGAAAGATGTTGTATTCAAAGATTTAAAGATGTTAAAAGCCTTGGGGGCCACTGCACCATCGAGTTCCACCCCCCAATATCAAAGCTTATCGCTTCACAGTGGTCTTACAACAAGGACCCGTAGTCTCCCCAAAGTCTATAGTCACCCACCAGTCCATAAATGAGGGGTCTAAACCCCTCCACCACCGATTAATCAAGTCCACCAGAGTCCATTGAAGATCTGCTACCGCCCCTAGGCCTGCCACATTCCACTGCTCCACTCCAAGGCCCATCGTAAACTTCCCTTTATAAGGTTTATCACGACCACCAGGAGGAAGCCAGAGTACATAGAGCCTTGCCAGCACTTGCTGGGCTCACCAAGGATTATAGGGGTTCCACTGGAGTCTGCCAAGATCTATCAGGCTCCGTAGCAAAGCTAGAAAACGTGGAGTCTACTGCCGTCACTCAGGCCCGCTGCACTCTGCCCTCGTCGCCAAAACTTCGGCACCACAAAGCTCCGCTACTGACCACTCTCCCACTCCGCCACTCCTCCGGGGAGGCCAGCCGACTCCAAGGTAATAGGGGTTCACCGGGGGGGGTCACCACAGGTTGCAGGGGGTCCACCCGGGTCCGCGGAAGAGCATGCTGGGCTCAGTAGTCACTGCTGCACTCCGCTACTCCGCCGCTCCTTCCAGGGGCTCCAGCAGTCTCCAACTCAGCTACAAGCTCGAAAAAAAGCCAAGGAACCCACAAAAATCTCTCCCCAAACCCCAAACCAACGTAACAGGGTGGGAAAAGGATGGAAAACAGGGGTTCCAGGAGACCAGGATCCTCTCGCCCCGGAGCAGCAATTAGCGACTGCTCCTGCTCGCCATCTTGGAGTTAATCTCTTGCTATTAATTAAGCATTTAGTAACATTATTTCTCTAAAATCAAACCATTTAATGATCAAAGCGCAAAATAAGAACTTCATTTTTTTCTGTTACAAGCAAATATTCCAAAAGCAGCTTCCAAATAGAAACAAATCCAGTTACAGTATTTTCTCTTATCAATGTTGTCAGTTTAGCCATTTGTGCCAATTCCATTAACTTAATCATCCAATCCTCCATTGAGGAAATTTGTGCATCCTTCCATCTTTGAGCGTATAAGAGTCTTGCTGCTGTTATCATATATAAGAACAGAGGTCCATGTTGCTTCTCAAACTGTTTGTCCATCAAACCCAACAGAAACAGCTCTGGTTTCAATTGTAAGTCCACTTTGAGAATCTTTTGATTAATAATACATATTTGATTCCAGAATTTCTTAGCTTTTCCACAAGTCCACCATAAATGATAAAAAGTTCCTTCACTCCGTAAACATTTCCAACAAAACATTTGATACCCCATTATACATTTTGGACAGCTTATCAGGAGTTAAATACCAACGGTACATCATTTTATAAAATTTATCTTTCAAATTATAATTCAAAGTAAATTTCATACCTTTGTTCCACATATTCTCCCATTGTTTAAGCATAATATTATACCCAAAATTCTTAGCCCATTTAATCATACAATCTTTAACATATTTATCTTCTAAATTCAATTGCAACATTTTATACACTTTCTTAATAAGATGCTCATCATTTGTACAAAGTTCCATTTAAAATTGTGTTTTCTCATTAACAAAATTATATACCTTCTTGTCCAAATTAAACCGTTCTGATAGTTGTGCGAAATTAAATCAGTGACAAATATTTATTTATTTATTTATTATTCATATTTATACCCCGCCTATCCCCTCCCTATCGGAGGACTCTAGGCGGCTTACAGTATTACAATTCCAATTATTAACAATTCATATATATTTAACAATGTTACAACCGTGCGCTTAGGAAAGGGGTAAGGGAACCGACTCTTGAAGTATTGGACTACATGTCCCAGAATACCTTACTGTTGCTGTTTGGGATCCGTCGTCTCCGTTCTCCGCTCTCCATTTCCGCTGCCATTCGCGAGGTCTTCTTCGCTCCGGAGGCGACCCCCGACAGGACACCAGCAAATTGTCCCACGTGAAATGGTACCCATTTATCTACTTGCAATTAGCTTTCAAACTGCTGGATTGGCAGAAGCTGGGGCAAGTGACGAGAGCTCACTTCGCCACGCGGAGGTTCAAACTGCCGACCTACTGATCGGCAGTCTCACAGCATCAGCAGTTTAACCCGCTGAGCTACCGCGCCCCTTTTAATATGACCTTCAAATTCTAGTTGTTCCCTTAAGTTTAGGTATACCTTCTTCAAAATTCAGCAGAACTTCATATCTCAACCAGCTTGGTTTGCCTGCCATCATGACACTTTTCCATGACTTAAACATGCCTAACAATTTGGATACTTCTATATAGGGTCTTTGCACCAGTTCAGAATCAGCACTAACCTATCCAGTCTTCTCACTTTGTCTAATTTGATAGTTTGATTCATCTAGAATTTGAATTGATTTACTGCTGGTTCAGTTCTATTGTATCTGAAATCATAGCAAAGTTGTGCTGCAGTCTTAGTGACCATGTGATCACTTTGTCCTCTCAAGTGTAGGAAATCTTGTCTCATCCCACCTGCCAGCTCTTTTCTGTCCACTCATAAATGTTCAGCTGCCTTAGCCTTTTTTCCCCCCAGTATTTTGAGGACAGTGGAATGAAGTTTGATTTTTGTTAGTGGCATGGAAGTGGCCTTAATATGAAATTATTACATGCTTATAAAAGTAACAATGTAATTGACAGAAAGAGTAGCCAATTCAAAAAACTGATCCACTGTTACTACACATTTTGCTAGTGGGAGCGTATGTACTAAAATACCTACATGAGTAGATTTTACATGCATGATCCAAAAAATAAAGACATCCTTGAGTTGAACTGAACCCCTGTAGCTTCATGCACATACATCCATATAGTTTTCTTGCCAACCGTCTACTTCTGGTTTGTTTGTTTTAAAAAAAATCCCAGTTTTGCTTACAGCTCTGGAATTCCCAGGGGTTTCTCAGCTAAGTATTAACCAGGTCTGACCTGCTTGGCTCTTTGCAATTAGCCAAGGTTCATTTGGTATTACCACCTAGATGGACTTGTATGGTCTAAATATTTTAAATATACTGTACAAGCAGATTTCAACAAAAGTTGCATGCTCGGTGGAGAATGATACCCTATAGCCAGTCATCTGTGAACTGGAAACTGGTCCTAAGATATATACTCACATCTGGATTTTTTAAAATGCTTCTGTGTATGCTTATACTTTATTTCAAACAATGAGCAAGCTTTTTCTCTGCAAGTCTTTGAATAGCACATTCTGCAAAGAAACAGACTTAGCTTTGAGATTTTGTTGAACCTATTGATATGATCTTCAGTTCTGGAGGAAATAACCTTCATATGCACATTAGGAAGAAGGAAGAGCTGATTTGACAGAACCCGTGTTAATGCATATCTGTCTATAAACCTGTTCTCCAGAAGTCAGTGCTGAAGTATTCACATTAAGCTCAACCACTATCCATAGATCTTAATTTGCCCTTGCATTGCTGTTAAGTTCCTTTCTTAATAATTTTCCACTCTCCTTGAAGCTAAGTTCATTCTGCAAACAATATTGATGCAAGCAGGTTAATAACTATTGATGTAGCTATGTAAATAATCATCTCACTATCCATGGATCAGTGTCCTCCCCACTGCCCAGTAATGGGCATGGCACACTTAATCACTGTTTCCCAATGTCCATGGATCTCAATTCATCCCGTAAACTTTTAATAATTCTGAATAACTAATCACAGTAATTTCTCACTGTCCAAAGCTGCAAGTTCACCCTATGCTTGGTTCTGCTGTTCTAGTTAATCATTTTAATCTCTCAGTGCTCATGAACTGTGAAATGTGTTGACTGCTTTAATGCCTCACCATCCCAAAACACAGGTCTGAAATATATCTCTGCTCTTCTCATAAAACAGAGCTGGGGAGCCATGAGTCTTTGGTCCTAAAATCAAATCAAATCAAATCAAATCAAATCAAATCAAAAAAATGCTTATACCCTTAGCATCTTTTTGAAAGGGTCACATCTTCTGATTTTCATTATCTTTGTGAACTTAGATCTGTTGGAGTCTTTGTAACAGCACTTTCATAATGATACATAAGGTAAAGAAAGGCAAAGGTTCCCCTCGCACATTTGTGCAGTCGTGTCCAACTCTAGGGGCCGGTGCTCATCTCCGTTTGTTAGCCGAAGAGCCAGCGTTGTCCGAAGACGCTTCCACGGTCATGTACCTACCCACCGAAGTGGTACCTATTCATCTACTTGCATTTGCATGCTTTCGAATTGCTAGGTTGGCAAGAGCTGGGGCGAGTGCGGGAGCTTACTCCGTCATGCGGGGCTAGGGATTCGAACCTCCAAACATGCGATCTCCCGATTGACAAGCCTGGCATCTTACCCACTGATACATAGATATTTCTTTTTTCAGTGGTATTCTGGGAACCATCACTAACCATCTTACCCAGTTTTTACTGTTGGGTAGAATGGGCTCAAATACATAAACTAGGCCAATCTCCTATAAAATGTGCCTGTTTAAAGACATCAGATTTTTAAAAATCTTTGTTTTAACAATGGCATAATTCCTTTTAGTTTTCCTGAGGCATTATTAGGAGTTGGGGTGGGGGTGGGGACTTCCCTCCCAACTAGAATCTGAGTTGGAATCTGTTTTCTACCTAGATCGGAAAGATTTCTAGAGCAGATACCTTGTTTTATTCTGGTTCCAAGATTATCGCAGGAATAGGTGACTGGTGGATGCCCAGCACAGCAGGCTTTCAGTGTGTGCTATGCCATCTCCATAGCTGGAGGCCTTAGAAAACAAATAATCATGCCAGCATGAGTTATACCATCTTTTGTTAATGTCACAATCCACTCCAGAATTTGAGCAAGCAGAACACATTGTGAGAGGCTCCTCATGCAAGCCGCACACGTTTCTTCCAAATAAGACTTCAGCTCAAGTATTGGTAAGTAAACGGTTTATTGGCTGTACATGGGTAAGCAAGTAAAGGCACGGATGGTTCCCGGGCTCTCGGCTGGGCTTTTTAAACCCTCCCGCCAGAGCACCCGCCCCCTCCCTGCTGAGGGCTTCCCTCTGGTCCACTTCTGGTCAGTGCCCTGGAGGCGTGGTTGATGGTTATCTTCCGACCGCACCTTGGGTTTATTGTTCTCGTTCCGGCGCTGATGGCTGCTTCATTGTTTGCTTTGGTTCCTCTTTGGTTATGCCAATGATTTCTTAATGGCAGGGCTCTGAGTGCCTGTCAGAGTCCTGACATGCCTCTGGCCCAAGATGTTCCTCCCCCCTCCCCAGTTTCGCCTTTGTGCGTATGATTGCCTTACTTGATGTTCGTCACGATATCTGCAATAAAGAAAAAAACCTTTTTGTTAGTGTATTGGTTCATGGGGTTTTTTGGGGAATTTGCGGTGGAAGCGTCTAATTAGGTCGGGTGCTTGCATGTGTTGGGCCGCCACCCATTCTTTGAAGCCAACTGGCAGGTGTTGCCATTTGACTAAGTATTGGAGTTATCCCCTGTGCTACCGCGAGTCGAAGATGTCATCAATTTCAAAGTGCGGTTCTCCATTTACGATGGTTGCTGTTGGTTCTGGGGTTACTGGGTGCCATTGGTCCGATGGGTAGTACAGTTTCAGTAAGCTAATGTGGAATACTGGATGGACCTTCCTCAGTGATTTTGGGAGTTGTAGTTTTGCCGTCACTGGGTTAATTACTTTCGTTATAGGGAACGGTCCAATGAATCTTGGGGCTAGTTTTTGTGACGCTTGTGTTGATCTGAGGTTTTTTGTTGAGAGGTAGACCTTGTCTCCTTCTCTGAGTTCCCACACTGTTGTTCTTTTCTTGTCTGTGTACTTTTTGTCTGCGGCCTTTGCTTCTTGTAACATTTTCAGCATTACTGGCCAGTTGCTTGTTATTTTATTGATCCACGCATCTGCCTGTAATGGGCCTTGCGTTTTGTCTCTGTTGATCATGGCCACCTCTGGCATGGTAGCGAAGTCTTGTCCTGTGGCAATTTTAAATGGTGTGAATCCAGTGCTCTGGTGTATGGCGTTATTGTATGCCACATCTGCGAATGGTAGCAAGTCTACCCAGTCGTCTTGCTGGTAACTTATATAGCACCGGAGGTATTGTTCGAGTATGGATACCAATCGTTCCAATGCTCCGTCTGTGCATGGGTGGAACGCACTGCTCAGCCCTTGTTCTGATCCAATTAGCTTTAGGAATTCTTTCCAGAATTTTGATGTGAACGTGCTTCCACGATCGCTGATGCGGCGTTCAGGTGTACCGTGTATTCAGTAGATGTTTTGGATGAACAGTTTGGCCATCTTTGGTGCTGTCGGGATACCATTACATGCGATGAAGTGGGCTTGTTTTGAGAAGAGATCTGTCACCACCCAGATTGCTGTTTTGCTTTTGCTCGCGGGGAGGTCCACCACAAAGTCCATGGCAATCTGTCTCCATGGTTGGGTGGGGCTTGCGACATTTTGCAGCAACCCCGTGGGTTTTCCTATTGTCCGTTTTGCTGTGGCACAAACCGGGCAGGATTTTACATAATCCTTTATGTCTCTACATAACGTGGGCCACCAGAATTTGCGTCTTACGAGGTGGATGGTCTTGACAAAGCCGAAGTGCCCTGCTGCTTTGTGGTCATGGCTGTTCTCAAGCACTCGTTTCCGGACTGTGTTGGGCACATATTATTTGTCATCTTTCCACCACTCCCCCTCGTGTTCTTGTAACGTTTCTTTGTTTTCACCCCACCATGTGTCGTTTTGGATTGCTGTTTGTATTTCTTTTTGTAGTGCGGACTTTTCAGTTTGCCTGTCCTCCTGCCTCCGTGTGACTGCCAGGTTCCCCCTTTGTACGTTCTGTGGTACCTGCTCGTTTGTTGTGGGTGTTGGGTTGCTTGGGAATAGTGCTTCCGTGACGTCTTCTGCCTTCCCATCATGTTGCGGTAGTTGCGACAGCGCATCCGCTAGGTGGTTTTTCCCCCCGGGAAGTACTTTAGCGAGAAGTTGAATCTGCTGAAGAACTCAGCCCAGCGCAGCTGTTTGGGGTTTAGCTTCCTGGGGGCTTTGAGCGCCTCCAGGTTTTTATGGTCGGTCCATACCTCAAACAGCACGGATGATCCTTCCAATAGGTGTCGCCATGTGGCTAGTGCGTGGCGGACCGCGAACGCTTCCTTCTCCCACACATGCCAGCGTTTTTCAGTGTCGCTGAATTTCTTGGAGATATATGCGCAGGGTCCATTTCGATGCCTTTTTGCGATATGCAGAAGCCCAGGAAGTCTAGTTTTTCTTTATTAAATTCGCACTTAGTTTCACGTATAGCTTAGCTTCGAGTAATTTTTCGAGCACCGCCTTCACTAATTGTTCGTGTTCTTCCTCATTTTCTGAAAATATGAGGATGTCATCTAATTAGCTCCAGCAAAGGAGATCGTTACCTTGTCGTGGTGCTGGAGCTTGAGCACCTCAATGAAACCATGAGCTAAACCGTGAAGGGACACCCAAGACGGGAAGGTCGTGGCAGAGAGGTCAGACTAAATACGATCCCTGGGGAAGGTAATGGCAACCCACCCCAGTATTCTTGCCATGAACACTAAATGGATCAGTACAACCAAAGATATGTCGGTATACCATCGGAAGATGGGACTCCCAGGTCGGAAGATGGTCAAAATGCTACTGGGGAGGAACAGAGGATACGTTCAACTAGCCCCAGATGTGATGACGCAGCTAGCTCAAAGCCGAAAGGACGGCTAGCGGCCGACGGTGCTGGTGGTGAACGACGAATCCGATGTTCTAAAGATCAACACACCATAGGAACCTGGAATGTAAGATCTATGAGCCAGGGCAAATTGGATGTGGTTATTGGTGAGATTTCAAGATTAAATATAGACATTTTAGGTGTCAGTGAACTGAAATGGACTGGGATGGGCCACTTCACATCAGATGACCACCAGATCTACTACTGTGGACAAGAGGACCACAGAAGAAATGGAGTAGCCTTCATAATTAATAATAAAGTGGCTAAAGCAGTGCTTGGATACAATCCAAAAAAACGATAGAATGATCTCAATTCGAATTCAGGGTAAGCCATTTAACATCACAGTGATCCAAATATACGCCCCAACCACAGATGCTGAAGAAGCAGAAGTAGATCAGTTCTATGAGGATCTGCAGCACCTACTAGATAATACACCAAAAAGAGATGTTATTTTCATTACAGGAGACTGGAATGCTAAGGTGGGTAGTCAGACGACACCTGGAATTACAGGCAAGCATGGTCTGGGAGAACAAAATGAAGCAGGACATAGGCTGATAGAATTTTGCCAAGACAACTCACTGTGTATAACAAACACTCTCTTCCAACAACCTAAAAGACGACTTTATACATGGACTTCACCAGATGGTCGACACCGAAATCAGATTGACTACATCCTTTGCAGCCAAAGGTGGCGGACATCTATACAGTCGGTAAAAACAAGACCTGGAGCTGACTGTAGTTCAGATCACGAACTTCTTATTGCAAAATTTAGAATCAGACTAAAGAGAATAGGGAAGACTCACAGATCAGTTAGATATGAGCTCACTAATATTCCTAAGGAATATGCAGTGGAGGTGAAGAATAGATTTAAGGGACTAGATTTAGTAGATAGGGTCCCAGAAGAACTATGGACAGAAGTTCGCAACATTGTTCAGGAGGCGGCAACAAAAAACGTCCCAAAGAAAAAGAAAACCAAGAAGGCAAGATGGCTGTCTGCTGAAACACTGGAAGTAGCCCAAGAAAGAAGGAAAGCAAAAGGCAACAGTGATAGGGGGAGATATGCCCAATTAAATGCAAAATTCCAGAGGTTAGCCAGAAGAGATAAGGAATTATTTTTAAACAAGCAATGTGCGGAAGTGGAAGAAGACAATAGAATAGGAAGGACAAGAGACCTCTTCCAGAAAATTAGAAACATCGGAGGTAAATTCCAGGCAAAAATGGGTATGATCAAAAACAAAGATGGTAAGGACCTAACAGAAGCAGAAGAGATCAAGAAAAGGTGGCAAGAATATACGGAAGATCTGTATAGGAAGGATAATAATATTGGAGATAGCTTTGACGGTGTGGTCAGTGAGTTAGAGCCAGACATCCTGAAGAGTGAGGTTGAATGGGCCTTAAGAAGCATTGCTAATAACAAGGCAGCAGGAGACGACGGTATCCCAGCTGAACTGTTTAAAATCTTGCAAGATGATGCTGTCAGGGTGATGCATGCCATATGCCAGCAAATTTGGAAAACACAAGAATGGCCATCAGATTGGAAAAAATCAACTTATATCCCCATACCAAAAAAGGGAAGCACTAAAGAATGTTCAAACTATCGAACAGTGGCACTTATTTCACATGCCAGTAAGGTAATGCTCAAGATCTTGCAAGGTAGACTCCAGCAATTCATGGAGCGAGAATTGCCAGATGTACAAGCTGGGTTTAGAAAAGGCAGAGGAACTAGAGACCAAATTGCCAATATCCGCTGGATAATGGAGAAAGCCAGGGAATTTCAGAAAAACATCTATTTCTGTTTTATTGACTATTCTAAAGCCTTTGACTGTGTGGATCATAACAAATTGTGGCAAGTTCTTGGTGGTATGGGGATACCAAGTCATCTTGTCTGCCTCCTGAGGAATCTGTATAACGACCAAGTAGCAACGGTAAGAACAGAGCACGGAACAACGGACTGGTTTAAGATTGGGAAAGGAGTACGGCAGGGTTGTATACTCTCACCCTACCTATTCAACCTGTACGCAGAACACATCATGCGACATGCTGGGCTTGAGGAATCCAAGGCTGGAGTTAAAATCGCTGGAAGAAATATTAACAATCTCAGATATGCAGATGATACCACTTTGATGGCTGAAAGCGAGGAGGAGTTGAGGAGCCTTATGACGAAGGTGAAAGAAGAAAGTGCAAAAGCTGGGTTGCAGTTAAACCTCAAAAAAACCAAGATTATGGCAACGAGCTTGATTGATGACTGGCAAATAGAGGGAGAAAAAGTGGAGGCAGTGACAGACTTTGTATTTCTAGGCGCAAAGATTACTGCAGACGCTGACTGCAGCCAGGAAATCAGAAGACGTCTACTTCTTGGGAGGAGAGCAATGGCAAATCTTGATAAAATCGTTAAGAGCAGAGACATCACACTGACAACAAAGGTCCGCATAGTTAAAGCAATGGTATTCCCCGTAGTAACCTATGGCTGCGAGAGCTGGACCATAAGGAAGGCTGAGCGAAGGAAGATAGATGCTTTTGAAGTGTGGTGTTGGAGGAAAATTCTGAGAGTGCCTTGGACTGCAAGAAGATCAAACCAGTCCATACTCCAGGAAATCAAGCCAGACTGCTCACTTGAGGGAATGATATTAAAGGCAAAACTGAAGTACTTTGGCCACATAATGAGAAGACAGGATACCCTGGAGAAGAAGCTGATGCTAGGGAAAGTGGAAGGCAAAAGGAAGAGGGGCAGACCAAGGGCAAGATGGATGGATGGTATTCTGGAGGTGACGGACTCAACCATTGGGGAGCTGGGGATGGTGACGGCGGACAGAAAGCTCTGGCGTGGACTGGTCCATGAAGTCACGAAGAGTCGGAAACGACTGAACGAATAAACAACAACATCTAAGTAGACGATGACCCCCTGGTATAAGAATTCATATAGGACCTCATTGATTAGTTTCATGAAGATACCAGCCCCCCCCCCACAATGCCAAATGGGAGGACACGGTATTGGAATGACCCCAGTGGGCAGTTAAAAGCTGTTTTCCATTCGTCCCCCTCCCTTATCCTGACTCTGTAATATGCTTCCTGCAGGTCCAATTCCATAAAGACTTTCCCTTTCGCTAATTGTGCCAGCATGTCTTTCAGCAACGGTAATGGGTATTGGTTTGTGACCGGTATGGCATTCAGCCCCCTGTAATCGGTGCACAAGCGTAGGGATCCATCTTTTTTCTTTCTGAACAGGACCGGGACTGCTAGGGGGGAGTTGTCTGGCTCAATGAACCCACGCACCAGATTTTTGTCTATAAACTTGCACAGTTCTTGTAGTTCTTTTTGGGTCATTGCATACATTTTTGGTTTGGGGAATGTGGCTCCCGGTATGAGTTCTATGGCACAGTCCGTTTGCCGGTGGGGGGGTAGTTGGTTGCATTCTTGTTCATCCAAAACCTCTCTTACTGAGTTAAAGCGTTTCGGGAATGTTGGTGTCACCCCCGTTGCGTTTCATCCTTCTTCACGGTCCCTGCTGCCCCAATTTCTTTTGTGCTGTTGTTCTCAGTGTAGTAGTTCCCGTCCAAAAAATCAATTTCTCCCAACACCCAATCAATCTGAGGGTTTCTTTCCCTCAGCCATTTAAGCCCGAGCACGATTGGTTGTGTTGATATGGGGGCTACTATAAATCGTAGGGTCTCCACGTGCATGCCGATTGACATTTTTACTGCTTCTGTGAAGTGCCCCACCGCCCCCCTTCATTTCTGACCCATCTAGTTGGCAGAAGGTAATAGGCAATTTTAGTTTGAATAATTTAAGTCCCAATTTGATTGCTGTCGATGGGTTAATCAAGCATCTTGAGCACCCCGAGTCCACCATGGCTGCCCCCTTAAACTGCTCCCTCCCGTCCAAGGTTTCTAGTTTTACCTTGACTTCCATTGTGGGGCAGTCTTTGGTGGTCAAGGTGTCGTTGCGCCCCCTGTTGCAGGCCTGTCCTGCGGTGCACTTTAGGGCAGGCCGTTGTTGTTTCCCGCCGGTACGAATTCTTCATCCATCGAATCGTCCGTGGTCGACTCTGGTTCCACGTATTTGCGCCTTTCCGTCGCTGCCTTTGCCGTAGTCTGCTTGTAGGGGGGGGTTGGTGTGTCTGTCCCCTGTCTTGGTCTTTTCTGTAGGCTGTTTGCAGTCCTATATCCTGTGGCCTTCTCTTCCACACTTGAAGCATAGTTTGTGCTTCGCCCGTCGTTCCCTCTCCTCAGCCCATGGTCTTTTGTCAGAGTCCCGTTTGGTGTTGTATGGGCTTGCATAGTGATTTCTCCCTGCATGTTGTAATTGGCGGTAGGAGCGTATTCGTAGTTTTGTACTCTCCACTTTTCCCGCCAGTTGGACCCATTCATCGAGGGTTTCTGGGTCCCCTCTGCCTGCTGCCATTTCTAGTAATTCCAGCCTCAACCCCATTTGGAAATATTCTACCTTGAAGGATTCGGGCCAGTTGGGTAGGCGGCTGACCAGTTTTTTAAATTCCAGGGCATATTCCGCCACTGTGTGGTGTCCCTGCCACAGCCTTTGTATTTCAGCCTTGGCAGACATGCGGGACAAAGCGTCCTCAAATCTCTTCCACAGCGCCTTCATGAATAGTCCAAAGTTGTGTAGTTCCTTGGCTCTTGTCTCGTGTAACACGGCCAGCCATTTCTCCGCCTCTCCAATCAAAAAGTTGGACACGTAGCGAACTTTGGCTTCTTCATTGAGGAAGAAGCGTTCAGACTCCTCCATGAACCCTCTGACGTGGTTCAGGAAGCATGCCAGCTTTTCGGGGTCCCCATCAAATTTGGTCTTTAATTTGGTTGTTATGACAGGCTTGGGGTGTTGGTACATTGGTGGGTTACTCACGAAGCTCCTGTACATCTCCTCCTGTTCCGCGTCCTCCTCCCCGTCACTTTCTTCCGGGCTTTCTGATTCTGATATTGCTGTGGGTGAGCTGTCTTCTCTGGCTGCTTCCCTGTTCCTTTCGCAATTCTGTGGCTGTTGCAGTAATTTTTCTAGTGCCATTTGAATCACTGTCAGCTTCAAGTCCATGCTGTCTAGTCCTGTTTCCATGCGGGTTGCTCTGGCTTCCAACGCCGCAATCCTTTGGGACTGTGATACCCGGGTTTTAGTCGTCTGCTTTCCCGGTCTCGGTGCCATGCCTCCTCCCACTCCCAGGGACCAGTCCACCACCTGACTTTGCGTGTGTGTGGTGGGGGTGTGGGGGGGCTTGTTCCCTTCCCGCTCTTTATTTTTCTTCACCCTCCGCCCTGCGGTGCTTTCGGAGGGTCCTCCTGCCATCAATGGTGCTGCCTCTGCTACTGTGAGAGACGTACCGGGTGTGTTCTCGTCGTAGAGTTCTCTGGCTTGTTCCATCTTGGTCGTTGTCGATTTCGCCGCGCGTTGCTGGGGAGCGCCGGTCTCTTCTGTGGCTCCGCTGTCCGCTACCGCTTTTGCTGCTGGGGAGCGCTGGTCTCTCCGGTCTCCGCCGCTTCGCCGCCGGAAGATTGCCGCCACCGCGAGTTGCTGGGGAGTGTCGGGCCCCGCTGCAGACTCCGCCATCTGCTGCCGCTTCGCTGCCGGAAGGTTGCCGCCGCTGTGAGCTGCTGGAGAGCGCCGGTCCCCGCTGCGGACTCGGCCGTCTGCTGCCGCTTTCTTAATGGCAGGGCTCTGAGTGCCTGTCACTCTGGCTGTGAGTCCTGACACACATTCACCTCTCTATCATCTATCATCTATCTATCATCTATCATCTATCATCTAACAATCATCTATCATCTATCATCTATCATCATCTATTGTTAGATAGATAAATAATCTATCATTTATTATTTTAGTGGATTTTAGTTGTATAAGTTTTAATTATTTTTATGATATTGTTGTAAACCACCCAGAGTCTACTGTTGTAGAGATGGGCGGTGATAAATTTGAATAATAAATAAATAAATCTATCGTCTATCGTCTATCGTCTCTCTCTATCATCTCTCTCTCTATCATCTCTCTCTCTATCATCTCTCTCTCTATCATCTCTCTCTCTATCTCTATCTCTATCTCATCTATTTGCCATCAGTGGCATAAAGATAGTGAAGGGAGAGGAGGTAGCTGCCTTGGGCCCTGCAGGTACAGAGGCCTGCCAGGCTCCTATGTGCCCTATGCCTTCCACAAGCCTGATTGTCTGGGGTAAGACTATGGTATCAGGGCTGTGGCAGGAAAGGTTCTGAACCTCTTTGCCATCACTAGGGCCATAGCAGAAGAGTGGTGCAGAAGGGAAAAGGAACTGTGAGGGAGGGAAGGAGAAGTCACCACCTATGTTGCATAGCAAGGTGATCTTTGCGTAGCCTTAAGCCTTATACAGCTGCTTTAGCTTCTCCATTTCTGGCTTCTGAATTCACTCCCAGGAGAAGAGCAGGGACCCCCAAATTCTGGTACAGGGGTCCTTTATTCTCCTTGCCCCTGCAGCTTTTCTACCATTTCCTCCCCTAATTTCCTACTTGTATCTTAAGCCTAAAAAGAGAAGTTCCTTAACAGGAGATGGCAGTCCTGTGACAGGGAAGTGTGTATGTGAACAGTTCCAGGAAGGAAGGAGCTTTGAGTAAAGGGGGTGGGTGGGTGGTGGTGGGGTTGGGCATCTTGGCATCTGAGTTATTTTACCATTGGCAGCCATCTGCCTTGGGGCCAAAGAGCTCTGCTTATAGCATGCACTCCACCAAACCGTTTACAGAGGAACCTGCTAGTTTGCTTATCTCACGCATAGCCAACATCAATGCTTCTACTTGACTAATAGCATCAATGCAGTATATGAAATAGTGACCTTAAAACCAATCTCCCAGCAGTTCTGCCTGCAAAACAGTTCAATAAAAAGCTATTCAAATCTTGGTGCTTTGTTGACTGAAAATGTACTGTTCAGTCTACTGAATAAAAACTACAGGGCAGACTTACCTAGGCTTGTTCCTATTAGATGCATACTTGTACAGACAGAATCCTCCATAATCTCCTGCTGAATATAAAAGAATATCAGCCAGCACATTATTCCTTGAACAATCATTGGGTTCATCTTTCAGATGCTTTTCAATAATCAGCCAATTTCTTGGAAAATTAATTAGGGACTATGTCCCTTTCTATTGGTCAAAATTTTTAAAGTATTAGGGCTGTGCAGTGCTTTGGATCTGATTTTTTAAAAAGGCGTTATGACGGATGCAAACAGCCCTTGTCTGCAACTCTGTAGGCCACTATGTCTTGTCTTGTGATTGTGCAGCTGCCACAAGATCCTAGGAAAAGAGATGCTTGATTTCAAGAGTTGCGGATGGGTGCTCCATGTACATTCCCAATTGCTTTGAAGCACCATTTTGGAATTTGAATCCAAAGCACAGTGTACCCCTAATAAGCATCATGCAGAGCAATGAAGATTGGAGGGTGGCTTCACCCATGGTTGTCTATGTAAAAAATAACCTTGGTATTCACCAAATTTGCTAGACACCTTGGTAAACCTGGTTTGGGCCTCCCTGTTCTAAACCCTGATTGCTTTCATTAGTTGAGAGTTTAGATTAATAAACAAGGAGGAGCTAGTTGAATTCAATTTGATGAACAAATCATGGCTGTTGTTTGGGAGTACAAACCATTTCCAGTCTAAGGCACAAAGCAAAATTATTTTTCAGTTCACAGAGAAAACTGCTTTTAAAAATCATCCAAATAAATAGAATTAGTGTGCTAGAAAATTAAAAATAATAAAAAATACTTTTGAAACCTCTTTTGGAAGCCAATAACATCTTCTGCACAAAAGTATCACATAATATGTAGCTATATGACCGATTTACCAACCATAACATTCAGTCTGGAACAAGCACACCCCTCCCAATTTGACTCAGGAGTTAATCCTAATGACCATGTTCCACATTTATTATCCTTAAAAATTAACAGTGGCTGTAACTTTACTGTTTGGAGTTTCCAAAAAAAGAGTTTGCTGACCACCTACATTTTGTGTGTTTGTGCACATGTGCACACACACACTTCTGTTACAAACTGAGGGTGGGGAATCATTTAAAACCTCTCTGACGGACCTATTTCTCCAAGGGCTCTCCAGGAAAAGATAATAATGGAAGGCCACCACCAGTCTGGCTGAACTTAGTCTGTCTTGTTTCGAAGTTCTTAGCCATTCTACCCAGGACTTGTCCCTTCAGCCCAGCTCTTTCTCCCAGAGAAGAAGGTGCTTTGGATCTTCTGACCCAATCCTGGAAATACAGAAATTAACAAACCACGTACCAGTCCTAAAACACAGGGTGCAGCTATACAGCCATGAAGTCCTGCACATGGGAAAAGTTTTAATCATAAATTCCCTTAAAAACCACTGAAGCCAAATCCATAGATAGAAAAAAGGAATTTACTGGGAAAAGGGAAATACATGATGAACAAGAAAAGGCAGCAATCATAAATTTCCAAATCAAAACAATATAGTAATCTCAGCCATTCTACTTACTTATTACCAATCTGAATAAGGTCTTAGGTTTCAGCTCATATTCTTTGCAGAGAGGATGGTTGGAGAGAGATCTTTGGGGCTGCATTGGGGTTTTTTATAGGCAGGCCATTCTTGTTCTGTCATTTTCCGCTGTTCCTTACTCCTAAGTATTAATCCTCAGTTTCATAGAAAATGAGAGAATAAATGACAGCTAGCCTCTTTGGGGAGACTGTTGCTTTGCCCAATCAAAGACAATACTTAATCTAAGATCAGTGGGTCTAACCAGAAAATCTGAAATTGTCTAAGGACTACACACATCTGAGCAAGTAGCAGTGTTTGGCTGACTCTGTCTTGGTTCAGAAGCTCTGCAGGGTCAGGCCTACTTAGCACTTAGATGGGAGACCCCGAAGGTATACCAGGGCTGTATACTCGACTAGGAAGTTGGCAAATAATTTCTGTATTGGCTGTTGTGGGTCTTCCGGGCTGTGTGGCCGTGTTCTGGAAGTTGTGGTTCCTAACGTTTCACCAGCATCTGTGGCCAGCATCTTCAGAGGGCAGGAGCATAGATAGAAGCAAAATCTCTGTGCCCAGGTACAGAGTGACAGCACAGAGAAGCAATGCTCTTGCCCTCTGAAGATGCTGGCCACAGATGCTGGCGAAACGTTAGGAACCACAACTTCCAGAACACGGCCACACAGCCCGGAAGACCCACAACAGCCATTGAACTCCGGCCGTGAAAGCCTTCGACAATACAATTTCTGTATTGTTGCCAAGAAAACTGCGTGGACAAGTCCATTAGGTCACCAGGAGTCAAGCTCAACTTGAGAGAGACTTTTCCTTAAACAACCTTCCCAATGACCTTGATGGAATTACGAAGTCTCACTCTGGTTTTCACAGTTCTGTTTTTATATAAATAGGGTACATGGGAAACAAAAATTGAGTTCCATCTATTCAGGCGTCTCAGAATAGGGTCATTTCATCAGAAATGTTAGGGCTCATGGTGGGGCCATACCAAAACTAGGGGCTTGTCCCAACATCAAAGAATGGTCTCTAGGCAAGAAACAGTCAAATTTTCAGGATATGTTCATGAGCCAGAGCTGAATGAAAATCAGTTTAAGTTTTTTCCACATTCAATTGACACCCAAGTCACATTAGGACAGCATATAAAATGGAGAAGCAGAAGATGAGTATCCAGCATTTTTTAAGCAAACACTTCCAACACTTTCTAGTGCTATACTTCTATGCTTATTTTCTTAAAATTATATTTTGCCCTTCCTACAGATACTCAAGGCAGTGTGTCCTGTGAGGTAGGCTGGCTAAAAACTGACCACTGACCAATGCACCCACTGAACTTCCATGATCTAGGATGGACTTTAACTTGGTCTCCCTGATCCTAGTCCAATATTCCAACCATTACACCAGCTCTTGTTTAGTCTGCATAGGGATCACAGTAATACAATATGATTCTTCACCTCTGCCTGATATCTGTGACTAATTTCAGCCAAATTGGGAGGATCAGGGTGGCCCATTTGAGTGCTCTGTGCTTAAATCGACCTAGAACGTTTTTTAGTATTTCTCTCTCCATCCCTAGAGGGCTGCTGCATATGCATGCAGATTGCCGAAGAGGCATGTAGTCAAGGTAGAGAGCATAACTGAGCGGACTACAGAAATTATTGGAAAATGCTGGAGGGCCTTTGGGAGAAGATTGGGTGATGGGGCTCCTGGGAAATGGAACAATTGTCCAAAGAGGAGGGAAGCCTTCATATGTCTGAATCACAGGTTATCCAGAAAGTAGTAAACTTATTTTTCTTTATTAAATGTAATTTTGAAACAGGTTTGAAAAGGTTCTGTGACATACCTGAATGCATATGCCATACAGAAAAATGAATACACTTCAAGAGCCATTAAAGCTAGTTCTGATTTTATTCTAGAATAATGATCAAACTCACTAATCAGATAGAGGGCAATCAAGAATGTCACCTGTGGCTATTCTTTAGATAACAATTGCTACACCACCAGGGTTATACTACTGCTAAGAAATACTCTAGTGCTCAGCATCATCAGTTCGGATGTCATTTATTTTACCTATGTTGTATGAAATTCGGCATGTAAAGCACAAGATTTTAAAATGCGGCTCCCAATACAAGGCACACTATATTTTTTAGCTTATTTCTTTCTGTCAATGTGGATGCTTGTTATCAACAGCTTAAGCAGACAGCTTGACAACAGAATGAACCTGCAGGTAGTTTCAACAGAAACCTTGGTATGTTGAGCAGTTAATGCTTGAGGTTTAACATAAACCCCCAACTGAGCTTAATCCGTTCCCAGTTGCCAATGTCAGCTATAACTATCAGGGGATAGAGCAGGACAATGGATCTTTCGATTTAAGAGACTGAAGAGATTTTCTTCCTGCAAATCCATGGAGTCTTTGAGTCTGTCCTATGATTGTTCCAGGGCCTTCTTAAAAGCAGAGACTTGCTCATTATCAAACTTCTGCATCTCAGTTTGGCTTTCATTTCTCTGCTGTGCTCCCAAAGAACTGTGGAAAGTCAACTGACTCTTCCCATAGCTTCCCATATTGAGAACATCTAGCCTTGATCCATGTTGTTGTTTATTCGTTCAGTCGCTTCCGACTCTTCGTGACTTCATGGACCAGCCCACGCCAGAGATTCCTGTCAGCCGTCATCACCCCCAGCTCCCCCAAGGTCGAGCCCGTCACCTCCAGAATATCATCCATCCATCTTGCCCTTGGTCGGCCCCTCTTCCTTTTGCCTTCCACCTTCCCTAGCATCAGCTTCTTCTCCAGGGTATCCTATCTTCTCATTATGTGGCCAAAGTACTTCAGTTTTGCCTTTAATATCATTCCCTCAAGTGAGCAGTCTGGCTTTATTTCCTGGAGTATGGACTGGTTTGATCTTCTTGCAGTCCAAGGCACTCAGAATTTTCCTCCAACACCTCAGTTCAAAAGCATCTATCTTCCTTCGCTCAGCCTTCCTTATGGTCCAGCTCTCACAGCCATAGGTTACTACAGGGAATACCATTGCTAGCCTTGATCCATAGTTTTTAAAATTTTCTGCCAATGTTTCTCACTGTATACTATAAAGGTAAAGGTTCCCCCCTGCACATTTGTGCAGTCGTGTCCGACTCTAGGGGCCGGTGCTCATCTCCGTTTGTTAGCTGAAGAGCCAGCGTTGTCCGAAGACACTTCCGCGGTCATGTGGCTGGCATGACGCATGTGGAACACTGTTACCTACCCACCGAAGTGGTACCTGTTGATATACTTGCATTTGCATGTTTTCAAATTGCTAGGTTGACAAGAGCTGGGGCTAGTGCGGGAGCTCACTCCATCACGCGGGGCTAGGGATTCGAACCTCCGAACTTGCGATCTTCCGATCGACAAGCCTGGCGTCTTACCCGCTGAGCCACCACACCCCCTCTGTATACTATACATCTGTATAATAAGCAATAGTGATTGTATTTCTAAAGTGAGAGATTGTGGATGATCTTGCCAATCTAGGTGCAGGGCAGAATACCTTCCAGGGGCTGAATGACCTCAGTAGACAAGGCGAGAGCCAAATCTTCACAGTCTTTCTCTAGTTTCCAAAGCTCTACTCACTGTTCCTATGTGTCTGCCTAGGAACTGCTGCTATTCTGATGGGAAAAGGCAAGGAGGGAATGAAGCTCCTGGGATCCACCACAGGAGTATCTAGTTGCAGTGGCTTCTGCAACTGTGAAAGACTTCACATTTTCTTGTTCTCCTCTTCTTCCTTCTTTTGTATATAATAATAGATTTACACACCCTGTTTTAATGAAACCCCGATGTAGCCAAGCATACAACTATGTTTCTTCCTTTAAAAAATTAAAACATATCTGGGGGAAAAAATAATTGCATTTTCTTGTTGTGTTCCATTCAAAGGATGGGAATAATACAATGTCAAACTGGCATGAAAGAGCAGCAGATAAGCTTTCCCCTTCCAACTGTATTTGGCAAAAGCATATCAGTAGTGCAGCTCTATACTTTTGAGCACAGACCTGGGAAAGTTGAGAAAAATCCCGTTGAAGCAGGCGGAATCCACAGCAATTGAGCATCGCTGGTACTGACACTTGAAATGGACCTGAATGAGAAACCAGTAGAATGAGTTGAGGCTCTATGCTCTGCCAGATATGCTGAACTATAACACCCACCATCTCTCACCACTGGCCATAGTAGCTAGGGCTGCTTGGCATTGTAGGTCAAGCAACAGATGGAAGTCA
Organism: Charina bottae; assembly: GCA_023362775.1. Classification (NCBI taxonomy): domain Eukaryota; kingdom Metazoa; phylum Chordata; class Lepidosauria; order Squamata; family Charinaidae; genus Charina; species Charina bottae. Next base: position 85,906,456 of record JALMGJ010000002.1, on the reverse strand, counting down.
CAGTTTCTCAACCCCTTCACTAGGCTGTGTAATTTATGCTAGACATTGCAATGGATGGACTATTCTGAGGAAGTCTAGGCAGTAGAGATCCCATATAGAAAACAGATGGGTAAATAATCCTTGCCACGGATACTATGGATTGCCTGGTTATGGATCCAGAGAAATATAATCCTGCATTATATTGAAGCAGAAGCAGAAGCTCTCTTTTAATTTTTTTTAACAGAAAGTTTACAATTTCCTTATTCTTAATCCCTGCCTGGAAAAATAAGAACAGTGTGACAGTGTGTTGAAAAGCAAACTTATCAAGGCACCTCTGTGAAATAAGCATTCTAGGAAAGATAATTTAAAGGCACTTTAAATGGTCAATGATAAAACCCTGAAGAAATGCACACATCATTTTCACATTTTTTAATGTGAATCTAAAACAATCTAAAATTATTCACATCATTTTCACATTCTTTAAAGCATGAAGTTCTTTTTGGAAATCTAATGCTCCAGTCCCCCCACCCCACACTGCTCTTGCAAGAACAAACAATTAAAAAAGGTTAGAAACTGAGCTTACCCTGAAACAGAAGCAAGCTAATTCTGTAATTCATACTAAATGACCACATTAGCTTGTCCGTTGGCTTCTTCCTTTTTTTTTAAAGTAGTTTCAATTAAACTTTATTAAATTTTCAAGATAAAAAGATAAAAGCAAACAAAAAGTAATGATTAAGCTAGAAAGTAAAAAGGGAAAACAGCATAAAAAAGAGAAAGAACAAAGTCAAAAGTGCAGAAAAAGAAAAAGAAAAAAACAGAAAAAGAATGACTCCCGACTTTCTTTGCAACAGATATAAGTATACATTTACATTAAACTCTCACTCTACGTTAACAGCATAGCTTTCATTATTTCTATTGTCCATTATTATTTCTAATCATCAAATCCATATATCATGATTTTTTAAAAATAAATAAATTTGTGAACATCTTGCGGCTACTCCATGATGACATGATGGCAACAATCCTGAATAATAATGGCTCTCAAAGCGTTCCATTTAAAGTGGGATCCGGCGTTAAACAGGGATGTGTTATTGCTCCAACCTTATTCGCTATCTTCATCGCTATGATTCTACACCTTGTTGAAGGGAAACTTCCTACTGGTGTAGAAATTATATATCGAAAAAATGGAAAGCTTTTTAATCTTAGTAGGCTGAAAGCAAAAAATAAGGTAATTACAACTTCTGTTATAGAACTTCAATATGCTGATGATAACGTAGTCTGTGCACACTCAGAGGAAGATCTTCAAACTATCCTAAACATCTTTGCAGAAGCATATGAAAAGCTCGGCCTCTCGCTTAACATTAAAAAAACCAAAGTGCTTTACCAGCAAGTTCAAACCAATCCCTCTGCAGCGCCATCAATCCAGCTTAAAGGTGTGTTACTAGAAAATGTCAACCACTTTTCTTATCTTGGCAGCCACCTATCTACAAAAGCCGACATCAACGCTGAAATTCAGCATCGTCTGAGCTCTGCGAGTGTAGCTTTCTCCCAAATGAAGCGTAGAGTGTTTGAGGATCGGGACATTCGCAGGGAGACCAAAATGCTTGTTTACAAAGCCATTGTACTACCAACCCTTCTGTATGCCTGTGAAACATGGACCCTCCACAAATGCCACCTCCAACTTCTTGAAAGATTCCATCAATGCTGCCTCCGAAAAATTCTGCAAATTACTTGGGAAGATAGGCGGACTAATGTTAACGTATTAGAAGAAGTGAAAACCACCAGCATTGAAACAATGATCATCCAACATCAACTTCGCTGGACCGGCCATGTTGTTCGAATGCCTGACCATCATCTTCCAAAGCAGCTACTTTACTCCCAACTTAAGAATGGAAAATGGAATATTGGTGGACAGCAAAAGAGATTCAAAGATACTCTCAAAGCTAATTTTTAAAAATGTAATATCAGCATTGAGAACTGGGAAGCCCTAACTCATGAGCGTTTCAATTGGAGGTCAGCCTTTATTAAAGGCGCTACAGACTTTGAAGAAGCACGAGTACAGGGCGAAAGGGAGAAACGAGCTAAGAGGAAGGCACATCAAGCAAACCCTCATTGTGACCATCTTCCACCTGGAAACCTATGCCCTCGTTGTGGGAGGTTGTGTTGATCCAGAATTGGCTTTCACAGCCACTTACGGATCCACTGTTAAGATTTTACCCCTGGAAGACAATCTTACTCGGCTACGAGTGATCACCAGAAGATTTCATTTTTTTCTGTTTCACCAAAAAGTCCAAAAGGGGCTTCCAAGTAGCTTCCGTTGGCTTCTTCCTGAGTGGTGTAGCAACCAAACCATGCTTCTGTGGTTTGTTTGTAGTTAAACATGTTGTTCAAATGTGGGGTTCCAACTCATTCTGGTTGAAATTAACCATAATAAGCAGCCACACAAGCCAGGGCACAGCTACTTTTTATGGTTAGTTCTAGCTGGAAATAATATCCATCCTGAGTTTGAAATACACACTTTAAAAAAAACAAACCACAGATATTTGCTTAATGTGAGGAGTTAGTGGCTGCACTCAGAGTAACCAGACTTCATGGTTTATTGAATTGTACAAACATGGCTTCTGTTTGCATTTTTAACTCATTGCAAAAAAAAATTGTTTGTTTTCCATCACTATGTAAATTATGGGAAATTATTTCTCAACTTTACAATCTAGCACGACTTAATCACATACTTATTCTAGATAGCCCAGACTGGAGTTCTCCTCACTAGTTTTGTCTGTTTTATTTAGTTCCTTATATCCATTAACCTGGAAAATAACCACAAGAACTTTGTTCAGTAAGCTGATAAAATAGTGAAGTGTGTCTCCATATCAGCAGCTACTGCAACATCTAAACTCAGACAGATATTAGCTGCTTTTATTCATGCATGCTCCAGTACTAATCTACTTTGCATTTCAAGGGTAGATTAACATTTTCACTCTATCCCTAGCATTTAGCTGGCCTATCTGGTCATGGTGATCTTAGAACCAAAAATACTCATGCTAGAAAACTGGATGTTTTCAAATTACTGAAACTTTGCTATCTCAGGTAAGGACCATAAACCACTGTTATACTTTTTACTGGTCCCACTGCCATTTAAATGTGTCAGAGTGCGTGGGTGGAGCGGCCTGATCCTTCTTCCTAGACACCAGTGATCCACGTACTGTGCAGTAAATAGACACTCAAACAGAGATTATATAAAATATCCTATTTACTTTATATACATACGTATTACAGATCACTTCCACATGGGTAACAAATGATACAGCAATGAAGTTACAGCAAACGAGAAGAAACGAGAAGAAAGAATACCAGGATTCTTCTGCTTATATATACAAACTGACCAATCACACTATAGGTCACTCTCATTATCTACCACACCCAACTAAACTCTTAGCACCTGTGGTATGAGTCACACACTGACACATCATCCCTACAACAATGGCTGCTAATTGGGTGACTTGCAGAATAATTCCCCTCTCACCTAGATATCAAGCCTCTGCAGTATAATTTATCTAACTGTAAATTCCTGGGTATATACAAACCCCAACAAAATGGTAGTAATTATTGTGTCATTCCAGCATCTCATCTGTTGTTTTTTTTTGTTGTGACCTCATGGACCATAGCACGCCAGGCCTTCCTGTCCTCCACTGTCTCCCGGAGTTTACTCAAATTCATGTTCATTACATCGGTGATGCTATCTAACCATTTCATCCTCTTTGGGGAGGGACAAATTTTCATTGGCTGTTTGAACTGAAAGGATGGTTTGGCATTCCTCTAATTGTAGTTCAGTCTTTAGAACAGAAAACAATTGACAGACCAGTATTTTCTGATGCTGCAGAAAATTCTGACACAAGAGCCTCCAAATCATTCAAAACTCTCTTGGCATGAGCTCAGAAAGGTTGCATAAATGTTTTTTATTTTTATCTCATTTTCTCCATCCGTTCAAATAATTGTTTTACTTAATATGCTCCATTCAATGTGGACTGAAAAGGACATGCTCTGCAGCTAATCTAGGGAAGGGATGACTTACTAAGGACAGGAGTGGACCTGGGTGAATGTCACATGGAATAAAAATTAATAACTGAGATCCAAGAGCATATCATGAAGAATAGTATTGGACAAAACTAAATCTCATTAGCAGCTGTTATCCAGTGCTGAATTCTAATGCTCATTAACAGGATTGTTAAAAGTGACTGTGGATAAAGTCATTCAAAATTTAAGAAATGTACTTTGCTGTCTAGAAGTGCATAGTAATATATCTAGTTGCCATTGGGAAGATGTATTTTTCTTTTATCAGGCTGGTCAAGAAATATTTGTCTTAAAGCATAGAGGATTTTGACAAAGAGAAATGAGATGTGCCATAAGTGAAATACAACCAATGAAAGAAGAAGAAATCCCTAAAATAAATAAAATTCATTATTGAATATCATTCAGTTAAGAGGTGTCCTCGGGGATAGTTTGTCAACCTCAGCATTGCTTTTCACAAAGCTATTAATCCTGTACATCCAATGTGGATGAAAATGTGAATTGTTTTCTACATCAATTAGGAAATCATATAATGCTTACAGATTAAGGAAAAGAGATTAAGTAACATTAGTCAGTGTAGAAATGATGTATTGTCAAACCAAAAATAACAAACAAAAGAACCCAACATTATATGCCAATTACTCTTGAAGGACCTTTCAACAACTGTATTTCAACAGTTGAGATTTCTAACATCAGCTGAAAGTTTTTGATGCAAACTTTCATGGTTTTTCAGGCATTTCTAAAATGCCCAATTTAGCAACTTGCAGCACAATCCTCACAAATTTGTTCAGAAGTAAAACTCAGTGTTTTTGAACTGACCTGTCTTCTAGGTACACAGGCATATGATTGTTTTGTTAGTTATTTGTGTATGATTTAAACATGTACTTCCCTGTAGAATTTCTTTTATTTGGAATGTCTTATCTCATGTAAAATGAGGGGCATCCATGGGAGGAGGGATCAAAAATTCAAGATGGCAATTGCAACTGCACAATCAAAGCCCTGCTCCCTTTTTATGTGTGACGTAGGCATTTAAAAACGGATGGGGCTTTGATTGCATAGTTGTGACCAACATCATGACTTTTATTTATACATCCCCCTACACACACACAGATACCACCTGCTTAAATGCAGTGTGTAAAGACACTTCACTCATTGAGGCTTCAGGTTTCATTGTGTTTAAATTTTTCTTATTGAACAGCTGATTAAAAATGTTTATATATGCTAATAGCATGTGTTTCATAATGCTATTACTATCACACTCAATGATCATCCATTATCTCAGCCACTGAGGCATCATGTACCTAATGAGATACCATAGTGTTGAATAACCATTCCATTCTGAATGCATGCCATAGTCATTAGAGACAGATGGAATCAGTTCTGAGTGAGAGTATTACTTGGATCAGATTTCCACTTGAATGGACGTCCCTAAATGAACAAGCATTTCAACTTCCTCTCAGAACAGTCACTAAAGAGGGCAATAACTTATTTTAAGAGCCAAAGTTTTAATAAAAAATTACTGACCTTTCAACTCAGATGAAGTACCATAATATATATGAACATAGGAGTCAGATCATCCTTGAAGCATAACTATTAAAGAAGTATAATTAGAGATGACATGCAAGCCACACCTGTTCAATTTAGAAGGGGATCAACTAAAACAATTTATGTTCAATGTATATTTTTCTCTCCTTAAGGTCATATTAAGACATTGCCAATGGTGTGCTTTAGAGCACGGTGGAACATGCCCAATTTATTCTATAGTGGTAGTGGGGAACCCATCAGGATCCATTGAACATAATCCCCAATAGGGACCTCTGAAAACATGGGAAATATATTCCATCATACTTGAAGATTGTCCTTGGCTCAATAATCCTTCCAAACCTGCTATATCAGTGTTTTTCAAACTTGGCAACGTTAAGATGTGTGGACTTCAACTCTACACATGCTGGCTGGGGAATTCTGGGAGTTGAAGTCCACACATTTTAAAGTTGCCAAGTTTGAGAAACACTGTGCTATATATTCAGGTATGAGGAGTTCAATAGTTCACAGATTATGAGCTACACAAATTGAGTTACCAAACATTTTTTTAAAAATCTGCACCAACATTCAGCAGCTCTCTCAAGAAGGCCCTCACATAACCCTAGGCTAAAGTTAACTAGGGAGCAAATGTGGAAGGCCTTGCTCAGATACTAAATATTTGTAAGGGTCTGAAGGAAGGATAATCACAGTCAGCAACAATTTCTTTTTTTGTGATTTCCCTGTTCCCTATGTGATAGACATTAATTTACTAATTTGTAACCACATTATAGAAGCCAGAAAAAAACCATTCACATCCTACTGAAGAGCCAGCAAACTAAAGACTGATCTTGCTAATCCTATATATAGATTGGCCTTTACCATCTTTCTGAATCTCTGAAACAAATCCTGTTTGATTTAAAACTGATGCCTAATGGTTTATGTTGGGGGGGCATGAAAATCAGGTAACTTCTAAAATGATTTTTATTTTCTGGGCCTTCAGACTTAAAGGAAATTGCTGATGGTAATTTCAGCTGATTTGTAGATCTTCTGCACTTGTTTTGCCTAAGTGGGTTTAATTTTTTTCCCCACCTGCCACTTAGCTGCTTTGAGAAAAGTAATTGCAACATTTATACATAATTACTGGGTGACGAATATTTTAAGAGATTTTATTTTGAGGCATTTAAATAAACCTTAGGAGAGGAAAATCCATTTCAGCCATCAGCATTCAGTACTTCTGTATTTTTCCTTCCTGCCCTTTCCCCTCCCTGATACCTATTAACTTGCTTCATTTTAATTATTATCTCTAAAAAGAAAGAAAATCCACAGGGAGTGATCTCATAACTGAGGAAGAACTTTTTCAGTTAAGCCTGTCTGGTGGCTAGTCTTCCAGAGACCAAAGCTGGGCAGAGCAGAGAACAGCTGAAAGCTACAGACCTCTGCAAGCATCACAGGAATTCACAGCTGAGTGAACAGAATGTGTATGTTATTTACTTTTTTATTATATTTGTATCCCACCTTTATACAACTCTCAAGACAACTTACAGCAATTAAAAATGCAATTTCTGCAACTCTTGATCTCTCATCCTTTAAATTGTTGATCTTTTTTTGTGTGTGGAGTAACCAAACAACAACAACAGCAACGACAACTAAGCAGTATATTTTCAACCTTTCTTCCACTTTTCAGTATCCTCTAAAGAAGTGCAGAGATGTATTAACTACTGCATCTTTGCTTTTTCTTATTGTACTAAGTGAAGAATTGTTTGAAAGGAGTTCTCAAATGTGATGCAAAATATAGAAACAAAAGTAAACCAGAATTTTTTTCTACTAAGTAGCAGAAGCTGTGTCCCTAAAACATGCTTGTTTCTGATTCTGGCCAACTTTAGGATCTGAATTGTTCCAACAGCATCTCTTTGGACTCGTTTCAAAATACAAAGTACCAGTAGTGTATTTGGGCAAATACACACATCAACAAGAAAACTACTTGATTTTAAGGAAGGGGTTTATTTCTCTTGTCCCAATAGAAGAGAATATATGTAGCTCAGGGTTGAACTGTGGAGTCCTTGGTGCTCTCTGAGCTTGGTTGTTGCAGACGTTTCATTACCTGACTAGGTAATATCATCAGTGCTGGTGAGTGTGGGGTTTGCTCCCTGTTTATATACAGTAGCTTGCCCTGCCAGTGTTGGTGGGGGTGTGGTTTTCTCCTTGGTAGTTCCTTGATTAGGATATTGTTTTCTGCTTGATTGTTTCTCATCATTGAAAGAATTAAGGGACATGGATGAAAACCTTACAAAATGTTCAAATCTGAGAGGCTATAAGTAGTTAATGATTGCAGAACTTCTCAGTGTGTGACAGTTTCATGTTGCTTTTCCTCTTTGACTTATAACTGAAGGCACATTTGATTTAAACACACAAAAAAGTTGCTGTTAACTTGTGGGAGCTGTTTTATACTGAGTTAGACTATTTTTAAACTATCTAACCCACTATTATTCATCTAATATTTCAATCTGAGGAACCTTGCCATCACATACTAACTGATCTGTTTAACTGAGGATGCCCAATGTCTAAAGACCTCAAATATTTATATTCATGCCATCACTGTTGAGAAGACATTAACACTGGGTCACCCATATACTGTAAGTGATTTCATTTGCTAATGCAATAAAAACAGCTGTTCCCCTAAAAACATGATGATGGTGATTGTTGTAGCATTAATGCATATTCTTGTTTGGGATCTTCCTAAACAACAGTATGAAGGATTATGCCTCAAAGTGGTCAAAGGATAGATACGACAAAATATAGTCAGTAATGTGTTCAGTTCACTGATTATACTACAGGTAGTCCTTGAATTCCAATGGTAATTAGGAAACAAATTTCCATTGCTAAGCGATGCAGTCATAAAGCACGACATCATGTTACCACATTGCTTAGTGACAGCAATCCCGGCAGTTCCTGTTGCCATCATTAACTGAATCCCACCAGTCATTAGGCGAGGACCCACCCTGATCCACGCAATTCCTGGCTTTGTCCCCCCAGCTCCAAGCTTGGTAAGGTAAGCCTCCTTTACCTCCTCTTCAACTCCCCCACCCTCCTATGCAAAGCAGCTGCTGGCCACACCAGGCCTTCTTCCCAAGGCCGCACATGCTGTTTCCAAATAGCGCACACCAAATAGTGCATGGTGTTCTCACAACCATGGAAGGCTTCTGAGGCTTCTGAAACCTCACAAGAAGGCCACGTCCACCATTCCCCAAATCGTGCGTGCCATTCTTGCGATGCTTTGGAAGGCCTCAGAAGCTTTCCAAAGGCTTTCCGAAGCATTGTGAGAATGGTGCGTGCGATTTGGAGAACAGCCCAAGTGGCCTCAGGAAGAAGGCCTGGCATGGCCAGCAGCTGCCTCGCATAGGACCAGGGTAGGAACACTTCATCAGGAGCGGGAGGAAAACGGTGAAGGTCAGCTTGGTGTGGCAGGGCCTGCAGAGCACAGGGTGGAGGGGCTGCTGGGGCACCACTCCTCAGTGGCAGCGGCGGTGCTGAGGCTGAAGTAGGGGCCCAAGGGGGTCAGCTGAGACTTCTGAAGGCCTCTACTTCAGCCCCAGCACTGCCGCTGCCTAGGACGGCCAAGAGGCAAAGATGGTGGGGAGATAGTCCGTGGTTGTAAGTGCGGGCAGGCTGCCAAGCACCTGAATTTTGATCACATGACTGTGGGGGTGCTGCAGTAGCCATAACTTCGGGGACCGGGTGTAAGTACCATTCATTCAGTGTTGCTGTAACTTGGAACGGTCGCTGAACGAATGGTTGTTAAGCGAGGACTACCTGTAATTGTGGAACTTATTCTCGGAAGCAAATATGAAATGAGAAGATGAATTATAATTTCAGATTTTGGACTAGTGTTAAATTGCCTTAAATTACCCAAGGAGATGTGAACCTGATGTGTAAAAAGAAAACTCAATACAGAAAACTATTGATTATTTTAACACTGTATTGTCGAAGGCTTTCACGGCCGGAGTTCGATGGCTGTTTTGGGTCTTCTGGGCTGTGTGGCCGTGGACTCCCCAAAATCCACAAAGACATGATCCCACTCAGACCCATTGTAAGTGCCATTGGCTCCCCGACATATGAATTATCCAAACATTTGGCAACCCTTTTACAGACCCACATCGGACAGACTCCATCACACATCAAAGACTCAGGACACTTCATCAACAAAATCAGCACCCTAAAACTCAACCACACAGACAAACTGGTCAAACAGTCTTCAGACCCACCAGAAAAATACAACAAATGCTAAAATCAGCAAAAGACAAAAGGGACCCCCGCACCGCTGCAGGAGTATACCGCATACCATGCAGCTGCAGACAAGTATACACCGGAACCACAAAACGAAGCATTCACACCAGGATAAAAGAACACGAAAGACACTGCAGACTACAGCAACCGGAAAAATCTTCAGTAGCTGAACATGCTCTCAAGCAAACGGGACACAAAATCCTATTTAAAAACACAAAAATACTGGACAACACCAAAAGCCACTACACCAGATTATACAGAGAAGCCATTGAAATTCACAAACACCAGCACAGTTACAATAAAAAAGAAGAAAGTCTAAAAATTAGCAAAACCTGGCTACCAGTCCTGAAAAACACAGCCTGCAAAAGGTCAACGAACTCAGTCCAACCACCAGGACATGGGAATACTTCTCACAATGAACATGCTAATCACGCTCATCAGCCACTCGTTAACATTTCAACACAACAAAAAACCCCACCTAATCTCCTATAACTTAGCTCTATAAATAGAAAACAAACAAAACATTGCCACTCTACCTGGGCACAGAGATTTCGCTTCTGTCTGTACTCCTGCCCTCTGAAGATGCCGGCCACAGATGCTGGCGAAACGTTAGTTACCACAACTTCCAGAACATGGCCACACAGCCCGGAAGACCCACAACAGCTATTTTAACATTGTTAGATTGATAAAAGTCCTATAAAGTCTGCCTTGTTCAGGCTCTTTATATTTTCAGTTTTGTCCATAGGAATAGACCTGTGCTATGTGGTTTTTCTTGCATTTTCTTGTGAAAAGTAGTGCCACAATTTTAATCCTTGCTTGCACCCTGTCTTTCTCTGAGCCCTATGAAAAGGAAGGGGCTGCTATTGACCTTTTTGCACATGCTGTATTTCAGCTCAGCAGCTGATCCCATTCCCTTCTGTTTACAACCTCAGTGACCTCAGAGAAGGAACAGATGGAATACCAAAGGTAGAATGAAAGAGGTGAAGAAGATAGAGAGATACTCCTTAGAACAGATACCGCCTGCAGATAATTCAGAAGGGTTCAGAGCAGTTGATTATGCTGCTCAGATTCTACTTGTAAGTGGTTGTTGAAACAAAGACAAAATCCCACCAGCAGCAATCTTAAACCTGATAGTCTGAATAGTCTAAATAAGAGAAATAAATCCAGTTATAGTTCCATAAAAACCCTGTTTGATGTATGGCTCAATGACAACCCATTCCCATGGTGCTATATGTTTTGTAAATAAATAAATAAATAAATAAATAAATAAATAAATACACTTAATTAAATGGATTCTTCCTAGACAATTTTCCTGTCTTGAATCAATCTTATACCATTACCCAAGTATCTTTCACCTGATTCAATGTATCATTTTGTTTCCACAATTGGTGTGGGTAACCCCACATACCTGCCACAAGGAAGGCCTACCTTTCCAGCCCACTATTTTTGAAAGTTAATACAATCTGACATTTTTAGAACAAGTATGATGTGTAATAAGACATAATCAATGTAATGTAAGGTAATACAGTATATTCATTTTATTATGAAATTCAATAGACCCCTTTCAGTCAGATTTCAGGCTGGGTCACAGTACTGAGATTGCCTCAGTTGCACTGGTGGGTGATCTTTGGCGGGCTTGGGATAAGGGTAGTGCAGACCTCCTGGCCCTCTCCTTGGCCTTCGATATCATCATCCATGCTGTTCTTCTCGACCGGCTTGGGGTTAGGAGTGGGGGGGGCACTGTTTTGCAGCTGTTTTCCTCCTTCCTCCAGGACCAGTTCCAGTAGGTGTTGGGGAGAACAGTCTAGCCCCAGACTCCTGCTTTGTGGGGTGACTCAAGGCTCTATCCTCTCCCCTCTCTCTCCTCTGCTGAGAGAGGTCATCCATCAGGAGGGGGTGCAGTATCATCAGTATGGTGATGTTGCTCAATTGTACATCTCTGTCCTTGGCTATCCTGGTGAAGCTGTCAAGGCTCTGCCCCAGTACCTGGAGTGTGTGGGGGCCTGGATGGGGAAGAACAAGCTTCAGCTCAACCCTGTCAAAACTGATCTTGCCCATATAGCTAGAGGTCAGGGTCTGACAGGGTGAAAGAGGGTAAAACTGAGCTGAAGCAAGATGGAGATTTATTTATTTATTTATTTATTTATTTATTTATTTATTTATTTATTATTTCAATTTATTCCCCGCCCATCTCCCTTGCAAGGGACTCTGTTGTGCATAGAGGTGCTCTGATAGTTCCAGTGTTATCTCTTGACAAGATGGCACCATGTATTAGTCACTTCCCATTGGAATGTGCTTTACATGGTGTGGCCCTTGAAGAGCAATCAGAAACTGCAGCTGGCCTAGAATGCAGCAGTACGTCCATGTAACACCACTGTTTCATGAACTGCACAGGCTCCCAGTAGGTTTCCAGGTACAGTTCAAGATACTTGAGGGACTGCCTGTCTATGTTGGTTTCCATCTGTTCGACCAGATCCAGTGGTAGGCTGCCTCTAGGTCCCTTCTGTAAAATAGTTTCATCTTGCAGGACCTAAGAGGCATGCCTTCTCTGTCATGGTGCCTGCCCTATGGAACAGCCTTTCCCCGGAGAAATGGTTTTGTTTTAACTTATTTTGGATGTCTTATTTGTATTTGCTGTCAATTTGTTATTGTCTCACTTGATAGAGGCAGTGGACATATTCAGAACACAAACTTTAGAAAGAAGTTTTTCAAATTATATCATTAAGCATTAAGGTAGATGTTCAGCAATTAGTACATTTTTTCATACTAAGGACCCTTTATGAAGTGGACTAATTTTGTTTTGTTTTGTTTATTCTTCGTTTCTTTATGAAATGTGTATGCTGCCTCAATCCATTTGGACTCTAGGTGGTTTCCAACATATACAATAAAATTGTTGTTGTTGTTTATTCATTCAGTCGCTTCCGACTCTTCGTGACTTCATGGATCAGCCCACGCCAGAGCTTCCTGTCGGCCGTCACCATCCCCAGCTCCCCCATGGTTGAGTCCGTCACCTCCAGAATATCATCCATCCATCTTGCCCTTGGTTGGCCCCTCTTCCTTTGGCCTTCCACTTTCCCTAGCATCAGCTTCTTCTCCAGGGTATCCTGTCTTCTCATTATGTGGCCAAAGTACTTCAGTTTTGCCTTTAATATCATTCCCCCAAGTGAGCAGTCTGGCTTTATTTCCTGGAGTATGGACTGGTTTGATCTTCTTGCAGTCCAAGGCACTCTCAGAATTCTCCTCCAACACCACAGTTCAAAAGCATCTATCTTCCTTCACTCAGCCTTCCTTATGGTCCAGCTCTCATAGCCATAGGTTACTACAGGGAATACCATTGCTTTAACTATGCGGACCTTTGTTGTCAGTGTGATGTCTCTGCTCTTAACTATTTTATCAAGATTTGCCATTGCTCTCCTCACAAGAAGTAGACGTCTTCTGATTTCCTGGCTGCAGTCAGCGTCTGAAGTAATCTTTGCGCCTAGAAATACAAAGTCTGTCACTGCCTCCACATTTTCTCCCTCTATTTGCCAGTGATCAATCAAGCTCATTGCCATAATCTTGGTTTTTTTGAGGTTTAACTGCAACCCAGCTTTTGCACTTTCTTCTTTCACCTTCGTCATAAGGCTCCTCAACTCCTCCTCGCTTTCAGCCATCAAAGTGGTATCATCTGCATATCTGAGATTGTTAATGTTTCTTCCAGCGATTTTAACTCCAGCCTTGGATTCCTCAAGCCCAGCACGTCGCATGATGTGTTCTGCATACAGGTTGAATAAGTAGGGTGAGAGTATACAACCCTGCCGTACTCCTTTCCCAATCTTAAACCAGTCTGTTGTTCCATGCTCTGTTCTTACCGTTGCTACTTGGTCGTTATACAGATTCCTCAGGAGGCAGACAAGATGATTTGGTATCCCCATACCACCAAGAACTTGCCACAATTTGTTATGATCCACACAGTCAAAGGCTTTAGAATAGTCAATAAAACAGAAATAGATGTTTTTTCTGAAATTCCCTGGCTTTCTCCATTATCCAGAGGTTATTGGCAATTTGGTCTCTAGTTCCTCTGCCTTTTCTAAACCCAGCTTGTACATCTGGCAATTCTCGCTCCATGAATTGCTGGAGTCTACCTTGCAAGATCTTGAGCATTACCTTACTGGCATGTGAAATAAGTGCCACTGTTCGATAGTTGGAACATTCTTTAGTGCTTCCCTTTTTTGGTATGGGGATATAAGTTGATTTTTTCCAATCTGATGGCCATTCTTGTGTTTTCCAAATTTGCTGGCATATGGCATGCATCACCTTGACAGCATCATCTTGCAAGATTTTAAACAGTTCAGCTGGGATACCATCGTCTCCTGCTGCCTTGTTATTAGCAATGCTTCTTAAGGCCCATTCAACCTCACTCTTCAGGATGTCTGGCTCTAACTCACTGACCACACCATCAAAGGTATCCCCGATATTATTATCCTTCCTGTACAGATCTTCCATATATTCTTGCCACCCTTTCTTTTTTTTATCAAATTTTATTAGGTTTTAATTTTACATAGATAAAAGTTTGAAACAGAAAAGAAAATGGAAATACAATTCAAGAAAAAAGAAAAGATAAAAAAGTGTAGTAAAAGAAAAAGGAAAAAAAGATAAAGTTGAAACATAGAATTTAGTCAACTTCCGATTTGTATCTGGTCATGGTATTTTAAAAATTTTATCTTACATGCTAGGTCTATATAAAACATTAAAAAATATTTCTTGTCTATTACTATCAATATATATATATATATATATATATTAATCTTCAAATCCCCATATAAGCTTTGCCCCTCCCGCATCTTGTAGATAGTCAATTAATGGTTTCCACTCTTTAAGAAAATAATTATTTGGATTTTATTTTAATAAACATGTCAGTTTATCTTTCTCTGCCATATCCATCAATTTTAACATCCAATCTTGTATCGTAGGCGATATCTGGTTTTTCCAATTTTGTGCGAAAATAAGTGTTGCTGTTTTAATCATGTATTGCATAATCCTTGTAAATTGCTTCCCAGGTTGTCCATCAATTATTCCCAGTAAAAAAAATTCCGGTTTAAATGGAACTTGAATTTGTAATATATTTTGCATCAATGCATGTATTTGAGTCCAAAATTTCTTTGCAATCTCACATGTCCACCACATATGGTAAAAAGACCCCTCTTTTTTTTTACATTTCCAACATAAGTTGGAAACATTTCCATACATTTTAGAAAGTTTTTGTGGGGTCATATACCATCTGTACATCATCTTATAAAAGTTTTCTTTTAAATTATAGCACAAAGTAAATTTTAGCCCTTTGGTCCACATATCTTTCCATTGTTGCATTTGAATATTATGGCCAATATTTTTAGCCCATTTAATCATACAATCTTTAACTTGTTCCTCTACCATTTCACCTTTTAACAATAATTTATACATTTTTGCAATTAGATGATCATCTGTCTCACATAGTTGTAACTCAAATTCCGATTTGGTTTGTTCAAATTCAAAGTCTTTCTTATCTAATTTAAATTTCTCTACAAGCTGCATATATGAAAGCCATTGAAAGCTGTATCCCTCTGATACCAATTCTTCTATTGATTTAATTATATATTGTCCTTGTTCTTTCTTTAAAAAATCTTTGTAGGTTAACCATTTATCTTTATTTCTTACTTCTGTTCTGTAGAATGCTTCTTGTGTAGAAATCCATAAAGGTCTTTTGCCACCCTTTCTTGATCTCTTCTGCTTCTGTTAGGTCCTTACCATCTTTGTTTTTGACCATACCCATTTTTGCCTGGAATTTACCTCCGATGTTTCTAATTTTCTGGAAGAGGTCTCTTGTCCTTCCTATTCTATTGTCGTCTTCCACTTCCGCACATTGCTTGTTTAAAAATAATTCCTTATCTCTTCTGGCTAACCTCTGGAATTTTGCATTTAATTGGGCACAACTCCCCCTGTCACTGTTGCCTTTTGCTTTCCTTCTTTCTTGGGCTACTTCCAGTGTCTAAGCAGACAGCCATCTTGCCTTCTTGGTTTTCTTTTTCTTTGGGACGTTTTTTGTTGCCGCCTCCTGAACAATGTTGCGAACTTCTGTCCATAGTTCTTCTGGGACCCTATCTACTAAATCTAGTCCCTTAAATCTATTCTTCACCTCCACTGCATATTCCTTAGGAATATTAGTGAGCTCATATCTAACTGATCTGTGGGTCTTCTCTATTCTGGTTAGTCTGATTCTAAATTGTGCAATAAGAAGTTCATCATCTGAACTACAGTCATCTCCAGGTCTTGGGGCATATATTTGGATCACTGTGGTGTTAAATGGCTTACCCTGAATTCGAATTGAGATCATTCTATCGTTTTTTGGATTGTATCCAAGCACTGCTTTAGCCACTTTATTATTAATTATGAAGGCTCCTCCATTTCTTCTGTGGTCCTCTTGTCCACAGTAGTAGACACTGTTTTCTTTACTGGGAGCAATATCTAACTCTTTATTTGAAATGCAGATTCAAGAGAAAGCAAGCCATCTTGCGATGTGGCACACAGAGTTCTTGTGATTAATCTTGCTCTAATCACCCACAGTATTACTTAAAGGGGTGTGGTGGCTCAGCGGGTAAGACGCCAGGCTTGTTGATCGGAAGATCACAAGTTCGGAGGTTTGAATCCCTAGCCCCGTGTGACCGAGTGAGCTCCTGCACACCCCTCAGCTCTTGCTAACCTAGCAATTCAAAACCATGCAAATGCAAGTAGATGAATAGGTACCACTTCAGTGGGTAGGTAATAGCGTTCTGCGTGCGTCATGCCGGCCACATGACCGTGGAAGCATCTTCGGACAACGCTGGCTCTTCGGCTAACAAATGGAGATGAGCACCAGATCCTAGAGTCGGACATGACTGCACAAATGTGCGGGGGGAAACGTTACCTTTTAAAATCACCCACAGTATTAGTTGAAGGCCTGCTTTTAAGCAACAGCAAATTCCTAGAAGATACTTACTAACTATGTTACTCCTCCTATCCTTCAATAGTTTCCATCTTGTATTTGCAAAATAAGATTAAGACACTTTGGGGGCAGGGAGGAAGGATTCAGAGGTTGTGAGAGTAACGTAAAAGTCTAGCTGTGTGAAATGGATGAATCATCCGTTTTGTAATATTTGTACTAAATAGAAGCAGTTCTTAGTTTTTTGCCTGAAGATGTAAAAGCAGAGGTTCTTTTTAAAGACCCATTATATTGCACAATGTGAATGAATTAGTCTAGCAGCAGTACCATCAGAGACTGCTTTGAAAACTCTGGAAGTTCCATGGAAATAATTATTGTTTTCGAAGAAAACAGATTATGCTCACTTAAAAAATGCCATTTTCACCATGAACCCAAGTATGAGAAGAGAAAGAATATGGAGAAATTAGCGTGAACTAGCAGGGAAATAAATAATATAGGAATATATGGAGTCCTTGGTGTTCTCTGAGCCTTGTTTTCTTACAGACGTTTCATTGCCAGACTAGGCAACATCTTCAGTGCGAAAAGGGAGTGGGCCTTGCTCTCTGTTTATATACCATGGCTTGTCCTGCTTGTGTTGGTGGAGGTGTTGTTCTCTTCTTGGGAGTTCCTTGAGTGGGCTGTTGTTTGCTGTTTGGTTGATTGACTAAGTTAATAGTTCCTTGATTAAGGTATAATATACTATAGGAATATATAGGAATATATATTAGATTAGAGTTCTAATTAGATGGGCAGTATCTCTGAGCACATCTTTTAGGCTTTAAAAGTTTACATAATAGTGGTTTTGCCCAGAAATTCTAAGGCATCTAAAATATGGCAATATAAAACATTTTCTGCTCTCTGGGCAAGTTGTCAGCCATGGATTAAATTCCTTTGGCACTTCTGTCTTTAATTCCCTAAGTGTACCTGTGAGTCTTTCATTTCACTAAGGCTTTAAGCCAGCACACATAGATATCAAAGCGACTTCTGCTGGAAACAAGCCAATGCAAAGGCAATAAATGTCAAACTACTTCCTCTTCCTCTTCCTCTTCTTTCCCCCAGGAGACAGAAAAGTCCCATATCAAGTGTTTCTGAAAATATGCTATATGTTGCTAATTATGGATTACAATTAACAACATTAATGAGGGTGATGTGAATGTGTTTTTTTCCAAAGAAACAATAGTTGTTCCTATCAGATCCTGGTTTCCTAAATCTTGGTTTAGGAATTAATAGTGAGTTCAGGCACTGGCTCTCCCTTTTCCCACAAATGGCTTGGGTTCTGAAAACCCAGTTAAACCAAATCTCAATTACTACTTCCTGCTTAGTAAACTGACATCAAACCATAGTACCCTGATTTTGATGTAAGAGAGCTGTTTTGAAAGGCCAGGATCTCCTTGCTGATGCTGGAGCACCATGTCAAGAATCAAGAGAAGATGAAATTATGTGGGCACAGTGTTTGTTCCTGGCTTCAAAATTGTAGTAGATTAAGCCAAGAATATTACACATATAGTAGCTGACTGTCAGATTGTTATTATTAAAAAAATACTCACTTCTTTGCAGCTATACATTTTTACAGGTAGTAGATACCAGTACTCAATTGCACTACATCTAGAAGCCAAACATTTCCTCATGTGACAAAGACTGTGTACTTCCATTACACCACGATGTCTCTTAGACATTGCATATGTATAGCTGACGATGATGTATGTAGTTGCTTTGAGCAGCTGCTGCTTAAAACCCATTGTAATCTTTCTACAACTCTAGTCAAGCAGCAGCAGCGATACCCAGTCCTGTAATGCAATGGACGACTTACCTCTTCATACACGTACAGGTGGTATATCAGGTGCTTTATATACTGTTTGTCATGCTGAATGGTTCAGTGCCAAATATATTGCTGGATGTATATATGAAAAAAAGAGCTCACCATCCCTGAAATACACTTAAAAATACTTCCTTGAAATATTATAATTTTAGCCCAGCTAGATTAGAAGGAGAGAGGTCAGCTTTTGTAATATCTTTCCTTTCATACTTTAAAGTAAACATCTGCTCAGTGGGGGAAGGAAAAAGAGAGAAGAAACCTTGAATGAAAAGCACTGAATAATGCATTTTTTCCATTCTCAGGACTCACAAAGTAAGCTAATGATCTTTCTGACCACTGAACCATAGAAAAGACAGACACCACATTGTGTCAACTGTTTATGCTCAGATGAAAAAGGTGGTGAGGCCAGAGCTCCCTTTTGATGGTAACAGAGCTTTCAGAAGATCAGGAAATTGCAGGCAGTGGGGGGAATTTAGAAGAGATCTAGACACTACCAGACATGAGCTAATCATTAGAATTCATTTACTTCTTCTAGCCTAGCTTCAATTACAAAGTTTTGGAGGTTATGTAAGTTTCAGAGAAGTCCATCTTACCACAAGAGACTAAGCAATAATACACCTACAACAGTGATGTCGACAGTCTGCAGCTTCTTTTAATAGTTTATTTGTTGCAATTATACCCCATCTTTTTGCAGATATCCAAGCTGTGGTATGTAGGGATCTCCTCTAATTTTTTTCTCCACAAGAGCCTTATAAGGGGTTGAGAGTGGAAGAATGGCTGTTCGAGCCTCCTGGAAGAGAGAGAGAGGCATTTCTGGGCCTAGGTTGGCTCACCATTACTTTCTAACAAAACACACATCTGAACCTGCCTTCACCACGTTCAGTTACTATGGTTGTCCAGCTTCAAGCAGACTTCTGAATTTTATTTTATTTTCCTTCTTCAGATTAAGTTTATCCTTTCTTCCTATCTGTCTTTGTTCCTTGAAAGAGTGGCCTGAGTTAACAGTCATATTGTCAACCCCAACTTTTAAAAATCAGCACTTTGCACACTCACTTGCAGAATTCATTCTCTTTATGACCAAACCACCTCAATGAACCTTTTTTTCATACCAGTTCTGTATTCAGTCCCCATTTATTCAGCACCTTTTCATTCAGGAATAACATGCATCTTAGTAGCTGCATTTATATATGGGAGCCACATACTGATGTGGTCTCCTGGCCTGGAGGTAAAGTGATTGTTTGTGATTTTCAACACCCACTGCTGGGAGTGCAGTCTATTCTCAAGTCTCAGAGTATTAATTGTTTACCTGAGCCTCTGAAACCCCATTTCTAATCAATTGTTTTGGTCACAGCATAAATATGTATTGTTTATTTATCTTTCCTGATACTCTGAAGATTGATACTGGAGAAATTGAAAATTTGCACACCCTCTTGTTCTTTCCTAATAAAGGTATTGTTCAACTGAGATCTGAGGTTTATTTTATTTTCCCTACTGGATCAGAGTGTCTCTACTGTGTATTTTTCTAAAAACTCTGCTGCCAGGGGAAAAAGGGTATACTGACCTCTGTTTCTAGATGACTTGTAGAAATAGATCTCAGGGCTGGGTACAAATAATAAAATAATTCTGCACAACAGTTTAGCATTAATAGGAAAATATCTAATCATCAAAATCACCCTTACTTTCAAAACAACACTAATAAAATACTACATTGTATTTTTAAGAAGACCACATTTTGCATCAATAAGCAGGTTCTCATCTGGTGCCAGAAATGGACAAGGTCAACATCAGTCAGGACTCTTCAAAGAAGGATTGTCCTGTCAAGTTCACATCAAATTATCTATGCCTCAGTTTTCTTTTTTTTAAATACTATTTATAAACTAGCATATTGGAGTGAAATAAAAAGATCACCTTCTCCAGAAGTGCGTGATTGCTATATTATAATTTTAGTTAATTACACTTTAAAAACCCGTAGTGTGTTTGTAATCTAGCATTTGTGACAATCAGTAAAGTATCTTGATGCTCCTTTGGGGAAAAAATCATCTGCTTGCTGTCTTTCTATAGAATTGCAATATGGTCACATCTGGTACACTATATATTGATGACTAGAAGATGATGATCACAATTAAAATGACATTTTTTGAATCTCATCAGGCAAAGATATGCTTGGCAATTTTTTTCTGGCTCTTTTGTAATTCCCTTGCAAAAAAGAATGCTCGTGGATATTTTTCTGGTGTCCACAGGCTCCCGGCACCACCTAGTAGATTGTAATTGGATCAGATGGCCAGAAAGGTAGCAAGGACATATCTTTATTACAATAAGGCTTTATAGGTGATCATAAAGCACATTGAATTGGACCTGGAAGTCAAGTGGAAACCAATGCAACTTCTGCAATGTGGTGTTGACCACTCTGCATGTGAGCAGCTGCATTTTGTAGTAGCTGTAGCTTCTAAATTGTCGTGTGTAGATGCAGAAATAACACGCCGAGGCCTGGAATCTAGTCTCTAGTGTTTATTGCATACCTACAAGCAGAAATCCTGCTAAACTAACAGTGCCTGAAGATTCCCAAGTATATCAGCTCAACCTAGGGTGGAGCTTTCTTCTGACGTTTGGGGAAATAGGCTAGGCTCTCTGAGCTGCGTGCTCGCTTCTTATCCAGTGCTCCGCCCTCCAGTCTGCTTCCCCCGACACCACCCCCCTCCCCATCCAAAAACTCCATAGCAACTCCCTCCCCCTGTTCGTCCTTGGTGTCGGGCAGGATCCCGTGTGAAAAAGTGTCTATCTGCTCTTCTTCCTGGGAGCTGGGCAGTGAAGGGAGGTCATCCAGGAAAGGAATGTCGGGGGAAGGCTCGCGTCTCTCTGTTTGATCTGATAGTCCGGGTGCAGCTGGCCTCTCCTGAAAAACAGCTAAATCGTTAGAAAGGTTCTCCCTCCCCCCTCCTGGGAGCTGGCAACCAGAGGTGGAGGGATGCGAATCCTCCTCCTCCCCCCTCGCTGGTTCTGACAGGGGAAGCAGGAATGGCTGCTGGTAACTCACGAAATCCTCAGGCTGGTCGGCTTCCTCGTCTTCAGCTGGGGGCTGTAGCTCTGGGAGTCGCGCTGGCCGTGGCTTGTGAGGGAAAATCTGATGAAACCTATGCACTAGGCAGGGTGCGTGAACATCTTTGGCATTTTCCCAGGAGCTCTGTCTGAGAATACCCCTTCCAGTGTATTAAATACTGAATCCCCCTGCCCCTCCTTCTGGAGTCCAAAATCTCTTGCACTTCGTACTCCGGTTCCCCTTGGACAAGTACCGGAGGTGGGGTGGTGGTATGCGACCGCAAGGCACTTGGAGGGGAATCCTTGACTAACAAGGACTTGTGAAACACCGGGTGAATCCTCATGGAATGTGGAAGCTGCAAACGATAAGCCACAGGATTTATTTGCTGTATCACCTGAAAGGGGCCAATAAACTTAGAGTCCAGCTTCTTGCAAGGTCTGTTAGTGGGCAGAAACTTAGTAGAGAGCCAGACCTTGTCTCCTGGTGATATGGGGGGTCCTTCCTGTCTGCGTTCATCTGCGTTCCGTTTATAGGCTGCCTTTGCCAGCTCTAGCTGCTCTGCTAACAGGTGATGGGCTGCCTGTCTTTCTGCCAGGAAATCCGTGGCTGCAGGCACAGCTGTTTGTTGTGAGGAAAGGGGCAACACTCTCGGGTTTGTGCCATAGAGAGCCTGGAAAGGGGACATCTTGGTTGAGGAATGAACTGCATTGTTGTAAGCGAACTCTGCCATGGGGAGAAGTTCTGGCCAATTGTCCTGCCGGTAGTTAATGTAACATCTGAGATATTGCTGCAATAACTGGTTAGTTTTCTCTGCTTCGCCATTACTGGAAGGATGATTCGCAGAGGACAAGTGTATTTTGACCGCCAATGTCTGGAAAAGCGCCCCCCAGAACCTGGAAGTAAATTGCGAACCGCGATCTGAGATTAAGTGGTTAACCATACCTCTATATCGGAAGACATTGTCCAAAAAGAGCTGTGCTGTAACTTGTGCTGTTGGTAGGCCCTTGCAGGGAATGAAGTGCGCCATTTTCGTAAAGCAGTCTACCACCACCAGGATGGAAGTGAAACCCTGTGCCTGTGGCAAGTCAGTGATAAAATCCATGGAGACAGTGTCCCAAGGTTGGGGGGGTGTGGGCAGGGGCTGCAAAAGGCCTGCTGGTCTCCCTGCAACCGTTTTAGCGCGTCTACACACATGGCAAGAGGCCATGTAAGTCTTGATGTGTGCTGCCATCTTGGGCCACCAGTAGTCTCTGAGTGTTCTGTGCAGCGTTTTGAACACCCCCCCATGTCCTGCCGTAGGGCTATCATGACAGAGCTGTAATACTTCTTCCCTCAGGGTCTTGGGAACATAAAGCCGCCCACTATGCCAAAGTGTCCCTGCCTCCACTGTGAAAGGGGACGGTGTACCCTGCTGGGCCCCCTGGAGGTCATCCAGCCTAGCCCATGCGTAGGGGTCTTGTTGCTGCTGCGCCTTGATTCTTACAAGGAGATCTTCTACTAGTCTGACTGCTGCCAAGTTCTCTACTTGGACCCCTTCGGGAGGCTTCTCAAAATTTTGAGGGTGCAAGATCGTGGCTTTGGTGGCTTGGTCAGGTTCTGCAATGTCCTGCGGCTGCCTAGACAACGCGTCAGCCAGCTTGTTTTGTTTGCCTGGCAAATACGAGATGACGAAATCGAAGCGTGAAAAAAATTGACTCCATCTGACCTGACGGGGGTTGAGGGATCCCGAGCTCTGCAACAGTGCTAAGTTTTTATGGTCTGTGTAAACCTTGATTGGCAAAGCTGCTCCCTCTAACCAATGCCTCCATTCTTGAAAGGCTGATTTTATGGCAAGCAGTTCCTTGTTAAAAACATCGTAATTCCTCTCTGCTGGTGACAGCGTGCGAGAGAAATAGGCACAGGGTAATAAATCTTCCCCCCTTTCGTCCGCCGCTTGGAGTAAAATGGCGGCGACGGCAAAGTTAGAGGTGTCGCACTGGACGTGGAACTGTTTTGAAGGGTTCGGGTGCCTCAGGAGTGGTGGGGAGGTAAACAGCTGTTTAAATTCTTGAAAGGCCGCTTACTGCTGTTCCCCCCAGCAAAAACGTCTGTTTTTCTTTAACAGCTGAGTAAGGGGACGCGCTTTCTCCGCATATGAGGCAATAAACTTGTGAAGAAAATTTGCATACCCCAGAAATTGTTGGAGCTCCTTGACGTTATGGGGAGGCTTCCATGACATAATTGCTTGGACCTTTGCAGGATCCACGGCTACGCCTTCTGTGGAAATCCTGTATCCCAGATAGTCTAATTGCGTTAAGTCAAAAGCGCACTTTTCTAATTTCGCAAACAGCTTGTTCTCTCTTAATCTCTGCAGAACATTACGCACATGGGTAATGTGGGAGGTGGGGTCCTCAGAATAAATCAGAATGTCATCCAGATACACAATGACATATTTATCTAACAAGTCTGAGAAAATGTGGTTCATGAACCTGGAAAATACTGCCCCACAATTACTTAGTCCAAAAGGCATGACTAAATACTCAAACTTACCATATCTGGTGTTAAAAGCCGTTAAGTATTCATGGCCTGGCTTTATTCTGATCAAATTGTAGGCATTCCTGAGGTCTAGCTTGGTAAAAATGCGAGCCTTTTGCAGGCGATCTAGCAACTCCGATATCACTGGAAGAGGGTAGTGGTCTCTAACGGTGACTGCGTTGAGTGCGCTGTAGTCATGCACCGTGTGCATGGGGGGTCCCTTATCGCCAGCCTGTGCCGCCGGGGCGAAAGGATCGGGCTTTTTAGGCACGAAGAAGGTAGGGGCAGATGCCGGTGATGTCGATGGCCGAATGAAACCCTTTTTTAGGTTGGTATCCAAATATTCCTTCAGTATAGCTAGCTCCTTTGGGGACATTGTGTAATGCCGTGCCGCTGGGATCTTGGCCCCAGGCTTCAAATCTATGGTACAGTCAAAAGATCTATTGGGGGGCAACACTGTGGCCTCTTGCTCTCCGAAGATGTCTGCAAAATCTCCATACTTTGTTGGTAGTGGAGCCTTCCCTGCTTCCCGGCTTGTAGCTGCCGGCAGGGCTTGGGTAATGCCCTGCAATTTGTGGTGCCGACAGTCTTGAGAGGGAAAGGAAACTGCTCCAGTCATCCAGTCCAAATTGGGGTTGTGAAGTCTCAACCAAGGTGCCCCGAGAATGACTGGGACTTGCAAGGAGGCAGTAACGTACAGTTGGATCCACTCCGAGTGATCTGCGATGTTTAGCTGAATCGGCAGGGTGCAACGTTCGATCGCGCCGGCCTTGAGAGGTTGCCCGTCGATGGTTTCAACCTGCATGGGGCTTGGTAGTGCAATAGTTGAAATATGAAACATTTCCACCACTTTCCCATCTATAAAATTGGTCGTCGCCCTGGAATCAATCATAACATTTACCGGTAATAGTTGCTTGGAATCTGTAGTCAGCGTGGCTGGAACAATATAAAAATCTTGGCTGTGATCTGCCGCCTGAGCCCTTCTTAATTGCTGGATGGCCGCCCTGCAGGGCTCTGATGAGGGGGGCCGTTGGAGTTTAACTGCTGAGAAGAAGCGGCTGGAATGTGGGCCTGCTCCATGCCTTGGGTTGTAAATCTTACCGGGGCTGCCTGGCGTCTGGTCGGGCACACCCTTGCAATGTGCCCTGGCCCCCCGCAATAAAAACAAAGTGCACTGTCCCTTCTCCTTTGCCTCTCGGCTTCAGAGAGCCCCCTTCTTATGGCCCCTATCTGCATGGGTTCTTCCGCGCTCAGGGGAACAAACGTGTTAGAGGGGGTAGCAAAACCTGGAAAAGCCGGTCGGGTTCCTGCCCTGTTTCTCCCTGGCCGAAGCTGCTTTAACTCCTCCAATCGAGCATCTATGACGACTGTTAACTGGTACAGGTCTTCCAATGTCGCTGGAGTGCCCTGCCGCACTAACTCCGTCTTAATCTCTTCGTCCAGTCCTTGTTTAAACTGATCCTTCAATGCCACCTCATTCCAGCCCAAATCTCCTGCCAGCAGTTTGAAATCTGCGATGTACGCTCCTACTCTCCTGTTCCCCTGTCGGAGCAGCCGGATCTCTCTGCTGGCAGTGACCTCTCTGATTGGATCATCAAAATGGGCTCTGAAACGGGCCATAAAGTTCTGGTAGTTGTCCAGAATTGGGTCGTTAGCTTCCACCATGGGGATGGACCATCTTGCGGCTGAGCCTTTCAGCAAACTTAAAATGAACATGACTCTGGACCTCTCCGTCGGGAACTCGGCTGGTCTGCTGTCGAAAAACATGGTGCACTGGGCGACGAAGGTCCTGAGCTGTGCCGTCTCTCCCCCAAATTTCTCTGGTAAACACCCTGGGGATCGCAGAACGACTGGTGGGGGTGCAGCCACTGGTGCCGGCTGCTGGACGACCGGGGCTGGTTGTTGGATCTGCTGAAGCATCGCCGCCTGTAAGTTATTAATCTGGTCGTCGACCTGCTGCTGGTGTTGTGTCAAGGCCGCTGCTAATTGGATTATGGCCTGCTGAAATTCCTGTGTCTGAGAAGCCATTCTCCTGGTTTATGTGTTCCTCCCTCTTTCGATGGGAGTTTAGGTTTAGCAGGATTGATGTCGTGTGTAGATGCAGAAATAACACGCCGAGGCCTGGAATCTAGTCTCTAGTGTTTATTGCATACCTACAAGCAGAAATCCTGCTAAACTAACAGTGCCTGAAGATTCCCAAGTATATCAGCTCAACCTAGGGTGGAGCTTTCTTCTGACGTTTGGGGAAATAGGCTAGGCTCTCTGAGCTGCGTGCTCGCTTCTTATCCAGTGCTCCGCCCTCCAGTCTGCTTCCCCCGACATAAATAGTCTTCAAGGGCAGGCCAATGAAGTGTGAGTTACAATAACCTAGCCATTAGATAAAGGTTTGAGTAATTGTAGCCTGATCCAGGAAAGGTCACAACTGGTGCATCAGCCAAAGCTGAGCAAAGGCCTTTCTAGCTGTGGCTTCCACCTGCTGTTCCATGAGGAGGACTTCCAGGTTGTAAATCTATTCCTTCAGATATAATGCCACCGTCTCCAAAGTTAATGGTCCAGTACTCGAACCAGAGGCTTCTGAACAAATAGCACCTCCATCTTACTGGGATTCATCCTAAGCCTAAGCTTGTCCCAGCCAGTCCCTTGCAGCCCCCAGGCACTAGCTCAGGATTGAACCAATCTTTCATCCTCTCACTGGCAGCTGCAACAAGGTGGGGCAAGGATCGAGCCCACAAGTGACAGAGGTTATCTCAGAGTTCACAGGATTGAATCAATCCCAGATGTTCATGGTGTTACCCTTTCCTCTAATTGGATTCTGCCCATCAGACAACTAACATTAGATGACATTAGAGAGCCAGTGTGGTCTAGTGGTTAAGGCAACGGGCTAGAAACCAGGAGACTGAGAGTTCTAGTCCCGCCTTAGGCATGCAAGCCAGCTGGGTGACCTTGGGCCAGTCACTCTCTCTCAGCCCTGGGAAGGAGCCAATAGGAAACCAGGAGACTGAGAGTTCTAGTCCCGCCTTAGGCATGAAAGCCGGCTGGGTGACCTTGGGCCAGTCACTCTCTCTCAGCCCAACTCACCTCACAGGGTTGTTGTTGTGGGGAAAATAGCAGGAGGAAGGAGTGTTTTGTATGTTCGCCGCCTTGAATTATTTATAAAAAATAATAAAGGGATAGAAAATATAAATAAAAAAACATTAAGTGAATATTAAGTGATTTTGTCCACAAAGGCTACATACACTTATGAGATGTTCTTCTGACATATCACTCACCAACAAGGAATAGATAAGGCTGCTGGGTGGCAGCCTCTAGACACTATAAGTTCTGAGAAGTAAGCTCTTTATGGCCATAGTAGGCTGAACATAGCATTCATGTACTTGTACAGTTGTATTTATCTTTCACCAGCATTACTTTAGGCATCTCTTCTGAGATTTCATCTCCTGGAGGTGTTCAGTGAACCAAGGAACTCTCCTGGATCAACATACAGGGGGAAGCTTATCAGCAGCCATCTTGCCAAGCACTTGTCCACTTATTTAGTAATTTATTTATTTATTTATTTATAATTCGATTTGTATTTACCGCTCCATCTCCCCGCAAGGGAACTCTGGGCGGTTTACAAAAATCGACAGTTAAAATTTAACGATTAAAACAGCATATATAAATACTCTCTAATACAATAAAATTTAAATATAAAATCCAAGATGTGATGGGTTGGTATTTAAAAGGGCCCTATGGCACCAGCCATCCCCAAGAGGAACTGTTCCCCCCCCCTCCCACGCAAGGTGGCAGAACCAGGTCTTTAAGTTCTTTCTGAAGGCCGGGAGCGATGGGGCCTGCCTCACCTCTGGGGGCAGCATATTCCAAAGGGTGGGCGCTACTATCGAGAAGGCCCGCTTTCTAGACCCCGTCAGGTGAAACTCCCTTACCGACGGGATCCGCAGCATGCCCTCTCTAAATGACCGAGTGGGACGGTTCGACGTTATGGGGATGAGACGGTCCCTCAGGTAACCTGGTCCCATGCCATGTAGGGCTTTAAAGGTGATAACCAACACCTTGAATTGGACCCGGAAGCACACAGGTACCCAGTGCAGCCGTCGCAGCAGAGGTGTCACATGTGCTGATCTTGGCGCACCAATAACTGCGCGAGCAGCCGCATTCTGGACCAGTTGAAGCTTCCGGATACTCTTCAAGGGTAGCCCCATGTAGAGCGCATTGCAATAGTCTATATGGGAGATGACCAGGGCATGAGTGACTGTACGGAGGGCATCCTGATCCAGGAAAGGGCGTAACTGGCGCACAACACAAAGCTGTGCAAAAGCCCTTCTGGCCACGGCTGCTACCTGCTCTTCGAGCAGGAGCCGTGAGTCCAGAAGAACCCCCAGATTCCGCACTTGGTCTAAATGGGGTAGTGCAACCCCATCCAGAACTAAAGATGACAACTTCCTGGATCCACAGGAGCCATCAATCCACAGCCACTCCGTCTTACCAGGGTTCAGTCGAAGCCTGTTGTTCCCCATCCAGACCCCCACAGCCTCCAGGCACTGAGAAAGGGTAGCCACTGCATCACTTCCTCTAATATGTAATATATATATAGTAATATATAGTAATATGAGCAGTATTTACTTCATTCTCCTTGTATTGTTTGTCTATGCACTGAGAGTTACATTGCCTAGAGAAAAGGGGTGGAGGAAAAGGAAAATTAGTTGCAGCAGTTGATAATTTATGATCTCATTAAATGCCGTTGTTCTGCTAAATTTTATTTGCACAGAATAAAGATTGTTACTACCTAGATTTAAATTACAATTCTCCTTTTAATGGCCTGTAATAGACAAAAAATGGAAATTTAGTAGTAAGAAGCCTTTAGTGGGGATGGGAAATGTAGCACTTTATTTAGAAACAATTTGTTCAGTTTAATTAGGAAGCTTTCTGCACAGGTGCACAGAAGTCAGCCCTCACCACTTTGAAATTGTATTATCATACTTTTTGCCCTGTTTCTGGGGGTATCCCGCATCTCCAGGTTTCAGATATATGCTAGTATCAAACTACTTGTCCCAGAAAACTATTTAGACTAAGACAGCTCTATAATTACCCAAGTTATGCTGTAGTTGGAGGCAGTTTAGCAGAAATGATAAAGAACTATTATTAATAATAGGTTCTACATAAATTGCCTTACCTGCTTTGGTGAAAGTAAAGGGGGAGACCAATGATGCATCAATCTCCATAAAAATTGGTGGGCTTCTGGAGAAAATGAAAAACAAAAACAAAATCTTGCCACCTAGTAAAATTCAGAGAAAGATAATATGACTGTGGAGTTCTTGATGCTCTCTGAGCTTGGTTGTTTGTTTGCAGATGTTTCATTACCCAACTAGGTAACATCATCAGTACTAAGATAATATGACACAATAAAATACCACACTATTTGGTACTGAAATAAAATTAAGAGAATCAAGGTTCAAATTTCTGTCCAGCCTAGGGTAATAGCTTTTCATTAACAGTATATCATCTGTTCTATATATACTGTATGGTATATGCATACAGTCACCTGCAGAATATTGTATTCAGAAGTGTTAACAATACATATAACTCTATGAGCAGTATGGCTTTGATGATTAGAATTTACATATATGGGCCACGATGCCTAACCAATTTGTTCTCTCTGCAATTCTCTGTATTCCCGAAACATGTGCTCCTAAGGGTTGGAGACTTTTGAAATAATCAGGATAATGGTCCAGGGGCAAAGATGCAGATGAAGGAGGAGTTGATGGAAATCCCCTCTTAGCATGAATTAAAGAGCAAGTTAGGATCTAAAGCTTCCTTCCTTCCATCCATCCATGTATATTTTAAAAATGATTTGGAAGAAGTGCTTTGTAGGTTACTAAGCTTCCATGCAATCTTGAAAAAAGGATGCTGCTGATTCAATGAACCAAATCTTTAAAGGAAAATGTTTTCACTATGACTTAGCAGCAGCTATTTTCAGGCTTATGCAGAAACCTGAAAACAGATGTTCCTGCTTTAATGAATAAAAGATACACACTACTAAATATTTTGGGGGGCATACGTTTCATAGAATTATGGAGTAGAAGAGACTTCTAAGTCATCCTGATCAATTTTCTCACAGAATAACAATGTCCTGGATAAGTGGCCTCCAATATTTGTTTAAAAAACACTCCAAAGCTCTAATGACAGAAAACTCTGTACTTTTTGAATTGTAAACTCCAAAAGTCAGCTTTACATTCCAAAGATACTCAAGGGTAGATGCCTATGGGCTCTAAGAGGAAAGGATATCATAATTAGGATATTTACAAGTGCTCATTTGATTAATGGAATAATTCATGAATAAAATCTGAACATGGACATCCACAGGGGAGCAAATGATGAAACATGCATTGTGAAGACACAAATTCTTCCCCTGTTGTGCTTGTATTGTGATATTGCACATAGCTATGTAAGTGGCAGAGTTTGCATTGTGATATCATAATGAAAATCTCATCATTTTGATGAAATTTCAGCTTGCTGTGGATGCCAGTGAATTTGGACCATGAGTTCAGCTTTTTTTTAGCTATCAGTGAGATGGGAAAATCTGATCAGGCACTGCATCAGGACTTCAGATGACTTTCAGAGTAGTTTGGGAAGACATATAAGAGGTCAGAGAGGAGAGGGAACTAAGAGAAGTTCACTTGGTTAGAGCTACTGTGAAGCAATGCCATTTCCTGCTTCTAAAGGTCAGAATGGGAGCAGCTAGGGTAAAGAAGCCCTTTGCTTCAATAAGAGTGAATTCTGGCATGCATATGAGCAGAAGTCCCTCTAAATAGATTGAGGTGGTTGATTAAGTTGGATCAATTATGTTGATGTAGGATGGAGCCCCAAAATATACTGTGTAACAGCCTACACTTATTTCCAGAAAAATCATTTAGTGGCAGGAACAAGTTTCACATATCATAATTTTAATAATTTTTGTTACTCTCAGAGAGTCTAAGTATTATGGCAGTAACTTAATAAAGTGTCACTTAGTGCCAACCATTTTAACAGGGTGCATTAGAAATGGAGGCAATTCTATTCCATTATCTCTGTGGAATTATCATCTACCTTTGGCTCATCAAACCATCACCGAACCAGCAAGCCTTTGCATGAGGCCACTTCAACTGTTTTCATCCCAACAGGTTGTAATGAAAATAATAATTTTAAGATATCCAACCTGTATTTTTTCCCTGCTCCTTCCCCAATCATTTTCTTTTGTGTCACATCTGCCCTTGAAGACCACTCGGAAACTACCAGAGGTCCAGAATGCAGTGGTGCAAGCAGTATTGGGCATGACTCAGTATTCCTATTGGGACCTAGGAAGCGTGCCTTCTCTGTTGCATCACCTGCCCTCTGAAATGATATCCCCCCCTGCAGAAAATTTGTGGCTCCCACCATAATGATGTTCCAGAGGTCTTTAAAAATATGGCTGTTCTCCCAAGCCTTCAGGTAAGGTAGTTGTGGAACCTAATCAGTATTTTGTTATATGGGATATTGTCTGGACACTCTAGTTTCTTTTTATTATTTTTCTGTTTTAAATTGTAAGCCACTCAGACTCATCCTGGAATCCAATGGCCTCCCGAATGAATGAATGAATGAATGAATGAATGAATACCAGTCTGCACCAGATTTATTTGCCAATTCTACTGCAACTTTCTGGGCTACAATTACAGAAAAGAAGCCAAAGTAATTGAGTATATTAATGTGTCATATTTCCCACACTATAAAAATATGCAAACTATTTCAATCACACATATTAAAATGTTTTGGGGCAATTTTGTGTAATTAATGTCTACAATATGTGCTGTTAAGTTATATTATTGCAGAAAGCAGCAAACCTACGAAGGACACAAATTGTGGCTGAAAAGAGATATGTTTCAAATTTAGAATGCCTGGGATTTTTTTTCCATAACGGGGAAAAAAATGAAACTGTTGCTATAGCAATAATCCCCCTTCTATGCTTGAGGCTGAGCAACCTCCAGTTGTTAGACACACACACTAATTAACTCAGTATATGTTAGCATCTGGCATATTTTACCATGCAGTGATTTCATATCTATTGGCACATAGTGTAGTTTGAGCAGTGAAAGAAGCAAATGTATTTGTTAGGGGGATCACTGCCAAGGATAACTGTAGTGTTACCTTACTGTTCCCTTGTATTAGTATTATTAGTAGTACTACTCCATATTTGTCAACTAATTTTCTAGCCTGCTGGAAGAAAGTCTTGTGGCTCCCTTAAAACTAGCAGATTTATTAAACATTGTTTTAGAAGCTTTCATGGACTAGAGCCCACATCTTTAGATGCATAGCTATATTAGAAATTTATATATATATATTGGGAAATAATGGGGGGAGGGAAGAGAAAGGTAGAATCGTAAATATGGAGACTAAGAAACCATGAAGTGTAGCAGAAATAGTCTGTGACATTTCTCTGCCTTTTCATGGTCTTTTCCTCCCATTGTTTATGCCAGAATGAATCTCATAGTCTTTAATGTACAGTATGTGGACATGATTTTCTGTTTTTCTTATGAGCCAATTGGTCTACCTCTCTGGAATCTTAATAAAAGTACTACCCTCATATGGTTTTGGGAATGTATCTTATGACTGCCATAGTTACCTTTTATGTACTCTGATATATGATCCTCAGTTATAATTAGTTTTTACAATACAGTGCCATAGGATTTGAAAGTATTTTGAAAACCACTCCAACCTACAAGAGCAGCTGCTCCATGTTATTTCATTATCAGGCCATCTACTTATGAACACTGAACACACTTCATTTGTTTACTTGTGATAGCTGAAATCTGAAGAGATTCACAGGGAATGTCCTTCCATCATGCAATTTCTTCCTGTGAACAGGTTAAGATGAGCTTGACTCCTGATGAGTACATGCACATGTAATTACATAGTAATTACAAGACTGTCCAATGATTTCTACTTTTTACCATGCCTTTTGCTGCATAGAATAACTCATATCACGCAACATTTCCCTCCACTTCACAATAGCCCAGATTGTTCAGGAGTGAAGGCAGAAAAGTGGGAGTGGTCGCAGCGAGGGGGCTGCTAGAGGTAGGAGGAGCAGGATCGCCATTTTCTCCCCACTGGTGACACTGCCACTGGTTCTGTGGATCTAAGCTAATAAAGTTGTTTGCAAATTCAAAAGTTTTGCTTGCCGTCAAGAGAGATTGGCATAAATACTAAATCAGTTTTAATGTCAAATGTATATTGTACAGTTAAGTTATGGTACAAACCACAGACCAAGAAGCTGAATGCTTCGTTTTATATTTATCCAATGTTGGTTTATTATAAAAAACATATACATCTACCGTGTTAAACCTAATATATACAACTAATCTACTTATCTGTGCCTAATTATATTTATAAGTGACAATACTTAAACTTACAGCTTTCCCTTTTTCCCTGTGTTTTTTAACTGCCCACCTTTTCCAAAAATAAGACAGTATTGCCACAGTTCTTTCCCAAGCCCTCACCTTTAAGGACTGGGAATTCTGTTCCTTTTACACATGGCTTAATGTCCTTTTACCCTACACTTAGCCCTGTATGATCTTCTACTGTCCAGCCCTTATACTTCAGTAGATGCTGCTGAAGTTTGAAGTAGCCTGGTCATTGCTCCCTGTTGGAGGTGTGTTTTCTTGCATACGCAGAGTATCAGAAAGCGATCAGTACCAGAGACCAATAAATGACGCCAGTCATTGTAGTAACTTAGTTGCAGTTATATTAGCTTCTCATTCAAACAGATATTTACAGTCCTCTTCCAGATCCCTGGAAGTATTACAATTCCACATACCAGATAGTAGTAACAAGCAAACAGGAGTAAACAGAAACAGAGTAAAGCAGAAAGGCAGGGCAGGCTCTTTTTATACTCTTCAGCCTGGATCACGTGCTGCCTGACCTTTTAAAGTTTGCAGGTGATTACCTAATAAGGCCATGTTGCTGTGACTTACTCCTCAAAAGAATAATACACCAACACTCCTCTTATTATGCTAGAGGTGTAAAATCCATTTTTTCCAGTTAACTCCTTGTGTTTTACTGCACCAAGGGGATTTTGGTAGAAAATCAACAATCATGTCTTTTGAGTCACAATACTTTAACATGATTTCACCTTTGGCTATTAAATCCTTGACATGATAGCATCGTATGTCAATATGCTTAGTTCTGTTCCTACAACCCTCAGACTGAGCCATATGAATACAAGCTTGATTATCTTCAAAAACAGTTACAGGCTGATGCAATTCCATGCCTATATATTTTAATAATTGTTTAAACCATACAATCTCATTACAGATTTGCACTAAGCTATAAAATTCTGCTTCTGCTGTAGAAAGAGCAACAAGAGTCTGTTCTTATAATGCCAGGCTATTGTGGAGCCAGCATACTGTATTACAGCTCTAGAAGTTGACTTACGATCAGTGAAGTCTGATCCCCAGTCTGAATCAGCATATGCCTGTAATTCTTCTGTTCTAGAAGCAGAAAGTCTCGGACAGTAATTTTTTGTTCCTTGTAAATACCTAAACAATCTTTTCAATCCTGCTTTCCCAGTTGGTTTTTCTACTTGTCTGCTTAAAATTGAAACATTATTAGATATATCTGGGGGAGAATGATTTGCAATGTACAATAAACTTCCAATCATAGATCTAAACCCATCTGCCTCAGATAACTCAGGTTCTCCCATCTCCTTCTGGAATTCAGGAAGCATAGGAGTTAAGAATGATTTATATTCCTGCACGTTAAATTCCTCTAGGAGTCTCTTGATCTTATTACATTGGCTCACCAGGAAACTACCATCTTTTTCTCTGTATATTTCCAAGCCTAAGTAAATTGTCACTATGCCAAGATTCTTTAATGTAAAATTGTTCATATATGTTTCAAAATCATGTTTCTGTTTGTCTGATGAAGTAAGTAGCAGTAAATCATCAACATACAAACACAAATACATAAAACTTTGTCTTTCTTAACATAA
The DNA here is from genome assembly GCA_023362775.1 of Charina bottae. NCBI lineage: Eukaryota > Metazoa > Chordata > Lepidosauria > Squamata > Charinaidae > Charina > Charina bottae. The sequence goes on along the minus strand of JALMGJ010000002.1, from coordinate 85,871,265 downwards.
ACACATTCCTTTTTCAAAACCAAAACTTTGCAGTTTTTCATCTAATTTTAGGTTCTAGCAGCGAGCTGCTTGTTTCAAACCATAGATTGATTTTTGTAGTTCACACACTAGATTTTTTACCTTCTTCAAAACCAGGTGCTTGTTGCATGTACAATTTCTAGTCTAATTCGCCATACAAAAATGCAGTTTGAATATCATAATGATGAACTGACATTCCTTTTAATGCAGCAACTTTCAGAAACTGACATTCCTTTTAATGCAGCAACTTTCAGCAACAATCTGATTGATTCACCCTTTGTAACAGGTGCAAAGGTTTTGTCAAAGTCCAAATCTTTTCTTTGAGAAAATCCTTTAGCAACTAATCTTGCTTTGTATTTTTTAATTTTCCCACTAGCATCCTTTTTTAGTTTGAAAACCCATCTACAACCCAGACAACGTTGATTGGGAGGTAGATTAATTTCCAAGTTTTATTTTCTTTCAAGGAATCTAATTCTTGTTGCATTGCATTATACCAGCATTTTGCAATCTCAGGTGGCATATCATTTATTTGCTGTAAAGACCCTGGTTCAGAGTAAACATGGAAAGTTTTAACTATATCCACCTCAAAACGTTGAGGAGGAACACCTTTATTATTCCTCTGTGACCTGTGAGGTAGGACAGTACTAACAGGATTAACAACCTGTCTTCCATCACTTTCCTGAGAAGCATCTGTCTCATCAGACAGATTTTCTCTTGTTTAATGAACTCATCTGGCAAAGAATCTTCCAGAATACTATCAGCAATTTTTTCCCTTTGCCCTGATTTCAAATCAACCTGAGAACTGGAATTTATTTTTTTCCCAGTTTTGTTTTGCAAATGAAGCACTCTTGCTTATAATCAATTTATCACCTAATATGAACCTGTAGCTTCTTTGGCTTTGTTCATACCCAACAAAAATTGCTTTCTTTGTTTTGGAACCTCCTTTTCTTCTCTGTTGTTTTGGTATGTGAACCCATGCTGCACTGCCAAAAAAACTGAGATTGTTCACTTTTGGTTTCACACCATATAAAACAAATGAAATGGAGTGTCCTCAATCACACAATTAAACAGTCTGTTCTGAATATAACAGGCTGTTGCTATTGCTTCACCCCAACACTTAAAAGGTAATTTTGCATCTTTAAGCAAGCACATCATAGCTTCTTGAAGCGTTCTACCTTTCCGTTCAGCAACACCATTTTGCTGTGGAGTGTAAGGCTTAGAAATAATTTGTTCTATCCCCTTCTCAGCTAATTTTTTTCTAAAAGGGGCAGGGAGGCTCTTTTATACTCTTCAGCCTGAATCACATGCTGCCTGACCTTTCAAAGTTTACAGGTGATTATCTAATAAGGCTATGTTGCTGTGACTTACTCCTCAAAAGTATAATATACCAACACTCCCTTTTTTTGAGTTGCTTCTCTGACTCTCAGTCCTTATCAGTTTGTAGAAGAGAGAAAACAATTACTTGTTGCTGGCTGTAGCTGGTCTGCGTCTTTGGAAGGCTTGTGAAGCTGTAAGGCTCTGCTACTCCTTTCTCAGCTGTAGTGGCTTCCAAGTCTCTTTACTCACTCCACCAACTGTTTTGGTCTCACCTCCTCCAAGCACAAATGGCCTCTTTTGCTCTCTAACACACTCTCCTTTCTCTCTTCCACCAACACCTATGCCCTGTGCCTTCAGCATTTCTATTTTATCTCCCTGCAGTACAGGTGTGGTCCTTTGCTCTCTTAAAGTCTGAGGGAACTATCCATAAGGAAGGAATGCAATTCATAAGGAAGGAAAACTCAGGTCAACAGCCTTGAGTCTTTCCTTCTATACATATACAAGCAGGAACTTAGAATCTGTTGTAGAATTCTTACAGCCAAATATTTATTTTCAGTTTATTGTTCTTCAAAATGGATGGGAGTCTGAATCTGTAAGTTATATTGCACAAGTTTAATATTACAATCTTCCCCAAGAAACTATGGAGGTAAGCTAGAAAGAGCCACAATAGACCCACATCTGGGAAACTATAATTGGAAACAGTTGGGAAACTAAGTGAAATGAATAAGTTGGTTGTCAGATTAGAAGTAAGAACACTGATCCTTCAGAGAATAATTTTGGAAGTACAACACAGGTCACCATTTTAATGGCTTATATAATTAGTACCAACATTATGAATTAATACATCAAATCTCTCGGAGATGCTATATGGAAAAAATGAATAGGACAGCAAATTATAAATTATGCTTCCTGATTGTTCACTTTATTCTAATAATTGTATGTGGTGCGTTTCAAGAGCGCAAATTTTGTTTTAAATGAACCTATTATACTGCATGACCCCTAAATCCTAAAATGAAATGCCATGTACTTTTTCTCAGCTAGATCCCACTCTGCCCTCCTATCTAATTGTCCTGCTTTACCTTGTATTAGAGAATGATGTTATAAACTTAGTTAGCTAAACAGAGCTAGACAGACAAGGGAAATTCGAAGTTAAGGTATATAAGTATTTTACAGTATAATTGCTTGACTTAAAGGATTAAGTTATTAATTATAGGTGGCTAAAGGATTACCCTGTATGTAAGGCTCAATCCGATGCCCTGTGAATGTAGTGGTAGCCCTTGAAAAAGCAGTAATTCAATGGCTCAAAACATATTTTGCATAAAGAAGGTCCCAACCATAATTCTTGGTGTCTTCAGGTAAGTGGGGAAAGATTCAGTAAAAGTGCTTTCAGTCAGTGTTGTAACAATAACAAAATGGTAGGTAATTATACTCCAATAGCATGAAAGGGTCCACTTAGGAAAAAGATAAGCTGGAGATAGTATGGAACATTCTAGAGAGGCTAGAGAAAGTAGAGAGTTCTCACCAGCTTAGTTTTTGGTAAATGGGATTTACCAGACCCACATGGAAGATATTTTATGGCCTTCTCAGGACAGCTATCTTGCAAAAATACTTATAACATATTCTCAACATTCCTAACATCCCCAAATGTTGGAACACATGGGACAGATAATGACAAATTTCAGGTTGGCAAAGAAATCTAGTTGAAAAAAAAATGGAGAGCTTTCAATAGCTCTTTCTATGATTCACTATGTACAGGCAATTCTAATGATACTAAATGATACTAAAAGGATCCAAAGATGATTTTTCCAGAGTAAGACTGGGCTAACATCACCTGAAACTGTTCCCATTTGCATTGCTGATTTCTGTGTCTTGATAAGACAAAGACAGATACAGCAAAAGGATAATCAAAAAAGGAACCTGGACAACCTTTTCAGGGCCATCAATCTTTTGACAACTTTTTTTGTCAGGAAAGAAACCAAACCCAGTTAACCCAACCCAGTCACCCAGACCAGCCTCTTCCCCTCTTTTTCTTTTTAAAAAAATATTATTATGACTCTCTGGTGTTAGTCTTGACCACCTCTCTTATCTCCCATTTTTCCCAGGTGAACCTACCTGGATAGCAGTAGGGTCCTTCACCAAATTAGACTATGTAGGAGGTCATGGAGATGACATTGGAGAAGGAATCCAGAAGCAGTTAGGTCAGGAACAGGTGCTGAAGCATGCAGTAAGCCCGGAGAAGAGGGGAGAATGAGAAAGAGACTCAGACTGACTCCCCTTTGATTCCCTGGGGTATAAAACACATGTTTTCCCTGGGAAAACACACAGAGACTGTTACTATAGCCTATCTCAATAAAGTATCATTCTAGTCTTCCTGTGGAGTCAGTTTCATTACACTGATTTGGTCTACCTTGTATGACTGACCGAACCATAGCTACAGGCCCAAAGAAGGTTAGTGGACCTAACAAGAGCTGGCAATTTTCAGGTGTGTGGATTTCAAATCCCAGAATTCCACAACCAGCAGGTGCATACACCTGGAAGTTGCCATGGTTGGGAAGCTCTCCTATGAAAGATAGCTGCAGAGCTACCCAGGCAATCTCCCATATGATCAATTAAAATCAGATGTAAAATGAGGAGTGGGAGATTCCTGGAGTCAAAATTTCTGCCAGTGGGAAATCAGCTTGCTCTCAAATTCCATGGAGTTTCACCCCTTCAACTCTAAAGTGAATATATAACTAAGTCCCACAAAAATAAATTATGGGATTGATGTGGGGTCAATGTAAGATTATATGTTATATATTTTATGATTTTGAAAGAATCTGGAATGTTCTGTTTTAAGAAGTCAGGCTGAGAAGTTTTTTTTTGTTGGAGTCAGGAGGGCTCATGGTTTAACTCCCTCCTCAGGAATGTTAATTAATTGGTGCCAAAAGGTCTAGCTTGAACTGACCAATCAGAATGTTTCTTGATGTTTTATTTCCAAATAAGTAACTAGGTGAGCTGAGTCAGGGTGGTCACATGTTAAACGTTGTCCACTCAGGTAATGCCAAGTGCTTCTTGTAAAGGCTTTATATTGTAAATCTTCCTTTTGTGTTCAGCTGCAGCTATGTACTATTGGTATGTAAAATAGACCATGTGCTTTTTCTCGGCTGAGAGGAGCAATGGGTTAACTTTGTTCTTTGTTTTAAAATAAAAGCAACATTTTTTCTACTGCAAATGTTCAGTTATTTTTTTTAATCTCTCAATATGTTTCTATAACTCTGATCTTAAATTATTAAAAACAATAAAATTATAGCCACACAGAACAGATCCAGGAGTGGTGCAAATGTGGTGCAAGGAGGTGCCCTTGGATTCCCAAACTGGGAATCCTTTTCTGTAGCAGTACCCTAATGACTATAATTCTTTCATGGAGTGGCTGTACGTACCTCTCTTTATTTGATGTTTGACAAGCAGTGAAAATTGTTATTATTCAATCAAGCTTTTAATTATTTTTAGCATTTCTTCTCTTATCTAAGTTTGTCTTGGAAAGCAGTCTTTATTTAGTTTTCATCTAAGAGGTATTGAGGCTTAAATTTATTGTTCATTCTTTATAGGATAATCATGTAAACATTAATGCCGGGCCAAACTTTTGCCCCATTTTGAAGTCTCCCTTTCTGTGAGGAAGACAGTATAAAGGGCATGAACCAAAGATGTAGAATTTGGGACTGGTGCAGAGGAGGTCCTTTCTGTTGAAAAGTCAAATGCAAACAGAGGACAGATGCAGTGTGCATATGTTGCCAGAAGCACGTCAACTATTGTATGGTCAGATGATCATTGGAAGAAAGAAAAAAAGTTGGCGTTGGCAACTGTGACATTGTAGAAAGCGGACCGCTTCGGAGGGGGGGGGAATGAGGTGACATTTTCCCCAGGTCCTTGTGGAATTCTTTCACTACTTTGAATGCCAGGCCCCTGATTCAGCACAGCACTGATTAGAAAGAGTATGAGATTTTGCTGTGGACATCAATCATCAATACTCCCTGTATGAATGCATGATCCTATATCTTCACATCCTATCTATAGATATCTATCATATCTATGATTGAACAAAAGAAAAAAAATCATTTAATTGAGAAAAATGTTAATTCCTACCTTTTTTCTACACATATACCATATATTTGAAAAACAAAGCTCTGCAAATGGTTCATATAGGTAAACTCTAATTTATATTGATGGTCTTGTGGATTGTACTAGTTAAATTGCTTGCCTTGTACAGGCTGATCAGTTCTTATCTAGAGCCATTTATTGTTCTTGATGGCAATCTTACACACTATGATAACCTCTACAAACTTACAAAAGGAATTTTGCAGTGTTGCTAAAATAATTTTAAGTCTGTTGTCTTGGTGAGCACCTCTGAACTACACAAACAGGAAAGAAATAAGAAACAAAAATTAAAGAAGCGACAAAATATGCATTAGAAAGCAGCATCACCAGAAGACAGAGAATTGTACAAAATATGTAGTTAATCCTGAATTTATCAGTTCATTTAAATGTTTTAGTATATTATAAGGTTGATTGCACAGTCAGCCAGATGTTTAGACTGGATTTGGCATTTTTGTCCACCTACTGAGTCCTTCCCAAGGACCTGGAATAGGCAGATGTTGTTGTTGAATAATATTAAAGGTATTATCGCAGGATGTAAGCTCTTCCAAGTAAAGCTGCCTTTTGCAATTGACTGATGGTGATTTTGTCATTGTCATTATTATTATTATTATTCCATTTTAATTGCACAGCATGCATTATTTAATTATTTAGCATTCTTAGACTGGCAAAAGCTTCAAGCAGATAACAACAATAAACTGATGTGCAAAAAGTAGTAGAAAACTCTGATAGGATTCTGATTGTGCCCTGCCAGATTGATGTGCCCAAATGTTTATTTTCCACTTGGGTCATATGAATCAGAATTCATATCATATCAAATCAGACAACTTAATTTGGTAAATTAATACAAAATTGTCAACCATGTGTTTTTTCTTTTAACGGTTTATGGCATAGTAGAGATGAAGCCAAGCCTTCCAATTAGAGTTGAAATGTAGGCAAGAGAACATATCTTAAGCTCTTATCCATATCCATTGCATACAATGATGGCTTTTATGTGAAAGGTGATGCTGCCATTGAGCACCACATATTTTCCTGTTACTATCTCTGAATAAATTCCTTAATAAGTCATTTTAAACCAAAAATTGGGACTTGACAGCACCACAATGTATTCCTATAGACTTGATTGTGGAAAGTGGATTTCCTTTACAAAATCGCTCAATGCATTTGCATTTGCATCTGCATTTAATATTTTATATTTATATTTTTAATTTTTTTTATCCCGCCTCTATTATTTTTATAAATAACTCAAGGTGGCGAACATACCTAATACTCCTTCCTCCTCCTATTTTCCCCACAACAACAACCCTGTGAGGTGAGTTGGGCTGAGAGTGAGTGACTGGCCCAAGGTCACCCAGCCGGCTTTCATGCCTAAGGCGGGACTAGAACTCTCAGTCTCCTGGTTTCCTATTGGCTCCTTCCCAGGGCTGAGAGTGTGTGTGTGACTGGCCCAAGGTCACCCAGCCGGCTTTCATGCCTAAGGTGGGACTAGAACTCTCAGTCTCCTGGTTTCTAGCCTGTTGCCTTAACCACTAGACCAAACTGGCTCTTTGCATTTGCATTTGCATTTGCATTTGCATTTGCATTTGCATTTGCATTTGCATTTGCATTTGCATTCTTGGCATATAATAGCTACAGCTACTTGAGGAGCCATTTGTCTAGAATAAAATCCCTTGTAGCTTCAGTGGTCTGTACATGAGTTGACACCACCATATGGGGATGGTAAATTCCCTTTCCTATGTCAAGGGACCTGGCATACCTCTATGATGACGTGAGACTGATCTTCAAAGAACAGTATTCCTTTTTTTAAAAAAATCCATTTTATTATTTTTTTTAACAACCACAAATAAGAATAAAAAAGATATTATTGGGAATACTAGAAACCTTATATTGGCACACAGGCTTTTGTTTCATTCCAATCAGTGGTCAAGAGCAATAGCTTCTTAATTACAGAACTTCGAGTCAAAATCAAATTAAATATAGGGCAATGTGGATTGTAAATCTTTATAGAATAAGGATAAAAGAATGATAAACTATTGAATCTGTGGTCTGATTCTCTCAAAAAGATGAGAACTGTTTTTTTTTCCATGAAAAAGCTCTTTTTGAAAGCAACGTGTGAAGCGTAAACATATAAAAAACAAGTACTGAAGGTTGTCAGTTTTCATTTAAGTGAGAGAATATGTATATTATCTAAAGCAAATATTTGGTAGTTCATAAAGTAATACAAAACAAAATGCTTACAGAACATTGTGAGCATTAGACCATGGGAATAGAAGTATTATAGGGTTTGTTTGTTTGTTTGTTTGTTTTAAATTACTGCAGGCCTTTAGGAAATTTCCAAACACCATGTTTTTCTTTCTTGTTAGGTTTTGATTATTTTTCTGAGTTATATTTTATCAGATTGTAACTGGAAAAAAATAATGACCCTTACTATTACTGGAAAAAGTGCTAACTTTTTAAATTGTCTGAGCTGGATGTTTTATTGGCATGCTTGGCATTTATTTCATTGTTGTTTTTGCTCATTGTGGTTCATTGTAGTGGATTTGATTGTGTAATGAAAAGGCTTTTGTTTTTCTTTTGTCTTGATAAATAAGGTTATCTCAAAAGCAGAATGCAAATTAATATTCTGAAATGAAGAAAGTACTGGTTTTTATGCAATGATTATACACTTACTTAGTCCAACACATTTATTGTGGTTAAATATTTCATATTTTTGCTCTTTCGGAGATGGCAAGCCTCAGATCCCTTGTAATTTTGATGGATCTTTCATTCTTATATTGTTTGCACTGTTCTGCTTACTTTGTAAACTTTATATAAATGGTCTGCAGAATGCTCATTCAGAATTTGATCAAATTTGCCATCCATAGCTAAGCTGATCTTTTCCATTCATGAAGCATTTGACTTGCAATTAGAAAGGTAGACTGATGTTTTGAACTAGATCAAATTCTACTAATATGTCCTTTTAAGTTTAAAACATCTTTGTGAGAATTCTAGAGGAAACTATTCTATGACACTGTTTTATGCAGAAGCATAGGAACATGAAGGAAAGGGAAGAGAAACAGTTGCTGCTTACCACTGCCTGTTAAAGTCAAACATTTTGGGAAATATTTTTGTCTTGCCCACACTATAAGGTAAAGGTTCCCCCCGCACATTTGTGCAGTCGTGTCCGACCCTAGGGGCAAGTGCTGAACTCCGTTTGTTAGCCGAAGAGCCATCGTTGTCCGAAGACGCTTCCACGGTCATGTGGCCAGCATGACGCATGCGAAATGCTATTACCTACCCACCGAAGTGGTACCTATTAATCTACTTGCATTTGCATGCTTTTGAAGGTTTTCTAGGTTGGCAAGAGCTGGGGCGAGTGCGGGAGCTCACTCCGTCACGCGGGGCTAGGGATTCGAAACTCCAAACTTGCGATCTTCCAATCGACAAGCCTGGCGTCATACCCACTGAGCCACCACGCCCCTACCATACTGTACTGTATCTAATACTGTCTGAATTCAACCATTTCATATGTGATCAATCATTGGCGATCACTCGTAGCCGAGTAAGATTGTCTTCCAAGGGTAAAATTTTAACAGTGGATCCGTAAGTGGCTGTAAAGGCCAATTCTGGATCCACACAACCTCCCACAATGAGGGCATAGGTTTCCGGGTGGGAGACGGTCATGATGAGGGTTTGCTTGACGTGCCTTCCTTTTAGCTCTTTTCTCCCTTTCGCCCTGTACTCGTGCTTCTTCAAAGTCCATAGCGCCTTTAATAAAGGCTGACCTCCAATTGAAACGCTCATGAGTTAGGGCTTCCCAGTTCTCAATGCTGATATTACATTTTTTAAAATTAGCTTTGAGAGTGTCTTTGAATCTCTTTTGCTGTCCACCAATATTCCGTTTTCCATTCTTAAGTTGGGAGTAAAGTAGCTGCTTTGGAAGACGATGGTCAGGCATTCGAACAACATGGCCGGTCCAGCGAAGTTGATGTTGGATGATCATTGTTTCAGTGCTGGTGGTTTTCGCTTCTTCTAATACGCTGCAAAGGCAGAAGTCCAAAGAAGAACTAGAGAACTTAAGAACATATGGTGGATTAAAAAAGCCCAAGAAACCCAACATTTTGCAGATGCTCATGATGCACGGGGCTTTTTTAATGCCATAAAGGCCATCTATGAACCAACAAACTATGGTACAAATCCCTTACGCTAAAGATGGTGCTAAACTTCTAAAGGACAAAGAGTCTATTGCACTGCGCTGGAAAGAGCATTACTACAATCTCCTTAATCGTCACTCTACTGTGGCTGATGAAGTCTTCTTGCAAATCCCGCAAAAACAAATAAGAGATGAGCTTGCAGTACCCCCTAGTTTGGAGGAAGTCAGTAAAGCCACTAAACAAATGAAAAATAACAAAGCTAGTGGACCTGATGGGATTCCTGCTGAAGTCTTTAAAGAAGGCGGGCCTTGAACTTACACAACAACTTCATAAGCTCATCGAAAAAATCTGGATGAGGGAGGAGATTCCAGCAGACTTTAGGGATGCCATAATTATCATAGAAAATGTCGACCACTTTTCTTATCTCAGCAGCCATCTATCTACAAAAGCCGACATCGACGCTGAAATTCAGCATCGTCTGAGCTCTGTGAGTGTAGCTTTCTCCCGAATGAAGTGTAGAGTGTTTGAGGATCGGGACATTCGCAGGGAGACCAAAATGCTTGTTTACAAAGCCATTGTACTACCAACCCTTCTGCATGCCTGTGAAACATGGACCCTCTACAAATGCTACCTCAAACTTCTTGAAAGATTCCATCAACGCTGCCTCCGAAAAATTCTGCAAATTACTTGGGAAGATATGTGATCAATAGCACTATGGAATCTGGAATTAATCTTAAAAACTAGAATGGTGATCAGTTTTTCTTTAGGATTGCAGTTAAAGCTAACAAGATGCAATGTTACCTCTTCTTCCCAGAGATTTACTGTCCTTATAGCATGTCTATTTCTCCTTGCATGTTGCAAGAATTGGGGGCATGAAGTGATGACAGTAGCTTCATTCTGGAAAAAGTCATTGTTCAGAGGTGGTGCTGGGGAGACAGCTATTAGAAATCTTGTCCTTTAGCCTAGTGAAATCTGAAAAGTTCTATTTTGTCCCTCTGTTATTTAACATCTACATAAAACTGCTGTGGGGGATCATTTGGGGTTTGGTGTTACCAAAATGCATACAACACTCACTCTGTCCCTCTTTTCCATCTCATTCCAAAAAGGCAATTGAATTATTACTTAGAGATAGAAATACAAGTGGGTTAGCAAATGGAAACTGAATCCATACGTGACTGCTCTTAGTCAATCACTGCTTTTAATATTTCAGATATACAGTATTATTGCTGTGGTTTGCTTCTTCATGCTGAAAATTTATGGTTTATACCTTTATATTTTAGACAATATTTTTAGCTGTTAATATTTACTTGTTCTGAGATGCCAAGAACTTTGTGGAGCATAGGGTTAAGGTAAGGCTTATAAATGAATAGGTAAAGAAAAAAATGAAATGGTAGATGCTGCAGCTAAGTCAACCCTGTAGAATATATATAGAAATGGAAATATAGTACCACCTTTCCTAGGGATAGAGCTATGCCACCTTAGCTGAAGAAGAGGGAAATATAAACTAGATTTTCTATACCAGCTTAAAAGCTTCCATACTGAAAGGTCATTCTATTGGATGTGATCTTCTGAAACATGACTACTTAAAACTTCTTCCTCTGTTATTTACTATTAAGCAGGTACAGTGCAATCCTCTCCTTTCCGCACCTTGGTTGGATTGCTGGCTGCATAAAGCAGACTGGAAAGAGGCTGAAGTCCCATCTGATAGAAATGTCAGGTTGGATTTATTCTGATCCCCTTTCCCATACCATCGAAGCCTATTTTTATTATTTAAGTACAGGCAGCCTGCATGGTTTATTATAGCAGAACATATTGCTTGCAGACAACAGGTTTAGACTAATATATAATACGATATACAATTGTTTTGTAAATCCCTTGTCTATATAGGCATAAAACTGAATATATAATTGGATTTCAAACAGTATAAGTGGTAAACTCACAGAATACCCTACCAAATGTTGTTTGACTTTTATTATATAAAATAATTTTTAAAAAATTATGAGAGAAAATGATAAAGTCTTAGGTTATGCATTTACCTGGGATAAGACCCATTGAAATAAAGAACCTTATTTTGGCATAAACCTGCAAAGACTGAGCCAGATTAATAGGGTGATATGTAAGGGTCAATTTTATACTTCTAATTCTTGTGCTCATTGTAGGAATTCTGATATGGTAGTATGAGAACTCCACGCAGCTTATTAGTATATAGCAGAGTAGAAGCGTTCCCATAAACTTGCACAAGGCTTAATCAGTTCAAAATACAAAATAAACACACTTCACACGTTAAATGTAAAGTTACATAAAAAAGAGTTTACAAGTTTATTGTAACTCACAGTTCCTTAGTAGAAACGGTCCATGCTTGCAAGCAAGAAGTTCTGACCAAACCTGCAGTCTTCATTAATGTGGCCATGCTGCATGGAAGTATGAGAAACATGTGGCAGCAGCCATGTGGCTGGCCACCCTCCTTGGTGGGAGATTCAAGCAGAGAGAGAGAAAGGGAAAGGGAACAGGAAACAGGAAACCAGGATTCAGCCCCTCCCACACACAGCAAGTGAGATCAGGTTACAGCAGAGGCTGTCTCCTCCTTCAAGTCTGTGTGTGAGACGTGCTTGATTGAAACCGGATCTCTAACACTCAATTCCCACAGCAACTTGTCAGCCTGAGAATGATGACATCACATCCAGCAATCAGTGTTCTAGCTGGGAGAACTCACTGTTAGACTGGTTTGTTTGTTTATTTATTAAATTTGTACACTGCCCGGCTCCTGGCAACTCACAAAGTAAATTGACTCCCAATGGTTCACAAAGTAAAAAACACAGGAAAAAATAACAATAAAATCATATGACATTAAATATAAGGAGCAAAAAGATGGCAACAATGGGCAACAATGAAAACATACAGAAACTACTCAGAAAGGGCTCCATGCACCCTACCAATCAAAATTGCTGGTGCTTTTGTTCCTTTCTGCAGGGCCAGGGCCAGTCGGTGTTGGTTGGGGGGAGAGATCACTCCCTAGGCCCCTCCTCTGTGGCGTGCCCCAGGGTTCTACTCTCTCTCCTCCTTTTCAAGATCTACATGAAACCGCTGGGTGAGGTCACCTGCTGGTTTGGGATTCAGTATCATCAGTATGCTGATGATACCCAATTGTATCTTTTGACCCTGGGCCGGCCATGTGAGGCTCTCAAGGTTCTGTCCCAGGGCCTGGAGGCTGTACAGGTTTAGATGGGGAGGAACTGTCTCCAACTCAGTCCTACCAAGACCAAGTGGCTGTGGGTGTTTGAACCATCCAGATCTGGAGATATTCCATCTTTGACCTTGGAGACCTTGGATGGGATTGTACTTCTCTCTTGAATGTTGTTACACAATCTGGGGGTCTTCCTGGACTCTCAACTCCTGCTTGAAGAGTAGGTTCAGTTGTGGCTAGGAAAGCCTTTGAGACTTGCCCCTATCTGGGACAGTTTTAAACTGTTAACATGTTCAACTGTGTTATCAGACTCTCACAGATTTCCATCTGGTGCACCAATTGCACCCTTTCCTTGATCGGGGGGCCCTTCAGACAGTCACTCACGCCCTAGTCACCTCAAAGCTTGACCACTGCAATGCTCTCTACATGGGGCTGTCCTTGAAGACCACCCAGAAGCTCCAACTGGTCCAGAATGTGGTGGTGCAAACAGTAATGGGCATGCCTCACTATGCCCGTGTAACACCTCTGCTTTGCAAGCTGTACAGGTTGCCAGTTTGCTTCCAGGTGCAATTCAAGGTGCTGATTGTTACCTATAAAGCCCTACATGGCATAGGGCTGGTTACTTGAGGGACCCTCTGTCTCTCATAACATCTGCCCAGCCAATTCGATCCTGCAGAGCTGGCACACTCCAGGTTCCTTCGATTAAACAGTGTCATCTCTCAGGACCCCAGAAGTGCACTTTCTCTGTAGCAGTGCCTGCCCTCTGGAACCAGGTTCCTCCAAGATCCAGATGTTCCCCATTCTGCTGTTGTTTAGAAGAGCTGTGAAGACTTGGCACTTCACCCAGGCCTTCAGTGAGGGACAGCGAGACCCCTCACTTCATGCTTGCCATCATTTTTTCTTTACTTTTTATGTTTTATTGTAATTTCTTTGTTATATTATTGGGACCACCCAGAGTCAGGTGACATACAAGTTTCATAAATTGTTGTTGTTGTTGTTGTTGTTGTTGTTATATACACAACAATGTGAAATCACAGCTGCCAGTTCTTTAGCTGGTGTTGGCCTTCATTTGCATCGAGTTCTTCCCAAGAACCTAGGATGTCGTAATATATCAGTGTAGTATATGTGCGGATCCAAGCAGTGTGGCCTTTTGTAATTGACAGATGGAAATTTCGTCAATGCGCAGATTTTCTAAGTGCCATCCAAGGTTTTTTGGTATGGCACCCAGTGTGCCAATAACCACTGGGATCACCACGGCTGGTTTATGCCATAATCTTTCAACTTCGATTTTCAGATCTTGATATTTTGTGATCTTCTCCAATTCTTTGTCTTCTATTCTACTATCCCCTGGTATTGCCACAACTGTTCACACTTTCTTCTTTTCAACCACAGTTAAATCTGGTGTGTTATGTGCCAAGACTTTATCAGTTTGTATTCGGAAATACCACAATATTTTAACCTGATGATGATGATGATGATTTGTACCAAGTCTTTATACAAACTTTGTCTTGTTCATTCAGTACGGGCCTGTGGGATAGTTACAGGCACAGTATCTTTTCCAAATTGTCAGACACAATTAAATATGCCACATGAGACTTGCCCCTATCTGGGACAGTTTTAAACTGTTAACATGTTCAACTGTGTTATCAGACTCTCACAGATTAAAACCTCATCCTAGTAGTTTAGACTGTTGGGATGATCTATATCTATCTATCTATCATCTATCTATCTATCTATCTATCTATCTATCTATCTATCTATCTATCATCTATCTATCATCTATCTATGCTACTTTAACTCCTATATGCACAAACTTTCCAGCCTTTTGAAATCTTTGTGAGTGCTGGAATAAGCACTAGAAAATAGGTGTTCTTACTTTAATATTCAGTCTTTCTGATTGTGAGCCCCTGACAATAAATTAATTGCCCCAATGTGTAATTGTATACAGCTACAGCAGTTCATAATATATACTGCCTACCAAACTAACGCCATTAGTTTCACATCTAGGGTTGACTTCACCCTAAAATTTAAGAAGGACACAGATCCAAAAGCAAGGGGCTGGCTCTGCAGATATAGGCTCTTAACTGGATTTCAAAGCCAGGCAGATATGCTTTCACCCATCTCTGTCAACTTTATTTAAAGCTTGACCTTAAACTGGAGTATTTTTGTGCCATTTTCCCAAAAATACATCAATCAAGTTAGTACGAATTCCTGGAGAATAATTTTTTTAAAAAATTAAAAAGCTTTTATGGGCAATCTTCCACCAGTGTTAATGTATCACATTTTACCTAAGCCTGCATGTACTTTGAAGTAAGTTATCAGCTTAATTGGGACTCTTATAAAATTTAATGCTGCTTTTTAAAAGGAAAAAAGATGAACAGTTGCCTAGAGGGGAATCTTAAGCACAAGGTATTTAAAGAAATTATACTTTGAGGATGCTGTTTTTATCCCAGCCTTACCAGCCTCCACAATTCATTTAATGAAACAACATTAACATTTCACCCCATCATCTCTATTTCTGTCATGATTTCCTTTCCCTACAGAAAAAAAAAACAGTTCTTAAATAACAGCTTGATGACTTTACGATTAAGAATCTTCTCCCTCTTTTTTTGTAAATGAAAGCCACAGTTTTTCCTAGACAATTAGACAGATAACTTTTTGTAACATGGGTTAATTCTGAGCTTTGGTTTTTCAATGGGGTAGCACTAACAATTCTGAATTTTATGCAAACCTGAGTATTTATAATCTTAAACCATGCTATATTCCAATCCCTTTAAACTATAAAGTATGAGGTGATTATTTCCCCATAGCAGACAAAAGAATATTGATCAATATAATATAAAGGGCAGTTCAAATCCTGTTGTTTCTGTGAGTTAATCAGTGAATGACTTCACATTGGCTAATTAAGGGTATGAATAAAAAAGAAAAAACAGAGTTACAGTGTTCTTTAAGTGGCTGTGTGTCATTGAGTCATTGGACAATATTACTGTAGGCTGAAACAAGAAGAGAAAATCAGTTCATAAAACTTTAGTGGATCATTATCTTTGTTTCCTTAATAACAATTTCCTTTGTTATTATTTCACCTTTTTGGACTGGCACAACCATTTTCCTCCCCTTCCTCCCTCCCTCCCTCCCTCCCTTCTCAATTTGGCAACTGACCTAAACTATAACTTTGAAATAAAATGAAAATGTTTAATTTTTGAAAGCTTGGAAAATTTCACTGCCAGGAAGAACCAGTAGTTCAATTAAAAGCTGTCCTGCTTAAAAGGCAAATCTCAAAACCAGATAGAACATCATCACTGCTGTCATCAATAACACCATTCTCACCCTTGGTAAGAATCCTGCCAGAATATAAAAAGAGACTCATGACGCTTCATTGCCAAGAATTAATATGGCCATAGGTACCAGAATCAGAATGATATCATCCAGTAATTGAAAATGGAAAGAGTAATGTTATTCTCTAAAATGGCATTTTTAAAATTATCTGTAACATTTGTGATGGTACACATGATTGATTAACAGGAATCACCTGATAAAGACACAGTGGCATCTAGAATGTTATAGTCACCTTTTGTGTGTTTTTTATAGTCACCTTTTGGGTGTTTTTTCAGGTTTTTCAACATTGTTCCACTCTCCCCCACGCCCCCGGCCTTCTGGGAAGGGGGGAAGATCTGGCTCTGCCATCTCACATGGGGTGTGAGGAGAAGTAATCAATCCTGGGGGTGGTTAGCATCCTGAAGATGCTCCTGAAAATTAAATTAAGAACTTTTTTAACTGCTATATCTTGGATTATATATTTTTATTTAAGAACATTGTTTTTATTGTGTTTTAATGACTATTTATTCTGATTTTATTGTAAACCGCCCAGAGTTGCTCTTTGTCAGATGGGCGGTGACTAAATTTGAAATATCAAATAAATAAATAAATAAATAAATAAATAAATAAATAAATAAATAAACAACAGCATCCAGCTCTGCAATCTGTTTTGTTGTTTATTCGTTCAGTCGCTTCCGACTCTTCCGACTCTTCGTGTCTTCATGGACCAGCCCACGCCAGAGCTTCCTGTCGGCCGTCACCATCCCCAGCTCCCCCATGGTTGAGTCTGTGACCTCCAGAATATCATCCATCCATCTTGCCCTTGGTCGGCCCCTCTTCCTTTTGCCTTCCACTTTCCCTAGCATCAGCTTCTTCTCCAGGGTATCCTGTCTTCTCATTATGTGGCCAAAGTACTTCAGTTTTGCCTTTAATATCATTCCCTCAAGTGAGCAGTCTGGCTTTATTTCCTGGAGTATGGACTGGTTTGATCTTCTTGCAGTCCAAGGCACTCTCAGAATTTTCCTCCAACACCACAGTTCAAAAGCATCTATCTTCCTTCGCTCAGCCTTCCTTATGGTCCAGCTCTCACAGCCATAGGTTACTACAGGGAATACCATTGCTTTAACTATGCGGACCTTTGTTGTCAGTGTGACAACACTGACAACTCTGGAATCTAGAACATCACAAATCAAATCAAATTGTTTATTGCATCCATATCCCAAGATACAGTAAAATATCCAATAATATAACTGTTATATTCATATATTATATTCAATTTATCAGAAAAAGGGGCGCGATGGCTCAGCAGGTAAGACGCCAGGCTTGTTGATCGGAAGATCGCAAGTTCGGAGATTTAAATCCCTAGCCCCGCGTGACGGAGTGAGCTCCCGCACTCACCCCAGCTCTTGCCAACCTAGCAATTCGAAAGCATGCAAATGCAAGTAGATAAATAGGTACCACTTCGGTGGGAAGGTAACAGCATTCCGCACGCGTCATGCCGGCCACATGACTGTGGAAGTGTCTTTGGACAACGCTGGCTCTTTGGCTAACAAACGGAGATGAGCACTGGCCCCTACAGTCAGACACAACTGTGTGGGGGAACCTTTACCTTTTTTTATATCAGAAAAACAATGAGTATAATAAGATATAAAGATAAGTAGGAACATGTACTATATTAAAATAAAACATCACAAATGGTTATTTATTGGGGACTTCAGGTAAAGTGGCAATGAGGGAGGCTGTGTTTTTATGAGTCCGATCAAATAGTTTTTCTTATTTTTGTTTTTTGCACGTACATTTCAAGTACAATTTAGCCTGCTCTGCTAATTGTTTAGAAACAGCAGTTATAAACTCAGTGCTGCTATCTTGTGAGTTTTTTCACAACCATTTTAATGAAGCAACTGGATGTCACAGTGTAAGTTTGCTCTACCTGGAGTACCTGCTAAAAGCCAATCTATAGAGATGCCTCTAAAACGAATATCCTTAAAAACAAACTTATCAGGAATATAAATCCCCTCTTGTAGTTTTAACACAGGCAACTGAGTTCCCAAAGAACAACTTAGATGGCCAAATTATTCTAAAAAATAAAGAGAGGCTGGGGATTTACTTATTTATTTATTTATTCATCAAATTTTGTCAACACCCATCTCCCCCCTCAAGAGGGACTCTAGGCAGATTGCTATACTTATATCACTCCCAGATTGTATTGAATGAACTGGGAAAACACCTGTTTTTTATATTGACCCAAGAAGGGGAAACCAAATGTTTATCACTATTCAGTCAGAAAAAAGGGATGGATAATCATCACCCTGATCTTACCTTTCCTGATCCAGGCAATACTATTTGGGGCAATTTAAATATGGATGTGTATAAGATGAAAATTTGTAACCTTACTTTTAATTTGTTGGACATAAAAAAGAAAAAAATGTAGCAATAGAAAAATAGGACCTAATGCTTGTTTGGAGGTTCTATCATTGGAGTGCAGCTATTGTATATCCTTGACCCAAGAATGGTACACTCCAATCTGGGATGGTCATCCTCTTCCACTGAGCATACAGCTTCAGGGGATATGCCCATGCAGAAGAAAGAGAACACCTGCCTAGTCAGCCAGAACAGCTGAAACAACCTCAATGATCAATGGGGTGATAGCTGCTGGAGCCAGTTCACCCTCCCATCCTCAACAAGGAATGCTATCCTTCTGATTCAATGTCCACGAATATGGATAGCAGTAAGGGGAATGTCTTTGTGATTTGGTGACAGTAAGGTTATGTTACTTAGAGAAGCCTAATAGAAGCAACCCTTTAAATTCCTTGGTCCCACATCTAGAGATTAATCAAACTATATAAATAAGTGAATATGCTAAAAGCCAAACTGTGAAATTACTCTCATGGAATATAACTGGCTGAAGCAGGAAGAAGAATGAATCTTCCAGTACTATTACAAAGTCCAGAACACTGATGTCATTAGTGGAGACATAGGTATATACTCCAGAAATATCCAAGGGCAAACTTCACTGACTGTATTAAATTTGTTTATTTTAAGTATGATACTCCAGGTGTGGGGGTTATTGTATTTTGCTGAGTGGCCAAAAGCTATAATAAAACCTATTTATTCATAATTGATTTATTGTTACATCCAAGTGTTATTCAAGATTCTCACTCCTATTCCTCACAGGTGGAATCTTTAAAAACCAGAAGGCATATCTGCATATCTGCATTCTGCATATCTCAAGAAAGTATTTTGTTGTTTATTCGTTCAGTCGTTTCCGACTCTTCGTGACTTCATGGACCAGTCCACGCCAGAGCCCTCTGTCGGCCGTCACCATCCTCAGCTCCCCAATGGTTGAGTCCGTCACCTCCAGAATACCATCCATCCATCTTGCCCTTGGTCGGCCCCTCTTCCTTTTGCCTTCCACTTTCCCTAGCATCAGCTTCTTCTCCAGGGTATCCTGTCTTCTCATTATGTGGCCAAAGTACTTCAGTTTTGCTTTTAATATCATTCCCTCAAGTGAGCAGTCTGGCTTTATTTCCTGGAGTATGGACTGGTTTGATCTTCTTGCAGTCCAAGGCACTCTCAGAATTTTCCTCCAACACCACAGTTCAAAAGCATCTATCTTCCTTTGCTCAGCCTTCCTTATGGTCCAGCTCTCGCAGCCATAGGTTACTACAGGGAATACCATTGCTTTAACTATGCGGACCTTTGTTGTCAGTGTGATGTCTCTGCTCTTAACTATTTTATCAAGATTTGCCATTGCTCTCCTCCCAAGAAGTAGATGTCTTCTGATTTCCTGGCTGCAGTCAGCGTCTGCAGTGATCTTTGCGCCTAGAAATACAAAGTCTGTCACTGCCTCCACTTTTTCTCCCTCTAATTGCCAGTCATCAATCAAGCTCGTTGCCATAATCTTGGTTTTTTTTGAGGTTTAACTGCAACCCAGCTTTTGCACTTTCTTCTTTCACCTTCATCATAAGGCTCCTCAACTCCTCCTCGCTTTCAGCCATACCAAAGTGGTATCATCTGCATATCTGAGATTGTTAATGTTTCTTCCAGCGATTTTAACTCCAGCCTTGGATTCCTCAAGCCCAGCATGTCGCATGATGTGTTCTGCGTACAGGTTGAATAGGTAGGGTGAGAGTATACAACCCTGCCATACTCCTTTCCCAATCTTAAACCTGTCCGTTGTTCCGTGCTCTGTTCTTACCGTTGCTACTTGGTCGTTATACAGATTCCTCAGGAGGCAGACAAGATGACTTGGTATCCCCATACCACCAAGAACTTGCCACAATTTCTTATGATCCACACAGTCAAATGCTTTAGAATAGTCAATAAAACAGAAATAGATGTTTTTCTGAAATTCCCTGGCTTTCTCCATTATCCAGCGGATATTGGCAATTTGGTCTCTAGTTCCTCTGCCTTTTCAAAACCCAGCTTGTACATCTGGCAATTCTCGCTCCATGAATTGCTGGAGTCTACCTTGCAAGATCTTGAGCATTACCTTACTGGCATGTGAAATAAGTGCCACTGTTCGATAGTTTGAACATTCTTTAGTGTTTCCCTTTTTTCATATGGGGATATAAGTTGATTTTTTCCAATCTGATGGCCATTCTTGTGTTTTCCAAATTTGCTGACATATGGCATGCATGACCTTCTTTCTTGGGCTACTTCCAGTGTCTCAGCAGACAGCCATCTTGCCTTCTTGGTTTTCTTTTTCTTTGGGACGTTTTTTGTTGCCGCCTCCTGAACAATGTTGCAAACTTCTGTCCATAGTTCTTCCGGGACCCTATCTACTAAATCTAGTCCCTTAAATCTATTCTTCACTTCCACTGCATATTCATTAGGAATGTTAGTGAGCTCATATCTAACTGATCTGTGGGTCTTCCCTATTCCCTTTAGTCTGATTCTAAATTGTGCAATAAGAAGTTCGTGATCTGAACTACAGTCAGTTCCAGGTCTTGTTTTTACCGACTGTATAGATGTCCGCCACCTTTGGCTGCAAAGGATGTAGTCAATCTGATTTCGGTGTCGACCATCTGGTGAAGTCCATGTATAAAGTCGTCTTTTAGGTTGCTGGAAGAGAGAGTTTGTTATGCACAGTGAATTGTCTTGGCAAAATTCTATCAGCCTATGTCCCGCTTCATTTTATTCTCCCAGACCATGCTTACCTGTAATTCCAGGTGTCTTTTGACCCACCTTAGCATTCCAGTCTCCTATAATGAAAATAGCATCTCTTTTTGGTGTATTATCCAGTAGGTGCTGCAGATCCTCATAGAACTGATCTACTTCTGCTTCTTCAGCATCTGTGGTTGGGGCGTATATTTGGATCACTGTGGTGTTAAATGGCTTACCCTGAATTTGAATTAAGATCATTCTATTGTTTTTTGGATTGTATCCAAGCACTGCTTTAGCCACTTTATTATTAATTATCTGATGTGAAGTGACCCATTCCAGTCCATTTCAGTTCACTGACAACCAAAATGTCTATATTTAATCTTGACATCTCACCAATAACCACATCCAATTTGCCCTGGCTCATAGATCTTACATTCCAGGTTCCTATGGTGTGTTGATCTTTAGAACATCGGATTCGTCGTTCACCACCAGCACCGTCGGCCGCTAGCCGTCCTTTCGGCTTTGAGCTAGCTGCGTCATCACATCTGGGGCTAGTTGAACGTATCCTCTGTTCCTCCCCAGTAGCATTTTGACCATCTTCCGACCTGGGAGTCCCATCTTCCGATGGTATACCGACATATCTTTGGTTGTACTGATCCATTTAGTTTTCATGGCAAGAATACTGGGGTGGGTTGCCATTACCTTCCCCAGGGATCGTATTTAGTCTGACCTCTCTGCCACGACCTTCCCATCTTGGGTGTCCCTTCACGGTTTAGCTCATGGTTTCATTGAGGTGCTCAAGCTCCAGCACCACGACAAGGTAACGATCTCCTTTGCTGGAGCAAGAAAGTATAGAGCCCTCTAAAAAAGGTAAATGTTCCCCCCGCACATTTGTGCAGTCGTGTCCGACTCTAGGGGCCGGTGCTCATCTCCGTTTGTTAGCCGAAGAGCCAGCGTTGTCCGAAGATGCTTCCACGGTCATGTGGCCGCATGACACACGTGGAATGCTGTTACCTACCCACCGAAGTGGTACCTATTAATCTACTTGCATTTGCATGCTTTCTAGACTGGGCTTAACCCTATTCAATATTCTGTGTGATGCAGGTCGAGTAACACATACACTTCTTTAAAAAGAATGTTTCATAAATGATTTTTGTGAGGCCCTGAATCCTGAGGACATATCTTTTAGGTACTTTGGTACTAGATGGTTAACTGTACTGTTATAGAGTTTATAGATATATCATGCAAATGATACTACTTTGTGCAAATCTACATGAGACATCCAGTGCTAAAAAAAATACTGAGACTTTCAGCCCAAACTGGTATCACCATGCCCACAAACTCAACAAAGATAAAGAAGAATGAACCTTTTCTGCAACCTCCCTAGTCTTACCTATTTTCTGATCAGGCTGGCATGCCACATTGCATTTTGTCCTTTTTACAAATAGTTGTTCCAAAACTACTATTATTTGTACATTTCTTATATCTATGGAATTCCATTTCCTATAACCTCAAAACTCAGATGTTTGACTTCTTGTCCATAATGTTACACTTCCTAGGCTTTACCTCCAGGATTCACAGCAATTTTTACAACAGAAATTCAGGCTTATTTATAAAACTCTTCATAAATAGAAAGGGGAAAATACCAGTAAATAAAAGGTAAATCAGTAGTAATAAAGTAATACAGTACATGTTAGGTTCATAATAACAAGAAAACAAATACTTTATGAAAGATGCTGCAAACATATATCAACATAGTATGATGAAATCGATTCAGGATGAAACCATTGTGCTATATGGCAGTATTTCCTTTTGTCACTAATGTTTGACCTGATATTTAATGCAAGCACTGTCAGACAAACTGAGAATTGTTTTTGTGACTCAAGCTATGCAAATCACTGCTGACTGATGTTCCTCAGATCAGTTCCATACTCTTAGAAACTCTTCTGATTCACAAGTATGGCTAAGAGTTTGCAGCAAGATACAGATCTTGAGAAGATTGTGTCTAAGATTGTGTCTTATTGGATCTCTATACAGTCCATGTTATCCTTGGCTACAAAGTGGGTTGATGATTCTTACAACTACAATGACACTTTTTTAAAATCTCTGTGTGGTATCTTGCATGTCAGAAGAGGTGTTTTCAAGTGGCAGCTTATTATGCCGGAACTGTCAGGTGATTGTTCTTAGAGCTGAATTACCCTTCTCTCCATGGGATCATGTAGAATTCAGAAGAGCCCAAATAATGTACCATTTGGTTGGGATGGATTCCATAACTCCATCTCCACTGAGAAGCCCTTTCCCCTGTCTGCCCAATGGCACCCAGATTTTGTTCTTGAATTATATGTTTGAGTTATGCATGGCTCATAGTCCTATCCAATATCCATAATTTATACATTACCTCATCCTATTAAAAAGGTCCTTTTAAAATTTTGAAAAAAGCAAAAATAATAAATGATCCCATTTTAAAAGCATTTTTAAAAGTGAATGTTTTGTTGTGTTCAAGCACTGGCTCAAAACAACGTATATTAGAAAAAATATCAAGATCCTATTAGTACTTCCCAGTTTCCATCTAATTTCATATGTATGAGGATAGGCAAAGCCCAACTTTGATTATATTTTCTGGTGTATCCAGAAAGCATGGCGATGTTGCCCACAGGGAATTTTTGGTGGTTGCTTATTCGTTCAGTCGCTTCCAACTCTTCTTGACTTCATGGACCAGCCCACGCCAGAGCTTCCTGTCAGCCATCGTAATTTCAAGGTGAGTATATTTTGACATGCTTCACTGTATTCTGTTTATAGTACAGTCCGATGGCCTCTGGGGATGTGTGGATGTGTGGGATAGCCTATTGGCCACTTCAGGCGGATGCAGTCACACTTCCCTCCCCTGGGATCCTGCCACTATTCTCTCCCCCTCCCCCTGTCACCTCCAGTTGTTGTTTATTCGTTCAGTCGCTTCCGACTCTTCGTGACTTCATGGACCAGCCCACGCCGGAGCTTCCTGTCAGCCATCACCACCCCCAGCTCCCCCAAGGTCGAGCCCATCACCTCCAGAATATCATCCATCCATCTTGCCCTTGGTCGGCCTCCTTTTGCCTTCCACTTTCCCTAGCATCAGCATCTTCTCCAGGGTATCCTGTCTTCTCATTCAGTGGCCAAAGTACTTCAGTTTTGCCTTTAATATCATTCCCTCAAGTGAGCAGTCTGGCTTTATTTCCTGGAGTATGGACTGGTTTGACCTTCTTGCAGTCCAAGGCACTCTCAGAATTTTCCTCCAACACCACAGTTCAAAAGCATCTATCTTCCTTCACTCAGCCTTCCTTATGGTCCAGCTCTCGCAGCCGTAGGTTACTACGGGGAATACCATTGCTTTAACATTATTATTATTTTTATCTTGGTTATTGGTTTAATCCACAACTTTTCAAACTGTGTGTCGCGACACTTTAGCAGCGGGGGCAGCGGCACGCCATCAGTGCTTCTGCGTTTTAGAAGAGGCCACCACCGCTGCCGCCACCGCCGTGCATGCCGCCGCCGCGCCCCCCCACGATGCCGCCGTGCACGCCCCCACCCCCCCATGTGCCCCTGCACCGCCGCCGCTGCCACCGTTGGTGTGTCGCCAACGGCGGCAGATTGGAAAGCACTGGTTTAATCCTTATTGATAACCAGGAGCCAGTGACTGAAAAAAGGATTCATGAGTCAGATATGGTGGCTTCCGGTAAAGCTTTAGCCTCAACTTAACACTGCCTGAAAGAAATAGGAGAGGCAGAGGTCAGAATCTGCCAGAAAGAAAACAGATTCTCTGCACTTGATGGTGCACTCATCTGATCTCCTTCCAAACCAGAATCCTAGGAAATATGGCATATTCCTTCAGTTCTGGTTTTTCTAAAAAAAAGAGATCCAAAATCTCATGCAAACCAATTTGCAAGGTTTAACAATGTTCTAGAATTGACCCAGTCAAACAGACTGAAATAAAATAAAATGGACATTCCTTTACCTCTCTGTAGAAGAGTGTCTTCAGCATCTTGTTGTATGAACTGCTGTTGATGAGAAATTGTTCTTTTGGTTAAGCAGAAATTGCTAGTGTAAATGCAATTAGTCTCATCTCGAGTTTCAGTGCCAGTTTCAAAAATATACAAGATCAAACTATGCATATTTAGTCTCTAGTTATATATACTGATCCTTACTAAACTGAGACCAATTATTGAGCAGAAATGCATAAAATGGATTGCTCAAAGATATACGTTTGTTCATGCTTTCTCTGTTGAACCTTGCTCTCTTTTACTCAATCGCATATCCCAAGAACTCAAAATTGTGGACACCAACAATCTTCATTGTTTTGTACTTAGCTCCCAATAGGCTGTTAGGTGACCTTTACATGATTTGGATGTCATAAATCCCAGCCAATGTGGTCATTGGTGAGGGATTATGGAAGTTATAGCCAAAAACATCTGGAAAGCACAGCTGCTACCTAGGTTATAGATAGTTCCCCACTCTTTTCATTCATTACCTTGGAGGCATTGGTTTAGTCTGAATTCTGATAAATGCTAGCATATCCAGGAGACAATATCTGCCAAACAAAACAAACTCTTCTGGTGTTTTACTTTTTACAGGGATTACGGTTTCTTCTCCTTAGGAAAAGCGTTCCTTGTTTAGTAAATGAAGATGAATAGCTTCTAGCGACAATATTTGAAAACTGGACAAAACTTTGATGATTACCATCTCCTGTTTTTCTTGAAGTTATCATCCCCACCCTATCCCACCCCACCCCCACTTAATAACTTGAAATGCTTTCATACACTGCTAAGGCAAAGCAGATGAACCTTCCTATAGAAATCTAAGAAACTGTCTAAATCCAAGAGAGCCAAAGCTATTGAAAAATCTCATGACAGATACTGTCTGTA
Organism: Charina bottae; assembly: GCA_023362775.1. Taxonomy (NCBI): domain Eukaryota; kingdom Metazoa; phylum Chordata; class Lepidosauria; order Squamata; family Charinaidae; genus Charina; species Charina bottae. Next base: position 85,845,163 of record JALMGJ010000002.1, on the reverse strand, counting down.
AATACCAGAATAGGAGAAATGCTTCTGAACACTGTGGGACTTATTGTTGGCCTTATCAAGAAGCATTTCATAGTGAATATGCTTGATTGTGACCTCCTGTTAGGAAATATCTTCCCAGGTCACATAAAAGAGGACACATAAAGATTTAAAATGAATACTGTGTTGCCAAGATTATCTAATACATTATTAAGACGCTTGTATAGTGTTTCTGTGCTGAAATATGCCACTAAGCAATAAGACATGCATGCAAACAAAACAAAATGGGTGGTGTTGGGGATGTGTTTTATCCATGTGCACCATGCAAGCAATTCAACTTGCACTTGACATTGCAGCTTCCTTGTCCCCCTCCCAAATTCCTGCAGATACCAGTATGGTAGCAGTTGCTGGTAAAGCTGAAGTAGTAAAGTGGTGTTTAGCAGCATCACAGTAACATGTTAGGCTGGCAGATAAAATGATCTTTAGTAACACAGTCTTCAGAACCAGGAATAGTTCTCTGCATGTCAGAGAATCTTGGTAGAATGTTAATATTTGTACTAGAAATAAGAAAGTGACCTACTTGGAATGTTCACTTACAAGTTAATATATGAGCGCAAAAATAGTTTTCTGGTGCTATTTGCTCTAAACCAAAGAGGACTTCCACTCTGACCTCATATTCAGCTTTTTCTACCTTGTAAGTTTCCTCTATTGTTGCTCTACTTATAAAGGGATAAACATCCCTTTCTGCCTCCTCCCATTCTAAATCCCTAGAATAATTGCTTTCTCCTTCCTTCTCTCCCTCTCTCTCTCACACACATATTTATTTCATATTATTACTCACTATTAATTCCAGAGGCACTCTTGAAATGGATGTCTATCTTCCTTCCTCTAATCTACGGCCATTAGAACAGCGAGAAGAGTAAGGCAGTGGGGGAAAAGTGAACAATACAGAAAAGTAGGTAGGCTTGAGGTTTTATTCCAAGCCCATGTCTAGGCCAACTGAGGTTTTCCCATCATTATAGACAGAACTTTGCCAAAAAGAAAAGCTTAGATGAAAATTTATATTTCTGTGAAAGCTGTACTCAAATTGTCTGGAATTTAAAAGAAAGTTACTGTGGTTTGGAATAACTGTGATACCAGTAAATGGCTTTGTTGATAAGGATGTGAAGGAAGTCTTTGGTAGGGTATGGATGGAGTGTCACAGCACTTTGGAAGTCCTCCAAATACCACATTTTGCAGAGGAAAAAAAGTTGTTTCAGCCCGTTCCAAACGTTGACCTTCTATAAGCGGGAAACGACAAAATGCTGTTCTATCCTGGGAATGCCAAGGAAGAATAATCAGATTGTCTGAAGTTGGAAAAAGGTAATCAGTCCAGCACAAAGGAAACAAGCAAAAGAATAAGGAATGTCAGGTTCAAGAGCTATAGCTAGCAGAATTTACTAGACTAAAAGGAGTCAAGAAGTATATTTGGTACGTGGTCAAAAGTCCAACAAATTTGATACTTCATTCAAGATCAGAGGTTCCATACATAAAGTGAAAAGATGAGAACTTGCCATTTTCCCCCAATAACTTGCTGAATGAGCTTTGTGTCTCCTTATACCCAAGTTTAGCTAAGTCTCACCCAAACTCAGTTGGCATGTGGGTGCATACTTTTTGAAAGAAAAACAACAAAAGGGAGACAAAGAGATATGACTAGTCTATTAGGATTTTTTTTTTTTGACAAATCCCAGTTGGTGTTTCTATGTCTTTGCTTAAAACATTTTAACATCAGTCTCACCCCAAAAAATCTCCTAGAGCATTTTAAAATATTTTAAAGCATAACTTAAAACTAGTGCCCTTATTTCTGTCTTGCATTTCAGTGCTATTCACCTTGCTGGACTTTCACAGAATGGTGCCATCTCCCTTTCAAATTTAGATAGTATCTCTGGTCAAACTCCACCAATGTGGCTGCAAGAGGTCTTCTTTCATGTTTATCAGAGCCTAGGTCTCCAATGGCAGAAGGTACAATGCAGTCTTGATAAGCTTATCAATGTAATAATTCTTCAATATGAATTCTTCAATATGAATTCTTCAAATTCACAGACAGAAAGCAAACAAGCAAGTGTAGAAACTATCAATTTATTCTGAGTAGAATTCCTTATAATAGTCTTCCATCCCCCCCCCCCAAGTCCTGCTGTGCTGCCTCATTGTGGTGATGGTGTTGGTGTGTTCCTGGGAGGAATGAGCAAAAAATGGTAGGGAACGATGATGATGATGATGATGATGATGATGATGATATTTTAACAAACAATAGATTTCCTTGACTTCCTTTTGTCTATTCCTCCAGGTGCCACTCAGACACTTTTTTGCTACTTTCCTCTTTACTTTCTCCCACCACTCCTTCAGACAAATGTCTTTATCCTGCATCATTGCCCTCATTTCCTCTAGTGTTATTTCAATAATTAGTTGAAAGACCTCCAATTCCAGAGCTTTGATCTGTAAATTCCTAAGTGGTTTTCCTCTCAGTTACATTTCTTTGAAAGTACAGATAAAATTGACCATTGTATGGTCTTACCACAGCATGATCCTCGAATTATGTTTTTCCATTTTAAGTTCCCAAGGCCACATGTAATGGGCTGTGAGAATAACCTTGGGAGACAGGAGGAAGAGCCGCAGCCTAGACAATAGTCTAATTAACAAAATCTGAGTCCAAAGGAGGAATGGGTGTGGAGAAAGCATCTCAGAAGACTTTAGGCTCCAATAGAAGAGAATATATGTAGCACAGGGTTGAATTACGGAGTCCTTGGTGCTCTCTAAGCTTGGTTGTTTGCTTTCAGATTTTTCATTACCTGACTAGTACAGCACTGATGATGTTACCTAGTCAGGTAATGAAACATAACATCCCACACATGCCAGCGTCTCTTGGTTTCAGTGAATTGGCGAGAGATGTAAGCGCATGGTCTCAGTACATTATTGGAATCTCTCTGCAATAATACAGAACCTACTGCAGTATCTGAAGCATCAGTTTGGAACACAAATGGTTTTTCAGAATCAGGGTGTTTTAAAATCAGCTCTGCTGTTAACAGCGTTTTTAGTTTATCGAAAGCAGCTTGGCAGTCCGGAGTCCATTTCAGCACCGCCCCCAGTTTCGCTGCTTTCTGCCCCTCACCCTGACTCTTTGTTTTCAAAAGATCAGTTAAAGGCAAAGCAATTTGTGTGAAATTGGGTATGAACTGGTGATAAAAATTTGAGAATCCGAGGAATGATTGCAACTGCCTTTGGGTACTCGGAGGTTCCCACCCCAATACATCTCGCACTTTTGCTGGATCCATTTCAATTCCCTGGTGAGACACTCTATACCATAAATAGTCCAACTTCTCTTTATGAAACTCACATTTAGACAGTTTAACATACAGTTGAGCTTCTAGCAGTCTTTTTAACACTTCATGTACCAATTGTACATGCTCTTCCATTTTTTCCGTATAGATGAGAATATCGTCTAGGTAGACCAGTACCCCTCTATACAATTTTTTTTTTTATTTTTTTTATTTTCAAGATATAATTAAAATACAAAAAAGAAAAAACTATAGAATAGATAGAAAACAAAACTAAAGAAAAAAGAACAAACTATAAAGATGTGAATAGAAAGAGAAAAAAGAAAAGGTGACTTCTGACTATTTCCGATACAGACTCAAACCTCCTCGTTCTTTGGCATCTTGTAACAATTTATATTTAATTCTTGGTTTCTTGACTTGCCAAATAAATTTGGAGATATCCCTCTGCCATTCTTTAAATGGTAAGTCTGTTGATAAAATTGGTAAAGTCTGGAAAAGAAATAACATTCTAGGCAAAACATTCATCATAATCACAGATATCCTTCCCAAAAGAGACAATTGTAATTTCCCCCATCTTATCAGATCTTTTTTTACATAATTCCAAATTTTAATATAATTATTCTGAAACAGCATACTATTTTTAATTGACAAGATTACCCCCAGATATCTGACCTTTTTTTCAATCTGGAATCCTGTCTTACCCATCAGCAGATCTTGATTAGACAGGGTCATATTTTAAATTAATATTTTGGTTTTTTGCTTATCCACTTTAAGTCCCGCCAATGACCCAAATTCTCTTAATTTCTTCATCAGATGCTCTGCAGTTTCCAGAGGGTCTTGCAGTATCAGGACCAAATCATCTGCAAAAGCTCTTAATTTAAATTCCTCTTGTTTAATTTTTAGTCCCTTTATTTGTTCATCATTTCTAATATCTCTATTTAGAATTTCCAATACTAGAATAAATAGCAAAGGAGATAGAGAACATCCTTGTCTTATTCCTTTTTGTATCTTGCATGGTTCAGTTACAAAAAGTAGGTAACCTAACCCTCTATACAAAAATTCATGTAAAAGCTCATTAATTAAGTTCATGAACACACCAGGCCCTCCAGACAATCTGAACAGCATGACCCAATATTGGAAACATCCAAATTGACAGTTAAAGGCAGTTTTCCATTCATCCCCTTCACGTATACACACTCTAAAGTACACCTCTCTTAAATCCAACTTGGTAAATATTTTTCCTTTGGTGAGGTGGGCTAACATGTCTTTCAATAAAGGCAACGGTTACTGATTGGAAATACATTTAGACCTCTATAATCTGTACACAATCTTAGCAATCCATCTTTCTTTTTCCTTAACAAAACAGGAGCAGCCATTGGTGAAGTAGATGGTTCAATAAAACCCTGCTCAAGGTTCTTATCAATAAACTTTCTTTATTCCTGTAATTCCTTATGGGTCATGGAATACGATTTAGTTTTTGGCAAGCCCGCTCCAGGTTCAATTTCAATAGCACAGTCTGTTTTACGGTGAGGAGGTAATTGGTTTGACTCTGCTTCATCAAAGACCACTTGTACTTCCTCATATGGCTCAGGAATCTCTACTTCCTGAATTGGCTGACTGTCATTTTCTATGCTGGCAGCCCCCATCTCAGGTCCAATCTGGGTATCCTCTGCTACTAACCCACCATAAGACCCATCAGCAAAGTTCAACTCCCCAGAAACCCAGTCAATATGGGGATTTCACTCCCAAAGCCATTTGAGTCCCAAGACTATTGGCTGTTTGGCTATCAGTGCCACAATAAATCTCGAAGTCTCTTCGTGGGTTCCAATATTCATTTTCACTGCTTCTGTATAGTATTCCACTGGACCCCCTTTCATATCGGAACCATCAAGTTGACAAAAATTTATGGGTACTTTGAGTTTATATAATCTCCCTCCCATCTAAAGACTTGATTTTTACCTTTACATGCATAGTTGGACAATCTCCATTCACCAATGGATCTGCGTGCCCGTTGGTAAATGCCTGTCCTCCGGCGCATCTTAGGACAGGCAGTTGGAGTTTCCCACCGGCAAAAATTCCTCATCAGTTGAGAAAAAATTCCTCATCAGTTGAGAAAAAATTCCTCATCAGTTGAGTCGTTCTCTCGTTCAAAGAAATCTACTTTACTCTGTTCTTCTGTTGCTACAGCTGCTCCTTTTCTCTTGGGCTGGAATTGTTTATTTCCCTTTGTCTCTGGTTTCTTTTTCGGGATGTTGGTAGCCTGCGGACAGTTGCTAATGCGATGACCTTCTTTGCCACACTTAAAACATAATCCACTCTTGGTGCAACGTTCCTTTTCCTCCTCCCAGGTTTTCTGAGAAGAAAACTTTCTTAGTTGATGTTGTGGTACTCATAACTGTTCTGGTTGGCATTTGAAACTGTCTGTAGGATCTTATACATAGTCTGGTACTCTCTGCTTTCCCTGCCAATTGGATCCACTCATCTAGGGTTTTGGGATCCCCTCTTCCTGCTGCCATCTCAAGGATTTCTGGTTTCAGACCCATCTGGAAATACTCTATCTGGAAAGTTTCAGGCCAATCTGGTAATCTACTTATTAATTTCTTGAATTCCATGGCATACTCTGCTACAGTGTGATTACCTTGTCTTAAATTTTGCAACTCAACTCTAGCAGACATTTTTGACAAGCTATCTTCGAAACGTTTTTGCAATGCCATCATGAATGAGCTAAATGTTAATAGGTCTTTAGCTTTTGCTTCATGCATTGCCACCAACCAATTTGCTGCCTCCCCCTCCAAGAAACTTGACACATATCTCACCTTAGCTTCTTCGTTGGTAAAGGATTCTTCAAACTCCTCAATGAACATGAGTCATGAGTCATGAAACATGCTAGCTTCTCTGGGTCACTATCAAATTTCATCTTTAATTTGCTAATAGTCATAGATTTAGGTTTGATAGATGGTGTTCTAACCTTTGTATGTGAGCTTTGGATAGGGATGTTAATGCACTCATCGGGTTTGGATGTTTCCTCCTCTTCCTCACTATCATTGGTGTATTCACTTTCACCCAATGTCATCGGAGGACTGGTAGATCTCGGCCCAGGCTTTTCTCCTTCTTGGTTCTGCAGGATTTTTTGAAGAGTTTTGTTCATTGCTGCCATCTGTTGACTTATTGTCTCTAGTTCAAAATCCATTTGGGACGTCTTAGCTTCCAATGAAGCCATTCTTTGCACTTGGGTAATGCATTGCTTGGCAGTTCTTTTGCCAAGTTCAGGGTTCACACCACCTCCAATTCCCTGGCTTTAGCTTGGGTTTTGGAGCTACAGTATGTCCTGCTGGGTGCTCTTGACAAATATATTCCTATTGGATTCTAAGTATAATACTATTACATATTTTTGTGGAAGAATTATATATTTTAGTCGCCAGTGAACATAACCTGGATTTAGACATGCTGTGAAACAATCATACATATTTCCCTGCAAAATGCAGATGAGCTTGGATCCATTATACCCATAACCTTTATAGTACTACTTTTACCATGTGAGTAAGCCTAGACAAACTGCAGATAATGGGGAAAGTTGTTTTTAGAATTTGTTTTAAAGAAAACAAAAAACAGAAACAGAAATCTTGAGTTATTTATTTATTTATTTATTTATTAAATTTCTCTGCTGCCCATCTTGTATACAATGACTCTGTGTGGCTTACAGACAATAAAATGACAGTCATTAAAACACTACAAGTATAAAAATACAAAAATATAAAATATAAAAATTCAAGATGGGCATAGGATGTTATTCTTGGCATGGTCACAGTGCCAGCCACCCCCATGAATGGCTATCCCCCCTCCCATCCCAAGTGAGGTGGCATAACCATGTCTTCACCCCCTTCTGGAAGGCTGGGAGAGTGAGGGCCTGTCTTACCTCCGGGGGTAAGCTGTTCCAAAGGGCGGGTGCCACGGCAGAGAAGGCCCTCCTCCTGGACCCTGCCAATTGGCAATCCTTCATGGACAGGGTCCGTAACATGCCTTCTGTGCCTGACTGAGTGGGATGGGTCGATGTAGCGGGGGTGAGGCTCTTCCTCAGGTAACCTGGACCCATGTCATGTAGGGCTTTAAAGGTGATAACCAACACCTTGAATTGGACCCGGAAGCAGACTGACACCCAATGCAGCTCGCGCAGCAGTGGTGTTATATGTGCCCTCCCTGGGGGCTCCTAAGACTACTCGCACGGCTGCATTCTATACCAGCTGTAGCTTCCGAATACTCTTCAAGGGTAGCCCCATGTAGAGCACATTACAGTAGTCTATACGGGAGGTGACTAGGGCATGAGTGACCGTTCAAATGGAGTCTCTATCCAGGAAAGGGCGGAGCTGGTGCACAACACGAAGTTGTGCAAACACTCCCCTGGCCACGACTGCCACCTGCTCCTTGAGCAGGAGTTGTGCGTCCAGGAGGATCCCCAGGTTCTGCACCAGGTCTGTCTGGGGCAGTGCCACCCCATCCAGAACCAAAGATGGCAAGTTCGGGAGCCCCTAACCCACAGCCACTCTGTCTTGCCAGGGTTCAGCTGAAGCCTGTTGTTCCCCATCCAGACCCCCACAGCCTCCAGGCACTGAGAGAGGGTGGTCACAGCCTCAGTTACATCACCCGGGATGGAGATGTATAGTTGAGTATCATCAGCATATTGATGATACCTCATCCTGTGGTGATGGATGATCTCATCCAGCGGTTTCATGTAGATGTTAAAAAGGAGCGGAGAGAGTACCGAACCCTGCGGCACCCCACAATGGAGGGGCCGCGGGCCAGATCTCTTGCTCCCTAACAACACTGATTGGGACTGGCCCCGGAGGAAGGAGGTGAATCAGTGCAGGACCATGCCACCCACCCACCCCCAACCCTCTGAGCTGACCCAAAAGGATACCATGGTCGATGGTATCGAAAGCCGCTGAGAAGTCAAGAAGAGCCAGGATGGATGCACTGCCCCCATCCCTCTCCCACCAGCGATCATACATAAGTGCCACCAGGGCTGTTTCCATCCCATATCTGGGCCTGAAGCCCAACTGAAAATGGTCCAGATAACCCGTTTCATCCAGGAACTTCTGGAGCTGCAATGCCACCACTTTCTCAACCGCCTTCCCTAAAAAGGGGAGGTGGGAGACTGGATGAAAATTGTCCAGGATGGTAGGGTCCAGTGATAGTTTCTTGAGGAGGGGGCGCACCAGCACCTCTTTAAAGGCTGCCAGAAACACTCCCACCTCTAAGGATGAATTCACCATCGCCTTGACCCACTCACACGTCACCTCCCGAGCTGCTTTCACCAGCCAGGAGGGACAAGGAACTAATTTGCAATTGGTGGTGTTTACAGACCCGAGAACCCTGCCCGCTTCCTCGGGTCCAACAGGATCAAACTGTTCCCAGATAACTGGGCAAGTCCACTCCCTAGACATCTCCTCAGACCCTGCTACACTCTTGGCATCCAACTTGGAATGAATCTGAATGATTTTATCCTCCAGATGCCCCACAAACTCCTCAGCCCGGCCCTGTAGGTAGGTTTCTAAAAACCCCTTCCCCAGAAGGGATCACGTGATCCTGAACAGGTCTGTCCAGCGGAATTCTGTGGACACAATAAGAACAGAGAAATATTGATGTTTTGCCACTCTTATCGCAACAAGGTAGGCTTAATAGTGGCTCTAGCTTGTGTTCGGTCGGAATCAGTCCTTGTCTTCCTCCAGCAGTGCTCTAGACGTCTCTTAATCCTCTTCAGAACTCTCATCTCCTCCATAAACCATGGGGAGTGTTGGGTTTGATGGGGCAAGAAAGGTCGCATGGGCGCAATCGTGTCCAAGGCCCCGGCTGCCTCCCTATTCCAGGCAGCAGCCAGGGCCTCCACTGGACCATGCAGCAGATCCTCAGGTATAACCCTCAGCTCCCTCTGAAACCCAGCCATGTCCATCAGTCACTGGGGGCAGACCAATCAAATGGGTCCCGCCTCCCTGCAGAAGGGGGCAGCAAAGGAGAATCTCAAGGCCACCAGGGCATGATCTGACCATGACAGTGGGGACAGATGTGACTCTCCGCTCAGATCGCATTGCCACGGCTCTGACAAGAAAACCAAGTCTGGCGTGAGGCCACTGTCTCAAGTTGGGTCCTGAATAATCTGGGACAGGCCCATGGCCACCATGGTAGCCATGAACTCCACACCTCTGAGGCGTGCCCCAAGGATGGCAGGTTGAAGTCCCCCAGAACCATAAGTCTGGGAAACTCCACTGCCAACCCCGAGATGGCTTCCAGCAGCTCAGGCAGAGAGGTTGCTATGCAGCATGGAGGCTGGTACAGTAGCAACACTCCCAACTGTTCTTGGGAGCCCAACTTGAAAAACAGGGTCTCACAACCGGCCACTTGTGGAGCAGTGCCCCTGAAGGCCACTAGATATTCCCGGATGACAACAGCCACCCCTCAATTTAAAATTAAAATACAAATGGAGAGAAACAAAGAGATTTCCTTAACAATGCTTCAGCTTAACCACTATCCTAATATATTCATCCCCCAATTTTATGAAGACTTCTCATCTGAAAAGGGAACTTGCATGTCAGATTGCTGAAGATGTCCATCTGTTTGTCCCATTTAGAAAAGAAATGCATTTATACTTTCATATTGATCTCTGTAGAGTTTGATGATCTTTGAGATAGTGAGACCATTTCTTCATTCTGTTGCAGTAGGGGTGCTTCTCATGTTTCGCATGCAGTGTTGGGTGCCACTGTTATGGTGGTGTGTAGTGGTGTAATAGTGTAGGATTTACATATTTTTGGCTAAGATTTTTGGTAACAATACCTGTACCTTCTGTTTATAACTATGGACAATACAGCTTTCAGGAAGAATTGGTTGTGCTATTTCTTCTATACTAATATATCATGTACTACCTCTCTTTGACCTGAGGGAGGGACCATGAGGGGTGGGAATGTTAAAGTTATTTGTTAAAGTTATTCTATGTAGGATTCAAGCGAATGGATTCCTTCACTGTGAAAGCCTGTAAAATGGAATTTTCCAAGTCCCTCTGCTGTAAGCAGTTTCCCATAATAAAAAGTAAGTAAACACCAGATGTGAATTTCTCTAGTCAAAACAATATGGTGATAACAGTCTTGTCCCATGAGAATGTTCCCCGGGAGAAAAGCCAATATGCAACACCGCCATCTCATGGCGGTTTATAGTAAGTACAACTGTGTTCAACAATGTGAAGCTGAAAAATGGCCTAGCCCACATTAGCCAATCAGAATGTTGAACCATGGGTATAAGTCAACTATGAACTATGGGTACTCATCTCACTCACTCAATTCTATGCTTCTTTTGACTGCCATCTACATGTACTTTGTTTCTGTACTGTAACTACGCCTGGTCTTTGCATAGACCATGATTTTTCTTTCCTCACATCTGTTGATGGAACTCTGCGTATGCTTTGTTTTTTCCTTTTTGCAATAATGTGCTATACATCCATTATTGCCTTATGCTACCAATAAAGATATTGTTAGCCTTAAAACACGTTGTTTGGATTAATCTGCGCCTGGAACCCCAAAAGCCAGCAACACCCCACAGGGAATGATAGGTTCTGTCAGGAGGGCAGAGGGCAGGCAGAAATGGGCTTGAGGGGGGGGGTATGGTGAGAGTCAGAGGTTGGGCTGTTCTTGGGGAAGGTGGCCTCAGTGTAAGAACTGATGTGTTCAACTCTGGAACCTGGTCATCAGAGCTTCAGCATCTCTGGGTTTCATCTATTTGAAACCCAAGAATGAAAGGGCCAATCTGCCATGTGTTACTGAGACCTGGTTGGCTGGAAAACGGAGTCCCCTTGCTGAAATGTGTCTTGGTGGTTTCCGTGGCCACCCATGTATTAGATTTATGTCCTTCTGGCTGGTTAGGCCTCCTGGGAGGTGGCATATAACTGGGTACAAGCAGTGGTAAATGCCTCCTTGTTCTGGCTGCTTTGAAGAAGGTGGTGGCCCACCCCCTCCTAAAGAGGTCATTGTTGGACACAGCTTTGCTGGACATTTTTCATCCTGTTCCCAACCTTCCCTATTTAGGGAAGGTTGTTGATAAGGTGGTAGGCCTGCAGCTTCTAAGGGCTTTGTTATCTGGACCTGTTGCAGTCATGGTTCAGTCTGGGATATAGCACTGAAATGGCACTGATCACATTTGTGGATGACCTCGGGTGGGCTCAGGATGTGGACGGTTATCCATTCCACCCCTTCTGGATCTCTCAGTGGCTTTCAATACCGTCGATCACTGTATCCTTCTGGACTGGCTGAGGGGGCTGGGAGTGGGCAGCACCATTCTTCAGTTCTTCTCCTTCCTCCATGGCTGGTTCCAGTCAGTGTTAGTGGAGGGGGGAAGGTCCAGCCCTAGGCCTCCATTATGTGGGATGCCATGAGGCTTGACTCTCTCCCCACTCTTATTTAATATCTACATTAAACTGTTGGCACAGGGTTAAGTTTCATCAGTATGCTGATGACACTGAGTTGTACCGAAGGCCATCCAAGTGATGCTTTTGAGGGTCTGGATGGTTAGGAACCAGATTTGGCTCAACCCTGATTGAGTGACTGGGTTTTAAGGCCCCCATATCTGGTGATTTTCCATTGTTAACTCTGAATGGGGTAGGCCTCTCACAAACAGAGTTGTTGCACAATATGAGGTGCTCCTGAACTTGAGGAGCAGGTAGGAACTGTGGCCAGGAGGGCATTTGCACAAATACATCTTGTATGTCATTTGCGCCCATTCCTAAATCACAGTCACTCATAGTGTAGTCATCTCCTGATTGGACTATGTGGACACACTCTACATGAGTCTGCCCTTGAAAAGCATTTGGAAGCTTCAGCTGGTCCAGAATCCAGCAGCACATGGAGTATTGGGTGCATCATGATACATGGTACACTGACATAACAGTGGCTTCTTGTAGGCTTCCAGGTTCAATTCAAGGTGCTGGTTGTCACTGTTAAAACCCTGCCTGGCATGAAGCCAAGTTACTTGAGGGACTCCCTGTTGGTTGCTGCCATCTCACCAGTTCTGGCAGAGTGGGCATGCTTCAGGTTGCCTTGGTGAAGCAATGTCTCCTGGTAGGTCCTAGAAAGCATGCCTACCCTGTCATGGCACCTGCCCTATCCTCCTCCCAGAGATACAAGTTACCCAGACCTTATTGGTCTTTCTGTGAAGACCTGGCTCTTCATTCAGGCATTGAGACCAGGCTTTTAGTTTCTGGAGCTCTGGTGTATAGCATGGGTGTCCTTTGTTTTTAATGAAGGGCCTTGACCTGGGGGAGGGGGGTTATATATGTCTGTTTTTTATGATTGTTGATTCTTTTACTTTTAGTTCACAGCCAGCGTTTCTTTGAATAGATGATTGATTAATTATGTGCTGTCAAGTCATGTTGATTCTTAGCAACCAGGTAGGTAGATTTTCTTCATGATGATCTGTTCCTAACCTGGTCCTTCAGGTCTTCCACTGTAACTGAGTCTGTCCACCTTGCTGCTGGCCATCCTCTTCTTCTCTTTCCATATTTCCCAGCATTGGAGTCTTCTCCAGAGAGCTGGGTCTTCACATAATATGTCCAAAGTAGGATAATTTGAGCCTGGTCTTTTGTGCCTTGAGAGAGAACTCTGGGTTGATGATCAATGATCCATTTGTTTGTTTTTTGGCTACCCACGGTATTCTCACAAGTCTTCTCTAACACTGAAGTTCAAAAGCGTTAATACTCTTTTTATCCTTATTCAAAGTCTAACTTTCGCTTCCATAGAGTGTAACAGGGAATAGCGTTGCTTACACTATTCTGATCTTTCTAGATATAAACACATTATGGCATCTGAATATCTTTTCCAAGTCCTTCATGTCTGCTCTACCAAGTGCTAATCTGTAGTGTATTTCTTGACTGCTTGCTCCTTTACTATTGATGGTTGATCCTAAATGATTGAAGCTATTTACCATTTTGATATCTTAATAGTCAATTCTATAGCTGGTTGTTAGAAGATCATTAGTTTGATCTTCTTTATGTTTAATTTTAATCCCATTTTTTCATTGTGTTCCTTGACATTTATTACTAGAGCTTGCAGATCTTCGTATTTTCAGCAGAGTGATGTCATCAGCATAGCACAGATTATTGATGTTTCTTCCTCCAATTTTAAAACCACACTCATCTTCTTCCAATCCAGCTTCCCTTAACATATATTCAGCATATAGGTTGAATAAATAAGGGGAGAGTATAGAGCCTTGTCTCTCTCCTTTGCCAACCTGAAGCAAGTCTGTTTTGCCATATTCTGCTAATGCTGTGGCTTCCTGACTTGTATATAGGTTTTTCATGAGGACAATGAGATGTTCTGGGATTAATTTTTTTCTAAGCATATTCCACAGCTTGTCATGATTGACACAATCAAAGGCCTTTCTATAATCAATGAAGCACATAGTGATTTTTTTGGTATTCTTTGGCTTTCTCAATTATCCAGCATGCATCAGCAATAATGTCTTGTGTTCCTTGGCCTTTTCTAAAGCCATCTTGAACATCTGGCATCTCTTTTTCCATGCAGAGTTATCTATAATCTGCATTGGATGATCTTAAACATTATTTTGCTGGCATGTGAAAATTAAGGGTATTGTAGTTAAGTCTCCTTTTTTGTGTAGAGAGTATATAGAGGATGGCCTTGACAGAGAGAGGGAAGATCTGTTACCAAAGCAACGAACCAATAGACATGGCTTAAGCCCATACAAATTTACAAAAGATTTACAAAAACACTTAGGGCAGGCATCCCTATTATTATTTCAACAAGCAATCCTCATTTCTCCAGTCTGTAGTATATTCTGGATTCCACTTAGTAATTTTTTGTGAACGTGTTGGGATAAAATGTCGAAGATGCAAACTAAACTTACACCAATCAGTCCTTCACAATCAGGAAACTGCACTTCAGCTCTTGGGAAAATTAAATCCTTTTGTGCAGCAAATTATTTGGGTATTCTGATATGGATTACCATTGTTATTCCCTTTGGGAATACAGCAGCTTTTCAATGCCTCAGAATTAGAAGGGGTTTTTTTTTCTTCCTTTTATTGCATCTCAGGCTTTGACACTACTTAGAAAGACTTTAGAATGCTAACCCTTATCTTCCCCTTTTGGAGGGGAAGCCTGCAGCATCTTCATTTGTGAAGTGGCTGAGGATAGTGATTATCTATGAATGATGGAGTTGGGAGTTTGTATGTGTGTGCAAGTTTGATCATTTAGTTAATTGAGAATATGAGGGCAATGGTTCCTCATCGTTTCTGTGATCTCTGTAGCCTAATTACCCTTTTTCCAAGGGAAATTAGATTCTATTTTCTTTATATGGATTGTGATATGTGTTTTTATTTTATCTCAGTATGGCATGAATTTGTTGTTGTTTATTCGTTCAGTCGTTTCCGACTCTTCGTGACTTCATGGACCAGTCCACGCCAGAGCTTTCTGTCAGCCGTCACCATCCCCAGCTCCCCAATGGTTGAGTCCGTCACCTCCAGAATACCATCCATCCATCTTGCCCTTGGTCGGCCCCTCTTCCTTTTGCCTTCCACTTTCCCTAGCATCAGCTTCTTCTCCAGGGTATCCTGTCTTCTCATGGCATGAATAAAAATAGCAAACTGATATAGGCTATCCTTCTTACTGATTTAGGATTTTGTTCTGTTTGGTGCAGAGATCTTGATAAGGAACTAAGAAGGAGATTCCCAAAACAAACTGACAGCAAGGAAATAGTAAATGGAATGGGCTTGTCTTTAAACTTGTATATATTTCTCCAAGTGTCCTGCAATTATTGAACACCATGACCAAGGATATTTAAAAAGTAAAATGAAAATAACTCCAGGACCTACTGCATTCACATTACAATTACTATTAACTGGATATTTTATTTTATTTTATATTTTCAAAAATCACTGCTAGAGAATGAGGAAAAAGAGAATGCTGGTCTTCAGTACTCTTATGAAGTGTGATTTGCTTGGTAAAACCAACCAACCAACCAACCAACCAACCCCTGGTTCACATGTCAGCTCTTCAAGGTAGGCAGGACAGGAAACAGATACCACAAGAAATACTAGACCTCTACTTTATTGATACAGACTATAATAACAGAATCTTGAAAGCCTAAGAACATTTTCCTTCCTCTCTCTTATACCAAAGATGGTCAAGGTGGGGCAGTCTTGAGTTTCTTTCTCACACTTCCTTGTGTTCCTGGCCAAAGCTCATGTTTTAGTAATTGTCACTGCATATTTTGTCGAAAGTCATTTTAGTGCTCCTCTGTACTTGTTTACGGTAATATTAAAAAGAGAACATGTGGAACCTGTAAAGTCATAAATAATTAAACAAAGCAATCCAGATTTCTTTGACAGTCATAGTACCACTCTCCGCAAGAATTAAAAACAGTAAAAAGTAGAGCAACATGAAACCCCTTGTCAGCTGAAGTCACAGAAAACCTGTAATGCACTTGTTGGTGACAGTACCTGCAACGCACAGGTGGCAAACCTCAGCTCTCTTTCCTGGTTTAAATCAACCTTATATGCAGCACATATAAATATTAGTGTTTTTGAAATCAATATCTAATTCACTTTGAAAACAGCATTAAATAAGTGTATATGTTGGGGTTTGATAAACCCAGGAATTTACTCCTAGATATAAATTATACAGAGAGGCTTGATTTCTAGGTAAAAGGTGAAATATTATGCACAGTCACCCAATTAGCAGCCATTGTTGTAGGAATGATGTGTCATGTGTGACTCATTCAACAGGTGCTTAGAGTTAGGTTGGGTAAGGTGAATAACGAGAGTGACCTATAATGTGATTGGTCAGGTTCACTATATATACAGGGACATTCTCAGTTCCCATTATTCCCATTTTACCTCGTGAAAGCTGTATCGTTGATGATGTATCATTTGTTACTTGTGGAAGTGATTTGTAAATACGTATGTATATAAAGTAAATAGGATATTTGATATAACTTCTGTTTGGAGTCTATTTACTGCATAGTACGTGGATCACTGGTGCCTAGGAGAGAGGCAGGCCGCTCCATCTCCGCGCGCTCCCTCTGACAGGGTTATGGGCCCAGAGGCGGCAGAGACGCCATAGACGACGGAAGGCTTTGCACTGGCTGTGGATCGGTGGATCGTGTGCAGTCTGTGAGCTGGGAGCTTTGGAAGCTTATCCAGGGGTCGTGTGGCTATTTGGAGTGATTTGGAGCTTTAACAGGTTCCGTGCCTGTGTGTGTGTTTTTTCTCCTACGCTTGTTTTACAGCTGGAGGACATTCTGATAAGGTCTGTTTCTTTAATCATCGGTGTCTGCCCAGAAGGGGCTGAAGACAGATGAGCACAGCGAAGATGTTGCCGGCAGTCGGGGGAGGTTTTCCTCTGGAAAGACTGAATGACAATAATTATTCGTCATAGGCATATAAAATGGAAATGTATCTTCGGCGTGAAGGGCTTTGGAGAAGTGTACTTTGCCCTGACCCAGACCTGGATGATGAGGACGTTGTTCTACAGGATGAGAAAGCATTGGCAAGCATAATTTTATGTCTGGAAGATAGCCAATTGTGTTATGTTAGAGACTGTCAGTTAGCCTATAAGTGTTGGGAATCTTTAAAGAATGTTTATCTAAGAAGCTCACCGTTATGTAAAGTTTTACTAACAAGTCTATGAAGGTTCTAAGTCATCCAGGTGGAATTGTCTGTAGCTTGAATCATGTCAACTGGATTTCTATTTTCTCAGTGGAAATGTTTCGCTCCTTATCCAAGGAGCTTCTTCAGTCTGAGCAAAGTTGGTAAGGGAATCCTAAATATGTTTCTAGGTAGCTGTGTGACCTTACACCTGGGGCTAGGTCATGGTTATATTGAGATGTTATTTAAATCCTTTTATCATCTAAAGGAGGATCGTTAAGATCACCATGCTGCTGTTGAGCTTGTGAAATGGTCTTAATCTTCCTAGGCACAGAAGACAAAGCAGGGAGGAATATGGGAGAAAGATTGTGCCTGAGGCCCCCACCTCTATTCAAGGAAGGATTTTCCAAGTTGGCATAAATGGATTCCTTGACCCCTCTCTCAAACCACCTATCTTCTCTGTCTAAAATGTGAACATTAATGTCCTCAAATGAGTGTCCTTTTTCCTTTAAATGAAGATAAACTGCTGACTCTGGTCCTGTGGTGTTACTTCTCCTGTGTTGGGCCATCCCCCTGTATAAAAGTTGTTTGGTTTCTCCAATGTAGAGTTCAGAGCACTCCTCACTGCACTGGATTGCATAAACTACATTGCTTTTCTTGTGTTTTGGAGTTTGATCTTTGGGGTGTACAAGCCTCTGTCTCAGTGTGTTGGTGGGTTTGAAATATACAGGTATGTGGTGTTTGCCAAATATCCGTTTTATCTTTTCAGACACACCAGCCATGTAGGGAATGACCAGGTTCTTTCGTTTACTCTGAGTCTCAGCCCTATCTGTCGCTGTTTTAGGTCTGGTAGATTTAGATTTGGTGAAGACCCAATTTGGATATCCACAGGCCTTCAGAGCTGTTCTCAGGTGCTGATTTTCATTCTTTTTGGAATCCATGGAGGTGGGGATGGTTTCTGTTCTGTGTGACAATGTCCTGATGACTCCTAGTTTGTGCTGCAGTGGATGGTGGGAGTCAAACATCAGATATTGATCTGTGTGTGGGGGTTTCCTGTAGATCCCTATTTCTAGCTTGCCACCGGTCCCAATGAGGACTTCACAGTCTAGGAATGCCAGTCTGTTGTCCTTGGTGTCTTCTCTGGTGAAGCTAATGTTGGCATCTATAGTGTTTATATGGTCCGTGAAGGCCTGTACTTCCTGGGCCTTGATTTTGACCCAGGTGTCATCCACATACCTAAACCAGTGGGTGGGCACCGTTCCCTGGAATGTGTTTGAGTGCTTTCTTCTCCACTTCTTCCATGTATAAATTGGCCACAATGGGTGACACAGGAGAACCCATGGCACAGCCGTGTTTTTGTCTGTAAAAGTCACCTCTGTATGAGAAATAAGTGGTGTTAAGACACAGGTCCAGAAGATCGCAGATCTGGTTTAGGTTGAGATGGTTTCTCCTTTCAAGGGTGCTGTCCTCTTCTAGTCTCTTCCTGACAGCGGATAGAGCATGAGTGGCGGGGATGCTGGTGAAAAGGGAGGACACATCAAAGGAGACCATAGTTTCATCTGTATCCAGTTTCAGGATCTTTGCTTTGGAAACAAATTCTTCCGAATTATGGATGTGGTGTTCAGAGTGTCCAACTAGAGGTGCTAGTATGGTAGAGAGGTGTTTGGCAATGTTGTATGTTACCGAATTAATGCTGCTGACTATGGGTCGGAGGGGTGTTCCTTCCTTGTGGATCTTAGGAAGTCCGTAGATGCAGGGGATGGCTTCTCCAGGATACAGACGGTGGTAGGTAATCCTATCGATGGAGCCATCATGTTCCAATTGTTTCAAACTGTCTATTACCTTTTTCTTGTAATTGTTGGTGGGGTCTCTTTTCAGTTTTGCATATGTATGGTGATCCTCCAAAAGTGAGGTAATTTTATTGTGGTAGTCTGCAGTGTTTAGAACCACTGTACATCTTCCTTTGTCAGCAGGTAAAATGGTGATGGTTTCATCTTTGCTGAGGGCTGTCAGGGCTCTCCTCTCTTGGACGGTAAGGTTGGGGGGGGGGGGGGGAGGTTGAGCACTGGACAGAGCTGCAGATATTTTAAGCCGGAGTTGTTCTGCTTCCTCAAAAGGTAGGTGGTGGTTGTGGATGGCAGATTCTGTGGCTGTAATGAGCTCCACAACCGGAACTTGCTTGGGAGTGATGGCAAAATTAAGACCTTTGGCTAGGACATCTCTCTCTGGTTGTGTGAGTTCTCTGTCTGAGAGATTTTTCACCCACATGTTCTTTCTGTCCTCTGTAGTCCTGTTGTTTTTGTTCCTCCCAGCGGTTTCTCCAGTTCCTTGTTTCTGCTTGCTGCGAGAAAGAAGAATGTCAAATTTCTTAGTTTGCCTCTCCTTTGTCTTGTGATGCTGGGCCAGCTGTACTTTATTCCAAGCTGAATAACTCTATCCAGGATTGGGTCAGGAAGGGTGGCTGTGAGTTCCTGGTGAAGGTTTTCAAAATTGTATTGCAGGGCATCAATGGTGAAGTGGACTTGCCTTATTCTTTCATTTAGAAGATGTCTTTGTGCCTGCTGCAGGATCTGATCTGCTCTGTGACCCTTAACTGTAGATTGCAGGCGTAGGCTTGTCGGGATGAGTCTCTGTTGTCTGCATCTGAGGTTAAAACGTAGGTGGTTTCTATAGTCTGCCACCTTTCTTGCTGTCTTCTCGAATTTCCTTACCAACTTCAGGGTTTCATCCCCAAAATGTATGGCAATATGTCTATGAAGGTTCTCAGTCATCCAGGTGTGCCATGGGTTCTCCCGTGTCACCCATTGTGGCCAATTTATACATGGAAGAAGTGGAGAAGAAAGCACTCAACACATTCCAGGGAACGGTGCCCACCCACTGGTTTAGGTATGTGGATGACACCTGGGTCAAAATCAAGGCCCAGGAAGTACAGGCCTTCACGGACCATATAAACACTATAGATGCCAACATTAGCTTCACCAGAGAAGACACCAAGGACAACAGACTGGCATTCCTAGACTGTGAAGTCCTCATTGGGACCGGTGGCAAGCTAGAAATAGGGATCTACAGGAAACCCCCACACACAGATCAATATCTGATGTTTGACTCCCACCATCCACTGCAGCACAAACTAGGAGTCATCAGGACATTGTCACACAGAACAGAAACCATCCCCACCTCCATGGATTCCAAAAAGAATGAAAATCAGCACCTGAGAACAGCTCTGAAGGCCTGTGGATATCCAAATTGGGCCTTCACCAAATCTAAATCTACCAGACCTAAAACAGCGACAGATAGGGCTGAGACTCAGAGTAAACGAAAGAACCTGGTCATTCCCTACATGGCTGGTGTGTCTGAAAAGATAAAACGGATATTTGGCAAACACCACATACCTGTATATTTCAAACCCACCAACACACTGAGACAGAGGCTTGTACACCCCAAAGATCAAACTCCAAAACACAAGAAAAGCAATGTAGTTTATGCAATCCAGTGCAGTGAGGAGTGCTCTGAACTCTACATTGGAGAAACCAAACAACTTTTATACAGGGGGATGGCCCAACACAGGAGAAGTAATACCACAGGACCAGAGTCAGCAGTTTATCTTCATTTAAAGGAAAAAGGACACTCATTTGAGGACATTAATGTTCACATTTTAGACAGAGAAGATAGGTGGTTTGAGAGAGGGGTCAAGGAATCCATTTATGCCAACTTGGAAAATCCTTCCTTGAATAGAGGTGGGGGCCTCAGGCACAATCTTTCTCCCATATTCCTCCCTGCTTTGTCTTCTGTGCCTAGGAAGATTAAGACCATTTCACAAGCTCAACAGCAGCATGGTGATCTTAACGATCCTCCTTTAGATGATAAAAGGATTTAAATAACATCTCAATATAACCATGACCTAGCCCCAGGTGTAAGGTCACACAGCTACCTAGAAACATATTTAGGATTCCCTTACCAACTTTGCTCAGACTGAAGAAGCTCCTTGGATAAGGAGCGAAACATTTCCACTGAGAAAATAGAAATCCAGTTGACATGATTCAAGCTACAGATTTTACTAACAAGAAAACTTTATCACGCTAGATTAGGGGTATCTGATAACATAAGGGATCATCTGCATTATATGACAGGGTTGTTCCAGGAGTTGGCTCAGAGAGATATGCAATTTACAGAAGCTAACAAAGTGTATATAATTCTCAGTTCTCTATATGAAACGTGGGATACTTTGGCAATTAGCTTTGGTTCGTTATCTGAGGAAGATTTAACTATAAGATACTTATCTAGCAGGCTTTTAGAAGAAGAGCAAAGAAGGCAGCAGTGTTCTAACGTAATTAGGTCTAAGCAAAACAGTGTTTGTGTTAAGGAATGTTCTGGTAAGCAAAACAATGTATTATTTGTGAAGAGAAAATGTTTCTGCTGTGGGTCACAAAAGCATTTGTTGCGGGATTGTTATAAGAAACGGAAGCCGAAGGCTAAGCTGAATATTTCCCAGCCTGGAGAAGCTGCACAGCTGTCTTTAATTAGTTCAAGTGTAGAACAAGATTTAAAGGGACCATTTTTAATTGACATTGGCGCTTGCCAGCATATAGGGAGTAACAGACAGATGTTTAAGAGTTTTAGGCAGGCTGATAAAGATCATGTTACTCTAGCTAATGGAAGCATTGCATCTGTGACTGGTAAAGGATTTGTATATGTACCAGGGTTAAATATTGAATTATCAATGTTGTGTGTACCTGAACTGGAGTACAATATAATTAGTGTGTCACAATTGGATAAACAGGGTTATACTGTACAGTTTGGTAATAATGAATGTATTGTTATGAAGGATAAAAATGTTTGTGGCAAAGGTATTTTGCAAAACTGTCTTTATGAAATTGTACAAACCAGGACAAGCAGCAACCATCATGGTGTAGCTACGATTAATAAGCCAACACATGATTCACCTGCGCACCTGTGGCAAAGAAGGCTTGGGCATCCGAGTTTCAAAGTGATTGAAAAGATGTCAGAAGCAAGTTCTGGAATGGAATTGAAAAAGTGCCAAGTGTATTTGGATTGCACAGCTTGTAAGGTTGCAAAATCAAAGGTGTTTCCTGTGAGCAAATTCAGTGATAGGAAGTCACATAAACGTTTTGAATTAGTTCATGCTGACTTAATTGGTCCATTACCAGCTACAATAGGGGGTGCTAAATATGTTTTAGTCATTGTAGATGATTACACTAGATTTGGTTTTCTGTTACCTATTGAAAGCTAAAAGTCATTTGAAAAGTTTAGAAACTGGGTGCAGTTTGTGGAACGAAGGTATAGCACTAAGGTGTGTAGTTTACAAACTGACCGAGGTACAGAGTTTCTGAGTGGGAGTTTTCAGCAATGGCTCCATCGAGGGGGCATTGTGCATAGGAGAACTAACCCACATAGTTCAGCTGAGAATGGCGTGGCTGAACGTAGGAATTTGGCATTGCAGACAGTGAAGGATTCACTCATTGCTGACTCAGGGTTATCAAGAGGATACTGGGGAGAGGCAATATTAACTGCTAATTATTTAATTAACAGGTTATGGAGTGTGTCTGTAAATCAAACTCCATATTATATGTTATATGGCAAGAAGCCACCATTAGCTCATTTGAAGGTGTTTGGGTGCACTGCCTATGTTCACGTGCATAAGGAGGTATGTAGGAAAGGACAGGCAAAAGCACAGAAGATGACGTTTGTGGGGTATGAGCCAGGGACCAAAGGATATAGGTTCACTGATGGCAGTAAAGTTGTTATTTCTAGATCAGCAAGTTTTTGTGAGCATAGCAATTGGCAGAGATTACACGGGAGTAGTGAGGTTTATCTCCCTAGTCAGGGACGTTTTGAGTTTTCAGAGCGGATAGAGGCCACTGATGTGATTAAGAAGGAAGAGGAATTAACTCCTAGTGTGCCAATGATGCAGGAGGCTACAGTATTGCGCAGATCTGAGAGAGTTAACAAGGGCATACCACCTCAACGTTATTCACCAGGTGATGTAAAAGTGTGTTTTATTGATTATGAACCTCGTAATTACAGGGACGTATTGAAGTTGCCACAACACGAGCAGAGTAGATGGAAAGCTGCTATGGATGTGGAAATGAAAGCCATTAATTCTCATAAGGTTTTCAAATCTACTAGGCTGCCTGAGGGGCATAGAGCAGTAGGCTGTAGATGGGTGTATAAGAAGAAAACCTTAGTGAATGGTGATATTCAGTATAAGGCTAGGTTGGTAGCACAAGGATTTTCCCAGATAAAGAATCAGACTTATGATGAAGTTTTTGCACCAACGCTAAGAGGGGATACATTTAGGTTTGCCTTAGCAATGGCAGCAGCTGGGAATTGTGTAGTACAACATTATGATATCACAACAACATATTTGCATGCTGATTTGAATGAAGAGATCTATATGATTGAAGCCCCAGGGTATGATTCAAAGATTGCAGGAAGGGTATACAAGTTGCAGAAAGCATTGTATGGACTCAAGCAGTCGGCACGTTGCTGGAATCTTAGGTTAGATAAGGAATTACAAAGAATGGGATTCAAGTGTAGTATAGCTGACCCATGTCTGTATGTAAAGCAATGTGAAAACGATGAACAGATTTTGCTTTTGATTTTTGTAGACGATTTGTGTCTTATAGCGAAAGATCAAAGCAGGGTAATTGAATTTACTGAAAATCTGAAACAGCACTTTGATGTCAAAGATCTGGGAGAAATTAAGAATTACCTAGGCATGGGTATTCAGAAGGTTGATGGGGGTTATGTTCTAGAGCAGCGGAAGAAAATTGAAGCACTGCTAAGAGAGAACAATATGGAACAGTGTAAAGAAGTTTCAACCCCGATGACAACAGATTTTGTCATGACAGAGACTGGAGACGATGAACAAACTTCGTGTGATCATGTGATCAGTCAATAATTGGAAGTTTATTGTATTGTATTGATTTGCAATATTGTCCATCTGAGTGTAATGTAGCAGATGTGATGACAAAGCCTCTAAGCATAGAGAGACATAGGATGTGTATATCTCAAATGTGTATGTCTTCTATTCTGTACAATTAAATGTAATATCTATTGTAAATTGAAGGGGTGTTGGGGTTTGATAAACCCAGGAATTTACTTCTAGATATAAATTATACAGAGAGGCTTGATTTCTAGGTAAAAGGTGAAATATTCTGCACAGTCACCCAATTAGCAGCCATTGTTGTAGGAATGATGTGTCATGTGTGACTCATTCAACAGGTGCTTAGAGTTAGGTTGGGTGTGGTGAATAACGAGAGTGACCTATAATGTGATTGGTCAGGTTCACTATATATACAGGGACATTCTCAGTTCCCATTATTCCCATTTTACCTCGTGAAAGCTGTATCGTTGATGGTGTATCATTTGTTACTTGTGGAAGTGATCTGTTAATACGTATGTATATAAAGTAAATAGGATATTTGATATAACTTCTGTTTGGAGTCTATTTACTGCATAGTACGTGGATCACTGGTGCCTAGGAGAGAGGCAGGCCGCTCCATCTCCACGCGCTCCCTCTGACAGTATATAAGGAACCTGAATAAGACTTTGTGACAGGATGCCTCAAGGGTTTCTGTCACAGAAGTTCATCCCTACCACATAGACCCTAAGCTGCACTAACAAGACATGGTCTCCTTACCTTTGTAGAAGGTGAGAGGTGGTGCTGAGAAGGTTTAAATAGAAGGAAGGTGTTGACTAGTTATTTAGCTGTGGTGTGGAGAAGTAGAAGCTATGGTTCATCAGAGGGTTAGGAATTGCTCTTCATCAGCAGAAAAGACACCACAGTACATCCAGGTGACAGGAGATAGAAAGGTTCAAACCTGAAGGAAGTCCATCACAGAAGTTCTCAAAGAAAAGAATAGAGCCAAGGACAACCAAAGAGAAAGCAACTGGGAATTCTCTCTCACTTAACGTCAGTGAAGCCAAAAACAAAGAGGGAGCAAATAGCCACAAAGCCTACCCTGCCAACTGAGAACTAAGAGAATGTTCCTATGCGAGACAGGAAGGACTAACTGTAAGCCTTGGGAGTAGAGGAGGAAAATCAAAGTAAGAATAACCTATAGATAAACAATGAATTAAAAAACCACCACATTTAAGAAAGTAGAATTCTTAAAGTACAAGAAGAACAAGTTAAGAAAACTGGGGAGGGAGGTGTTGTAATATAACTCACACAATACTGAGCAACTTTAGACTCCTGTTTAGTTTGTCGATAATCTGTTAATAAAAGTGGTTGCTCTACCAGTTTGTATGCACTGCCTGATTTGTTGCCATCCCAAAGTGACAGTCAGGCATTATTTGGACTGATGCTTCTGTAGAAGCGATGTGTCTTTTCCAGCTTAAGCCAAGATAGCCATAGAGGGCAATGCCAATGACCGAAAAAGGTGGGCTTTGCTCCCAGCAGCCAAAAGCAGCCAATGCATGACCTTGTCTGTCTCACCAACCTTATTGTTAGGTTTAAGGTATTGAATCATGTTCATGGCAAGGAGAAAAAGGAAAATACTACTTTTCCCTGATTAAGCCCATCTTTCCTCCTGATTGTCTACGGTGTAATAACATTTGAATAAAACTGAATGTTTCTCCCCTTACTGGTTTACCAAGACTACTCCAGTTGCTTGCCTATCATTTATGGCCCCCCCATTGTCCACTTGAACTCATCTTGAGTGACTATCAGCCGAGTAAATGAAGCGTGTGTCATGTACTTTGCTTTGTTCAGTGCCTCAGTGGAAATCATACATGAGTTTCTGAGTGATGCAAAATGTAGTGTGCCTTTACAAGAGAAAGTCCATTTGGAAACTGTGTTTTGTACTGGGGGTCTTGTCATTTCTAAGGGAAACGAATAAAGCCATTTGAATAAAGCCTGGAGTCCCAAGCGGGTGAAGGGCCCCTTTTCCTGGCTGTGCTGACACTGACAGATTTTAATATCTCTTGGGTGCTATTTGTATTTAATTTCTTTTGCACTGTTTTAATTGTTTAACAGTTTTTATGATTGTCAGCCACTCAGAGTCAGGGATGGAACTAAGGTCTATGTCACCTGGGGCAAACATGGATTCCCCACCCCCCATGGGTTATTTTGTTATTTTGGTGCCACCAGGAATCATTTTGGTGCCCCCCCAGCGCAGCGCCCGGGGCACATGCCCCGCTTGCCCCCCCCCCATTGCAACCCTGCCCAGAGTCACTGGTTTGAGATGAGTGGGTATATAAATTGAATAAATAAACAAATAGATTCATTCGGTAGACATTATTTATTTTTGTAGGGGACAGATACAGAAAAACAAAGAACTGTGCATGCTGAGCAATCTTTGCAGCAGTGGCCCCTTTATATACAGTAGCCTGTCAAATAAATGCAAACCGTAAGTTGTTTATCAACACTATTATTTTGTGGTGATTTTCTCTTTGCCTTCCTATGGGCAAATCCTCCTCCATACCCTTATGCATGGAACAACCAAATTACAGATAGTGTAGATGATGTGCCTCCAAGTAGTCTATTTATAACATAGCTGCAAGCCCTATTTCTTATGGATATTGAATATTTTATTCAAACTGTATCTTGTGTTTAAAAATAGTTCAATACAATGTGCTGGAACTGTTGCTTTTGTTTGGAATCCAGCATTTTAAAATTCCTCCGTGCTTTGAAGCAAATGGAAACCTACCTTAAATCAGAAATACAATGGGTATTGGGCGTTCCTGCATGTTTGTAGTTGTTCATGCATTTTAATAATCTCCTTTGAAAAGTAACTGAGGATTGTTCCCCACTCTGTTTTTGAGACATTTTTTTTTCTGTAGCTGAACAGCCTGAGCTGGGAATGATGGTAGAAGAGGAGTGTAAACAGAAGGTTCGCCTTCTATTGTTAAAGTCAAATCGTTCCTGTTAGGTTTCTGTGAGTTTTTTGAGACTGGATAATTCTGCAACCATTACAGCTATTTGGAGATAAAAAGAATGTTATGGTGAAGTGAAGATGTTTGGTCTGGTGCCTGGGGGGAAGGGTACCTTTGTTTTTAACTATGTTTTATGGATTATTGTGAGCTGCTTAAAGTCATTGTATGAGACAGGTGGCCATATAAATCCTGAAAGTAAAAGTAAAAGTAAAAGTAAAAGTAAAAGTAAAAGTAAAAGTAAAAGTAAAAGTAAAAGTAAAAGTAAAAGTAAAAGTAAAAGTAAAAGTAAAGTTTTCCCTTCTCCCTTTCCCTAGATAAGATTGTACTCTTTAAGTCAGTGTTTCTCAACCTCAGGAACTTTAAGATGTGTAGACTTCAACTCCCAGAATTCCCCAGTCAGCCATGCTGGCTGAGGAATTCTGGAAGTTGAAGACCACACATCTTAAAGTTCCTGAGGTTGAGAAACACTGCTTTAAGTGTTTGCATATTACTTTTTCATTAAATTCATGTTTTATAGCAGTGTTTTTCAAACTTGGGAACTTTAAGATGTGTGGACTTCAACTCCCAGAATTCTCCTCCCCCAGCAGAGGAGGGAATTCTGGGAGTTGAAGTCCACACATCTTAAAAGTTCCCAAGTTTGAAAAGCACTGTTTTTCCTTTATCAGTATAGAAGCACATCTGCGTACTGCACAGAACACAGTACGTATGTTTTTGTACTAAACAAAATATGAAAACATTGTAGTAGGTGCTGTACAGTATAGAAGAGTCTCGATGTCCCAACTACAGTATGCAGCTGAGTTATCTTTTTAACAAAAAGGTTGTTTCTAAGCTTTTGCATGAGAAATGATTTAATTTCGGGAAATATATAGAGCAGATTTGTGCATTTGGCACAAACAAAGAAGATTCTTTCATTTTTTTTAAAAAAATGCACACAATAGTATATTTTCCAGCATACAAAATTAATGCAGTTAAACAAACCTAACCATGACATTTATACAGATATACACAGAGAGAATTACCAAGGCATGCAATGACCTTTTGCATCTTGGGAAATAGTGTCTTATTTGATATCAAATTCCCTTTTAAGAATTGGAAGCCCAGTAAACTAGAAGAAAGTTTTGGCAGCCAAACCTTCAAATAATTTGCAGTGCCATGCATCAAGAAGTGGCATGGCAGGAACTTAATCACTAAAATTACACACAGCAGTCAAAATACATTCCTGTCCATTGTGTGTAAATGGCAAGAAGAGAGCTTTGCAGGGGGGCTCTTAAATTCCAAAGCAAGACTATAATTAGTTGTAATAGTACCCAAAGTAACTTTGCTGCTATCATTCTCAGCAGGCAAACAATTATAGTGCAGTGGTGTAACATGACAGCCATGCTGTAAATACAGAACAGCCATTGGAAATATATGCCCCATAATCCAAATACATCTCAAATTAAACTAAACAATTTGTTTTCTACTTGCTATTCCTGACACAAATGCTAGCTGTTGTGTTTGTGTTTGTGTGTGTGTGTGTGTGTGTTTAAGAAAAGGCAGATAAATATAGCTCTGTTTAATGGGCTGTACAGACCCTAATGGGAAGTTGAATTTGCTCGGATGTTCCATGATTAACTTGAAGCATGATGCATGGCGATAACTAGAATTGTGGAGTCCTTGGTGCTCTTTGAGCCTTGTTGTTTTCTTGCAGATGTTTCATGGCCAGACTAGGCAACATCATCAGTGTGAAAAGGGAGTGGACTTGCTCTCTGTTTATATACCATGGCTTGTCCTGCTTGTGTTGGTGGAGGTGTTGTTCTTCCCTTAGGACCAAGACAAATAAAAAGAAGCTAGAGAATTCCTGGAGGCTTGGCACTCAGACAGAGCAACCATCAACAGACACATAGAGGCAAACAACATTTACATAGCATTCATGAGAGACAATGGAAAAGCCAAAAGACCAGAACACCTCCTTGCCAGCAAGAAATACCCAGATATGCAAAGATTAACACCAGGATTAGCACCAGAGGAACAATCAAACAGCACAATATACCCTAATCAAGGAACTATTAGCTCAGTCAATCAACAAGCAGCAAACAACAGCCCAATCCAGGAACTCCTAAGGGGAGAACAACACCTCCACCAACACAAGCAGGACAAGCCATGGTATATAAACAGAGAGCAAACACAACTCCCTTTTCGTACTGAAGATGTTGCCTAGTCTGGCAATAAAACGTCTGCAAGAAAACAACAAGGCTCAGAGAGCACCGAGGACTCCACAGTTCAACCCTGAACTACAAATATTCTCTTTGATTGATAACTAGAATTCTGTGACCAGTCTCGTTTTTTTATGCAACCAAAAAGTTTCTTAGCAATATATCCATGTATAGAGTTATACAACATTATATATACAGTACACAGAGATAATTTATATATTAACCTGGATAATTAGTTTTATTTATTAATTAATCCCAGCATTCCTAAACCTTCATGTCTCACAGCAAATACAACTGAACCCATACTATATGATAAGAAACAAGATTTCTATTCCTATAATCTCTTCATCTCTAAACTCTAAACCTGCTGCGCTAGGTTTTAATCTGGTGACTGTCCTTTTTACTTTCTTATTGATGTAGTTTTATTTTTCTAAGGCACTCCAGCATTACCCAAACTCTGCTAACAAAAGACCGGCAGGAACAATGTGAAGAATAGAGGAAAATATATTTATTTCTCCTTCCCATCCTGGCTGGATGTTGTTTTTCCCCCAAAAATATTATTGAGCTATTTCAAGAAACACGGGGATGAGGGCAGGGGGGAATTGATCAGTTCCGGTTCCAAGCTGGTAAAGATTTTTCACTATGTGAGGGGACCAAATGTTTTGGATATGGGCTATTCAAGGTCTCTTAACCTACTGTACCTTCTTTGGGGCCCTTTCAAGCATTCAATTTTATAAATACCTGAAAAAGCCTATGAGGCTGGGGAGAGTTGAGAGAGTTTGAGAGCAAGCCTCAAAGACTGGTAGCGACTTCTGATCTTTCCATGGTCCATAGTTTTGTATACTTAATATTTTTGTTGTTATATCTCCACTTTTATTTAGTTAGCCACCATTAGTAAAGGTAAAGGTTCCCCCTGCACATTTGTGCAGTCGTGTCCGACTCTAGGGGCAGGTGCTCATCTCCGTTTGTTAGCCGAAGAGCCAGCTTTGTCCGAAGACGCTTCCACGGTCATGTGGCCGGCATGACGCACGCGGAACGCTGTTACCTTCCCACCAAAGTGGTACCTATTCATCTACTTGCATTTGCATGCTTTCAAATTGCTAGGTTGGCAAGAGCTGGGGCTAGTGCGGGAGCTCACTCCGACACGTGGGGCTAGGGATTCGAACCTCCGAACTTGCGATCTTCTGATCGACCAGCCTGGCGTCTTACCCACTGAGCCACCATGCCCCCTGTAATGATGTAAATTAAATACATTCATAAATAAAATGAGACCTAGAAAGTGATACAACATCTGAATCATGTCTAGCCACACAGCAGGTACAGGTAGATTTCTCTATGTTTTTTGTTTTTTTTTTTTAATTGAGCCTCCTAGGGCCATAGAAGGCATAGCCAGTGATGTTAGCAGCATCCCATTGGCATTTTAAAACTTTTTAAAATGGCAATGGGACGGGGGAATCTTGGTGTGCAAAAAAGCACTGTGGCTTAACACATCCTTTTTGCATCATCCAGAGGTAAAATAAAGGCCACAAAATGTTGATGTTAAACATTGGGTGATTTGGGTGCTCTAGGGTCCTGGGATCTGCACCTATGCCCCCTCCCTGCCATAGAGCAACTAAAGACCATGGAACAACTGAAGAAAACCCCCTGATGTTTAAGTCAGCCTTCTACCATCTTGTAACCTGCAGATGTGTATGGATTACAAGTTCCAGAATTCCCAGCCAGCTGCTCTAATTTTTGGCAACATTGTATGAAAACTGTGAAAATAAATGTATTCACATGTCTCTTCATCTTGATTAATCATTTTATTGCACTGATTGGTCAGGTTTTGTTAGCCCGATGAACTAACAAAAGCAGACATCTTTGAGAATATTTAGAAGAGCAATGTTTTATTGAGATTCTCTCTAATGGTCAAATTATGGAGTTAATTTCAAATATTGTCAATAATGCTTAATGGTATGGACAGATACTCTTTGACATGTTAATTGAATTCAGCTTTAGTTAATATGACAGTTCCTTACAGATACTAAAAATGATCGCTAAATTAACTGGGCCTTCAACTAAGGCCTTCGCTCACCTCATTTTTGTTGTTGCTGTTTTGTTTTCAAACAGGCACCACTACAAACAGTAAGACATGACAGACTTATTCTTTATGAATGCCCATAACTTCAATGCAACAGCTGCCCAGCCGTTTTCCAACCTGAGTATGCAAGGAAAGAAATTAAAGCAAGGTGCACATAGCTAAACAGCACTTCCCCAAATATACAGTTGCAAATGTTTATATGATTGCGAACATTTCATATTTGAAAATTCGTACAATATGGAAAAGATAAAATACAAAATGTCTGAACTCTCTGCCCTTATAGGAACACTAAGACCAGTGCAAGGCCAGGAACAAGTAGAACGTAGAGAAGTTATGTAATTCCAAATATGCCTTCTTCATATTTGATCTCTCAGTGGTGACATTGAGTCTGGGGCAGATCAGGAGTTCATGGCAACCATATCCTAAGTTATTGTAGTCCGTTGTATATCAGTAGTTGCACACTAGATCTGTTTTTTGTCTTGGGGCAGTGGCAACATAATCTGTTGGTGGAAGGTGTTACTATCATTCCTTTGCTGTGGTAGGGACACTCTCTGATTGCTTTTTGCCTTGCTTGTGCTACCCTCCCTCCCTCCCACACACCCCACCCTCCAAGAATGTGATTGGGGCTGTTTCAAAGTCTCTTCCAATAATAATGAGTCAGAGGTTCATTTATACTGAATGTCTTTATTAGCTAACAACTTCCGCATCCAGCCTCCTGCTCTAACTACTTGTTGAATAGCAAAAAATGAAAATACTTCCTGGGCCAAAGGCCGTACTTCCCAGTAGCTTCCCCAATCTCAATCCCAATCTCAGTCCTTCCTGTTACCAACTTTGTCCTCCTGAGTCTACCACTTAGTTCCACCTATTGGTACAGGGGCTATGCACCAACCCCAGGTTGTGTCTTGGTTCTTTAATCTGGAAGATGAAGCACCTGAAGAAATGTCTTAAGCCAGTGCTTTCCAATCTGCTGCCATTGGCGACACACCAATAGCGGCAGTGGCAGTGGTGGGGGTGCGGGGGTGCGCGCGGGGGCGGGGGTGTGCACGGCGGCGGCGCGGGGAGGTGCACGGTGGCGGCGGGATGCATGGTGGTGGCAGTGGCAGTGGCAGCAGCGGCCTCCGCTAAAACGCAGAAGCACTGATGGTGCACTGCTGCCACCGCCGTGCACACCCCCACTGCCGCTTTCGGGTTGTGTGGCGACACACCAAACTGTGTTGCGACACACTAAAGTGTCACGACACACAGTTTGGAAAGCTGTGTCTTAAGCACTGTTGGAGAAAGACAAAGAACACATCTGACTGAGCACAGGTACTGAATATTTGTAATTGTAGTGATAAGGGCAATGAAGGAAATAATCCATTTCAATTGGATTTCAGACTGGGACACAGTATGGAGACAGCATTGATTGTGCTTTTTGACTGCCTTTGGTAGAGCTGGGATGGGGATGGTGTATCCATCCCAATTCTCCTTGATTTCTCAGGAGCTTTTGATATCATCAATCATGGCATCCTTCTGGACTGACTATGGGGATTGGGGGGCACCATATATGGTCATTCTCTTCCTTTCTCTCCAATTGGTTCCAGTCAGTATTGATGGGAGGGAGGTTGAGCCCATGATCCCTCACGTGCGTTGCCTCAGGGCTCAACACTCTTGCCCCTTCTATTTAACATCTACATGAAACCATTGGGCAAGATCATCTTTCAGTTCGGGGTGTGGTATGAACACTATGCTAATGATACCCAATTATATGTTTCAATCCCAGGCTGCCCAAGTGATATTGTCAATGTGTTGTCCTGGGGCCTGGAGGCTGTGAGGACCTGGATGGGAGGAACAGATCCCTAGCAAGATTGAGTTATTTGGGCTCCCTAATTCCAGGTATTTTCCATGTTTAGTCCTGTGTACCATCACAGCTCCTGTCTGAAAAGCAGATAGCAGCTGTGGTCAAGAAGGCTTTTGTATAGATGCATCTTGTGCACCAGTTGCCCTCGTTCCTGGATTGGGGGGCCCTCCAGATGGTCATTCGTGCCTTAGTCATCTCATGAGTGGACTATTTCAAGACCACACAGAAACTATAAATGGTCCAGAATGCAGCTGCACAGGCAATAATGGATGAACCACATGCCTTGGTTCCAGAATTCCATCAGTCTTCTGTCCACCAGCTTGGACTCTGCTTAGCTTCCAAGCCCAGAAGATGACCAATTAAGGATGACCAATTGTTGCCATCTTCTGATGGATAACTATCTCAATGCTTATTTATACATCACTTGCTATAGATATATTCTGGAGGAGGAGGAGGAGGAGGAGGAGGAGGAGGAGGAGGAGGAGGAGGAAAAGACTTATTTTATAAATAATTTATGCATGTAGAAAGTTCAGGATCTGACTCTTTTGCAGATAAACTTCCCTGGACCGTTTGAATATATTATAGTGCAGGGCTTTCCAAAGTTTTCCCGCCAACTACCGTTGGTGTGTCGCCACGGGAAAACCCGGAAGTGCCGCCGTTGCGGCAGTGTGCAAAAACCCGGAAGCGCTGCTGCCGCTTTCAGGTTTTTGCGTGCCGCCGTTGGTGTGTCGCCGCGGGAAAACCCGGAAGCGCTGATGATGATCAGCACTTACGGGTTGTGTGGCGACACGACAGACTGTGTGTGGCGACACACTTTTGTGTTGCGACACACAGTTTGGAAAGCTCTGTTATAGTGGTACATCTTTTGTGTTTTATATAGTTTTCATTTGTTTTTAAAGTTATAAAATAGTTATGAAAGATTTGATGACTAAAATGTTTTCCCTTAGACAAGCTAAGCTTCTCAAGAGTTAACTAGAAGTATTTATTCTCTTTTAAATTAAAGAAAGAATTCCCTTTCTTGATTTTTTTTTTGCACCACTCTTCAAAGACAGATTTCAAAATCTATCAATGATCTCCTGAGGTCACAGTTTGGTTGACTTGAAAAATGTCTCTTTCTGGGAATGTCAATAATCAGCTTCTGTGGCAGGCTGAGCACCAGATGTCTTCTTACGGAGTCATGTACATAGTCAAGAAAGAAAGATGAGACACCGCTCAATTAAGAAGCTGGTTCCTGTCATTGACTTCTCATTTTCCCACCCAGTGGACTTAAATATCAGAACAACTAACTATAATTGTATGTGAATAGCCAATGAGAATGAACTCTGTTTGCAGCTTTATTGGGCTTTTGTCTTCCCATGACAAAGAGGTATTAATAATGGGATTCCCAGATCAATATATTTTCATTAAGCTTTACAGCCTACCACATAAGCCTATGATTACCAACACAGCACCCTCTCACATAGATTCCCCAAATTAAATAGCATTATTTTTTTTAAAAGATGTATTATTTTTTAAAAAACATGTTTAAAATCTCACAATATTGCCAGATCTCTTTCATGGCAAGAACACCAAATGCTCACAAAATGTGGTTATATCAAGAGATTTCCAACATCTAACTAGCTACAGTATGTTTAGATATATATTTCTCCATAGCCCAAAGGGGACTTGAGCAGCTTCGAGGCATGGAACAATACAGATGGCCAATACAGGGGGAAAAATAGTAGAAAAAAAGCAGATGTTATACTATTGTTTAGTTATTTTCACACACATATTCAACATACACTTCTATATGACTCACCTATGTTGGGTGATGCTATGTTAGGCAGATTAGGAATTATACAGTGGAGGTTCTAGAACCTAAACATCATTTGCAGCGTTCTAGCCCATTAGACCTACTGGTAAGTTATGCCAAAGTCAGCTTTAGAATATAAGAAACAATGTAGGTGTCCTTTATATTATTATTTTAATATGAAGATTGACTTAGTAGCTGATGGAAAAACATTAAGTGGCAAAAGGCTGCAAAGTTCAGAATGTAATAAATTGTTTTATGTTTTATCTATTAGAACTCCTAATCAGATAGTGGAAATCAATGTTAGTTATTTACTTGTGGCGGTAAGAGCGGCAAAACGTCAATATTTCTCCGCTCTTATTGCATCCGCAGAACGCCGCCCAACGGCCCTGTTTAAGATCACTCAGTCCCTTTTGGGGAAGGTGAGTCTTGAGACCCACCTACAGGGCCGTGCACAGGAATTTGCTATGCATCTGCAGGACAAAATCACTCTGGTCCGTTCCAACTTGGACTCCAGGTGTGAGACAGAGTCTGGGGAGATACCGGGGGAGCGTATTTACCCAGTTATCTGGGAACGGTTTGATCCTGTTGGACCTGAGGAAGTGGACAGGGTCCTTTGAGCGGCAAACACCACCACTTGTCAACTAGATCCATGCCCCTCCTGGCTGGTGAAAGCAGCTAGGGGGGTGACATGTGGTTGGGTCCAAGCGATGGTCAATGCATCCTTGAGAGAGGGGGTGTTTCCAACTGCCTTTAAGGAGGCATTGGTGCACCCCCTCTTCAAGAAACCATCACTGGACCCTATGGTACTGGACAACTTTTGCCCAGTCTCCCACCTTCCCTTTATGGGGAAGGTGGTTGAGAAAGTGGTGGCGCTGCAGCTCCAGAGGATTCTGGATGAAACGGATTATCTAGACCCCTTTCAGTCAGGTTTCAGGCCTGGACATGGGACAGAAACAGCATTGGTCGCACTTATGGATGATCTCTGGTGGGAGCGGGATGGAGGCAGTGCATCCATCCTAGCTCTTCTTGACCTCTCAGTGGCTTTCGATACCATTGACCATGGTATCCTTTTGGGTCGGCTCAGGGAGTTGGGGGTGGGCAGCATGGTTTTGCGCTGGTTCACCTCCTACCTCCAGGGCCTGTCCCAATCGGTGGTGATAGGGAGCAGGAGATCCGACCCTCGACCCCTCCTTTGTGGTTTGTCGCAGGGTTCGGTTCTCTCTCCACTCCTGTTTAACATTTACATGAAACCACTGGGTGAGATCATCCGCCACCATGGGATAAGATATCATCAATATGCCGATGATACTCAGTTATACATCTATATATCTCTGTCCCGGGTGAGGTAAGTGATGCTGTGACTGCTCTTTCTCAGTGCCTGGGGGCTGTAGGGGCCTGGATGGGGTCCAACAGGCTTCAACTGAACCCTGGTAAGACGGAGTGGCTGTGGATTAATGGCTCTTCCCCATCTGGGACATTATCATCTTTGGTTCTGGATGGGGTTGCACTGCCCCAGACAGATCCGGTGCAAAATCTGGGTGTCCTCTTGGACTCACGACTCCTGCTCGAAGAGCAGGTGGCAGTCGTGGCCAGAAGGGCTTTTGCACAACTTCGTGTTGTGCACCAGTTACGCCCATTCCTGGATCGGGAGGCCTTTCGAACAGTCACTCATGCCCTTGTTATCTCCCATATAGACTACTGTAGTGCGCTCTACATGGGGCTACCCTTGAAGAGTATCCGGAAGCTTCAGCTGGTCCAGAATGCGGCTGCACGGGTAGTTCTGGGTGCGCCAAGATCAGCGCATATAACACCTTTACTCCGCGAGCTGCATTGGGTGCCGGTTTGCTTCCGGGTACAATTCAAGGTGTTGGTTATCACCTTTAAAGCCCTACATGGCATGGGGCCAGGTTACCTGAGGGACCGCCTCGTCCCCAATATATCCACCCTTCCCACCCGATCATGCAGAGAGGGCATGCTACGGACCCCATCTATAAGAGAGTTCCATCTGGTGGGGTCCAGGAGGCGTGCCTTCTCTGCAGGAGCTCCCGCCCTGTGGAACAACTTGCCCCCAGAGGTGAGATTAGCCCCTTCGCTCCTGATCTTCCAGAAGAACCTGAAAACCTGGCTCTGCCGCCTTGCTTGGGACCAAGGAAGGAATAGTCACTCTTGGGGATGGCTAATACCTTAGAGAGCTCCTCTCCTACATTGGATTAAGTTAGATCGTTTTACCACTCTTGCCTCTTGGATTTTAATCTTGTTTTATAATTTGTATTTTTATATTTTATGTATATTTTATGTTTTTTGTTTTATTATTTTGCTGTAAACCGCCCAGAGTCCCTCCAGTGGAGGGAGATGGGCGGTGATATAAATAAATTAATTAATTAAATAAATAAATAAATAAATTTATGTGTATGCTGCAGAAATGGGGACAACAGTGTGTTCTATTGCAGACAAGGACAATGAATGGTTGAATGAAACTGCTGTGAGATAAGATATTGTTAACAATTTGTAGAGATTTTCTGTTAAATAGTGCACAGATCTGAATTATCTTCAAACACATATACTTGAAAATCAATAAGTTTACTATGTATAGTTGGGTTGGGACAGTTTATCTACTTTCCTATTTCAGATAAAGTATCTAATATATTATGTGTGACAATGTATGGAAAATTATATTGAAAGGTAACTTCTAAAATCTTCTCTGTTTACACTGGTCTAAAGCTCAAACAGAAAATAACCAAAACTTCTGAATATCCTCTTTTTAATGGTCATCCCTGCAGCCTGATCATCTAAAATGGATTTATTGCTGGTTGTTTTTCTACTGTTTAGGTGCCATAGGAGGCAGAAGGAACCGAGACTGTTGTTCTTGATACTTTTTTCTCTGGATGTCTTTCTCGTCTGCTGTCAAAAGCATGTTCCTATGTCTTTACTGTAAACTCCCTTCTAATGGAGAAAAAATTACATCTTGTCTTGGCTATGTTCATAATACCCAAAATTATATATTAGGACAGAATATAACAGGATGATCTACAATAGTCCAGGTAATACATAATCTTCTTTAAGGGTGCTTCTAGGAGGACGGCTCCTATCAAATAAAACACATTGTATTCTTATTCTGTCTTACCATTGTATAACAAATATAGAAGCCTCTGCTCCATTACCTTTTTTTCCTAGAATTGAATTAATTTATCAGAATTCATTCATCGTTAGTGTGGAAAAAGAACATATGGCAGTTACTGAAACTGAAATTAAGAAAAAGGGCTATTTCAATTTTAGGTCAATTTCACAGAAAATATAACTTCTGTTTTGAAGAAATCAAAATGATGACAGAAGCTCCAGTGCACTTATACAGTTTGCATTGTTTTAAAAACTTACTTTGTTATTACTAAAATTGACAAGCTACCTATAAAAGTGAATGCTAAGGTATATCTTCAGGAGCAAAGAAAGTTTTGCTAGTTAGAATTCATAAATAATTGCCACTATTTCATAAATTAGGCAGAGCCAAAATGGGTGGGGAAAATAAACTGTGACATAGAATCTTCCTCTTGCCCTTTTGGTTCCATCCCTAAATCTAATTCAGGACATTTCTTTAAAGATATAGTTGTTTCAGTTTAACAGATTTCATCTTTCAGTTTGGGAATATTAAGCATTGACAAAATAGTACTGCTATATATTGAAGCAAGGGGCAGCAATGAGAGAACATTTTCATAGTAACATATAAAATAATCAATTTTTATTGAGTGCACAGATGAATCCGCTCCCTGTCTAAATAAACATTGACTGCAAAAG
This sequence comes from Charina bottae, assembly GCA_023362775.1. NCBI lineage: Eukaryota > Metazoa > Chordata > Lepidosauria > Squamata > Charinaidae > Charina > Charina bottae. The sequence goes on along the minus strand of JALMGJ010000002.1, from coordinate 85,806,644 downwards.
GCATAATCATAGGATGGATTAAAAATGATTGAAAATGGTTCTTCCTGCTAGTCTTGCTATGAATGGTGATACAGAAAGTTGTTTGTTTCAACGGTCATTAATCCATGCATGTACTTAAGGGGAAAACATCTTAGAAAGTAGTAATCTGTTTTTTAAGCCCTTGTGAGTGCTAGATCCAAATTTCAATTTAATTGGCCTTCTGAGACTGCCTTTTGCTGCAAATGGCTAATCCTGTCATTGCCTCAATAACAATCTGTTAGTATAGTGTAGTGGCTTTGAGCAAGTTGTCCTGTTACTAATATGCATAACAGTGCAGCCACTACCCAGAAATTATTACATAAATGTGGCTTCTGTTACTGCATCACACTCCATTCCAAACAACCTTCCCTGATGACTAATTATGCCACAATTATGTCTCAAAATTTTACTCCTCTAAAACATCAGTCATGCCTACTGTTACAGTTGTTACCTTGGTATCTTTGTCCTGTCACTGTTGCTATTTATATACTCATCATTACTTTCTACATGCCCACTATCAATAAGTAATTGGATAAGGTCTTGAATTTTTAAATCTACTGTGTGCAAGTTCAAAATTGGTTCTGGACTAGTCCAAAGTCGTAATGTGACATATAGGCCAACCACAACTCCTAAGTATATATATGTATATTTGAAGGCCATGAACCAGACATCGTTTCAGGTAAGGTTTATTTAAACAGCTGCAGCCATGTCTGTTCTTAGTCTTTGCTGATTCCTTGTTTACAGCTATGACCTTTCATTCCTCTTGAAAAGATCTCTTTTTCCAAGCAGATTTTTTTCTGAGTGGGCTCTCTAATGGCCAGTTAGATACTCCTGTGAGCTCTGAAATATCTATTGGATTTTTAGCTGCAAATGCTCTGGGGAGTTACATGATAAAGGAAGAGCCTCAGGAGGTTTGACTATGAAATTGAAGTAGTTCTTGGATGACTTTGGCAAGGCTTCCATGGAATTGGACTCTTCTGAGCATTATTTCTTCTGCATGTCATTTAAGGGGGCATTCATATAATTAAGAGGATGCTCTCTTCAAAAGAGGACTTTTGGATTTCAGTCATGCTGGATAGTGTTCAATTTAGTATTAGTATTCCAAATCTGAAACATTGTACATGTCATACTTCTTCAACCACAGTATGATCCCAAATCTGGTTTTTATCTGAAATACATTCTGACTGTTAAGTATTTACTCTTGTAAATGACCCACAGAAGACACACACTCTCTCAGCAGCTATAAACACCACAAGGAACACACACCCTCCACTTGGGCACAGAGAGAATCTTCTAGCTGTGCTCCTGTCCTCTGAGGATTCCAGCCACAGCTACTGGTGAAACGTTAGGAACCAAAACTGCCAGAACACGGCCACACAGCCCGGAAAACCCACAACAACCATCGGATTCCAGCCATGAAAGCCTTCGACTATACATTTACACTTTGATGTTTCTTCTGATTACTGAATACCTGCATTTGCTGATACATGAATATAGAAGAATTCTCTTTTCAATGTGCTGATTCAAAATAAGGAAAATGTAGATAAACCATGGGTAGGCAGCATTTTGAGGTCAGGAGTTGTCTGGCATTCTGCAGACTTTGGGGGTAATGCCATATAATGACTGGTCACAAGAGTGAATATTTTGAAGTGCTAGTGAAGAAGACCAAATGAAAAAGCAGAACATTGTACTTCCACCTTTGATTATTGATTCTGAGAATTATGAGCTCATTTCTTACCTGGTTCAAACAGCTAACAAAGCTGCCCCAACCTCCACAACTAGCCATCTTCTACTCAACACAGTTTTGTATCCTGAAAACTGAATTCATAAACCTGCTAACAAGCATGCTGAGGAGATATGGAACTGTTGCATCTTTTTGCATTCCTCCTCCTGCTCTTCTTCTTCCACCATCTTGATCCAAAATTTTAGAATTGGTGGATTTTATTTATTTACTTATTATTTACATTTATATCACCGCCTATCTCCCACAACGGGGAACCCGGATGACTAAGAAGGAAGGGAAAGGTATGGATGCATACACAAGAGACCTGAGAGCATAATGGTGGGTAGTCTCATGAATACTATGTTCTCACTGCAGGATTTAAGTTATGCTCATTTATTCAGCTATGTGCTCATCTAACACAAGACACAAATCTAAGATTGGGTAACCCTTCCTTTATTTGGTCCGTTTCAGACCTAAGACAATGTGGGATGGGCTCAATACTTTGGAATTGCTGTAAGAGAATATTTTTATTTTTGCTGTCTTTTTAAACATAGTTATACCTCTTCCAAGGTCTCAATATTTTTTTAAAATGCCAAGCAGGTAAAAAGGATGATGTAAAAAGGGAATGTAATTTTGTGATTGACTTCTCTAGCTTTAACAGGCCTTTCATGTCTCTTTTTATCTCTCAAGATATAGAAGGAAAGGATTTGAAACTGATTTAATGATTTTGTGACCTTTGTCAATTATGTTTGCTAAGAGCAGTAACTGCAACATTTGAAGACACTGAGGATTTGGTGGTGGTGTTTTGCTTGTATGACTTCTTTCAATCCTTGTTTCAAACCAATCTTTTCCTTAAATCTAATCTGCACTGCTATGTATTTTTCTAAAACGGTTTATGCTGTTTATGTTTGCCTTCAGTCTAATTTGAGTTATTAGGCAATATACTTCTTTTCATCTTCACAGATTTACAAACACATTCCAATTTTGGCCACTAAAAACTAAACTAAATTTAATTTCAGAATTATTCTTAGGTCAGTGTGGAGCTTTCAGTATCTGACTCTGTGTTACATGTACGCACAAAGGGTTAACTCCATGATCATAAAGATTCTTGTTCAAACAAAGGAATGCTCCTTTCTTCATCTCCACTCCCCCATGCTCCCACATCTATTCTATAGATGTACCAAACAACATATAGAGGACAAGGGATTTGGAGATGAACTATACTGCTGATGGATGCCATTCTGCTAGTCGGAGCTGTTGTTGTTGTTGTTCAGTCGTTTAGTCGTGTCCGACTCTTCGTGACCCCATGGACCATAGCACGCCAGGCCTTCCTGTCCTCCACTGTCTCCTGGAGTTTGCTCAAGTTCATGTTCATTACATCGGTGATGCTATCTAACCATCTCATCCTCTGCCGTCCCCTTCTCCTTTTGCCTTCAGTCTTTCCCAGCATCAGGGTCTTTTCCAGTGAGTCCTTACTAGCTGGATATAATCTACAGTATTATACTGTTCATAAAACACCAAACTAGTGCATGGTTTTCAGTAAAAAAGTGTCATATTCTATCCATCCATTCTTTTAAGGCTGAATGAAGATTGATTAGGACTTTCTTCTCAGACCATCAGTTTTGCACTTTCACTGATTTTGTGCCAACTGACTAGAATTTTTTTAATCCTTATGTTCTATTTTTAATATAGGCATTCATAACCCTGATGTCTATTTTTCTTAATTTGTTCCACAGAAATTCTCCATCTTCTTCCATTCATTTTCTTTGCATAAAAAAAAATCTTCAAAGGTGTTATTTCATTTTATTGGCAGAAAACAAGTGCAGAAATTAGGGTATGTATCAAATTTACATGGTTCACTGATAATGCAAGTATGTTTGCTAAAAAGGGCACTGTGATAACTTTGTTACTTTTATCGGGCAGTGCACTGTGGTGAGAAAACATATCCCCAGTGAGCTTTCTGGCTCTCTTTTATTTGTATTCTGCTTCTTTATTATTCAATGTATTTTTATCCTGCGATCCAGTCCCAGAAGGCCACAGGAGTGCCTAACAATTAGAAAACAACAATCCACATTAAAAATATAAAACAGCAGAACTGTATAGAATGTAATAAAGTTAGAGCTGCAAAAAACCAGCACCTTCTAAATAAAATTGACCACAGTGTTAAAAAAATCTAGGCAAAGAACAGCTTTTTATCTGGCACTTCACAAAACTAGTCCCAGCAGCATCTTGCTACTTTTGGCTCAGCAGGTCAGGACTGAGTAGTACTTGGTCAGGAGACAATGGGAAAATCCCAGGAGTGGAAAAATTTAAAAAAGGAAAAGACAATGACAAGCCATTTCCATTCTGTTGCCAGAAAAAAAATCATCTGGATTTGTCCATGTAATCCTCAAGAGTTGAACTCAATCTGAGGGCAGCTTTCCTTTACAAACATAAAAATCAACATACCAATATACCAGCATACATCTAACCCAGTGTTTCTCAACCTCAGCAACTTTAAGCTGTGTGGACTTCAACTCCCAGAATTCCCCAGCCTTGTTCTAATGAGACTCAAATAATAATCTCTGAAGAATCTTGTGTGGTGTCAGGCCTTCATGTAAGGAACAGGCAATGTCGTTTTGTCCTATCTTAAAGTCATTCAAAGAGGAAAGTATAGCCAAGGGGCCAAGATAGGATACACATGTCATCTATAGGCAAAATATATAGCAAAAGAGTAGTCAAAATATATGCCATGCTTCAGAGATAAAGGGTAAAACAGCAGTAGTCAAGCAGGTCAGTTAAAAGCATAATTAAGGCAAAAAAAGCAAAATCACAACTGGGTCTTGGGTCAGACTGTCCAGCCACTGTCTCTCGTAGCCTACCTGTACTTGAGCAGAGAATGTTATATGGGAAGAGACTGATCTCTGTCCAAGCTCAGTTTACTCTCATTAATCACCAGTGATCTCAGGAAGTAGAAGAAAATCATCTGTAGCATCTTGTAGAAAAGAAAGGGGTCCTTATATTTACTGAAATAAATTTTTTTATCTTGTATATCAACTGAGAAACTGCAGCAACCCATAATATAGTAGAACTGTTTTCAGAATATTGAATAAAATGGGAACTGATATTTTCATAGAAAACAATACCGTTGAGTAAATGTTTGTTGGAGGTATGAGATTACTTCCCTCTTTCAAATAATAAAGCAGTGGCTGTGGTCCTCTAGCATCTTGACAGGACCAAAATGCACCCTAGGGAAAAAAAAACTCACCAGAAAATCATGCAAAATAACTTGTTTCATCCAAAACAGCAATTCACTTGATGGAGGTAGCACCAGCTGTTGCTATTATTGGCCCAGTTACTTTCAATAATGTTTATTACAACATGTCTGTAGCTTGAATCATGTCAACTGGATTTCTATTTTCTTTTGGAAACGTTTCGCTCCTTATCCAAGGAGCTTCTTCAGTCTGAGCAAAGTTAGTAAGGGAATCCTTAAATATGTTGCTGTGTGACCTTACACCTGGGGCTACGTCATGGTTATTTTTTTTGAGATGTTGTTTCTAAGTCCCTTTATCATCTAAAGAAGGATCCTTAAGATCACCATGCTGCTGTTGAGCTTGCGAAATGGTCTTAATCTTCCTAGGCACAGAAGACAAAGCAGGGAGGAAGATAGGGGAAAGATTGTGCCTGAGGCCCCCACCTCTATTCAAGGAAGGATTTTCCAAGTTGGCATAAATGGATTCCTTGACCCCTCTCTCAAACCACCTATCTTCTCTGTCTAAAATGTGAACATTAATGTCCTCAAATGAGTGTCCTTTTTCCTTTAGATGAAGATAAACTGCTGACTCTGGTCCTGTGGTGTTACTTCTCCTGTGTTGGGCCATCCTCCTGTACATAGGTTGTTTGGTTTCTCCAATGTAGAGTTCAGAGCACTCCTCACAGGAGTGAAGGAACAATGTAGGTGTCCTTTATATTATTTTTTTAATATGAAGATTGACTTAGTAGCTGATGGAAAAACATTAAGTGGCAAAAGGCTGCAAAGTTCAGAATGTAATAAATTGTTTTATGTTTTATCTATTAGAACTCCTAATCAGATAGTGGAAATCAATGTTAGTTATTTACTTGTGGCGGTAAGAGCGGCGAAACGTCAATATTTCTCCGCTCTTATTGCGTCCGCAGAATGCCACCCAACGGCCCTGTTTAAGATCACTCAGTCCCTTTTGGGGAAGGTGAGTCTTGAGACCCACCTACAGGGCCGTGCACAGGAATTTGCTATGCATCTGCAGGACAAAATCACTCTGATCCGTTCCAAGTTGGACTCCAGGCGTGAGACAGAGTCTGGGGAGATACCGGGGGAGCGTATTTACCCAGTTATCTGGGAACGGTTTGATCCTGTTGGACCTGAGGAAGTGGACAGGGTCCTTCGAGCGGCAAACACCACCACTTGTCAACTAGATCCATGCCCCTCCTGGCTGGTGAAAGCAGCTAGGGGGGTGACATGTCGTTGGGTCCAGGCAATGGTCAATGCATCCTTGAGAGAGGGGGTGTTTCCAACTGCCTTTAAGGAGGCATTGGTGCACCCCCTCTTCAAGAAACCATCACTGGACCCTATGGTACTGGACAACTTTTGTCCAGTCTCCCACCTTCCCTTTATGGGGAAGGTGGTTGAGAAAGTGGTGGCGCTGCAGCTCCAGAGGATTCTGGATGAAACAGATTATCTAGACCCCTTTCAGTCAGGTTTCAGGCCTGGACATGGGACAGAAACAGCATTGGTCGCACTTATGGATGATCTCTGGCGGGAGCGGGATGGAGGCAGGGCATCCATCCTAGCTCTTCTTGACCTCTCAGCGGCTTTCGATACCATCGACCATAGTATCCTTTTGGGTCGGCTCAGGGAGTTGGGGGTGGGCAGCATGGTTTTGCGCTGGTTCACCTCCTTCCTCCAGGGCCTGTCCCAATCGGTGGTGATAGGGAGCAGGAGATCCGACCCTCGACCCCTCCTTTGTGGTTTGTCGCAGGGTTCGGTTCTCTCTCCACTCCTGTTTAACATTTACATGAAACCACTGGGTGAGATCATCCGCCACCATGGGATAAGATATCATCAATATGCCGATGATACTCAGTTATACATCTATATATCTCTGTCCCGGGTGAAGTAAGTGATGCTGTGACTGCTCTTTCTCAGTGCCTGGGGGCTGTAGGGGCCTGGATGGGGTCCAACAGGCTTCAACTGAACCCTGGTAAGACGGAGTGGCTGTGGATTAATGGCTCTTCCCCATCTGGGACATTATCATCTTTGGTTCTGGATGGGGTTGCACTGCCCCAGACAGATCCGGTGCAGAATCTGGGTGTCCTCCTGGACTCACGACTCCTGCTCGAAGAGCAGGTGGCAGTCGTGGCCAGAAGGGCTTTTGCACAACTTCGTGTTGTGCACCAGTTACGCCCATTCCTGGATCGGGAGGCCTTTCGAACAGTCACTCATGCCCTTGTTATCTCCCATATAGACTACTGTAGTGCGCTCTACATGGGGCTACCCTTGAAGAGTATCCGGAAGCTTCAGCTGGTCCAGAATGCGGCTGCACGGATAGTTCTGGGTGCGCCAAGATCAGCGCATATAACACCTTTACTCCGCGAGCTGCATTGGGTGCCGGTTTGTTTCCGGGTACAATTCAAGGTGTTGGTTATCACCTTTAAAGCCCTACATGGCATGGGGCCAGGTTACCTGAGGGACCGCCTCGTCCCCAATATATCCACCCTTCCCACCCGATCATGCAGAGAGGGCATGCTATGGACCCCATCTATAAGAGAGTTCCATCTGGTGGGGTCCAGGAGGCGTGCCTTCTCTGCAGGAGCTCCCGCCCTGTGGAACAACTTGCCCCTGGAGGTGAGATTAGCTCCTTCACTCCTGATCTTCCAGAAGAACCTGAAAACCTGGCTCTGCCGCCTTGCTTGGGACCAAGGAAGGAATAGTCACTCTTGGGGATGGCTAATACCTTAGAGAGCTCCTCTCCTACATTGGATTAAGTTAGATCGTTTTACCACTCTTGCCTCTTGGATTTTAATCTTGTTTTATAATTTGTATTTTTATATTTTATGTATATTTTATGTTTTTTGTTTTATTATTTTGCTGTAAACCGCCCAGAGTCCCTCCAGTGGAGGGACATGGGCGGTGATATAAATTAAATAAATAAATAAATAAATAAATAAATAAATTTATGTGTAAATTTATTTATTTATTCAGAGCACTCCTCACAGGAGTGCTCTGAACTCTACATTGGAGAAACCAAACAACCTATGTACAGGAGGATGGCCCAACACAGGAGAAGTAACACCACAGGACCAGAGTCAGCAGTTTATCTTCATCTAAAGGAAAAAGGACACTCATTTGAGGACATTAATGTTCACATTTTAGACAGAGAAGATAGGTGGTTTGAGAGAGGGGTCAAGGAATCCATTTATGCCAACTTGGAAAATCCTTCCTTGAATAGAGGTGGGGGCCTCAGGCACAACCTTTCCCCTATCTTCCTCCCTGCTTTGTCTTCTGTGCCTAGGAAGATTAAGACCATTTCGCAAGCTCAACAGCAGCATGGTGATCTTAAGGATCCTTCTTTAGATGATAAAGGGACTTAGAAATAACATCTCAAAAAAAATAACCATGACCTAGCCCCAGGTGTAAGGTCACACAGCAACATATTTAAGGATTCCCTTACTAACTTTGCTCAGACTGAAGAAGCTCCTTTGATAAGGAGCGAAACGTTTCCACTGAGAAAATAGAAATCCAGTTGATATGATTCAAGCTACAGACAATTCCACCTGGATGACTGAGAACCTTCATAGACATGTTTATTACAACAGAAAAACATTTGTGCATCTTTAGGGCAAATTAGAACATGATGGAGGTAGATACTAATTAAAACTTCCAATTGATATGACAAAAGAATGAACTTTGATTTCTATGTTAAGGACTATCTCTGATCTTTTGACTGCTTTATTGCTCTACTTATAAGCAGAAAACTCTTATTGTCTTTCTGCCTTTAAATTACTACCTTGTTTTTTACTTGAGTTATTATGGGTTCAAAATTGAGAAGGTGGAAAAAGAAAGATCTCCCTCTCCTTCTTCAGAGAAAGGGTACAGCTCTTTGAGCAGGCTGCAGAAGCTGTAAAATGAAAGAAAAAGAAAAAAGAAAAAGAAAGAAAGAAAGAAAGAAAGAAAGAAAGAAAGAAAGAAAGAAAGAAAGAAAGAAAGAAAGAAAGAAAGAAAGAAGAAAGAAAATTACATGAAGTTGCCTCCCATTTTATAAGTAATTTCACAAGATTTATACACCTTTACAATGTCTGAATAATAATGGAGTTAAAAATCTTGCTTGATTCAGTCACATGAAATTATAATCACTCAGTTTGAAAAAGCTGATAAAGCGCCAGAATGTGGAAACAGTTTTGAAGCTAAATAAAAGTCTTTAGTGTAAAATAACAAAATTTCAAAGTCTATAAGATCATTGATGACTTTAGAACCCAACACTAAATAAGATAAGATAGCAGACTTTTGGGAGAAATTTACACTGAGTTTTCTTATTGATGCCAAAATGTAAAGTTGAAATCAAAGCTGCTTATTGTGTCAATTTTCATTTCTATTCAGAACAAAAGCTAGTTCTATTTTCTTGTTGTGAGATTTTTGAGATCTAGAGTATGGGACCATATTCTGCATATATATCAGCAAGTAGGATCTTTGAAATTGAATGTAAAGAAGATAATTAATTTTTCTGATCTGCCTCTACAAATCATTCAGTTCAACTCAGCTAGCAGCTACACAGAATAGGATTTTTTCTTTTGGGGGTAAATTATGAATTCTGCTGTGAAAGAGCAGAGGAAAAGTGTGATGTTTTGAGTTGTCTGAAGTGAAAAGATAGTAGTCTTGTTGAACATTTAGTATTTTTTCTTATTATCTGCTTTTAGAGGAAGATGGGTTAACTTGGTTTAGAGCAAGTTACTGTACTGCATTTTTAGTACATCTCATCCTGAAGTTCCAGGAATTGTAGATCTTGCTTTTTTTTTAGTTTAACTTTATACTTTTCTCTTTTTTAAAGTCTTTTTCTATTCTTAATTTTATTAATTTGTAATTTTTCATGTTCTTTTATTTAGTTTTTTAAACTGGTTGGCTTTTTTTTTCCTTTGACCTATGGAAATATGGCTTTGCCAATGTGCAGTTCTGTTACTTACAATTCCAGTTACTTCAGGGAATATAAAAGGCTTTACATGTTCTTCAAAGAGGAGACAAATAATGACTAAGTTGGGCAATTTAAAAACTGAAGTTGGCTTTTACAAGAAACTCATGTTCTTCCACATTTTGAAGATAGGTTAGTCAAGCATTAGGTTTGTTGTTGTGAGGAAAATAGGAGGAGGAAGGAGTATTAGGTATTTTGAGTTATTTATAAAAATAATAGAGGCAGGATAAAAATTAAATAAAAAATAAAAATAAATAAAAGTAAAGCATATATTAATGGGAATTCATAATTTCCTAGGATTGTAGTAACTTTAAGAAATAAATAATCCAGAAGATTTTTTTTAAATGTGATGATTGAATATTTTAATATTCATACTCAGGGATGGAACTTGGGTCTGTGTCACGTGGGGCAAACATGGATTCCGCACCCCCCATGGGTTATTTTCTCATTTTGGTGCCCCCCAGGCATGCACATGCCCCGCTTGCCCCCCCCCCCTAGTTGTGGCCCTGTTCGTACTTCATTAATTAATTACTATGATAATTGAGATGTTTTACAAAGGTGTTTTGTTTACCTTTTACTTTACTGGATCGGATAATTAAAGCTAATTGGATCTTTCATCAGATCATAATACTGTTTCAGCTAAATTTAAAAATTGTTCATGGAAAATGCTAAAAGGTTGCTATACTGGAACTTAATTTTGTAGATATATAGAGACTTGTAAATTGTTCATAGCAAGAATATACTTTTTTTTCAACTCCCCATCAGACTTATTCCTGATTGGATTATTTTTTACTATCTCAGTATTAATTGAACAGCTAGATCAGAGCTTTCCAAACTGTGTGTCGGGACACGTTAGTGTGTCGGCTGCAGTGTTTGGGTGTCGTGGCTGCTGCTGCCTCTGAGCCCTGCCAGGATTCCACACAGGTCCTAGTGCCTGCCTTGTGCCTTGCTGCCTCCAAATCTGCTGTGATTCCACGCAGGTCCTAGTGCCTGCCTTGTGCCCTGCTGTAAGAGTGTGTTGCGAAATGATGCATGTCTAAAAAGTGTGTCACCAACATGAAAAGTTTGGAAAGCTCTGAGCTAGATAAATGTAATGCAGATATTATTGCAACATCTGACCATCTTTCAGTAAGACTGTCAACTATAAGAAGATGGTATTTATTTATAAAAGTTTGGTCCTGGTGGCTATCCAGCTGAGAGGTAAAAGACATCTAGAAATTTCTTTTTTTCTCCAATATTGTTGGGAGTTTATAATGATATTTTTTTGAATAAAATTTTTCCAGTTTCTTTTAATGAGGCTTATCTAGGATTTTGAAGGATGTTAAAGTTTTTGCTGATTGTGTAAGTTATTGTTTATCTCCTTGCTGAATGTTGATGTCAAATTTTGATAGCAGCACTGGCAAATAGACTATATTATATTTGATTATCTATCATGTACAATCTGGCTTTAGGAAAGGTTGACAAGTTAATATTAATAATTCAATATTAAATTATTAATTTATATTTTGAATACACATTAATAAAAACTGGAATCAACAGTGGTGGTCTCATTGGATTCCAGATCAAAAGGCCTTTGATAACGTATAGTGGATATTTACAGAGCTGGCTTTGGCCAAATGTGGTTTTCTTTTCTTTTTCATTAATTGGATTCATATATGGTACTCTAATCCTTCTGCCAGCATTATCACAAATGGAATTATTTCTCGGTCTATGAAGATGGGCCATGAAACTTGCCAATGTTTCCTTTGTGGAGTCCTTGGTGCTCTCTGAGCTTGGTTGTTTGCTTGCAGACGTTTCATTACCTTATCAGTGCACTGATGATATCACCTAGTTGGGTAATGAAACGTCTGCAAGCAAACAACCAAGCTCAGAGAGCACCAAGGACTCCACAGTTCAACCCTGAGCTATTATCTTCGATTGAAATGTTTCCTCTATTTGTTCTTATCTTTAATATAATATTGGAATCACTGGCCTCTCTTATTAAGAAGTTGGAGGCTCTTCTGGAATAGAAAGAATGAGATTGAACACAGCCATTATATGCTGATGATATACTGTGTCTTATTAACGTCCCGAGCATAGCACCCCCTCTGGTCCGATAGACAAGGAATATCTGCCAGCTCTACCCTGTCGTTTAAATGGAGAGACAGGGTCAGTGGTAGATGACTACTGTCAGGAGCACCAATTATTGCAAAGTCTCTTAGGAAGTTCACAAATCCTTGAGAAGGGGCTCTATAATCTATTGTGCTTGCTTTGAGGCCAGACCAAAATGTAAGCTCCCCTGGTCTGTCCCTGGGGACAGCACCATTAAGGGAATGTAAGTCCAGGCTGTTAATGCATTTTGCAAGACAAAAACCTGGAAAGTTAGATTTTTGGACTTTGGATTGGCGCCACTCCAATAGTGGAGACAAATATATTTCTGAAGGATATTTATCATGTTTTGAATAAAGGGCCAAGTCATTGGGGCCAAGTCTTGTATTAAAAGCTCCTCCTACAATAAGTGGGGGGGAGGGTAAGTTGTGGGTAAGTTATCATCAGATTGGATATGTAGTTTTCCAAGCCTTTCCATGTTTTAAAAATGTTTTTAAAATTGCATTGGACTCTTGAAGGGCATAAAATAGAGCAGGTCCTCAGCTTCAAATACTTGGGCTTTGTGCTCCACCACTCTGGGAAGCCTCACATGCAAACTGCTCAGGTTGCATCAAATGCCCAGAGGAGTTCAGCAGTAATTCTTTCTTTCTTCTTCTCCAGAGGTGCCCAATATATACCATCTGCCCTCAAGCTTTTTGAAGCTCAAGCATTATCCCAGCTGTTATATGGAGCCCAGTTAAACCCAGGAATCAATTGCCAGAACTTGGAAAGGGTACAGTCAAAATTCCTAAGAAAGCTATTCCAGGTGGCAAAATGTGTGCCTAGTGCTGCCTTGCAGCTGGAGGCAGGACTTACAACAGTTGAAACAAGGGCATGCTTATGTACATTTAAACACTGGCTAAAGGTCCACTTTTAACCCCAAGGTCTGACAGAGCTAACATTAATCGATAAATATGATTCCGTCTGCAAATTCCAAACTGAGAAAAAATATGCAAATTGGGTTTTTCAAGAGAAATACTCATGCCCATCGGACAATATCAGGCAATGGTGGTGCTTAAACAAAGGGTCCTTGATATAGAATTACAGTCAGAATATAGTAAACTCTCGCCAAGGGTACAATTGGGACATAGCAATGCACATTTTAAAGCAGCATTGTACCTAGATCAATTCACAAGCAATAAATTTCAATGAGCATTTACACTACTACAGTTCAGTATTATACCATCAGCACAGCTGGAGGGAAAATTTTGTAAAACTCCATATGCGGAAAGGCTTTGCCCTTGTAATGATGGCAGTATTGAAACACAAACTCATGTTCTGTTAAACTGTAATTTCTATCGAGACATACGCTAAGAGCTCCTAACAACTCTACTAATTCCATTCCTCAGACGGACTAAAGAATTCTATATGCAATTCTTACTAGCAGACAGGGCCACAACTGGGGGGGGGGGGCAAGCAGGGCATGTGCCCCAGGTGCCGCACTGGGGGGTGCGCCAATATGACACCCAGGGTGCACCAAAATGACAAAATAACCCATGGGGGGGGGCATGGAATCCATGTTTGCCCCGGGTGACACAAACCCTAGTTCCATCCTTGCTAGCAGATAAGGACCCCAAGGGAACTCTTGCTGTTGCAAAGTTTGTTTTCGCAGCTTGTAAAAACCATATATTGCTGACAGAAAAATAGTGCAAGTACGATTATAGACGTTTTATCTTGTATGCTTTATTTTACTCTGTATGTTCTATCTTATAGCTCTACTTTGTAAGTTTTATTTAATAAGTTTTATTCAATCTGGGTTGCTGACCTGTAATAAAGGTTTTGAATTAACAATTATGAATGTATTACATCAATATTTATTAACATAGTACACCACTTTGGTAAATTCTCAGGTTATTCAGTTAATTGGAATAAGTCTCATATATTTTCTGTAGGCTCTAATGTATCTGTGGAAGTTAGTAAAAATAGAAATGTTACTTGTTGCTCTAATTACCTTGGAACAATTATCCCAAGGATAATTGTTTGTAGATGTAAATAAATCAAACTGTTTATCTGATATAAAAAAACAGTTAAATGTCTCAATGAGCTTATGGGAAAAATAAATGTTCCATAAATGAGTATTATTTCAAAATTATACTCCTATTTTAATAACTTTAAGATATTTATAGAAGATCCATAAATTATTAAGACATTTTCCATGTGAAGGACAAGCCCCTAGATTTTATCTAAATTATAACTGTACCTGATTTCAGCTTTATCACAGCATAAAGCTGTTATTGACTTCTATTTATTCAGGGAATTTAAGTGCTCAGTTGAAAAACCATTATAGGCACAAGTAGGAAGTTATTATTTGACCTCTTTGTTATAACAACATGGATTTGGCTCCTATGTTTTTAGTCATAGTTTTATTTTATTTCCAGCATTAAAGGCGCCAAGGGATTTGGGGAAGATTTATTTATTTATTTATTTATTTATTTATTTATTTATTTATTTATTTATTTATTTATTTATTTATTTATCAAACTTCTATCACTGCCCATCTCCCTCCACCGGTAAAACGATCTAACTTAATCCAATGTAGGAGAGCTCTCTAAGATATTAGCCATGCCCAAGAGTGACTATTCCTTCCTTGGTCCCAAGCAAGGCGGCAGAGCCAGGTTTTCAGGTTCTTCTGGAAGTTACCTTCCAATATAATTTTCCATACATTGTCACACATAATATATTAGATACTTTATCTGAAATAGGAAAGTAGATAAACTGTCCCAACCCAAGTATACATAGTAAACTTATTGATTTTCAAGTATATGTGTTTGAAGATAATTCAGATCTGTGCACTATTTAACAGCAAATCTCTACAAATTGTTAACAATATCTTATCTCACAGCAGTTTCATTCAACCATTCATTGTCCTTGTCTGCAATAGAACACACTGTTGTCCCCATTTCTGCAGCATACACATAAATTTATTTATTTATTTATTTATTTATTTATTTATTTATTTATTTATTTAATTTATATCACCGCCCATCTCCCTCCACTGGAGGGACTCTGGGCGGTTTACAGCAAAATAATAAAACAAAAAACATAAAATATACATACAATATAAAAATATGAATTATAAAACAAGATTAAAATACAAGAGGCAAGAATAGTAAAAAGATCTAACTCAATCCAATGTAGGAGAGGGGCTCTCTAAGGTATTAGCCATCCCCAATAGTGACTATTCCTTCCTTGGTCCCAGGCAAGGCGGCAGAGCCAGGTTTTCAGGCTCCTCCGGAAGGTCAGGAGCAAAGGGGCTAATCTCACCTCCAGGGGCAAGTTGTTCCACAGGGCGGGAGCTACTGCAGAGGAGGCACGCCTCCTGGACCCCGCCAGATGGAACACTCTTATAGATGGGGTCCGTAGCATGCCCTCTCTGCATGATCGGGTGGGACGGGTAGATGTATTGGGAACGAGGCGGTCCCTCAGGTAACCTGGCCCCATGCCATGTAGGGCTTTAAAGGTGATAACCAAGACCTTGAATTGGACCTGGAAGCAAACTGGCATCCAATGTAGCTCACGTAACAACGGTGTTATGTGTGCCGATCTAGGGGCACCAGCAGTGGCCCGTGCAGCTGCATTCTGGACCAGCTGAAGCTTCCGGATACTCTTCAAGGGTAGCCCCATGTAGAGCGCATTACAGTAGTCTATATGGGAGATAACAAGGACATGATTGACAGTTCGAAGGGCCTCCCAATCCAGGAATGGGGTAACTGGCACACAACACAAAGTTGTGCAAAAGCCCTTCTGGCCACAACTGCCAACTGCTCTTCGAGCAGGAGTCGCGAGTCCAGGAGGACACCCAGATTCTGCACCGGATCTGTCTGGGGCAGTGCAACCCCATCCAGAACCAAAGATGATAATGTCACAGATGGGGAAGAGCCATTAATCCACAGCCACTCCATCTTACCAGGGTTCAGCTGAAGCCTGTTGGACCCCATCCAGGCCCCTACAGCCCCCAGGCACCGAGAAAGAGCAGTCACAGCATCACTTACCTCACCCGGGACAGAGATATATAGATGTATAACTGAGTATCATCAGAATATTGATGATATTTTATCCCATGGTGGTGGATGATCTCGCCCAGTAGATGTTAAACAGGAGTGGGGAGAGAACCGAACCCTGTGGCACCCCACAAAGGAGGGGTCGAGGGTCGGATCTCCCACTCCCTATCACCACTGATTGGGACTGGCCCTGGAGGAAGGAGGTGAACCAGCGCAAAACCACGCTGCCCACCCCTAACTCCCTGAGCCAACCAAAAAGAATACCATGGTCGATGGTATCGAAAGCCACTGAGAGGTCAAGAAGAGCTAGGATGGATGCCCTGCCTCCATCCCGCTCCCGCCAGAGATCATCCATAAGTGCGACCAATGCTGTTTCTGTCCCATGTCCAGGCCTGAAACCTGACTGAAAGGGGTCTAGATAATCCGTTTCATCCAGAATCCTCTGGAGCTGCAACGCCACCACTTTCTCAACCACCTTCCCTATAAAGGGAAGGTGGGAGACTGGGCAAAAGTTGTCCAGTACCATAGGGTCCAGCGATGGTTTCTTGAGGAGGGGATGCACCAATGCCTCCTTAAAGGCAGTTGGAAACACCCCCTCTCTCAAGGATGCATTGACCATTGCCTGGACCCAACGACATGTCACCCCCCTAGCTGCTTTCACCAGCCAGGAGGGGCATGGATCTAGATGACAAGTGGTGGCGTTTGCCGTTCGAAGGATCCTGTCCACTTCCTCAGGTCCAACAGGATCAAACTGTTCCCAGATAACTGGGTAAATATGTTCCCCTGGTATCTCCCCAGATTCTGTCTCACGCCTGGAGTCCAACTTGGAACGGATCAGAGTGATTTTGTCCTGCATATGCATAGCAAACTCCTCTGCACAGCCCTGTAGGTGGGTCTCAGAACCCGTCTTCCCCAAAAGGGACCGAGTTATCTTAAACAGGGCCGTTGGGTGGCATTCTGCGGACGCAATAAGAGCTGAGAAATATTGACGTTTCGCCGCTCTTACTGCCACAAGGTAGGACTTAACAGCGGCTTTAGCTTAAATTCGGTCGGGTTCAGACCTTGTTTTTCTCCAGCGGTGCTCTAGACATCTCTTAATCCTCTTCAAAGCCCTCAACTCCTCCGTGAACCATGGGGAGTGTCGGGTTTGATGGGCCAAGAAAGGTCGCATAGGCGTGATCTTGTCCAGAGGTTTTTGTTTATTTTGTTTATTCGTTCAGTCGCTTCCGACTCTTCATGACTTCATGGACCAGCCCACACCAGAGCTTCCTGTCAGCCGTCACCATCCCCAGCTCTCCCACGGTTGAGTCCATCACCTCCAGAATATCATCCATCCATCTTGCCCTTGGTCGGCCCCTCCTCCTTTTGCCTTCCACTTTCCCTAGCATCAGCTTCTTCTCCAGGGTATCCTGTCTTCTCATTATGTGGCCAAAGTACTTCAGTTTTGCCTTTAATATCATTCCCCCAAGTGAGCAGTCTGGCTTTATTTCCTGGAGTATGGACTGGTTTGATCTTCTTGCAGTCCAAGGCACTCTCAGAATTCTCCTCCAACACCTCAGTTCAAAAGCATCTATCTTCCTTCGCTCAGCCTTCCTTATGGTCCAGCTCTCGCAGCCATAGGTTACTACAGGGAATACCATTGCTTTAACTATGCAGACCTTTGTTGTCAGTGTGATGTCTCTGCTCTTAACTATTTTATCAAGATTTGCCATTGCTCTCCTCACAAGAAGTAGACGTCTTCTGATTTCCTGGCTGCAGTCAGCGTCTGCAGTAATCTTTGCGCCTAGAAATACAAAGTCTGTCACTGCCTCCACTTTTTCTCCCTCTATTTGCCAGTTATCAATCAAGCTGTTTGCCATAATCTTGGTTTTTTTGAGGTTTAACTGCAACCCAGCTTTTGCACTTTCTTCTTTCAACTTTGTCATAAGGCTCCTCATCTCCTCCTCGCTTTCAGCCATCAAAGTGGTATCATCTGCATATCTGAGATTGTTAATGTTTCTTCCAGCGATTTTAACTCCAGCCATGGATTCCTCAAGCCCAGCACGTCGCATGATGTGTTCCGCGTATAGGTTGAATAGGTAGGGTGAGAGTATACAACCCTGCCGTACTCCTTTCCCAATCTTAAACCAGTCCGTTGTTCCGTGCTCTGTTCTTACCGTTGCTACTTGGTCGTTATACAGATTCCTCAGGAGGCAGACAAGATGACTTGGTATCCCCATACCACCAAGAACTTGCCACAATTTGTTATGATCTACACAGTCAAAGGCTTTGGAATAGTCAATAAAACAGAAATAGATGTTTTTCTGAAACTCCCTGGCTGGGGAAGATGTTAGGAGAGAAGTATAATTTTGACCCTTATTCTTATGAGGGTTCCTTATTCCCTTGAGATGATCCCATTTTGAAAATGGCAAGTAAGTTTTTCTGTTTTGGAAATCATTAGCTAATAGCTTTTGAATTTTTTATTTGGATTGTCTGAAACTGTGGAATGGCAATATAGTCAATTAAAAAAAAAACCTTCTGATTTCACAGTTCACATGAGATGTAGCAACATTTTTTTATTATTATTATGGAAATTCTCCTAAATGTACTGTCCTGGATTGATGATATTTATTCACTCTCTGCTTATGAATTGGCTCTGTATGGTATAATAGAAAGATGACATATTATTCTGTGTGATCAAGGTTTAATGTTGTGTTTAAAAACTGAGCAGCTTTATTTATTAAATGTTCTTGTTTCTTTTTTTTTCTTTTTGTTTTTTTGTATGTTTTTCCCCACTGTATTCAAACTCGGTAATTATATTTAAAAAGATTTAAATTTCTTGAAAAGTCAATCATGATTGCTCTTTTTAGATATTAGACGTGATCATGATTGCTTTTTTTAGAAATTATATTAGAAGTAATATTATTCCTATATTAAAGATTGGCTTTTGGAAATGTGTAATTTATCCGTTTTTGAAAGACAATATTTTAAGTAATCAGCAAATGAAGCAATAAGTATTTATTTGGTATAAATATTATGATATTTTACAACAATTCTCCAGTAATGCGGAGGCGCAGGCAGTTATGGGCGCCTCTAGGGCTGTGCATGTGTGTGTGTGTGTGTGTGTGTGTGTGTGTGTGTATGAATGTATGTGTGTGTGTGTGTGTGTGTGTCTGTGTGTATCTCTCTCTCTCTCTCTCTCTCTCTCTCTCTCTCTCTCTCTCTCTCTCTCTCTCTCTCTCTCTCTCTCCAAAGTGGTGGTAGGAGCACTCGGGGCTGTGACTCCCAATCTTGGAGAGGGGCTCCAACAGATCCCAGGAGCAACATCAGAGCTCTCTGTCCAGAAGAGCGCAGTGCTAGGAATAGCTAAGATACTGTGCAGAACCCTCAAACTCCCAGGCCCCTGGTAGAGGACCCAAGGTTGAGGAAGACACCCATAGGGGTGAGAAGGGAATTTTTTTATATAAGATGTTTTATATTGGTACTTCTAATTTTTTTCTGGCATTTTTAATTTTTTGGGGGGTGTTCCATTTCATGGTTCTGTTTAGATTTTTTGTTATTGTCTTTAGTATTTTGTTGTTTCCTTCTTTGTTAATTATTTGTGTTTTTGTACTTTTTTTGTAATCTTGCTATTAAAAACAATAAAATTGGAAGAAATAGAAGAGAAAAAATATTGCTCGTTTTAAAGACTGCACATTAAAGAATCTAATTGGGGGTGTATGAATGCAGAACCTACTCGAACATCTAATCTTAGCAAGCAAGGTAACAAATTCAGCTATAGGAGTATTTTGTGGTTTGTGATTGTTTTTGATCTGTTTAATCTTGAGAAGACAGCAGGTGTGTATCATCATATATGGACATATCTATGTAGCATGGAAGTCTGGCATTGCCTCTGTCCAGAATAACAGAGTGTATGTGTGTACTTTTGCTTCCCAGTCTAACCTTCCACTCTTGAATTTCTCGATGGTCTCCCATCCAAGTATTAACTGTTTTTTAGATCAGCCAAAGTCAGCTATATGCTGCCACCTGCTGTATTAAATTTATGTTCCATTTGCCTGAATGTTTTCTTACTTTGCAGAGGAGGCTTCTGATTTCCCAGCACTCCCCCTCCTTTATTTTTGGCTATATTCTCACGGGTTGGGAATTTCTCCCAGTTTCTGTTAGAAAATGATCATAGCTAGTTGAACAATCATATCTAAACAGTGTACCTCAGTGGCTCTGCTTCAAGTTGGAAGGAAGTGTTCATTGGCAAACTGCTGAGCTGCTTTCTAGACTTTGTGCTGTTCAACATATTAAGAAATGATTTTGGTGATTACAAATGATTACAAAATATGATTAATGCACTTACAGATGACCCAAAGGTGGGAAGGGTAGCAAACTCCTGAGAGACAGTATCAAAATTCAGTGGGAACTTGACAAGCTAAAACAGTGGGTCAAAACCTGCAAGATGTATTCCAATGGGGAAAAATGCAAAGTCCTAGATTTGGATTAGGAAAAACAAAGGCATGAGTATGGGGAGGGGATGATACTAGACAGCAGCACATGCAAGAAGGATGTAGGTGTCGTGATAGACCACAGGCTGAACTTGATCCAACAGTGTGATGCATATATATATATATATATGTGTGTGTGTGTGTGTGTGTGTGTGTGTAAAGGTAAAGGTTCCCTCCACACATTTGTGCGGTCGTGTCTGATTCTAGGGGCCGGTGCTCATCTCAGTTTGTTAGCCAAAGAGCCAGCGTTGTCCGAAGACGCTTCTGCGGTCATGTGGCCAGAATGACGCACACGGAATGCTGTTACCTTCCCACCGAAGTAGTACCTATTCATCTACTTGCATTTTGCATGCTTTCGAATTGCTAGGTTGGCAAGAGCAGGGGCTAGTGCGGGAGCTCACTCCGTCACGCGGGGCTAGGGATTCGAACCTCTGAACTTGCGATCTTCTGATCGACAAGCCTGGCGTCTTACCTGCTGAGCCACCACGCCCCTATATATATATATATATATATATATATGTGTGTGTGTGTGTGTGTGTGTGTGTGTGTGTGTGTATCAATCCCATGAAGTTATATTGTCAGGATCAAGAGAAGACATTGTTCCTCTCTGTGGGTCAGCCAACATCTGGAATATTGCATCCAGTTCTAGGTGTGGCACTTTAGAAAATATAAGCAAAATCTGCAAGGGGGCTCAAAACAAGCAAGATGGTGGTTGTGGCATCATAATTGAAGCACTGCCCATTTTGTATGTGTGTCAAAGTCTCATGCATGTACAAAGGGGTGGGGCTTCAATCATGATACTACAACTGCTATCTTGCTTGTTCTGATCCCCTCAGGACACCCTGGAAATGACAAACTGCAACATTTCCAGAGGAGTGGGGAAAAATGATGACAAGGGGCCTGGAAAGAAAACCCAATGAGGAATGGTTGGAGGTATTGGATATGTTTAGCCTGGAGAAGACTGTGAGGAGACATAATAGTTGTCTTCTGAAGGTCTGTAATATGGGGGCAGAATAGTTGTTCAGAGTTGTTTCAGAAAACAGGACAAAAAACAATGGTTTGAAATTACAAGCAAGTGCATTTTTTCTGGATGTGGGGAAAAATAATAGAGTTATTCAGCAGTGGAACATGCTGCCTTGGGAAACAATTGACTGCCTTGCTGTAAATTTTTAAATAAAGATTGGATGGCCATCTGTCAGGGATGCTTTAGTAGTAGATTCTGATATTGGGCTGGGGGTTTGTCAGATGATCTCTAACCGTTACATTCTATGGTCCTATAATTCTATGAATGAAAATGGTGAAACAAATAGAAAAGAAACTGCTGTTACCTAAATGACTGTTTGGTAGTAGTTCTTGGTATGGGGGGATGGTCCCATAAACCCAAGGAGCCTCTCCCATTTTACTGGACAACTCCAATGATCAAATGACCTCTTGCTTTACTGAGCAGCCTCTCTTCCTGCCAGTCAGCTGGCCATAGAAGTTGTTTTGGCAGTGGGTTTTGTGCTCTTTCAGAACTGAGGAATTTTGAAAGAGTGCTAAACTCACTGTCAAAACAAGGTTGTCTGACAGCTGATCAGCAGCTGGGAGAAGAGCACAGTAAAATGGGAGTGCCTGGAATTTAATAGAGCCAGTCTTTCACTTTACTGTGCTGATGTCAGCCTTGCAAGGTAGTGTAGACAAGAAGCACACCCAGAAGAACTAGCTCTACTTTACTGTAAGGTTACATTGACAGAATCTTGCAAGTCTGAAAGTACATTTCTCCCCTGTGCCTTTACAACCCAAGAAACTAGGAAGGGTCCCTTCTGAGACCTTTGCCATGCCCACATTCCTGCTGTGGGCTAAGTTGCCTCTTATCAGACCATTGCCCTGGCTGCAGCTCTTCCCCTGTCTCCCAAGATCATCCCCACATACCATTACAGCTGTTTTTTTAAAAAAATTAAAATTTATTTTCTATCCCTTTATTATTTTTATAAATAACTCAAGGCGTTATAAATAACTCATACCTAATACTAATCAAAGAGAATATTTGTAGCTCAGGGTTGAACTGTGGAGTCCTTGGTGCTCTCTTTCATTGCCAGACTAGGCAACATCTTCAGTGCGAAAAGGGAGTGGGACTTGCTCTCTGTTTATATACCATGGCTTGTCCTGCTTGGAACACCTATCTATCACCTATCCATGAACACCAACTAGCAATCAGAAGACACGATGAAAACTCCTTAATCTCACAACACATGGACAGACTTAAGCATACTTTCAACTGGGAAACTGTGAGCATCTTAAACCAAGCCAAATCCAAAAATGCCAGAGAATTCCTGGAAGCTTGGCACTCAGACAAAGCAGCCATCAACAGACACATAGAGGTAAACAACATTTACATACCATTCATAAGAGACAATAGAAAAGCCAAAAGACCAGAACACCTCCTTGCTAGCAATCAACACCCAGATATGCGAAGTTTAACTCCAGGATTAGCACCAGAGGGACAAACAAACAGAACAATATACCCTAATCAAGGAACTATTAACTCAGTCAATCAACCAAGCAGCAAACAACAGCACAATCAAGGAACTCCTAAGGGGAGAACAACACCTCCACCAACACAAGCAGAACAAGCCATGGTATATAAACAGAGAGCAAGTCCCACTCCCTTTTTGCACTGAAAATGTTGCCTAGTCTGGCAATGAAACGTCTGCAAGAAAACAACAAGGCTCAGAGAGCACCAAGGACTCCACAATACCTAATACTCCTTCCTCCTCCTATTTTCCCCACAACAGCCCTGTGAGGTGAGTTGGGCTGAGAGAGAGTGACTGGCCCAAGGTCACCAAGCCGGCTTTCATGCCTAAGGTGGGACTAGAACCCACAGCCTTAACCACTAGACCAAACTGGTTTTCCCCAGCTGCCATTCAGGTGTTTGGCAGGTTGTGGAGAACTACTTGTATGTCAGCCCCACTAGGTAGGCCTGCCCAGGAAATCAACTCCACAGAAGGCAAAAACTAGTTTTATTGAGATTTACTATAATAATAGAATCTTACAAGTATGTGCTGAACCTCCTCCTCCTCCTCATAGCTCAGTTAATTAGGGAGATGTCTGTCTGAGCTGCTTCTGAGTGTTATCTGGCCATTCTGGACATTAAAAATGCTTCAGCCCCTTTTGTCTAGGCAACAGCTTCTGCATATCTCTGTCAAGGCCATCTTCCTTACTCTCTACATCAGAGCTTTCCAAACTTTTCATCTTGGTGACACACTTTTTAGACATGCATCATTTCGTGACACACCCTTACAGCAGGGCATCATTTCACAACACACTCTTACAGCAGGGCACAAGGCAGGCACTAGGACCTGCGCGGAATCACACAGGTTTGGAGGCAGCAAGGCACAAGGCAGGCACTAGGACCTGCACGGAATCCTGGCAGGGCAGGTTTGGAGGCAGCAAGGCACAAGGCAGGCACTAGGACCAGCGCGGAATCCTGGCAGGGCAGGTTTGGAGGCAGCAAGGCACAAGGCAGGCACTAGGACCAGCGCGGAATCCTGGCAGGGCTCAGAGGCAGCAGCAGCCGTGACACACCCAGACACTGCACCTGACACACTAACGTGTCCCGACACACAGTTTGGAAAGCTCTGCTCTACATTGTAAGTGCAGCTGCTGCTCTCTTTTGCTCTTTCTTACTGGAGGTAACCATAAGGAAGGCTGAGCGAAGGAAGATAGATGCTTTTGAATTGTGGTGTTGGAGGAAAATTCTAAGAGTGCCTTGGACCGCAAGAAGATCAAACCAGGCCATACTCCAGGAAATAAAGCCAGACTGCTCACTTGAGGAAATGATATTAAAAGCAAAACTGAAGTACTTTGGCCACTGAATGAGAAGACAGGATACCCTGGAGAAGATGCT
Organism: Charina bottae; assembly: GCA_023362775.1. Taxonomy (NCBI): domain Eukaryota; kingdom Metazoa; phylum Chordata; class Lepidosauria; order Squamata; family Charinaidae; genus Charina; species Charina bottae. Next base: position 85,782,219 of record JALMGJ010000002.1, on the reverse strand, counting down.
GATGCTAGGGAAAGTGGAAGGCAAAAGGAAGAGGGGCCGACCAAGGGCAAGATGGATGGATGATATTCTGGAGGTAATGGACTCAAGCTTGGGGGAGCTGGGGGTGGTGACGGCTGACAGGAAGCTCTGGCGTGGGCTGGTCCATGAAGTCACGAAGAGTCGGAAGCGACTGAACGAATAAACAACAACTGGAGGTGACAGGGGGAGGGGGAGAGAATAGAGGCAGGATACCAGGGGAGGGAAGTGTGACTGCATCCGCCTGAAGTGGCCAATAGGCTATCCCACACATCCACCCATCCCCAGAGGCCATCGGACTGTACTATAAAAAGCATGTCAAAATTTATTTATTTATTTATTTATTTATTTTTCAAATTTATTCCCCGCCCATCTCCCATGCAAGGGACTCTGGGCGGGTTACAATAAATAAAATTTAAAAACTATACAAAAATCTCTAAAAACACAAGCATAAAATAAATAAAATAGAATCCAAGATGGATTAGGATCCGCAGAATAGATCGTGGAGCTACGGGGCCAGCCAACCCCAGGAGGCACTACCACCTCCGTCGTCCCAGGCCAGGTGGCACAGCCAGGTCTTAAGGGCCTTCCGAAAAGCTAGGAGGGAGGGGGCCAGTCTCACCTCCGGGGGCAAGATATTCCATAGGGCGGGCGCTATCGCAGAGAAGGCACGCCTCCTGGACCCCGCTAGATGGAAATCTCTTGTTGAGGGGGTCCGAAGCATGCCCTCTCTGCATGCACGGGCGGGGCAGGTCGACGTTATCGGGACGAGACGGTCCCTCAGGTACCCTGGTCCTATGCCATGTAGGGCTTTAAAGGTAATCACCAACACCTTGAATTGGACCCGGAAGCAAACTGGCACCCAATGCAGCTTACGTAGCAGAGGTGTGACATGTGCCGATCTCCTGGCACCCATAACTGCTCGCGCCTCCGCATTCTGCACCAGCTGAAGCTTCCGGATACTCTTCAAGGGTAGCCCCATGTAGAGTGCATTACAATAGTCTATACGGGAGATGACAAGGGCGTGAGTGACTGTTCGGAGGGCCTCCCAATCCAGGAAAGGGCGTAACTGGCGCACAACTCGAAGCTGTGCAAAGGCCCTCCTGGCCACGACTGCCACCTGCTCTTCGAGCAAGAGTCGTGAGTCCAGGAGGACCCCCAGATTCCGCACTGGATCCGAGTGGGGTAGTGCAACCCCACCCAGAACCAAAGTTGACAACTTCCCGGATCCAGGGGGGCCATCAATCCACAGCCACTCTGTCTTACCAGGGTTCAGTTGAAGCCTGTTGTTCCCCATCCAGACCCCCACAGCCTCCAGGCACTGAGATAAGGCATTGACCGCATCACTTACTTCACCCGGGACGGAGATGTATAAGTGGGTATCATCAGCATATTGGTGATACCTCATCCCGTGGTGACGGATGATCTCGCCCAGCGGCTTCATGTAGATGTTGAATAGGAGAGGAGAGAGAACCGACCCCTGGGGCACCCCACAAGTCAGGGGTCGCGGGTCAGCTCTCTCCTCCCCTATCAACACCGACTGGGAACGGCCCTGGAGAAAGGAGGCAAACCAGCGCAAATCCACGCTGCCCGCCCCCAACTCCTCGAGCCGCCCCAAAAGTATACCGTGGTCGACGGTATCGAAAGCCGCTGAGAGATCTGAGAGAGCAAGGATGGACGCAAGAAATATACTCACCTTGAAATTACCACAGGTTACTACTAGCTGAAGGGGGAAATCCTTACTTAAAAAGTGGTCTAGCCATCCTGCAAAACCATTCATTCATGGACTAGAAATCCGATGAAGGTAATGTCAGAAGGACAGCAGTGTAAGAAACAAACCACAATGATGCCCAAATATGCAAATACTGTGATTACATACTTGCATGCAAGTATTTAGGGGCAGCATTTGCAGGACTACAGCATCACATTGCAAGAGGTATCATTTGCACACACACATTACACACACCACCTCCCCTGAGGATGTCCATGTTTCTGCACATGGCAGAAAAAAGATGTACCCAGACCATGTTTGTACCATGGTCAACTTAGGTGACTGTAGCCAAACAGGAACAAACAAGTTGAAATGCTGCCTGCACACTCAGGTATATGTTATTCGTTGATCACAAGCACTTGTTTTAGTTTCTAAAACAGGATGACCAGAGGAGCGTCAGGTGAGCTGGGAGAGGGAAGCTGGAAATGGGCCCCTGGGCTAAAACAAGGCAGCTGCGTGCTCCTGCGCCCGATCTTGCTGGGTGAGGCGGGCCAGCCCTGCCTCCATTTCCTCCAAAGGCGAGCTTGGCAAAGCGGGATTCCTGGCACTGGCAGCAGGGGAAAGTCCCAGAGGCACGGCGCGCAGAGGGGGTGGGGCAGGCGCGAGAAAACACCCGGCCGCTGGACGCTGTTCCTCTAGGCCAGCCGGCACGCGCGCGTATGCCCCCCCCCCCTCCAATACACCGAGGAAAGACGCAGCACGTGGGAAGCAGGTGGGCTTTTCTACTGGATTTGTTGTTGCTGCTGCGGGTGTTGCCGCCGCCGCCGCCGCCGCCGAGGCGAGCTTGGCGTTAATGCTGCTACTGTTGCCGCTGCCAGCGCCGTCTCTTTTGCTGGACTCTGCCAGGAATCCCGCAGGCAGGAAGCGAGGCGAGTGCCGCTGAGGCGCGGGGAGGGGAGCGCAGAGCGCCCGGGGAAGCCCGGCAGCGGCAAGCCAAGCCAGGAAGAGGAAGGTGACAGCGAAAGCGGGAATTTCCTTTTTTTCTTAGACTGCCGGCCAGCCAAGCGGCTCCGGCAGCAGCAGCAGCGGGTCCAGGTGTGTTCACCACAGCGATGTTTCGCCGGGCAAGGCAGCAGCATCCGGCTGAGTCCAGCATGCGCTGAGTGCCGAAAGCGCGGAGGACTTCTGACAGGCAGCAGCCCTCGGCTGGGCTCCCGCTCCCTCGAGGATGTCCCGTCCTGAACGGGCGTGAGGAGGGCTTCTCCCGGGAGCTATCTAAGAGAGGCGGCCGAGCTTGGCTGCCTTCTTGCCCGAGCTGCCTGGCGCCGCTGGCCCCGCAGCAGGAGGCATCATGATCTCCTAACAGGCTTGCTCGATTCCGGCTCGCTCGCTTTCACGTCCTCCCTCCCCGCCCCCGCTCTCCTTGGAATTACAAGGCTGGAAGTGCCGCTGCTGAAGAACGCGTGTTGATCGGCGAGTGCCAGCCCCCAAAGGGCACGTTTGTTCCATCCTGGACACAGTTTGGAGGAGAGCCGCTCGAGTTGAAAAAACCTCGAACAACTGGGGTGGGGTGAGTAGCCCGGCTCGCTAATCGGGAAATAAGTTGAGGCAGGTGGGGTCAGGTGGAAAGAAAGAGGAGCGATCAAGTTTCTTTTGGTCGTCTGTAATGAATGAGACTGCCCCAACAATTAGATGCTAAATTCTCCAGCCATCTCATTGCTTCTGAAGAAGCCAGTAATTTTACATTTATTGGAGTTTGCAACGTTTCAAGCTTTGCAGCTTCTGCTTTCGGTACCATGTCTGGAAGACAGCAGATGCTGTCTTCTTGTGTGTGTGTGTGTGTATGTGGGGCGGATCTTAGTGTTCTCTGCGTGTGTCTGTGCGCGCGCGCGGTAGTGTAGCTTCCTGATTTGCATTCCAAAGGGGAAAATCGGCTCTCATAATGCATCTACGGGATGTTGTAATTTTTTTGGCTCATATTATCTATTGGCACTTGCAAGCAAACCAGCTTTTATCTTTGCCCAGTGTGCCCTGACGATCGGGAATACTCTTCACGGGCTCAAGCCGTTTTCATGGGCTTTAAATGTCAGTTAAACTAGAGGCAACGTGGATAGTAGAATGCAAGTTAAGAAAAGGAGGTCACTACAAGTAAATCAAGGTTGTCTTAGGACAAATCCTTGTCCTAAGGAGGGAAATCATAGTGAATGAGATTTTGCTACTTGGGTCTTTTCCCTTAAATAAAGCTTGATTCATATGAATGGATCCAGACTGGGTTTCTGATTCATACTATTCAACAGGTGGGGGATTTCATATAGGAACAAAAAGGCTGGCTTGCCAATTATTTGAAGTCTATCCTAGTTTCATGTTGCTCACAGAAGGGGCTAAATGAATAGCATGCCCCGCCATTCTTTTTAACCACACTCATATGTTGCTGGCCAGAGATGTCACTTTCTTGAGGGTGCACTGCTGGGAAACAGTAAATTCCCAGCTGAATCACTTTAAATGTCCTGGAAGGGTGCATGAACTTGGTGGAAGCTGACATGCCATTTTGATTGAACGGATGGAAGATTTAAATATGGGGATTTCATGAGTATATACCTCTTTGTGAGCATTTCTCTTGCTTTCAGAGAAATGTTACGCAGCAATCCTTCTGGGAAAATAATAACCTTTCAGTCACAAAATCTCTCAACCATGAATTATACAACTCTGGATTGCAGGGTAGCCTTTTCATTAACTCACTTAATAATTTTCTGATGTCTTTTTGAAATTGTAGTTGATTTTAACGGATCCCATGTGAAGTTTAACATCAAGGAAGTGTGCAGAATAATATGATAATGGGGGAAAGATATATTGGCAAAGCATCTTAAAAAGTAAGAGCACAGATTGAAACTTGCTTAAATGAATTCAGTTTATGCTGGCATTTTTGGATTTTGTTTATATTTTGGAGGCATTCTGGTATTTGTATTTGAAATAAATCTGTCAAATGGGTTAGAAGGAATAATGTTTGACCAGAAACTTAAAAACATATATCAAATAGTACTAAAATATTCCCATGAACTTCCTTACTCTGTAAAATCATCAAGTAAGTGTAGAAATCTTGTGGCATGCTTTCCATTACCGAAGAGTCTTGGCAATAAAGTGCATTTAAACAGCAGCATTCATTTTTGGTATTCCTACAGATAAATATTAAATTTGAGGACTTGGGCTAGTATATATGAACAAAAGTTCTTCGCTATATTTCACATCTTTTCATTCTGATAGAACTTTGGATGCAAATAAAGGTATACTGATGACAACTGAAGTGCCTCTTTGATTGTGACCTCAAGGTATAAGAGTGAATGATCTTACTCCCTTTTATATTGACCTAACTTAAGTCACTTATATTGTTTCAGATATCATTTATTTTTGCTTTATGGTTTCTAAAAGAAAGCAATTGGGAGCTTTGTATATGCTTACTTCATATCCAAAGATTTTTGGACAAGATTTCCAAATGTCATATAAATTATATAAATAAATAAATACATTTCAGTTTCAATGGGAATGTGATATTTAATAATTTTCTTATCGAGTGCAAATATCTCTTGCTCTGGAAATCTAGATGAAGGCTTCTACAGTTTATTTTCCCAGTGTTACATGATCTCTATCCCAAAGAGTCTCAAAGCTGCTGCAGAGATGTCAAAATGGCAATGGAACATTCACAGTTTTGTAGCCTAATTCTGTTGATACATTAGGGGCTGCCCATGAAGAGTATCCTGAAGCTTCAGCTGATGCAGAATGTAGCGGCGCGGGCAGTTATGTGTGCTTCCAGATCAACACGTGTTATACCTCTGCTCCGGGAGCTGCATTGGTTGCCAGTTTGCTTCTGGGTCCAATTCAAGGTGCTGGTTTTAACCTTTAAAGCCCTTCATGGGATGGGGCCGGGTAATCTGAGGGACCGTGTCTCCCTGATTATATCTGCCCATCCCATTAGGTCTGGTAGAGAAGGCATGCTGTGGGTTCCGTCTGCTAGGGATCTACACTTGGCAGATCCCAGGAGGCGGGCCTTCTTTGCCCTGGCACCTGCCTTATAGAACATTCTCCCCCCCCCCAGTGAGGTTAACTCCATCCCTGTTAATGTTCAGGAAGTTCCTCAAGACCTGGCTTTGTCAGCAGGCCTGGGGGTTCCAGGGGACTGGTGAAATTTTATGATGGCTTCATCACTGTGATTGATATTCTCTCTCTCCTGTGCTGTATGGCTTTTATTTTTTAATAATGACTGTTTTTAAAGTATTTATTGTTTTAATTAATTGTAGGCTGCCCAGAGTCACTTTTTGTGAGATGGACGGCCATATAAATTTGATAAATAAATAAATAAATAAATAAATAAATAAATAAATAAGGAAAAATACAGATTGTAAAGCTATCAATAAGTCTTAGGAGTTCTGCTGATTTGATAATTAATTAATGATTTAATTGTTTAATATTTTAAGGCTTTTTTATTTTGGGGAGAAACACCTATGTAATATATTAATGATATAAGATCTTGAAAAATAAATGAACTACAACTTGCTTTACAGGCATTAAACTCAGTTATAATTGAAAGGTAACCAAGACCTGATTTGCATTTTTTTTCCCCAAGGAGGAAAGTTGAGATTTTTAAAAAATATACTGTATATTCTGGCTTCTGTGCATGTTCACTCATCAATTTTAATAATGATTTACTGCAACTTGGAAGACCTTCTGGAAAGAAGATGAGACACAGCACATTTTATGATTTCGAGAAAACTGGCTAAGCTGCCAACTGAACTAAGGACTTAACTCATGGACCAAGTAGGCTGTGAGAGTGAGCTAAGTTTCAGAACAGCCAGTTGAAAACAGATGGTGCTCCAAACTTAGATAAGAACAAGAAAATAGCTTAAAATTTACTGATTAGAATGAGATATTACAAAGATTTGGAAAGTTCTGAGCCAGGAGCCCTAGTTGGCTGAATGCTGTGTGCCAGCGGCCTCACCCTTAAAACTAGTGATTGTGGCCAGTATTAAAACTAAATGTAATTTTATTTCACTAATTTTCAAATCTAATTAATATTAAATATTACTCTCCATAGAGTTAACACTTTCTCCTCTGGCACATTTTAAAAACACAATTTGGTTAGTGGTAACAGCTTTTGGGGGGGAGTGGTGGCTCAGCGGGTAAGATGCCAGGCTTGTCGATTGGAAGATCGCAGGTTCGGAGGTTTGAATCCCTAGCCCCCGTGTGATGGAGTGAGCTCCCGCACTCGCCCCAGCTCTTTCCAAACTAGCAATTCGAAAGTATGCAAATGCAAGTAGATGAATAGGTACCACTTTGGTGGGAAGGTAACAGCGTTCCGCGTGCGTCATGCCGGCCACATGACCGTGGAAGCATCTTCGGACAACGCTGGCTCTTCGGCTAACAAACGGAGATGAGCACCGGCCCCTAGAGTCGGACACGACTGCACAAATGTGCAGGGGGAATCTTTACCTTTTTAACAGCTTTTGGAGAATCTAGGTAGCTTTATCTAAAGTCTTCATGTGATTCTGGGGATTTGGGCTGTACACTTCTGAAGAAAATATTGAAGCTCCTTGCAACAGAGGAGAGTTGGCGCGGTGATAAAAGTTGAAATAAATAAAATAAATAAACAGCAAGAATTGATGATGAAGCTGAGACTCATATCCGTACAACCCCAAGAATCCAGATGTTTGGAGTTTTAACTGGCTGAGTCCACTTCATTACTTCATCTCTGTCTGTCCCATTCATCTGGACAGGCAAGGGCAGTAGCACTTGGCTGAGCCCAATTGAATTATATTGGATTATATGATATGAAGGTAATCAGTATATCTTTTCAATATTCTATAAGCTTCCAAATTTTAATTAATAAGTAAAATGTCAATTTTTAGTACAGTTGTTTCTGTTGTCCATTAGAAAACAGAATGTAGTAATAAAAGTTGACTCTGAAAGACAAAAAGGTTCTTGGCTACATCATCCATCTGAAGTCCTTGTTTAGCAACCACCATTGGGACTGGCAACTCTGATGCGGATGCTAAGTGAAACTGTAACTGTGCTTACGATCTTCAACTTTATTTTGCTTGACAGACCTTCAAAGATTGTAAATGGGAGGATTGGTCACAAAGTTACTTTTTCATCCCCGTTGTAACTGCAAATGGCTGCTGTACGAGGCAGTTGCTAAACGAGGACTACCTGTAATTGTAAATGATTGTCCGAAGTAGTTTTCTAGTGATAGCATCACTGTGGTTGAAGAGTGATGTTAACCATAGCTTTCCCAGAAACCATAGTTTGTCCTAATCATAAAGATATAAACTGGGGTCAAGAAAGGGTCATATAGTTTCTAGCACTGTCTGAACTAAATATCTTACAGTTTCAAAAGATAGAATAAATTAAATGGCTTTATACTAAACATGCTATCAAACAGAACAATTCAAAATGAGGTAGGAGAAGAGTGACAAGGTAAACTTGACATCTCTTCCATTTGTAGTCCTTCAGGTTCGTACTGGCTAGGTTGGATGAGTGATTTGCCTACTGCTGTTTTTCCTGCTACTGTATTGTTTTCCTGAGCCATCTCATGTGGACAGGTGAGAGGTCCAGATGGGTCCCTCACAAGGAAATAGAAGCATTGGATCCAAGAGACCCAGAGCTAGTTATGACTCCTCCCCCCATATTCTTTTTCAGGGCCATGCATTTACTACTGCCAGAGTAGGGTTTTGCTCATGGAGTTCTCTTTAAGTACAATAAAGCCTCCTGTTATTAGAAATATCTCTCTCCATTGGCTGTGCTCCCCCTTGCCCCTGAATGTCTGCATCCTATCCCTTTCAGCAGTCAACAGCAAGTGGTAAGTAAGACTGCATGATAAATGACTGCCTATTAGGTGCATTAGCCAGACTCTAATTTATTTCTGCGTCATTGTCAAGTTAACTGTTTTGTGACTGCCAGAAGAAATAAGCTTACCACTAGTTCCTGTATGCTGTGGGCAGCTGGTAACAAAAAGCTGTAAAAACAGCAAACCTCATCAGGGCCCAGTTTAAAATGAAAACATTATTCAAACTAACTGACAAACTATCTTGTTTCTCCAGAAAACTGTGACAACATGTTGCTTTAGACAGTATAGGCCAACTTTAATTTATGCCTCAATCATTATATATTTGAAATGAATAGAACCAGTAAAATCTTAACCTTGGAAGTTCAAAATGATAGGCAAATAATACATGTTTACTTGTTATTTGGTTGGGAAATATCATGCCAAAAGATCTTGCAGTCTCTAAATTCTTTTAGCATTAAAAAGTGTTGATGTGCATAATTTTAACCTCATTAAAACTTGCTGATCCAGAATGGCTAATTATAACATTATGGCCTGAATTATTTGAGCTAAATTCTCTTTTGGTTTAAATAAGTGCTGTTTTATTGAAACTGGCAGGCTCCAGTCATGCACTCACATACATGTATCCTGTCCATCTTCCAAGAGGCATTGAGTGAGAAAGACTTTTCTGACTGAGCAAGAACTAGAATCTTGCATGGTAGATATTTTATTTAAACTATTCTTTAAATTCCAAAAAAGAGATAGTGTGCCTTATTTTTTAAAAAGTCTGTGGTTGTTAATATACTTCAAGAAGAAACATGATTGCTAACCAGTGACTTAAAGAAATGAATAAATAAATAAATAAAACTTAATAGAGCTTGGGACTTGAGGCACCCTTTAGAAAACCTATGGACATTGCAGCAGGCATATGTTTTGCATTTCAGAAGTACATTTCCTATGAGTCAAGAGGCCAAATGTCAAATAATCGATTTTTGTTTGGATTTCTAACAAAAGGAAAGCAGAAATCAAATTAATTGTGGAACTAGTTCTATAAATCCAATGAGGATTTAGGTTTGTTTTCCATGAACAATAATAGTCTGCCTTTTTTGTGCTATGTGATAATGTCTTCTGAGTCTGAGGGAATTTACAGAGTACTTCAGAGTACCGTATTTTCCGGCGTATAAAACGACTTTTTAACCCAGGAAAATCTTCTCAAAAGTCGGGGGTCGTTTTATACGCCAGGTGTTGTCTTATAGGGCGGGTCACTTCCCCGCCGAACAGCTGATCCCCGGCGCACAGCTGATCGGCGCCGAGATTTTCCACCTGCCCCCCCCAAATACATCTCCAAGCTTTAGCAGAACAAACCACGAAGGAGGAGGAGGAAGAGGGTGGTGGTGATGATGGGGGGAGGTTTGAAAAAGCAGATCCAAGCGCAAAAGTTACTGAGTCATTTCAGCCTCCCTCCCTCTTGCTCTCTTTCCCTGGTGATGGATCAGTGGGGGGGGGGTCGGGAGGGAGGGAGGCAGGGAGCGGAGGGTGGCCCCCCCCGCACTGATCCATCACCAGGGAAAGAGAGTGAGAGGGAGGGAGGCTGAAATGACTCAGTAACTTTTGCGCTTGGATCTGCTTTTTCAAACCTCCCCCCATCATCACCACCACCCTCTTCCTCCTCCTCCTTCGTGGTTTGTTCTGCTAAAGCTTGGAGATGTATGGGGGGGGAGGGCCCGGGTGGAAAATCTCAGCGCCGATCAGCTGTGCGCCGGGGATCAGCTGTGCGGGAAGTGGAGTTGCTCAGTACTCAGTAACTTTTGCGTTTGGATCTGCTTTTTCAAACTTTCCCCCATCACCCTCCTCCTCCTCCTCCTCCTCCTCCTCCTCCTCCTCCTCCTCCTCCTTCATGGTTTGTTCCGCTAAAGCTTGGAAATGTATTCTTCACCCCTCTGCCTTGCCCAGGTAATTAAAGCTTTCTTTAAATCGTTAAAGCTTTCTCACCCCTCCCCCCAATATTCTCCTTCACACACACACCCCGCGCTGCTGCGCTTCGCATTACTACGGTATTCGCTTTCTACTCTGCTTCCCTGTTTCCTCCCTGCAGTTTTTTACTTTCTACTGTCGTCTTATACGCCGGAAAATACGGTAGCTTTTGATACTGTGTGGGTTTAAGTAAGCTCTAAAATGGTGTGTGTGTGTGTGTGGGTTTAACTTACTTTATTTATTTATTTATTTATTCATTCATTCATTCATTCATTCATTCATTCAACTTATATCACTGCCCATCTCCCCCCGCAGAGGGGACTCTGGGCGGTTTACATAAAGTAAACTTATCCTAAAGACCTAGGATAAATTATTTAAGACTGTTTCTGTGAATCCTAGGTCATGCACTCAGAAATTTAATTTTTAATTAATTAATTATTAAATTTGTATGCCACCCAACTCCCAATGACTTATTGGCCTTTATATTTTTAGTGGCCTTGAAAGTAGATATCTGTGTTGTCTGTTAGACAACTAATAAATATTCAGAATTAGTGACACACATCCTGAGCATGTACTGCATGTACCCTGCCTGGACTGATGCAGGCAATGTATGTAGGTTTGTGAGGTAGTCTCTAGATTAGAGCTCTTCAACTGCACAGAAGGGTGCAAACATTTTTCAGGTAAAACTGACCTTTAGTTGCACTTTTAACATGTTGGCCAAAGTGTGCCAAAACTGAGCAATACTGTCCTTACTGTTAGCAGGAAAAGTTACCATTGTACTCTGTTAAGTGGAATGAATGGATGGATGGGAACAAGATGAGAGAATACTGAAAAAAACGATTGGGCTATTTGGAACCTGAGAATGAATGAGGATGGTGAATATTTGGTAACTATCTGTTTGGAAAAGATCTTTTTGTTTCAAATACATGATTTAAGTCATATATTTATATGTATATGAGAGCCAGTTTGGTGTAGTGGTTATAGGCCCTGGGCTAGAAGACTGTGAGTTCTAGTCCTGCTTGAGGCATGAAGCCAGTGTGATGATCTCAACAACTATGTCCCAATAAACACTTCTCCATGCAATTCATTGAAATGCAGATAAAGCTTTATTTAGGATACATGTTCATTGAAGCACTCCTAAAGACTTGAATACTGATTCCCGCCAAACTATGCTCTCTTAACCCTTCCCTCTGCGTGCCAATTCACCAGCGATGATCTCATGGAGCAAACGGTCCCATCTCCTCTCCGTTGCAGGTGCGTGACCTTGACCGAGCTGTCTCTAGCTTCCAGCAGCAGACATAACACTCAACTGTCATTCCCCCTCCCAACTACTATGCAAGCACTAAGCTAGTATTAATTCTAATGGCAGGATTCATAGACATGAACCCTGACATGCCGACCCTCCAAAAGAAAGAATAGTATGCCAAGGATAAGAAAGGTTAAGAAATACAAATATACATAAAGGCATATGGAAAAATTCCAGAATTCTTCAGGCTGCAAGACAATGGGAGGCACTGAGATCTGAAAAACAGAAATAAGAACAATTGTGCAGTTAACCAGGTTTAGAAGGGAATTGATCATGGAATTTCTTCAATAACCTTGGCGCTGAAACATGAATCTTATCAACCCACTCCTCAAACCCCACAGGCAAATGTTTCCATTGCACCAAATACTATAACTTCCCTCGGTGCCATCTGGAGTCCAAAATGTTCACAATTTCAAAATGTTCGTTATCTCCCACCATGATAGGTGGAGGCGCTACTGGATCTGGATGCCATTGATCAGCCGGTTTAACTGGTTTCAATAAGCTGATGTGGAAGACAGGATGTACTCTACGAAGGTTCTTTGGCAAGTCCAATTGAGCGGCTACTGGGTTGATCACTTTCACAATGGGAAAAGGCCCAATAAATTTAGGCCCCAGTTTCTTGCATGGCTGAGTTGATTTCAAATGTTTTGTAGACAGGTAAACCTTTTCTCCTACCACTAAAGGCCATTCTGGAGCCCGTTTACGATCAGCAAAATTTTTGTATGAATTTTTTGCTTCTTGTAATATATTCAACATTATTGGCCAATTTGATCGTGTTTTTGTAATCCATTCATCTGCTAGTACAGGATCAGTTTGTTGAAGCATGGCCGGGTCAGGTAGTTCAGGAATAGGTACAAAATCCTGACCAGTAGCCACTTTAAATGGTGAAAATCCAGTGCTCTGATGAACAGCATTATTATACGCTACCTCAGCAAAGGGTAACAACTCCACCCAATTATCTTGCTGATGACTAATGTAACACCGTAAATACTGTTCCAACACGGAGTTAAGCCGTTCACAAGCTCCGTTACCCTCCGGATGATGCCCAGAGGTAAGACCCTGTTCAGTTCCAATCAATTTTAGAAATGATTTCCAAAATTTGGCGGTAAACTGACTTCCGCGATCGCTGATAATCCGCAAGGGGGCGCCGTGCGCTCGGTAAATGTGCAAGATGAATAATTTTGCCAGTTGACCAGCAGATGGCAGTCCTTTACAAGGGATGAAATGAGCTTGTTTAGAAAATAAGTCAGTTACTACCCATATGACGGTCTTGCCTTTACTCTCTGGTAAGTCTACAATGAAATCCATTGAAATTTGTTTCCATGGGCTTGTTGGCTCAGCCACTGTTTGCAATAGTCCCACCGGTTTCCCGGGTGCTTTTTTCATGGATGCACAAACATGACATGACAAGACATATTGTTTAACATCTTTCCTCAAAGTTGGCCACCAAAATTGCCTTCTGACTAAATGTAAAGTTTTTACAAATCCGAAATGTCCGGCAATTTTGCTATCATGACAACGTTGTAAAATAGCCTTTCTCACAGTCTCTGGAACATATAATCTGTCTCCATTCCACCACACCCCATTCGCCTCAGTTAATGTTTGCTTGTGCTCTTTCCACCAATCATCAGCCTCTATAGCGGTTTTAAGTTCTTTCTCTAGAGAGGGTTCACATAGAGGTTTCGGTGGTTTGGCCTTGCTTCTAGTGATAGCCACCTTCCCTTGCAATTGTACAGGTATGGGTGCTGCATCACTGTCAGAACCAGGTTCCTCCTGGTTGGATAATCCCAATTGTTGGGGAGACATTACTGTGGATACCATCAGTTCTGGTTGAGTGTCATGTTGTGGCAGCCTAGATAAAGCATCTGCTAAAAAGTTTTTTCCAGCTGGCAAATACTTTAATGTGAAATTAAACCTACTGAAAAATTCAGCCCAACGGATTTGTTTAGGATTTAATTTCCGAGGCGTTTTAAGTGCTTCCAAGTTCTTATGGTCAGTGAAGACTTCAAAGGGATGAGGCGAACCCTCCAGCAGGTGTCGCCATGTAGCTAGAGCATGTCGCACTGCAAAAGCTTCTTTTTCCCAAACCAACCAACGTTGTTCAGCCTCAGTAAATTTACGAGAAATATATGCACAAGGTCTTAACTGATCATTATTGTCTTTTTGCAATAATACGCATCCAACCGCAGAATTGGACGCGTCTGTCTGGATCACAAAGGGACGTTCTGGATCAGGATGTTTTAAAACGGGTTCTGCAGTGAACAACTGCTTCAGTTGTTCAAAAGCCGTTTGGCACGCCGGCGTCCATTTTAATTTCGGTTGAGGTTTATTTGCTAATACGCCATCAGCCGATTTCTTGGTTTTTAACATATCGGTTAATGGTAACGCAATCTTGGCAAACCCGGGAATGAACTGGCGATAGAAATTTGCGAACCCGAGAAAAGATTGTAATTGCTTTTTTGTTCTGGGGGTTTCCCACGCCAATACATCTTTAACTTTGGCGGGATCCATTTCAATGCCCTGATGGGATATTCTGTAGCCTAGAAAATCCAGTTTTTCTTTGTGAAATTCACATTTAGACAACTTAACATACAGTTTGTTTTCTAAAAGCTTTCTGAGCACTGCTTTGACTAGTTTTACATGTTGTTCCATGGTCTCTGTGTATATTAAGATGTCATCCAGATATACCAATACCCCCTGGTACAGAAATTCATGCAGAACCTCATTAATTAAGCTCATGAAGACTCCAGGCCCGCCCCTTAATCCGAACGGCATGACTTTATATTGAAAACAACCTAATTGGCAATTAAAAGCGGTCTTCCACTCATCCCCTTCTTTTATGCGTACTCTAAAATACGCTTCTCTCAAATCCAGCTTAGTGAATATTTTCCCTTTGGTCAGTTGAGCCAGCATATCTTTCATCAACGGGAGCGGATATTGGTTAGAAATACAAATAGCATTCAACCCCCTGTAGTCCGTACAAAGCCGTAAGGAGCCATCTTTCTTTTTCCGGAATAAAACCGGAGCAGCCGTGGGTGAGGTGGATGGCTCAATAAACCCCCGCTTGAGGTTCTTATCTATAAAATTCCTCAGCTCTTGTAGTTCCTTATGAGTCATTGAATACAACTTGGGTTTAGGTAACACTGCCCCAGGCTCCAATTGTAAAGAACAGTCTGTTTTCCGATGAGGGGGCATCTGGTCTGATTCCGTCTCTAAAAAAATCTCCCCCTCCTCCTCATATAGTGACGGTGCCACCGCTGCTTGAGCTAGTTCCCGCACCACACCGAGTCCTGCAGTTTCCCGCTCAACTCCCAAATATGAGCCATCTGCAAATTCCATTTCTCCAGAAACCCAGTCAATCTGAGGGTTACGCTCCCTCAACCATTTGAGCCCCAATACTATGGGCTGATTGGAAATGGGAGCCACAATAAACCTAATAGTCTCTTGATGAGTTCCAATAGTCATTTTTAGGGCTTCTGTATAGTATTCCACTGGACCCCCTTTCATATCTGACCCGTCCAGCTGACAAAATATGATGGGAACTTTTAACTTATGCAACTTAAGTCTCAGTCCTGTAACAATGGCAGGATGCATCAAACATCTTGAGCACCCCGAGTCCAGCATTGCCATCAAATTGTTCTGATCCCTCCCATCCAAAGTTTCAAGCTTTATCTTAACCTGCATGGTAGGACAATCTCCACTCACCAGCGGATCGGAGCGCCGATCTGCAAATGCCTGGCCCGCGGCGCACTTCAAGCCAGACATCGCTCGTTTCCCGCCGGCTGCATGAACTCTTCATCAGAGGAGTCGTTCTCTCCCCCAACCAGATCCCGAGTCTTACTGTCCTCCAAAGCATGAGCTGTTCCCTTGCGTGGTGGTAGCTTAGATGGTTTGGAGGGCTGGCTGTCTGGCTTTGCTTTTACTGTAGAAGGGTTCTGAGGGCAGTTACCAATGCGATGTCCCTCTTTGCCACATTTGAAACACAAGCCTCTCTTTGCTCTGCGTTCCTTTTCCTCTTCCCAAGCAGTAGCTCTAGCTAGCTTCTTCGCCGGGGGCTGTCCCAAAGGGCTTTTCCCCGAGCTATGTAGCTTCCTGTACGATCTCAGTCTTAATTGGGTGCTCTCAACCTTGCCGGCTAATTGAATCCATTCTTCTAGGGTGTCAGGGTCACCTCGTCCTGCTGCCATCTCTAAAATCTCGGGTTTCAGCCCCATCTGGAAGTATTCCACCTGAAAAGTCTCAGGACAAGATGGGACCATGCCTATGAGCTTTTTAAACTCCATTGCGTATTCGGCAACAGATCGGTTTCCCTGGCGTAGCTGCTGCAGCTGCACTTTAGCTGACATTTTAGAGAGGGTATCTTCAAACCGGCGTCGTAAAGCTAGCATAAAGCCATTAAAAGTCCATAAATCTGGAGAGTTAGAGTCATGCAACGCCACCAGCCATAAAGCAGCCTCTCCCTCTAAGAAACTTGAGACGTACCTTACTTTGGCTTCTTCCGTTAAGAAAGACTCTTCAAACTCCTCCATAAAACCCCTGACATGGGTCATAAAGCAAGCCAATTTCGCTGGGTCCCCATCAAATCTTGTTTTCAGTTTGTTCAACGCGAACACCCTAGGTTGGCCCCTTTGTAATTTACTCACGGCCGGTTGAGGCACCTCCATTTCGGATCCAGAGGATTCCTCCTCCTCCTCTCCACTAGACGTGCCGCTCTCTGCTGCCGTGGTCATCAATTTAGGTGGTAAATCCGCCCCTGGAATACCTTCCTGCTTTGAAATCAAAGCCAGTTGCTGCACGGATTGAATAAGGGTTTGTAGTTGGTGACTAATAGTCTCCATTTCACCATCAATACGTGCAGTCTTCGCTTCCAGTGAAGCCATCCTCTGGGACTGGGTCACTCTGGGTTTAGCCGTGCGTTTTCCCTTCCCAGCCCGGATGCCGCCTCCAATTCCCACGGACCATTCCGCTCCCACTCGAGGGGTGCGTGCCATGGCTAGTTCGGTAGTCTCTACGCCACTCCGTCGAGACACCTTCTTAGAGGCTTTTTTCTTAACTGCTTCGGGTTGAGCAGCCGCACTCTTCCCGTCCTTGGAGTTCGCTTCCCAACCTGAAGAGGGGCCTGGTTGCTCCCCGTCCTCCGTCTGGAAACATTCCATAGATTCTTCCATGCTGAAGTTGCTTGGACAAGCCGATTCTCACTCAGGAGGCACTAAATGGAGTTACCACTTGTAACCTCAGGATAAACCGACTGGATTGTAGATTCAAGTCTTTCTGTGATGATCTCAACAACAATGTCCCAATAAACACTTCTCCATGCAATTCATTGAAATGCAGATAAAGCTTTATTTAGGATACATGTTCATTGAAGCACTCCTAAAGACTTGAATACTGATTCCCGCCAAACTATGCTCTCTTAACCCTTCCCTCTGCGCGCCAATTCACCAGCGATGATCTCATGGAGCAAACGGTCCCATCTCCTCTCCGTTGCAGGTGCGTGACCTTGACCGAGCTGTCTCTAGCTTCCAGCAGCAGACATAACACTCAACTGTCATTCCCCCTCCCAACTACTATGCAAGCACTAAGCTAGTATTAATTCTAATGGCAGGATTCATAGACATGAACCCTGACAGCCAGCTGGGTGACTATGAGCCAATAATTCTCTCTTAGCCCTAGGAAGAAGGCAGTGGCAAACCACTTCCAAAAAAAGGTGCCAAGAAGACTGCATGGACTTGTCCAGGCAGTTGTCCGGGGTCAAGATTGACCCAAAATTGTTGTTGTTGTTGTTATTTAAAAATCATATACACATGATTGGCAAAGGAGTAAATATGTATCTGAATGTATGACTGATTTTATTGTTTCAATAAGAGATTAAAAGAACTAGTGCAGGATACAAGGGTGATGAGAGGCTCTGAATGGGGATAGTCCATTTTTTGCCGCAACAAATGGGCATTTGGGGAAAATATGGACGTGGAAGAAAAAGAAGTGGAAGAAAATGGTATGAAGATACAATGACTTCAGGAAGAGGACATATGAATTGTGTGTAGAAAACTATTAGAAGGCAGATTAACAGAAGAAATAGTTGCAAAAGAGATTAGTGCTGTTAACAACATTGAAAAATGGTAAGGCAGTAGGTGTAGATGGTGTCACTGAAGAAATGTTAAAATACGGATGCAGTTTGCTTATGGAATGGTTGTGCAATCTATTTAACATGAGCGTGAAGGCTACATGTGTGTGTGAATAAGAGAAAAATGTGGTTATAATTTCCTTTTAAAAAGGAGAGATAGAAGAGCAAATGCAAAAACTACAGGGAAATTAGTTTGTTAAGTATGCTGGAAAGTTGGCAAAATTCTGAGTATTAGTAAACAAAGGTGACAATGAGCAAAATTTGGAAAGCATAATGTGAATTTTTGCTAGACTGACCTGGTATCACGCTTTAGCAGGTGAACTGAGAATGTTTACTGCAAGTTTTCTGACTTAGAGAAAATATATGGTAAATTACAGGCTTGAATGATGGAATATTATGCATAAATATGGAGTTGATGGTTGGTGGCTGAATGCAATAAGGGCTGTATATGATGGAAGTAAAACTTGCTTAAGAGTAAGTGGAATGCTTAGCAAATTATTTGACCTGAATGACTATAATGCTATTTATTGTATGATAGTTTGCACATTCTGTTAAGTCTCATTTTCTTTGGTATTTCTATGTAGAATGATCTCTTCAAATCTGTTGGCCACTCTGTCTAGATCTGCTGGCATAGATTCATTAGAAATTTATAGATTCTTATTCTGTTGCTTACCATATTTCTGTAGATATTCCATCAATTCATGTAGCCTTCTGACTTGGTAATGACTGGAGTGTTGATCTAATTATATCTTCTAGTACTAAAGTTTGTTGTAAATGGAGAACATCTTCTTAAGTATCTTGGATCCTGTCATCCCTACTGTACAGAATTTCAGTATACTCCTTCCATCTTTCTTTGTTCCTAGAATCAGTAACTATTTGTACACTGGCAGTCATTAGTATATTAATTTGAAATTGGAACCTCCTTCTGAGTTTGGAAATCTTTCACAAGACTTTCCTTGTTTTTCCATGTCTTTTTCCAGCTTCAATATCTTTACAGTGGTTGTTGTAATACTGCTTCTTGTTTCTTCTTGCAGCTCTCTGAAATGCTTTGTTAAGTTTCTTCTTGAGATCTTTGTCTTGCCTTGGGATTCTCTCTCTTCTTGGCAGTTTTCCACTATTTGTTCTGACATCCAGTTTGCTTTTTTCTGTTTCTTGGGTCTCTTTTCACAGTCATCCTTAACAACTTAATTGGATCATTCCACAGTTCCTCTGGTTCTCTATCAATGAGGTCCAGGACTTCAAAGCAATGCTGGATATACTCAAGATTATATTGTGGAAACTGGTTGGGCTTCTTCTTCAGCTTTAGCTTATCTTGGAACTTGCATGTGAGCAGTTCATGATCTGTTCAGCCCCTGGACATATCTTTGCTGTTATAATGGAGCTTTTCCATTTTCTTCTGCCAATAATATAATCCATTTAATTTCTGTGTATTCCATCTGGTGATGTCCATGTACAGTATATAGGCATCATATATAGGCATCATTTCGGTTGTTTGAAGACTGCATGGGCAACAAAGAAATAATTGGATTGGCAGAAATTGATAAGTTGTTCTCCTGCTTCATTTTGATTTCCTAGGCCATAGAATTCAACTACATTTTCCTCCTTAATATTTCCAACTTTGTCATTCCAGTCTCCAACCCCAGCAGCACTTTTTGCTTGGATGTTTTGTCAGTTTCAAATTGAACTTGACAATAAGACTCATCAACCTCTTTTTCTGCATCAGTGGGTGGAGCATAAACTTGCACAATTATCATATTAAAGAGTTGTCCACAAAGTCTAATTGATACCATTCAGTCATTGTCTGTATTATATCTAAGTACCATCTTTGCTTTATCCTTCCTGACTATGAAAGCAATGCTGTTCCTTGTTTCTTTGTGTCCTGAGTAGCAAACAGTTTGATCTTCTGACTGACAGTGTCCAATTCCAGTCCATCTTAATTCATTGATGCCTGAAATGTCAATTTGTAGTCAATTTCATTTCATATTTCACTATGTTGAGCATTCCCATGTTTGTGCTTCTTACATTCTGTGTTCCGCTGTAATTTCTTCTCCGCAGCTTCAGATTTTCTTTTTCTACATGACAGCATCAGCAACTAGATGTCCCAAAGGTTTTATTTAGCAGCATCATAAATACCATTAGTACTCTGAAAGATCCTCAGCTGTTCCTCAGTAGCATGTTGAGTGCTATTTGACCTGAGGGGCCTATCATCTGGCACTTTATCTTGTGTACCCATGTGGTTTTCTTGGTGAAATACAGGAGTGGTTTACCATTGCCTTTTCCCACACGGTATGAAAGGTTTTAGGGAAAAAAAATAGAAAAAATAAATTCGTTAATTCTGTATTAAAGGAATGTTAGATATTGGAAGGTGAGTAAATGGAGCAAAGGGGAGCCAGTTTGGTGTAGTGGTTAAGGCATCAAGCTAGAAACCAGAAGACCGTGAGTTCTAGTCCTGTCTTAGGTACAGCGCTAAGAAGGGCTTAGCCCTAGGAGGGAGGCAATGACAAACCACTTCTGTAAATCTTGCTAAGAAAACTGCAGGGACTAGTCCAAACAGTTGGCAGGAGTCAAAAACTGACTCAAAGGCACACACACACACAAAGAGCAAAAGTTCCACTGAAATGTTTAAAAGTCAAGTGTCTAGAAGTCTTGCATTCCTGAATAGCTTGGTGAGATACAGTAAATAATGGTTAAAATTGATATCCCATTTTTAATTCATAAATATTTTTTCAAGGTTTTATGGTGTCAAATATTTTGATAAGTCCCCTCTATCCTTAAATATATCTGTTTCTTTATTCCTTGTCATTTCTTCAGACTCACTTCCTTCAAGCAATGTTGCAGAGAATTTTTATGGCTCTTTGAAGCTAGAAGAAAGTTTTGCGTTGTTTGATGCTTTGTTGCTGTCCCTTTATCCATGTGCGTCATTGATGGTTTCTTCTCAGTTTTGTCACAAACAATGTGATGTTACTGGAATGTAGATATTTGCAAAACAGTAGTTTTCACAACCAGGGCTGGGAAAAAAACCTTAGCAGTTTGGCACCTGAGAGGTTGGAATGTTTTACCTGAATCAGTATTAAACAAGAAATTCAATACCAGCTTGGAACATGGTATTTTTCTTTCAACATTTTTCAGATTTAATTCTGTAAAAGGTGTTTATTTACAGGTCAATCATATACACATCTACTCAGAAGCAAATCTTATGGATTCAGTAGGTTTGTCCCCACCCAGATAATTATGCATGCAATATTTATATGCTCATATATAAAAGGTAGCTCACAACAAGAAGTAAGAAATATATGATTGAATAACAATAAAAGCATAAAGATTAGAACGTTGTTGAGGAAAAAATCTTTGTACAGTGAATAAAGCTCAAGATGTATTAACAAAATGGAGAAAAATGTCATCTCCATGTTGTTAAATAAAAACATTGGATTTTAGAATCTAGATCATTACCCTTAATGTTTGTATAGAACATGGATTAGAGATGCTTAGTCATGATAAACTGTTTTGCACTGAAGGAGGGGTAATCCTTTGTCATTCATTGAGGCAGATATAAATGTTGTATTTCAAATAAATTACTGTATGCAAATAATTTAATGAGCACTGTGTAGCAATAATCGCACAATTAAGGTCCAATTCACATTGTAATTTAATAGCATGAGATCTGTTTTTTCACGTCTTGTTTTCCAGAATCCTGCCACTGGAATCTCATTTAAGTAAGAGTAATGCAGGATATAATCCTGTGACATTCAAAATGTAATTCTATACCCAGCCTTTTTGAAACGAAACACATTGAATTCAGTGAGATTTAATACAGGTAATTAGATTCACATTTTGCATTTAGCCATGTTTGCTTAGCCAGATTATTGCATAAACTGTAATTGGTTGGATCTAATTTTTGTTTACAAACCACATGTTAAAACCACATGTTAATCCCAAAGTAAACAAACCACATTATGGCTTCGTGTGATGTTTGAACCCATTCATTTATTTATTTTATATCCTACCTGTCTATTAACTTGAACTGACATATAAAGGATTATACTGCCAATAATCTTCATTTACAGTTTTTAGCTCTGGGCCAATTCTTGATTGGTAAAGCTTGTATTTTTTTTCCAGAAAGACACCATGTGTAAATTAGTCTTTGGAGGAAGAGCAGGGCATCTACATTACAATATATTTAAAAATCAGGCCACATTGAAAACAGAATTCTGATGACTTTCTAGACACTGCAGGTAATGATATAAAATAAACCTTCAGATACAGTCCTAGTGCATGGAGCTAGAAAATCTTAATTGTTCTTTCAGGGAAGCTACCACTTATTTTCCTTTTATTTTATTTTATTTATTTTCTATCCCACCTTTATTATTTTTATAAATAACTCAAGGTGGCAAACATACCTAATACTCCTTCCTCCTCCTATTTTCCCCACAAGAACAACCCTGTGTGGTGAGTTGGGCTGAGAGAGAGTGACTGGCCCCAGGTCACCCAGCCAGCTTTCATGCCTAGGGCGGGACTAGAACTCTCAGTCTCCTGGTTTCCTATTGGTTCCTTCCCAGGGCTGAGAGAGAGTGACTGGCCCAAGGTCACCCAGCCAGCTTTCATGCCTAGGGCGGGACTAGAACTCTCAGTCTCCTGGTTTCCTATTGGCTCCTTCCCAGGGCTGAGAGAGAGTGACTGGCCCAAGGTCACCCAGCCGGCTTTCATGCCTAAGGCAGGACTAGAACTCTTAGTCTCCTGGTTTCTAGCACGTTGCCTTAACCACTAGACCAGGGCTTTCCAAAGTTTTTCCCACGGCGACACACCAACCGGCATTGGTGTGTCGCTGCGGGAAAACCCAGCAGTGCGCAAAAACCCGGAAGCGCTGCTGCTGCTTTCGGGTTTTGCGCGCTGCAGTTGGTGTGTCGTCGCGGGAAAACCCGGAAGCGCTGATGATGATCAGCGCTTCCGGGTTGTGTGGCGACACACCAGACTGTGTGTGGCAACACACTTTTGTGTCACGACACACAGTTTGGAAAGCTCTGCATTAGACCCAACTGGCTCTCTAGATAACTAGAACGACTCTGTTCAAAGGCTTGTTGCCATTTTATTTTGTTATTAGAAGCCAGTAGTGACACAGAGTATGTCCTTGGCTACTAGCTTCTTTTATCCTCCCTTTGGGGATTTGATGCTCTCTTGTTAAAGGCAAACCGTGAGTGTAATCATCTTGAACTGATTATATTAATGGAAAAGAAACACACCTCTGTAACGAAATGGGTTTCTCACTGCTGGATGACAAGCTCTGTTTCCATGAAGTTTGCAGCTACTGCTGTTTGTAGCACTGTGGATCGTATAGATAAAGAGGAATTCCTATAAACTCTATTTGGCTATAAATGAATTAATGGGGAAATACTTCAAACTGTGGACTCAATTCTTGATGAAAAAAGCTTTTCATAAAAATACATACCCCTCCAATAACTTCTGAAATATTTGAGATGTAAAATAGAAAGAGTTCATTCCAGATTTTATAAATGTGTGCATACGAAAATAAGATTTAAACCTTCATTCGGAAAAATATATTCTTTATATGAACACAGATGCTAGAATAATCTGTAAAACCAGGTATGAAAAGCTTGATGAAACTTGGACATCAAAGTACAAGGTTTTTTTTAAAGGCTTTTCTTTGTAAAACTTGAAAAGAAAACAGCTATATATTTAGTCCCATCATGCAACGTATGGCTGTGCTAAGGTACAGTACGCTGCTTAAATCTTGTTTTCTCATTCAAGTGGTGCTTCAGCACAGGCCTCTTGGATTGGGTTAAATCCTCTTTCTTGTTAGCACTGTCAGGACTTGAGAAGATTTAACTCCAAGGGTTAGTTATTTGCACTTTTCCATGGCAAAGACAAATTATATCAAATTGTTTCTTTTTCCAGAAAGCTAGGTCTAAACTTTATACTATCATAGAATCATATGATAGTAAGAAGTCATCAGAGGACATCTATCTATCTATCTATCTATCTATCTATCTATCTATCTATCTATCTATCTATCATCTATCTATCATCTATCTATCTATCTATCTATCTATCTATCTATCTATCATCTATCTATCTATCTATCTATCTATCTATCTATCTATCTATCATCTATCTATCACATTTATATCACCTCCCATCTCCCCCACAAGGAGGGACCCTGGGTGGTTCACAATAAAACAATTTAAAATTCAATAGAAGTCATAAATAAATACCAATAATCAATAAAAATATAAAATACAATCAAATCCAAGTAATGGCAGTTCTACTTCATCCCATAAGCAGGAAAGGCTGGTCCAAGGCAGGTCTAAGGAACCAGCCAACCCCAAGAATGGCTATTCCCCTCCCCACTCCAAGCATGGTGGCAGAACCAGGTCTTCAGTTTTTTTTCTAAAGTCACTTTTGGGGGAAGAATGTTCCAAAGGGCGGGAGCTACTGCAGAGAAGGCCCGCCTCCTGGACCCCGTCAGATGGAATTCTCTTACAGACGGGGTCCTCTGCCTGCATGCCCTCTCTGCATGACCGGGTGGGACGGGTTGATATAACGGGGATGAGACGATCCCTCAGGTAACCTGGACCCATGCCATGTAGGGCTTTAAAGGTGATAACCAACACCTTGAATTGAATCCAGAAGCAAACTGGCACCCAATGCAGCTCGCAGAGCAAAGGTGTTATATGTGCTGATTTTGAGGCACCTAAAATTGCCTGCGCGGCTGCGTTCTGGACCAGTTGAAGCTTTCGGACACTCTTCAGGGGTAGTCCCATGTAGAGCGTATTACAATAGTCTATATGGGAGATGACCAGGGCAAGAGTGACCGTTCAAAGGGCCTTTCACTCCAGGAAAGGGTATTACTGGCGCACAACGCAAAGTTGTGCAAAGGCCCTTCTGGCCACGAGCAGGAGTCATGAGTCCAAGAGGACCCCAAGTTATGCACCGAGTCTGTCTGGGGCAGTGCAACCCCATCCAGAACTAAAGATGGCAAATTCCTGGAAACCAAGGGGCCATTAACGCACAGCCACTCCGTCTTACCAGGGTTCAGCTGAATCCTGTTGTTCCCCATCCAGACCCCCACAGAACCCAGGCACCTGGACAGGGCAGCCACAGCATCACTTACTTCCCCCGGGATGGAGATATATAACTGAGTATCATCGGCATATTGATGATACCTCATCCCGTGGAGACGAATGATCTCGCCCAGCAGTTTCATGTAGATGTTAAAAAGGAGTGGAGAGAGAACCAAACCCTGCGGCTGCTGACTATGGGTCGGAGGGGTGTTCCTTCCTTGTGGATCTTAGGAAGTCCATAGATGCAGGGGATGGCTTCTCCAGGATACAGACAGTGGTAGGTAATCCTATCGATGAACTCTACATTGGAGAAACCAAACAACCTTTGTACAGGAGGATGGCCCAACACAGGAGAAGTAACACCACAGGACCAGAGTCAGCAGCTTATCTTCATCTAAAGGAAAAAGGACACTCATTTGAGGACATTAATGTTCACATTTTAGACAGAGAAGATAGGTGGTTTGAGAGAGGGGTCAAGGAATCCATTTATGCCAACTTGGAAAATCCTTCTTTGAATAGAGGTGGGGGCCTCAGGCACAACCTTTCCCCTATTTTCCTTCCTGCTTTGTCTTCTGTGCCTAGGAAGATTAAGACCATTTCACAAGCTCAACAGCAGCATGGTAATCTTAACGATCCTCCTTTAGATGATAAAGGTACTTAGAAATAACATATCAAAAAAAAATAACCATGACCTAGCCCCAGGTGCTAGGTCACACAGCCACCTAGAAACATATTTAAGGATTCCCTTACTAACTTTGCTCAGACTGAAGAAGCTCCTTGGATAAGGAGCGAAACGTTTCCACTGAGAAAATAGAAATCCACTTGACATGATTCAAGCTACAGACAATTCCACCTGGATGACTGAGAACCTTCATAGACATACTCCCTATTTGAAGCGTTGCCATTAGCTAGTTTCTAACCACATAGGTGGTACATTCAGGTCGCTAGAAGCTCTGTTCTCTAACCTCAAAGCGGAGGTGTCACATTCAGCCTGCTTAACATTTCCTGTATGTGGTTTTTAGTAGAAGCTTTGCTCTTTAATTTGATCTATTCAGCTTGCTTATGAGTTTTGCTAGCTAGCATTAGAAAAGTTCCTTAAGAGCCTTATTTAGTTTTATGAGTTTGTTTGTTTGTTTGTTTGTTTGTTTATTTATTTATTTATTTATTTATTTTTAATTATTAATACCTTGTTAATAATAACTTGTATCACATTTCTCTCAATCCACCCTTTTTCTTTAAAAAAAAGGTAAAGGTTCCCCCCGCACATTTGTGCAGTCGTGTCCGACTCTAGGGGCCGGTGCTCATCTCTGTTTGTTAGCCGAAGAGCCAGCGTTGTCCGAAGTCACTTCCACGGTCATGTGGCCGCATGACGTGCGCGGAACGCTGTTACCTACCCACCGAAGTGGTACCTATTCATCTACTTGCATTTGCATGCTTTCGAATTGCTAGGTTGGCAAGAGCTGGAGCTAGTGCGGGAGCTCACTCCGCACGCAGGGCTAGGGATTCGAACCTCCGAACTTGCGATCTTCTGATCGACAAGCCTGGCGTCTTACCCGCTGAGCCACCACGCCCCTGTATCTTTACTACACTATTATTATTAACACTGTTGCTTTTTTATTGTTTTATTGGATCTGCACTCTCTAGTCATTATAGAATGGTCTGGGTTCATCTGGACTTTTAGCCAGTTGATACATATTCACATATTCCCCATACTCCCAATCATCATCATGCACCCAACTATCTTTCAGTAACATGAGGGTCGCATAGTCTCCATTAGCAGGGGTTTTTAAAGGCATCTGTTTAGAGACTGCCGTCTCTATTAGTCGTTGCATTAATCCTCTAACACGGGGGATTATGCAGCATCCCAATGCCACCAACAGCCCTATTACTACTCCAAAAGATGTGAGGAGAGAGAGAACCACTCCTTTCCACTTACCAAACCAGGAGTCCAACCATCCTGTAAGGGAGGTATCCACTCCTGAGTTTTCAGCTAATTCTTCAGACAAGGCAGTCAAGCCTTGTAAAGCTCGGGTAATGGTTCCATCCGGTGCAGTGTTATTGGGAATGAAGGTACAACAACTTTCCCCCAGTATAACACGTACTCCCCCTTTTTCTGCTAACATCATATCCAGTACCATTCTATTTTCCCAGGCCATTCTACTTGTGGCATCCAATTGCTCTGAGATCCCTTTTACAGCATCCCTGGTGTAATTTATAAATCTCTTTTGATTATAATATATATAATTTATCCAGTCCACATTTTTATTGACTGTTACCCACCAAAAGAGAAAGGATTCAAATCCTGCCATAATCTGATTTCTTGCTTTAAACTCATCAGGTACCCCCCTTGGTACTCCAATCGAATCAATGTATACTTTGTTATCAAAAGACCCTCCAGGTAGGTCCCTTTTTGTTCTCCTTTGGATAGGTGTGTCTTTTAATATCTTTTTCTCAAAGGCCAAAGTGAATGGGATAGCTAGTTGTACTATGGTACACCGGCCAGACCATAAGGTTGGTAGAGTGGGTCTAAGTACTTTTCCTCCACAGTACCACCATAAGTCAGCTCTAGCTACTTTGAGATTTGAGTACTTTTGAGATAAGCTCTTATTGCAGTGGTATTTTGAAGTGCCACACAATTCCGCACCTTTCCTACTGGATGCTTATACTTTTTCCCTTCTCGTTCTATGCAAGCTGAATGGTTCCCATATGCTGCCGAGAACATTGGGGGTTTCCTGATGTCCTTCTTGGTTAGAGGAGGAAACAAGAGAGAGAGAGACTTACAGTCCGCTTTTCCCCAGGCCTCCTTTTCCTGAAATAGACCTATCATACATTGCATCCCCTTTCGATCCCTTTCCCATCTCAAGGGGAAGGGAACCACCTGAGCTGTAGGTCAGCCAGAAGCGCAAGCATAACAGTTACTCTTGTTTAGGCTTTGTGCCGTATATCTCACACATTCTAACCAGACATTCATGTCTCCGTACCCTGTTTCTATTTCCATTGTCTGTCTAATGTTGGTTATTTCGAGAATTTTTACTTTACCTGGAGTGTTGGGCTTCCTCTTATAGGTTAGAGGTTCTGTCGGTCTAGGTGCTTGGCCTATTATTATTTCCCCTTTCATGTCTAGGTTACAACATCCTTCGGGGTATCCATACATTTCAACGGTTCGCATTGGGGATCAAAGGGTACCTGTTGAAGGCTTATCAAATGTTTCAAAGGTCCTGTCCCTTCCGTGTAGCCCTTCGAAGCCTCCTTCCATCTGGGGACATTGGTGTATTCACAGCCTGAGATCTGGGGATTTCCTACACACATAAATTTCTCTAATTTCCCATCCATTCTTTGAGTCTCTACGTCTTCATGGTTCAGGAGGTTGGTCCCAAATCCATCAAACCGAATGATTTGCGGATTACTGGTGTTTTTTAGATAAAGGTTAAAGGCCGGGCCTTCTACTTCCACTTGGTCACTTTCCCTACTCCAACTCCTCTCCCCAGATCCTAGGATTATAATCAGACCAATCCATATTTTCCCAATTCTCATCTTCCTCTAAAACTACTGTGGCCAAATCTATATTTTCCAACCCTGCCCCTCCAATATCAAACAATTCCTCACTGCCCCAACCTTCCGTTTCCTCTATTAATATTATTTCTAAATTTATTGTATCACTACAGTCTCCCCAGTACCTTTCACAATCTGTGTGAACTGGAAGACAACCTTCACAATGGGCACAACAACAGCATTCAAATAGACACAATTACAAAATACACACATTAAAATCTTAGTCTCCGCAACTCCACGGACCTTGGAGTATCTCTGCCTTGATATATGAATAGCCTAATAATATAGGTTGAGGTCTTCTAGAGTGGTTAGATCGGAAGACTATTTCTACTCTAACCGTCTTTCTTGGATCTCCCTGTAGAAGTAAGGGTAAGGCTTGAACCACCCCTGGGGGCGCCCCTCCCATCAAACACCAAGACTTACACTTTGGCCGTTACATCTGGGGGAGGGGTAGAGTTTCCCCTGGTCTCTTCTATTTCACAAAAGAATTTGTGTTCTGCCAGGCAAAGGATGAGCATTCCCAACAAAACTAAAAAACAAAATATTAAAAGCCCTATTATCCCATACTCAAGCATCACTACTTTTTAGATAACTTTATTTTCATCGGGTCCTCGCTGGGTATCACCCTCCACTTTGAAACTGGTTCGTCCACTGGTCCTTTTACTCTGGTATGATGGGTCCACCCTTTTTCTTTAGTGCGGACTGCTGTTTCTGTGGTTAACAAGATCTGGAATGGTCCCTCCCACTTGGGTTTCAGTTTTTCATCTCGCCAACTTTTGATTAGGACCCAATCGCCAGGCTGGAACTGGTGAACTGCAAAGTCGAGCGGTGGTGTTTGTATCAGCAAGCCCTGTTTTCGGAGATCAGAAAGAGATCTGGACAGATTAAGGACATACTTTCGGATGACCTGATCTTTTAGTTCTAGCACATCCTTACATAATTCCCCTCCAGGGTAAGGAACCCCTAAGAGCATTTCATATGGTGATATTCCCACATCCCTTCTAGGCCTTGTCCTCAACCTGAGGAGTGCCAAGGGCAAGCATTTTATCCACGGTAGCCTGAGTTCTAACACTAACTTACTCAAGATTTCCTTTAACATCCCATTTGCACGTTCAATTTTTCCTGATGATGGCGGATGCCAAGGGGTGTGGTGTTCCCACTTTATTTCTAGAGCCTTCATTACTCCTTGCAGGATTTTTGCAGTAAAGTGACTCCCTTGATTGCTGTCTATTCCCTGGGGTATCCTGTACCTTGGAATTATTTGTTGCAATAACACTTTAATCACCATTCCCGCTGTGGCTGTGCTGGTGGGGTAAGCTTCCACCCATCCTGTAAGGTGGTCAATTAAAACTAACAAATATTTAAGTCTGCCACTAGGTGGCAGCTCAGTATAGTCTATTTGAATGAATTGAAAGGGCCTTAAGGCTGGTGTACGCCCCCCTCGAGGTCCCTTCCTCTTGCTTTGATTATTAACTTTCTTACAGATTAGACATTTCTCCATTATCTGCTTTGCCACAGTATATATTCCTACGGATCCATATACCTGAAGAAATGTATCTGCCATTGCTTGAATTCCCCAATGACTTCCCTCATGTAGTGTATTCAAAACCTCTCGTGTGAGCGGTTTATTTAACATTTGCCTTCCATCTGGTAGAACCCATTTCCCTCCCTCTTCTTCTTGGGCTCCTATTTCCTTTAGATTTTCTTTCTCTTTTTCTGTAAACTCTGGTATCTCTTCAGGTTTTGGTAGTCTCGGGGTTAACGGGAACAATTCCTCTGAACCCATGCCTGCCTCCTTTGCTTCCATATCTGCTAGATTATTCCCTATCGCTTCGAAAGTCCCACCTTTTTGGTGACCTTCTACATGGGTGATAGAAATTTCTTGTGGCAGCATGAGGGCTTTCATCACTTCTCTTATTAACTCCTCATGAGCCAGTTCCTTGCCCTTACTACTAATCAATCCCCCCTCCAACCATATTTTTCCAAAGGTATGTACCACTCCATAGGCATACTTGGAATCTGTATAGACTGTTCCCTTTTTCCCAGCCAGTAATAGCAGCGCTCGTTTTAGAGCATGAAGCTCGCAAGTTTGGGCTGACCAGGTATTAGGCAACCTACCCGACTCCAAGAGTACCCTTTCCTTTCCTTCTATGATGGCATACCTATTGTGTCTCTTTCCCTCCACTATTCTTGAGGATCCATCTATAAAAAGGTGTTTCTCTTCTGGTAGTGGGGCTTCCTGTAAGTCTGGACGTATCTTAGTCTGAAGTTCTATAACATCCAAACAAAAATGTTCCAGATCTTCGGGATCATTTCTCTCTTTGGCCAAAAACTGTGCTGGATTCAGATTAGAATCTGTACTAATTACCAAATCTGGTTTTTCCATTAAAATAGCCTCATATTTTAGTATCCTTGAGTCTGTTAACCACCTGCCAGCTTTTTGTTGTAAGATGGTTTGGACCTGATGTGGTGTGCTTACAATCAGGGCTCCTCCAAAGGTAAGTTTCCTACTCTCCTGAACAAGTATGGCAGTTGCTGCCACTGCTTGTATACACACCGGCCATCCTCGGATGACTGGGTCCATTATTTTAGATAAGAATGCCACTGGTTTTCTGTGGCTGGCCCATTTCTGGGTCAGTACTCCTTGTGCAATCCCATCCTCTGTATTCACATACAAATTGAAGGGCTTGTCCAAGTCCAGCAGACTAAGAACCGGAGCTTGGACAAGAGTTTGTTTGAGTTTTTCAATTTGGTTTGTCTCCTCAGGATCCCATTCCAATTTCCAGGGAGAGCTTTCTACCAATTTACTATACAATGGTTTAGTTAGACTGGCATAATCATTTATCCAGAGCCGGAAATATCCGACCAATCCCAAAAGCTTCTGTAATTCCTTTTTAGTCTTTGGGATGGGTTGGGTTACAATTCCCTCAATTCTTGATGGGGTAATTCTTCTTTTTCCCTCACTAATCAAGTGTCCTAAGTACTTCACTTCTTTTTCTACATACTGCAATTTGGATTTTGAAACCCTCAACCCTTTACTTCCCAAAAAGTCCAACAGTTGATTCGTAGCTGCCTTTGTTTCCTTTCCCTTCAGTCCCGATCCTAAAAGGTCATCCACATACTGTATCAGACTGATTCCTTTTGGCAATTTTAGTTCCTCCAGTACTTGTTCTAACACTTGGCCAAATAAATTGGGTGATTCCGTAAACCCTTGAGGAAGGACTGTCCACTGGTACTGTTGTTTCCGCCCAGTATACGGGTTTTCCCATTCGAATGCAAACAAGGGTCGGGACTCCTTATGGAGTGGACATGACCAAAACGCATCTTTGAGGTCTACTACACTGAACCATTTATGATCCGTTTTTATCCTTCCTAAAAGGGTATACGGATTCGGGACCACTGGGTGTCTTGTTAGGACTATTGAATTTAAAAGTCTCCGATCCTGAACTAATCTATATGAGCCATCCGGTTTCCTAACTGGTAATATGGGGGTATTATAGGGTGACATGGACAGTTCCAACAGTCCGTCTCGCACCAATCCCTCTATTACCGGCTGGAGTCCCTTTCTTCCTTCTAATGAGATATCATATTGTCTCTGTCTGATGGTTTTTGCCGAAGGTTTTAATTTTACTTGTAAAGGAGGGATCTTAAGGCCCCCTCTGTTTCCTTCTCTTACCCATACTTCTGGATTAATCTGTTTTTCATCTTCTTCTTTTAATAGTTCCATTAGTTTGACTTCCTCTGGTCCAAATTTAATTTGGATATTCAAGAGACTGAGGGCACCGTGCCCCAAAAGGTTTGTTCCAGCCTCAGGAATATATAACATTTCTAATTCCACTTGATCTTGTCCTGGTAAACCTATAATTGTGGGTTGAATTTTCTGTACTGCAAATGCTTCTCCCCTTACCCCTAAAACTTTTAGGACATCTTTTCCCAATTCCACCCTTCTTGGAAGGGTGACTAGGGAAGTTCTAGAGGCACCAGTGTCTATTAAAAAGGTCACTTCTTCTTGATCGCGTCCCACTAACAGATTTATTAAGGGCTCTTGGTGGGATCCCAATATCGAGTGCCCCTGACCCCCCTATTCATCTGATTCCATCAAGTTGTAAATTTCCTGTTCTTTTTGTTCTATTGGACAATTTTTCCAAAAATGTCCCTTCCGACCACAGCCATAACATTTCCGTGGAGCCTGGAATCTAGGTTCCTGAGAATTCCGGCCCTTTTCCGGCTGAAGGCGGGAGTTTGGATTCCCCTGCGGGGGTCTTGGAGGCCCTTTCTTGAACCCTTGTTGTAATGGAGAGGTCCACCTTTTGGGGGCCTGGGGTTCTGTTTTCTTGACAATTTCTTTTACTGTGGCTACCATGATTTTTCCTTTTTGTTTAACGTTTTCATCTTCTCTCCGGACATAGACTTTCTATGCTTCTTTTAGCAAATCGTTTAGGGGTTTTTCTGACCAATTCTCTATTTTCTGTATCCTT
The DNA here is from genome assembly GCA_023362775.1 of Charina bottae. NCBI lineage: Eukaryota > Metazoa > Chordata > Lepidosauria > Squamata > Charinaidae > Charina > Charina bottae. Next base: position 85,749,172 of record JALMGJ010000002.1, on the reverse strand, counting down.
TTTTGAACATCTGGCCAGGCCTTAGTTACAAAATTCACCTTTAAGAGTGCTTGGGCTGTTGCCTCCTCAGGATCCATGCCTGAATATTTGCGCATGGCATCCTTGAGTCGTTGTAAGAAGGCAGATGGTGCCTCCTCTTTTTCCTGTCTCATGTCAAATGCCTTGGCCACATTTTGAGATTTAGGGACTGCCTCTTTAATCCCCTTAATTATTATGTTCCTTAGATCTTCCATGTTATCTCTATGTTCTGGCATATTATTTTGCTATGCTAGCCGTGCTAAGGGAAACTTTTGGTCCCCTGCCACATTGTTGCCTTGGCCAGGGGGGTGTTCTCGCTCCCAAACCCTTATTGCGGCTGCTCTTATTAACTGCCTCTCCTCACCGGAGAACAGACAAGTCAATATGGACATCATTTCATCGCAGGTATAAATATTTGGACCTAGGAGATTATCCAATTGTTCTGCCACTGCAAGAGGGTCTTCAACAAGACTTTTCATGTCCTTTTTAAAGGAACGGACTTCTGAACTCTTAAGGGGTTCCTGGACAAAACTTATAACTGGAGCCCCATTACCATCTAAACCACTTGGGACTTCTCTCAAGGGGAACAACTGTTCCTCCTGTTCTTTCTTCTTTTGCCGCTGAGTCCTTTCAGACTCAATGTCACAATTTGCAAATGGCAAGTTCTGAAGATCTCTCCTACACTGTTCTAGTTCCCTTCTCAATCTTGTATGAGGACCCGGGGTTTCTGGTCTTGTAACCCTGGGTCCTGGTACACGTGGATTATATTGTGGATTATATGGTGGAGGAGGAGGAGGGGGAACAAACCAATTACGACGTTCCTCGGAGTTTTCTGATTCCTCCTCTGTTTCCAATTTATAAATCATTTCCCTTATTGCCTTCTTATTCTTCCCTTTTGTCTCAGGCCATTTGTCAGGCGTCCATAAGAGGGCATAATCTAGTTCATTGTCTAAAGACTTACACGACTTCTGCTTCACATAGTCGTATAAAGCATGACATCTGTTGTAATCATCTGACCCATCCCTTGGCCAGGAGGCATCATCATCCTCCCACCACACATAACAACACAAATTTATCATATCTTCCTTACTTAAGTCTAACTTATCCACCAGAGGTTTGTACGGTGGCTTGTCCCAATTATCTAACATCTGACCTATTGGACTGTCCTTATCTATTCTTAGAGTTGGAGTCTTCCATATCTTTTTAGTGCACTTTTCCTTCCCTATACTCAAGCCTCCTCCCATGGTTGGTTTCACTAAGAAGCCTATTCTCTCTTGACCGTGTTGTAGGATCTCCCCTTATTGAACCAGGACCTCCAGCAATCGCTGGACTTGATCACTTAGACAAATTTAAGGTCCTAATTCGAAATAACCTCCCAGCCCACGCTGGCTACTTTTAAAGGTTATTTTTCCCTCTACTGAGACCCAATTATCACACAACAATCACTTCGTTCTCACCCAGCCGGTCCTCTCGCGAGGATTCGGAACCGCGAGTTTGAACTCCACACTCACTCCGCCTTGCCAGCCCTAATGGCCCTTGGGGTGTCTCAAATCACACCGGTCTCAAGAATCTTACAGGCCTACCCAACCAGAACCATACCGCCCAGGCAAGGCACACACAGTTTGCGACTTACTTTGCGCAATTCTCTCACCTGGGTTTGTTTACGAAGTTTCCCGGTAATTCATCTGCGGGGTTTTTTTCAGACTCGAGTTTTGCCGGCTCACTCTGCGACTTACTTTGCACAGAGTTGTGGTGACTTACTTTGCGCCAAGGGATTGCGACTTACTTTGCACAATCTTCCTTTGTTTCTCTTTTGACTTTTCTCCTTTTGTTTTCTGGTTCCTTTACGGGCACCGGGGTCCAAGGCCCAGGAATCCCACAGTGGACTACTGAAATCAGTAGGGCATGCCTCCCATAGTGGGGGGCCAAGGCCCAGACTTACCAGACGCCGTTCAAGGATCCCGGACGAGCCCCCAATTTGTCAGATATGAGTCCAGTCAAAAGGCAAATAGAAACAAAAGGTTTTTATTTTAAAAGCAGTTTGCAAAAAGCTGGTGATCTCCACTGTGCTGGAAAACAAGTTGCACCAGAGAGGAGTCACGCTAGCCACAAGTTGTCAGATATTATTTATACAATTCTTACCCGTCACTCAACACTTGCCTCTTTCACCTATTGGTAGGTTACTCTGAAGCTCACAACCTATCAGAATCGCCTAAGGAGCATATAATTAGCCCGCCTTTGTTTACATCTCCCACTACCCACTTTTGTCTCCCCTTCCCATTTTATTTATTCTTTCCCTATTAAGGGAAGGCTCCCTATTTGAAGCGTTGCCGTTAGCTAGTTTCTAACCACAAGAAGCTTCCTGTAGCATAGGTGGTACATTCAGGTCGCTAGAAGCTCTGTTCTCTAACCTCAAAGCGGAGGTGTCACATTCAGCCTGCTTAACATTTCCTGTATGTGGTTTTTAGTAGAAGCTTTGCTCTTTAATTTGATCTATTCAGCTTGCTTATGAGTTTTGCTAGCTAGCATTAGAAAAGTTCCTTAAGAGCCTTATTTAGTTTTATGAGTTTGTTTGTTTGTTTGTTTATTTATTTATTTATTTATTTTTAATTATTAATACCTTGTTAATAATAACTGGTATCACATTTCTCTCATGCCCTACAGGACAATGAAGAACAAGCCTGCTCCTTCTCAGTATGATAATTCTTTAGATACCTGAAAAATATTATCAGATTTCTTCTCAGGTTTCTCTTTTGCAGAATAAACAGTTCCTTTAGCCATTCCTTATAAGACTTCATTTCCAGTCCCCTGACTATTTGGGTAAGCTGTCCTCAATTTATACCAGTTTGTCATTCTTAGTGACCTTCTTAGACTGCAGTGCCCAGAACTGGACATAATATTCCAAGCAAGGCCTTGAAGTTAAATTTTGGGAGTGATTTTTTTAGTCCCTGTAGATGAATTCAGTTCTTCCCTATAGAAAGCTATGGCTAATGGTCTCTTTTGCTGTGGCCTATCAGCCCAAGCATTACTATTTATGTATCTGAAGAAAGGTGTATCTGAGTTAAAGCTGAGTTGATCTTGATTTACTAATGACAGTTCCAAAATCCCTAACTAGATTCTTTTATCCCCTCCTTTTTTTTTACTCTTTTGCTATTCCCAACTATTTTTAAAATATATTTCTCCCATTACATAGAAATTTGTACCTTTCTGACTTGTGCCTTTCATTATTTTTTTTCCCCCAGGTTCAGGACTTTACATTTCTTCCTGTTAAATTTCATCTTCTTGGCCCATTGTGCAAACCTGTCCAAACCTTTTTGAATAATCTCTTTTACTTCCGGAGTGTTAGCCACACCTAATTTTGTGTCATTTGCAAATTTGATAATCGTCCCCTCAGCCCCTTCATTCATATCATTAGTGACAAAGTTACAGAACTCAGGGCCCAGGACACAGAGCCCTGTGGCTTTCCACTCAATACTACTCTCCAAACTGATGTGGAGCCATTTATGAATAGTTTCTGGGTACAGGCATTCAGCCAACGGTGAGTCTGTCTGACAGTTGTATCACATAGCCCATATTTTACCATTTTGTTAATGAAGATATCATAAGAATGCCTTGCTGAAGTCACAATGTCCACAGCATATTCCCTTCATCTGTTAGGCTAGTAACTTTATCAGAAAACCATATAAAGTTAGTTGGCATGACTTGTTTGTGGCAAACCCATGCTGGCTCTTGTTAAGTGTTACATTCATATCTAAGTACTTACAAATACACTGTTTGAGGACCTTTCTCAGTATAAGTTAAGTGTATAACTCCCCTTGGGGGAGTTGGGCGGTGATAAATCCAATAAATAAGTGTATAAGTGTGTAAGTGTGTAAGTGTGTAAGTGTGTAAGTGTGTAAGTGTGTAAGTGTATAAGTGTATAAGTGTATAAGTGTATAAGTGTATAAGTTGAGAGCCAGTTTGGTCTAGTGGTTAAGGCAACAAGCTAGAAACGAGGGGACTGAGAGTTCTAGTCCCGCCTTAGGCATGAAAGCTGGTTGGGTGATCTTGGGCCAGTCACTCTCTCTCAGCCCAACTCACCTCACAGGGTTGTTGTGCAGAAAATAGGAGTAAGAAGGAGTATTTGGTATGTTAGCCGCCTTGAGTTATTTATAAAAATAATAAAGGCGGGATAGAAAATAGATAGATAGATAGATAGATAGATAGATAGATAGATAGATAATAGATAGATAGATAGATAGATAGATAGATAGATAGATAGATAGATAGATAGATACTGTAGATAGATAGATAGATAGATAGATAGATAGATAGATAGATAGATAGATGATAGATAGATAGATAGATAGATAGATAGATACTGTAGATAGATACTGTAGATAGATAGATAGATAGATAGATAGATAGATAGATAGATAGATAGATAGATAGATAGATAGATAGATAGATAGAGTCAACTGACAGGACTGTAATTCCCAGGTCCATCTTCTTCCCTTTTTTGAAGATAGGGACATTTGCTGTCCTTCAGTCTTCTGGGACTTTACGTGTTTTTCAGGAGTTGTCAAAGTTTACAGATAGTAGTTTTGCAATCACCTCTGCTAGTTCCTTTAGTTCTCTATGTTGTAATTCATCTGGCCCTGGATACTTGAATCCATTTAAATTAGCTAAGTTTTCTTTTATACTCTCATCTGTTCTAAGCTGCAGCTTTCTTCATCCAGTGATGGCCAGCTAAGGCTTAATTTCCCTTCTGAGACATTCTCACCATCACCTGTTACCACTTCATTCGTTTCCTCTGCAATATTCCTCTAGCATCTTTCCTTAGCCTTTTATTTCAGATGTACCAAAACAAACACACACATGTGTGTGTACACTTTCTATTATTTTGGACCTTTCTTGCAGGGCTCAGCTCATTCTGTCTTTTAGCCTTTCTGACACAATCCCCATCATTTCTGACAACTGCCTTGCATTTGTCTTTGGTAATATGCCCTTTGTTCCATGTCCTATCCAGGTCTCTTTTTATTTTCAGCATTTTATAAAGTTCTGTATGTATCTACACTGGTCTCGTCTTTTGAATATAAAATAATGGGTGGCACCCAGTTGTATTTGACCAACAACACTATGTCCTCTGATTGTGGAATGACTTCATCTTCTCCTATGTGCTTCTTGTGCACCTTCCAAATATATTAAAGAAGTTTGGTAAATCCTCCTGAGCAAATTTGAAGGACGTAAAGAAGATTGAGTCGGACCATGAAAGTCTTATGCAAGAGGACCACTGGATGGAATTGCTATACAATCTGTATGAGTTGTATTAAGGCTATTTTAAAGTTTCAACTGCCTACAGCATTAACTGGTCTTAGTTCTATGCAGTACTTCTCAATCCAGTTAGAATACTTTCAAATATACTACCACCTCTTTTCTGAAGATAAACAAGTTTGCATACAGTTAACTCATTGATACCAAAGGTACTGCATTTTTTGACAAGGAAGTCTCATTTTATTTATTCCTATTTCAAAACATTGTGTCTTTATTTTATCATGCCTCTCAGGTGACAATCAACTGATGTGAAAAATCTAATGCTTTTAAATATTTATTACAATGTTTATGTTTGCCCTTTATCCATAATTCTCAAGACCACTCGTTCAGTGACTGTTTGTCAGCACAGAACGAGTGGCACTTACGACCAGTGCTCACAGTTCCAGCCATCCCAGCACCCCCACGGTCACGTGATCATGATCGGGGCGCTTGGCAACCGGCTTGTACTTACAATGGTTGCAGCGTCCTGCAGTCATGCAATTGCCATTTGCAACCTTCCCTGCTGGCTTCTCACAAGCAAAGTCAATGGGGAAGCTGGCAGGGAAAGTTGCAAAACGCTTCTGTAAGTTGCTGGCACTCCCATGGCTTTTTCTCCCGAGGAGCCCAGCTATGGAGTACGAGATCCTGGGGATCTTGTATTCTGTAGCGTGCATGTGTGTCCGCAGCAACCCACCCACAGCGGCCACCTGCAAACCCTCCCCCACCCGGCAGCAGCCACCCCGGCCTGTCCGTGCTTGTGCGGCGCCACAGCAGCTGCCTGTGCACCCTTCCCCACCTGGCAGCAGCCACCCTCGGCCATGCTCGCGCCTCACCATGGCAGCCCCCTGCACACCCTCCCTCACTTGGCAGCATTCGCCCCCAGCCCAGCCATGCTTATGCTGCAGCAGCCCCCTGCGCCCCCTCTCCCACCCGACAGCAGCCATCCCAGGCCCTGCCACACCCACGCTGTGCTGCAGAATCCACTTACTCACCTGCCAGCCTGCTTGCGAGCTGCCTGGGACTTGCGACTTCCTGCCCATTGACTTGTTGGAAGCAGGCAGGAAATTGTGAAGAGATCCTTGTTTAACAAGCTGTGATGCTAGCTTAATGATGGCAACGGGGACTGCTGGGATTGCTGTCGCTAAGTGATGTGGTCACATGACATCGCGCTTTACGACTGCATCACTTAGCAATGGAAATTCTGGTCCCAATTACTATTGTTAAGCAAGTACAACCTCGAAATAAAATCCAAATACCTAGGTGTGTAGCCATACCCAAAGGTAGCTGCTGTGATAGCTGAGCTTCCCCGTTCCCTGAATCTACTCAGTTAATCATCCTGTCCCAATTCTTATCAGTCAAGTAGGGCAAGGATTATGTTTACAAGATGTGAGGCACACTACTTAAGTAGTTTGTCCATTTCCTCAGGCAAAAATAACCGATATTGTAAAATCTGATCTAATGGCATGCTGGATATTTTTTCTTTAATTAATTAATTAATTGATTGATTAATTGGATTTATCACCGCCCATCTCTACCACAGTAGACTCTGAGTGGGAGCAATGATACTCATGTTCTATTAATACATTCAGATATTCCAGAATATACTGTATATATTGCCACACTTACAATATTCAAATGTATGTGAAGACCAATGTCTTTCTTAAAAGTATTTAGTGGATTTGTCACATCAGATGATTCTTAATTGACTGCCATGATCAAATGAGGCCACAATGTTTATAACAGAAACCAGTGTCTGTATAAGTTGCAAGACCCAGATGTTCACCACAAATTGACCTTTCAAAGGCTTAGTGAACATTTGGCTGCTTCATCTTTGTTGTTTAAGGACCTTGGCATTCAAATTCAGTGGCAAAGGCTAGGGAATAGGATAATTAATCACTACAACATTATGGTCATTGATAGTGTAAATGCAAGTCTTGGTACCACCAGCTGTGTATCTTACATCATTTCTCATTCCCAGTAGGGTTTGTCATGCATTTCATTTTGTTAGATATTAAAAATAACAGAAAGCTTCCAAAGTAATTTGCCCAATTAAGTAGCATGATGCTCCACAGGCTGTCACAAGAATTAGTTTTATGCATAACCTAAACCACAGCATACTTGTACTTCATTTCATGTTCAAAATAGCAAGCCTCCTTGCTTGCTGCTTCCTCTTCTTCCTCTTCTTCCTCTTCCTCTACCTCTTCCCAAAGATGCTTTGATTTTCTTTTAAAAAACCAATATATAAAGATGTCATTTTAATTAGGAACACCTTTCTTCAAAACCTTTTGTAGATTTTTTGTAGCAGATAAAAATATTAATAATTGCAGCATTGAGAGCTATATTATCTTTCCATGTCCTGACCTGCTAGTTCCCATTCTGAGTGGGAGCAATGATACTCATGTTCTATTAATACGTTCAAATATTCCAGAATAAATATGGTTAAAGCTATAGATTGAGAGTTGTTTTAAGAGAAAGAAAAACGTTAAATAAAAAAGAATTGCATTACTTGCTTGAAGATTAGGCAGTTGTGAAGAATTTTCATCTTCTTGACCTCAGTGAAAAAAATGGTATTCAGCACTCACAGCTATAATGATATAAAACATATTGTGTATATGTGTGGTGTGTTGGGTTTTTTGTTTGTATGTGATACCCATCTGTCCATGAGAAAGGCCTCTTAAAGAAGCACTAGATTTATTCTGATATAATTTTTTTCCAGATAGAATTTGGAGACTAGCTACAAATCTTTCTAGTTTTCTCTCTTACAATTTTGTTTAACATTAGAATAAAGAGAAGAACCAGGCATACATCCATAGGGCCTAACTGGCAAAATAGTTTCTGGCCTATGAAAACAGATGCCACAATAAATAAATGTTAGTTCCACAAAACTATTTTTGTTGTAATAGACTATAGACCAGGGCTTTCCAAAGTTTTCCCGTGGCGACACAGCAACCGCCGTTGGTGTGTCGCTGCGGGAAAACCCGGAAGTGCCGCCGTTGCGGCAGCGCGCAAAAACCCGGAAGCGCTGCTGCTGCTTTCGGGTTTTTGCGCGCCGCCGTTGGTATGTCGCCGTGGGAAAACCCGGAAGCGCTGATGATGATCAGCGCTTCCAGGTTGTGTGGCGACACACCAGACTGTGTGTGGCGACACACTTGTGTCGCAACACAGTTTGGAAAGCTCTGCTATAGACTCTATATCTCTTCGATTGAGACTATAGTGGCTTTCACTCCAGAATCTATTACAAATATTGCAAGCAATGCAATATTTTGTCAGTTGGAGAAAGAATTTCTGTTACGGAATTCATTTGTTTATTTACAGGTAGTCTTCAATTTACGACCACAACTGGGATTGGAACTTCCATTGCTAAGCGAGACTGTTGTTAAGTGAGTTGCACCCAATTTTAAGACATTTTTTGCCATGGCTGTTAAGTGAATCACCATGGTCGTTAAGTGAATCACATGGTTGTTAAGCAAATCCAGCTTCCCCCATTGACTTTGCTTGTCGGAAGCCAGCTGGGAAGGTCACAAATAGCAATCACGTGACCCCAGGACACTACAACTGTTGTAAATACATGCCGGCTGCCAAGTGCCTGAATTTTGATCACGTGACCGCAGGGATGCTGGGACAGCCATAAGTGCGAGGACCAGTCGCAAGTCACTTTTCCCAGCACTGTCGTAACTTCGAACAATCACTAAACGAATGGTCATAAGTCAAGGACTGTATTAAACTTCTAGGCTGCCCAACACTAAAATGACTCTAGGTGGCTTCACAAAGTTAAAATAATGTTATTAATATAACATTTATAAATAACTCAAGGCGGCGAACATACCTAATACTCCTTCCTCCTCCTATTTTCCCCACAACAACCACCCTGTGAGGTGAATTGGGCTGAGAGAGAGTGACTGACCCAAGGTCACCCAGCCGGCTTTCATGCCTAAGGCGGGACTAGAACTCCCAGACTCCTGGTTTCACCTTAACCACTAGACCAAACTGGTATTGTTGCATTTAAAGACTTTTGCCTGTTTACTGTTATTTTTTTCAAAGTTTGAAGGATTACAAAAGAATTACCCACTTTGTTGAATTTGCAGAGCTGAGCTTTGATCTATCTGCTTTCCTGTGATAATGGCTTTGTTTACTTTTACTTTTCCATCCCTGCTGATTAACACTTTCTTTTGGAAAGACAGCCTTTTGTCTAACATCCTGAGGCACTAGAGGGCGCCATAACGTTCCATGGAGGGATAGGGAAGATTTTAAATATATTTTTAAGCAACTGTACCTCAAGGTTACTTATTCTTTGGACCATCTCTTAGAAAGTTATTTGGAAAATAATGTCCCTGTCCCAAAGAAAAAAATGAGGAGTAACATCCTAAAGCCAAAAAGTGAAGGGATGAAGATTCACCTCTGGAATGTTAATTTTGAAGAAGGAAAAGTTTTGGGTGTAAAAGGAACGGAAATGGCTGCGTTCATGGAATATCGAGACTGAAGACAAGATTTAACCTTTAAATCAAGAGATGGAAGTTCCTTGAAGGTGAGTTGGACTTTACAAGGCAGGTCGAGGATTGCAAGGAGAAAGCCTTGTGTGTAATATTGAGATATATAAATGCCTTAGTTTACTTTGAAGTGGGTTAACTGTTTAAATGTGCTTATTAGGATGGTCTTTTAAAGGTTTAGACCATAGCTTTCCAAACTGTGTGTCGCGACACTTTAGTGTGTCGCAACACAGAGTTTAGTGTGTCACAACACAACCTGGAAGTGGCGGCGGGGGCATGCATAGCGGCGGCGCGGGGGCATGCGTGGTGGTGGTGTGTGTGGCGGCAGCGGCGGCAGCAGTGCGCCATCAGCGCTTCCGCGTTTGAGCAGAAAACACGAGGCCGCCGCTGCCGCCGTGCACGCCCCCACCCCCACGCTGCCGCTGCCGCCGTTGGTGTGTCACCAACGGCGGCAGTTTGGAAATCACTAGTTTAGACAGATGTTTTTGCTTATGGGATAATGAATTTATCTTGGGTAAAAGGATATTAATAAGGTTATTGTTTAAATATGTAATGGTGGAGATATAATGTTCAACTATATCAATGCTTTGGTTAGGAGTAAAATTGTAATGAAGAAGGATAATAATTGATTATCTGTCTATTAAGGGGGAAAATTATGTTATAAAACTGCTTTTTTATATATCCATTTTAAGAGATTGATATTGACTTATTTATATCTTTGTTGTAGAAAGTTGGAAGTTAGTATGTATGTAGTATGTAGTAGTCTTTTTTGTATTTTCACACTTTTTAGTTCTTTTTTCTCTTGTAGTATACTTGATTTCATTTCTTGTAGTTTTTATGTATTTGTTGAAAAACTTAATAAAGCTTTATTAAAAAATAATGTTACATAAAAACAACAACCATACATCAGATAACTGTCTGAGGGAACCGAATCAGATGCCTTCTTCAGCTTCAAAGGACTGATCTAACCATTTTAGTTCAAGGCCTGGAAATGCTAATTTTTAAAAGAATGCTTGAAGATGGGCAAGGTGGGGGTCCGATGAATCTCAGGGGGCTGGTGGTCCAAAGGGCAGGTGCAGCAATAGAAATGGCCCACTTCCTAGGTCCTGCTAGGTGGCATTGCTTAATCAATGAGACCCCAAACAAGCCAAGTTAAAGCCAAGATTTAACTCCAAGGGTTAGTTATTTGCACTTTTCCATGGCAAAGACAAATTATATCAAATTGTTTCTTTTTCCAGAAAGCTAGGTCTAAACTTTATACTATCATAGAATCATATGATAGTAAGAAGTCATCAGAGGACATCTATCTATCTATCTATCATCTATCTATCTATCTATCTATCTATCTATCTATCTATCTATCTGATACTGGGGTGATGGTTACCAAGTTGGTTACCAAGTTGGTTACCAAGTTGTGGGGTGATGGTGGCTATTGGGGTTCCAAGCTTGAAGTAATCCAAACAACGTGTTGTAAGGCTAACAATATCTTTATTGATAGCATAAGGCAATAATGGATGTATAGTGCATTATTGCAAAAAGGAAAAAACAAAGCATATGCAGAGTTCCATCACCAGAATGGAAAGAAAACATCATGGTCTGTGCAAAGACCAGGCATAGTTACAGTTCAGATACAAAGTACATGTAGATAGCAGTCTACATAGAAGAAGCATAGGAAAAACATAAGTGAGATGAATACCCATGGTTCATAGCTGAATTATACCCATGGTACACAATTCTGATTGGCTAGAATGGGCTAAGGTTACTTTTCAAGTTAACATTTTAGCAACAGTTGTACTTACTATAAACCGCCATGGGGTGGCGGTGTTGCATATTGGCTTTCCCTCGAGACTCTATTCTCATGGGAAAAGGACTGATAACGTTCAATTGTTTTGGCTAGAAGAACAGCAACACCTGTCATTTACTACTTTTATTGTGGGAAAGTGCTTTTAGCATAGGAGCTTGGAAATTTCCACTTTCCAGGCTAGATTTCACAGTGAAGAAAATGCCATTCGCTTGATTCCACATAGAATAACTTTACCAAATACTTTAACACCCCTTCTGAATGGTTTTCAAAACGCTGTGGGGGAAAACTGTCATTTCACAAGCACACAGAGACACAAATGATTTTATTTCAAACACATTTGTTCTAGTCCCAACTTGGTAACCATGGTAATATGCTTATCAAGAGGTAGGGCTTTCGTGAAGATGTCTGCAACATTTAGTTCAGAAGGACAATATTCTAACTGGACAAATCCTTCCTGAATTGCATGTCTTACATTTTTGAATTTCACATCGACGTATTTTGTCCTACCTTTCACATGTTCAGAAAGAGCGAGTGAAATACATGATTGTGAGTCTTCATACACTGTCATTGGTGAGGTTATACCTACGGAAAGATCTTCAAACAGTTGTTTACACCAGTGTAATTCATTTATTGCCTCACTGAGGGCCGCAAATTCTGCTTCACACGTTGACACTGCAATTGAACTTTGTTTTCTTGCCCGCCAGGCGATGGGTGTATTTGCAAACAAACAAACAAAACCACTCACAGACTTTCTGTCTCCCTCTTCTGCAAAAGAGCTGTCAACATAAATCACAGGCATTTCGGCTTTAGTAGCTGATACTTTAAGACAAAAATCAGCTGTGCCTTTAAGGTAACGCAGGACCCTTTTTAACCCTTGCCAATCTCGCATGGATGATTTGGTAACCTTACGACTGAGTACTCCAACTGAGTAAGCTAAGTCAGGACGTGTCCATTGTGTTAAGTGTAGCAAGCTTCCTACAGCAGAGTGATACAATTCAAGTTGAGGACAAACTTCTTGACATGTGTCACCCTTTAGGAAATCAAGAGTCATTGGTGTTCTGGTAGGTTTTGCATTTGACATTACAAGTTGACTCAACAATTGATCAATTTTTCTCTTCTAGCTCAGATAGAATTCACCACTCTGAGCTCTAGTGACTTCAACACCTAGATAGTATTTCAGCTCACCTAGGTCTTTTAATTGAAAGTACTGTCTTAATTGTGTTGCAAACTCTTGTACAAGGTGCAAAGAACCAGTTGCTAGGCAAAAATCATCAACATACCTTAGCAACACCGTGTAATTACTTCCAGAACCTCTTACATACACACAAGGATCAGCAACTGATTTTTTAAAGTTCAACTCCATCAAAGCTTTATCTAAACATTGATGCCAACAACGTCCGGCCTGTTTTAATCCATAAAGCGCCTTGCGCAGCCTGTACACCTTCTGAGAATTGCCACAAGCATAGCCAGGACCCTGCTTCATGTACACTGTTTCAGGGAGCTCTGCATTCAGATATGCTGTGTCAACATCAAAATGATGGACAACAAGTTCACGCTGTGCAGCCAGAGAAAGTACCATACGTAAAGACTCTGGTCTAGCTGTGGGTGCATATGTGAGATCATAGTTCAAAAACCTCTCTTGTGAAAATCCCTGAGCAACAAGCCTGGCTTTGTACTGCACTGTATTATCAGGAAGAAGCTTCTTTCTGAAAACCCATCTGGAACCAACAGCTTTCTGGGATGGGGGCAAATCAGTGACTTCAAACACCTTTTGACTCACTAATGCCTCAAACTCCTTATCCATCGCTGTGTTCCACTTCTCCTGCTCTTCAACAGGCAGAAGCAACACCTCCTGGAAAGACTGAGGTTCACAGGTAATCTGACACACTCTCACCTGCTGAATTACAAATCTGTCAGGTTTCACACCCTTTGTGGAACGTGCAGACCTACGAGGAATTACCACTGCCTCTTCCTCATCACTGTCCTCTGTCTTTTCACTACCTGATTCCCCCTTCAGGTCCTGAACCTGCTCAGGTGAAATTTCCTCTTCCTTCACCTGAGGGGACCCTCTCACCACACTAGGAGACTGGGAACCAGAAGGCAGCTGAACTGGTTGTTGTCCAGCCACAGGAGCAGGGACAGTTGGCTGTGCACTAGATTGCACCAATACCTCTGAACTAGCATTCAACCTATCCCAACCAGTAGGGTGCTCAAAATTAGCACTTCTGGACACTACCACACGACCATAGCCTGCAGAAAAATGATAACCCTTAGATCTAGAGGAGTAACCAACAAACCTTAAGCGTTGTGCTTTTGGCTGGTTCTTCCTTCGCTGAGACTTAGGGATGTGAACATATGCAAATGTTCCAAAAACACGCAGATGTTTCAGCGAAGGGCGCTTGCCAAACAAAAGGAAGTAAGGAACTTCATTTACAGCTGAATTCCACACCCTGTTAGTTAGATACACTGCAGTCATGGTAGCCTCACCCCAAAAACGGGCTGGCACCTGGGCATCTAACATCAGGCTATTTCTAATGGTATTAACAACACCAATCTTCCTTTCAGCTATTACATTCTCAGCAGGAACACCAACATTGGCAAGTCTATGGGAGATTCCTTTCCTACGAAGCCAATTCTGGAACCCATGACTTAGGAACTCTCCTCCACAATCCGATTGAAACTGACCTACTTGATAGCCATAGTTTCTCTCCACCATTGCAACAAACTCCTTAAAGCGAGCAAAAGCCTCCGCTTTAGATTTGAGCAAATAACAAAATGTATAGCGAGTATGGTCATCCACCAAAAGAAACATGAAACGTGCCCCCCCCTTCACTAGGAGCATTGGGGCCGGCTAAGTCTCCATGAACCAACTGAAAAGGCCTAGTTGACACCCTGGAACTTTTCCTAGCAACAGGTGCAGCCTTAATTTTCGATTGTTTGCACACAGTACAATCAAGAAAGTCATCACACTTTTTAGATCCTACCTCAGGATACACCTTGGCCATTTGGGACAAACTTCCCCACCCGGGATGTCCCAGAACTCTGTGATAATAGTGAATGCATTTGTTATGTGGGGGAACATTGGAAATACAATTCCCTGACACATCCCCCTGCTTAGGAAGCATTTCATACAATTGATTCACTAACTTCCCTCTAGCACATTCAATTCCATCTTTTTCAATAGAACATCCAGTACCCTTGAACACAACAGTATATCCAGATTTCACCAGGGCTGGAACGCTAAGGAGGGAAAAGTCAAGTGTAGGAACACACAACACATTTTGTACATTTATCCCCAAACAAGGAATGTATACTTCACCCTGAAAAGACACATCAGCCATGGATCCATCAGCTAGAGCAACCTGTTGGATTTTAGGCCTGTCCTTTGTCAATAGCAACTGTTCATTGTTGACAATGATTTGGCTACACGCTGAGTCCAAAAGCCAAGTCTCTGGGGAACGTCTACTCACAGCCGTGAGCAAAGCGGACACTTGGGTACGTTGTCTAGGCGGTTGATTCCCCTTCTTTCGTATGAACCTCTTTCCACTGGCTCCACTGGCTGGGCGAGGTGGCTGGGGACAGTCTTTCATGAAGTGTTGGGTCGAGTTGCACCGGAAGCGTCTTCTTACAGCACACGCAGCCTCTGTTCCAGCTGGAAAACGCTGTGCAGAAGTCTCAGGAACAGCAACAGATGGCTTACCCTGCATCTTCTCCAGGTCACGAGCTTGCTGGATTTCTTGCAGCCGATTTGTAAGATAATCCACAGTTAGGTCTTGGGGCCTCAACGTCTGAGTTGCCTCGATGAGCATGTCAAAGCTCTTTTCCAGGCTTGACAGGATAACACAAGCTCTCTGGGTATCAGGGATTACAACATCCCGCTCCTCAAGTTCAAGAAACAAAGTCTTGAGTTTATGGAGGTGGGTCATCACATTTCCACCGGGCTGCAGCTTCAGGTTGTAAAGCTGACGTGATAGACCAACGATGGCAGCAGAGGTTTCCTTGGAATAAAGGGCTTTGAGAGCCTCCCAACATGCATGTGCAGTGTCTAGATTGCTGATATGCAGTAGCTGTGATGATTCCAGTCCCAGAATCAAATTGCCATAAGCACGATCCAAACACAACTGCACTTCATCAGTAATGGGACCAGCTGGAGGTGTGTCTTTCACATACTTCCACAAACCTTCTTTTAGGAAGAAAGACTTGATCTTCACACACCAGGTCCAATAGTTTGTGCCATTCAAACACTCAAAAGGCAGACTAGTTAGCCCTGCAGCAGCCATGCTGACCACTCAAAAAAAACACGTTTACTCCAAAATGCAGCCTCAAAAACAAACCCCTTTGTTACAGCCAGATGCAGCGCAGCAAAGAAAACGCAAATTTCTCTCTGGGCAACATAACCTGTGGGGTGATGGTGGCTATTGGGGTTCCAAGCTTGAAGTAATCCAAACAACATGTTGTAAGGCTAACAATATCTTTATTGATAGCATAAGGCAATAATGGATGTATAGTGCATTATTGCAAAAAGGAAAAAACAAAGCATAAGCAGAGTTCCATCACCAGAATGGAAAGAAAACATCATGGTCTGTGCAAAGACCGGGCATAGTTACAGTTCAGATACAAAGTACATGTAGATAGCAGTCTACATAGAAGAAGCATAGGAAAAACATAAGTGAGATGAATACCCATGGTTCATAGCTCAATTATACCCATGGTACACAATTCTGATTGGCTAGTATGGGCTAAGGTTACTTTTCAAGTTAACATTTTAGCAACAGTTGTACTTACTATAAACCACCATGGGGTGGCGGTGTTGCATATTGGCTTTCCCTCGAGACTCTATTCTCATGGGAAAAGGACTGATAACGTTCAATTGTTTTGGCTAGAAGAACAGCAACACCTGTCATTTACTACTTTTATTGTGGGAAAGTGCTTTTAGCATAGGAGCTTGGAAATTTCCACTTTCCAGGCTAGATTTCACAGTGAGGAAAATGCCATTCGCTTGATTCCACATAGAATAACTTTACCAAATACTTTAACAGATTTGTTACTGCCCATCTCCTCCCACCAGACTCTGGGCGGTTTACAACAACATAATCAATAAAACAATAAATTACAATATGTAATTGCACAGAATAGGCAGATTCTCCGGGACACAGGTGACCCGTCAATTACCCTATGCCATGTAGGGCTTTATAGGTTATAACCAGCATCTTGAATTACACTGGAAGCCAGCTGGTAATCAATGCAGCTCAGTGGGCAGGGGTGTTATATGGGCATAGCAAAGTTTGCCTACCATTGCTAATTCTGCTGCATTCTAGAGCAGCTGTACCTTCTGAGTTATTGTCAGCCTAGCGAGGTAGTTCAGACAGGAAGCAAAACCAGATGGACTAATCCCACTTTATTTTAAGGTTACATTAACAGAATTTTGCAAGTCTGAAAGTAAATTTCTCCCCCTTTGCCTTTACAGCACAAGAAACCAGGGAGTGGTCCTTCTGAGATGTTTGCCATGCCCACATTCCTTTTGTGAGCTAAGCTGCCTCTTGTCCAACCATTCCCCTGGCTGTACCTCTTCCTACTGTCTTCCAAGGACATTCCCACATACCATTACAGTTACATTCAAGGGCAGCCCTATGTAGAGCGCATTGCAATAGGCCACGCACAAAGTGGCCAATGCAGGCATGTTTATGTTCCTCTTGATCCAGGAATGGGCACAACTGGTGAACAAATCAGCGCAATTTGTTCTAAATCTGTGCAAAGCCTTCCTGGCCAAAGCTGCCACCTGCTTCTTGAGCAATTATGCACCAGTCCCAAGAAAGGCAGTGCAACCTTGTTCAGGACTAAAGATGGAAAGTCCCCAGCATCAGGAGGACCATGGTCTTACTAAGATTGAGCCTGGGTTTGTTCCTCCTCATCCAGACTCTAATAGCCTTGAGGCACTGGGACAAAACCTTGACAGCATTGCTTGGTCAGCCAGGAGTTATGATGTACAACTGGGTATCATCAGTGTACTGATTATACCTGACCCTGAAATGGTGGATACCTTCCCCCTGTGGCATTGCACTCCTCTTCCCTTCTACTAGCACTGCTTGAAACTGGCCAGGAAGAAAAGAGAAGAACCACCATAACACCTCCCACTCTCCATAGCCTGTCCAGAAGAATACCATGATTGAGAGCTTGAGGAGTGCCAGGATGGTAGGATTATCCCCATCCTGGCTCCACCATAGGTCACTGACAGATGTGACCAATGCCTGTACTATGTCCAGACCTGAAACCTGAGTCAAAAGGCTTCGGATAATCCATTTCCAGGAAGAGATTCATCAAGTAAGAAGTATCCCTCCTGATTGCGAGAATCCAGATGGTGAAGAAACGACAGACATGAAGGAATTACAATTCGGCTTTCAAGAAGAAAAATGGCTTGTTTATTACAGGGTTTGTTTGGAAATTGAGATAGCTCGGTCACGTGGGAAATTTTTTGTTGACTTTGTAGGGGAGAGAGCTGGGGTTTTTTTTGATCTATAAAAAAACTCTTGTGTATAATATGGAGACAAATAAATGCTTTGGTTTATTTTGAGGTGGGATAAAAATTAAGAATAAAGTTTCTTGTAATGATTTAAAGTTTGTTTTTTAAGGTTTAATAGGGGTAAGATTGAAATAATAGTACTAAGTATAGAAGTAGTTAATTTAAATGTTTTTTTAAATGCTTTTACAATTTGATTGTTAAAATTAAGAATAAATACTGTATGTAGATTGATTTTAAGGCTCTATGACTTTATTTTTCTGTAATGACTTAAAGTTTCTTGTAATGATTTAAAGTTTGTTTTTTAAGGTTTAATAGGGGTAAGATTGAAATAACAGTAATAAGTATATGGATTGATTATAAGGTTGCATGATTCTATTTTTTTAATGATTTAAAGTTTGATTTTTAAGGTTTAATGGGGTAAAATTGTAGTATTAAGTATAAAAGTATAATAATTTGATTGTTAACATAGTGGCCAGAAATATATAGAATAGTGATAGGAGGGAAACACTTTATAAATGAGTTTATATGGAGGGAGAAGTTGATTTGAAGGTTTATATATTTGTTTATTTTTTATATATATAAGAGGAAGAAGCATTTGCTTTTATTGATTTACATAATGTCCATGGAATGTTTTATAGAAACAATGTGATTTTGGTTAAATTTGGAGAAAGGGATTAATTATGGGAATTGCTATATATTCTTGTTGTTGAAAGTCGGAAGTCACTTCTTATGTAATCTAAAAAAAATTTTTTCCCTGTTTTTCACTTTTTTCTTTTTTTTTGTAGTTTTTTATTTTTATTGTAGTTTTTATTTATGCTTTATACTTAATAAAATTCTTTAAAAAATAAAAATAAAATAAAGTTTATGCCAATAGGTACTGCAAATTGGCTGAAGTACAAAGAAGGGGGAAGTCAGAAATTAAATATTTACCTATATTATTTTTAGGGGTGAATTTCTTTTCCTTCCCTTTTTTAAACATTTATAAATAATAATATAGTGGATATTTTGTCATTAAGCTAAAAAATCATACTACTTTTTTATATAATAAAAACAACTCAATGTACTTTGCTTGGCATGGTTTATCTTTTATTAATGTTATATTGAGCATTAATTGTATAACTTCAGTAATTCTCTGTCCATTTATTGATATTATCTTTCTTGAAAATACACCTTTGTTTTAAATAAATACAAAAATTTAAAAAAGGCTGCTTTAATGCATAAGTGGGGTTCAAAACATTTATTCTGCATTACTTTTGAAGTTTGCACAGCTTTATTATGTAGCATAACAGGTCTCCTATTTTTACAAACTCTTCATGACCTTATTTTCTAGACAAATTGGGCTGTCAAACCCAAACTAATTACTCTGAATAATTTCCTTAGTTGAGAAAATGAGATAAAATTTCTTATTGATGGCATGAGCCTATCAGTGTAGATCAATTCTTGATCTGAAGTCACATCAAGGATTTTCTGGGGTAAATTATGAAAAGCCACTGATTTGTTTCAAAGTGAATTAAATGGAGCTATTTGTTTTTTATGAAAGTGGATGTTATCTCTTTATGGTAAAATATGTTCTTATGATGCTGCTGAGGTATGACTGGCTCATTTCTTTAAAATTCTTCAGTGGCAGTTCCTTCCTTCCTTCCTTCCTTCCTTCCTTCCTTCCTTCCTTCCTTCCTTCCTTCCTTCCTTCCTTCCTTCCTTCCTTGCCTGCCTGCCTGCCTGCCTGCCTGCCTGCCTGCCTGCCTGCCATAGTTTAACAAGAACTTTGATTTGTATATCAAATAATAGTGTTCTTTGATATCCAGATTCCACATTTCTCAGAAAAAGGTTCAAATGAATTGGAATGCTATTGTTGTGGCTTGTAGCAGGGTGCTAGTAACTAATTGTTGGCAGTTTGGTAGAAGTAGGTCATTTTATGCCTTGATGTATTGTGCAAGGAGTCTAATCTGCTGCTATAATTTTTACCAAGTTACAGATTGAACACACGGTGTGTGCCAGCAGGTAGAAAGTATAATCAATTGCCTCAGGTCTCCCTAGGTTTCATTCCACTTGTATGAATAAAGAAAGCACTGCATTGGCTTTTCATTCAGCAGGACTGATATTGGCAGTGGCACCTAGTTAAAATGAAGGACTGTCTATCTTATTACAGATAATGCAAGACAAACTATATTTTCTGCTTCCTGACAATACACTCTGCAGAAGATAAGGCCAAGTTAGAGTTTTGTATGAGTTTACCATCTCTGTATTATGGTAACTAAGAGGTGGTAGTAATTTACTAGGAATGCCCTTCTATTCCAGAACAGTATTGCTTTTGCAGATCTGTTTGGCAAACAGTTTAGTTTTAATTTTAATAATTTTAATAATTATTTTAATTATTTTATTATAAACCTGGAAGTGAATTTATAGGTCAGCTATTTCGAAGACTATCCTGGCTGTTCTAATAGATGTTTTAAGACATAGTGTAGAATTTTCCATTTCCCGTGGACAGAATTTCAACAGACTCAGAATTGTGACCTTCTACACTTCTTTTTTGCTTTGTGTGTTGAGAATGTATGCTGTTTATGTTAAAAAAAAGCCCTTAAAGTCAAACAGCATTAAGGACTTCTGAAGGGCACTTAAGGGATGTTTGCATAATATGTCCAAAATATGGTAATTTGAGTCTAGTCATTTGTACCTCAAGTGAAAACTTTGGGTTGATTTATTCTATGATCACTGTGTTCGTTTTCTTGGCTATCTTCTCCAACAACAGAATGTAAAGGTGTCAATCCTGTTTCTTCAAAGTCTAACTTTCACTTTCATAGACTGTCGCAGAGAAAACCATTGCCCACATGATTGTAATCTTCGAAAGTATAGATACATAACAGCATCTGAGTATCTTTTCCAAGCCCTTCGTTGGTTCTCGACCAAATGCTAGTCTGTGGAATGTTTCTTGACTGATGGTTCCTTTACTGTTGATAGTTGATCCTAAAAGGCAAAAGCTATCCACCACTTCATGTCTTCATTGTTAATTCTAAGGCTGGTTACTGTACCTGTTGAGATTAGTTTGATCCTATCTATATTTGATTACATTTTTTTCACTCTGCTCCTTGACTTTCATTACTAGAGTTGGCAAATCCTAATGTTCTCCTTGAACAACTTTCTTTTTTCTTTTTTAGCTTAACTTGGAACATGAGCCATTTATTATCTGTTCCACAGTCAGCACCATTAACATCCATATGAAGCTGCAAAGAGGGGACATTCAATTTTTTGGGGTGTGGCATCATTAATATGCTGATGATACCAAATTGTAGATTGCTACCCTGGGCTGTGAGGAGATGCTGTTAATCTCCTTCCCCAGTATCTTGAGGCTGTCATGGTCTGAACAGACTGAAGTTGAACTCTGGCAAGTCAGAATTGAAGACAATACATTGGGGTCTTTGGTCACTGGCAGAGTTACTGCTTGATGGGCAAGCACTACCCATCATCTAGTCCTATATTGTCAATCACTTTATTTTGTCTAACCATGTGGTTTTCTTGTTAAAATACAGAAATTGTTTACCATTGCCTTCTCCTGTGTGGTATGAAATTATGCCTTTGCTGTTGTCACTAAAGTGATCATCTGCCTCCAGCATCTTCCTATATCCCTACCCCCAGTATAGATGCCTCCTTCCTGCTTGCTTTAGCTGAGCAGCTGGGATGACACACCTTGGGTATGTATATTCTTCATACGTCCATAGCATTCTTCACTCATCTCTGTAACCAAGGTTAAAACCACCAGTACTAACAATTAGAACTCCTATTGCACTGGGAAAACATTCTTCCAATATGAACAGTCACCACTATTGGGGGAAGCATCTCTACTTCATTCTCCAAAATGTTTCTGGAACAACCAGTCTTGATAGCCTCCATGCATTGCAAAAGGGCTTGAAGTAAGGAACAAAATGAAAGCTATAGTGTAAGCCTAAAATAGTCGCAACACATTTTAAAACCAAATAATCTCCTCTGTTCTAGCCCCAAACCTATCTTGCTCATCCATCAAAGTAGTGGCCCCATCTACTTTGAAGCCCTCTGTCATCCTTAAAAGTTAAGTGCAGCACTTGGCCAGTTAACCCTTGCATTAAATCAACAATAGTTGACTTTGACTTGGCTGCAGGTTAAAAACAGATGAAATAATAAAATAGACAAGGTACTATATAAAACGTATATACCATTTCTTATTCCTAAGAAGAATGATCACTAAACTACAAGATGAATATATTAATGAAACAAATAATAAGGATTTCCAGACAAAGCAGTCAACATTAGGGAAATCCAGCTTTCATAAGGACTGTGCTAGGAATTCACTTTCAAACGTCACTGAGTGACATGACTTAATATGGACTATAGGAGTGGTTCTTAAGAGAGTCAGTTTGATGTAGTGGTTAAGATACCAGGCAGCTTCCGGTGGGAATATGGGGCTCCCGGTGGGAATATGGTGGACTGAGCAGCTGTGCCTGCGAGCTCCGCAGGCAGAACTGGCATTGTGGCTTTTTTTTTCGGGCTCAGGCTGGTTTCTCCTGTAGCCCAGAGCTTTTTTCAGGACCAAGGAAAACGCTGGGAATTGACCCATTCATCCTCCGGACGGTGAGTTGCAGCCAGGAGATCGTGGACAGCGTGCACAATTGACGGGTAACACTTCGCCGGGAGGCTGGGATTTCACCATTTCCAAGCTGTGCTGCAGCCCTTAAAGGGACAGAAAGTCCAGCCACCCCATTTCTAAACCACCAAATTTATTTTTCTTTTTAAGTTTTGTACCCTAAGAGAGGCTTTCTAAAGTAAGAAGAAGCAGACTCTCTTGGTGCTTATCGTTATTTCTGGATTAAATTTTTAAAATCTTTTAAAGTTTTGGCTTGTTTCCCCGTTGGATTAAGGAGAACTGAAAATAAATAATTGCCTCCCTGCTATTATTTTTGTACTGAATTTGAAGGATTTAATATTTTCCTACATGTTGAATTTGCTGTTTTGAATCTCTAGCCCTCTGTTCACTTTCTCTGAGAGCTGCTTGTTAGTACACTTTCTCCTGTTTCAATTTCACTCAGGGGTCTTGGAGTTTTTGACAGGGATGGAGATATTTCTGTTGACAGCGAGATTGGAGCAATGCCAGACGAAGACTATATTTTGGTGCTGAAGGGGTTAAAGTGACAGTCTGAACTGCAGACTACAAGGAGACTTGTTTATCTGTGGGAATGTTATGGCTTTCTGAGAAAATGTTTTGTGGGAGTTTTTTTGCTGAGAAGTCTGAGTTTTTAAGGGGGGCAGTTGGGCTGTTGGATTTCTGCAAGAAAAATGCCTTGGGTGTAATAGGGAGATATGTAAATGTCCTGGTTTATTTTGAAGTGGGGTAAAAATTTAAGAATGTGCAATTGGATGGATAATGAGGTTATTATGATTTCATTTCTCTTTAATGATTTGGATTAAGATTTACTGAATTTTTGTTAAGGTCTGTTTGATTTGTAAGATTTACAAGATATCTATTGCTTGATTTTTTAGGTTTAATAGGGTTAAGATTGTAGTAGTATTATTAATTATAAAAGCAGACAATTTATATGTTTTTATAATTTGATTTTTATTATAATGGACAGAAATATATAGAATAGTGGCAGGAAGGAAATAATTAAATAAATGTCTTATGGGGAGGGAAGCTGATTTAGAAACTCATATATATATATAGATGAAACCTGGAGACAATGAGTTCTAATCCCGCCTTAGGCACAAAGGAAGCTGGGTGACCTTGGGCCAGTCACTCACTCTCAGCCCTAGGAAGGAGCCAGTGGCAAACCACTTCCAAAATCTTGCCAAGAAAACTGCAGGGACTTGTTCAGGCAGTCGCCAGGAGTCAACACTGACTGGAAGGCACACACACATACAGTGATTCTTAATCTGTTTGATCCAATTACTCCTTTTCCTGGTCTCAAATAACGTCATTACCCCACAAAAAAACCAGGCTCTCTTGTTTGCCACAAGCGTGTCAGCAGTGGCAGTCCCAAACTGGATCCTCAGCTCACAAACAAGCAATTACAAATTGCTCCATTACCCCCAGGATATGCCAAAAATTACCCCAGTTTAAAAACCACTGGACTACAATATGCAGAGAGTAGATTCCCTGTTAACAAGAGACCTTGGGAAATGATAAAACTTAACCCAACGCTATAACCTGAGAGAGATGGAATATTAAAGTATAAACATGATAGATTCTGAGGGAGTGATTTGTCCTTGCAGAGGAGATTAATCAAAGATGAAATTAAACTGCTGAAGAACTTTTATATTTGTTCTAGATTTTGAAAGGCATATTGATAAACCCTTTCTTGGGTTAAGATTCATGTTCTTACTTAATTCTGACTGGATATATTAATCTAAATATATATTTTTAATCTCTAGCATGGAATTTTTATTTAGTCCAAATGTATGTATATATCCACACATTTATTGCCTAGGTTAGTAAGTAAGATAATGTTTATCATATGTGATCTATTGATCATCCAAAAATAAATCGAATTCTCAATAAAATGAAAATATTAAATGAAAATCCATTTAAAATTATGCTACCAGAAAATTCCAAATATCAATTCTGAAAGAGTAGAAAGCAATCCAGCCATATGTAACCAGGGGGTTTCAACGAAGCTGAGGCAAGTTGGTGGGTCTGCACCAGCAAGAGAAGTGAGAACATAACTTGATTGTTAGGAATCTGGGTTCCCAGCTTTTGTAATTATTTATTTATTTATTTATTTATCCAACTTATATCACCGCCCATCTCCCCCCACAGAGGGGACTCTGGGTGGTTTACAACAAAGTCAGTAATTAAAACATGTAAAATATCTAACACAATGTATCAATTTAAAATTAAATATAAATATATACAATCCAAGAGGCTGTGATGTTATGTATTAAAAGAATTCTATGGCGCAAGCCATCCCCACAAAAAGCTATTACTTTTCCCATCCCAAGCAAGGTGGCAGAGCCAGGTCTTCAGTTGTTTTCGGAAGGTCAGGAGAGTGGGGGCTTGCCTCACCTCCAGGGGCAGAATGTTCCAGAGGGCAGGTGCCACTGCAGAGAAGGCCCGCCTCCTGGACCACGTCAGATGGAATTCTCTTACAGACGGGGTCCGTAGCAAGCCCTCTCTGCATAACCGGGTGGGGCGGGTCGATGTTCTGGGGATGAGGCGGTCCCTTAGGTAACCTGGTCCCATGCCATGTAGGGCTTTAAAGGTGACAACCAACACCTTGAATTGGACCCAGAAGCAAACTGGTAACCAATGGAGCTCGCGCAACAGAGGTGTCACATGTGCTGATCTTGGGGCACCCATAACTGCGCGTGCAGCTGCATTCTGAACCAGTTGAAGCTTCCGGATACTCTTCAAGGGTAGCCCCATGTAGAGTGCATTGCAATAGTCTATATGGGAGATGACCAGGGCATGAGTGACTGTACGGAGGGCATCTCGGTCCAGGAAAGGGCGTAGCTGGCTCACAACTCGAAGTTGCACAAATGCCCTTCTGGCCACGACTGCCACCTGCTCTTCGAGCAGGAGTTGTGAGTCCAATTAGCAGGATATAAGAAAGAGGCTTTGGATGGTAAGGTACACAGGAGGAAATAGGAGTAAAAGATCACCAGATCAGATAAAGGGCTTCTCATCAGACAGCATTGAGCCTACAAGGAAATCAAAATGGGGGGCCTATCAAAGGGAGGTGAGAAGTCACTCTGAAGAGGTGAGAGAGGAAGAAATGAAACAGATTTTGGAAAAGGCGTAAAAGGTATGGAGTTGTGGGGGAAAGGCAAGAAACATACCTATGAGCAAGAAGTAGCTCTAAGAATGCTGCTGGACAAAGACAGTCTTGACCCAGAGACACAGGGCCTAGAAGCCATGGCTAAGAAAAAGAAAATGAATGCTTAACTTAGAGAGGCAAGCTGAAGGTAAGAAGAAGGAACCATACTCTGCCATCCAATGAAACTATACCTATTTCTACCCGTAGGATGGCATTTTTGATACATTTTGGTACCATCAATATGGCTCTAGTGAACTTATTCTGAATTGTTTAAATAATATTAAGCTTTGCAAGCGAGCAAATTTGAGAGCCATAGAGAAGCTGAGGGACTATCTTAGCTTTAAAGACTTTGCAAGCTGCAGGAATATAATGGGTTAGGGTCCTATACTGGCAATCAGTCCTGATCCCAACTGGGACATCTAAGGATCATCAAGTAGAGCTAAGTGGAGGAGAGTAAAAACTGCTCCCATGAAATTCTTGCAGGGCATCTAAGATTAAGAGCAAAGGGAGAGGGTGAGAGTTGAACTGTGTCAATATGTTTGTGCTTTTAAAATGTCCTGCCTCTTTTTAAAAGCTTTCCTAGGTGTTGGGTGAGAGAGAATGACTGCATTTTTTGAGTAAGCCTCTCAGGACTGAAAGTGATTCATGCCCACTGAGTTCAGTAGTTATTGAATGTAAAGTTACTCTTCTGTGTTTATGTATTTGTGTAGATTTGTTTACATCTGTGGAACTATTGTTCCATGAAAGTAGTATGTATGTATGTATGTATGTATGTATGTATGTATGTATGTATGTAAGTAATTTAGTATGTTGAACTGCTAAATAAGCATGCTTAATAACAAAATAAATCTGTTTGGTCACATGTACAACTGGATCTTAGGTCTTACTGGAACTGTGGAGGATGGGGGAAATGCCTCTGGTTGAAAAGTTAGTAGTAGATTTGGTTAAAATATTTTGCCTAGTGTGAGAAATTTATCATAGAAATGACCACTCACGATCTCTCTGAGTCAAAGTATAAAAGCAAAGATTTATTTCGCGTTTGCAAAGGCGGGTGGATCCAACTGCTGCAAGCAAGAAGGACCACACCCCATTATAGATCTCAGCATCTTATATACCCTAATTTCACGGCCGAAGGTGTCCCTCATCTGTCCCCATTGGCTGAGGTACCAGGATGTTACACTCTTGTTTCCGATCTGCCTATATTTAACACATTTTAGCTATTGATTACATTAAAACATCCTATGCATTTTTCAATCTATGGGGGGCTTTGCGGAAACCTTATCAGGTTGTGTGTTAAACAATGGGATTTCCTCATAAGTCATGGTTTGACCTCACAGTTCGTTCTGACTCTGATACGTGTTTGTGTACACACTTCCTTATTTCCTTGGGATGATAAGACCTATCTCTGTCCCCTGTCTTCCCTTGTCTTTTGTGTAATTTATTATCTTAGTAACTGTTATCCTATTATCCTAAAACATTTAATGGATTCTGATCATCTTGCTTGAGCCTAAGTTGTCATCTCAGTTTCCAGCAACTCAGTCACCAAGAGTTGGTTTAGATGTAATATATATATAAAATTGCAATGGCTATTACCAGTACAAGTGATTTTGTTAAAAATTAACTGATTTGTACATCCCTCACACTAGGTATTAGAAAAGAAACTGATAGGGACCCTACCTTGAGAGTTTCCCTTGCAGATAGCTTTTCAAACTCGGGACTTGCCATGGGGGCGGGCACCAACTATTGTGTATAAAAGGTAAAGGTACCCCCCGCACATTTGTGCAGTCGTGTCCGACTCTAGGGGCCGGTGCTCATTTCCATTTGTTAGCCAAAGAGGCAGCGTTGTCCGAAGACGCTTCCACGGTCATGTGGCCGGCATGACACGTGCGGAATGCTGTTACCTACCCACTGAAGTGGTACCTATTAATCTACTTGCATTTACATGCTTTCGAATTGCTAGGTTGGCAAGAGCTGGGGCTAGTGCGGGAGCTCACTCCGCACGCAGGGCTAGGGATTCAAACCTCCGAACTTGCAATCTTCCGATCGACAAGCCTGGCGTCTTACCCACTGAGCCACCACGCCCCTGTATAATAATAATAATAATAATAATAATAATAATAATAATAATAATTGTGTATACAACTACACAATAATTCAGAGTGAATGATTATGAAGATTAGATCTAAATCCTACAGCCATTGATAAATGCTTCTTTGTATTAAAATTATATAACATTTTTATGCACATAAAAACTAGTTATCATTGCTGGGAAGACTTAAGAAAGGTGTATATAAAGAATTCTTTCAGTTCCCATAATAGGTTAAAAATGGCCCTGTTCTGATAATTCTGTATGTTCAAGTAAACGAGGATACATTAATAGAAAAACATTTTTTACATTTTTCTTAAGGTCCAATGAAGTTTGAGAGAATGTTATAGTATTGTATCCATCAAGCAATATTGAAACATTATGATTCATACATTTAGAAGCAAATAATTTAGAATGTGTTAGCTGAATACCAGTATCATAAGAAAACTGAGAAAAAATCATGGGAGTAATATACTGTTGGAAGGAAATCTTAACAAGGGTTCGTCCCGAGCTGGGAATGAAGTAACGTAGGCAGTTGCTGGAACAGAGGTTAAAGGTTTATTCTCCGAGAATACAAAATACAGAGTAAGCGTGTTGTAGAGGGTGGCCACCCGTGTATTTCCCCACCAGCCCCTTACATAGGAGAGCTTGGCTGTTGCTATGCAAAGGTGTTCCCGCCCCCTAGGAACTTGAGAAAAGTGTAGTTTACTGGATTTCAGAGAGGAGGCGCTCGGTGGTTGGGCCCCCTGCTGTTTGTGTTTCCTGTCCTGTCGTCTGGGTTCCCTGCGGGGCTGTGGCTTTGTCTACTAGCTTGGAATGTTCACCTTGGAAGGAATCTTTTGTGATTGGATTATGGAGATCTGTTTGGCTGGGGAAGAATGTTTACCTGAATGGGCTCTGCTAAGTTCTGTGAATGAACGACCTTTTGTGTTCCAAGGTTTCTGATTAAATCGGAAGGGAATCCTTTGTTTAAACAGTTGAGCTTCCTTTTACATTTTAATCTCTGGCATCATCAAACTCATTCTATTTTGTAACCTTTTACCTTGCTCAAGGAGAAGGCAATATTGCAGGCAAACAGTGTTCTGGGGAAAGACAACATGGAGGGCAGGGAGAGATCTTAATTTCTTCCAACAATACAACTGTATTGGACTCCCCAAGTAAGAGAAAATGCTCCTGTAAAATGATTGTTCTTTGTAAAACTAGTTTTAAGTGAAATATTTTCATACAATATTTTAATCAGAAAAAGACCAAAATGAATAAAAGTAGCAGCAAGTTTGGCTCAAAATAATAAATGGGAATTAAAAGAAAAGATAAATAATTGTTCATCAGTTATGTTTATTGGAGATAATCTTTTTGTGCCAGTGGAGATAACAGCTTTGTTTCTCTACTTTTGGTGTCTGAAATAATGGTAGTGAGTAAAAGAGGTAATCTTTATGTGCCAGTTATTACAGTAAGGGTGGAGATGTTTCTATTTATGAAAAAGCTAATATTAGCCAAAAAAAAGTTCATCCCAAAACTAGAGCACTGTTAGAGATCTGGCTAGTTTAGATTTTATCACATGAGGAACTGTTACAAGTCTATTCAATCTACTACCTGAGAAAGTTTGTCAACCAACGCCCAGGATGTCAGCCTTAACTCCCTTCTGTTCCAGAAGCCTGCATCACAAGAGAGAAATCAGAATATCACTTGCCAACAAGATTGTTTATGGTGCTGCCTTTATAACATAAATCAACTCAAACTGAAGGGCTAATTTCTCTGGCTGGTGAAATAAGTAATTAGCCGTACTGTTTTAACAAAAAACAGTAAAAATAAATAAATAAATTAAGTAAGGACTTAATTTATTGAAAACTGGTGAATGGGGAAAAATAGGAGGCACACATTAAGCAGTTTGGGTGCATAAGTTGTTGGTTTGGGTTGAATCAATATTTGAGAATTATAGCCTCTAATGTATTTAAATGAAATATTATTAAGCTAAAATAACTAGCTGGATACTGGAAATAGGGTCTAGACAGCAGTAATCTAAAATGTGCATACTTTTAAATTCTGAAGTATTCCAACCTTAGTAGCAAAAACAAGGTATGGTCTTAATTTAGATTCCAGTTACATAATTTACAATTTAGGTTTGTACCCAAATCAACACTAATACTAAGCATATGGATTAAAAACAGATACATTTACTTTTCATTTTGTTTTTAGATATTGTAATAGAGGAACAGACATACCTAACCAAAACAGGCAATGCACGTCAGAAGGGCATGCCCTGACCTATTCCAGAGCTTGGGAAAAAAACCAGGTTTTCAGATTGTTTAAGCTTGCAAGGTTGGGGCTGTCTGAACTGCAAGGTTGGGGCTGTCTGTTGGGAGTGGCGGTGGGTTCTCTTTCAAAGGGAAAGTGCTGCAGCAGAGACGGTGTGCTTTTAAGGTCCCATCTGATAACATTGCTTAATGGGACACGAAATGTGTCTGTTGTGTCAGATCTTACAGGACAGGCAGAAATGGGAGAGAAGCGATCCCTTAGATAGCCAGGCCCAGTGCCATAAAGGGATTTATAGGTAGTAACCAGCATCTTGAATTGCACGCAAAGCTCTTGTAGCATGGACATAGCATAATGTCACATGGACATATTGAGTTATGTCCATAACAGTTTGCACCACTGTGTTCTGGACTAGCTGAACCTTCCAAGTGGTTTTCAAAGGCAATCCCATGTAGAATGCATTGCAATAATTCATACACAAAGTGACCAAGGCGTGTATGACTATGAGGCAGGATTCCTCTAGAAAAGGGTACATTTGGCACACCAGATGAATCTGTGTGAAGGCCTTCCTGGCCACAGCTGCCACCTGCTCTTCAAACAGGAGCTGTGAATCCAGAAGGACCTGCAAATCACAAACTGGTTCTGTATGGGGAAATGCCACCCTATTCAGAATGAATAACGGAGAACTCTGGCACAGAAAGAATCATGTACCCATAGCCATTTAGTTTTGTCAGGGTTATGTTTAAAACTGTTCCTCTTCATCCAGATCCACACAGTCTCCAGCTACTGGATGACCTAGGCAGCATCACTGGTCAATCATGGGTCAAGATATACTTGACCCCATGTCAATGGATGACCTCACCCAGCCATTTCATGTAGATGTTAAACAGGATAGGTAAGAGCGTTGAAGGGGCGTGGTGGCTCAGCGGGTAAGACGCCAGGCTTGTCGATCGGAAAATCGCAAGTTCGGAGGTTCGAATCCCTAGTCCCGCGTGATGGAGTGAGCTCCCGCACTCGCCCCAGCTCTTGCCAACCTAGCAATTCGAAAGCATGCAAATGCAAGTAGATGAATAGGTACCACTTCGGTGGGAAGGTAACAGCGTTCCGCGTGCATCATGCCGGCCACATGACCGTGGAAGCGTCTTCGGACAGCGCTGGCTCTTCGGCTAACAAACGGAGATGAGTACCGGCCCCTAGAGTCGGACATGACTGCACAGATGTGCGGGGGGAACCTTTACCTTTACCTTTTAACAAAAACCTGTATCAAAACAGAAATCTGAGATCAAATTTATATCTTGGGTTTATAATACCCATAGAAAAATGTTGAAATAAAAAATGCTTAAATCCATACGCTCACTTATGGTTTTACAAAACATGCAACAATGCTATTCCATAGTTTTACAAAGACTTTCTATATAAGCAGAGGAATAATATTAAGTAATCATTCTGTGAAAACATTCCTTCATCAAGCTAGAATAATATGCAATATATTCTTAGTTTTACTTCTCTCGTCTTCTCAGCTATGATTATTTTGAGCTGTGCATTTAAATGTATGCATGCACATATTAAAAAACATTAATGGTTAGGAACTATAAAAATATTCTGACCCTATTTTCTACAACTAAATGTATAAAAAAATAAATGAAGAAATGAAGAAGCTGCTACAATTTATCAAGGAATGTGTGCTACATTTAGTGTTGGTGCAAATGTACTTTCTGATAAATAAGAAAAAAAATGACAAACAAATAATGATCTCTGAGAAGGCAAAAGTATTTGTGGATAAATTATTCATGAATAATTACATTCTTAAGGCTGATCCTCATTCCTGAACAAGATGGACATAATCTTGGGTTATTTTCTTTTGCCTCATTTTAGTTACTCTTCTAATTACTTTATAATGTCTTTCCAAATCTCTTAATCTTATTTTCCTTTTCTTCATGTTCACTGTGGTCCCCTGACTCTTCATATTCAAAATATTTTGAAGTCAGCTTTATTTCTGCATCATTATTTTCTTGTCTTTGAACTGAGATACAGAAAAAAAGTAATGTGCTTGATTTTGGATTGTTATGTTCATACATAGAGGAATTATAATTGCTACTTTATGGAGATGAGGTAATAATATAGTCCTGAAGACTGAATTATAATTTATGGATATCTACTGTAGGTGAGAGCACATAGGAAAAGATTTAGGTTGTAATCTTAAACATGTTTGCTAGTAAGTCCTATTTTAAACATTCTGAAGTCCTATTTTAAAACTAAGGAAAGAATATCAGATGACAAAGAACATTAGAGTAGCAGTGTCAACCTGAGGTTCAAGAGCTACATGTGGCCTGGAGACAGAGTTGCCTGTGGAACTAGTTAAACTGACCTGCTATGGAGACATTTTTGGAAATGAGTGGAGGTATTGGAATGTGAAGAAGGATGACCACTGGAAGGTAAGAAAACAACATGGTGGCCACCGTGGCTTCTTTACCAGACTGGAGAAGAAAGCTCGGTGAGGGTAAGTGACATCCCAATGGAGGCCAATGTGAGATCTAGTGACTACATTGAGACATGGAGGATGGTTGACTTTGAAGGTTTAGAGTGGCGGAAGGAGCTGCCAAAGATTGGGAGATGGAAGAGATGCTGGTGGCAAATTATCTATTATGCCAAGTTATGGAAGTTAGTAGAAAGTGCTATAAAACACCTTCCTGTACTTCTGTTTTGTCCTGATGATGGCTTTTCTTTGACTCAGTTACTGTACTAAACTTTGGCTTGATACTGAAACCATCAATTGTCAGTGATAATCCATTATTCCAAAACTATTAAATTGCGATAGATATTCTAACTCAACAATATATTGTTTACTTTGTTTTAAACAGGCAGTGAATCTGATAATTTATGAAACATAGCTTATTTTTCTTAAGGTGAAAGGTACCTGTATATGCTGGTGAACACCTAGATGGTTTTTTTTAAAGGATCCATGATTATCAGAAAGTTCCCTTTATGGTTTTTCTCTTTAAATATTGCAACTGATTTAAGGTTTAAATGAGTTTAGAAGACTGTGATAATAAGGCTTGTTACTGAATAATTTACTCCTTGTCATTGGGCTTATTCCTACAACCTCCTTGTCCTGGCTCTGAGATAGCCCATTTATCTTTTACAGAGGATGTTTCCTCATGGAGGCTCCATCTTGTTGTCTCCATCTTGTTGAGGCATGCTGAAGCTGGATCAAGGTGATCCAAAAGGAGAGTAGTATTTTGAAAGCCCATCCTGATTCATGATTTAGAACATAACAGTTGACTAAAATTAAAGTAGGAAATGAATGGGCTTTAAAATGAGAATAGTAGCAGAATGTAAGATTGTATAAAGAAAGCAAAGTACTGGTTTCATATGCTGGCTCTTTCCTTGTGATGGATCTTCCTGATTAGCACTCAGTTTTCTAGTTTTTACTTTAGAGGAGCTGTATAGTCTACTTAGGCTGACCATATTTCCTTCAGACAAAAACGGGACATTTGGGATGGCAAAACGGGACAGGGTCTTATGCCACCATGCCGGCCTCCAAACCCCGCCCCCAGTCCACACAATTGGCTCCCACCTGCAAACCCCGCCCCCGCCCCACACGATTGGCTCCCGTCTGCAAACACTGCCCCCATCAGCGTGATTGGCTCGGATTTTAATTTTTTTTTTTATTTTTAAAGGTTTTTTTTTTCTTCTAGCAGTAAATGGTGCGGCAGAGCTGGTGTGTTTGGGGGAGGCCGGAGTACACACACTGTGCACACAGCACCGTCATTGGCCGGGGAACAAGGGGCAGGGATGGAGGGGATGGAGGCCCACCACTGCCCCATCCCCCTCGGGCTTGGCCAAGGGAGGGAGGAGAGTCGCTGCTGCTGCTGCCACCGCCGCAGAGCAGGAGAAGCAGGAGGAGCCGGCTGCGCTTGGCTGCTTCAGCCACACCACTCCGCCCCTTGCTGCCCGCTGAAGCTCCCCAGGGTGGCCGGCTCCTGCTTCTCCTGCTCGGCGGCCCTACAACTCTCCCTCGGCCAAGCCCGATCAGATGCACATACACACATTTTTCTTCTTATATCTCTTTTTTCCCCCCGCCCCCCCCCCTATGTTTGTATTTTTATTTTTATAGTTTATTAATCTCTACTTAATATTATATTCTTTTTGAATATATATAGAAGAAAGAAGAAAAATGTAAATCAAGTATTTACACAATTTTTTGTTAAGAAAACTGGAGGTATTTTAATGAAATGTACGTATGTATTGTATGGTAAAGATGTATAAGTCAAAAATTGAATTTGAAATAAATACTTAATAAATCAGTAATATAACATAAGAGAAGAAAAAGAAAATAGTGATAAGGTTAGAAATAGATATATATAAATAAAATAGTTAGAAAGGGTTAGAGGAAGAAGAAGGGAAGAGGGAAACAGGGAAAATAATTTAGAATAAAGATATGTTATATGAAATATATTAGATAATGAATATTATAAATCAAATGTAAATATGTATACATAAATGTAGTTATTGTTATATGTTATATGTTTTGTTTATGTTAAATGTAAATAAAATTAAAATTTTATATTAAAAAAAAGATGCACACACACACACTCACACACTCACAGGACAGACTGCCCTCGGCAGGAGCCGGCCGCACTGAGGGGCTTCAGCCACACCACTCCGCCCCTCGCCACCTGCTGAAGCCCCCCAGCATGGCCAGCTCCTGCCAGGGCAGTCTGTCTTGTGTGTGTGTGTGTGTGCGCGTGCGCATCTGATCGGGCTTGGCCGAGGGAGGAGAGTTGTCGGGCCGCCGAGCAGCAGCCGGCCGCGCTGGGGGGCTTCAGTGGGTGGCAAGGGGCGGAGTGGTGTGGCTGAAGCCCCCCAGCGTAGCTGGCTCCTGCTTCTCTTGCTCAGCGGCGGCAGCGGCAACAACTCTCCTCCCTTGGCCAAGCCCGATCAGATGCACACACACACACTCACACACTCACAGGACAGACTGCCCTCGGCAGGAGCCGGCCGCACTGGGGGGCTTCAGCGGGTGGCAAGGGGCGGAGTGGTGTGGCTCAAGCCCCCCAGCGTAGCCAGCTCCTGCTTGTTCTGCTCGGCGGTGGCAGCGGCAACAACTCTCCTCCCTCGGCCAAGCCCGATCAGATGCACACACACACACTCACACACTCACAGGACAGACTGCCCTCGGCAGGAGCCGGCTGCGCTGGGGGGCTTCAGCGGGTGGCAAGGGGTGGAGTGGTGTGGCTGAAGCCCCCCAGCGTAGCCAGCTCCTGCTTGTTCTGCTCGGCGGCGGCAGCGGCAACAACTCTCTTCCCTAGGCCAAGCCCGATCAGATACACACACACACACTCACACACTCACAGGACAGACTGCCCTCGGCAGGAGCCGGCTGCGCTGAGGGGCTTCAGCCACACCACTCCGCCCCTCACCACCCACTGAAGCCCCCCAGCATGGTCAGCTCCTGCCAGGGCAGTCTGTCCTGTGAGTGTGGGAGTGTGTGTGTGTGCATCTGATCGGGCTTGGCCGAGGGAGGAGAGTTGTCAGGCCGCTGAGCAGAAGCAGGAGCGGCCACCCTGGGGAGCTTCAGTGGGCAGCAAGGGGCGGAGTGGTGTGGCTGAAGCAGCCGAGCGCAGCCGGCTTCTCCTGCTCAGCGGCCCAACAACTCTCCTCCCTCGGCCAAGCCCGATCAGATGCGCACACATACACACGCACCCCATACCCTCTTTCTCCAGCCTCCCAATGACCAAATGCACCCACACCTGTTGCAGGGAGGCTGGAGAAAGAGGGTGTGGGGTGCGTGTGTGCGCGCGCGATTACACTGAGCAAGTAATCGCGCGCGCGCACGCGCGCACACACACACACGCACCCTCTTTCCACAACCTTCCCGTGCCTGCTTTCCCTGGCCTTACCACTGCTGGGCAAATAATCTCAGGATCAGGTGAGGAGGCAGGAACCTGGACTGTGGTGCTGCTTCTGCTGCTGGGCTCGCACGTGGCAACTGGGCTTCCAGTTGCCGCGCTGATAGGGCCTCTTGCGGGCTGCCTCCAATGGCAAGTCCGGCTCCAGTCCTCCTTCCTGTCTTCCTGTCGTCCTTCCCGCCTGGTTTAAAAAAGGGACAAAATTGAGATTTTGATCAAAACGACGGGACGGTTGAAAAATGCTAAAATAACAGGACTGTCCCATTCAAAACGGGACGTATGGTCACCCTAAGTCTACTGGGCATGGGAGGCCAATATTACCCTCTGTCCCCATATGCTAAGAAAATGAGAGAAGGGTAGAATTGTGGCCTCTCTCACACAGTTTCATTTAATATTGCTATATAGAGTTTCTTTTAATTCTCTTCATGGATCCTTATCCCAATCCCAGCTCTGTATTTGTGCCTTCGAATCTCTCTTGACTCCTGGCGACTGCCTAGACAAGTCCCTGCAGTTTTCTTGGCAAGGTTTTTCAGAAGTGGTTGGCCATGGCCTCCTTCCTAGTGCTGAGAGAGAGTGACTGGCCCAAGGTCACCCAGCTGGCTTTGTGCCTAAGGTGGGACTAGAACTCACGGTGTCCCAGTTTCTAGCCTGATGCCTTAACCACCACACCAAACTGGCTCTCCAGCCCCAGCAGTGCTAACATAATGACCAGAAGAAGAAAAAGTACCCTCTTTTAATATTATCTCATTTCTGTTCTGTGGCTGATCCTTTACCTATGCTGACATGCACCCCCATGGCTGCATGTCACTGGACTGGTGTTTATTACTGTAGGCAGACCTTTGGGTGATGGTTGCACAGCCTGGGATTTCAGTTGGAACTGGCTACAACTGCAGAAGCAGTGTGAAATAGAAGACAGTCACTCCAGCTTTCTTTATTGCCCGAACATTTGCATGCAGACAAGGACAGTTTGGAGATTATTCGCCTGTTCTTTTATATAGAGTTAACATTTCAGCAGGAGGCTTTGCATGACTATTGATTTCACATTTTGTTGCATGGCAGTACCGAATGTAATGGCCTGTGTAGCAATCCAAGACTATTTTAAATGAAAATTCCTTAAGCTAGTGTTGAAAATGTGATTTTATTAACTGCTCAGAACTCTTTCTCCTTCCTGGAGCTGATACAGTATTCCTTTCTTAAGTAGACCTACAGCTAATAATGATGGAAGAGGCGTTCAGAGTGACATATCAAAACAGTTTCTTGCCTGTGTTGTTTCATTTCTACTGTTCAAACAAAAGACATCAAAGTGAGGAGTAAGTTTTTATACTGCTTGTGTTATTGAAACTTACAGCAAAACTAATGCCAGTGAGTCTGCAAGAATTATGGCATAAACAGGCAGCCCAAGGTAATAATACAAAATCACAGCCACGCTTAATCATCCAGTAACATGAATAACCCAATACACTACAGCCTGCTTTTCTAATATATCTTAAATATGTCTCAGTCCTAATATCCTTAATTTGGCATTTTATTTTATAGTGTAAGCTTATGGATTTTCTACATTGTACGCAATGGTTCTGGATTTTTGCATATTTGGAAGTATTGAAAGGAACAGCAGAAGGAAACTGCCATATTCTTATCATAAGGACCTGCTGATTTTTGGAAAAGTTGATTTTTTTTCACCTCAGTTCCAGTTACAAAATAAATTGCTTCATAACCATGTATTTTGGAACGTTTGCAATTCTGAAAGAAAAATCCTGAGTTAGGATTTCTTTCCTGATTCAAGGCAATTTAGGTATTTTCTCCATTCACTTAAATAGCAGTAAAAAAAAAAAACACCTCTGAGCATTTCTACACAAGGATTCTGTGCCAGTTTGAAAGCACAGCTCTGGATTACTGTATTCTCACAATGTCAGCAGTGTTAGAAAGCTGAGATAATGTATTTCTGGCTAAGTTACAAAGCTGCCAAGTTAGCCTGCCTGCTGGCCTGCCTTCCTCTTTCTCAACACTGTGGTTCCAACTCCCTATTTGAGTTAAAACCTGCTTCAACCTTTCTCTTGGCTACTTACCCTTAGATCCCATAAGGAAAATTATAGCTTGAGAACTTTGCAGTTCCCCCTTGGTAACCCAGAGAAAATCAATAGGGGGAAATTGACAAGAGTGTAGTCGTTTTCCCCTTTTCTTCATACTGGAGGAGCCCTCATGCAAAGTACCAGACTACTGAGTGCGTGTGCGTGTATGTGTGTGTGTATGCACCCCTGCCTTTCTTTTCCCTTTTGTGGAATGGGGTGATGGCTTTTGTTTCTGTTCACTGCAGAACCTTCCAGGCCTTCTGAAAAGGTTGATGGCTTTTGCACTTTTTTCACAGCATTTTAAGGACAATCATGGAATGCCTTTATATTGCTTCTAAGACTTTGAGGATTGAATACAGTGGTGGGGTGGAAGTATTGCCTGTCTCCCATCTGCTGCCATCTTCTTTATCTTTATCTCTAGAAGCTGGTCCCTCTGTCTGTTCTCCACTCTGTACATGTTTGTCAGCCTCTCTGCCCTTGTGCCTATGTCTTTTCTATTTGTCACTGTGTGCCTCTTGGTCTGTTATTTCTGGCTGCTTGCCCCACAAATAATAGTATGTAAGGAGTGGATGGCACATTGAAGATCACCCAGCTCAAACCCTTTCCCAGTGCAGGAATCCATTACTGTGGCATCCTGAACAGATAGCCATCCAGGCTGTTTTTAAATATCTCTAGGGAAGGAGAGTCAGTGTTAAGGAAGATGACCTTGATGGAGATATGCAGGGTCTGTTGCCTAGGCAAAAGGAGCTGAAGCATTTTTAAAGTCCAGAATGAGATAACATTTGGAAGCATCTCAGGCAGAGGCTGCCCAGATTCACTGGAATATAAAAAAGGGGAGGAGGTACAGCACAGACTTGCCAGATTCTGTTATTACAGCCAATCTCAATGAAAGTAGGTTTAGCCTTCCTGCAGAGTTGATTTCCTGATATGGTCTACCTAGTAGGGCTGACAGTCCAATAAAGCCAATAAAGCTATGCCAATATATTCCCACTTTTTAAAAGTGTGTTTTACTAATCCTTTTTTCCCCAATGGTGCATTTAGCACTCCCAGATAAATTACCCTACTGTACCTTGGGCTTCTTTCCGGAGCAGGCTCTAATCTCGAGAAAGTGAAAGAGAAGAGAAGAAGAGAAAGACTAGCAGCAAGGTGGATGGACTCAGATACAGTGGGAAAGGATGCACCTTTGGAAAACCAGATGGCACGTAATCACCTTGGGTTTCAGCTGGGAGAAAAATCCCCATCTTTGATTATTGTGATAACGTCAGTAACATTTATTTATTTATTTGACTGATTGATTGATATAGCCACCCATCTCACACAAGTGACTCTGTGCTGCTTACAAATTTAAAACACAAGATTTCCACTGTAACAATAGACTGATTCAGCTTAACATATTGTATAGTTGGGGGAGTTGGGCGGTCATATAAATTTAACTAATAAATAAATAATAAATAGTTAGATGGAGAAAAGATATAGTAACTAGGCTTGGACTCATACCCCTAACCAATTAGAAAAGTCAGATCAGGTATTTACTCTGTTGTCTGATTCAGTTCAATTATATAACTTATCCATCTCTTTGTCTTCTAGCTGAATGGAGTAAAGAACATTATGTTACAATTAAAAATATTATTTCAATTTTAGGTCAATATCCAATGTAGATGTTGTTAACTCCAGATCACTGACCAGTTTCATTCTATTTGGGACTCTTCAGGCATATGTAGCCAGATGTTGTTCTATGTGGTTCAGACTCTCTACCTGGATTTGAATTCATGGACCTTTGCACTTTAGATAACTATATACAATGCATTAAGAGCTGTCCAAGAAGGAATATATAGAGTTTATAGTCTTTCTTTTAAATGGTACTGTTTTAACCCTATGTTACCTACCCAGAGTTACAATTTATTTATTATTTATTTATTGAATTTCTATAACCGCCCATCTCCCCCTCAAGGAGGGACTCTGGGCGGTTCACAACACAATATCAACAAAATATAATAAAAACTATGATAAAAATAGAATTACAATAAATTACAATAAAATACAATAAAATAAAATAAAATCCAAGAGGCAGATAGTTCTAAAGTGACGTTGACTATGACAATTGCAAGTTAGGCAGCCATATGTCGCTTAAATATGAATAAATAAAAGTCCAGGCTTGAAAAGTTGGCAAAATCATGATTTAAAAATAATTATCTGCCAAGCTATAACATTTCCTATTTATTTATTGGAAAAAGTACGTCTGACCTGAATTACCACTTAAGCAAATTCCCTTCACCTCT
The DNA here is from genome assembly GCA_023362775.1 of Charina bottae. NCBI lineage: Eukaryota > Metazoa > Chordata > Lepidosauria > Squamata > Charinaidae > Charina > Charina bottae. The sequence goes on along the minus strand of JALMGJ010000002.1, from coordinate 85,708,674 downwards.
CTGAGAATTTATAGATGCTTTTAAGTTATTAATTATAAAAAGCTTTTTTTAATATAAATCTCATTTCATCAATTGTAGTACAACAAATTTCTGTGCCAACGTATAAGTGCATTATCTGAAGAGTAGAGATTTTTATTTAAGAAATAAGTGATTTTCAGCTGTCAATATGCAGATTAAAAAGTGCTTTCTTAAAAGTTAAAATATCATATAGTTAGTAAACTTGTGATGTGGGAAATCTTCTCCCAGTGATTTCCGCAATGAGTTTATTTTTTAAAATATTAATTTGCCTAGAAAAACAAAACAAGCAGAAAATAGTTTTAATGTTTATACCCTTTGCTTTAGGATTGGTTCTGTTTTAAAAATAACATTGTTTGTCGCTGCTAGCTCACTGCCTCAAAAACTGTACATATTGTTAACAACAAAAAGTCAGCTATTACTGAGTCTGGAAAACTTTCTCTTTGGAAACCTGCTAAAGGGCCAGCCTACTTATGAAGCAGAAGATTAAAAACAATTCTCCCAACGTCTTTCCCCCCCCCCTCCCTACAAGCAGCCCTAAGGAAAAGGGAATGTGTGATGCAGGAAATCAGCCCAGTGAAAGGTTTAAAATCTAGCCCATGTGCAGCCATAATCCCCTTGTGCTCCAAATAGTCATGAATCATAACCTGGCATGAATGTAATTTGACCTATTGCTTTGAAATGTGGTAGATACCATTTCTGTTGACAAATATACAGACTGTTTATTGAGTTACATTTTTTAGTACTGGTCATATAACCATGTCAAATCTCGATAAAATAGTTAAGAGCAGAGACATCACACTGACAACAAAGATCCGCATAGTTAAAGCAATGGTATTCCCCGTAGTAACCTATGGCTGCGAGAGCTGGACCATGAGGAAGGCTGAGCGAAGGAAGATACAGTAGATGCTTTTGAAGTGTGGTGTTGGAGGAAAATTCTGAGGGTGCCTTGGACTGCAAGAAGATCAAACCAGTCCATACTCCAGGAAATAAAGCCAGACTGCTCACTTGAGGGAATGATATTGAAGGCAAAACTGGCGTACTTTAGCCACATAATGAGAAGACAGGATACCCTGGAGAAGATGCTGATGCTAGGGAAAGTGGAAGGCAAAAGGAAGAGGGGCCGACCAAGGGCAAGATGGATGGATGATATTCTGGAGGTGACAGAGTCAACTGTGGGGGAGCTGGGGGTGGTGACGGCCGACAGGAAGCTCTGGCGTGGGCTGGTCCATGAAGTCACAAAGAGTCGGAAACGACTGAACGAATAAACAACAACATATAACCATGTAGGGAGCTGACCTTATAATATACCAATAGACCTAACTTATGGCTGAGGGTATGTGTACATATTGCTTTCTTATGTGGGGAGATGCTAAATGACTCGTTCAATCTACTATTAGGATTGTAAGCCTGTTTTGGACAGGAATCTGTTGGTAAATTGTCTCATAAATGAAGAGAACATGTTATATTTTAAGTGACTTAAGTTGTCAAGAAATTTAATTTTTTTCTCTTGTGTTTCTACACTTTTTTGTTTTTTGTTTTTTTTTCTTTGTAGTTTTTTCTGTTTTCTGTAGCTTTTATCTTTGCTTGAAACTTAATAAAATTCTTATAAAAATAGTATTTATATGCTAAAACTTCACAGTCATATTGCTTGCATTTGCTGGAATAAAATATGTACTAAGAATATGGTAGTCTGAAAATAAGAATTGTCTCAGTGATTTAATGTTATGTATGAGTATTCTTTGAAAGTAGGGATGGAAAAAGAAATGCTAAGATTTGTTTCAAAAATAATCTTTGTGGTTCAGGAGAAAGGAAGAACTGTCTAAATAATCCCTTTCTACTGTCTGTTTTTTAGCAATAAACACTGGCTATGAATATTAAAGAATTACCAGTAAATCATTTTACAGGTATTTATAAATGCACATTATCCTTTTTCTTGAGGGTTACCAGATACTGTCTGTTAAAATCCACCATTATATGACAGCATGTGATATAGAAAAGCCATTTATTTATCTGTTTTTTGTGTTTATTTGTTAGTCTATTATATTTCATTTTTATTTCTTTGGTATAACAACTTCATAACTAATCATTTTGTATATTTTCTCTGTATTTCTTTTTTAAAAATGCAATTAACAAATATAGAAAACCTTAACTCACTGATGCCATCTAGTGAATGCATAGAGTTTTGCAGCTGTTCTGTTTATGGAAGGGAGAAGTTATAGTATTTAATACTATGATCTCAGATTAAATACTATTGTTCCATGAATCTGGTAATCACAGGAAATATTCTGATTTTATGAAAACTCAGTGTGAAATAAAATTTTTTTCAATAATGTTACCTACATGAAGTACTTTGGCCACATAATGAGAAGACAGGATACCCTGGGGAAGATGCTGATGCTAGGGAAAGTGGAAGGCAAAAGGAAGAGGGGCCGACCAAGGGCAAGATGGATGGATGATATTCTGGAGGTGAAGGACTCGACCGTGGGGGAGCTGGGGGTGGCGACGGCCAACAGGAAGCTCTGGCGTGGGCTGGTCCATGAAGTCACGAAGAGTCGGAAGCGACTGAACGAATAAACAACAAAAAACACACATCTTTTAAAGCTTAACATTTCAAGCACTCAACACAGAGATTGCTTTGTTTAAAATGCCTAGGACCCAGGGAGGGATGCCCATGTTAGAATTAAGATTATGAAGTGTATTTAGTCTCTCCAAACTTAATCCTTCCTGTTGCATAAATTAGGTGATGAATTTCTACTTAAGGTGGTTTAAGTAGACACTACAGTAGTTGGATTCACACAACACACTAAGTCAACACCAAACAATCCACATAATGGTTTAGCATGAAGTTTTAACCCAGTAAATATTTCAGGCAAGAATGTGAACCTATTTCAATCATGAATATATCCAGTCTTGAGTAGCTGAGTTCTCCCTCCATCCCCCCCCCAACATTATCATTTCTTCTGTAAGTGGTGTTTGAGTCTGATCAATCCCAGGTGTGCTCAGCTTTATATCCTGTTCTGAATTTCCTTTAAGTCATTATATCAGTTCTCACATGCACAGCTGTGATTTCTTGCTAGCTGAAAAAAAAAGTTTTTAAAAAGTGGATGAACTCTGTAGGAACTTTGCATAATATTCTTTCTGTTGCATGATTAAAATGAAGAGGTCTTGCTGAGACTCTGTGGTAGGTGCTGGAATTTTTTTTCTTGGCTCAATATGTTTTGCAGCAGATTGTTGATGGGTTGGTTATATGGTGATCATGGAAAGTCAGTGCTTCACACAAAAAAGTCAGCGGTAGCTGTTTTTCACATAAATATTTATTCAAATTATTGAACATTTACTGTATATTATTAGTATGTAAATAGTACATACTGTTTTATTTTATTTCCTAATTACAAAGAACCATCAAAAGTTGTAGCTTGAAAGATGATGTAGAAGAGTCTTATCTTGAATAAATGTCAAACACCCTTTACAATCTACTTTAAATATACAGTATATATGTTGATTAAATCATACAATTTATTTATTTATTTATTTATAATTTGATTTGTATTTACCACTCCATCTCCCCACAGGGGGACTCTGGGCGGTTTACAAAAATCGGCAATTAAAATTCAACAATTAAAACAGCATATATTATCCTATAAATACAATAATAATTAAAATAAATATAAAATCCAAGATGTGATGGGTTGGTATTTAAAAGGGCTCTATGGCGCCAGCCATCCCCAAGAGGAACTGTTTCCCCCCCCCCTCCCACGCAAGGCGGCAGAACCAGGTCTTTAAGTTCTTTCTGAAGGCCGGGAGCGATGGGGCCTGCCTCACCTCCGGGGGCAGCATATTCCAAAGGGTGGGCGCTACTATCGAGAAGGCCCGCTTTCTAGACCCCGTCAGGTGAAACTCCCTTACCGACGGGATCCGCAACATGCCCTCTATAAATGACCGAGTGGGACGGTTCGAAGTCATGGGGATGAGACGGTCCCTCAGGTAACCTGGTCCCATGATTAAGTGGGTATGATTAAGTGGATATGATTAAGTTGTTGATTAAATCTGTGCTGGATATGAAAATTAAAAGGTAAGTTTGAAGGTAAGAATTAACTAGGGCTGAGAAAGTTAAGATACTCATGATTAACTTGCTCCTTGATTTCACTGGATCTATTTAAGTATGATGAAGTTTGGATTCAGATCATAGTTTTGAGATGCTACGATTTAGGATTTTTAAAAAATAGTTCGGAATATATTGGGGTAATTTTCATGTGTTGATCCATATCTTGCTAAACAGTTGTTTTTTATGATCCTGTTAAATATTTCAAAATAATTCCTCCTCATTTCTGAGGAATCTATATCACACATCAATCTGCATACATTTCAGATCATTTGCATAACAGTTCCTACAATCTGCTAGGCATAGCTGCAGATCTCCTAATGAACAGTTCTGTGTAAAACAATACTTGGAGTTACTTATGGCAGATGGTAGCTGCTAGCCAAATTGCCTGATCATAAATGAAGTTAAATAGGATCAGACCTGCTTAGTATTTAAATGGCAGCCACTATGAAATTTCAGAGCTATAGAATAGACTGGGAAGCTGAGAAAACATCCCAGAAGATGACATTGGTTGAACATTTCCATATTGTTGCTAAGATAGGTTCATGTGGTCACCCGGACTTGAACTCTACACAGGGAAGACTTACTTTATTTTCTAGTGTATGCTGAAGTTGTCCTAAATAGCCAAAATCTAACTCTGTATGCAAATTTTACAGCCTAGGATAAACAACCTGGGACAGTATAATGCAGTACCTGGTTATAAAATTATATATTGGGACACATCATGAAAGAGCCATTCACCACCTAAGGTGCTACATTCTGAATTAGTTCTACTTCCTGGAAATCTTCATGGACTGCACCACAAAGGGTACATTGCAGGTTATCAGCACATGCACCATGGTCATTGGTTCTCTCTCTTTCAGAAGAGGCAAAGCTGGTTTTATCTGCTGAAACTCAAAAATTATCAGCAGGATAATGTGGGATAAACAGATATAAAAACTTTAACCTACTTTTTCATGAGACAAACATTAAAATTGATTCTGACTGATGTGGTTATAGAGTGTGCTATACATGCTAGCTATAGTTTTGCCCTAGCAACATTCATAAGTCTGATTAATTTTATCTATGAAGAAATGCACAAAGTATTTATAATAGAACTCAAGTACGTAGTGGAATACCCACTGCTGCCTTTCTTCTCTTACTGCCATAATATAGGACTTACAGTGATACCGTTACCATTTGTGATCAGATTTATCCTTAGATCGACACCCATGTTCACCTGCCCTTATGCTTCATCATTTGAAAGTGTTCTATGTACTGAGTAGTATCAGAGGCTCTGACAAGAGATGAAGTGCTTAAGAACAATCTCAAGCGCCCAGGAAATCTCATTGTTCCTTGTCTCCACCAGGCCATTAATAGGGCAGTCAGACAAATTTGAGAAAATATAGTTCAGAGTCATTACACCTCAAATATATTGTGACAAGGCCAAGTCAGTAGAATGCTGATTATTATCTATTTTTGGTGTTATGCATCAATAACTTATAGCAATAAGTTTTATTTTTAAAGAAGGTGTCTAAATGCATCCGTTGCCTTTGACTTCATGAAAGAATGCTCAGGTTGTACTTTCAAAATGAATTATAAGACTAATCTGACATCTTGATTTAATAATAAAGTTTTGTTATATATAAGAGAATAATTGCATTTAATGTTTGCTACTAGAAATTGAACAAATTGAGTTGTGTTCTTCCTTGATGCCTATATAATTTGAACTATATGGATTTATGAATTATATTGTTGTTGTTGTTCAGTCGTTTAGTCGTGTCCGACTCTTCGTGATTGCATGGACCATGGCATGCGAAGCCTTTCTGTCCTCCACTGTCTCCCGGAGTTTACTCAAATTCATGTTCATTACATCAGTGATGCTATCTAACCATCTCATCCTCTGCCGTCCCCTTCTCCTTTTGCCTTCAGTCTTTCCCAGCATCAGGGTCTTTTCAAGTGAGTCCTCTCTTCTCATTAGGTGGCCAAAGTATTTGAGCTTCAGCTTCAGTATCTGTCCTTCCAATGAGCAGTCAGGGTTGATTTCCTTTAGGATGGACTGATTTGACCTCCTTGCAGTCCAAGGGACTCTTAAAGAGTCTTCTCCAGCACCACAGCTCGAAAGCATCACTTCTTCGGCGCTCAGCCTTCCTTATGGTCCAACTCTCACAGCCATACATTACTACTGGGAAAACCATAGCTTTAACTATATGGACCTTTGTCGGCAAGGTGATGTCTCTGCTTTTTAATATGCTGTCTAGGTTTGCCATAGCTTTCCTCCCAAGGAGCAAGCGTCTTTTAATTTCATGGCTGCAGTCACCGTCTGCGGTGATCTTGGAGCCCAAGAAAATAAAATCTGTCACTGCTTCCATTTCTTCCCCTTCTATTTGCCAGGAGGTGATGGGACCAGATGCCATGTTCTGAGTTTTTTTAATGTTGAGTTTCAAGCCAGCTTTTGCACTCTCCTCTTTCACCCTCATCAAGAGGCTCTTTAGTTCCTCTTCGCTTTCTGCCATTAGGGTGGTATCGTCTGCATATATGAATTATATAGGATGTTAATATTAAGTGCCAATCAATATAGTATAACATGCTTTCATGCCTTCTTATACATAACCAAATATCTGTGCCTACACATAGCTTATCTGTAAATAAGTACCTAATTTCAAAACTATTATAGTTCACAATAGGAAAGTATTATCTTGTTATCCCAAATGGCTTTTATAATATAGCATAGCTTGCTATAACAAAATTGTCCTGTATACTTTCAACAAGAAAGCCAATAGCCTTAGTTTCTAATGAAATTGTGCTATTGCCTTGATGATGTAAAGTTATTTTTTCCCCTCTAAATCTTATTAACAGTAGATCCTCATTACTTACGAATAGAAATAGAAGGGGTCTACCATTTATATTAGTCTGTCTTCTTCTTACTATGATAGCTTCATGTGATGCTTCTTTGGATAGGCATTAGTCTTTGGAATTCTGGGATGAACATACGGTGTTGGAGGAGGGGAGTTTTCCTGGTCCTATGTCATGATTTCAATATGCTCATACATGAAAGCCTCTGATGATGCCTGTAATGGAATGTATCCCTGAAAGGGGGGGGGGGTGATGTGATGGATCTTGGAGCTGGAGGAGGCGCATTCCAGACCGATAAGCGTTCTCACAGCTTGGAAAGCCTTAGGGGGCTGGCTAAGAAAGTTAGTCTGGCCCTGCCTTAGAGTCCCAGTATTTTTCCCTTAGATCAATTAGGGCACCTTTAGTCTGGCAAGATTCTGTATACGGCAAGAGCAATAAAGAAAATAGAGCTACAACTCCTGCTCAGCGTGGTTCTTACCCAGATTCCCTGACATGCCATGCATCTTGTCTAAATGTGTTTCCTGTGAGGTGCTCTTTAATCCTGATGTTGCAAAATAAAATATAACGTCTGAATATCTGCCTGCAGAAATCTGTGCCTGATGTATGATAATCTCATGACATTACTGTAGATCCATAGTCTCTGCAACAACTGTTTGACTCCTTGTTTCCCTGCCCTATGTTTTGTGATTTATATAATTCAGTGTTTACTAAAGGTGAGGATTTTTTTGTCTATTTGAACTAAAGCTTTAGTTAAACACTATAATTCAGTATTTACTAAAGGTGGGGATTTTTTTTATCTATTTAAACTAAAGATTTGCCTGGTGTGGTGGCTCAGTGGGTAAGACGCCAGGCTTGTCAATTGGAAGATCGCAAGTTCGGAGGTTCGAATCCCTAGTCCCACGTGACGGAGTGAGCTCCTGCACACCCCTCAGCTCTTGCCAACCTAGCAATTTGAAAGCATGCAAATGCAAGTAGATTAATAGGTACCACTTCGGTGGGTAGGTAACAGCGTTCCGCATGTGTCATGCTGGCCACATGACCATGGAAGCGTCTTCGGACAACACTGGCTCTTTGGCTAACAAACGGAGATAAGCACCAGCCCCTAGAGTCGGACACGACTGCACAAATGTGCGGGGGGAACCTTTACCTTTTTTACAGTATGTCTACAGAAATATTTGTTGTGAATCTGGGGAATAATTCATATGAACACACATACTCTGGAGATATTTAGCCAAACTGGTATAGTAATAGGCAAGAAAGACAAGATTTTGGATGTATGACCTCAGTCATATTAGTTCATACATGTACTACATAGTTGTTACAAATGTTGCATTTATATATACTGCCTTGAGTCTTTTGAAATAGGGCAGTGTGTAAACGTAATAAATAAATCTCCCCATTATCACCACTGCCATCACCTCCTTGTAAACTTCAGAATCTATTTTCTGCTTTTTTGTAAAATTGTTTATTTGTTTAACAGACTGACGTAGAAAAAATAGGGATTCCGTTAATAAGTTGAGAAAAGGATGCCTCTGCAGTTCATTGCTGGTTGACCATTCTGTGTCAGAAACTTGCCCAAAACAATCATTGCTGGCATTAAACTTAATTATGAAATCATTTGCTTCTTTGACAATAAGAGCATAGCACTATCTTCTACTTGCCATTAATTTTGCCGTGGTTTCTGATGTGTGGAGCATTCCAGATAGTGCTGTTGTCTGAGACATGAAATGTGAGTTTAGCAAGAAATATATACCTTTCCCTTTTCCTAAAGGTTTGAGTAAACTCAAACTGTTTGGATTTTCATTTCTGTCTTTTAGAAAATGAGGACATTGCAGTTTGGTTGCTTGGATATGCTAAGGCATATTGGGAAGCAAAGGCCTTCTTACAAATATTTTGTAAGAGTAACTTCTAGCCTATGAAGATGCTTAGCGTGGTATATTCTTCTATAGATTTCCCCTTAGGCAGCACTTTCATTTGCAGCCTTATGGAGTGTTTAAATCAAATTAAAGGTAAGAGTGAAGTTCTAGCTGACTTCTGTTTTTTTTTTTTTAGGACTAGTTCTCCATCATTTTATACTCTAAATTGCCCCTTAGGAAACCAGTGCTTTATTGTGTGGCCAACTGCAGTCCTGTTTTCTACATAGGTAATAAATCTTTCCAGGGTTTAGTGAAGTTTTCTTTTGAATTAAAACATCACTTTGAGGAGAAAGCTGTGTCACTTCCCTTTCTTGCATAGCCAGTGTCTTTCTTTCTGAACTAGTGTCACAGTTCCGACTTGGCAGTTCTGCTTGTCCTTTTGCAAATTTTCTAAAAGCTGTCTGGAGTTTCATGCCATGGGAGCCATGACAAAATCATCAGAAAAAGATGAATAAGCTTTCCCTTAAGGACAGATTTGGTTTATTGAAATGACAATGCAATGAATTTTAGCTGCTTGCAAGACTGTGCTTATTTTAAAACCATAATAGTGGCCTACTATAATATAACCTTAAATAGTTAATTTCATATTTAAAGAGAATAAAGGCAAAGGTTTAGATCTGGGCCTAGCCTCTGCCCTTTCTTTACAAAAGGTAGCGTGTCTGTGTGCATGCATCATCTCTAAAGTAGGGAACTGGAATATGGTCAGCAATAGGTAATTGGTAAAGAAAGGGCTGAAGATATATTAACACATTACATTTCCCCATCCCTTCTCCATTGCCTCAGCTAGCAGCTTTTGTTGGTGTGCAATAAATTAAATCTATGCTGAGAGGTTCTCTTGTCAAGAAACGAAGGTGCCTGTGGTGGAGCCTGGATTTTTGGATGGATTTAAATGAAAAAAAATGAAAAAGGTAAGTAGGAGAATGAATTAATTGGATTGATCTATTTGCTCCCTCAAAGCTGGGTTGCAGTTAAACCTCAAAAAAAACCAAGATTATGGCAACGAGCTTGATTGATGACTGGCAAATAGAGGGAGAAAAAGTGGAGGCAGTGACAGACTTTGTATTTCTACGCGCAAAGATTACTGCAGATGCTGACTGCAGCCAGGAAATCAGAAGAAGTCTATTTCTTGGGAGGAGAGCAATGGCAAATCTTGATAAAATAGTTAAGAGCAGAGACATCACACTGACAACAAAGGTCCGCATAGTTAAAGCAATGGTATTTCCTGTAGTAACCTATGGCTGCGAGAGCTGGACCATAAGGAAGGCTGAGCGAAGGAAGATAGATGCTTTTGAAGTGTGGTGTTGGAGGAAAATTCTGAGAGTGCCTTGGACTGCAAGAAGATCAAACCAGTCCATACTCCAGGAAATCAAGCCAGACTGCTCACTTGAGGGAATGATATTAAAGGCAAAACTGAAGTCCTTTGGCCACATAATGAGAAGACAGGATACCCTGGAGAAGAAGCTGATGCTAGGAAAAGTGGAAGGCAAAAGGAAGAGGGGCCGACCAAGGGCAAGATGGATGGATGGTATTCTGGAGGCGACGGACTCAACCATTGGGGAGCTGGGGATGGTGACGGCCGACAGAAAGCTCTGGCGTGGGCTGGTCCATGAAGTCACGAAGAGTCGGAAACGACTGAACGAATAAACAACAAAATTTGCTCCCTCATCTTTTCTACCTCAACAGATTCTTGCAGTTCAGTTCAGTACTTTCACTACTATGATTTGTATTTCTTTCGGATTATACTTCTCCTGTGCTACAACCCTAGAATGCATTCTTCTGTTAGTATATTACTTCTTCGCCTTTCCAACCAGTCTTTCTTGAAATCTCCTTCTTTCCTCTGCTCACGTGTTTGAAGGTTTTGTTTAAGGACTGCCACCCTTTCAGAATGCCTTGCTTTTGCCTTCTGAGGGGCAATTTTGGTGCTTCCCTTTTTTATGGACCCAGATGTAGTCTTAACGTATACGTCCTGATGTGTACTACGCTGCTTTATTCTGTGTGAAAATAGGTAAGGTGGCATACTTTCCAGAGGTTCTAGACAGCAGAACGCTCAAATTTGGGTGATTAAACCATAGGCGCTACGTGGGTTTGATTCAGGTTTTAGAAACAATACTTGTACATCAAATTAAATATTCACTTAGAAGTAACTCATAGAATACTTTCCTAGCAAACTTCGGTAGAATTGGAAAAAAATTATAGCTGCTATGCTGAATTTTCTTGTCTCTCTAATCTATCCTCTCAGTACATTATGGGTATATGCATGTATCACTTAATAGTTTATATACTTAATCTATATAAGATAGTAAGTAGAATATGGAAATATCCATAAAAGCAAGCATAAAACTTTTCTCAGTGTTTTAACATCTATCTTTTATGTCAGCTCTTCCCAACCTAGACACTCTCCAGATGAAGCTATTGATGAGAATTTATGGTTTAAGTCCAGACATTGGGTTTAAGATTGAAGAAATCTGCCAGATGAGGGGAAAAAATGAGGTTATATCCAGGGATACCCATCCATTTTAAATTGATAGATGCATTTGGAATTTTGAGAGGTTGCATTTGATTTGAGTTCTTCATACGTGGAAGTAAGTTGCAAAATTGTATATGGGCTGTAACAACACAGAAACAACAGTAGAAAACATAATATCTGAAAAGCACTTCAGAAAGCTACAAAATACTTCAGTCTCCTGATCCAGTTCACAACTTTGAAGATAATTGTTGCTTCAACTTTTGAATCTTCTATGGTGGGGGTTGTTAGAATGCTGGACATCCCTGGTTTCAAATAGCTCAAATGAATAAGTACGTCAACGTATTTTGGTAATATATTACTTGTATACTTATTCATTGGGTTTTTTTTCTGAACTCAGGTGAAACCCTTCTACCTTCAAGTATGAAACAGTGCACTAGTGAAATTGCAAAAAAACAAACAGTAAAGTGGGTAGCTCAGGGAAAGAAAAATATTAAAAATATTTTTATTAATATTAAAAAAATATTAATAAAAACAATTCTGCTGTTTTTAACTTGTATATAAATTTTGGATACATACATATGTATGTATTATAATATTATACATATTATAATAAAGAATATCCATATTCTTCCTTATCCAATAAGGAAGAAAGAAAAGCAATTGACACAGCAGCAGGAGAATTGCCCCAGAAGGGACAGTCTGGACTGAATGCCTGGCAAGTCACTTTCAAAGTGTCTCAATCCAGACAGAATTTTCTTAAGCTGATTTAAAGTCCAGCTGGCATCAACATGGGACAAAAGCAGCTTAAGGGTTCAGCGTAGATATGCTGTAAGGCTGATAACCTAGCCTACACCTGAAAGCCATGATTGAACCATGGGTAACAGAGGTCAGTGGCTGTGGTCCTATTTGGTAATGATCCTGGTATATGTGTCAGAGATCACCCGATCTCTGCCAAAATGGAAGGCAGACAAAGAGCTCATTAGAAGACTGGAAGTGGCGCGAAACTGACATCGCCGGTCTAACAAAGGGAATAGACCAGCTCGCATCCAACCGACGCTTGGGAATACACATCTGGACGGCGGTTGCCGGAGCAACCGGGCAGACCTGACCACACGTGTCAGCAGCAAAGGACCCTGGGGGAGGGAAAGGTTTAAATGTGCTTGTTGTTCCCAGAATCGGCATTCCAGTCTTTGTTCGTGCTAGCTTCTGTATCCTGTAATAAACTCTTCTACTTCTAAGAGCTCATGCGTCTGCGAGTTACTCTAGAGTAGGGAGGTTACAGATATCGGATGGAGTGCCTTACAATATGGAAGAGTGTAATTTGGAAAGAAGTAGGAGTAAATGGTAAACAGTATGTATTAGTGGTGAAATGAAACAAAGAAGTACAAATAGGTTGTTTGTAAAACTCAGACAAAAGGGGACGTATGTAATAGATCTGAATGATCTGTTCATTGATCTATTCATTTAACTTCTGAAATAGAGTTGATGAATACATGTAGGGAAGGTGTAGGTTTAATTGTGAATGAAAGGACAGAGTGTATGAATTGGTGTCATCTAGTTTGTAATGGTAGGAATTGCAAATAAATGTAGGAATCCATAGGTTGACAATAACTGAATGTTATACAGTGAATGTTGGTAATGGAAATGAGTTTGGGGGGAAAATGTTCAACATTCTGAATGAATGTAAACCAGGGGAAAGTTTATGAATGGCTGGTTGGGAATGAGATTAGAAAATACAGAAAAAGTGACTGGGCCATTCAGAGACCCAGGAATGAATGAAAATGACTATTCAAGTATCTTAGACAAAGGTTTGTTTCAAATACATGTTTTTAGGTATATGCATAAAAGGTAAAGGTTTCCCCCACACATTTGTGCAGTCGTGTCTGACTCTAGGGGCCGGTGCTCATCTCCATTTGTTAGCTGAAGAGCCAGCGTTGTCCGAAGATGCTTCCATGGTCATGTGGCTGGCATGACGCACGCAGACACTGTTACCTACCCACCGAAGTGGTACCTATTAATATATGCATATTCACATGCAAATGAACATGCAAAGGGATGAATGTACATCTAAAACATGATTGATTTTATTGTTTATGATGAAAGACTGAAAATTAATGAAAGATTCAAGGGCAATTAAAGGTTTTAAATGTGTGGCAGATAATTTTTTGGCAATGTGAAGACTGGATTTGGGGGGAAAATGGACATGGAAGAAAAGGAAAGAAGTGAAAGAAATGAGAATTAAAGTAGAAAGACTGCAGAAAGATAATGTTTGAACCTTCTAAGACAGAGTATTAGAAGACAGATTAATCTCCCAACAGAATGAATGAGAAATTAATGAGAAAGAAGTTATAAATGCTGTGAGAATGTTGAAAAATGGTTAGGTGTAGATGGTATAACTGGAGAAATGTTGCATCTGTGTCTGATTATTAGAAAAATCCTGATAGTGTTCCTGTATGTCAGGAACACACTCAGATCTCTCAGATCTGCACAAAACTGTAGCTTCCTGCATCATTGGCACACTAGGAGTTAATTCCTCTTCCTTCTTAATCACATCAGTGGGCTCTCTCCGCTCTGAGAACTCAAAACTTCTCTGACTAGGAAGAAAAACCTCACTACTCCCGTGTAATCTCTGCCAATTGCTGTGCTCACTAAAACTTGCTGATCTAGAAATAACAACTTTCCTGCCATCAGTGAACCTATATCCCTTGGTCCCTGGCTCATACCCCACAAACGTCTTCTGTGCTTTTGCCTGCCCCTTCCTGCGTACTTCCTTATGCACGTGAACATAGGCAGTGCACCCAAACACCTTCAAATGAGCTAATGATGGCTTCTTGCCATATAACATATAATATGGAGTTTGATTTACAGACACACTCCATAACCTGTTAATTAAATAATTAGCTGTTAATATTGCCTCTCCCCAGTATCCTCTTGATAACCCTGAGTCAACAATAAGTGAATCCTTCACTGTCTGTAATGCTGAGTATCTTTGTTCTGCCACTCCTGGCTCTGACTTGGTTCTCCTATGCACAATGCCCCTTCTACCGAGCCATTGCTGAAAACTACCACTCAGAAACTCAGTACCCCGTTCAGTTTGTAAACTACACACCTTTGTGCTATACCTACATTCCACAAACTGCACCCAGTTTCTAAACTTATCAAATGTTTGACTTTTAGCTTTCAATAGGTAACAGAACCCAAATCTGGTGTAATCATCTACAATAACTAAAACATATTTAGCACCCCTATTGTAGCTGGTAATGGACCAATTAAGTCAGCGTGAACTAATTCAAAACATTTATGTGACTTCCTATCACTGAATTTGCTCACAGGAAATACTTTTGACTTTGCAACCTTACAAGCTGTGCAATCCAAATACACTTGGCACTGTTTCAAATTCATTCCAGAACTTGCTTCTGACATCTTTTCAATGACTTTGAAACTCGGTTGTCCCAGCCTTCTATGCCATAGGTGCTCACATGAATCATGTGTTGGCTTATTAATTGTAGCTACATCATGGTTTCTGCTTGTCCTGGATTGTACCATTTCATAAAGACAGTTCTGTAAAACACCTTTACCACAGACATTAATATATTTCATGACAATACATTCACCATTTCCAAACTGTACATTATAACCCAGTGTATCTAATTGTGAAACACTTATAATATTGTACTCCAGTTCAGGTACACATTACATTGATAATTCAACATTTAATCCTGGTACATACACTAATCCCTTACCAGTCACAGATGCAATGCTTCCATTTGCCAGGCTAACATGGTCACGGTCAGCCTGCTTAAAACTCTTAAATATCTGCCTGTTATTGGCTGCATGCTTACAAGCGCCGCTGTCAAGCAGCCATGGTCCCTTTAAATCTTGTACACTTGAAGTAATTAGAGACAGCTGTGCTGCGTCTCCCGGCTTGGAAATTCTCGGCTTTGCTTTAGGCTTCTGTTTCTTATCACAATGTTTCAACAAATGCTTATCAGACTTGCAGTAGAAACATTTACGCTTTACAAATAAAACATTGTTAGACTCATTAGAATAACATTCCTTAACAGACTGCTTTATGTTATTACTAATCACGTTAGAACACTGTTTTCTTCTTTGCTCTTCTTCCAAGAGCCTGCCAGATAAGTAATTTATGGTCAAATCACTTTCAGATAACGACCTGAAGCTTGTAGCTAAATTATCCCACGTTTCATTTAGAGAACTGAGAATTACATACACTTTATTTGCTTCTGTAAACGGCATATCTCTCTGAGCCAACTCCTGAAACAAGCTTGTCATATAATGCAGGTGATCCCGAATATTATCAGATACCCCTAATCTGGCATGATAAAGTTTTCGTGTTAACAAAACCTTGCATAATGGCGTGCTTCTCAGATAAACATTCTTTAAAGCTTCCCAACACGTATTGGCTAACTGACAATCTCTAACATAACATAATTGGCTATCTTCCAGACATAAAATTATGCTTGCCAATGCTTTCTCATCCTATAGAACAACGTCTTCATCATCCAGGTCTGGGTCAGGGCAAAGTACACTCCTCCAAAGACCATCACGTCGAAGATACAGTACATTTCCATTTTGTATGCCCATGACGAATAATTAGTGTCATTCAGTCTTTCCAGAGGAAAACCTCCCCCGACTGCAGGCAACATCTTCACTGAGCTCATCTGTCCACAGCCCCTTCTGGGCAGACACCGATGATTAAAGACACAGACCTTATCAGAATGTCCTCCAGCTGCAAAACAAGCATAGGAGAAAAAAAACACACACAGGCATGGAACCTGTTAAAGCTCCAAATCACTCCAAATAGCCACACGACTCCCAGATAGGCTTCCAAAGCTTCCAGCTCACAGACTGCACACGATCCCACGATCCACAGCCAGTCCAAAGCTTCTGTCATCTCTGGCTTCTCTGTCGCCTCTGGGCCCGTAACCTGTCAGGGCGAGTGGATGGAGCGGCCTGCTTCTTCTCCTAGACACCAGTGATCCTTAGGCTGTATAGTAAATAGACACTCACACAGAGATTATATAAAATAGCCTATTTACTTATATACATACGTATTTACAGATCACTTCCACACGGGTAACAAAATGATACACCAACGATACAGCATTCAGAGGTTGAATGAGAAGAATGAGAAGAACGAGATACAGGATATCTCTGTATTTATATATAAACTGACCAATCACCTTATAGGTCACTCTCATTATCCACCACACCCAACTTAACTCTAAGCACCTGTTGTATGAGTCACACACTGACACATCATCACTACAACAATGGCTGCTAATTGGGTGACTCTGCAGAATATTTCCCCTTTCACCTAAATATCAAGCCTCTCAATATAATTTATATCTAGCTGTAAATTCCTGGGTATATCAAACCCCAACAGAAAAAAACCCCAAGGCAATTAATTAAGTGTGCCTGAGAAGGTGTTCTAAGTTCTGACTTTTGATCACAGGGTATGTGAGGTGGCAATGAGCAGCAAATATGGGAAGTACAGTGCAGCTTTTTCATGGACAGGGGCTGGAGAGACCAGGCTTTGCTCTTCTGTAGATAATTGAGAAGTCCTGTATATGAATGTGTGAAAAAAGCTTATTGTAAGTTATGGATTTAGAGAAAGCGTATGAGAAAATGAATTATAGAATGTCTTCAAGAATGAAGTATTCTTCCAGGTGAGGTTCTATGGCAGACTAGACGTCTCCGAAGTAGTGGAGATGGCACAGTGAAGTGAATGCTGGTCAGCAGTGATTTCTGGCCAGCGAAAGTCTTTCCGGATTAAAGAGACAATGAGAGATCGCCTGCCTGCGCCTTGGACAGGTGCTCCTCAGGAGGAGATGGAAGCCTTGTGGTCTAGTGAGTAGAGTGGCTGGGAGCCATGGGAGAAATATCTCTCTCGCACTCACAACGTGCAGCCTTTAAAAAGCAGATAATGTTATTACTAAGTGATAAACAAACCTGCATTCAAAGTATAGCAAATGATTGGCATTCAGAAACTTAATCATGGAAACTTTTTATCTAGGAGACGCTGTTGTCGATTTGAGCCTCTGATAACCACTAAAGATGAGTGGTGTGCCCTGTTGGTTATAAAGGTGGTGATGGAAGAGAGGAGAGGAAGCAATAAATCCCAAGACAATATAGTATGACATTTATTTATTTATTTATTTTATTTATAGTGCTATTTATACCCCGCCTATCCCCTCCCTAGTGGAGGACTCTAGGCGGCTTACAATCATATATATACAATTCAATTATACATCAATTCCAAATATTCACCGCTCGTGAAAGGAGAGGGGTAAGGGAACCGACTCTATTTGGCTCTGGACTACAATTCCCAGGATGCCTTGAGCCGGCTGCTGACATCCTGTAGCTGTCACATCCGGGTCCGTCGTCACCACCGCTGTTTGATCTTCCTCCGATCCTTTGATCTTCTCCTCTCCGGTGGAGCTGACTTCCCGACAGGACGCCAGCAAATTAGCCCACTTTTTTTTTTTTTTAAGGTGGTACCCATTTATCTACTTGCAAGGCTTTCAAACTGCTGGGTTGACAGGAACTAGGATTTTTAAGGATGAGAGCTCACATCATCCCGCGGGGTTCGAACTGCTAAACCTTTTGATTGGCAGCCTACAGCTCAGCTGTCTTAACCAGCTGAGCCACCGCGTCCACATACTTTCAGTCACAAGGTTTCTAGAGAAACCACTTAATAGACACTGTAGCATTTCATGTTCTTGTACTCTATTTGGGTTTGCATAGAAAAAAGAGGATTTTTTACCATGCTGCTTTTAGTATTGAATATCATATTGTATCCTGTAAATAAGCCCATAAGATATTGGTGCTTGGAAAAGGGAATGTTGGCATAGTTCCATATGGTCCTCCAGCTATATATAAGGATTATACAGAAGTTTCTACTGCTGGAATGCTTTGATTTTTTTAAAAAAGATCTATAAGTAACTGTTTCATTACAACTGATTTTTCTGTAGAAGTTCTTAGGCCATTCCTAAATATGTCAGTCAGAAAATTTACATGGCTATACTAAAAATGAAGCACAAAAAGTATACCAGTGTTAATCTCCAAGCCTTAAAATTTTGGTAAGAGATGCATGCTGTATGAGTTTTTAAACATTTTATAAATCGCTTGTTAAATTAGACTCTAATAGTACTAAAGAAATTACACATTATTGTATTAGTAAACAATTGTTGGTAACAAGTGAAGGGAAAATGTAGGAGAAAGGAGAATCTCAAAGTATTCAAATGTAGAAAAGTTAGGAAAGACTGGGGTAAAACGCTAGGGACCAAAACTGCCAGAACACGGCCACACAGCCCGAAAAACCCACAACAACCACTGGTGTAAAACATTGAAGCTGTGTGAAATAAATGTACTTACACATATAATGCATTGAAATCAACAGAATTGGCTTGGAATACAGGCCTATGGAAACAGTTTATTTAAACTTACTAATTTAAGAATTTATAGCCCACTTTAGGTTACCATAAAATCATAATATTGTGCACTCAAACAACAGGAAAAAAAAGAGGAAGAAAAGAAAATGAACAGAAAGAGGGGGAGAAGAATATCTAAGTGGCATTGGAGTGGACAAGTCAAATGGATGCTAAGTGAGGATGGCGTGATAAAATCAGGGGAAGGGTCTTCAAAACAACTCCATTTTTAGTAGCTTCTGATATATCAACAAGGAGGGGGCTGATTTTCTGAATTATTATAATTAATTAAATTTAATTTAATTACTTAAATTAAAATAATTAATTAGATTGGTCCTGACCCTGCCTGATTTCACAAAGCACTGAAGACCTGGATGTGCTCCAGGCATCGGGGTCAGGAGGTTCGATGACCTGTGAGTTGTCACTGTTCTGTTGACTTTGGGTTTATTCTTGGTGACCACTGTAGGTTTTTATGTTTTGCTGATACTGTTCATTGTATTGTTTTTAATATGTTGTTAGCCACCCAGAGAAGGATCTGTGAGATGAGCAGCCATATAAGTTGGTTTAATGAATAAAAACAGTTGAAGCAAACATATAGACAATTAAACTGAATAAGCATATTTATGTTATGCATCTGCCTAACAAGTTAAGAAGGACCAAAGGTAAGATTTCATAAAAGCAATAAATATAGCCAGAATAACACAATATTGTTTGACTTAAAATTTGCAGAAATCTGATAATTAGCTGAAGCTAAATGTTCTTGCCAGTACTACAGAAATGTGGTATTAAAATTTTGCCTGTTCTGTGCATTCTAGACTAATTTTTGGAGGATAGCATACACTGAGAACTGCAAATGCTGAGAGAAAACAACTTCCAAAATAAAAATTTTGCAAGAAAATATGTTTACAAATATATGTAACTTTTCTCCAAACAAAAATCAGACTAATGTGAATGAACACTAGACAACTGACATGGATTCCAAATAGAACTGATGAAGCCAAGTATAGGAACAAAACAATAATTACCTTTCAATAGTTTTTGCAATTAGATTTTTCTCAAAATATCAATAACGTAGAGTAAACCTTTATAAATCTCTTGTGCACAACGAGGTGGAATATAAAATGCTGGCTCTTCGGCTAACAAACAGAGATGAGCCCCTAGAGTCGGACACGACTGCACAAATGTGCGGGGGGAACCTTTACCTTTATTTCAATAGTTAGTGACCAAGGTAGACACTGATATGCTACGCATGCTCCCTGATCCATGCTGACCAGTCTGTAGCTGCAGATAGGCATCATCTTCCTGGCTCTTCTTTGCTTAGTTTACCTCAGATGTCCTCTTCTGTTCCTTAAAATCTTTTCACTGCCCAGGTCTTTCTCTAGTGAAGGAGGAGCTGTCATTTCATGGCACTAGAATATCTTGAAATAATGACTGCCAAAAAGTTTGCCCTGTTTTGTTTTGCCCATCGGAAAAGGTAAAAAAGGGAGCAAAGTCAGCTAGGTGGGAAACCATCACTTCCTGGGTAACACAACACACGGAAGCAGCAGCCTCCAGTCAGCCATTGGTGTCCATGAATGACATCAGGGTGTAAGTGAATGGAAGAGTATTGTAGGGATTCTCAGGCATTTGAGCTGTGATACTACCTGTTGGTGTGAGAGCTTTGGACCATTTGTCTGGGAACAAGAGATCCATCAGTGGAAATGGATTATTTACCTCTGGCTTAGATTCCATTGAATCTAGTGTATTAATTTATTACATTAATATGGATTTCAGTTAATACTTATTTATTCAGTGATATGGTAACACATATTTAGTTGCTGTTTCCTAGGATTTTGTTTTGTTTTTAAGCCTGCATTCCAGTATCTATGATGCTGGCCTCAATCTTAATCTCCTAGTAAGTGATATGCCGTAAAAATCAAATATTTTTAGAATGGATTTTGATTTCCAATTTTGATAATTCAAATGAACAATTGCATCCAGCATGCTCACTATCCTCCTCCAAGATTACCCACATCTTTTCATAGGAAAATGTCAAAATGATACCTGCTACTGATAAGACTGAAGATCTTCAGGTAAGCTTCTAAATGGCTTTTCACATTTCACATTATCTGTTTAGATATTGAAGCCAGGTTGCTCTGTGGAACCTAATCTACTTGTCTGGTTTCTTCATGCAGAATTAGTGTTCCTAGAGGATTAGAAATGGATTCTTTCTGAATTATTTTCAGTGGAAATGCTGCTTTCATTTATCCTTGTAATCTTCCCATGTTGTGGGATGGCATTATTTGGTAGTTTGCCCAGCTTGCTACATTGTGCAGATATCACTGAAAAGAGAATAAGAAAAATGCCTTATGTATTGCAGGCTGAAAATATTTTGTTCCTTGAAACAACACCATTTATTTTTTAATAAAATAAATCAGATTTCTTTCTACCTTCAGCTCTGGTTGAATTTAGATTTGTGCCCTTGCTTTTAGCTACTAGGAGACTGATATGTAAACTTTTACCTGTGCACTTTTTGCTTGCACATTACATTCTTATGTAATTTTTTTTCTCCTCAGTTCTATGCTAATGGGAATCAGAAACTCCCCAGATATATGAAAATAACTAGGACAAATGTGAAGATGATTAATACAATTTCTTTAAAAGCCTTGCACATTTTGGTCCACTCAAGGACCTCCTTCATAGGTAAACTTCATAAACACTCTGATGTTACAGAGTTCAAAACATGTAAAGATAGATCCAAAAGAATCCATATGTCCTTAATCATTTTTGTTGCATCCTTGGACTTTTTATTCTCCTTTGGTTCCCATTCATAAATGTCAGCTGTTTTTTTCTATATATTTTTTTTGATATAATTCCTCATTAAACCAGTAGTCTTTCTGCTTCCTGAAGAGTAGTTCCTATTAAAGATTCTACCTGTACTTTTTATGTGAAAGAAGTGGCTACAGATTACCCAAAATATCTCTATTCCCATTTTTCCCGTTTTTTTATGCTTAATTAGTAGTTTGGCCCATTGCAGTTTTTGGCAATTAAGTAAGGGTTAAGGAGTTGTTTGCTCTGCCAGTGTATTATGGATGAAAGTGCAGATTTTCCCCTGGATAAGCAAATCAAATCAAATCTTTATTATGTTCATAGACCAGCATAAGGATAAGCGATTAAAATTTATATTGCCTTCAAGCTCAAGGAGGAAGAATGAATTATTGTCCATTTTCCTGGTCTATCTTACTGTTTTCAACCCGGTAGCTCTGCAGGTATTGGACTGCAAGTCCTTAAACTACTAGCCAGTACCAGTTCTACTCTTGCAGCTGGGAACTACGGGAAATGTAATTCAGTGTAGCTGGAAGAAGCCAGGTTGCCGAAGTTGGTCTATGAGTACCACAAATATTCAAAACCGGGCATTTGGTTTACTTTTGGACTCAAGGCAAATCGCTTTTTTACAAAATAAAAAAATACAAATATGTAAATAAAATGCCAACAAAAATATCAATAATAATACATAACAAAACATGTCAGTAAGGCCGTCATACCACCATTGGTGCTCCTATGCCTTGCAGAACAGGGGTCTTAACAGCCTTCTTAAAGGCTAGTAGTTTAAAGGCTACCACATTCCTGAGGAAGCAATGGGCAGCCACTGAGAAGGACTTCATTAGTGCTCCATCCTCTTAAATTCATCCAAGGTTGGGCCTTCAACAGCCCTCCTGAGATGTTTGCAAGTTGATCTGGCTGGAAGAAACAATCCCGCAGGTACCTAGGGCATGGTGGCTCAGCGGGTAAGATGCCAGGCTTGTCGTTCGGAGGTTCTAATCCCTAGCCCCGCATGACGGAGTGAGCTCCCGCACTCACCCCAGCTCTTGCCAACCTAGCAATTCGAAAGCATGCAAATGCAAGTAGATTAATAGGTACCACTTCGGTGGGTAGGTAACAGCGTTCCGCATGCGTCATGCCGGCCACATGACCGTGGAAGCGTCTTTGGACAACGCTGGCTCTTCGGCTAACAAACGGAGATGAGCACCGGCCCCTAGAGTCAGACACGACTGCACAAATGTGTGGGGGGAACCTTTACCTTTTTACCTAGGGCAGACCAGGCTGGATAGGTAATAACCAGTGTTTTTAATGGGACTCAGAAGAAAATTGCTAGCCAATGCAGTGATTGAATCATTGGTGTCCATTGCTGAACCTGCTACCCCTTATAATAACTTGGTATACT
Organism: Charina bottae; assembly: GCA_023362775.1. Classification (NCBI taxonomy): domain Eukaryota; kingdom Metazoa; phylum Chordata; class Lepidosauria; order Squamata; family Charinaidae; genus Charina; species Charina bottae. The sequence goes on along the minus strand of JALMGJ010000002.1, from coordinate 85,685,681 downwards.
GTCAGATGATTTCTTAATGAATTGGAAAGTTTTTGGATATTAAATGCTGTAGCCCTCTCAACTATGAGAATTGGTTTTACAAAAGTGGCTCAGCAGTTGCACGATTTAAAAAAAAACTCCCCCCCCCCAAGTTTTCCATTATTCTTCTGGAGAATCCCCCATAATATTTCCATTTACTGCTGTCAAGACTGAGTTTGTGGAGTCTCTTTCAATGAAATTGTACTGAAAATGTTTTCTCTCATGTTACTACATTGCATTCATATTCTAGAATGGCACTGGATATGCGCCAAGGAATAAATTCAAATATTAGATAAATTTTTGCTCTGTTTAAAGCTGTCATATTCTTCTCATTTTTTCAGGATAGTCTAACAATGTAATATCTTAGTAATATTTTTTTTTTAAAAAAAAATCACAGTGGTAACCTTCAGAGATATTTTCTTTACTAATTGTAAAAATACCACCAATTTGTCAAGCTATGGTAATTTCTAGCCATTTGCTATTTATTTTATTTATTCTTGTGTCTAAATATGTTCAACTATTTCTTCAACCTCTCCCAAATACATCACAGCATTTATGTAACTAACAAATTGTTCTTTCTCTATGTTGCCTGGGACTTTGTTGATGCTATCTACAGAAATATATTGCATGTTAAAGAATCAATCAATTTTTCCTTCGTGTAACGAATACCTTTCTCATAATGTGTCAGTCCTATCCAAGATCCCAGAGTGAGGACTTTCTCTGACATGCAGTCTCATATTCTTTTCACTTAATGTTTTCCTCATTATTCTCAGACGATCTGGGGCAAGACTCAAAGAATGTAAATACTGGTAGACTTTGTCATCCACTATTTTGGAGGGATGTCTAGTGATTGCAGAACATTGAAATGAGGCAGGATAGGGATAAGCAATGGGGAAAATTCATATTGGGATAGTTTCCTACCAATTCAAGGGTTCCACTTCAACTTAGAAGTGGAGAAAAACCAAAGGGAAGAGTGAAAGATCAGGCTTCTTCCCTGCTCACTGTGATCATCACAATTTTATCCCTATGTGCTTGATTGATTGATTGTGCCATCAAGGCAGTGTCAACTTTTAGGGGCAGACGGTGTGGGGGCCTTGTAAGGCGGGCAGCGGAGCCGCCTCCCTGTCCCTTTCTCAGCTGCCAGGCCACTGGCACTTCTCGGAAAGGAAAAGCCATGTTTCTGGCTGCCGCGCTTCGCGGTCCCTGCACCCCCCCCCCCCGCGCAGCAGCCTAGTCATGTCCCTGCACGCTCCCCCCCCCCAGTTGCAGCCCTACCGGGCTGCTAACTTACCTGGCTTCTGCGGCGAGAGCTGAAGAGCTGGGTTCAGAGCAGGGACCTGTCGGCATGGCAAGGGATGGGCGGGGCTCCACGTGGTGCATGGCCTCCTCTTCCGGGTTCCCCTGCGACACACCTGGGCCCTTGCCGTGACACAGAAATGTGTCGCGACACACAGTTTTGAAAGCTCTGATCTACAATTACATACAATACATATAGTACAAGATTGGGGGGCCAGGGGGCGGGGTTTGGAGCCAGGAGCCAATCACGTGTGCTGGGGGCAGGGTTTGGAGCCGGGAGCCAATCACGTGTGCTGGGGGCAGGGTTTGGAGCCAGGAGCCAATCACGTGGGCCGGGGGCGGGGTTTGGAGCCGGGAGTCAATCACGTGGGCCGGGGGCGGGGTTTGGAGCCAGGAGCCAATCACGTGGGCCGGGGGCGGGGTTTGGAGCCAGGAGCCAATCACGTGGGCCGGGGGGTGGGGAGTCATTAGTGTGTCACGAAATTATGCATGGCTAAAAGGCGTGTCACCAACATGAAAAGTTTGGAATGCCCTGAAATAGGGAATATCTTCTAAGATATCTTGGAAGTTGACATTTCTACTACAGTATTTTAATATGCTCCTTCCATATTTTGATCTTCTTTGAATCACTTACTATCTGCCATTGGTGTCCTTTAGGAAGGAGCATATTAAAATACTGTAGTAGAAATGTCAACTTCCAAGATATCTTAGAAGATATTCCCTATTTCAGGGCATTGGTATCCTAAAGGACATTGGTGTCCTTTAGGATACCAATCTGAGGATGAAACATCCTTCTGTGTTGGAAGTTCTCATAGAAGACTTTCCTTGTTTTTCTGTATCTATTCCATTTTATGAGTCTTTGCAGATGTAACACAGCTTTTGTCTCTAACAGCTCCCTGAAATTCTTTGTTATGTTCCTTCCTGAGATTTTTGTTTTTCTTGGCTTTGGTTTCTCTTATCTTCTTGGCAATTTCCACTGTCTTTTCTTAATTCAGTTTGCTTTCTTCTGTCCTTTGACTTTTGGCAGTTGGAAAGAAATGTAGACCTGGACTTGGAATGAGGAAGGAACAAGCAAACTCTTAAGAGGGCTTTTAGAAATGATTACTCAGTCCTGATAAGAGGATAGTATGAGAAAAAAACTGATAACTTGATCCTTGTGTTTCATTAGTATAAGATGGGAAGAGAGAAACTCTGACAGACTTTCAATATTATGTTATTGTACCCTTCCACAATAAAGAACATTCCTGGAATTTCTGTCATGCCTGTCTCTTGTAGCTAGGCTACTTTGAATAGCTGACATGTTGCCATTAAAGTGATCGTCTGCCTTCCATATTTTCCTATATTACTGCTGTCCAATGTAGTTGAGAACTTGCTTTAATTGGGCAGTTGAGATTACCTTCATGCTTTGGGAGATCCTACTAGAAGTATATATTCTTGGCATACTCTGCTGGGATTCTTTGCTTATCCCTCCCAGGCACACCCCAATGCCATGAAGAGGCAGCATAGCAGGACTTGAGGAGAGCTGTATCTGCTTACTCTGGATATATGTACAGTATTCTACATACCATCTAGTTTGCCCTAACTCTAGAACCTTTTCTGAAGAAAGTATGAGTTCTGTGAAAACCAGTGTAATGCAGGACTAGGACTATGGAGGTAAAAAGGTAAAGGTTCCCCCCACACATTTGTGCAGTCGTGTCCGACTCTAGGGGCCGGTGCTCATCTCCGTTTGTTAGCCGAAGAGCCAGCATTGTCCGAAGACGCTTCCACGGTCATGTGGCTGCATGACACGCGTGGAACGCTGTTACCTACCCACCGAAGTGGTACCTATTCATCTACTTGCATTTGCATGCTTTCGAACTGCTAGGTTGGCAAGAACTGGAGCTAGTGCGGGAGCTCACTCCGCACGCAGGGCTAGGGATTCGAACCTCCGAACTTGCGATCTTCCGATCGTCAAGCCTGGCATCTTACCCGCTGAGCCACCACGCCCCTAAGGACTATGGAGAGCTAGGTTAGGATATGGAAGCTCGTTTAGAGGCCTTCTGTTGGTCACTACCTCTCAGTGGAACCAACTTCACCGGCTTGTGCTGTCAGCATATCATTGGAGAAAGGGGGTATTATGTATGTCAGAAGTCAAAGTGTTTTGAACACTTGGCCTTTGAACGTCATGCTGGAGAATAACTGTGTTTGAATTTAAAAATAAAATTTAATATTAATGAGTGAAATACAGTATTTATACTGATTTCTCACCAAGTAGTCTTTTTTCTTCTCTTGTGACAAAACATTGACAATGTGGTGGCTGTTTCTGGAGGGACTGCACATGTTGCCAGGGGCCATATGCTGTGCACTTTAAATGTAAGGTCTATCCTTGACCTTAAGGAAGAAAGGCAGCATTTAAACCCATGAATAAATAATTATGGTGCTTTCTGTTCTTTACAAAGAGGAAAAGATAATGTGCTGTTAAGGTATTTATTTTCTGATCAGGAACATTCTCTTTCAAATTCACCGAATGGGAAAGAACCTCTTAGTATTGATGAAACTTGGTTGTCTTGATTTGAAAAGAGGTAGGACTTTGGGGCCCTTAAAAAAAACCCTTCAGATAAACTTGAAGTTTATGCTAGTTTTCCCCCTTTTCCCATATTGCCTTGAACCTTGCAAATATATTTCTGTGTGACTATTTGTTTCTGGTTTTCCATGCCTTGAAGATTCATGGGCATTAAGTCTTTCATTGCACCACAGTTTTTTCTGTTACAATTTTTTCCTGCTGTAAACTAGAAACGGGAATTTTAAAAAATTCTGAGTGCTTCCTTTCATTCAGGAACAGCTTAACAAATGATAGATTCAGCTGTAGTTACTCTTTTCCCTTGCTCAATTATTTAAACACATATGTAGAATATATATATATATATATATATATATATATATATATACACACACACACACACACACACACACACACACACATTCATTCATTCATTCATTCATTCATTCATTCATTCATTCATTCGTATTGGAAAGCAGGGTGGGAGGGAACTGGCAGATGAAAACTTGAAGAATTATATTGGTACCAAGGAAAGGGTTTGCTAAAAGGTCATAATGACTAACACAATTTGGAAATGAGCCTGTGTAAGGCAACTTAACTTTTCACTGAAGAAGATATTTCTACCATGGAGAGGACATCCTCTTCGTTGATGCAACAAATCAATGTGATGTGTTTCAATGAAGTATTTCTGTTTTGCTACAAAGTCTTTCCACCAGCACTGTTCCTGACAAAAGCCTTTTCAAGAGAAGATGAATGTTCCCAAGGATGACTTACCAAATCTTCAGCAAGTGGTGCTGGAGGTGGTGATTGACAGGTCCTCTGCAGTGCTCACCAAAGGTTTTCATGAATGGTCTGGAGGAAGCTGAGCAACACCTTTATGCCAAAGCTTGGTGAGTGCTGCCAGCATAGCTGTGAGAGCCTGCAAAGCAAATCTCATTGGCTCCATTGCTCTTATCAGTGAAGTTGCCATGTGGCTTCACATAGCAACATCAAGATAGTACTTCCCTCAAACCTCTGCCTCAGCACCCTTTCAAACTGTTGTTGTTTATTTGTTCAGGCACTTCCGACTCTTTGTGACTTCATGGACCAGCCCACGCCAGAGCTTCCTGTCGGCCGTCACCACCCCCAGCTTCCCCACAGTCAAGTCCGTCACCTCCAGAATATCATCCATCCACCTTGCCCTTGGTCGGCCCCTCTTCTTTTTGCCTTCCACTTTCCCTAGCATCAGCATCTTCTCCAGGGTATCCTGTCTTCTCATTATGTGGCCAAAGTACTTCAGTTTTCCCTTTAATATCATTCATTCAAGTGAGCAGTCTGGCTTTACTTCCTGGAGTATGGACTGGTTTGATCTTCTTGTAGTCCAAGGCACTCTCAGAATTTTCCTCCAACGCCACAGTTCAAAAACATATATCTTCCTTCACTCAGCCTTCCTTATGGTCCAGCTCTCACAGCCATGGGTTACTATGGGGAATACCATTGCTTTAACTATGCGGACCTTTGTTGTCAGTGTGATGTCTCTGCTCTTAACTATTTTATCGAGATTTGTCATTTGTCATTCAAACTGTTACACAGACCTATTTGAAGCAGAAAACTTTCTGACCTTCACCCTTATAATTTTTAAATTGTCCATTTCTAGAACATATTGACTGATTTTTGTTGTTGTTTTTCCTTTGGAATTTTTAAATGAACAAGTAAGATCGCTGGGTTGTAATCTGGCAACTTTATCAGGAGGAGGCCAAAATCAATTTAGAAAGAATTGTTCAGAAATGAGGGAGTTTTCCTTAGTATATAAAATATAATAAGACCTTGAGTTTATATCTCCCATGATGAAAAAAGGCTACAATATATTATAAAGATGGGGTAATTTGGATAAGTTAAAGGTAGGAATAACGTCTTTCTATTTTAAAGTACATAACAATATAATAAGGGGCGTGGTGGCTCAGCGGGTAAGATGCCAGGCTTCTCGATCAGAAGATCACAAGTTCGGAGGTTCGAATCCGTAGTCCTGTGTGACGGAGTGAGCTCCCACACTAGCCCCAGCTCTTGCCAACCTAGCAATTCAAAAGCATGCAAATGCAAGTAGATAAATAGGTACCACTTCGGTGGGTAGGTAACAGCGTTCCACGTGTGTCATGCCAGCCACATGACCGCAGAAGCATCTTTGGACAATGTTGGCTCTTCAGCTAACAAACGGAGATGAGCACCGGCCCCTAGAGTCGGACACGACTGCACAAATGTGTGGGGGGAACCTTTACCTTAAGAATATAATATGCCTTCTCTCCTATCCAATTCTAGGTTGTTAGAGGAAGGGCTAGACCTGCTAATTCTAAAGATATAACATCAAGAGATTCACAGTAATGCTGCTGACATTTCATCTGAAATGTCAAATGTTAAAGTTTCTGAAATATCCAATTGTATAGTGAGCATGGTGCTGCAAAAGAAACACCAAGAGAGAATTAGTAAGCTTATGCCTTTGACCTTCTACTTATTGTGCTTTATGTTTTCTTCTCTTTGCCCTAAGCAATGCCTTGCAATAAATAAAATGGCACTAAACCCTACAGTTCTTGGTACAGCTGCAGTGTTTATTTATTTTGTACTGTGATCACAGGACTCTGGGCAGCTTACAGTACCATGTAAAGTAATGATTGGAAGAATATTATCAGGTTGCTTAACGTTTTTGCCTATGGCAGTATCAATATTTGAATATGCATGTATAGATCTCCCTCTCACTCACACTTTTTCTTTCTCTCATACACACATATATTTATGATGATTTTATAATCTATTCAGATATAAACTCTTCATTTTCTGTTTGTGTCTGATCTTATTAATTGTCTGATATTAGCTGACATTTAAATCTCTGCTTGTGAATAGGTAATATTCACAATTTGTCCATTCTTACTCTCTTGGACCTCTCACCATCGACCACGGTATCCTTTTGGGGTGGCTCAGGGAGTTGGGGGTGGGCGGCATAGTTTTATGCTGGTTCACCTCCTTCCTCCAGGGCTGCTCCCAATTGGTAGTAATAGGAGAGGAGAGATCTGACCCTCGACCCCTCTTCTGTGGGGTGCTGCAGGGTTTGGTTCTCTCTCCTCTCCTATTTAACATCTACATGAAGCCATTGGGTTAGATCATCCGTCACCACGGGATGAGGTATCACCAATACACTGATGATACTCAATTGTATATCTCCATCCCGGGTGAAATAAGTGATGCGGTCGACACCCTGTCTCAGTGCCTGGAGGCTGTAGGGGCCTGGATGGGGAACAACAGGCTTCAATTGAATCCTGGTAAGATGGAGTGGCTATAGATTGATGGCCTCTCGGCTTCCAGGAAGTTGTCATCTTTAACTCTGGATGGGGTGGCACTGCCCCATTCAGATTCAGTGCAGAACTTGGGGGTCCTCCTGGACTCACGACTCCTGATCGAAGAGCAGGTGCCAGTCATGGCCGGGAGGACCTTTGTACAGCTTTGGGTTGTGCGCCAGTTATGTCCCTTCCTGGATCAAGAGGCCCTCCGAACAGTCACTCATGCCCTTGTCATATCCCATATAGATTATTGCAATGCACTCTACATGGGGCTACCCTTGAAGAGTATCCGGAAGCTTCAGCTATTTATTATTATATTGTAATTTTAGGTGTATAGGTTTTTAATGTTTAATGTTGTAAACTGCCCAGAGTCCACTATTGTGGAGATGGGCAGTGATAAATTTGAGTGAGAAACAAACAAACAAACAAACAAACAAACAAACAAACAATAGCATGTTATACTTTGTGCTGGGATAAGTAATAAAGAAGGATAAATTAAAGAGTGTGAACATTTGTCTTGTATTAACTATTACTGGAGCAGCTGAACTCCTTGTATGTAGTCTGTGCTACTGAGTTTGTCAGCATATACCTATTTGCTGTCTACTTTTGCAGATATGCAACTGTAAATCATTTGTTAATGTATATGTGGAGAACAAAATCTCTCATAGTGGCATATAATAAGGCTGAGCTTACATAATGTAGAGATACAAGAATTGAAAGGGGGAAAAAATGATTGGCTGATATGTTCTTTTAGCTATATGTCCAGTTTAGGCACTGACACTTCAACTGACTCTGGGCACCTCGCAGTATAATACACCTTAAAACCCAGTACAAAACAGAACAAGATGGGACCCAGTTACTCTATACAACCATAAACAAGAACAAAGACACATCCAACAAGGGGCCCATCCATTTCAGCCGAAGGCCTGGGAGAATAACCAAGAATTCAAGGCTTTATGGAATGCCAACAATTCATGTCTGTGGTGGCAAGTAAGATCAATGGTTTTTTGAATATCACTACTTTCCAGAACCTATTGTAATTGAGAGTTACACTATTATTTGGTCCTGAGGTAGGATAAGCTGAATGAAACTCTTTGATGGTATTGAAAGATCTCATAGTTTCCTTCTGGAACTTCTGTCTGGTTTGCAGTATTTCTATTCTTACTTGATTCTTACTTCTTTAATACTTACATACAGTACTTCCTACCTGACAAACCCTAGGTAGTGACTCTTACCAGGGAGCTTCATCTTCAGGATCTCTAAGGATTTTATGTGTGACCTCATTCTGTTCAACACATAAATGATTGTATGTGATAATTTGGAATGCATTGCCTCAATATGTTTATTAAACAGAACTATCCTGAACAACAATAGGTTAATAATTGAAATAACTCATACTATATTATACTATACTAGCTGCCAAAACAGTAACATATTAGAATATTAAATAGAATTCAGACTCACTGCTTTGAGTTCTCATGCTCACACTCATTCTTTTCATGTGCTTTATTAGAGTGGCAAGAAACTATAATGGTTATTAACCTGCTCTTCTAGGAAGCTCTAGTTCATTTGTGATTTGATGTGCATACTATGTTAGGCTGACCTATTTACATAATATGGTAGTGAATTGAAATATTTTATTCTGTGATACATGTTTTAATAAAGAAAAGCAATGTCAATTTTGTTCTTTTACTTTAATAGAATTTCTCTGCATTTAAGACTTCATGAAACATTGTGACCTCAGAAAGAGATAGGTTACTTCATGAAATATAAACATAATGTGTCAAGCTACCTGTGAAGCCTATGGCTTAACTAAAAGAGTCACTTTGAAATATATATTTTAACATGTCCAGAAGGGCACATGAAGCACAATTCAAAGTGTTAGCTTGATTTATTAAACTATTCATGTCTTCAGATCTCAGTACTGGATGGATGGATGATTGGAGTGCTTTCTTCTGTGGGGGTCTATCTATGCCTTTGAAGCACTCTTTGGAGGCATTCCTCTTAATGTTCTGTAGTTTAGAGATTATCTACTAGAAAAAGTGCTTTTTCAGGGATTCAGTTTCCCCAGTTATGGAATATAAATTTTGCCTACCCATAAACACTTTTTTTCTTCATTCATTGCCCAGTTAAATTTTTTGTTCTGCAAACTCTTTTAAATGTAGCTATCTTAATACCACTAGAGTTATTTTTTATTTATTTATTTATTTATTATTCAAATTTATCCCCGCCCATCTCCCAATTAAGGGACTCTGGGCGGTTTACAGGACAATAATTAAAATCTATATATAAAATTACAAACAATATAAAATAATCCAGATGGGTAAGATATTAGTTAAAAGGAAGGACATCAATTAAGGGATTAGCCATCTCCATGAGAGACTATCCCTTCCTCCTTCCCATGCCAGGTGGCAGAACCAGGTCTTCAGCTCTTTCCTAAAGGTCGGGAGGGAGGAGATCTGTCTCAACTCTGGGGGGAAATAAATAAATAAATAAATAAATAAATAAATAAATAAATAAATAAGAGTTAGAAGTAAGTTGGTTACTAACATTAACTCCTGACATGTTTTCAACCTAGTTCTATCCCTTCATAATTTTTTAAACAAAATTTTATCAGGTTGTGTATGAATTATATTTTTATAATCTTTGTATTTATTTTGCATGTACATTTTCTTTCTCTTAAAAGATATGTATATTGCTTAAAGAAATTGCTTTATAAACACATGAACAAACTGGATTCTGAGCTATATGGAGAGAATCATGGGAGAGACTCTAAACTATTGGTAGCAAAAGGGCAAGACACAATCTCTTCTTGGAGGGCACAGAGAATTTCTAGGAGTGAAGATAAATTTAAATTAGTAAAACTTGCATTTCCTCTTTTCATAAGTAGTGCTTCTATGAACTGAGTTCCAAACGAGTAAGGTCTAGTATTTTGAGTTAACATCTAATGCCCTGAGATCATACATGCAATTTAAGAAAAGTACAAAATAGACCAAGACAGTGACTGCTATTGTCCTTGATGGTCACTTGTTAGAGGACTTAGTTAATGAAAGATCATACTATTTGGACCTTAGCAGCTGCTTTTTAGTAGTTCTTGCTGAATCAGGAATCAAATAGCTATCCCATGCAGCTATACACATTCACTTGGGAATAAGGCTCATTAGTTTTATTGAGAGTATGTATAGATTCATTCTCTTCAGCAAAGGAGATCGTTACCTTGTCATGGTGCTGGAGCTTGAGCACTTCAATGACACCATGAGCTAAACTGTGAAGGGACACCCAAGACGGGAAGGTCATGGAAGAGAGGTCAGACTAAATATGATCCCTGGGGAAGGTAATGGCAACCCACCCCAGTATTCTTGCCGTGAAAACTAAATGGATCAGTACAACCAGAGATATGTCTGGTATACCATTGGAAGATGGGACTCCCAGGTCGGAAGATGGTCAAAATGCTACTGGGGAGGAACAGAGGATAAGTTCAGCTAGCCCCAGATGTGATGACGCAGCTAGCTTAAAGCAGCTGACGGTGCTGGTGGTGAACGACGAATCCGATGTTCTAAAGATAAACATACCATAGGAACCTGGAATGTAAGGTCTATGAGCCAGGGCAAGTTGGATGTGGTTATTGGTGAGATGGCAAGATTAAATATAGACATCTTGGGTGTCAGTGAACTGAAATGGACTGGAATGGGCCACTTCACATCAGATGACCACCAGATCTACTACTTTAATATTAATTTAGAATCAGACTAAAGAGAATAGGGAAGACCCACAGATCAGTTAGATATGAGCTCACTAATATTCCTAATGAAAATGCACTGGAGGTGAAGAATAGATTAAGAATTATCTTATGCCTTAAGAAGCATTGCTAATAACAAGGCAGCAGGAGACGACGGTATCCCAGCTGAACTGTTTAAAACTTTGCAAGATGATGCTGTCAAGGTAATGCATGTCATATGCCAGCAAATTTGGAAAACACAAGAATGGCCATCAGATTGGAAAAAATCAACTTCTATCCCCATACCAAAAAAGGGAAACACTAAAGAATGTTTCAACTATTGAACAGTGGCACTTATTTCACATGCCAGTAAGGTAATGCTCAAGATCTTGCAAGGTAGACTCCAGCAATTCATGGAGCGAGAATTGCCAGATGTACAAGCTGGGTTTAGAAAAGGCAGAGGAACTAGAGACCAAATTGCCAATATCCGCTGGATAATGGAGAAAGCCAGGGAGTTTCAGAAAAACATCTATTTCTGTTTTATTGACTATTCTAAAGCCTTTGACTGTGTGGATCATAACAAATTGTGGCAAGTTCTTGGTGGTATGGGGATACCAAGTCATCTTGTCTGCCTCCTGAGGAATCTGTATAACGACCAAGTAGCAACAGTAAGAACAGAGCACGGAACAACGGACTGGTTTAAGATTGGGAAAGGAGTACGGCAGGGTTGTAGACTCTCACCCTGCCTATTCAATTTGTATGCAGAATACATCATGCGACGTGCTGGGCTTGAGGAATCTAAGGCTGGAGTTAAAATCGCTGGAAGAAACATTAACAATCTCAGATATGCAGATGATATCACTTTGATGGCTGAAAGCGAGGAGGAGATGAGGAGCCTTATGACGAATGTGAAAGAAGAAAGTGCAAAAACTGGGTTGCAGTTAAACCTCAAAAAAAAACCAAGATTATGGCAATCAGCTTGATTGATGACTGGCAAATAGAGGGAGAAAACGTGGAGGCAGTGACAGACTTTGTATTTCTAGGCGCAAAGATTACTGCAGACGCTGACTGCAGCCAGGAAATCAGAAGACGTTTACTTCTTGGGAGGAGAGCAATGACAACTCTCGATAAAATAGTTAAGAGCAGAGACATCACACTGACAACAAAGGTCCGCATAGTTAAAGCAATGGTATTCCCCTTAGTAACCTGTGGCTGCAAGAGCTGGACCATAAGGAAGGCTGAGTGAAGGAAGATAGATGCTTTTGAACTGTCGTGTTGGAGGAAAATTCTGAGCGTGCCTTGGACTGCAAGAAGATCAAACCAGTCCATACTCCAGGAAATCAAGCCAGACTGCTCACTTGAGGGAATGATATTAAAGGCAAAACTGAAGTACTTTGGCCACATAATGAGAAGACAGGATACCCTGGAGAAGATGCTGATGCTAGGGAAAGTGGAAGGCAAAAGGAAGAGGGGCTGACCAAGGGCAAGATGGATGGATGGTATTCTGGAGGTGATGGACTCAACCATTGGGGAGCTGGGGATGGTGACGGCCGACAGAAAGCTCTGGCGTGGGCTGGTCCATGAAGTCACGAAGAGTCAGAAGTGATTGAAAGAATAAGCAACAAATAGATTCATTCTGCACACTGTCGCTAGTGATATAAATCCATTTTTTCATGGCTATATCTGTAACAAGCTGATTCATGGCTACCTGATCTTGGTGACCTCTGCTTTATGAATCTATAACTGTCCTTTTTTTGATTGGAAGGTTACTCAAGAGAAGGATTACGCTGACCAGAACTGATTGCTTATCTGAGAGTAATAAGGGATGACAGTTCCCATATGTAGATAATTTTCAGAGTATGGCTTAAACTTTTTTCCTTTTTTCCTAAGAAGAAAGTGATGTTGAAATGGAAAAAGGATATGCTGTAGGTTCTTTTGTTATTTGAGATGAGGGGCAATCAGGCAGAGACTCGATTTTCTTTCGTTAAAATGTTCAGGATTGTGGTACAGGGCTGTGAGAAAAGCATTTATAATTTTTGTCTGCTGTAGTAATGTTACTCATTCTGAACTTTGCGAGCAAGGGAAAGATGAAAAGTTCATGCAGCAGGAAAACTGTGGTGTTCATAGACCAGCTCAGCTTAACATTGCACATGTTCTTACATATCATTTCCATATTGTTCAAAAGAAAACTACATGGATGTGTCCTTATAGTACATAATTGTGTCCATGTAGTCACAAATAGTCAAGCTTGACTCAAACTATCTAAATTAGGCAACAACTGATTCTTATAATAATTCTGACCTGCTAATTTCCCCTCAGTAAAAGGCCCCATGAATTGTTGTTGTTGTTGTTGTTGTTGTTCAGTCGTTTAGTCATGTCCGACTCTTCATGACCTCATGGACCATAGCACGCCAGGCCTTCCTGTCCTCCACTGTCACCCGGAGTTTACTCAAATTCATGTTCATTACATCGGTGATGCTATCTAACCATCTCATCCTCTGCTGTCCCCTTCTCCTTTTGCCTTCAGTCTTTCCCAGCATCAGGGTCTTTTCCAGTGAGTTCTCTCTTCGCATTAGGTGGCCAAAGTATTTGAGCTTCAGCTTCAGTAACTGTCCTTCCAATGAGCAGTCAGGGTTGATTTCCTTTAGGATGGACTGATTTTACCTCCTTGCAGTCCAAGGTACTCTCAAGAGTCTTCTCCAGCACCACAGTTCGAAAGCATCAATTCTTCGGCGCTCAGCCTTCCTTATGGTCCAACTCTCACAGCCATACATTACTACTGGGAAAACCATAGCTTTAACTATACGGACCTTTGTCGGCAAGGTGACGTCTCTGCTTTTTAATATGCTGTCTAGGTTTGCCAAAGCTTTCCTCCCAAGGAGCAAGCATCTTTTAATTTCATGGCTGCAGTCACCGTCTACGGTGATCTTGGAGCCCAAGAAAATAAAATCTGTCACTGCTTCCATTTCTTCCCCTTCTATTTGCCAGGAAGTGATGGGACCAGATGCCATGATCTGGGTTTTTTTAATGTTGAGTTTCAAGCCAGCTTTTGCACTCTCCTCTTTCACCCTCATCAAGAGGCTCTTTAGTTCCTCTTCACTTTCTGCCATTAAGGTGGTATCGTCTGCATATCTGAGGTTGTTGATATTTCTCCCGGCAATCTTAACTCCGGCTTGTGATTCATCCAGCCCGGTGTTTCTCATGATGTATTCTGCATATAAGTTAAATAAGCACGGTGATAATATACAGCCTTGTCATACTCCTTTCCCAATTTTGAACCAGTCGGTTGTTCCATGTCCGGTTCTAACTGTTGCTTCTTGACCCGCATACAGGTTTCTCAGGAGACAGGTAAGGTGGTCTGGTACTCCCATCTCTTTAAGAATTTGCCACAGTTTGTTGTGATCCACCCTAACCCTAACCCTAACCCTAACCCTAACCCCATGAATTACTACGGGATTTACTCTTAGAACAACATAGATAAGATTACAGATTAATGACAGTTCTTCATCTATTCTTGAGGCTGGTGGGTGCCCAGTTCGTCCACCATCAGATGTCTTGGTATCCCCTAGTTTTCTCTTCCTCATAACCCCAGCAGGCTAAATAAACTGCCCCTTCTTCTTCAGTTATCATCTCCATCCATGCAGACCAGTTCTAATGTGCATCTACTCACATTAGAGTGGGAAGGGAAGCCACTCTCTCATTGTATTTCCAGGGGGACCCAGCACTGACTGCTCACCAAAGTGTTGGTCAATAGGGAACAGATACTCTCTCTCTTCCCAGAATCAATGTCTTCTTCGTTTTGTGTTTCACAACTCATTTGACCATCCTGGCAAATAAGTAGACAAGTGCACTGACATGGAGTGGCAAAGACTGATTGAAAAAAATTAACCTCAGTGATTGCTTGATAATTATAGAAAGTATTGCAAAACCAGAATATTTATTTTATTTACAAGGCTTAAATGCTACTCCAGTCAGAGTTGACTTTGAGCAGCATATAATTCCCTACTTTTGAAAATTCAGTTTAAAAACAAAATTAAACGTGGAAGTATAAATAATAACTTCAGGCCAAATCAATGGGAAAGAAAAAAGACAAAAATATTAAATTGTTTTTTTTAAAAAAAACAAAATAATACCACATTCAGTGATTCAGAAATTAAAACACCATTTGTCACCAGACAAAGCAATCATAGCATTCCAGTCCCTGTGGCCTGATAGAGTAGCCAGGTTTTAATGGACTCTCTGAAAGCCAGGGAGAAAGTGGCCGTTCTGATGTTTGAGGTCAAGCTCTTCCAGAGAAGGCAGTTGTCCTTATTGTCAGGCAGTTGGGTGTTAGTTGTAGAGTAGCAGTTTGGGAGGAATCTGGTGGGCCAATTGCTCAAGCAGAATGTAGTAGTAAATGGATCTTTATCTGGAATATTAATGTATCACCCAGGTTATTTTGGAGAAGAAGCCAGGTCAAAATAGATGTCTAACAGAACAACTTTCTTGCCAAGAAGAATCTGGAACATCAACATTGCTTGAAACACAGCACCACTTATATTTAGATTAGCAAAATGACACCCCAACTTCTCCTCATCCTTTCTCTAAACATTGTACTTCAGAAATATGATTTGTATCTGGCAAATACCTGGATCCTACCTGCCTTTTAATACCTTTGATTTCTCTGGGTAGATCTAAGCAGAGTCTGAGTGCTCACAAAATTTTTTGTTGTACTATTTAGTCTTTTTGGGTTAGCACTGATTTGTAGTGAATTTTCAGTGACCAATCTTAATACAATAACCTTTGAGTCAAATGTTTTGCTTTGTAATTCTGATTTTTTTCATAGTCCAGCTTAACCAGAAATGGATCTCTCAATTTTAACTTATGTCTTCACTATGTTTGCCCACTAGGCAATATTTTGCCCATTTATTATATTTAGGGAGTCCTTGGAAGGAATTTGTAAATAGGTTCTAAAGTTTCTCTTGTCAATTTGAAATGATTGAAATTTCCCTTCACTAATTCTGTTTCAGAAGTTTAGCCATTCTGAATGTACATAATTGAAAAAATCTTAAAACTAAAACTATAGAAAAGTATGGCGACTTCATCTATAACAATACTATTCAACCAATGTTTATAGAAGAGTTACATTCATTATTTTAAAGAGAGCACTTCTGTTCCTCATCAAAAAAATTTTTTACATGTCTAACTAGGAACTCAGAGCTTATGAGGGTAGTTAGAATTTTTTTCCTTCCTGCAATTCAACTTTTCAGACTGCACCTATTTATTTTTTTCATATCTGCAGGCTCTGGTAAATTGAGAAGCTTAAGGGGACAGCTCTTTTTATCCAATGGCTCTCACTGGGCTGGTAATGTTGAGATCTGTTTAGATTATAAAAGGCTCAGAAAAAGAGACGAGTCTGCTGCTGCTGGGGGAAATGAAAATTGTTTTGACAGTGACCTGAAGGTAGAAAAGAGGGGAATTTATTGGGATGTCAAAGAAAAGTAAAACGTGTATGTATGTTTTTTTCCATTTAGATTTCAAGATAGTATGGTTTGTTAGAAAGATATAAAAGACATTATTTCCAAACATGGATGTTTTATAGATCATATAGGTTTGAATCTGTATATTTCTTGCTCTTTAAAAAGATAGATTGAAGTGTATATTATATAGATCTATAATATTCTCAGTTTGCATGCAATTAGAACATTATATACGAGTTGCTTGCTCAGACCCATGATCCTGTGAGACGTGCCCAATCTGACATTCTCTGAAGATAGTGAAATATATGCCTCACCTTCCCAAGCTAGCAATCTGTATTGCAAAGGAAGGTGAGTTACTCTTTTAGTGTAAGTTTTAGGACAGATAATCATTTACTAACAAGGTAGGGGTAACAAATAGAAAACAATTTTTTTCCAATTTTTTTCCCAATCCCTTTATCAGCAGGCTGTAAGGGGCATCTGTGTTTTCTTCTGTATAACAAAGTAACGTATGCGTCTGTGTGTTTCTGCTCTCCCCTCATGCTGTATCTGTGTGTATGTGCACACTGGAAGGTATAGGGCAGGCTTGTGTACCTTTATACATATTACCTAACAGTGAAAAGTATTCCCAGGAGGAACGAGGAACAGACAAAAGTGTTATCTCTTGCAGGAAAAGATACCTGGTTTTCATATGTGTTAGTTTTCCTCCCGGTAGATGTTTCTAGACACATGAGTTTTTGCTCTGCAATACTGAAATTGGTGAATTGAAAATTTTAGAAGCTGTGACAAGGACATAATTTAAAACTTCCCAGCTGTGGTACATCCTTCTTGGTACTTTCCTTCTTATTGTCCAGGAGACAGGCCTTTTCTGCCATGGCACCTGGCCTGTGGAACATCATCCCCCTGAGGTGAGACTGGCCCCATCCTTGATATCCTTCCAGAAGTCCCTCAAAACTGTTGGAGGTCCCAGCAAATCATCATGCCTCATTAGCATGTAGATGAGCACTCCAGGATGACTCTCTATATGCTTCCAGAGGAAGCTGTTTGTTGCTCCTCCCACTTCCTCTTTCTTTCTCTCTCTCTGCCTCCTTCCACCAGAGGAGAGAGGTCCTCTCCATCTTGAGGCCATGTGGCCTAGAATCAGGAGGTTTTCCCCCTCTTTCTCCATGCAGCCCCTGGCAGCAAAGAGGGCCAGGGGTCTACAAACAGTTTAGGGAAACAAAGAAGAAGAATCATTCCTAACAGAATGGATGTAACTGTAACTGGACCAAATAAACGTAAGAACTCTCTTGTACTTACTTTTGTAACCTACTTTGTCTAAGCGTGTGATTCTTTATGCTTGGGTGGGCTGAATGTGCTTAAGATCAATAACCTATATTTCTCTAGTGTGCTCATTAATTGTATTTTGATAAAACTGCTTTCTGTGTGTGCTTATTGTTTTGCTGCATTAAGCTCTGCCCCATTCAGTGGTCCTAGCAGTCCACTAATGGCATCAAAAACTTGGCTGTGCCAACAGGCCTGGGGGTCTCAAGAAAATGGTGATTTAATGAGGTGGCTACATAGTTTGTAACAGCTCCTAGGCTTTTAATAATAATAATAATGTTTTAATTGTGGATTTAAAAAAAAAAATTGTTCGTTTTATGGTTTTTTACTGTTCTCTGCACAGAGTCATGTTTTGTGAGATGGGTGGACATATAAATATGATAAATAAATAACCTGTGCTGCCTTTTCGGTGATTAAAAGGAAAAAAGCATTTTTATCCTGGTTCTATAGCATAGAGATATGATAAGTAGAAAATGTAGCCCTTTCTCCCTCCTTTTGGGAGATAAACCAATCTCACTGGAGATAAACAAAAGAAAACTTTATTTTAAAAAAAAGAGTAGATAAAGTGTAACTGCCACCTTTATCTTTAAGTGTTAAAATGCAAACATTCACTGATAAAGAAAGTAATTAAAGAGCTGTATAGCTCACAGGATATAACTGTGATTTGCAAATTATAAAAATTCAAATCTGCAAATTAGCTGCAAATTAATAGAAAAATTCAAGAGAAAATGTAATGCACTGGTCAGTCCACAAGATGGTGGTAGCCTACCACAAATAGCCTGCTCTCGTCCCAAGTTTATCTTTAAAAAGGGACTGGATAATTGTTTCAAATTAATATTAGAAATTATAAGAAGAATCTGCTTGAACACAGCCTGAAGTATAGCATGAAGGCTGAAATTACCCAGAATTTTTAATTTGCACAGAGAAATAAGATCATGAAACTTTAGCACCAGAAATAAAACCTAATTGTAAACTTAGCACAAATTCCTACTTAGATGTTTTATCTGTTTCTACAGAAATAGTAATTTTTGAAGCAAAAGTTTTTGTTTCATTTACCTGTAATTTGCCCATATTACTGGAAATTCTAGGCTGTTGTGAATAATGATACTCCTGTGATTTTTCTTGTCTTGATCCATAGGCTTTACTGAAGCTTTCCCCCCAGGTTTTATTCCTTTGTTTGAAAAAAACCAAACATTTTCTATCTCTAGCAAAGGGAAGAGCTAAGCTATTTCACTCTGTATGTGATCAAGAGCATCTCTCTGGGGATGTGGATTGACAGTAAAACAAGAGGCACTGGTAGGCAGGCTACCCTGATGCTTGGTATCTACCCCAACATACAAGATACCGGAAAAATGGCACACCATTAATAGTCAGCCATTATTAAGCATTGAGTAAATAATATCAATCTAAAATTAGCCAAAATATGTCAGAAGAACTTTCCAAAAACTTCCAATAGTTAATGAAGTGCCCTTGAGTCAGGATTGACTTCTGCTGAGTACATGAATAAATATTCCCCCTATGTTTTTATTTATTATTTATTTAGCAAATTTACATAGCTGCCCATCTTCTAAAAAGTGGCTCTATGTTACATAGACTAATCTTCCAGTAAAGGATTTCACTACTGGAATGCTACTACAGAAAAGGTCCTGTCTTGTGTTACTGCCAACCCAACCTCTATTAATATTGATACATATAATAGAATTCACAAAAAAGATCTTAAATTGTGAGCCATTTCATACAGAAAAATGGGGTCAGATATGTTGTGTCCAGTAACAAATTTGAAGCTATTATAGGTTGTGTAGGACTGGCATGATATGGTCAGGCAAGACCAAAACAGTTTACATTTTGTGCTGACTGAAATTTTGAAATACTTTTCAAGGCTGTTGCATATACATCATACTGCACTACTCTTAATGGGAGATATTAAAGTATAGAACAGTGTGGATAGATTTCTTTATGCAGTTGTCTGCATGCTAGGAAAAAAAAAGTGGGATGGGGGGCTTTGGCCCTATACATTTTTAAAAGTTTATCAGTGTTTGCCAATGCTGCATTTTAAGTTTACTGGTGGGTCATTGCATGAGTAAGAAGATGCAGATGCTGACATACAAAATAAATCCTGCTATGAAAAGCACAGAGTTGATCTGACTGAAAAATAGAAAACTTATACTTAACTTTTTGTTGTGTTGATGTTTTGTGCAAAATGATCAGGTACCCGGAATATATATATACATGCTGCAGAATTTGGCTGCCAGAACCAAAGACAATTTGTTCCCCTTTATCTCATGGAATATAGCTTGTGTGCCTGCATTTTAAAGATATGTTTTCTGCTATCACTTCTGCTTGCTTGGAAATATTTTGAACATTTCTGAAAGGTCAGCCTGTTCTGCCAGCCATAGCTTGTTATCTAATTCAGAATATAATTGAGATGCAAATACAGCTTTTCGTAAAAGATAAAACTGATTAGAAATTGGAACAGAACTCCTTTAAAATGACATTTTCTTACTTTAAGATCTACTTGCTTGTGTACTAGTTTGCAGAATCAGGCATTATGGGAGTAGCAGTTGGGTACCTCTGGGGGGGAAAATACCTCTAGAGTACTAAGAAAGCCAACTTTCATATAGCCCCAAAATGTCTATGGTGCACAGATGGTAAAGGCAAGTGAAAATGTGCATGAACAAGTGGGGTGGGTGGGTTAATTCCTCTTTGTTTTACTTACCACAGATCTACCTGTCATTGAGGTAGCCTTTCTGCTAGCCTTTCTGCAGATTGACTGATTGATTGATTGATTAATGGCTGGACTTTGACTAATTCTTCAAAATACAATCCACTTAACAAGCAGAAAAAGAAGAAGCAAGAGAAAAAATAAAACTAAACGTAAATCTAAAAAGTGGTTAATTGAACAGTGTGGTAGTCTATGAAAAACTATTCCAAGACCTGACAATAAAAAAGTATATCTTCCTAGTTAATATATTATACTTAAACAATTAGCCTCCTTGCAGCAATAGCAATTAAACAGAATTTGGCAACCTTTCTGGAGGTTTCTATTGACAGATCGGAGAAAGAGAAAGGTTGCAGTCTCATCCAATCTGCCTGGATGATTAACTGGCAAAGACATTATTAAATTAAGGTGCCAAGGTTGATAAAATAGGCACTGTAGTAAAACTTGGGGAACTGTGACAATAAACTGTGATTATGTGAACTCCATCTCTCCTCCTAGTGACTGTCATTATTTATTTTAAGTTTGAACAAAAGTATACTTTTAAACTATTATTACCCGATCACTCCAGCAAAGGAGATTTTTACCTTGTCGTGGTGCTGGAGCTTGAGCACCTCAATGACACCATGAGCTAAACCGTAAAGGGACACCCAAGATGGGAAGGTCATGGCAGAGAGGTCGGACTAAATACCATCCTTGGGGAAGGTAGCGGCAACCCACCCCAGTATTCTTGCCGTGAAAACTAAATGGAGCAGTACAACCAGACATATGTCGGTATACCATCGGAAGATGGGACTCCCAGGTTGGAAGATGGTCAAAATGCTACTGGGGAGGAACAGAGGATAAGTTCAACTAGCCCCAGATGTGATGACGCAGCTAGCTCAAAGCCGGAAGGACGGCTAGCGGCCGACGGTGCTGGTGGTGAACGACGAATCTGATGTTCTAAAGATCAACGCACCATAGGAACCTGGAATGTAAGATCTATGAGCCAGGGCAAATTGGATGTGGTTATTGGTGAGATGTCAAGATTAAATATAGACATTTTAGGTGTCAGTGAACTGAAATGGACTGGAATGGGCCACTTCACATCAGATGACCACCAGATCTACTACTGTGGACAAGAGGACCACAGAAGAAATGGAGTAGCCTTCATAATTAATAATAAAGTGGCTAAAGCAGTGCTTGGATACAATCCAAAAAACGATAGAATGATCTCAATTCGAATTCAGGGTAAGCCATTTAACATCACAGTGATCCAAATATACGCCCCAACCACAGATGCTCAAGAAGCAGAAGTAGATCAGTTCTATGAGGATCTGCAGCACCTACTGGATAATACACCAAAAAGAGATGTTATTTTCATTACAGGAGCCTGGAATGCTAAGGTGGGTAGTCAAATGACACCTGGAATTACAGGCAAACATGGTCTGGGAGAACAAAATGAAGCGGGACATAGGCTGATAGAATTTTGCCAAGACAACTCACTGTGCATAATAAACACTCTCTTCTAACAACCTTTAAGATGACTTTATACATGGACTTCACCAAATGGTCAACACTGAAATCAGATTGACTACATCCTTTGCAGCCAAAGGTGGCGGACATCTATACAGTTGGTAAAAACAAGACCTGGAGCTGACTGTAGTTCAGATCACGAACTTCTTATTGCACAATTTAGAATCAGACTAAAGAGAATAGGGAAGACCCACAGATCAGTTAGATATGAGCTCACTAATATTCCTAATGAATATGCAGTGGAGGTGAAGAATAGGTTTAAGGGATAGGGTCCCAGAAGAACTATGGACAGAAGCAGGAGAGATAAGGGAAAGGTGGTAAGAATATACGGAAGATCTGTATAGGAAGGATAATAATATCGGGGATAGCTTTGATGGTGTGGTCAGTGAGTTAGAGCCAGACATCCTGAAGAGTGAGGTTGAATGGGCCTTAAGAAGCATTGCTAATAACAAGGCAGCAGGAGACGACGGTATTCCATCTGAACTGTTTAAAATCTTGCAAGATGATGCTGTCAAGGTGATGCATGCCATATGCCAGCAAATTTGGAAAACACAAGAATGGCCATCAGATTGGAAAAAATCAACTTCTATCCCCATACCAAAAAAGGGAAACACTAAAGAATGTTCCAACTATCGAACAGTGGCACTTATTTCACATGCCAGTAAGGTAATGCTCAAGATCCTGCAAGGTAGACTCCAGCAATTCATGGAGCGAGAATTGCCAGATGTGCAAGCTGGGTTTAGTAAAGGCAGAGGAACTAGAGACCAAATTGCCAATATCCGCTGGATAATGGAGAAAGCCAGGGAGTTTCAGAAAAACATCTATTTCTGTTTTATTGACTATTCTAAAGCCTTTGACTGTGTGGATCATAACAAATTGTGGCAAGTTCTTGGTGGTATGGGGATACCAAGTCATCTTGTCTGACTCCTGAGGAATCTGTATAATGAATAAACAACAAAATTACCAGATCAAGTTTTTCATTCCTTTCTTCTCTTACTTGGGATATTTTCTTCAATATACCAGACTGATCAAATATGATGGTTTCTGAATGAGAACTCTAATGACACTAAAATTTGCTGTACCTTGTATTGCATGAGTCTGATGCATTGATAATATCTCCTACACCTGAAATGTAAGCATAGACTGGAGTTAAAGCTATTGGATTGAAATATGCAAAGCAAAAGACTTTATGAAGAGTATGAAGAGTTACTCGATCCAACTGAAGAAAGGAATGATTTAGGCTTGGGCCATACTTCTCACCAAGGCTTTGTAACAGCAGTCCCAAAGGTTGGCTTTCTGCCCTGATCTAAGAGATGGGATTTTTTTAAAAAAGAAACCCACGAAAGATTTTTTACAAAATAGCCTGACACCTCCCCCCCCTCCCCAATACCTGCCTGGTATGGGACCTCCATTCTCACATGGCCAGTACAATCCTACAGGACTCTGGACATTTACACATAATATGTCACACACCTCTTGTTAACCCTTTGAGGTAATCCAGACATGAAGCACACCCAGGAGTACTAGCTCTGTCTTTATTGTAAGGTTACGTTAACAGAACCTTGCAAGTCAGAAAGTACATCTCTCTCCCCTCGCCTTTACAGTCCAAGAAACTAGGGAGGGTCCCTTCTGAGATGTTTGCCATGCCCCCGTTCCTTCTGCAGACTCACCTGCCTCTTAACTGACCATTGCCTACTCTGCTGCTCTTCCTTCTGTCTCCCAAGGTCATTCCCACATACCATTACACCTCTTCAAAATGCACTGTCATTTTTAGCATGATAAATTTAGAATGGCAATTATTTATATTTGATTTGTTAACTATAAAGCAATGTTTTTTAAATCTATAAAGTAGTTTTTTTTAATCTTCTGCTCCAGCTGTTTATTATTTACAGGCACTCTCTTCTGCAAAATCACTAATTGTTATTAGGGGTTATATGTATTTCTCTGTGTTAATTACTGAGATTAAATGAGTAGCATGTGAAGTTTTTAGTTTATCAGGGGATTGCTATTTTCAGTAAATGATATGAATCATCACAACAGCTATATTTGTATTTAAAGAGAGTAAGCAGATATATCTAGCCTGATGTGAGGGTAGAGCACTTAATCAGAGGAAATGAATAAAACTATTTATGAAAAATGTGGAAACTAGGCAATTCTAGATAATGTATCTGCCTTCCCCATCCAGATGCTCTCCAGATATGTTGAATTATAGCTACAGATGTATTGGATTATAACATGCTGTTTTGGCATGATAAGAATGGCCATTTGCATTTGGAAGGTTCTTGCTCAAGGAAGACAGTTCTGTATATTCCTTTTTCCTAATCTTCAGAGGCAGTTACACATCTAAGTGTTTACACTTCCTCCCATTTATTTAGAAGGAAGCTGGAAGCACCTTTTTTGACTAACGCAGTTTATGAAAAGTCATTAGCTTTCATAAGCTGTTACTCACAAAACTTTATGTCTTTTAATATTTTTTTAGTCAGAGAAGGTGCTACCAAGGACTCCTGATTTTTTTGCTACCGTCGGCTAACATAGCTCTCCTCCTACAAAATCTCATTTATTTATTTTCAACAGTGTCTTCTGTTCTGTATGTAAGATGGCCTTCCCAGTAGTTCACAGGAAATCATTTGGGGAATCCACTTGTCTTCCTATTAGATAAACGCTGTATTTACAAAAAGTAAGATAACTTTGAATTGAATACACTCCCTTCCCCAGATGAAGAGTAGATGGAGAAAATTATAAACACAAAGTGCAATGCCCATCTGAAACTAGACCTGGAGAAAGAAAGGAAATCAGAGAGAAGAGAGTCAATATGCTGGATGGATGGATGGATGGATGGATGGATGGATGGATGGATGGATGGATGTAGGCTTAGGCTGACCATATTTCCTTCAGACAAAAACGGGACATTTGGGATGGCAAAACGGGACAGGGTCTTATGCCACCATGCCAGCCTCCAAACCCCGCCCCCCAGTCCACGCAATTGGCTCCCACCTGCAAACCCTGCCCCCGCCCCACACGATTGGCTCCCGCCTGCAAACCCCGCCCCCATCAGCATGATTGGCTCGGATTTTAATTTTTTTTTATTTTTAAATAAAAATAAATTTATTTAATTTATTTTAAAGGGTTTTTTTTTCTTCTAGCAGTAAATGGTGCGTCAGAGCTGGTGTGTTTGGGGGAGGCCGGAGTACACACACTGTGCACACAGCACCGTCATTGGCCGGGGAACAAGGGGCGGGGATGGAGGCCCACCACTGCCCCATCCCCCTCGGGCTTGGCCGAGGGAGGGAGGAGAGTCGCTGCTGCTGCCACCGCCGCAGAGCAGGAGAAACAGGAGGAGCCGGCTGTGCTCGGCTGCTTCAACCACACCACTCCGCCCCTTGCTGCCCGCTGAAGCTCCCCAGGGTGGCCGGCTCCTGCTTCTCCTGCTCGGTGGCCCGACAACTCTCCTCCCTCGGCCAAGCCCAATCAGATGCACATACACACATTTTTCTTCTTATATCTCTTTTTTCCCCCCACCACCCATATGTTTGTATTTTTATTTTTATAGTTTATTAATCTCTACTTAATATTATATTCTTTTTGAAAGAAGAAAAATGTAAACCAAGTATTTACACAATTTTTTGTTAAGAAAACTGGAGGTATTTTAATGAAATGTACGTATGTATTGTATGGTAAAGATGTATAAGTCAAAAATTGAATCTGAAATAAATACTTAATAAATCAGTAATATAACATAAGAGAAGAAAAAGAAAATAGTGATAAGGTTAGAAATAGATATATATAAATAAAGTAGTTAGAAAGGGTTAGAGGAAGAAGAAGGGAAGAGGGAAACGGAAAATAATTTAGAATAAAGATATGTTATATGAAATATATTAGATAATGAATATTATAAATCAAATGTAAATATGTATACATAAATGTAGTTATTGTTATGTGTTATATGTTTTATGTTGAATGTAAATAAAATTAAAATTTTATATTAAAAAAAAAGATGCACAAACACACACTCACAGGACAGACTGCCATCAGCAGGAGCCGGCCGTGCTGGGAGGCTTCAGCCACACCACTCCGCCCCTCGCCACCCGCTGAAGCCCCCCAGCAAGGCCAGCTCTTGCCAGGGCAGTCTGTCCTGTGAGTGTGTGTGTGTGTGTGTGCATCTGATTGGGCTTGGCCGAGGGAGGAGAGTTCTCGGGCTGCCGAGCAGGAGCCGGCCGCGCTGGGGGGCTTCAGCGGGTGGCAAGGGGTGGAGTGGTGTGGCTGAAGCCCCCCAGCGTAGCCGGCTCCTGCTTCTCTTGCTCGGCGGCAGCAGCGGCTACAACTCTCCTCCCTCGACCAACCCCGATCAGATGCACACACACACACTCACACACTCACAGGACAGACTGCCATCGGCAGGAGCTGGCCGCGCTGAGGGGCTTCAGTCACACCACTCCGCCCCTCGCCACCCGCTGAAGCCCCCCAGCATGGTCAGCTCTTGCCAGGGCAGTCTGTCCTGTGAGTGTGTGTGTGTGTGTGTGAGAGAAACAGGAGCGGCCACCCCAGGGAGCTTCAGCGGGTGGCAAGGGGCGGAGTGGTGTGGCTGCAGCCGCCCGACAACTCTCCTCCCTCGGCCAACCCCGATCAGATGCACACACACACACTCACACACTCACACACACATGCACCCTCTTTCCACAACCTTCCCGTGCCTGCTTTCCCTGGCCTCACCACTGCTGGGCAGACAATCTCAGGATCAGGTAAGGAGGCAGGAACCTGGACTGTGGTGCTGCTTCTGCTGCTGGGATCGCACGTGGCAACTGGGCTTCCAGTTGCCGCACTGATAGGGCCTCTTCCGGGCTGCCTCCAATGGCAAGTCCGGCTCCAGTCCTCCTTCCTGTCTTCCTGTCCTCCTTCCCGCCGGGTTTAAAAAAGGGACAAAATTGAGATTTTGATCAAAACGACGGGACGGTTGAAAAATGCTAAAATAACGGGACTGTCCCGTTCAAAACGGGACGTATGGTCACCCTATGGAGGCTGGATGAGAAAATCTTGTTTAAGGATTATAAAAAGACTTAAATTCACTGGGCAAATGGTTTTGCCTGAGCAGCAGTTAATATTCAGGGGGATCTGCTCTTTGCAACAGCAATTTTTGCAAACATTTGCATCTCATGTTATTTTTTTTAACAGTTTCTGCTTTGAACAGCTTCTGTTATCAGTGAAGATAAGACAGCTCCAGATAATATTCAGTCCCAGATACTTATTTTTTTTGGGGGGAATCCATATTCCTTTCATGTAAATGCAGTGCAGTGGCTTTTCCTGTCTCCAGTAGTCTGATTTGTTTGCTAATACTCACTATTATGCATTATCCTCCTTGGCTCACTAAATTCATAGTTGTGTTAATATTCATTGCTTCTGAGTACTTGAGACTAGACTTAGAACATTCTAGCTTTATGTAGAAAAGACTGTTCCGTGACTTAACTTGTTCTTGCCTTATCATGATACCCAAATCTATCCATTATATCTTAGAATTATCATGGGAACTGAACTCCTGTACCTTATTCATGAAGTGTGATTTTTAAAAAAAGTTTGGCTTATTGTATGGAACCAGCCAATGAGTAGCTTATAACATACACTGTACAAGAACCAAGGCTGTATATTCTCAAGACCCAACCCAATTCTCTTGTTTGTGTCATGGGGGTGGTGGTGGTGGTGGTGGGAGAGAATAAATGATTCCCTTGGAGACCATGATGGAGCAGAACAAAAGTAGGAACTTCTTGCCATCTTGTCAAGATGAGAAGTGAAAATAAGAGAGTGCAAAATGTTTCTACCTCAAAACATTTCAAGTGTGCCGAGCTTGAAATAACCCATAGATATATTGAGAGTTTTATCTCTGAGCTGACACTGAAATAATACTTTTTTTTAAGGCAAATGAGTCATATCAACATGCAGTTTCAACAAGATCTAAAATGTTTTCACTGGGTTATAGACACATATGGTTTATTTCCTTGTTTTGTTATATCGTAAATATATTTAAAAATGGTATCTTTGTTTTATTTCTTAAATGGCTCTTTGGAAACATGGAAAACTTGTTTTTAAAACTTAAGCTATAAATAATTTTTCTTTAGCATTATAGAATGCCTTTTTTTAAACTTTAAATCTGTGCTTTTGAGAAAAGTATTTTTGGTGGGGGGGGGGAGCCTTTGAGTCACTGTTGACTCCAGCCCCTGCAGTTTTCCTTGCAAGATTTTGGAAGTGGTTTTCCATTGCCTCCTTCCTAGGGCTGAGGGATAGTGAGTGGCCCAAGGTCACCCAGCTGGCTTCGTGCCCAATCTGGACTAGAATTCACGGTCTCCCAGTTTCTAGCCTGATGCCTTAACCACTACACCAAACTGGCTCTCTTTGACAAGATTAGAGGGCAGAAATTTCAGTTGGGGTGAACTTTCAATGTTTCAAACATCTTGTGCTGCTCTGTTCCATTTAATTACTGCATGAAAACTCTAATATTCTTTTCCTGAATTAAACTTAGCTCTTTATTAAAGCTAGGGAAGCTATCTGGTCCCTGCCCAAATCACTGCATTATAGACAAAAGCAATGTCTAAAATAAAGAAAATAAACCCTTTTTTAGCTGCCACCGCAAATATTTCAGTAAGGCTACCTCACTGCTTTTAAATAACTAATTAAAATTCACTTTTGCCGAATCCAATAACTGGAGTTCTCGACAGTTATTTATATCCTAATGTCAAGGTCCAAACCCATCCAAGCCATTAACAAAAAGCCATCCCATTTTAAAAAGAATAAAAATATCATAACTAGTAGATTTTAACATGGAGTAGCAAATACTGAAACCTCCTGGATGCCAAAATTCCACATACATGTTTAAGGAATTCCACTACAATATTATTGTACACAACACTAACCCTGAGGTTTAGCTGGGAGAGTGAGTGGCCCAGACACACTCAGCTTGCATGGCTGAAGGGTCTCCCCTCTCCTAGTGTAACACTTTAATCACTATACTTGTCAGGGAGATAACTGGTGAAGAAGGAGGGGGCTCCCTCCAGGGGGATAAACGCATGCACAGTACTGAATCGCTTTGCTTTCCTCCCAAGAGGCTAAAGAAGGCACCGCCCTAGTTTCTTGGGCCTTTTCTCTGAGCATCACTATTTCATTTCAGTTTAGCTGGATTCTGTCTAGCAGAGTAGAACAATAAAACACTAGAGCCTTTACACCAAGCCTCAGCGTGTTCCTTCACTCGAAGTCAGGACAACACTGGCCTTATCCTACCACTGAAAAGAAGTAAGGAAAACCTAATTTTTTTGTGGGGGGTTCCATTGTATTACTTTTGTTGTAGCAAAAATATTTTTAAACAAGCTTAGAATAACCATGTAAAACTGCTAAATTATAACTCATCAAAATATTTAATTCTATTCATTTGGGTTTGAGTAGGATTCCCCCCCCCCTTAAAGATGGGCATAAAAGTTCAGTGTTGCTAAACTGTTTCTGTTCTCATCCATTATTGCTGTCTGAATAACTAACGCTTATTTTGCAGACATATTTTGAATTGTCATTGTGCTTACAGATCTCTCATCTAGTATATACATGTTTACAAAGACAACCCGGAATGCATCTAATGAATCCATGAAAGTCTGTTCTATTTAATTTGTTAAATCTGAAAATGTCATGACTTTTGTTGCATTTTTTAATCTAAATGGTCTCTTTCTGTCTGTTTTCTGAAAAAGTTTTGTAAAAGCTAACCTTACTTTGTGAAATTAAAACAGTGCTACTCGACCTTTTTAAAACTATACTAGTATTGTGTCAACTTAAGAACAAACTAATTAGACAGAATACCAGAATAACTGCTCTGGAAATTAATTTTTCTTTTTGATGAAGGTCTTGTGCACTATCTCTGTATTATCGCATTGCCCTATTTCTGAATGCATTGAATGACAAAATAGGTCAAGAGAGATGGCAGAAGTGAGTAATTGCACACTAAGGGGAATACTGAACTATGCAAGATTTTTTTTTAAATCACTCTGAAACTGACAATGGTTGAGAGTTAAACATATGGTGGCTTCTAATTTTGACAGCAAAGAGCATTCACACTGCCATAGCTACTGATGGGCATATTCCCAGGATGTGTTAAACCATTCTTGTTTATTACTGTGCATGGGCATGCTATCTGCTTACCCCTGCCCTGCATGGTCATCAGCTCTGTGATTTAGAGTAACATATAATGTAAAAGGGGTGCGGTGGCTCAGCGGTTAAGACGCAGGCTTGTTGATCGGAAGGTCGCAAGTTCGGAGGTTCGAGACCCTAGCCCTGCATGACGGAGTAAGCTCCCGCACTCGCCCCAGCTCTTGCCAACCTAGCAATTCGAAAGCATGCAAATGCATTGTCTTCGGACAATGCTGGCTCTTTGGCTAACAAACGGAGATGAGTGCCATCCCCTAGAGTCGGACACGACTGTGTGGGGGAACCTTTACCTTTACCTTTATGAATGTAAAATTGCTGCATTTTTGGTTATCACGAACTGATACTGAGAGCCAGTTTGGTGTAGTGGTTAAGGCATCAGGCTAGAAGCTGAGAGACCGTGAGTTCTAGTCCCGCCTTATGGCCAAAGCCACCCAGGTGACCTTGGGCCAGTCACTTTCTCTCAGACCTAGGAAGGGGGCAATGGCAAACCACTTCTGAAAAACCTTGCCAAGAAAACTACAGGGATTTGTCCAGGTAGTCTCTGAGAATCAGACACGACTGAACGGGGAAAAAATGATATTAAAGTCAGTGCATAAGCATGGCTTTATTGGTCATCCTCCTCCACCGGCCCAGGGGAGAGCGTCTCTCGCTCAGGGATCGGAAAATCCATTCTCCTCACCCCCCTGACTGAAGGACCCTGTAGAAATCTGGGTGCCTGCTGCCTCCGGCAATTCAGCTGCCAGGAGAGAGGCCTCTCCAATCTCTGTATCTTCCTGCTGGTCTTCAACAGTTGACATATTGTCGCTATGTAAGACAGCAAAATTGAGTTTGCTCTTTCTGTGACAACTCACTCCTTTGATATTAACTTAGAAACTTTTAGCACAAGCCATGATAGGATATGAAACAGTTATTTTATTAATACAAGTGAATAGAATCGATGCAAAGAGCAAACTAAAAATTTTCGCACACAAACATATTTTAAAACCTGCCAGACTCTCAAGCACCCCTCATCCACCCCTCCCTCCTGACTCACTTCCCATAACTTTACACTGCCAGTCTTTGATGTTTCCAGATACAGTAGATTGCCTTGGAGCCTGATTCCTCTCTTTCCCCCCACCCTTAACTCTCCTCCTTCCTATCCCTAATGGTTGCTCTACTGTCTGGCAAGCACTCTAGCTAATTATTACAGGCTTCGCACTATCTAGTTCAGAGCTTTCCAAACTGTGTGTCGGGACATGTTAGTGTGTCGGCTGCAGTGTCTGGGTGTGTCGCAGCTGCTGCTGCCTCTGAGCCCTGCCAGGATTCCGCGCAGGTCCTAGTGCCTGCCTTGTGCCTTGCTGTAAGAGTGTGTCGCAAAATGATGCCCTGCTGTAAGAGTGTGTTGCGAAATGGTGCATGTCTAAAAAGTGTGTCACCAACATGAAAAGTTTGGAAAGCTCTGATCTAGTTACTAAAAATCCCATATATCTAAGGCAACACCACTAACTAGTTACTACAAATCCCATCTATCTAAAGCAGAATGGCAAGATGGCATCCTAACATGGGTAAGTACGCTCCCTCGACATCTCCACAGACCATGCCTTATGCTTGGAGTCCAACTTGGACTGGATCCGAGCGATTTTATCCTGCAGATGCTCAGAAAACTCCTCAGCCCAGCCCTTTAGGTGGGTTACTGGGCCAACCTTCCCCAGAAGGGATCGAGTGATCTTAAACAGGGCCGTCAGGTGGAATTCTGCGGATGCAATAAGAGCGGAGAAATATTGATGTTTCGCCGCTCTTACTGCCACAAAGTAGGCCTTAATAGTGGCTCTAGCTTGTGTTCGGTCGGGTTCGGTCTTTGTCTTCCTCCAGTGCACTCTAGACGTCTCTTAATCCTCTTCAGAACCCTCAGCTCCTCTGTAAACCACAGGGAGTGTCAGGTTCAATGGGGCAAGAGAGGTCACAGAGGCTCAATCCTGTCCAAGGCCCCGGCTGCCTCCCTATTCCAGGCAGTGCCCAGGGCCTCCGCTGGACCGTGCAGCAGATCCTTGGGTATAACCCCCAGCTCCCTCTGAAACCCTGCCGGGTCCATCAGTCACTGGGGGTGGACCAATCAAATGGGTCCTGCGTCCCTGTGGAGGGGGATGGCATAGGACAATCTCAAGGTCACCAGGGCGTGATCTGACCATGACAATGGGGACAGATGTAACTCTCCCCTCAGATCACATCACTACTGCTCTGACAAAACCAAGTCCAGGGTGAGGCCACTGTCCCAAATTGGGTCCTGAATAATCTGGGACAGGCCCATGGCTGCCATGGTAGCCATGTACTCCAGAGCCACCTCTGAGGTATGCCCCAGGGACGGCAGGTTGAAATCCCCCAGAACCATGAGTCTGGGGAACTCCACCGCCAACCCTGAGATGGCCTCCAGCAGGTCAGGCAGGGAGGTTGCTACGCAGCAGGGAGGCTGGTACAGTAGCAACACTCCCAACTGTTCTCAGGAGCCCAACTTGAAAAATAGGGTCTCACAACCAGCCACTTGTGGAGCAGTGCCCCTGAAGGCCAGTAGAGATTCCCGGATGACAACCGCCACCCCTCCTCCCTGCCCTGGTGTCTCGGCTGGTGCCACACTCGAAACCCGGATGGTTTTGCCTTTATTGTTCCCTCTCAGAGGATTTTTTTCCCTGTTTTCCTCTCATCACTCTTACATGACCTTCAGAAGATATAATGTACTGCCTGCTTCTGTCCAAGAAATGTTCCTAAGTTTTAATTAAATGTAACTTGGAATTCAAAACATCTAGAAACATCCGAATGTGAAAATTGATAAATTACATTGCTTCATGGGAATATTCAGCTTATAATTAGTATATCATAGCTTTGGCTAGCCAAGTGCTACCGATTTAAGATCTGGTTCTGCTCGGTGCTGAGTTCACACCTGCTATAAAGCTGCCCTAAAGTGTTTCTGGCTCTCAGGATTAGAAAAGGCATACATATGAACAGTTGATGCTAAATTATGAAGAGCTGGATATTTACCAAGAAAAAAAAATCACACCAGTAATCTGCCATCATAAACAGGAATGTGTCTTATTATTAGACAAGTACTTTGCAAATATGCCACTGTTTGCTTCTTGCAAAAACATTGGTGGTCTTCTCTTACAAATTAAGAGGTTTGATATGCCTTTAGAAATTAAAGTTCTGATTGTATTTTCTATAACCAAGATCCTGCTGCTAATGATTATGTGCCTTCAAAGAGAGAGTATTGATGGAAATAACCAAGGAAACTGAGTGAATATTGCATAATTTCTTTTCCATGGTCATGCTTTCACCTGTCCAGCAAGACAATAAAAATGTCAACAACAGGAAATCCGGTGTCTCTCTTTCAGTGGAAGAGATCCACAGATTAGAGCTAGAGTTTTGCTAAAAGAAGTTACACTAGAATTGGAGAAAGGAGACTTAACTATTTTGTCTGATTGTGCTTTTTCCTTCTGTCAGAAGTGGTACTTTTTGTGATGTTCTAAAGGTGACCAGAAGTAGACACACTCAGAGAAAATCACTATCCCACCTTCTGTTTCTTCCAAGTGGAAGACTCTGTTCCATCTTCACTACTCAGGTAGTCCTCGCTTAACAACCATCTGTTCAGCACCCATTCGAAGTTATGGTGGTGCTGAACTAATGGTACTTAAGCCTGGTCCCCGAAGTTACAACTGTTGCAGCGGCCCCATGGTCACGTGATCAAAATTCAGGCTTCAGGCATTTGACAGCCTGCCTGCATTTACAACTGCAAGGGTGCTTTAACTCCCTCCATCCACCTATCTTTTCCCACATGTCTGCCCTTTTGGCTGCCCTGCATAGTGGCACCCGGTGGCATTGGGGCTGAAGTAGAGGCCTTGAGCCTTCAGCAGTCTCAGCCCCAGTGCTGCCGCCGCCACCAAGGAGTGCCGCCTCAAGCCCTGTGCTGTGGCCAGCCACCACAGCACAAAGCCCTGGACGCCCTACGCTCCGCAGGCCCTGTCCCCCCAGCTGACCTTCGCCATCTTCATCCTGCTGCTGACAAGGCATACCCAGCCTGGCCCGGCCCTATACGAGGCAGCTGCTGCCCATGCCAGGCCTTCTTCCCAAGGCTGTTATATATTTTATGATTTTGAAAGAATCTGGAAAGTTCTGTTTTAAAAAGTCAGGCTGAGAAGTTTTTTTTCTGTTGGAGTCAGGAGGGCTTATGTTTAACTCCCTCCTCAGGAATGTTAATTATTTGGTGCCTGAAGGTCTGGCTTGACCTGACCAATCAGAATGTTACCTGTTGTTTCATTTCCAAATAAGCAACTAGGTGAGCTGAGTCATGGTGGTCACATGTTAAACGTTGTCCACTCAGGTAATGCCAAGTTCTTATTGTAAAGGCTTTATATTGTAAATCTTCCTTTTGTGTTTAAGGCAGCTGGCTACAGATATGTAGTTATTTGATATGTAAATAGTCCATGTGCTCTCGGCTGAGTAGCAACGGTTGTTCCTGTTCTTTGTTTAAAATAAAAGCAGCATTTTTTTTACTGCAAATGTTTATTGATCTCTCAATATTTCTATAACTCTGATCTCAAAATTTTTAAAAACAATAAAAGAGGCTGCTTGCGCCATTCTCCAAATCACAACCACCATTCTCCAAATAGTGTGCGCTGTTCTTGTGATGCTTCAGAAAGTCTTTGGAAAGCTTGGAGAATGGTGGGTGTGGCCTTCTCGCAAGGTTTCAGAAGGCCTCAGAAACATTCCAAAGCATCACGAGAACGGCGCAAGCGGCCTCAGGAAGAAGGCCTGATGTGGCCAGCAGCTGCCTCGTATAGGGCCAGGCCAGGTGCACCCCGTCAGCAACAGAAGGAAGGCAAAGGTCAGCTGGGCATGGCAGGGCCTGCAGGGCAGCGGGGGCTGCTGGGGCTTTGTGCTGTGGTGCTGGGGAGGCTGGGCATGGCACGGGGCTTGAGGCGGCACTCTGTGGTGGCGCCAGCAATGCTGGGGCTGAAGTAGAGGCCCAGGGGTGGTGGCAGCTGGCTGAGACTGCTGAAAGCCCCCGGACTCTACTTCAGCCCCAGCGCTGCTGCTGCTGAGGAGTACCACTGTGCACAGTGGCCAAAAGGGCAGAGAAGCGGGGGAGATGGGTGGGGGGAGTTGAAGAGGAGGCAGATGAGGCAGTCCCTTACCTTACCAAGGCTCAGGGCTGGGAGGGACCAAGCCAGGAATGGCTTGGATCGGGGTGGGTCCTTGCCTAATGACCAGAGGGATTTGGTTAAGACAAGAACAGGGACTGCTGGGATTGCTATTGCTAAGTGATGTGGTCACATGACATCGCGCTTTACCATCGCAGCACTTAGCGACAGAAATTCCAGTCCCAATTACCATTGTAACTCAAGGACTACCTGTATATAATTCTAAATTGTATTGTTTCCACTTTTGCCCAATTCTACTTTTTGCCCAGTTGCCCAATTCTACTTTTTTAAAAATATAATTTTATTGAAAGTTTTAAAAAGAGTAAAAATTAATACAAACTAAAATAAAGTAAGAAGGGAAAAAGAAAAAAGAAGAGATAAGAGAGAAAGCTAAAGTGCAAAAAGAAAAAAAAGAAAAGGTAGAAGAAAAATTTAAAGAAAGAAAAAAGAGATTAAAAAGTGGCTTCCAATCTTCTTTACAGCAATTATAAGTACAATTGTAGATTTACCTTTTTCTCTAAAGTTAGATTGTGACTCTCTTCTTTCTATAATCTATCCTATCTAATTGTCAAAACCATAGATCAGAGCTTTCCAAACTTTTCATGTTGGTGACACACTTTTTAGACATGCATCATTTCGCGACACACTCTTACAGCAGGGCATCATTTCGCGACACACTCTTACAGCAGGGCACAAGGCAGGCACTAGGACCTGCGTGGAATCCTGGCAAGCTTCGGAGGCAGCAGCAGCCGCGACACACCCAGACGCTGCAGCTGACACACTAACGTGTCCTGACACACAGTTTGGAAAGCTCTGCCATAGATCATAAATTTATTTTTTTCTGTTTTATGCAAAACATCCATGAGGGGTTTCCAGTAAGGAATAAACATAGATATTGTCTTTTCTCTAATCAAACAGGTCAATTTGGCCATCTCAGCAAGTTCTATCGTCTTCACCAACCATTCCTCCATTGTAGGTATTGCCAAATCTTTCCATCTTTGTTTGTACAATAATCTCGCTGCGGTTATATATAAAAACAAAATTCTATTACCTTTTCCCAACTGTTTAGCTATCAGTCCCAAGAGGAAAAGTTCCAATTGCCCAATGCTACTTTTGTCAATTTAGCATTAGCCTGGAATCTTTCTTGACTGCTGGATAGGGTCTCATTGATCCTGCTATAATATTTATTCCAAAGTTCAAGAGAAGAACAATGCACGTTTTCCTTCATCCTAATTAGTGAAATTCCCTAATTACTGGGGAAGTAGTATATATTGGAAAGTTCTTCAGCTGTAATTTTTAAAGACTAGTATTTCCTGCAAAATAACCTACTTGATGGTTATGGCTTCAAAATTAACCTGTTAACCTGCCCTGATAATTTTCCCACTGGCCTAGCTAGTTTTCCAGTGGGTTGATTGATCCCATCTCTTTGGCTCCATGACACTAGAAGCCCTTCTGAAAATTAGCAAACATCTTGCTGAGGATGAAGCATGTTTCTTGTCTGCTTAAATAAATTGTCCATTGCTAAAGTAGCAGACACTGTTGTCTTTGATGGGAATGGATGAATAAGCAGACAAGCTAGAGGGTGGTGGTAGCTTTGAATAGCCAAGTAACAATCTGTGGTCAGTCTCAGCAGTAGGGCTGAGTAAATAGTATGCATATATGTGTTTATATATGCCTCCATATTCATATATAATTCTACATATATTTCATAGAATCATAGAGTTGCAAGGGACTTTAGAGGTCTTCTAGCCCAATTTCCTGCTCAGTGTTGGATTCACTAAAGCAGGGTTCCTCAACCTCAGCCATTTAAAGATGTGTGGACTTCAACTCCCAGAATACTCCAGCCAGCATTGCTGGTTGGAGTATTCTGGGAGTTGAAGTCCACACATCTTAAAATGGCTGAGGTTGAGGAACCATGCTGGCTGGAGTATTCTGGGAGTTGAAGTCCACACATCTTAAAATGGCTGAGGTTGAGGAACCCTGCACTAAAGAATCTCTTGAACCTGCCATTTTACATGTAACACAAATTTCTTGGGAGAAGTAACTCTAAAATTATGAAAGCATTAAAATATTTGAGACAAGTGCAATTTGATTTTGGTGTGTGCATGTGTGTGTGCAATATTTGTAAGGTTGTGGGAGTGCATGTACCTGCATATAGGTTTTGAATATATAAACATTATGCATTAATCCAACTCTAATCAATTAAATTTTGTTTGGGTTAAATTACTAAAATGTAATAGTTTTTTTTAGATCTGAGTGCAGAATTCATAGTAAACTGTTGGCAACTCTGCGCTAACGTATTTTTGCTTTTCTTTGTTAATCTCTGTCATTCCTGAATTTCCATCTAAAAGATTCTGGCAGGGTTTTCTTCTAAATCTATTTTTTTGTAGTTATATGTATGTTTATGAATCATATATGAATTTAGAGTGGTGATCATATATGGAGATGGAACCATTTTACTGTGTCATTGGAAAGAATCCTATTGCAGGTAGTCTTCTGTTAATAATGGCAATTGGAGCTGGAATTTCCATCAATAAGTGTCATGGTTGTAAAGTGTGACGTCTCGTGACTGTGCCTCTTAGCAAAGGCAATTCTGGCACTCCTGGTGGCGGTCGTTAAGGGAATCACCGCAGGTCATTAAGTGAGGGATGTCATGTGGTCACCATTTGTGAGCTCCTGCTGGCTTCCCCATTGACTTTGCTTGTTAGAAGCTGGCAAAGAAGGTTGCAGATGGTGACCATGGGATGCTGTGATGTCATAATCGCAAGCCAGGCACCAAGCATCCAGATCAAAATCATGTGACCGCAGGGATGCTGCAATGGCTGGAACTACAAGGACTGGTCGTAAGTACCACTTGTTAAGTGCCGTTGCAAATGTGAATGGTTGTTGAACGAGTGATCGTTAAGCAAGGACCACCTGTAATCCTAAATTAAGAAATTTGGGCATCAAGTTATTCTTTCAAGGAAGATCCAGGAGTGCCAGTGGTCTCTTTGCTGCCATATAGTGGTCATCTGCTTCTGGCTGCTGGTGTATTATTCCTTGAGGAGTAAGTCACAGCAATAAAACCTTGTTAGTTAAGCACCTGCAAACTTTAAAAGGTCAGGCAGCACGTGATCCAGGTTGAAGAGTATAAAAGAACCTGCCTGCTCCTGCCCCACCCCGCTTCTGCTTTCTACGCCTGCTGTTCTGTTCCTGCTTGCTGCTACTACTACTTCTCTCTTTTCTCTGTTGTGTGTGAAAGATTTGTAACACTTCCAGGGATCTGGAAGAGAACTGTAAATATTATCTGTTTGTATGAATATCTAATACAACTGCAACTACGTTACTGCAATGCCTGGTGTCATTATTGGTCTCTAATGCCAATGCTTTCTGATACTCTGCAAATGCAAGAAAACACACATACCAACACTGGCAGCCCACACTTGGTAGCCTAATGCAGTAATGTTGAATCTTGAGAACGGGAGGGAGACATTGCGTTATAGCCTTTGAATAAAATTCTTAACTATAGATCAGTGGCATATTACTCCAAAACAGCTTGGAAACTTGTCCCATCCTGTCAGTCCACATGCAACTTTTAAGTTCTGACTCTGAAGAATCTGTTAAATTAGAACTTCTTTTGTAATCGCTAGATGAGCTCTATGGCTCTATTGTGAAATACAGATTTTGCTGATAACAAAATATGAAACAATTAGTTGTATGTTGAATTGTTTGGCCAACTCTCAGGGCACAAAAGAATGCAGTCCCCACCATCTCATCAGGCTGCTCTATGTCACATACATCAAAGTATTATTTTTAATTCCTCTAATAATAATTATCATATGTTTGGTAAGCAGTGCTTTAACCAAGATTTTTACAGCTTCTCTATTCACTGCCTCTAATAAGCATAGAGTGACCTGACTAATGAAACTATGAGCAACCTCATTCGTGATCCTTGAACTGTAGTCATAGAATTATATAACAATTTCAAGAGTGTGCTTTTAAAAATGCTATAGCCTTAAGGAAAGAGAGGAAACACTGACCATGTATATGTATATGTATATGTATATGTATATGTATATGTATATGTATATGTATATGTATATGTATATGTATATGTATATGTATATGTATATGTATATGTATATGTATATGTATATGTAATCCCCTTCATGGATCACTGCCTTGTCATGCCGAAGGGGCTTGTGTAACTCAATGAAGTCAGGTCAAGAAGAACAGGTCATGACAGAGAGTTCTGACAAAACGTGGTCCAAAACCGGAGGAGGGAATGGCAAACCACTCCAGTATCCTTGCCAAGAAAACCCATGGACAGTATCAAAAGGCTAAAAGATATGACGCCGGAAGATGAGCCCCTCAGGTCGGAAAGTGTCCAAAATGCTACTGGCGAAGAGCGGAGGGCAATTCCGAGTAGCTCCAGAAAGAGTGAAGCGGCTGGGCCAAACCCGAAAGGACGCTCAGTTGTGGATGTCTCTGGAAGTGGAAGGAAAGTCCGATGCTGTAAAGAACAATACTGCATAGGAACCTGGAATGTAAGATCTATGAATCAAGGTAAGCTGGATGTGGTCAAACATGAGATGACAAGATTGAACATCGACATCTTGGGAATCAGCGAACTAAAATGGACAGGAATGGGCGAATTTAATTCAGGAGACCATTATATATACTACTGTGGGCAAGAATCCCTTAGAAGAAATGGAGTAGCTCTCATAGTCAGTAAAAGAGTGGGAAAGGCAGTACTGGGGTACAACCTCAAAAACGACAGAATGCTTTCAGTTCAAATCCAAGGCAAACCATTCAACATCACAGTAATCCAAGTCTATGCCCCAACCACTGATGCCGAAGAAGCTAAAGTTGACCGGTTCTATGAAGACCTACAACACCTTCTAGAACTAACACCAAAAAAAGATGTCCTTTTCATCATAGGGGACTGGAATGCTAAAGTAGGAAGTCAAAAAATAACCGGAATAACAGGCAAGT
The DNA here is from genome assembly GCA_023362775.1 of Charina bottae. Lineage (NCBI taxonomy): Eukaryota > Metazoa > Chordata > Lepidosauria > Squamata > Charinaidae > Charina > Charina bottae. The sequence goes on along the minus strand of JALMGJ010000002.1, from coordinate 85,645,478 downwards.
TCGGCCTCGGAGTACAAAATGAAGCAGGGCAAAGGCTAATAGAGTTTTGTCAAGAGAACACGCTGGTCATAGCAAACACTCTTTTCCAACAACACAAGAGATGACTCTACACATGGACATCACCAGATGGTCAATACCGAAATCAGATTGATTATATACTTTGCAGCCAAAGATGGAGAAGCTCTATACAATCAGCAAAAACAAGACCTGGAGCTGACTGTGGCTCAGATCATGAGCTTCTTATCGCAAAATTTAGGCTTAAATTGAAGAGCGTAGAGAAAACCACTAGACCACTCAGGTATGACCTAAATCATATCCCTTATGAATATACAGTGGAGGTGAGGAATAGATTTAAAGGATTAGATCTGGTAGACAGAGTGCCTGAAGAACTATGGATGGAGGTTCGTAACATTGTACAGGAGGCAGCAACTAAAACCATCCCAAAGAAAAAGAAATGCAAGAAAGCAAAGTGGCTGACTGATGAGGCTTTACAAATAGCTGAGGAAAGAAGGGAAGCAAAAGTCAAGGGAGAAAGGGAAAGATATAAAAAACTGAATGCAGAATTCCAGAGAATAGCAAGGAGAGATAAGAAGGCCTTCTTAAATGAACAATGCAAAGAAATTGAGGAAAACAATAGAATGGGGAAGACTAGAGATCTCTTCAAGAAAATCGGAGATATCAAGGGAACGTTTTGTGCAAAGATGGGCATGATAAAGGACAAAAAAGGCAGGGACCTAACAGAAGCAGAAGAGATTAAGAAGAGGTGGCAAGAATACACAGAAGAACTATACAAGAAAGATCTTAATATCCCTGATAAATACGATGGTGTGGTCACTGACCTTGAGCCGGACATCCTAGAGAGTGAAGTCAAGTGGGCCTTAGGAAGCATTACTAACAACAAAGCTAGCGGAGAAGACAGTATCCCAGCTGAGCTATTTAAAATCCTAAAAGATGATGCTGTTAAAGTGCTGCACTCAATATGCCAACAAATTTGGAAAACTCAACAGTGGCCACAGGATTGGAAAAGGTCAGTTTACGTTCCAATTCCAAAGAAAGGCAATGCCAAAGAATGCTCAAACTACCGTACAATTGCGCTCATTTCACATGCTAGCAAGGTTATGCTCAAAATCCTACAAGCTAGGCTTCAGCAGTATGTGAACCGAGAACTACCAGAAGTGCAAGCTGGGTTTCGAAGAGGCAGAGGAACTAGAGATCAGATTGCCAACATTCGCTGGATCATGGAAAAAGCAAGAGAGTTCCAGAAAAACATCTACTTCTGCTTCATTGACTACGCTAAAGCCTTTGATTGTGTGGATCACAACAAACTGTGGCAAAGTCTTAAAGAGATGGGAGTACCAGACCACCTTACCTGTCTCCTGAGAAACCTGTATGCGGGTCAAGAAGCAACAGTTAGAACCGGACATGGAACAACCGACTGGTTCAAAATTGGGAAAGGAGTACGACAAGGCTTTATATTATCACCCTGCTTATTTAACTTATATGCAGAGTACATCATGAGAAATGCCGGGCTGGATGAATCACAAGCCGGAGTTAACATTGCCGGGAGGAATATCAACAACCTCAGATATGCAGACGATACCACCCTAATGGCAGAAAGTGAAGAGGAACTAAAGAGCCTCTTGATGAGGGTGAAAGAGGAGAGTGCAAAAGCTGGCTTGAAACTCAACATTAAAAAAACCCAGATCATGGCATCTGGTCCCATCACTTCCTGGCAAATAGAAGGGGAAGAAATGGAAGCAGTGACAGATTTTATTTTCTTGGGCTCCAAGATCACCGCAGACGGTGACTGCAGCCATGAAATTAAAAGACGCTTGCTCCTTGGGAGGAAAGCTATGGCAAACCTAGACAGCATATTAAAAAGCAGAGACATCACCTTGCCGACAAAGCTCCGTATAGTTAAAGCTATGGTTTTTCCAGTAGTAATGTATGGCTGTGAGAGTTGGACCATAAGGAAGGCTGAGCGCCGAAGAATTGATGCTTTCGAACTGTGGTGCTGGAGAAGACTCTTGAGAGTCCCTTGGACTGCAAGGAGGTCAAACCAGTCAATCCTAAAGGAAATCAACCCTGACTGCTCATTGGAAGGACAGATGCTGAAGCTGAAGCTCAAATACTTTGGCCACCTAATGCGAAGAGAGGACTCACTGGAAAAGACCCTGATGCTGGGAAAGACTGAAGGCAAAAGGAGAAGGGGACAGCAGAGGATGAGATGGTTAGATAGCATCACCGATGTAATGAACATGAATTTGAGTAAACTCCGAGAGACAGTGGAGGACAGGAAGGCCTGGCGTGCTATGGTCCATGAGGTCACGAAGAGTCGGACACGACTAAACGACTGAACAACAACAAAAAATATGTAATGTATATGTATATGTATATGTATATGTATATGTATATGTATATGTATATACACATTTTTAGATTTATGCCTGCTGAAATTGGGCAATCTCTGATACTGAGTCATTATGTATGTTGTTTTTCTTAATTAAATAGAAAGATGTCCTCCACCTGAGCCACAGTATCTGTAACACTGGATGACAGTGTCACAGGTGAGTGAATTGTTCACATTTTGATATTTTATCTGAGACATACCCTTTCTTCATTCACTGATAATTAGTACACCACAAGATGTTTTAGGTTCTCAATAAACTTGCCTGATTCTAATATTTGTTTTCAAAATTATTGGAAATTAAAGAGGCTTAAAATCCCATGTTTCCTACATTGGCAGTGCTAACAATAAGTGAAATAAAGGTTGTGTTATGAAGAGCAGCACATATTTCCCCCCAAATACTCCCAAATGTTCTGTCCCTCTTCCTTCCCCCATTCACAACTTCCCCATGTTCACAATCTGTGAACATTGAACATACTTTGTGGGCTGATTTAATTTTCCCCCTTTTATTTATTTATTTATTTATTTTTCAAATTTGTACCACCGCCCATCTCCCCCAAAAAGAGGGATTCTGGGCGGTTTTAGGTGTTTTTCATTTCTTGATTGTTCTGTAAATGTTGGGATGCCTTTCACCCTACTGTAAGATTATCTTTATATCTTGACAGTGTAATTGGTTATATGAGAATCCTTAGCCTTATTACTAAATAGGATGATATGATGTCATGGCTCTGTCAGAACATACACTTGGTGTTTCCCCCTCCCCTTATGTTTAAGGGAAAGTTTAAGTCGTTGAAGTGATACATATAACACTATTCCATTCATATACAGTGTATGTGTATGTGTATGTGTATGTATGTATATATATGTGTACACACACACACACACACACACACACACACACACACAGAGTATACTGTATATATTTGTTAGATAAGAAACCATATATTTGGCCAACAAGCCAAATTTGAATTGCTCATTGATTAGCACATTATCAAAGTAACAAAATCAAATTAGTATAAACCATTTTTGTTGTAACCTGCTCCCCGGTAATATTTAAAATAAACATTAGACTCAAATTGTTTTTGAAACTAAGAAGAAATGCTATCCTGTACAAACAGAAATATATTGATCAGTTCATACAACTGCACCATTATTTTACTTTTTTAAAATCAATTTTTAAAAAAAATCAAACTCCGGGAGACAGTGGAAAGGAAGGCCTGGCGTGCTATGGTCCATGAGGTCATGAAGAGTCGGACACGACTAAATGACTGAACAACAACAAAACATTAGGAAAGAGAAAAGAAAAGAAAATGCATGGAGTAACCAGAGAGTTTTGCATGCTACTTGGAGGAGGCTTTTCAAGTGCTGGAGGATGTTGGATAGGGCTGGAATTTCAGCCAAGGGAAGCACCAATCATGGTCCTTAGAATTTTGTGTGTTAAATCTGTATGGAAAGGGGCACAGCAAAGACCTGTTCCAGGTGTGCCTTAAGGGTACACTGGGGGCAGCAAGTTTTAATGTGGCATGATTTGCTACCAGCTCCAGGATAGGAGCCCAGCAAAACAGTTGTGTGGATGTGGTCTTTGTCTCTCCTTCTAATAGGATGTAGTTAGGAAGGAATTTCCTATAATATATTTTGGGGTGGGTGGGTGCAATCCTTTCCACTATAGTTATAAAACCTACGTCATTAATAATTACTCAGATCAGAGTGTGACTCTATTCTAGTTGTGATCCAAGCCTAAGTATGTCATGCATATCATAGTGCCTGGCTGAAGAATGGGAAGGAAGATTTTATAATTGTTACAAAGGGGTCTGTTAACTGCAGCATTTGTCTTCAATCTAGCCAATTAATTTATGTGTCTGTTTCCAGAATTTCTTGTTCTTCTGGGACTGGCCATCTAAAGTTTTGCCAAAATTACTATTGCACTTTCTTTTGATCATGATTATTTAGTTCAATGGGGAAAAATAGGAAGTATGGAGAGATGCATAATAAAATTTCCCCCTCCCCAAATTCAAGTGCTACATCACAGAAATGCAGTTAGTTTTAACATATGCACATGCGCACACCAAAACGAAATAGCAACAGCAGTAACAAAACAGCACATATACATTGTGAAGCACTCTAAGAGAAACAACCAAATATTTTTGAGATAATTTTAAGAAAGGTTGTGTTGCAGTATATCGGTTCTCTGACAAAAGTATCACTGAATTATTATATCTGTCTCTCTGCTGTCCATCAGTGTTGACTAACATTACTACTCCAAGATTGCTTGTGCAAGGTATTTCCCAGTTTTAAACCTAACTAGATATGACAGGATTGGCCTTAAGATGTCTTCTTCTTGTGATCTACAGCCTCAAGACATTTTTTTTATCAATGCTAAAACATAAACATCCAATGTCTGCTGTCAAATAATCTTGATGTAGTTAGACCGTACAATCTCACTGGTAAAATCACAAAACTCAATTATCCTTATATGTGGAGTCCTTGGTGCTCTCTGAGCCTTGTTGTTTTCTTGCAGATGTTTCATTGCCAGGTTAGGCAACATCTTCAGTGCGAAAAGGGAGTGGGACTTGCTCTCTGTTTATATACCATGGCTTGTCCTGCTTGTGTTGGTGGGGGTGTTGTTCTCTCCTTAGTAGTTTGTTTGTTTGTTTGTTTATTTATTTATTTATTTATTTATCTTATTTATACCCCGCCTATCCCCTCCCTAATGGAGGACTCTAGGCGGCTTACAACATCATTACATATATTTTAATTATACATCCATATATATTACAATACCCGTGCGATTAGGGAGGGGGTGAGGGAACCGGCTCTTCTTTCTAGGCATCGGAACTACAAGCCCCAGAATGCCTCGCTTTCATTGATTGGGCTGTTGTTTGCTACTTGGTTGATTGACTGAGTTAATAGTTTATTGATTATGGTATATTGTGTTGTTTGATTGTTCCTCTGGTGCTAATCCTGGTGTTAATCTTTGCATATCTGGGTGATGATTGCTGGCAAGGAGGTGTTCTGGTCTTCTGGCTTTTCTATTGTCTCTTATGAATGGTATGTAAATGTTGTTTGCCTCTATGTGTCTGTTGATGGCTGCTTTGTCTGAGTGCCAAGCTTCCAGGAATTCTCTAGCATTTTTGGATTTGACTTGGTTTAAGATGCTCACAGTTTCCCAATTGAAAGTATGGTTAAGTCTGTCCATGTGTTGTGAGATTAAGGAGTTTTCATCGTGTCTTCTGACTGCTAGTTGGTGTTCGTGGATGCGTTCTGCTAGTCTTCTGCCAGTCTGTCCTACATAGTGGCTGTTACAGTCCTTACACTGTATGTTGTAGATAACTCCTGTTTTTTCCTCTTGGGCTACTGGGTGTCCTGGTTCAGCCTCTGCCCCAGGAGTTCAGTGAGGAGTCAGAAGACGAGCTGCCCCTGGTGAACCCCCAGGGGACTGAACCAGACGAGGTCCGAGACACAGGCACGGTCCCAGACAAAGACCCAGCACCACAGGGCAGTGGGGAGTTGGCAATACCCGAGGCTACAGTGGAGCAAGCTGGGGATGGTGGTTTGTCCCTTCCCTCTAGCCAGCAGCCAATAACCGAGGCTACAGGGGAGCAAGCCGGGGATGGTGGTTTGTCCCCACCCTCTAGCCAGCAGCCAGCTGGATCCCATCAGACTCCCAGCTCACCTGAATCACCCAAAGGGCAGAGACGGAGGTGTGTGCGCCTCGCCTTAAAGGACAGAAGGAGAAGTGCCCGGTTAGCTGCAAGAGATTTATGCAGAGGAGAAGTGGAGTCTTTGCAGGACCCAGATGACAGTTCCTAAACTCCTAATAAATAACCAGCAAAGCGGTGAGTGGGTTGTAGGAGCAATGTAGCATATTGGCTTCGCGACCACTCTGGCAACCTGGCTTGATTCCTGATTTCCTGACTCGGTTTGGACTACTGTTACTCTGACTTCTGGACTCCTTGATTTGGCTTTGACTTCTCGCTGACCTACTTGTTACCACCCCTGACCTGGCTTTGGAATATCGGTTGTCTTCTGGATTAACTCTGACTTCGGCAAACGAACTCTGGACTTCTCTCTCAGCTTTTCCCTACAGCATGACTTCTGGCTGTTGGTGAGTGAATTCCTGCCTGCAGCTCACAAGCAGAGACTGTGTAACCTGATACTCGAAGCTAGCCGGCACACTGGGTCTTTTGGGTTACTTACGATGTTCTGAAGGGTTTTGGTTGGTTTGTGTGCTACGGTGATGTCGTGTGGTTGTAACAGTCTATTAGTAGTTTCTGAGATGTTTCTGATGTATGGCAGTGTTATCCTTTTCATAGCTTCTGTTGGTTTTGCTGTGGTGGGTTGAGTGGTCAGGCACTTTTTGATAAAGTTGCATGGGTATCCATTTTGCTGGAAGATGCTATATAAGTGGTCTGTTTCCTTTTTCTGGTGTTCTGGGTTGCTGCACTGTGTTTGTGCTCATCTGAATAGTGTTCTTACTCTTCTTGCACTCTTGTGGGAGGTTGGGTTATTGCTTTGGTAGTGGAGTACTTGGTTAGTGGGGGTAGATTTCCGGTAGACTTGTGTTTCTAGAATGTCCTCATTTCCTCTACTGATGAGGATGTCCAAGAAGGGTAGTGTGTTGTTGTTTTCTTCTTCCCTTGTGAATTTTGTTCCTTTGAAGATGTTTTTGATGTTTTCATGTGTTTCTTCCAGTTGATCCTTTTTTATTATGACAAAGGTGTCATCTACATACCGGATCCATACTTTGGGTTGTATGCGTGGGAGTGCTATCCTTTCTAGACGTTGCATTACAATCTCTGCTATGAGTCCTGAGAGTGGAGATCTCATAGGTGTTCCTTTATATATCCTTATATACAACTCGATCAATACCTTTTTTTATTGTTATTTTAAAAACAACTGTGCTGAACTCCACTGGAGTTTGCCCCCTTAGGGCTTTCTATTTTGAAAATTCCACAACTCATTTATTGGAAAAAATATTGTATGCACAATAGTTTACCCTCCAGTGAAATGCATGGGAACAAGTTGATGTTAAACCTAACAATAACTTACATTTATACCAGTAAAATGATTTGAAGTAACAGCCCAATCAACATCCCCTGTGGTGACTTTGTTAATAAAAACTACTGTTAATACCATCAAAGCATGCAGCAGATACAGAATACTGGGTAAGTTTGAATAGTAAATAGTATTACTTTTGCTACAGATTTGTATAAATGATGCCATGTATATTAATAAACTGTAAATAAAATCTCCCACTGTAGAGTAAATAGCAACAATAATTTCAATATGAAATACTTACTAGAGCAACAAAATTAGTATCGTTATATAGCTAGAAACATTCACAGTGAACTCTCCTTTCTTTTGGAAAATCTGGACCACTCTTTCTCTTTTATGGTTTGTAAAAACTATGAAAAGGTGGATGTTCAGAATGGCATTTGGGGATGAGTAAAATGATACTACCACCAAATAATGGCAGGTAAAATTCTGTGAGGAATGGATTTTAGTATTTCGTTTAAATCCTACTGATGGTGTGTTGGAAGCCGTTCAGAGTCTTCTGAATTGGAGTACCATACAAAATTAAATAGGTAAATTAGTTATTTAGTTGTTGATGTTCATTTAAATTTCTAAACCTAATATTTTGATGAGAGTAAACTGCCAGATACTGAGCAGTGGAAAGGCTTTACTCAGCTTCTCCTCTTAAGGATTTTGTGTTACAGAATTGCTTTGGCCATGTCTGATATAGGGCTGAACCTGGTTTATGAAATTGATAAAATTTCAGCTTAGAATTCTACATAATTTGATGAATGATGGAAAATGAGCAAGTTGCAAGAAAAACAGGGTTAATTTATTCTGCTGTGCTTGATAAACAATGTACCTGTGTAAGAATAGATTCTTTTACAGGAAAATTAATGCACACAGTTACAGACAAAAAGGCTTTCTGAACTGTGGTGTCCTAGATGTATGGTTTCCTAAAAGAGAGATCTGAGGAACTTAAATTGGCCAAACTAGAAACTCAATTTCTATCACAGCAGCTAAAAGTAAGCCAGTACTAAAAATAAGAAAAGGAACTGTTGGTTGGAATGTATGTTAGCAATCTATATCTGAAAAATAAATTTTAAAAAAATCCACCATTCCTTTTTGTCCTAATTGTTCCTCATCCAGTACCCTTTTCTCCCCATCTATACCTCACTTTCCCCACTCCTGCCACATTCTTCTTTCCTTCTTTTTTATATTCCCTTATCAGACAGCACTGAAAATAGTGAGTCCTCTCCTCTCCTCTCCTCTCCTCTCCTCTCCTCTCCTCTCCTCAGTTTGGACATACTAAAATGTTTAACTTCTTGAATTTCCACAATGTCCCTGGCTCCTATATAGACTTAGAAAAATTGGAAGAAGATCCCTAAGGCAATTGAAGCTCATTCTCTTCTTATTTTCTTAACCAAACTCTGGAAGGAAGGCAGGGAGGGAGGGATTTATTAACTCTGCTGCTGTCTGATGATGGAGAAAGTGTGGAAGAATAGAAGATCCTATTCAGCCTGCCAGTGGTCCAGCCCTAAAGTGTCACTGATCATACAAAAATGTTTCAGCCAATTGTTCTACAGTGTAGGCCTTTCAGGTTTGTTATGTATCTCCCTACTATTGCTCTATTCTTGTTCATATCTACTTCCTTAGACTTAACTGTCTGGTAAACCAGAAGGAATCCTTTGGTCAACTGGCAGTGTAACACTGTGGACCTGTTGAAGAAGATAATAAGGAACATTTTTCTCTGTAGTAGATTATAGTTGCTTCTCACATGATGGGTTGCATGCCCACCCAATAAGTAGTGATGTACTGAAAGATCAATAGTTCAAACAGCTGAATTCAGAGTTTGTTATTGCCTTTTAAGAATCTGGTAAAATGTATTGGAAAAGGTGGCATCTGCATAGGAAAAATTAATCTTTCAGATAAATATATCCAAATTACTCCCGGATAAGACCTCCTTCTACAAGTCAAACTGTCCTCCTGCAAAGACTGAAATCAATTTCATTCTGTAGGCAGCAACATAAAACTGAATGAGATGATGATTAATGGACAAAGATTTCAAATTGGGATAATATATCAACAAGAGAGGAAAACAGAAAAAGGAAAATAGAATCCCTAAGCATTCTTGCTTATGTTCTTGGAAAATTTCCAGAATAAAGAATTAATACCTCAATAGCATGAAACATGTTTCAAGTAGTGTCTGCTTGGATATAATACAATATATTTCCTTAGCCTTGTGCAGCTGCCTCCTGTGGTCCTGCAGTTGTTGGGGGTGAGAAGAAAGGGACAGGTCGCATACTGTGTGTGAAGGGACCCATTTGGGCCAGTCACTCTCTCTCAGCCCTGGGAAGGAGCCAATAGGAAACCAGGAGTCTGTGAGTTCTAGTCCTGCCTTAGGCATGAAAGCCGGCTGGGTGACCTTGGGCCAGTCACACACTCTCAGCCCAACTCACCTCACAGGGTTGCTGTTGTGGGGAAAAGAGGAGGAGGAAGGAGTATTAGGTATGTTCACCGCCTTGAGTTATTTATGAAAATAATAAAGGCGGGATAGAAAATAAGTAAATAAATTTCCTGGTTGTGCTGACACCAACAGCTTATAATATCTCTTGGCTGCTATTTGTATTTAATTTCTTTTTGTACTGTGTTTAATTGTTTTTGTGATTGTTTGCCATCCAGAGTCACTAGTTTGAGATGGGCGGCTATACAAATTGAATCAAATAAATAAATAAACAAACAAACAAATAAATAAATAAATAAATACTATGTACTTTAGCAAAAAAAGATAAATTTTTACTGGTATCTTCATGTTAAAAATGTATGTAAGAACAGGTTTTCTTTTGCATAAGGCTTGAAACTCTAGCTAGCTTAAAAAGTGGTGCCAATAACAGGACGTGGAGTAGGAGAGTTAATTTTTAATGCAAATGGAGTAACAGTCCTGTACAGTAACAGTGCTATTGAAATTTGCTTTATAAGAGATGACAATTCAATCTGTGATTTTCAAGTTGACAACATTGTTTTAAATGACACAAATGAGGACTGTCAGTATAATAGTTGCTTTTATTCAGCAAAAATGATGCCGCTATTGTTTCCAAGATACATGTGAAAGAGCAACCATAGAAACAGTTAATGCAAATACAACATACTGGATAATTCAATTATCTGAAAAAGTAAGACCGTGTAGTGTAACAGTCCTAGACAATGCTGGAATAAATGCAACGGAAACAAATAGTGGAGTGATGGATTCATGTCAACAAATTACAGTAAGAGACTAATATAAATAGCAGTTCTTCCACGGATCTTCATTGAAACAGTATTTTCCTCAGCATTCTGAACTAGGAAGATGAGAATTAAAATAGCAAATGCAACTACAAAAAGCATCTTCTGACAGTGTTTGATGGGCTGCATTAACTATCTGATCTAGCCTGACAATTGAAAATTACACCACATCATCATTCCTCACACAGTGTCATGGCTTAATCTTAAGATCTCTTTGGCCTGATCTAGTTGGGTTTTTTTAGTTTGTTTGTGTGTATTATTATTGCATTATCTCTCTTACCACTCATGTTCATGAGTACCTAAAATCATGACTCAGGGTAAGTTTTGATTTGTTTTGTGCCTTCATGTCAGTGTTGAATCCTGATGACTGCCTGGACTGGTCTCTGCAGTTTTCTTGGTAAGATTTTCAAAGTGATTTGCCACAGGTACTGTATCTTCCCATGGCTGAGAGTGACTGGCCCAAGGTCCCCCAGCTGGCTTTGTGCCTAAGGTGGGACTAGAACTCCCGGTTTTCCAATTTATAGCCTAGTGCCTTTACCACTACCCCAACTGGCTCTACAAGGTAATATAAGTTAGAAAAAATATAACAAAGTTTGGGCTTTTTTCTAATACATCAAAGTAGGTGTATTAGGAACAAATGCATATGGATGAATGTGAAAAAGTACACAACAGCAACATTTACACTGGAAAAAGAAATCAACACAAGCATCCCATTCATATTTAATTAATTCAGATTTACCTGAATCCAAAATAAGTGTGTGTGCGTGCATATTTCTAATGGTTTCTTGCACTGAACATGATGAACAGAAAAGGAAGTGTTTCAGAGTTTCTGTGATGTGGGAAAGCTAACTTTGGAAGATACAAAAGCTGACATTTCTCCCAATAAGCATCCTGAAAGTATTCCATCCTTGTACTGTACCAAATTACTAAAAACCAATAAGAAGTAGTGGTTAAGGAGTTAGACTAGGAGTGGAGACCCTGTCTCAGCTCCACCTACTTTTAAATATCACATCACACTGTGAGATGCTCCTTGTTTGAAAAGTTTAGGATGGGAGAAAGAATTTAAAATATTGAATACATAAAATATTACAAGTAGTCCTCGGTTAACAACCACAATTAGGATCAGAATTTCAGTTGCTAAGTGAAGTGGTCATTAAGCGAATCTGACCTGATTTTACGACCTTTTTTGCGGTGGTGGTTAAGTGGATCAACGCAGGTGTTAAGCGAACCATGTGGTCATTAAGTGAATCATGCTGTTCCCCATTGATTTTGCTTGCCAGAAGCCAGCCTGGAAGGTCGAAAATGGCAATCACATGACCACGGGATACTGCGATGGTCATAAATGTGAACCGGTTGCCAAGTGCCCAAATCGTGATCATGTGACTGTGGGGATGCTGAGACGGTTGTAAGTGTGGGGACCAGCTGTAAGTTGTTTTTTCCAGCACCATCGTAAGTCTGAACTGTCATTAAACAAATGATTGTTAAGTGAGGACTACCTGTAAAGCAAAACCTAACTCTTGGAAGAAAAAATACCTCATGCTTTGTAAAATGCTTCTACTATGAAATACAGTGCACTTGGAAGCAGGCTGTAAATTCTTAATTTATGAACAAATGTTCTTGAAATATGTCACAGCAGGAAGCAGTACCTAGCAGATGTTACCTGCACTTGGAAGCTATGCAGGCTCATGCCCGATTAATACTTGGATGGGAGATTACCAGACAATCCCAGAGCTATAGCATAGAGCATAGACTGAAAAGTTGAAAAGCATCCCAGAAGATGACAGTGGTAGACCACTTCCATAACCCTGCAGAGAATGCTATAGATTTGTTTCTATGTGCTGAGTTGCTCTCGAAAGCATCCTTATCTTTTGCTCCTTTTAGAATTTTAGCTTCAGAACCAGAAAAGCCTATTTTTCCCTGTCCCTATGAAGTTTCTGTATACCAAAGCTGAAAGTTTAAGGGACTTACAAGTCTTCAATAAAAAAAAAATCATGTTCTGTTTCAGTAATAGGCATTCATCAGTTTTGATTAGACTTCCCATTTGTCCCAGCCAGAATGGCCAATGTTGATAGATTAAGGGAGTTGGAAAGTATCAGACTGCTTATCCTCGCTCTATTCCTCATATCATTTGTCAGCTGAATAAAGATTTTTAGTTAATTATTCATCCTCTTTGAATTGTTAGTGTTATTAAGAACCAGAATCAGTCTAAGACTGAACACAATTCTTTACTTTTAAAACGTAAAATGACTCATATTCGTGAACTGAATATAAGGTAAAATATTTTTTTCTGATTTGTTATTTGAATAGCATTCAGTTGCTAGTTTTTCAAAACTTCCTAAAGAATCTAAAGTCCAGATATATTGACAGAAGGGATTAGGATGGGCAGAAGCTTCATTCTGACAGAGGGAATGTACATAGCATTGTCCAGCAGCAGGTTCTGTGAATAGAGATCATTTGGTAGTGAGAGGTCAAAATAAACCATTCTGGAAACAGAGATGAGAAGCTGACTTAGATTTGATGGAGTCAAAACTTCTATATTTCTCCAGGAGGCTCCAGTTTCAGACTTCCCAGTTGGAAAATATTGTTTCCTAAGCTACCATCAAGTTTTCCCATTTTTATATCCTTTGTCCAGCCATACAGTGGCAAGATATTAATGTGTTAAGTAGTAGAAGACTCATTAGAAGACCAGAAACAGATTCATTAAAATAATGTTCTAGCACTGTACATCCTGTTAAACGGGTTAGAAACCAGGAGACTGAGAGTTCTAGTCCTGCCTTAGTCATCAAAATCGGCTGGGTGACTGTGGGCCAGTCACACTCTCTCAGCCCTAGGAAGGAGCCAATGGCAAACCAGGAGACTGAGAGTTCTAGTCCCGCCTTAGGCATGAAAGCCAGCTGGGTGACCTTGGGCCAGTCACACACACTCAGCCCTGGGAAGGAGCCAATAGGAAACTAGGAGACTGAGAGTTCTAGTTCCGCCTTAGGCATCAAAGTTGGCTGGGTGACCTTGGGCCAGCCAGTCTCTCTCTGCCCAACTCACCTCACAGGGTTGTTGTTGTGGGGAAAAGAGGAGGAAGGAGTATTAGGTATGTTTGCCGCCTTGAGTTATTTATAAAAATAATAAAGGCGGGATAAAAATTAAATAAATAAATATATAACTTAATAGTAAATTTATACACAGTTGTGTCTTTATGAAGGGAAGCATGCTGATAATCTCAGGTTTTAATTTTTGCTTGTAAAAAGCAAGGTCCCTAGATAAATAAAAGAGCATGGATTTTCCTTCTTCTACCTTACAACTGCTCATGCTTTTACTACTGCCTGTGTTATGCTGGATGGTCTACCTCTTTTGCAGAGGAATTCTTGAATGTTAATGACAGTCTACAAGCCTGTGACACTTAGAATGCTTTATCAATCAAATGTGGCAGTTTCTGCCAATTTGGCCATCTGTCCCACTCCATCAGTGTCAGAAGTATTTCACAGAAGGCCACAGGTGCCAGCTGTCATTTTGAAAGAAGCACTAGGATGGGTCTAGGATAACCGCATTAAAGAATTTCCTTCAGAGTGATTTTTTATTTGGTCCAGCACTTTTATTTTGCTTTTCTCTTGAAAAGAATAAATAAGCAAATTTCTGGCTGGTATTATAATCCAATATATGTCTATGTGGAAGTAAATCTTACTAAATTATTCCTAGGTAAGCAGGGGCATCTGCAGGATTGGAGACTTTTGTCAAAATGATGAAAGCATCATTGTTCTCTCATGTAAGATTTACCCATTTCATATACTGTATGTGTGCAAATACAGGGGCGCGATGGCTCAGCGGTTAAGACACCAGGTTTGTTGATCGGAAGGTCGCAAGATTGGCAGTTTGAGACCCTAGTCCCACATGACAGAGTGAGCTCCCGTACTCACTCCAGCTCTTGCCAACCTAGCAATTCAAAAGCATGCAAATGCAAGTAGATAAATAGGTACCACTTCAATGGGATGGTAACAGCGTTCCGTGTTTGTTATGCCGGCAACATGACCGCAGAAGCATCTTCGGACAACGCTGGCTCTTCGGCTAAGAAACGGAGATGAGCACCGCCCCCTAGAGTCGGACACGACTGTGCAGGGGAAACCTTTACATTTTTTTTATGTGTGCAAAATCATGTACAAAAGGGGTGGAGCTTGCATTGCAGTTTTGGAATTCTGCTTTCATCATTTGCCTCTTCCCCCTTTGATTGCCCCTATGGATGCCTCTGTAGATAAGGTTGATGAGAAGGTGGCAGCTAGGGGTGCTGCTGTGAGATGGGTGGCCATATAAATCAAATTGATTGACTGATAAGTTTTAGATAACTACTGCCCTGTCTTCAGTCATCTTTTCTGAGGCAGCTGTCAAGAAAGTAGTATTCTGTCAATTACAGAATTAATTGTAATCAACAGCTGTCAATTACAGAATACTCTCAAGGAAGCATATTATCTAGACCTCTTTCAGTTGAGATTCAGATCTGGTCATGGGATACAAAATGCATTGGTTATTCTAGTAGATAATCTCTGTTGAGACCTTGATTGGGAGAGTACACCATTCCTGGTCGTCTTATACCTCTCAATGGCATTTGATACCATCAATCATGGTATCCTCCTGGACTGACTGCAAGGATTGGGGGCCCCTGCTCTAGTGGTTTTATTTCTACCTGAGTGCTTGGTACCAGTCAGTGGCACTGGTAGAAAGATCAACCTTGTGGAACCTCACTTGTGGAGTCCCATAGGGTTCAGTTCTCTTATCCCTCCTATTGAACAACTATATGAAGATGTCGGGAGAAATCATCTGTCAGTTCAGGATGAGATACTATCAGTATGCTGATGATACTCAGGTATATATTTCTAGGCTGGGCTGAGCTGGAGATGCATTGGAAGTATTGAACCAATGTCTGGATAGGATGAAACAAGTTGAAATTGAACCCAAGCAAGAATGAGTTGCTATTTGTGAAGAAGGGATCTCTTTCATCTCCAGTGATAATACATGAAGGGTGCCACTGCTCTTAAAAGAGAAGGTCCATGACTTGGGGGTCCTCCTAGACTTACAACTACTGCTTGATTGGCAAGTAGAGACTATGGTTAGGGGGGCTTTTACCCAGCTTTGGCTGGTGTACCAGGTGCAGCACTACCTGGGGTAGGAGGCACTTGACACAGTAATTTGTGCTTTTATCACCAGTTGATTAGATTACTGCAACACATGCAATGCCTCTGAAGATGACCTGGAAACTGTAACTAGTGCAAAATATAGTGGCCCATGCATTTGCAAATCAAAGCCCCTATATAACACATATCTTCTGGTTGCTGCATCGGTTACCAATAATTCTGGTGCAATCCAAAATGACCTATAAAGCCTGTATGATTTAGCACTGAAGTACTTACTGCACTGCCTCCTCTACATAGAGGTGCCCACCCAACTCATTCAGTAAAGCTCTCCAGCCAATATCTTTGAATGGTGTCAGTATAGGGCAGGAAAAGGGGGCCAGGGCTCATAGGCAATGTTTCTCTGTGGCAGTCCCCATGTTATGGAATACTCTTCCCCTTGAGATGAGATTGGCACCCTTATTGTTGGCCGCCTAGAAACTGTTAAAACAGAGTTGTTTCAGAGGTCCTTTGGGGAAAGAATGGTCACATTGTGCTTGCCACTTTACAGTTCTTTACATCTCTATTGGTTTTTTTGTTTTGGTGCTGTAAACCGGTGTTTCTCGACCTCAGCAACTTTAAGATGTGTGGATTTCAACTCCCAGAATTCTCCAGCCAGCAGGGAGTTGAAGTCCATAAAGTCCTTAAAGTTGCTGAGGTTGAGAAACACTGCTGTAAACCAACAGGAACCTCTGTTCACTTGCTCTGGGATATGGTGGAAGCTGCAGAGTTTGTATTAAAAGGTTGAAGTTAATTATCTCAGTAAAGAATTTCTCTTTTCTGGCTCCTGTTACTGTTATAAAACGAAGGACCCACAAATCAATATAGTAATTTGGATGTATTACTCTTTATCCTCTTTAGAAAATTTTATTACACTTAAAATTTAGGTTTGCAACTATTTTATCATATATGGATATGCACTTCATTCTGCTGCTCATCTACATGTTATACCTCTAATGAAGTGTAGCCTAGAATTAATTGACTATGGCAGGAAAGCACTGACAGGTATAGATTATGAAACTTGAGGTATAAAGCTAGTTATTTTCTACTGAGTTTAAGAACTGTTTTCCTCAGACCTGAAGGAGCTTGATGGTACTCAATCACAGATTTTAATTACAGTAATAAAAACTAATACAAACTAAGAAAGGAAAATAAAAAGAGAGTAAAAAGTGCGAAGAAAGAAAAAGTAAAAAGAAAGAAAAGAAAAAGGAAAGAGTGAAATAAAGAAAAAGAAAATAAATATATAAAGAAGTGACTTCTAATCTTTATCACAAGTATAAACAAGTTTGATAGCTCTTCACCCCCCATAAGGTTACAAACAGATATCTCTTCTTCCCATCACCCATCTCTTATCTATAAGCAAATCCATAAGACATCAACTTTTCAATCCTGGTGTCAGCAAAAAGTCTGTAAAGGGTTGTGGGAATTTCATAAAAACATGTCTTACTTTAACCTTGATCAAATAAATCAACTTTATATTCCTTCCTTTTACTTCTGAAAATCTTAATCTTTAAATCATTCAAATATTGTCATAGGATTTGATCTTTCTTCAATTCTTCTTTGTCCCATCACATAGGCTTCTTCAAGACTTTAACAAGCCTCTTTTGTAAATCCAATAAAAAGACATTATCCAGGTCATTCTCTTGGTTTATCATTTGTATTTCCCTTTAATTTTTAAAACTTCTCTTGTGTATCCAGTCCTTACCTGGGTCATTCTCTTGGCCTGTCACTAGTATTTCCACTTTAAATGACTTCTCTGCCTTGTAATCCACACTTTTTTTTAAATCCAATATTTCCAATTCTACTGTTTATGCATCAAGCAAGATTTGTTTTACATCTGTCATTCTTTGATTAACATCTTTTAAACATAGTCTATCCATAGAAGCAGACATCATTACTGATATTGATATTGTGGCTACTAATTTCTGGCCCTATTCTTTAAAGATCTCCTTTAATATTTCAAATGTTATAGTGTTTTGTGTCATTTTGTAAATCCCAATCCTAATCAAGACCAAAGGCAGTCCCCCCCCCCACCTTTTTGCCTGGAATCTTTAGTCCCCTCTGGCATCCAATTTAAATCATAAAGTCTCTAATATCTTTTATGACTTACAGTAGACAAAATAATTTTGGTTCCCATGAAAAGCTGTTTATTGTATATAATATAAATCTTATAGTAAAAGTTTCAATATTCCAAATTTGTCTGGACCCTTAATTCGTTTATAACTTTCTTGATTCAAAGTCTTATTTAGCTTTTTGCCATTTATTTCAAATTCTTTAAGTTCTTAAACTTATAGTTAATTTTTCTTTTGTTCAGAAATGAAGATAGATTCACCTGGTTGCTTTTCAAACTTGTCCTTCCAAGGATCTCTAATAGCTTTAAGATGGTTAGATAAACAATTTCCGAAAGTGATTAGAAAGCGAGGTTAGCGAACTTAGTGTCCTTTAAAAGACTCTGCTGTGATTGTGAACTTGATTATTGATCCCTTCATCTCCTGGTACTCAGCCCCGCGGGAGACTGCTGTCCAGCAGTCTGCTCATGAGGAGCAGCTGTCTGGAGCGGTTCTCCCACCCTCTCCTTGTCCAGAGAGGTTCTGAAGAAGCGGTCTACTTGTGTTTAGCTCATCATGCCTCCACCAGAAGTCCTTCTGGTCCCATTTCTAAGTGATCCCCCCCCCCCAATAGTAGCATATGGTAACTTGTTCTATAATGTGGAGTCCTTGGTGCTCTCTGAATTTGGTTGTTTGCTTGCACATGTTTCATTACCCAACTAGGTAACATCATCAGTGCTAGTGAGTGTGGGGTTTGCTCCCTGTTTATATACAGTAGTTTGCCCTGTTGGTGGCGGTGTGGTTTTCTCCTTGGTAGTTTCTTGATTAGGGTATTGTTTTCTGCTTGATTGTTTGGTGTTAATCCCTGCTTATCTGGATGTAGGCTGCTGGAGAGGGTGTGTTCTGGTCTTTTGTTTCCTTCATAGCTTTTTTATTGTCTCTTTTGAATGGTGTGCAAATGTGGTTTATCCCTCTGTGTCTATTGATGGCTGATTTGTCTGAATGCCAAGCTTCCAAGAATTCCCTAGCATGTTTGGATTTAGCTTGGTCTAGGATGCTCACAGTTTTCCAGTTGAAACTATGGTTGAGTCCTCTTCTCTTCTCTTCTCTTCTCTTCTCTTCTCTTCTCTTCTCTTCTCTTCTCTTCTCTTCTCTTCTCTTCTCTTCTCTTCCTCTATAATGGCTTTCCATTATATCAACAACCAAGCTTCTCTTTTTCTTTCATTAGTTTGGGAGTGGGGTGGGGCTTCTTTTCTGCTACTTTCTGCAACCCAAGCACATTTGTAGCATTAATGACCAGGGATTATTTTCTAATCATTCCTAGGAGTTTCTTGAAATAAAAAAGAATATAAAGGGAAATTTTAAAAAAACCTTAGGGAAGTGGTACAAATTGCTTATTGTTTGTAATCTTTGCCATTTAAAGCTCACTTGTGTCTTGAGAATTTGTCTTACTAAAATAAGAATTGTTACACTCAGAAACATTTTCAATATTATACCTGAGCTATAGAAACATATTGTGAAACCAGGTGCCATGAAATTGAATTACAGGTATATTCTTCACTGCTCAAATTGCTCCATTTTATCATATGTCTTTTCATTTTGTTTTGAACAAAATACTGCAATTTAGTAGGATCCAAAGAGATGATGGAATAAGCAGCTGTTTTTTTTTAAAGTTTCTACTACAATAGAAACTTTAATAATGTAATAATGGGGCTCTACAATTAATTTATAGTATTTAGAATTTCATCTAGCAAAGTATACAGCAATCCAGGACTGAGGGAGCAGTGAAAGCCCTGGAAATTAAATTCCAAAAAGTTTTGGAATCTTTATACAGAGAAGCATTTATTAATAATGACCAGGAATCTCTCTCTGCTTTCTGTTTCTTCTGATGTATTAGTATCTTATAATTTTTCTTCTTATAATTAGTATCTTTTAAAAAATTATATTTTTTAAAAAACAAGGAAGGATTGCTTCAGGAAATCTCAAATGAATCCTTTGTAGATATGTGGTTTAAACAGGTGACTATGAAGGTTCTCAGTCATCCAGGTGGAATTTTCTGTAGCTTGAATCATGTCAACTGGATTTCTATTTTCTCAGTGGAAACGTTTCACTCCTTATCCAAGGAGCTTCTTCAGTCTGAGTTGGTAAGGGAATCCTAAATATGTTTCTAGGTAGCTGTGTGACCTTACACCTGGGGTCATGGTTATATTGAGATGTTATTTTAAGTCCTTTTATTATCTAAAGGAGGATCGTTAAGATCACCATGCTGCTGTTGAGCTTGTGAAATGGTCTTAATCTTCCTAGGCACAGAAGACAGAGCCGGGAGAAAGATGGGAGAAAGATTGTGCCTGAGGCCCCCACCTCTATTCAAGGAAGGATTTTCCAAGTTGGCATAAATGGATTCCTTGACCCCTCTCTCAAACCACCTATCTTCTCTGTCTAAAATGTGAACATTAATGTCCTCAAATGAGTGTCCTTTTTCCTTTAGATGAAGATAAACTGCTGACTCTGGTCCTGTGGTGTTACTTCTCCTGTGTTGGGCCATCCTCCTGGACTAAAGTTGTTTGGTTTCTCCAATGTAGAGTTCAGAGCACTCCTCACTGCACTGGATTGCATACACTACATTGCTTTTCTTGTGTTTTGGAGTTTGATCTTTGGGGTGTACAAGCCTCTGTCTCAGTGTGTTGGTGGGTTTGAAATATACAGGTATGTGGTGTTTGCCAAATATCCGTTTTATCTTTTCAGACACACCAGCCATGTAGGGAATGACCAGGTTCTTTCGTTTACTCTGAGTCTCAGCCCTATCTGTCGCTGTTTTAGGTCTGGTAAATTTAGATTTGGTGAAGGCCCAATTTGGATATCCACGGGCCTTCAGAGCTGTTCTCAGGTGCTGATTTTCATTCTTTTTGGAATCCATGGAGGTGGGGATGGTTTCTGCTCTGTGTGATAATGTCCTGATGACTCCTAGTTTGTGCTGCAGTGGATGGTGGGAGTCAAACATCAGATATTGATCTCTGTGTGTGGGTTTCCTGTAGATCCCTATTTCTAGCTTGCCACCGGTCCCAATGAGGACTTCACAGTCTAGGAATGCCAGTCTGTTGTCCTTGGTGTCTTTAAACAGGTGACTCAAAATATTAGTCAGATTGACACTGATCCTGATTATTTATTTTCCAAGTGGCACTTATTTCACATGCCAGTAAGGTAATGCTCAAGATCTTGCAAGGTAGACTCCAGCAATTCATGGAGCGAGAATTGCCAGATGTACAAGCTGGGTTTAGAAAAGGCAGAGGAACTAGAGACCAAATTGCCAATATCCGCTGGATAATGGAGAAAGCCAGGGAGTTTCAGAAAAACATCTATTTTTGTTTTATTGACTATTCTAAAGCCTTTGACTGTGTGGATCATAACAAATTGTGGCAAGTTCTTGGTGGTATGGGGATACCAAGTCATCTTGTCTGCCTCCTGAGGAATCTGTAACGACCAAGTAGCAACGGTAAGAACAGAGCACGGAACAACGGACTGGTTTAAGATTGGGAAAGGAGTACGTCAGGGCTGTATACTCTCACCCTACCTATTCAACCTGTACGCAGAACACATCATGCGACGTGCTGGGCTTGAGGAATCCAAGGCTGGAGTTAAAATCGCTGGAAGAAACATTAACAATCTTAGATATGCAGATGATACCACTTTGATGGCTGAAAGCGAGGAGGAGCTGAGGAGCCTTATGACGAAGGTGAAAGAAGAAAGTGCAAAAGCTGGGTTGCAGTTAAACCTCAAAAAAACCAAGATTATGGCAACCAGCTTGATTGATAACTGGCAAATAGAGGGAGAAAAAGTGGAGGCAGTGACAGACTTTGTATTTCTAGGCGCAAAGATTACTGCAGACGCTGACTGCAGCCAGGAAATCAGAAGACGTCTACTTCTTGGGAGGAGAGCAATGGCAAATCTTGATAAAATAGTTAAGAGCAGAGACATCACATTGACAACAAAGGTCCGCATAGTTAAAGCAATGGTATTCCCTGTAGTAACCTATGGCTGCGAGAGCTGGACCATAAGGAAGGCTGAGCGAAGGAAGATAGATGCTTTTGAACTGTGGTGTTGGAGGAAAATTCTGAGAGTGCCTTGGACTGCAAGAAGATCAAACCAGTCCATACTCCAGGAAATAAAGCCAGACTGCTCACTTGAGGGAATGATATTAAAGGCAAAACTGAAGTACTTTGGCCACATAATGAGAAGACAGGATACTTTGGAGAAGAAGCTGATGCTAGGGAAAGTGGAAGGCAAAAGGAAGAGGGGCCGACCAAGGGCAAGATGGATGGATGATATTCTGGAGGTGACGGACTCAACCATTGGGGAGCTGGGGATGGTGACGGCCGACAGAAAGCTCTGGCGTGGACTGGTCCATGAAGTCACGAAGAGTCGGAAACGACTGAACGAATAAACAACAACAACAACAACATGTCATCAGCATTTAATTGTATCAAACAAAGACTATGGGATAGTTCAGTACAGGAAATAATGGCTAAAGCCAAAGTTTCGTGTTCACCTGTAAGTTTTGGAATTAACTACAGATATATTTTTCAACTTTCTAAATATCTGAATAGCTTATATTTAAGTAAATACAGAATAGCCTTTTCAAAAGCCAGATTAAATGTGTTGTCATCAAATATGCTATGTGGTAGATTTCAAATCTCCAGCAAAGGAGATCGTTACCTTGTCGTGGTGCTGGAGCTTGAGCACCTCAATGAAACCATGAGCTAAACCGTGAAGGGACACCCAAGACGGGAAGGTCGTGGCAGAGAGGTCAGACTAAATACGATCCCTGGGGAAGGTAACGGCAACCCACCCCAGTATTCTTGCCGTGAAAACTAAATGGATCAGTACAACCAAAGATATGTCGGTATACCATCGGAAGATGGGACTCCCAGGTCGGAAGATGGTCAAAATGCTACTGGGGAGGAACAGAGGATACGTTCAACTAGCCCCAGATGTGATGACGCAGCTAGCTCAAAGCCGAAAGGACGGCTAGCGGCCGACGGTGCTGGTGGTGAACGGCGAATCCGATGATCTAAAGATCAACACACCATAGGAACCTGGAATGTAAGATCTATGAGCCAGGGCAAATTGGATGTGGTTATTGGTGAGATGTCAAGATTAAATATAGACATTTTAGGTGTCAGTGAACTGAAATGGACTGGGATGGGCCACTTCACATCAGATGACCACCAGATCTACTACTGTGGACAAGAGGACCACAGAAGAAATGGAGTAGCCTTCATAATTAATAATAAAGTGGCTAAAGCAGTGCTTGGATACAATCCAAAAAACGATAGAATGATCTCAGTTCGAATTCAGGGTAAGCCATTTAACATCACAGTGATCCAAATATACGCCCCAACCACAGATGCTGAAGAAGCAGAAGTAGATCAGTTCTATGAGGATCTGCAGCACCTACTAGATAATACACCAAAAAGAGATGTTATTTTCATTACAGGAGACTGGAATGCTAAGGTGGGTAGTCAGACGACACCTGGAATTACAGGCAAGCATGGTCTGGGAGAACAAAATGAAGCAGGACATAGGCTGATAGAATTTTGCCAAGACAACTCACTGTGCATAACAAACACTCTCTTCCAACAACCTAAAAGACGACTTTATACATGGACTTCACCAGATGGTCGACACCGAAATCAGATTGACTACATCCTTTGCAGCCAAAGGTGGCGGACCTCTATACAGTCGGTAAAAACAAGACCTGGAGCTGACTGTAGTTCAGATCACGAACTTCTTATTGCAAAATTTAGAATCAGACTAAAGAGAATAGGGAAGACCCACAGATCAGTTAGATATGAGCTCACTAATATTCCTAAGGAATATGCAGTGGAGGTGAAGAATAGATTTAAGGGACTAGATTTAGTAGATAGGGTCCCAGAAGAACTATGGACAGAAGTTCGCAACATTGTTCAGGAGGCGGCAACAAAAAACGTCCCAAAGAAAAAGAAAACCAAGAAGGCAAGATGGCTGTCTGCTGAAACACTGGAAGTAGCCCAAGAAAGAAGGAAAGCAAAAGGCAACAGTGATAGGGGGAGATATGCCCAATTAAATGCAAAATTCCAGAGGTTAGCCAGAAGAGATAAGGAATTATTTTTAAACAAGCAATGTGCGGAAGTGGAAGAAGACAATAGAATAGGAAGAACAAGAGACCTCTTCCAGAAAATTAGAAACATCGGAGGTAAATTCCAGGCAAAAATGGGTATGATCAAAAACAAAGATGGTAAGGACCTAACAGAAGCAGAAGAGATCAAGAAAAGGTGGCAAGAATATACGGAAGATCTGTATAGGAAGGATAATAATATTGGAGATAGCTTTGACGGTGTGGTCAGTGAGTTAGAGCCAGACATCCTGAAAAGTGAGGTTGAATGGGCCTTAAGAAACATTGCTAATAACAAGGCAGCAGGAGACGACGGTATCCCAGCAGAACTGTTTAAAATCTTGCAAGATGATGCTGTCAAGGTGATGCATGCCATATGCCAGCAAATTTGGAAAACACAAGAATGGCCATCAGATTGGAAAAAATCAACTTATATCCCCATACCAAAAAAGGGAAGCACTAAAGAATGTTCAAACTATCGAACAGTGGCACTTATTTCACATGCCAGTAAGGTAATGCTCAAGATCTTGCAAGGTAGACTCCAGCAATTCATGGAGCGAGAATTGCCAGATGTACAAGCTGGGTTTAGAAAAGGCAGAGGAACTAGAGACCAAATTGCCAATATCCGCTGGATAATGGAGAAAGCCAGGGAATTTCAGAAAAACATCTATTTCTGTTTTATTGACTATTCTAAAGCCTTTGACTGTGTGGATCATAACAAATTGTGGCAAGTTCTTGGTGGTATGGGGATACCAAGTCATCTTGTCTGCCTCCTAAGGAATCTGTATAACGACCAAGTAGCAATGGTAAGAACAGAGCACGGAACAACGGACTGGTTTAAGATTGGGAAAGGAGTACGGCAGGGTTGTATACTCTCACCCTACCTATTCAACCTGTACGCAGAACACATCATGCGACATGCTGGGCTTGAGGAATCCAAGGCTGGAGTTAAAATCGCTGGAAGAAACATTAACAATCTGAGATATGCAGATGATACCACTTTGATGGCTGAAAGCGAGGAGGAGTTGAGGAGCCTTATGACGAAGGTGAAAGAAGAAAGTGCAAAAGCTGGGTTGCAGTTAAACCTCAAAAAAACCAAGATTATGGCAACGAGCTTGATTGATGACTGGCAAATAGAGGGAGAAAAAGTGGAGGCAGTGACAGACTTTGTATTTCTAGGCGCAAAGATTACTGCAGATGCTGACTGCAGCCAGGAAATCAGAAGACGTCTACTTCTTGGGAGGAGAGCAATGGCAAATCTTGATAAAATAGTTAAGAGCAGAGACATCACACTGACAACAAAGGTCCGTATAGTTAAAGCAATGGTATTTCCTGTAGTAACCTATGGCTGCGAGAGCTGGACCATAAGGAAGGCTGAGCGAAGGAAGATAGATGCTTTTGAACTGTGGTGTTGGAGGAAAATTCTGAGAGTGCCTTGGACTGCAAGAAGATCAAACCAGTCCATACTCCAGGAAATCAAGCCAGACTGCTCACTTGAGGGAATGATATTAAAGGCAAAACTGAAGTACTTTGGCCACATAATGAGAAGACAGGATACCCTGGAGAAGAAGCTGATGCTAGGGAAAGTGGAAGGCAAAAGGAAGAGGGGCCGACCAAGGGCAAGATGGATGGATGGTATTCTGGAGGCGACGGACTCAACCATTGGGGAGCTGGGGATGGTGACGGCCGACAGAAAGCTCTGGCGTGGGCTGGTCCATGAAGTCACGAAGAGTCGGAAACGACTGAACGAATAAACAACAAACAACAAAAAGATTTCAAATAATTCCTATCTCCCAAAGATTTTGTCCCTGTAATAGTACTGATCTTGAAACAGTGTATCATATTTTATTGCATTGTGAATTTTATAATAGTCTTAGGCAGGAAGTTATCTTGCCTATTTTAAAATCCAGATCAGGAAGAGATACTTCTGAGTATGTAAAAATGCTACTTGCAGATGAAAATCCTAAAGTTACAGTGGGAACAGCCAGATTTTTAACTATGGCTATAAAAACAAGATTTTTAGTAACAAATCAATGAGTTGAGGTTTTAATGTATTATGTAATCTTTATTAAATATCTTACTTGTTAAACTGTTTTATCTAATGTCAAGTTTAGATTATATTTGTAACTTGCTTTTGGGCCTTTTGGCCATAAATACAATTGAGTGATAAAATTGATTGATCTAGCAAAGTAGAATTACTTTGTCCAAGCAATGACATAGAATTTGGTCATGTTGATCTTTTCGGTCGCATTTGTATTTAATTTTAACTTTTAAAAAATTGCATTATAGGATTTGTCGAAACTTGCTTCACTTCCTTACTTGTTTTATGGTTAGAGTTCCATTTAAAAGGTAAAGGTAAAGGTACCCCCCGCACATTTGTGCAGTCGTGTCCGACTCTAGGGGCCGGTGCTCATCTCCGTTTGTTAGCCAAAGAGCCAGCGTTGTCCGAAGACGCTTCCACGGTCATGTGGCTGCATGACACGCGCGGAACGCTGTTCCATTTAGACTTTCACTATTTCATCCTTTTTTCTTTTCTTTTCAATGTTCTGTTCTGTTTATTTTATTGTAATGTATGTAACACAGAGAGAAAAACTTGTGTCCCCACCCCACGTTCTTGCATCTAGGAGTATATAGTATACTGGAGGATAAAGAAACTTGTGAGTGCTATAAATGACTTATATGATCATCCACATGCTTTCTCATCTCAGTGCAAATTATTTGTGATGTAGAATCCAGGGATTTTATTCGATACAATGCAATATTAGTTTGGTATCTAGGAGGAATGTGCAGACTTCCAATATAGCTCTTAATCCAGGAGTTGGCACCCTTTAGATGACCAAGAACCATACTTGGCATTTGGGAGAAGGCAAATCTACAGTAGGTGGGTGATTATACAGATGGGGGATGGTCAATCACAGGTATTATTTTCCTGATTTTCTCAAGGGAGTTTTGGATAGGTTCTTTTTTTTTTAAACTATTTTAGGAATTAGGGCATTTATGTGTTTCCTGCTTAAAAATAACACTACTGTTGTTTTAACAGTTGTGGTCAGAGAAGGCTGCAGAGGGACCACTACATGATTTAAGAGTCACATGTTTTCCTAGATCTTCAAATCGTCTATCCTTGCCTTCAGCCATCAAGTGATATTGATTCCTAGGAAAATCTTCTCTTTGTATGGGTGAATCAGTATTTTCTGAAAATAAAATACAGTGTGGAAACAAAACAGTCTTTTCTATTTCTCTACATTTCTTGTTGATTGTTTATGTAGGAACATAATTTACATGCTTCCTGGATTTTCCTATGTCAGCTGGTTATCTGTATATCCATATGCCATGAGGCTACATGGTATGTCTCTGATTACTGGACTTTGGGTGTATTTCTAGGTGTGCTTTGGATATATCTGTTCACTTTTTTGTTTTCTGGTTTGCATTTCCTTCCTCTGCTTCTGGGCTGGGCATGCTTTGGATACAGTGATTCTTCTGCTGAATTGGTGGCCGTATTTGGTGACTATATGATCCTGCTGTAATTTATGGTTGCATTTATTACACTTTGTATATATGTTAACAGAGGCAATAGATTCAACCAAAGGGTACTTGAGAAAGCTACAATGAACATTGGGGGATGTCCTGTCTTTTCTCCAGATTGTTAACTATTTCCAAACTACATCTGCTTAGATTGCATAATTTCTCTAGAGCAGAGCTTTCCAAACTGTGTGTCGCGACACAAAGGTGTGTCGCCTGCGGGGCCCAGATGTGTCACGTCAAAACCCGGAAGTGCTGATGGCGCACCATCAGTGCTTCCGGGTTTTCCCGCGGAGACACACCAACGGCAGCACGCAAAAACCGAATGCACCGCAGCCACGGTGGCGCGCAAAAAGTGAAAGTGGCAGCAGCGCTTCTGGGTTTTTGTGCGCTGCCGCAATGTCGGCGCTTCCAGGTTTTCCCGCGGCGACACAACAATGGCAGCGCGCAAAAACTGAAAGTGGCAGCAGCACTTCTGGGTTTTTGCGCGCTGCCGCAATGACGGCGCTTCCAGGTTTTCCCGTGGCGACACACCAACGGCGGCGCGCGAAAATCTGAAAGCACCGCAGCCACAGTGGTGTGCAAAAACTGAAAGCGGCAGCAGCGCTTCTGGGTTTTTGCATGCTGCCGCAACGGCGGCGCTTCTGGTTTTTCCCGCGGAGACACACCAACGGCAGTGCGCAAAAACCGAATGCGCCGCAGCCATGGTGGCGCGCAAAAAGTGAAAGTGGCAGCAGCGCTTCTGGGTTTTTGTGCGCTGCCGCAATGGCGGCGCTTCCGGGTTTTCCCACGGCGACACAACAACGGCAGCGCGCAAAAACCGAAAGCGCCGCAGCCACGGCGGCGTGCAAAAACCGAAAGTGGCAGCAGCACTTCTGGGTTTTTGCGCGCTGCTGCAATGGCAGCGCTTCCTGGTTTTTCCGTGGCAACACACCAACGGCTGCGCGCAAAAACCGAAAGCGGCACCAGCGCTTCCGGGTTTTTGCGCGCTGCCGCGAGAGCGGCACTTCCGGGTTTTCCCACGGCAACACACCAATGGTGGTTCGTGTGTTGCCGCGGGAAAACTTTGGAAATCCCTGCTCTAGAGTTATTTGTCTAATTTAACACAGTTGGTCAATATCAACACCAACTTCTTGCATTTCTTGCATTGATTTTTACTTCCATGGAGCAGTAATTTTGATCTCTTACATCACGGCTTTCCAAACTTTTGCCATTGGCAACACACCAACGGCTGGCCCACAAAAACCCGGAAGCGCCGGGGCCAGTGCCGGACAAAAACCAGAAGTGCTGGCGGTGGTGCTTCCGGGTTGCCGCCGTGGTGGCACTGGCT
This sequence comes from Charina bottae, assembly GCA_023362775.1. Taxonomy (NCBI): domain Eukaryota; kingdom Metazoa; phylum Chordata; class Lepidosauria; order Squamata; family Charinaidae; genus Charina; species Charina bottae. Next base: position 85,616,575 of record JALMGJ010000002.1, on the reverse strand, counting down.
TCCCCTTCAAAACGGCAGGCTCCGGAAACCCCGAAAATGCCCTCGGTTCCAGCAGGGAGGCGAAAAGCCTCCCCACGTGTGCACGGGCACACTGCCGAGCTTTCCGCCGCTCAGCTGATGCGAGGGGAGAATTTCCAGCCCAGCCCCCATAAGCTGTGCCAGCAACGTGTGCGTGGCCAGAGAGGCTTTTCGCCTCCCTGCCAGAACCGAGGGCATTTTCGGGGTCCCCGGAGCCTGCCCTTTCGAAGGGGCAGTGGCAGTGGCGGAAAGGGCAGGCTCCGGGGACCCCGAAAATGCCCTCGGTTCCAGCAGGGAGGCGAAAAGCCTCCCCGCCCGCGCGCACACTGCTGGCACAGCTGATGGGGGCTGGGCTGGAAATTCTCCCCTCGCATCAGCTGAGCGGCGGAAAGCTCGGCAGCGTGCATGTGCATGCTCGGGGAGGCTTTTCGCTTCCCTGCCGGAACCGAGGGCATTTTCTGGGTCCCCGGAGCCTGCCCTTTTGAAGGGGCAGCCCCTGCCGCTGCGCAGCAACCCAGAAGCACAGCCGGCGCTTCCGGGTTATCACGCAACACACTTGGGGCCCCCAGGTGACACAGTATTGTGTCGCGACACATAGTTTGGAAAGCCCTGTCTTACCTGGTTATAAGCATCCATACATGACTTCACAGTAAATATATAATGGATTGGACTGCCATTCAAAATTGGATGCAAACCATCTATCACATTAATTTTCCATCTTTAGCCCATGTACTTTGAGTCATAATCTTGTATATAGATAGGTACTGTGATGGAGTGTCTATCAGACTGGAGAAAACAGGAGAGAAACAGAACTGTTGCAAAAGAAACACCTGAGCCCAAGGGAAGGAGGAAGCATGAGAAAGAGACTCAGAGCAACTCTGCTTTAATTATGGTAGATAAAAGTTGATCAGGAGAATTGTTTGGCAGGCTCTCAAGATGTTACATTAGCCTACTAGCAATAAAGATCTTTTGAGTCCTTGGTGCTCTCTGAGCCTTGTTGTTTTCTTGCAGACGTTTCATTGCCAGACTAGGCAACGTCTACAGTGCGAAAAGGGATTTGGACTTGCTCTTTGTTTATATACCATGGCTTGTCCTGCTTGTGTTGGTGGAGGTGGTGTTCTCTCCTTAGGAGTTCCTTGATTGGGCTGTTGTTTGCTGCTTGGTTGATTGACTGAGTTAATAGTTCCTTGATTAGGGTATATTGTGCTGTTTGATTGTTCCTCTGGTGCTAATCCTCGTGTTAATCTTTGCATATCTGGGTGAAGATTGCTGGCCAGGAGGTGTTCTGGTCTTCTGGCTTTTCTATTGTCTCTTATGAATGATATGTAAATGTTGTTTACCTCTATGTGTCTGTTGATGGCTGCTTTGTCTGAGTGCCAAGCTTCCAGGAATTCTCTAGTGTTTTTGGACTTGGCTTGGTTTAAGATGCTCACAGTTTCCCAGTTGAAAGTATGGTTAAGTCAGTCCATGTGTTGTGAGATTAAGGAGTTTTCATTGTGTCTTCTGACTGCTAGTTGATGTTCGTGGATGCGCTCTGCTAGTCTTCTGCCAGTCTGTCCTACATAGTGGCTGCTAGAGTCCTTACACTGTATGTTGTAGATAACTCCTGTTTTTTTTTCTTGGGCTACAGGGTCTTTTGGGTTACTTATGATGTTCTGAAGGGTTTTGGTTGGTTTGTGTGCTACAGTGATGCCATGTGGTTGTAACAGTCTATTAGTAGTTTCTGAGATGTTTCTGATGTATGGTAGTGTAATTCTTTTCATAGCTTCTGTTGGTTTTGCTGTGGTGGGTTGAGTGGTCAGGCACTTTTTGGAAGATGCTATATAAGTGGTCTGTTTCCTTTTTCTGGTGGTTGCTGCAGTGCATTTGTACTCGTCTGAATAGTGTTCTTACACAGCTCCTCTTGTGGGAGGTTGGGTTATTGCTTTGGTAGTGGAGCACTTGGTTAGTGTGGGTAGATTTCCGGTAGACTTGTGTTTCTAGAATGCCATCGTTTCCTCTACTGATGAGGATGTCCAAGAAGGGTAGTGTGTTGTTGTTTTCTTCTTCTCTTGTGAATTTTATTCCATTGAAGATGTTGTTGATGGTTTTGTGTGTTTCCTCCAGTTGATCCTTTTTTATTATGACGAAGTTGTCATCTACATACCGGATCCATACTTTGGGTTGTATGCGTGGGAGTGCTATCCTTTCTAGACGTTGCATTACAAATACAAATTTTGTTGTTTATTCGATCAGTCGTTTCCGATTCTTCGTGACTTCATGGACCAGCCCACGCCAGAGCTTCCTGTCGGCCGTCACCATCCCCAGATCCCACATGGTTGAGTCTGTCACCTCCAGAATATCATCCATCCATCTTGCCCTTGGTCGGCCCCTCTTCCTTTTGCCTTCCACTTTCCCTAGCATCAGCTTCTTCTCCAAAGTATCCTGTCTTCTCATTATGTGGCCAAAGTAAGAAAGTCTAAATTCTAAAGTCAAAGGCTTTAGAATAGTCAATAAAACAGAAATAGATGTTTTTCTGAAATTCCCTGGCTTTCTCCATTATCCAGCGGATATTGGCAATTTGGTCTCTAGTTCCTCTGCCTTTTCTAAACCCAGCTTGTACATCTGGCAATTCTCGCTCCATGAATTGCTGGAGTCTACCTTGCAAGATCTTGAGCATTACCTTACTGGCATGTGAAATAAGTGCCACTGTTCGATAGTTTGAACATTCTTTAGTGCTTCCCTTTTTTGGTATGGGGATATAAGTTGATTTTTTCCAATCTGATGGCCATTCTTGTGTTTTCCAAATTTGCTGGCATATGGCATGCATCACCTTGACAGCATCATCTTGCAAGATTTTAAACAGTTCAGCTGGGATACCATCGTCTCCTGCTGCCTTGTTATTAGCAATGCTTCTTAAGGCCCATTCAACCTCACTCTTCAGGATGTCTGGCTCTAACTCACTGACCACACCGTCAAAGCTATCTCCAATATTATTATCCTTCCTATACAGATCTTCTGTATATTCTTGCCACCCTTTCTTGATCCCTTCTGCTTCTGTTAGGTCCTTACCATCTTTGTTTTTGATCATACCCATTTTTGCCTGGAATTTACCTCCGATGTTTCTAATTTTCTGGAAGAGGTCTCTTGTCCTTCCTATTCTATTGTCTTCTTCCACTTCCGCACATTGCTTGTTTAAAAATAATTCCTTATCTCTTCTGGCTAACCTCTGGAATTTTGCATTTAATTGGGCATATCTCCCCCTATCACTGTTGCCTTTTGCTTTCCTTCTTTCTTGGGCTACTTCCAGTGTCTCAGCAGACAGCCATCTTGCCTTCTTGGTTTTCTTTTTCTTTGGGACGTTTTTTGTTGCCGCCTCCTGAACAATGTTGCGAACTTCTGTCCATAGTTCTTCCGGGACCCTATCTACTAAATCTAGTCCCTTAAATCTATTCTTCACCTCCACTGCATATTCCTTAGGAATATTAGTGAGCTCATATCTAACTGATCTCTGGGTCTTCCCTATTCTCTTTAGTCTGATTCTAAATTTTGCAATAAGAAGTTCGTGATCTGAACTACAGTCAGCTCCAGGTCTTGTTTTTACCGACTGTATAGATGTCCGCCACCTTTGGCTGCAAAGGATGTAGTCAATCTGATTTCGGTGTCGACCATCTGGTGAAGTTCATGTATAAAGTCGTCTTTTAGGTTGTTGGAAGAGAGTGTTTGTTATGCACAGTGAGTTGTCTTGGCAAAATTCTATCAGCCTATGTCCTGCTTCATTTTGTTCTCCCAGACCATGCTTGCCTGTAATTCCAGGTGTCGTCTGACTACCCACCTTAGCATTCCAGTCTCCTGTAATGAAAATAACATCTTTTTTTGGTGTATTATCCAGTAGGTGCTGCAGATCCTCATAGAACTGATCTACTTCTGCTTCTTCAGCATCTGTGGTTGGGGCGTATATTTGGATCACTGTGATGTTAAATGGCTTACCCTGAATTCGAATTGAGATCATTCTATCGTTTTTTGGATTGTATCCAAGCACTGCTTTAGCCACTTTATTATTAATTATGAAGGATACTCCATTTCTTCTGTGGTCCTCTTGTCCACAGTAGTAGATCTGGTGGTCATCTGATGTGAAGTGGCCCATTCCAGTCCATTTCAGTTCACTGACACCTAAAATGTCTATATTTAATCTTGACATCTCACCAATAACCACATCCAATTTGCCCTGGCTCATAGATCTTACATTCCAGGTTCCTATGGTGTGTTGATCTTTAGAACATCGGATTCGTCGTTCACCACCAGCACCGTCGGCCGCTAGCCGTCCTTTCTGCTTTGAGCTAGCTGCGTCATCACATCTGGGGCTAGTTGAACGTATCCTCTGTTCCTCCCCAGTAGCATTTTGACCATCTTCCGACCTGGGAGTCCCATCTTCCGATGGTATACCGACATATCTCTGGTTGTACTGATCCATTTAGTTTTCACGGCAAGAATACTGGGGTGGGTTGCCATTACCTTCCCCAGGGATCGTATTTAGTCTGACCTCTCTGCCACGACCTTCCCGTCTTGGGTGTCCCTTCACAGTTTAGCTCATGGTTTCATTGAAGTGCTCAAGCTCCAGCACCACGACAAGGTAACAATCTCTTTTGCTGGAGACAAATACAAATACAAAGCTACAAATATTCTCTTCGATTAATAAAGATCTTTCCAGAAATCCAAGCAGTTCTTGTTTCCTGAGTTTGCCAGTCTTGCAGGGTTTGACATAAAACCTGACATACTAACTCTCATTTCCATATAACAGAACTCACTCTTAACCAAAGCTATTTTTGCTTCTTTCAACAAACATTCATTCCTCAAAACAAACCTGTCAAGACCTGTACAGTGGGGAACAGATAGTGAAGCAAGCGTTACACAGTGTTCCATAAGGAGTTTTAATGCAATCATTAGGTGTGTGGTACAGAATCTTAGAAAATGTGATAGGAATGTCCAGCCCTCTTTCATTAGTGAGTTCATTAAGCCAGTCTCTTTGAAAGTGTTGAATCTCCCCAGGCTTTCTGCACCCTACAGTGAACTACTGTTTCACAGATAAAGCACTAATGAATTCTACTATCTGTTCATTTCTAGAAGTCCTCCCATTTCTTTCTCAGCCATCTCACAAGACCACATACTAACCACTATCTTTCTTCCAGAATTTGCATACCTTAAATTTTCTCCATTTTCCCATATTTAGTAAATGTTCTACCGAGGTGCCCAAATTCATCTATTTTCCTAATAATGGATGGTTGGAGACCTGGCAGGAGACAGAAACTTTATTTCGGTCATTGACCAATAAAATACCTTCTATAAAACAAACAGAGTTATCCCCTAGTATCAATAACTGTTAACAATCATTTGTAAGCGAAGCTTACACATAATGTAGCAGAATTTTGCTACTTTCAAAGAAATACATTTATCTTGGTTGTTTTAACAGATAACATAAGTAAAAATTATCAGAATTCCCTGGGAATTTAAACAAAAGGGGGGTAATCATCTGGTGGCAAATGTCCTAAAGAGACCACATTTATCCATACCACACTTAACCCCACTCCATATCAACATACAACATGTATGTCTGTAAATGTGATGTCAATCTACCCCTTCTCACATCCTCTCACATATCCTCCCCTTCATTCCACCATCTTCCTACTTCCCATGGCCATCCTGCTCCACCTACCCGCACCCCTTGAGGCACAAGGGTCACACCAACACTTTCCGTTTCCCATCTGGAAGAGTACCCTCTTCTTTTGAGTCATAAAGAAGATTGGTATAACACAGGTGGTTCAAATCATCACAATGGCTCTTTTTCGACTCAGTTTAGTCAATGTCAGGAATTGGACTCCACAAGAAATACTGGAACTCTACTTTATGTATATGGATTATAATAACAGAATCTTGAAAGCCTGACAATATTTTCCCTTTCCTTCCTCTTATACCAAAAGAGTCAAGGCAGGGTCACTTAAAGTTTCTTTCTAATGCCTTCTTCCCTTCCCAGACTTAATTCATGTTTTGCTAATCCTCATAGCATCCGTTCTCCAAGGTCATCTCTCTGGTTCTCTACAGCCTACCAATATTGCTGAGGCCCATCCACAGGACCCCTAGTAGCTGCCCAACACCTCCAACCAAGCTTGCATGGCCTGCACTCATTAACCACTCAGGTCTTCAGATTGACATTCTAACCTTGACTGCCTCCCTATTTCCCCCTAATGCTGTTCTCTAGCTTCCAAAGTGGCAGCTGCTCTTCAGAGTGCTCATCCTAAGAAGGAAAATGGTAGATCAAATCTGTTGCTTGTCCCATTTTCAGTTCCCTCCAACTCCTTTTCTTTTCCAGCAGCTTGCTGAGATGCCTAGAACTTCCCCAGTTTGTCTTAGTGACTGTCCTGATAGTCCTTACTGTCCTACACTGTCCTCCTTCACATCTATCTTTGTCCTTTAGCCTTAATTTGAATTTACCTCTGTTTGCTTTTACTATTCCAGCCACTATCTCTGTCTCCCATGTTGTCTCATAACTACTCCTCTTTTCTCCACTGTTGTAATCTTTCCTATTCCAGTCAGCTCCACTTCTAACATCCAATGGGCCCATATCAATTTCTTCCTCTGACTCAATCATGTACTCCATCACTGCCATCCCAGTTAAGTCTGCTGGATGATCAGCAATCTCTGCTCAACTAGTGGCTTGCTACAATAAAATGTGGGTGGTAGCTTGGTGCCTCTCCTACCTGGGGGTGGGGGAGAGAGTGTGATGGGAAGTAGGAAGATGGTGGAATATTCCCAGCACCTTCAGCCAGACTCTGTCCTCTGTCCAACTAACTTTTCCTGATGTAGCTGCATCTGTCACCTGGCCTCCAAATATCATATCTTGTCTCCTTCCATTTTTGTTCAGCTCTATCAGGTACCCTGCAATCTTGGTCTATCATCCACATCTTCTCTCTCTTCTACTTTCATGTCTCCCATCTACCTGCTCTTATCTCCAACCTTATTTCCAAAGAAGAGCTCTGGGAGCCATCAGGCACTCTGGCACCGTAACAACAATAGCAACAACAAGAATAAGAGCAATGTGAATGAAAGGGTCAAACTGTGTTCCGGAAAATATTAATTGGTGCCATCTAAGTTGTTAAGGATATGTGGGAAAATAGGAATCTATAGCTGGATAGATGCTTGTTATGCTTCAGTAAACACTGATAATGGAAGAAGCAGAGATGAGATTTGGGGGAAATTGTGCAACATTTTGAATGAATGTAATCAAGGGGAAAAATTATTCTGCTAAATGGTATTAATGGATGGTTAGGAACAACGCAAGAGAGTACAAAAAAGTGATTGGGCTATTGCTGGAAGGAGTTATTTAGAAATTTCTATGGAAAGTGCTGAAAGAGTTATTTAGAAATTTCTGTGGGAATGATAATGAAATGTCAAACAGTGGAATTGAAACAAATGCTATAAAAATAGCATCCAAATAAAAAAATAATGAAGTCATACATGCTGCGAGAATGTTGAAAAATTGTAAGGCTGCAGGTATTAAAGGTGTAATTGGAGAAATGTTAAATATGGACATGGTTTGTACAGTATATGGAGTGGCTGTGCAATTCATTTAATGTGAAGGTGGCACCTTTGCCCAACTACTGGGAGAATGCCATTTTTATCTCCCTATACAAAAGAAAAAGTAAGTGTAATAAGAGTGAATGCTGTAACTACAGGGGGATCAGTTTGTTAAATGTGCCTGGGAAGTTTTTTGGTAGAATTCTGATTGAAAAAATAGAGTGAGTTGGGAACTGCAGTGCAAATGTATCCTGGTGGAGGGATTGCAAACAGGTTTTTTGCTCTTTAGTGAAGCTCCTATACAAATGACAAGATGGTATCTCTGGCAAGTAAGTATTCACTGTCTTTATACATAGTGTCACATCCACCTCCTCATCACCATGTTAAGTCAGTATGCATTTAATTACGGGGACTTCCATGCTATGTCCAGTTGCTCTCTGTGTCCTCATGTCAGAAAGGAGTTTTAGTGTATAGAATCATACAGAGTTGGAAAGAATCTTTAGATTATTGAGTCCAAACTCCTATTCCATTCATAAGCACAAATTACAGCATCACCCACAGATGGGTGTTCAGCTTTTACTTCAGTGCATCAGCATAAGTTTGGATAATTGATTCCACTGTCAGACTAATCCTACTGTTTGGATTTCCCCCCCCCCCCCCAATATTCAGCCAGGGTTTGCCTTCCTGTGATTGCAATGGATTTTTGGAATAATTGATTAATTAACGTTAGGATGTTGTGTGAAGACATTTTCCTGATTTTCTTGCAACAAATACTATATACAAACAATATTTTCACATATATGTATTTTTATTTGTGAGTTTAAAATCTACAATGCTCAGTACCTGAGCCTGTAGTTGCTGGAAAGTATGACGCAGTCTTTAATTACAGAAAAATAAATTGTTCAGAATATGTCAGATTAATGTCATACTTCTAATGTTCCCAAGGTTACTGTCATTTCAGCTATGCAGTCTACAAATTCTGGTGACACATTAGAAAATATGATCTGAGAATTATGTAATAAAATGAACTTAAAGAAGATACAAGAGTCCTAATTTCTCTGCTATCCTCCCTGTAAATTGTCTTCATATTTTCCCCACCTATTTTAGCAATTATTATTATTATAATAGCATCTATTATTAGCAATATTTTCAAAGTTGTAATTGTTTCTCCATATACTTCTAAAGCACCTTATTATTTTAAATCTGCTATGTGATCTTAAATCTGGTAGTGAAGGACATTGACATCAGTCTTTTGCCATGGACAGATCACTCTGGGATTGTCTTCAGCCATGCTGATGTCACCCTTCCCTGTGGGGAGACAGGGCCTGTTCAATCGGCCCATCCCAGATAACTGATGGACTTAGTGGGTTTCCAGATGAGCCTGGGGTTTTGCCTGAGGACCTGGTAAGCACTTCGGGCAAAGCCTTAGTCAATCTCAGCCTTACCAGGAGGACCAGACAGGAAACACAACCAGATAAGCTAATTTTACTTTATTGTAAGGCTACATTAACAGAATCTTGCAAGACTAAAAGTACAAATCTCCCACTGTCTCCTTTACAGCCCAAGAAGCTAGGGAGGGTCCCTTCTGAGCCTCTTGCTCCATCCACTACGCAACTGCAGGCTATGCTATCTCTTATCTGACCATTCCCTAGGCAGCATCTCTTCCCCCTTTGTCCCAAGGTCTTTCCCACATTCTATTACAGTCGCTGCTTGGAATGGGCAGACGGCTGGGGCTTTGGACCCCTATGTGGCCCCTCCCTGTGCCCTGATCCTGGGGTGTGTCTTGGTTTACTGAGGAGCTCTGGGAGATGAAGCGCCAGAAGAGGTCCCTGGAGCTCCCTTGGAGGAAGACTCGGACCAAGTCTGACCAAACACAGGTAAGAGCCCATATTAGGGATTACCTCATGGCAATATGGGCAAAACATCAATATTTGCATAGAGTAAGGAAGATGACCTTAATGGAAATATTACCTAGGCAAAAAGGCTGAAACAGTTTTTTTTTTGAAACAGTTGTCCAGAACAGCGAGATAACATTCAGAAGTGACTCAGGCAGATGCCCCCCTGATTCACTGGACTATAAGAAAGAGGAGGAGGTATAGCACAATCAGACTTGCAAGATTCTGTTATTATAGCCAATCTTAATAAAAATAGTTGTAGCCTTCTTGTGGAATTGATTTCCTGGTGTAGTATACCTGGCGCACTTCAGGTCCCTTCAATTAAACAATGGCATCTGTCAGGACCTAGGAAGCATGCCTTCTCTGTTGTGGCTACTGCCATCTGGAATGAGGTGCCCCCTGATATCCTTGTAGTTCTCACTTGATGGCATTCCAGAAAGCACTGAAGACCTGGCTGTTCTCCCAGACCTTGGGTTGGGGTGGTTGGGAACCCTGTTTTATATGTATGGGGATATGGGTGGTGTTAGCTAGACTCACCATTGGTTCTTGTTCTATACTCCCTCTGGGATTTTTAAAATAATTTTATTGTATTGTACTTCCTATTTTGTTTGGTTTTACTGTACACCAGCCAGAGTCAGTTTGGAGTTGGTGGTGCTTAGATTGAATACATGTAATATATTTTAAAAAGTGTGTGCTGAAAGCATTCCCACAGTTGTATTGGGGCTCTTCTGTGTTCCTCTCCTTTCTGCAACTCCTTGAGTTCCTCAAAAAAAGAAAAAAAATGTACAACCAGAACAAGTGTTGCAATTACAAACTGTGGAGAAGAAAGTCAAAATCCTTTTTAATTTTTAGATGGCATTTCTTCCTGCATATGCAGTGATTGTGCACAAAAAAAGGCCATACAAATATGGCTTTCAAGTTAAATCTCCCTCTGAGAGTGAGGGAGAGAAGAGTTCCTCTTGCTGTGTAGGTGAACCTGTGACAGAAACTTGAGTTTAAGGAATGTGCAGCAGCAGAATTTCCTGAAACAATGTCGTCCTCCATCTTTTCCCATTGGTGACTGAGAACCTTTTCTTTTGCAATCAGAGTTTTATGACACCACTAGACAACCCATGACCCATTGGGTTTTCCTTCTTTCCACATATAATATAGCAAAGCAGCCAATCCAAAGCAGCCAATCACCGCTTGCCCATCAGGCCGTGCTGCCAGCTGATTGGGCACAGGGCCAGAGGGAGGAGGGAAAGAGGGCAGGGATATGCCCCTCCCATCTTCCCTTGCGCCACACAACCTATGGGTTTCTGGGAAGTGTAGTGGAAATTACAATAATGGCCACAACTTTGTGAATAGAACTGGTGTGAAGATCCTTGAAATTTCAATTCCACAGGAATCATGGGTCCTGGATTTTGGATGTATTCTTTAAGTTAGCCCATTTGAGGTACCTTGATTCAAGAATTGTTGCCCTATGATGCACTATTTCATCCAATTGAAGGTTGCAAACAAACAGGAGAATTTTAGTAATATATAGATTAGGACAACATTAATATATTGAGTTTCTTTAAAAACTATTATTTTCCTGTACAGTATATCACAATTACCACACAGAAACTTTCCTTCTACCGTTTTCCTATTCTTACTTGGATGTCTTTCCAGTCCACATGCAACACAACCATTGAAATTTAATAAAGTAACATAAGCTTATGTTTCTGGATTCTAAAAAACCTAATACATAGGTTCTCTTAAAGCTGTTTGTAGTTTTGCTGAGGAAAGAAGGAATTTTTTAAAGGACAAAAGCAATTGACAGTATAATTAAAGATGACATGAGATTTATTTAGAAAGAAAAGGAGAACAGGAAGAAATATTATTCTGTCTTGTCAGTGTATTTTAAAAGCTGCTAATGCAGTGAGATTTACAAATGATATATAAAACTTAACATTTCTGATAGCCCCTTTGGAATTCTCATTCAAACTTCAACATTTCTCTCATTGTAGATGCAATACTTTGTGAAAGTCACTTACCGAATTTTTTGTTGCATACCAACTGCTTGTTTGCACTTCAGATGAACTGGCCTGGGTTATTTTAGATTATATACTTCACAGTTGACATGCCTGGAAGAATGATTGTTGAATTACTGCTCTGTTTTAATATGTATGTACAATTCAAGGACCACGGTATGAGGTGGCATATGACAAATGAGTGTCCTGACAAGCTCTGGCAATAGGGTCTCCAGAAGACAGATGATTATGTCTGGTCACCTTGGAGAAGAAACTAACTTCAAGATTAATCTGACAGTTTGTTTTTTCCCCTATTTATGTTACTATGTTCATTTTTTATCAGTTGCAAGCATGAATATGGAACATATATTTTAATATTTTTAGCCTTGTTTATTTTCAGGAATGAACAAAAAGAAACATAAAAGAATAGTACAATAACAAATTATTGCAAGGGAGATACTCAGAGGCCAGCAGCCATGTTGAGTAAGTCCAGATGTTTACATTACCATCAGTTTCTGCTGGAACAATCAGCATGGCAAGTATGAAAATCCATTTATGTCAAGCTAGGTCACTAGAAGTTGAGAAGTGAAGCTTAGGCAGTGAGAATCTAATATAAACTTATATTTCAAGCTATGGTTTTAAACATCTGAGTTGGAATGAGAGCCTTGGAATAAAATATGGCTCCAATGTATTGCAGGAGTTTAACCTCTGTATCTGGAAATTAATAGATAAGATCTCCTATACAAATCCTATTCCTTAAATCCTTTCACTGAAATTTCTGCTCCCCTCCAACTTATCTGCTTAATATGGCTAAGTTAGTAATGGAGGATGGGGATGTTAGGAGTGGACTTGAAGTATATCCTTGACCCTTGACCTCGCCATCATTATAGTACTCATATATTTAGGCTGAATAATTCTGTATGGCTATAGAATCACAGAATGTTTAGGTTGGAAGGAAATCTACATCCCCTAAACCAGGGCTTTCCAAAGTTTTCCTGCGGCGACACACCAACCGCCGTTGGTGTGTTGCCGCGGGAAAACCTGGAAGTGCCGCCATTGCGGCAGTGTGCAAAAACCCGGAAGCGCTGCTGCCGCTTTCAGGTTTTTGCGTGCCGCAGTTGGTGTGTCGCCGCGGTAAAACCCGGAAGCGCTGATGATGATCAGCGCTTCCAGGTTGTGTGGCGACACACCAGACTGTGTGTGGCGACACACTTTTGTGTCGCGACACACAGTTTGGAAAGCTCTGCCCTAAGCCATCTATGACATTTGAAAACTGTTGGTGGGGAGGAGTCCATCATTCTTATAGGCAGAGTGTTCCACTGCTTAACTACTAAATAGAATATCTTTCTAATATTCAGCCTGAATCTCCTTTCTTAATTTAACCCAAGGTCCTTGTCCTGTCCTAATTTTCAACCAAGAACAGGCCCACCTCCTCTTGCACATGACAGGCCTTTAAATATTTGTAGACTACTATCATATTTCCCTTCATTCTTCTTTTTTGCAAAGTAAATATCCCTAGCTCCTTTAACTATTCCTCAGAGAGCTGAGTTTCCAGACCCCTTCTGCTGATTCTCCTGTGAGTCTATTCCAGGTTCTCCATGTCCCTTTTAAACTGTTGTACCCCCAGAACTGTACATAGTACCCCAAATCCATCCCATGCAGAGGAACCATTACTTCCTGTGATTTGGGCACAGTACTTTTAGCTGCTGTAGCATCACACTATTGCTTGTTCACATTCAGCTAGGTCCTTTTAACAAGCTCTGCCACCAAGCTACATCTGCCAAATTCTGTATACAGGTAGTCCTTGATCTACGACCATTCAGTCAGTGACCATTCCAAGTTACGACAGGGCGGAACGAATGGTGGTTGTGACCGGTTCTTGGAGTTCCGGCTGTACAAGCACCCCCGCAGTCACATGATCGCGATCTAGGTGCTTGGCAAGCAGAAAGTCAATGGGGGAAGCTGGCAGGAAAGGTTGCAAGTTGCTGGGGTAAGTTTCCCCTACCCATGCACCCTGCCCCAGCTCCTCTGCGCTCGCACCTCACTTGCCACTTGCACACCCCTGCGTACGCTTGCCGACTCACACAGCACCTCTTGCACACCCTCTCGCACCCTCATGCACCCTCCCTGCCCCTCCCTCACACCCCTGCGCACCCTCCCCAACCCTCCCCCCCACCCCTGCGCATCCCTTCACTCCCTCCCCCAACTGGCAGCAGCCACTTACCTGTCTGTGGGCCTGGGACTTGCAACTTTCTGCTGGCTTCCCCACTGACTTTGGTTGTGGGAAGCCAGCAGGAATTTGCCTCACCTAACGACTGTGGGATTCAGTTAATGATGGCAACTGGGACTGCAGGGATTGCCATTGCTAAGCAATGTGGTCACACTTTACAACTGCATTGCTTAGTGATGGAAATTCCAGTCCCAATTGCCCGTCGTAAGTCGAGGACTACCTGTAGGTATTTCATTTCTCTTACTTAGATTGTGGACCTTATCCTGGTCATCACTGAACATTGTGTGTTGAGTTCATGTTGAATTGTGATTTTTATCCCCTGAGACTTCAATCTCTTTAGCTTGGCATCATCTGCAAATTTGACAAGTTTCCCTTCCAACTTCTATGTCATATATAATGATAATGAATAGCACAGAGATGAAAATAGAGCCTTGGCAAATCCCAATCAATACTTTCATACAGAACAATTTACAGTCACACTTTTGGTGTAGTTTATCAACCAGATGCAAACCCACTGGTTCTCAGTAGACTCTAGCCTTTATTGATTCGTATTATCCATAAGAATATCATGAGGGTTCTTGCTGAACACTCTTTTTAGATCAAGATCCATTACATTTACAGCATTACTTGGTTACCAAGCTAGTCAATTTGCCATTAAACAAACAAACAAACAAACAGATCAGTCATATATGGCTTATTTTTGGCAAATCCATAGTTGCTCCTGGTAATGGATGGCATTCTTTTCCAAATGCTCACAGGCATGTGGCTGTAGTATCTTGCTCACTATGTCTATTAAATCAGGGGTCCCCAACCTGTGGGCCGCAGCCCACTAGTGGGCCGCGGCCTGTTAGGAAGTGGGCCGCGGGGCTCCCTCCTGCAAACCTCGCCCCCTGGTGTGCACGATTACCCTGCCCCCGGTGTGTGCGATTGGCTCCTGCCTGCAAACCCCGCCCCCAGTGCGTGCAATTGGCTCCCATCTGCAAACCCCGCCCCCTGGTGTGCGTGATTACCCTGCCCCCGGTGCGTGCAATTGGCTCCCACCTGCAAACCCCGCCCCCCGGTGCGTGCAATTGGCTCCTGCCTGCAAACCCCACCCCTGGTGTGCGCAATTGGCTCCTGCCTGCAAACCCCGCCCTCCCAGTTCGTGGAAAAATTTTCTTCCATGACCAGTCCCTGGTGCCAGAAAGGTTGGGGACCACTGTATTAAATTATCTGGTACTTTCCTGGATTCTTTATCTCCTTCCTTCATGCCTGCCTTCCTGCCTTTGTAGTATGTTCTTGTTCTTGTTCTTTTCCAGTCTTCCAACACCTCACCATTTCTCTGTTAGTTTCCAAACTTTATAGTCAGTGGTTCTCAGATCACTTCTGTCAACCCCTATGGCATCCTGGGATGTAATTTTTCTGGCCCTGGAGACTAGAATTCATTTCAGATAGTAAAATCTTGTGCTGTGCTCCTCCCACATCTTCTTTTTTCTCAGAGAAGACGAATGCAAAGAGGGTGTTAAGCAGTTCCACCATCTCTCTGTTCTGATTATTTTGTTGTCATCTCCGTGGAATAAACTCACTGACTCTTTTTTACTTCCAAAGCAAAAGTACCCACCTTAATAACAATCATCTTATTATATTTTGCATTCTTCATTAGCCTTATCTCATTCTAAGCTTTAGGCTTCCCAACTCAATCCCTTCAGGGTCAAACCACTAGCCCAGAATCTGGAAAAACAGCGAAGTCACAAACCACCTCCTTCAAGCACAGTGCAACCCCATCCAGAGTAACTACCGGCACAGATGGTACTGAGTTACCCAGATCATTATGGATAAATAGCAATTCTGTTGTACAAGGATTAATCGGAGCTTGTTTCACCCCATCTGGTGCCTATAATCTCACAGAGCAAAAGCTTTGCAGCTCAGTGTGTGATAGAACCCGTCTGTTGGCTATGTTGATGGTTATTTATGAAGCTCAGTTGCTATATGGTTTTATTTTATATTATCTATTTTATTGTAAATAAAATATATAAATCAAATCAAACAGTCAATCATTCATTCAATCAATCAATCAATCATAAGCTGCAATAGAATTTGATCCATGTCTTCTAGATTCAAAAATCCCCCTAGAGCCTGTGCAGGACGTTTCAAAGACCTTGAAATAACCCTGACTCTATAGACCAGGGCTTTCCAAAGTTTTTCCCGCGGCGACACGCCAACCGGCGTTGGCGTGTCGCCGCAGGAAAACCCAGAAGCGCTGATGATGATCAGCGCTTCAGGGTTCTGTGGCGACACACCAGACTGTGTGTGGCGACACACTTTTTGAAGTTTGGAAAGCTCTGCTATAGACCAACTCTGTAGACCAACCCTACAAACGAATAGCCTAGGTACAGTATAGGCTGTAAGAATCCAAAACGAAACAAAACAAGGAAGTTAGGCTAGCACAAGGGTCGGAAATGGCGGCTCGCGAGCCAGATGCGGCTCTTTGGCCCCTTGAGTGTGGCTCTTCCGCAGCTGAACTCACCACCGCCCCTTCCACGTGATAGGCCCCCGCCCGCAAACCCCGCCCCCTGGCTCTCGCACTGAGCGAGGCCCGGCGCAGCAGGGAGGCAGCTCCATCTCCAGCCGCAGCAGCCCCTGCGCGGAGAGAGGCAAGCAGGCAGGTAAGCGGGCAGGCCTCGTTTCCTGGCCCCCATCATCATCTTCGCTCAACGCGGGCGGGCGGGCGGAAGCGGCCGAGGGGGGCGGGCCCGGCGGCGGAGGCCAGGGCTGCCCGCTTACCTGCCTGCCTGCCTCTCTCCGCGAGGCCCCTGATCCGACTTGGACCCCGGGAAGGCAGCGGGGGGCCTCGCGGAGCGAGGCAAGCAGGCAGGCCTCGTTTCCCACCCTCCATCATCTTCTTTCTTCAACCCGGGTGGGCGGAAGCGGCCGAGGGGGGCGGGCCCGGCGGCGGAGGCCAGGGCTGCCCGCTTACCTGCCTGCCTGCCTCTCTCCGCGAGGCCCCTGATCCGACTTGGACCCCGGGAAGGCAGCGGGGGGCCTCGCGGAGCGAGGCAAGCAGGCAGGTAAGCGGGCAGGCCTCGTTTCCCACCCTCCATCATCTTCTTTCTTCAACCCGGGCGGGCGGAAGCGGCCGAGGGGGGCGGGCCCGGCGGCGGAGGCCAGGGCTGCCCGCTTACCTGCCTGCCTGCCTCTCTCCGCGAGGCCCCTGATCCGACTTGGACCCCGGGAAGGCAGCGGGGGGCCTCGCGGAGCGAGGCAAGCAGGCAGGTAAGCGGGCAGGCCTCGTTTCCCACCCTCCATCATCTTCTTTCTTCAACCCGGGCGGGCGGAAGCGGCCGAGGGGGGCGGGCCCGGCGGCGGAGGCCAGGGCTGCCCGCTTACCTGCCTGCCTGCTTCTCTCCGCGAGGCCCCCGATCCGGCTTGGACCCCGGGAAGGCAGCAGAGGGCCTCGCGGAGGGAGGCAAGCAGGCAGGTAAGCGGGCAGGCCTCGTTTACCACCCTCCATCATCTTCTTTCTTCAACGCGGGCGGGCGGAAGCGGCCAAGGGGGGCGGGCCCGGCGGCGGAGGCCAGGGCTGCCCGCTTACCTGCCTGCCTGCCTCTCTCCGCGAGGCCCCTGATCCGACTTGGACCCCGGGAAGGCAGCGGAGGGCCTCGCGGAGGGAGGCAAGCAGGCAGGTAAGCGGGCAGGCCTCGTTTCCCATCCTCCATCATCTTCTTCCTTCAACGCGGGCAGGCGGAAGCGGCCGAGGGGGGCGGGCCCGGCGGCGGAGGCCAGGGCTGCCTGCTTACCTGCCTGCCTGCTTCTCTCCGCGAGGCCCCCGATCCGGCTTGGACCCTGGGAAGGCAGCGGAGGGCCTCGCGGAGGGAGGCAAGCAGGCAGGTAAGCGGGCAGGCCTCGTTTACCACCCTCCATCATCTTCTTTCTTCAACGCGGGCGGGCGGAAGTGGCCAAGGGGGGCGGGCCCGGCGGCGGAGGCCAGGGCTGCCCGCTTACCTGCCTGCCTGCCTCTCTCCGCGAGGCCCCCGATCCGGCTTGGACCCCGGGAAGGCAGTGGGGGGCCTCGCGGAGGGAGGCAGGCAGGCAGGTAAGCGGGCAGGCCTCGTTTCCCACCCTCCATCATCTTGTTTCTTCAACGCGGGCGGGCGGAAGCGGCCGAGGGGGGCGGGCCCGGCGGCGGAGGCCAGGGCTGCCCGGTTACCTGCCTGCCTGCCTCTCTCCGCGAGGCCCCCGATCCGGCTTGGACCCCGGGAAGGCAGCGGGGGCCTCGCGGAGGGAGGGAGGCAGGCAGGTAAGCGGGCAGGCCTCGTTTCCCACCCTCCATCATCATCTTTGTTCAACGCGGGCGGGCGAAGAGCGGCCGTGGGGGGGGGGGCGGCGACGACAAGCGGCGCGCTTCAGGCTTTCAGCACTGGAAGGCGGGCCTCCTTCCAGCGCTGAAAGCCTGAAGCGCGTCGCTTGTCGTCGCCGCCCCCCCCCCCCACAGCCGCTCTTCGCCACAGATCCCGCCGGAGCTGATCTCCCTGGACCCCGGGCAGCTGGGCCGGGTGGACGCCGTCTCCCGCCCGCAAACCCCGCCCCCTTCCACGTGATTGGCCCCCGCCCGCAAACCCCGCCCCCTGGCTCTCTAGCATTTCAAAATGTGCACGAGCATGTCAAAATGGCTCCCGGCATAAAAAGTTTGCCGACCCCTGGGCTAGCAGAACTGCTGTTTAATACCGTTTAATGTTTTCATTCTTTGAGAATTGAAACATTTTAACTTGCTTCAGAAGTGTTTTTTCTTGTATTTATGGCCTGGGAAGGTGACATCCTAACATTGACACACCTCTGCATTCAAGAGCTTTAAGTGAAGGTTTGTATATAAATGCAGCTAATGAAATTGGGGATTGTATGGCCTCAAACCATTTAAAGTAATGGCATGAGGAATCTCATGCTATTATTTCTGAGTGGTAGCAGTTCTCACTAAAGCATTGGTTCCCTGAGGTGCAGGCGTACTCAGATTGAATCTTATTTACAGAGGGGTTAGAAGGGTTTGTTTGTTATGTAGCATACAAGTCTGCTTCCACAGAAGCCAGGAGGCTGTTTTTTTTTAATGGTTCCATGTTTAATTGTTTTTCTTATTAACATTGGTCAGCTATGGGCATAAACTGCACATGCCTTAAACTTAAGAATGCATGGAGAAAAGCATCTGTTAGCTGTAACTTTTGGGGTAGTAAGATTTAAAGGAACGTAGGGGATGTTAACTGTTTGAAATGGATTTGCCTCTCATTTTAGTTTGATTCAGGCATATTTAAACCAGAGTTTAAGACTGGGTAAGCCTTGACTAAGGATCCAGAAATAAAGATGGGTACATTAAAAGAAATCATAGCTATTCTGTGGGGAAAAAGATAAATATCATAGCTAAGTGATTAGGATATTGAGTGATTAGTGATATTATTAGGAAAAGCCAACGTGATGTAAAAGATGTGCAAACTTTCAAGATCTCCATAACTCTTAATCAGGGAAGATGCTACAAAAAGGAAACAGGGAAGTAATAAGAAAATTTAGAAACTTAACTTAACTCTCTAGTTCTAACTTAAATCTCTAGTTCCAAGTCAGTCCTAAAATGGGGGTTATGGAATGAATGCAGAATCATGCAAAATCCCATTCAAAAGAGCTGTACCTCTTATTTTGCCAAGTAAGATGCAATTGTCTGATCTAATGTTCTCAGCATGTACAGAAAGATTATATGTGAGAGTGTGGGTAAAATGGGCTGTGAAATGTACCTTAAACATCGACAAAAACCCAGTGCAATGTCCAGGTTCCCTATCTTCTCAACTTTGAGTTGTCAGCTCCAAATGCATGGGTCTGTCACATGTGTGTGAATATATATATTTATGTCTGTACCGCCCAAATATTGTAATGCAAAGAAAATTAATGCAAACTGATTAAAATTGATTTTCTGTAAAATAATGTGAAACTCCATTTGTGAAATTAATTTATTCCCTATCTGCATGCATAATGCATAACCGCCCAGAGTCCCCTTGTGGGGAGATGGAGCGGTAAATACAAATCGAACCATAAATAAATAAATAAATAAATAAATAAATAAATGGATGGATGGATGGATGGATGGATGGATGGATGGATGGATGGATGGATGGATGGATAGATAGATAGATAGATAGATAGATAGATAGATAGATAGATAGATAGATAGATAAACATTGGGGTGGAGTATCTGTAATTCCCCAGAATCTGGTTAAATTATGTCATTTCCATCATTTATGCTAATTGTGTGTTAAATTCATTAAGCAGATTATTTCATTTGCACTATTTACATAATGACATCATAGGGAAAATGATGTAAATTGCAGTGGAATTGCCTGCAAAGCTTATTGCACTGAGAATCAGAAAATTGAGGTTTCACTATAACAAAAGTTTTCTCACACATACAGAATGTTTATATATTTATATTTTATATATTGGGTAGCTTTTTTAATGTTATGTGGTTATTTTATTTATTTATTTATTTATTTATTTATTTATTTATTTATTTTGTTTACTGTTTGCTTTTGTTGTGTGCCCCTGCCCCAGAGTCACATTGACTCTGCATCTTCTCCCCAATCCTTTTATTTTCAATAGCTTCTTTTACTCTTACCAACAAATGTAAGGTGAATTCCTCAATTCACAGGTAAATTATTTGTGGAGAAAAAAACTTTCTTCCTATAGGGTAAATAAGATACATATGTTTTCTTCTAAGATTTGGAATTCTCGTGCAAATTATATAGATCTATCTATCTATCTATCTATCTATCTATCTATCTATCTATCTTCCATCCATCCATCCATCCATCCATCCATCCATCCATCCATCTATCTATTTCTGTTCTCATATCAACATTTATCAATCAGAGAAGAATACATAGTTTATAATTTCCTTTTCGGTTATTCAGAATGCATGGTGCATATTCTTTATGAGTTTAACTTTGAATATAAAAATGTTTAATAATATTTTAAAATGTGCATTTTAAATATTTTGACTCATGTATTGATAGACACTTTTGTCCTTCATCACAGTAACTGAATAGAGGTGAATATATTTGCATGAACTAAAGAACAATAAAAGCAGATTACTAGACTGCCATTATGACTGCACATTTATAGGTGTGTGTGTGTGTCTCAGATTTTCTGTCATGAAACTTTTGGTATGTGTTTGAAGAGACAATATTATTAAGTTACTATTGAAGAGTCAATATTATTAAATGTTGTTGGTTTTTTTGCCCCTTCTGGTATTTTGGGAAGAAATAATGCCTCATAGATGCAGGAATGACCCATTGCTTCTTCCCACTTTTCTCCTATGGATCAGACATCCCTCAGACAGCATATGCCAGCCTTGGATTCTAGAGAAGCTGTTACAGAACTGAGGAGTAGGAAAGGCTTCAAGTAGGAAATCCATCTCCCTCACCATGTGGGAACTTTGATCGAAACTCCAGTCCAGACTGGAAACCTACAGAGAGTTATTCTTACACCAGAAATTCTATCTGTTATAGCTTGGGATAGCATAATTTGAAATAATTTTTTACCTTTTAGAATATATTGATAGAGTTGGTAACATGTAGAAAAGATACAAGATTAAGAAGACATTATTGAAAATAAATAAAATAAAATAAAGCACAATAAACTAATTTAAAAGGAAGTGAGAGACAATTGTAGCTTTGAGACAGCTATGTTAACTATGAGACGAAAAGGGTTAAAGAACTGGCAACCTGCCAAGAACCCTAACCCTAAGTGATTACTTTGTGAAGGAATAGAATGTACTAAACATATTTCCATTAGGGAATTGGGCTATAAACTAATTTTGCACAGCAGTTATTTTTGAACCTTGCCTTGGATATACTCCTGGGTTGACAGAATTAAAAGATAATTCATTGTTTTCTAGATACCAATTTTTCTCTAAATGTAGATACTGTAGATACTCACTAAAATGCATGTTTCATCCATCCATGTTGAGAAAGTATTCTGACTTCCTTTATAGGTTCCTAAAGAGAGATGCCTCCTTAATTAGTCAGAATGGAGTGATAGCTATAGGCAACAGATTCTTGGGGTTGAATAGTGGTGAGAAACTTTCAGCTCTCCTCCTAAACTCCCTGGTTGTTAGCTTCTGTTTGAAGATAGTTAGTTCTGCCTCCATTCCCAAATTAGCTTGCTCATGTACACAAGAAATTTAGTTTACCTCTTTCTTCTGACTACATCAGATAAATTGTCCAAAAAGTTCATCAGCCTTTATCATGTGATGAAAACTTGAATGCCAAGTAATTTCACTTACTACAAGCCTCAAATTTTGGCTTGGCCTAGAAACAAATGTTGTAACACAGAGATCTGTGGAAGAAGACAGGAATTGTGTGGCTAGCTGAATTTTTTTACAAATCTCTCTCCCCTACACTTACTCATTACTTTTGCTGTAATCTGTTTGTATGTAGCAAATGTTAGGATTAATAAATACATTCTGAAAGCAGAAAGAACATCATGAAATCTTATCACTGCGTTTGATGTGAGGTGAATTCTCTTCCATGGGTGGAAGAAAAATGGCTTAGAGTTTTGCAAGATGGCAAGTTTTCCTGAATATATCTCCCTATTGATTCTATTGACTAGTATCTTCAGTATTTCAGACATTACAGATATCCTAAAGCTCTTCCATATGGAAAAAAATAATGTGAAGATTCTATTTCTAATAATCATGTATGCATCATGAGGCCTTGAAATCATAAAGAAAGAGTAGAAGAGTCTGTGTGAGTTTATTCATAGGATTGATTCATTTCAATGAATTTTCTTCTTTCAATTGTACAGGCCCTATAATACTTGGAAAAGCCCACATATCAGTCACTCTGCATCTATTTGTTATTATATTTGCACTAAGTGTAGCTCTCTCATTGTTATATTTGCTTTTACCTTAGATGACTACTCTATGCATAAAGAAAAGTTAGCAGGATCTACTGTATACTCTCTTATTTAAACTTTAGAGTATTTTAGTTTGTTTTTGTTGTTTTACTTTAGATTTGGGGGTATCTATGTGAAGATTCCCCTCCCCCATGTAATAATAATGATGAGACTTTTTTTCCCCCTGATAATTGCCCTTTGCCACAATAGTGCCTTTGATTCATCAGCAGTATTATTTTCTTTTAAGATAGTTCCCAGGAGAGAACTTGACTGCAGCGTGAGTAGCTGCATATCTGGAAATGTTTATCAAAGAGTGTACCGTAGAAATTTCAGTGATAGTTGAAACAGTATACCAAGTAACTCCTATCTTTGAATTATGACTGCTAGGCAGAATAGTTTTTTACCCAGTTAACCTGTACACATTGACATTATGCCAGGGTGCCAAACCGTTGATGTAAGTGTTCCATGAAAGGTGGCAAATGTAAGCAAATTAAAGGTGGTCGGGTAGGAGATGGTGGGCAAATTGAGGAGTTATGAGTTACTCGTGGTTGTAGAAGAGATACGTAATGATTGTAACAATACTTTATTACTGTTCTTTAGATGTCTAACGGTCATGAAAGCAGTTTGCTGCTATGGCTGAATTGCTGGGCACGGGTCCAAGGTCCTGCAGCTGAGAAGTTCTCTAATTCTGCACCACAAACATTTTAAAAGTAATTATAAAAATAATAGTCAGCAGAGTTACTGTCCAGCTGTCACTTGATCCCCCAAGAGGCCCTTTAGAGAAATAAAGATGTGCAACTGCTGCCTTGCCCCCAGAACACATCTAAATTCTTAAAGGAAAACATGCTCAAAATTCCTTTAAATAAAAATTGAAGGAGAATAAAGAGGAGAGGGAAAGAAAGAAGAGAAAGGGCTTTGATGAGAAGGAAAGGAGGGATGGGGAGAGAAAGAGCTCCAGTAGGGAAGTCAATAAGACAAGAATAGGGAAAGGGAATACCCAGGGGTAGGTGTGTCTCCCCCAAAGCATTTTCTGTGGGGCTCCTTGAACCCCAGTGGTTCGAGTTAATTACACAATACAACTTATGCAGTATTATACAATAATGCTGTTCCAGCTTATGTACAAATTCGACTTAAGGACAGACCTTGAGAACGGAACTCGTTCTTAAACTGGGGACTACCTAAATGAGAGCAACATGACTAGTGATTAGCCATAGAGTACTCAAAGCTTTTTTGGGTTTGCCACTCTTATTACTGACTGTGTGTGTGTGTGTGTGTGTATGTGTGTGTGTGTTTTGGTGGTTGGACTTTGCTAATTTGAGAATATAGGATTCCAACTTCTTAATTTGAACTGTATTATAACCTACTGTATATTAGCACACATGCTGAGTGTACAAGGCAGGCATTTTGTTAAGGTGTCACCTGGGCTGTACAGAAAATAAATGTATGCTCCTTAACTTCAGAACCTAGGCTTGTCTTTCATTACCTGGATTTTCATGTTCCAGTTGAATACATATGGGCATTATTAATTTTTGCTGCCTTTTTGGATTGCTGCAATGATGAAAGAATCATTGGCTCAAAGTGGCATAAAATATATGGAGTGGAATCACAGAATGGATAAGAGTTGAGCCTTGAAATGACTGAACCTAGAAATGATGATGATGATGATAAATATATGATGTTGCTGAAGAATATGGGTAGTCAGTGAATAGAAAGACTAAACATAGATGAAGAAAGGTATGATTTCCAGGGCAAATTATTGGCTCAGGGTTCTTGCATTGTTTGCAGGCTTTATATACAGCTCTTCTAGCAAGTAAACCATTTTTCTTGAGACAATGTTTTAACTTTCAGTTCAGCAGTGCTTTTGGGTTACTTATTTAGGTGAACATTTTTTCTGGATTCCTGTAGAGTCATTGCCAATGTATTTTAGCAGAAATTTTGTTTACTGTCGAGTCTAAGGGCAGGGTTTCAAGTCTGTTACCATGTTTTTAAGTCTTTTCAATTTTTAAAAATAGTAATGCCTCCAAACTAAAGCAGCAGTAATTAGCAGAAAAATATTCTTTGATTTTGCTTCTCTTCCTTTTTCCTTCTCTGTTTCATAGCAATAGTTGTACTGGATTATGAAGGGATTTTGCCAACTCGGTGAATGTGTCAGGCTCCTCGGTTCGAACTCAGCAGAAGCTACTGACACACTCAGCACAACAAGACTCGATAAGAATCTTTATTGCACACTAGGCTGATGCCACTTGAAGCAGTTAGTTGCCCTCAGTCCACATGAGAGCACAGTCCCTTTGATACCTACTGCAGTTTAAATCCAGCACTTGCTTTTCCCACCTTTCTAACAGCTTAACAGATACCTTCCTTTGCGCTTCTCAGGTCTGACGCTGATTGTTGACATAATCAGCATTCCTGCTCTGGGAAACTTTGGCTCTCAACGTAATTCCCACAATATGGCTGGAAATCATCACTCTGTCTGGCAAGTGGATCAGCACCTCAAAGTAAGTAGAGCTGTGGAGTGCTGTGAATGTGACTGAAGAATGACAGGAACATAACTGTTTTTATGTCTTGCTTTGGTCATGAGGCTTTGGCTAATATATAAAAGATACAGAAAATGAAAATAGTACACCTCATGCGTGAAATAACAATTGTCAGTGATTTTTCCCAACTGTTGAATGTGACAGACGTTAAATCAGCCAATGAAAGTGAGGCAGAGGTGGAATGGCAGCAAAGAAACATGAGATACAGAACCTACAAAATTAAATTTCAGCTGAATACTACAGCAGTAGCCGTAAAATGCTTCAGTTACCATTGTTCACCAGTTGGTTTATGAGAAAGGATTTTAGGACTACAAAACAAGAATAAATCTTGTGATGTGAAATACTCTGTCTGTGTATATATGTGTGTGAAAAGGAGGAGACAATGTAGTTTAAGCTTTTATGCAACTTTCTTTGTTTGCTCATATGATTGGAGTATTATCCTCAAGTGGTCCATGCAAACTTATATGCTGCAAAAGACTGCCCTTTTGAAAATAGTGTGGGAGGTGTTGGAAGAAACTGAAGTCTGGAATGGTTTTTAGTATTGCAGTAATTGGTAGCAAAGCTAACAGACATCCAAATAGGAAGCTATGTTTCTCTGTTGCAGTTAAAATATGTCATCAAGATTACTGTCCACTTCCTGGGATGCCTAAAATGTCCTGACTGACAGGTATATTATGGGATTTGCAGAGGTCTCCCAGTCTAGTTCAGTTTCAGGAACAGACCGATCTAGTATTAGTAATTTCAGAGGTAGTCTAATATAATTTGAGGTTGGGATTCAAATGCAAATTTGGAAAACTGGAGAAAACTTTCTCTCACAATTTAGAGAAAAAAATACAAGCAAGAACAATATATTCAGGGGTGTGTGTATATATAAATAAATAGGTAGAGATATATATTTGGGAGAATAGGATATCATCTGTAGGGAAGCAAGAGATTTACGAGGGGATCCAGCTGCCCAATGACAAAACCGGTGCAAGAATTTCTGAGTTCTTTTAAATTCCAGGGTTTGCAATAAATGCAAATTTGTAGCAACAACAGTTGTTCCATAGTTGGCTGCTATGGAAAACATGTATTCTGAATTTCATATAGGAAGGTTGAGATATGTTGCTGCAAAGGGAAGGGGTCTCTGTGCAAAATCATGTGGAACTGTGATGGAGCTGGGAGCTGAGGGAGTAGAGAACGCTTATCTGCCTGGAATGCGCTGTCTATTCCCTCAGCTCCCAGCTCCATCACAGGAACAAAGGATAAATTTAATGTTCACAATCTCTTTGCCATCACTTTAAGAATCTGTAACTGGAATGAATAATTCAGGTAGTCCTCAACTTACGACCATTCATTTAGCAACCGTTCGGCACTGAAAAAGGTGACTTGTGACTCGTCCTCACACTTACGACCATCGCAGCATCCCCGCCGTCACGTGATCAAAATTTGGGCGCTTGGCAACTGGCATGTATTTACGACAGTTGCAGCATCCCAGGGTCACATGATCACCATTTGCAACCTTCCCAGCCAGCTTCCAACAAGCAAAATCAGTGGGTGGAGCCAGATTCATTTAATGACACGTGATTTGCTTAACAACCGCAAAAAAAGGTTGTAAAATCAGGTGCAGTCATGTGATGCTTCACTTAGTGACCACACCTCTTAGCAACCGAAGTTCCAGTCCCAATTGTGGTTGTAAATCAAGGACTACCTGTAGTGTAAACTGTGAGGTAATAGGAAAATTAAAAGGTATAGAATTTGTTAATTACACTGCTGTAATGACCATTCACTACCACCACTCCACAAGTTTTTGATGATAACACAAATATCCTAGTATTGGTGGGATAACATGATTCCCCCCCCCCTAATTTAAGAGTAGATTCAATCTTTTCCTGTATATGGATGTTTGGGGCAGAATATTATTCTATTTGCTCCTGTTTAAAATGTTTATCCTTAGTGAATTTTCTTTCCTTTTTTTCTGTAAGTATTAATTATGGGAAAGTCAGAATATTTGAAACCAATCCAATAATAGCATAATATTCCAGGACATCTGGAGAATATTATGCTATTATTGGATTGGTTCCAAACAAGAACACATGAGAGAGACAGATGAATATTGTTCGCATCTGATTCCTGTTATTACATTATCACTCTCTTGAAGAAGTAGCTTGAAATGGGCCTCAGCCATTATGTGCAAAGAAGCCATTTTGTAAAGCAGAACTCCATCTATGGCCTGAAGAAATAGCTTCAGTGCCATGTCATAATTGTAGTATGCTTATTACATATTTGTTGGAATCTATTTAAAATTAAGTGATGCGATGGAATTTTTCTTGCTAATATAATTGATCAGTTGATATAATTGGGGCTAGTCAGGTTGTGCTGTTTCTTTCACCTAAGTTATAAGTTTAGATCTCATTGATACCATATTTACATAAAGTACGTGCATACATACAGTACTGTGCAAAAGTGTTAGGCAGGTGTGAAAAAATGCTGTAAAGTAAGAATGCTTTCAAAAAAATATATAGTAATTGTTGATGTTTATCAATTTACAAAATGCAAAGTGAGCAAACAGAAGAGAAATCCAAATCAAATCAATATTTGGTGTGACTACCCTTTGGCTTCAAAACAGCATCAAGTCTTACACTTGCACACTTTGTACACTTGCACAAAGTCAATGATCTTGTAGGATTAGAGTCAGGTGTATGATTAACAAATTATACCAAGCAGGTGCTAATGATCATCAATGTCATATGTAGTTCGAAACACAGTCATTAACTGAGACAGAAACAGCTGTGTAGGAGGCTTAAAACTGGGTGAGGAACAGCCAAACTCTGCCACTAAGGTGAGGTTGTGGAAGAGTTTTATGTCACAGGTCATACACCATGGCAAGACTGAGCACAGCAACAAAACACAAGGTAGTTATACTGCATCAGCAAGGTCTCTCCCAGGCAAAACTCTCAAAGCAGACTGGGGTTTCAAGATGTGCTGTTCAAGCTCTTTTGAAGAAGCACAAAGAAACTGGCAATGTTGAGGACCGTAGACGCAGTGGTCGGCCAAGGAAACTTAATGCAGCAGATGAAAGACACATCATGCTTGCTTCCCTTTGATATTGGAAGATGACCAGCAGTGCCATCAGCACAGAACTGATGGAAACCAGTGGGACCCAGGTACACCCATCTACTGTCCGGAGAGGTCTGGCGAGAAGTGGTCTTCATGGAAGAATTGTGGCCAAAAAGCCATACCTCCGACATGGAAACAAGGCTAAGTGACTCAACTATGCACGAAAACATAGGAACTGGGGTGCAGAAAAATGGCAGCAGGTGCTCTGGACTGATGAGTCAAAAGTTGAAATATTTGGTTGTAGGAGGAGGCAGTTTGTTCGCCGAAGGGCTGGAGAGCGCTACAATAATGTCTGCAGGCAACAGTGAAGCATGGTGGAGGTTCCTTGCAAGTTTGGGGCTGCATTTCTGCAAATGGAGTTGGGGATTTGGTCAGGATCAATGGTGTCCTCAATGCTGAGAAATACAGACCGATACTTATCCATCATGCCATACCATCAGGGAGGCATGTGATAGGCCCCAAATTTATTCTGCAGCAGGACAACAACCCCAAACATACAGCCAATGTCATTAAGAACTATCTTCAGTGTAAAGAAGAACAAGGAGTCCTAGAAGTGATGGTTTGGCCCCCGCAGAGCCCTGATCTCAACATCATCAAGTCTGTCTGGGATTACATGAAGAGACAGAAGGATTTGAGGCAGCCTACATCCACAGGGGCATGGTGGCTCAGCGTGTAAGATGCCAGGCTTGTCAATCGGAAGATCGCAAGTTCAGAGGTTCAAATCCCTAGCCCTGCATGCGGAGTGAGCTCCCGCACTAGCTCCAGCTCTTGCCAACCTAGCAATTCAAAAGCATGCAAATGCAAGTAGATTAATAGGTACCACTTTGGTGGGTAGGTAACAGCGTTCCACGCGTGTCATGCGGCCACATGACTGTGGAAGCGTCTTCAGACAACGCTGGCTCTTTGGCTAACAAACGTAGATGAGCACCGGCCCCTAGAGTCGGACACGACTGCACAAATGTGCGGAGGGAACCTTTAACTTTTTTTTACATCCACAGGAGATCTGTGGTTAGTTCTCTAAGATGTTTGGAACAACCTACCTGCCAATTTCCTTCAAAAACTGTGTGCAAGTGTACCTAGAAGAATTGATGCTGTTTTGAAGGCAAAGGGTGGTCACACCAAATATTGATTTGATTTGGATTTCTCTTCTGTTCACTTACTTTGCATTTTGTAAATTGATAAACATAAACAATTACAATATATACTGTACTGTATTTTTGAAAGCCTCCAGCAAAGGAGATCGTTACCTTGTCGTGGTGCTGGAGCTTGAGCACCTCAATGAAACCATGAGCTAAACCGTGAAGGGACACCCAAGACGGGAAGGTCATGGCAGAGAGGTCAGACTAAATACGATTTACATACTCCAGGAAATAAAGCCAGACTGCTCACTTGAGGGAATGATATTAAAGGCAAAACTGAAGTACTTTGGCCACATAATGAGAAGACAGGATACCCTGGAGAAGAAGCTGATGCTAGGGAAAGTGAAAGGCAAAAGGAAGAGGGGCCGACCAAGGGCAAGATGGATGGATGATATTCTGGAGGTGACAGACTCGACCATGGGGGAGCTGGGGATGGTGACGGCCGACAGGAAGCTCTGGCGTGGGCTGGTCCATGAAGTCACGAAGAGTCGGAAGCGACTGAACGAATAAACAACAATTTTTGAAAGCATTCTTACTTTACAGCATTTTTTCACACCTGCCTAAAACTTTTGCACAGTACTGTACATACCCATCATACGATTCCCTTTCAGGGTAAGCAACTTTATGTAAAACACAGAGAAAGGAAGAAGAAATAGTACATAAAACAAATTAAGGATACGGGATAAGAAAAATATAGCTGAATCGAGTTGGCAGCAACACCAGTCACCCTACAGTATATCTCCATATATTTCATTCCTTGCAACCTACCCTTGTTCCCATTCTCCCACCATGTCCAGATGCTGCTTCACACATAGCCTTCTATTCTTTTTCAATGGGCAGAAGCACACCCTTCATGCAGCCATTTATGTCAACAAATATTCATTCCTTGCAGGGGCTTGGTTTCTTTTGACCATAATTCTACAGTATTTCTAGCAATAAAGACCTCAAGGGACAAGTGCAATTTTGATCCTTATTCAGATGAAACGTACACATTGAAATACTCAGAATTTAAAAATAGTTGATGAATCTCTTCCTCCTCCTTGGAAATTCATGGCTAACAGAGGTATTCATTCTTTTATTTAAAATTTTTTTGTACTCATGTTTAAAGTACTGAATAAAAGTTTATCAAGAGAGAAATTCATCATTTTTAAAATATAGTTATTCCAAAGTTTACACGTGACTAAGCTGGTTATCTAGTTGCAGCTTTATTACTTCAAGAAATAATAGACTTTTTAAAATCTGTAAAAACAGGAAAAGCTTCCAATCCTGATGGCTATCATATTGAATAGTATAAAACATACTGTATATTGATCTGTTTTGTTCTTATATTGTTAGAGGTTTATAATGATGCTTTCTTGAATAAAAACTTGCCAGCTTCCTTTACTGTAGCTTATATAACTGTGATTCGGAAGGTTAGTAAAGATTCTGCTGATTGGACAAGTTGACCAATTTCCTTGTTAAATATTGTTGCCAAAAATTTGACAGGTAGACTGTAGACAATATTACCTTTCATTGTCCATATGGTGCAATCTGATTTCATAAAAGGCTGACATGCCTCAAATACTATTAGATTACTGATTTATACTTTAGCTACACATTGAGAAAAATTGCAGTGGTGGTCTCCCTGGAAGTGATACACACAATTGATATTTTCGCAGCACGTTTTGCCCAAATACAGTTTTCCCTCTTTTTTTAATTAATTGGATTAAAATTCTACTCTTTAGAGCAAAATTATTAAAACAGAATTATTTCTTCAGTTATCAAGATGTCTCATGAAACTCATCAAGAATGTCCTTTGTTATTATGCTTAATTTCACACTGGTATAATTGATTATCTTATAAGGCAATCAAAGGGCATTTTTTGTCATAAAAACAGCTAGAGTTGAACCCAGGTTTTAATAATGGATGATATATTATGTCTTATTGATAATTATGAATATTTTTATAGGAGGGACAACTCCCTAGATATTTTTAATTTACATTATGATGACTGGGATTTTTAATTTTGCTAACTTTCAGCTTTATCATGGGGCATGTATTTTTCTGTTTCTCCATGAAATCCAAATGTCCCAAACCCAGTAGGAGCATATATTGAAAGTTAATGCATGACCACTTTGACATCATGGCAGAGCTTTGATTCTGTTTTTAATTAAAATCCTACATTTCCAGCATTAAAGGCTGTAGGGCATATTTGGAAGATGCTGGGATGGAAGTATATATTTTTTAATTTTTATACCACTTTTATTATTTTTATTTGACCCTTATTTACATGATGAACTTAAGCTTTTAGATAATCACAGTTAATTATCTGTTTTTTTTCTCTCTCTCTCTTTCTCTTTTTTAGGAATTCATAGGCTAAGAGCCAGTTTGGTCTAGTGGTTAAGGTGCTGGGCTAGAAACCAGGAGACTGTGAGTTCTAGTCCCACCTTAGGCATGAAAGCCAGCTGGGTGACCTTGGGCCAGTCACTCTCTCTCAGCCCAACTTACCTCACAGGGTTGCTGTTGTGGGGAAAATAGGAGGAGTATTAGGTATGTTCGCCGCCTTGAGTTATTTATAAAAATAATAAAGGCGGGATAAAAATAAAATAAAATATAAATAAATAAATAATGAGAGGTAGATCAGTTTATTGCCAGTCAAATTTTTAAATCCCTTGAGGAATTGGGGTTCTCCAAAAGTGCAGAAAGCTCTATCTATCTATCTATCTATCTATCTATCTATCTATCTAATTTATCACCGCCCATCTCCCCCATTAGGAGGGACTCTGGGCAGTTTATAATAAAAACACAGTTAACACTATACAATGTAAATAAAATAAAATGACTATAAATAAACAATAAAAATATAAAACATAATAAAATCCAGATGGGTAAGTTCTTTATCAGACCGTGAGTAAAAAGGGGCCAGTTAGGGCCATTCTAAGAAACTAAGAGTCCCCTTTGGGGGAGATGGTGTGGTAGTAGAAATTAAAGTATAAATAAATAAATAAATAAATAAATAAATAATAAACAAACAAACAAACAAACAAACTAGCCATCCCTAAGAGTGACCAGTCTCCCTCCCGCTCCAGGCATGTTGACACAACCAGGTTTTAATTTTTTTACGGAAGTCCAGGAGCAAGGGAACCTGTCTTATCTTCAGGGGAAGAATGTTCCAAAGGTCAGGGGCTACTGCAGAGAAAGCCTGCTTCCATGACCCCGCCAGATGGAATTCCTTTACGGAAGGGATCCTGAGCATGCTCTCTCTGCATTTCCAGGTGGGATGGGTCAATGTGATGGGGATGAGACGGTCCCTCAGATAACCTGGACCCATGTAGGGCTTTAAAGGTCATAACCAACACCTTGAATTGGACCTGGAAGCAAACTGGAACCCAGTCCAGCTCGCGTAGTAGAGGTGTTACATGTGCCACCCTTGGGGCACCTAAGATTGCCCACGGGGCTGCATTCTTGACCAGCTGTAGCTTCTGGATATTCTTCATGGGTAGCCCCATGTAGAGCGCATTACAGTAGTCTATATGGGAGATAACCAGGGCATGAGTGACCATTTGAAGGGCATCTCGTTCCAGGAATATTAAATGAATAAAATTTTTCTTTTCCAGTTTGCTCCTAGCATTAATTCAGGAATTACTACCAACACGGAAATGTGTCTTCAACAAAATTTCAAATTTGCAATTCTTTTTATCGTAATTAAAGAGGATTGTTATGGTGGACATTAGTTACATGCATAATTTTCAGAATAAAGAGTTGAAATACCCCATATTAACAAATCAGTAGTTAGAGGTCTTAAAGAATATTATTCATGTGTCTTATGCTTTTATGAATAGATGAATTCAACAATATAGGTTTTCATCTTTATTGAACACCTCAAAGAATGTTTACAATGGACTGTCAACTTTTTTATGCTGGAAGTGTAAAATAAAAGAGGGACACTTGAGTATACTATAGGGGCTTGCCCCACTGTTCTCCCGTTCTGATTTAATATCCAAAAGTTTATTAATATAGCCATTCATGGGGGTGGCTGGCACCGTGATCATGCCAAGGATAAGATCCTATTGCCATCTTGAATTTTATATTTTATAAATATAAATAAATATATTCATCAAATTGAGGCTCAGTTCAGACAAAACGGATCTAGGAAAATTCAAAAAATTAATCTGGTACAGACTGTCTATGAAGGTTCTCAGTCATCCAGGTGGAATTGTCTGTAGCTTGAATCATGTCAACTGGATTTCTATTTTCTCAGTGGAAACGTTTCGCTCCTTATCCAAGGAGCTTCTTCAGTCTGAGCAAAGTTGGTAAGGGAATCCTAAATATGTTTCTAAATATGTTTCTAGGTAGCTGTGTGACCTTACACCTGGGGCTAGGTCATGGTTATATTGAGATGTTATTTTAAGTCCTTTTATCATCTACAGCTACCTAGAAACATATTTAGGATTCCTTTTTTTTTTTTTTAGTTAAAAAATAAACTTTATTTACATTTAACATTTAACACAGACATTTACATTTTACATAAAACATATCTCATTTACACTTAGGCATTCCATCAATTGCATATTTTCATAGTCTTATAACTTATAAATTTTTATTTCTAGTCTTTTATATAATCCGATCTTTCAATTCTATTTATCCCTTTCTACTTCTAGCTACCTAGAAACATATTTAGGATTCCCTTACCAACTTTGCTCAGACTGAAGAAGCTCCTTGGATAAGGAGCGAAACGTTTCCACTGAGAAAATAGAAATCCAGTTGACATGATTCAAGCTACAGATAATCTGGTACAGAGAAATACCTATTCTAGCCAGAAATATCCATGCTAGGTAAATTCATAGTGCTTCCTATAATGATGAATATAAATATGACAAATAAATAAATATTTTATACTTTTGTATTTTTATACTTGTGCTTGTATTTATGGGTATTTATACTGTTTTTACTGATTGTCTATCTGTAAGCCACCCAGAGTCGTCGTATACGAGATGGGCAGGAGAGAAATTTGATAAACAAACAAATAAATAAGGTTTTGGAAACAGCAATATGGGTCAAAGATTTGAATGTGATACTAAATGATATGTCAAAAAAATTGGAATTCATCATTATTGGAAGCACTATGAATTTACCTAGCATGGATATTTCTGGCTAGAATAGGTATTTCTCTGTACCAGATTAATTTTTTGAATTTTCCTAGATCTGTTTTGTCTGAACTGAGCCTCAATTTGATGAAGGCAATATATTTGTGCCTTTGCATTTATTCATAAGAAAGAGTTGGGCATCATCTGTATCTTGATGGCATTTTAAGTATGCAAGCATTTTATATTCACCTTAGCATTCAGGGTTCATAACAGTGCAACTGATCTATGAGTATTGTTACTTTTTTTGTGCTTAATCAATATATTGCATTTTTAACACTGTATTATATGATACTTAAATTTAAAAACTATAACCCACCTTTACAGAATGATATTGAACACATTCACATATTTCTGGAACTCCCTTACATGGATACAGTATATCCAATGTACTCCTCACATAATTGCATCAGTGTTTAAATCTGTAGATGTGGTATGGGCGGGGTTTTCTCTGCCTTACTAAAAGTTTTTAAATCCACTGAGACCTCTATTGTCATTCATGAGGATTATTTGTATGCCATTTTTGTTAATATCATGGCTGTCTATACATGCACATCTTCATATTTTGTATACTGAAATGTTTGAATATTATTAAGAAAATATCAATCTACGATATATATTATGAGGCTTTTTAGATAATCCAGTTAAAAACAGAAAATTTATACAAATATCTTTACTAATACTGTCCTGTATTTCCAAGTAGTTTATTTTTATACATTGATTTAATTATGTCTTTTGTCAGTAATATTAAATGCTTTCCATTTTGCTGAGCAGTGAGAAGTTTGAAGGATAGAATTTTAAGTTTAGTATTGTAGTTGAAACTACTTTTCTTCCTCCCACCCCAACCCCAAGATGAAACTGTAATGGGTATTATATTCAAATTTAGAGATATTCCCAGCTCTGCATCTCTTATCGTTACCAATTCCCTAAAGTTACTACGGATTGAGGCAGCATATAAATTGATAAATAAAATAAAACTATAAATTACTAAGTGCTTGGATTTTTAGGAAGCAAGTACCAACCTTAACAATATTATTAGTAGGCCCTCAACACAATTGTATGCCTTATTAGTAATGTAAATGCCATTTTATGAGTGGGCTGTCTCCTTGGAACAGAAGCTGCATGACACATCTTTTCAGAACAGATACGTTTTGCAGGTTCTAGATTTTAAGTGTATCAAAGATTCATTATTGTTTATGTTTCCTTAGAACTTTTTTGCATACTTT
Organism: Charina bottae; assembly: GCA_023362775.1. Taxonomy (NCBI): domain Eukaryota; kingdom Metazoa; phylum Chordata; class Lepidosauria; order Squamata; family Charinaidae; genus Charina; species Charina bottae. The sequence continues at coordinate 85,580,865 of JALMGJ010000002.1, read as the reverse complement.
TTTTTCTTTTGAAGCCATTAAATTCCTGCTGCCTTTAGTGCTACAGTGCTGCCTTATTACACAGCCCCTGCCATAGAAATCATTTTAAGATACTAGCTAATATATATTTTATCAAGGAGTAGCACCAGAGTCCATTTATTTAAAATGGGGGCACCCAAGTCAATGCACTCCTGTCACTGTAGAAACTACAGTAATTGCTAATATCATATCAGTTCTGATATGAGCAGCTGTTCTAGACTTTCTCACTCAGCTTTCATTAAGTTCTCCACATAATAGAACTATATTATTTCAAAATTATTATCTTGACTTGTAACCATCTATAATGAGAGGAGTTCAACATAACAGTACTTTTAAGCTGCTCCTCAAATTGCTTTTAATGATTTCTAAACTGATCTTTCCTCTCGTTTTGCTGTATCAAGCAAGTGGTTCCAGTAATAAGGCGAACTGTAACCTTGTACCTACATCTGGGGGAGAAAGCCCCATCAAACTCATGGGGACATTTGAAGAGACATGCACAGAATTGAGATGTAAGGCATACAAGTGCTCTCTCTCTGCTAGCCATGCCAATTCAGGAATTGTAGTATGACTAGCAGCCAGAAAAGCTTTATGAGCTCTATCCTGTGAGATGAGGTATGAAAAAGAATGGACAGCTTTACAAATGTATTAAAAAATGTGGCTTGGGTAAGTATTTAATCTTTATTGGTTTCTTCCTCTTTCTCCTCCCTATGCTTCCTGTCACAGAAATCAGTCATGTGATTAGCCTTTTGGCTTTGTAGCATGTGATTTAGAGTGTGCTTTTGCTTCAGCCCTGCATTATGAAGCTTTGGAGGTTAGTAGAGCCAGTGCCAAAATGTCTGCCATTTTTTTCCTAGCCTTAGGTTCTGTTGAAATTTGTTGAATGGGGTTTGTTATTCATGTACAGGGAAAATGACGTCTGAAGAATAATTACAGATTGTTTTTTTGGTCTGTCACTTGGGGCAAGCAGAATTAAACAACAACAACAACAACAACAAAAACATTCCCCAGCAGTTCACTTTGACTAATTAAAAATCAAGGGCTAAAGATGGTAATCTTTAATTCTAAAAGGCAGAATCAGAAAGTGTGCGGAGATTTTTAATGTGTGTAAAAGGACAGAAATGTTTTATAAAAGTCGTCTCTGGTATGATCATTGCTTGTATAAGGTTCTAGTTGATAAATAAAAGAAAGGTAAAGAGTCGTTTGTTTTGTTATGGCTTTCTCCTGGGATGTATTTACAGTTTCCTAAACCAGCTTTCAGCCCCAGTCTTTCCTTGGTGGTTTCCCATCCAGGTAGTAACTGGGTCGTGCCCAGCCTAACTTTTTGAGATTAGCTAAGGTTCTCTGAGGAGGTTAATTAAACTTCTCTGTCAGGCTCTTGAGCAGTTGACTTCCTTCCCAGGCATGAATCACAGATTCTTCTCAACGAGATTTATGGACTGTTATAATAGAAACTTGCAAGTCTGATTGTGCTTTACTTCTCCTTCTGGCTTATATCCCTGTGAAACTAAGGAGGTGTCTGTCTGAGTTATATCCTCCTCCCTTCAGATTGTTTTGAGCTTGAGTTGTGCTTTTCGCCTTGTCTCTCTGTCTCTAGGTCTGGCTTATCTCCATCAAGGTCATCTTCTTTAGTCTCTACAAGGAGGCAGTTCCTTTCGCTGAGTCTCCGATGTCTGTTTACAAAACCATCTTATGAATCCTTGTAAGCTTGAGACCCAAGCCTATCTATTTTCTCCCCACAATGAATATAACTGCTACCTAAAACATGTATTGAAAGTGCCTCAGTTTCATTCCATTCTTGTCCTCCTTGATCTCTCAGTAGCTTTCAATATCATTATTCTCTGTATCTTTCTTGACTGGTTGCAGGGACTGTGGGGGGGGAGGCACTATGTTACTGCGGTTCTTTCTCTGTAGTTGGAAGGGGAGAGATTGTGTCCATGGTCCCTCATTTGTGGGGTGCCTCAGGGCTCGATGCACTCTTGTTCAATATCTAGAGGAAGCCACTGGATGAGGCCATTGGTTAGTTTGGGGTCTGGTATCATTATGCTGATGATATCAAATCAATTATATCTATCTATCTATCTATCTATCTATCTATCTATCTATCTATCTCAATCCCGGGATTGCATAAGGGATGCTGTTAATGTATTGTCCCAATGTCTGGAGGCTTGCAGGTCTGGATGGGGAGAAACAGATTGAGGATCAATACCAACAAGAGTGGCTGTGGATATTTGGCTGCATTTCCTCATTCAAGACTGATGCACAATTTGGGGGGTTCGTCTTGGACTCACCACTCCAGCTTGAAGAACAGGTAGCAGCTGTGACCTAGAGACGTTTGCACAGATTCATCTAGTGTGCCAGTGGTGCCTTTTCCTGGGTTGGGATGCCCTAGTCACTTCAAGAATGGACTAGTGTGTTGCATTCTACATGGGGCTTCACTTGAAGACCACTGAAAAGCTATAGCCATTTAATATGACTAGTATACAAGTTTATGTTCTAACCGCTGTTGCAGAAGATGAGGAGGTTGATAAGTTTTATGGTGATGTTCAATGTGAAATTGACAGAACATGCAAGTAAGATGAGCTGCTTGTGGTTGGAGACTGGAATGTGAAAGCTGGAAATATTAAGGAGAAAATGGAGTTGGATTGTATGGCTTAGGAAACTAAAATAAAGCAGGAGAATGACATTAATTTCTGCCAATACAATTATTTCTTAATTGCTAATGAAATCTTCAGACAACCAATATGATACCTATATACACGGGCATCACAAGATGGAGTACACAGAAGACTAAACTAATGAAAGCAAGTCCAGCAACCAACCTTAGAATTGACAATGAAGGTACTGAAGTGGTGAATTATTTCTGTCTTATAGGATCGACGCAAAGATTACTGCAGACGCTGACTGCAGCCAGGAAATCAGAAGATGTCTACTTCTTGGGAGGAGAGCAATGACAAATCTTGATAAAATAGTTAAGAGCAGAGACATCACACTGACAACAAAGGTCCGCATAGTTAAAGCAATGGTATTCCCTGTAGTAACCTATGGCTGCGAGAGCTGGACCATAAGGAAGGCTGAACCAAGGAAGATAGATGCTTTTGAACTGTGGCGTTGGAGGAAAATTCTGAGAGTGCCTTGGACTGCAAGAAGATCAAACCAGTCCATACTCCAGGAAATAAAGCCAGACTGCTCACTTGAGGGAATGATATTAAAGGCAAAACTGAAGTACTTTGGCCACATAATGAGAAGACAGGATACCCTGGAGAAGATGCTGATGCTAGGGAAAGTGGAAGGCAAAAGGAAGAGGGGCCGACCAAGGGCAAGATGGATGGATGATATTCTGGAGGTGACGGACTCAACCATGGGGGAGCTGGGGATGGTGACGTCCGACAGGAAGCTCTGGCGTGGGCTGGTCCATGAAGTCACAAAGAGTCGGAAGTGACTGAACGAATAAACAACAATAGGATCGACTCTCAACGGTAAAGGAAGAAGTAGTCAAGAAATACACCTCAAGCTAGCACTTGGTAGAATAACCATGCAGACCTTGGAAGAGATATTCAGATGCCATGAAATGTCTCTGCCTACAATGATCAGACCATGTAAGCAATGGTTTTCTCTATGACACTCCATTGAAATGAAGATGGACTTTGAAGAAGCAGAGTAGAAACAGTATTGATGCATTTGAACTTTGGTGTTGGAGAAGACCCCTGAGAATACAATGGATAGCCAAAAACAAACAAACAAATGGGTAATTGAACAAATTAACCCAGAGTTCTCATTTGAAGCACAAATAACAAAACTCAAATTATCATAGCTTGGACATATTATGTGAATACCTAGCTCTCTGGAGAAGGTTCTAATGCTGGGAAAGGTAGAAGGGAAGAGAAGAGGAGTATGACCAGGAGCAAGGTAAATGGACTCAATTACAGCAGCAATGGGTACACTGCTGCAAGATCTGAAAGACTAGGTTGGGGACAGACCATCATGAAGAAAATCTGTTGGCCACCACCTTGATGGCACATAATCAAAATCAAATCAATTTACACAAATATCATTCACTATGCATCTCGTATCTTTCTATCCTTACAAACTGTCCCTTGAAGGGAAAATTTAGCTCTACCTGCTCATGATTATATCAGTGCAGAATGGAGGAAACTGCAGCTTAGTATAGATAAGAGGAGGATAGGAACAAATTTGGATAATTTAATGAAATTGAAATTTTTAGGCCCAGATGGAATTAACAGAAATGATTGTAGAATTATTCCTGGTATCCTGTAGAACTTCTGGAGGATTGATAAGATTCCAGAAGATTGAACAAGAGCAAATGTCGTCGCCATCTTCAAAAAGGTGAGAAGAGAGAATCCAAGAATCCACAGACATGTCAGCTTGATGTTTATACTCGGCAAGATCTTTAAAAAGATTATTAAGCATCATGTTTAGAGGCATTTGGTAGGCATACTACAATTAAAAAAAGCCAGTATGGGTTTGCTGTGAACAAATCAGGCCAGACTAATTGTATTTTCCTTTTAGTTAGAATTACTAGCTTAGTAGATCAGTGGAATGCTGTGGACCTGGACTTCAGCAAAGCCTTCAATTATATTCTCCTTCATAAAGTGGCAAAATATGGGCTAGATCAGAGCAAGCATATATGGCATTCAGTACAGCTAGCAAAAAATATAGATTGATGTTTATTTATTATATGTCAGGAAACTTCAAAAGAGTTAAATGGCAAAATGGGGCAAAAGGTAGGCAAAAGCAGGAAGCGAGACACATAAGCAACAAAGAAGCATTTATATTATGTATAGATCTATATGTCAAAAGGCACACAATTTTCCAGAGGTACTGGAAACAGTATTTGGATATGTAGCATGGACAAAAGGAGTGGTTTTTAGTTATTCCAGCTTTAACTCTTTAACTATATACAATAGCAGAGAATGGAGATGAAATTCAAACACCAGATGAACCCTCTTGTATTCTGAAACATGAAGGAAACAATTTGGTGGATGGTGATGATGTATCCAACCCTATTTCTTTAAGTTACAACAGTTTCAATAGGAGTTAAATGTATTTACATATTCAAATTATAAAAGTCAAAGTTCCTTTGACTGTTTGTTTGCTGCTTTCCATTTTTCTTCAGCCTTCTGTTAATACCCCTGCTATTTGGAGACTGCAGTAGCTTTTCAAAGTCCAGGCTTCAGTTGCAATCAAAAAGTGTTTTGAAAAGCTAAATATTGCACTCCAGATGCTGTTGGCATCCCTTTTAGCAGCTCTGAGAGCAATTTTTCTCCAAGGATGACACTTACCTCTAAGAATAACTGATCCATGACTGCAAAAGCTGCTTGTCTTTTGGTATCCTTTGGTAAATCAGAACTGTTGGGGGTTGGGGAATAACTTATTTTTAGGTTGCTAAGGATTGATTCTTTCAATTTCTCTCTATAATTTTAGAAGAGTTAATCCATTGTTTTCAGGAATTTGCCAAAACTATTAAGCTTCCATAACAGAAGTGTTAAGTCCAGAAGTGATAGCAACTCATGATTTTTGTGATTAATTGGAATAGGATGATGCTAATCCCAAGAGGAAGGAGACATTGTAGCGCACAACTACGAAGTCCATTTCAACTTCCATGTTATTCCAAGGAACACTTGCCAGTTTTACTAGTCAAGGCTCCACAGTAGGTGATCAGTGTGGAATTGCTGTCCTTTTAATCGTTTTCTTTTCATGAGGCTTTGTTGCCATCCTGTATTATCTCTGTGAATCTTTCACTGTTTTTCAGACTGCAGAAAGTCTTACATTTTGGAGAAAATGAAAAATGTTGCATTTATTTAATTGTAGATTTGCTTAGTACTATCCTTCAATTTTTTTAAGTGTCTGATTTTTGACCCATATGATCTGATCATATCTTGGGCCCTTTGAAGCAAGTCCCACTTTGCAGTGGTGGAGATTATTTGTAGCTCAGGGTTGAGTAGTTGGATTCTTAGTCTTTTCTGAGCTTGCTTTTCTTCTTGCAGATGTTTCATCACCAGGATAGATAACTGATGATGGTACCTAAACTGGTAATAAAACATCTGCAAGAAGAGAAGCAAGCTCAGAGAACACCAACAACCCAAGCTCCACTTTTTCACCACATGTAAAATGTTATAATTTAAATAGATACATTTCCACAAAATATAAATACCATGAAATTAAAGAATCCTGCAGTGTTATCACTCTATGATGCATTTTTAATGAGGGAGATGGTTTCTGATTATTGATGTTTTAATTGTTGCAATTAAAACAGTTTATTTTTATAATGGTCTTTTAATTTAAATGGTATTTTGCTAATCTTTTATTTTAAAACTTAAATGAGCATTAAATAAATCAAAGAGCTGATTAAATGGTCCCCACCCGTAGTGAGTGCATGCTGAGGCTTCTTTGGTTCCTTTAATGAACTGGATGTTCTCATTCCTCACATAGTAACTCTGCCACATACAGTAGTAGAGGTAGACAAAGAGATGGATGGACATGAGGAAAAAATGTAATATTCCTGACACTGTGGGAAATCAAATGAAAGGCAAGAACACTGATTATTAGAATTAGAAATACCATCTAGAATCAGTCCTTTTCAATAGAATTTGCAGTGACAAAAACCACTTCATCTCTCACATCCATCTGAATCAGGCATGATCTTTAATGGCGCCTTTTTAGCTTTAGTCACAAAAAAAGGCCAGGTTCCCTATTTGCACATGAACATAGTACTAATTTATGATTTACTAACCTTAAGTAATAATAATAATAATGTCAGAGTGCGCACTGTGGGGCGGCCTGCTCCTTTTTCCAAGACACCAGTGATCCACGTTCTATGCAGTAAATAGACACTCAAGCAGAGATTAGATAAAATAGCCTATTTACTTTATATACATACGTAGTCCAAAATACATCCAACAGCAGTAACAAATGATACAGCAACGAGATGGAATACAACAATGAGAAGTTACAGCAACGAGAAGAAAGAACACCAGATCTTCTCTGCCTATATACATAAACTGACCAATCACATTATAGGTCACTCTCATCATCTGCCACTCCCAACTAAATGATAGCACCTGTAGTATGAGTCATTGCTGCCACATCATCCCTACAACAATGGCTGCTAATTGGGTGACTTGCAGAAAAATTCCCCTCTCACCTAAATATCAAGCCTCTCCAGTATAATTTATCTAACTGTACATTCCTGGGTATATACAAACCCCAACAAATAATAATAATAATAATAATAATAATAATAATAATAATGTGTGTGTGTGTTTGCACGCCTTCAAGTCTGTTTTTGACTCCTGGTGACTGCCTGGACTAATCCCTGCAGTTTTCTTGGCAAGGTTTTTCAGAAGTGGTTTGCCATTGCCTCCTTCCTAGGGCTGAGAGAGAGTGACTGGCCCAAGGTCACCCAGCTGGCTTTGTGCTTCAGGTGGGACAAGAATTCATAAACTCCTGGTTTCTCCCCAGGTGCCTAAACCAGTACCCCAAATTGGCTCTAATAATAATGTACTTACTATTATTCATGCAGTAAATAGAACCATCAATTGTTGACCTGTAATTTTTGAAACATTATGTACTGCTAAAGACTATTGTTCTTAAGACACATGTAAAAGAGAGGTGGGGCTTAAATCACACAGTCTCAGCAGGCATCTTGACTTTGTGGGCCACTGCCCATGAATGCCCCTTGCCTTCAACCACCCTGAGCAAATAAATCCAAGATTGAAGATGCTACTTCTAGCAATAAGAACAGGTGGCCTGAGTTCTCCCTATGGGGAAGCTTGGAAGAAGAAAATATTTCCTGCTCAATGCTTAGAGAAATTATTCACTGTCAAATCCCTGCAGATACTCTTGGAATTGCCTGCAAATGCTAAAAGGATGTCCCAAGAAGTTGTACTTTACTGCACACCCAGTTGTTATAATCTGAAGCATCTACACAAATATTAGCTTTTTCAGTTGCTAAGTATTGTTCCACAACATACTTGTCATGATATTAAAAAATGGCATTGTTTCTGCACAGACATACACACGCAACAACCCCCTCACCCATCAGTGCATGTTGTTTATGGAATACAAGGAGATGTTCATGTATATACTGTAATATATTGTAGATTAATGCAGGAAAAGGGACATTGTTGTACTAAGATTTTTAAAAAATAGCACTGATGGAGAGGGACATTGTGACGGGAAGGTCATGTTTTCTGTCTTTTAAAAAATACAAGCTATTCGAACACTGGAAGAGGTAAAAGTAATATTTTAAAAAAATAGCTTTCTCAGGGGTTGGAGGGAGCTAAGCTTTGAGAACTTTTTTCTTTAAACTACCATAAAATAATCCCTATAAGGCTTGCATTTTTGTAGATCTTTTCCACTGTCAGGAGCAGCAATCAGGAATGCTAGATAAGGAGAGGAAGAAATGCTATGCTTTGAACATGTATTTTCCATGCAAACTTGGGAAAACAGGATTGGATCTTCTGAAATAGCTTATAATAGCTTCATGTTCTCTCTTAAAATAAACCTGGTGTGAAAATTCAGATTCAGGTATTTTCAGTCTGGCATTGTTCTCCAGGTAGGTTTTTAAGAGGAGCTATCCTTTGTCCATTGTGAGAGGCTCTGTTTACTCATAAATCCAATTTAGAAACTATTTTTAAACTGAGATCATCATAATGTAATATTTTCATGGATAAACTGGCCAATGTTAAATCTTTGGCCCAGTATTTTCCATCTATGCCTCCCTGTGTTACAGGCAGGTATTGAAACCAATTCCGATAGAAAGAGGGATCTCAATACTTGACAAGATTTAAATGGGTTGAGATAATTACTCTCAAACTAAGCCCCCAAATCCTGAAGTTCCTTATTCAAGACAGTAATAGACACTCAGATAAATGCCCAGAGATAAATGTGAATGTGTGAAAAGTTAAATCTACCTTTCTCAACAGGTAATTGTAATAAGTGCAATTAAAATTCTCAGGAAGTTTTGCCAAGGAGATGTATTCAATATAATGTAAAACTATATACTACTAAAACTCTAATTGTGTTTATCTGTTTGTCTGTCTGTACCCTCAAGTTAGCCCAAATGGTGCATTATACTGCAACAATTTTTGAATCAAGGTACCTAAAATATGCTAACTTAAAGAATGTGTAAAAAATCTGGGACCCATTACTCCTGTGGAATTTAAAAGACTATCATTGGCGATCACTCGTAGCCGAGTAAGATTGTCTTCCAAAGGTAAAATTTTAACAGTGGATCCGTAAGTGGCTATAAAGGCCAATTCTGGATCCGCACAACCTCCCACAATGAGGGCATAGGTTTCCGGGTGGGAGACGGTCATGATGAGGGTTTCCCTGACGTGCCTTCCTTTTAGCTCTTTTCTCCCTTTCGCCCTGTACTTGTGCTTCTTCAAAGTCCATAGCACCATTAATAAAGGCTGACCTCCAATTGAAACGCTCATGAGTTAGGGCTTCCCAGTTCTCAATGCTGATATTACATTTTTTAAAATTAGCTTTGAGAGTATCTTTGAATCTCTTTTGCTGTCCACCAATATTCCGTTTTCCATTCTTAAGTTGGGAGTAAAGTAGCTGCTTTGGAAGACGATGGTCAGGCATTCGAACAACATGACCGGTCCAGCGAAGTTGATGTTGGATGATCATTGTTTCAGTGCTGGTGGTTTTCGCTTCTTCTAATACGCTAACATTAGTCCGCCTATCTTCCAAAGTAATTTGCAGAATTTTTTGGAGGCAGCGTTGATGGAATCTTTCAAGAAGTTGGAGGTGGCGTTTCTAGAGGGTCCATGTTTCACAGGCATACAGAAGGGTTGGTAGTACAATGGCTTTGTAAACAAGCATTTTGGTCTCCCTGCGAATGTCCCGATCCTCAAACACTCTACGCTTCATTCGGGAGAAAGCTACACTCGCAGAGCTCAGGCGATGCTGAATTTCAGCGTCGATGTCGGCTTTTGTAGATAGATGGCTGCCGAGATAAGAAAAGTGTTCGACATTTTCTAGTGACACACCTTTAAGCTGGATTGATGGCGCTGCAGAGGGATTGGTTTGAACTTGCTGGTAATGCACTTTGGTTTTTTTTTAATGTTAATCGAGAGGCCGAGTTTTTCATATGCTTCTGCAAAGATGTTTAGGATAGTTTGAAGATCTTCCTCGGAGTGTGCACAGACTACGTTATCATCAGCATATTGAATTTCTATAACAGAAGTTGTAATTACCTTATTTTTTGCTTTCAGCCTACTAAGATTAAAAAGCTTTCCATCTGTTTGATATATAATTTCTACACCAGTAGGAAGTTTCTCTTCAACAAGGTGTATAATCATAGCGATGAAGATAGCCAATAAGGTTGGAGCAATAACACATCCCTGCTGAACGCCGGATTCCACTTTAAATGGATCGCTTTGAGAGCCATTGTTATTCAGGATTGTTGCCATCATGTCGTCATGGAGTAACCGCAAGATGTTCACAAATTTATCAGGGCATCCGATTTTCAGAAGGATGGTCCAGAGAGCAGTACGATTTACAGAATCAAAAGCTTTAGTCAGATCAATAAACGCCATGTACAGAGGGCGGTTTTGCTCCTTGCATTTTTCTTGAAGCTGTCGTGCAGTGAAGATCATATCCACTGTTCCCCTGGAAGGGCGGAAGCCATTTTGCGTTTCAGGGAGGATGTCTTCTGATAAAGATAGGAGACGGTTTGCGATGATCTTTGCCAGGATTTTGCCTGCTGTGGCTAGAAGGGAGATACCTCGATAGTTTCCACAGTCTGTTCTATCACCCTTTTTAAAGAGAGTGATAATTATGGCATCTCTAAAGTCTGCTGGAATCTCCTCCCTCATCCAGATTTTTTCGATGAGCTTATGAAGTTGTTGTGTAAGTTCAGGCCCGCCTTCTTTAAAGACTTCAGCAGGAATCCCATCAGGTCCACTAGCTTTGTTATTTTTCATTTGTTTAGTGGCTTTACTGACTTCCTCCAAACTAGGGGGTACTGCAAGCTCATCTCTTATTTGTTTTTGCGGGATTTGCAAGAAGACTTCATCGGCCACAGTAGAGTGACGATTAAGGAGATTGTAGTACTGCTCTTTCCAGCGCAGTGCAATAGACTCTTTGTCCTTTAGAAGTTTAGCACCATCTACTGAGTGTAAGGGATTTGTACCATGGTTTGTTGGTCCATAGATGGCCTTTATGGCATTAAAAAAGCCCCGTGCATCATGAGCATCTGCAAAATGTTGGGTTTCTTGGGCTTTTTTTATCCACCATATGTTCTTATGTTCTCTAGTTCTTCTTTGGACTTCTGCCTTTGCACTGGCGTAGATTTTTTTCTTAACGGCACAGTTAATATCTTTTTGCCATATCTGGAAGGCTTTCCTTTTCTTGTCAATAATATGTTCAATCTCACTATCGTTCTCATCAAACCAGTCCTGATGTCTCTTCGTCTGGTATCCGATAGTTTGTTCACAGGCTGAAATAATAGAAGTCTTCAATTTAATCCAGTGTTCCTCAACATTTTCAGGAAGTTCCATAGGCAGATGTTCCTTGAGAGTTGATTGAAAGCAAGCTCGTTTCATAGCATCTTGAAGGGCCAGTGTATTCATTTTATGCCTTGGTTTTCTTCCTTGGAGCCTACGATGAGGGACAATCTTTATGGCCATCGTGGATCGAATTAATCGATGGTCTGTCCAGCAGTCATCAGCGTTCGTCATGGCTCTGGTGAGAAGTACATCACGGCGATCTCTAGCACGGACAATTACATAATCTAAAAGATGCCAGTGCTTCGACCGTGGGTGCTTCCATGATGTTTTAAATTTATTTTTCTGGCGAAAGTGTGTGTTAGTAATGACAAGGTTATTCTCTGCACATTTAGTCAGAAGTAAGATTCCATTCGTGTTGCTGTTCTCAACTCCTTCTTTCCCAATGATCCCTGGCCACAAATCAAAGTCACGCCCAACTCTTGCATTGAAATCGCCCAGTAGGATAATTTTATCCTCCTTTGGTATCTCTGATAAGATGGTGTCCAGCTGGGTATAAAATTTTTCCTTGATATCCTCATCTGCATCTAGTGTTGGTGCGTAAGCACTTAGGATAGTTGCCTGTTGGTTTTTGGCGAGTTTTATTCGGAGAGTTGAGAGTCGTTCGTTAATCCCAGTGGGAACTTCTGACAAGAGCTTCACAAGGTCATTTTTGATAGCAAAGCCTACCCCATGTATTCGTCGTTCTTGTTCAGGCAGTCATTTCCAAAAGAAGGTTTAACCTCCTTTTTCTTCCTTCAACTGTCCTTCTCCTGCTCTTCGAGTTTCTTGGAGTGCTGCTATATCAATATTAAAACGTCTCAGCTCCCTTGCAATAATGGCAGTCCTACGTTCAGGTCGTTCACTATCCATATTGTCTTGCAGTGTCCGTATATTCCATGTTCCAAAATTTATGTGTTTTTTACGACCGCTAGATGGTGACCCCACTGGTCGCGGTAATCCAGTCAGGGAGAAAATGAGGCAGACTATGTTTAGGGCACCTTTTCTAGCCCCCTCCCCATATGGGGTGAGCAGAGTGGATCCTAAATAGGGCTGCTCAGTCATGGATACAGCTGCCGAACTACTCAACTGCCTCGATCCTTGAGTCAGGGCGACTGAATCCGTATCCACTGCCCATGTGCTGGCTCATGACTAGGAGCTTCCGGATTTCACAGTCCTGCCCCCGTTGCCATTCGTCAATCGCCATGGGACTTTTGGTTGTTTAGGGTTTGGTGTGGTTGGAAGACGCCTGTGCGTGAATTTGTTTTATGTGTGGAGATCGGTGCACAACGATCAGCACACAACCTTCACAGAACAAGGCTCTAATCCAATGGCATGGATACCATGACGATTGGTGACCTTTTATCTGCTGCAGCCTTCATCCGCCTTCGCAGCCGTTGTAACAATACACCTTGTTATCTTCCGCCTGTTCTGCCGTTGAGGACTTTCTTGGATCGTTCTTTGTCTGGTTCCTCCCCCTGGACCTTACCGCCATGGGTGACCCTACCAGGAGTACATGACTCCCGACGGCTTTGCTCACAGGGTTCATTGGGAACACACAAGCCCACTCACCACAACAAGGTGACGATCCAGCGAGTGAGTAAAGCCTATATAGTCTTATATATATATAGAGAGAGATATTATATAGAGAGTGAGTAAAGCCTATATAGTCTTAGTGTCATGACTCTCCAGTGGCTGAACATGTGGCAGAAAATTTGAATGAGCAATCCTCAAAGAAAAAGCCAGAAAATTCCTTAATATGGAAGGATATTAAGCAGACATTACATCATTCTCAGTTTCAAGATGATGTTTGAGACTGCAGGGTCAGATGTGAGCTTTTTAAGAAGCCAGGCAGCTTGATCAGCAAAATTAATTCACCACTGGATAGTTCCAGGTTACTATTTAAGACTTCAGTTGGTTTCCAAGTGTTTCAGATACAATGTTCTTCCATTATTATAATAAGGGAAACATTCAACTGCCAGGACTTATCTGGAATTTCCAAGTCCCCATTTGCTACTGATCTCTGCCTTCTTCTGTCTTCTCTGCATGATGCTCATGTTATAGTACAATTGTATTAAGTCCCCTGAACTCTTTTAAAGCTTTCTCCCATTAATTTGGTTGTTTTCCTTAAAGCCAGCCAAAGTACCTCCTGCAGTGAATATTCTGCACATTAACCTTCTATGGGAAATTTTCATACACTCAAAATCTATGCTAAACTATGCTTCTCTGTTATTTTTAAAATACAATATTAGTATAGTTATGTGCCTAGTTTTAAAAAAGGATAAAAGGCTTGAGTTATAAATTGTTATAAACTGTTAAAATGGCCTTTAAATCCTTTTTTAAAACTAGGCACATAAGATGAAGATTTGAGAGGTCAGGACTAAATTATATAAAATGCAGATTGTGAAATGGTGGATTGATCACATAAGACTGTTCAAGAAAGAAAAGATTAAAAGCAGTGTGGGTGGTAAACAACCCATAAAATTTCTGGAGGCCTGAAAAACCTATTTGATGGAGATAGTGATGGCGTTTTGGAAAGAGCTAAGGCATAGAACTCATTTATTTATTTTCCTTTAGAAAAAAAATATGGCTTCCTCAGTCTTTTCTATGAGAATATATTATTCCGAGTGAGAATTATATAGGTTTGTTTTCTCCAAATTACTTTAACAATTTAAAATATTTCTCAGAAAATTCACTTATCTTTCTGTAACTTCTCCTCCTACTTCTCATAACTCTTCTTTTTCTGTGGCAGAGAACACAGATTTTGAATATATTTTCAAAAAGTGCTACAAGGTTTATCCAAAAATACATTTGAATTTCAAACCAATGAATCCTGCTACATGTAAGGTGGTAGGAATATCGAACATCAGGCATTATTACAGCTATTTACTCAGTTGTCCAGATATATGATTAAAAGAAGGTCATAATTTGGCTGTTTTTTTGGAAGAATATTTCCATAGTAAATGTTTCCCTCCTGCCTTTTGAGTTGGGAAAGATAAAGGAAGGGGTAAAGGTCATTGAAGAGGAGATGGATGATAATCTATGTGCTAGGATGTCTCATCTGCCTAGCCCAATTATCAAAATATTTACTCATAGTTACCATTGGTTACAGCCTTAGTGTTCTTGAACAGGAACCAACAATGTTGAAACAAATACTTCTGCCTTATAAATCTTTTTAGTGAATAGAGAATTCACGGAATTGAGAATTCAATTCATTGAATAAAGAATTATTAATGATTATGAACAAAGTAGTCTGTAAACAGTTGGCCTTTTGAGAGACAACATCCATAAAATCTCTACATAATTCAGATTCTACATACTGTAACTTGTCTACTTATTCTGTGACTGAAACACAATGCTCAGCTTGATTTCCTTCCCAGTTCTGCCAAATTATATTCCTTTCCCAAATTGTCTGGTGGCATAAGGTTGCCAGCATTGGCAGAGTAGACTTTCTGGTTCCACTCCCTTGCCTTTCTTATCACCATTGTGTTGTCCATGTTGACTCCTTTGAAACATTTGTCTACCTATGTTAGAAGTTCAATTGATGGAATGGAAGGATGGTAATATATGTAGTTGTCCCCAAATACCCCTTGACACATTCAGTTGTAATTTGAGAGAAAATGTGTCTGCCTCCTTTAAAAATGGCTTTTATTTATTTATTTCGTGTCCAGATCAAACTTTACTCTGCCAAAATGTAGCCACCGCCACAGCTTTGTCATTAGTTTGCTGTAGGTCGTCAACAGTACAAGGCTCCAACAGTAATCAACACACCATCAGATGCTCCGGGTCTTGGATTTCTCCGCATTCACATAATGTATTGTCATCAGCCAACAACCCCCACTTAAATAAATTCATCTTGCACCTTGGTACCCCCACCCTCATCCTATTCATTAAAAATGGCTGAGAGAAATGTAAGGTCATTGAAGGAATAGATTGAAAGAGAGAGAGAAAGAAGTTTAGCATCAGCCAAATCATGGGCATCAGATACCCATTTACCAGGAAAGAGGATTTTGCTTAGATTTTTTTGTAATTTTTATTTTTAAAAAAGGGAGTGAGGGTTGTACATAGTATTTTAAAAATCCTCCAGTAGTTGTTTTCTGAAGGTTCAATTTACAGTTTTCAAATGTTTTGTTGTGATGGCATCAAGAGGCATGGGAAGAATAGAAGTGAATGAAAGACTACTAGGTGCTGTGGCAACAGACAAGGAATTCATGGAATCACTTGGCAAGTGGTTTGTCAACAAAGCAAAAATACTGTCCTCGTATGAAACAATTAAATACAAATTCAAGCAAGAACATCTCTGCAACTGACTTGTGTTGTGAGGTCGATAGTATGCTAACTCAGCCTCCTGGAACAAAGATGGCTAGGCCTGAAAAAAGTGAGCAACTTGGTTAGCTGCAGGGTGTTTTGTTAGCTGACCTCTAGAGAAGAGTGCTCTCAGCAGAGAAGAAGTCTCCTGGAGCTTTTCATAGGCTGGCAATTCTTTACTATAGCTGCCTTTCCTCCTTGTATGAATAGGTTGTACATACAGGACCTTGGTCGTATGGTGCAAGCACTGATTCTGGGGGAATGGATATACTGTATTAGTGGAGAACATGAGGCGTATTATTAGTCTGTGAGGACCTAGGAGAACAGCAGTCATGATTCTGCTATAAGCAGAGCAGGGTCTAATTCCTTTTCATCTGTACATTCTTCAGGGCACCACAAGGTGCTGGGTTCAATTGGGAGTCATGATACCGTTGATTATACTGCAGTCTAGACCAGTGGAAGTTCCCAGATGTGATCCAAATAAATAATGAAATTATAGATTAGGGTTATGCATTAAACTTGCATTTTCTACTAATGTCTCTTTTCCCTTCTCTAAGATCATTACTATATAAAGTATAATGTCTACATCTTAAAAAAATAATTATTTCATTCATAATCAACCAGTGAAAACTGGAGAAATCCTGAGTATTAGCGCAGTTTTTGTTGTTGTTGTTGTTCAGTCGTACTTATTGCTAAACCCATTAGACAACAGTTGTGATAACAATAATTTATTTAGTATTCGTATTGAAGCATGCTGAAAACTGAAATGAATTTGAATTCCATTCAGCAAAATACATATAGGAAATGACAATTTTTGTCTCAGATACTCAAAGCAGAAGAAGTAATACAATTATTCCTTATTTATATACTGTATAGTTCTGTTATAACTCTTCGTAAAGATCAATAACATATGCTGCATGATTACTTCTTGTCTTTTGTCTGTTCTCTTGCATAATATTTATTGTGCAGTGTAGTCTCTATGGATGGAAACTTGTAAATCAACTTTTCATTAAAACACTATTATGTTTAGTGATTGAAATCTCCTTTGATAGATCTTTTAAAATTCTCTTGTTATACTGAACTTGTAGTAAAGTTATTCCTCCAAAGTCCTGCTGTGCTGCCTCATTGTGGTGGAGGTAGGTGTTCCTGGGAGAGATGAGCAAAGAATGTAGGGAATGTAAGCCAAGGGTATATATTCTCAGCAGGGTCACCCAAGGCTTGAAGATCCTCCCAGCTGTCCAGCTAAAGCAAGCAGACACCTTATATTGGGTAAACAGTGATATAGGAAGGTGCTGGAGACAGATGATCACTTTAGTGACAAGGCATCATTTCATACTGCATGGGAGAAGGCAATGGTAAACCACTCCTGTATTTTTACCAAGAAAGCCACATGGGCAATCAATCAATCAATCAATCAATCAATCAATCAATCAATCAATCAATGTGATCATCAAGAGTTAAAGCATAGATAAAACTGAATCAGTGTATTTGAGTTCAAAAGGATCTGTTATCTTTCGTAACCATATATTCTCTTAGCATCCTAGTCAACATGGCTATAATATAGGATTTCTCAGATTGATACAGAATAATTTGGATGCTTGTTAAGAGTCCTGGCTCTTAGTCAACGTTGGCTGATCTTTAAAAAAACAGGTTGGACCTGATTACTACTTTGATGGGAGAGCACTATCCAAAGCTGTAGGATAACTGGAAAGTTGGAAAAAAATCTTGGAAAAAGACAAAGGAAAATCACTTTGCTACTGCTGCCATGAAATCTATATGGATCTATCCATGTAATTATCAGGAATCACGCTCTACTCACAGGAGCTCTCCTCTTGATCTTTATGATCCGCTGTGTTCAATTACTTAGTTTGTCCTGTCAAAGCATTATAAGAACACAGAATTTGCCTTTCAGTAAATCAGACAATTTCCCACCTAATACAAATCTTATAGTTAGTAGTTTTTTAAGGTGTCACTAAGGCAGGTTAGTCCAGGGACTAAATCGGCCCTCTTGAGCATGCTATGATTCCTTTCATTTATTTTGCTGTTCTAAAATTCAAAGTAGGTGTTTGCCCTTCAGTGTTCTTGGAACTGACTGAGCAGTCAACCTTGCAAACTGTTTGCAGCTTTTTACTATCTTACCATGTTCCGTTTGATATTGTTACTTTAGCAGTTGGTGTAAACCAACTCCAGCATGACATCCTTTAACATGGTGCCCTTTAGACGTGTTGGGTTACAACACATTATTTGAGGGAGGGGGCATGTAAGGAGGGTAATTACCCTGGGCCTTCCACATAGGAGCTTAGCCTACTGTTCAGTATTTGAAATGATCAAATAATTGACACTTCCCATTCAAAGCAGTAAAACTAATCAGCTAAGATTTACTTTCCCATTTAATGGGCCATTAACTTCAATTGACAACAACAGAGAAAAAAGTGCATCGGCATAGGATGCTATGGGAAGGGTGTGTGTGTGTGTGTGCTTGTGTGTGTGTGTGTGTGTGTGTGTGTGATGGGGGGAAAGAGTTCAATAAACATTCTGTCCACAAGCTGCTCAGTCTTAAAAAGGCCCTGAGTATAACTCCCAAGCCACAATGACTGGAGATAATGAAGGTTATGATCCAACACATTGGATGGGAGCTGGTTGTTGGAAAATTACTGTGGGTAATTGGCAGTTTAGTTTGCATGCAGAACACTCCCAGTCAATCTCTAGGTCCAGATCAGAGCAAACATACACATCATTAGTTCAGCTAGCAGAAATATAGCTTGATGTTTATTTATTAAACATCAACAAACATCAAAACAGTTAACTGACAAAAATGGAACAAAGGCAGACAAAAGCAGGGAGAGCGACATATAAACTCTAGGCAACCATTTATTTTATCTATAGATCTATATGTGTCAAAAGGATATTTTCCAGAATTTTCCAGAGCCACTGGAAGCTATGCTCTGGGTAAATAGCTTGGAGAGTCCCCAAAGAAGTAGCCTTTAGTTGCTCAAGCCTTTATCCTTTTATGTACATAGTAGTAGCAGAATAGAGATGGAAAGTAGGATACCTGAGCTGCTGGAGGCCATCTTGGGGCTGGTTGTTGAGTTCCCCAGTCTTATGGTTTTGGGGGATTTCAACCTGCCATCCCTGGGGTGGACCTTGGAAGCAGCTCGGGAGTTCATGGCCACCATGGAGGCCATGGGCCTGTTTCAGATTATACAGGACCTAACTCGAGACAGTGGCCTCACTCTGGACTTAGTTTTCTTGTTGGAGCAGTGGCAATGTGATCTGAGGGGAGAGTTACATCTTTCCCCTTTGTCATGGTCAGATTATACCCTGGTGACCTTGAGATTCTCCTATGCCACTCCCCTCCGCAGGGAGGCCAGACCCATTCAATTGGTCCACCCCCAGTGACTGATGGACCAGGTAGGGTTCCAGAGGGAGCTGGGGATACCCGAGGATCTTCTGCACAGTCCAGTGGAGGCTCTGGCCGCTGCCTGGAATAGGGTGGTAGCTGGGACCTTGGACAGGATTGCGCCTGTGTGGCCTCTCCTGTCCGGTCAAACCCGACACTCCCCGTGGTTCAGGGAGGAGCTGAGGGTTCTGAAGAGGATTAAGAGATGCCTAGAGCACCACTGGTGGAAGAAAAAGACCAAATTCAACCGAACACAAGCTAGAGCCGCTAATAAGGTCTACCTTGTGGCGGTAAGAGCATCAAAACATCAGTATTTCTCCGCTCTTATTGCATCCGCGGAATGTTGCCTGGCAGCCCTGTTTAAGATCACCCAGTCCCTTTTGGGGAAAGGGGAGTCAGAAATCCATCTGCAGGGCCGTGCTGAGGAATTTTCTGCACATCTGCAGGATAAAATTGCTCGGATCCATTCCAAGTTCAACTCCGAGCATGAGACAGGGTCTGAGGGGATACCCAGGGAACATACTTACCTTGTTATCTGGGAACAGTTTGATCCTGTTGGACCCGAGGAAGTGGACAGGATCCTCTGGACTGTAAATGCCACCACCTACCAGTTAGATCCATGTCCCTCCTGGCTGGTGAAAGCAGCTCAGGAGGTGATATGTGGCTGGGTCCAGATGATGGTAAATACATCCTTGAGAGAGGGGGTGTTCCCAGCAGCCTTTAAGGAAGCGCTAGTATGCTCCCTCCTCAAGAAGCCATCTCTGGACCCTACTATACTGGATAATTTCCATCTAGTCTCCCACCTCCCCTTTTTGGGGAAGGTGGTTGAGAAAGTGGTGGTGTTGCAGCTCCATAGGATTCTGGATGAAATGGATTATATAGACCCCTTCCAGTCAGATTTCAGGCCCGGTCGTGGGATGGAAACGGCATTGGTCACACTTATGGATGATCTTTGGTGGGAGCGGTGGGTGGTGGGTGCTCTTCTTGACCTCTCAATGGCTTTCGATACCTTCTGGGGTAGCTCAGGGAGTTGGGGTGAGCAGCGTGGTTCTGCACTGGTTCACCTCCTTCCTCCAGGGCCGGTCCCAGTCGGTTTTGATAGGGAACAAGAGATCCAGCCCGCAAGCCCTTCTTTGTGGGGTGCTGCAGGGCTCGGTACTCTCTCCGCTCCTTTTTAACATCTACATGAAACAGCTGGGTGAGATCATCCAGCACCATGGAATGAGGTATCATCAATATGCTGATGATACCCAACTATACATCTCCATCCCGAGTGAAGTAAGTGATGCAATGACCGCCCTGTGCAAGTGCCTGGAGGCTGTAGGGGCCTGGATGGGGAAAAATAGGCTTTGACTGAACCCTGGGAAGACGGAGTGGCTGTGGATTAATGGCTCCTCGGCATCTGGGAAATTGTCATCTTTAGTCTTGGATGGGGTTGCACTGCCGCAGACAGACCCGGTGCATAACTTGGGGGTCCTCTTGGACTCACGACTGCTGCTCAAAGAGCAGGTGGCAGTCGTGGCCAGGAGGGCCTTTGCTCAACTTCAGGTTGTGCACCAGTTACGCCCTTTCCTGGAACGAGAGGCCCTTCGAATGGTCACTCATGCCCTGTTTATCTCCCATATAGACTACTGTAATGCGCTCTACCCAGCAAAGGAGTTAATTACCTTGTCGTGGTGCTGGAGCTTGAGCACCTCAATGAGAACCATGAGCTAAACTGTGAAGGGACACCCAAGACGGGAAGGTCATGGAAGAGAGGTCTGACTAAACACGATCCCTGGGGAAGGTAACGGCAACCCTCCCCAGTATTCTTTCCGTGAAAACTAAATGGAGCAGTACAACCAGACATATGTCGGTATACCATCGGAAGATGGGACTCCCAGGTCAGAAGATGGTCAAAATGCTACTGGGGAGGAACAGAGGATAAGTTCAACTAGCCCCAGATGTGATGACGCAGCTAGCTCAAAGCCAAAATGACGACTAGCGGCTGACGGTGCTGGTGGTGAACAATGAATCTGATGTTCTAAAGATACCATAGGAACCTGGAATGTAAGATCTATGAGCCAGGGCAAATTGGATGTGGTTATTGGTGAGATGTCAAGATTAAATATAGACATTTTAGGTGTCAGTGAACTGAAATGGACTGGGATGGGCCACTTCACATCAGATGACCACCAGATCTACTACTGTGGACAAGAGGACCATAGAAGAAATGGAGTAGCCTTCATAATTAATAATAAAGTGGCTAAAGCAGTGCTTGGATACAATCCAAAAAACGATAGAATTATCTCAATTCGAATTCAGGGTAAGCCATTTAACATCACAGTGATCCAAATATAGGCCCCAACCACAGATGCTGAAGAAGCAGATCAGTTCTATGTGGATCTGCAGCACCTACTGGATAATACACCAAAAAGAGATGTTGTTTTCATTACAGGAGACTGGAATGCTAAGGTGGGTAGTCAAGTGACACCTGGAATTACAGGCAAGCGTGGTCTGGGAGAACAAAATGAAGCGGGACATAGGCTGATAGAATTTTGCCAAGACAACTCACTGTGCATAACAAACACTCTCTTCCAACAGCCTAAAAGACGACTTTATACATGGACTTCACCAGATGGTCGACACCGAAATCAGATTGACTACATCCTTTGCAGCCAAAGGTGGTGGACATCTATACAGTTGGTATAAACAAGACCTGGAGCTGACTGTAGTTCAGATCACGAACTTCTTATTGCACAATTTAGAATCAGACTAAAGAGAATAGGGAAGACCCACAGATCAGTTAGATATGAGCTCACTAACATTCCTAATGAATATGCAGTGGAAGTGAAGAATAGATTTATAGAACCTGGGACGAGCCCACCTCTACCCTATCTAGTGGGATGATTAGATGTCCTCAGGGAGAGGCAGTCCCTCAAATAATCTGGCCCCCTGCAATATATAGCTTTCAAGATGACAACTAGCACCTGAAATTGCACCTGGAAAGAAGCTGGAATCCAGTGTAACATGGGCAAACCACGGGTTGCCAAAACTCTGCATGCTACTGCATTCTGGACTAGTTGATGTTTTCTTCAAGTACAGCCCCATGTAGAGCGTGTTGCAGCAGTCCAAAAGGGAAGTGACTAGGGCATGTGTGACCATGGGCATATCTGGTCCAGGAATGGATGCAATTGGCACACAAGATGAATCTGTCCAAAGCTGAGCAGAAGCTGCAAGTCCAGAAGAACCCCAAATTGTGCACCATCTCTGTGGGAGTACTATCCTGTCAAGAGTTAAAGGATAGTTAAAGTGGTAACTCTCCAGATCCAGGGGACCTGAAAACCCAGAGCCACTCTGTCTTGCTAGGGTTGAATCGCAGCTGATTCCTCCCCATCCAGACCCTCACAGCCTCTAGGCCAGGGCTTTCCAAAGTGCTGCTGCTTGCGACACACCAGCAGCGGCGGCGGCGGCAGTGTGGCGGCGGCGCGTGCGCGCACGGCGGCGGTGTGGGGGGGTGTGGCGGCGCGCTCGCGCACGGCGGTGGCGCGGGAGGGGCGTGCAGTGGCACGCGCGTGCACGGCGGCCGCGCAGGGGTGTGTGCGGTGGCACGCGCGTGCATGGCGGCGGCGGCAGCCTCCGCTAAAACGCAGAAGCACAGATCCCGCGCCGCCACTGCTGCTGCCGCCGTGCACGCACGCACCGCCGCTTCCGGGTGGTGTGGCGACACACCACGCTGTGTGTGGCGACACACTTTTGTGTCGCGACACACAGTTTGGAAAGCTCTGCTCTAGGCACTGGGTCAGCACCTGAACAGCTTCACTTGTCCAGCATGGGACAGAGGTGTACATCTCTGTATCAGCATAGTGATGATAATGGAAACCAAGCTGCAAAATGACCTCACCAAGTGGCATCATGTAGATGTTAAATAGAAGGGGTGAGAAAACTGAAGCCTGGGCCATCCCACATAGGAGCAGCCCAGGGCTAGATCTCCCTCATGCCCCCAATGCTGACTGGAACCAGCCTGAAAGATTGTGTCTCCAGCTTGAGATGAATTAGCCTTGCTTCTCAGAGGTCTGGCCCTTCATTACTCAGATTTGGCCAGGGTGCTGGCTACATTATTTTCTGGGGAAAACAGTCTTACCCACTTATCTTTTAGATTACTGCAATGGAGATGCCCATAAAAAAACAGGCAGAACTTTGATGGCGCCATCACAGCCATCATCATAACCTTTTCGACATACCCTGTGGACACCCCTGATACTTTCGGAATACCCTGAAATGGTTGAGAACCTGCAGATAGTACAAAATGCAGTACTTTTGCTTGCTTTCTCATGGTAAGTTCTACAAACCAGTTAACAGCTGTTTGATACCAGCTATCTAGCTTCAAAGTGTTTGGGGAATGAAAAGGTTTTGGAGGCAAGATACATAAATGATTATTTCTTCCCATATGTACAGGCCTTTGATCGATAATCTTCAGCATCTTTATTTATATGACTGCTGTTTTATGGCTTTTAAAGTTTTATGCCATCGTCTGGAATTTTTACTGTGTTTTTATTTCAACTTTTTAAAAAATGAAGGATTTTGAGGAACCTTTTGGAAATGTATGAATATTTCAAAAAATAATGGGCTGCTAATTCTAAAGACATAAATCATCTGTGAGCAACCAATTATATTTCACATCTGCTTGCTGTATATTGCACAACCTCTGCATTCATATTATGCCAGTGCTTCACAAGAATGCATATTCATTTGTATAGGTTTTCTTTCAGAGTCAAGGAAAAATATGCTGAAGTTGTTTCTAAAAGATGGCCTATATAAGAAAATAGGACAGGAAATTAAACACCCTTAATAATAATTCTTTTATTATTCTTTGACTATTCCTAGGATTATATAAATATACGGTTTATGTTCAAACATACTGATCACATGTAGGACATACTGTAGAATCATAGAATCAGAGTTGGAAGGACCTCAGAGGTCTTCTATTCCAGCCTCTGACTCAGTGCAGGATCTGCTAAGGTATTTTGGACATATGAGCCTTTGTTTGGAGACTCTAATAAAGGGAAATATACCACTTCTTGAGGTAACCTGTTCCACTTGCTGATAGTTTTTCCTATCAGGAAATTCCTTCTGATACCTAACTTGAATCTACTTTCCTGTATTTTCAACCTGTTGATTCTGATCCTCCCTACAAATCAAGAGGGAATAAGTCTACTCCAAGGCAGAGTAGAATGGGATAATTATTTCCCATGAACTGAATTCCTTACTTCTGTTAACACATACCCAAATCACAATTACTCTTTTAGCAACCGCATCACAATGCGGGCTCAATTTCAACTTCTGATCTGCTAGAATGCTCAGATTCTTTTTACTTAGTAATAGTAAGTAATAGTAAAGTTTATTGTTGTAACCACAGGTCATAACATAAGAATGCAATAAAATACAATCTCTTGCACTCTCTTGCAATGGGCAGTGGGCAGTTTCAGTCAGTGTGGGATGAGAGGTTACTCTTGTGGCCATTCACTTGGGGACTGTTGCAGGGTTTGGTCCTGTCTCCCTTAGTCTTTACATTTACACAAAACTACTGGGAGAAGTCATTAGAAGGTTCAAGTTGTAGTATCATGCTGATGATACCCAGCTTTACTGTATATTGTCACTCTGGACCAAAAGTCCTTTCCTGGTGTTTAGAGTCTGTAAGGGTCTGTATGGGACAAAACAGGCTGAAGTTAAGACAGACAGAGTTACTGTTTATACATTGGGGTTCTTCAGTGCCTCTGGTGTTATCTCTTGATAGGGATGTGCTACCTCTGAAAGAGCTGGTCTGGGACTTGGTGGTCCCCCTGGACCCACACTTTCTGCTAAACCAGCAAGTGTAGACTGTAGCCAAGGGGGCATTGCCCAACTTCATCTGGTGCACCAGTTATGATATTATTTGGGATGGGAGAACTTGGTCTTTGAAGACTACTTGGAATGTACAATTGGTCTAGAATGCAATGGCCAGCACTTGCCATTAGGAACATTCCACACCTGCACTTTAGGTGCTACACTGGTTAATCCAGGGTACAATTTAAAGTGCTGTTTTTAACCTACAAAGTTCTTCATGGCTTGGAACCTAGGAATCCCCAGGACTGCATTCTCCAGGCAGAATTGTTCCAGCCAACAAGATTATCTTGAGAAAAACTGCTACTGTCATTTCTGAGAAGTTTGGGGGCTGGTACAATGCTGACCTCTGGAACAGCCTCCCAGTTAACATTAGGCTTGCCCGCTCCCTGACAACATTCAGGAACCAAATAAAGATGGCACATTTCTCTACGGCTTTCCCATAGTATATGGACACCCTAAGGTTATTTTGTTACTGCTTCATGTCTTAAATGTTTTAAATATTTTATTTTTATATTTACCATGGATGTTTTAATGTTGTATTTGTTTGAGCCCTGTTACCTTGGATGTGTAGAAGAACAAACTCACCACCCAGAGTGAGCAGGCATTTCTCCTTCCCTCCTGGGATCCAAAGTTTTGGTGCTACCTGGAAAGGAGGATTAAAATAGCCTGTCAAGGCCAGCCCAAGAACAATGACGAGTCAGTGCATTCAAAACTCCAGTTCTTTATTGCTCTTACCATACAGACAGAATCTTGCCAGACTAAAGCTACTCTAACTAACCTAAGCACAAATAACCTGGGAGACTCTAGGGTGGGGGAACCCTGAACCTCTTTACTTTCCCAGCAACACTTTCCGGACTGTGAGTCCTCTTATCTCCCTGGAATGCACTCCCTCCTGTCCGAGAACCAGCAGCAGTGCCGAAATCCACCACAAGCCCCACCTCTTCCTTAATTGGAGAGTTTGTCTCATAACATGGAATAGAAATCAAGCATGCGTGCTGAAAAAGGAATCATGCCAGGAAGACAGCAGAGAAGGGGAGGGGGGAGGAACCTCCAACCTGTCTTATTATTGATGTTGGTCGCACAGTCAGCCAGATATTATTATTATTATTGGTGGTGGTGGTCGCACAGTCAGCCAGTTGTTGATGTTGTTGTTGTTGTTAATATTATATATTACATTTATATGACACCCGACTCCCAGTGATCCTGGGAGGTTTACAAATTGTAAAGGCAAGGAACTCTGCAGCAGTTGCTGGGCAGTTGAAGAAACAGCAAACCTTGCAGTTGCAAGACTGTCTGAGAGGCAAAACTGAAAGATAGCTGGAGAAAAAGCCTGCCCAGAGCCTACAAAAGGGGTGACCAAGAAGCCCAGGTGCAGAGCTCTACTCCACAAACCAGTTCCAGAAAGAGAGAACTGTGAATGCTTGGCGGGGCGGTGGAGAGAAAAGCCCCATTTGCAAGCCTATAGAGGAGTGAAAAGGGTTTTCAGATGCCAGCGGCCTGAGCTTGGCTACAAGAGCTGAAGACCTGGGGAAACATTAAGAACCAAAGTTAAGATAGGAAAACATAGTGATAGGAACATAGACATACAACACAGGGACAGAAGTCATAGATAAAATTCATAGATTAAATAAGGTAGAAATAGTTGTAAACTTATTGTAATAGTAGATTAAGATAGGTAGGAAAGTACATAGAAACAAGCATAGAGTTAGCATTAAGATTAAAAGTAAGGGATAGGACTTTAATTATGTACAATAAAACAGTTTTTGTGAGAAAAAAACAAATTCAGTCTTTGTGTCTGTAATCTGTACCCTAACAGCATGATTTATGTTTTTATTTTATTTATTTATTTATTTATTTATTTATTTATTTATTTATTCATTCAATTTATATGACCGCCCATTTCCCCCACAGGGAACTCTGGGCGGTTTACAATAAAATCACATTTAAAAAAAAGATATAAAAATATAAAATTACAATTTAATTAATACAATTAAATAATTATAAAATCCAATTTGGCAAATTAGCTTAACAAAAAGGAAGGACATTATGGAATTAACCACCCCCATGAGGAACTGTTACTTTCCCCTTCCCATGCTAGGCGGCAGAACCAGGTTTTCAGCTCTTTCCTAAAGGTCGGGAGGGAGGGACCTGCCTCAACTCTGGGGGCAAGATATTCCAAAGGGCGGGTGCCACTACAGAGAAGGCCCACCTCCTGGACCCCACCAGATGACATTCCCTTATTGATGGGGTCCGTAGCAGGCCCTCTCTGAATGATCGGGTGGGGCGGGTTGATGATATGGGGATAAGACGGTCCCTTTTTTTTTGCTGTAAACTCCTGTGAGTCAGTTGATTGAAATCAGAGGTATACACATTAAATCAATGGTTTCGAAACTGCCGCCGTTGGCAACACACCAACGGCGGCAGCAGCGGCGGGGGTGTGCACAGCGGCAGCGCGGGGGGCACGCTGCGGTGGCCTCGTGTTTTCCGCTAAAACGTGGAAGCGCTGATGGTGCACCGCCACCGTTGTTGCTGCCGCCGCCACCATACATGCCACCGCCGCGCGTGTCCCCATGCCATTTTCAACTCTTAGTGACCACATAGATAGATTTTCTCCATGACCATCTATCACTAACCTGGTCTTTCATCTCTTCCAATGGTACTCTCATTGCCACTGTAACTGAGTCCATCCACCTTGCTGATCTTTTCTTTTTTGAAAGAAATGCCATTTTGATACAAAACAGAAATTTAATTTAATAATTGTTCCATTCACATTCAAGGATTAAGTTTGCAGTGCTGATATATAAATGGGAAAAGTCCTTTACTGTTTCCTAAATTTAAAGACATAGTCAAATGGAATTAAAATATCCTTTTTGCCTGTGTGCAAATTAGCTTTTTCTCATACATTAATGCAACACTAATTGTTGCAGCCATTAGTAATCTGATTTTATTGTTATCAGCATGCCTGCATAAATGTTCATTGAACATTTTAACTACCCAACTCATGAAGAATGAAAGATAAAATATTAATGAAACCATTGCCCTCAGTAACAGTGCCCATGAATTTCTAAAATTATATCTGAGTGTTAATTAGAAGGCTGACTGATAGACTGTTGTTGTGGTGAGACAGAGATGCTGAATTTTTTTTGCCAAGAATACTGTCACTTCAGTGCATTGCATGGTGGCAGCCATCTTCTTTAGATTTATTGTGTTATTGAAGAATCCCAAAATTAGCATTTGCACACCCTGTAGATCTTTTAACATGAAAGTACAAGGATATCACTGTGTGTACACACATTTTATTTATGCATAATGAACAACATAATTCTTTAATTGAGATTACTCTAATATACTATTACTGACCCTCACTGACCTGGAACCAATAACTATCTTGCATCATGTTCTTCTACTTCACTTTCCCAACTTTTCATTGTTTTATTTTCAGAGAATGTCCTTAACACCAGAGCACTATTCACAAATTTTTGCACTCACCATTTACATTTACTTACTTACTTACTTACTTACTTACTTACTTACTTACTTTATATAGCTGCCCATCACATATGTTCCCCCCCACCAACCCCATGTCAAAACAGCTTTGAGTTGTATTATGGAAAGCTTTACCAGTACTTCATTAGTCATGAAGATAAACTTTGCGCATAGAGACTGAAAAGTAAAAAAAAAATGCCTCTGAACAAAAACAAATTTTGGACAACTTATTTCTGAAGAGCTTAGGAATTATTTTGAACATATGATAATGAAGTGCCTATTTGCGGAATTGTCCCATTGAGTTCATTGGAACGGGTAGACCAATCTGGTTAGGAAGGAATAGGAAAAAAGCTGGTGGAATTGTCTTTTCCTGTGCCTTGCTGCAGCTAAAGTTATGAAGCGTTTTAAAAAACATTTAGACTTTTGTAGCTTTTTTTAAAAAAAGGTTCATAACCATTGTTTTCGGAGGGGGTAAATAAATAAGGCAGCTGCTTAGCTGGGCCAATTTTCCTTCCTTTCTAGAAGCATGTGTGGAGGGAAGAGAAAGCTTTGGATCCTATGGATCCAGTATCCTGTGTAGAGTGCCTCCTGTTTGTGTTTGTGCCCTCACTGGAGGGGGCACAAGTTGTAGAACTTCCGGTATCATCACAGAGAAGCTTTAGAACAGTGTTTCTCAAACTTGAAGATGTGTGGACTTCAACTCCCAGAATTCCCCAGCCAGCAGCTTAACTCTCCATTGGAAAGGAGATCCAGAAGCCAATTGTATGATCCTTAAGCAGTTGTGCCCTTATTTTTTATCAATGAAAGGACTGAAGCCTTGCTCTTGTTGTGAGCAAAATAGAAAAAAGCAGCTGGAAAAAAGCACTGTGTAGACAGGCAGTGTGTGTGTGTGTGTGTGTGTGTGTTTAATATATAAATCAGTTTACAAACTTGGGAGTTTTTTTGGAGGGGAGGAGACTTAAAGAAGCTATTTAGCTGAGTAATATATATTCAGTCTTAATGGCCAAATAAATAATTAATGTTATTGCCTTTGTAAATTTAGCTTTTCTGATATAAATTAACATAATTAAATGAGCAATGCTTCAGTATGCATTTTTACTAACCAAATTTAAATCAAACAATTAAGCTTTGGGTTTCCGTATCTAATGAGCTGAGCTCAAGTTGGTGCTGACTTGTGTAAATGCATATTTGTTTTTTCTTTATAATAAATCTTATCATTAATTATGTTATGAACTGATGATGGATGAGTTTTAAATATTTCACTCACAATTTTGTGTAATGGATCGTTACATGGTGAGCTTTTTCTAAAGTGTTTGCAGCATAATATTATTTATTTATTTATTTATGATGCATCTGCATCTGTTCTGCAGAGGTCTTTCTGCTTCCCAGGAAACTCACCTGCTTCACCTGAAAATGTTTTATGAAGGATGCGTTGGGAAATGGTCACATATTGCTTTGATCTACATGAAAAAATCATTTCGTTTTGCCACGCAACAGAACATAGGGAGTGATTCAGGAGCATTATCTCACCAGTCTTTATAATACACCATAAAGCAAACTGACACTATTTTTTCAGCGTTAAAGAGGTAAGGCTGAAAAACTGTCTGTTTGTGGAATGTCTAATGCCATCCAATGAGTTCATGGCTACGATGAAACAGAAAGCATTAGTTTCCAAGCTCACATATTAATTATTATTTTTTCTTTATAACCAATGCCAGTCATATAAAAGTGGTTGTATTAGGCAGTAGATACTTTACTTCTGAAGTAAATCCACTTAGCTGATAATTAAACTAAATATTAGATCTGTTGCTTAGGGATGTGCAGATCTTTGAAGGGGTGCTTTGCTTGGATGGAGGCTTAAATAAAGCATTTCCTCAAAGATGCTTTACAAAACACTATCTTCCCCTCACTCCTAAGAGCAAAGCCAGGGTAGCCACACTGGTTAACATTGGCTGGCTTGGAAGCATTTTGACCAGCACTGAGGAAAAAGGTGGAAAGAGCCTTTTCTCACAGTTCTGACCCAAAATGATTCATGGTAATGATGCACATTACTTTGTCGAGGCAAATCACATTGCCTCTTTGCTTCAACTAAGAGAATCATGTCTCCTGCATGGCATCACTCTGTCAAAGAAAATGTAAGCTACTTTGCAAAGGCTTAATGTCAGTTGTAGTAACAGTGAACTGTGCAAGCCAAGTATATATCAATTTGAAAGGAAAACAGGACTGCTGAAAAATAAGGAAAAGTTATTTATTTAAACTAAGTTTTCTTTCTTGCCCTTGTCAGATAGGTAGATACTGTAGACAGATAGACAGACAGATATTACTCAGGGCAGTTTATAGCATTTAAAGTCTATACAAAGTTCAATATGTTTAAAAGAAAAGAAAAAATACAAAAACATTTAATAATAACGATAAAGCAGTCTGAGAAGGACATGGCATACTCTACAATTTACATTAGTTGTTGTGAACGTAGATTGCTTGCCAAGCTGTGACCTCAAAAAGGAAAGCCACATCTTCATGAGTAAGTTTGGCTCTTGGTCACATACAGAATCAGGCTAGGTACAGAGTCTACCCCACCTTCTGCTGGAAAAAGAAAAAAGGCTGATCCTTTTAAAACTGGGCCAGAACTCAGAAAAAAGCTGGGGACCAAGGCTGGGAAGAGAGGAACTCTTGCAACCTCTGATTAAAGATTGGAATGTCCAAGAAGTGGATAATCCAGAAGATTTGAAGGAAAAGGCCTCCAGAACTATCTCCTCCACCTCAGTTTGACCTCCCATTGTGAAATTCCCAGGAGAAAATGTTAGTGATTCCCAGTTTCAGGAGTAACAGGGAATTAGCGCATGGATATTGTTTCTCTATCATGACGCTGTACTCTGGAACACCCTGGCCTGTGAAATTCAAGTAGCAACCACCTTATTAGATTATAAGAAGTTTTTAAAAACAACCATTTAAGGAGGCTTCTGAAGTCTGAATGCATCCATCTCATTATTTCTTCTTTGTTTGCTCTTCTTAAATTGTTACATTTTTATGTTATTTTGTGAATTTAAGTTTTGACCATTTGATTGTTTGATTGCAAATTACAAATTGTAACCCATCAAGAATCAGCTGATTATGATGGGCTAAAATCAAATAAATAAAGAGTACTAGTTAGGTAGCAACAGGTAGAAGTCTAGCCAGGAATTTGTGATAGATCCTTGATTTTTTTTCTTGTGTTGTGATCATTGTCTTCTTTTCCTCTGACTGAGCTATAGAATTGGGTGTTTAAACTTCAGCCTTCCTCCACCCATCAGGCTTCATATGAAGATAACAATTGGAGTTTTCTTGTAATCTGTAATATTATTTTGAAACTTCTAATTCAGAGCTTTCCAAACTGTGTGTCACGACACAAAAGTGTGTCGCCACACACAGTCTGGTGTGTTGCCACAGAACCCGGAAGCGCTGATCATCATCAGCGCTTCTGGGTTTTCCCGCAGCGACACACCAACGGCGGCACGCAAAAACCGAAAGCGCTTCCGGGTTTTTGCACGCTGCCGCAACGGCAGCACTTCCGGGTTTTCCCGCGGCGACACACCAACGCCGGTTGGTGTGTCGCCGCGGGAAAACTTTGGAAAGCCCTGTTCTAATTGGTCCCTTTTTATGAAATGTGGCAAAGGATGAGCTGCTGTAGCAAACCAGTGACATCTTGTGGTTTGCCCGAAACCAAGCAATTTCTGTTTTGTCTCAGTTCTGGAATGCATCTTCCTCTTCTTTGATGTCTACATTTTTAATATTTAAGTTTTTTTATAATTATATTTTTATTAAACATTTTTAAGAAAAGGGAAAGAAAAAAGACACATACACACACACACACACACAATAAAGCACAAAGTGTAGTAGTAGTAAAGTTTATTGTTGTAACCACAGGTCATAACATAAGAATGCAATAAAATACAATAAAATATAATAACATTAAAACAATAAAATAACCAATATTGAGATTGTCTGTCCATTGAGCGAAGGGGAGAAAAAACTTTGTGACTTCATGACCTCTACAATATCATTAATGTAGAAATTAAATAAAAAGGGAGCAAGTAGGCAGCCCTGTTTAACTCCTCTCTCCAATAAAATGGGGTCTGACAAGGACCCTTGTGGACCCGTTCTTACCCTAGCTGTAATGTTGGTATATAAGAGTCCCTTGAGGGAGTTGGGCGGTGAGAAATCGAATAAATAAATAAATAAATAAATAAATAAAGTTCTATAATTAATTTAAGAAGGCGCTTATCAATATCTGTCCTAACTAATTTCTCCCATAGTTGAGACCTGTCAATGGAATCAAAGGCAGAGGTGAGATCAATAAAAGCTATGTAGAGATGTTTTGTATGCCCATTGGTATATTTCTGAATAAGGGCCTTCAGAGTAGCACAGTGATCTACTGTGCTATGTCCTTTACGGAACCCTGCCTGTTCTGGATGAAAGAGTTTTGTTTCTTCCTCCCAATCTTCTAGTTTATTCAAGAGATGTCTGGCATAGAGCTTGGAAGAAATTTCTAGCAGACTAATTGGGCGATAATTGGCAGGTTCTTGCCGATTACCCTTTTTGAAGATTGGGTATATTATACTTTGTTTCCAGTGGGGAGGTACAACACATGTTTTATCTATTTCTGAGAACAGTCTAGTCAGGATGGGGACCCACCAAGAATCATTCATCTTATATACCTCTGGAGGAATCATGTCCTCTCCAGGAGCTTTTCCAAGGGCCAAGGCTGAAATCAGCTGCTTACACTCAGATTTTGTGACAGCTGGCCACTCTGGTAATGTGTTTAATTCAATAGAGACTGTTATTGGCTCAGTATGTGAGCAGCTATAAATGGAGGAAAAATATTGGGTCCAACTTTGTGCTGAAATACATGCATGGGGCATGGTGGTGTGTGTGGAAATACCATTAGCCACCAATTCCCAAAATTTCCTCTCATTTTTTTGAATTAAGCTGAGGCCAAGTTCCCTCCAAATGGATATGGAAAAATGCAAAATTCCAGAGGTTAGCCAGAAGAGATAAGGAATTATTTTTAAACAAGCAATGTGCGGAAGTGGAAGAAGACAATAGAATAGGAAGGACAAGAGACCTCTTCCAGAAAATTAGAAACATCGGAGGTAAATTCCAGGCAAAAATGGGTATGATCAAAAACAAAGATGGTAAGGACCTAACAGAAGCAGAAGAGATCAAGAAAAGGTGGCAAGAATATACGGAAGATCTGTATAGGAAGGATAATAATATTGGAGATAGCTTTGACGGTGTGGTCAGTGAGTTAGAGCCAGACATCCTGAAGAGTGAGGTTGAATGGGCCTTAAGAAGCATTGCTAATAACAAGGCAGCAGGAGACGACGGTATCCCAGCTGAACTGTTTAAAATCTTGCAAGATGATGCTGTCAAGGTGATGCATGCCATATGCCAGCAAATTTGGAAAACACAAGAATGGTCATCAGATTGGAAAAAATCAACTTATATCCCCATACCAAAAAAGGGAAGCACTAAAGAATGTTCAAACTATCGAACAGTGGCACTTATTTCACATGCCAGTAAGGTAATGCTCAAGATCTTGCAAGGTAGACTCCAGCAATTCATGGAGCGAGAATTGCCAGATGTACAAGCTGGGTTTAGAAAAGGCAGAGGAACTAGAGACCAAATTGCCAATATCCGCTGGATAATGGAGAAAGCCAGGGAATTTCAGGGAATTTCAGAAAAACATCTATTTCTGTTTTATTGACTATTCTAAAGCCTTTGACTGTGTGGATCATAACAAATTGTGGCAAGTTCTTGGTGGTATGGGGATACCAAGTCATCTTGTCTGCCTCGTGAGGAATCTGTATAACGACCAAGTAGCAACGGTAAGAACAGAGCACGGAACAACGGACTGGTTTAAGATTGGAAAAGGGGTACGGCAGGGTTGTATACTCCAATTTAGTGGCAGGGATGTTATATGAGCAAAATCCTGGCAAGAAAGGAGAAGAAATATCCAGGCACCATGTCTCCTGTAATAAAATGATGTTAAATTCCGACAGGTACTGTTCAAATACACAGAATACACAGAATACACAGAAGAACTATACAAGAAAGATCTTAATATCCCTGATAACTACGATGGTGTGGTCACTGACCTTGAGCCGGACATCCTAGAGAGTGAAGTCAAGTGGGCCTTAGGAAGCATTACTAACAACAAAGCTAGCGGAGAAGACAGTATCCCAGCTGAGCTATTTAAAATCCTAAAAGATGATGCTGTTAAAGTGCTGCACTCAATATGCCAGCAAATTTGGAAAACTCAACAGTGGCCACAGGATTGGAAAAGGTCAGTTTACGTTCCAATTCCAAAGAAAGGCAATGCCAAAGAATGTTCAAACTACCGTACAATTGCGCTCATTTCACATGCTAGCAAGGTTATGCTCAAAATCCTACAAGCTAGGCTTCAGCAGTATGTGAACCGAGAACTACCAGAAGTGCAAGCTGGGTTTCGAAGAGGCAGATGAACTAGAGATCAGATTGCCAACATTCGCTGGATCATGGAAAAAGCAAGAGAGTTCCAGAAAAACATCTACTTCTGCTTCATTGACTACGCTAAAGCCTTTGATTGTGTGGATCACAACAAACTGTGGCAAAGTCTTAAAGAGATGGGAGTACCAGACCACCTTACCTGTCTCCTGAGAAACCTGTATGTGGGTCAAGAAGCAACAGTTAGAACCGGACATGGAACAACCGACTGGTTCAAAATTGGGAAAGGAGTACGACAAGGCTGTATATTATCACCCTGCTTATTTAACTTATATGCAGAGTACATCATGAGAAATGCCGGGCTGGATGAATCACAAGCCGGAGTTAAGATTGCCAGGAGAAATATCAACAACCTCAGATATGCAGACGATACCACCCTAATGGCAGAAAGTGAAGAGGAACTAAAGGGCCTCTTGATGAGGGTGAAAGAGGAGAGTGCAAAAGCTGGCTTGAAACTCAACATTAAAAAAACCCAGATCATGGCATCTGGTCCCATCACTTCCTGGCAAATAGAAGGGGAAGAAATGGAAGCAGTGACAGATTTTATTTTCTTGGGCTCCAAGATCACCATAGACGGTGACTGCAGCCATGAAATTAAAAGACGCTTGCTCCTTGGGAGGAAAGCTATGGCAAACTTAGACAGCATATTAAAAAGCAGAGACATCACCTTGCCGACAAAGGTCCGTATAGTTAAAGCTATGGTTTTTCCAGTAGTAATGTATGGCTGTGAGAGTTGGACCATAAGGAAGGCTGAGCGCCGAAGAATTGATGCTTTCGAACTGTGGTGCTGGAGAAGACTCTTGAGAGTCCCTTGGACTGCAAGGAGGTCAAACCAGTCAATCCTAAAGGAAATCAACCCTGACTGCTCATTGGAAGGACAGATGCTGAAGCTGAAGCTCAAATACTTTGGCCACCTAATGCGAAGAGAGGACTCACTGGAAAAGACCCTGATGCTGGGAAAGACTGAAGGCAAAAGGAGAAGGGGACGGCAGAGGATGAGATGGTTAGATAGCATCACCGATGTAATGAACATGAATTTGAGTAAACTCCGAGAGACAGTGGAGGACAGGAAGGCCTGGCGTGCTATGGTCCATGAGGTCACGAAGAGTCGGACATGACTAAACGACTGAACAACAACAACTGTTCAAAACAAGTGTCCACCAATTTGTTGTGCCACCCAGCAATATTCCAAGAAATGGCTTTTATGTGACCTGGAGCCTTAGAAGCAAGTCAATTGGTGGCATTCAAAGTGTTATGTTTTTGTCTCGGTGTAGGAAGACATACTGAAGATGTTGAAGTGATGTTCTCATCAGCATGGGAATCATTAGCAGGCAGCAACTTTGGGCTGTTGATTAGTTTGCAGTCTCTGGGTGTGGTTGGATTTGCAAGCTGAAGATCTTGATTAGAGTGTACTCTTGATACAACAACTTCCTTTTCTCAGATAGTGCAGAATGAAGCAAATTGTCATTATCTGAAACAGGACAAGATGGAGTCAATATTTGGGCTGTTTTGGAATAGAAGGACATGTGGGCTTGCTGGGATGTAGGTTATTTTCCTTCTTTAACTGAGTTGTTTGATTGCAAGGTTCAGAGAGTTTATAAAAATTTTCTGCAGAGTTGCTGTCAGATGAAAAGTCCAAAGATATCAAGTCAATTAAAGGTTTAGCTGCTTCTCGGGTTAGCAGCAGTGTTTGTTTTAATTCATCCAGTTGTCTCAGTATTTCTTCTTGTTCACAGTTTGGTAAGGCTTCAAAAGAGTTAATTAGTCCTAATTAACTAGGTAAGGCTGTAAACTCTGCCTGGTTTTATTATTATTATTATTATTTATTTAATTTATATGATTATTTATTTAATTTTTATTATTTTGGTTGACTTTGCTAATCTTAATTTGTTCTTCTGAACAATTTTGTTTCCTTTGGTTGTCCATAAACAATTCAGAATTGGTGCTAATGTTTTGAGTTACTTTAAAAGCTGCTAGCTTATCTCCATAACTTTGCACAAAATTTTCAAAGGCTGTTTTTAAGGAGTCCACCTTTGTGTTTATGGAAGTTAAATATTCAAAAGTTGAAATTACAGTTTGTGCAGTTAATAAGCATTGTCTAGCAGCAAAGCCTGTTGTAAATTCCTTTGGAGATTGCTTAACTTGCTCTTCCCCCATCAGAGATGTATTAACAACGGGGGAAGGTAGTAAAGACAGGGGTTCAATCAGTTCGTTTGATTCCTCGTGCAAAGTAGAGGACAGCTCTAATAATTGTTGTTTTTCAATTTCTGTTTCCAAATCCCAGTTCAGCATATCAACTGTTGGAGGTAGGGATGGAATAGAGAGGATCTATTTTGTTATTATTTTTACTCACAGTTTTCTTGTCCATCACATATTCCTCAATTTTTGGCTGCTTTGTAGCTTTGGGTAGAGTCTGAGTGCCTGGGCTAGTCCTGTTGCGTTTCTTGTTCTTCCCCATTGCTTCAGTGTCGTTGCGTTGTAACTGAAGCCTGTATGATGTTTTAGGAACTTGGTGTTCAGTTTTAGAATATCTCTTGCGGAGAATGTGTTTATAAAATAAAGCTAGATAAAAATTAAGATGTGTAGCTAGGCTGTTTATAAAAATGAATTGAACATATAAAATATCAGAAGGAGCTCAGCAGAGAAGCTGCTGCTCCGTCGCCATCTTAGCTCCGCCCCCCCCAAAGTGGATAAACAGGGAGTTTACAACCATCATAGAATTAGGTTAAAATTTTCATTATTTCATTTGTTAATTTTAAGTAACTGAGTATATTATATTATTTTAAAAATACAAATCATTTTAATAACCGAGTAATATATGAATATTATATATTATATTATATTATATTATATTATATTATATTATATTATATTATATTATATTATATTATATTATATTTTATATATTTTATTATATATATATATATATATATATATATATATATATGTAATATATGAATAGTAATATTTGAAGGTTGTGTGCTGATCGTTGTGCACCGATCTCCACACATAAAACAAATTCACGCACAGGCGTCTTCCAACCACACCAAACCCAAAACAACCAAAAGTCCCATGGCGATTGACGAAAGGCAACGGGGGCAGGACTGTGAAATCCGGAAGCTCCTAGTCATGGACCAGCACATGGGTGGTGGATACGGATTCAGTCATCCTGACTCAAGGTTCGAGGCAGTTGAGTAGTTCAGCAGCTGTATCCACGACTGAGCAGCCCTATTTAGGATCCACTCTGCTCACCCCATATGGGGAGGGGGCTAGAAAAGGTGCCCTAAACATAGTCTGCCTCATTGTCTCCCTAACTGGACTACCGTGACCAGTGGGGTCACCATCTAGCAGTCGTAAAAGACACATGAATTTTGGAACATGGAATATACGGACACTGCAAGACAATATGGATAGTGAACGACCTGAACGTAGGACTACCATTATTGCAAGGGAGCTGAGACGTTTTAATATTGATATAGCAGCACTCCAAGAAACTCGAAGAGCAGGAGGACAGTTGAAGGAAGAAAAAGGTTATACCTTCTTTTGGAAATGACTGCCTGAACAAGAACGACGAATACATGGGGTAGGCTTTGCTATCAAAAACGACCTTGTAAAGCTCTTGTCAGAAGTTCCCACTGGGATTAACGAACGACTCTCAATTCTCCAAATAAAACTCGCCAAAAACCAACAGGCAACTATCCTAAGTGCTTATGCACCAACACTAGATGCAGATGAGGATATCAAGGAAAAATTTTATACCCAGCTGGACACCATCTTATCAGAGATACCAAAGGAGGATAAAATTATCCTCCTGGGCGATTTCAATGCAAGAGTTGGGCATGACTTTGATCTGTGGCCAGGGATCATTGGGAAAGAAGGAGTTGACAATAGCAACATGAGTGGAATCTTACTTCTGACTAAATGTGCAGAGCATAACCTTGTCATTACTAACACACTCTTTTGCCAGAAAAATAAATTTAAAACATCATGGAAGCACCCACGGTCGAAGCACTGGCATCTTTTAGATTATGTAATTGTCCGTGCTAGAGATTGCCGTGATGTACTTCTCACCAGAGCCATGATGAGCACCGATGACTGCTGGACAGACCATCGATTAATTTGATCCACGATGGCCATAAATATTGTCCCTCATCGTAGGCTCCAAGGAAGAAAACCAAGGTGTAAAATGAATACACTGGCCCTTCAAGATTCTACTAAACGAGCTTGCTTTCAATCAACTCTCAAGGAACATCTGCCTATGAAACTTCCTGAAAATGTTGAGGAACACTGGATTAAATTGAAGACTTCTATTATTTCATCCTGTGAACAAACTATCGGATACCAAACTAAGAGACATCAGGACTGGTTTGATGAGAACGATAGTGAGATTGAACATATTATTGACAAGAAAAGGAAAGCCTTCCGGATATGGCAAAAAGATATTAACTGTGCCGTTAAGAAAAAAATCTATGCCACTGCAAAGGCAGAAGTCCAAAGAAGAACTAGAGAACTTAAGAACATATGGTGGATAAAAAAAGCCCAAGAAACCCAACATTTTGCAGATGCTCATGATGCACCGGGCTTTTTTAATGCCATAAAGGCCATCTATGGACCAACAAACTATGGTACAAATCCCTTGCACTCAATAGATGGTGCTAAACTTCTAAAGGATAAAGAGTCTATTGCACTGTGCTGGAAAGAGCATTACTACAATCTCCTTAATCGTCACTCTACTGTGGCTGATGAAGTCTTCTTGCAAATCCCGCAAAAACAAATAAGAGATGAGCTTGCAGTACCCCCTAGTTTGGAGGAAGTCAGTAAAGCCACTAAACAAATGAAAAATAACAAAGCTAGTGGACCTGGATGGGATGGGATTCCTGCTGAAGTCTTTAAAGAAGGTGGGCCTGAACTTACACAACAACTTCATAAGCTCATCGAAAAAATCTGGATGAGGGAGGAGATTCCAGCAGACTTTAGGGATGCCATGATTATCACTCTCTTTAAAAAGGGTGATAGAACAGACTGTGGAAACTATCAAGGCATCTCCCTTCTAGCCACAGCAGGCAAAATCCTGGCAAGGACCCTCGCAAACCGTCTCCTATCTATATCAGAAGACATCCTCCCTGAAATGCAAAATGGCTTCCACCCTTCCAGGGGAACAGTGGATATGATCTTCACTGCACGACAGTTTCAAGAAAAATGCAAGGAGCAAAACCGCCCTCTGTACATGGCGTTTATTGATCTGACTAAAGCTTTTGATACTGTAAATCGTACTGCTCTCTGGACCATCCTTCTGAAAATCGGATGCCCTGATAAATTTGTGAATATCTTGCAGCTACTCCATGACGACATGATGGCAACAATCCTGAATAACAATGGCTCTCAAAGCGATCCATTTAAAGTGGAATCCGGCATTAAACAGGGATGTGTTATTGCTCCAACCTTATTCACTATCTTCATCGCTATGATTATACACCTTGTTGAAGAGAAACTTCCTACTGGTGTAGAAAGTATATATCGAACAGATGGAAAGCTTTTTAATCTTAGTAGGCTGAAAGCAAAAAATAAGGTAATTACAACTTCTGTTATAGAACTTCAATATGCTGATGATAACGTAGTCTGTGCACACTCCGAGGAAGATCTTCAAACTATCCTAAACATCTTTGCAGAAGCATATGAAAAGCTCGGCCTCTCGATTAACATTAAAAAAACCAAAGTGCTTTACCAGCAAGTTTGAACCAATCCCTCCGCAGCGCCATCAATCCAGCTTAAAGGTGTCACTAGAAAATGTCGACCACTTTTCTTATCTCGGCAGCCATCTATCTACAAAAGCCGACATCGACGCTGAAATTCAGCATCGCCTGAGCTCTGCGAGTGTAGCTTTCTCCCGAATGAAGCGTAGAATTTTTGAGGATCGGGACATTCGCAGGGAGACCAAAATGCTTGTTTACAAAGCCATTGTACCACCAACCCTTCTGTACGCCTGTGAAACATGGACCCTCCACAAATGCCACCTCCAACTTCTTGAAAGATTCCATCAATGCTGCCTCCAAAAAATTCTGCAAATTACTTGGGAAGATAGGTGGACTAATGTTAGCGTATTAGAAAAAGTGAAAACCACCAGCATTGAAACAATGATCATCCAACATAAACTTCACTGGACTGGCCATGTTGTTCGAATGCCTGACCATCGTCTTCCAAAGCAGCTACTTTACTCCCAACTTAAGAATGGAAAATTGAATATTGGTAGACAGCAAAAGAGATTCAAAGATACTCTCAAAGCTAATTTTAAAAAATGTAATATCACCATTGAGAACTGGGAAGCCCTAACTCATGAGCGTTTCAATTGGAGGTCAGCCTTTATTAAAGGCGCTATGGACTTTGAAGAAGCATGAGTACAGGGCAAAAGGGAGAAAAGAGCTAAAAGGAAGGCACGTCAAGCAAACCCTCATCATGACCGTCTCCCGCCTGGAAACCTAT
Source organism: Charina bottae (assembly GCA_023362775.1). Taxonomy (NCBI): domain Eukaryota; kingdom Metazoa; phylum Chordata; class Lepidosauria; order Squamata; family Charinaidae; genus Charina; species Charina bottae. The sequence goes on along the minus strand of JALMGJ010000002.1, from coordinate 85,539,270 downwards.
GCCCTCATTGTGGGAGGTTGTGCGGATCCAGAATTGGCCTTTACAGCCACTTACGGATCCACTGTTAAAATTTTACCCTTGGAAGACAATCTTACTCGGCTACGAGTGATCGCCAATGAATATATGAATATCGATAGCATTAGCCAGCACAGTATAAATCATAAAATGAAATTTAGCATTACAGTAATTTCTATCCAGGCAATTAAAGATTTTAAGTTAAGAGAAACCCAGATTCTACATTTATTAGACTATATAATTTTTTTTTACTTGTCTCTATTGAATACCTTGTTTTCAATTTTTGTTGGACTCATTTGGTATAGAAAATTAAGCCTTAGTGCAGTGTTCATTTTAATGACTGTAGTTCCTCCTAACCCAGACAGTATTAATTTTCTTCATTTTAAAAAAGTTTTGTTGTTTATTTGTTCAGTCGTTTCCGACTCTTCGTGACTTCATGGACCAGTCCACGCCAGAGCTTTCTGTCGGTACTTTTTTAAAAAAGTACCATTATATTTTATCAGATCTGTGAATACTTATTTTTAAATAAGTTTTTGTTTTTTGTCAAGTAAATTCCCAGCTATTTAACCTTTTTTGCATTGGTATTGTTTCTTTTTGTTTATTCAGCAGTGGTATTAACCTCCATTATTTGATACAATTATTGATTTTCTCCCTCAATTAAGTACCATGTCAACATTTGAGTTTCATCTTTATTGATCCAATATCCTGACACTGAACCATATTGCTGTATGTATTCTATTATCAAATTCTAAAAAGTCCTTTGGCTGAATAATTGTTAAGTACAGTGTCATCAGCATATAATTTTCGTGTATGTTCTTAAATTGCTAATTTAATTCCTGACATATCTTCTTTGTCAATGCCAGTAAAAACGGAAGGAAAAATGGGACATTATGCTACAATTTTGTGGAAAAAAAACTATGATCTTGTCTTCTTGTTCTTCTTAAGTATTCTGTATCCATATAAAAGTTAGAGACACAATGCATATTCTTCAAGAGTTATTAGCATAGAAAACTATTCCGAATTATCAAAAGCTTACTCCATGTTAAGAAAGATCATAGTTATCTTCCTGTTACTCTGATTTATAAAATAAATAGCATTCAAGATATACCTGATATTGTTTTTCATGTATCTCAGTATGGTCAGAATGCATGAATTCAGGTAAAAAAACAGAACTATTGCCATAAAGAGCTAGTAGTCTACATTAAAAAAAGAAATAGGTCTGAATAATTCTGGATGGGTAGGGTCATTTCCTTCCTTGAAGATCAGAGACACATAGGGAATCCCATAGCTAATGTTTTCATCTTATAAAATAACCTATGAATAGAAAGAATATGAAAAGAGACTGCCAAAAATGAAGAAATAGAAGAAAGCAAACTGGATGTCAAAACAAACCATGGAGATTGCCATGAAGAGAAGAGAACCCAAAGCTAAGACAAAAATCTCAGGAAGGAACTTAACAAAGTATTTCAGAGAGCTGTTAGAAGAGACAAGAAACAGCATTACAACAGCATCTGTAAATATATTGAATATGGAAACAGACATGGAAAAACAAGGAAAGTCTTCCAAAAGATCTCTGAACTCAGAAGGAGGTTTGAACTTTGAACTGGTATGCTAAAGGACACCAATGGAAGGTAATAACTGATTCCAAGAAGATCAAAGAAAGATGGAAGGAATATACTGAAATACTGTACAGTAGAGTTGTCCACATTCAAGATGACTATTCCCTATTTATAAGAACTTCAAATACTAGAAGATGAAGTTAGATCAGCACTCCAATCATTATCAAGTCAGAAGGTTAAGGGAGTTGATGGCATATCTATAGAAAAATACCATGCAACAGAAGAAGAATACCAAAAAGAAGAATAGGAGCTTCATTGATTAAAGAAAGGCTTTTGATTGTGTTGTCCATGTCAAGCTGTGGAATGTGCTTAGTAAAGGCAAAGGTAAAGGTTTCCCCTGCACAGTTGTGTCCAACTCTAGGGGGCGGTGCTCATCTCCATTTCTCAGCCGAAGAGCCAGCGCTGTCCGAAGATGCTTCTGCAGTCATGTGGCCGGCATGACACGTGCGGAACACCTGTTCTGTTCTGTTCTGTTCTGTTCTGTTCTGTTCTGTTCTGTTCTGTTCTGTTCTGTTATATTTATGGAATGTGCTTAGGAAAATGGAAATCCCAGAACATCTCATTGCCCTCACATAAAACTTACACTCAGATCAGAAAGTCACAGTTCAAATGGAACATGGTGAAACAGACTGGGTCCAAGTCAGCAAAAGAGTGAGACAAGGTTATATACTCTCCCCTTATGTATTCAGCCTATGTGCAGAATATATATTGAAGGAAGCTGGATTGAAAGAAGATGAACATGGTTTTAAAACTGAGGAAGAAACATCAAAATATTAATGTGCCATGCTGATGATATTACTCTGATAGCCGAAAATGCAATGGATCTTTAAGTTCTAATAATAAAAGTCAAGGTGCATAGTGAAAAATGGAGCTAAACTTAAATATAAAGGAGACTAAACTAATGACAACAGATAGAACAACCAACGATAGAATTGACAAAGATATTGAAAGGGTGGATAGCTTCTGCCTTTTAGGATCAACTATTTTGTTTATTTATTAAATTTTTATCCTGCCTTTATTATTTCTATAAATAACTCAAGGCAGCGAACATACCTAATACTCCTTCCTCCTCCTATTTTGTGGAGTCCTTGGTGGTCTCTGAGCCTTGTTGTTTTCTTGCAGACATTTCATTGCCAGACTAGGGAACATCTTCAGTGTGAAAAGGGAGTGGAACTTGCTCTCTGTTTATATACCATGGCTTGTCCTGCTTGTGTTGGTGGAGGTGTTGTTCTCCCCTTAGGAGTTCCTTGATTGGGCTGTTTGCTGCTTGGTTGATTGACTGAGTTAATAGTTCCTTGATTAGGGTATATTGTGCAGTTTGATTGTTCCTCTGGTGCTAATCCTGGTTTTAATCTTTGCATATCTGGGTGTTGCTTGCTGGTAAGGAGGTGTTCTGGTCTTCTGGCTTTTCTATTGTTTCTTATGAATGGTATGTAAATGTTGTTTACCTCTATGTGTCTGTTGATGGCTGCTGCTTTGTCTGAGTGCCAAGCTTCCAGGAATTCTCTAGCGTTTTTGGACTTGGCTTGGTTTAAGATGCTCACAGTTTCCCAGTTGAAAGTATGGTTGAATCGGTCCATGTGTTGTGAGATTAAGGAGTTTTCATCGTGTCTTCTGACTGCTAGTTGGTGTTTGTGGATGCGCTCTGCTAGTCTTCTGCCTGTCTGTCCTACATAGTGACTGCTACAGTCTTTACACTGTATGTTGTAGATAACTCCTGTTTTTTCTTCTTCGGCTACTGGGTCTTTTGGTTTACTAATGATGTTCTGAAGGGTTTTGGTTGGTTTATGTGCTACGGTGATGTCATATAGTTGTAACAGTCTATTGGTAGTTTCTGAAATGTTTCTGATGTAAGGAAGTGTAATCCTTTTCATAGCTTCTGTTGGTTGTGCTGTAGTGGGTTGAGTGGTCAGGCACTTTTTGATAAAGTTGCGTGGGTATCCATTTTGCTGGAAGATGCTGTATAGATTTTCTGTTTATTTTTTCTGGTGTTCTGGGTTGCTGGAGTGCATTAGTGCTCGTCTGAATAGTGTTCTTACACAGCTTCTCTTGTGGGGGGTTGGGTTGTTGCTTTGGTAATGGAGCACTTGGTTAGTGTGGGTAGATTTCCAGTAGACTTTTGTTTCTAGAATGTCCTCATTTTCTCTACTGATGCGGATGTCCAAGAAGGGTAGTGTGTTGTTGTTTTCTTCTTCCCTTGTGAACTTTATTCCATTGAAGATGTTGTTGATGGGTTCATGTGTTTACTCCAGTTGTTCCTTTTTTACTATGATGAAGATGTCATCTACATACCAGATCCATACTTTGGGTTATATATGTGGAAGTGCTATCATTTCTAGACACTGCATTACAATCTCTGCTATGAGTCCTGAGAGTGGTGATCCCATGGGTGTTCCTTTGATTTGCTGTTATATTTGTCCATCAGACTGAAAGTAGGTAGTGAGGCAGAAGTCAATGAGGTCCATGATTCTGGGTATTTCTATCTTAGTGTATTTGACTAGATCGGGTGTGTTTCGTAGAACTGCTGCCATGGATTCTTTCGCTAGTGCTGGGTCTATGGATGTAAAGAGTGCAATGACATCGAATGACACCATAATTTCATCTTCTTCTATTTTTAAGTCTTTGATTTTCTGGAGGCACTGTACTGGTGAGTTGATAGAATATTCACTCTCCTCTGTAAGATACCTAAGTTTTTTTGTCACCTCTTTAGCTATGTTGTAAGTGGGAGTCCCTGGTAACAATACAATTGGCCGAAGCAGTATGCCAGGTTTGTGTATTTTGGGGCATCCGTAGAAGTGTCTGAGGATTGGTCCACTGCTTTTCATCCACCTCTGTTCTTTTGTGATTTGACCTTTCTTGGTGAGGTCATTAGGAGTTCTTTTTACCTTGTTGTCCAGTTTCTGTATGGGATTGGTGTTTTCTAGGGTGTATATTTCTTCGTCTTCAAGTAATTCTTTGGCCTTTTGTATATATTGAGCTCTGTCCATAATGACGGTGGTGTGGCCTTTGTCTGCTGGGAGGATGATGATAGTTTGGTCCCTCTTTAGGTTTTTGAGTGCTACTCTGTCCTCTGCTTTCAGTTGGTTCTGTTTCCATGTCCTTCTGGTACGATTATCTGTCTTACGTTCTCTTGGGTTTCTGTGGTAAATCCTGTAGTTTTCAATGCTGCTTCTAAAGCTGCAAAGAATTCTAATTTATTCGCATCCTCTGTGTTGTAATTGAGTGTTGTAATTGAGGCCTCTCTGTAGGATACTGTGTTCTGTAGTGGATAATGGGCGGCTGGACATGTTGACCACCCATTCCGGTTCCGGTCCTTCTTTGTTTCTGGTGTTTAACTTAAGTAGTTTAGTTTGGAATTTAGCTTTCCTTTTTTCTACTTTTCTGAGTGATATGGTCTTGATGGTAGTAGTCAGCATGTTGATGTGATCAGGATCTCCTGATCTCCTATTTTCATCTCCTATTTTCCCCACAACAACAACCCTGTGAGGTGAGTTGGGGTGAGAGAGAGTGACTGGCCCAAGGTCACCCAGCCGGCTTTCATGCCTAAGGCGGGAATAGAACTCTCAGTCTCCTGGTTTCTAGCCCGTTGCCTTAACCACTAGACCAGACTGGCTCTCTATCAACAGTAAAGGAACAAGCAGTCAAGAAATAGGCGGTAGAGTAGCACTTGGTAGAGTAGTGATGAAGGACTTGGAAGATATATTCAAATGTCATGATGTGTCTGTAATTACAAACAGAAGAATTGTGTAAGCAATGGTTTTCCTGTGAGACTCTATGGCACAGCTTTCCAAACTGTGTGTCGCGATACAAAAGTGTGTTGCCTGTGGGGCCCAGGTGTGTCGTGTCAAAACCCGGAAGCGCTGATGGCGCGCCACCGGTGGGCCATCAGCGCTTCCAGGTTTTTGCACGGCACACAAATACACTGTCACCGCTGCGGCACGCGAAAATCCGAAAGCTTCCGGGTTTTTGCGCACTGCCGCAGGAGTGGCGCTTCCGGGTTTTTGTGCGCCGCCGGAGCAGCGGCACATCCGGGTTTTTGCGTGCTGCCGTTGGTGTGTCACCGTGGGAAAACTTTGGAAAGCCCTACTCTATGGAGATGAATGTTGGACTTCGAAGAAGCAGGATTGAAGGACACTTTTGAGCTTTGCTGTTAAATAAGTCTTCTGCAAATACCATGAATGGCCAAGAAAACAAAAACAAATGGATCCTAGAGCAAATCATTTCAGAGTTCTCTTTCAAGGCACAAATGGCCAGACTCAGATTATCATACCTTGGACACATTATGTGAAGACCTAGTTCTCTGGAGAAGGCTCTAATGCTGGGAAAGGTGGAAGGGAAGAGAAGAAGAGGATGACCAGTAGCAAGGCAATACAAATTGAATTTTTTTTTTTAAAAAAAAAAAAGGTGGATGGACTCAGTAACAGTGGAAATGGGAACACTGTTGGAAGATCTGAAGGCCAGGTTGGGGGATAGAACCTCCTGGAGATAATTTATTTATGTGGTTGCTAAGAGCTGATATCAACATGATGGCACAAAGTCAATCAATAAGTCAAAATAGTCTTACTAAGAACTTTTCTGCAACTGCAGCCTCATGCCAATCATTGATAATATAAATCAAAATAATATTTACCAATAAAAAAGAGGAACTCAATATACATATTTATACATTTTTATGTAAGTGAAATGGATATGAAGCAGTTTAAAACAGATTACAAGTGAATATACATAAAGCTGCTTTGTGGTTGTGGAGTGATGCAAGCATGCATCTAGTAATAAAAAGGAACAGAGTTAATATCTGGACATACTGGTGGAAAATTTTGTACCTATTCTCCAGAAATATATAGATTTGATTAGACTAGACTAGACTAGACTAGACTTATTATAGCCTCCCATATCCAAAAGACTCTGGGTACCTTACAATATCCAATATACAATTAAAAACAATTAAAAACCTAACAGCAAAGTATAACAGCCTGGACAAAAGTAATCATAACAATAAAAAAACCATGACAGAGGTTCCACTAATGCACTAACCCCAGGCCTGGGAACAGCCAGGTCTTAAGAGCCTTCCAGAACCCTAAGAGAGTGGGTTTTATACATATCTCAGGGGAATGCTGTTCCAGAGGGCAGGGGCTGTGACAGAGAAGGCATGCTTCCTTGGTCCCACAAGATGACAATGTTTAATTGAGGGGACACCCACTCTGCCTGAACGTACCAGGAGGGCAGCAATTGAGATAGATGCTCCTGCAGATAACCAGGCCCTATACCAAGAAAGGCTTTATAGATGACCAGCACCTTGAATTGCACCCAAAAGCCAACTGGTAGCCAATGCAGCTCATGTGGCAGTAATGACACATGGACATAATGAGAAGTGACCACTTCTGCTCACTCCACTGCATTTTGGACCAGCTGTGACTTTCAGATGGTCTTCAAGGACAGTCCCATGTAGAGCACATTGCAATAGTCCAATCACAAGGTGGCTAGGGCATGAGTAACTGACTGAAGGGCCTCCTGCTTGAGTAATGGGTGCAACTGCCACATAAGATGAACCTGTGCAAAGGCCTCCTGGCCCCATTTGCCACCTGCTCATCAAGTAGTAGCTGCAAGTCCAGGAGAACCCCCAAGTTGCACACCAGCCTCAAATGGGGAAGTGCAACCCCACCCAAGACCCAGGGGGCCCAAACAGCCACAGCCACTCAGTCTTGTCCAGATTGAGCCGAAGTCTGTTCCTCCCCATCCAGACCTGAACAGCTTCCATACACCAAGTTAGTACCATCATAGCTTCACCTGTGCAGCCCAGGGTTGAGATGTACAATTGGGTATCATCTCTGTACTGATGATCCCGAACCCCAAACTGACTGATGACAACACTCAGTGGTTTCATGTAGATGTTAAACAGGAAGGGGGGGGAGTGAAGGAAAAAATTTTCAAACTTTTTCTGGCCACAGAACCTGTTAGTTAAGGAAAGAAGCATTCTTGGAACTCCTCTGCCTGCCTTTTAGGCAGTGATGAGCACAAACACCACCTCCTCAAGTTGTGAATGTCATCCTTCAAATGCTCATCAAATAAAAATTGGCAGCCCTTGCTGTAAGATCAGTAAATGGGCACAAGTCAGTTGATTACCAATCAAGCTCCTGAAACTGTGGGCAGAGGAAAATGGAACAATCTGAGCGCCCTGGAAACAAATGGGGGAAAATGCAGCAAAAAATGGGAAGGACTTTTGGGCTGAATCACAGCAATCTCTACCATATACATAGTCAACTTGTGACAATGAAAGGACCTTGAAGATGAGCACAACAAAGGATGAAGGAGAATGCGCTTAAAAGAGTTTAGTTCAACAGGTGGATAATATAGGGCAGTGTTTTTTCAAACTTGGCAAGTTTAAGATATGTGGACTTCAACTTCAACTCCCAGAATTCCCCAGCCAGCATCTTAGTTGCTGGCTGGGGAATTTTGTTGCCAAGTTTAAAAAAACCCAGATATAGGGTATAAAAAGAGGGAGGAGAGTGGGTAAAGGAAGGAGGATCAGCTGGGAAGTGATGTCAGGGGAGCCTTCCATAGTGTTTTTATTCTCTGAAAAACTGATAAATTAATTTACAAAGGAAGAAAGAGGATTAAAAAAAACAATGCAGAAGATACACTGGAAAGAATAAACAAAGTTCATCACTTTATTACAGAATTCTTTTTCCCAAACCCACAACTGAAAGAGTGGAACTGTATATTTCCATTTCGGTGGTTGATTGTGCCAGTATAGAATCAAAGGGAGAAAAATGCTGTTTAGGAGTCCTGGCCTGGGACTGAATAATAGCTAGAAAGAAAGCCTGCTTTGCCTCCTACAGCTGCTAAAAATAACATACCCTTATTCCTCCTGGGGGAAAGATAAGTGCAACCCTCTGGCTTCCTATTATCAGAAACTTTGGCAAAATTAGCATCCTTCTTTGTTTTACTTACACTTCCCTAAAGGTAAAGGTAAAGGTTCCCCCCACACATTTGTGTAGTCGTGTCCGACTCTAGGGGCTGGTGCTCATCTCCGTTTCTTAGCCGAAGAGCCAGCGTTGTCCGAAGACGCTTCCATGGTCATGTGGCCGGCATGACGCACGTGGAACGCTGTTACCTACCCACTGAAGTGGTACCTATTAATCTACTTGCATTTGCATGCTTTCAAATTGCTAGGTTGGCAAGAGCTGGGGCTAGTGTGGGAGCTCACTCCCCTAGCCGGTGGAAAAAAGAGAGCAAAACATTAAACACAATTATTCAATACAGATTTTTAGAACAGAACCCTAGCAGTATTCCAAACTAAATCCAGATAAAGTAGAGCTCTATTGATACTATTTAAAACTTTTTTTTAATGGCACTTATCTGGTAAAGGAAACTTTACTGTAAGGAATATGGATTTTTTGTTTCTTACACTGGTGTTTCTATCATGAACATAGCTGAGAGGTTTCAAGAGCCAGATTTAAATAACATCCCCTTTCTCTAAAATAACATACCAAAGCAAGGTGTCAAAAGATACTCAAAAGGATTATACTGATATGGATAGCAAGCATTAAGGAGAAAAAGCCCTATTCTCTATAAAAGAGGAGAAGCTTAGAGCAAGTTTTTAAACATAATTTAACTCCCAGCAGATTTTACATCATGATGCCTCTGGGAAGATCTTCAAATAGCCAGTTTGGTCTAGTGGTTAAGGCTAGAATCCAGGACAGTGTGAGTTCTAGTCCCACCGTAGGCATGAAAGCCGGCTGGGTTACCTTGGGCCAGTCACTTCCTCTCAGCCCAACTCACCTCAGAGGGCTGTTGTTGTGGAGAAAATAGGAGGAAGAAGGAGTACTGGGTATGTTCCTTGCCTTGAGTTATTTATAAAAAATAAAAATAAAGGTGGGATTAAAAAAAATCTAAAAAAATAGAATTCATTCTGCCATAATGATAAAGCAAAGGGTTAACCTAGAGAGAGGATTCTTCTTGTTTATTTTATGTCCTTAAGTGCGTGCAACAGCAGCAGTGCGCCATCGCTTCCGGGTTCTTGCGCGACACACTTGGGGCCCCCAGGTGACACAGTATTGTGTCACGACACACAGTTTGGAAAGCCCTGCAATAAGCATTATGGAATGTTTTGTGTGAATTTGGAGTTGAAAGTTGGTTTTAGATGCACTAAGAGTAGTAGATGATGAAAGTTAAGAATGAATGAGAATAAATGAAAAGCTTTGCAAAAGGTTCAATGCTAAGCAAGGACTGTGTGATGTTCCCTTAGTTGTTTATAGTACTTATGGGTAAATGTATAAAGAAGGTTTGTGGAGATGTTAGTGGTATATTGCGTGGGGACATGGAAGTATACATAAGTATGTGGGTGATGCTATATTGTTGGCTGAGATCCCAAATAATATCCAAATAATTTCCAAATAACAATCTGAATGTCAGACAGATTGTATAGTGTAACAAGGGATTTAGGTCTGAAAATTAATGTATCAAATACAGAGCAAATAAAGTGAACAGTTTTACATAAATAGTGAAAAACCAGAGCAAGTAGAAGAATTGGTGTACCTTGGTAGTATGTTTACTAAATATGAGAAAGTAAATGGAGAAATTGTAAGATGTGCAAATGCTGGTAGAAAAATAGTAGGTTGCATGTGATCTGTTATGAGGAATAAATCTTTGTTAAAAGAAAATGGTCATGTGGAACTTGACCTGCTTCTGTCCACTTCCTTTATATGGAAGTGAGAGTTGGATGTCAGGAGAACTATAAAACTAAGTTGGATGCTGTGGGAATGGGAATGTATGGTAAAAAATACAGTGAAGAATGAACAGGTGCTGAATATATGTGGAATTAATATCAAAGTGAATGACCAGTATGAAAAAAAGTACATTGAGGTAGCTGGTCATAGAGAAATGAGGTTTGAATAGCAAAATGAATATAAGAAGGAAAAGTTAATGGGCTGAGAGTAAAGAGAAGACTGAAAAATTTTGATTAGATGGAGTTGATGAGATTCTCAAAAAGAAAGTGGTAAGAGGTTTTAAGAACAAAACGCAGCCTATGGATGTAATAGAAACAAGAATTGTATGCAGAGATGGAAAGGTATGATGAAATACAATGTATAGTGTTAGTGTATACTAGAGTTATCTATTTATCTCATCTCATGACTTTAATTTCTTATGCCTTCTCTGCATAATATTGTTCATCCTGAAAAAATACCATGATGAGTATGTATTTAGGTGTGTATCTCAGAGGAAATGTATGGCAAAATGTAAGTTATTTCTTTGGGAGGTGCTAAACTTATTCAGTTTTGGAAATAAGATTATTTATTTGATGGTATTGTACATGATAGAAAGTATTCTGTAAGAAACCATGTTACAGTCCAAGTGAGTATTAGAGTGGCCTTATTGTTCTGTTGCGCTACATCAAGGCTAAAACTGACAACAGTGGAATAAATAGCTGGGGAAAAGGGGGGGGGGGGAAGCCAGCCCTGGCAGTCCTGTTGTGATGGTATGTGGGAAAGACCTTGGGAGACTGGGCAAAGAGATGCTGCCAAGGGAATGGTCAGATAAGAGAGAGCATAACCCGCAGCTGGATAGTGGGAGGGGAAAGAGGCTCAGAAGAGACCCTCTCTAGTTTCTCAAGCTGTAAAGGAGACGGGGGGAGAATTATACTTTCAGACTTGCAAGATTCTGTCAATGTAGCTTTACAGTAAAGTAGAATTAGCTCATCTGGCTGTGATTCCTTTCTGGTTTACCCTGCAAGGCTGACACCTGCTGTTAAGATCACTTGACCATGACATAACACAAGTCATGCAATGCAGACACTAAATATTAATAAAACAGAGAACTCCAAGATATCACATATCCCATATGTTGCTTCTCTTAACAGGCAGCCAGTTGGTTGCCTTTTCCCCCAGATCACCATTATACAGCAGGCAGTAGCACAATAGCTGGCATCTATAGGCAGTCAAAGGTAACCAAAATTTAAAACTTGAAATGTTGAAGAAGTACTGCACAGACAAAAGATACACACTTTCATTAATTTCTGACTTTTCATGCTAATGTTCTGTAAGAGAGGAAGAGACCTTGGATGAGCAAGATCAGTCCTTCCAAGGTGAGGCCCACTGGAAAAGTACAGGAAAATAAATTCCCAAATGTACACTGTTTAAAACTGAAGCCTGTAGTTTTATTTATTTATTTATAATTCGACTTGTATTTACCGCTCCATCTCCCCGCGAGGGAACTCTGGGCGGTTTACAAAAAATCGACAGTTAAAATTCAACAATTAAAACAACATATATAAATACTCTCCAATACAATAAATTTAAATACAAAATCCAAGATTTGATGGGTCGATGTTTAAAAGGGCTCTATGGCACCAGCCATCCCCAAGAGGAGCTGTTCCCCCCCCCCCCCCCACGCAAGGCGGCAGAACCAGGTCTTTAAGTTCTTTCTGAAGGCCGGGAGCGATGGGGCCTGCCTCACCTCCGGGGGCAGCATATTCCAAAGGGTGGACGCTACTATCGAGAAGGCCCGCTTTCTAGACCCCGTCAGGTGAAACTCCCTTACCGACGGGATCCGCAGCATGCCCTCTCTAAATGACCGAGTGGGACGGTTCGACGTTATGGGGATGAGACGGTCCCTCAGGTAACCTGGTCCCATGCCATGTAGGGCTTTAAAGGTGATAACCAACACCTTGAATTGGACCCGGAAGCACACAGGTACCCAGTGCAGCCGTCGCAGCAGAGGTGTCACATGTGCTGATCTTGGCGCACCAATAACTGCGCGAGCAGCCGCATTTTGGACCAGTTGAAGCTTCTGGATACTCTTCAAGGGTAGCCCCATGTAGAGCGCATTGCAATAGTCTATATGGGAGATGACCAGGGCATGAGTGACTGTACGCAGGGCATCCTGATCCAGGAAAGGGCGTAACTGGCACACAACACGAAGCTGTGCAAAAGCCCTTCTGGCCACGGCTGCCACCTGCTCTTCGAGCAGGAGCCGTGAGTCCAGAAGAACCCCCAGATTCCACACTTGGTCTGAATGGGGTAGTGCAACCCCATCCAGAACTAAGGATCATAACTTCCTGGATCTACAGGAGCCATCAATCCACAGCCACTCCGTCTTACCAGGGTTCAGTCGAAGCCTGTTGTTCCCCATCCAGACCCCCACAGCCTCCAGGCACTGAGAAAGGGTAGCCACTGCATCACTTACCTCACCAGGGATGGAGATGTATAATTGGGTATCGTCCGCATATTGATGGTATCTCATCCCATGGTGACGGATGATCTCACCCAGCGGTTTCATGTAGATATTAAATAGGAGAGGGGAGAGAACCGAGCCCTGCAGCACCCCACAAACGAGGGGGCGAGGGTCGGATCTCTCATCTCCTATTACCACCGATTGGGACCGGCCCTGGAGGAAGGAGGTGAACCAGCGCAAAACTACGCCGCCCACCCCCAACTCCCTGAGCCGTCCCAAAAGGATACCATGATCGATGGTATCGAATGCCGCTGAGAGGTCAAGAAGAGCTAGGATGGATGCACTCCCTCCATCCCGCTCCCGCTAGAGATCATCTGTAAGCGCGACCAATGCAGTTTCCACCTCATATCCCTGTTAGAGTTCTTGTGTTGACTTGGCAAATTATTCCTGTACAAAGCAAAGCGTTCTCATGGTGACGTGAATGCCAGGTGGCTGGATAACAGAGAAGCCTTGGCTTTGTTTACATCCTCATGAGATAGGGAGCGAGAAGGTACCATGTGATGCATTGTTATGGCTAGTTTCTGGATCTTCCCATGGGAGCGAATCCTCCTGATTTCCTTCTGTGGGAAGCCTTGCCCAGGCCCCCTGAGCAAGGCGGGGGGGAACTCAGTGCTCAGAAGCAGGTCATGCTATGTGCTTTAGGCCTAATGCTTTGGGCCTGGTGTGTGTCACAGCTAACATCCAGCCAATCAGAAAGCTAGAAGAACTGAATATACAACCATGCAAAATGGTGTTCTATGCTTCTTGATTTCTAGTGTCTTTTAGCCATGTAGTTCTTCACATGTTCACTTCCCGTGGACTGGGCAGAGTGAGCTATGCCTGGCTTTGGGTATAGGCCATGGCAGGAACTCTGGCCCTGGGATAAATACACGGAACTCTGCTTATAAGTTTGTTTTGTTTTTCCTTTTACAATGATGTATCTTGTATATTCAACTTTTTTCATTTTTGCGATAATGTACTGTATCTGCATTATTGCCTTATGCTACCAGTAAACACTGTTAGCCCTAACAAGCTGCATTCTTGTCTGTTTATTCTCAAGCCTCGGTTTTTCCCCTTTAAGCCAGCGTATATCCCATCAGGTTATGTTGCCCAGAGAGAAATTTGCGTTTTCTTTGCTGTGTTGGACCTGGCTGTGGAAGGGAGTTTGTTTTTAGAGGCTGGTTTCGGAGTAAACATGTTTTCTTTGAGTGGTCAGCAATGGCTGAACAGTGTCTGGTCAGTCTGCCATTTGGGGCTTTAGATGGCACCAACTATCTGACCTGGTGTGTGGAGATGGAATCATTCTTTTTGCAAGATGATTTGTGGCAGTATGTGGCAAATCCACTTCCAGAGGATCCCTGGAGGATCCAGAGGATCTCTCTGAAGAAGTGCAAGCATGTTTGGACTGTGCTTATGGCATTTTTGCTTTTGGGACTCAAATCCTCTGAATGGAATTATCTCAGCTACTGCAGGTCAGCTACTCAAGGACTGAGTAATGGGTGCTGAGAAGCTGTTGGAGCCTTTAATACACAGTGGAACTCTGTTGCCCTTGGTGGTCTATTAAGACAGCTTTATGGTTTGAAGCTGCAACCGGTGAGACTGTGATGACACACCTTGGTGAGTTCAAGACTTTGTTTGCTGCATTTGAACAAGGAGGCATGTTTTTCTGGCACTATGAAAAAGCGTGCGTGATTTTGTCAAGCCTGGAGCTACAAGCCACTTCCAGGAGCCGTCTGTTGCTGTTGTTCCTGAGAAATCCTAACAGAGTGTTCCAGCTGAAGTAAAACCTGGTATGGAATCTACGTTTGCTGTGGTTTGGTGTGATTCTACAAGGCTGTTCCCTGCCCCGTCATCCAGCAGATGCTGTCAGTGCAAGAAGCCCGATTTACGAATGGAGGGGAAGCCAGAAGCCAGATGTCAGCTAAACAACGAATCCGAGTCTTCTACTCTGACGGACTGCTGTTTGTAAGCATTTCCAGAGACTCTGTTGTTGAATTCGGCTTTCAGCCTTGAGTTCAGCAAGTCATTTTAGCTGTTATTTATTTATTTATTTATTTATTTATTTATTTATTCATTCATTCATTCATTCATTCATTCATTCATTCATTCAATTTATTCCCCGCCCATCTCCCATACAAGGGACTCTGGGCAGGTTACAATAATCAAGGTTAAAAACGATACAATAAAAGTCTAAAAATGCAATATAAATAGATAAAATACAAGATGGGGGACGTAGGGAACGTAGCATAGATAGTGTTGCTACGGGGCTAGCCAACCCCAGGAGGCACTACCGCCTCTGTTGTCCCAGGCCAGGTGGCAGAGCCAGGTCTTAAGGGCCTTCCGAAAGGTCAGGAAGGAGGGGGCCAGTCTCACCTCCGGGGGCAAGATATTCCATAGGGCGGGCACT
Organism: Charina bottae; assembly: GCA_023362775.1. Taxonomy (NCBI): domain Eukaryota; kingdom Metazoa; phylum Chordata; class Lepidosauria; order Squamata; family Charinaidae; genus Charina; species Charina bottae. The sequence goes on along the minus strand of JALMGJ010000002.1, from coordinate 85,524,018 downwards.
ATCGCAGAGAAGGCACGCCTCCTGGACCCCGCTAGATGGAATTCTCTTGTTGATGGGGTCCGAAGCATGCCCTCTCTGCATGCACGGGTGGGGAGGGCCAACGTTATCGGGACGAGACGGTCCCTCAGGTACCCTGGCCCTATGCCATGTAGGGCTTTAAAGGTGATCACCAACACCTTGAATTGGACCCGGAAGCAAACTGGCACCCAATGCAGCTCGCGAAGCAGAGGTGTTACATGGGCCGATCTCCTGGCCCCCATAACTGCTCGCGCCGCCGCATTCTGCACCAGCTGAAGCTTCCGGATACTCTTCAAGGGTAGCCCCATGTAGAGCGCATTACAATAGTCTATACGGGAGATGACAAGGGCGTGAGTGACTGTTCGGAGGGCCTCCTTATCCAGGAAAGGGCGTAACTGGCGCACAACTTGGAGCTGTGCAAAGGCCCTCCTGGCCACGACTGCCACCTGCTCTTCGAGCAGGAGTCGCGAGTCCAGGAGGACCCCCAGATTCCGCACTGGATCTGAGTGGGGTAGTGCAACTCCACCCAGAACCAAAGATGACAACTTCCCGGATCCAGGAGGGGGGGGCATCAATCCACAGCCACTCCGTCTTACCAGGGTTCAGTTGAAGCCTGTTGTTCCCCATCCAGACCCCCACAGCCTCCAGGCACTGAGATAAGGCATTGACCGCATCACTTACTTCACCCGGGATGGAGATGTATAACTGGGTATCTGTAACAGTATACACAGGATATTTCTGTGATAAGTGATAAGAATGTGTATGTGTACACTTGTTTTTCTCTCCTCAGTGTTCCAGCCCTGGTCAAGTCTGAGTGCAGGTGCTGAATGTTTCATTGCGATATGAAACTGCTTGTGTCGAGGTTGAGTGTGTTAGAGACAAACCTGTAAAATCAAGTGTGTGAGATGCTGCGGAGATTGTGTGGACAGGACATTGTGTGTTTAATGTTTCCCCACATCATAAATGCATCCATAAAGTTTTCACAAAGTACTGGGGTATCCCGGGATGGGAGAGTGTGTCTCAGATAGCCAAATGCATTCTGAGTTAGAACCCAGGAAATGTGCAAAAGTTTCTTGATTGTGTTGTGTGTAAACTGTGTGTAACCAATCTAATATCAGGACTGTATCTGTTGCTAGGCAAAGTGACAGAGTGTTAACTAGACCATTTCAGTTGGTTCATAGAGACCTAGTTAGCCCCCATGTCCCAAGTAATGGTGGGGTGCGAGTTTCATTTTCCTTCTGGTTGATGATCATACCTGCTTGTGTTGTTGCTACTTGTTGAAGTCTAAAGCGAAGGTCTGTGCTCGCTTTGAAGTGTATGTAGCAATAGTAGGATGAAAATATGGTCAGTTTCAGTCAGATTGTAGTGAAGTGTTCCTGAGCCATTTGTTCCAGAATTGGCTTTGCAGGAAAGTATTCTCCCAAAGACTTGCCAATGTTGGAATTCTAGCTGAGTGTTGGTGTTGTGAATACCATTAAGAATAGCCTGCTGTTAGTTGCTCAGGTGCCATCCCATGTCTGGGGAGAGGCTGCCTTGATTGCAGTGTGTTTCTAACTAACAGGTAGTAGAATTCAACTGTAAAAAGAAGTTATTTTTCTTTGGTATGGCAAGCGCCCTTCACTGAAGTACCTGCATGTCTGTGGAACATCTGCATGTGTTCACAACCCCAGGTCACAGAGAAGGAAGAACCAAGGAAGCAGAGTGCTTCAGGTTGTTGGTTGTTGGTTGTTGATTAAAATCCAAGGCTTATCGGTGTTTCATTAAGCCATGGTCAAATCCAAATCTCCAGAAGTGCTTTATGTTTAAGCAGCCTACTGGTTGGGAAAGGTTGTATGCTAAGGTTGCAGAAGTGTTGCTGCATTGCTAGTGTAAACCCACTGTCCATAGTTCAGTAGATGGGCAAAAACCAGTTCAGGTTTCTTCTGTTCCCCAGTCTCCGAGTGTTAAAAGGGCCCCTCAGGTGAAGGAGTGGAAATTTCACCTGAGCAATTGCAGGGCCTGGAGAGGGAGTCAGGTATTAGGGAAAAGAGACAGTGATGGAGGAAGTACAATGGTCATTCCTCATGGGTCCTCTTATTCCACAAGGGTGTGAAGCCTGACAGATTTGTGAGATTTAGCAGGTGACAGTGTGTCAAGTTACCTGAGAAAACCGTCTTTTTAAGATGTGTTGCTCCTGCCTTTGAGAGGCAAGAAGAACATTGGAACACAGCTGTGGATAGTCAGTTTGAGTTTTGGTGAAGTGTTAAAAGTAACCAACCTGTCCTTTGTTTTAGTAAGCTGTAGGTTCCAGGTGAGTGTTCAGAAAGACATTTCTTTCTGATAATACTCTGCAGTGTAAAGCCAGCTTTGCTGCCCAGGGATTTCACAAAAGGACTTTGTGAACTGTGAATCTAATGTATGCACCCACAGCTAGACCAGAATATTTACGTGTGGTGCGTTTTCTGGTTGCGTAGCGTGGAAACAGGTGTCCATTTACATATTGTGATGTTGGCACAGCATATTTGAATATAGATCTCCCTGAAACAGTGTGTGTAAGGCAAGTGTGTGGCTCTACATGGTGACAAGTCCCAGACAGTTCATTGACTTAACAGGGTGCTTTATGGATCTTAAAGCAGGCCAGTCATTGAGAGCATGGTGCAGATGCTAACTGGGATGTGTAGAACAGTCATGTGCTGTTTTCTGTGTGTACATAAGAGAGTGTAGAAGTTTGTGTAGGACTTCGTACTTATGTGAGTTGTTTTTTGTTTAGAAACTGAAGTTTTCCACCTTGAATAAGAATTTGTCAGTCAGCTGAAATAGAATTGCCAGCTGAGGAAGTTCAGCACAAATTCAAACATTTATCTTGGTGATGAAGTTACAAAAGCTCAGAACAGAGAATCCTATGGTTCTTTACAGAGTGTCATGTGTAAAGGAAAGCTTATCCTTAATTTGTTGTACAGTATATCACTCTGCAGTAACGCAGTGGACATGCCCTGAATTAGTTTTGCCCAGGTAGGGTACCAAGCTTGCAAAATGGTTTAGGCCTCGATGTGAGCTTGCAAAGGGGTGAAAAAAGTCCTGCGGTTTTTCTTAAAATCAAAACGAGCCTTTGCTTCAAACAGAAAGCAGCTAGCAAGGTCGGTTTATCTATGCTGACTGCAGTTTTTGCAAAGGAGGGGGCAATGAGGGCAATGTTTTTCTGTTTCTATTTGCTGTTTCTATTACTGCATAAGTTGTATTTGATGTATTTGTATGTATATGAATAAAACATTGCATGAAGTGTATATTGTGCATTATACATATGTGTAACAAGTGTTTTTAAACCATTTTCTAGTGTTGATGACTATTGGTTGTAAAAACTGAAAAAACTGAAGCTTGTAAATGAATACATGTACTAACCATGTTTTTCTTGTTTCTGTAAAAATGTGTTTTACAACTTTGTTACTCCCATTGTACAGAAAAATTCGGGAGGGGTGTTAGAGTTCTTGTGTTGACTTGGCAAATTATTCCTGTACAAAGCAAAGCGTTCTCATGGTGACGTGAATGCCAGGTGGCTGGATAACAGAGAAGCCTTGGCTTTGTTTACATCCTCATGAGATAGGGAGCGAGAAGGTACCATGTGATGCATTGTTATGGCTAGTTTCTGGATCTTCCCATGGGAGCGAATCCTCCTGATTTCCTTCTGTGGGAAGCCTTGCCCAGGCCCCCTGAGCAAGGAGGGGGGGAACTCAGTGCTCAGAAGCAGGTCATGCTATGTGCTTTAGGCCTAATGCTTTGGGCCTGGTGTGTGTCACAGCTAACATCCAGCCAATCAGAAAGCTAGAAGAACTGAATATACAACCATGCAAAATGGTGTTCTATGCTTCTTGATTTCTAGTGTCTTTTAGCCATGTAGTTCTTCACATGTTCACTTCCCGTGGACTGGGCAGAGTGAGCTATGCCTGGCTTTGGGTATAGGCCAGGGGTCGGCAAACTTTTTATGCCGGGAGCCATTTTGACATGCTCGTGCACATTTTGAAATGCTCGAGAGCCAGGGGGCGGGGTTTGCGGGCGGGGGCCAATCACGCGGAAGGGAGTGGGGTTTGGGGGCGGGATCCAATCGCGTGGAAGGGTAAGATACAGGCCTGCGCTGCGCTTGGCCGGCCGCCCCGGCCCTCGCTCACCTTCCATGGCCGGTCCTCGCGGGCCGCCGGCGACACTCCCGTCCCGCTGCACCCCAGCTCTCCAAGGCGCGCAGGCTGGCCAAGGCGGAGGCGCTGCTGGCGGCGCGCGTCTCTGAGCTGGTCCGGGCACGCTGGCGCTGGGCTGTGAAGCTGGACGAGCCGCCGGACCTGGAGTGCTTCCGTGTGCAGCTGAGCGAGGCCCTGCGCCGGTCTTTTTGGAGCGCTTCTGCGCGCAGCTGAGCGAGGCCCCGCGCCAGTGTTTTTGGAGTGCTTCTGCGCGCAGCTGAGCGAGGCCCCGCGCCGGTCTTTTTGGAGCGCTTCCGCGCGCACCTGAGCGCTGGGCTGTGGAAATGCGCTCCAAAAAGACCGGCGCGGGGCCTCGCTCAGCTGCGCGCGGAAGCGCTCCAGGTCCGGCGGCTCGTCCAGCTTCACAGCGCAGCTGAGCGAGGCCCCGCGCTGGTCTTTTTGGAGCGCATCCGCGTGCAGCTGAGCGAGGCCCCACGCCGGTCTTTTTGAAGCGCTTCCGCGCACAGCGGAGCGCTGGGCTGTGGAAATGTGCTCCAAAAAGACCAGCACGGGGCCTCGCTCAGCTGTGTGCGGAAGCGCTCCAAGTCCGGCGGCTCGTCCAGCTTCACAGCGCAGCTGAGCGAGGCCCCACGCCGGTCTTTTTGGAGTGCTTCCGCGCGCAGCTGAGCGAGGCCCCGCACTGGTCTTTTTGGAGCGCTTCCGCGCGCACCTGAGCGCTGGGCTGTGGAAATGCGCTCCAAAAAGACTGTCGCGGGGCCTCGCTCAGCTGCGCGCGGAAGCGCTCCAGGTCCGGCGGCTCGTCCAGCTTCACAGCGCAGCTGAGCAAGGCCCCGCGCCGGTCTTTTTGGAGCGCTTCCGCGTGCAGCTGAGCGAGGCCCCACGCCGGTCTTTTTGAAGCGCTTCCGCGCACAGCGGAGCGCTGGGCTGTGGAAATGCGCTCCAAAAAGACCAGCACGGGGCCTCGCTCAGCTGTGTGCGGAAGCTCTCCAAGTCCGGCGGCTCGCCCAGCTTCACAGCGCAGCTGAGCGAGGCCCCATGCCGGTCTTTTTGGAGTGCTTCCGCGTGCAGCTGAGCGAGGCCCCGCGCCAGTCTTTTTGGAGCGCTTCTGCGCGCACCTGAGCGCTGGGCTGTGGAAATGCGCTCCAAAAAGACCGGCGCGGGGCCTCGCTCAGCTGCGCGCAGAAGCGCTCCAGGTCCGGCGGCTCGTCCAGCTTCACAGCGCAGCTGAGCGAGGCCCCGCGCCGATCTTTTTGGAGCGCTTCCGCGTGCTGCTGAGGGAGGCCCCATGCTGGTCTTTTTGGAGCGCTTCCGCGCACAGCGGAGCGCTGGGCTGTGGAAATGCGCTCCAAAAAGACCAGCACGGGGCCTCGCTCAGCTGTGTGTGGAAGCGTTCCAAGTCCGGCGGCTCGTCCAGCTTCACAGCGCAGCTGAGCGAGGCCCCACGCCGGTCTTTTTGGAGTGCTTCCGCGCGCAGCGGAGCGCTGGGCTGTGGAAATGCGCTCCAAAAAGACCAGCACGGGGCCTCGCTCAGCTGCGCTCGGAAGCGCTCCAGGTCCAGCGGCTCGTCCAGCTTCACAGCCCAGCGCAGCTGAGCGAGGCCCCGCGCCGGTCTTTTTGGAGCGCTTCCGCGCACAGCTGAGCGAGGCCCCGCGCCGGTCTTTTTTTCGTGCCTCTGGGAAGCAGGGCCAATCGGGCTTCGCCTTGTTCAGCCCGCCTCTCTGCTCCCCTTTGGCGCGCGCAGATTGGTGGAGGCGTCCTTCCTTCTGAGCCTCCACCAAAATCAGCGTCTGTTTCTTCCCCAAGGTTCGCGCTGCTTCCGGACACCGGCTTTCCGGATGTCGGGCGGCAGACAGAGAGAGAGAGCCAGAGTCGAGGGGCCAAAGAGCCAGATCTGGCTCAAGAGCCGCCATTTCCGACCCTTGGTATAGGCCATGGCAGGCCCTGGGATAAATACATGGAACTCTGCTTATAAGTTTGTTTTGTTTTTCCTTTTACAATGATGTATCTTGTGTATTCAACTTTTTTCATTTTTGCGATAATATACTGTATCTGCATTATTGCCTTATGCTACCAGTAAACACTGTTAGCCCTAACAAGCTGCATTCTTGTCTGTAAATTCTCAAGCCTCGGTTTTTCCCCTTTAAGCCAGCGTATATCCCATCAATCCCGGCCTGAAACCTGACTGAAAGGGGTCCAGATAATCCGTATCATCCAGGATCCTCTGGAGTTGTAATGCCACCACTTTCTCAACCACCTTCCCTAAAAAAGGGAGGTGGGAGACAGGACGAAAATTGTCCAATATAGTAGGGTCCAGTGATGGTTTCTTGAGGAGGGGGTGCACCAGAGCCTCTATAAAAGCACCTGGGAACACCCCCTTCCCCAGAGATGTATTAACCATCACCTGGACCCATCCACATGTCACCTCCTGGGCTGCCTTTACCAGCCAGGAAGGACATGGGTCTGGATGACATGTGGTGGCCCTTACAACCTGAAGGATCCTGTCCACTTCCTTAGGTCCAACAGGATCGAACTGTTCCCAGACAACCGGGCAAGGACATTCCCTCGGCATCTCCCCAGACTGTGCCACACGCTTAGAGTCCAACTTAGACCGAATCTGAGCGATTTTATCCTGCAGATGCTCAGAAAATTCTTCCGCATGGCCCTGTAGGTCGGTGACAAACTCCACCTTACCCAAAAGAGATATTGTTATCTTAAACAGGGCTGTCGGACGGCATTCTGCGGACGCAATAAGAGTGGAGAAATATTTATATTTATTTATTTATTTATTTATTTATTTATTTATCATACTTATATCACCGCCCATCTCCCCCCACAGAGATAGAAATATTGACGTTTCGCCGCTCTTACCGCCACAAGGTAGGTCTTAACAGCGACTCTAGCTTGTGTTCGGTCAGATTCAGTCTTTGTCTTTCTCCAGCGGCGCTCTAGGCGTCTCTTAACCCTCTTCAAGACCCTCAACTCCTCCGTAAACCAAGGGGAGTATCGGGTCAGGTGTGACAAGAGAGGCCGCATAGGCGCAATCCTGTCCAAGGCCCCGGCCGCCTCCCTATTCCAGGCTGCGGCCAGGACCTCCGCTGGAGCGTGCAGTAGATCGTGAGGTACAACCCCCAGCTCCCTCTGAAACCCTATTGGGTCCATTAGTCACCGGGGGTGGACCAATCGACTGGGTCCTGCCTCCCTGCGGAGTGGGGTGGCATAAGAGAATCTCAAGGTCACCAGGGCATGATCTGACCATGACAAAGGGAAAAGATGTAACTCTCCCCTCAGAGCATACTGCCACTGCTCCGACAAGAAAACTAAGTCCGGGGTGAGTCCACTGTCTCAAGTTGGGTCTCGAATAATCTGGAACAGGCCCATGGCTGCCATGGTAGTCATGAACTCCCAAGCTGCCTCAGAGGCACGTCCCAGGGACGGCAGATTGAAATCCCTCAGAACCATAAGCCTAGGGAATTCCACCGCCAACCCCGAGACGGCCTCCAGCAGCTCAGGCAGGGATGTCACTATGCAGCAGGGAGGCTGGTACAGCAGCAACACTCCCAACTGTTCTCGATAACCCAACTTGAAAAACAGGGTCTCACAACCGGCCACTTGCGGAGCAGTGCCCCTGAAGGCCACTAGAGACTCTCTAATTACAACCGCCACCCCTCCTCCCCTGCCCCGGAGTCTTGGCTGATGCCACACCTGAAACCCGGCTGGGCATATTTCAGAGAGGGCTACCCCCCCCCGAGCTCAGCCAGGTCTCAGTGATACATGCCAGGTCTGCCCCCTCCTCCGTGATCAAATCACTTATGAGGGGGCCCTTGTTGTTAACAGACCTGGCATTAAGAAGCAGCAGCCGGAAACCAGGGTCCTCACGGATCTGCTGACCAGGACCTGGGTATGAACCTGGAGGGCTGGAACACGGCTCCGGTAACAAACACCGGGGGCGTCTTCCCCAATGATGGCCCGCCCCCCGGTTCCCATCATAACATCCCCGGCCCATCACCACTTCGATAGAGCAGCCCACTCCATAACCCCCAGAGTTTTCAGGTCCAGATGCCTCCACTCCCGGACCTTCAAGGTTGAAACACGGGTCCCCTCCCCCACGCACACATCTCTCAAACTCAATCAGCTTCTAGCGATGGTAAGCCCCCCCCAGCGCACCAGCCTAAGCTCTCGGCGCTGATGGGGCCTAACCACCACAGACACACCTACTCTGTCCCCCCACAACCACTCTCACTTGTCGCAGAGGGGCATCATCCACTCCTGCCCACCACCTGTCTCTCACTCAGGTGTGGGCACTCATACATACAATCACACAATCTCCCCCCCGACTCTCTCACATCCAGGGGGAGGGCCAGATTCACACTACGGGGACCCTAAAAGTCTCTGCCGCCTATAATAGATGTGGGTGTAGATGGGGGCTTCCTCTTGTTGTTAAGCTAAAGGTCTAATAAAAAACCTTCAACAGTTGTTAGTTTCACGGGGATATCATGGCTGGTCCCCTATACTCGAACCTGTCGTCCTCCCTTAGACCCCCTCCCCCCACAGTTAGAGACCACCAGGCCCACCAAGAGTCCATCTGAGTCGGCGTGCCTTAAGGTCTAACACGCTCCGCCGCTCTGCTCTTCCGTCTTGTTGTAGTGCCAAGGTCTCGCAAGCCACCAGGGTATATTAAAACTCTGGGGCTCGCCGGGTCCACCAACAACTGCGGGGGTTCGCCAAAGTCCGTCCGGGCCCAAGCTCAAAGAAATATAGTGAGATATTTGTCCACAAGGCCCACAAGGCTCCTGTTGTAATCCGCCACTCCCTCTACTATACCGGAGGGCCACCAAGGGACCGAGCGTCTTAGTCTAGGTGGTAAGGGCTCACCAGGGAATCCGCCCAGTTCACAATGGGCTCGCCCGAGCCCCGAAAGTTTGCAGGGAAAAGCACCGCGTTCCGCCGTCTTCCCACACTCCTCCTCCAAACGGCCGTCGCATTCTGCTGCCCCGCTTCGCCGCCTCGTTGCCTGCTGCTCCACCCGGGGGGGTCCATCCATCTCCCCACCTCGGTCCAAGAATACCCCACAAAATCCCCTACCCAAACCTCTAGGTAACGAAAAGGCAGGGTAGGGTGGGATTCAGGAGACCAGGATCCTCTCTCCCGGATCAGCGCTCAGCGGCGGCTGCTCCCAGTCGCCATCCCAGTTCCTGGGAAAGGTGAAGCAGTAGTTCCCCACTTCAGTTCTAATGCTTTATGAACAGGGAGAGGGCCATGGAAGATCTGTTTTAAATAAATATGGAACGAGATTCTTATGATAAGCAGATTATATCCCATAATACATACTTAAGCTTAAAAGATGCAAAACATTTTGCATTAGTCAAAATATGTCACAGAAGCAAACCAAGCAAATCAATAATAATTCCATAATTAGAGTTCCTGGGTATATGTGTTTGCAAATATATGAATTTTATTCATAATTTAAATTTTGAATATATACTTTAAACTGCCAGGGCCAATACCTAAAAAAACTAAAATAGCTGTATGGTCTGAATCCAGAATTTGAAGTTTGAACTAGTGTTCAGATGAGCTGCTTTGTTTTCTGTTTCATTTAATAACAGGAGTTTCAATATTGTGCAGAGAGCATTTCTCAATGTTTTCTTCTCAGTTTTAATTTGCAGAGTTAAACATCAACAAATATGTTTTTTATCAGTGTGGGAGGATATTCTCTGTGGGGTAAGCATTTGCAGGAAAATGAAGAGAATAAAATCAAATAACAAGCACTGTTAGACACTGTTAACCTGTATCTTAATTTTCATTCTACATAACTATAGGGAACACTTAAATAATTTAAAGAAAGAAGGGCAAACATTAGTAGCTAATTTGATTCATAACTATACATGCAGATACTTTCCTGCCATTTTCTTGTAGAACAAAATCATTGATTAATTAATTAATTTCATAGAATTAGTCTGACCTATTATGCTCCATAGCCTTCCAATTACTTGTTGCTAACTCTGTGGAGACTTTAATTATTTGTTCATTCCTAGGACTGGAGGCTCACCATTTTCCACCATTTAGGTACAGAAGAAAATGAGATTTCACTGAAGATCCAAGTGACAGAGATTCTGGTCCTATTTGTATTTTATGGCGACTGAGAGTGATACTGTGTGGTAATACATTTCAGCTACGTAAAAACTCAGTACCAGATTGAAGAAATGATAAGATTTCAAACATTTTTTTCTCAAATTTGAAGCAGTGGTTTTAGATCTGGATCTAAATTGGATAAGGAGCGAAACGTTTCCACTGAGAAAATAGAAATCCAGTTGACATGATTCAAGCTACAGACAATTCCACCTGGATGACTGAGAACCTTCATAGACATATTTTAGATCTGGAATACAATAAAAATTCAGCTACTTTGATTGGTCTTCAAGTTCAGCAGAAAATGATTCCACTCTAATTTGGGATGCGGAAGAAGACACATTTCAAAATAGAAAATGTTAGCAATTAAATATTGGGGAGATAAAATATTTCTTGGACTGCAACAATACGGTATCATCCAAATATGTCTGCATAACTATTGCCTTGTTAATGTGAAGCAACATTCCATTTTGTCGAAGAACACAAGTTGAAGAACACTTGCCTCTTCAAATGTTACAAAGAGGCAACTGAGTGTGCAACTGAATGGGTGGGAGGAGATGGATTTCTATTGCTTCACGTTTACTCCTGGAAAGACCTTTGTTTGATCACAAGAAAAGATGATGGCATTTATAGAAAGCTAACTTTTACATATTGCTGGTAGTGTTTACGGAAAGATAACTTTTGTTGCATAAACTCTCCCTAGTTTGACTCATAAATGGAAATAAAATAGTTGTTTGTACAATTGTTGCACCAGTAGTTGTACCACCATATCAATAAACATATTTATTTAGAAAGACTTTAATGCATATCCCAATACAAAATCTGTTAGAGTTATTCTATGTAGAATTCATACGAATGGATTCCTTCACTGTGATATTCTTTAGCTAGTAAAGACAGTATTTTTCCATACAGTGTTCAGAAAACATTCCACCAGTAAACACCAGGTGCGACCTTGGCGTCATAGCCAAAACATAGTGATATCAGTCCAAAATACCTTATCTCATGTTTCCCGGAGGGGAGACAATGTGCAATACTGCCATATCATGGCGATTTATAGTAAGTACAACTGTTTAATGCATTGTCAGTTTGAAAATGTCCTGACCCACATATAGCCAATCAGAATGCTGAAACAAGGGTATATCTCAGCTATGAACTATGGGTCTATACTCTTCTCTTCTTCTTGACTTCTATCTGTCCTGTTGCCATGTACTCTGTTCCTGAACTGTAACTATGCCTGGCCTTTGTATGGGCCATGATTTTACTTCACATCTGCTGATGGAACTCTGCGTATGTTTTGTTGTTTTTTCCTTTTGCAATAATGTACTATATCCATTATTGCCTTATGCTACAATAAAATATTGTTAGCCCTACACGCTGCACTCTGTTTGGATTACTCTGCGCCTGGAACCCCATAAAGCCAGCAATATCCCACAAAATCTACATGGTTGGGTAATTTGTATAATATAGTAAACATTAGGAACTATGATATCAAATAATGGATTGCAATGGCAATTCAGCAAAAAAATGTAAAACTCTTTTGGAGATTGCCACTAACCTGTCAACTAAGGGGGAAAAAAGAATAATTTCCTCCTCTGAGGTTTCATGAGAACTGATTAATAGAGGTATGATTACATCCTCACACCACGTCATACAGAACAGACAGTGAAGAAGCATATGTGAAACTGATTCTACTTATTCTTTCAGGGATGAGCAAAGAGGCTGTTGCAGAGGAATGCTGTTGAATCTCCTTTCTAGCAGTGATGATGGCAGGACTTCAAATCTTGCAAGACGAAAGAATTTTTTTTTAAGAGTCAGGCATAAAATATTGGCAAAAGTAATTAGCAGCTGAAAAGGGTTTTCCAAACAAGGCCAACATTAACAGTGTAGGGGAAGAGCTCAGATCTTTCTGCAGATCAGTGTCAAAAACATATTGTTTCAGCTCAAAGTTCTCTTGAAGCAGATCAAAGTCAAGTTTTGGGCAGATCTTATCCTTTGTTCTTGTTTGAGAACTAATCATAGGTCAGAGTCAACTAAGCCAATTCTCTCCAAAGGAGAAATGTTTAAGCTTCTATGAAAGATGGTATGTGGAATAACATTTTATTGGGAATTTATGTAGAATGTATATACTTCTGAGCATTATGATCTAGGCAAATACATCTTTGATGAGTAATTATGAAGTTGGGTGCTACCAATATTGGGAACATTATATTTCTGCAATATAATGAGCAATAGATTATGTTACTAATATATCACATGGTAAGGAGATCCTTGAGTACTTTAAGAGGCTTAGTTTGGATGTAATTTATACTTATGACTTCATAGCAATTACATATAGAGGAATCCTATCCCCTCTGTAAATCATGTCCTGCTTGCCTTCTATTTACCTTTCTATCCTTTGCATATGGGATTCTCTCGGAATTTTCCCAGTGCACTGTGATTATCTATGCTTACTTGAAAAAAGTATCAGAAGAATCATATCATACAAGGCATGCAATTTTAGGTGAGGTTTTAAATTTTAAACCTGTCATTTGAGCAATACACATTTGTTTTGAATGTATTATTTGAAGGTTTTGTATCAATCTCAATTTATACTTGCCATTCCAGATTACAATAAAGTAGGCTTTAGTTTTCGTCCAGTTCGTAATTATGTATTACAGAAAAAAGTATTTTAAAACGTATTAATAGTTCTGCACCTGAATTCTTGAATTCAAAGATTATTCTCAAAACAGTGTCACGTATGATGGATTATCAGAAGCTTTTTTTTCCTCATGTGACATTTTATTCCTATCAGAAGTTGTCTTACGTTTTATTCTGAATCAACAAAACAAGTGACTCTAGAATTTCTCCCTCTCCCTTTCTCCCTTCCTCTACTTCTATGACTCTTAAAGAATTAGAAGAAATTGTAGTCACTCTCGGGCAAAACCATATGGGTGTGTAAACACAGAAGATTGAGCTTCTGGAACTTGAGACTGACTTCTCGTTGGTGGTAACCTGAGGAACTTCATTTATCTTCATTCCAATGTTGCTCTAAAAAAAAATCTGGATCAACAACTCTGAACCATCAGGCGTGCCAAGGTATGCACCTCTGCTTGTCTTAACTCTTTGCTTTTCGTTTAAGATAAAATCTTAAGCATTTGCTCATAGCTGTTATTGATGAATCATTTATCATCATCATCATCATTGGCGATCACTCGTAGCCGAGTAAGATTGTCTTCCAAAGGTAAAATTTTAACAGTGGATCCGTAAGTGGCTATAAAGGCCAATTCTGGATCCGCACAAACTCCCACAATGAGGGCATAGGTTTCCGGGTGGGAGACGGTCATGATGAGGGTTTGCCTGACGTGCCTTCCTTTTAGCTCTTTTCTCCTTTTCGCCCTGTACTCGTTTATATAGTAATGTCTTAATGCACTGTATTTGTATTAAATTATCTGTTGATTTGATTGGTATGCAACAGCTACAAGCATGCATCTGTAACCTGAAAAACAGATATCTGATGCTTTCTGAATATTTATAAGCAAGAAAGTCAGAACATAGCACAGTTACAGCTTGTTATCTTGATCTTATTTCCTTCTTGACCTTGAACGAAATATCCTGTTCTATTTCATTACTGCTGTGTTTTAAATATGAGAGACTTGAGTAGTTTTGCATGGCATATCAGGTAAGACAGAACTTGACTGGACAGAATGAGATAAGAAAAGAAGCACACTGTGTTTAATGGTTTTGGGGAACAGGAAATTACACAGCACAGGCAAGCTGCTTGTTCTAACACTTGCACTGTAGGCCAAATCCACATCTTTGCTTTGGGTCATATTATTAGTCATTTGTTATCTAAAAATAGTTGTGTTTTGTTGAATAATATAAATATAAATGAATTATTTACAAAACATGTGGTGCTATTATTGTAAATGTATAACTAAACACTAGAAATACAGCATGTCACACAGAGAAGTAATTAAGAATCTTATAAGTATATTAAAAACCTCTGAAAATATGGGATCATTATGAAGAAATGTACTTCATCTCTCTGTTTTCTAATTGCCTGAAGATTATATTTGGAGAAGTCCCCATGGAGTGATCCAATAGTTTAAAGTGAATTGTGATGGCAATTGTGTTGGCTCTAACATTTCCCTAAGTTTTCAAAAGGAAGAGCATATAAATGATGCCTCTTCCTTTCTGTTGCCCAGTTAAGTGGCACAATCTACCCAGCTTGGCTATTTGGAAAAGCCTGAGCCACAGTGGTACTTTAATCATACTTTATTCCTACTTTAATTTATATTGTTTTAGATGTTCATGACCACCTTGCTGCTGCTACCTAGTTTGTATGGCATTTTTATTTCTATTTGGTTTGATTTATGTTTTAATTTGAATTGGATTTTTCCTTTTTCTGATGTGTTTTGCTGTAAACTGCCCAGAGATATTTGGCTATTGGGTGGTTTAAAAAATACATAAATAAATAAATACATCAGGAAGTTAAAGATGTTAAAAACAACGCTCCAGTAAAAGGCAAAAAGCCTTTCATGGGTGTATCTTTTAAGTCATCAGGAGTAAAGCTCAAATGAAGAAAACTTTACCTTACATTATTTCTGCATAATTTTTACTTTAATTTTACTACATTTGCAGCCAAGTATATAATTTGCAAAGGGGCGTGGTGGCTCAGCGGGTAAGACACCAGGCTTGTCGATCGGAAGATCGCAAATTCGGAGGTTCGAATCCCTAGCCCTGCGTGACGGAGTGAGCTCCCGCACTCGCCCCAGCTCTTGCCAACCTAGCAATTCGAAAGCATGCAAATGCAAGTAGATGAATAGGTACCACTTCGGTGGGTAGGTAACAGCGTTCCACGCGCATCATGCGGCCACATGACTGTGGAAGTGTCTTTGGACAACGCTGGCTCTCCGGCTAACAAACGTAGATGAGCACTGGCCCCTAGAGTCGGACACGACTGCACAGATGTGCGGGGGGAACCTTTACCTTTTATATAGTTTGCATAATATCATAATTATATAAATGACATAAATCATTATGATGACATACTTTCCTATTTAACAGACATCCAGGAGTAACAGACTACCCTTCTCCCACAAGTGGTGTGTTAAAATAAGGTTTTGTTGTGTTTGCGTTCTCTGGAGAAAAATTTAAATGGGGTTTTAAAAAAAATCTATTAAAAAAACTCTTCTTAAACATTTTAATGTAGTGGTATTGTATTTCCAACATGCAGATTTTGATGTGATTGACACAATCAAAGGTCTTTCTATAATCAATGAAGTACATAGTGACTTCTTTTTGGTATTCTTTGGCTTTCTCAATTATCCAGCATGCATCACCATTAATGTCTCATGTTCCTCAGCCTTTTCTAAAGCCAGCTTGAACATCAAGTATCTCTTTTTCCATGTAAAACTCTAGTCTGTGTTGGATGATTGTATTATTTTGCTAGCATGTAAAATTAAGGATATTGTACAATAGTTTGTACATTCTGTTACATCTCCTTTTTATTGTTTATTTGTTATTGGAATGTAGATTTATTTGTTATTGGAATGTAGATTTCACCTTTTGCAATCTGTTGGCCACTGTGTTGTTCTCAGATTTGCTTAGTTAGAACCTTTACTGATTGTTCTTCTGTTGCTTGCCATATTTTGTACCTTCTGACTTGGTAATGACTGTAGTGCTGACCTAATGTCGTCTTCTAGTACTATAAATTCTTGTAAGTAGGGAATATCTTTTAAGGTATCTTGGATGTTGACATCTCTACTATACAGTGTTTCAGTATATTCCTTCTCCTTCCATCTTTGTTTGATCTCCTTTGAATTGGTTACTACCTGTCCATTGGAGTCCTTTAGCATACCAATTTGAGGTTGGAACCACCTTCTGAGTTCAGAGATCTTTTGAAAGACTTTCCTTGTTTTTCCATGTCTGTTTCCATGTTCAATGTCTTTACAGATGCTGTTGTAATACTGCTTCTTATCCCTTCAAACAGCTCTCTGAAATTCTTTGTTAAGCTCCTTCCTGAGATTTTTGTCTTTCTTAGCTTTGGGTTCTCTTCTCTTCTTGGCAATTTCCACTGTTTATTCTGACATCCAGTTTGCTTTCTTCTCTTTCTTCATTTTTGGCATGTTCTTTTCATGTTCTACTTATAAGTTATTTTAAAAGATGAAAACATTAGCTATGTGATTCCCTATGGGCTTTTTTTTAAGAATTTTTTTTTATTTCCACAATAAATAATCCATTTGTGCATAATTTTTTGAAATGGTGGTGTCACATCAATGACATTCTACCATTCTGGGAAGTGATAGCAGTAGATTTGATTCCTTCTTTCATGGGTTTAGTATTAGAAAGTTAAATTTTAGATATGAAATGCACTTTAATAAAACCAGTATAAGTTAATTAGCCCTTATGATGATGATGAAGAAATGCTTTTTTTTTACAAACCATGGCATACAGAATATCCCTACATTGTAATATCCACTGAAGTTTGCAAAGTTCGCATATCAGGGCACTTGAATAGTACTGCTTCTGCTCCCTAATGCTGCTAGAGTGTTTTTGTCTCCTCTGCCATTGACTTCAGAATGCTGCAAGCCAACAGGGAAAACATTAACCTAATCAATGCTTCTTCCAGTTGACTAACAGAAGATTGCAACAATTATAATTCAATCAATATCCTCCTTCTGAGTTATGACAGCTCCTGAAATTCTGATTTTTTTCTGAAAAAAAGGGTGTGTGAAAGTTAACATTTTAACTTTAAAAAAGAACTGCTGTCTCCACCCCCTCCACCCCCAAAAACTCAGTACATGCTGTATGCATTTATCTGTTCTGCAAAGTTTTTGCAGCTGTTGATGTGAAAACAGCTTGGCTGTCAACATTTCTTATTTCTGCATTTAAAAGCTGTGATGGATAGTATAAAACTCTAATTTTTCAGCCAGGTACTTACTGCAACTGTTGCAGCCCTTGCTGTAGAGTGCAGTGTAGAACTTTTATGTTGGGGAAAGATGAGTAATGTCTCCTCTTTGTGTGATGTTGCTGGGAGCTGAGGGAGTAGAGGGTACGTTTCAGCCTGATAAGCATTCGCACAGCTTGGGGAGTGTGTGTGTGGGGGGGGGGGCGAGGAAGAAAGTTAGACTAGCACCGCCCTAGATTCCCAAGGGTATTTTTCCCCTTAGCTCAGTTTAGGAACCTTCAGTCTGGCAAGTTTCTGTGTATGGTAGAAACAATAAAGAAGTAGAGTTAAACTTCGACTCAGCGTCGTTTCTTTGCCAATTACTCTGACAAGAAGTCAGAGTTTGATGGGAACTAATAGGCAACAGTAATGGGAAGAAACAATGGTGACAGTGCAATATCCTTATTCTCCTGATCGCTGCTTGAATAATGAAGTCAGTGTGGCTCATCTAAAGCTACTTCCAACTAGATCCTTTAAGGAAGGTGGATCTATTGGAACTCTTTTCAGGCTCCCAAACAGACGAGGTCATATTAACTAAAATAGATTTCTTTCAACTTTACTGATCATATTATAAAATTAATAGAATAATAGAGTTGGAGGGACCTTAGAAGTCATCTAGTTTACTCCCTGCTCAGGGCAGGATCCACCAGAGCAGCTCTCAAAGATGACAATTCAGCTTCTGTTTGAGGAACTGGTAAAGACCTGTTCAAATATAATTGAACAGTATTACATGTATAATTATTTCACTGCTAAAAATATGTGCATTCATTATACAAGTAAAATATTGATTATGAAATTAGTATTTCATTATTATTCCATAGTATAGTATAGCATAGTATAGCATAGTATTTCACAGTATAGCATAGTATTTCAAAGTATTTAGACTTTGAAACTTGACTATTGAAATAATGGATTTTAAATTTACCAAATTGCAAGTTCAGCAGATTCCATGCTTAATCTTGTCATGGCATCATATTTGCAACCTATTCCAATCCACTTGTCCTGATACAGCTTTCACTTAATCCATCACTTTGTCGTAGTAAGGCATAATGTCTGATAATTAATATATCTGTGCAAAAAATATTTTCAAAAAGATCAGCAAAATCTATTTTGTTGAATCCATTGTTGAAATAAATGAAAATAAAAAGTATAATCCTCGTATAAGCATAAAACATATCCATCAATAAATAAATTATATAATGATAATCAAGGAGTTGTTTGGCCACTATATTAAAAATCTTTCCTAGATATGTTTAGTTCTTTAGCATGAACTTTATAGCAAACTATCTTGAAGAACTAAACATATCTAGGAAAGATTTTTAATATAGTGTCCTATCATAAATTTAATTGAATATGCTAAAGTTCATAAAGAAAAACAAATTTTATTGTTGTTTTTAGACGCAGAAAAAGCCTTCAACAATTTAAATTGGGACTTTATGATTAAAATATTAGAAAGATTGGAATATGGGGACAAATTTATAAAAGCTATTAAAGCCATATATACACGGCAAATTGCCAAAATAGTGGTAAACGGAGATACTACCCAGGAATGCTATATAGGTCGGGGCACCAGACAAGGTTGCCCGATCTCTCCATTCCTTTTTATCTTGGTATTAGAAATTTTATTAGAAAAGATAAGAAAAGATAATCTAATAGAAGGGATAAGAATAAAACAGGAAAATTACAAATTAAGAGCTTTCGCTGATGACATGGTTATAACTCTACAAAACCCAGAAACATCGATTAAACATTTATTTAAAAAAATTCAAGATTTTGGTGATTTGGCGGGGCTCAAAATAAACAATCATAAAACAAAGATGATAAATTTGAATATGAATCAAAGTAATATTTATAATATGGAACAGATTACGGGATTTGTAAATGTTAAAAAAATAAGATATCTAGGAGTGGACATAACATCTAATAATTCAAATTTATTTAAAAATAACTATACAAAATTATGGACAAATATAAAAAATGATTTAAAACTTTGGAAAAATTTACACCTATCATTCCTGGGTAGAATTCCAACAATAAAAATGAATATATTACCAAAAATTATTTTCTTATTTCAAACTATTCCAATTGTTATAACCCAAAAAACCTTTCAAAATTGGCAACAAGAGTTGGCAAAATTTATCTGGCAAGGCAAAAAGCTAAGAATAAAATACAAATTCTTACAAGACACTAAAGAGAATGGTGGTTTTGATCTTCCCAACTTAAAATTATATTATGAGGCATGTATTCTATGGTGGCTTCGTGATTGGATAAGCCTGGACGATAAAAAACTACTTAATCTGGAAGGTCATGATTTAAAATTTGGTTGGCATGGATACCTATGGTATAACAAAATCAAAGCAAATGTAGCATTTAATCATCACCCCATTAGGAAATCAATTAGAAGAATTTGGAATAAATATAAAAATACAATCTCACCAAATATACATCTGTGGATTTCACCACATGAAGCTTTCACTTGGTATGGAAATTTAAATTTAGGTAATTGGATAACATACAAAGATTTACTAACTTTTGAAGTATCAAATTACAATTTAAAATCAAGAGAAAACTTATTAAAAGATGGAATAAAGTGCAATTGGTTTTCATATGCTCAAATTAAAGAACAATTCAGAGTGGATAATAAAAATTTTAAATTTAAGGAAAGTGCAAACAATTGGGATATCGTCCTATGGAAAGATAAAAACCACTTAATTTCAAAAATGTATAAGATATTAATATCAAATAATTCAAAAAATACACAAAAAAAGAAATGTATGTGTAACTGGGAAAAAATTTTAGGTCACAAGATCCAATTTGAAACCTGGGAAGATATGTGGCTAAAAGATCTAAAATTCACATTGAATTATAATATGAAAGAAAATTTCCACAAAATGATGTATAGGTGGTATCTAACGCCAAACACTCTGTCAAAAATGAATAATAGATTATCTAACAGATGTTGGAAATGTAAAAAAGAAGTGGGCACTTTTTTCCATCTCTGGTGGTCTTGTAAAAAAACAAAAAAATATTGGTTAAAAATACATCAAACAATAAGTGAAATATTGGAACAAGATTTAATTATTGAACTAGACATGTATTTATTAGGATTTTTAAAACCTGAGATACGCAAGAAATATGGAAAATTACTATTTTATTTAATAACCGCGGCTAGAATTATATTTGCTAGACACTGGAAAGAGGAATGTATAACTACAATTGAGGAATGGTTATTAAAAACAATGGACTTAGTTCAGATGGCAAAATTAACAGATTTATTAAATGACAAGAACCAAGAAGAATTTAACTTATGTTGGGACCCATTTTATAGATACATAGAAAAAACTCAAAAAATACAAATAGTAAACTCAATGTAAACAAGATATAGAATTGTATAAATAGTAAATTATATAACATATAGAACCTATTGTAGAAATTTTTGATGAGAAAGTAGGAAGTCCATTTTATTTTGTTGTTTTGTTGTTTCTGTTTTATGTTGTTTGGTAATAGCTAAATTATAAGAAAGAAAGAAATAGAGAATTAGGGGATTAAAGAAAGAAGAGAAAGGAAAGAAGGGAAAGATGAGATCTTAGAAGGTACAAGTACGTTGAGAGAAGTAGGAGGTAAAGGGTTAAAGGTTGAGAAGAAAGTTAATTAGAAAGAGCTTAGAGGTATGGAAGAAAGAAAAGAATACAGATTATGAAGAAGGTGTAAAGAAGAGATAACAAGAAGAAAGGGTAGAGGGCAGAGCTGTAATATATTTAAAGGTATCTAATATATTAATGTATATACTTAGAAATTATACAATACATTGTATAATGTATAATATTGTTGTATGTATTGTAGTGTTGCATGTTGTATTGTATTAACGTTGATGTGTGTCTATGTTAATTATGTTTAATAAAATTTATTTAATTTTTTTTTTAAAAAAAAGATAGTTTGCTATACTGCAGTCTTGGAATCTCCCCAAGCAGGTATTCTAGAGGAAAATTTCATGCAACATAAAACCTTTATAAATCTGACAGATAGAATGAAATCCATGTATACATAGAACATTTCATACGGGATACATTAAATATAGAATGGTGTAGGTGGATATTTGTGGAATGCATTATGACATGTTTGATTGGTTGATACAGCGGCAGCTAATTTTCCTGTATATTTTTTAATAAAAAACAATTCTCCAAAGCTGATTCCCTTCTGCTATGAGTTGATTTTAGTAAATAGGCCACAAAATCATTTTGAGTGCTTCATTACTGGGGCCACTTTTAAAATTTATAAAAGCATGTGTTAGATGTTTCTGTTTTCATGGATGTCAACTCCTTTTAAACAAGTTAATGTTTCACAATAGTTTAAACTGTTTTATTTTCTGAAGTTAAAATTTGAAAGAGAGAATGAGGGAATGATTTAGGGTGTTTCATTTGCCCCACAATGAGTCCCAAAGCTGACAGCTCATGGCAAAACATACTGTAATTAAAATGCTTGACAAACACTATATCGGCTCTAAATTTAATTACATAAGTGAATGGCTGTATCCCTGAATGAACCTGCTGTTTTAAGGATAACAAAAATAATCGTCAACCCATTATGGATCGCAGGTTCCTTGCAAGCTGCCTAATTATCTGTATCATCACTGTGGTGTTATTAAAGCATTAAATATTAGTGAGATATAAATGGCACTTTAGTGAAGAAATTTACTTATCTGTTGGAAGACCCAGGAAGACAGTAAAAAAGCCACCATGAAGTTTTCTCAGTTGGACATTCCCTCTCACCCCACAGGCCCATTGCCACAAACTGCTCTATGGGAAGGATCCCTGAAGAGAAACTAGGAAGGCAGGTGATAACTACTACAAAAGTCTGCTTGGTTGGATTTTTACTCCCATTTCTGGGAATGGCAGATACTTTCATCTCACCCCCACTCCAGGCTGTTATGTGAGAAGCAGCTCCAAAGTTTCTTTCTGTTTTTGTTTCTATCTATCATCTATCTATCTATCTATCTATCTATCTATCTATCTATCTATCTATCTATCTATCATCTATCTATCACACTGATCATAGCAGCACGATTTTCTCTTGACTAAAAGACAGCACTGAGGCACTGATCATAGCAGCACAAGAACAGGCACTAAGCACCTGATCCATAGAAGCAGGGGTCTACCACACTAGGCAGGACCCAAGGTGCAGACTGTGCAGAGAGGCCTCAGAGACAGTCCAACACATAGTGGCAGGGTGTAAGATGCAGGCAGGAACAGCATACACTGAACGGCACAACCAAGTAGCTGGCATTGTGTACAGGAATATCTGCACAGTGTATGGGCTAGACCCTTCCAAGTCCAGATGGGAGATTCCACAGAAGGTCATAGAGCATAGCTTTCCAAACTGTGTGTCACGACACACATTAGTGTGTTGTGACAAAGCCCGGAAGTGCTGATGGTGCGTCACTGCCGCCCCTACGGCGGCGCACACGATGGCGGCAACAGCATCGGCGCGCCATCAGCGCTTCCAGGTTTTAGCGCAAAACACGAGGCCGCCGCCACCGCCGTGCAAGCCGCCACCCCAGTGCGCGCCGCCGCGCCAACGCCATGCATGCCAACGTGCGCGTCCCCGCGCCGCCATCACCATTGGTGTGTTGCCAATGGCGGGAGTGTGCAAAGCACTGTCATAGAGAATAACAGAGCTAAGATCCTGTGGGACTTCCAGATCCAGATGGACAGGCAAGTTCTGGCCAATCAACCAGACATTGTGGTAGTGGACAAGGACCAGAAGACAGCAGTGGTGATAGATGTAGTGGTGTCAAGTGACAGCAACATCAGGAAGAAGGAGTATGAGAAGCTGGAGAAGTACCAGGGCCTGAAGGAGGAACTAGAGAGGATGTGGAAAGTGAAGTTCAAAGTGGTCCCAGTGGTGGTAGGAGCACCTAGGGCTGTGACTCCTAAGCTGGGAGAGTGGCTCCAACAGATCCCAGGAACAACATCAGAGCTCTGTCCAGAAGAGTGCAGTGCTAGGAACAGCTAAGATACTGTGCAGAACCCTCAAATTCCCAGTCCTCTGGTAGAGGACCCGAGGTTGAGGAAGACACATACCATCCATATGGGTGAGAAGGGAATTTTATATACTTATATTTATTTATTACAATTTTTATATTGCTGCTGCGCGGTTTGTTATCTTGACAGGTGAGAGGTAAACATTTGAAATAAATACATATTGGCCTGAAGGTTATCTACATTTCATTGGTATGATTATGCTTTGACATTTTGCAGTGTAATAGTAGTAGCAGCATTCTTTATTACTGCCTTTGACCAGTACAGACTGAAAGCAAGACATAACATAACCAAGCAGATCTACCATCATCATATTTACATCTGCCATATAAAACTCTGGGTTCATCCCTGAACCAAACCTAAAGGGTTGTTTGACTGGTTCTGCAAACAACAACACAAAATTTTGCTACACTAACAATAACAGCTGAATATGGATCTGCCAAAAGATATAAAATAAATCAGTTCTATTTGATGTATTAGTCAGGAGCAGAAGTAATATAGGCAGTTCAAACGTTTTAATAAAATAAACCATTCAATTAAACTTGTATTAAAGTATCATGTTTCCTTGCCCCACAAGGATGAGTCCAGTCCTTCATAGAATGTTATATTTGCCTTCTAAGATAGTTGATGGTAAAAGTTAGTGAACTAAGAAAAATATGCTGACTACAAACCATGAAGTAGGTAAGATATCTGGCTTGTTGAAAAAGGTTTTAAAATCTGCTGGGTTAACTGACATCTGTTAGTTTGGCCAAATCTAAGTGAAGGTCACAAACTTACAGGAAAAATAATAATCTGATGCTTTCTTTAGCCTTTTCAAATGCCAGAGATAATAAGACGTTAGGTGAAAATCCATATGAAGCTCTTTTGATTCTACATTTCTGTGCTAGTTGGACTGATAATGATCAAGATGTGATGTGCTAAGACTAGAAAGTAGTTCAGTTTCAGCCAGCAGTTGAGCAATAAAAGCCAATCCTGATCAGACCTACTTCCAACTGTAGTGCTACATTTAAGGTATGTGTGAAATGACAAAAAAAAAATTAGTAATGCAGGAATCCTGGAAGTGCCTTTTTAGAACACCTTCCCAATAAATTCCTGATTACTTTTTTTCAGGAATTCAGACAGGAAAAATTGTTTATACAAGTACATTAAGGTGGAATAATAATAGATAAATTACTGAACTATTACAATAGCATTAATTTGGTGAATTAATGAACCTTCCAGCAATACCCAAGAATATTCTTAGTTAGCAGTAGTAAGCCAGGAACCAGTTTGTAGTTTGAGAGTGGTGTAGTAAGTAAGATATTGAACTACAACTGGGAGAAATAGACCATTGGTGTAAATCCATCCTCAGCCATGGAAACTAACTGGCTGAGTTTGGGCCAGTCATACTTTCTCAGCCCAACCTACCTCAAGGGATGTTGTTTTGATGAAAAATTGGAGGGCAGAGTGCTATATATGTCACCCTTAATTCCTGAAGTAATGGTGGGATATAACCTAATAAATACTATAGCCCACATTTTGGGTTTAAATGGAAATGATACTTGAATTAATGCCGGTTCTGAGCCTGTTTTGCAAGTAAAAGAAGCAGGAACATGTATGAACCTGTGTAAAGAAGTTGTGTCTTTTTCTAGGCTTGGGAATTGCTTTGGAAGCTATTCCCAGCCATCTCCGATGCACATGCACGCATAGCCTTTCCCTTCACAGAGAGAGGAATGCAAAGCAAAGTGGCCAGGAACAGCTTCCAAAAGTGCTGTGTGAGCCTTGCAAAAGACATAGTAGCTTTAATTATTTGAAAAGTGAAGCTTCATATTTTATTTATTTATTTATTTATTTATCAAATTTTGCCACTGCCCATCGCCCCCCCCCCAAAGGGGGATTCTGGGCAGTTTACAACAAAAATAAAACATTAAAATATGGTGATACATAAATAAATATCAGATACAAATATAAATAAAGAGTAGAAAAGATAAAATAAAATCCAGATGGCAGTGACAGTTTTAATGCCACTCATGTATATCTAAGATTATCTTAGGGAGCCAGCCATTCCCAGGAGTTTATTCATTACATAATTATATAAAAATGTTCAATACATAATTCATATGCTCTCCCACATGTTCTGAGCCACCTCTTTCAAAGAATTTGCAAGCTTTGTAACTATAGGTAGTCCTCATTTAGCGACCACCTCATTTAGCAGCTTTTTGCAGTTACAACGGTTATGAAAAAGTAACTGCAACCAGTCCTTGCACTTAACGACCTTTGCAGTCTGTAAAGCAGAGCTTTCCAAACTGTGTCGCGACACAAAAGTGTGTCGCCACACCACCCGGAAGCGGTGGCGCGCGTGTGCATGACGGCAGCAGCAGCGGCGCGGGATCTGTGCTTCAGCGTTTTAGCGGAGGCTGCCGCCGCCGCCGTGCACGCGTGTGCCACCGCACGCCCCCATGCGCGGCCGCCGTGCACGCGCGTGCCGCCGCACGCCCCTCCCACGCCGCTGCCGTGCGTGCGCGCACCGCCGCACCCCCCTGCGCCGCCGCCGTGCACGTGCGCGCCGCCGCCACACTGCCGCCGCTGCTGGTGTGTCGCAAGCAGCGGCACTTTGGAAAGCCCTGCTGTAAAGCAAAGGAAAGCTGAAGGAAGATCATAAGCACAGTTACTGTTTCACTTAGTGACCGCTCCGCTTGATGGCAGAGTTGCCAGTCCCAGTTGTGGTTGCTGAACAAGGACTACCTGTATCTCTTTGTCATTCATGCAGAGAGTATTGGGACACAGAAGCATCTCTGAAATGGAACACACAGCAGATTATTTATTGGTTGATGCGTTCCAGGCTCTTTTAAATGTCTGAATCCTCATCCACAACCGAAGTTCCATTCCTGTTCATCCCCCAGCATCTATGTTACATCCTGCTTCCCTCCATCTCCAGCTTGTGAACATCATGTACACATAGAAGAATCCCGAGCTAGCAGTGATGAAAATATTCACTCAGTATGCCACTGTTTGAAACAAGCTAGAGAAAGCCTGCAAAAGCATGGTTCCTAGAATTCTTTCCATCCCCATTACTAGCAGTAACCATAGGAAGCATCTATCTTTTCTTCTGTATAATGAAGGAACATGTTGTACATTTGTCTTCCTTCTCTGGCTTCATGTTGCATCGGTGTATATTTGTATGAATGTGTGCACAGGGAGGCACAGGATGGGCTGCATAGGCTCCAGGATGACTCAGGTAATCAAGGGGGAGTGGGATTTAGAATGGAACAGTCAGCAATATTTTATTGTTGTTGTTGTTGTACATCTTAGTACATGACATTGTTTCAGTACAGTGATATTTGTACAGTATTGATTGAAGTCTATTAACACTAATGTTTAGGTAACTTAGACTACTGAGGATAAAAAGGAAGGAAGGAAGGAAGGAAGGAAGGAAGGAAGGAAGGAAGGAAGGAAGGAAGGAAGGATCAATATTAATTACAATTTAGGATGTCAGTGTTAAGGAGCATAAGGTTATTTGTCTTTTTCATCCAGAATTGAATATAACATTAAAAAGAAAAACAACGCTGCAGATTGCATCAAAGTATTTGCTGTACAATAAAGATTTTGGATCTTTAAATCTATCTATATGGTCACTAGGAGTCAAAAATGACTGGATGGCACATAATCAATCAAAGATTTTGGAATTTAAACTTGAAATAGAACCACAACTCTTCTTCCTAGGTATAGTTTCAGAAAAAAATCAAGAAACATCACAGTTTAATGAGATACATGCTCACAGCAGCAAGAATAAATTTTGCTCAACCCTGGAAGAAAGATATAATTCCAGCAATATCTGATTGGGAACTTAAACTTGCAGCAATGGCAAAATTAACAGTACATATTCATAAAAGAAGTTTAACCAAATTTAAGAATGGTTCCCATATATACAATACATTATGCAGTACAGCAAATATAATCATTTACAGTCTGTCTTTTAAGGAGGCCCAAATGTTTATAAACATTGTAAATTAGCAGAGGCACATAAAGGGGAAATTAGAAACCAGTCAGTCAGTCAGTCAGTCAGTCAGTCAGTCAGTCAGTCAGTCAGTCAGTCAGTCAGTCAGTCAGTCAGTCTCTTTCTTTCTTTCTTTCTTTCTTTCTTTCTTTCTTTCTTTCTTTCTTTCTTTCTTTCTTTCTTTCTTTCTTTCTTTCTTTCTTTCTGGAATTTTAATTTTGTCAAATTTGCTTTGTTGTCAAATTTGCTTTGTTTATCTACTTTTTTTCCTTTCTCAACATGTACAAAAAACATTAAGTAACAATACAGTGGAGACCTTAACACTAAGTAACCAGCTTAAGACCAACAGTCAGCAATATTCTAACCTGCTACCGAACTGCCTCAATGGTAGTGATTCATGGAGACTTTTTTCCTGGATTGTTTTTTCTACAGGTAAAAAAGGTAAAGGTACCCCCTGCACATTTGTGCAGTCGTGTCCGACTCTAGGGGCCGGTGCTCATCTCCGTTTGTTAGCCAAAGAGCCAGCGTTGTCCGAAGACGCTTCCACGGTCATGTGACCGCATGACACGCGTGGAACACGGTTACCTCCCCACCGAAGTGGTACCTATTCATCTACTTGCATTTGCATGCTTTCGAATTGCTAGGTTGGCAAGAGCTGGAGCTAGTGCGGGAGCTCACTCCGCACGCAGGGCTAGGGATTCGAACCTCCGAACTTGCAATCTTCCGATCAACAAGCCTGGCGTCTTACCCACTGAGCCACCACGCCCCTTTTTTTCTACAGTCCCCCAGCTAAATCTGGACGATTTTCAAACTTGATCTCACTGGGGGTGGAGGTGGGGGTTCAACTTTTCTCACCATAGCAAATTTGGTCCCATTCAGTTTTTGAACAGTTATCCTGCTGGTGGACAGAGACCTGACTTTTTAATATATTTTCTTTCCAACATTTGATGGATGCTAAGGAATGCAAAGGGATATTAGAAAAATATTTTTAAAGAACATGTCCGGTTTTACAATCTATAATTTAACCACACTTGGAATTCTCTTCATAGCATCTTAAAAACTGAAAAAAATGTGCAGAATACGGTTTCCAAAATAATAATCAATTAGAGCAACTTTCCTTGTGAGGAAAGATTAAAACATTTTAAGTATCTATAGCTTGGACAAAAAGCAAGTAAGTGAAATCTGGATAGAAATGTATAAAATTATACAGGATGTGAAGAAGTTGGCTGACTCTTTGTTCCTCTCTCAAAATCCGGTTATCCAAACAAGCTGAATAATGGGAATTTGGGACAGGTGAAAGGAAATAATTTCACACAATGCATAATTGTGGAGCTTGTTAGTAAAAGTGGTATCTGTGAACTTATATAGATTTAAAAGGGAATTAAATACTGGCAGATCAGGTTATCGATGATTGCTACTACCAATCATAATAGTTACTGTACATATTACTTTCAGTATGGAAGATTATATTCCTGTGAGTATTAGCTGTCAGGCAGCATGAGTGGGAAGGCAATACTGCACTTACAGTATTTTCTGTGCATGAGCTTCTCAAAGGCATCTGATTAGTTGCTGTGCAAATAAAGGGCTGAACACGGTGGAACTGTGATTTAATACAGAATGACTCGTTTTATAATCAGATGCAAGTGGACAAAGTGTATGATGTGAAATATAAAGGCTGCTTACAGTTTGAGGGCCCTTGGATTACCTAGAAATGGATGTGATGTCTTGGTAAATATATAGCAATCCTAATTGCATGAATAAGATTTGGGTGCATAATAAACAATTGTAATCTTTTAGGTTAATACATCTATGCCAATTAGTGATGTAAGGCTGTGAGATGAATGTAAGGCAAACAAATAAATGCATCAGATTTCAGGATGATCTCAGTTGTTACAGATGCTTAACTTTTGGCTGACACTTTGTAAATATATAAGAACAATGCCCATGTAAACAAACTAAAGCAAATCTGTCAGCACTCATAAAAATCGCAAAATCTATTTTTATAAGTTTGAGATGACAGTTACACCAGGCTCTTGAGTTCTATAAAACCCAGTGATGATGAAGCTGTGAGTCAGAGTTGCTCTGCAATTATATGCAACCATTCTAGAAGTGTTTGTTTAGTTATGGGCTCAACAAAAAAACTATTAAGTCTGATTGCACCTACAGTATTTAATCAACGGTTCACTATGTTCTGTATCACCCAAGGAAAAATGTCCATGAATTATCAGTCAATATATTAATTAACTCTGACAATGGAAGTATTTGGATGATCTTTCTCAACATCACAAATCATGATATATGAACCTAAGTATAAATGTTTAAGAAATCAGGATAAAGCAATGACTCAGAATTGCAAGTTAGCATCTTAGCATATTGATAAGGAACCATGCAAAATAATTTAGAAAATGTTTGCCCTGAGTATTAAAAATGATTTTCAAAACATTTTGAAAACATCTTATGGAACATCAGATCTTTTGAGATATCGAATTATTGTAATTAATACCCTTATATTTAGGTTTAGTAAAAGCTAAAGCGGCTTCAAAATGTAGGTGCACTCTGAACTCTTTCTAAGAATTTTTGGATGCTTATATTTAACTGTATCATTCCTGATCATGAGCAGGATGAACATGGGATAGTATATCTGTAGTAGTTTAGAGGAATGGTACCTCAGTGTTGACTATTTGTTTAAGCCACAGGCAATTTTGTGGTTCAGTCGTTTAGTCGTGTCCGACTCTTCGTGACCTCATGGACCATAGCACGCCAGGCCTTCCTGTCCTCCACTGTCTCCCAGAGTTTACTCAAATTCATGTTCGTTAAATTGGTGATGCTATCTAACCATCTCATCCTCTGCCGTCCCCTTCTCCTTTTGCCTTCAGTCTTTCCCAGCGTCAGGGTCTTTTCCAGTGAGTCCTCTCTTCGCATTAGGTGGCCAAAGAATTTGAGCTTCAGCTTCAGTATCTGTCCTTCCAATGAGCAGTCAATGAGCAGTCAAGCCACAGGCAATGCTTTTATTAAAATTTTCATAGCATTAACCAAGAGCTTGACAATTAGAAATGAGACCCTTTTGGATAAAGGACATATTATGTTAGCAATAATATTATTTTTGTTAATTGTATCATTATTAAACCTTTGAAAATAATAGTCTTATATTGTTTTTCAAACTAATTACTAAGTTTTTAAAAAATATGGAAAAGTTGAATTGTTACAGGTGAACAGCTACTTCTGTTAGTATATGTACCTAAGTGCTTCATTAAAATGATTCATATGTACAGACAGTTTTTATACTTCTTTGCTGCTACCTCAAATGAATCAGTTTTGATTCTGTATGGGATTTAAATATAGGAATGAAAAATAGTATAGCTCTGTCTAGTAGATTATTGCAGTACAATTATACTGCAGTGTAATTTTCATTTTTATCCTCTACTATCTAGTTTATTAACCATCATATATAGTAGAAAGACAAAATATAAATACTTATTGTAAAAAGCAATGCATTCAAAAATCAACCAGAATTTAAAAAAAAAAATCTGAGGTAGCATATCTCTCCTGTCAAATGCATATGATATTTGCAATAGCACCAGCATCAAAGAAGATACATTGCTACCTACCTAACACCTTTGTATCCTTGCACATTCCCTCTAATTCCTCACGCCTGTTTGTCACCTATAATACAAAATTCTTTTATAGGCTTTATGTTCCCATCCTCAGCTGCTACTTCCAAGGAAGTAAAAATTCCACAAAGTAATCAACCATTTATTTTCTAACAGGTCAGTAGGTGTTATGCCACACTATTTAGTATTTGTTCATACCTAGTATTCATAAGGGGAGGCTTTATAACAATTGTTGGCCCTTTTCCAAATCTGCTTTGGAGGCTTTCCCCAATCTTGAGGCAGATTTTGGGAGATCACAAGTTGGTATGTGGGGATGACCTTGGGAGATAGGAGGAGGAGCTGCAGACTTGGCAATGGTCAGTTAAGAGGCAGGTGAGTCCGCAGAAGGAACGGGGGCATGGCAAACGTCTCAGAAGGGACCCTCCCTAGTTTCTTGGACTGTAAAGGCAAGTGGGGAGAGATGTACTTTCCGACTTGCAAGGCTCTGTCAACGTAACCTTACAATAAAGACAGAGCTATTACTCCTGGGTGTGCTTCATGTCTGGATTACCTCAAAGGGTTAACAAGAGGCTGTAGTAGAGATGGAAAATCCCTTCCTCCCATTTCTGCTGAGAGAAGAAGTTAATTGGATTCCACCAAAGTACCAATAAAGTGATGCAATTACATGGAATCCACATAGTTCACTGTGGAATGTTGACTAGATATTGTGAGGATAAAATTGATCACATTGGTTATGATAGCTTTAAGTCATAAGTTTAGCAGGTCGGCATGCAGCAGTGTCTATGGCTCAGTTCAGATTCTTTTTGACAACTTCAGCTCTTAAGGCCTGAAGACATGGCAAGATATTTGTTTGATCTTTGACCTTCCTGCCTTATTACATCTAACAGAACAGAGATGTTCATTTGGATCCAGATTATAAATTGTTCCTTCCATGTAGGAGTGTTTCTAGCCTCATTACAGAGGTCATAGTCCAACCTCTACAGCTTATACACTTTTTCTTTATCCTGTGTGACTTAATGGAGCATGGTATCCCACAGATATATATATATATATATTATCCCATAGAAAAATAATGAGCCTAGGCTGTTCAGTCATTATGTTATCCGGAATGCTGCTCAGGTACAACACCCTCCCCATTGCTGTAATGACATCATTACAGCAATACATTTAGCTTGGGCATCTGCAGGAAGAAAGTCTTTTGCAGAAATTGGCATTGCACAGTGATGTCTCCAGTAGGCTGATGTCATTGAGTGACATTGGTGGGGTCAGGGTGAAACAAAGTACTCACAAGTTGAGTGCTCTTTATAACTTAATGCCTGAATGGTATTCATTATAGGAGATTTCTGGATTTGTGTGCCATCTCTAGAGGGTGTAGAATGTGCTCAGCTAGCATGGAAGGGAATAATAGATGCTGATGTGTGCTCCCTCCCTCCCTCCCTCCCTCCCTCCCTCCCTCCCTCCCTCCCTCATCAATAATAAACATTATTAATAGCACCATTAGTTGTAATGATTTCTTTATCCAGACTGTTCTTATCCACTCGGCCATGAATCTTTGAAACTGAACAAATTGTTTATAATAATGCTTTGGCGTCAAAACGAACTAATATCTGCTTTGCCTCATCCTGGAGACGATGCTTCTGGTAAAAAATATCATCTGCCGAAATCTCATTGTAAATGTTAGTCTGCAGAATACATTTTATCCAAACACTGCATACAATATGCTTAGAAGGTAGGCATAGATCCCCCTTACGTGGTTATACATATTTAATATATTGTAGTTCCACTAAGCATGCTGATCTTTGTAAACACACACAGTGTGCTCTTAACATTTGTTGCCAACTTTTAATTACATATTGACCGAAAGGCTGCTGACAGTCAGGTTTCCTGTGAGCACTGCACTTTGTGTGTCTGCAACTAGACAAAATGCCTGCATGTATAGTATCTCATATCCTTTTCAAAGTCCTTATCTTCTGGTTTGTGCCAACTGAGCAATAGAATATACCTGTTTTGAGAAAATGCTAAAGCAGAGTGGTTTTCAGAAATCTTTATTCAATAACCCTGGGCTGATATCTGGTACAGTTCTTATATCAAAAGAAGTTATACTATTCCAGCACATCTGAACCCTGTTACTATGGAAAGGGAACTAATACAATTTAGTATTGCAGTTAAACCATCAGTATATTTGCAGACATGCAGTTCTTGGTCTGCATTAATACAAATGCAGAAACAAAAACACCTATAAATGTAAATATGCAAACTCTACATAGTATGTAAAAAATGTGTTTTGAGTGGTGGATATAACTTTAGTGCTATAGGTAAAGATGAGCTTTACAGCCAAAAGGTTTGACATAAAAAAGGTAATATTGTATATGCTCTCTTCCTTAATCTTGATTTTTCATTTCAGTTCACATATCTCTCCATGTACTTATAATATTATAGATATTATCTATATGGTACTTATTGTTGTATTAAATATAGTATACAACAATAATTATAATTTCTTAAAACAATCAACATTTCAATATATAGCAGTAACACTTTTATCTGAATAATTGAAGCACATTATTGTAAATTAACATTGGACATTTGTATATCAGGAGTCCATATTACCTCTTTTAGGCTATTTGGGATTGATGAAAATGAGTGATCCAAAACATTTTCATTTAAATTCATAGCAGGGAAGATATAAATCAATGTGATTGTTAATGATGGAAACTGTTTAATATTGGATGAGCTATGCATTAAACCTGTTCAATAGCATACATGGTAACTTCTGCCCAGTGATATAAGCTGGCTCTTTGCTCTCCCCAGTACATCCCACATATATCTAGGATTCCACTACCTCCATTGTGTCTGTTTTCCATGTTGGTGTGAGGGATTTCAAAGACTTTTTAATCTTTTCCTCTACTTTCTTAAGTTTCTATTCTTGGTTTTCCTGCCTTCTCTCCAATACGACAGTAGTCTCCTTGTGATCATGCCTATCTTCCTTAGATTGCTGTTCCTTTTCTTTCTCTCCCCCACCCCCCAAATATATAAGCTCTCTGTGTGTGTGTGTGTATAAAATCTTTTTCTGGAATCTTGTATTCACAGGTAGCACTTTGCTAACATCAAGAGCATTGTTTGAGAGTTCTGTGTAGTTCCATAATCTTTTTTCAATCTCTGGAGCAAATGATTTTTCTGGAAATGTGTTCTCTGCTCACAGTTTTTAATTACTTTTGTCTTCTCCATGGGATTTCACTTTCTTAGGATAGTGATTTCTGAGTTGCTTTGAATACGACTCCAGTTCTAAAATGCTTGCCAAGAGTCACTTTCATGCTAGCTACTTAGAGAGGCAGATGAGAGGGGCACTATCATCAATACAACCAAGTTTTGTTCAAGGCCTATCACACTGAAGATGCCATTTGGACTTTGAGACTGCCCACTGATGAAGTGAAGCCCTTAGCACAATAACCACATTTGAATTCCGCCTCCTGCAGTCTTATTCTCTGGTATCACATTGAGCTGACTTATCATTTAGCCTTGTATATAAACACTTTACCTTATTCATTTAGCTCCCATTTTTCCTGTTCCCCACAATGGAAAAGATGTACTCAGAATTCAGTCAAGCCTTTCTGTTGAGGAAACTGCTTCTGTCAGTGGAATGGAGGAGGGATAAATTTCTCACCCTTTCTTAACAGCTGCTCTGGATTGATGGCTGGTCTTCTGAAGCAAATGAGAAGGTCTTGGTCCCAACACCAAAATACGTTATATACACGGGAATGCAAGAGGGGGATTTTTCTCTAGCAGCATCCTGATTATATGGTTTTTCTTAGATTTTTTTTATCCCGTCTTTATTATTTTTATAAATAACTCAAGGCGGGGAACATACTAATACTCCTTCCTCCTCCTATTTTCCCCACAACAACAACCCTGTGAGGTGAGTTGGGCTGAGAGAGACTGACTGGCCCAAGGTCACCCAGCCGGCTTTCATGCCAAAGGCGGGACTAGAACTCACAGTTCCTGATTTATATGTTAGCTTCTTCGTTGCTTAATATTTGAATTGATTGAGTAGTTTTGAATCTTATGGCCAAAAGGTTGTTTATATTTAATATGGTATTGGTGTGTGTGTGTGTGTGTGTGTGTGTGTGTGTGTGTACAAATACTGTATATACAGTATATATAGCCATTTTTTATGGTAATTTCATTTTCATTTTCAGTTAGCCACAACTGTCTTAAAATACAACTTTTCAAAAGCATTTTTACTGAAGCCTGGAATTCAGTAGAAAACATTTTAAAAACAGCTTCACTTAGACAGGATAAATGCTCAGACAGTATCTTCTTAGTAATTTCATTTAAGGTTCATTATTGTGCAGGCAAACTAAAGGGCTCTTTTCTGCATTAATTTTGAGGAAACTGTTCTCTTAAAAATGGATATACGTTTGTGCATCTCTCAGGAATGTTACTTGAAACTGATGTGCTTATGGAGTTTTTAAATGTTTACCTTTTTATTTCCAACCCAGCAGAAAGTTGGAAAGAGATTAGATAAAGAGGCTAAAGACTCTGTTTGCCCATCTGTCTATCCATCTGTCTCTGTTAGCAAGATAACTGTGGAAACAGAACAAAACGGGATCAAACTTGATGTGCAGTGGGTGGGTGGGGGGGAGAGAAGTTGGCAAAAAAAAAAAAAAGATTGAATGATTGAATTTGAAAATGGGCCAGATCCAGCCAAGGGCTGTGGAGAAAAAAAGATCCAGAAAAATATTCTCCAGTGTTGAGCAGTGGCTCAGAATTTTGCTGACTGCTCATTCTTTAACCTCCCTCCATCTTGGTCATGTGACCCAGGGTGGAGCTGCTATAAAGTGTGTGGAAAGAATCCCAGAAGCCACACTTTCCTTTCCTTGTCTTCTTCTCAATGCAACAGAACGTTGGAAAGAAATTTTGTAAAGAGCTTCAGGATTCTGTCCATCCATCTCTCTGTCAGCAGGGGAACTCTTTGAGAACTAAACTTAACAGGACCAAGTATGGGGAGGGGAGGGAGAAGCAAAACAAAAAATTGAAATGAGACATCAAGAAGTTGTGGGGAGAAAAAATCAAGAAAAGTTGAGCATCCCCAGCTAAGGGGCATCATCTTGCAATGTTGCTGGCTCTGCTATTCTAAGCCTCCCTCTTTCCTTCCTTCTCGTCATGTGACCAAGAGCGAAACTATTATTCAGTGGGTGGAAGGAATGCCTGAAACCATGCTCTGCATACTTTCTCTGTCTTGTGTTCACTGATAGAGATGTGATGACACAAAGATACCCATTATATTGAAGGCTGGCTTAATTGGCTTCACCGAATTATGCTAGACTTTGGTCATGTTCATTATCCTTCACTGCTAGCCAGTATCAGCTGGAATCTAGTAATGTGTTTTTAGCATAGGTTTCCTTATGTGAATTTGAACAATATTGAGAAACCCAAATGCATTCGTTTTATTTTATTGGTTTATATAATTTATGAGGAAAATGAGCCCATATTGTATTTCTGCATATTTATCTATTTATGCTCCAAACAGGGTTGGAAATAATTTGAAACACTGATTAAATGTAAGATTTAGAAAATGAGATAATGACAAGCTAAAGACTGTTTTATGTATAATTTTCATGTGGACAGCTTTAATGTT
Source organism: Charina bottae (assembly GCA_023362775.1). NCBI lineage: Eukaryota > Metazoa > Chordata > Lepidosauria > Squamata > Charinaidae > Charina > Charina bottae. The sequence goes on along the minus strand of JALMGJ010000002.1, from coordinate 85,487,514 downwards.
TGATGTGCCTGCAGATACAGGTTAACCATGCTGATTGGGTTAATTTGTAGGGATATTCTTGTACTTCTCTTTTAGCACCTTGCTACCTTTGGCAGAGCCGAGAATTCCAAGAATCTGATTGTTTTTAGCTTTGTTAGCAATGCTACTTATTTAAATAATTTAAGGGTTAGGATTTAATTTCAGATTTTCTCCTACAACATGTATCTATATCTGCAACCTTGTATCATCTATTCACTCAGATGCCCTTTGTCCCATTTCCCAGGATGTATAATACATTTATTATACCCTGGAGAAGATGATGATGCTAGGGAAAGTGGAAGACCAAAGGAAGAGGGGCCGACCAAGGGCAAGATGGATGGATGATATTCTGGAGGTGACGGACTCGACCTTGGGGGAGCTGGGGGTGGCGACGGCCAACAGGAAGCTCTGGCGTGGGCTGGTCCATGAGGTCACAAAGAGTCGGAAGCGACTGAACGAATAAACAACAATAATACATTTCCTATTGTTTTCACATATACCCACTGAAAGATACATCTGTATAATGCTACTCTTTATTGCTGTGGCATATATACTGTATATCTTGCATGTGACTAGTACAGAGCTTTCCAAACTGTGTGTCGTGACACAAAAGTGTGTCGCCACACACAGCGTGGTGTGTCGCCACACCACCTGGAAGCGGCGGCGCACGCGTGCACGGCGGCAGCGGCGCGGGATCAGTGCTTCCGCGTTTTAGCGGAGGCTGCCGCCGCCGTGCACGCGCTGCCGCACGCCCCCCCATGACGCCGCCATGCATGCGCGCGCCCCCGCACGCCTGCCTGTGCCACCGCTGTGTGCGCACGCGCCACCGCCGCGCTGCCGCCGCCGCCACCACTGGTGTGTCGCCAGCGGCGGCACTTTGGAAAGCCCTGGACTAGTATATTTGCGCACAATTCCATCCACAAGTCAGGAAGTAAAGTGTTTTTATTTTTGTATGAAAGCAATCTATAAGCAACCAGAACTGAAGGCCTACTGGAGTGGAATTGATTGCACTTGCTTTCTAACTAGGAGAATAGGAGCTATGTGGACCTCTGCAGAAGAGTATTCCAGAGGGTGGTGGGTACCATTTGGAATGCCTGATACCTAATCCATGCCCACACACTTCTTGAGGAAAGGGTCTCTCTCTGGATGTCCTGTCCAGACAGGCAGATTCCATTCAGGCAAGATGTTGCCTGATATTTTGAGAATTGTATTAAAAATAATGCATTAGTCAATTATTTGGGTATTAAGTTGATAAACCTGGAGGTATTTAACAGAAACCAGTAAGGCAGAGCTTTCCAAACTTTTCATTTTCGCAACACACACCAGCGGCGGCGGCGGTGCTGATTGGCGGGGGTGCCGCTCCTTACAGTTTCCCCCACCAGCGCTTTCGGGTTTGCGTGCGACACACCAGGACACCACAGGCGACACAGTAGTGTGTCACGACACACACTTTGGAAAGCTATGCAGTAAGGTGATGTCAAAGCTGAGATGAATTGTAGAAATATCTCTTGTATTTTCAAAGAACAGTATCAATTTGTGAACCGTAAACTGATTATCTGTATTAAAAATATTTGATAATGGAATGCCTTTGTAATGCAGTATCTGCTTAATTAAAATTGGCTACTTAAGACAGCTATAACACAGAAAGCAATGAGTAATCCTTTTGTAATTAAGAGGAATTTACACTGTGGGCTTATCAATGATACTGTCACCTTTTAAAAATGTTTGGCAACCTTCAGGTGATTCAGCTGTAACCGATTTTATTTACAATAACTAAATATTTAATTTGGTTATAGCAGTAGAAGCCCTCACTCCCCAGTTAATTCTTGATCCTTTTCCTTCTGAGTTCTTCACACTATACTTCTTTTGTTGTGCTATCTTTCAAATATTGAGCTAGTCTTTTCTTTTTGATTTTTAAAGCAAGGTGTAGTTTATATTGTTAAGAAAATACCATGTACAGTTTAGTGCTCCATAGCCACCTATGGAAAACTAGAATCTAATATTAACAAGGTTGCAGGTGGGGGCTAGACAACCATCTGTCAGGGATATTTTAATTTGGATTCCTGCCCTGAGCAGAGAATTGGATTCAGTGGCCTAAACAGCCTCTCACAGTTCTATGATTCTATGACTAATTTGATTAGCTATGCTTTTCATGCTGCCATATTTTTATGCTTATGATTAAGCAGGAAAACATAATAATTCTATCTTTTACCAGCATCATCAGTGCTTGATGAGTCTGGTTCACAATTCCAAAATGTTTGCCAATAAAATAATATATTTCTTCTCTATTTGATCATGTTTCCACTAGTTTGGTTTTGCAACAATGTGTTTCCAGTTTGAAAAGAAAAAGCAATGATTGGCAAGTTAATGTGGCAAATGCATTTTATACTCTTGAAGAAGTGTGGAGTCCTTGGTGCTCTCTGAGCTTGGTTGTTTGTTTGCAGACATTTAATTACCCCACTAGGTAACATCATCAGTGCTAGTGAGTGTAGGGTTTGCTCCCTGTTTATATACAGTAGCTTGCCATGCCAGTGTTGGGTTGTATGGTTTTCTCCTTGGTAATGCCTTGATTAGGGTATTGTTTTCTGCTTCATTGTTTCCCTGGTGTTAATCCTTGCTTATCTGGGTGTAAGCTGCTGGAGAGGGTATGTTCTGGTCTTTTTGTTTTCTTCTTAGCTTTTTTATTGTCTCTTTTGAATGGTGTGTAAATGTGGTTTATGTGTCTATTGATGGCTGCTTTGTCTAAATGCCAAGCTTCCAGGAATTCCCTAGCATTTTTGGATTTAACTTGGTCTAGGATGCTACAAGAAAGATCTTAATGTCCCTGATAAATATGATGGTGTGGTCACTGACCTTGAGCCAGACATCCTAGAGAGTGAAGTCAAGTGGGCCTTAGGAAGCATTACTAACAACAAAGCTAGCGGAGAAGACAGTATCCCAGCTGAGCTACTTAAAATCCTAAAAGATGATGCTGTTAAAGTGCTGCACTCAATATGCCAACAAATTTGGAAAACTCAACAGTGGCCACAGGATTGGAAAAGGTCAGTTTACGTTCCAATTCCAAAGAAGGGCAATGCCAAAGAATGTTCAAACTACCGTACAATTGCGCTCATTTCACATGCTAGCAAGGTTATGCTCAAAATCCTACAAGCTAGGCTTCAGCAGTATGTGAACCGAGAACTACCAGAAGTGCAAGCTGGGTTTCGAAGAGGCAGAGGAACTAGAGATCAGATTGCCAACATTCGCTGGATCATGGAAAAAGCAAGAGAGTTCCAGAAAAACATCTACTTCTGCTTCATTGACTACGCTAAAGCCTTTGATTGTGTGGATCACAACAAACTGTGGCAAATGGGAGTACCAGACCACCTTACCTGTCTCCTGAGAAACCTGTATGCGGGTCAAGAAGCAACAGTTAGAACTGGACATGGAACAACCGACTGGTTCAAAATTGGGAAAGGAGTACAACAAGGCTGTATATTATCACCTTGCTTATTTAACTTATATGCAGAGTACATCATGAGAAATGCCGGGCTGGATGAATCACAAGCTGGAGTTAAGATTGCTGGGAGAAATATCAGCAACCTCAGATATGCAGACGATACCACCCTAATGGCAGAAAGTGAAGAGGAACTAAAGAGCCTCTTGATGACGGTGAAAGAGAAGAGTGCAAAAGCTGGCTTGAAACTCAACATTAAAAAAATTAAGATCATGGCATCTGGTCCCATCACTTCCTGGCAAATAGAAGGGGAAGAAATGGAAGCAGTGACAGATTTTATTTTCCTGGGCTCCAAGATCACCGCAGATGGTGACTGCAGCCATGAAATTAAAAGACACTTGCTCCTTGGGAGGAAAGCTATGGCAAACCTAGACAGCATATTAAAAAGCAGAGACATCACCTTGCCGACAAAGGTCCGTATAGTTAAAGCTATGGTTTTTCCAGTAGTAATGTATGGCTGTGAGAGTTGGACCATAAGGAAGGCTGAGTGCCGAAGAATTAATGCTTTCGAACTGTGGTGCTGGAGAAGACTCTTGAGAGTCCCTTGGACTGCAAGGAGGTCAAATCAGTCAATCCTAAAGGAAATCAACCCTGACTGCTCATTGGAAGGACAGATGCTGAAGCTGAAGCTCAAATACTTTGGCCACCTAATGCGAAGAGAGGACTCACTTGAAAAGACCTTGATGCTGGGAAAGACTGAAGGCAAAAGGAGAAGGGGACGGCAGAGGATGAGATGGTTAGATAGCATCACCGATGTAATGAACATGAATTTGAGTAAACTCTGGGAGGCAGTGGAGGACAGGAAAGCCTGGCATGCTATGGTCCATGAGGTCACGAAGAGTCGGACACGACTAAATGACTGAACAACAACAACAACAAAAAGGATGCTCAGAGTTTCCCAGCTGAAACCATGGTTGAGTCTGCCCATGTGTTGTGAGATTAAGGAGTTTTAATCATGTTTTCTGACTGATAGTGTTGGTGTTCATAGATGTGCTCTGCTAGTTTTCTTCCTGGCTGTCCTACATAGTCGCTGTTTCAGTCTTTACACTGTATGTTGTAGATGACTCCTGTTTTTTCCTCTTGGGCTACTGGGTCTTTTGGTTTAAGATGTTTTGGAGGGCTTTAGTTGGTTTACAGTATATGCTATGGAGATGCCGTGTGGTTGTAATAGTCTGTTGGTTGTTTCTGAGATTTTTTGATGTATGGTACTGTTATCCTTTTCATAGCTTGTGTTGGTTGTGCTGTAGTGGGTTGAGTGTCAGCCACTTTTTGATAAAGTTGCGTGGGTATCCTTTTTGTTGGAAGATGTTGTATAGGTGATCTTTTTCTATTGTTCTGGGTTGCTGAAGTGTGCTTGTGCTTGTCTGAATAATGTTCTTACACAGCTTCTCTTGTGGGAGGTTGGGTTGTTACTTTGATAATGGAGCACTTGGTTAGTGTGGGTTGTTTTTCAATAGACCTATGTTTCTAATTTGCCATCATTTCCTCTGCTGATGAGGAAATTCACTATCCAGGAAGAGTAGTGTGTTGTTTTCTTCTTCCCTTGTGAATTTTATTCCTTTGAAGATGTTGATTGTTTCATGTGTCTTCTCTAGTTGTTCCTTTTTTTTCTTCTATTGGAACTTTTCTCTCTCTCTTTTATATTGGAACTCTTGAAAAATAACAGTTTATTTAATACCAAAATATTGTATAAGTGAAGTAAAAAGAAAAAGTAGACAATTTAAATAAATGCATAGCTGGTTTGGGTTAGAGATCTAGAGGCTCAGGAAAAGCAAATGGAACAATTCAAGAAAAATGTATTTTATTTATTATTCTTCAACCACCCCCATCCCCCAAAAATGAAAAAAATGAAAAAGTTTGGAAAGTATTAAAAAAAACTCCAATGAAATATTTTCTCACACACACACTTTTTCCTCCCTAATAACTTATAATTGGATGACTTCCATCCACAGGAGCATAGTAGAGAAGCTTATGTCAGGCTGAGCTGAACTTTCAGTTTTTAGAATCAGAAACTCACCATGAGGATAAAAATCAAGTCTCAGAAGACACAGAAACTGCTGCTAGTGATGATCGATCAGAAAATGAAGCTGAATAAACAATGTCTCAAGGTAATTTTTTGGGTAAAATTAGTCTTCTTTTTTCTGTTTTCTTCAGCTCTTTTTCAGTAGCCATTAACACATGGAAGAGTCTAAGGATGGAATACGAACTTTATTTTATTATCATGCTGTTTCTTTGGACTTCAATTTTGCTTTTTGCCAACTTGTCAAATTGATAAAATTAAGAGATCCTATATCTCAGCAGCTTATAATTCCTTTTATTAACAAAAATTTAAAGTACTTCACAGTAAATTCAAACAGTAAAGAGACTTACAGTTTGATTAAATAAACAAATCTCTCTCTCTCTCCTGGGTCTATGCTATGTAGCATATCAGGCAGTAAGGGTTTTCCAGCTCTTTCGGTCTTGGGTGGTTGTTTCGGCATCTTTCCATGTGATATGCAATGCCTTCAGGTCTTCTATCAGTGTTCTTCGCCATGTTATTCGAGGGTGTCCTCATTGTCGTTTAGCGTTAGCAGGGATCCAACTCATTGCCACTTTAGGGATCCGATTGTTCTCCATGCGGAAGATGTGGCCAGCCAGTTGAAGTCTTTTACATGCAACAATGTTATGGAGTTTACATGAGTTGCTCCTACGGAGCACCTCTTCATTTGTGATGTGATCAAAATATCGAATCTTTGGAATTCGACGGAGGCATCTCTGTTGAAAGACGTCAAGCCTCTTGTTGATACTTGCTGATGCCTTCCAAGTCTCGCTGGCATAAGTAACTATCGGGATCACGATAGAATTGAACAGATGAAACTTAATCTTCAATTATATGGACGACGAGGACCAGAATTTATTCATCCTCTGAAAAATGGCTATTGCCTTCCCAATGCAGCACTTAACATCCACCACTGCATCTCCATTCTGGGCGATCACACTACGCAGATAGGTGAACCTCTCCACTTCTTCTAACTATGTAAGAAAGTATATAATTTTAATAAATATACCAACTTTGTAATGTTGATTTATGTATTGAACCGAGAACTCTAAACATGCTGGAGACTGCTTTCTTGCTGTTGTGGGCAATCTCAAGTCCTTTCCTTGTCCAGAGAAGAACTACAAAGAGGCAGTCTACTCGCTGGCTCTTCATTCTGCTGCAGTCATTGGCTCCACTTTCACGGAGCCGTCTTCAGTTCACCATTTCTTCCCCGGAAGTCCGCTGTACCAATTATTTTGATGAATGGGATTACCTCAGCTCTTTTATGTATTTTATGATTTTTATATGCTTTTATAATGCTTTTTTCTTATTTTTAAATTGTTTTATTGTCCTTTTTTGTTGTTTTTATATTTGTTTTAAGTGCCCAGAGTCATATATACGAGATGGGCAACTATATAAATTTGAATAATAAATAAAGTAAACACAATTCTTTATTTCTTTTGTCCAAGTATTCAACACTGCTATTTATAGAATATTTTAAGAAAAAAATGTATAAACTGAAAAGGAGAAAGTACAAAAATAAATAAATAAACAAAGGGGTAGAATCGGGTGAATTAGCAAGAAATTTACAATAATAAAAGTTATATTTTTTTCAATATTTCATTAAGTGATTGTAGATAACTGATTATACTGTATTACATTGTTTTAAAAACCTGAAAATTACTGTTAAACTCTAAGTAGAATACAAATATAAAGAATAGACAGCACAGTGTGAATCATAACATGAAATTGTAAATTATGATAAATTCTATCCATACTACTAGAAGTCTGTTTTAATTGAAGAAGTCCTACAAAACTGCAATATTAACACTTTATGTAGAGAGAAACCCACATTTTGGATGTAGTACAAATCTGTATATTAAATTGTAGTCCAAAAATGGCTTCCAAATTAAATTAAAATCTGTGCCAGATTTAATTTTAAGGTAAGAAATTATTCTAGACATTGAAGCAAATGCCTGCAACCTAGTTAGCCATTCTTCCATAGAATGCCTATGGAAGCATTCCTGCCTAGCATGGGAAGGAAAGGGTAATAGCTCCTCCTGGGGGTAGTTAATATCATAATACCCTCCCTAATTCGCCGGATTGGATTTTATATTTATATTTTTATGTTATATTGTATTTATATTGTATTTTAATCTTGTTTTTATTGTAAGCCGCCCAGAGTCCCCCATTGGGGGAGTTGGGCGGTCATATAAATATGAGTAATAAATAAATAAAGGGATTGAAGCCATCTTTAGCATTATGGCTAGCCTGTGGAAAGCAACAATGATAAAAGTGTTACAAAATGTATCTTAATTCTCTGTTCAGTTTTCCTCATGGTAACTTTAATGTTTGCTTGGAAAATATTTGGAACTCATATAGTTTGTTGGCCACAAATTCCTTCAGACCTTTTCCTTCTCTCTAATGCCATGATATTGATAATGGAAGAGAGAGTTTCATTTGAAATAAACAGAAAACAGATTATTATCCATGTCTATTTGTGAGTGATTTGGAAATCTTTCTTGGATACTTGCATTTCCATCTCATTTCATTGGTATAGTTATTATTAATCCAAGATTTATTATTCCCCTAAACAACAAAAAACATGAACAATTTGTGAGCTATTATTTTTCTCAGCACTGTGAAAAGAGAGTAATTACAGAGACCATCAAAGGAAAGTAGGACTGAAACTACCAGTCAAGCTATCATTTGGAATCAATGAATTGGTTTCATGGAAGCTGTTGGAAGATTTAGGGAGCCAGTTTGGTCTAGTGGTTAAGGTGCTGGGCTACAAACCAGGAGTCTGTGAGTTCTAGTCCCGCCTTAGGCACGAAAGCCAGCTGGGTGACCTTGGGCCAGTCACTCTCTCCCAGCCCAACTCACCTCACAGGGTGGTTGTTGTGGGGAAAAGAGGAGGAGGAAGGAGTATTAGGTATGTTCGCTGCCTTGAGTTATTTATAAAAATAATAAAGGCGGGATAAAAATTAAATTAAATAAAATAAATAAAAAATAAAAAAAAAATAAGATCTTTTGGCTTTTTATCAGAAGCTTACCATGGGCTACAGAGAGATTCTAAAAATATTACCTCTTCTGCACTGCAAATAATCAGGTGGCCATTACAAATGAAAATTTTATACAGGGTTAAAAGGATTTTGTTCAGAGAACATGAGAAACATGTAAGAATGTAATGTAAGAATGCATAAGCATTGGGAAGGGCCATCTTAAGAAGAAAGGAGAATGAAAGTTTAGTATTCTTACTCAGTTATTAACTGAAACATGAAGACAGCCAGGAAAAGTTCCCAATATATACACTGCCTTCCAAGAAAAGGTTTTGAAATGAATTGAAATCTCTATAGTATACAAATGGGGGTGGAGGTGGGAAAGAGAAAAATGAAGGTGTCAGTAGTAGCCTTCTGTAATCAGGCAAAATTGTATTTGAATCATGGATTTGATTCAGCAAGTTGATTTTACTCAATTAGACAATTAACATTGATTTTGAGAATTGATTTGATTCCGATTTTGTTGTTGTTCAGTCGTTTAGTCGTGTCCGACTCTTCGTGACCCCATGGACCATAGCACGCCAGGCCTTCCTGTCCTCCACTGCCTCCCGGAGTTTACTCAAGTTCATGTTCATCACATCAGTGATGCTATCCAACCATCTCATCCTCTGCCGTCCCCTTCTCCTTTTGCCTTCAGTCTTTCCCAACATCAGGGTCTTTTCCAGTGAGTCCTCTCTTTGCATTAGGTGGCCAAAGTATTTGAGCTTCAGCTTCAGTATCTGTCCTTCCAATGAGCAGTCAGGGTTGATTTCCTTTAGGATTGACTGATTTGACCACCTTGCAGTCCAAGGGACTCTTAAGAGTCTTCTCCAGCACCACAGTTCGAAAGCATCAATTCTTCGGTGCTCAGCGTTCCTTATGGTCCAGCTCTCACAGCCATACATTACTACTGGAAAAACCATAGCTTTAACTATACGGAGCTTTGTCGGCAAGGTGATGTCTCTGCTTTTTAATATGCTGTCTAGGTTTGCCATAGCTTTCCTCCCAAGGAGCAAGCATCTTTTAATTTCATGGCTGCAGTCACCATCTGCAGTGATCTTGGAGCCCAAGAAAATAAAATCTGTCACTGCTTCCATTTCTTCCCCTTCTATTTGCCAGGAAGTGATGGGACCAGATGCCATGATCTGAGTTTTTTAATGTTGAGTTTCAAGCCAGCTTCTGCACTCTCCTCTTTCACCCTCATCAAGAGGCTCTTTAGTTCCTTTTCCGATACTTGCTATCAAATTGTATTGATTCAATATAGATTTTCAGATCAATTCAGAAAAGGTATTTTTGCATGTATACAAACGTATCCTAATCAATTCAGAGGGATCTGTTTTGATTTGATGATTCAATCTGATTTTCTGATTTGGATTTTTTTCCCCCTCCAATATGGCAGTCTGCCTCATTGATCAGAGTATTTCCCCTGTTTTATACCACTGAACACTGCACTGTACTTCCACTGATGGTATGTTATCACATAGAGGTTTTTTTCTGGTGAATTTTCTTTTATTGTTTAACAAGTGTGATACATAAAAAGGTTGCTTTTTCTCACCTCTCCATTCTCCTGATTGTATATTTCTCTATATTTCACTTTCAACTTTTGTTCCAAGCTAGTACATGACAATCTCTCCCTAACCAGGTGAGATTTCTAAAATCTTCTCTGTGAAAAACTGAAATGTCTCTACCCCTCTTTGTTCAAGGCTATTTCTCCACTCAGAACTCCAAATATTTTTCTTTCCTGCCTTCTCCTTTTCTCCTATGGTGATAGAGACTGCTGGGATTCCTTGCCACTGGATGTAATAAATACAGTAGATTTCCTTCTTCCTTGCCCCACATACTTTGCCAGTTACTTTCACACCCAGGTGCTTGTGTCTAGGAGTAAAGTTAAAGGGATCATACATGGGTTCTCTCTTGCCCTTCCTATCACTCTCCTTTACTGCTAGTTACTGGTTGGCTGGCTGGCTGGCTTGGTTGTCCCATTGAATGCTGCAACTTTCCACAGCTGGGATTGGCATTCTTGTCCTGCTTGGAGATTACTGCCAGAAACGATCAGCAACTGGCACTTGGTCACTGCCCTTCCCACATGGGCTGGATTCTCTGATCCCCATCTCTTGCTGAACTGGTGACTCTCTAGACTCCTGAACTGGGGTCCTCAATGTCTTCAGGGTCTTCTATCTACAATCCATACCAAATCCTCAGTCACAGTACCTCACTCTCATATGCCACCAATTTGTCATTCTCTGCATCCATGCTAACTCCCCTGGAATCAACCTTTTTAAAGCCTTATCTGCCTCACACATACCTTTTCCAAGAAATTGTACATGCAGGATGAGCTCTGCATGACTGTGCGGGGCAGCACGACTCCTATCAGCTGTCCTCTCACATACTTCCTCATCACTGTTAAATCAACTTATAATGAATGTTGTCCTGCTGTCATGTCTTGACTCTTTTGGTGTCATTTGCTGCTGCTACAATGGTTTTGGCACTTTTGTTGCAACATCTCTTGCTGCTTTCAACAACTTGGCCTGTTGATAACTTCTGGTATGGATGCTGCTTCCGCCTCCTCTGCCATTGCCAATGCTGTGGGATTTATTTTCCTTGTGGCTTTCTTCAGGGTTGCCACTGTGGCTTTGTTATTGTTTCAGGCTCAGACAATGTTTCTGATAGGTGAGGCTTGTGTAGCCAATTTTGTCACCATGGATTCTTTGTTTTCTCCACCTTTTTGGCAGCCTCAAGTGCACTGGCTCCTGGTAGGTAGATGACTTGGTAAAGTATTAGTCACTGCAGAGAGAGTGTTTCCTAGATTGAAGGATCTGAATTACTGTATATTCATTTTGTGGAAGAAGCTGAAACATGGGCTTGGGCTGGTGTTTGCTTTTAGTTCTTGGGAGTAGAGTGAATTAGCAGGAAGAGCTATTGGGAGTGGGTGAGTTGTGTGGGGCTGTGTGGTTTTATGTTAGGTGGTAAATGATACTTGTTCTTCTATCCTCTTGGGTGATCTTTAGAGAGAAATGTGTGTGCGTGGACAGAATTGGATAATTGAAGGATCCTGGTGTGTATGTGACAGAGATCTGGTTGGGCAAACTGTGTGATATCATCTGGCCCAGATTCTCCCACCAGTTATATTCAGGAACAGAGGTATGAAGGAGAGGAAATATGTCATTATTGCAAAAGATTCAATTTTTCTGACCAAGCTTAAGATGAAAGAGACTAAAAGTTCTCTCTCTGTGTACATACAGTATATACCACCCAGATCTGGGAATATTCCATCTCTGACCTTGGATGCACTTCCCCATTCAAGAACGGTGGACAATTGGGGGTCTTCCTACTCGATGAGCATGTAGCAGCTGTGGCCAGGAAGGCCTTTGCACAGTTTTATCAGGTACCATTTGCACCCTTCAGATAGTCACTTGCACCCTGTTCATCTCACAACTTGACTACTCAATACACTCTACATGGGGCTGCCCTTGAAGACTACTCGGAAGTTTCACCTGGCCTAGACTGCAGCAGTGTGGGCCACAGTATGACCATTTAAAACCTCTGCTTTGGGAGCTGCACTGGTTGCCAGTTTGTGTCCAGGTGAAATTCAAAGCTCATTTCCTCTAAAGTCATATGTGGCATAGGGCCTGGTTACTTGAGGGACCACCTGTCTCCCATAATATCCACCCAGCCAGCTCATTCTGGCAGGGTGGTGCACTCTGGTTCCTTCAATTCAACAATGCCATCTTCCAGGGACCCTGGAAGCACAACTTCTCTGTAGCAGTCCTTGCCTTCTAGAATGAACTTGCCCCTGAGATTAGGACAGCCCTGACCCTCCTGGTGTTTAAAGACCCAGGACTTTGTCGAGGATGGTGAAGCCCCCTTTAGATTGTATGGGTTTGGTTCTCTTTCATTCCTGTCTGGCGGTTGTTACCCTTACCATCTTTAATTCTTTTATTTTTGTCTATTATTGTATTTTTTCTTGTTTTTAATGTTTTTACTTCTGAGCTAACCAGAGTCATTGTGAGTTGGCCAGTATACAAATTTAAATAATAATAATAATAATAATAATAATAATAATAATAATAATAATACCACCACCACCACCACCACCACCAGGAGTTGGGGAAATAAGACAGGATAGGGAATCTGTGTACCATATGCCCCACTGCCCCACTGCCTCATTGCCTGAACTCGAAGGATTGGTCTCAGAGGTGATTCAATGGCCCTAAGGCTACTGTTATACCATGACTTCCATGAGTCTGTCTCAGACAATATCTGCCCAAGAAGATATTGTATTAGATTGGTTTTCTGCTCTGAGTAAGGTGCTTTATGGGTGAAGGACCAAGCTGTGACTCCTTTGACATGGATGGGTTATTGTTAGAAGGCCCATCCCTGTCCTGCTGAGGCATAAGGCAGGTTTGGAGTTCACCCATAGCAACCTTCAGATCCTACAGGATTCCTCAGTTTGCACTGAGGAAATTTGCTGATCCACTAGGCCTCTTGGTAAAGCTTTGGCGACTGACTGAAATGCCCTGGTGTCGCAGGCCATCAAATGATCAGCTCCTAAGTGTCCTCTGCCTGCTTGTTTAGCGTGCATCTCTCCTTGGTTTACTGAGCCCATGAGCCCATGCTATTTTTTTGGTAGATTTCAGAAGTGGTTCACCCCTGCCTCCCTACTAGGGCTGACAGAGAGTGACTGGCCCAAGGTCATCCGGCTGGCTTTGTGCCTAAGTTTTTTGTTTATTTGTTTAGTCGCTTCCAACTCTTCGTGACTTCATGGACCAGCCCACGTCAGAGCTTCCTGTCGGCCATTGCCACCCCTAGCTCCCTCAGGGTCTAGTCCGTCACCTCCAGAATATCATCCATCCATCTTGCCCTTGGTCGGCCCCTCTTCCTTTGGCCTTCCACTTTCCCTAGCATCAGCATCTTCTCCAGGGTATCCTGTCTTCTCATTATATGGCCAAAGTACTTCAGTTTTGCCTTTAATATCATTCCCTCAAGTGAGCAGTCTGGCTTTATTTCCTGGAGTATGGACTGGTTTGATCTTCTTGCAGTCCAAGGCACTCTCAGAATTCTCCTCCAACACCACACTTCAAAAGCATCTACTGTATCTTCCTTCACTCAGCCTTCCTTATGGTCCAGCTCTCGCAGCCATAGGTTACTACGGGGAATACCACTGCTTTAACTATGCGGACCTTTGTTGTCAGTGTGATGTCTCTGCTCCTCACTATTTTATCGAGATTTGTCATTGCTCTCCTCCCAAGAAGTAGACGTCTTCTGATTTCCTGGCTGCAGTCAGCGTCTGCAGTAATCTTTGTGCCTAGAAATACAAAGTCTGTCACTGCCTCCACGTTTTCCCCCTCTATTTGCCAGTTATCAATCAAGCTGGTTGCCATAATCTTGGTTTTTTTGAGGTTTAACTGCAACCCGGCTTTTCCACTTTCTTCTTTCACCTTCGTCATAAGGCTTCTCAGCTCCTCCTCACTTTCAGCCATCAAAGTGGTATCATCTGCATGTCTGTGATTGTTAACATTTCTTCCAGTGATTTTAACTCCAGCCTTGGATTCATCAAGCCCAGCATGTCACATGATGTGTTCTGCGTACAAGTTGAATAGGTAGGGTGAGAGTATATTTTTTGGTATGGGAATATAAGTTGATTTTTTCCAATCTGATGGCCATTCTTGTTTTTTCCAAATTTGCTGGCATATGGCATGCATCACCTTGACAGCATCATCTTGCAAGATTTTAAACAGTTCAGCTGGGATACCGTCGTCTCCTTCTGCCTTGTTATTAGCAATGCTTCTTAAGGCCCATTCAACCTCATTCTTCAGGGTGTCTGGCTCTAACTCACTGACCAACCCGTCAAAGCTTTCCCTGATATTATTATCCTTCCTATACAGATCTTCCATATATTCTTGCCACCTTTTCTTGATCTCTTCTGCTTCTGTTAGGTCCTTGCCATCTTTGTTTTTGATCATACCCATTTTTGCCTGGAATTTACCTGTGATGTTTCTAATTTTCTGGAAGAGGTCTCTTGTCCTTCCTATTCTATTGTCTTCTTCCACTTCCATGCATTGCTTGTTTAAAAATAATCCCTTATCTCTTCTGGCTAACCTCTGGAATTTTGCATTTAATTGGGCATATCTCCCCCTATCACTGTTGCCTTTTGCTTTCCTTCTTTCTTGGGCTATTTCCAGTGTCTCAGCAATCAGCCATCTTGCCTTCTTGGTTTTCTTTTTCTTTGGGACGTTTTTTGTTGCCGCCTCCTCAACAATGTTGCAAACTTCTGTCCATAGTTCTTCCAGGACCCTATCTGGTAAATCTAGTCCCTTAAATCTATTCTTCACTTCCACTGCATATTCCTTAGGAATATTAGTGAGCTCATATCTAACTATCCCTATTCTCTTTAGTCTGATTTTAAATTGTGCCATAAGAAGTTTGTGATCTGAACTGCAGTCAGCTCCAGGTCTTGTTTTTACCAACTGTATAGATGTCCGCCACCTTTGGCTGCAAAGGATGTAGTCAATCTGATTTCGGTGTCGACCATCTGGTGAAGTCCATGTATAAAGTCGTCTTTTAGGTTGTTGGAAGAGAGTGTTTGTTATGCACAGAGAGTTGTCTTGGCAAAATTCTATCAGCCTATGTCCTGCTTCATTTTGTTCTCCCCGACCATGCTTACCTGTAATTCCAGGTGTCGTTTGACTACCCACCTTAGCATTCCAGTCTCCTGTAATGAAAATAACATCTCTTTTTGGTGTATTATCCAGTAGGTGCTGCAGATCCTCATAGAACTGATCTACTTCTGCTTCTTCAGCCTCTGTGGTTGGGGCGTATATTTGGATCACTGTGATGTTAAATGGCTTACCCTGAATTCAAATTAAGATCATTCTATCATTTTTGGATTATATCCAAGCACTGCTTTAGCCACTTTATTATTAATTATGAAGGCTACTCCATTTCTTCATATTTAATCTTGCCATCTAACCAATAACCACATCCAATTTGCCCTGGCTCATAGATCTTACATTCCAGGTTCCTATGGTGTGTTGATCTTTAGAACATCGGATTCGTCGTTCACCACCAGCACCATCAGCCGCTAGCCGTCCTTTCGGCTTTGAGCTAGGTGCGTCATCACATTGGGCTAGTTGAACTTATCCTCTGTTTGTCCCCAGTAGCATTTTGACCATCTTCTGACCTGGGAGTCCCATCTTCCAGTGGTATACCAACATATCTCTGGTTGTACTGATCCATTATTTTTTTGTGCCTAAGGCGGGACTAGAATTCACAGCCGCCTAGTTTCTTTATCGACTACATCAAACTAGCTATAAACCAACTTATAGTGGAACTTTATTAATAACCTAGCAAATACAAAAATTGACTGAATGGCCTTCATTTCCAATGTTTTGGTTGGTCCTCCATGTATATCAGAGGAGCAAAACTTGATAACCCAGGACAGCCTGCAGCCTGTCTGTCTTTTGTTATGGGCAACGTTAAGAAAGACTATCAGAGTTTGTCTCTACTCCATTTTAAAACAAATGAAATCAATATTTTGAGTTTCTTTCTCATGCATTCCTCTTTCTCAGGACTGAATAATCTTTTCTGAAAGTCCTCCCTTAAACATTTGATCATCCCTTCTCCCTTCCCAAGGCCAGGTCTACATTCTTTCACACAGTCTTAGATATGTCTTCCAGAGACCTCCAAAAGTTGCTATCAGATTGGAATTTTTGATATGAAATGCATTTCTCTGGATAATTATTTAATTTAATTTTAATTGAATTTAAATATAAATTAAACCAATAGTTTATTTTTATCACAGTCCTATCCACTACTTTGGGGAAATCAGCCCCAGTATACCACTTAAAATCAGCCATAGCCCTCTGCCTGGACAACATTGTGCATCCTTGATGTATGTTACATTATTATTAGCAGTAGTAATAAAAATAATAGACAAGCACAGCTGATGGAAATTCCCACTTTAATGGTATGAAGAATTGCACACATTATGCCATTCCAAATCCAGAATAGATTTACTGCAGATTTCCATTTAAAAGACACATCAAAGGAGACTAGTTTCTCTTCGATTGGAGACTAGTTAGTTTGCTTAAGTATTATTCAACAAATGGGCCTGTGCATTTGTATGTATATCAGGGTATGTGGGGGGAGAGGAGCGGCTTCTGCCCTCAAATCCCTTTTTCTGGATCAGGTGATAGAGGTTCTTTGATCTGAGTGTACTTCCCTCTAAATTTCTCACCTGCTTGGATTTATAAGCAATTTCAGGAAGACAAGTATTCGATCTTGTAATGGTTTTTTCAAGCTGTTTACAAAATTACTTTGTTGAAGTGCAGCTTTAGCTCCATATTGTAGGCCAAGAAAGGAGCAAACACAAATATTACTGTCCCAGGCATCTGTTCAGAAAGCTATCCAAATAGTGCTGCCCCATTTGAACTTTCGTTTGAAAGCTGTATTCATTCTAATTGCTAATGTTGCTATTTTGAAGTTGCTAGCCTGTTGGCTATTATTCTGTTTTGATCTTTTATCCTGTTCTTCTAGTAAGTGCCAACTTGTCTGTTTTGCAAACCCATTATCAGTTGCCATAGAGAGAACTATTCATTAGTATTAGCATATGCTCCCATATGGTATACATTAATCATGATTTAGCTTATGTAAACAAGATCATGTATTATGTTTTTGATAGGGTTCCTCTGATGATAATGAATGAAGGGTTTCATTTTAGTAAGTCGTACGTAGTACATGTGATACTACAGGAACTAAATAGAGAGAAACTCTATAGTCAAAATCTGATTAGTTACACCAACTGGATGTTTTCCTTTTTGTTGCCTTCAAAGGCAAAGGGTCTCTTATTTTGCTCAACGCATGTGGGCATGAAATGGCAATTCTGGGCATGAGAAGAAAGCAGAATAGTTTATTCTAACTTAAATAAATGTGTAACTTTATTATTTTTTCTGGGAATTTGACCTTTCTGTTTCAGTAGGAGACACGGTGAAAAATAGGTGGACTAAAGATTTTTTAAAAATAATATCAGCTCAGGATCTCCATTTAAATTACAATGCTTCTTATGACAGTAACTCATGTCCACATCACCATGCAATTAGACTACTGCAATGTGCTTTACATGGGACTACCTTTGAAGACAACTTAGAAACTGCCACTGGTTCAAAATGCAGCAGTCAGCTTCTAACAGGGATCAGAAGGTTTATGAGGATCTTAAAGGCATTTCATGGGTTGCCAGTAGGTTTCTGGTCCAGTTCTGAATGCTGGGTTTGATCTATAAAGCCCTACATGGGTTGATCCCCATCTACCTTCAGGACCATTTCTCTCAAACAGAAATGGTATTTCCTGTACATCCCAGGGAGTGCTGGGAATCCTACCCTACCTGAGGTGAAGGGGATAAGGGCCCAAAAGTACTTCTTAGTGGTGGCTCCCCAATTCCTTTGTTGAGCCTCTACTCTGTTCATGTTAAAACTGTCTTGTTCCATCAGGGTTTTGGTGCTGATAGTAAGAAGCCTTGATGATATGATATGATATGATATGATTGATATGATATGATATGATATGATATGATATGATGATATGATTTATATTTATAGATTATATTCTTATGGTTTTTGTGGGGTTTAGATGAACTATTATTTGGATTATACTGTGCGATATCATTGTTATTGTTCTTTGAGTGACGTGAGTGGATAGTATGCAAATGCTGTATAAATAAGTTAAGTAGCCCAGTCTTCCCAATGCATTGGAGAGGGTGTGGGGGAATGGGCACTTATCTCCACGGATGTACCTCATCTGCCTGGGAGCATACCTTCTATAAGTCTCCAAGTCAAGCTTAACTCCTGCACACTTCATTGACATGACTATGTGGTTTTCTTGGCAACAGCATAGAAGGGGTTTGCCATTTTGTTTTTCTGGGATGCTCAACCAGCTTCCCAATCTAGCCTACAGCTCCAGAACTTCTTGGTGGTCTCCAAATCTACTAATCAGGCCTGATCCTGCTTAGCTTCTGAGCCCCAACAAGGTCAACTGGGTTGCTAAAACATATATCCTATCTTACATATCCAGTGGCTGGGCAATCTTGGAAGGAGATCCTGTAAACACTAAGATAACAGTTTTTAAAACATTCATTGTAGTGAATTCTTTTTACTTCTTTTTTTTTGCTCATTGGAGATAATGACTTTTTGTTCAATCAAACTTTGTCTGTATTTCTTTTATCTGCAGCTTGCCTGGAGATGGCAGCCTCTTCGTATTCAGCATTTAATTTGTCAAGAAAATGGTTCAGGAAATACTTGGAAAGAGTTTGGAAATTGGCCTCATTAGAAAAATTGACCCAACATATTAAGAAATGGGGAAACCCAAATTATAAATACACTTAGCCTTTCTTTATTTTGTTTGATCTAGATTGTATATGAGAGGACCTGCCGTCAACTTGGGTGCCACTACAGAAATAATTATTGTAGGACAGTTTCATCTGCATTGTTGTTTAATTTCAGCTTATTTTTAATTGGTTCTGTAGATTTGTACTTTTATAACTTTATACTTTGCAAAGATAATTAAAAGCTCCAGAAAAAAAATGTTGCTGTTTAACATGCAGTTCATAGTTGAGAAGAGGTTTAGCATTTGATCCTTGTTGAACAAACTGATTTGTTATACAAGGTCAAAACCTGATTGAGCAAGAGTGAGGGGATTAATTTGATCCAGTGATGCCTGCCAGACTTTAAAGATCTGATACCTAGGAAGACAATGCTGCAGTTGTGAGCAGTGTCCCTGTGTTTAAAAACTCCTTTTCTGAATTTCTGTTTTAGTTATTACATTAGCTTAGCAGTTACCAGATACACTTGTTTTTGTTTTGTTTAAATACAATACAATTTTCCTCTCTTTTTCTTGGGATATTAGATGCATAGTATTTTGTCTTTAAATCATCCTTTGAGGAAAAATAGTTTAATTAAAACACATGGTTTTAATTTTATTTAAAATTAATTAACTTTAACATGTTGAAACAAGCTAAAAGGGTATCAGAAAATTAATATAACATTCACACAATCACATCACTGTCACATTTCTGTAATATGAGTTGTAAGAAAGGAATTGAGGTGGCCATTTCAGATAGCAGAAGTAGCTGCAGCATGAAGCCTTTTTATAATATTTTTTATTTAACAGTTCACGTTTTATGTTAGACAAGAAATTTATGAGCAAATAATCTGAGAAAACCTAATAAGTAATAAATAAATTATTAACTTTATATGCCGCCCGACTCCCAGCGACTCTGGGCGGTTAATTAAAACTTCATCATAAAATCCTTTTTAACTCCAAATCATAAAATACATTTGTATCGGACATCTTCAGCAATCTCTGTTTTCCTGAGAGAGGTTTACACAGATTAAAAAGTATTCCCTAAATCTGAACAGTCTTTGTGAGGCTTTAACAACTTTTTTGTCACTTTGTGGAGCCTTGCTTATCTAAGAAGAAATGTATGGTTCTACCTTCTCCCCCATGATGGTCCTTCCTGGCTCAAAGTTCTACTGATTTAGATACCAGGATCACTGTTAGGGTTATGAGTGTTGGATGGTTTTTTTTTTTCCAAACTTCGTGACAGCAATCACTTGTATTACCTGCTTCAGTGCCACCAGGATTGGCCAGATAGAGGTGAACCCCATTCCAGGAATGATTAAAAAATAAATGCTGGCAGTTACAGTGAATGTGACTCAAGCTGCATTTGAGTCATATTTTAATGTGTTCTTGTTTTCTGTAGTTTATAATTATGATTAATACTGTTCTGATGCAAGGCAAGGGATGGTAAATTTCAACTTCCCTTAGATTTACAAAACTTTGGTTGCCTAGGAGTTTATTTCTATAATGAAACTTCTGTAGACAGCAGTGAAATGATGTTTGTGGTATAGTTTCTTCCTATTAAGTCCATTCCCTTTCCTGAATGCATGCCACCAAATATCTTCACACATGCTTTCTGATCATGCTGTTTGATGCTATCTCTGGATTGACAGTGGAGCTCCTCAGGCTTATGGTTCTGGGAAACTTTAACCAGCTTTCCTTGGGGATGGACTTGAAGGTGGTCTGGGAGTTCATGGCCACCATGGACTTCACCCAGCTTATTGAGAGGGAGGGCTTGTCACATCTTAGACTTGGTCTTGGGCAGTGCTGGGGGAGATTACCCTCCGTTCCTTGTTGTCAGCTGCATGAGGCAAACCAGACCAGACCAAGAAATAGACACTACGGAAGCCTAAATAAATAAACTACTTTTATTTAGATTGGCTATGGTAACATAATATTGAACATCTGATTGCGCTTCCCCTCCTCCTTTTATATTCATGTGAATTAGGGGGGTATCTGCCTGAGTTGTTTTCGTAATCTAGCCCCATTGTCTGGACTCAAGCAATGTTGCCCTCTTTGTGGCTTTGGTAATGGATTTTCCCTCTCTCCAGCAAGGACAGATCATTCCCTGTTGACCCTGAGTTTACTGCAGCCCCTGCCCTCCTCAGGGAGGCTGGACCTATTCAATCAGCCTGCCCCAGGAGCCTAATGGAGTCAGTTAGATTTCAGAGTGTACTTGAGGTTGTTCCTGAGGTTTTGATACACAGTTCAGCTGAGGACTTGGGCACCATTTCGAAAGCGATGGCAGCCTTAAACCAGATCACATGTAGGTGAACTCTCTCTGTATACTGACCCTAATGCATACCCTGGTTTACCTCTGGAGAATGAAGTGACAGAAGAAATTGCTGGAGCACCATGAGTGGAAATATGGAAGTGAGTCCAATCAGACGCAGGTTAGAGCCTTTGTTAGGACCTATCTTATGGCAATAAGAGTGGCAAAATGTGCTTATTTTTCCACTTCTATTGCATTCTCTGAATATCACCCAGCAGCCTGGTTCAGGGTTACCCGGTCCATACTAGGTCAGGAAGGGCCAAGGGATTACCTGCAGGGTCACTGTGAAGACCAGAGTTTCTCCACCAGGGCTCTGTGGAACCCTAGGGTTCCATGAGAGGTCACTACTAGGGGTTCTCTGGGAGATCACGATTTATTTAAAAACTTATTTCAAATGCGGGCAACTTCATATTAAAGAGGTAAGTTTCATTCTTTATTTTTAGTTTAGAAACACTGTTAATGCATATACACAGGCCTACACAGGAAACAAATAGAATAATTTTGTAACTTGTGGCCTATATTTGAGCCTGAATGTGCAGGGGCTTCCCCGAGGCCTGAAAAATAGTTCAAGGGTTCCTCCAGGGTCAAAAGGTTGAGAAAGGCTGGTGAAGACTCTTCTTGACTCTTGGTGAATAAAATCACTCAGATTGACTGCAAATGGGAGATCAATTAAGTTATAACTGGAATATATTATTTTATCGGCCATTCATTTTAATCATTACTCAGTATTGTGTTTTTGTCTTGGACTTGCCATTTTTTCTAATGTGACTTCTGGTAGATATATATAGAATGCACACATTAGTTAAGCAGGCAAATCTCCAGGATTAATTTCAATTACAGACCTGGCCATCCAAGGTGGGCAAGGTAGGGAAGCTGAAAATTGCATAGGATTTTTGACACTTTTTTCACTTTTTTCACTTTTTTTGTTGGGGTTTGATAAACCCAGGAATTTACTTCTAGATATGAATTATACAGAGAGGCTTGATATTTAGGTGAAAGGTGAAATATTCTGCACAGTCACCCAATTAGCAGCCATTGTAGGAATGATGTGTCATGTGTGACTCATTCAACAGGTGCTTAGAGTTAGGTTGGGTGTGGTGAATAACGAGAGTGACCTATAATGTGATTGGTCAGGTTCACTATATATGCAGAGACATTCTCATTTCCCATTATTCCCATTTTACCTCGTGAAAGCTGTATCGTTGATGGTGTATCATTTGTTACTTGTGGAAGTGATCTGTAAATACGTATGTATATAAAGTAAATAGGATATTTGATATAACTTCTGTTTGGAGTCTATTTACTGCATAGTACTTGGATCACTGGTGCCTAGGAGAGAGGCACACCGCTCCATCTCCGCGCGCTCCCTCTGATATTTTTTTTAAAGGATTTTTCATAGAATTCTTCTTGGGGAGGAAATCTTAAATACCAGAATGTCTTCCTTTCCATAAATACTTTGGCTCCCGGAAATCTTTGAGTGCATTTAGAGATGACAGATACTCAGCATGGGCTTTGGAAAAGGGGACCTTTCTTACTGAAAATTGCTTTCCAGTTCTGCCTCTAAATGAGAGCAGCTTTTAGCTGATTGTGTTCAGAAAATTGTCTCCATTTTGGTGCTTCTCTTAACATGAAATCCTTCTATTTGCATACTTTCTTAATGTTCCATTTTCACTTTTCCCATCTCATTTACTATCTTTTTGTCATGATGGATTTGGCATGGTTTACCCCAAAGTGCCTCAGAAACCTGTCAGCTTTGTCCTTTCTTTTAGTGTCAAGTGACAAATATTTACTATTTCTGCTGTCTGGTCTAAATGCATTTCTTATGCTCTGAAGTGCTAAATTGCCAGGACAAATATAGAAACGTATTTCTTGTTAGAAGAACTGAACCACTGAACTTTATGCTGGAATATTTGATTTGTAAAACTGCCTCCTCCATCTTGTCTCTGGTTTGTGCTGGTAATACAATTGACACCCTCTGCTATTTTATGAAAGTTGTGACATATAATCCGTGCAGTAGCTAAAGATCCTGTTCAGTCCGTGCAGTAGCTAAAGATCCTGTTTGCTTTTATTTTAAAAGATGTTTCAGTTGATGACCTGAGTAGGGTTAACTAATGCTATGCTTTCTCAAGAAATTGTACAAATTACTGAACATCTTAAAGAGCACCCAGCCATACATATCTTTGAAGGAGCATGTATAATTACATGGAACAGCTGGTAATTAAAATAATGAATACAGATAATGTTTTCCTCTATTTTTCATTGAACGGGTCTGTGAACCCCTCCATGAGAAAGTATTGGCAACTGATCAAGTATAAAAATTAAACACACTGCTTCTATACATTATTATTATTTTTAATTAATCAACTTCTTATTGTACGTAGCACCCTCTGGCAGGGACACCTTCAATTGTAGTTTTCCATTTTGAATCTTAGTTTATTGTGCAATGAAAAAGGCAGCCATAAACCCACTACCATCATAATATTATCCGCTTCTGAAAAATGAGTCGGGCGGCAGTGGCCAAGATAGTCAGTAAGGTGCCTGCTAGATATCTGTTGTGTTAATAAATTACCTTTTGTTTTCCTCTACTCAGTAAGTAATTTGGAATTAATTTCAACAACCATCAATTTGGAATTAATTTCTTCCTTCTACATTTATTCTGGCTGTGCACATATTGCCATAGATTTGGAGTCATACACTAAAAGCTACCTGTGGTTACCGTGGTCTGATAGAAGACCCAACCAGTCCTCTACCCAAGTAAATGACCTGCTCCCTTGAGTCAGTTATCAGCAAGCAGGACCTCATATACTTTGGGTATGTAATTCAAGGAGAAGATGGGCTAGAAAAAATCCACTAGGCTTGGCAAGGTTCAGAGAAGTAGATGAGGAAGACAGCAGATAATGTGGATGGGTAGGGTGAAGCATTTCACTGAAAGGGCTACAAAAGACAGCTCAAGATTTATTTATTTATTTATTTAGTTATTTATTTATTTATCAAATTTCATCACCACCCATCTCCCATCCAAAGATGATGAGCATTTGCCCATGCAGTACTAGAAACTGAGCCTGACTTGAGGGCACCCAACTAATTATCATTTTGCTGAAATGTGAGATTTAGGGCACATATGTGCTGTACTTTTAAGTTGCTCCTGTTTTATGCTTCTGGCAGTTTAACTCCAAACTGGCTTGAAGAAAAACCTGTCAACTTCGGCAACAACTTGAGAAGGATTCCTGAGAAGGAATTCTTGAGAAGGCTACCCTGTCTTTCCATTGGACAATTTGCCTGCTGCTGTGTCCTCCCAGTTTTCTGGTCTAGGAAAGCAATGGTCAATCACTTTCTTTCTGCAGGCAGCTCTTACTACACATATATAAAACTTTTACCTCAAGTGACTGGAGACTCAAGGGAATGCAGAAATGGTGAAACGGTGGACTGCTGGACTTATTGGGATGGGGGATTTTGTTGTTGTAGTTTTGGTGCCTTTAAGTCAGGGTTGACTCCTGGCAACTGCCTGGACAAGTCTCTGCAGTTTTCTTTGCAAAGTTTTTCAGAAGTGGTTTGCCATTGCCTCCTTCCTAGAGCTGAGAGAGAGGTGAGTGGTCCAAAGTCACCCAGCTGGCTTTGTGCCTGAGGAAGGACTCATAGTCTTCTGGTTTCTAGCCCAGTGCTTTAACCACGACCCCAAACCATTCCACGGGAGGGGTGGGACAGATGTTTTAACAGAAGCAGCAAAAACTTTCTTAAATAAATACTTTGAAAATGAGGTAGGGGGGGACTTCCAGTGGGGACCAATGGTGGCTTGAGTAGGTTTTTTCCACTGTCTGCAGACTGACCTGTCAGCGTGGCATTTTTCTGAGCTCAGGCAGGTTTCCTTAGAGCCCAGAAGTGTTCTCCGGAGCAAGGAGAACCCCAGGAATCATCCCTCATGTCCTCCAGATGGCTGGTCGCAGGCAGAAGACTACAAAATGGCATTTTGCGATCAACTGGTGAGTGATCAGCTGGGAGGCGGGGCTGTCATCTTTTCCCAAGCTGCGCAGAAGCCAAAAACGGACCTTAAAGCTGCCCACCCCATTTCTATAACACTAAGGTTTTTTTTGTTTATTTGTTACCAAAGAGAGGCTTTTTACAGCAAAGAAATGCAGAATCTCTTGGTGACTTTCATTATTTTTGAAATTTATTAATTTGGTGATTTGGCTCTTTTTTATATATAATTTGTAATGCTGAGGACTAAAGAATTTTGTCTTTTTATTGTTGCTTTATTTTAATAAAGTGAGTTTTGAGGAGTATAAAAAAAATTTCCTACTTCATTGAATCTGCGGATTGGAATTCTGACCAATTTGCTTTCACTTTCCTGTGGGAACGGTCCTTGTTACTACTTTCTATCTTCTGGATTGGCTACTTTGAAGATAACAAGCTGAGGAAGTTTTCAATAACAGTCCTAGTGGACTTTACCTTCCTGAGGCACTAGAGAACACCATAATTTACTGTGGAGAGATATGGAGAAAATTAAAGTCATTTTTAAAGATGTTTACCTTGAAGTCACTCACGTTCTGGATCATCTCTCAGAACTTGTGGAGTCCAAATTGTGCCAATTGAGAGAAGCTGACAAGGTTGAAAATTATCCTAAGTATAAAGTGGCTTCCCCAAAGAAGAAGATGAGAATTGGTGACTTGGACTTAAAAAGTGAAGAGAAGAAAACTGAGCTTGGAGATTTGAAGAAGAAAGAGTTTTGGACCTAAAAAGAGGGATGGGAAAGGCTGTGATGCTGTCATATCAGGACCAAGAAAGAGAATAGGCTTCAAAGGCTGGAAGGTTTTTGAGGAATATTTGGACTTTTCAAGGCAGGCTGTAAAATTTGAGATTGACAAGAAGAAAGCTCTGTGTATAATACTGAGATATATAAATGCCTTGGTTTACTTTGAAGTGGGATAATTGTTTAAATGTATTTATTAGGACAGTCTTTTAAAGGTTTAGATAGATGCTTTTGCCATTTGGATAACACTTTTATTTTTTGGTAAAAGGGTATTAATAAAGTTACTTTTCTAAATATATAATAGTAATAAGATGTTGGCAGGTTACTTTGTTTTAGTTTAAATGCTTTGGTTTACCTTGATAATTGTTTAAATATGTTTATAAGGATGATTTTTTTTAAGGGCTTAGATGGATGTCTTTACTTTTTGGATGATATCTTTATAAATAAATAATAGTAATAAGATGTAGTTAGGTTATTTTTTGTTAGTTTAGCTGGCAGATAGGAGTACATTATAGTGAAGAAGGATAATGTTTGTTAGTTTATTAGATGAAAAATTATGTTTGAAGGGGTTTTTCATTTTTTTTTAACTGGGAGGGAAAATTTGTTTTAGAAGGGAATGTTATATTGAGAATTGAAATGTTTTATAGAAATAATGTTTATTATAGTTTAAATTGGAGTAAGAGATTGATTTATGTATATCTTTGTTGTAGAAAGTCGGAAGTCACTGTAGTAGTCTTTTTTGTACTTTCACACCTTTTTAGTTTTCTTTTTTTTTCTTTGTAGGTTCTTTTGTTTCATCCTTTTTAGTTTTTATTTATATGTTGAAAAAAATTAATAAAGCTTTTAAAAAAGAAAAGAAAATGAGGTGAGGGGGGCATTCCTTCCTCTGTGAACTAGGCAATGAATTGCTGGGTATAGGCTGTAAGGAAGTAAAGCACACTGGCCCAGGAGCCCTTAAAGCAACATAAACTGCACATTTAAAAAGCATCAGGAAAAGATATCCTTAAGTTGCCTTCGAGAAGTGAATAAAGCAGAGCTTTCCAAACTGTGTGTCGGGACACATTAGTGTGTCGGCTGCAGTGTCTGGGTGTGTCACGGCTGCTGCTGCCTCCAAGCCCTGCCAGGATTCCGCGCAGGTCCTAGTTCCTGCCTTGTGCCCTGCTGCCTCCAAACCTGCCCTGCCAGGATTTCATGCAGGTCCTAGTGCCTGCCTTGTGCCTTGCTGCCTCCAAACCTGCTGTGATTCAGCGCAGGTCCTAGTGCCTGCCTTGTGCCCTGCTGTAAGAGTGTGTCACAAAATGATGCCCTGCTGTAAGAGTGTGTTGCGAAATGATGCATGTCTAAAAAGTGTGTCACCAACATGAAAAGTTTGGAAAGCTCTGGAATAAAGAATAATGTCATCCACTCCTGTCTGCAAAAAAAAATTATTATTGCCCATTCTGGTGATGGGGCAATTAGGCAGTGTGAATAAGCCCTTACAGGGGTAATATTCTCTGGAACAATCTTCTAGTCATTGAAATCCCACACAGAAAGGAGATTCCTGGTCTTTCTCTTTGGTCTCTATTTTGTAAGAATAACAGAAAACCTTGACAATGGAAGCTGAACATTTTAACAACGTCCCTTGTACCTATTCTGTTCAGCCTTTATTCAAGCTATTGCAAAAAAAAAATATTTTTTAAGAGCGTCAAATCCTACTCGCAAGCTTTCATGAGAAGCCAAGGATGAGGCATGGATAGAATGGTAAAGTTTATTGTAGATACAGTTATTCTTAATAATGATGATCAGCTTTTCCAAAGTCAGGGTCCTAGTCTTTCTATATGTACAGTGTATGCTACAGTTTTCACTTATACACTAATGGTGTTATGAGCTGTCTGGAGAGGAAATAGAAAAACAGTACATTATCTCTGATTTTATTCTAAACTGCAAGGCCAAAAAGTAGCCTACAGGACAAATATATACTGTACATCTTTATAAATTTGGAATGTGTGGTATAAGACTTGCCATCTTCTTAGTTTTACCTTTGCATTCTGGTTGACTCAAGCTACATGGTGTAATGTCTGAAATTCCAGTAAAGCTGAGACTGAAACCTTCTTCCTTGTGAGAGAGATCCTATGCAAGCAGACTCATTGGCTTCCCTCCCCTCCCATTATATCAAGAGAGATTTCCTGTGATAGTCATTGCTGGCTGAGAGTCGGCATCTAATAATCTAATAATTATTAGAGAGTGCTGCCATCTAACAATCATCTGGAATTGTTCTGCCCAGATCTGGTTGCCCTAGTTGAGAATAGGTGGCAGAGAAGTCAGCCAGCCAGTATTTAAGCTACCTCCTTCAGCCCCTAACCCAGGTTTTCTTGCTTCATTCATGGATTTGCTCTAGTTGGCCCTGGCTATTCCCCAAGGCCTGTGGCTCTCCTCCAAGCATCTCCTAGTTGCAGTGTGATGAAAGCTGTTGCATCCTAATTGACCAGATGTTTGTCAAGTGGGGCCAGAGCTGCTGCTGCTGGGCCATCCTTGTCTTCATATCACTATAAGAGATTCAGTTGGGACTCCCATTGGTACTCTCAGAGAATGTTAGAACCTCCTTGTGTAGTCAGAGTCAGTTGGCTAGGCCTGACCCAGTGGCCCCAATCTGGCTACCCAAACTCTTGGAGTTCTTGGTGCTCTCTGAGCTTGGCTGTTTTTGGTAACAACCAAGGTCAGAGAGCACCAAGAACTCCACAGTTCAACTCTGAGCTACAGATATTCTCTTCTGTTGGAACCTAAAATCTTGTCTAACAAGAGCACTCTTTAGGTTTTTCTTTTTTTCCCCACACTGCCTGAATTGGGGATGTTTGGGAGTTATGAAATTTAAAATACTGGTTTTGATCTAGCGAAGACTGAAAAGTACGTTAGAAATGTCAGCACCAGGTTGTGAAAATCTTGGCTTGTGAGAGTTCGGTTAATGAGGCCACAGGAGGACAGACTTCTAAGCAGCCCAGAGCAACGGTCCTGGAAGACAAGTGCCCACTTTCCAAGTTCTTTTTTAGATTGATAATACTTGCCTGTGAAACTGCAAACAAATCATCAGCCATAATTATTCTGCCTCTATTTTCAGTTCTTTCGTATTGCTTACTGCATGTGGTTCTTTGCTTAGAGACACCATTTTAAATGAGAGTTCAGAGGGACTGCAAGGGCAGAGTCTAAATTTGACAACATACACAAAAACAATGTTGCAAGTTGAAAGGATGATTCTCCTCTAAATGGGCATCTTTGTGACTGGCAGGATGAGGGGATGTTTGTTTTTAAATATGACAGCATGCTTAAAACTGCTACTTAAAGAAAAAAGCTTGTGTACTAAAAGAGGATAATGTTATAGCAAAAAGAGGATAATGTTATAGCAAATCAGCTATTTGTTTTAGGATTGTTTATAGATCGAGAGGGGCGTGGTGGCTCAGCGGGTAAGACGCCAGGCTTGTCGATCGGAAGATCGCAAGTTCGGAGGTTCGAATCCCTAGCCCTGCGTGCGGAGTGAGCTCCCGCACTCGCCCCAGCTCTTGCCAACCTAGCAATTCGAAAGCATGCAAATGCAAGTAGATGAATAGGTACCACTTCGGTGGGTAGGTAACAGTGTTCCGCGTGTGTCATGCCGGCCACATGACCGTGGAAGCGTCTTCGGACAACGCTGGCTCTTCGGCTAACAAACGGAGATGAGCACCGGCCCCTAGAGTCGGACACGACTGCACAAATGTGCGGGGGGAACCTTTACCTTTACCTTATAGATCTGTTAGCCTACTAAACGATAAACGCAATGACTTTGTGTGAATTCATTAGTGTGTGATCAGAGGTGTACAAATTGTGGCTGCACCTGATAGCTAACACTATTTTTTTTTATTTGCCAGTGGAAATATATAGAATGTCTCTGAGCATAGGCAGAGTGGTTTTCCCCTTTTAGTGAGCAAGGACTCACTGTTCTGCCTCTTCCTGGCACAATAAAAGAGGTTGTAGTCCTCCTGTTCCTTACAATCAGCTGATTATAGTCACAGATCTATGGAAATTTCCATTACAATGTGGTTTCAGGGTAGAAGATGGATACTGTTACTTCTATTATAAATTTATTTTGCTAAAGAGCTGTGTTAGGTACAGTTGTGTGGGTTTGTGAAGATATTTTACTATGGTAAGGTCTACAAATCTCACATGAGCTTCTCTATGAAGGTGACACAGGAAAAAAGATGTGCAGTAATATATTTTACCTGATCTACATACAAAGGTGGGTCTTCATATTAAATACTTTTGAAATCCATTTACTCAATGAACATCTACTCCATGAACATCTCAATGAACCCATCTGCTTCTCCAAAATTAGGCTTCTCTCTTCACTCCAACTCTATAAGTATGCATGGCTTCTCCCCTCAATGGAGGTTTTTATTTTGTAGAGACTGATAGATCCCTACAGTTATTCCCTCTCCTGTGCCCACTCCTGTTTGACCTCAGCTGATGTTTAGGAGACCAGTGTTTTCCTGCCTAGTATCATCCCTTTGTACAGCTTGTGGCACAGTTAGGGTCAGGGTCTTGCCTGTGAGTTTCCTGCTGCAGACACTATTATCAGTGCTTTTGCACAATGCCTTTGGTGTCAACTGTAGCCATTAGAAGTCATTGAAATATCATGAGATTGTACTGTATATAAGACAGCAAGAATGTTGTGCCATTGCAGTGGGATCTCTTGAGAGTCTGTCATTCCTTTCAGTAATTTTATTGGGAGGGAGGAATTTGGGAGACTACTCTGTACGCTGTATTTAAAGAAATACAAGTTTGTGAGTGAATGTAGGGGATATGGAAGAGATGAGTGAGCTGTTAAGGGGACTCTTGGAGCAAAGATTACAGTTCTGAGAAAGAGGGACATGTGACAAAGGAACTCAAAATACTGTATCCCCACCTTGATTTCTTTAATACAGAGCTTTCCAAACTTTTCATGTTGGTGACACACTTTTTAGACATGCATCATTTCGCGACACACTCTTACAGCAGGGCACAAGGCAGGCACTAGGACCTGCATGGAATCCTGGCATGGCAGGTTTGGAGGCAGCAAGGCACAAGGCAGGCACTAGGACCTGCGTGCAATCACAGCAGGTTTGGAGGCAGCAGGGCACAAGGTAGGCACTAGGACCTGCGCGGAATCCTGGCAGGGCTCAGAGGCATCAGCAGCCGCTACACACTCAGACACTGCAGCCGACACACTAATGTGTTGCGACACACAGTTTGGAAAGCTCTTCTTTAATATAAGATGAGGCAGAGAGAAACTTGGACAGGCTTTCAAGATTCTGTTATTCACAACAATAAAAATAATTCCTGGAATTCCTGTCATGCCTGTTTCTTGATCCGGCCTAACTCAAAGGGCTGACAGTGAGAATGACACTGCACTATTTTTAGTTATCTTCATTATCCTCAATGCACTGGGGAGGAAGACTTCAGTGTGGACTCACCAACCAGAGATAATCCATCAACTGGAGTCTTAACATCAAACCATTCGTCATCATATTGACAGAAATGACTGGCTTATTATATGTAATTTCCTAGGACTTTTGAGAAGCCTAAAGATGCTTGCTTCTACCAAAATTCACTGCCTTTCTCTACTCTTCTCTCAGTACAGGCAACTCTCATTTCCTCTGATTGCTTTTAAAACCCAGCAGAAAGCATTCTAAATACCTACTGAGCAGGGTGTCTGCAGGAAGGGGTCAGAAAAGTCAAGATGGTGGCCATAACCATGCAATCAAAGTTACAGGGTTCTTATCACGTGGTTGTGGCTACCATCTTGACTTTTTTTTTACTCCCTTCCTGTGGACACCTCTGCTACTGAGTATTTTCTGCACATTTGCATGACTTCATGTTCATAGTTATTCTTTGATTATTTTAAAATATTTGAAAAGGAAATAAAAATTGTCTGAAACTGAAAAATTGTCTGAAAAGTCATATGAACAAGGAAAAGAGCAGTGGATTTTCAGAAACTATCCAACATAAGAAACCAGTCCAGGAAAAAAAAATTGTAAAATGAATTGGTACTGTAAGTATACATTCCCAATCACTCAATTTACAGGAGATGTCTCACAGTATTTTACCCATTTTCTTCAAAAGCAATTTAATGAGATCAACATTGTGATTATAGTTAATTGTATTAACTGTCAATCAATTGCCCAAATGACTGATTTTAATCTGTGTTTTGGGTTCAGTTTTCCTTGAAAGGTGTTTTGCATAGGAAATGGCCTTCATCTGTAGATTACAAACTGGGCCTTGTTAGACTTCTATAGCACAATCTGAAAGTTGATCTTATGCCTGTATTCATAAGTATACATTACCAAAATAAGAAAACCAATAGATAAAATATTAGGTCTTGAGCACGGTATAGATGAAGATAGCATAGCTAAAGCCTGAAGCCAATATAATTTCTTTTAGCCTTAAATCCCAAGGACAGAAACCTGTTTAAAACAAAAATAATTCAATGATAGTCCATACCACCAGCCAGCCATACATCAGGTTGCATATGCATTTCCACCCATACTCCTTCCACCCCTTAACTTCTGAAGGAGGATCCTTTGCCCATTCAGCTGAAAAAATAAACCATCTTCTCCACAGTTAGGAAATTTACATTGCCATGGCAACAGGCTGCACAGAGTATTCTAAACATAGTCAGGAGACACACTGAAGAACAAGAGAGACTTAAGTTTTGTCTGTCCTGCCCAGTTGCCCATCTCCAGAATGTGCCACCAACCATTTTTTGGAGGCAGGACAGATGACGTGTCACTCTGTACTCATCTCCCTCCCTTTACAAATGTGATTTCCAGGTGTGTCTTTCTGCTGCAGTTTTAAAGTATTCTTTTCCTCCTTGTATTGCCTCAAATGCTCTGGTCTGCTTTGGCTGGTGCCCTTTACTTCCTTACTGATCTCAACCATTCACTGATCACTTCACTGAGGAAGGAATGCTCTAATAACATCTTCTAGAACTGCCTTTATCAGGAAGACCACAATAGCACAACTGTCATAATAAACACTTGCCTTGCAAGTACGTTCTTGGTTTGAAATGCAGAAGAAAGTTGTTTTAACTGCCATTGTCCTTTCCCTAAGCTAGCTTCTTAAAAAATAAAAAGAAGAATCCAGCAGTGCACTTTTTCATTTCAAGTAAGAATGTATCATCCCAGCTCCCAAATAGCCCATAGGATTAACATAACTGTTATTATGACAATTTGAGTTTAATTAATTTATTATATTAATATACTGAGAAAAGTATTTTTCCATGTATAGATTTTTATTTTGGTAGATCAAAAGAGCAGTAAGTAATCTTTAAACTGTTTCATACTGAGAAGTAGCCTCAACAACCCAATTTGTTTGTAAAGAGCATCCTTTTGTTATGTAAGATGAACCAATTGCATGCCCCAGCTTATTATATGACATAATGATGTTATGTTGTTGTTGTTGTTCAGTCGTTTAGTCGTGTCTGACTCTTCGTGACCTCATGGACCATAGCACGCCAGGCCTTCCTGTCCTCCACCGTCTCCCAAAGTTTACTCAAATTCATGTTCGTTACATCAGTGATGCTATCTAACCGTCTCATCCTCTGCCGTCCCCTTCTCCTTTTGCCTTCGGTCTTTCCCAGCATCAGGGTCTTTTCCAGTGAGTCCTCTCTTCGCATTAGGTGGCCAAAGTATTTGAGCTTCAGCTTCAGTATCTGTCCTTCCAATGAGCAGTCAAGGTTGATTTCCTTTAGGATTGACTGATTTGACCTCCTTGCAGTCCAAGGGACACTTAAGAGTCTTCTCCAGCACCACAGCTCAAAAGCATCAATTATTCGGCGCTCAGCCTTCCTTATGGTCCAACTCTCACAGCCATACATTACTACTGGAAAAACCATAGCTTTAACTATATGGACCTTTGTCGGCAAGGTGATGTCTCTGCTTTTTAATATGCTGTCTAGGTTTGCCATAGCTTTCCTCCCAAGGAGCAAGCATCTTTTAATTTCATGGCTGCAGTCACCGTCTGCGGTGATCTTGGAGCCCAAGAAAATAAAATCTGTCACTGCTTCCATTTCTTCCCCTTCTATTTGCCAGGAAGTGATGGGACCACATGCCATGATCTGAGTTTTTTTAATGTTGAGTTTCAAGCCAGCTTTTGCACTCTCCTCTTTCACCCTCATCAAGAGGCTCTTTAGTTCCTCTTCACTTTCTGCCATTAGGGTGGTATCGTCTGCATATCTGAGGTTGTTGATATTTCTCCCGGCAATCTTAACTCCGGCTTGTGATTCATCCAGCCCGGCATTTCTCATGATGTACTCTGCATATAAGTTAAATAAGCAGGGTGATAATATACAGCCTTGTCGTACTCCTTTCCCAATTTTGAACCAATCGGTTGTTCCATGTCCGGTTCTAACTATTGCTTCTTGACCCGCATACAGGTTTCTCAGGAGACAGGTAAGGTGGTCTGGTACTCCCATCTCTTTAAGAATTTGCCACAGTTTGTTGTGATCCACACAATCAAAGGCTTTAGCGTAGTCAATGAAGCAGAAGTAGATGTTTTTCTGGAACTCTCTTGCTTTTTCCATGATCCAGCGAATGTTGGCAATCTGATCTCAAGTTCCTCTGCCTCTTCGAAACCCAGCTTGCACTTCTGGTAGTTCTCGGTTCACATACTGCTGAAGCCTAGCTTGTAGGATTTTGAGCATAACCTTGCTGGCATTTGAAATGAGCACAATCGTACGGTAGTTTGAACATTCTTTGGCATTGCCCTTCTTTGGAATTGGAACGTAAACTGACCTTTTCCAATCCTGTGGCCACTGCTGAATTTTCCAAATTTGTTGGCATATTGAGTGCAGCACTTTAACAGCATCATCTTTTAGGATTTTAAATAGCTCAGCTGGGATACTGTCTTCTCCACTAGCTTTGTTGTTAGTAATGCTTCCTAAGGCCCACTTGACTTCACTCTCTAGGATGTCCGGCTCAAGATCAGTGACCACACCATCGTATTTATCAGGGATATTAAGATCTTTCTTGTATAGTTCTTCTGTGTATTCTTGCCACCTCTTCTTAATCTCTTCTGCTTCTGTTAGGTCCCTGCCTTTTTTGTCCTTTATCATGCCCATCTTTGCACAAAACGTTCCCTTGATATCTCCGATTTTCTTGAAGAGATCTCTAGTCTTCCCCATTCTCTTGTTTTCCTTGATTTCTTTGCATTGTTCATTTAAGAAGGCCTTCTTATCTCTCCTTGCTATTCTCTGGAAATCTGCATTCAGTTGGTTATATCTTTCTCTTTCTCCCTTGCCTTTTGCTTCCCTTCTTTCCTCAGCTATTTGTAAAGCTTCATCAGTCAGCCACTTTGCTTTCTTGCATTTCTTTTTCTTTGGGATGGTTTTAGTTGCTGCCTCCTGTACAATGTTACGAACCTCCATCCATAGTTCTTCAGGCACTCTGTCTACCAGATCTAATCCTTTAAATCTATTCCTCACCTCCACTGTATATTCATAAGGGATATGATTTAGGTCATACCTGAGTGGTCTAGTGGTTTTCTCTACGTTCTTCAATTTAAGCCTAAATTTTGCGATAAGAAGCTCATGATCTGAGCCACAGTCAGCTCCAGGTCTTGTTTTTGCTGATTGTATAGAGCTTCTCCATCTTTGGCTGCAAAGTATATAATCAATCTGATTTCGGTATTGACCATCTGGTGATGTCCATGTGTAGAGTCGTCTCTTGTGGTGTTGGAAAAGCGTGTTTGCTATGACCAGCGTGTTCTCTTGACAAAACTCTATTAGCCTTTGCCCTGCTTCATTTTGTACTCCGAGGCCGAACTTGCCTGTTATTCCGGTTATTTTTTGACTTCCTACTTTAGCATTCCAGTCCCCTATGATGAAAAGGACATCTTTTTTTGGTGTTAGTTCTAGAAGGTGTTGTAGATCTTCATAGAACCGGTCAACTTCAGCTTCTTCGGCATCAGTGGTTGGGGCATAGACTTGGATTACTGTGATGTTGAATGCTTTGCCTTGGATTCAAACTGAAAGCATTCTGTCGTTTTTGAGGTTTTACCCCAGTACTGCCTTTCCCACTCTTTTATTGACTATGAGAGCTACTCCATTTCTTCTGAGGGATTCTTGCCCACAGTAGTATATATAATGGTCTCCTGAATTAAATTCACCCATTCCTGTCCATTTTAGTTCGCTGATTCTCAAGATGTCGATGTTCAATCTTGTCATCTCATGTTTGACCACATCCAGCTTACCTTGTTTCATTGATCTTACATTCCAGGTTCCTATGCAATATTGTTCTTTACAGCATCGGACTTTCCTTCCAGTTCCAGACACATCCACAACTGAGCGTCCTTTCGGCTTTGGCCCAGCCGCTTCACTCTTTCTGGAGCTACTCGGAATTGCCCTCCGCTCTTCCCCAGTAGCATATTGGACACCTTCTGACCTGAGGGGCTCATCTTCCGGCATCATATCTTTTAGCCTTTTGATATTGTCCATGGGTTTTCTTGGCAAGGATACTGGAGTGATTTGCCATTCCCTCCTCCAGTGGACCACGTTTTGTCAGAACTCTCTGTCATGACCTGTCCGTCTTGACCTGACTTCATTGAGTTACGCAAGCCCCTTCACCACGACAAGGCAGTGATCCATGAAGGGGAACACTATATGACATATTTAAACATATTTTCTAATGAAACTAATGCTGACACATTCACAGAACTCCTCATTTTTATCCATATGGAAAGCAACCAGATGAATATGTTCAAATTTCTGGAATCTAGGAGTCAAAAGAGAGTGGTTAAAGCATCAGGCTAGAAACAGGGAGACCATGAGTTCTAGTCCTGCCTTAGGCACAAAGCCAGCTGCTTGACCTTGGGCCAGTCACTCCCTCTCAGCCCTAGGAAGGAGGCAATGGAAACCACTTCCGAAAAACCTTGCCAAGAAAACTGCAGTCACCAGGAGTTGAAGGTGTGTGTGTGTGTGTGTGTGTGTGTGTGTGTATAACTACATGTTATAGTATGCAATTGGCCTGCTCTTTATTTTTCAGCCCTTCAACCCTTTTTTTGTTTTAAACTACATGTTGATGGGGAAGTATTTTGGAAAGTTAGTGGCAATCGGGCGGGGGGTGGCAGCTCTCCAAGCTGGTGGCCCCATTTCTAATTTTA
Source organism: Charina bottae (assembly GCA_023362775.1). Classification (NCBI taxonomy): domain Eukaryota; kingdom Metazoa; phylum Chordata; class Lepidosauria; order Squamata; family Charinaidae; genus Charina; species Charina bottae. The sequence continues at coordinate 85,450,395 of JALMGJ010000002.1, read as the reverse complement.
AAGTAGAATTCTCATGCTATGTATTAAATATTTTTAAATTTATCTATTTATTCATTCATGACTTAACTGATTAAATTTAGGCTTGACACAGATATAAATCTTTGTAGCGTACACAGAGATACACAGAGGTCACTCCGATGCTCTGCCTTGTTGTTTCATCCCTTCCCTCATTGAGCCATTAGGTGAACACAATAGAAGCTTCCTTCAGATTTCCAGCTCAGCCTAGCAACACTGAGGATGGAGACTGAACATATGAGGCCATTGGATGTGGGACAAGCATGTGCTTCCCGAGAGTTGAGTGAAGGGCTGGCACTTAACTTTTGTGATCCACGCCAAGGATCATATTCTGAAAAGTAGGTGGGGCCAGAACAAAGAAGTGAGCAAAGCCAGGGCAGAAATTTGATGTGATGTGATTTCATTTATTTTTATATTTAATTACACTAATATTTAATTAATGAAATACAGCTAAAGTATTGCTCCCCAATTATTTAATAATTTCCCATTTCTCCCTATTAAAATTATTTAGTGGCAACTTCTGGGGGGTCCTCTGGGCCCTACATCTAAGAGTTTCAGAGGTTGAATGTGACACTGATCCTAGAGTTCTGCAACAGTGCCCTGTATGGTTCAAGTTTCAGGTTTACCATAGGAAGTCTTTATGTACTTCCCATGTATGTTTTATTTCTCTCAAGCAGGTGCTGTCAGGGTTCATGTCTATGAATCCTGCCATTGGGATTAGGGCTAGCTAGAGATGCTTTGAGACCTGTTGGGAGGGGGACTGGCCGTTGAGTGTTATGTCTGGTGGTGGAGGCTGGAACCGGCTTCGTCAAGGTCACGCACCTGCAGGAGTGTGGAGATGGGAACGTTTGCCTCATGAGATCATCGGTTGGTAATTTGGCGCGCAAGGGGGGAAGTTAAGAGGGTATAGTTTGGCGGGAATCCGCATTCAGATCTTTAGGGGTGCTTCAATTAACATGTATCCTGAATAAAAGCTTAATCTGCATTTCAATGAACTGCATTGAGAAGTGTTTATTAGGGCTTTGTGGTTGGGATCATCACAGGTGCATACACTGAAAATGATATATCTTCATAGACAAAAATGAAAGAGAATGTAAGATTATCCACATAATAATATAGTAGATTGTCAGCCTGTATTATTAGGCTGATGTGGAAAAGAACATCACAGAATGGACACATTTGGAAAAATGGGTATTGCTGTAGGCTGAAAAAGCAGCATGAGCTAAAGCCTAAACTTTTCAGTACAACATTGCCTTGCACCACAAGTAATAGTCTTAGCAGAATTTTTAATTTTCACAGAGCTGTTTCACAGCCTCACTGATTATTTTGGACAAGTCATTTAGTTTTCTCTGCCTCTGTGTAAGCACTTCATTACTTCAAGGAATGCTGCAAGGATGCATTAAAGTATTTGTGGCATCAGATACTATGTTAATGGGTCTATATAACTTTGAGAGAAAGGAGAGTTGTGTTGAATGTGTTAGTGGAGCAGACACTACAAATAAAACATCACCCGCAATCTATTGACTGCTCTTGCTTCAAGCCTCAATAAAAGTAAGCATCCTTCTGTATTCCTAGGAACAAACAAACAAATCCTCTGTTTATCGGAAATGTCTCCCTTCTATTTCAAGGGAATGAGCAAAAGGCAATGGGTTAGAATTAGATTAGGAAGGCGAGTGTGTTAAGACAATAAAAAGAGTTACTTTGGAAAAAGAGACTGCCAAAGCCGTCCCAGGGATTCTGTTGGTAAACTTACCACTGGCAGAACACATATCCACACATGTCCATATCCAGAAAAAGCTCAGGCTGGTTATATGGATAAAAAACACACTGGCTGCAGCCATCGGTGGGGTGAATGAATCATGTAGACCCCAGAGCTAATCATTCCAGGGTATAGAGAGGGTTAATTTTAGACCCAAACTCTCTTGGTATTGTTTAGGCCAAACTGATCTTCCCAATCAGCTGTTTTATCTAATTAGAAGAGAGGGATAACAAAGGATTAATGTTCTCTTCCTGCTACTGGCACAAGTCATGGAATGGCCTGTGATGGGGCTGCTCTAGGAATTCTAGAGAACTCGTCACACAGGAGGGCAGCAGGGGCAGAAAGGCAGCAGGTAGCTTTGAGTATGATCAGGACATTGCAGGTTTTTTACTACATATTTCCCCCTTCAACCCCCCCCCCCCCCAAAAGCAAGAGGTGGTAGCCTCCCTTAATCTTTGCAGTAGTTGACAGGGGGTGTGCTGTCAAAAATGGCCATTTGATCAAAGTACTACTGATCATTGGCCACTTACGTACATGAGGGATTGCTGATTGGCAGGGTCCAGGAGGAGGACCTTCTCTGCCATCGCACCTGCCCTTTGGAATAAGTTACCCCCGGAGGTTAGACAGGCCCCCACTCTCCTGGCCTTCAGGAAGGGGGTTAAAACCTGGTTATGCCACCTGGCTTGGGGCGGGAGGGGCGATAGCTATGCATGGAGGTGGTTGGCACCGTGATGGTGCCAACAGTAAGATCTTGATTTGCCATCTTGTATTTATACTTTGTATTTGTATTTTTATACTTATATTATATTTATATATATTTATATTGATATGTACAGTATATTGTATTTTTTAATGATATGCTATTTTTATTATTGTAAACAGCCCAGAGTCGTGTACGAGTTGGGCGGTTGAGAAGTTTAATAAATAAATTAATAAATAAATAAATAAATAAATAAATATTGTAACTGTCAGGGTGATTTAAGACTGCTAGAAAGAGAGCTTCATGTTTTATTACTTGTTCAGCAAGGTTTTGACTATGGATATGTATTTTAGGACTTGTAATTAGTCACAGAACTATTATTTTATTTATTTATTTTATTTATTAATTAAATTTATATGACCGCCCAACTCCCCCAATGGGAGACTCTGGGCGGCTCACAACAAAATCAAAGTTAAAATACAAATATGAAATTACAAATTAATAACATCACATAATAAATACGAAATCCAATCCGGCAAGTATCTCCATAATCGGGAGGACATTATGATATTAACCACCCCCAGGAGGAGCTGTTACTTTTCCCCTCCCATGCTAGGTGGCAGAGCCAGGTTTTCAGATCTTTCCTAAAGGTCGGGAGGGAGGAAATCTGCCTCAACTCTGGGGGAAAGATATTCCAAAGGGCGGGCGCTGCTACAGAGAAGGCTCGCCTCCTGGACCCCACTAGATGAAATTCCCTTATTGATGGGGTCCGTAGTAAGCCTTCTCTGAATGATCGGGTGGGGCGGGTCGATGATATGGGGATAAGACGGTCCCTCAGATATCCTGGTCCCATGCCATGTAGGGTTTTAAAGGTAATAACCAACACCTTGAATTGGACCCGGAAGCAAACCGGCACCCAATGCAGCTCGCAGAGCAGAGGTGTTATATGTGCAGATCTTGGTGCACCTAAAATTGCCCACGCGGCCGCATTCTGCACCAGCTGTAGCTTCCGGATATTATGTTTTAGGGTTCTGATATTTTCTTCAGAGATATAGCACTACTTCTTGGGAATTTGCATGATTTGTGGGTTTATATGTTTGTTTGTTTTATCATTAACCCATTCAGTTAATCTGTGCTTTCTTCAGTTGGTTTCTCAGAAAAGGTGGCAAATAGCAGCATAATTATAGAAATGGAATAATTATTTTGGAGTAGGCAGCCTTTTTGGAACGATGGCTGCATTTGACATTACTTTGACTTAATAGTAGTAATCCATCAGATAGAAATACTTGAATACTATCATTAAAAATCTGTTTTGGTTCTTTCATCCTTTATGCACTCTTACTACGAATGAAAGAACGGATGTAGCTTTCTCTTCCACGTGGAAGTATACCATCGATAGAGATGTCCAGAGAATCTGCTACTGTTATATATCATGAAGTTTTATATGCTTTAAATGCAATCCAGTTATCAGGCTCAGTGTAGGAAGCCTGCATGCAATCAGACCATTGTCTTCAGCAAGGAGCAGGGGTTCTCCAGAATTTCATAGATGAGATGTGAAAAGATTGGATATGGAACTTTATGACAGCTCATTGGTATAAACTAACTTGGAAAGACTTGCAGTTTATTATTGGTACTTCCAACGAATAGAAATTACAGTGTTGTTGTTTTAGCCCATAGTAATTTATAACCTCTTGGCACTGCAGACACAGTTAACTCTCAACCTGTCTAGGAGGTCCAGTTTACAATGCCTTAGGAATAATGTCAATGCATTATTATCCTTTACTACCTTATTTTTCCCATCGAAATAACTCATTTTTAGCCTCAGATCTCAACCTGAATAAGTGAAAGGAAGTTATATTCACATGCAGAAACAGAGTGCAATGCTACTGGTACATTGTGAAAAGTAAAAGAAAACTATTTATATTACTTTATCTTGGCAATATCAGTCATTTTTCCATGTGCCTAACAATAAGCCCCTGTTAGTTTTTCGTTTGATATAATTATCGCTTATGTGTTTATAATTGTGTTTACCAGAGCAGAAAAGCAGGGATTGAATCAAATAATTAAAATAATAGTGTCCTTCCCGTTACATGCGGGCACATGGATATAGTTATATTTAATAAGTAGCTCTAGGTCAGTTAAATTCTGAAAGTTGCCCTTTACAATCTGATGTGCTACCATAACAGCCAATATATTGGCCTCTTTGATAGTAATAATATGTTTCCAACTTCACCTTCTCCTTCCTACATTAGCTTTTTTCTTTGGTAACCATGCTATTTTTAGTCAGGGAGAGGACGTGTCAGAGGAGCGGCAGCAACAGTGAGATCTTGAAGACAAAATCATTTGTGTTTTGTGGTCTATCCAATGCTCCACTAAGATTGCTTCATGTGCATTATAATGATGATAATAATTTATTAAATTTATATGCTGCCTGACTCCCAGCATCTCTGGGCAGTTTACATTTCTTAAAACATTTAAAAACAAGTAACGCTACAAAAAACAGCACAAGACAATGGTGGGAGGCAATTGTTTTTCCACCAAGGGTATCTCACCACCAATTTAGTCAGATTACTCGCTAATTTGTATCAGGTTGTCAGAAATATTTGACATATATTGAAACTGAAATTTGTATTTATGTTTCTCTCTCACACTTTTTAGATTTGATAAATGCTAATGAACTGGAAAGTATCAGTCTACCTTACAGCATACTGTACATTATCTTAGGCAGCAATGTCATGAGGTGACTCTCTATATTGATTATTATTATTATTATAATTCATTTCAATATTTCAGTATTCAGTATTTCAATAATAACTTGTGTTATTTGTGTTATTGTGTTATATTGTGTTAGTTCTTGGTGGTATGGGGATACCAAGTCATCTTGTCTGCCTCCTGAGGAATCTGTAAAACGACCAAGTAGCAATGGTAAGAACAGAGCATGGAACAACGGACTGGTTTAAGATTGGGAAAGGAGTACGGCAGGGCTGTATACTCTCACCCTACCTATTCAACCTGTACGAAGAACACATCATGCGACGTGCTGGGCTTGAGGAATCCAAGGCTGGAGTTAAAATCGCTGGAAGAAACATTAACAATCTTAGATATGCAGATGATACCGCTTTGATGGCTGAAAGCGAGGAGGAGTTGAGGAGCCTTATAACGAAGGTGAAAGAAGAAAGTGCAAAAGCTGGGTTGCAGTTAAACCTCAAAAAAACCAAGATTATGGCAACCAGCTTGATTGATAACTGGCAAATAGAGGGAGAAAAAGTGGAGGCAGTGACAGACTTTGTATTTCTAGGCACAAAGATTACTGCAGATGCTGACTGCAGCCAGGAAATCAGAAGACGTCTACTACTTGGGAGGAGAGCAATGGCAAATCTTGATAAAATAGTTAAGAGCAGAGACATCACACTGACAACAAAGGTCCGCATAGTTAAAGCAATGGTATTCCCTGTAGTAACCTATGGCTGTGAGAGCTGGAACATAAGGAAGGCTGAGCGAAGGAAGATAGATGCTTTTGAACTGTGGTGTTGGAGGAAAATTCTGAGAGTGCCTTGGACTGCAAGATCAAACCAGTCCATACTCCAGGAAATCAAGCCAGACTGCTCACTTGAGGGAATGATATTAAAGGCAAAACTGAAGTACTTTGGCCACATAATGAGAAGACAGGATACCCTGGAGAAGAAGCTGATGCTAGGGAAAGTGGAGGGCAAAAGGAAGAGGGGCCGACCAAGGGCAAGATGGATGGATGATATTCTGGAGGTGACAAACTCAACCATGGGGGAGCTGGGGATGGTGACGGCCGACAGGAAGCTCTGGCGTGGGCTGGTCCATGAAGTCACGAAGAGTCGGAAGCGACTGAACGAATAAACAACAACAACAATTATTACAATAAGAAAGGGGCACTTTCAAACCCTATGCCATATATATTTAGAAGTACTATTATGCAGCACGTATCTTTGGATGTTGAATTAGCTCTGTTTTAAGTAAATAACCAGAATCCCTTTTTCTAAGTGTCAATAAATGAATAGATGTGAACAATTGTTTTTGCTTGGGGTTTTTTTTTTTTTGGAGTGGTGGTGGAATAAACTAAGCAAACAAGTATGTAGAATATGACTTATATGATTGGAAAAGGATGCAGTTTATTATCTGCAGGGGTGTTTCATTGTGAAAATGATAATGCTGTCAGCATGGTTTGGATTGAAAGGAACAAAAAGAAAATGAAACATTCTAATTAATTCAGCCTATTGTCATTGTATAAAGGCAAGCACTTTTAAAGCTTTAACTCTTTAAATTACGTTAAAAGAGTCTTTGTAGTGACTTGTGAACCTTGGCAGATGCCTCATGGAAAGTAAGGGTTAATCAGATGTTAATACCATGTTATAATTACTTTAATGTTGTGCAGAAAGTCAAGAAGCTCCTGCTTTCTTCTGGAAACCAGCCCTGAGCAACCTTTTAAACAGCAAGCTGAACAAAGGAATATATATTGTCTTATGGCACCGCAGTTGGCTCAGTATTATGCCATGCGTGAACAGAAACAAGTGGGGGCACCTGCTAGCTTTTGGATTGTGTTGGCGAGGGTTCTTTGTTTTCCAAGGACTGCACACACCACAGCGTTGCAAATCTGTACACAATGCTTTATTGCAGCACACACCTTCCCCAACAACAGGCTTTTACTCTGGGTCAACTCCACCCATCTAGGACTTGCAAGTTGCTGTTGCCACGTACATACGTCTGTAATACTCAGTCCTTTATACTCAGTCTTTTCATATTCCGTCCAAACAAAAGTCTCAAAGTCTATAAAGTAGCATACAATCTTTGCCTTTTTCCAAAAGTTCTTGCACTTGTTGGGTTGAGGTGCTGTCTCAGTGTGGTTGCTCCTCTTCTACTTGCTTCTGAGCTCCTGGCAAAGCTCCAGGCAGGATTCCCACCAGGATATGCTGCTCACCGTAACTTGTGGTCCTGGCAGTTGAATGATAGTCCTCTTGCCTGCTTGTAATAGCTGCCAATCTTCTGACGTGGCCTCCGCTTCCCAGTCTGCATGCCATTTGCTTATCAGCTTGCCTCCCCCACACACCCTCTTCCCACTCTGCCTTAGCATCCGTTTTTGCAAGATAAGAGCCTGGGTGGGGTAAGGCTGCCTCTGGTCTTCCGCATGTCCTTGAAATTGCTAGGGTGTGGCTTGCTTATCACAGGCAGCTGGAATGCCAGTTTGGATGCTTGTGAGTAACACTGTGGATTAATGAATGAATGTATGAGGGAAACGGGTTGAGAGTATTTCTGCCTGGCTGCAGCTACCTTTCCCAACTTCACTCCCTCACAGTGTGTCGGAGAGAAAAAAGAATGTGTATAAACTGAAACAATCCACTGTAGGGTTGTTTGTTTCTTCCATAGCCCAAATGTCAAATTGACTAGAGGATAAGGCATCTAGGCAGAGCACAGGTGTAGAGCGTGTGCAGAAGCCTCATTTCCAGTCCCTGATCTCTGCAGGTAGGGTTGGGATAGAGGGAGAACTTCTGCTCAGTAGAGGATAGTTAGCTAGGTAGATTATTCAGCCTGACCCTGAACTGAGTAGATTTCTACGTTTACTTCCTATATATATATTATAGTAACAAAATGGGGGAGTTGGGTGGTCATATAAAATAAATAAATAAACAAACAAACAAACAAATAAATAAATAAATAAATTGGGAAAGTAACTGTGAATTTGTCGAAGGCTTTCACGGCCGGAGTTCGATGGCTGTAGAGAGATTTCAGAGCGAGATTTCACTTGTCTGTGCTCCTGCCCTCTGAAGATGCTGGCCACAGATGCTGGCAAAACGTTAGGAACCACAACTTCCAGAACACGGCCACACAGCCCAGAAGACCCACAACAGCCATCTAACTGTGAATTCACCGGATTTAATAAAGGACATAGCATATTAAAGCCGGCTGGGTGACCTTGGGCCAGTCACTCTCTCTCAGCCCTGGGAAGGAGCCAATAGGAAACCAGGAGACTCAGAGTTCTAGTCCCGCCTTAGGCATGAAAGCCGGCTGGGTGACCTTGGGCCAGTCACACTCTCAGCCCTGGGAAGGAGCCAATAGGAAACGAGGAGACTCAGAGTTCTAGTCCCGCCTTAGGCATTCAATCCTAAAGGAAATCAAATCAACCCTGACTGCTCATTGGAAGGACAGATCCTGAAGCTGAAGCTCAAATACTTTGGCCACCTAATGCGAAGAGAGGACTCACTGGAAAAGACCCTGATGCTGGGAAAGACTGAAGGCAAAAGGAGAAGGGGATGGCAGAGGATGAGATGGTTAGATAGCATCACTGATGTAACGAACATGAATTTGAGTAAACTCCAGGAGACAGTGGAGGACAGGAAGGCCTGGCGTGCTATGGTCCATGAGGTCACGAAGAGTCGGACACGACTAAATGACTGAACAACAACAGGCATGAAAGCCGGCTGGGTGACCTTGGGCCAGTCGCTCTCTCTCAGCCCAACTCACCTCACAGGGTTGTTGTAGGGAAATTAGGAGGAGGAAGGAGTATTAGGTATGTTCGCCGCCTTGAGTTATTTATAAAAATTATAAAGGCGGGATAGAAATTAAATAAATAAATAAATAAATAACATTTCATATATACTTTGCAAACAAGTTTATTTAGTTCTTTGCCGTTCCTTTTGACCAGGTATGTCCAGCACCGCAAAACAGCCCTGAGTACAATAATCCCAAATTAGGTAAACTTTGCTCTCCAAATGCATTGGAGTACATATCCCATCATCCAATGGCAACTCGAAGAGGGATGACACAAACTGAAGCTCAACATATTTGGATAGCTTTATATTATGGAAGGCTGCTTTAAATAACAGCAAAAACAAGAGACAACTTGTGCCCAAACCTTGCACAATCAGAAAGGCCTATTACTGTACAATGGCCATCAGATTGGAAAAAATCAACTTATATCCCCATACCAAAAAAGGGAAGCACTAAAGAATGTTCAAACTATCGAACAGTGGCACTTATTTCACATGCCAGTAAGGTAATGGTCAAGATCTTGCAAGGTAGACTCCAGCAATTCATGGAGCGAGAATTGCCAGATGTACAAGCTGGGTTTAGAAAAGACAGAGGAACTAGAGACCAAATTGCCAATATCCGCTGGATAATGGAGAAAGCCAGGGAGTTTCAGAAAAACATCTATTTCTGTTTTATGGACTATTCTAAAGCCTTTGACTGTGTGGATCATAACAAATTGTGGCAAGTTCTTGTTGGTATGGGGATACCAAGTCATCTTGTCTGCCTCCTGAGGAATCTGTATAACGACCAAGTAGCTACAGTAAGAACAGAGCACGGAACAACGGACTGGTTTAAGATTGGGAAAGGAGTACGGCAGGGTTGTATACTCTCACCCTACCTATTCAACCTGTACGCAGAACACATCATGCGACGTGCTGGGCTTGAGGAATCCAAGGCTGGAGTTAAAATTGCTGGAAGAAACATTAACAATCTCAGATATGCAGATGATACCACTTTGATGGCTGAAAGCGAGGAAGAGTTGAGGAGCCTTATGACGAAGGTGAAAGAAGAAAGTGCAAAAGCTGGGTTGCAGTTAAACCTCAAAAAAACCAAGATTATGGCAACCAGCTTGATTGATGACTGGCAAATAGAGGGAGAAAAAGTGGAGGCAGTGACAGACTTTGTATGCTGACTGCAGCCAGGAAATCAGAAGACGTCTACTTCTTGGGAGGAGAGCAATGGCAAATCTTGATAAAATAGTTAAGAGCAGAGACATCACACTGACAACAAAGATCCGCATAGTTAAAGCTATGGTATTCCCTGTAGTAACCTATGGCTGTGAGAGCTGGACCATAAGGAAGGCTGAGGGAAGGAAGATAGATGCTTTTGAAGTGTGGTGTTGGAGGAGAATTCTGAGAGTGCCTTGGACTGCAAGAAGATCAAACCAGTCCATACTCCAGGAAATAAAGCCAGACTGCTCACTTGAGGGAATGATATTAAAGGCAAAACTGAAGCACTTTGGCCACATAATGAGAAGACACGATATCCTGGAGAAGAAGCTGATGCTAGGGAAAGTGGAAGGCAAAAGGAAGAGGGGCCGACCAAGGGCAAGATGGATGGATGATATTCTGGAGGTGACGGACTCAACCATGGGGGAGCTGGGGATGGTGACGGCCGACAGGAAGCTCTGGCGTGGGCTGATCCATGAAGTCATGAAGAGTCGGAAGCGACTGAACAAATAAACAACAAAAAGTCCTCGGTTGATAACCACTCATTCAGTGACCGTTCAAAGTTATGACGGCGCTGAACAAGTGGTACTTCCTGGAGTTCTGGGTGATCCATCTCTGAAAGTTTTTAAGTAAAGTTTGAACAGCCATTTATCTGGGCAAGGATGTTGAACTAGAAGACCTCCAAAGTCCCTTTCAGCACTGATTCGATGAACATTGTTTTTATCTTTGAGTGATCAGACTCAGGTGTACTAACTTTTTGCCTAAGGAAGAAAACAATTTCCTGTTCATCAGTAGTGATAGCTTGCTTCTTTCCTGATCACTGGAGGATTGCATTAACATTTCCAAGAACTTGACATACTAAGTGTAATATCTTTTAAAAGATATCAGTCTTTAGTGATAGTTTATTCATTCAATTGCTATCCACTTTCCTGTTGCTAAGAGATTCTAATACAACTCTTGTTTTTTAAAAAAAGGGATTAAAAACATACTTAATTCAGTTGGTTCTACTTTCATAGAGAATATTTTAAATCCTAATATTGTGTTTGATGCAATGTGTGTGTGGGTGGATTCACATTTTTTAAATTGCATTTTATTGGGTAAGTTTACTTCATTCCAGCTGTAAGCACTTGTTTGGAGAGGCTTTTAAATAAGTTCATAATTCATAAAATGGATGTTTAAATATTCAGTTTCAAGTCCACATTGTTATACGTAAGTTTTTTGAATTGCAAACTTCATGGCAAAATTTAATACCAATATTAACTGATAACACTGCTTGTTCCAGCATTTTTCCATGCAGTCCAGATCATGAATAGTTTGGGGAAATGTAAATTGGGTAAGTCCTCATTAGAACGCCATTACAATGTAAAGTGAATATTTCTTTCCCATTCCTATGTAGGAGACAACCTGGGAGCCCTGCACAGGGCATTCTGAAAGAAAAATATACCTGAAAGAAACATTGGTGTCTGGAAGCATCCACAATGACATCACACATATCATGATGTCATTGTGCAAATGACATGAATTATGTTCTTAGATTTTTATACAAAGGAGAGAGACAAGGTTGTATACTCTCCCCTTATTTATTCGATGTATACAGTATGCTGAATATATATTAAAGGAAGATGGATTGGAAGATGAACCTAGTTTTAAAATTGGAGGAAGAAACATCAAGAACTTGCACTATGCTGATAGTCAAAAATCCAAACAATCTGCAAGCTTTAGTAATAAAAGTTAGGGAGCACAGTGAAAAAAAATGGGACTAAAATTAAAAGTAAAGAAGACCAAACTAATGACAATAGGCAACCAGCCTTAGAATTGACAATGAAGATGCTGAAGTGGTGGATAGCTTCTGCCTTTTAGGATCAACCATCAACAGTAAAGGAACAAGCAGTCAAGAAATACGCTGCAGACTAGCACTCAGTAGAGCAGTCACTAAGGCCTTGGAAAAGATATTCAGATACCTTGATGTGTCTATACCTACAAAGATCAGAATCATGCAAACCATGGTATTCCCTGTGACACCATGGAAGTGAAATTTGGACTTTGAAGAAGCAGGACAGAAAGAGTATTGATGCTTTTGAACTTTGGTGTTGGAGAAGACTCCTGAGAATACCACGGACAGCCAAGAAAACAAATGGATCATCGAACAAATCAACCCAGAGTTCTCATTCAAAACACAAATGACCAGGCTCAAATTATCCTACTTTGGACACATTATGCAAAGACTTAGCTCTTTAGAGAAGGCTCTTTAGAGAAGGCTTTAATGCTGGGAAAGGTAGAAGGAAAGAGAAGAAGAGAACGACCAGTTATAGTAGTGATGGGTACACCGTTGGAAGACCTGAAGGACTAGGTTAGAGACAGATTGTCATGGAGAAGATCTATAAATGTGGTTGCTAAGAGTCAACATTGCCTTGATGGCAGATAATCAATCAATCAATCAATCGATCGATCGATCAATCAATGATGTTCTGCCTCTTCCAATGAAAACTGGTGATTCTCAGCCACCCTCACATCCAGTACTGATCTCTAACTCCTCTCCTTTTTTAAATAAACTCTTTATTCATTAAAATATTCTACAAAAACATACATACATACATAAAAATCAACATACAAAATAACAAATTTAAATACATAAAATACTACAGATCTTATTGTTATTGTTATATATTGTTATTACATTTTTTTATTTATACACTTAAATTCCAAAAAAATCAATATATAAGAAGTAATATATATAAAAGGTTTCCGACTATCCTAGCTAAAGATATACAATTAGCATCTTAATATATCTCTTATCTTTATTTTCCCTTACCTTACTATTTATTTCTATATGTTTAATTCCTTAGAATACAAAACCCATTGTCATCGCTTCACTTTTCTCAATAGTATACAGGTAATCTAATATTGGTTGCCACATTTCTTTAAATTTTGAAATATTTTTATCTTTTAATAAAAATTTTAATTTCGCCATTTGTGCTAACTCCGTAAGTTTCATCATCCATTCCTCCATTGTTGGTATGTTTTCTTTTTTCCAATATTGTGCATATACTACCCTAGCTGCAGTAATCATATATAATAACAAGTTACCATACTTTTCTTCTTGATCATCTTCCAAAATGCCTAATAGAAAAAAATCTGGGTTTTTTTCAATATTTTTCTTGAAGATTTTCTGAGTCATTTCATGTATCTGTGTCCAATTTTTTTTTGCTTTTCTACAAGACCACCATAGATGATAAAACGTTCCTTCCATTTGAAGACATTTCCAAAATACATTTGAGACATTATTATACATTTTTGCTAGTTTTTGTGGAGTTAGATACCATCTGTACATCATCTTGTAAAAATTCTCCTTTAAGTTATAACATAGAGTAAATTTTAATCCTTTTGTCCACATATTTTCCCATTTTTCTAATAAAATATTATATCCAAATTTTCTTGCCCAATTAATCATACAGACTTTGACTTGTTCATCTTGATTTAATTGTAATAATATTTTATACATTTTTGTGATAATATGATCATTACTCATATATAATTGTTTTTCAAACTCTGTTTTTTTCTTTTTTAAAATTGAAATTCTTTTTATCTAATTTAAATCACTCATTTAATTGCAAATAAGTGAACCAATGGCATATATGTTCTTCACTTTCTATTTCTTCTCTAGTTTTTAACATAGGTAAATCTTGTTCAAATTTTATTAAGTCTTTATATCTCAACCATTTTATCTGGTCTCCTGAGCTTTCTTTTCTTATAAGGGCTTCCTGTGGTGAAAGCCACATTGGTATGTTTGGTAGTAGATTCCTTTTGTATTTTTCCCAAATCCTTAATGACGTTTTTCTAATGATATGATTATTAAATTCTTTATTCATTTTTACTTTTTCATACCAAATGTATGCATGCCATCCAAATTTAATTTCATGTCCTTCTAATTGTAGGACTTTTTGGTTTTCCAATGTTAGCCACTCTCTTATCCACAAAAAACAACAAGCTTCAAAATATAATTTAAAATCTGGTAGCCCCAAGCCTCCTCTCTCTTTGGCGTCTTGTAATAATTTAAATTTAATTCTTGGTTTTTTCCCCTGCCAAATAAATTTTGAAATGTCCTTTTGCCATAGTTTAAATATTTTCACATTTGCTAAAATTGGTAATGTTTGAAAGAGGAATAACATCTTCGGTAATACATTCATTTTAATTGTAGATATCCTTCATAATAGAGACAACTGTAATTTTCTCCATCTTTCCAAGTCTAATTTGATTTCATTCCAAATTTTCTCATAGTTATTATGGAATAATATACTGTTTTTTGTTGTTAACATTCCACCCAAATATCTAATCTTTTCTATTGTAAAGTTTCTTTTTGTTAAATCTTCTTGTTGTTTTTGAGTCATATTTTTACTCCGTATTTTTGTTTTTTGATTATTAATCTTAAAGCCTGCCACTTCTCCAAATTCTTTTATTTTCATCAACGTGATCTATCGAATCTAAGGGATTTTGTAACATAAAAACCAAATCATCTGCAAATGCTTTCAATTTAAAATTTTGTTTTTTGATTTTTACTCCTTTTATTTGATGATCTGCTCTTCTCTCTCTATTGAGGACCTCTAAAACAAGAATGAATAAAAGAGGTGACAAAGGAAAACCCTGTCTTGTTCCTTTTTCTATTTTGCAATTATCTGTTAATTCTTCATTAACTATTATCGTGGCTCTTTGTATTGAATAAATTGCCTCAAACCCTTTCACAAAGGCATCTCCAAATCCCATTTTCTCCAGAACTTTGATCATGAAAATCCAACTTAAATTATCAAAAGCTTTTTCTGCATCTAAAAATATTAAAACTATTTGAATTTCATTGTGATATTGTGCATATTCCAAAATATCTATCACTGTTCTTATATTATCTTTTATTTGTCTTTTTGGTAAGAAGCCGCTTTGATCTTGATCTATGATTTCTTGTAACACTGTTTTTAATCTTTCAGCTAATATTGAGGTAAAAATTTTATAATCATTGTTTAATAACAAAATTGGCCTATAATTTTTAATTAAAGATGGATCTTGTTCTTCTTTTGCAATAAGTGTTATATTAGCTTCAGTCCATGTCTCAGGTATTTTGGAGCCTTTCAGAATCGAGTTCATTAAATCTTTAAGTGGATTTAAGATTTGTTCCATAAAGTATTTATAATAACCTGTTTTGGTTTTTTTTGACTTTTTTTTATTATTATTATAAATTTTATTTATACACATAAATCAACAATAATACAATACCATATATACATTATACAACATACAACGTATAAACATATAATATATATCAATCAGTATCTTTTCTACCTTCTGTGCCTCCATCTTCTTCAACACATCCAAAACATTCTGTTATTTTTAACCTGCAATCTTTAGTCCTTTTTCTCCTACTCCTCTCAACATCTTCTTTCCCTTTTTCTACTTACTCCAACCTTCTCCTCTTTCTGTAAACCCACCTTCCTCTTTTCTTTCTTTCTATTTTTTCTTTCTTTCTTGTATTTTCGCTGTACTCACACAACATTTAAACAACACATAACAGAAAACAACAAAGACAAACTAAAATGGACTTCCTACTTTCTCATCAAAAATATCTATACATCATTTCTATAATGAATTCTATATATTATATGGTTACTTCTTATTTACTCTTTATACAATTTATATATAATACAATATCTTGTTTACATTAAATTTACTATTTGTATTTTTTGTGTTTTTTCTATATATCTATAAAATGGGTCCCAACATAACTTAAATTCTTCTTGATTTTTGTCATTTAATAAATCTGTTAATTTTGCCATCTGGATTAGATCCATTGTTTTTAATAACCATTCCTCAATTGTGGGTATACCATCCTCTTTCCAATGTTTGGCAAATATAATTCTAGCCGCTGTTATTAAATAAAATAATAATTTTCCATATTTTTTGTGTATTTCCGGTTTTAAGAATCCTAGTAAATACATATCTGGTATAATTGTTAAATCTTCATCCAATATTTCACATATTATTTGATGTATTTTTATCCAATATTTTTTTGTTTCTTTACAAGACCACCATGCATGAAAAAATGTGCCAGTTTCTTTTTTACATTTCCAACATTTGTTTGATAGTCTATTATTCATTTTTGACAGAATATTTGGCGTTATGTACCATCTGTACATCATTTTGTAGAAATTTTCTTTCATGTTATAGTTCAATGTAAATTTCAAATCTTTTAACCACATATCTTCCCATATTTCAAATTGTATCTTGTGACCTAAATTTTTTTCCCAATTACTCATGCATTTCTTTTTTTGTGTATTTACCAAATTATTTGAAATTAATATCTTATATATTTTTGAAATCAAATGATCTTTGTCTTTCCATAGGACGATGTCCCAATTTTTTACACTTTCTTTAAATTTAAAATTTTTACTATCTACTCTAAACTGTTCTTTGATTTGAGCATAAGAGAACCAATTGCAGTTTATTCCCTCATTTAATAAATTTTCTCTTGATTTTAAATTATAATTTGATCCTTCAAAAGACAATAGATTTTTATATGTAATCCAATTTCCTATGTTTAAGTTTCCATGCCATGTAAAGGCCTCGTGTGGTGATATCCAAAGAGGTATATTTGGTAAAATAGTATTTTTATATTTGTTCCAAATTCTTAGGATTGATTTTCTAATGGGATGGTGATTGAATGCTATATTAGCTTTAATTTTGTTATACCATAGTTATCCATGCCAACCAAATTTTAGATCGTGTCCTTCTAGATTTAGTAGTTTTTTGTCTTCCAATCTTATCCAATCTTTAAGCCACCAAAGAATACATGCCTCATAATATAATTTTAAGTTAGGAAGATCAAGACCACCATTTTCTTTAGTATCTTGTAAGAATTTAAATTTTATTCTTGGCTTTTTGCCTTGCCAAATAAATTTCGCCAATTCTTGTTGCCAGTTCTGAAAAGTCTTTTGCGTTATTACGATTGGTATAGTTTGGAATAAAAAATTAATTTTTGGTAATATATTCATTTTTATTGTTGAGATTCTACCCAGGAATGACAGATGTAAATTTTTCCGGAGTTTTAAATCATTTTTTATATTAGTCCATAATTTTGTATAATTATTTTTAAATAAATCTGAATTATTAGATGTTATATCCACTCCCAGATATCTTAGTTTTTTGACATTTACAAATCCCGTATTCTGTTCCATATTGTGAATGGTTCTTGGTTCCATATTCAAATTTATCATCTTAGTTTTATGTTTATTTATTTTAAGCCTTGCCAAATCACCAAAATCTTGAATTTTTTTTAATAAATGTTTAATCGAAATTTCTGGGTTTTGTAAAGTTATAACCATATCATCTGCGAATGCTCTTAATTTATAATTTTCCTGTTTTATTTTTATCCCTTCTATCAAATTATCTCTTCTAATATTTTCTAATAACACTTCTAATACCAAGATAAAAAGGAGTGGTGAGATTGGACAGCCTTGTCTAGTACCTCGACTTATTTGACAATCCTGGGTAGTCTCTCCATTTACCACTATTTTGGCAATTTTCCGTGTATATATGGCTTGGATAGCTTTTATAAATTTTTCCCCATATTCCAGTCTTTCCAAAATCTTTATCATAAAATCCCAATTTAGGTTGTCAAAAGCTTTTTCAGCGTCTAAAAATAATAGTAAAATTTGTTTTTCTTTATGGACTTTTGTGTATTCAATCAAATTTATAATAGTTCTAATATTATCCTTGATATGTCTTTTTGGTAAAAAACCAGATTGGTCTATATTTATTGTATCTTGTAGAATCTCTTTTAATCTATTTGCCAAAATACTAGTAAAAATTTTATAATCTGTATTTAATAATGAAATTGGCCTAAAGTTTTTACATAAGGTGTGGTCTTGATCTGGCTTGGGAATTAATATTATGTTGGCATTTGTCCAGGTTTCCGGTATTACATTTCCTGTTAATATTGAATTTAGTAATAAATTAAATGGTTTTAATAATTGATCTTGAAATACTTTGTAATACATTGCAGTAAATCCATCTGGACCTGGAGTTTTATCTAATTTCTGTCTTTGAATGGCAGTTGAGATCTCTTGAATAGTTATGGGTTCATTTAATCTGTCTTGCTGTGATTTTGATATTGTTTGTAAATTGCTTTCTGTTAAATATCTGTCTGCCTTTTCTACATCAAATTGTTGTTTTTGGTATAATATTGTATAAAATTGATGAAATACTTTTTTGATACTGGTATTATCGTTTAGTTCTAGTCCTTTATCTTTAATTTTATTTATAATTTTTTTTCCTTCTTCTTTTCTTAACTTAAATGCTAACCATTTACCCGCTTTATTAGCGTATTGAAAGTTTCTCTGTTTAATATACCTCAGTTTTTTTTCTATTTCTTCGGTTGTTAATATTTCTATTTGCTTTTGTAATATGATAATTTGGTTTTTTATGTCTTTATCTCCTGGTTTACTTTGCAACTCAATTTCTTTTATTTTAATTTGTTCACTTAATTTTGAAAATTTTTCTAGTTTCATTTTTTTATAATATTTGCCTAAAGATATAAAATGCCCTCTCATATAAGCTTTACTTGCGTCCCATATAGTATTTATATTTGTGTTTTCTTTCATATTTAATTTGAAAAATTCTATTAGTTTGATTTTGCTCTCTTCCAGATATACTTTATTTTTTAGAATGGATTCATTAAGTCTCCATCTATATTGTTTTACAGATATTTTTAAATTTAATTGTATTGCGTTATGGTCTGATATTGTTTTTGCTAATATTTTGACATCTACTTTATTTAGTAAATTTTTTGACGTCCAAATCATATCTATTCTGGAGAGAGAGTGAAATCTATTTGAAAAGAAAGTAAAGTCTTTAGCATTGCCCATTTTATATCTTCAGGTATCCGTCATTTCTAAGTTGTTCATCATTTCAAAAAAAATCTGAGGTAATTTTCCTTGATTTGCTTTTATATAATTATCAGATTTCCTATCTAGAGCTGGATTGATAACACCATTCCAGTCACCCATAATTATCCAATTCTTATTTGACAATTCTGTTAAACAATTCATCAATGTTTTAAAAAAATTATTTTGATTATCATTTGGGGCATAGACACCTACTAATATAACTTTGGTGTTTTGAATTTCAATTTCAATTACAATAAATCTTCCCTTATCATCTACTTTTATTAATTGTGGTTTTAAATTTGGTTTAATATAGCATACAATTCCATTCTTTTTGTTTTCATTTTTTGTTATGAATTCTAATCCTAGTTTTTTATTACTTAACAGTTTGCTATCTTTACCTCTAATGTGTGTTTCTTGTAAGCATATTATATCCAAATTGTATTTGTAAAGGATATGAAAAGTTCTATTTCTTTTTATTGGAGAGTTCAATCCATTTATATTCCATGACAAACATTTTATTTTATTCATTGTCTGATTGGCTGTCTAATTCTTGTGCGTTCACTACTTGTGCAAAGATTTTAAATTTTTCTGATAATTTTTCTTTTGGGGGACTATTTCTTGGTGTAGGATTAGTATCTTTTTCTATCTTTTTAAGAAAATCTTTTGCTTTCTCTAGTGAATTTAATTTAAACCTATGTTCTTTATATAACACATATACCCCTTCCAAGGTTTCCCATCTATAAATAATTTTTTCCTTTTCAGGACATCAGTCAAAAAATAATATTCTTTTCTTTTTTTCAGTATAGCAGCAGGAATCTCTTTGAACATTTGAATGTCTCTCCCTTCTACATTTATTTTTTTTGTCAAATCCTGTTTGTAAAATCAGGTCTCTTATTTTTTTTCTACTAAACTCAATCACCATATCTCTTGCTATGTTATGTTCTTTTGCATATCTTGAGTTGACTCGATATATTACTTCTATTTCTTCTTCTAGTTGTTCTTTCTCCCAGTCTATCAAATCAGCCAAAGCTTGGGTAATTGTGTTTTTAATTTCAGTCTCTTTTCCTTCCTTTAGACCTCTTATTCTCAAGCAATTTTCTTTTTGTTTTAGTTCCAGTAAGGATATTTTATCCATTTCCTCATCTTTATGTTTTTCCATTGTTTTGATTTTTTCTTTCATCTCTTTTATTTCCGTTTGAAATTTTTGTTCCATACTGTCTAATTTTTTATATAATGATCTTTCAAAACCTTGTAATTTTTCTTCCAATACTGAAGTTACATTTGTTGTAATGCTTTGAATGGCTTTTTTTGTAAAGTCTTCAAATAGTAGCTTTAGCCATTCTCCCTTGTCTTCAGATAGGTCTGAACTTCTTCTTGTCATTTTCTTTGAAGCCATTATTCAAATTGAATTAATTATCACCAATTAAGTAGCACTAAGTTTTATAATTTGTATTTTTATATTCTATGTATATTTTATGTTTTTTGTTTTTATTATTTTGTTGTAAACCGCCCAGAGTCCCTCCGGTGGAGCGAGATGGGTGGTGATATAAATTTTATAAATAAATAAGTAAGTAAGTAAGTAAGTACCTCAAGGTGGCGAACATACATAATACTCCTTCCTCCTATTTTCCCCACAACAACAACCCTGTGAGGTGAGTTGGGCTGAGAGAGAGTTGACTGGCCCAAAGTCACCCAACTTTTATGCCTAAGGTGGGACTAGAACTCACCGTCTCCTGGTTTCTAGGCCAGCACCTTAACCACTAATTCCAGATATGAAGGACTGGATTCAAGATATGTGTAATTTATCCATTTTTGAAAAGGCAATTTTTCCCACCAATCAAAAAATGATGTTATATGTTTCCCTTTGGCATTGATTTCATAATATGTTACAAGAACAAAGGGGCTCCTCCCCCCAATTTGAATGTTTCATGTATTGTTTAATATTTGATGTACAGGTGTTATGCTTAGTGATGGGATATATGCTGGCTTAAAGGGAAAAACCAAGGCTTGAGAATAAACAGACAAGAATGCAGCTTTTTAGGGCTAACAGTGTTTACTGGTAGCATAAGGCAATAATGTATATACAATCACATTATCGCAAAAATGAAAAAGTTGAATACACAGTACATGGTACAGCATTGTCAAAGGAAAAACAAAAACAAACGTATAAGCAGAGTTCCGTGTATTGATCCCAGGGCCAGAGTTCCTGCCATGGCCTATACCCAAAGCCAGGCATAGCTCACTCTGCCCAGTCCACGGGAAGTGAACACGTGAAGAACTACATGGCTCAAAGACACTAGAAATCAAGAAGCATAGAACACCATTTTGCATGGTTGTATATTCAGTTCTAGCTTTCTGATAGGCTGACAGTTAGGTGTGACACACACCAGGCCTCAAAGCACACAGCATTGGGTGGCAGTGGCTTGCATCTAAGCACTGAGTTCCCCCCCTCCTTGCTCTCACAGGGCAAGGCTTCCCACAGAAGGATTCAGGAGACCTTGTTCTCATGGGAAGGTCCCATTGCTTGCGTGGGCACTAGTCATAACATGGTACCTTCTCGCTCCCTATCTTATGAAGATGTAAACAACGCCATTCAAAATTATGGGAATGCTTGTTATCTAGCCACCTGGCGTTCACGTCATCATGAGAACGCTTTGCTGGTAAAGGATGCAATTTGCCAAAACACTTCTCATATGGGTAATCTGACACTTAGATGGTTCATAACTTTTTTTTCCTTTTCTGTTTTGCTTGTTATTGTTTGTTATTCATTATATTCTTCTGTTTTTTAATTTTTGTTTATATATTGCTTTTATTGTTTTGCAGTAAGTTAGGTTTTGTGGGGGGTTGTATTTTCTTTAAAAAATTGTAATAAAATTAATTGATCGATTTAAAAAAAGAAGACAACCAAAAACTGCTGTTGACTTTCCTAGCTCTCTCTTCTGAGGCAGAAGCTGACTGGTTTATATTGTTGTTAGGTTTGGAAAGTACATTCTTTATTAAAATGACACCCATGATGCTATAGTCCGCTATCTGGAAAAATGTCCCTCCAGAGATTCATGTGCTCCCCCCATACCCTATTTAAATGAGCACTTAAAAGGCCTTGGGCTGGAGTGGTTAGTGGACCCCTTGTGGGATGTTTGGGTGGTGTTGGGTGCTCTTTTTATGGATGTTTGTTATATATGGTCATTGTATTATTTTATTTCTGATTGTTTTCATTTTGTATACTGCCTACAGTTGGGATGGAGTCAGGAGGTCTCATGGATGGATGGATGGATGGATGGTCCCAACCTGTTTGGGAGCAGATAAGTAGGCAGTGATCCTTGGTAATAGAGTGCAGGTAGAGCAACAGTGATAGGGAGAAACAGACCAAGGGTGAGGCAGGAGCAGGGAAATGATAGAAGAGGAAGCAAAGATGTGTGGAAGGCAGAGGTGGAAGAGAGGGGAGGATGAGGGGGAAAGCAAAATTGCTGTAATTTAGAAGAAAAAACTGAACAATAGGAATCCTTTATTAGAAGGAAACTCTAAGTCAGGGCTTTCCAAACTTTTGCCGTTGGCAACATACCAACAGCCGGCCCACAAAACCCTGGAAGCGCCGGTAGCAATGCTTCCAGGTTGCCACCATGGCGGCAGCGGCTGCCCTTTCGAAAGGGCAGGCTCCGGGGACCCCGAAAATGCCCTCAATTCCGGCAGGGAGGTGAAAAGCCTTGCCGTGCATGCGCATGTGTACACTGCCGGGCTTCCTGGCACACAGCTGATCGGCGTGGGGGTGGTGGTGGAAATTCTCTGCGCCGATCATCTGTGCACTGGGAAGCCTGGCAGCGTGCGCGCGTGATTTTCTCCTCCCTGCCGGAACCGAGGGCATCTTCGGGGTCCCTGGAGCCTGCTCTTTTGAAGGGGCAGTGGCAGCAGCGGGCCATCAGCACTTCCAGGTTCCAGGACGCCGCTGCTGCCGCTGCCCCTTCAAAAGGGCAGGCTCCGGGGACACCGAAAATGCCCTCAGTTCCAGCAGGGAGGCGAAAATCACGCGCGCACGCTGCCGGGCTTCCCAGCGCACAGCTGATCGGCGTGGAGAATTTCCACCCCGGGTGGCCGGCAGCGTGTGCACACGATTTTTGCCTCCCTGCCGGAACCGAGGGCATTTTCATCAGCGCTTCCGGGTTGTTATGCGACACACTTGGGGCCCCAGGCGACACAGTATTGTGTCGCGACACACAGTTTGGAAAGCCCTGCTCTAAGCCATAGACTTGCCTCCTCCCTCAGCATGCAAATATTGTAGCTTGTAGTTCTCTGCAAAAGCAGAATTCCTTTATTAGGGGCAGCAAAATTAAATTTGGTTTGCTTTCTTTCCCTAGGGAGAGGAATTAAAGCTTCATGAAGTTTATTCCCAGGCAGACTACATAATTATTCATAACTGTTTTTGCTTCTAATGGTAGCAGAAAGGAAAAATAAAGCACTTTTCAGTAGCTTGTGAGAAGTGTGTTGTATGTACTGAGTGCATGGAGATGTGTGTTGTGTATGCATTGTGTTTTTAGGAAAGGTTACATGTGTGCACATGCTCTGGTGTCCATTGACAGGCAGGCCTTTGGAATTGTGACCTGGTAGCTCTAGAGAGCAACCCTATTGGTAAATCGACAAGTAAAAGGGACTTCTAGAAAACTCAGTAAATGATTGTTCTCTTTCTTCTCCATTATTGCTGCTTGCATATAGTATTAGTAAATGATAGCATCACAACACAAAGGTCTGCAAGGCAAGAATGAATTTAAGCTAAAATGATACAGATGTGTCAAAGTAGTCCTGGCACTGTCCAGATAAAGGCAAACATTTGTGCATTCCTCTCTTCACAAGAAATGGTAATCAAGTGAGGTAATTAAAACCCAGATTTTAACAGCTACTCTTTTCCTTCCTTTTTTTAAAAAAAGAAACACTGTAATCAAGCAACATAGAGAACATATTGTGTTTTGTGCTTTCCTCTTGCTCTCCTTTCAAAACACACACACACACACACACACACACACACACACACACTCTTGCTCAATGGTATTCTGAGCTTTGTAGTCAGAAATGGTTTCCGTAAGTGGCTGGCCCACCAAATCCTGTCTTTCAGTTGTGATTACCTTTGAGCTTGGCATTGTAGCTGTACTGCAAGTCATTCCAAAGCAGATGTTTCCTAATTTGTTAGATATTATATATATGTGAGAGACCCACACAATTATTTACTCTGTTTATTGTAATAAAAATAAATCAGTTGAAAAGGATGATTCAGACTTGATCTTGTCAATATTTGATTAGTTTCTAAGAATAGACAACTCAGTTCTACCTGGAAACCAAACCTTACTCCCTACCCACCTTGGCAACTAACACCTGTATCCATGAGATTTGGCTATTACTGCAGACTGAGATGCAGGGAAAATGGGTCTGGCCCTGGCTAATGCCTGGATAGGAGACTTGCCTTGGAACCCCAGGAATAGAATAGATTAATTGAAATAATTACAGTAAAAATAAAACCCAAAGATTGATCTTTGGGAAGTCTGAACCTACATACAGAAGGTACAAAGTTAAAACTTTGACATCTCCAGGTAAAGATGTAAAAGCTCCTGCATGCTGCTGTGACCAAGTACTGAAAATAATGTGGAAGATGGGCTGATGGTCTTAATATAAAGCAGCTTCCTGTGTTCTTATGTTCTTTGACAAAGGCTGGTCCTTCTATCTTGAAAAAGAAATTGTAAAACCACTTCAGAAGATCTCCTTGACCCCAAGGATTATAATGTGTAAAATGAGAAATGCATTTGGATATTGTATTTCTCCACAAATATTTCAATTTTCAGAATGCTTTAAGAATTGGGGTGGCCTGAAATTATGTGAAAAGGCACCAGTCATAATGTTCTATACAAGGCAAGGAAGGCAATGAGCTCCACTTGATATTTTCCAGAGATAAATATTTAATGATATTTATAATTCTTTCTCTTGTTTTCTTTTGAAGGGCTTTCTAGTCAGCTGCAGCTGCCTGATGTAAGCATGTGTTTCTCCTGACTATTTAGCATAATCACAAGGACAGAAAATTTAATATCTTAGGAAAAAAAGGAAGCAACTGAGTTGGGGGTTTTCTATCAACAAATAGGATCCCAGGAAAAATATTATCTGGAGGAAAGGGAAAACTGCTGATTCACCAGGTCAAAGTTAAGAATATGTGGCATAAAAACAGAAGTGTTCACAATTAGTTTTAACAAAGTTGTGTTGGAGTATGAAACAAAATTTATTAACAATCCATCTTGTAAAGTAACTAGAGAGTAAAGAGAGTAAAGAGAGAATTTGAGTGTGTGCATATTCATGTGACCTATTTATTTATTTATTTATTTATTTTTCAAATTTATTCCCCGCCCATCTCCCATGCAAGGGACTCTGGGCGGGTTACAATAAATAAAATTTAAAAACTATACAAAATATCTCACAAGCATAAAATAAATAAAATAAAATCCAAGATGGATTAGGACCCGCAGAATGGATCATGCGGCTACGGGGCCAGCCAACCCCAGGAGGCACTACCACCTCCGTCGTCCCAGGCCAGGTGGCAGAGCCAGGTCTTAAGGGCCTTCCGAAAGGCCAGGAGGGAGGGGGCCAGTCTCACCTCTGGGGGCAAGATATTCCATAAGGCGGGCGCTATCGCAGAGAAGGCACACCTACTGGACCCCGCTAGTTGGAATTCTCTTGTTGAGGGGGTCCGAAGCATGCCCTCTCTGCATGCACGGGTGGGGCGGGCGGACGTCATCGGGACGAGACGGTCCCTCAGGTACCCTGGCCCTATGCCATGTAGGGCTTTAAAGGTAATCACCAACACCTTGAATTGGACCCGGAAGCAAACTGGCACCCAATGCAGCTCGCGTAGCAGAGGTGTCACATGTGCCGATCTCCTGGCACCCATAACTGCTCGCGCCGCCGCATTCTGCACCAGCTGAAGCTTCCGGATACTCTTCAAGGGTAGCCCCATGTAGAGCGCATTACAATAGTCTATACGGGAGATGACAAGGGCGTGAGTGACTGTTCGGAGGGCCTCCCGATCCAGGAAAGGGCATACAGTAACTGGCGCACAACTCGAAGCTGTGCAAAGGCCCTCCTGGCCACGACTGCCACCTGCTCTTCGAGCAAGAGTTGCGAGTCCAGGAGGACCCCCAGATTCCGCACTGGATCCGACTGGGGTAGTGCAACCCCACCCAGAACCAAAGATGACAACTTCCTGGATCCAGGGGGGCCATCAATCCACAGCCACTCTGTCTTACCAGGGTTCAGTTGAAGCCTGTTGTTCCCCATCCAGACCCCCACAGCCTCCAGGCACTGAGATAAGGCATTGATTGTGCAGGTAATAAAAATCCTTCTTTCTTATCTGTTCATATATGAGATTATATAGAGTCTCTGCTCAGCCTGTTCCACACTGAGGTTTATCTGCATGATCCAGGATAGGTGAAGAAATGAATGGGTTTTTATAACTTTATGCTACGCTGAAATCATGGTTCTGTAAAAGACAATAATACAGTTACTAACAACTGCAAATTGTTAAACTTCCTGTCTTTTTAATGGAGAAATTTCAACAGGCCTGTTTTAAGTTTCATATACCAATAGATTTAAGAATCATTTCATATTCCTTAATAAAACAACTGTATTCTGTAGAAAATAATGTAGTTCAAGCCCAAGGAAATTATATTATTATATTGTATTTTTAAGTGTGTTGGTTTTTGATATTGATTTTAATGATTTTAATGTTGTAAACCGCCCAGAGTCCGCTGTCGTGGAGATAGGCGGTCAATAATAATAATAATAATAGTAATAATAATAATAATAATAATAATAATAATAATAATTAAGGAGCGCGGTGGCTCAGCAGGTTAAACCGCTGAGCCGTTAGTCTGCCGACCATAAGGTCGGCAGTTCGAAACCGCGGGGTGGGGTGAGCTCCCGCCACTAGCTCCAGCTTCCGCCCACCCAGCGGATCGAAAGCACATGCGAGTAGATAAATGGGTACCACTTCGTGGGTCAATTTGCCGGCGTCCAGCGGAGGGTCGTCCTCGTCCCGAAGAAGACCTAGGGAATCCCGGTGATGACGGCGGAGGACGACGGATCCGGAAAAAGAACAGCTTCCTGGACGTCAGCAGCCGGCACAGAAGCGAGGCATGCTGGGGCTTGTAGTCCAGTGCCTGCAGCCGAAGAGCCGGTTCCCTGCCCTCCTCCCTATCGCGTGGTAAATTTACAATATGTGATGTATAATGGGAAAAATGTACTGATGTTGTTGTAAGCCGCCTAGAGTCCTCCAGTAGGGAGGGGATAGGCGGGGTATAAATAGGATAAATAAATAAATAAATAATAATAATAATAATAATAATAATAATAATAATAATAGAGCCCCGTGGTTATTTTCCTGTTCCTAACTTTACCTAAAATTTATTTGCAAAGGTTGCACTATGACTCATGAAGAGGTGTCATATCTTAACAGCAAGATGAAGAATGCTGTTAATTTACAAGCACAAAATATTTATATTAAGGAATATTGCTAAGTAACGTTTTAGCAGCAATTCTTAATTAGAAAATGCAAGTGGCTTGCCATTCATTTCCACTACTCGGTTTCTGCATGTGAGAGAGTGTTTTAATACATATAGCACTTCATAAATAATTTTAAAGAGAAGATAATTATGAAGTTGATGCTAATAATAATAATCATTATCATCACAGCTTTACTTAATTTAGAGCTTGCTTCTAGAAAATGGTTAAATGGTTTTCTGTTGGAAGAAGAGCATAACTGCTAAACATCATCCGCAATCTGCTTAATATCACTTCAAAGATAGAGTGAAAAGCACTTGCACACTAATTAATTAATTAAACAACTAAGCCTTATAACACTTTTAAGATAATGTATTATGACACTAGGTAGAACAACCAGCCTTAGAACTGACAATGAAGATAATGAAGTGGTGGATAGCTTCTGCCTTTTAGGATCAACCATCAACAGTAAAGGAACAAGCAGTCAAGAAATACATTGTGGACTAGCACTTGGTAGAGCAGCCATGAAGGTCTTGGAAAAGATATTCAAATGCCGTGATGTGTCTATACCTACAAAATCAGAATTGTGCAAGCCATGGTATTCCCTGTGACACTCTATGGAAGTGAAACTTGGGCTTTGAAGAAGCAGAATAGAAACAGTACTGATGCTTTTGAACTTTGGTGTTGGAGAAGACTCCTGAGAATACTGTGGACAGCCAAGGAAACAAACAAATGGATCATCAAACAAATCAATCCAGAGTTCTCACCCAGGACGCAAATGACCAGGCTATCCTAATTCACACATTATATGAAGACCTAGCTCTCGAGAGAAGGGTTTAAGCCTGGAAAAGGTGGAAGGAAAGAGAAGAAGAGGATGGCCAGCAGCAAGGTGAATGGACTCAGTTACAGTGTTGATGAATGAAAGATGAGTGAAAGATCAGGTTAGGGACAGATTGTCATGAATAAAATCTATCTATGTGATTGCTAGGAGTCAACAATAACTTGATGGCATTATCAATCAATCAATCAATCAATCAATCAATCAATCAATTATGCCTATTTGCCATTCAGTGTTGTTATCAGTTGCTCAGTTGCTATGAATAGAGAAATCAAATCTGATTTTGAAAACCAGAGCATTCCATCTGCAAGTTGTTGGTTGACCTAGCTTGGATTTTTCAACCTATCTTCCAGATATTCTATGATGAGAAACCTAGAACCATAGCTCAGTATTGATTTTTTGCAGTTCCCAGCTACAAGGAAAACACTTGAAATTGAATGCTAGTAAGATGCCACTTTTCGCTTGTTCATATCCTCTAGCTAGCAGGTTTTTTTGGGGGGGGGGGGGTTAAGATGCAAGAGACACAATATGAGTCACAGTCAGAGAGCCCAGAGCACCAGGTTTTCAGAAATAAAAGTCTTCATGCCTCTTTCATGTCAAATTGTATCCCTTTACATAATTTTGTAACAGTTCATAAACCATAACTGCTTAAGAGAGTTGTATTACTTCAAAAATTAACCCATGCTTTCTGTTGGTCACTTAAAAGTGAAACAAACTTTTCTCTTGATGTGCAAATTTTGAATTGAAACAGATTTGAAATTGGTGAAGTATCTGAGAGTATTTCCAAATTAAAATGTAGCACAAATATAGCAGAACATGTGTGAAACTAAACCAGAGTACCAGGGATCATATTAATTACACTTTTAAAATTTTTCATGTTTTCAATTAGAGAAGCTGCTAAATGTTACTGTACAAGAGATAAAAGCATTTTTATTTTTAAAAATGCTTTATTAAGCATTTGTTTTCAATTTGTGCAGTGCTACTCTTATAACAGAAAGAACTAATGGATCTAACAGAGAAATATATGACACCTTCTAATGCTGAACTCTTCTGCATTAGTTAGTTAGGATTTCTGTAGCTAAGAAGTCTCCTCAACTGGATTAATCTGAATATGTTTATTCCCCAAATACAGGCATCTCGATTATGAGCATTCTCACACTTCCTGTGGAATTACAAGTTATTCAGCAAAGTATAGTGAAAGGCTTTCACGGCCGGAATCCGATGGTTGTTGTGGGTTTTCCGGGCTGTATTCAGCAAAATCAAGACTTTCTGGGTCAGCAAAGATTGTTTCAGAAAAAAATCTAGAAATGTGGTTTATCACTTATTCTAATAGTTAAAGGTGTTTATTGGGCAGCTGGTTTTACATTTTATTCATAATCTGCCAGAGTTGCACACATATGCATATTTTCTCATATGTAACTGTAAAAAAAAAAGGCCAATCCCACACAGAAGCTTTGAATTATCTGTGGCCAGAGGGAGATTTTATTTCTCTCTGTATAACCAAAATGGCAAGGATAGAATATCTTTTTTTCTTCTTCCTTGCTTTCAAAAGTAATTGCTGAGCCAATTTATTTTGTGAGCTGGAAGGCAGTAGGGGTGGGTATTTTTTTAGGAATGATTTGTGTCATGGGGGGGAAAAAAACCTAAATCAAGCTTGTTGAAGTAGTAAAGTAACTGATACTTTAGAATAGAAATAGATAGATAGATAGATAGATAGATAGATAGATAGAAAGTCCCAGAAGATTTAAAGAGTGTTGTACAGTAAGTTATCCACTAATACAATTTTTTTCCAAATGAAACTGAACAAGTCAGAGATAGAATATGATTGTAACTTTTACAGAAGGTGTATTTATGAGAGACAGGTGTATTCTCAGATATTATAGTAATTTCATCCATTGTATATAAGAAATGGGAGGATTCACAGTTAGAATGAACTAGTTTACAGAGCAATGCAGATACAAGAAAAAGGCATAATAAGGCAATGTTTTATTCCTGTTTTATTTTCCACAGATGGTTTTATTTGTATGTTCAGCTTTGCAAATTTGCAGTAAAACACTTTCAGCAGTTGAGTAACATGAATATAATTTTATAGGCATCCATATTTTACTCGGCATTTCCCCCCCTATAATAAAAGATTAGTTCAACAAGGCAAAAGGAATTTTAGTAATGGACATGAGATTTCACTGAAGATGTTGCCTAGCCTGGCAATGAAACGTCTGCAAGAAAACAACAAAGCTCAGAGAGCACCAAAAACTCCACAGGACATGAGATTTCTACATAATGTAAACTTTGTTGAAATAAGTTTTATTAAAGTACATTTTCTCTCCTCTATATATAGATAAAACAAAGGTGCTATGTGTACAAGAATTCAGATCAAAGTTTGCAAGCATGTTAATTGTAGTTTAATAAATGTCTATTATTAGAGAATGAAAAGGAAATCTGATCTGGCATCTAGACTGAGAGGCGCAGCATAGGGTTTATGGGGGGGTACCTCCATCCATCACTCTCCACCCAGCTTGGAACAACAACAAACAGTGCCTTCAAGTCAATCTTGACCCCTGGCAACTGAGTTTTCTTGGCAACAATTTCATAAGTGATTTGCCAGTCTCCTCCTTAGGGCTGAGAAAGAGACTGGCTGGCCCAAAGTTACCCAGCTGCTACTTGGCTAAAGCAGGATTAGAACTTATGGTCTCCTGGTTTTTCTAGCCTTGTGGCTTGACCACTACACCAAACTGGCTCTCCATCCACTGTATCCCATTCCAAAAAGCCTTTAAATTGGCCATGGAGTATTTTGGGGAGTAGATAGGTCCAAATGGGAAGGATAGCACAGCATGTGAACCTCTCCATCTGTACCATCTGTACCCAGCTTGGCTTCCTGAAGATTTCTGTTGCTAAGATCAAAAATTCATCAGTCCACTGTCATGTTAGCTATAAACCTACGGGGTGGTTTCAGACATACATCTGTAATATGGAGTTAATCAAATAGATCTACCAAACCATGATAAGTTTTACTAAATCAGAGTAGATAGGGATAGTTCTGTAGAAGCATGGAAATAGATTCTACAGAGAAAAGAATCAGGTTATCAGCATTGCTTCAGTATTTGAAGTATATCAGATACAGTGGGTTTTTTTTTTTGCTGCAGTGTATTAGGAAATTGCTGCTGTTATTAGTTGCTGATTCCAGAAAAAAAATGTTGAGCAGTAATTTCATTCCTCACTATATCTACAGAACATGTTTGTCAAAAACTTATAAGATTTAACAACTGTGTGCCAGCACTGCATACTTAATAAATATTTTCAATATCTGAAACTCTGCGTTCATTGGAATCACTATTAATACTTATCTTGCTATTACAACTACAAGTAATGGTTTTTATTCTTATCATTGCTTTCCATGTAATTATGAGATTAATCAGTTTTATAACCTGCCAAACTGAAAACTCAGTCCATATCCCTCACCCACCCAAAAAAGATGGTTAGTCTTTTGGTTAGTCTATCAGACAAGAGATCTAAAAAAAGATGTCTGAGTATGGGATGGTCTTGTTTAGCATTCCTCTCTGTTTGTTTTACACTGAACCAGAATGCTCCATTCCACTTTTCTTTTTACCTGTCCCAGGATTTAAGGGAGGGTCGTCAAAGAGATGTTTAGTTTTGCAACCTCTAATTGGAAAGTATACTGGGAGGAGAGGTTTATGCAGCCTGTGTAGGTTTTAAAGCTACTTTTGATTTGATCCTCAGGGATAAACTATGGAAATTCAAAGAAGATCAATGGATGGGGAAGTGACTGAATATTTTTGATGCTCTCTTACTGATCATCTGGAGTGAATACTGATTGGCATGTGGCAATCTCAGCATGTTCCTTATGATTGTAGGCTGGCAGCAATGAAAATAATTGTAGATCATGTTCAAACTGCTTTGGAGGGATTGGGAAGTGAAAAACAGTGTTGTGCAAAGTATCAGAAACATGAACTGTTTTAAGAATTTCTCCCTTAGGATTTATTTTCCTAAAAATCTCTGTACTTAATTTTGGTATGCTGATAACTCACTCTGACAGATGAGTGGTTCCCTTTCGGCTAAATAAGCAGTATTTTTCACACCTCGGTATATAGAGACATTAGAAGGCTGCATTTCTAGAGAAATATGGTGGAGGTAAGTAGGTATCTAGGTTTAAATCCTCACTCAGCCATGAAATTATCTTACAATATTGAAAAGTTCTTAAGAAGATAACATGTATTACTAAGGTGGTTAAAGAAAAGTAAGATGTAAAAATGATAAAGTTAATTACTTTTCAGGATCTAATTTTTTTAAGGTGTATATTATTTATTACAGTTATATGCTGTATCTTCCAACAGTGCCATGCAGGATCTTTCATCCAGGCATTCACCAAACTTATATCTTCTTGGTGTCTCCTATACTGTTGTATCTATAACATGCCTTCAGCTCTAGGATATCACATAGATTTTGTGTTGGAAATCAAAGTTATATATTTCAAGATGCCAAACATATCACGAGAGAGAGAGAGAGAGAGAGAGAGAGAGAGAGAGAGAGAGAGAGAGAGAGAACACATAATTCCAGTTAACCTGGATTGTTGCTGTTGTTATTTAATTCTTTTCCAGCAAAAAAGTTCTTAAAGGCTAACAGATTATACTTCATGGCTTTTCAATAATGAGCATCATGCGATGTTTTTGAATTTACTTGGAGGCTTTATCAAGGGAGAATAAGTTTTACTTATTCTTTTCAACATATGTAGATGTAATTGGCATGCTGTAGTTTAGAAGTTTTTTAAAATTTATTTATTTATCAGATTTTTCCACCGCCCATCTCTCCCCAGAAGAGGGACTGTGGGCGGTTTTCAATACATAGTAAATGATTTAAATGTGCAATATATAGTACTGGTTCAATACATGAATTGGCTTTTTGACTAACTTTATTTTTAATAAAGTGCAATAAACAAGCAAAAGGCATGCCTTATCTTATTATTCTAACTCTCACCACATAGGTTCTATAACATTTATTTCTGTTATAGAAGATTTTCCATTACCATTGGATACACTGCCTTGCCATGATGTTCCATATCAATCCCTTGTCTTTGGAATCCGCTCCCCATTAAACAGAGAGAACTGATTTGCAGATTTTGTTTTAAGAAGGCTTTCAAATCACATTTTGGAAACAAAAAAAAGTCTTATTTTAATTATTATTTTCATATATTTATTAACTCTAGTGCTATATTATTACTGTAAATAACCATGAGGCTACTGTATTTAATGAATAAATAATTGTTAATAAACAACTACAATAGTGTTGCATTTTGGGACATATAGTTGGTACCTGTGGATAACTAAATAGACCAGAAATTCTCTCTCCCAGCTGGAAATGGCTGGTCAGCTTTGAGGTGATGAAAAAGCTGCATGAGACAGAAATAAGTATGGCAAAGAGGCTGCTTTTACCATTAGAATACTGCTAATTTTCGGTGCTACCTTCCCCCAAAGAATTTTACTTGGTAAAATAAAGGGTGGATTGAAGGCATACAGAAAATATGTCAGAGAGATATGGAGGGGAAGGGCTGAAGCTGTCAGAAGAAGGAAGAGAGAACAGCACAAGAAAATAAATGAGAAAGAAAGGAGATAAATGTTCAATGCTAATACAAGTAATAAACCTTTGTTTCCCAGTGGAGGAAAAAGTGCTAACAAAAGTATGTGTGTAAGGAAGAGAGTTGATTCTGGAAAGGTATTCTGGAAATTATTCTGGAAAAGTAGTGGTTAGGTTCAACATTCCTAGACCTCCTCTGACTATTCTACTATGCTTACCCAATTAATTTCATTATATGCTACTAAAAGTCTCTGACACTTTCTATCAAAAAATATATGTCCTTTTCCTTGATCCTCTTTTCAGATAGGTTGATGCTCATATTTTATGACCTTTGAAAATTTTACTTCTGTTCTCTTTTGCAAATATCCTATGAAATTAAATGCATAAAATTATGTTAATATGACATTCTGCCAGCACATACACTGTGTTTACATAAAATTGCTTCTCCCAGAGGCATGATTTCCCAAAGGTTCATTCAAAACCTTCATGAAATCTTTCATCTGCTATAAGGTGTGTCTCTGTGTGTAACCTCTTTGTTGGCTATAGAAGACTGTAAATATTGCAAAGAAAATAAATTTAAGATGAGGCTGCCTTATAATAAATTTTCTCCTTCTTCATAGTATGTTGTATTAGTTAAGTGAAGCATGAATTTAGGCATTGGTAGTATTTAAAATGAAAAGACTTTTCTCTTGCCTTTCAGTTCTTAACTGTGTTTAGGATTAGCAATAGTTAGGAAACATTAGAATTTTATTCTGGATATCCAGTATCTAGCATTTAATATATTGTGGCAGTTTGAAATATTTAATGTAAGAAAAGGTGATAATTAGTTGTAACCTTTATTACTGGACAGATTCATAATGACAGAGGCAATCCCTTACAAAGTAGTAATCAAGACCAGATATAAATAAAGTGTGAATCCCCATCACCAAATCCAACTGGTTTCAAAAGGAATCATTGGAACATCAGATGATATTGTGTAAAAGTGGTTCTTGCTAGAGCATAGCTTTCCAAACTGTGTGTCGCGACACTTTGGTGTGTCACAACACACAGTTTAGTGTGTCGCAAAGTGGCGGCGCAGGGGCGCACGTGGCGGCGTAGGGGTGCATGCGGCAGCGATGTGCACGGCGGCGGCAGCAGTGACAACGGCAGCAGCGCGCCATCAGTGCTTCCGCATTTTAGCAAGGCCGCCGCTGCCGCCACCACCATGCATGCCACTGCCGCGCACCCCCCTGTGCCACCGCCATGCTCCCCTCCGTGTGCGCCCCCGCGCCGCCGCCACCGTTGGTGTGTCGCCAACAGCGGCAGTTTGGAAAGCACACTGTGCTAGAGGCACCACTTATGAATCTAGTGATAGCTGAGGATCGAGGAGCACTTCCAGACTGCAAATCTCTTTTGGGGGAGTGCAGATCCATCCAAATCATGGTGAACCCCATCTCCAAATCCAGTTTTCTGTTTACCAATAGCACCTTCTTCTTGTCTGGATTTAATTTCAGCTTGTTCTCTCTCCTACAGGCTATTATGGAACTTAGGCAATATTCAAGGATATTGATTAGTTTCATGGAATTGGGTTTGAAGGTGCAATAGAGCTTGGTATCATTGGAATACTGATGATACCCCACTTTCAACCTCCAGATGACCTTCAACCTGTAAATGCTGAATTGCAAGGGGGAGAAAATGGAATCACATGGGACATCATAAGCCAGTTGTCTGTGAGTTGTAGTCTCCCAGCATCACCTTCTGGATATTGCCCAGGAACAAATGGCTCAGAACTATTATAAAAGAGTGTCCTCAAGGTATGTTATTGCCAGGTGGTACAGAAGAATACTATGGTATTGAAAGTTGTTGAGAGATCCAGGAAAATTACCCCCTCCCCAATTTCCTGCATGTCATCCCACAATGCAGCCCAAGCACTTTCAGTAGCACATTCCAGGAGAAAGCCTAATTGAAATGCTTCAGAAATTCAGTATCATTCAGATGCATTTTCAGCTGGGAGGTCACCATGGTCTCCGTCACCATTCCCAAAACTATAACATTTGAGATTGTCCTAAATTATGCATGTCTCCTGAGTCATGAGAGGGCTACTTCAGTAATTCTTATTACTCCTTCTTTTAGGCAGAGAGGAACACGTCCCTCCTGTAGATCACCTCCGTTTACCAAGGGCCAGTCCCATTCTGGCCAGTTTAATCAACCGAGAGAGACAGGGATCAAGTAACTAGATAGCACCCTCATTTCTCTACATGTATTCTCCGTGTTCTTCAGTCATGTGAGCTGAAAATAATGCAAAACAGGGCAAATGATTGTGAGATTACAGATGGAAGAGATGCTGCACAGTTGTTTCTTTGCAGATTCAGTGGCAGCAAATAAATAAATATTCTTGGCTGCCTCCTGCATCACACAATAAAATTTAGATGGACCTTCAGATGAGCCTCACTCATGACCTGATCTGTCTTGAGAATTCCTCCACTTATGTTCTAGCTGATATCCCATCTGTTTCATCATTCTTAGCTCGCTAGTAAAGCAAAGGATTAATTTGGCTTCATGAAAAGAAAGAGAGTACTTAGGAGCAATGATGTCTACTGTCAAAACATCTCCATCAACAGTACTGACAACAAACAATGTAGAAAATTATTAAAGTGCATTGAAATGAATCTATCACTCATTGACATCTTCGGCATCAGTGAATTGAGATGGACTGGAAATGAGATGGTCTGGAATTGGACAATTTCAATCAGAAGACCACACTGTTTACTATTTAGGACATGAAAAACAAAGAAGCATTGCTTTTATAATTAGGAAGGGTAGAGCAAGAACAGTACTGGGCTACAATGCAATCAATGACTAAGTGATATAAATTAGACTTTATGGACAACCCTTTAATATGAGGATTATCCAAGTATATGCTACAATCACTGATGCAGAAGAAGAGATTGATGAGTTTTATGATCAAGTTCAGTTCAGAAGACCTGAAGGACCAGGTTGTGGACACAGCCTCCTGGAGAAAATCTATCTGTGTGGTTCACTAAGACTCAGCTCATCATCATCATCATCATCATCATCATCATCATCATCGAGGAAACTATTAGGATCTATCAGTCACCTAGGTCTGACCTTTTTAATCAGTCATCTACCCTTATATGCCATCTCTCCCACTCCCACTGATCTATAAGTAATATATCCTTGAAAGTTTATTCTTCTACCTTCAGATCACCAGCTCCACCTGAACAGAAAACTAAATCCAACGTGTGCCTTCTTGCATGCATGGGCCAGATACCAGCTCAAACAGATCCATGGTTGTCATGGAGGACAAGACATTCTGAGCTGCTTCTGATTGGGCAACCTCAACATGGACATTGAAATCCCCCAAGTCAAGGAGCCTAGGATAATCCAACACCATTCCCAATAACACGCTGAGTAGCTAAGAAAGAAAAACTATGAGGCTGAGGGTGAATGGTACATTAACAGTAAACCTATCCTATCATCAGAACACAGCAACTTGCGGTCAAAATTGGTGGAGTGCTGTATAGAGAATGTGGTCAGTGAGATGGAATTTTCTAGACCACAGTCACTTCATCACCTCACCCTCCCTTCTAGGTTTGCTACTCACAGAGTAGCATGGCCAGCAGAGCTGAGAAAAATTCCTTCTTCTTCTGTCAGTCTGGTCTGTGTCATACACTTCAGGATATCATTTTCATCTTGGATTACATCCTGGATAATATTTTAACAGTGGTGGATCTGGCATTAAAGAGACTTTCAGGTTTGAGGAGCCACCACTGCTTCATCTCAACTCCTTTGGTTAAGTTGTAACAGAGAGTGAGGCCAGCCAGGAACTCCTATCTTTTCCCTACAATGGCAGTTATCAACCCCTGCCATATATAACCCTGCTGGTGATTACCTCAGGAGTTACTCCCAGGAAGTTTTCCATGTCCCAATCCCCCCTCAATCATTTTGCTGATGAATCTGTTAATTCTAGAGCATGACAAATCAGCTTTCCAGATTAGTTTCCAAAAGCCCACACATACATAAAAAATACAAGTGGGATGCCCTCAGCCATGAACAATCTTTTTCAGCCCAGGGTTGAAGCTGTTGGGGAGAAAGTGAAACTCATGCAACATTTCTTCATGTTAATAGCTGTAACAATTTACTTCCCGGCCATTGAAATCACCACCTGAGCTCCTGAATGAAAGGCAGGATATAAATCTTACAAAGAAATAATGAAATCCTCTGGTGCTAAGCCAATTCTAGGTGCAACTTGATCCAAAGAGATCATAGAGTTCCTCACAGGAACTTTGTTCCAAGGAATGCTCCACTAGAAGATGTGATCCAGGTATGAGCAGCCTGTTAGAAT
The DNA here is from genome assembly GCA_023362775.1 of Charina bottae. Taxonomy (NCBI): domain Eukaryota; kingdom Metazoa; phylum Chordata; class Lepidosauria; order Squamata; family Charinaidae; genus Charina; species Charina bottae. The sequence goes on along the minus strand of JALMGJ010000002.1, from coordinate 85,411,972 downwards.
TAACTCATGTTGGCTTTATTTCTTATGTTCTTTACCATCTACATACCACTTCATCATTCCTCATTCTCAGCAACCAGCACCTGTTTTGAAGTCAAAGGATCTTCATTTGAATTTCTACTGGGCATGAGTCTTTACCTTGTCCTTGCAACGAAACAGTAACCTTAGAGTATAAGAAAATTATGGAATGATAACAATTAAGCTGACATTAAGAATTAAATACTTACTATGAGAAAAGAACAGGCTACCATCAACTATTAATTTCTAGGAAAGAAGATTCAGTGTCCTCTCTAGCACCACCAGCACCACCAAAAGGCGGGCTTATATGAATATACGCTTGATAGTTACAGAGTACTCAAATTTCCGAACAGAGGTCTCCTTCCCCCTGTTACTTAACAGAAATAACAGCCAAGAATATTTGAATTTTTAAGGAAAAAAATATTCAGCAGCTGAAATTTCAGCTCCAAAGAATTAACTCTGACAACCAAAATATCCTTACATGAAGTCCCAAACAAAGCTTATTTTAATGTGAACAGAATAATCACAGAACAAATTGATGAGTTATTTAAATATCCTACAAACCATATCAACTCTACATTTCAACTTCTTGCTGCTTTATCAATGCACTATTTTGAGTTTATCTCATTAAGATGAAGCATAAGGTATAAACATAAAATGAAATTATTGTCACAGGTTGTTGAAAAAACTTCCATATTTTTGTGATCTTTCAATTAGTCTAAAAGGGTGTTCCATAATATGGATTTGGACTTTTATTACAGTCAACAAGGCTATTTTGCCTTTTAAAATCTGTTGGGATAGAATACAATTATAATGACAGTGCAAATATGCTGCTAAGTGGTTTTTTCAAATAATTGTATAGGGAATGCTATTTAATGTACCCATTTTAATGTTTAAAAAATGGCTGCTTTGTTTGTTGTGAATCCATCTGTCAATAGGACTGTAAATGATAAAGCATGCAATGGAGATAGATGAAGCCAGAGTGGGTTTCAATTTGATTTTAAAATGATAAGACAAGTGATGCTAAGAGATAAACTTGTTTTTTAGAAGGGAGGAGAAAAGTAGTCTCCCTGGCCAATGTTAGAGCCAAGATGGCTTTCCAGTTGAAATGGCATTCTTGCTTCGGACTGATGGAAGAGATCTCCTACAGTTGATTCCTTCTATCCCTTTTCTTTCTGTAAGTAGTCAATTCCATTCCATTTCTATTAATAATATTTCTATCACATATTATCTAATAATCCATTATTAACATGTTAATGGATACAAATACAAATTATGCTCTCAAGTGTCATTCCTTTGAAAACATACATTTTAGATATATAGTAGATATATAAAGCATTTGATGAATATTGTGATCCTGCATGTTATGATGCAATGGCTGCCATCCAGACTGATGAGCAGTGCATTCCTACTGGGCTCACTAAAGCAATAATATCAAATCAGGCAATTCATTAGGCCCAACTTTCAGTTTTGAACTATGTTAATTAATTATGTACTGATATTTTGGCTGGGTCTGTCTACAGTCTTTGAAACTAGTCAATTATTCATTTCCCATTTCTAACTAAATTACTTTCACCCAATTTTAATGTTCATTAAGGCCTTTTGTGTGTGTGTGTGCCTTCGAGTCGGTGTTGACTGATAGCAACTGTCCAGATTAGTCTCTGCAGTTTTTCTTGGCAAGGTTTTTTGGAAGTGGTTTGCCGTTGCCTACTTCCCAGGGCTGAGAGTGACTGACTAGCCCAAGATCACCCAGCTGGCTTTGTGCTTAAGGGGGTACTAGAACTCACAGTCTTCCAGTTTCTAGCCTGATGCCTTAACCGCTACACCAAACTGGCTCTCTATTTAGAGGACCACATTTGAAGAACAAACCAAGTATCACCTGTTTTACTAAGGTCATCAATTCAGAAAGGAGTGAAACATGGCTGCATACTACCCCTACTTCTCTTCAATGTTTATGTGAACTCAGTGGTCACCACCTTAATTCCATCCCCTTAAATTAAACTATAGAGAGCTAGCAGTGCTTCTCCATGCTGATGATGCAGCTGTTCTCTCCTTAACTCAGATTGGCCTTAGAAGGGACTTCCAGTGGGGGATTGGCAACTTGAGACGTGTCTCTGCGAGTTCCACGGTTGACCCAGCAACATGGACTTTTTTGGGGCTCAGGAAGGATTTCCTAGAGCCCAGAAGTGTTCTCCGGATTAAGGAGAACTCCAGGAATTACCCCATTTGTCCTCCGGATGGCTGGAAACAGCCAGAAAACTGCAAAACAGCGTTTCGCGATCAACTGGTAAGCTAGCAGCTGGGAGGCAGGGATTGCCATCATTCCCTAAGCTGTGGAGCTCCTCAACTTATTACCCTCCAAGGTGCTGCGAAAATAGTTCCCAGAACACCAGGAAAATACCCTCTTGGCTGGGAATTCTGGAAGTTGTAGTCTCATCCGCAAACATTATCTCAGGCCATCAAAGCCTCCAAACTCCCCGTCTATTCCTCTGGAGCCAGATTTCGTCCCGAACCCTCCATTTATTAACCTTTGCCACCACCTCAAAAAAATCTTGCGCTGCTTAAAGCACATACAATATATGAACTGCATTCCCAGAGATCACGTGCTGTCCTAAGCTGTGTTGAAGCCTTAAATGGACTCAAAAGCTGTCCACCCCATTTCTAAAACACTTTTTTATCTTTTTAAATTATTATTAAGGGGAGGCTCTTTGCAACAAAGAAATGCGGAATCTCTTGATAGTTTTCATTACTTTTGGAAGTTATTAATTTGTTAATTTGGCTTTTTTTCTAAATATATTTTTTCTCTTTTTCCTCTTAAATCCTAGTGTTGGATTTAAAGACTTTTGCCTGTTTACTGTTACTTTTTTCAAAGTTTGAAGGACTACAAAAGAATTACCCTCTTAGTTGAATGTGCGGAGCTGAGCTTTGATCTACTGTATCTGCTTTCCCATGAGAAATGGCTTTGTTTACCTTTATTCTTCTACACACACACCCCCGCTGATTAACACTTTTTTTCTGAAAGACAGCCTTTTGTCTAATATCCTGAGGCATTAGAAGGCGCCATAACATTCCATGGAGGGATAGGGAAGATTTTAAAGATATTTTTAAGGAGCTGTACCTCAAGGTTACTTATGCTTTGGACCATCTCTTAGAATGTTATTTAGAAAATAAGGTCCCGGTCTCAAAGAAAAAAATGAGGAGTAGCGTCCCAAAGCCAAAAAGTGAAGGGAAGAAGATTCACCTCTGGAATGTTAATTTTGAAGAAGGAAAAGCTTTGGGTGTAAAAGGAACGGAAATAGCTGCATTCTTGGAATATCGAGATCAAAGACAAGATTTAAGCATCAAGGGACGGAAGGTCCTTGAAGATGAGTTGGACTTTACAAGGCAGGTCAAGGATTGCAAGGAGAAAGCCTTGTGTGTAACATTGAGATATATAAATGCCTTAGTTTACTTTGAAGTGGGTTAACTGTTTAATTGTGTTTATTAGGATGGTCTTTTAAAGGTTTAGACAGATGTTTTTGTTTTGGGTTTATGAATTTATCTTAGGTAAAAGGATATTAATAAGGTTATTCTTTAAATATGTAATGAATTAAATATGTAATAAATTAAATGTAATGTAATGTAAAATATGTAATGAATTAAATATGTAATAAAACAGATTTTAAATATGTAACATTTAATAATGTTCAACTATATCAATGCTTTGGTTAGGAGTAAAATTGTAATGAGGAAGGATAATATTTGATTATCTGTCTATTAATGGGGGAATTTTTTTATGTTATAAAAATGTTTTTATATATATCCATTTTAAGGGGAAAATAGTGTTTTAGAGGAAATGTTATATTGAGAATGGAAATGTTTTATAGAAGTAATGTTCATTCCGGTTTGAACTAGAGTAAGTGATTGATATTGACTTATATCTTTGTTGTAAAAAGTCGGAAGTTAGTATTATGTAGAATGTAGTAGTCTTTTTTTGTATTTTCATGCTTTTTAGTTCCTTTTTTCTCTTGTAGTATACTTTATTTCATTTCTTGTAGTGTTTATGTATTTGTTGAAAAACTTAATAAAGCTTTATTAAAAAAAAAAAAAGATTGGCCTTAGAAGAAGTGCATGGCCTCTAGCAGACTACTGTAGGGAGGAAAGGCTCACAATAAACTACTCTAAAACTAAAACCATGCTTTTTTTTCCAAAGAGACATAGATACTGCAAACATCAGTGTCAAATGAACAGTAATAATATAGACCAAGTTTCATCCTTCAAATATCTTGGCATAGTATTCTAGCCCCCTGAAATTTGGCACAAACAAATGAAATCTATTTCTGATGAGGCCAACAACAGCACGAAGGCATTACCAGGCTGCTTTCACACTAAAAGAGGCATGAGCAGATCAGCTGCCATATAACTATTTGAAGCCAAAGCTCCCAGATGTTATATGGTTCACAGGTATATGCATAAATCTAAATAAAGCCCTTAGAAATAATCCAGTCCAGATTCCTAAGTGCATTATTCTAAGTACTCTGGAATGAGGTTCCCCCCAGGATCCAGATGGCCCCCAATCTGCTGTTGTTTGGAAGAGCCATGAAGACCTGGCTTTTTACCCAGGCCTTTGTCAAGGAAGAGTGAGGCCCCTCGCTTTATTGCGCTTGTTATCTTTTGTCTTTATCTTTTATTGATTTTATTGTAATTTCCTTTTTTTTAATGTTGTGAGCTACCTAGGGTTGTTGAAAGTCAGGAGGCACACAGGAGGAGGAGGAGGAGGAGGAGGAGGAGGAGGAGGAGGAGGAAGAGGAAGAGGAAGAGGAAAGTTGACCAAGTGGGCAAGGCATGAACTGCCTTTTGATGTAGGCAGGGACTTGCTGCTTGACTGTGTATGTGTGTGTGAAATAAACACTGAAAACAAATAAGTTGGGTGGATTACATGTTACAGTTCTGCATGCAATTTAAGGGGTAAAGCCTTGGCATAATGCAAAGGAACTCTCAAATCTGGACACAGCGTATATGAGTAAAGGGAGAAAAGAATGAAAAACTAGTCTGCAACATCATCTCTTCTTTGTCTTCTCATCACCAACCTATTACATATTTGGAAAGCTCTAAGTTAACATTGAGAACCAGTTTGGCCTAGTGATTAAGGCACTGGGCTAGAAACCAGGAGACTGTGAGTTCTAGTCCTGCCACAAAAAAAAGTTAACATTATTTGTACTCAGAAAGCACCCAGCAGGATGCTTCTTTTTCTCAAGAAGTTTAGACTTCTATCAAGACGCTGGAAATAAAACCAAAATGAAGAAATAGCAAAAGATTTTGAAATGATAGAAATTTATTCATGGTACTTTGCCAAACTCAAGTCCATTGTATGTAGCTTGAATCATGTCAACTGGATTTCTATTTTCTCAGTGGAAACGTTTCGCTCCTTATCCAAGAAGCTTCTTCAGTCTGAGCAAAGTTTGTAAGGGAATCCTTAAATATGTTTCTAGGGTGGCTGTGTGACCTTGCACCTGGGGCTAGGTCATGGTTATTTGAGATGTTTATTTCTAAGTCCTTTTATCATCTAAAGGAGGATCGTTAAGATCACCATGCTGCTGTTGAGCTTGTGAAATGGTCTTAATCTTCCTAGGAACAGAAGACAAAGCAGGAAGGAAAATAGGGGAAAGATTGTGCCTGAGGCCCCCACCTCTATTCAAAGAAGGATTTTCCAAGTTGGCATAAATGGATTCCTTGACCCCTCTTTCAAACCACTTATCTTCCCTGTCTAAAATGTGAACATTAATGTCCTCAAATGAGTGTCCTTTTTCCTTTAGATGTAGGTAAACTGCTGGCTCTGATCCTGTGGTGTTGCTCCTCCTGTGTTGGGCCATCCTCCTGTACAAAGGTTGTTTGGTTTCTCCAATGTAGAGCTCAGAGCACTCCTCACTGCACTGAACTGCATACACTACACTGCTTTTCTTGTGTTTTGGAGTTTGATCTTTGGGGTGTACAAGCCTCTGTCTCAGTGTGTTGGTGGGTTTGAAATATACAGGTATGGTTGTTGTTGTTCAGTCGTTCAGTCGTGTCCGACTCTTCGTGACCTCATGGACCATAGCACGCCAGGCCTTCCTGTCCTCCACTGTCTCTCGGAGTTTACTCAAATTCATGTTCATTACATCGGTGATGCTATCTAACCATCTCATCCTCTGCCGTCCCCTTCTCCTTTTGCCCTCAGTCTTTCCCAGCATACATACATACACACATACAGGTATGTGGTGTTTGCCAAATATCCTTTTTATCTTTTCAGACACGCCAGCCATGTAAGGAATGACCAGGTTCTTCCATTTACTCTGACTCTCAGCCCTGTCTGTCGCTGTTTTAGGTCTGGTAGACTTAGATTTAGTGAAGGCCCAATTTGGATATCCACAGGCCTTCAGAGCTGTTCTCAGGTGCTGATTTTCATTCTTTTTGGAATCCATCGAGGTGGGGATGGTTTCTGCTCTGTGTGACAATGTCATTCTGCTCTGTGTGACAAACAAATTGTAACAATGGAATCATATTCCCTGTCTATGGTGGTTGGATACAGTTCCTCCATTTTGCTTTAGACAAATACCTGTCAGTCACTGTCTGAAACCCAACATCTCCATCATTCTCCTCTCCCTTCCAGTTTCCAGTGAAGTGGCTTTTCTAAGAGCTCTACCATGGCCCCTTTTCAGTGCCCCCAATCCTGGGGGTGGAGATTGGCATCAGATATTCATAGAGATCCAAGCCTGGAACAAAACTAATTTGAATTGCTCCCAGTTTGCCTCAGGGCCTTGCCTCAGGGACCCCATCTGGGTTCTGCACTCAAGGTTTTTCTCAGTCTATTCAATTCTCATTCCAGAACATTATATTGCATTCCTTTAAATCAGTTACAGATGTTAATATTATTTCCACAACTTGTTAGGAGAATAAAAAAGGTAACGGTTTTCCCCTGCACAGTCGTGTCTGACTCTAGGGGGCGGTGCTCATGTCCGTTTCTTAGCCAAAGAGCCAGCGCTGTCCGAAGACGCTTCCACGGTCATGTGGCCAGCATGACGTGTGTGGAATGCTGTTACCATCCCACGGAAGTGGTACCTATTTATCTACTTGCATTTGCATGCTTTCGAATTGCTAGGTTGGCAAGAGCTGGGGTGAGTGTGGGAGCTCACTCCGTCACGTGGCTCTCGGGTCTTGAACCGCTGACCTTCCAATTGACAATTCTCATTCCAGAACATTATCTTGCATTCCCTTAAATCAGTTACAGATATTAATATTATTTCCACAACTTGTTAGGAGAATATAGGGGGCCAAATATATTGATTGATTGATTGATTGATTGATTGATATGCCATTAAGTCATTTTCAACCACATAGACAGATTTTCTCCATCCCTAATCTGGTCTGGTCTTTCAAGTCTTCCAATGGTGCCCCCATTGCCACTGTAACTGATTCCATCCACCTTGCTACTAGTCATCCTCTTCTCTTTCCTTCCACCTTTCACAGGATTAGAGCCTCTCTTCTTCAGAGAGCTCGGTCCTTCTATAATGTATCCGAGATAGGATAATTTGAGCCTGGTCATTTGTGCCTCTAATGAGAACCCTGGGTTGATTTGTTTGCTGATCCATTTGATATCCTGGTTGTCCGTGGTATTCTCAGGAGTCTTCTCCAACACCAACTTTCACAACCGCCAAAGCTCTTTCTACCCTGCTTCTTCAAAGTCCAGCCAGATATATGCATGAAATGAAAATTCAGCATTTGGTTTTCAAACTGATACATAGTTGCAGATAATTTACAATACACTAAAAATATTCTCTTTTTTAATTTGTTTGTTTATAGAACTTATATGGTTGCCTATCTCACAAAGTGACCCTACGTGGCTCACAACAACCAATAAAAACAAAGATAAAACAAAACCAACCTTCCTCCCAGGTGCCACACCAAACAGCCTCCCAGGGTCAACCCCCATCCTAGCCCAATGCTTGGGGGCAGAGCCAGGTCTTCACGGCCTTCTGGAAGGTGAAAAGGCTTCAGGTACTCTACAAAAACTATGGACAAGACATTCATTGTCTCATAATTTGCACAAAAACCAAGTGATTTTGGACCTCCCAATATATAGTACAGAGCTTTCCAAACTTTTCATGTTGGTGACACACTTTTTAGACATGCATCATTTCACGACACACTCTTACAGCAGGGAACAAGGCAGGCACTAGGACCTGCACGGAATCACAGCAGGTTTGGAGTCAGCAAGGCACAAGGCAGGCACTAGGACCTGCGCGCAATCACAGCAGGTTTGGAGTCAGCAAGGCACAAGGCAGGCACTAGGACCTGCACAGAATCACAGCAGGTTTGGAGTCAGCAAGGCACAAGGCAGGCACTAGGACCTGCGCGGAATCCCGGCAGGGCAGGTTTGGAGGCAGCAAGGCACAAGGCAGGCACTAGGACCTGCGCAGAATCCTGGCAGGGCTCAGAGGCAGCAACAGCCGCAACATACCCAGACACTGCAGCTGACACACTAACGTGTCCCGACACACAGTTTGGAAAGCTCTGATATAGTACTTTCAACATTTTTTTCCCACAAATATTGATAATTAATATATAGCAGCCTTTGGTTCTGGGGTACCAGGCCTGAGCTACTCCACCTTTGTTCTTTGTTTGACCCTGACTGTTGCTAGGCAGGAAACAGTAGATTTGTCAGGTAGTCAGACAATGGAATGTCTCAGACATGCAAATAGAAGGCTTTGAAGGCTACCTTTCTGTTTTGTTGATGAGGCACTAAGGCAGAGCTTTCCAAACTTTTCATGTTGGTGACACACCTTTTAGACGTGCATCATTTCGTGACACAGTAATAACAGGGCTCCCCGCTCCCCCGGCCCACGCGATTAGCTCCCGGATGGAAACCCCGCCCCCGGCCCACGCGATAGGCTCCCAGGTGGAAACCTCGCCCCCCGGCCCAAGCAATTGGTTTCCGCCTTGGGCAGAGCAGGGTTGTCCTACCCCGCCCTGCCCTGCCCCGCCCCGCAGCTGCCCTGCCCTGCCTTGCCTCTGCCAAGAAAAGCTGTGGTCGCGAGGCGAAAAACCCTCAGGTCACCGTAAAAAGTGACAGTGGAGGGGGCACCCCGGGGTGGAAAATATCCACGCCAATCAGCTGTGTGGTGGGGAGGAGGCGCGCCTCTGCTTCCCAGCCGCACAGATGATCGGCGTGGATATTTTCCACCCTGGGGTGCCCCCCCACCATCACTTTTTGCGGTGATCCGAGGCTTTTTCGTGAGCTGGCAGTGATGCTCTGCCAAGAAAAGCTGCGGTCGTGAGTAGCAGCAGCGTCCTGGAACCCGGAAGCACTGATGGCCCACCACCGCTGCTATGCAAACTGCCACGCGCGGCGGTGCACCATCAGCGCTTCCGGGTTCTTGTGTGACACACTTGGGACCCCCAGGCGACACGGTATTGTGTTGTGACACACAGTTTGGAAAGCCCTGCACTAAGGACTTCAACTGCTTCTAATGACTTCAACAGCTCCTGAAGACTTCAACCTCACACTGCTTCCTGGACACACACACACACACACACACACACACACACCACCCGGGGAACCTGACAGCAAGCTGAGCTGTTGTGAATTATTTTGTTTTTCTGTAGAAATATATAAAAGGATGCCCACCAAAGCTGTATGGCTGCTTGCTTTGGAAAATTATTCCCTTGTACCCTTTCTTTGTGCAAATAAAGTCTTTCCAATCTCTACTGCTGGTTTGCTTTTTGGCTGTTGCATACCAGGTTCAATGAGCCCATCTTTTCTGGGACAACAATTCCTATGGACTAGTCTTAATTGTTGCAGAAGCATCGCTACTGTAGAAGAACAATGGAAAAGGAAAAGTAGAACAGTACAACAGATCTATTATATAAAACAATTAATAGAAAATAGTTCAAATTAAAATTATCTTCCCTGTTTTGGTGGAAAGTAGAATATTTTGTTTTTTTCCTTTGTCAAAGCAGGTAATGCTGTTACCTCTCTGTGTCTGTAATGGGTAGGTTGTTTTGTTTTGTTTCATGTAGGGCTATCGTCTATTTGCTGAATAACCAGGGAGTTGGTTGAGCATTCCAGTTCCAGTTAAACAGACAGACATTGAGCTGTTTCAAAACAGTGCTTTTGTTTGTCATTCATGACTGGCAAATTTTTGTTTGAAGTTCTTTATCTCTGGCCTTTAAAGGAATCATATGCTGCTGCAGACATCTGCCATATTCTTTTAACATAGTACACCCATATCTGGTTGGAAAGAGCAGTTTTAGCATTTTGTAATCATATACAGTACGTTTCTTTACAAATCTACCAACTGAACGAAGAAAAAGACACAGTAGTCCAACAAGCACTTAGAATCCTGTATTCCCATATCAGTTACCAGTTCCTTTCTTACAGAAGCCTTGTTTACAAAATGTTTAGTGAGCAGGTGATAGCACAGAAAAGTCTATTGAGTTGTATCAAAATTCTTCCTATTCAGAAAAATCTTCATATAACCACCTATTGAGAAACAGTTGGCTGACCAGTTAGTTCCCATAGCAACTTCATATCTAGGTGCCATCTCAGCCAGTGCCATCTCAGTCTTTTCCAGCAAATCTGTTCATTGATAAAGCAGTCTTCTCCTGTCCTCCCTCCCCTTCACCCCCATACTAGGGCTTCAGTATCAGAAAATCCAGACAAAAACTAATTGGCAGTGAATGGTTAGCATGGTCCGTGTCCCTTTGCAGTCATCCACTGGATTTTTACAGCCAGGTATGATAGCTCAACACCATACAATACAAGGATACAAAAATATTTATTTGATAAAAGACTCAGCCCAATGGAAAGGGGTGGGGGAGCTGCATAGGTAGTCAACTGAATGCCAGGTTAACTACCTGACATATTCACATAAAGGACTTTTGTAATAGGACATTTTCCAGATACCTTAAAGAGTCATTGTCAGCTAGAATAAATAATGATGGGCTGAATGGCCAATAAACTGAGAAGCATTCAAATGTGTTTCAGACCTCTGCTTGGGGCCTTGGAGATCCATTTAAAGGAGACATAAAAAGGAATGTGGTGGCTGCGGGGAGGAATACAAAATCCATAACTAGGTAATATCCTTTATTAGGACCAAGCAAAAATGACCAAAAAAAAAAAGAGCTCCCTGGAACTTTTCTTAAGGCAATACATTTTTTAAAAAATTGGAGATGGAGAAGAAGCAAGTAAATGTTTTTAAAAAATTAAAACTGAAGACAGAAATTTCACTCATGAACTCTGAGTGTAATGTTGCTGGCATTAGGTTAGATGTAACCTGTGGGGGCAGAGAGCCAGGCCAAAACATCTATGTGTGCTGCAGCTGGCTGAAAGAACTGTGGGGTAATTGCCTTTATACTTAGAATTGGGGGGAGCAAAGTATGTTGTTGTACCTGAATGTTAAGTGAAATCTAACTCCAACATCTTCTAATGCAAATCATGCATTTGGTGCTATATAACCTACACTCATAATAACTTAAGCCAGGGGTCGGCAAACTTTTTTATGCCAGGAGCCATTTTGACATTTATAACATTTATAACATCACTCGAGGGCCAGGGGGCGGGGTTTGTGGGCGGGAGCCAATCGCGTGGAAGGGGGTGGGGTTTGTGGGCGGGAGCCTTGAAAACAATTTTGGGTGGCAAAATGTAGCTGCAGCTCCCCACCCTACCCCACCCCACCCGCCACCAGCAGTGTATAATCTCCGAGTAAATTGCTCGGAGACAAGTCCGCTTCCCTGATCTTCTCCTCTGCCTGTCCTTCGCTGCCTTACAGCGCCTTGGAGACAAAGCCTCCCACAATCTGCCCCTTTCCTGATTGCAACCAGGGATCTTCTTCCCCGCCCCCTCGGCCAGCTCCTCTGTACCTGCAAGGCAAGGTGGATCAGGCACAAGGTGGCTTTAGCTCGCTGCTGCTGCCTCATGGTTGCCGCCAATGCAGTCCCCACTGCGCCCGCTGCTCTTGGCGAAGCGAACGCTGTCTCCCTTTCCCACCTGGTCCAGAGAGCGTCTCTCTCGCTCTCTCCCCCGCTCCCGTTTTCTTGCCCCCGCCCCTACTCACTTGTGGAAAGAGATGGGCTTCTCTTTGTCGTATCGATTCCGGCAATGGTAGGCAGAGCAGGACTGCACCATCCTCTCGTTGCCGTCCCCCCGCCCGCCTCTTTGACACCACCGGGATTTCTCGGGGGGGGGGGGAACAATTTAAAACACGCGTCGATCCAAATGCTTCCCTGAGGTGTTCGCGTTCCTTTTCGAAAATAAAAAACCCCCGAAGAACGACATAAACTGGCTGTGGCCTCTCCCTATTTCAACATGGCGGTACCAGCTTCAGATCAACTCTCTCGAGATCTCTGCATCGGGCTTGGCTATTGGTCATGCCCCGCAATGTTTGGGTGCGACGTGTCTCCGTCCAAGCAGCCAATGAGAAGAGCGGCTCACCTTTTGACGCACGCACCCTGGCTTCTGAGCCCGTAGATACACGCGCACCCGTCCGAAGGCTTAGCTGGGCGCGTGACGGTATTCGTAGACCAGCGTTCTATTTTAGACCGTTCCAGACAGTGATGCAGTATTTTGTGGAAGAACCACACTCAAGGGGCCAAAGAGCCGCATGTGGCTCGCAAGCCGCGGTTTGCCGACCTTTGACTTAAGCTAACTGCATGAGTATTGCCAATACATTGATTTAGTTCATTTTCTATACAGTGATGGAGTCAAATAAAAGCATGCTTGACTTCAGAGGTCAAGCATTTTCAACATGAAAATCCAGCTCTTCCTGTTCAGCTGTATTCCCAAGGCTATACAATAACCTCACTTTAGAATTGCCTGTCTTTCTGCAATACTGTAAAACCTTCTTTTGGCATTTGGCCTCCACAGGGAAGGATACTTTTGGTTTATAGATATTGATACTGATACCCTTGTTGTTTATAACTGAATGTATTTTATATATTACTATTACTCTTTTAAAAGCCACTGTAAATAAATAATGCAAAATGTGGAATAAGATTTCCTCAATATAACTATTATTGTACAAATTATGATTTATTTATTTTTTGGTCCCTTCAAGTCAGTGTTGACTCTGGGGGCCTGGCTGGACAAGTCCCTGCAGTTTTCTTGGCAAGGTTTTTTGGAAGTGGTTTGCCATTGCCTGCTTCCTGGGGCTGAGAGAGAGTGGCTAGCCCAAGGTCACCCAGCTGGCTTTGTGCCTAAGATGGGACTAGAACTCAAGGTCTCCCGGTTTCTAGCCTGGTGCTTTAACCACAACACCAAACTGGCTCTCACAAATTATGAATACTACTATGTAATTATCAAATAGCATTAAAAATATTTTTCTGCCTACTTTTTGGCTTTGGTCCGGGAAAACCCAGGATGTGGATTACTTTTCAAATAAATTAATGATTTGATCCTCTAACCCTCGTCAGCTTGAAGATCTATGGACTTCAGCTCCCAGAATTCCCCAGCCAGCATGCTCTAACACCGCTCTAACTTACAATTCTATAGAGTTCTCCTTTTGGAGTAAATCCTAATGAATTCACTAGGCCTTCACAGATACTGATAGGCTTGTTACTTGGGTAATGGGAGAGCCAAACAGAAATCCTTCTTTTCACAATTGTGCTACTGGCCTAAGTCATACACCATGTGGGACTGTTGTTTTCCACTAAATGAAAAGCTTACAGTGGATCTTGGGATCATGCTTTTCTCCCTTTCCTCTCCTTGCATTTTGTATTTGTGTAGCTCCTGTAGTGGCTGGTCCTGAGTTAAGAAGCTGATCCCTCAGGGGACCTTCCAGTAGGATTCTTTTAGCTTCTCTCTAAATCACTGTAAACAAGCCTGCTGCCCACTATCCAACCAGCCAGGGGAGAACTAATGGATAACTTCACCCACACTCCCCCATGAATCCAGTAAGAAAAATATAAGTCTGTAGTTATAAATGGACAAGAACAGCTGTATTTTACAGTTTGCATTAAAAGATAAATACTGTAACCATCATACATACATGCACGCATGCATGCACGCATGCATGCATATTGCATAGGCTCAAGAAGACGTTTAAACAACAGTAGCTACTGAATTCAATGGAAATTAATCCCTCAGTGAATTCTCTCAGAGATAGATTATCTCTGTCTCTGTCTCTCCCCTCCCATTTCCCTAGGTAAAGATGCTTGCAGCCTTGCTGCCTTTCCATAAGTCTCATGCAGCAGTGTGTTTCACTCTCTCCTTAGCTGGTTTATTCTTCAACTTCCTCTATCCTGGCCTATCTGAATCCAGTCAACTTCTCCTCCTCTTGGTCATGATCATCCCCCAGCTGAAACCCAATGGGTGTTCCACATTGATGAAGCTTGCCAGACTCTATCCACATTGCCAACCAGTCCAAACCCCTTGAACTTCCCAAACTATTTGTTCCTTCTCCTCTTTTTCCTAGCCTCTGCATTCAGGCAAAACCTCTGCTTCTCTCCTTTCTCCCCTGGGTATATTTATCCGTGTGAAGTGACTTGCGCCCACAGCTCCACAGCTTGGTATACTTTTCCCAGACTTTGAGTTTTATTTCTTCCCTCTCTATTCTTTTGGACAACCTTCTCTGTGCTGGAGATCCTCAATTCTTATGTCCTTGTGGATGCCATTCTATCTGCCAACACTCCCCAAACTCTTCCCACAATTGATTAACCTTCCATCCTGTTTCCTTTGCTTGTGACTCCTATCAGTTGCAGACAAGTAGAGTCACACCCTTAGCACCCAAGTTTATTTATTTATTTTTATCCTGCCTTTATTATTTTTATAAATAACTCAAGGTGGCGAACATACCTAATACTCCTTCCTCCTCCTATTTTCCCCACAACAACAACCCTCTGAGGGGATTTGGGCAGAGAGAGAGTGACTGGCCCAAGGTCACCCAGCCGGCTTTCATGCCTAAGGCAGGACTAGAACTCTCAGTCTCCTGGTTTCCTATTGGCTCCTTCCCAGGGCTGAGAGAGAGTGACTGGCCCAAGATCACCCAGCCGGCTTTCATGCCTAAGGCGGGACTAGAACTCACAGAATCCTGGTTTATAGCCCAGCACCTTAACCACTAGACCAAACTGGCTCTCTTAATAAGTTAAATTATTTAATAAGTTAAATTATTAATACTTATTTAATTAATATTAAATAAGTTAATAAGTTAACTTAATAAGTTAACTTATTTCTTTCTCCAGGTAAACCTCCTGACACTATGCACCAGACTTACTTATTTCCCGGTGCTGCTGCAACTTTCTGGATTTTCACAGTCAGTTTCCAGACAGCAAAGGAACAGCTGTATGTTGAAAAGACACCAACAATATGAATAGTTCGAGCTTTGTTTCCACAAAACACTGTTCCCCAAGTCTGGGTGTCATGGGAAACTGTGATTGTTTTTTTTTTTTTAAATGGAAGCATGTATCTCTCACCTCCTTTAAAAATAAAGCAAGTGTATAAATCTTGTTCATATAGCAAGTTACATCTTGAACGAACTTCTTTTTAAACAGCTATATGTTTAAATGAGAAACCACCCAGAAACACAGGACTACAGATTCAGCTGGGGAAAAAAATCCCAAAAGAAGACAACAGAAAACCACTTCCGAGAAAACAATCAGGAGAGGTTCATGTAGTCACCTGGGGCCAAGCTCAACAATTCTTCCCCCCCCCCCAATAATAGCATTCCTTTTGTATGAATGTAGTATGTGTTTCATTTTGTATTTGCAGCAATCTGCTGCCACTGATTTGCAACCAAGGGCACTAGGGAATGCTGTACTTAACTAAGTCAGTGAATCTCCAGAAAGAAGTACTACTCTTTCCCCTCTAGCATTTTACAAAACTAGATGTAGGAGGATAAAGGTCTGCAAGAAATACACCTAAGTAGCTTACTGGTCTGTATCATTTCCAGAGCCTGTTTTAGCTAAGTAACTGAGAAGGGCATAGCAAAGGAAAGTGACTATCCTGTCTAACTATTCCATGAAATAATACTCTCTGCCACAAACAGATCATATACAGGTAGTCCTCGCTTAACAACCACAACTGGGATCAGCGTTTTGGTTGCTAAGCAAAGCGGTCATTGAACAAATGGGACCCGATTTTATTTTATTTTTTAGAGAAATTTTATTAGAATTTTAAAATACATAGTTAAAAGTTAGAAACAGAAAAAGAAATAGAAATACAAAATATAGAAAAAGAAAAGAAAAAGTGTAGTAAAGTAAAAGAAAGAAAAAGATATGGAAAATTAGATAACTTCCAATCTATCTCTGGTCATGAAAATAAAAAAATCTGCCTTAAATGTTGGTTTTTCATACAATAGATAGAAATAATTCTTTGTCTAATATGCTCTTTTATATTTAATCTACTCTTCAAAACCCCATGTAAGTTTCACCCCTCCTGCATTTTGCAAATAATCCATCAATGGTTTCCACTCTTTGAGATATTGATAACTTGAGTTTTCTTTCAATAAACAAGTCAATTTATCATTTTCTGCCATGTCCATCAATTTTAACATCCACTCTTGTACTGTTGGTAAAGTCTGGATTTTCCAAAATTGTGCATAAAGAAGTCTTGCTGCTGTTATCATATATTGTATAATTCTAACAAAATGTTTTTCTATTTGTAAATCCAATAGTCCCAACAAAAATAATTCTGGTTTAAACGGAATCTGTATTTGTAATATACTCTGCATCAATGTATGTATTTGGGTCCAAAATTTCTTTGCAATCTTACATGTCCACCACATATGGTAAAACGACCCCTCTTGTTTATTACATTTCCAACAAATGTTAGAAACAGTCCCATATATTTTCACAAGTTTTTGAGGGGTCATATACCATCGATACATCATCTTATAGAAATTTTCCTTCAAATTATAACACAGGGTAAATTTCAGTCCTTTAGTCCACATATTTTCCAAATGGGACCCGATTTTATGACCTTTTTTTGTGGTGGTCATTAAGCAAATTGCAGCGGGTGTTAAGAGAACCATGTGGTTGTTAAGCGAATCACGTGGTTCCCCATTGATTTTGCTTGCCAGAAGCCATCTGAGAAGGTCGAAAATGGTGATCATGTGACCACGGGACACTGCGATGGTCCTGTGAGGACCGGTTGTAAGTCAGTTTTGCAGCACGTGATGCAAAAGACTGAACCATCACTAAATGAGTGGTTGTTAAGCGAGGACTACCTATACTTTCATGCAGATATTTCTCCATTCTTTTGTAAACTTCTGACTCTGATACTTAGCATCTCTATAATATGTTGAAATGTTCATTAATAATAAAATATAAAATAGGAGTCTACACGAGACACTGCCAAAAAATGAATAATAAAGTGGAGGGGGTAATTTAGAAGAGATTTTCATTTTCTGGGACAAAACAGATGGGCTGGAACCTTCTAGTTGTGGGCCTCCAAGGAACTAAGGGCCTGTTTTGTTTCTCTGGGATTCTGAGAGCTTTTAAGGGTGATAACCAGTCTCTAAAGCAAGGTTCCCCAAAATGGTCAATATCAACCCCCAGGGGTTAATGGGACTATCCAAGGGGTCGATGATATTATTATTATTATTATTATTAGTAGTAGTAGTAGTAGTAGTAGTTAAAGTAGTATTTATTAACTTATTTTGATATAATAAATGTTTGGTGGTCGATGAACAATCTGAAACCATGAAGGGGTTGATAAGCTGAAGAGTTTAGAGACTCCTGCTCTAAAGCGAACCATATCATCGCCACCATCATCTTTGTGGTTTTATATAAAATGCCATGTTGAAAAAAGAGAGAAGCAGAGTTTTTTGGATGCCAGTGACAGGCAGGTCCTTAATTCAAAATGGTCCTTTAATCAGGTCACTATTGGTCAGATCAATTATAGCATCACATATAGGTGGTGAGACTGTGGAGGTTGAAATAATTTTTTTAGACTTATATTTTCTTCATCTCATTGTTATTTAATCTCTTACCAGGAATTATGTGTCAATGTTTTGACCTTGTGACTGATTTATTTTAGGGGGATAACCCCCCCCCCATTAAGTCTTTATGCTCTAGCTTTAACCCCAAGCAATCAGCTCCACTAAATTCTAAAAGGGGAATTGATCCTTATAATTCTTATAATGATCCTCATAAATTTTACATAAATTTTACATAACTCCCCTTTAATATAACTGAAAATTAGCATGTTAGTTTTTCACTGCAAGGGCTGCTATTGCTGCAAATTGCATCATATTCTAATGAAGATGGTGTTGATGATGATATTGACACCTAAAACATATATATTTTTAAAGTGCATAGCTCAATAGTTTGTCATGCTCCACCTCCTCACAAACATCTAGGTTTCTTGCATCTATCAGAAGGGAACATGCGGGCTACCTTCCCTTAAGGTCTCAGAGCAGAGAGATATGTAGATGTTACTTTTGTCATGCTCCCATGTACAGGACTTTACATGAGTTCCACCACCACCCCTCTTGGGGGATTTCTCTATTTTACACAGTGTATATCCTGTGTGGTATTTTCAGTTACATTAACCAACGTGAGTCCTATTGGGACTTATCAGGTGTGGGTAGCCTGAGGTTATTCAATGGAGCTCAAACTCTCTACTGGGAATTGAACTAATATAACATCTGTTTCTCTATATCCCTCCCCTTCCCCCCCCCTTTTTTTTTGTAGCTGTTGTTCTGGATGTGCTCATGCATATATTACATGTGGACATATATTAGACTACTTCCAGAGTGACCTGGAGTGGATTGGCCTGTTTCCAGACCTGTAGACTAGGATCCCAAACTCTTTTCTGTACAGTCTCAATATAAATTTTCTGTGACTTGATCACTAAAAACAAATGTAAAGCCATTGGTGTAATCGATTATCTAATCCAGGGATTTCCAAAGTTTTCCCGCGGCGACACACCAACCGCTGTTGGTGTGTCGCCGCGGGAAAACCCGGAAGTGCCGCCTTTGTGACAGCGCGTAAAAACCCGGAAGCACTGCTGCCGCTTTCGGGTTTTTGCGCACCGCCGTTGGTGTGTTGCCGCGGGAAAACACGGAAGCGCTGATGATGATCAGCACTTCTGGGTTGTGTGGCGACACACCAGACTGTGTGTGGTGACACACTTTTGTGTCGCCACACACAGTTTGGAAAGCTCTGATCTAATCAGCTACCCAGAATATTGTCAGAATGTGTGAATAGAGGAAAGGCAACTTGGAAGAGATTTGTTAAAGTTGCTGAGAAGTTTCCAAAAGGAGCACTGATTTGAGGGTCTGGACAAACACTAAAATTTATATCTACTAGGGTGTTGTTTATTTGCTTCTGAAATAGATTATTAATTTGTAATTGGAAATAAAGCAATTATTACAATCTGTCCATTTCTGTAAAGAATCTCATGTTTTTAAGACCTCCTAAAATCCTCTCATAGTCAACTTTAAAACTTTACCCTTTTAAATTATGGCAAGAAATGATAGAAGCCAACAGGATAATTAGATGTATGGACTGTGGTTGCAGAGGAGGTGTATGTTTGACCAAAAGGTCAGTTTCCAGCATTGATTAAGTGGCAAATGTTACAGTACTGAAGTTCTTCTAGAGTTTAGCTCAAACATGACCTTTGCAGAAAACTCATTTATAGTGAATAGAATTTATTCCTTGATTGTAGCGGGTCAACAAAATCTCTTTCATAGATGTTTGCTGCTAATTGCAGTGATGCAAAAATGACAAAATATACATGGTGACATCACAGTGCAAATCCTGCTTTTCCGTACTTATATCCCAACATCATATGCAAGTATGTAGGTTATGGGGTTTGCATCATGACTCACGATGCGTATTTTGGTACTTGTTCCTCTCCCCACCTTCCCAGACATAATGATTTCATCCAAGCATAGGCCCATTCTTAGAGTGTGATGGTACTGAAATGAAGATTCATAGCTGCAGATCTTTGCATAAAAGCCATGCAAAAATCACCTTGTTCATTACATATCATTGCAATGGTCTTACTGTAAATATGTCGATGAAGGTTCTCAGTCATCCAGGTGGAATTGTCTGTAGCTTGAATCATGTCAACTGGATTTCTATTTTCTCAGTGGAAACGTTTCTCTCCTTATCCAAGAAGCTTCTTCAGTCTGAGCAAAGTTTGTAAGGGAATCCTTAAATATGTTTCTAGGGTGGCTGTGTGACCTTGCACCTGGGGCTAGGTCATGGTTATTTTGAGATGTTTATTTCTAAGTCCCTTTATCATCCAAAGGAGGATCGTTAAGATTACCTTGCTGTTGTTGAGATTGCGAAATGGTCTTAATCTTCCTAGGCACAGAAGACAAAGCAGGAAGGAAAATAGGGGAAAGATTGTGCCTGAGGCCCCCACCTCTATTCAAAGAAGGATTTTCCAAGTTGGCATAAATGGATTCCTTGACCCCTCTTTCAAACCACTTATCTTCCCTGTCTAAAATGTGAACATTAATGTCCTCAAATGAGTGTCCTTTTTCCTTTAGATGTAGGTAAACTGCTGACTCTGATCCTGTGATGTTGCTCCTCCTGTGTTGGGCCATCCTCCTGTACAAAGGTTGTTTGGTTTCTCCAATGTAGAGCTCAGAGCACTCCTCACTGCACTGAATTGCATACACTACACTGCTTTTCTTGTGTTTTGGAGTATGATCTTTGGGGTGTACAAGCCTCTGTCTCAGTGTGTTGGTGGGTTTGAAATATACAGGTATGTGGTGTTTACCAAATATCCTTTTTATCTTTTCAGACATGCCAGCCATGTAAGGAATGACCAGGTTCTTCCGTTTACTCTGAGTCTCAGCCCTGTCTGTCGCTGTTTTAGGTCTGGTAGACTTAGATTTAGTGAAGGCCCAATTTGGATATCCACAGGCCTTCAGAGCTGTTCTCAGGTGCTGATTTTCATTCTTTTTGGAATCCATGGAGGTGGGGATGGTTTCTGTTCTGTGTGACAATGTCCTGATGACCCCTAGTTTGTGCTGTAGTGGATGGTGGGAGTCAAACATCAGATATTGATCTGTGTGTGTGGGTTTCCTGTAGATCCCTATTTCTAGCTTGCTACCGGTCCCAATGAGGACTTCACAGTCTAGGAATGCCAGTCTGTTGTCCTTGGTGTCTTCTCTGGTGAACCTAATGTTGGCATCTATGGTGTTTATATGGTCCGTGAAGGCCTGTACTTCCTGGGCCTTGATTTTAACCCAGGTGTCATCCACATACCTGAACCAGTGGGTGGGCGCCGTTCCCTGGAATGTGTTGAGTGCTTTCTTCTCCACTTCTTCCATGTATAAATTGGCCACAATGGGTGACACAGGAGAACCCATGGCAGAGCCGTGTTTTTGTCTGTAAAAGTCACCTCTGTATGAGAAATAAGTGGTGTTGAGACACAGGTCCAGAAGATGGAAGATCTGGTTTGGGTTGAGATGGTTTCTCCTTTCAAGGGTGCTGTCCTCTTCTAGTCTCTTCCTGACCGCGGATAGAGCATGAGTGGTGGGGATGTAAATGCAGCATTATTTTGTCATTGAGAACATGCTGTGTATACAACAACTGTGTGTAACAACTCGTATTATATCAACTCATATTCAACTTCAGCTGTCATCAAAACTTTCAATGCTGCACCTCAATTTTACAGCACATGTAATGGTTTTATATAAATCAGATATTATTTATACAATGTTCAGTGCTAACTACAGTGGATATAACAAGTCTACACACCTCTGTTAAAATGCCAGGTTTTTGAGATGTAAAAAAATCAGACCAAGATAAATCACTTCAGAATTTTTTCCACCTTTAATATAACATACAAGCTGTACAATTCAATTGAAAAACAAACTGAAATCTTTTAGGGTGAAAAAATAAAGATAACAAAACTAAAATAACGTGGTTGCATAAGTGTGCACACCCTTAAACTAATACTTCGTTGAAGCACCTTTTGATTTTATGACAGCATTCAGTCTTTTGGGGTAGGAGTCTATCAGCACTTCTTGCCTTGGGAATCTTTGCCCACTCTTCCTTGCAGAAGCGCTCCAAATCTGTCAGATTGATCTCCTGTGCACAGCCCTCTTCAGGTCACCCCACAGGTTTTCAATTGGATTCAGGTCCGGGCTCTGGCTGGGCCATTCCAAAACTTTGATCTTCTTCTGGTGAAGCCATTCTTTTGTTGATTTGGAGGTATGCTTTGGGATGTTGTCGTGTTGAAAGGTGAAATTCCTCTTCATCTTCAGCATTTTAGCAGAGGCCTGAAGGTTTTGTGCCAAAATTGACTGATATTTGGAACTGTTCATAATTCCCTCCACCTTCACTAAAGCCCCAGTTCCAGCTTAAGAAAAGCAGCCCCAAAGTATAATGCTGCCACAACCATGCTTCACTGTTGGTATGGTGCATTTTTGGTGATGCGCAGTGTTGTTTTTGCACCAAACATACTGTTTGGAATTATGGCCAAAAAGTTCAAAGAAAAACATCTAAGCCCGGCTACATTTTGCAAAAACCTATATCAAGTCTGACAAAAGTATGTGGGAAATGGTCTAATGAGACCAAGGTTGAACTTTTTGGCCATAATTCCAAACAGTATGTTTGGTGCAAAAACAACACTGTGCATACAACATACAGTGTAAGGATTGTAGCAGCCACTATGTAGGACGGACGGGCAGAAGACTAGCAGAGCACATCCACGAACACCAACTAGCAGTCAGAAGACATGATGAAAACTCCTTAATCTCACAACACATGGACAGATTCAACCATACTTTCAACTGGGAAACTGTGAGCATCTTAAACCAAGCCAAATCCAAAAACGCTAGAGAATTCCTGGAGGCTCGACACTCAGACAGAGCAGCCATCAACAGACACATAGAGGTAAACAACATTTACATACCATTCATGAGAGACAATGGAAAAGCCAAAAGACCAGAACAGCTCCTTGCCAGCAAGCAATACCCAGATATGCAAAGATTAACACCAGGATTAGCACCAGAGGAACAATCAAACAGCACAATATATCCTAATCAAGGAATCATTAACTCAGTCAATCAACCAAGCAGCAAACAACAGCCCAATCAAGGAACTCCTAAGGAGAGAACACCACCTCCACCAACACAGGCAGGACAAGCCATGGTATATAAACAGAGAGCAAGTTCCACTCCCTTTTTGCACCAAAGATGTTGCCTAGTCTGGCAATGAAACGTCTGCAAGAAAACAACAAGGCTCAGAGAGCACCAAGGACTCCACAGTTCAACCCTGAGCTACAAATACTATCTTCGATTGGTAGTGTTTAAGTCACCAGGCTAGAGACCGGGAGACCCTGAGTTCTAGTTCTGCCTTAGGCACAAAGCCAGCTGGATGTCCTTGGTCCAGTCCCTCTCTCTCAGCCCCAGGAAGCAGGCAATGGCAAACCACTTCCGAAAATCTTCCAAGAATACTGCAGGGAGAATCAGACACAATTGAACGGATTAAAAGAAAAAAGCTGTTAACCAGGAACTGGTTAAACCTTTAAGCAACCTATTCCCTCTCAACATCTGCGCTCAATATGCAACATGGGATCTTACTCTATCTGGCTGATTTAGGAATTACTGAAATACTGTAAATAGAGCAGTTAGACGACTCTAAAGAACTGTACAACTATTGTTGTGTTTGTTGTTTTATTTTGAAACACTGTTAATTATTTCATGATTTCTTAGTTAAATGAATAAAAGTCTTAGTTAAATGAATGAAACTCTTGAAGAGGGGAAGAGAAGCCAGTATGTTGTGTGCGCACTACCCATGAATTTATTATGTCCATCACTCCTTTGCCAGCTGCTGCTGCTGCTGCTACTACTACCACTATCTTTCCTGGCTATCAACTACCAGTTCCAGGGATAGTTCAGAATATTGATTATAATAGATCATTCTGAAACTGTGATATGTCTAGCCTTATGAAAGTTTTGAATCATAGACGGAATTATAAGCATGTTTTATTTATTTATTTATTAATGTTTCAATTTATATCCCGCTCCATCTCCCCGCAAGGGAACTCTGGGCGGTTTACAACACACAAAAATTAAAATCCGACAATTAAAACAACCCAATAAAACACTCTAATATATTAAAATTAAATATAAAAATCCAAGATGCGGTGGTATGATGTTTGGATGTTTAAAAGGGCCCTATGGTACCAGCCATCCCCAAGAGGAACTGTTCCCCCCCTCCCCCCACGCAAGGCGGCAGAACCAGGTCTTTAAGTTCTTTCTGAAGGCTGGGAGCGATGAGGCCTGCCTCACCTCCGGGGGTAGCATATTCCAAAGGGTGGGCGCCGTTATCGAGAAGGCACGCCTCCTAGACCCCGTCAGGTGACATTCCTTTACGGACGGGATCCGTAGCATGCCCTCTCTGAATGACCGAGTGGGACGGTTCGACGTTATGGGGATGAGACGGTCCCTCAGGTAACCTGGCCCCATGCCATGTAGGGCTTTAAAGGTGATAACCAACACCTTGAATTGGACCCGGAAGCACACAGGCACCCAGTGCAGCTGTCGCAACAGAGGTGTCACATGCGCTGATCTAGGCGCACCAATAACTGCGCGAGCAGCCGCATTCTGGACCAATTGAAGCTTCCGGATACTCCTCAAGGGTAGCCCCATGTAGAGCGCGTTGCAATAGTCTATATGGGAGATGACCAGGGCATGAGTGACTGTACGGAGGGCTTCCCGATCCAGGAAAGGGCGTAACTGACGCACAACACGAAGTTGTGCAAAAGCCCTCCTGGCCACGGCTACCACCTGCTCTTCGAGCAGGAGCCGTGAGTCCAGAAGAACCCCCAAATTACGCACTTGGTCTGAATGGGGTAGTGCAACCCCATCCAGAACTAGAGATGACAACTTCCTGGATCCACGGGAGCCATCAATCCACAGCCACTCCGTCTTACCAGGGTTCAGTCGAAGCCTGTTGTTCCCCATCCAGACCCCCACAGCCTCCAGGCACTGAGAAAGGGTAGCCACTGCATCACTTATCTCACCAGGGATGGAAATATATAATTGAGTATCGTCTGCATATTGATGGTATCTCATCCCATGGTGACGGATGATCTCACCCAGCGGTTTCATGTAGATGTTAAATAGGAGAGGGGAAAGAACCGAACCCTGCGGTACCCCACAGACGAGGGGGCGAGGGTTGGACCTTTCCTCTCCTATTACCACTGATTGGGAACGGCCCTGGAGGAAGGAGGTGAACCAATGCAGAACTACGCCTCCCACCCCCAACTCCCTGAGCCGTCCCAAAAGGATACCATGGTCGATGGTATCGAATGCCGCTGAGAGGTCAAGAAGAGCTAGGATGGATGCACTCCCTCCATCCCGCTCCCGCCAGAGATCATCTGTAAGCGCGACCAATGCAGTTTCCACCCCATATCCCGGCCTGAAACCTGACTGGAAGGGGTCCAGATAATCCGTATCATCCAGGATCCTCTGGAGTTGCAACGCCACCGCTTTCTCAACCACCTTCCCTAAAAAGGGGAGGTGGGAGACAGGACGAAAATTGTCCAATATAGTAGGGTCCAGTGATGGTTTCTTGAGGAGGGGGTGCACCAAAGCCCCTTTAAAAGCAGCTGGGAACACCCCCTCCCCCAGAGATGCATTAACCATCACCTGGACCCAACTGCATGTCACCTCCCGGGCTGCCTGTACCAGCCAGGAAGGGCATGGGTCCAGATGACATGTGGTGGCCCTTACAACCCGAAGGATCCTGTCCACTTCCTTAGGTCCAACAGGATCGAACTGTTCCCAGATAACCGGGCAAAGACGTTCCCTCGGCATCTCCCCAGACTGTGCTACACGCTTAGAGTCCAACTTAGACCGAATCTGAGCGACTTTATCCTGCAGATGCTCAGAAAATTCTTCCGCACGGCCCTGTAGGTGGGTCACAGACTCCACCTTACCCAACAGAGATCTTGTTATCTTAAACAGGGTCGTCGGGCGGCATTCTGCGGACGCAATAAGAGCGGAGAAATATTGACGTTTCGCCGCTCTTACCGCCACAAGGTAGGTCTTAACAGCGACTCTAGCTTGTGTTCGGTCAGATTCAGACCTTGTCTTTCTCCAGCGGTGCTCTAGGCGTCTATTAACCCTCTTCAAGACCCTCAACTCCTCCGTATACCAAGGGGAGTATCGGGTCAAGTGTGGCAAGAGAGGCCGCATAGGCGCGATCCTGTCCAAGGCCCCGGCCGCCTCCCTATTCCAGGTTGCGGCCAGGACCTCCGCTGGAGCGTGCAGTAGATCCTGAGGTACAGCCCCCAGCTCCCTCTGAAACCCTATTGGGTCCATTAGTCGCCGGGGGCGGACCAATCGATTGGGTCCTGCCTCCCTGCGGAGTGGGGCGGCATAAGAGAATCTCAAGGTCACCAGGGCATGATCTGACCATGACAAAGGGGAAAGATGTAACTCTCCCCTCAGAGCATACTGCCACTGCTCCGACAAGAAAACTAAGTCCGGGGTGAGTCCACTGTCTCGAGTTGGGTCTCGAATAATCTGGAACAGGCCCATGGCTGCCATGGTAGTCATGAACTCCCGAGCTGCCTCCGAGGCACGTCCCAGGGACGGCAGATTGAAATCCCCCAGAACCATAAGCCTAGGGAATTCCACCGCCAGCCCCGAGACGGCCTCCAGCAGCTCAGGCAGGGATGTTGCTACGCAGCAGGGAGGCTGGTACAGCAGCAACACTCCCAACTGTTCTCGAGAACCCAACTTGAAAAACAGGGTCTCACAACCGGCTACTTGCGGAGCAGTGCCCCTGAAGGCCACTAGAGACTCTCGAATTACAACCGCCACCCCTCCTCCCCTGCCCCTGAGTCTCGGCTGGTGCCACACTTGAAACCCGGCTGGGCATATTTCAGAGAGGGCTACCCCCCCCTCCGAGCTCAGCCAGGTCTCGGTGATACATGCCAGGTCTGCCCCCTCTTCCGTGATCAAATCACATATGAGGGGGCCCTTGTTGTTAACAGACCTGGCATTAAGCAGCAGCAGCCGGAAACCGGGGCCCTGAAGGATCTGCTGACCAGGACCTGGGTATGAACGTGGAGGGCCGGAACACGCCACCGGTAATAAACACCGGGGGCGTCTTCCCCAACGATGGCCCGCCCTCCAGTTCCCGTCATAACATCCCCGGCCCGTCACCACTTCGATAGGGCAGCCCACTCCATAACCCCCAGAGCTTCCAGGTCCAGATGCCTCACAATGCCTCCAGATGTTCTCACAACTATCACTATAGTTTCTTTTTTAGATCTCTACAGTAAATTCACAGATGGTTTCAGGGGATGCTACAGGCAAGATATCTCTGTGCCCCTGGCTTTTTCTCCTGTATTAGCTCTGTTGATATTGCAAGCAAATGCCTATATGTGATTTTTCAAGAATTAGCAGTTAAGAAAACAATGAAGGTCTTCTCCCTTCTGCATTGAAAAAACATAAGGAAACTGACAAGAGTTTTGTCACCTTAAATTGCCTATATATATATTTCTCATTTGAAAGTGGAGTCCTTGCTGGAATTACTGTACTGTAAACTTACTCTTCGTTCTGATAAATATTATTAATCACAGCTCTCGGGTTTTTATTCCATGGAATAAGTGTTTCAGTCTAGACAGTCAGGAGGGAAGTCTGACACTAAATATATTGAACGTACTGAAATTACCTAGGTTTTTTTTATTGTTTCCTTTCCTTGGACTTGAACAATGTATTACCTAGCCAACTTCTGTTCAATACCACTTTAGTGCTGCAGTGTAGTATAAGCAGAGAAATAATGGTAGGACAGCAGAGTAGTTAATACTTCTACTTGCTACACCCAAGACTATACTCATAGTTTTTTGCATACAAAAAACATTCACCTAGGGTCTAAACATTCAACTAGAAATGTTGCAGGGGGAAAGTCTCTTCGGGGTTCTGCTCTGCAGTAGAATATCTCCCTTTTGCACTGTGGTGGGCAAGGCAGAACTTATCGCCAGTATCCCAGTAAGCTTACTGTTTCTCCCCATCTCTGTAAGATGCAGCCTTTCCTTGTGGCAGGGATGGAAAAGGGAGATTCTAGAAAAGACGGGACAGTAGACGAAGCTTGTGCTGGATTGGGAATTTTGTAGTCATTTTTCAGTATGCAGGACAGATTCCTTAGGCCTGATCTAAACCTTCTGGCTTTTAAAATGCATTGATGGATTTGTTTGATTGATAGTGTGTGTATCATAAGTTTGTTATATGGGTGGATTTATTTGCAGGATAAATTAAATAAATAAATACTTATTAAATAAATAAATAAATTAAATAAAGGGGCGTGGTGGCTCAGCGGGTAAGACGCCAGGCTTGTCGATTGGAAGATTGCAAGTTCGGAGGTTCGAATCCCTAGCCCTGCATGTCGGAGTGAGCTCCCGCACTCGCCCCAGCTCTTGCCAACCTAGCAATTCAAAAGCAAATAGGTACCACTTCGGTGGGTAGGTAACAGCGTTCCGCATGTGTCATGCTGGGCACATGACCGTGGAAGCGTCTTCGGACAACGCTGGCTCTTCGGCTAACAAATGGAGATGAGCACCGGCCCCTAGAGTTGGACACGACTGCACAAATGTGCGGGGGGAACCTTTACCATTACCTATTTGCAGGATAAATGTTTATTATAGAAATAACTCCATAAATAGCAGCCACATTAACTGACATGTGAACTTGGCTGACAGGTATGTTAAAATGCTTTTAAAGAAACCTTATGTTCATGTTCATTGAACCAAAATTATTTGCTACATATGTAAGTGTGCATGAGGATTCATTTAGAAGAGCTGGTCTTCTCATTCATGAAGCAAACAGGACAGTTCAGTTATATTTAACATCTCTTCTACAACCTTTTGGACAGCATGAAAAGACATGGATACATACCCATCATACTACTCCCTGTCAGATTAACCAATGTTAGGCAGAGTATAGAAAATGAGTAAGAAATAGTACTGTTCACTATTTGTATTTGAATGTATTTATTCCACTTTCCTTCAACCCCCATTCAGCCATGTTGGCGCAGACTAATACGTATGGGCCAGTTGGGTGACAACCACACTGTGAAAATGAGTAATTTTGTTTTAAAAAAGGATAAAATTATCTGCACAGGATTTTTAAAGTAAGGAGAAATAATTATTTCTTCAATGTTCCCTTTACTATATTGTTATCTAAACAATTATGCTGCTGTTTTTTTCCCCTTCTGGTGGACCTTACTTGAGTACAGAGAGAGATCTATACGTTCTCCTGCAGCAACTCATGTCAATTTTTGGGTATCTGAAGCAGCAGAAAAATAAAATATTTTTTTTAAAAAAGCAAACCTTGATCTATGTCATCATAGGGAATGGAAAAGTATCAAGGGGAGCCATTGTGACAAAAGATAAAGCATATGTCTCTCCCATTACTTAAGCTAAACCAATTTTTTCTTATAGGCACTCTAAAAAGACTATTTGGGGAATTATTGTGAGGGACTGTCACAGTAGAGAAGAATCCGAGAGCTCAGGCATAATTGTAGTATTTTTAGTCTCTTCAGCTTACAGTGCTACATATCAAGATGAGGATACACAGCAATGTGCTGAGCAGAGCCTAGAGCTTCTAAAAATAAACCTTCCCTTTACGCAATTGAAATTAAAACACGAGAGAAAGCTAGGTAAAGGGAGGGTGGCGGACTGCATAGGAATCTGAATCCTTTGCAGGCTTGGTGCAGGGAAAAAGTAAATACCAGGAAAGTTTCTCCTGGTTCGCAAGGCTAAAACAAAGGAGAAGCATATAGCAGTCTTGAATAGAAAGTAATAAAAATAGCATACACATTTGTTGCAGAAATGGTTTGCTTTAGCTTTCCCAATGCAAAACATGCCAGGTCCCTGGGTTTGATGCAGAGGCACGATAGTATGTGGGGAAGCTTTCATGCAAAACACATGTGTTTTCAATTGCTATCTGGAGCCAGACCAGTAGCTGTAACTTGGCCTGACAAAGCCTTATTGAAGTAAAAGACAGAGTGTGGTTTCAAAGCAGTTAGAGAAAGAACGGGAATGCTGTTCAGGAAATTCTTCGGGCAT
The DNA here is from genome assembly GCA_023362775.1 of Charina bottae. Taxonomy (NCBI): domain Eukaryota; kingdom Metazoa; phylum Chordata; class Lepidosauria; order Squamata; family Charinaidae; genus Charina; species Charina bottae. The sequence goes on along the minus strand of JALMGJ010000002.1, from coordinate 85,381,959 downwards.
GGGCAGGGACTTGGCCACGGTTCACGGTTGCTGCTGGAAAATCTGACAGGGGCAGCTTCTGAACACAGGGTAGGCCTTGCGCTCCTCTGAAAGCAACACGGCATCTTCCCTCTTGCCCCCACTTTGGCATATCCTGGATTTTGTTTTGTTCTGTTGGCTTCCCCCAAAAAGAGGTAAGAGGCTTTTGTTCCTTCGTAATGCAGCTTTACTGGGCATTGCTGCTCTTTTGTTCTACAAGAATAGGGATGGTCAGGGTGCCCAGTTAATGGAGAAAGAAGTTGGAGATCTGTCACTACATTTAAGGAGGGCTTGGTTGGTCGTCTTTCCAACTTCTTCTGCTTCTGCTTTCTCTTTAAATGGGCATGCACATTTGTCAACTCTCCCCCCATTAAGTACATATGTACTTATAAGAACATCATACTGTTTTTAAAGTTAACCAGTGGTGTGTATGGATGAGCTAGAGAAAGTTGGATAGTTCTGTTTAATATATAAGATATGTGATCAGCTAGTATGTATCAGAAATTGCTATCAGTGCAACTATAATATTCAGATATAGCTATTTTACAAACAGGAGACTGAGGCAAAGTCTGAGTAGTTTGGAGGAATTTTTAACTAAGCAGGACACTTGGAAATCACAAGACAATAATGCTACAATCCTATTTATTTCTCTACAGTTTCACAGAATTGTTGCAAAACAATAGGACATGCACTACAATATAATTCAAGAAAGTTTCAGAGAATTTTTTTTCCTCCAAACTACTCCATTCAATGCCACCTGCTACTTTACATTTGATGAGACGTTTTGCCAAATAAATATTTCCTGAACACATTATTTTAAAAATAGGGCTTCTCTCTTGCAAATGACAAGTGAATGTGTGTCTTGGTATGCGGTACTCTATTTTTGGCTACTAAAGTTTATTGCCTTTCCTCACCAGTGACCATTAAACCTTAGCTGGCATGTTTTCTCTCTCTTTAAAAGTAGTTGCACAGCATGAGAAGTACTTTGAAACAACTTTCCTTCCATTTTCTGTTTGCCTAGACTCAGACTAGCAGAAAAAATTATTTTTCTCAGATCTGTTCAACATGTATTTTACTTCTGTCCTGAGCATTTCCCTTGCCCTACTTTGTCTTGAGGGGAACAGCGGTGTTAAATAAAAAGCTGAGTTAATGTATGGGGCAGCAGAAGCCATACTTATGCATTAATTAGCAGCAGTTAGGTTGGACTGTAGAACTGTGTAGCCTGTGCTGATAGTGATATTTTTAATTACATGAGCAGAATGAAAATCCAGAATAGAGGGGCACAGGGGTAGGAGTGTTATAATCAACTTTTAGACAGAATAGGAAAACTCATTACTAAGTGAAGTAAAGAAACCGAATCAGCTACTCCAGAAAATAGTTTAGATCCTATCAAGAAATAGGTTAAAGGGAAATAATGTGTGTATGTGTATGTGTATGTGTATGTGTATGTGTATGTGTATGTGTATGTGTATGTGTATGTGTATGGGCAGGCAGATGGGTATATTTGATGGGTTCATTTTAAATGAACAGACGTGGGGTCTCGACAATCAGACTATAAAGTAAAGTAAGAAAAATACATCCACCAAATCTAGATGCAGGAAAAAGAATATCTGCAGATTATCTAGAACTGATTGCTTCATAGTAGCATGTTCATTCAAGAAATCTGGCTGCTTTGATGTCTGGGCTGGAAATTAAACAGGCCCAAGCAATAACTCAAAATGTAAGAAAAGAAATGGTTAAAATTTGTGCCGATTAATAAAAATAATCAAACTCTAGTCTTCTTACTGGTTGTATGACATAGATATTTATATCTTTCCAGAAGGGTTTGCTAGTCCTAAATTTTATTCACTATGACAATACTTCAGATATCTGAAGAATGCTACTGTACCAGATTAGACTTGCCCTGACCTGGCTGGCCCTCTGCAAAACATTAAAAACCTGATTTTGCCATCAGGCCTGGGCCCTGGTAGTATGGGTGAGCCCGTTTCTTGGTCATGTTATATTGAAGATGTGGTGTCATGAGTGTTCTTGGCTCCTATTTAATGTTATTTATGTTGTTTCTAATTTTGGTTGGGTTTTTTTATTACTCGTTTTGTATTCTATTTTAATCGTTAGTCACCCAGAATCATGTATATGAGATGGGCAGCCTTATACATTTATTAAGTAAGTAAGTAAGTAAGTAAATATCTCCCCTGGGTTGTCTTTTGCGTAGGCTAAACATACCTAGATCCTCATGACGTTTGCCTTCCAGATCCCTTACCATCTTGATGGCCTTCCTCTGAACTCACGCTGGTTTGTCCTTTTTCAATTGTGGTGCCTAGAACTCAAGTGGGATCTGAGTAGAGCAGAGTAGAATGGAACAATAGCTTCCCATCATCTGGACTCTCTGTTCCATTTCCAACCTTATGATTCTATGTGTGCACAGCAAGGGGGGGATGGCTATGGCAGAGAGAGAAATAACATTCTGCTGGCCCCATTCCTAATGGGACATCTGGTGCTGTTTGGAGTCTTCCTAACATGTATTACAGGATGGTGAACAATGTTTGCCACTATATACATAGCAGAAAGCCACAGCCAGTTCTATATCTATGATGTCACACTTACACTTGTCACAAACACGTTAGAGTACATACATGTTTTACATATAAGAATGTAAAACATGAAAACACTTTTGCAGTGCATTGAATTCGAACACACACATTTCTGTAGTGCATGATAAAAAACAATTAGGCAGAATTTGACAAACCAAATATAATTTAATAACCTTAATTCTCTCTGTGAATAGACAGATCTCATGAATCAGAGATGTTGAGCCACTTGCAAATCAGTTTACAATCGATACACCCCACCCAATTTCTTTTTGGTGACCTCTGAAATGTTTTGCCACCAAACCCTATTTTCATGGAATAATTTATGCTGCTTTCAGGCCACTAAAAGAAGCCTGGGAAATTTTTTTGCTTAAACATTGGATATTTTTTTTTATTTTATTATTCAAATTTATATACAGTATTTCAGATGTGACTCCACACAGTGCATGCATAGGAACTCTTCAGCCCTTCTGAAAAGCATTGTCCATTCTTCTATGATTAGATTTCTTACACACGGTCCCTCCCTCCCTCCCTCCCTCCCTCCCTCCCTCCTTTCTTTCTTTCTTTCTTTCTTTCTTTCTTTCTTTCTTTCTTTCTTTCTTTCTTTCTTTCTTTCTTTCTTTCTTTCTTTCTTTCTTTCTTTCTTTCTTTCTTTCTTTCTTTCTTTCTTTCTTTCTTTCTTTCTTTCTTTCTTTCTTTCTTTCTTTCTTTCTTTCTTTCTCTTTCTCTTTCTCTTTCTCTTTCTCTTTCTCTTTCTCTTTCTCTTTCTCTTTCTCTTTCTTTCTGCTTCAGAGGCATGCAGGGGTCTGCTCTCTGGCATTCAGCAGATTTTATGATAACTGTTTCCAAGAGCAAATAATATAGTTTGTGGTTGTTTCCTGGTTACTGTTGTTGTTAGCTTAAGAACCCCAGTTCAATGAATACCTACACCAGCTTCTGCAATCAGGACAAAGATCATTTCAATCTCTTGAAACAGGAAATCAAATAGAAAATAGAAGCTGATAAGAGAAGATGCCTGAGAAATACTTTTTGAATTAAAAAAAATGAAAATGTTCTGATTCATAGAATCTGATTTTTCTTTCTTTTGTGATAGCTTCCAAATGTGTTTAGATTTTGGCAAGAATGACCATCTCACATAAAAGCATCTTGAAATGAAGTCCAATGGTGAATATGACATCTGACTGTAGAGATTCTGTGTATTTTTTAAAATCAAAACTAAATACGTTAGGAACCACAACTTCCAGAACACGGCCACACAGCCCGGAAGACCCACAACAGCCATCAAACTCTGGCCGTGAAAGCCTTCGACAATACACAAAACTAAATATCTCATGGATATCGAAACATATTATGAATTATGAATTAGATAAAACCTCACTGACAATTAGGGCTGTTTTCAATAATTCAATTCCTTGTTATGGAAACCTATACGCATCTGGTTGGTTGCTGTTTGATACTAGAAGGACCTTCTTTAAATTCAGCAGGGCAGTTTTAAGTCCTTAATGCTATGTGTTTTAGTCCAAAATCTCCTTCACATTTAAAAAATACAAAGTGTACATAAAATGCCTGTGTGTAATTTTTAAACAAGTGTCATTTCACACAATGTACCCAGAAGAGAAATCAAAACCATTCAGAACATATGAAAAGCCATGTATATTGCTTTCTTGCTGATTACATTACAATCTGTCTTTTCAGGCAGCAAATGCATGAGATTTGAAGTAGCCCACTTAATATTTTAGTATTGTTTTTTAAAGTTCGTATTGCATCGTACTCTCCTGAAGCAAAATATTTATGCATATGCGGAAAGTTCCTCTATATATTTATTTATTATTATTTATTTATTTATTATTTGGATTTATCCCCGCCCATCTCTACCGTGGTAGACTCTGTTATAGCGCCTGTTGCATCTTGTATGACATTGTACGGAATCTGCCCTATGATGCTGAATGGGTCTTATACTGTATCTGCCTATAGCCATTTTCCTGACAGGCTTTCCCATTACAGAAAAACAGAGCTTACATATCTAGTCAAGATGGTCCACAAGCTGAATTTCACTCCCCTTGGAATTCAAGAATGTTATTTATGAAGGCTTAAGTGCAGTTTAAAATATCAGTACAGTTAACTTCTAAAAATACAGGGCACTTTTCCAGTCCATTTGTTCTTGTCACATTTTTACCACTTTCATCTTACATTAGCTTTTCACACCCTGCATCCTATGAAATTGTCATGTGATATTTCTGTAGGAGTAAACAAGGTTCTTTCTGTGCATATCAGGTTATGATTATATTTCCAGGAAGAAAGTAGAAATCTTCTAAAAAAAAACCTTGGTTACCTTTCCCCCCCTCCCTCAAGATACAGCAATATAGATTCAGGGTGCTCCTCTACTTGCTAATGTGGAAGAAAAATAGTGAGGTATTACTATATTCCATTCTGTTTTCATGTTCTCTCCTGTACTTGTTCATATATTTTCTTCAAAGTGTTCAATTAAGAAAAAAAATACAAAAAAATGGTGAGGCGCGTAAATAAGATTCTGCCATCCCCTTCCTGAGTAGAAACTATGTCTTACATTCTTTCTGCTTTTCTAATAGTGCCCTGTAGCACAGGCCTTGCGATTAGCACAACTCTTACACAACTTACACTTCTTAATCAAATAACCACCAATATTCCTTTTCCCACACAGGATCAGAAAATAGAGCCCAACCGATTAAATTATATACAGCGTGCCACCAGAATAAATCTTACTACTGTGGTCTTAGACATTATAATCAGCTAGAAACAGTAAGGTTTACTGCTAAAAGGTTAGAAGTAAAGTCACTGGGCTGAGTGGGACTTATTCCCAGCTAAGTGGGTAAAGGATTGCAGCCTCAACCAGTCTCTCTGCGGCATCTGGCCATTTTCTTTCCTATTGCTTAGAGCAGACCTGAAGCTCTCGTCCTGATTATAAATAAAGTTTGTGTTGCAGATTCTTTGCCTAAGTTGGTCATGGCATTTTCTTCTCTGTCTGGACTGAAGAAGGGGCAACAAACATCCAGAATGCATACTGTTAATTTAGAATTGACACTATTTGAAACTGTGATTGGTTGGTTGGTTGTGATTTTATTATTTGCATAGAACTGGAACATTGGGATTCTGCAGAAGAAAGTACTTATTTACAATCTAGGAACTAATTATCTTCTGAAATCAGAGATAACGGTCAAACGTAAGCTGTTCTATTTCATTTACATCACGTTTTGATTAAGTTAACTGATAGCCTAGGTACTTATTAAGCATCTACAAACTTAGGATTGCTTAGGATTGCTTAGGATTCTGCTAATGAGCATAGGTCACAGATATTTTCAAAGTTACATTCTTCCACTTTGAATTATCTAGCACTCATGTAAGCAGCCTAATATTGTTCAGTGTAAGAACTTTCATGTCTTCCAGATGGTACAGGTCCATAAATACTAATTGTTATCTCTATTTCCACATGTCATACTTGTTCATACATACAGAACAGAATGGGTGTTGTTTCAGATGTTGGGGCTCACATGTGCTCATATTTATTTTTTTATTTATTTAAATTTATATCACCGCCCATCTCCCCCAACCGGGGGACTTTTGAGATGCTTCTATTATAACCTTACCTGTACCTCACTGCTGCAGCAGAATGGATTCATTATTCTATGAAATGTTGCACCACTGGATATCCACTCACGTACTGTAGTAGGGCTTTCTCTTCCCACAGCAACCTCTTCACCCTCCCTCTGGAGCAAATGGGGTTGCAGTGAGAGAAAGAAATAGGTTAGAAACCATACCATTAACAGGATAGTAACATTGGTACCCACCCATTACTTCCTGATGTGCAGCATGTTTCAGGCAACTATAGCAGTTACTTAACAGACAGAATAGTGATGATGGTCCTGTTGTCTTATGGGGCTCCTTTCTTTCAATGGTAACATGTATTACTTCATTTAGCTCAACATTGGTAAGTGATTTCTGCTGCATTAGGGAGCTCTAGCAGGTGAAATGCAGGAAATGTTCAAATCTCATTCAGGAGCTCAAGTGATTGCAATAGATGGGCCACTAAGTCTTTGGTTAGGACTCTTCTACATACCCAGCCTTTCTTGCTCCTAACCCTCCCAATTTAAAATTCATCTGATAACCATCTATTTGGTCATCAATTTGGTTATGGTCTTGAACTTCCAGAGAACTGCCAACCGGTCTTAGCTTGTTCACTATTTTTCAAATTGATCAATAACTAATATCTTGCCTTATTCCCTCAAAAAGAAATCCCTCTCCCATCTCCACAAACAGGGAAGTAAATAACTGGTGCAGTTTGGTTGAGATATGTCCCTTCCAACAGGGCCTTGAAGAGAAGCTGTGCAAGGGGAAATGGATTGTTAAAACAACTGTATCAGAAGCCTTTAAAACCTTCCTTCTAATCATGCAGATTGCATGGAACCATGCTGTGTGGGAAGCTGGAAGGCAGGATATCCAAGAACCTCCTCCAATGGGAATGCAAAGTGCCCTTTCAGATATAAGGCATATTACTTTGCTGTTTCTGAAGTGGCATTCAGTGCCTTGAAACAGTTTTTCTCTACCTATGGATACAGTGCCCTGGAATAGGGGTATGCCAGAATTACAATTTGAAACATTTTATTTGTTTGTTTGTGTATTTAATTTAACTTATAGACCACCTAGCTCCCAAACAACACTAGGTGGCTTACAATATGGTCTCTGTGTTTGTGTATGATGTTTTATATATAAAAACAAGAGCAACGTATTGAAAATAAGACCAAAACAAGAGAAAACAAAAGGATAAAGGGAGGATCTACAATCAACCTACCCCAAGGCCTGGAAGAACAACCAAATCTCCAGTAGTTTCCTGAATGACATTAGGGTGGGAGTCACACAAACCTCAGGGGGGAAATCATTCTAGGTAGCAGAAATTGCAACAGAGTAGGTACTATACGCTTCCTGGGTCCCCCAAGATGACATTGTTTAATTGGAGTGCATCCACTCTGCTGGATCGAAGCAAATGGGTAGAGTTAGGAGATAGGAGGTCCTGCAGATAGCCAAGCCCTATTTGAAGGGCTTTAAAGGTGACAACCAGCACCTTGAATTACACCCAGAAGCCAACTGGTAACCAATGCAGTTTGCGAAGTGGTGAGCTGACATCCACACAACACATCACAGCCATCACTGCCTGCACCACCGCATTCTGAACCAGCTGTAACTTCTGGATTGTCTTAAGAGCAGCCCCAGGCAGAGCACATACAGTCATCCAATCATGAGGTGACTAGGGCATGAATGACTATCTGAAGGGCCTCCTGATCCAGGAAAGGGTGCAACTGGTTCACTAGATGCACTTGTGCCAAGGCCCTCTTAGCCACAGCTTCGAGCAGGATCTGAGAGTCCAAGAGGATTCCCAGATTTCACACAAGCTTTGAATGAGGAAGTGCAACCCCACTGAGTCAGCAATGGGATATGTCTGGATCCAGGTGGCCCAGGTAGACACAGACACTTGGTCTTGCTAGGATTGAATTGAGTCTGTTCCTCTCCAGTAGGAGGGATACTACTGGAAATACCCTCTTGTCTAGCAGACTTTTTAGCCATCTACTGGGCATTTGCCTAATGTATGACTTTAGTTTTGCTGTAAAAAGTACAGATATATTATGTTTAAATGTTTAGGTAACTCTTTGTTATTCTACTTCTATTCTGAGCAAAGCCTTGAGTATCAGTTTCAATAAATATTGATAAATCTACTGTGTTACCTTTGGGAACTTCAGCTTGGAGACAGTTGATATTTATCCACTGAAAATAACTTCCTGAAATGAATTGTTGAAAATTCACAGCCCACAGAATAAGGTAGTGCAAGAAAAACGTGTGTAATAGGATTTTCCATTAATTTATTTTATTAATTGCTTCTATGTTTATATTCAGGATTTATTTTCAGGAGAGAGCCAGCATAGTGGTGAAGGCACCAGGCTAGAAACCAGGAGACCGTGAGTTCTAGTCCCGCCTTAGGCATGAAAGCCGGCTGGGTGACTTTGGGCCACTCACTCTCTCTCAGCCCTGGGAAGGAGCCAATAGGAAACCAGGAGACTGAGAGTTCTAGTCCCGCCCTAGGCATGAAAGCTGGCTGGGTGACCTTGGGCCAGTCACTCTCTCTCAGCCCTGGGAAGGAGGCCATGGCCAACCACTTCTGAAATCTTGCCAAGAAAACTGCAGGGACCAGTCCAGGCAGTCGCCAGGAGTCAACAGCCACTTGAAGGCATGCACACACACACGTTCAGGATTTCTGCTTATATAGCAGTTAAGACAACTGACAATAATTTAAAAAGAAAAAAAACACTTAAAATGTTGTAAAAACACTTAAAATCCCTGTTAAAACTAACTCAAACTGAGCAGGCCTAGCCAGTGAAAAAGAGTGTGAATTCTTCCCTGAAGGTGGAAAGAGTAAAGACTGAGTACAATTGCTGAGTGAATTTAATAGCTTGGGAGCAATACAGAAGGGGAAAATAAGCAAACATCCCATTTTCGTCATAGAATTCCTGGCTGTTTAAACATTTTTATAATGTTTCTGTTTCGTTTCTTGTAAAATAATAGTAATTATTCATTTTGTCATTTATAATACAACCATATATAGTAAAGTTATTGAAACAAACAAATTAATAGGGGAGTTTCTAGGGGAACTAGAAATAGCATCTGCTGTGCATCTTCATGGAGCTATCGTGGGGGAGTTTCACATTTGTTTACTTTGTTTCCCAGTCTAATCCAGAGCCCTTGTCAGACTTCCCACTAGGTTCAACTGTAAATCTTGACTGTCCAGACATTTAGCAATCTGCTTACAGCAGAGGTTCAGAGAGAAGACATGGCTAGATAAGTTGCTTTATTATAGGCTTATAGAAGTCATACTGTATTTATGCAAAAGCTATCCCCCCCGCCCCCCGCAGAAGACAAAAATCAAGATCTTCATATATGTCTACTCCATAAACCCTAAGCCTTTTCTTCTTGACTTTGAGTCAATGGACATATGGCTGTTAGCTTTCTGACCTCAGGATAGGGGTCCATCTGCTCAATGTTTATGTAAAGGTTCCTTCTAGCTTGAGGGCCCCTAGTGCTCAGATGGTCAACTCAGCCCTTACTACAGCCCCTGTGTTTCCTGGTTGCTTCCGACTCAAATACTAACCAGATCTACCCCCTTTTTCAGTATTCAGGATCAATCTCACATATATTCAGTCATAAATCCATTTTACCCTATTTTGGGGTCAGTACCTAAATTAAAAACTGTCAAACAACTGACCTGTACATTTCTATATTATTTCCCATAATGTACAGTATATCCTTTTGCATATTTTTTTTCTTAAATAGATTCATTCTTGTACAGACTACAATTGCAAAATCCAGTGAATTATGAAGTCTGAATGTTGATTGTGTTCTAGTCCATTTTTTAATTCTGGCAAGTGTGAATTAGGTCAGTTCATTTTATAAATATGGACCAAATTAAATAATTCCCCATCTCCTCTTTAGGTTTGTATTTTCTGCATTTTGGCAACAAAAAGAAATAAGTAAGAAAGGAGAGCATACCCACAACAGCCCGGAAGACCCACAACAGCCCGGAAGACCCACAACATTAATAACACTATTTTGACCATCAATGTTTTTTTCTCCTATTTTTTTTTAAATTAGGCTTCTGCTGCTCAATAGTGAAGCAGTTGTACTTGCAATAAAACAGAGAAAGATGTTTTACTTAGCAGGTGTTTTCAAAATGCTTTATTACATATGTACTTCTAAGAGGCTATTTGCAGGACTACCTCTCTACCAGTCTCTCTACTCACCAGATCTAGCAGAGAGGACATGCTCCAGGCCCCATCTTGTTGGACCCAGAAGTTGTGCCTGCCCTGTGGAACAGCATCCCTCCAGAGAGCTGGGTAGCCCTGACCCTGTTAGCCTTTCACCCCTGTGATTGGGGTTACTGTTTTAACCTTGGGCACCATGAGATATATGGTGTGGTTGCTGTTTTATCCTGTTTTATACTGCCCCAAGTCACTGTTGTGAGATAGGTAGCCATCCAAATCATTTAAATAAAGAAACAAATAGTTTCACCATGTCCTACAGTTTATGCCTATGATGTCTGGTTGTATTTTTTCCAGATGCCTCAGGAACAGTATGCACAGAGAAGCACCATGCAGAGCTCAGAAGGACCACATGTATACAAAGTGGGGATTTATGGTTGGCGGAAGAGGTGCCTCTATTTCTTTGTGCTACTTCTAATGATTTTAATCCTGGTGAATCTTGCCATGACCATCTGGATTCTCAAGGTTATGAACTTCACAATTGTAAGTAGATGATGTTTTGCTTGAAGAGACTTGTACATGACAAATTTTCTTCAGGCTTTAAAGTTAAGGTATACAGCTGTAATAGTGTTAAGGTATACAGCTGTAATAGTAGTGTAACATTTTGGATCTCAAGTATGGTTAGAAGAAGCTCAAGCATTACATGCAGTCTAGGCTTGGGGTGGATCTGCCTACTTTCTCTCCTCTTAATTCACATGATGATTAGTGAATCTGTACTTTGAGTTTGGAGCTCTCCCAGTATCTTGTCAAAGCTGTTAGGAGTTCCACTCAACACCTTAGAGCAGTGCTTTCCAAACTGCCGCCGTTGGCGACACACCAACGGTGGCAGCAGTGGCGGTGCGGGGGCGCGCGCGGCGGTGGCAGCGTGCACAGCAGCAGCGGTGGCCTCGCTAAAATGCAGAAGCGATGATGGTGCGCCGCCACCATGCATGCCGCCGCCCCCGCGCGCGCCCCCGAACCGCCGCTTCGCGACACACTAAACTGTGTGTTGCAACACACTAAAGTGTCACGACACACAGTTTGGAAAGCTATGCCTTAGAGCATCACCTAAATTTTCCCTTGTGGATCTGGCCTGTTTCACTGAATACTCTGAAGTTTTAAGAGTTCCAGACAATGCCTTGGAACTCCTTCTTGGCTTTCTTCATTAGTAGCCTGGGACTATAAATCCCCCCCTCTCTTTTCCAAAGCAGCTCTTAGAGAATCTAACCAGAGATATGGGGATACTGCAAGCTCATAGGGCCCTCCTGAATTTATTCTGTTTCCCACTCTTCCACTCATTTGCATACATTCAGATTAGACTGTTACTTTTAAGTAGGTTGTGTGCAGAGATTAAAGTACCAGATGAGGATTAATCTTTTGTTTCTTTACTAAATCTTGAAAGAGTTATATAGTCAGCCATTACATTACTCTGCTTGAAACTCAGCAAATGGTTATCACTTGTTATACCCTAACCCAGTGTTTCTCAACCTCAGCAACTTAGGTGTGTGGACTTCAACTTCCAGAATTCCCCTGCCAGCATGGCTGGCTGAACTTCTCTGAACTTGCTCCTGTTTGTCACTGTCCTTTTTGACCAATGGGGGCCAGAACTGGACACATCACTTCAAAGAAGGGGACAGGGTAGAATAGAGCAATTTTCTCCCGTGACCTGGACTCTGTGCTCCTGTTAATGCACCCCCAAGATAGCATTTGTCTTTTTAGTTTAAGTTGTAGTCAACAAGGTCACACCTTTCATATGTATTATAGTGAAGCCAGATCTTCCCTATCCTATCTTTGGCCCTTTCCTTCTTCCTACCCAGATGCAGAACTTTACATTTCTTCCTTTTAAGTTCTGTCTATTCTCTTCAGTCTGTTGCTCAAGCCCTTTTAAAAGATTTTAAAGTGTTAGGCACCCCTCCCAGTTTTGTCACATGAGAACTTTATAAGTGTCCCTCCAACTTCCTCATCCAAATCATTACTGATGAAAATATTGTACAGCACAGGGTCCAGAATAGAGTCCTGTGGCACTCTACTCAAGTCTTCCCTCCAAGCTAAAGTGGGGTAATTAGTGAGCCCTCTTGGAGTGCAGTCACTCAGCCAACTGTGAGTCCCTCTTATGGTAAGATCATCTAGTCATATTTTAACATTTGAGTAAGGAGAATATCATGAGGCACTCTGTCAAAGGCCTTGTTGAGGTATAAGTCCAGCAAAGGAAATAAACATTTCCCTTAGATATTTGATAACCTTTGCAAGTACTTGTTTGTAAGAAAATGAGAGGAAAAGACAAGATGTAATGCTAAGGTTTTCATATTTTTCATTATTTTAAATCTCAGTTGTCAGTATAGTAAAAGTTACAGTTATCTATCTTCCTTGCTCAAGAGGAAACTTACTAAATTTGTCTATACAGCAAAGCTTATCACAGAGAAAGGGTTTACTATAATTCCTAAAAATGAACACTGCCCTACACAGTTATTATGTACAGGACAGAACTGACCTAAAAGATGGTGGATATATAGTGAAAGAGAATTTATGGCACTGGGGCAGTGTAATTTCCTTTCTTATGTATTTAAGACTGAAAAACAGACTTCGCTATTCACTGTTCCTCGAGGAGAAAAGCAATAAAATCAAAATATTTCTCCAAGAAAACTTTCACAGAAAAAAATTTGCCTGAAAGACAACTCCTATGACAAATCTGTAAAGAAAGTTTTCACTGGCTGGTTTATGAGAAGAAAATGTAACTGTGTGTTTCTTTTTAATTTTGTAGAAGACCTTCATGGGAATAGCCATGTTATATTACATCACCTCCTTTTTCTTTCCATTTTCTAGTGAAAGTGGTATCAGGGCAGCTATCTTGTTGCAAACTGTTAGGTGATAGTATCAACTGTAAATTTACTTTATCTTTACTCAAGAGATAAAACCATTATAAACCATTGTGATACAAAGTATAAATATAAACTTGTACAATCAAGTAAAGATAACATTTGAGAACTGGCTTATTCTGAATTGTACTTTTGGAATTAATCCATACAAACAGTAAATCATATGTTCCCATACTTGAAAGCTAGGTTCTTTTGAGATGGACTTATTTTGAGGCTATCATCATACTGTTGTGCAGGATCCAAATGCTGGTTTATGTGTGCTGCATTCACTTCTACTATAAAGATATTGCATTTTCCTTGGTCATCAGTATTGGGTAGTTGGGCAAAAACCATTATTCCAATCTTCACAACCCAGTAAGTGTGTCAATTGCCAGAGTGAGTAGCAAGTCATCTGTTAAAGAGTGCCGTGAAGTCATTTGTAATGACTGACACAATGAAACTTGGGCAATTTTGTAAAGTTCCAAAACGTTACATTCTAACTGAGAAAAAAAATAATCCAAGGAATTGATTCTATGCTGTATTTAAAATAAATCAAAAAGAATTGTGAGCTTCTTGAACCGATTAGTCCTGCTTCCTTTTTGTTATCTGTTTGACTTCTGTGTACTGCCCTTCCCCTTCCTTTTAGCTCTATGTCTTAGTTTTAGGCAAGTAACATTCTGTTTCTTAGTCCTAGAGACATAGCTTACACTGGTACTAATAGTGACAATAATATTTTGTATTATATTGTGCTTTATACCTCTGCCCTTTAAATATATATAGTTATATATAGATATATATTGTGAGGAATAGTATGAGCAGAACCATCAAGTCAAGTTTATTTCAGTCAAAGACCAATATAGAATGAAACAATTAACAAACTGTTTAAAAGTAAAAGAGGAGGAAGACCAGATATAAAGCACAATATAATACAAAATATTATTGTCACCATTAGTACCAGTGTAAGCTATGTCTCTAGGACTAAGAAACAGAATGTTATTTGCCTAAAACTAAGACATAGAGCTAAAATTCTAAGATAGAAGTAGGTTAAAATAAAATAAAATAATCGGTTTGTTTGTTTGGTGTTGTTCAAAAGTTAGCCAGAGATAGATATAGATATATTGAAGGTTGGGAATTAGTCAGCTTGAATCTTATCTTACTAGCAGCATAACAAAATTTTGCAACATCCAGATAAGTAAAGTCCCTTTGATAAGAAAGCAGAATTTGTATCTAGAAAGTATCAGAATGACTTGGGTATTTTACCAAGTGAGGGGAAATCAAACAGATTCTAATATCTGTATAAAAGCAGCAGTACAGTTTCCCTACATTCCCACTCCTACATCAAAATAAACATCCTTCCCTAGTTGTTTGGAAGGTGCTAGATCGGTTGTAGAGCATCATAGTGGGGAAAAAACAGACACAACGGGGATACACTTAACTAAAGTAAGGACCAAAGTTTAAAAAATGCGTCCAGTATCTTCACACAGCTGTTACATATTCTGGTGAAATGAGCACAATCAGTAACTGCTACCTCGGCAATAGCAGTCTTGGTATGGACAATATTGGGTAGAACTTGGGAGCTTTTGTGCTGTTGGGTCTCTGGCCATGTTTTGGCTACTTTAAACATATATATCCCTAACCAGTTTGGCATGGTAGCCCTATAAGTTGTTGATTAAGATCACAGTGCAGTGCTGCATTTTCTAGATCTCTTCAGCCCTAACAAAACCCATCTACAACTGTGATCATATAGAGATGCTCATTTGGCTTATGTCACCAGTTCCAGGTGTCAGACAAAACTCTATCTGCAGTCCTGTCTAAGAACATTTTAAATGGGGACTTTCTATTGACAAAGCACAGTCTACAGCTGAGTTATGCCCTTAGCTGTACTATTCTTGCATGAGACCCAAGCTGCACAAGTTCTGGCTCTTTTTTTGACTGGTGGGCTCTGAAAACCACAGTACCATAGGTAGCACTATGGGCAGGTCCCGGAGAGATTTTAACCTGTCTGATAGTTGTAAACTGCATCAAATTGTAATGTTGTAGCCTATGCCTTTGGGAATGATTTCAGGTATTTCAGTAAAAATGAGAGAGTCCAAAGCCCAGGAAAGAAATCACATGAAGTTCAAAGTATAATAAGTAAACCTTATGCGTACACATACTTCCCTCTCATTTTGGATGCTTGATTCAATTTTTGCAATATGAAAAATTGAAAATACTTGTCCTAAGTTCCCTTTTTTTAGTAACTTCTTGTGTACGCCTATTAGAAGCTTTTATTGCACCCTTGAGCTTTTCCCAGCAGAATGCTTGCTGTACTGATTAAAATACCATGAGCACTTACAGGGTATAATGAGCACGCATTGTAATTTAATGAGTGGCCCTGCTAGCCTGTGGTGCTGAACTCATTCAGGCTTTCTGGGGGAGCCTTAGGGATGGGAGAGGAAGGCTGGGATGGCTGCATTCACAAGCATGTGCAACTTCACCTTCATCTGGAGTAGTCCCCCACCCATTAATGGCTTCACCCTGCTGCTGGACCTTTGTGGACATTTTTTAAGTTTGATCTGTTCCTGCGACAAAGCCCCTGTCATTACTCCCTTGCCGTACAATGTTTGTATATGTTGTTGGGATGGGAGAGGGTTTGAATTTATGGGATTTGCTCCTGAATTATTGCATGTGACATCTTTGACTAATGGAATGGCACAATTTAAGAATGTAGTGTTGGGGGCAGTACGTGAGGGTGCCCATGGTCTTTATAGATTAGGGTGAAAAAATATATTAAATCATTGGGTGCTTCTTGTAATGCAGTTTTTTACTTCTAACACTTGTTTTGATTAGCTTTTTATTTTTCAAGCTTTTCATTCTTGCTATAGAATGAATGAATGATTTTTTGAAGAACAAATTGTAAATGTATGGCTCCTTTTATTAGAATGGTTGTTCTACCAAATATTCCAGCCCACTTAATGTTACATAGCTCACAATATTACCATGATAATCAGCTTCCTTATGATTGATGGGGATGTACTCAGCAAGGAATGTGCAGAATTCATTAGTCTGGAACAAAATATCCCAGAGAACTCCAGAATGTTCCATTTCCTTATGGACCATGCTGAACCTGTTCCCAGACCATGCCATTGTTTGATGATTTCTGAAAGTCCTCTGAACCAGAAACATTCAATGTGTTCCAGACATGGTGTTTCATTCCCCGATCAACAGATTTTGTAATTCCCTAAAGCTCAGCACGGGGACTTTTAGAGACTTAGAATTCCATTAAATTTGACAGAGCAACATAATGGTACCCATTATGTTGATCCAAGATACTGCTAGACTTCTTGTCCTCCTCCTTCCTAATGCAGTTTTTAGTAGTGAAAAAGTTTATTAACATCATAATTTTTCTCAATTGCTTTGTGGGCACAAGGATTTTTGCTGCAGTCCTGTATTTCTAACATCTCATTTAATAAATTAAAACTGGACTTGACATGCTTTCCATAGAATGATACCATAAACAGAAATAAATATCATATTTATTTAAACCTGCACTTACTTTCTTCCTTTCTTCCTTTCTTCCTTTCTTCCTTTCTTCCTTTCTTCCTTTCTTCCTTTCTTCCTTTCTTCTCTTCATTTGTATATACCATGGAATCAAATTGATTCTTATAATTTAAAAAAAAATCCTCCCAAAAGATGAGGTACCAGAAAACACATAGCAAAACTCATAGTTGCTCTTTGAGTGAGATGGGTGGTGACTGAAGAAGAAGAAAGAAAGAAAGAAAGAAAGAAAGAAAGAAAGAAAGAAAGAAAGAAAGAAAGAAAGGAAGGAAGGAAGGAAGGAAGGAAGGAAGGAAGGAAGGAAGGAAGGAAGGAAGGAAGGAAGGAAGGAAGGAAGGAAGCAAGCAAGCAAGCAAGCAAGCAAGGAAGGAAGGAAGGAAGGAAGGAAGGAAGGAAGGAAGGAAGGAAGGAGAGAGAGAGAGAGAGAGAGAGAGAGAGAGAGAGAGAGAGAGAGAGAGAGAGAGAGAGAGAGAGAGAGAGAGAGAGAGAGAGAGAGAAAGAAAGAAAGAAAGAAAGAAAGAAAGAAAGAAAGAAAGAAAGAAAGTCTGTGAATTGATTTTGGATAAAGCAAGACACACAAAATAAATAACTAAACTGGGAATTGTAGTTGCAAAAGGCCTAAGAGAACATTTAATTGATGTGACTGATAAAGCCAACTCATATCCACAGAGTTTATGTGTTTCCTTCCTCAATCATCTTTCTAAGAAATTGAGCACGTTTTAAAGTAGGGTCTGATTCCAAAGGAGATTCTTGCTGCACATGTGCTAATTCTCACACGTTCTTTGGCAATCTCCCCTCCCCCAGGAAAAGGAGGGTGTTCATGAAATGTGAGGAGTAACAGATGGCAGAGGATAGGGAAGTGAGTAATAAGAGCAGGCATATTATACATGTGTTGCTTGTAGCCAAGGAGAAGAACTGTGGAGTCTTTCTTCCCCTCAACTGTTCTTATCTCTACCATCTTTTACAAAGTGATAATTTCTCATCCCCATAGAGAAGAGGAGTTAAGGAAATGGCTGAAATAGGGAATCAGTTATTGGCTAAGGCTTAATTTTCTATGACAATGCTTGGCTCCTCTAAGTCTGGTCAAGAGCTATCAATCTTCCCAAAAAGAGGCAATGTTGACAAACTGCAGAGCTATGGATATTTCCTGAAGAGTTTTGGCTTTAGATCATGAACAGACTGTGGCCAAGCTTAAGCAAAGTTTTCTGAACATGGAATTCCAAATTCAACTTAGCAGAATTCCTACAAGGGTTGATCTGGGATGCCATAAGAGTCATTAAAAACCCTATGAGCAAGATACTTTGAGCATCTCACAGCTCAAAAATTCAATAGGGCTTTTATGCTAATAGAATTTGATATCTTGCCATCAGCAGCTCTTGAGGGTAGATTCGGAAAGCTCATTTGCAGAAAGAACCTTTTGCAGTGTGGATCGTGTTCCCATTGGCTCACACCCTATCTTACTGTGACTTCTCCAGTCCTAATGCCTTTCCTCAGGCTATTCATCAAATGGTGATATAAGTTCCATGTGCATCACCTGATATCAGACAAAGACCCAACAGCAATGTTTATCATAGCCAAATCCAATAAAATGTGGATGATCTTTTCTATATATTGAGCCAGTTTGGTCTAGTGGTTAAGGTGCTGGGCTAGAAATCAGGAGACTGTGAGTTCTAGTCCTGCCTTAGGCATGAAAGCCGGCTGGGTGACCTTGGGCCAGTCCCTCTCTCTCAGCCCTGGGAAGGAGCCAATAGGAAACCAGGAGACTGAGAGTTCTAGTCCCGCCTTAGGCATGAAAGCCGGCTGGGTAACCTTGGGCCAGTCTCTGTCTGTCAGCCCTGGGAAGGAGCCAATAGGAAACCAGAAGACTGTGAGTCCTAATCCCGCCTTAGGCATGAAAGCCAGCTGGGTGACCTTGGGCCAGTCACTCTATCTCAGCCCAACTCACCTCACCGGGTTGTTGTTGTGGGGAAAATAGGAGGAGGAAAGAGTATTGGGTATGTTCACCACCTTGAGTTACAGTATTTATAAAAAATAATAAAGGGATAGAAAATAATAATGTTGTTGTTGTTGTTCAGTCGTTCAGTCGTGTCCGACTCTTCGTGACCTCATGGACCATAGCATGCCAGGCCTTCCTGTCCTCCACTGTCTCTCGGAGTTTACTCAAATTCATGTTCATTACATCGGTGATGCTATCTAACCATCTCATCCTCTGCCGTCCCCTTCTCCTTTTGCCCTCAGTCTTTCCCAGCATCAGGGTCTTTTCCAGTGAGTCCTCTCTTCTCATTAGGTGGCCAAAGTATTTGAGCTTCAGCTTCAGCATCTGTCCTTCCAATGAGCAGTCAGGGTTGATTTCCTTTAGGATTGACTGGTTTGACCTCCTTGCAGTCCAAGGGACTCTCAAGAGACTCCAGCACCACAGCTCGAAAGCATCAATTCTTCGGCGCTCAGCCTTCCTTATGGTCCAACTCTCACAGCCATACATTGCTACTGGAAAAACCATAGCTTTAACTATACGGACCTTTGTCGGCAAGGTGATGTCTCTGCTTTTTAATATGCTGTCTAGGTTTGCCATAGCTTTCCTTCCAAGGAGCAAGCGTCTTTTAATTTCATGGCTGCAGTCACCGTCTGCGGTGATCTTGGAGCCCAAGAAAATAAAATCTGTCACTGCTTCCATTTCTTCCCCTTCTATTTGCCAGGAAGTGATGGGACCAGATGCCATGATCTGGGTTTTTTTAATGTTGAGTTTCAAGCCAGCTTTTGCACTCTCCTCTTTCACCCTCATCAAGAGGCTCTTTAGTTCCTCTTCACTTTCTGCCATTAGGGTGGTATCGTCTGCATATCTGAGGTTGTTGATATTTCTCCCGGCAATCTTAACTCCGGCTTGTGATTCATCCAGCCCGGCATTTCTCATGATGTACTCTGCATATAAGTTAAATAAGCAGGGTGATAATATACAGCCTTGTCGTACTCCTTTCCCAATTTTGAACCAGTCGGTTGTTCCATGTCCGGTTCTAACTGTTGCTTCTTGACCCACATACAGGTTTCTCAGGAGACAGGTAAGGTGGTCTGGTACTCCCATCTCTTTAAGAATTTGCCACAGTTTGTTGTGATCCACACAATCAAAGGCTTTAGCGTAGTCAATGAAGCAGAAGTAGATGTTTTTCTGGAACTCTCTTGCTTTTTCCATGATCCAGCGAATGTTGGCAATCTGATCTCTAGTTCCTCTGCCTCTTCGAAACCCAGCTTGCACTTCTGGTAGTTCTCGGTTCACATGCTGCTGAAGCCTAGCTTGTAGGATTTTGAGCATAACCTTGCTGGCATGTGAAATGAGCGCAATTGTACGGTAGTTTGAACATTCTTTGGCATTGCCTTTCTTTGGAATTGGAACGTAAACTGACCTTTTCCAATCCTGTGGCCACTGTTGAGTTTTCCAAATTTGTTGGCATATTGAGTGCAGCACTTTAACAGCATCATCTTTTAGGATTTTAAATAGCTCAGCTGGGATACTGTCTTCTCCGCTAGCTTTGTTGTTAGTAATGCTTCCTAAGGCCCACTTGACTTCACTCTCTAGGATGTCCGGCTCAAGGTCAGTGACCACACCATCGTATTTATCAGGGATATTAAGATCTTTCTTGTATAGTTCTTCTGTGTATTCTTGCCACCTCTTCTTAATCTCTTCTGCTTCTGTTAGGTCCCTGCCTTTTTTGTCCTTTATCATGCCCATCTTTGCACAAAATGTTCCCTTGATATCTCCGATTTTCTTGAAGAGATCTCTAGTCTTCCCCATTCTATTGTTTTCCTCGATTTCTTTGCATTGTTCATTTAAGAAGGCCTTCTTATCTCTCCTTGCTATTCTCTGGAATTCTGCATTCAGTTGTTTATATCTTTCCCTTTCTCCCTTGCCTTTTGCTTCCCTTCTTTCCTCAGCTATTTGTAAAGCCTCATCAGTCAGCCACTTTGCTTTCTTGCCTTTCTTTCTCTTTGGGATGGTTTTAGTTGCTGCCTCCTGTACAATGTTACGAACCTCCATCCATAGTTCTTCAGGCACTCTGTCTACCAGATCTAATCCTTTAAATCTATTCCTCACTTCCACTGTATATTCATAAGGGATATGATTTAGGTCATACCTGATTGGTCTAGTGGTTTTCTCTACATTCTTCAATTTAAGCCTAAATTTTGCAATAAGAAGCTCATGATCTGAGCCACAGTCAGCTCCAGGTCTTGTTTTTGCTGATTGTATAGAGCTTCTCCATCTTTGGCTGCAAAGTATATAATCAA
Organism: Charina bottae; assembly: GCA_023362775.1. NCBI lineage: Eukaryota > Metazoa > Chordata > Lepidosauria > Squamata > Charinaidae > Charina > Charina bottae. The sequence continues at coordinate 85,360,866 of JALMGJ010000002.1, read as the reverse complement.
TCTGATTTCGGTATTGACCATCTGGTGATGTCCATGTGTATAGTCGTCTCTTGTGTTGTTGGAAAAGAGTGTTTGCTATGACCAGCGTGTTCTCTTGACAAAACTCTATTAGCCTTTGCCCTGCTTCATTTTGTACTCCGAGGCCGAACTTGCCTGTTATTCCAGTTATTTTTTGACTTCCTACCTTAGCATTCCAGTCCCCTATGATGAAAAGGACATCTTTTTTTGGTGTTAGTTCTAGAAGGTGTTGTAGGTCTTCATAGAACCGGTCAACTTCAGCTTCTTTGGCATCAGTGGTTGGGGCATAGACTTGGATCACTGTGATGTTGAATGGTTTGCCTTGGATTCGAACTGAAAGCATTCTGTCGTTTTTGAGGTTGTACCCCATTACTGCCTTTTCCACTCTTTTATTGACTATGAGAGCTACTCCATTTCTTCTAAGGGATTCTTGCCCACAGTAGTATATATAATGGTCTCCTGAATTAAATTCGCCCATTCCTGTCCATTTTAGTTCGCTGATTCCCAATATGTCGATGTTCAATCTTGTCATCTCATGTTTGACCACATCCAGCTTACCTTGATTCATAGTTCTTACATTCCAGGTTCCTATGCAATATTGTTCTTTACAGCATCGGACTTTCCTTCCACTTCCAGACACATCCACAACTGAGCGTCCTTTTGGCTTTGGCCCAGCCGTTTCACACTTTCTGGAGCTACTCGGAATTGCCCTCCGCTCTTCCCCAGTAGCATTTTGGACACCTTCCGACCTGAGGGGCTCATCTTCCGGCGTCATATCTTTTAGCCTTTTGATACTGTCCATGGGTTTTCTTGGCAAGGATACTGGAGTGGTTTGCCATTTCCTCCTCCAGTGGACCACGTTTTGTCAGAACTCTCCATCATGACCTGTTCTTCTTGACCTGACTTCATTGAGTTACGCAAGCCCCTTCGCCACGACAAGGCAGTGATCCATGAAGGGGAGAAAATAATAGAAAATAATAATAGAAATAATAGAAAATAATAGAAAATAATAATAATAATAATAATAATAATAATAACAACAACAACAACAACAACAACAACAACAATAATCAGATATAGGATTAAATGTTCTCCAAACAGTCACTCATGACCTTGTCTTCTCCCATATAGATTATTGCAACACGCTCTACATGGGGCTACCCTTGAAGAGTATCCGGAAGCTTCAGCTGGTCCAGAATGTGGCTGCACGGGTAGCCACGGGTGCTATAAGATCAGCACATGTAACACCGCTGCTCCGTGAGCTGCATTGGGTACCAGTTTGCTTCCGGGTCCAATTCAAGGTGTTGGTTATTACCTTTAAAGCCCTACATGGCATGGGGGCAGGGTACCTGAGGGACCATCTCATCCCAACCACATCTACCCGCCCCACCTGGTCATGCAGGGAGGGCATGCTTCGGACCCCATCAATAAAAGAATTCCATCTAGCGGGGTCCAGGAGGCGTGCCTTCTCTGCGATAGCACCCGCCCTGTGGAATATCTTGCCCCCGGAGGTGAGACAGGTGCCTTCGCTCCTAGCCTTCTGGAAGTCTTTAAAGACCTGGTTCGGCCGCCTTGCTTGGAATGAAGGAAGTAATAGTTCCTCCTGGGGGTGGTTAGCTTAATAATATCCTCCTTTTATGATCTCACCATCTTCTGGATTTTTCTATTTATTATTATATTGTATTTTAGATATATAGGTTTTAATTTTTATAATATTATTGTAAACCGCCCAGAGTCTACTGCTGTAGAGATGGGCGGTGATAAATCTGAAAAATAAATAAATAAATAAATAAATAAATGTTTCATAAAGTGAATGCTAATTTGCACTATTTAAATGCCAACTATTATCATAACCTTATTTTATTTTGGAGATTATTTTTTTAATTGGTTAGGAAAAGTTATTTTTAATACAGTTACTCTCTCTTGTGGGTAAACTACCTGTTTCATTATAGTTTTGTAAGGACAATCATGGGATAATGCAGTAGGAAAGATGTATTAGACATTAATGATTTAATCCAGCTTAAAATAATGGGGATTGTTTTAATTATTTTTTCATAAAAATTGTCTTTGAATAAAATATAATCATATAGGAGTATTCCTTGTTAATTGTTTCTCTTGGGCCATCTTAAGCATAAACCAGTATTTCCTCTAAATAGCAAATAATAGTATAGTCCAGTCAAAGGGGAGCCAGGTTCAGATTTAAAGTTCTGCTTTCCTTTAGTAATTTTTTGTTTATTGTTATTAAATTGTTGTTTATTCGTTCAGTCGCTTCCGACTCTTTGTTACTTCATGGACCAGCCCACGCCAGAGCTTCCTGTCAGCCGTCGCCATCCCCAGCTCCCCCACGGTCGAGTCCATCACCTCCAGAATATCATCCATCCATCTTGCCCTTGGTCGGCCCCTCTTCCTTTTGCTTCCACTTTCCGCAGCATCAGCATCTTCTCCAGGGTATCCTGTCTTCTCATTATGTGGCTAAAGTACGCCAGTTTTGCCTTTAATATCATTCCCTCAAGTGAGCAGTCTGGCTTTATTTCCTGGACTATGGACTGGTTTGATCTTCTTGCAGTCCAAGGCACTCTCAGAATTTTCCTCCAGCACCACAGTTCAAAAGCATCTATCTTCCTTTGCTCAGCCTTCCTTATGGTCCAGCTCTCGCAGCCATAGGTTACTACGGGGAATACCATTGCTTTGACTATGCGGATCTTTGTTGTCTGTGATGTCTCTGCTCCTCACTATTTTATCAAGATTTGTCATTGCTCTCCTCCCAAGAAGTAGACGTCTTCTGATTTCCTGGCTGCAGTCAGCGTCTGCAGTAATCTTTGCACCTAGAAATACAAAGTCTGTCACTGCCTCCACTTTTTCTCCCTCTATTTGCCAGTTATCAATCAAGCTGGTTGCCATAATCTTGGTTTTTTTGAGGTTTAACTGCAACCCAGCTTTTGCACTTTCTTCTTTCACCTTCATCATAAGGCGCCTCAGCTCCTCCTCGCTTTCAGCCATCAAAGTGGTATCATCTGCATATCTGAGATTGTTAATGTTTCTTCCAGCGATTTTAACTCCAGCCTTGGATTCATCAAGCCCACCACGTTCCATGATGTGTTCTGTGTACAGGTTGAATAGGTAGGGTGAGAGTATACAACCCTGCCATTCAACTTTCCCAATCTTAAACCAGTCCGTTGTTCCGTGATCTGTTCTTACCGTTGCTACTTGGTCGTTATACAGATTCCTCAGGAGGCAGACAAGATGACTTGGTATCCCCATACCACCAAGAACGTGCCACAATTTGTTATGATCCACACAGTCAAAGGATTTAGAATTTATTTTATTTATTTATTTACGTATTTATACCCCGCCTATCCCCTCCCTAGACCGAGGGCTCTAGGCGGCTTACAATCATCATTACAATTCATATATATTATACATCTCATATATATTAACAATGTACCGCGCTATTAGGGAGGGGGTGAAGGAACCAACTCTTCTTCCGCAGGCATCGGAACTACATGCCCCAGAATGCCTCGCTTCTGAGCCGGCTGCTGACGTCCTGGAAGTTGTTAATCGGGATCCGCCGTCCTCTGCCGCCGTCCTCAGCCGCCATCCGCGGGATTCTCCAGATCTTCTTCTTCGGTTTCAGGGCGACCCCCCAACAGGATGCCAGCATATTGTCCCACGTACGTGGTACCCATTTATCTACTTGCCTTAGATTTCGAATTGCTGGGTTGGCAGAAGAATAGTCAATAAAACAAAAATAGATGTTTTTCTGAAACTCCCTGGCTTTCTCCATTATCCAGCAGATATTGGCAATTTGGTCTCTAGTTCCTCTGCCTTTTCTAAACCCAGCTTGTACATCTGGCAATTCACGCTCCATGAATTGCTGAAGTCTACCTTGCAGGATCTTGAGCATTACCTTACTGGCATGTGAAATAAGTGCCACTGTTCGATAATTTGAACATTCTTTAGTGCTTCCCTTTTTTGGTATGGGAATATAAGTTGATTTTTTCCAATCTGATGGCCATTCTTGTTTTTACCAAATTTGCTGGCATATGGCATGCATCACCTTGACAGCATCATCTTGCAAAATTTTAAACAGTTCAGATGGGATACCGTCATCTCCTGCTGCCTTGTTATTAGTAATGCTTCTTATGGCCCATTCAAGCTCACTCTTCAGGATGTCTGGCTCTAACTCACTGACCGCACCGTCAAAGATAATAATAACCCAATATTATTATCCTTCCTGTACAGATCTTCTGTATATTCTTGCCACCTTTTCTTGATCTCTTCTGCTTCTGTTAGGTCCTTGCCATCTTTGTTTTTTATCATACCCATTTTTGCCTGGAATTTACCTCTGATGTTTCTAATTTTCTGGAAGAGGTCTCTTGTCCTTCCTATTCTATTATTTTCTTCCACTTCCGCACATTGCTTGTTTAAACATAATTCCTTATCTCTTCTGGCTAACCTCTGGAATTTTGAATTTAATTGGGCATATCTCCCAATATGGGATCACTGTTGCCACTTTTGCTTTCCTTCTTTCTTGGGCTACTTCCAGTGTCTCAGCAGACAGCCATCTTGCCTTCTTGGTTTTCTTTTTCTTTGGGACGTTTTTTGTTGCCGCCTCCTGAACAATGTTGCGAACGTCTGTCCATAGTTCTTCCGGGACTCTATCTACTAAATCTAGTCCCTTAAATCTATTCTTCACTTCCACTGCATATTCATTAGGAATGTTAGTGAGCTCATATCTAACTGATCTGTGGGTCTTCTCTATTCTGGTTAGTCTGATTCTAAATTGTGCAATAAGAAGTTTGTGATCTGAACTACAGTCAGCTACAGGTCTTCTTTTTACCAACTGTATAGATGTCCGCCACCTTTCGCTACACAGGATGTAGTCAATCTGATGTCGACCATCTGGTGAAGTCCCTGTATAAAGTCGTCTTTTAGGTTGCTGCCAGAGAGTGTTTTTTATGCACATTGAATTGTCTTGGCAAAATTCTATCAGCCTATGTCCCGCTTCATTTTGTTCTCCCAGACCATGCTTGCCTGTAATTCCAGGTGTCATTTGACTACCCACCTTAGCATTCCAATCTATCCAGTAGGTGCTGCAGATCCTCATATAACTGATCTACTTTTGCTTCTTCAGCATCTGTGATTGGGGCGTATATTTGGATCACTGTGATGTTAAATGGCTTACCCTGAATTCGAATTGAGATCATTCTATCATTTTTGGATTGTATCCAAGCACTTCTTTAGCCACTTTATTATTAATTATGAAGGCTACTCCATTTCTTCTGTGGTTCTCTTGTCCACAGTAGTAGATCTTGTGGTCATCTGATGTGAAGTGGCCCATTCCAGTCCATTTCAGTTCACTGACACCTAAAATGTCTATATTTAATCTTGACATCTCCCGAATAACCACATCCAATTTGCCCTGGCTCATAGATCTTACATTCCTTTCAGCTTTGAGCTAGCTGTGTCATCACATCTGGGGCTAGTTGAACTTATCCTCTGTTCCTCCCCAGTAGCATTTTGACCATCTTCCGACCTGGAAGTCCCATCTTCCGATGGTATACCGACATATCTCTGGTTGTACTGCTCCATTTAATTTTTACGGCAAGAATACTGGGGTGGGTTGCTGTTACCTTCCCCAGGGATCGTATTTAGTCTGACCTCTCTGCCATTACCTTCCCGTCTTGGGTGTCCCTTCATGGTTTAGCTCATGGCGTCATTGAGGTGCTTAAGCTCCAGTACTACGACAAGGTAACGATCTCCTTTCTGGAGTCCTTTAGTAATAGACAGAATGAATTGGCTATTAATTCATTAACATGCACTGAAATATGAACCACTGTATCAGCATCACTTTTGTATTCAGATGTTCAGGCAATTTCCTTCTTTCTCTGAGAAACAGTTTTCTAGGTTTGTAGAAGGAGAGACGGTCAGCTGAACTTCAGTTACAGTATATATATATATTTGAGATCCATAAACTTGCTTCATGAAGAGCAGACATACCAGATACGTAGGTGAGTAAAGGGTTGAACATAACATCTATTATGGGGGATATCTGCGCCTGAACAGTCTGAATAAGAGTGAGACTAGTCTTGTAGGGTCTCCTACTGCTCAGGGGCTAATATCTATTTTATTTTACTTATTTATTTTCTATCCTGCCATAACTCAAGGCGGGGAACATACCTATTACTCCTTCCTCCTCCTATTTTCCCCACAACAACAACCCTGTGAGATGAGTTGGGCTGAGAGAGAGGGACTGGCCCAAGGTCACCCAGCCAGCTTTCATGCCTAAGGCAGGACTAGAACTCTCAGTCTCCTGGTTTCTAGCCCATTGCCTTAACCACTAGACCAAACTGGCTCTATATAACATCTAAAGCTATATAAGCCCCTTTCTCTTAAGGGGAGGCAGTCCTGAGGCCTCTAGCATGAGACCCAGACTATTTTTTAAAAAGAAATCACAAAAAAACTCTCTAGTATGAGAGCATATGGAAAACAAGCAAGGCATACCTGCATGGTTTCTATGAGCTTGAACGTTTAGAATAGGGTGGCAAGTATGATTTAATAGGTATAGTCAAGATCTGGTGGGATGCCTCCCAGGACAACAGTGTAGGAACTGAAGGATGCAATGTGTTAGAAAGAAACAGAATAAATAGAAAGAGCGGAGGTGTACTATACATTAAATTTATCCCCACCTATACACATACCCATCATGCTGCTCCCTTTTGTGCTAAGAAAAGGTACGCAAAGCTCAGAAAGAGAGTAAGAAATAGTAAGGCAGGATAAGAAACAATGGGTTAAAACCTACAAAAACGTAGATTTCAATTGGAGAAATTGCTATTCAATAATAGAACATACTTCATAGGAAGGTGATGGAGTTTTCTTCCAAAGAGGTGTTTAAACAGAGACTGGGTGGCTATCTGTCAAATATCCTCTAGCAGCAGATTCCTGTACTGGTCTTTTGCAACCTTTCAGCCTAAGGTACTTTTGTGCTTCTCCTAACAGCCAAGTCTCGCTTCCCTATAACTAAGTCAGCAGAAGCATGCTCTTAGTTATGTAGCTCTTTATATTTTTTCAACAAACATTCATTTCTCCAACACACCACATACTACCCACTTCCTTTCTGCCAGCATTTGTATCTCTTAATATTCCTCCATACATTTTCTCACCCTTAGAAAACATTCTACCAAGGTATCCAAATTCATCTACTTGCTCTAGTTTTTCATCATTTTCATATATCTTACAATTGTTTCATCCATTTTCCTTGCCAGTACATTCATTTTTAGATCCATACTCTTTGTTGCATTGTACATTCTATCCGACATTCTATCTGACTATTCTAGCTATCTGACATTCACTGCAAATCATTTTTATTTATTTATTTATTTATTTAATTTATATAACCGCCCATCTCCCCCAACGGGGAACTCTGGGCGGTTTACAATAAATAAAATTAGATAAAAGCATAAAATATAAAATATAAAAACCAACAATTTATACAATTACTATAATTTAAAATAAAAATCCAAGTGGGAGATAGTATTAATAAAAGAAGGGCATTATAAAATTACGGGATTAACCACCCCCATGAGGAACTATCGTTTCCTCCCTCCCATGCCATGGTTCTAATCAGAACAAAAGAACATGTCCTTAACCAACACACCTCTACCATCATGACAAACTTTCTTTATACATACGTACAGTATATCCATAAATATATTAAATAACTAAGGGGCACATTTCTATATTTTACTCCCTGCTCCATATTGAATCATTTGTTAACCATTCATTTTTACTTCTATCATATACAGTACCTTTCTTACCATATTCAACAGTCAACCTTCTACTCTATACCCCTGCAAAACATTCATTAATTCAAGGCTATTCACTTTATTATACGTTTTAGACTTTTAGTTCATAATTGAACCTACACTTTTACTTGCCATACTGTATGTATCAAGTCCACTACCAAAAATCTGATCAAAAAAGGCACATGCAATTTTAGGCCTCAATAGAAACATAGTTTCCAAATATGGAAAATAATAGTTCCTGTACGTTGGTCAAATTTCCCCCTTGAATATTATGTGCAAGTCTGGACAGCTTTTAGAAGCATTCTGGCAAACTGGAACAGGTTCAGAAAACAGCAACAAGGATATTCAAGAGGCTAGGTCCTATAAAGAGAGACTGTCCTGACTTCGAGTGAAGGAAAACACGCTGAGGCTTGGTGTAAAGGCTCTAGTGTTTTTTTGTTCTACTCTGCTAGACAGAATCCAGCTAAACTGAAATGAATTATTGATGCTCAGAGAAAAGGCCCATGAAACTAGGGTGGGGCCTTCTTTAGCCTCTTGGGAGGAAAGCAAAGTGATTCAGTTCTGTGCATGCATTTATCCCCCTGGAGGGAGCCCCCTCCTTCTTCACCAGTTATCTCCCTGACAGAGACTGAGGAGTCAGGAAAGATTTAGCCTTAAGAAGAGATTGAGATGGGAGGTGAATTAGAGCAATCTAACAGGGGACCTGCTTCCCAGGCAGGTAATTGGCTCCCCTTCAGTAGATATTCTCAGGAGTAGGTCAGGCAACCATCTGTCAGGGATGCTTTAATTTGGATTCCTGCATCGAGTAATCGGCTGGGCTTGTGAAATGACTACTTCCAACTCAATTATTCTATGAATTTAATGTGAAGAAGATCACCAGGTGATCCAGAAAAGACATTCCACGTTTATTTATTATATTCAACAATATCTGGGTAACCATTCACTTATTTTTTGCACCACACTAGAACATTCTGTTCATTTGAAGATGTTCCACGCCATTTGGGGAAACTAGAATACATTAACGTCGTAATTTTACATAATTATGCAACCTGATATTAAGGTTATCTTTGATTTTATTTTAAGTCCTTATTAGTATAGGAGCGTGCAATTAAATGTTTATTAGACATTGCATCATTAATTCTTCTTGCAGTTCTTAATTACAGTATATATCATATTTAAATTTCCCTTTTACATTTCTTCTCTGTCTTTTGCTCTTTATTGTATCTCCTAGTAGCTTGAAATTAACTAATTACTGCCTTTCCCAAATTAATTTCCACTCACTGGCTACTCTGATAGAAGTTTCATATGGTCACTGATAATCCTTCATGTCTTTTATCATTTCAAATGGTCACTAATAATCCTTCATGTGTTTTATCCTCCCCTGTAATAACATCAATATTCTGAATATTAGACCAAAATAAAATTGCCTCTAATCTTCAGAAGCATGCCTTTTGGATATGTAGGTTATTTCAGAATGTGTGTGTGTGTATTGCAAAAGAATGTCAAATTAAGTTGTGCTTACTTCAACCTAGACATGAATTGAGTTGTAATTTAACGTAAACTGAACCAGCACATAGCCTTTTGTACATTGCCCTGTGCACAGAGGTATATACTTGAAAAGATATATGTATGTATGTATGTATGTGTATGTATGTATGTATATGTATATGTATATGTATATGTATATGTATATGTATATGTATATGTATATGTATATGTATATGTATATGTATATGTATATGTGTGTGTATGTATGTGTGTGTGTGTATGTATGTGTATGTGTATGTGTATGTGTATGTGTATGTGTATGTGTATGTGTATGTGTATGTGTATATATATCTCTGTCTGTTCATGTAGAAAAATTAGATTTTCTCTAATGTAGATACAACCAACCAACCCATCAGTAGAAGACAGGTAACTGTAGAATAAAAAATCAAACATACAAAAGATAAACTGTAGCCTTCAGTTCTTCAATATGGAATGGAATAGATACAGATACCTATTCGGAGTCAGACTTACTATTGGGGAAAATGAGAAACAGACATTTGAATACCTAGTCCCAAAAGTATTATATAACCATATAACCACATAACCATTTTATATGGTTTTATTGTATTTACTTGTTGTATTGGTCTGCTGTTTTTATACTGTTTTTTAATAATTTGTGAGCCACCCAGAGTCTTGTATGGAGATGGGCGGCTATATAAATTTAATTGATAAATAAATAAAAAATATGTTACATGAATCAGAGCTTGGGTTTGGATAGTTATTCTTGCTTTGAGAACTGGGAATTATAAGCCTATTCATATTTTTTATATGTAAAATATAAAATACAGTTTTATTGCCCATAGAACCAAATGAAAACCATCCTAAAATGAATGACCACTCCCAACATAAAGGAAGTTTTCCCCTCTCCCTTTGACTATATGGAATATGTAATATTCTTGCAAGAAATGTTGTGTAATACACACACACACACACACAAACACACACACACTGTAATGCTCGTAGTTTGTTGCTGGGACAGTAGAATAAACAGCACTTCTTAAGCACCCCACCGCCACTGCCATGTAGATGCGGAAAAAGTGATTGTGTTGCAGCTGACATAAAATGAATTTTGAAAAATGCCCTTTGTAAATTCTCTTTGTTCCTAGCAATAGCAACTTGTAAGAGTTGTTCTCAGAGGCAGAGGAAAAGTATATCGTCTTTCAAGTACAGTATCCCATGGCAACCATTGTCCAGTCAAACTGATAGAGAAAAGAAATGGCCACTGTAGGTAAAGCAAAATGTTACAATAGGCAGGAACAAAGGGTCGCTGTAGGCAGCTCTTGTATCTCCCCATCTTCTTCTCTTGAAAGACCTTAAAAGTACTTAGACAATGTATTACCCTTACATAAAGGTAAAGTTGTGGGGAAAATAGGAGGAGGAAGGAGTATTAGGTATGTTTGCTGCCTTGAGTTATTTATAAAAATAATAAAGGTGGGATAAAAATTAAATAAAATAAATAAATAAAGCTGTCCTTGAGTCAAGCTCTCCAGAATCCCTGCAATTTTCTTATCAACATTATAAAAATGGCTTGCTAGTGCCTTCTTCTGAGAAGTTTCTCCCAGTTTAGCCAACAACCTGGATTCCTGAGGTCATCCCAACAATCCAAGTTCCAACCAGGGCTCTAAAAAGGGCTGATTCTGCTTATTTATTTATTTATTTATTTTCTATCCCGCCTTTATTATTATTTTTTTATATAAATAACTCAAGGCGGCGAACATACCTAATACTCCTTCCTCCTCCTATTTTCCCCACAACAACAACCCTGTGAGGTGAGTTGGGCTGAGAGTGTGTGACTGGCCCAAGGTCACCCAGCCAGCTTTCATACCTAAGGTGGGACTAGAACTCTCAGTCTCCTGGTTTCCTATTGGCTCCTTCCCAGGGCTGAGAGAGAGTGACTGGCCCAAGGTTACCCAGCCGGCTTTCATGGCTAAGGCAGGACTAGAACTCACAGACTCCTGGTTTCTAGCCCAGCACCTTAACCACTAGACCAAACTGGCTCTTTTCGAAAGCTTAGCTTCTGAGATCAGCCAGGGTTGGCTATCTGCTGAGGCATTACAATTACAAACCATCAGACCAAAAATCTGTGCCTTTCTAATGCTTTGCATGGCCCTATTTTGTATACTGAGTTTCAACAAGGTCCTTTTAAGAAAAGGTTACTAACCAGTTTTTTTAATAAAGCACTTAAAATTATTAATTTTTCTGAGAGGCATTTATTATTCCAGGAGTTATTGCTATATGCAGGAGTAGAGGAATTTAGAATACTAGGGAGTAGATTTGGTTGTCAAGGACATGTAGAATGTGGGACACCATTTTCTATAGCATCTTCTTAGGGCATCATGCATTGTGTGGAGCCTTCTATTTAACATGCAGCTATTTTCTCAGCTGGATTTTTTTTTCTCTGTAATCTATAGTGATAGCTAAGGGCAAAACAGAACTTGGGATGTCATCCTTTCTGTGAAGAAGATGGTTCTTTTGATCATGTTCCAGTCCCTGCTGTGCCATGGCTCTTTGGGGAGGAGAAGATCGTGGTAGAAGTAGAGAAAAGCCAAAGCTCTGACAAGGATGGGTGGAAATCGATAAGAGAAATAATAGAAGAGTTATGCATTATAGAAGAATCACATTTCTTGTCTTTGTGGTCTGTATACAGTTTTCCTCATAAGATCTATACTACACAGCCCACTCTGAAGAAATCTGTGTCGGTTTATATTTCTTAGCATCTGCAGCTATCAGATTGAGGAAGATTCTTCTAGAGTACTGCAGGAAAATACCGCTTGATCCTTTTCCCTTAAGGCTAGAGTTTCACATAAGTTCAAATCTCTTGAAAGCCATTCTTGGCACTGTTCTGTTTCATCTGATCGCCAGGTTAGCAGCAACTTGAGAAACAGCATCACCACATCTCTTTTCTAGGATGAGAGTTTCTTTTTGTTTCTCTACTTCTTGTGTTTCTTTTTTGTTTTGGCATACCTGTGGTACTATACATAGACCTTCCTGTAAATGGTTTAGCCTTTGTAAGGTAAAATCCCCACTACTGTGGGCCATAATGAGTTGCCTTATATCGTCAAATACATGAAGGGCTGTCAGATGGAAGAGGGTGTAGATTTATTCTCTAAAAGCTCCCAAGGGTAGGACAAGAACCAGTGAATGGAAGCTTTACAGAGAAAGACAACATAGGATAACAACAGGATAACACTGGTAGCAATATGGTGACAATTATGGATGTGCAGGTATTTGGATCCAGAGGTGGAAAGGCTTGGGTCAGGCATGGCTGCCTTTGCTGTACCTGTTAACAACTCCTTGAAGAAACTGCACCCTTTCCTGGATTTGCATAGTAGCTGCACAGCCCCAGGAAAATAAATGAAAAAGCCCCCAGTGCCCTTTGATAGCAATCCCAAAGGTCAGGAGTGAACATACTATCCAGATCACCAGTGGATGGCCGATCCTGGGGATTGGTGCCATAATCCACAAACATGTGAATCTCCTACAGGGGAGGAAATCTCAGCATTCCTACCTAAGACATTAATATTGGGTGGATAGAATCAATTTGAAGCAAAGGATGGGTGATTTGGGTTAATATATATATATATATATATATATATATATATATATATATATATACACACATACATACACACACACACATACATACATACATACATACATACACACATACACACATACACACACACACACACATACATACACACACACACACATACATACACACACACACACAGAGTATATATACAGATAGATATATATATAGATATATATATATATATATATATATACACACACACACACACACACACACACACACACATATACACACACACACACATACATACATACATACATACATACATACATACAGTATATATACAGTATATAGACTATGTTTAGAGCACCTTTTCTAGCCCCCTCCCCATATGGGGTGAGCAGAGTGGATCCTAAATAGGGCTGCTCAGTTGTGGATACAGCTGCCAAACTACTCAACTGCCTCGAACCTTGAGTCAGAACAACTGAATCCGTATCCACCGCCCATGTGCTGGTCCATGACTAGGGGCTTCCGGATTTCACAGTCCTGCCCCTGTTGCCATTCGTCAATCGCCATGGGACTTTTGGTTGGTTTGGGTTTAGTGTGGTTGGAAGATGCCTATGCGTGAATTTGTTTTATGTGTGGAGATCGGTGCACAACGATCAGCACACAACCTTCACAGAAAAAGGCTCTAATCCAATGGCATGGATACCATGATGATTGGTGACCTTTTATCTGCTGCAGCCTTCATCCGCCTTCGCAGCCGTTGTAACAATACACCTTGTTATCTTCCGCCTGTTCTGCCGTTGAGGACTTTCTTGGATCGTTCTTTGTCTGGTTCCTCCCCCTGGACCATACCGCCATGGGTGACCCTACCAGGAGTACATGACTCCCGAAGGCTTTGCTCACAGGGTTCATTGGGAACACACAAGCCCACTCACCACAACAAGGTGACGATCCAGTGAGTGGGTGCATTTTGCAGATGCTCATGATGCACGGGGCTTTTTTAATGACATAAAGGCCATCTATGGACCAACAAACTATGGTACAAATCCCTTATGCTCAATGGATAGTGTCAAACTTCTAAAGGACAAAAAGTCTATTGCACTGCGCTGGAAAGAGCATTACTAGAATCTCCTTAATCGTCACTCTACTGTGGCTGATGAAGTCTTCTTGCAAATCCCTCAAAAACAAATAAGAGATGAGCTTGCAGTACCCTCTAGTTTGGAGGAAGTCAGTAAAGCCACTAATCAAATGAAAAATAACAAAGCTAGTGGACCTGATGGGATTCCTGCCAAAGTCTTTAAAGAAGGCGGGCCTGAACTTACACAACATCTTCATAAGCTCATTGAAAAAATCTGGATGAGGGAGGAGATTCCAGCAGACTTTAGGGATGCCATAATTATCACTCTCTTTAAAAAGGGTGATAGAACAGACTGTGGAAACTATCGAAGCATCGATAAGGGGGAAAATGGCGGCAAGGCAGCAGCAACTGCTGTACTGAGCTCCGCCAAAGTTTATTTTTAATAGTTTTTATTGTTTTAAATTGTTTTAAACATTAGGGGTTTTTTTATCTACATGCAAGCCCCTGTAAGCTTGAGGTGAGATATTTTAATCTTTTTATAGGACCATGCCGGCCAGTTTAGAAAACAAAACCAGGTGTGGGAGAATGATTCCTGGCAAGCGATCAAGGAGCTTTGAGGAGCCGACATTATCACCAGCCTGTAAGCAATCCAAAATAGGAGACTTTTTTACCTCTAATGATAAAAGTAAAGCTCATCAGTGGAAGCCTGCCATCAGGGCAACAAATTGTTGTGAGTTTGCAGAGCCGGAGGATGAAGCTGTATCCGGGCTTGTGATGGAGAATCTAACAGACGCCGAAGCCAGCTCTGGGGTGGGGCAATTAAAGGGGCAGTATATATCTCTACTTAATAGTGCTTTGGAGTCGGAGGAAAAAGAGAAAAGAAAAAGAAAGGGATCAGAGAGAAAGGAAGAGTTAGACGTACTTTCTTTGGAACAGTCTCACTTGGACCTAATTGCTCAAACTGTGAAGCGCATCTTTGTGAATATGAAAGAAATCGAATCTCAACTCTCTTGTCTTACCGCTGAAACGAAGAATTTCCATTCCAAAATAGCTCAAATATATCAAGATTCCCAGGCACCCTCTCTGACATTTAAACAAAGAACTCAGTTTCGAAATTCACCTTATCATCAGGAGAGTGAAGTCCCCTGGAAAAATAGCAGCAAGCCAGAGAATTTGTCAGAGTGTAAAGACAACATCCAAACTTTGGTTTTACAACCCACCAAAGTATGTTTAACAGTCTGTAGCTATAATGGGAAAATACCAAGCTGGAAATATAAATCCCAGGTCAAATCTCATCTTTATGATCTTCTTCATACTAAATTCCAACTGATTGATTTGGTATCTATAGAACTCCTTAATTATACCCAATGGGCTCAAAGAACTATGTTAGTATTTAAGACTGCTAGATTGCCTTCCCTAATTCAAAAGCATAAAAAGTACCTAAGGACAAAAGGGATCTTTCCTGCACGTATTTTTATTAATACAACAATTAAAGCATTATTCCCCAAGTCGCAGTTGACCAAACCAGCCAACAAGGAATTTCAAACAGAGCGGCGGGAATCAATGTTTCCTCAGCCGGATTTGACTGACAGGGCTGTAAAAGAATCCCAACAGCCAATAGGAGCTATTGGTGAACAGCGGGCCCAAGTTCTGGACTTTACTTCCCATAACTTCTTAGAGGATTCAATTGAAGAGGATCTTTTTCATTCTTTTGGATCTTTATCCACTTTGGAGCAACAGACGATTTTAGAAAGATTAGAAATCGTAAAAAACAGACTTCAAAGTATAAGAGATGATGAAGCTTCAATGAACAACAAAGAAACTATGATCTCCTCTCCATCAGGGCCTTATGAGAAGTTCTCCCTAATGGTTCCCAATAATTTAGAGAACTGTCAGACCACCTTTAATGCCCAGGAACTATTGATTGATTTGAATACTGCAAATATGGAAGTTGTACATCCTGCTCCAAAACTCACCCCCTTAAACGGTTGCATATTTGATGACCCTTTCAATTTCCTGAACCAGATAACTGAGTTGGACTGACTAAGATCTCATACCGCATCTGGATCTTTGAATTTGGTGTCCTGGAATATAGCGGGGTGGAGAAACAAAAAGCATGATTTGGATTTTATCAATTTTCTAACCTCTTTTGATTGTATTTTATTACAGGAAACTTGGTCAGTGGACCTTTTAAATTTAAAATTCTGCTGACTAATACAACTCTGATAGACAATGTAGAACTAATGGTACATAAATTAATAATAAAAAAAGAAAAAAAAAGAAAAAAAAAGAAAAAAAAACTATCGAAGCATCTCCCTTCTAGCTACGGCAGGCAAAATCCTCGCAAGGACCCTCGCAAACCGTCTCCTATCTATATCAGAAGACATCCTCCCTGAAATGCAAAATGGCTTCCGCCCTTCCAGGGGAACAGTGGATATGATCTTCACTGCACGACAGCTTCAAGAAAAATGCAAGGAGCAAAACCGCCCTCTGTACATGGCGTTTATTGATCTGACTAAAGCTTTTGATACTGTAAATCGTACTGCTCTCTGGACCATCCTTCTGAAAATCGGATGCCCTGATAAATTTGTGAACATCTTGCGGCTACTCCATGACGACATGATGGCAACAATCCTGAATAACAATGGCTCTCAAAGCGATCCATTTAAAGTGGAATCCGGCGTTAAACAGGGATGTGTTATTGCTCCAACCTTATTTGCTATCTTCTTCGCTATGATTATACACCTTGTTGAAGAGAAACTTCCTACTGGTGTAGAAATTATATATCGAACAGATGGAAAGCTTTTTAATCTTAGTAGGCTGAAAGCCTCCAGCAAAGGAGATCGTTACCTTGTCGTGGTGCTGGAGCTTGAGCACCTCAATGAAACCATGAGCTAAACCGTGAAGGGACACCCAAGACGGGAAGGTCATGGCAGAGAGGTCAGACTAAAAACGATCCCTGGGGAAGGTAATGGCAACCCACCCCAGTATTCTTGCCATGAAAACTAAATGGATCAGTACAACCAAAGATATGTCGGTATACCATCGGAAGATGGGACTCCCAGGTCGGAAGATGGTCAAAATGCTACTGGGGAGGAACAGAGGATACGTTCAACTAGCCCCAGATGTGATGACGCAGCTAGCTCAACGCCGAAAGGACGGCTAGCGGCCGACGGTGCTGGTGGTGAACGACGAATCCGATGTTCTAAAGATCAACACACCATAGGAACCTGGAATGTAAGATCTATGAGCCAGGGCAAATTGGATGTGGTTATTGGTGAGATGTCAAGATTAAATATAGACATTTTAGGTGTCAGTGAACTGAAATGGACTGGGATGGGCCACTTCACATCAGATGACCACCAGATCTACTACTGTGGACAAGAGGACCACAGAAGAAATGGAGTAGCCTTCATAATTAATAATAAAGTGGCTAAAGCTGTGCTTGGATACAATCCAAAAAAACGATAGAATGATCTCAATTCGAATTCAGGGTAAGCCATTTAACATCACAGTGATCCAAATATACGCCCCAACCACAGATGCTGAAGAAGCAGAAGTAGATCAGTTCTATGAGGATCTGCAGCACCTACTGGATAATACACCAAAAAGAGATGTTATTTTCATTACAGAAGACTGGAATGCTAAGGTGGGTAGTCAGACGACACCTGGAATTACAGGCAAGCATGGTCTGGGAGAACAAAATGAAGCAGGACATAGGCTGATAGAATTTTGCCAAGACAACTCACTGTGCATAACAAACACTCTCTTCCAACAACCTAAAAGACGACTTTATACATGGACTTCACCAGATGGTCGACACCGAAATCAGATTGACTACATCCTTTCCAGCCAAAGGTGGCGGACATCTATACAGTCGGTAAAAACAAGACCTGGAACTGACTGTAGTTCAGATCACGAACTTCTTATTGCAAAATTTAGAATCAGACTAAAGAGAATAGGGAAGACCCACAGATCAGTTAGATATGAGCTCACTAATATTCCTAAGGAATATGCAGTGGAAGTGAAGAATAGATTTAAGGGACTAGATTTAGTAGATAGGGTCCCAGAAGAACTATGGACAGAAGTTCGCAACATTGTTCAGGAGGCGGCAACAAAAAACGTCCCAAAGAAAAAGAAAACCAAGAAGGCAAGATGGCTGTCTGCTGAAACACTGGAAGTAGCCCAAGAAAGAAGGAAAGCAAAAAGGCAACAGTGATAGGGGGAGATATGCCCAATTAAATGCAAAATTCCAGAGGTTAGCCAGAAGAGATAAGGAATTATTTTTAAACAAGCAATGTGCGGAAGTGGAAGAAGACAATAGAATAGGAAGGACAAGAGACCTCTTCCAGAAAATTAGAAACATCGGAGGTAAATTCCAGGCAAAAATGGGTATGATCAAAACCAAAGATGGTAAGGACCTAACAGAAGCAGAAGAGATCAAGAAAAGGTGGCAAGAATATACGGAAGATCTGTATAGGAAGGATAATAATATTGGAGATAGCTTTGACGGTGTGGTCAGTGAGTTAGAGCCAGACATCCTGAAGAGTGAGGTTGAATGGGCCTTAAGAAGCATTGCTAATAACAAGGCAGCAGGAGACGATGGTATCCCAGCTGAACTGTTTAAAATCTTGCAAGATGATGCTGTCAAGGTGATGCATGCCATATGCCAGCAAATCTGGAAAACACAAGAATGACCATCAGATTGGAAAAAATCAACTTATATCCCCATACCAAAAAAGGGAAGCACTAAAGAATGTTCAAACTATCGAACAGTGGTACTTATTTCACATGCCAGTAAGGTAATGCTCAAGATCTTGCAAGGTAGACTCCAGCAATTCATGGAGCGAGAATTGCCAGATGTACAAGCTGGGTTTAGAAAAGGCAGAGGAACTAGAGACCAAATTGCCAATATCCGCTGGATAATGGAGAAAGCCAGGGAATTACAGAAAAACATCTATTTCTGTTTTATTGACTATTCTAAAGCCTTTGACTGTGTGGATCATAACAAACTGTGGCAATGGGGATACCAAGTCATCTTGTCTGCCTCCTGAGGAATCTGTATAACGACCAAGTAGCAACGGTAAGAACAGAGCACGGAACAACGGACTGGTTTAAGATTGGGAAAGGAGTACGGCAGGGTTGTATACTCTTACACTACCTATTCAACCTGTACGCAGAACACATCATGCGACATGCTGGGCTTGAGGAATCCAAAGCTGGAGTTAAAATCGCTGGAAGAAACATTAATCTCAGATATGCAGATGATACCACTTTGATGGCTGAAAGCGAGGAGGAGTTGAGGAGCCTTATGACGAAGGTGAAAGAAGAAAGTGGAACAGCTGGGTTGCAGTTAAACCTCAAAAAAACCAAGATTATGGCAACCAGCTTGATTGATAACTGGCAAATAGAGGGAGAAAAAGTGGAGGCAGTGACAGACTTTGTATTTCTAGGCGCAAAGATTACTGCAGACGCTGACTGCAGCCAGGAAATCAGAAGACGTCTACTTCTTGGGAGGAGAGCAATGGCAAATCTTGATAAAATAGTGAGGAGCAGAGACATCACACTGACAACAAAGGTCCGCATAGTTAAAGCAATGGTATTTCCTGTAGTAACCTATGGCTGCGAGAGCTGGACCATAAGGAAGGCTGAGCGAAGGAAGATAGATGCTTTTGAACTGTGGTGTTGGAGGAAAATTCTGAGAGTGCCTTGGACTGCAAGAAGATCGAACCAGTCCATACTCCAGGAAATAAAGCCAGACTGCTCACTTGAGGGAATGATATTAAAGGCAAAACTGAAGTACTTTGGCCACATAATGAGAAGACAGGATACCCTGGAGAAGAAGCTGATGCTAGGAAAAGTGGAAGGCAAAAGGAAGAGGGGCCGACCAAGGGCAAGATGGATGGATGGTATTCTGGAGGTGACGGACTCAACCATTGGGGAGCTGGGGATGGTGACGGCCAACAGAAAGCTCTGGCGTGGACTGGTCCATGAAGTCACGAAGAGTCGGAAACGACTGAACAAATAAACAACAACAAGGCTGAAAGCAAAAAATAAGGTAATTACAACTTCTGTTATAGAACTTCAATATGCTGATGATAACGTAGTCTGTGCACACTCAGAGGAAGATCTTCAAACTATCCTAAACATCTTTGCAGAAGCATATGAAAAGTGGAACGCTGTTACCTACCCACCAAAGTGGTACCTATCCATCTACTTGCATTTGCATGCTTTTGAATTGCTAGGTTGGCAAAAGCTGGGGCGAGTGCAGGAGCTCACTCCGTCACGCAGGGCTATGGTCCAGAACCGCCAACCTTCTGATCGACAAGCCTGGCATCTTAACCACTGAGCCATCGTGCCCCTCTATACAGTATATATACAGATATATACATACAGTATATATACATCTATACATATATACATACTCTGTATATATATTCTATAGCTGCCCATGTAGTGGTTAAGGCACCAGCCTAGAAACCAGGAGACTGAGTTCTAGTCCCACCTTGGGCACAAAGCCAGCTGGGTGACCTTGGGCCACTCACTCTCTCTCAGACCCAGGAAGCAGGCAAGGGGAAAACGCTTCCAAAATCTTACCAAGAAAACTGCAAAGACTAGTCCAGGCAGTTGCCAGGAGTCAACACTAACTCGAAGGCACACACATACTATGTCATACAAGTGACTCTGGGTGGCTTACAAGATTGAAAAAAAAAGGATAACCCCCCCCCCCCAACCAATGCCAAGGATCAACTATTAACTACTAATCTCCAATAGTAGCAGAGCTCATCTCCCCCTGACCCAAATGCCTGGGGGAACAGCCGGGTCTTCAATGCTTTGCAAAAGGCTAACAGGGTTGGGGCCATTTGAATCTGTGGGTAGATGCTGTTCCACAGGAAAGGTGCTGCCACTGAGAAGGTATAACTCCAGAGTCCAACAAGATTAAGTTGTTTAATCAAAGGGACCCAGAGTAGGCCCTCTATACTAGATCTGGTAGGGCAGGCAGAAACAATAGGAGAAAGGTAGTCCCACAAGTAGCCTGGCCCTATGTCATGGAGGGCTTTTAGGTGATGACCACCTCCTTGAATTGTACCCGGAAGCCTACCAGGATCCAGTGCAGCTCGCAAAGCAGCAGTGTTATATAGGCATAACAAGAAACACCAAAAACTGCTTGCGCTGTTGCATTCTGGACCAGCTGCAGCTTCTGCGTGCACTTCAAGGGCAGTCTCATGTAGAGTGTCTTACAGTAATCCAAATGAGAAGTGACTAAGGCCTCCAGGTCTGTAATGGTATATGGGAATGACCCTGAGAGATGAGGGGAAGAGATGCTGCCTAGGGAACGATCAAATAAAAGGGGGAGGAGCCCACAGCTGCATAACAGTCAGAAAAAGAAACTTAGGAAGGATCCGCCCTAATTTATTGGGCTGTAAAAAGAGACAGTGGGAGATTTGTACTTTCAGACTTGCAAGATTCTGTTAATGTAGCCTTACAATAAAGTAGAATTAGCTCATCTTGTTGTGTTTCCTGTCTGGTCTACCTGAGAGGCTGACAGGGTAAGGAATGGATATAATTGGTGCACCACACAAACCTTTGCAAAAGCCCCCCCCCCCAGCCATGGCTGCCACTTCCTCTTTGAACAGGAGCCAAGAGTCCTAACTGCGTACCAATTCTGAACTCGGACTGGGAAATAGAGAGAAAGCATACACCTTCAATTATAATGTTTAACTTGGCATGCCTCATGCTGTTTCTTAAATTGTCTTGTGCCTGCCTCCTTTACTTGCTGCTTTCTACTGCAGTTTTCTGGTTTTGATCTTTACTACTATATCCAGAATGTTCCTTTTATTACATGCTAGTCAGACTGACTATTTCACAGTTGTGTTCTACAACTCTCTTTTTCATCTGTGCGTTTAATTTCACTGATACATCCTATCTATCCCAGAAATGGTCTGCTCACTTTGAAGAAGACTGTAATATTAATAGTCATGGACACAATACATCAACCTCTCCCAGCCATGTGCTGTCCAAATTTGATGGACCAAGTATGGGTGGGAAAATGTGCACCAATATGTTTATTAATGAGAAATGCCAAAACAAACTAACAAACCGTGCAGTTTTACATGCATTATGAAAATTGCTTTCAGAATGTATGCAACAAAAGGATACACAGTAATACACATAGTCAGAGAAGTGTGCATGAAAATTCATTTATATTTCCATGCAAACTTTTTTTTTTAAAAAAAAGGAAATTACGAAGTGAAGAGGGAAAACTTTTAACCAAGCATAAGCTTGAAAAAAAATGAGAAATTGAGACACTGAAATTGACAATTTCATCCATCCCAATTTAAATTTGTACTCTAAATCTAAGATTTATGTACAAATTTAAGAAACAAAATAAATATTTGGAATAAATAAGACTCTGCAGTTCAGTCTGACGATACTCGTCTCAGCAGAACATAAAAAGAGTAAGGAACTGACAAAATTTCATGCAGTATTGTCAAAAATTGATTAATCCAATTTCATGCAACACAGAAGGAAAGAGATATAAGCTTATGCTGTGATTCAGCTTACAGTGATACAGTATGTGGGAATTAATTTGGAAGAATTCAATTTTCTCTTGAAGTATGCACATAAAGATACAATTTTTCTAATCTGGAATCACAGAGAATACAGTTGTAATCGAAATTATTCAACCCCCATTGCAAATCAGGTTTATTGTCAAAATTGACAGACTTTCTGCTGTTTGCAATGAACAAAGCAAACAAAAGCAATTGAAATAGCTCAACACAATTAATGCTTCAAGTGGTGTCCCCAAATTCAACTGAAAGTGCAACTTATAATGACTTCTCCAGTCTCAAAATTATTCAACCCCCTGAATAGAATCCATCACAACAACACACATACAGTATGCAAAACAGGTGTTGTCTCAAGCACACCTGATGCAACTAATCAAGGGCTTCATTAGTTGCACCAGGTGTGCTTGAGCTGGAACACATGAAATACCTGAACTGGCTAGGGGTTTGTTGAGTGTCACATTTGACTGCATGTTAGAAATATGGCTAAGTCAAAATAATGGTCCAAAAAGGTGAGAGAAGAGATCATCGCCCTTCACAAACAAGGAACAGGATACAAAAAGATAGCGAAGGCACTGAATATACCTAGAGACACCATTGGAAGCATGGTTCGCAAGTTCAACGTTAAAGGAACAGTGGTTACACTACCTGGACGGGGCAGAAAAAGGAAGCTGTCAATGGCTGCAACCAGATTTCTGAGAAGGCAGGTTGAGAGAAACCCTTGAGTGACTGCAAAAGACCTGCAGCAAGACTTGGTGTCAACAGGCACTGAGGTTTCAGTGAGCACAGTAAGGCGCGTACTAAACACAGAAGGTTTCCATGCCAGAACTCAAGACGTACACCACTACTGACCCAAAAGCACAAGAAAAGTCGGCTCCAATATGCTCAAAATCATATACAGTAAATGAGCCACAGAAGTTTTGGGATTCTGTTCTGTGGAGCAATGAAACAAAACTGGAACTTTTTGGCCCGATGGATCAGCAATATGTCTGGAGGAAGAAGAATGAAGCATACACTGAAAAGAACACTGTGCCTACAGTTAAGCATGGTGGTGGCTCGGTGATGCTCTGCAGCTGCTTTGCATCCTCTGGCACTGGAAACCTGCAACATGTGGAAGGCAAGATGGATTCATTGAGGTATCAGGAAATCCTAGGAGAAAACACCATGCCGTCTGTAAGGAAGCTGAAGCTTGGGCATCATTGGACCTTCCAACAGGACAATGATCCCAAGCATACCTCAAATTCCACTAAGGCTTGGATGCAGAAGAAGTCCTGGAAGATTCTACAGTGGCCATCACAGTCACCTGACTTGAACCCCATAGAAAATCTCTGGTGGGATTTGAAGAAGGTGGCTGCAGCACGCAAACCCAAGAATATTACTGAACTGGAGGCCATTGCTCATGAGGAATGGGCTAAGATTCCTCAGGAACGCTGCCAGAAGCTGGCATCTGGCTATGCATCTTGTTTGCAGCAGGTCATAACAGCAAAAGGGTGCTCTACTGAGTACTGAAGATGCTTGCCATGAAGGGGCTGAATAATTTTGAGACTGGAGAAGTCATTATAAGTTGCATTTTCAGTTGAATTTAGGGAAACCACTTGAAGCATTCATTGTGTTGAGCTATTTCAATTGCTTTTGTTTGATTTGTTAGTTGCAAACAGCTGAAAGTCTGTCAATTTTGACAATAAACCTGATTTGCAATGGGTGTTGAATAATTTCGATTACAACTGTATATATAATTTATTTTATTTATTTCAATGGATTTAAATGGCCACCCATTTCACAAACAGGACTCTGTTGGCTAATACTGGTCACGAACAGGGAAAATCTTCTGGCATTTGAAGTTTAAAGCATTTGAACTTTATTTTGAATGATATAATACTTCGGCATTTATTTTTAACCAAGTGGATGATAATAATAAAGGGGGTGAAGGATGAGAAGATTGGGGACCTTAATATGAAAATAGTCTGTCATGTAACTGAGGCACCAAAGTAGTTGTTTGTTTTGTTTTGTTTTTCTCTGTTTTGTTTTGTTTCTGGAAAATTTGGTTCCTGCCTGTGCCAGTGTGTTAAACCATCTGTTTTTTGACTCAAAGATTATATAGCAATGTGAAAGGCAAATGGTAGAAATAAATGTAAAAGTCAGTTTTCCCATCCCCATCCGTTAACAGGCACATAATTGACTGTGACAGAATCTAAATTATTAGGTTTCCAAGAAACGTATCTGTTTCTTTCTCATTTTTTCATTCCGTGCACTCTGTTACTTCATATACAGAAATGAAGTTTATAAGGTTTGTAACATCCCATGTAATCTTCCCACGTGATTTCACATCTCTGTATGTACCACAGCACCAAAGGTGAAGCATGAACCAGTTTCAGAATAAGCTTGAGAATAATCTTAATTCAAAGCAACCTGATGAGCATGGAGAATAACTATAGAAACCCAGCCTCATAATGATTCAGGCCTGATTACTGAGAGCGGTGGGTATTATAAAGTGAGACCTATATTGCAGAGAAACTAATAAGAGAATGATTTTATTAGAGTACAGTAATAAGGAATTGTACTGCAATTTCTGCCCTAGTAGCAATAAGAGCATTTAGTGATTTGCTTTCAATGTTTATATTTACCAAGCTGTAGACCGTAAATGAGACTGTATGAATATTCTAGAATTATCTCTGTCACTAGCAGAGATCACTTACTGACCTGAGCCATATTTTAAAAAAACTAGGATGGCCTTGTTTGCACTTAATGCTAACTTGCCATGGTTAGATTTGCGCATCACAGCATACCAAACCAAACCAACTGCATGATGCCAACTGTATGAATATATGTGAACCAGTCCTGTACCTGAATGGTAATACTTTTCTGAAGCTTGATTGATTGATTGATTAGATTTGTATGGCCACCCATCTTAAACACAACTCTGGGTGGCTCACAACAAGCTTGTACCATGTGGTAGGTTTTTCCAGATAGACATCTCTTAGCAGTTTCAAGTAGAAGGCATTATGCAGCAATATAGTCTTTGCTTCTTTATCACTGGGTGTTCAGAGAAAAGAAGAAGACATGATGTTTAGGAACAGCAGAATACAATCTTAATACAGAAGCACCTCTAGAAGGCTGCCATCATGCTTGTTAAAGTCAGTGTGCACATTAGCCAGGGACAATATATATAGGGGCTTCAGTTGTTGGAAGAGATTGCAAATCTACAAAGATAGCATGAACACCACAACCATGAGTTTATCAGAATGTCTACAGTCATCTTCAGTATACTGAGGTGGATGGTTCCTTCCCACAGCTGAGGAATATAGTTCCTCATATACATTTAGGGTTAGATTGTGTGGTAGAAGAAGTATCATGTCTGGGTTGCAAAACTCTGGATGTCCATTAGATGGCAACCAAGAAATATAGAGAACTAACTCTTTGCTGCCATCTAGTGTAGACCAAACACGGTAGCCCTATTTTCTGGCTAAAACCATCAGATTTCACTGAACTCTAACTGGTTTTATCATCTTCCACCATTAGTTAAGAAAACACATGAACTCAGATTTGCAGTAAAATATTATACTGAGAGAGGAGGCTTTGCAGTGTTTTTGTTTTAAATCTCTTAGCTGCTACAAATATTTGCCCAAACAGCAGTGTGGAGTAAAAATAAACAAACAAATAAATAATAGTTCATCCCCCCTTTTTTAAATGCTGTTGGCTTAATCTTAATTCAAAGCAACCTGAAAGGTGTAGGAAAAGAATATAGAAACCCATCCTCATTACTGAGAATGGCAGCACTTATAAAGTGAAATCAATTTTGTAGACAGACTGATATGAAAGTAATTTTTGTGGAGTACTGTACCATTAAGTTTCTCAGGCTCGGTCCAAATAAAGGGACAGGTAATTATAAAGTGTTAATATAGAAACTGTCCCTTTATTGTGACTGAAACCATTCTTGCCACTAGAAATTTGGGTTAAAATTCATCTCTCCTATTATCATCTTCTTAGCTCATCTAAGAAGTGGAATTATGTTTTAGATTATGAATGTTAAGTAGGTTTGCCTGAAGTACTTTATTTTAAAAGCTAATTATGACTTAAAATATTACCCCACATTTTAAAAACACATGCTTCTCTATTCCATAATACACATTTCTTTATTTTTTTAAAATGCTGTTTCACAAAATTCAGTAGATGTTCTTTAATTCAAATGCCACCACTCTATAGCAGTGTCAGAAGACTTTCTGTTATATGAGCCAGAGAAATCATATGAGCCCTTATCTAAAAAATTGTTGCAAATTCAGAAGTAAGTTAATGTCACCTTTAAGGGGTCAGTGATTATGCTTATGCTGTAACTTGCCATTGAAGGCACTTGGTCATCTGCATATTATTTAAATGCTGAGCCCAGAAGGACTGTTAAAAGGTACCATTCTTGCAGGATTACAGTGATTAAGTTTCCTGTCCCGACTAAGACCCAAAGCAGGAAGGTGTGAAATATATACTTTATTTACAATTAAACACACACAAATAAATGACACATGGTGCTCATGGACTCGGTGGTGCACCGTGCTCAGTTCCACTGGGCGCAGATGCGGGCCGCCACCACATGGCTGCGATGCAAGGCTCTGGCGGGCTGGGTGCGGTGGCTGCGCAACGAGGTTCCGGCACGAGGCTTGGCGCAGAGAAAAAGGGAGGTTCTGGTGTGAGGCTTGGCACGAGGGCGAGACGAGGTTCCGACGCGAGGCTTGGAGCAGCGACGGCAGGGCAAGGTTCTGGCGTGAGGCTTGGAGCGGTGACAAGGCAAGGTTGCAGTGCAACACTTGGAGTGGTGGCGGCAGGGCGAGGTTCCGACACGAGGCTTGGAGCGGCGGCTACAAGGCTAGGTTCTGACACGAGACTTGATGCAGCAGCTGCAAGGCTAGGTTCCAACATGAGGCTTGATGCGGCGGCTGCAAGGTGAGGTTCTGGCTCAGGACGTGGCTGAGCGACAAGGCAAGATTCCAGCTCGAGGCGCAGGTGGGCGGTCAGGCTAGGATCTGATGTGAAGCTTGGCTGGACGGCAAGGCAGGACTCAGATGTGAGGCTCGGCTGGTTTGCAAGGCAAGGCTCTAGTGCAAAGCTTGGCGACATTGCAAGGCAAGGCTCTGTCATGAAGGCAAGGCAGGGCCCGAGCAGGGATGCTGGCATGGTGACAGGAACGCGATTCACTCCAGGATGCAGTATGGAACGTGAATGGTTGTCTCTGGCAATGGATACACACTGTGCTCGCCTTTTATCCTTTTGATTTTCATGCCGTTTGTGAGCAGGAGCCAATCGCACCTTATGTTGCTCTGCCCGCCTTTCCCACCTACTCTCTCGTGCGCTGATAGGTGGAGGCGAGTCTTCTTCTGGGCTGCCTCCAATCAGCTGCTTTGAACCCAATTCAAATTTTGCACCATCCCAGTTCTTTCCTGCTTCTATTGTTACCGTCCCTTCCTCTTCCGAACTGGACTCAGGCTCCATCCTGACACTATCCCCCCCCGCAGGACCCCCTTCCCCCCAGCTTGGAGGTCTGGGTTTATGGGGATATTGCCAGTGGAAGTCTCACCCGTCGAGGTGTGTGTACGTCTGTAGCATTCTCCCATGAATATTTGTCAGGTCTGTACCCCTTCCAATCGATGAGGTACTGGAGACAACCATGACAAACACACAAGTCCAGGATGTGGGCGACCTCGTACTCGGGTTCCCCTTGGATGACGACTGGAGGGGGTGGCGGCTTTGTGGATCTCAGCGAGCTGGCAGCCAATGCTGGGTTTAGCTGGGACCTGTGAAACACGGGATGTACTTGCATGTGGGGTGGCAGGGTTAACCTGAAAGTGACAGGGTTGAACAGAGGTCAGTTCTTTCCCGCTTCTATTGTTATCATCCCTTCCTCTTCTGAATCGGACTCAGCCTCCATCCTGACATTAAGGTAAACCTTGTTCCTAAGTTTATAATAAAGGTAAAGTTTTCCCCACACAGTTGTGTCCGACTCTAGGGGCTGGTGCTCATCTCCGTTAGCCGAAGAGTCAGCGTTGTCCGAAGACGCTTCCATGGTCATGTGGCCGGCATGAAACGTGCGGAACGCTGTTACCATCCCACCAAAGTGGTACCTATTTATCTACTTACATTTGCATGCTTTCGAATTGCTAGGTTGGCAAGAGCTGGGGTGAGTGTGGGAGCTCACTCCATCACACGGGGCTAGGGTCTCGAACCTCCGAACTTGTGACCTTCTGATCAACAAGCCTGGTGTCTTAACCGCTGAGCCACCACGCCCCTTAAGTTTATAATAACTTGATATAATTAAAAGACTTGTAATTAAACCAATGAAGTCAGAGGTGCTCCTAGTGACAGACACTATCACAGAGGTGGCAGACAGGGCCACAACTAGGGGGGGCAAGCGGGGCATGTGCCCTGGGTGCCGCGCTGGGAGGGTGCACCAAAATGACACCCGGGGGGCGCCAAAATGACAAAATAAGCCATGGGGGTTGCGGAATCCATGTTTCCCCGGGTGAAACAGACTCTAGTTCCATCCCCGGTGGCAGATTCAGAGTCCTATACTATAGTAGAGGCCTCAAGTGTCTCCCCACTCCCACCCCAAGTCTGCTACATGTGGCAGACAAGAAGCAAAACAGAAGCAAGAAAATGGTGGCAGGAAAATAGTGACAGTGGGGACAATGGGAATGGTGCAGAAAAAAGCAGAAAGAGTCAGAAGAGCATCTGCAGAGAGCGTCATTGGCTTCAAAAGGGTGGGCATATCCGGGTGAGTGAAGCCCTTCCCCTTTTTGCATGCATGGAATGCTCATTAAAACGGGTCGAGGCTTTGATCAGTCAATTGTACCCGCCATTTTGAAGTCTATGACCATCGTTGCAGACATCCTTATAAGCAGGAGAAGGATGTAGGTCATACCCCTCAAGGCACTTCATCCAGGACTCTTCAAAGTTCATTGGTTTTTCCTCCATCTTTGGTAACTGTATTTAAATGAGGCATTTGGAACCGTGACTACAAAACCAAGCAAAATCATGTATTTCTAAAAGCTGGAAAATCAGATTGGCTTTCACTATCTATGATTTAGATAAAGAGACAGTTTTGCAGTATAACAATGTGCCAAGACTTTCTATGAAATTATCTTGAAAAATCTTCCATAAAAACTTGCAAAACTGGGAATTCTCTAAATATAATTAAACATAATTTAATTCTCAACTACTGTGTTTCCTTACACATCCATTCTGAACTGCACTGCTATGTTTTCCAAGCTGTGCTATTTATTTCCTCTCTTGGAATGCATTAATATTAAAGCCAGTATCTTTTTTTTTCATGATTTATTTCAACCAAACATGTTGATGGTATATTTACGACACTTACCACAGATGGGTCCTTAAAAAAATCCATGTATGTCGTTCCCTATGGATTGTGTTGCAAATATTTGTTTAGCCAGCAGTGTATGGCATGGGCAGTCTTTTTGAACTGATACCAACCCTGCATGTCTGTTTCCTATCTCTCCATTATAAGTCCTCATTGAGACTCATGAAAGCATTGAGAAATACATTTCAAAAGAAACTGGCATTCCTGTGAATGGTTAAACCCCTGTTTTGTATGCCTGTGATGTACAGTATAATTGACCACTAATACTTGCCACCTATTGTTTCAGGGCTATTAAAGTAAAGGTAAAGGTTTCCCCTGCACAGTCGTGTCCGACTCTAGGGGCAGTGCTCATCTCCGTTTCTTAGCCGAAGAGCCAGCGCTGTCCAAAGACGCTTCCGCGGTCGTGTGGCTGGCATGACGCGTGTGGAATGCTGTTACGTTCCCACCGAAGTGGTACCTATTTATCTACTTGCATTTGCATGCTTTCGAATTGCTAGGTTGGCAAGAGCTGGGGCGAGTGCGGGAGCTCACTCCGTCACACGGCGCTCAGGTCTCGAACCGCCGAAATTGTGACCTTCCGATTGACAAGCCTGGCATCTTAACCACTGAGCCATTGGGCCCCCTTTCAGGGCTATTATAATTACCTTTATTTTATTCCTTGGAGGGAACAAGATAAAGAGAAATTACACTCCTTCCCACTCAATACTTGGCTTCCTTTCCCTACAGCAAGAGATGTTAACAGAACCGGCAAGCAGGCAGGTAAGGCGACTGTTCTGTCATCTCACCAGTCTTTGCACCCCCTGCCATCATTTCTTCCTCCCTGCCAGATGTTTGAAAGGAATATGCTGTGATCTCTTCCCATGTGCTGGAAGAAAGGGCTTAGACGATGGCTGGGATGCATCAAACACCTTAGAATTTTCTAAGAAATGCTGCACCAGTAATCCTCAGCTGATGTGCATCAAGATGCACCTGACAAATACTATGAGCCTATCTCCTATTGCACTGCTAGCTCCAGCCTTCTCTTTTCCAAACAGCAAGTAGTCAGAATCGCAGTGTGCCAAAATTGCATTTTCCATTGAGGTTTGTGAGCATCCAGTGTTCTGCAGGAAAGCAGACAACAAAAAGATGTTATCAACACCATACACATACCCATAGATGAAATGAACCGCAAGTTATATGTATCAGTCATCATCTATTGTTTCAAGGTGAAGATGGCACAAGTGACTCACATTTGGAGAAATTGTTTAAAACTAGCAGTATAGGTAATTGGTGGTATTTTAAACTTCTGCTTTTAAAAAGATGCTTCTGAATGCACAGTGAAATGGGTATAATATGCTCTTTCATTAGTACCTTTCTTTAAAAAAAAGGTAATATAAACTCTTAGATTTATTTCTAAACCTTTTAAAACCTTATCAATGTCTACTTCTCTTTATATCAGTTGGGATTCTGACATTGATGTGTCTTGTTGTAGACAAACTCATTAACTTTGCAAGTTTCAGACAATGTCTATACATTGTCATCTGTCAATCTGTACAATGAATCTGTTGAAATGACAGCCGAGTCATTATGTTTTCCTCCCACGGACCTGTTGTCACTGGACAGTGAGAGGCAATGCATCTTTCGCAGTTAGTACACTGTTCTTTCAGTCCCAGAAATATAGGTCAATACTGTACACTGTTTTGCATACATTGAGATAATATTTAGTGCCAGATTAACGGAGAATATTGTTATGAAATGAAGTTAAAATAGGTCACGGTAGAACACCTACTTTTCCAATTGTTCTTTCTTGCCCTCTCCAAATAGATTTAGCACATTAAAGGAAAAAAAAACAACCCTGGAACTTAATCTTAAAATCAGGGCAGCTCAGCTGCTGAGCTATATAGAGTCCACAGCTGTTTTGTCATTCTTCTAAGGCTGAAAGTCCCAATATCTAAAACTAAATATTGTAACAGGATTTTGATGCTGCATGTTTGGTGCATGGACACTTCTGTGTACAGAAAGAGTGAGTGTTTTAAACTTAGCAAGTATTTCAGAGTTGGAATATCTTCTGTGCCCAGATGCATTTCAGTTTCTGCTATGGCATAATTTTATGGGAATACAGTATCCACATATACACACATTTCAGTATGACAGAGTCATAGATCTTACTTTGGGAAAATAAAAAATGCTTATGGCCTGGCCACAATGAAGAGTTTGTTCTGCTCAAGACACAAGAGATATGTGCAACACTGACCTTTCCAGTGTGTAAATATTGTTATTATTTATATATACCATCTTAAGAAACATCAAATACATTCATACAGACACAATAAATAATATCAACGTGTGACAGGTCATTGGGACACTTCCCTTAAAAAGGGCCTGGTAGATGAATATGAGGATCACATGGGGAGGAGCAGTCACATGAGGTTACCTACACCAGATTACCTAAATACTTTCCACAGGGCATTTTTCTTTTGGAAATACAATTCTGAAATTTATGGGAGCCTCAGCATCTCAATGCAGAAGGTGCCCTATTAGTAGATGGAATAAAGCATTCCCTTCCAACAGTGGCAGGCGTTGAAACCAGAAGAAGGTCTTCTACTCTCCAGAGGTTCCTGTGTCTAGCCTACTGCCATTCAGCATAGTGGAGATTGCTGTGCCATTGCCAGCAGTGAAGTAAGATTAAACTACTCTTCTTTCTTTTGCATGGGGGGCGTGGAGGTGTCCGGTTTCTTCATTTGAGAGAACAAAAAATCTTGGGCTCATCCAACTCCATCACTGTTTAATCTGATTCAAATGCTCATGCACTTGGTTTGATATTACTGCAGAACAGTTGAGCTGTTGTTTCTGTTTGGTCCTTTTTAATTTTAAAATCTATGATGTTATGGCTCCTAGCTTTGTATCACAGTGGAGGCCAAACATTTATGCACTTTCATGATATCTTGTTATCTTCTGGATTTCACTAATAAATATGTATTGATGATGCATCTTCTACACACATTTACATTAGTACAGTTTCTGATAAATATGGTGATGGACATATGTCGATGAATGACATGGTGATGGACAGTTGAGAAGCCAGTTCTGATTTTTTTAAAATCATCTTATAAATAAAAAAATTAATTGCCTGTGTTGTTCTCTGGTGTACATTTATTTTTAGGAGACTTTAAGTTGGAGGGATTTGGTCCTTTAAGACAATGAGATACGATTATCTGGGAGACATCTGTCATTCATAACCTCAGGCTATTTTGGATTACTGCAAATGTGATTCCCCCTCACACACATACATAAAAAGGAGAAGAAAGTTGAAACATTTGTTTGCTTTTTAGGTTAGTTCCATTCAGAATGAGAAATTGTGCTTCAGTCAAACCAAAATGCTCACATTGGCTCTCGTCATAGGACCAATTACAAGTTGCCTGCCTAGGCTAAATTCCTTTCTCTTTTAGATTGTTAATCATTAAGTATGTTATAGTTAAAGCAATATGTATTTAAAGGACATTTTGCTCGAAGGTTAGTCAAATTTTAAATTTCTGGGTGCAGAAAGCTGGCTCCCATGAGTGATGTTTTGTTTCTAAAAGAAGAGTGGTCCTTTGAGACTATCTACAGGTCAGAGATAGAGCATCAATTTGCCTGGTAAAATGGATTTATTTATATCTTGCTTTCATTCAGGAGTTCAATGCAGCATACATAGCACACCCTTCTTTTATTTTCCCCACAACAGTGACCCTGTGAGGTAGGTTGGGCTGAGCGAGAGTGAGTGATTAGCTCAGACCCACCCCACGGCTGAGGGTTGACTAGAACCTGAGTTTGCCTACAGCACCTTTTGAAGGTTCAGACCCAGCTCACCACAGCTGGGGAAAAGTGAGAAAAGTTCCACATTATACTTCGAGTCAATCTGTTCTTTTTAAAAAACCATCATCTTCATCACAGGCATGGAACTTCTAGTCAACTAAATGGCTAGATGAATAAATACGTTTTAATTTATGAATCACCTGCATCTGATAAATTGGGGAGGACTAATAAAAATTACAAATATTGAACCATTTAACCCCTCCAGTGCATGGGATTGGGAGCTTTGGGCCTTCCCAAAGTTGCTGGACTTCAGTATTCAACACTGCCAAGCATGAAAGATCCTGCATTTCTAGTTCCACAAGATCTAAGAGCCACAGGTTTCCTGTTCCTGGAATGTAGGGAATGGTTCTTTCAAGATTATTTAGAAATGTCACCTGTGGCCCTATGTCATGAGCCACACAGCTACAGCCTTTCCATGAGGAATTTTCTGGTGCTGCCTTGCCAGGTTGGATAGTCCGTTGAGCAGGAAGAAATATCAGGGCTTTGCTCAAGAATGAATGTACTGTATCTGAACCTTGACCTCTCTGTGTTGAAAGTTCTTCTTCACGCCTGATTCCTGGCTTGTTTTCTGCTCCTTCCTTTTGGCTTGCCAAATGCAATTATGGAATCTATTAATCAAAACTCTTAGGATTAATTAGCTAGGATTACTTTAATCATATGGCAGCTCTATATTTTATGTTAAAGACTACTTCATGATTCTCTGCCAATTTCTGAATTGCTAGTATTATACACAGTCTCTCAACTATTCATACTAATTCATTTTAATACTTTCTAGCTGACTTTATTTCTGTAGATATAGTACAAGCCACATTGTATTTAATGACCCACACGCAGTAAAACATACCTTCTTCCAAATGTATCAAGTCTGAATATGTTACTAGTCAGTGTTTTAATAACATTTTCTCACAAAGGGTGTATGTCTTTGTCTCCTTTTGGAAAGAGAGGTATGTGAATGCATGTGAAAACATTGAGACAATCTGAAATTAACCATATAGGTTAAAGGCATCAAGAACAAATCTGAAAACAAAAAACATCAATCCTATTTTCATGAAAATTGCTGCTTTCAAGCGTAACTGTGACTGAATTTCTGGATCATATCTCATGGGATCATTTTATTAGCAATTGTGTATGGGAGAAGAGTGATTTAATATATTATGCCTGTACATATACAGTATGCATTATACATTCAACAACAGTTTTCATCAAGAAGGTAAAGTCTCCTTTGAGTCAATTCCTCGGGACTTCACAGCTATGTCCTTGCTCTTCTTTATGCAACGGTACTGACATTTGTTGCCACCATCTTCAATTTCCCAGTATAGCATTCAGCCTTGAATCTCCTGGTAATCTCCCATCCAGGTACTAACAAGGCATGACCCAGCTTGCCTTAGGAGCCTAGACAAATTCTGTCAGGTGCAGCCACCTGCTGAAGAAGTTAGAGTTATAGTAGGAGAAGGTTCTTATACTTGTTAATCCTGCTGTTTCAAACAAATGATGCCTTTTTAATGCTTAGAAAGCAGCATGAGGAGATGTGGAAAGAATCTTGCTATTCGCTCAGTACTGAACAATCTTTTGTGAAAGGTGCTATTCCAAAACACTGTCAGCAGCGGATTATATTATTAGTATTATTTAAATTTAATATAGCTGCCCACTCCATGGACTCCAGGCAGCTTACAAAATATAATACTAGCTAAAACAATTGAAGCATAAACAATGAAAGAACCTGGACTAAAAGCAACCACTAAAACAAAGCATGACAAGGCCCTCACAGATGTATTAACCCCAGGCCTGGGACCAAAGCCAGGTTTTAAGGGCTTTTTGGAACCCCAGGAGAGAGGCCGCCATCTGTATCTTTTGGGGGAATGCTGTTTCAAAGAGTGGAGGCCATGACAGACAAGGCACGCTTCCTAGCTCCCAAAAGGTGAAAAATTTTAACAGAAGGTACCTGGAGCATACCCACCCTTTCGGAACATAATTGTAAATAAAAGCAGTTCAACTCAAGACCAATATAGTAATCAACAACTCTTCTATGAACCATTAGCCTTGACTTTACAATGTAGATCTGTACCAAGGGCAAGATGGATTTAAGATGGATTCCATCTTAAATAGGATTATATAGATCATCTTGGGAAAGTTTGTCAGACTTCCTTAGCTATAGTCTTTTGATTTGATTTGATTTGATTTATTGTATTGATTTATTGTAATTTAGGCTAGAAATCTTGTATTTTTCATTTGAATACTTAAGTCCTTCAATCAAATAGCAGTCCCCTTTGTGGGGGGAGATGGGCGGTGATATAAATTGGAAAATAAAATAAAAATAAAAATAATACATGTTCACCCAATAAAACTTGCTAGCAATAGTTTTGGAACACGCAAAAGATAGTACTTATTCATGGAACTCCCACAGTACCACAAAACACATTTATAGCCACTGGTTTAAATGGCTTTAAAACAGGATTAAATAAATTTCTGGAAGTTGAATCTTTCAGCAGGTATCAGCTGCAGGTTTTAAATAAGTCCCCAGGTTCACAGGCTGTATGCATCTGAATACTAATTCCTGGGAGGACAAACAGTGCACCATTCTTATGGACTGGTCACTGTAACAAGCCAAATATTTGACAGAATGAACTATGGGTATAATCCAACAAGGAAGCCCTTAATGTTTTTATATTAATGTATGCCTTAAAAGAGAGAGTTACTTTCCTTTGTAGTTATTTAAACATTATCCTAATGACAAAATGTCCAGTGCTCTGAAAAATGTGAATGTAGTACAATGGAAAGCCTACAGGCATATCAATAAATGTTAAATCATGTTCCCTTGGAATAGAATTCCATATGCTAATGACACATAATTCATGATGATGACTATGTGCCATCAATGCAGTGCCAACTCTTAGTGACCACATAGATTTTCTCCAAGATAATCTGTTCCTGACCTGGTTCTTCAGGTCTTCTGACAGGGCACTCTTGCTACTGATCATCGTCTTCCTCTCTTTCCTTCACCTTTCCCAGAAGAGCTAGGTCTTCGCATAATGTGCCCAAAGCAGGATCATTTAAGCCTAGTCATTTGTGCCTTGAATGAGAACTCTGGGTTGATCTGTTCGATGATCCATTTGTTTGGTTTCTTGGCTGATGTAGAAAATGCTATAGCATTATTAATTTACAGCTGTATTTATCTTTTTTGCTAAAAAGGGATGGTTAGGGTAGAAAAATCTGGGTCAGAGAGTCATATCCATTTTCAGAATGTAAATGAGATTTGTTTTATTCCATTTGTAAGTTCCTTTTTCATCCCTAAGGCACTCAGACAGACAAGAAAGCACAAACTAATATAAAACAATTAAATTTTAAAATACATAAATAATGCCTACAATCATAATCAACCAACTCAAAAGGCCCAACTGAATAAGATGGAGAGAATAATGAATAAATGAATTCCATAGCTTGGATGACACAAGATACATGCACTTGGTATATAATATGTTATAAGAATCTTCACCAAATACTGATGGGAAATAAAAACATTGTACATCTGGAAGGAACGATGTGGGTAAGCTGACCATACGTCCCATTTTTTAAAGCATTTTTCAACCATCCCATCATTTTCATAAAAATCTCAATTTTGTCCCATTTTTCAAACCCAGCGGGAATGGCACGGAAGGAGGATCCAAGCTGGAGCGTGGACTGGGGGGCGGGGTTTGCAGACAGGAGCCAATCGCGGGGGGCGGGGACCCCTGTCTTTTTCATGAATACGGAATATTACATAAGACCCCGTCCTGTTTTGCCATCCTGAAATATGGTCAGCCTAGATGTGGGAAAAGCTGTATCATTCTGCCCCATTCAGGCATTTGTCTAAAAATGGGGAGAGATTATCCTGGGGAGGAGAAAAGGTTATGCAATTCTGCCCCGTCTCTTTCCAAACTCCACATGACTCTATAGGAGGTCTAAAAAAAAAAACTGTACTCACAATCGCTTGAACCTATGTATATCTCTCCAAGTGAACCAGGACTTTAATAATGCAGTGGAAGCTGGATTCAATTCTCTCCCACTTTGACTTCTCCATTCAGCTTATTTAAAGTAACTATACAAATTACTTTACTATACAAGTTTACTAAGGAAAGTAACACAAAAACACTGTTTTAATCTTAGCAGATCTGTCCAACAAAACCCAAATCCCAGATGGAGGTGGAATACTTCCATTATGTCACCATTACACTGAAATTTCACAGAGATCATGCAGCCTGTGTAGCAGCGCATCATGATCATTCTCCCCTTCAGATTGAGGAATTATGCCTCTAGCAAGCACTTATAACACCATTTCTTTTCACATAAATATGCTGCCCTCAGCTCTGCTAATGGCATTCAGGTTTGAGATCAAAATCAGAATGAATTCACCTAATTTGAAAGTGCCCCAAGGTCAATACCAATTCATGGATTCACTTAGGAAATGTTTCCTTGTTTAATCTGCCAAAGAAGAGATGTACAGGGTCAGATTCTTCTCCCTCATCTATGCAAACAGAAAAAAAATACATATATTCAACTGTCCCCATTAGTTCCCCCAATTTTTTAAATTTGAAGAAACTCTTTTGAACTGTCAGTATTTGCATCAGAACATTTCGTGTCACAAAGGAAGTGTAGCTTTTCAAAGCTAAAGTCTGAATAAGCTCTTTTGAAAAAGCATTGTATATAAATACTCTGTTCTCCCTGTGGCTTGAAATAATGTAGACTATGCCACCCAAGAAAGTGAAGGGGTATGTGCTTTCTGCACTGAACTTAGAATAATAGATTGTTTTAATTCCATTTATAAATGTCCACATTTACAGTATATGGAGATTGGCAGGATTTTTCCCCAAGGTGTATGGGTCTTGCCAATTCTTGCCTGCCTGATATGTCTTCTGGTTGTTAAGTAGAATGTTTCTGTTCACCATTCTTTAAGCCATTCCTTCTCCCATCTCTGAAACATCTGTCAGTGAATTAGAAAATAAGGCAGTAAAGGAGGAATAAACTCACTAGTAAGGTAAAATAAAAATAAGTTGTATTTTTCACATATCCAATTTTGTTGCTCAATCATGTATGAAAAATCTGCTGGGTTTGATGCAATATTTGCGACATTACTTAACAAGCCCACACTGAATGGTAGTAGAAATTCATAAGGAGCCAGCAGTTGTAGACCTTCACTGGTCCACAACATAGTGGTTAAGATTGGCATTGATTTAAGTAAATTACACATCCTGGTTAAAGGAAATAAATTGTGGCCTTCTCTAATGTAGTTCAATAGTAATATTCCTTTGAAGTAGCATTTCCCTGAGTTAAAAGCTGTTTTAGCTGTTGATTCATTTCTTTTTAATTTCAGGGGAAAATGCAGACCCTGACAATATGTGTATTATCATAGGAGGCTTTACTTTAGCAATCAGTGTCAACGTGAAACGTCATACTGTTTTTAATTACACATAGTACAAACCAAAATGTGATTAGGAATTTGAAATGCTCTCTTAAAAATAAAAGTGTTACATCATTTAATAAAAGTAAGGACTTTTCATGGAATGACAAATACAGTTTGTATACGGCCAAGGTTTGATGTATTTTAGATCCCAAGCAAAACCCACAATCATACATCTCCCCAAAGCCCAATCATAGCTAGAAAAATCTCACCTTCGCATTTGATATAAAGTAAAGTGAAGAGGAAGGAGTGTATTAGTCAGTCAATTTGACAGATAGGAAAGTGATTTGAATGTTCTGCAACTTTTCCCCACCACTTTTCTATTTCCCTTTTTACTCCCTGCCCCACTCCTTCTCTATGTAATATAATATAATATAATATAATATAATATAATATAATATAATATAATATAATATAATAAAATAAAATATAATAAAATATAATAAAATATAATTATATATATATATATATATATATATATATATATATATGAGAATGATTAATACTTTTAGGTAAGAAATGGGGAAGAGGAAAAACAGGAACTGTTTCAATGTGCATTGAAAAGGTTCAACATAACTCTTCACCATCCAGGACTGCAGATTTATATCATATGTTTATTTAAAATAGCTTTAAAGGCCCAATCTTCTTCATTGTGTTGTTTCATCTTTTTACTACTGTAGTATTGAATATCACTATCACGCTGCCAGTAGAATACTCAGCAATGCTTCCCACTAGAAGAGTATCAGTCTTGCTTTGTAACTACTGTAAACAAGATAGCTGTGGTTCTATAATACAGAAGATGCTATTATTTATGGTGTCTCCTGCCCATAAATTTAAAATAATTTGCAACGGTTCAAATAAGGGAGATGAAGCTGATGTTTGGGAAGCAACATTATGTATCTAGGCCTGCAAGTCATTTATACTCTTAGTTCTACTTCCTCAGCTTTTCTAAGGATCTACTGTATATCTTTTGAAGATATTTTAAGGATGAGCAAAGGTGTTGCAAAGTAGATTTCATGTTACAGAATGTAACCCTTCCAAAGAAGTGCACAATAATGTGATAGCAGTGACACCCATCTTCAAGAGATTGCATGAGTCAGATGCATAGCCATAGGGCGACGGAAATATAAGGTATATCATGGGAATTGGTCCCAACATATATGAAGTTCCCTTAATCCAAACTAGACTACTGGTCCATCCAGCATGCTATTACCTATAGAGCTGGTTGGATAAATTTTCAGACAAACAGGATTGTTTCTCAGCTATTTCTGGAGATGCCAGAAATTGATTCCAATGTTTGCATGCCAAACCTATGCTATGTCCTTTTGTTTTGCATTCGAACAACATGACCGGTCCAGCGAAGTTGATGTTGGATGATCATTGTTTCAATGCTGGTGGTTTTCGCTTCTTCTAATATGCTAACATTAGTCCGCCTATCTTCCCAAGTAATTTGCAGAATTTTTCGGAGGCAGCGTTGATGGAATCTTTCAAGAAGTTGGAGGTGGCGTTTGTAGAGGGTCCATGTTTCACAGGCGTACAGAAGGGTTGGTAGTACAATGGCTTTGTAAACAAGCATTTTGGTCTCCCTGCAAATGTCCCGATCCTCAAACACTTTACGCTTCATTCGGGAGAAAGCTACACTCGCAGAGCTCAGGCGATGCTGAATTTCAGCGTCGATGTCAGCTTTTGTAGATAGATGGCTGCCGAGATAAGAAAAGTGGTCAACATTTTCTAGTGACACACCTTTAAGCTGGATTGATGGCGCTGCAGAGGGATTGGTTCGAACTTGCTGGTAAAGCACTTTGGATTTTTTTTAATGTTAATCGAGAGGCCGAGCTTTTCATATGCTTCTGCAAAGATGTTTAGGATAGTTTGAAGATCTTCCTCGGATTGTGCACAGACTACGTTATCATCAGCATATTGAAGTTCTATAACAGAAGTTGTAATTACCTTATTTTTTGCTTTCAGCCTACTAAGATTAAAAAGCTTTCCATCTGTTCGATATATAATTTCTACACCAGTAGGAAGTTTCTCTTCAACAAGGTGTATAATCATAGCGATGAAGATAGCGAATAAGGTTGGAGCAATAACACATCCCTGTTTAACGCCGGATTCCACTTTAAATGGATCGCTTTGAGAGCCATTGTTATTCAGGATTGTTGCCATCATGTCGTCATGGAGTAACCGCAAGATGTTCACAAATTTATCAGGGCATCCGATTTTCAGAAGGATGGTCCAGAGAGCAGTACGATTTACAGTATCAAAAGCTTTAGTCAGATCAATAAACGCCATGTACAGAGGGCGGTTTTGCTCCTTGCATTTTTCTTGAAGCTGTCATGCAGTGA
The DNA here is from genome assembly GCA_023362775.1 of Charina bottae. Taxonomy (NCBI): domain Eukaryota; kingdom Metazoa; phylum Chordata; class Lepidosauria; order Squamata; family Charinaidae; genus Charina; species Charina bottae. The sequence goes on along the minus strand of JALMGJ010000002.1, from coordinate 85,319,336 downwards.
AGATCATATCCACTGTTCCCCTGGAAGGGCGGAAGCCATTTTGCGTTTCAGGGAGGATGTCTTCTGATACAGATAGGAGACGGTTTGCAATGATCTTTGCCAGGATTTTGCCTGCTGTGGCTAGAAGGGAGATGCCTCGATAGTTTCCACAGTCTGTTCTATCACCCTTTTTAAAGAGAGTGATAATTATGGCATCCCTAAAGTCCGCTGGAATCTCCTCCCTCATCCAGATTTTTTCGATGAGCTTATGAAGTTGTTGTGTAAGTTCAGGCCCACCTTCTTTAAAGACTTCAGCAGGAATCCCATCAGGTCCACTAGCTTTGTTATTTTTCATTTGTTTAGTGGCTTTACTGACTTCCTCCAAACTAGGGGGTACTGCAAGCTCATTTCTTATTTGTTTTTGCGGGATTTGCAAGAAGACTTCATCAGCCACAGTAGAGTGACAATTAAGGAGATTGTAGTAATGCTCTTTCCAGTGCAGTGCAATAGACTCTTTGTCCTTTAGAAGTTTAGCACCATCTACTGAGTGTAAGGGATTTGTACCATGGTTTGTTGGTCCATAGATGGCCTTTATGGCATTAAAAAAGCCCCGTGCATCATGAGCATCTGCAAAATGTTGGGTTTCTTGGGCTTTTTTTATCCACGATATGTTCTTAAGTTCTCTAGTTCTTCTTTGGACTTCTGCCTTTGCACTGGCATAGATTTTTTTCTTAACGGCACAGTTAATATCTTTTTGCCATATCTGGAAGGCTTTCCTTTTCTTGTCAATAATATGTTCAATCTCACTATCGTTCTCATCAAACAAGTCCTGATGTCTCTTAGTCTGGTATCCGATAGTTTGTTCACAGGCTGAAATAATAGAAGTCTTCAATTTAATCCAGTGTTCCTCAACATTTTCAGGAAGTTCCATAGGCAGATGTTCCTTGAGAGTTGATTGAAAGCAAGCTCGTTTAATAGGATCTTGAAGGGCCAGTGTATTCATTTTACGTTTTGGTTTTCTTCCTTGGAGCCTACGATGAGGGACAATCTTTATGGCCATCGTGGATCGAATTAATCAATGGACTGTCCAGCAGTCATCGGCGCTCGTCATGGCTCTGGTGAGAAGTACATCACGGCGATCTCTAGCACTGACAATTACATAATCTAAAAGATGCCAGTGCTTCGACCATGGGTGCTTCCATGATATTTTAAATTTATTTTTCTGGCGAAAGAGTGTGTTAGTAATGACAAGGTTATGCTCTGCACATTTAGTCAGAAGTAAGATTCCATTCGTGTTGCTGTTGTCAACTCCTTCTTTCCCAATGATCCCTGGCCACAAATCAAAATCACGCCCAACTCTTGCATTGAAATCGCCCAGGAGGAAAATTTTATCCTCCTTTGGTATCTCTGATAAGATGGTGTCCAGCTGGGTATAAAAATTTTCCTTGATATCCTCATCTGCATCTAGTGTTGGTGCGTAAGCACTTAGGATAGTTGCCTGTTGGTTTTTGGTGAGTTTTATTCGGAGAGTTGAGAGTCGTTCGTTAATCCCAGTGGGAACTTCTGACAAGAGCTTCACAAGGTCGTTTTTGATAGCAAAGCCTACCCCATGTATTCGCCGTTCTTGTTCAGGCAGTCCTTTCCAAAAGAAGGTATAACCTCCTTTTTCTTCCTTCAACTGTCCTTCTCCTGCTCTTCGAGTTTCTTGGAGTGCTGCTATATCAATATTAAAACGTCTCAGCTCCCTTGCAATAATGGCAGTCCTACGTTCAGGTCATTCACTGTCCATATTGTCTTGCAGTGTCCGTATATTCCATGTTCCAAAATTCATGTGTTTTTTACGACCGCTAGATGGTGACCCCACTGGTCGCGGTAATCCAGTCAGGGAGAAAATGAGGCAGACTATGTTTAGGGCACCTTTTCTAGCCCCCTCCCCATATGGGGTGAGCAGAGTGGATCCTAAATAGGGCTGCTCAGTCGTGGATACAGCTGCCGAACTACTCAACTGCCTCGATCCTTGAGTCAGGGCGACTGAATCCGTATCCACCGCCCATGTGCTGGTCCATGACTAGGAGCTTCCGGATTTCACAGTCCTGCCCCCGTTGCCATTCGTCAATCGCCATGGGACTTTTGATTGTTTTGGGTTTGGTGTGGTTGGAAGACGCCTGTGCGTGAATTTGTTTTATGTGTGGAGATCGGTGCACAACGATCAGCACACAACCTTCACAGAAAAAGGCTCTAATCCAATGGCATGGATACCATGACGATTGGTGACCTTTTGTCTGCTGCAGCCTTCATCCGCCTTCGCAGCCGTTGTAACAATACACCTTGTTATCTTCCGCCTGTTCTGCCGTTGAGGACTTTCTTGGATCGTTCTTTGTCTGGTTCCTCCCCCTGGACATTACCGCCATGGGTGACCCTACCAGGAGTACATGACTCCCGACGGCTTCGCTCACAGGGTTCATTGGGAACACACAAGCCCACTCACCACAACAAGGTGACGATCCAGCGAGTGAGTAATAGTAGATACAGTATATGGATCAATATTTTAAAGAAGCAAACATGATTATACATTTCCTTTGTTTGCACCCAACAAAAGGTGTTTTGAATATGAGCCTAAGTGAGGTTTAGTGTTATAAACTATTCCTCCCATCTGTTCTGATACTGCTTCAAGGAAACCTTTACTTCAGTACTGCATTATCTGAAGTTTAGTGTTATATCTGAACCCTGGTTAATCTTGAGTATGCCTTCTTGAAACGTACAGTGGGACTTTCTTCTGAGTAGGTATGCATAATGGAGCAGTGCTGGGAGCATTGAAAAAGTACTTTCAGGCTACTTGTCTCTTTTTAGTACTAATTTCAATTGATTTCAAAATTAAAAATCTGATAAAAATAATAAATATAATGCATGCCTTTCTTGAAAGCTTTTTGTAGTCACATTTCTTCCTTCAAAACACTAAATAGGATGTGAAATATGAAAATACACTTAGAAAAATCCAGATCTATAGCATTCAGCCAAGATCTATAAAAACGATATATTTCTCTTGATAGCTGTGATGTAAAAGGATTCTGTCATTCAGACAAAGGGATGCTATGTAATGCAATAAGCCCTCTACAGTATCAATTTCTTCTTTAGTGTGGTTTAACAATGGTCATAACCATCTCTCCAAAAAGTACATGTAAAGGAAATGACTTATGAAAACTATATTTCCATGTAATACACAATTGTGATGATTTTGCAGTGATTAATCCAATTAATTTATTGTGTTCCTATATGTGCTTAATACCACTTCTAATGAATAATAAATAACATTTGGAAGTAAATGAATACAAGTTCTCTGGGCAGTAAACAATACAGCACAAAAAAGTCAAATAAGTTCATTAAATAATAAATGAAGTCAGCAATTAACAACCATAATTTTAAACAGCCGAGATAAGAAAATCTAGAAATACTATGGAGGAAATATTACTTATAAAATGGCAGCAGAAAAAGAAGCAGAATGAGGCTTGGTACTATAACCATGATAGGGAATGAGGCTTGGTAAATATAACCATGATAGGGAACATACAGAGCGTGGTTGCCGGAATACTTTCTAACTCTTTATAAGCAGATGCAACGTTTGCATGTATGTATCGGAAGGGAAGCCAGCGAGGCTGCATATGCTCCCCCCCCGGGTCACATTACTAGAAGGGAGGGGAGCTAAGGCTGGAGCTATCTAGGATGCATAGGGAGAATATTTCAGGATGGTTTTTCACTACAGACCCCAGGCCCATCTGAGCTGTTTTAGAATGTGATCTCTGTTTTTCTAGCTTCTCCCACCACATCAAATTTGGGCCCACTCTGTTGTGATTTTGGAGAGTTATTCTACTAAGGGACAGATTGACAGACAGAGTCCTGAGCCCCTTTACCTAATTTCTTAGCATTCCATTTGGTGGAACAGGAAACAGTGCAGTGCAAGGGAGATATTTGGTGTGGATACTCCCTAGCCTGTGCCATGGCACTGGAAGGTCTATGACCAAGGGATCACCTGCAATAACTCAGCATACAAACTCAGTCGGAACAGGCCTCCAAGGTTTGCTCTCAGAACTAGAAATATTGTATCATTTTGAACAGCTTGTTTTTTGACTATTTTGACTCCTTTCCATTTGAATGTAAGTATTTATTGAGGTAGATATATAGTATGCCACTCCCCCATTCTTCTACCGGTTAAGCTGCCTCTTATCTGACCATTGCCTAGTCTGCAGCTCCTCCTCCTCCTTTTTCTCAAGGACATTCTCACAGACTATTAGAGTTTTGCATCTTGTTGCAAAACACAAAATTTATAAAAGGTAATGGTAAAGGTTCCCCCCGCACATTTGTGCAGTCGTGTCCGACTCTAGGGGCCGGTGCTCATCTCCGTTTGTTAGCCAAAGAGACAGCGTTGTCCGAAGACGCTTCCACGGTCATGTGGCCGGCATGACGCAAGCGGAATGCTGTTACCTACCCACCAAAGTGGTACCTATTTATCTACTTGCATTTGCATGCTTTCGAATTGCTAGGTTGGCAAGAGCTGGGGCGAGTGCGGGAGCTCACTCCATCACGCGGGACTAGGGATTCGAACCTCCGAATGTGCGACCTTCCGATCAACAAGCCTAGTGTCTTAACCACTGAGCCACCATGCCCCATAGAGGGATGCATAGTACCTTTTAAATAGTATTTCTGATTGTTTATCCTATCTCACTTCACTCTGGAAATCATGGTTACAATACAGAATGAAGGACTGTATTGTATTTGAAATATTATTGTTCTTTTTCTAAAAAAAGTTTCCTATAGTGCCAACTTAAATCTTAAAGAACCAAACGCTGTCTTTATTATGCAATTCCATAACATTAGAAGATTAATTCACTTTTAGATAAAATAACTGGAAAGAATAGTGCCTGAGGGAATACTTAACATTTTAATTGTGATATAAATATGTCATTGCCTTTCTAATTTAAGCAATGCATGTGGGCTTACATAATGTTGAAAGAATTGCATTCATAACATATTGCACCTGTTAGCAGATTGAACTACAGGAAGAGCACAGCTGAAGTTAAGATCTGTGTTGATAATGGTATAAGTATTTGGATTAGAAAGTTGAACAGGTCCCTATCAGAAATACATGATCAATTGTAAGATCATAAATAATATGCATGATCAATATGGATTTAAGAGTATTTGCATTTAATTTTCATAAACTAGCATGTGTCATTCTATGACTGGTGAATACAGGGAACTGAACCACTTAAATGATAATATTTTATTTCTACTGTTTCCAAAATCAGTCCCCATTAGTGCTAATATAATCTGATTTTTCTAACTAAAAGGCAATGGAATATCTGATTAATGGCTTCAATTTTTATCTCCAAAGGGATGTATCCCTACTGGTTGCATGGAAGACAGAGACTGTTACAGGATCAGAATGTACTAAGGATGACATTGCAAACCTTGTTTTGATGCATATTGAATTTTCAGCAAAATGGTAGAAGACCCAGGTACCTGTTACCATACCAGCTAACCAGGTAGCATGATGATCTGCAAGGGCTGCCCTTCCTCCCCCAACCAGCGACTCTTGATAGTTTGCAATTCCCATGTTAAAGGAAATAATCATCCTGTCTCTGTTCAATTGTTCCCATCATTCCCGAGAATTATCTTCAGGTGCATTTGCAGCACAGCACTGCAAATGAAAGGAGAGAACACATTTACATTACCCATTTAGTCCTTAATGGCAAGGCTAGTCTTGTTTATTTTTATTTATTTATTGATTTGATTTGATTTTTATCCCGCCTTTATTATTTTTATAAATAACTCAAGGTGGCGGACATACCTAATACTCCTTCCTCCTCCTATTTTCCCCACAACAGCAACCCTGTGAGGTGAGTTGGGCTGAGAGAGAGTGACTGGCCCAAGGTCACCCAGCCGGCTTTCATACCTAAGGCGGGACTAGAACTCTCAGTCTCCAGGTTTCCTATTGGCTCTTTCCCAGGGCTGAGAGAGAGTGACTGGCCCAAGGTCACCCAGCCAGCTTTCATGCCTAAGGCGGGACTAGAACTCTCAGTCTCCTGGTTCCTAGCCCAGCACCTTAACCACTAGACCAAACTGGTTTAGACATGCCCCAAGAAGATCAGCAAATAGAACTGTATGAATACTTCTAGTTTTTATTTCTAGAGGAAGCTTGACATGTGATTATTACTTTCTTTTAAATGTATTTCATACAGTATTTATTGATTACTTCATACAATGCTTACTTCATACAGTGCTACAGAGTCAAAGTGGAGCTTTTAGTCCATTTCACCAACAAGTACATGTTCTATTTTGAATCTGAATCTGCTTGACTGGATAGCCACTTGTGAAGGTGAATAATAATTTTTCCTTCCTGCAGCAAGCAAGAGATGATATTTATACATCTAAGAGTTCCATTGAGTTAAGGGGCCTTCTCTAATTACCTGTGCTCTAAATCATAAGAGGTTCTGGTAAGGCTTGCTTTAAGTGGCAGCAGTCTACCCACCTGCATCAGTTCATTCTCTGGCTTGATTTTATCAGCTGATGTACATTATTGACATATTAAGGCATTTATACCTATGCTATCATAACTTTCTGTACTTATGGATGCACCCAAGCATAAGTAAACATAGTTTTATTTATAATTCTGATCGAGCATTACCCAAGAACATTGGTAGAAAAAAAGATGAACTAAAAATGTAATAAGAGTCTACTTCATTAGCTTCAGTTTTATACTCCTATGCCATAAGCCTGGCAACCAAAATGATGGAGGTTAATGAATGCATCTGTACGATTAAAACATCTGTCTCTATCCTAAAGGGTAAATTCAGAGACTTGATTGGCATCATGATTGCCAAGGAAAGCCAAATTAACCAAACTTAATGTTTTCCTGACCATTAGCCTATTGAGTTGACAATGATGGGTAGCTAACATGCACTAGTGAACAGTAATGAAGCTGCTCCTGGATCAGTTCAGCATAAGTTTTTTTCAGGCTAATTAAATAGACAAAAATGTTAATTTAATCAGAGAAACATGTATTCATTAAAGAAGGTGTGTAAGACAGCTGATTGCCAAAGTAGAAAATTAGCTCAGTGAAGGGGTAAAATACAGTCTCTCAGAAAGAACCCTAGCACTCTTGGTTACAAATGTATCTCACACTCAATAAACTCATGCCTGAACACACTAGTCCAAAATAATTGTATGATTTTACTTTATTTCATGTAATGGATTAATCTTGTACATAAACCAGAAGTAAATTATTGATGGAAGCTTCAGTAAACATGATTGGCTGGATAGCTAATGGGTTGTGAGGTTTGTGTCATTATTGGAAATATTGTTGATACTTTACTATAAAGGAAACAGTGATAGTGGTGATGGCTAAATTCCAGATCAGGTTTTATTAACTAAGAGAGTTTAATCAGGAGACAGCATCCGAACAAAGTCCAACCTAAAACCTCTTATTTCAAAAAACTAGCTTGATATTTGGTTATGGAAATTTATAGAACAGCAAAAGTGCTGTTAAATACTAATACAAGTTCATCAGGGATGCATGCTTTAATTAGGGAACAGAATTAAAGGTGTCTCTTCAAATGCTTAGCTGGTAAATTGATCCATTCCTAGCCCTCTTGTGTATGAAACAACTGGGGAAATTGCTAGAGCTATGATGAGATAAAACATTACCCATGCGTATTTACCTCTATTTATGATTCTTTTCTTCTCTGCCCCACAGATATTTTGTCTTTCCAAACCAGAAAATGTAGGTGAGACAAGGTGCTCTAAAAGCATTTAGAGAATACTTTTCTAAAATATAGATAATGTAGTGAGTAAAAATCTGACTAGGACTGAGAGAATTTCTTCTGTGTTTTACATTTAAGGATAGGCAATCAGCCCTTTTGTGCTCTAATAAATTCTGTACTGTCCCTTTATCGTAAGTGCTAAAATAGCAGAGTGGTTAAGAGCTTTGCCTTTTTATGCAAGAGTTGCTGATTCAAAACTCAGTGGAAAGTTTTTATTGATTACAGATAAGCCATTATACATTTCTGAAAGAGGCACACAGAAAATCTTTAATTTCTGTGCTACCTGTAAAATCTTGGTTTAGTCATTCTGTATTTAATTTTATCCATTTTCTTCTCCTTTTGTTTAGTTATTGTTTATTTAAATGCTTAATAAAAACATACTAAAGTAGAAAAAATGAAATCATGAATAATTCTTTTTCAAACTTAGAACATATCTGGTTCTCTTAGAACAGCGATTTTCAACCATTGTGCTGTGGCACATTTGTATGCTGCAAAAGATCCACAGGTATGCCACATCAGCAAGCCAAATAAATGACAGGAAGTGCTGCACAGCCAGAACCCCGCCTCCATGACATCACCAGGGGCACACTGCCTCATTTCTCCTCCTGAGTCCCAACAACCTGTGACATCACAGGACTTCCGATTTCATGACTCAGAAATACTGCCTATGAGATGTGTGCTGTGAAATGAAAATGGTTGAAAACCACTGTCTTAGAGGATGCAGTGAATGATGATGACACCATGTTTTCCCTGTGTAACTTTCTGGAGTAGTGTCTTGAAAATAAGAAAGAAAATGCAAAGTGTGTTTTAAAAGAATAAAGCAAATTGCTGTATGCATTCTTCTGAAAGGGAAAAAAGAACTTCCCTGCTCTTTCATATGAAGTTAAGAAAATATCAATAAAATTGTGTTGGATTGAACTATCATGATCATGAAACTTATTACCATTCTTGCCTGAGAAGGAAATCAACAGTTTTTTGGGTTGGGTTTTTTGGGTGGGGAAGAATTCACTGTTAACAAATTCACTGTTGACTTGGAAGAAAGTGATACAATTTGAGTAGAAGAGAGCGATTATTAGTTCTTGCTTGGTCTTTCTTCCTTTTAAATATCTGAAAATGTTTAGTATGCCCATATTTCATGTCACGCTTGCCATGTTGTAACATGTGCTCTGTAGATTAAAAAAAGAAACTCTTTTTCAGGCTGTAGCCTGAAAAAATCTGATTCACTATAAGCCAAAATGGCAAAGAACCATGATTAATGTGTAAATGAGCAGAATTATGGCAACAAGCAGAATTGTTGCCATATGATTTTTTTCTCTAAAGGATCAGAATAACAAATTTGGGTGTCTTGTCATTCAGCATTTTATTTGTGAACCAAGAACTCTGGCTTGCTTTTCTTAAATCCATACATTTTGATTTTCTCCTAAGCCACACCCTGTGGTTTAAGATTCTGATTTCATAGGAAAGAAATAAGCCAGTTTTCCCAATTCATGTAAATATTAAACAAACCATGAACCAAGCTTGGCAGGAGGAGTTACAAGAAATAATCAAGCTGTGCATGCCATCATGCTGCTAATTGATAAGGAAGCCAAAATTCCTGACAATTTTGGATTATTGTGTGATATAGTGCAGACGATGAGTAGAATAATATTAATCACCTTCCTTTAAGACGCCAGGCTTGTCGATCAGAAGATTGTAAGTTCGGAGGTTCGAATCCCTAGCCCCGCGTGACGGAGTGATCTCCCGCACTAGCCCCAGCTCTTGCCAACCTAGCAATTCGAAAGCATGCAAATGCAAGTAGATAAATAGGTACCACTTTGGTGGGTAGGTAACAGCACTCCGCATGCGTCATGCCAGCCACATGACCATGGAAGCGTCTTCAGACAACGCTGGCTCTTCAGCTAACAAACGGAGATGAGCACCGGCCCCTAGAGTCAGACACAACTGCAGAAATGTGCGGGGGGAACCTTTACCTTTTTTAACTAATGATGTTTTTGAGAACTTTGTATAATAACATGGAGACAGTAGAACAATTATCTAGAACGGTCTAAAGTCAAGCCATTTACAGACACCCCTGTGAGTACATTATGACAGTGCAGTCTGAGGCATGACTTTTTGGAATGCGCTAATGAACAAGCTGATTTTCAGTAAATACTGGTAAGAAATAATTTTATGGGCTATAGGTTTCTCCTGTTCATCTCACTTTTTACAGCTTTCTGTCAAAGTACTTTACTGGATAAATGTGTAGACTCTAATAAGGGAAACACTGAGTATTAATTGTAATCAGTAGAATATTCGTAGCTTTGTGGTGGTCTTTTGGCTCAAAAACAGGAACATGGATCTATACTGGATAGCTTCAGTTTAAAATATGTATTTTGCTTTTTCCCCTTTCATTTCTCATTAGGAAAGTTTTAAGTTTGCACAGAACCGTTGACCTATTGCAGTATATTTTGCTATTTAATTTTACATTGACTTTCTGGTATAGAAGCTATCACAAAATCTGACAGTTGTTCCTAACCATTTGTTTATCAGAATGGCAGAATTTTCCAAATACAGGCTTTGACCATGCTGTCTTTCTTATGCAGTCAGGACCCATACAATCAAAGCTGATTTGAACTGTGAAAGATGTTTTATTGATTCTTTAATGAGAACAGCAGTGGATAAGCAATAGAAAATATAATCTGCTATATTTTTTTGAAAAAGCAAGAAAGAATCATCCATATGCAAAGGTACAACAACAGTTTTGGATTTGTTGCTTTTGTTTTGTAATCATAGACAGACCAAAAAGATGCTAGGTTTGCAATTTCTTTATAAAATCTGAATGCATCAAGCAAAAATGAATTACAGATCAGAAAACATGCAGAAATGTGCAGCTCAACATTATAATTAAAATCCTAACACTGTTACTTAAGCACCATTGAACTGAAACCGGAGGAAGGGGTGTGTACATCATAGCTTTGTCAGACTGGAAAAGCACATCACCCATAGGGTGATTCTCAAAGGTCCTGTCAAAAGGGAAAGGTTGGTTTACTATTGTTCTATGTCTTTCTTATCAATTTACAAATGCTGTCAAGATTTACTGCAATGCGCTTTACATGGGGCTGCCCTTGAAGACCACTCGGAAGTTACAACTGGTCCAGAATGCAACAGCATGCACACTATTGGGTATTCATAGGTTCACCCATGTTACACCTCTATTGCGCCAGCTGCACTGGCTCGCAGTTTCCTTCCAGGTGCAATTCAAGGTGCTGGCAATCACCTTTAAAGCCCTACATGGTACAGGACCGCCTCTTCCTAAGAATATCTGCCAGTCCCACTAGATCAGATAGGGTAGGCGTGCTCCAGATTCCTTCCCTGAAATCCTGCCACCTAGTGGGACCTCAGAAGCGTGCCTTTTCTGTGGCTGCCCCTACCTTATGGAATACCCCCAACCTTTTAGCCTTTTGCAAGGCCATCAAGACCGAGGAGAGGAGAGGAGAGGAGAGGAGAGGAGAGGAGAGGAGAGGAGAGGAGAGGAGAGGAGAGGAGAGGAAGAATGGAATGGAATGAGGATAATTGGAGCTTGCTGCAGGGCATCCTAAGGGGATGTTTAAGGCACAGGGTTTTTGTTTCTGTTTGATCTTTTACTGTTTTATGGTTGTTTTATAATTACTGGTTTTACTCTTGTTGTGAGCCACCCAGAGTTAAGATGGGTGGCCATATAAATTAATTTATTTCAAATGAATGAATGAATGAATGAATGAATGAATGAATGTGTGAATAGAGGCAAATAATATGCCCCAGATTTCAACTGGGCAATTTGTGTGGTCCTTATGACAAAAATGCCTGCACATAATGTAATAGATATGTACAATCCCAGGTAGCCAGGGATTAGTAGACTAAGCAGGCCTTCAATGATTCCCAATCACACTCAAAGAAAACTTTAGTTATCTATTTTAAAATCAGTGATTGCCTGTAACGAATAATTCATGGTTTAAAATACTTGATACTCGTTCACAAATTAAGAGATTGCTTAAAAACTCTGCTTAATGCATCTAAGTGGCAACAGATATCTAATGTTTTATTTAGCTACATAAATGTTTGCAATCCCCTAAGAATGAATGTGACTCTGGTTTATTCTAAATTGTATGTTTTAGTTTCACTTGAGTCATCCTTTTGGCATTTATTTGTGGAAAAATATATACTCATATCCCATTTAATTGAATGCAATTACTTAAAAATCTCACTCCTATGTGATTCCTAAAACCTTACTGGCAGCATCATTGTCTTAAACTCACTGTAGATAATGATAGGAAACATTTTAAATACTTTTTCAACAGATCCTGACAACAATGGGATCATATCATATATTTCTGGGACAAATCACCTATAACAGTATGATTATATGCCAACAAGTCTGTGTTGACCTTTAACGACCACATAGATAGTCCTTCTCCAAAATGATCTGTCTTCAACCTGGCCCTTCAGGTCTTCCAATGCTGCAATTATTGCCACTGTAATCGAGTCCATCCACCTTTATGCAGGTCATCTTCCTCCCTTTCCTTCCATTTTCTCCAGCATTACGGACTTCTCATAGAAGTTGGGTCTTCACATAATGAATAAAAATATGATAATTTGAGCCTGTTCATTTTTATCTCAAGTGAAAGTTGTGGATTGCTTTGTTCTATGATTCATGTGTTTGTCTTCTTGGCTGTCCTTGGTCTTCTCAAGAGCCTTCTCCAATACCAAAGTTCAAAGGCATCAATAGTCTTTCTATCCTACATTCATACATCCTATCCTAAATTCAACTTTAGAGTGTCACAGGAAAAAAACATTTCCTGCATGATTGTATATTTTGTAGATATAGACATAGAATGGCATCTGAATTTCTTTTCAAGGCCTTAATTGCTACCTACTAAGTACTACTCTACAGCATATTTCTTGACTGCTGGTTAGTATTTTCTTAAGAATTTTTGAGCTGCTTCTTGAGATAAGGGAATTCGATTTAAAATAAGTTCCTCTCCAAATCAACTCTTTCAAATCAGTAATTTGAAAAGAGATGCTGGACATCTACTGTATAAACATAAACACATACATTTTATTTATATTGAAATCAAAATATTCATCATAGAGCAGCACTTGAAAAACTTGAAAAAAGCAGTTGCTCATAGCATGCCCTTTGGATTAGAAATAGGAAACCCAAGTCCTTTATTATATGGATTTGTGTGTGTGCTAAAATAAAATTGTAAATATTCTGCACATAGAATTTCTTTTAACTGAGTGTGAGAGAGTGTTTGTGTATATATACAGTATGTGTGTGTGTGTGTGTGACTAAGTCTGCATGACAATTTCTTTTAGCTGTTGTGATTCTGAATAAAAGTTGCTTTTATATATTAAGAAAGCCACTTCTCACTCATTTTGTTAACAAAGAAGTCAAAGAATAGAGACATCAACAACAGTTTGAGCATTAATATAGATATGGAGTAATTATTCTTTTTTTAATATCTTGGACAACCTATTGTCAATGGATAGAGGGATAACATCTGATGTTTCCTGTCTACTTTAATATCATTGATCCAAAATTTAAGGGGAAAAATATCCTTGTGTTTTATGTGTTTGTTAGTGGTGTCTTTTCAGTATTCAGAATCCCACAAATAAACCCTTTTCAGGGGATTCTGGATTAAATAATAATTGGCATGGTTCTCATATTAGCAGACAATATTGTTGTTAGAAAGTAATGTTTTTATACTATTTTGCTTCCAGTTGTGGAATTTGGGACAGGTTTATTTATAGCACTAAAGAATTTCTCAATAATGCAGGAATCTAATAGTTAGGAGGTTGACTTCTTACACTGTTGCTTAAGCCCTAGCAAATTAGTAGACATTACATATATTCAATTCATACCCTGGTTAGCTTAGTGAATTAATTCAGTGAATAAAATCTTGCTATCTGTACTGGGGAATGTGGCAATAATACAGACAGGATTCATTTTAATAATGAATAATTTTACAATGTCTCTAAGAACAGACTGCTACAATAGAACAGAATGCTCCATTAGAAACATAAGGATGAACTTAGAACAATCATAGAGCTCTAATAGCATGGAAAATAATAGAATTTAGTTATATTTATTTTATATTTATAAAAGATAGAAATGTAAAGTCTAAAATATATAAAGGCAATTTATTTATTTATCATACTTGTATAGCTGCCACAAGAAAGTGACTCTGGGCGGAGAACAACACTCAATTAGAAAAACCAATAAATACATATGAAACAATCATTAAAACTATAAAAACTCTTATAAACGCACAAAACAGGAGAGGATGATGTTAACCGTAGTAAGGGAGCCATTGCAAAGTCTCCCCAGTCCCTGATCGCATAGCCAGGTTTTGAGGGACTTGCAGAATGTTAAAAGGGATGGGGCTAACCTCACTTCCGGGGGGAGAAGATTTAATGCTATTTCCTAAAGAGGACATGTTTTGTTGCTAACTACTATGAATATTTTACTAGCTATTGGGGGCAATTTTCAAAATGGAATACTAATGTGAACTTTATTAGAATTAATCATTTCAAGTTCATATTCTAGCTTGATATATGCCAGTAGTTAAATATTTTTACATATGCTTAAAATGGTGAAACTTAGGGTAATTTTGTCTAGTATATCATAGCATTGTGATTTGACATGGGAACAGTTTCTGATAGAATCTTTATATCCATAAAGAACTGTAATATAATGTTTATACAGGAGGACAAGGGAAATAATTATTTGGGGCATAAAATAAAATGAATTATTTGTACAGATTCTGTTATAGATTGCCATTAAAAATCTATTTGCTAGCTCTAAATTAATTGGAAAATTAACTAGAAAGCACAATTTACACTTTCCTTTCTTTGCTTAAGAAATTTGTCTATGGTCATTGAATGGCTGTTGGATCTTGTACTAAAGCAAACAGCATAACGATCAGGTTTCAAATAAAAGTTGAATCCAGCAGTGAGCTGAGTATTCCAACAAGGAGAAAAAAATGTCAACTGATTTTACATCAGCCGTAGGAAACAAAATGATGAGAATAGACTACAAACCAAAATGGAATTTATCCAAATCCCATTGGCTTTCACTCACACCCTGAAGATGAAGATTGACCAGGCATATTCAAAAACTAATGGGTTTATGGAAATAAGACTCGCCAAGGTGAATATGGGTTTGGCCAGTTTAGCATTCCAATGTATTTATTTATTTAATTAATTTTTATCCCACCTTTATTATTTTTATAAACAACTCAAGGTGGCGAACATACCTAATACTCCTTCCTCCTCCTATTTTCCCCACAACAACAACCCTGTGAGGTGAGCTGGGCTGAGAGAGAGTGACTGGCCCAAGGTCACCCAGCCGGCTTTCATGCCTAAGGCGGGACTAGAACTCTCAGTCTCCTGGTTTCCTATTGGCTCCTTCCCAGGGCTGAGGGAGAGTGACTGGCCCAAGGTCACCCAGCCGGCTTTCATGCCTAAGGTGGGACTAGAACTCTCAGTCTCCTGGTTTCCTATTGGCTCCTTCCCAGGGCTGAGGGAGAGTGACTGGCCCAAGGTCACCCAGCCGGCTTTCATGCCTAAGGTGGGACTAGAACTCTCAGTCTCCTGGTTTCCTATTGGCTCCTTCCCAGTGCTGAGAGAGAGTTACTGGCACAAGGTCACCCAGCCGGCTTTCATGCCTAAAGTGGGACTAGAACTCACAGACTCCTGGTTTCTAGCCCAGCACCTTAACCACTAGACCAAACTGGCTCATAGAATAAAGCAAAAGTTGGCATGATATAACTGCAGACATTAGTGAGCATATGTTTATTGTATGCATATCGTGCATAAAATGTATTAGAGGTTTAGGATTTTTTAAAATACTTTTGTACTTCTTCTAATTATCAACTACATTAAAAACTGCCTCTTTTCCTCTGTTTTCTCTTAATCCTGGATATAAGAGATATTGAGCTAGTAATTCTGCCCTGTAGATTAACCTTTATAATGTGGTTCAGTGAGTAAACAATAGCAGCCCAAGAACAAAAAAATCAAAGCAAATATGTAAAAGAAAGGATGAACAGCTTCTGCTGAATCTGGTTCATTTTCATAGAGACAAAGAGATAGATCTCATCTATACTTGATTATGATTTATGGCTGCATCTGCAGAAGTTATTCAAATATGTTTGCATGAAGTCTAAACAACTTCTGAAAATGCTATCTGATAGTGTTTTTTTAAATTACTTGTTGATTTAGAAGTAGTGCATTACATATAGTGTATTATGTTCCATATATAGTATAATGTACTTTTGCTAAAATGATAGATGTTTCAATGTAAAATAGGACTGAGTCAAAATAGGCATTTTCATTATGAAAATACAACTTTTCATGTGGCTTGAAGAAGACAAAAGTCTTGCAGATCAGCAGGTAATCTGATCTGCCAGTATCTTTGGCCAGTAGCCCTATTCCAGTGGCCAAGTTTGTTGTAGAAAAAAAGACCCTGAAAAACATATTTGCAGATTATTCTAGTGGAGAGAAAAGAGAGGACATCAGAAGAAGCCAAGCTTCACAAAAATCCTAGTGAAAAATCTGAAAACAAAATACGCCATATAGAGAAGCTAGAAAAAAACAGTAGAAGCCCAAAGAAGAATACGTAGTCCAGAACTTTAGGTGTTAGCAGGAATACAGTCCCCTGCAGGGGGACATGTCAACCAAAAGGGAAGATGCATGGATGTTAAACAGGGTCTGGGGCTTCAATTGTGTCATTGCACCAGCCCTCTTTACTTTTTTTTTTTAAAAAAAACCTCCCCCATGGATGCCTCTAAAAAGGTAAAGGTTCCCCCCACACATTTGTGCAGTCGTGTCCGACTCTAGGGGCCGGTGCTCATCTCCGTTTGTTTGCTGAAGAGCCAGCGTTGTCCAAAGACACTTCCGCGGTTATGTGGCTGGCATGACGCACGCGGAATGCTGTTACCTACCCACCGAAGTGGTACCTATTAATCTACTTGCATTTGTATGCTTTCGGATTGCTAGGTTGGCAAGAGCTGGGGTTAGTGCGGGAGCTCACTCCATCACGCAGGGCTAGGGATTCGAACCTCCGAACTTGCGATCTTCTGATCAACAAGCCTGGCATCTTACCCGCTGAGCCACCACGCCCCCTTATGGATGCCTCTACAGAAATGCTAAAACTCTGGATGAGCTTATGTTGATGCTCAAACAACAAAAATGATTTCTTCAGATATGCTCAGATAAAAGGAAAAGAAAGGAATCAGTATATCAGTTGCTTAATATAAAGATTGAAATTTATCTCTTTAATCTGAAGTTGCCCAAATTTGAAATAATTTTTTAAATAAATCGTGATCTCCCAGGGAACCCCTAGTGACCTCTCGCGGAACCCTAGGGTGCCACGGAACCCTGGTTGAGAAACCCTGCTCTAGGCGGTTGTGAATAGCAATATGAAGCAAGAAAACTGAAGTTTCAGACTGATAAAAAGATGAACAA
Source organism: Charina bottae (assembly GCA_023362775.1). Taxonomy (NCBI): domain Eukaryota; kingdom Metazoa; phylum Chordata; class Lepidosauria; order Squamata; family Charinaidae; genus Charina; species Charina bottae. The sequence continues at coordinate 85,302,057 of JALMGJ010000002.1, read as the reverse complement.
GTAATACTTATTTGTCTTAAATGATTTTAAATCTTCAGGACCAAATTGATTACATTCTTGAGTACTAAGGAAACTTGCTAATTGTTGATAATATTTCTGAGAAATCCTGGTGAACAAGTGAAATGCCAGTCAGCTAGAGAAGAATAAATGTTGCCTGTGCCTTCAGCAACAGGAAAAAATTACATTTTGCATGTATGGCGTCTCACTTGCCCACAACATTTTTTTATGTTTTAGTTTTAGAATGCCCATCCATTTCCCAATACAGAATAAAGTTCACACAACTCTTGCAAACCATTTTTTTAAAAAAATATAGACTAATCTGTACTAAATATCAACCCACTTTTTCTCTGTAAGACGCTGCTATAAAATTCTTGGACAGGATTCAGAGATCCCTGTGCACAAAACATCTCCACTTGGACATGGAAAGGCCAGCTGATTGGTTTTCCTAATAGCAACCTTATCACCTAATGGAACACAGCTTCTTATAAACAGCATATGGCTAGTGGGAACCCAAACATGTCTAACATGGAACAAAATGCAACTTCTTTTATATCGGATCTCATTCATTCATCTTTGCTCTTTCTAACTGTACCTTAAATCTTAGTGAGCCTACTGTCTTAATACAATGTTTTTCTCCTTTTTGGATCTCAGGGGAACTTTTGAGGTGTTTATTCTATGGAGATGGAAAAAGGGAATAGAAAATATGCTTGAATGGTTATTCCCAGATTAAACATTTGGTTTGTTTTCCAAAAACTTGCAGAATTTTGGATCTACTAAATTTCTTTAGTATTTTAGGTGGTTAATACCATAACGTCCTCCCTATTATTTGAGATACTTGCCAGATTGGATTTTGTATTTATTTATGTCATGTTACTAATTTGTAATTTTATATTTATATTTTAACTTTAATTTTATTGTAAACCACCCAGAGTTCCCCGTTGGGGGAGTTGGGCGGTCATATAAATTTAAATAATAAATAAATAAATTTCTTTAAAGCCATATTATTTCTTCTTCTTCTTTTTTTTTTTCCCCCTTCATGGATCACTGCCTTGTCGTGGCGAAGGGGCTTGCGTAACTCAATGAAGTCAGGTCAAGAAGAACAGGTCATGACGGAGAGTTCTGACAAAACGTGGTCCAAAACTGGAGGAGGGAATGGCAAACCACTCCAGTATCCTTGCCAAGAAAACCCATGGACAGTATCAAAAGGCTAAAAGATATGACGCTGGAAGATGAGCCCCTCAGGTCGGAAGGTGTCCAAAATGCTACTGGGGAAGAGCGGAGGGCAATTCCGAGTAGCTCCAGAAAGAGTGAAGCGGCTGGGCCAAAGCCGAAAGGACGCTTAGTTGTGGATGTGTCTGGAAGTGGAAGGAAAGTCCAATGCTGTAAAGAACAATATTGCATAGGAACCTGGAATGTAAGATCTATGAATCAAGGTAAGCTGGATGTGGTCAAACATGAGATGACAAGATTAAACATCGACATCTTGGGAATCAGCGAACTAAAATGGACAGGAATGGGCAAATTTAATTCAGGAGACCATTATATATACTACTGTGGGCAAGAATCCCTTAGAAGAAATGGAGTAGCTCTCATAGTCAATAAAAGAGTGGGAAAGGCAGTACTGGGGTACAACCTCAAAAACGACAGAATGATCTCAGTTCGAATCCAAGGCAAACCATTCAACATCACAGTGATCCAAGTCTATGCCCCAACCACTGATGCCGAAGAAGCTGAAGTTGACCGGTTCTATGAAGACCTACAACACCTTCTAGAACCAACACCAAAAAAAGATGTCCTTTTCATCATAGGGGACTGGAATGCTAAGGTAGGAAGTCAAAAAATAACCGGAATAACAGGCAAGTTCGGCCTCGGAGTACAAAATGAAGCAGGGCAAAGGCTAATAGAGTTTTGTCAAGAGAACACGCTGGTCATAGCAAACACTCTTTTCCAACAACACAAAAGAAGACTCTACACATGGACATCTCCAGATGGTCAATACCGAAATCAGATTGATTATATAATTTGCAGCCAAAGATGGAGAAGCTCTATACAATCAGCAAAAACAAGACCTGGAGCTGACTGTGGCTCAGATCATGAGCTTCTTATCGCAAAATCTAGGCTTAAATTGAAGAACGTAGAGAAAACCACTAGACCAATCAGGTATGACCTAAATCATATCCCTTATGAATATACAGTGGAGGTGAGGAATAGATTTAAAGGATTAGATCTGGTAGACAGAGTGCCTGAAGAACTATGGATGGAGGTTCGTAACATTGTACAGGAGGCAGCAACTAAAACCATCCCAAAGAAAAAGAAATGCAAGAAAGCAAAGCGGCTGACTGATGAGGCTTTACAAATAGCTGAGGAAAGAAGGGAAGCAAAAGGCAAGGGAGAAAGGGAAAGATATAAACAACTGAATGCAGAATTCCAGAGAATAGCAAGGAGAGATAAGAAGGCCTTCTTAAATGAACAATGCAAAGAAATCGAGGAAAACAATAGAATGGGGAAGACTAGAGATCTCTTCAAGAAAATCGGAGATATCAAGGGAACGTTTTGTGCAAAGATGGGCATGATAAAGGACAAAAAAGGTAGGGACCTAACAGAAGCAGAAGAGATTAAGAAGAGGTGGCAAGAATACACAGAAGAACTATACAAGAAAGATCTTAATATCCCTGATAAATACGATGGTGTGGTCACTGACCTTGAGCCGGACATCCTAGAGAGTGAAGTCAAGTGGGCCTTAGGAAGCATTACTAACAACAAAGCTAGCGGAGAAGACAGTATCCCAGCTGAGCTATTTAAAATCCTAAAAGATGATGCTGTTAAAGTGCTGCACTCAATATGCCAACAAATTTGGAAAACTCAACAGTGGCCACAGGATTGGAAAAGGTCAGTTTACGTTCCAATTCCAAAGAAAGGCAATGCCAAAGAATGTTCAAACTACCGTACAATTGCGCTCATTTCACATGCTAGCAAGGTTATGCTCAAAATCCTACAAGCTAGGGTTCAGCAGTATGTGAACCGAGAACTACCAGAAGTGCAAGCTGGGTTTCGAAGAGGCAGAGAAACTAGAGATCAGATTGCCAACATTCGCTGGATCATGGAAAAAGCAAGAGAGTTCCAGAAAAACATCTACTTCTGCTTCATTGACTACGCTAAAGCCTTTGATTGTGTCGATCACAACAAACTGTGGCAAATTCTTAAAGAGATGGGAGTACCAGACCACCTTACCTGTCTCCTGAGAAACCTGTATGCGGGTCAAGAAGCAACAGTTAGAACCGGACATGGAACAACCGACTGGTTCAAAATTGGGAAAGGAGTACGACAAGGCTGTATATTATCACCCTGCTTATTTAACTTATATGCAGAGTACATCATGAGAAATGCCGGGCTGGATGAATCACAAGCCGGAGTTAAAATTGCCGGGAGAAATATCAACAACCTCAGATATGCAGACGATACCACCCTAATGGCAGAAAGTGAAGAGGAACTAAAGAGCCTCTTGATGAGGGCGAAAGAGGAGAGTGCAAAAGCTGGCTTGAAACTCAACATTAAAAAAACCCAGATCATGGCATCTGGTCCCATCACGTCCTGGCAAATAGAAGGGGAAGAAATGGAAGCAGTGACAGATTTTATTTTCTTGGGCTCCAAGATCACCGCAGACGGTGACTGCAGCCATGAAATTAAAAGACGCTTGCTCCTTGGGAGGAAATCTATGGCAAACCTAGACAGCATATTAAAAAGCAGAGACATCACCTTGCCGACAAAGGTCCGTATAGTTAAGGCTATGGTTTTTCCAGTAGTGATGTATGGCTGTGAGAGTTGGACCATAAGGAAGGCTGAGCGCCGAAGAATTGATGCTTTCGAACTGTGGTGCTGGAGAAGACTCTTGAGAGTCCCTTGGACTGCAAGGAGGTCAAACCAGTCAATCCTAAAGGAAATCAACCCTGACTGCTCATTGGAAGGACAGATGCTGAAGCCGAAGCTCAAATACTTTGGCCACCTAATGCGAAGAGAGGACTCACTGGAAAAGACCCTGATGCTGGGAAAGACTGAGGGCAAAAGGAGAAGGGGACGGCAGAGGATGAGATGTTTAGATAGCATCACCGATGTAATGAACATGAATTTGAGTAAACTCCGAGAGACAGTGGAGGACAGGAAGGCCTGGCGTGCTATGGTCCATGAGGTCACGAAGAGTCGGACACGACTAAACGACTGAACAACAACATTTCTTTTTTGAAATAGGCAAGCATTTTTACCTGTATGTTAAAATTCCTTCTCTGCATGCTATAAATATGCTCCCTGCCCAGTGAAAATCCATAATTTCTGTAATATATCTAGGATGGACAGGTAAAGTAAACTCAGAGCTTTTAATTACCGAAAGGGAATTCTTCCTTTAAAGTGATGTCTTCAATTCAGCCTTATTATTAAAAATTATTGTTTCTATGGTGAGCATGGATGAAATGGATGAATGCTGTATTCTCCTTTTTCTTTTCTGTCCTTGGCAGGAGAAAATGTTATATTATTGGGTTACTGGTTTCCTTTCCATTATTTCATTTTGTCCCTTTCTTCCATTAGAATGAAGTAATATAATTTCTGGGGTCATTTCAAAGTAGTCTGACTACCTTAAACAAAGTTATGAGTGAATTTGGCATATGAAGAAGAAAGATCAAAGGGTAAAAAACCAAGCAAAGAAAGAATCATCCTGAGTGTGTGCACACATTGTATGTGTTCCCTAGATCAGTGTTTCTCAAGCTTGGCAACTTTAAGATGTGTGGATTTCAACTCCCAGAATTGCCCAGCCAGCACCTTGAAGCTGCCAAGCTTGAGAAACCCTGCCCTAGATGATGTGAAGAAGGGAAGAGTCCATTGTCTTGCAACTTAGCTTTCAGCAATCCTAACATTCAGCATGCTTGTGGTTAAACTAGCTTTGGTTGTTCTTGTGTGGTGTACTGGTCAGACTGTGCAAACTCTTTAATGTTAGGAGAGAAAGCTGCATGTACCTTGGATACATTTCTATATTCCAACCTTCAGTTTTTCTTTTCTAATTTCAGTGTTTGCTGTTTGTGTGCCCTGTTCATTCTTTTTCTGGTCCACAGGTTTCATCTTGGATCAGATTAAATAAACCAAATATACAGTTTCATGCTAGCAATATAAATGCTTAGTTTATTATACCGTATATTCTAGATTGTTTGGATTGCTAACTGCTTTAAGTGTTTTTGTTTTATTTGTATTACACTACTCTGTTGTAATGTCAATACTGTATTGCCATGATAGTCTTAATAGTCATAATGTCAGTAAATACCATTCTTACAATTAGACCTTAGTATTAAAGTTTTACAGTCTTGTGGCTGTAAGGTTGATATTATTTTGTACCTTAAATTCTAATTCCTATAACTTCATGTAGCCTGCTAATGAATTCATAATGAATTTCTTATGTCATAAAATCTTTGAGAAGATGACAATATAGCCTAGATTGTTTGGTCTGTCATTTTTAGTCTATTTTGTTTTATTTCATTTATTTTATGCTACTCCGTTTTATTGTTTATATTGTATTACCATATCCTAGTTTTTATAATGTTAATTTCAACAGTAAGTACAACTGTTAGAATTTAATTTATAATTTAGTGTTATAGTTTTACAGTTCTCTGTTAGTAGTCCCTGTAACTTTGTTATCAATATATAATTTTATATCCTTATTCTTTGGATGGTTGTAATTCCATATATTTTATACCAAACTGCAACCGAAATAAAGATTGATTGATTGATTGATTGATCCCCTGATCCTTCAACACTTTTTCCAACACCAAGAACATTTAAACCAGTATATACACAAACACTTAAACTAAAGGAGAGTTAATACTACTTCTTACTGTTTTGGCCCTACTAGTCAGTTGTTGGCAGGATACTTGGAAACATAAGAACGTCAGAGGGTAGGATGCACCAGTTAAGCCATAAGAATTGTTTTAACCAGTTCTTGGTGTAGCAGATGACAGGTTTCTTGAGTATTACATATGAAATGTGATAATCTGCTTCACTATAGAATTTAATGGCTAGAGAAAGGGTTGACCCTCAGCCTAACTTCAAAACCTTCTCTAGACTATTAATTCAGATCTCTGTCAACAGCAATTCATGCTAATCTAGTTCATGTGAAAGGAGACAGGAAGAAGGATACCAAAGACAAAGAAAAAAAATAATGGCCTTAGCGATCATTTACATTTGGTCATCTATAGATAATTTCTAAGGAGATGTAGCCCTCAACAAAAAAGGATGCCCAACCCTGTGCTAAATTTAAAAAATAAAATAAAAAGCTATAGTTAAGCAGAGTTGTAAAAACATTCATTCTGGTAAATTGTATTTTGGCATTTGAACATTACTTTTATTTCTTTTCTGTTGTAGAATTCTGGTAAGCATATTTAACTATATAGAATATTTCTAAAGCTGTTTGGGCAAAATGAGATTATTAATGAACAAAATAAGTAAGCTGTGCAAAGACAGAAAGAGGATCATTCAGTGTACAGGATACTTAGTTTTTATAGCTGTGCATAAAGCATGTTTCCCATTTAAAAATATTATCGTGAAGCTAATCTATCTCTTTTTGTTCTGAAGGAAGTATTATCATCAATGAATGGGGAATATAGTATAAATGTTAAAAGTAAGAGGTGTTAATGAATGGCTTTGTGTTATACTGTATTAAATGCCACCCCATCATTTTCTTTTCTTTTCTTTTTCTCACTTCTTTCTTTCCCAAATGACAAGCTAAAGGACCTCTTTTACCTGAATAAATGGCTTATTTGGAGGCATGCATTTTAGCTTATTTGAAACACAATTTTCTCACAAAGCCTAAGCCAAAAGAATGATTGAATTGCAAAGCTTATTTGGTGTTTTTCCCCTGAGATTTTTTTTCTTTTTGCAGCCTCGATTTTATGAATTCATAGTAATAGGACCCTTTTATATATTTCAGGATGGAATGGGAAACCTAAGGATTACAGAGAAAGGTTTAAAGCTAGAAGGAGATTCAGAATTCTTGAAACCTCTCTACGCCAAAGAAATCCGGTCCAGGACAGTAAGTCAGCCAGAACTTCTAAAAACATTTATTTCTTTGTATCACTGAAAATATGTCACTACTATAACACTCCTAGTGTGGCCGGCTAATTTAGAATGTGCAGGTTGGATATCAAAAAAGGTGAACACAGGAGAAGACGCCAGGATAATTACAATTAATAATGGCTTATTAATGAAAATCCAGTACTTACAGCATCGTAGATCACCCACAGTGAGCCAAATCAGCAAGGAGGAAATGCCATGGCATCTGCTTACAAAAGCATTGCCTTTAGGGGTCAGGTCTTAGAGCCCCCCACTCTTCCTCCCATCCCTTGGACTGCTCACCCTGGTCTAGGGAAGAGTAACCAGAAGGAAACTGGATGCTCTATTTACTTAGGTTCTATAATTAAAGAAAAGGAAAAGGACAGGTAGGTGGACAATGGGGAATACCTATAGAAAGGTACACAGTAGTGCAAACTATTTCCCTCATTAAGTCATTTGGCGGGTAGGCATGAACCACGTGGGAGGAGAAAAGAAATATCTATCAAATCATTAAGGTCAGAGAGGGGAGCTTGTTAGTTCACAGCTCATGCTTGGTAAGCAAGCAGCACACCGCTCGCTCGGGAAAGCAGTTTAGGAGGAGCTAACTTGTTTAAGCCATCTCTCTTCCTGTGTTAATTGAAAAAGCGATCAATCACAGGACAACTGGCTTAACTAAACATTAAGCCCACTGCTCTAAAGGAGGGAAGTTATGGAGGTTGCTGTCATTTCGTGTGGGAGAATTACCCTGAGGGAGCTAGAGTTTTTTGGAACAGGTGTGCTGATTATGCCAATGGTCCCTTTACTCCAGTCCCCAGCAGCCAAAGCAAGGTGTCTGTTAAGATGTGGGAAAGGCGTGAAAAAGAAGCACTGGATTTAAACTGCAGTAGGTATGAAGGAGACTACACTCTTACGTTTTTTTTAAAATTTTATTAGGTTTTAAATATACATAGATAAAAGTCTGAAACAGAAAAGAAAATAGAAGTACAAATCAAGTAAAGAAAGAGAGTAAAAAGTGTAGTAAAGCAAAAAGAAAAAAGATAGAAATGAAGAAATGAAACATAGCAATTAGTCAACTTCCGATTTGTCTCTGGTCATAGTAATTTAACAATTTTATCTTACATGCTAGGTCTATATAAAACATTAAAAAACATTTCTTGTCTATTATATCAAAATATATATTACTCCCAACTTAAGAATGGAAAACGGAATATTGGTGGACAGCAAAAGAGATTCAAAGATACTCTCAAAGCTAATTTAAAAAAAATGTAATATCAGCATTGAGAACTGGGAAGCCCTAACTCATGAGCGTTTCAATTGGAGGTCAGCCTTTATTAAAGGCGCTATGGACTTTGAAGAAGCACGAGTACAGGGCGAAAGGGAGAAAAGAGCTAAAAGGAAGGCACGTCAGGCAAACCCTCATCATGACCGTCTCCCACCCGGAAACCTATGCCCTCATTGTGGGAGGTTGTGCGGATCCAGAATTGGCCTTTATAGCCACTTACGGATCCACCGTTAAAATTTTACCTTTGGAAGACAATCTTACTCGGCTACGAGTGATCGCCAATGATGATGATGATGATTTTAATCTTCAAATCCCCATATAAGCTTTGCTCCTCCCGCATCTTGTAAGTAGTCAGTTAATGGTTTCCACTCTTTAAGGAAATAATAATTTGAATTTTCTTTTAATAAACATGTCAATTTATCATTCTCTGCCATATCCATCAATTTTAACATCCAATCTTGTATCGTGGGCAAAATCTGATTTTTCCAATTTTGTGCATATATAAGTCTTGCTGCTGTAATCATATATTGCATAATTCTTGTAAATTGCTTCCCAAATTGTCCTTCTATTATTCCCAACAAAAATAATTCCGATTTAAATGGGACTCGAATTTGTAATATATTTTGCATCAATGAATGTATTTGAGTCCAAAATTTCTTTGCAATCTCACATGTCCACCACATATGGTAAAAAAAAAACCTCTTTTTTTTTACATTTCCAACATAAGTTGGAGACATTCCCATACATTTTAGAAAGTTTTTGTGGGGTCATATACCATCTGTACATCATCTTATAAAAGTTCTATTTTAAATTATAGCACAAAGTAAATTTTAGTCCTTTAGTCCACATGTCTTCCCATTGTTGCATTTGAATATTATAACCAATATTTTTTGCCCATTTAATCATACAATCTTTAACTTGTTCCTCTACCATTTCACCTTTTAACAATAGTTTATACATTTTAGCAATTAAATATTCAAATGGAGCCACTTTAAGCAATTGGCTGGCCTCTGTCAACATAAGAGAGAGACTACACTCTTATGTTGACAGAGGCCAGCCAATTGCTTAAAGTGGCTCCATTTGAATATACAATTGAGCTGTGTTCTGGGAAGTTTTTATTGAGTTCAAGCCAGAGAGTCCAGCAGGGAGAAGGAAGAACTTACAACATTATTTATTAACAAATAGAACAGCCTTCCTGGTATACACCAAAGATCCAACAAGTCTGGTACTTCAGTTCTGTAGTGCCAGTTACATGCTGTGGCAGATTCACAAGCAAGGCATAGAATTATCTTGATTTGTCCCTTGGCTCTAGTAATAAGATGTTACACTCTCTCTAATCCTAGAGGTTCTATGTTGGCTAACATCTAGAGAGAGAGATAAGAATCAGGCTGAGTAATTTTGTATGCACTCTTTTTGGGCATAGTTCATGAGATCCTAAGAAGTGAGAATCCCTTTTTAAAAAAATATCTTGTAGATATTTGTGCCATGTATCATGTCTTGTTGGATATTACTTCCATTTCCCTGAGAAATTATGCTTTCTCATTCCTCAAAAGGCAATTTCCCTTGAGTATTGGTTTTGTACAACTTTCAGGATTTTGATTCAACTCCACTTCAGACAAGCCACCAACATTCCTCCTGAGTTTGAAGCTGCAGAGTTTCATGGAAAAAATTTTTTGGAAATGCATTATTATCCCTCTCACACACAGAGAGACCCAGTTCCAGCAAATCAGAGGCGATGGGGCATTTTGAGCTCAAACATTTTGGATTTGAAAGGTTTTCATGTCAATATCCGTAGTTGTTGTGCTAAAGAGAACTAGTTTGATACTCGGGACAACTCTAAGGAACTGCTTAGTACATATAACATTTACCATTTAATTCATATTATATTTTTTTAAAATATTTCTCCTTATTTGAGAAACAGTACACAGTGTTTTTCCTTGGCTCTTTTTAGCTGAGGGAGATGGAGAAGGTCTGCCCAGAATATCCTGAAAAATAATTAGGAAATGAAATATAAGCTTTGAAGAGAAACAGGGCAGAGGATAAGGAGTATATATTAAAATGTTTCATTTTCTAAACATTTGTAAAAAAAAGGTGAAAATCTATTTCAAAATAATAGCAATTGCATTTAATGATAGCTTTTAATATAATTTGTGCACCCCCAACACATCTGAGATGTTCTCATTTAACCAGTAGCCTTAAAATGAATAGGATAGAGATTTTATTTAATTTTCAGGTGATACAAAGTGGGATGGATCATATTTCCTGCTTAATTTTGGGTGTATTAATTTGACTCCTATATTACATTCTGTTTGATTTAGTCACAAATAACTAATTAAATAACCTTAATATGATTTGTATAGTAGTCTTCTGTGGAATATTCAATGCAATATCCAATATAAATTTCTTTCATAACTGCAAGTTATAACCTTTGTAAATTGATTGTAGCTTAACCCAAGTAATAGCAAACAATTATAAAGAAGAATTAATAAGGAAATCTTCACATCTTAATGTTTTTAGGAATAAGGGAAGATATTTGACCTATAGAAATTATTTCACTTTGATAAATTCAAAAGAAGTAAAATGGCTCTGATAGTTTTATAAGCAGATTTCTAAAGTTGTTAAATTGTACATTAATTGCAGTTAGTAAAGGAAACATTTTTCTAAGCTTTAATGCACATTTTATGCTATGAAATGCTGTGTTTGCCTTCTTTTTGTGAAGAATCAAACATATACAGAGAAAACGATGGTTATAAAGGGGTTGTGCATGATATGCCCAAGAACCCCAAATTATTCTTGGGTGTCAATGAACACAATCAGGCTAACAGAATGGTTAGTCAGGTTTGTTGTTCATAAAAAAAACAATCCTTAAACAGCCATTCTGTAATGGAGGTGGATCTGAGATAGGGATAGAGATAGTTTGTAATAATCTCCCCATTCTCCCAGTGAAGAGGTGATTTGCTATGACAGATCTTAAGTTGGCAGCGGTCCCCAACCTTTTTGGCACCAGGGACCAGTTTCATGGAAGACAATTTTTCCACGGACCGGGGGTGGTGGTGGATGGTTTCGGGATGAAACCATCAGAAGTGGTAAATAAAATAATGGGTAGGCCACGCACGGACTAAAATAAGTGTCGGATTCTGACTTCTCATAAGGAGCACGCAACCTAGATCTCTTGCATGTGCAGTTTACACTAGGGTTCACGCTCCTATGAGAATCTAATGCCGCTGCTGATCTGACAGGAGGCGGATCTCAGGCAGTAATGCGAGTGATGGGGAGCAGCTGTAAATACAGATGCAGCTTCACTCGCTCGCCCACCGCTCACCTCCTGCTGTGTGGCCTGGTTCCTAACAGGCCACGGACTGGTACCGGTCCATGGCCCAGGGGTTGGGGACCCCTGGTTTATAGTTTTGTTGGAGACAGGAGAGGGAGGACCAAAAGCCCCTAGGATCCTAGTCACCTTTAGAGTCTTGGTATGTCCTAAATTGTCCTTTTTTGTATATTCAGGTTTTTTAGACCCTAGATGTCCTATGTTATTTCTGGTTAGAATCCAAGTCAGTGAAATAAAATCCACAAACTTTTTGCTTTGCTTTGCTTTGCTTTGCTTTGCTTTGCTTTGCTTTGCTTTGCTTTGCTTTGCTTTGCTTTGCTTTGCTTTGCTTTGCTTTCAAATATTGTGGTCTGATGGACATCAATAAATGGTATCAAACAGACCTACACACTAAATAATTGGTGCAAACTGACAAGGTTTTTATGAAAAGGAGTTACACTTGATTCTGATTTTTGTTACATTCTCATTCTTATATGGATCATTATTTTGTTGCATCAAATCCGTTCTGAATATTATTCTTGATGATCTCATAATTCCTACCTTTAATAAAATTACACTGTATCTGTGACTTAAATAATTACTTTCTGCATGTTAGCAGTTATGTACTAGAATGAATGTACAATACCTTTGTAGCTAGAGAAATTATTCAGATGCCATTGAGTCAAGCCAGAACTATGACAACTTTATGGACAAATGCTCATTATTTCTACCCATTCCTAATAACAATCCATAATTCTTCCAAGATCATTCTAGTGGTCTCCATGGTCCTGTTCATTTATTTTCTTCTCTCCCCCTTCTTCCATTTCCTTCAACCTTGCCAAGCATATTTTTCCTAGTCCATCACCTGCTTCTATCACATGTTCAAAATATATGAATTTCTTCTTACTGGTTAACTCTTCAAGAAAGCAGTCAGGCTTTATTTCATCTAGGAACATTTGAGTGAGTCTTCTTGCAATCAGTGGTACTCTTAATAATCAACTTAAAATCCATAATTTAAAGGAACTATCTTCTATCTCTCACTCTTTATCGGGGTTCAGCTTTCACAACTATCCATTCCCACTGGAAAAATCATTGTTTTAACTAGCCAATCTTTGTTATCATAGTAATATTCTCATCATAAATGATCTTGTCTACGTTTGTTCCTTCCTCCTTAGGATTAATCTTTTTATCTCTAGAAAACTACAAAGGTATGACACCCATCTTTTAAAAAAAATGCAACAAAGCTGTTTGCTGAGAAGGCCAAACTAGGAGAATTTGTCCATGGAATTGTCCATGCAGCTATAGATAAACTTATAAAAAGTATATCCAGGTTAAATTTTAGTGTCCAAGTTAAATATATCAGGAAGGATTGTCACATTTATATTATTCTGTCCTTTTCAGCTAAGCATTACCTAGCCATAAAATTGCTGATTTTTGTTTACAAAGGTCCTTTATGTATAACTTACAATATTTGATAACATAGTTTAATATTCCAAGCAGATAATAAAAACAAATTAGCTAGGGAAAGCCACAACTTCTTTAGTTTCACAGGGATTAAATGTGTTTTAGCCATGTTTTAAAAGGAAATGATAGATGATTCAGGGTTTCCAGAAGCAAACAAAGTATCCAAAAACCCCAGCTGAACATATTGCACACTAAACATTCTTTTCAATGCCATTTGTGTGCATCTTGATGTCTTTAATTAAGAAGTGAACTGGACCATGAAGCATTGCCTGAGTAAATAGAAGTGATTTGTGCTTCATGAAGAAGCCGCATTAGACATCTGTGTTTTTTTTTTTTTGCCTGTACATCAATTACAGAGATTATTAAAAATCAGAAGGGTCATCTGTAGCTTGGATTCTTTGCAGTTCTTGGTACATAACTGTCTTTCTAAGTGTTATAATTTATTGTGGGCTAATGCACAAACCATCTGCTAGCTTTTAAAAATTGTGTAAACAAAGTTTGACTGAAAATTACACGTAACAAAATTTGTTAATTGTATGTTCTGGGAAATTTTGATAAACGTCTTGCATTTCCTAATATATACAAATTACCATATATAATCAGAGAATAATGTTATAACACATCCCTTTTAAAATATAACTTCCCATATTTGTTACAAAAATGTAGATATGTTCTGTCTTGAAAACAGAACCATCTATTTATGTGCTTATAAATTGCTATCTTGTGAGACCCTTGGTGCCCATTAGTGAATTTTTAGTTTTTCTTTTCCTTTCTGCAGCGTGCTAAATATTTAATATTTAGTTTGGATCAGATAAATATATAGATACACAAATTACACGATTACAATCTATAATAGCTGCTATCCTTTGTCAAATGAATAAATTATTATATATGAGAGGGCAGTGGCTTACATTTCTTTCTGATATACCTAAATAAGTCTCCCAAGTTCTAGTTGCTAAGCACCCAACCACAGAAAGAACTGCCATGCTCAGTTACTATGGGCTACAAGCTAGTACTCCTAGCTTTGCTCAATCAGAAAATATATTTACACAATGAACATAATATTTCAGTCAGGCTAAAAAAAGGAAAAAATCATAAACTAAGTAATCGGGATTTTAGGCGTAGAAATCTGGTCACCTTTTCAACACTACATAAAGTGAGGACAGTAGTTTTCACAAACTCTGAAAGGCCCTTAGTGATTAAAAAACTTTAGAAGTAAATCCTTGCTGCCAGTGCTATGTAGCTCGGTACAAAAACAGACCAAAAGAAGTTCAGGTTTGTCCTAGCAGGCAGTAGATACCTGGAGATTCTTTCCAGAACATGCAACACTATTCCTGAACAATTCTCCGATATCAAAAATTGTTCAGGTGGACCATAGATATCTTCAACCTTCTTCCTGTATTTTGAGTTATCGGAAACAAAAGCAAACTGTATTTGTGCAATTAAGAGTAGATAGCAGCTGTATTCCCCTTCATGGATCACTGCCTTGTCGTGGCGAAGGGGTTTGCGTAACTCAATGAAGTCAGGTCAAGAAGAACAGGTCATGACGGAGAGTTCTGACAAAACGTGGTCCACTGGAGGAGGGAATGGCAAACCACTCCAGTATCCTTGCCAAGAAAACCCATGGACAGTATCAAAAGGCTAAAAGATATGACGCCGGAAGATGAGCCCCTCAGGTCGGAAGGTGTCCAAAATGCTACTGGGGAAGAGCGGAGGACAATTCCGAGTAGCTCCAGAAAGAGTGAAGCGTGATACCTGGTTCAGGTGGACCATAGATATCTTCAACCTTCTTCCTGTATTTTGAGTTATCGGAAACAAAAGCAAGCTGTATTTGTGCAAGTAAGAGTAGATAGCAGCTGTATTATCTGATCCTTTGGTTGGACACTAGGTGACAAATTTAGAAATTTAGCATGCAATCCTAATCCAGGTTGCAGTTATGTTAAAGCTATTTTAATAACATGGCTATTGTGTCCTATGCCTGCTCATATTGGCATCAGTGGAGAGACAAAAATGGCAGAAATAGAACAGGAATATAATACATAACTTCCTGGCATAAATCTACAATTATGTATAAACACCTTTTTTGGGACCAAGAGCTACTGTATGTATGTGAATCTTACGAATATGTCAGGGGGATATGTTAACAAACACTACATAACATAACAGACCACCCCATATTATACAAACCTTATAGTAATTTTATTAAGAATTATAATGACAACAGTAAAAACTAATACAAAGTGAAAAAAACTAAAAGAATAAAAAGAAAAAGTAGAAGATGCAGAAAAGAAAGAAAAAAATGAAAAAAGAGAAAGAGAAAAAATAAGAATATCGTAAAGAAAAAGCAAAGAAATATATAAAGGAATGGATTCCCACCTTCATCACAACAACTATAAACAATTTTAGTAACTTATCACCTTCTCTTAAAATACAGCAAATGATCTCTTCTTCCCATATCCCATCTCTTATCTAAAACAAATCCATAAAACCTTGGCATTTCAGTCCTGATGTCAGCAAAAGCCCATTAAGGGTTACCAGAGATAACAATATATCTATTTTAGTCTTGATCAAATAAACCAACTTTATATTCCTTCCTTTTACTTCTAACAATCTTGATCTTTAGTCCTGTCCTGTCCTGTCCTGACTAAGACCCGAAGCAGGAAGGTGTGGAAATCTTTTATTTACAATTAAAATACACAAAATATAACTAGAGAAAACAAGCCGACACGAGGTGCTCACAGAGTTCGGGTGGCCTGCAGTGATCCGTTCCTGGTTGGCACGCATGCAGACAACCACCACGTGACTGCGATGCAAGGTCCAAATGCGGGGCTTGGCATGGCTGCGAGGCAAGGCTCCGGCGCAAGGCTTGGTGCTGCGGCGAGGAAAGGCTCCAGTACGAGGCTTGATGCGGTGGCGGGGCGCAAATCTGGCATGAGGCTTGGCACAGCGACTGCAGGGCAAAGTTCTGGCTTGAGGCTTGGTACGAAGGCAAGGCAAGATTCCGGCACGAGGCTGGACGCGGAGGCTGGGCGAAATTGCAGGGTGGGGTGCGGCAGCAAGGCTAAGTTCTGGCACGAAGTGTGGCTATGCTGTGGGGCAGGATTCTGGCGTGGTGCGTGGGCAGGTGACAAGGCAAGACTCCAGCACAAAGCTTAACAGGACGGCGAGGCAAGGTTCCGGCACAAAGCTTGGCTGGGCTGCAAGGCAAGGCTCTGGCGTGGAAGCGAGACGAGGTCCGAGCAGGGATTCTGGCATGGTGATGGGATCGCGATTCACTCCAGGATGCAGTACGGAATGTGAACTGTTGTCTCCGGTAGTGGGCACACGCCGTGCTCGCCTTTTATCCTTTTGATTTTTGCGCCATTTGTGAGCAGGAACCAATCGTGCCTTGCGTTACCCTGCCCACCTTTCCCACCTCTGTTCTCATGCACTAATAGGTGGAGGCAAGTCTCCTTCTGGGCTGCCTCCAATCAGCTGCTCTGGATCTAATTCAAATTTCATGCCAACTCCATTCTTTCCCGCTTCTATTGTTATCAGCCCCTCTATTTCCAGATTGGACTCATCGGACTCAGCCTCCATCCTGACAAGTCCCTTCAAATAATGTCCTAGAACTTGATTTATTTTCACTTTTTCTTTGTCCCTTCTCACAAAATTCTTCAAAACTTTAACAAGCCTCTTTTGTAAATCCAATATAGGAAAATTATCCAGGTCACTCTCTTGGTTTGTTTATATCCCTTATAATAATTAAGACGTCAGTTTCTTTTGTATGTCCAGTGTAACATCTTTTTCCGTGTCATTCTTGTAGCCCAGGGGTAGGGAACCTTTTTTATGACAAGGGCCATTTTGATATTTATAACATCACTCAAGGGCCAGGGGGAGGGGTTTGTGGGCAGGAGCCAATCGCGTGGAAGGGAGCGGGGTTTGCAGGCGGGAGCCAATCACGCAGAAGGGGGTGGGGTTTGCGGGCAGGAGCCAATCACATGGACTGGGGGGCCACCACGCTTGCCATGCCTGCTGCTCTTGCACCCGCCACTGCAATGCCCGCTGCAGTGCCTGCCGCCACCACACCCGCCGCTGTGCCTGCCACCGCCATTCCCACCATGCCCGCCACGGCTTCTGCCCCCATGTCTGCCATTACACCCACTGCTGCCACGCCTGCCGCCACGCCTGCTGTCACGCCTGCTTTTGCCACGCCCACCACTGTGCTCGCTGCTGCCACGCCCACCATGCCCGCCGCCACCACGCCCGCCACTACACCCACCATGCCCGCTGCCGCTCCTGCCCCCTCCACTTCCGCTGCTGTGCCCGCCTCCCCCACGCCAGCCACGCCCGCCCCTGCTGCTGCGGGCCAGACCAATTGCTTTCGCGGGCCTTATACAGCCCTCGGGCCTGACTTTGCCCACCCCTGTTGTGGCCTGTCAATTTTAAATCCACTTTCAACTCAGTCTCGATCTTGTCAGGTAGAACCTGTTCCTCTTCCATAACATCTTTTAGACACAGTCTATCTATAGACACTATTAAAATTAACCTCTGGGTCCATTGTTCCAAAATATCCTTCAATATGTCCAATGTTAGAATATTTTGCTTCATTTTGTAATTGTAAGTTGAGTTTTAGTGTTCTTCTCCTTTAACTGTAATCTTTAGTTCCTTCTAGTTCCCTGTAGTGTCCAATTGTTAAAGTCTTATCTTACTTTTTTAAAAAAAAATCTTTATAATTAATTCCAAAATCTTATTTCAAATTTATCTGGAGCCTTAATCAATTTGTAACTTTCTAAAATCAAAGTTTTGCCGTTTATTCCCCCCCCCCATTTTTTTTAAAGTTCTTAAACTTGTATTTAAAAAAAAATTCACTAAGGATTGAAGGAAACTCACCCTGTGCTATCAAATTTGTCGATCCAAAGGTTCCTAATAGCTGAAAAGCAGTTAGCAAGCAATTTCCGAAAGTCATTAGAAGGGAAGTATACGAACAGCTTGCCTAAAATAAGGCATGGGTTGTTCCTACAAAAGAAGTCACATTCTGATTCAATATGACTCCACAGCAAAATCGCAGGCACGCACACACACACACACACACAGAAGGATAGTTGGATGCTGAGTTCTGTGAAATTTGGCACTTCTCATAAATCTCTTGCTAACCTGCAGATTTCATCCTATTCTGCTGATATACAGTAAGAAGGTTGTGGTTTCCCCATGCTAGACTAAAGGAGAGTGGAGCTTCAGTTTCCCATCCTTCTGCATCTAGAGGACTGACATTTTAGGGAAGAGATAATTGTCCCCCTTTGAAATGGAATCAGTTCCATCACATGAAGGACTTCAGGGAAAATTTGTCAATTTCATCCCGGAAACTGAATGCCTCTGAATCTGTTTGAATGATTTAGATGTACCTGCGCATGTGCTTTTTCCAAACTGGTTTGGAAATCTGAATTGAATCAACCCAGTTCAACAATTTGATTAGAATATGCAAATATAATAAAATTAATTTTCCAAATTGAATCAATAATCTGAATCAATCAATGCCTGATTCTCACAGGCCTTTTATTCACTTAATTGAGGCCAATCTGCTGTCTTGTGTTTCTCTTTCTAAAAATGCCTACTTTTATTATTGCACAATTTCTTATTCTACAAAAAATAAAATAAGCTTTGTTGTTGTTTATTTGTTCAGTCGCTTCCGACTCTTCGTGACTTCATGGACCAGCCCATGCCAGAGCTTCCTGTCAGCCATCACCACCCCCAGTTCCCCCAAGGTCGAGTCCGTCACCTCCAGAATATCATCCATCCATCTTGCCCTTGGTCGGCCCCTCTTCCTTTTGCCTTCCACTTTCCCTAGCATCAGCATCTTCTCCAGGGTATAAATATAAATCAGCATCTTCTCCAGGGTATAAATATAAATCAGCATCTTCTCCAGGGTATAAATAAGCTTTACTTTTGGGAAATAACATGTGTTTCTCTTTTTATCCTAATTAATTGTGATTTTGTTTTTATTTGCTGGTCTATGACCGAATAAAGGTTGGTTGGTTGGTTGGTTGGTTGGTTGGTTGGTCGGTCGGTCAGTCGGTCGGTCGGCTGGCTGGCTGGCTGGCTGGCGAAATAACGATTTTGCAAAATTACTTGTCTTATAATGTTTAAATAACTGTCAAGGAAAAATCTTAATGTTGGTTGTGTTTCATAATTCAAGTTATTGTATTACCTTATTTATTCTGAGAGTAAAGCTGTCTTGAAATGAAAGAAAGGGATGCTTACTACTAAACACTAAAATACTTATTTGAATAACGATGATATCCAGCAATTCTAACTCTAAGATATAGAACTGTAACCTTGGAGTTGGTGGTCTGATGTAATCAAAGGCACTGATGTCTGCATCTTAGTAGGATAGAAATGATGAGGGAAGTACATTTCTGTTTCTCCTTCTATTTTTTATTATTATTATTATTATTATTATTATTATTTATAATAATATTATTATATATTTCCCATTTGTTGAGGCCATGGAAAAGATTTCAGGGGATTATGAATCTTTCCAATTTTGAATACTTCTTTCCTCCCTCTCACTATATTTTCTACAATTATAGTTTTCCAATTTTGGAAAAACAATCAAGCATGGAGACTGGTAAAAAGGCAGAGAGAGAATTGATCTTGTATTGTTTCCTTTCAGTATCAGGATCCTTTCTCGTTGCATAATAGTATATTGGTCAATCCTCTTACGGATTTATGATAAGGCCTATATTGAACACGGATATTAACCCTGTTCCATTTAATGAAAAAGCAAGGCTAAACATTTGCCTGTAATGTTATCTAAACCTTTATTTCCAAAAATGCATCCCTGATCTAGAGTTTTCAAATACAAGATGGCTCCTTTCACTATGCTGGTTTTACAGTATTTAAATTATGGTCATAATGGCATTTTAAATCTAAGTAACCTGGGTCTCCATATTTCACTGTTTGTCTAGTTGATTTTAGACCCAAGGACACGATATACCAAAGCAGTTTTAAGCTCTATGTTCATTCTATTACTTCTAACATTCAAATCCATTTATAAATTTTTTAGCATTGGATTGCAGGGTGAAATCTGCTGAGAATGATTATGTTGGGTAACTAAGGCCGTACTCTCTCTGAAATATAAAACAGTTCAGCCAATATGGAGCAAGGCAGTGGCTTTGAAATCACATTTACTATTTGTTGCTTCTTGGTTTTAGTTTTGTGCAAGCACAAGATACTTGTATTTTAAAACACTAGTAACTTCATAAAACAATAATCTACTCAGCTGCTACTGACTAATAAATGAATATTTTGCATAGCAATATCTAGCCACCTACTCACTGAAACTTTATGGGGCATGATATATCTCTGTTTCAAGGCAGTGCCATTAGTTCCCTTGCATTGTGGGAAAGTTTGAGATGCTTCTTTTGGTTTCACCTTTCTTTGCCTCTAGCCAGATGTAAACAGCAAGATAAGGAATAGACAACCAGAAGAATAAACCAAGCAGACAGACACCATTAATGTGGCAGCTGTTTCAATTGCAGGAACTGTCAACTAAATACAAGCATCACAAGTTGATGCAAAACCCTTATTGGCATTTTGTAACGGAAGTGAAAGTCTTCAGGCAGAAACTACTGAAGCTGAAGTACACAATATATGCTTTCCAATCCTTTTTTTAATTTTAAAAATGCCAACATGTACACATATTGAAAACTTTGATAGTTGAGCATCTCTGCTTGCAATTTGGGGACGTGGAAGCATATTAATTGAATAATAGTGGAATTAAATTGAATAATTGACTAATAATTCCGTAGATATTAATTCAGTGTAAAAAGGTAAAGGTTCCCCCCGCACATTTGTGCAGTCGTGTCCGACTCTAGGGGCCGGTGCTCATCTCCGTTTGTTAGCCGAAGAGCCAGCGTTGTCTGAAGATGCTTCCATGGTCATGTGGCCGGCATGACGCATGCGTAATGCTGTTACCTACCCACCAAAGTGGTACCTATTAATCTACTTGCATTTGCATGCTTTCGAATTGCTAGGTTGGCAAGAGCTGGGGCTAGTGCGGGAGCTCACTCCGTCACGCGGGGCTAGGGATTCGAACCTCCAAAATTGCGATCTTCCGATCAACAAGCCTGGCGTCTTACCTGCTGAGCCACCACACCCCTACTTAATTAATTCAGTGAGGGAGATTTAATTAGTTAGACCATCAATCCAGTGGACCTTGGAACAAGTTTCTCTTTTCCCTGTTCTGAGTGCTTCTGTATTCCTGGAATAGTGATTACAATTTAAAGCACTAATTTTTCATAGCAAGATAATTTGTTCAGGTTTTTTTGTTGCTTGTGAAATTCTAAACAATTACATCAAAACTGCTCTTTCAGGCATATTCCTGGGTTCAAAAAAAAAATTTTTTTAATCCATTCAGTCCTGTGTGATTCTCAGAGACTGCCTCGACTGGTCCCTGCAGTTTTCTTGGCAAGGTTTTTCGGAAGTGCCTGCTTCCTAGGGCTGAGAGACAGGGACTGGCCCAAGGTCACCCAGCTGCCTTTGTACCCAAGGCGGGACTAGAATTCACGGTCTCCTGGTTTCTAGCCCAGTGCCTTAACCACTACACCAGAGCTTTCCAAACTGTGTGTCCCCACACAAAAGTGTGTCGCCACACACAGTCTGGTGTGTCGCCACACAACCCGGAAGCGCTGATCATTATCAGCGCTTCCGGGTTTTCCCAGGTTTTCCCGGGGCGACACACCAATTACAGCGCGAAAAACTCAGAAGCGGCAGCAGCGCTTCTGGGGTTTTGCGTGCTGCCGCACTTCCGGGTTTTCCTCCGGCGACACACCAACGCCGGTTGGTGTGTCGCCGCGGGAAAAACTTTGGAAAGCCCTGCACTACACCAAACTGGCTCTGTATTCAAAATAAGCTCACTCTTTTTCTGCAGTAAAAATTGGTGTGACTTAATTTTCTCACACTTAAAGGTAGAAGAAGATATTACAGAAAAGCATTTCAACCAGACTTTCCATTAGAAATACTATAAATCTTTATTGTGCTTTATATTCAGATAAGATAATAACAAAAACCCTTGTATAACTATATATTTTTTTATTTATTAGCCTTTGTGAAGGACTTTTCATTGAGAAACTTATAAAAGGATAGAAAATATGCTGGTGATTAACACACTGTTTAAAGTATGACCAGGTCTTGATGGAGAAAAGATTTTTTTTTTTGTAGTAGTAGTAGTAAACTAAGTTTCGTGAAAATAATTTCACAGTTAATACACTAAACTGCAATCTCATCGAGGCTACCTATAGCATAATGAAAATAATTTCATTAAATCTTCCTAACATGTCATAAGTTCCCTCAAATGGAAGGGCAATGGTTCATAACATTTGTAAGCTTTTTAATTTCATGCAATATGAGCAGCATAATCAGCACCTATTAAAGTCCATCAACTGGTCCAATCGGACTACCTGCCTTGGATTTGCCTATGTATTCACATTGGGTTCACCTGATTCTCAGAAATAACATGTTTGCACAGTATCAAGGGTGAATACCTGTTAGACAATTGTAGAACTATTTGGATGCAAATACATGCTTAAATGCCTAAATTCAGAGAGTTGGATGATAGGCCAACTTGCCATTTGTCATAAATAGATTCTCTTTCAAGCAATAGATTCATCTTCAGTTCACTGAGTTCCTCAAAATTAAATATGAGAAGAAAGGAATTAAAAAGATAAATGGTCATATGCTCTGTCACTGGATTTTGATAGAATCAGCACTGTTAAAGTTCATCACCAACTAAGATGCATGGATGGAGAGGGCAAGCTTTTATGTCTGTGCAAAGCATCATAGACTCACTCTGACAAAGTGATTCACGCTGTGGAGGCTGCATGATCCACTTCATCAAAGTGAAGAGACTATCTGATTTGCCTCAGTGACATGTGTGTCCTTGAATTGCTTTAGGCTAGTATTGTGGGAGAAACTCCTCTCAGCCTTCTCTATAGCAGAGGACAAAGTACTTCCAGGTTCAGTGACTACGGGCTTACTCACAGTGCATCCAAAGTCACCTAACCTGGAAGACCGTTATCATGTTCACTGGAAGACCTTCAGTGAACAGCCCATAAGAGGCTTTATGCTGGCCACACTCAGCTCACTCACTGTAGGTGTCCCAAAGCATTTGCCAAAAGTGTCCCTCTGAAAACACTTTGGAAAAGTAGAAGACGCCTCTCAGTTCTTAGCTTTCTCCCATAGATTGACCATCTCAGGAGGAGGCTGTTTCACTCCAAAACAGAGTGAAGCTCTTATAAGCAAGGGGAGCACATTGCCTCACAAAGCGACATTAAGTAGGTGCTTCATTTGGCAAAGTGAAGCCTATCTTGGAAGCTTTTCAGAGCCGGACAAAGTCTGTGGGCAAAGTACAAAATCAGGAGTTTAAATGCTGTTGTAATCTGATTTTCAGGCAGGATACCCGCCAGCTGGCCTGAAGCATCTGAATATTCTTCTACTGTGGCTCTGGTAGAGAACATTCCAGATTATTATATATGTAGGAGCAATTTTCACTGCAGTTCTAAACTTATTTTATATCCCATAATAACATTATCTAATGAGACTTATGAACCATAAACAGTAGTCTGCCTTACTTGCTCTTACACTTTACGTTTTGTTACAATTAGAGGCTTCTGCTGCAATATCTGAAAGTCAGTGTGCTAATTAATACAGATTTTCTTTGCATGCCAATTGGAATAACTGAACTTTTTTCATATTATCATAGAGTTAGAACACAGATGATCTGTCTGATTCTTTGCTCAGTTCCAAATCTGCAGTGCAGCATGTTGTCTACAGTAGTCTTTTCCAATTTTTTACTTCCCCAGATGTACAGCCACTATAATTTGTACAATTCTCCAGGCTACAAGTTCTGGGACCTGTTGTTCCACACACCTGGAAATTCCCCAATCAGGAAAATCGGTGCATGCTCAGCCTCCACTCTATGCATCCATTAAAGAATAGCCCACAAGCAATTTGTCTACAGCTGATCAGCATTCACTATTATGAAGTTTGGTTTATTGATAACTATTGCTGACAACTCTGTATATTGCTGTCTTTTGTAAATGAGTCTTCTTTTTATATTAATGGTTTTGTTCTTCATTTTTGTTTGTTTTGGCTGAAGATTAGAAATATGACAAAGGTTTGTAAGCTAACATATAATAACATGTTTTGTTATTATTGCTGATGTTATCCATCAACGATTGCCATCCAGCCTCCTCTTGTACATATCCACGAGGAGGATGAGGAGGAGCCTGTCTGGATAATCAGATATCTTGGCAAATTGCTCTTATTCACATCCTTCCTCACTCTTCTCAAGGCTAAGCCTTCCAAGAACCTTCTCTGGAGTGCACTGAGGTTGTGGAAAGATGCTCTAACTTTCTATCAAAAATAACTTAATTTCTGAAAATGGGCTTATGATTGAAGCTTTACCAGAAACTACTTAGACTCTAATTGATTGTGTCATGTATTAGTTAATGCTCAAGTGAACCGATGTTCTGTCACTTATATCTCATGTTGAAAACAAACACAAAATTTCTATTTCTGTTTCATTTTCAACTTTCAACTTTGTATATTTAAAACCTTAATAAAAATTTTACAAAGAAAACAAACACAACATAAAAATCACAATAGGTCTTCCTCCCCCTCCTCCCCTACTGCTAGCAGGAGGACAGGGAAGGGCAGAATAACAACAGCTATCATGATGGAAGCCCTGCCCCTTTTGTACATGCACCTATGAAAGGGATGGTGCTTACAGTGTGACACTGCTTTTGTCATTTCAATGAATCCACCAAGATTCTGCAATCTGCCCATGTTTGCACACAGAAAATTGGGAGTGTTCAATTTAATTGGGAAAAACTAAGCAGGTGGAGTCCTCCTTAGCAGATGACATCTGACTAGATCACAGCCAGAGCTCTGCTTTTACTTTGTAAAACATTACCAACTCAAAGAGAGTGGTAAGAGACAATTAATTGGGAGATCAGGCAGGGTCATGGTCTGTTTCTATTTTTAATCTCTTTTTATGCTTTGATTTTGTCTTTAGGATGGTCACTTTATACCTATTGCTATGTGGTCATTGTTTCATAAAAGTGACACAATCCATTGTTGTATTCATAGGGTGAACTAAACATAAAGTGGTAATGTTGTACTTTCTTTTAATAGACAGGGTTTTCTGTTTGGTTGATTCTTTATCAGTTGGGAGGACTGACCATTACTGGGATCAGAAAAAAACTGAGCAAAAATTTAACCATTTCTTTTACTTTGATGGTCTTTGGGAAACTCTAGAAAGAAAATATTTATTTATTCATTCATTTAAACTATTTATAGGGCTGACCTTTTTACAACAGTGACTCTAGATTGCAAATAAAGGATTAAAACCAAAAAAACCCAACCCAATACAATTTGTTAAAATAAACATCCAGAAACTATTGCTGAAAGTATTTCAAAGGTCAAACAGTGAGTTAAAGCAAGAGCTTGCTCAAATGAGAAAGGCAAGATCATGTCCTTAGTTTCCAAAAAGAGAATCAGATAATACCTTTTAAAGATGTCAGAAGCCATCACCACCACCCACCATGGTCAAAAAGTGGTAGGGTGCTCATATTCAGATCAGTAGATACTCCTAATAAAAGCATTTCTACATTGTCTTCCCAAATTTCTGTTTATTTATTCACCTACCTCTATTCTCTACTGACCTCTGACAGACACTCACATAGCAGTCTATCACAACTGCATACTTAATGATAGAATTGTATTTAAGTGTTTAAGTTCTGTTCTTCCTAAATCAGCAAAAAGCATAAATGTTTGGAAGTAGAGTTTGATTGTTCTAACAGGAATTACAAGAGAATGAGTAATGCTTGGAGGCTGACATATACTGTAGGAAATACCTAGCCATCTTGTTGTCCCAGGAACTCTGGGTTCTTTAAACCTGGCATGCTTCGCCAATTAACACACAAGGCAGAAATCTCTTTTATAGCTTTATTCTGTACAGGATAATGGCACTTGGAAATTGGCTTTCAAAGCAAGTGCAAAAAAGGAATTCTAAGACATCAGGTTTTAAACAGCTACTATCAGAACATCATTACATCATAAGCAAATACAATTTCATTGGAATATAATAATTATTCACACCCTTGGGTGGGAAAAACACTTCCAAACGGTGGGCACTAATGCCCAAGGGTGGGCACTTGCTGTTGCTAAGGGAAATATGAGCTAAGCTGATGCCTTATCGATTAGGTTACAAGCGCTTCCCATTGCATTCCATGCTTCCCACTGCATTCCATTCTCCGCTTTCCACTCTGAGCTGATACCGCACACAATACACAAAGGGAAAGCAATTGGAACCCAATCTGCAACTTTATTATTTGCACTGTTCCCAGCAGTTAGTGAAGGTCATCTGGGGCCATGATGTTTCTGCTGTCTCCTTCAAATTAACCCTAAAATCACCATTCCATCATCTAAGCTTGCTGAATTATTTGATCAGCAGCAAGCACACTGGGAGAGGCCTTGAAAAATAAAATAATCTTTCACCTGTAAAGGTTTGCTAGAAAAGACTTTATTATTACCAGCCTACTTTTATAAAGTATATGTTTGACAAATTTGTTACTGAATTGAAATCAGTGTGACTTATATTCCTTACAGCTTCTAAGTTGAGGAAAATTTAGTCTTCATAAATCTGACATTGTATTTCATCAGCTCCTTGATCAGCCATTGCTATGATGGACATTTCTTACATATTAGTCAGCAGAAAAGGGATATTTTAGACTGAACTTTTCCGTGAACCTGATTTCTTTGAGTCCTCTTCTAGCTCTTGGCTAAAGTTCAAAACTCAACAAGGAAGTTCCAGTTAATTAAATGCAAACGTCAAAAATCAGATCTAATTATTTGGATAATTTTATGTCAAGTCTTTGCAGAATACTTCTTAAACCAAACTGTCCATGCCACTATGTTCTGGACAAGCTGCAGCTTGTAAATGTTCTTCAAGGGCAGTCCCATGCAGAGCATTACAGTAATCCTACTGAGAGGTGACTAAGTTACTATGAGTAGGGTCTCCTGATGCAGAAATTGGTGAAATTGGCACACAAGGTCATCAACGAGTGCAATCAGTGCCCTCTCTGTGTTGTAACCAGGTCTGAAGTCCAACTGAAAGGGGGCCAGATAATCCACTTCCTCCAGGTTCTTCTGGAGCTGCAAACAACACACCTTCTCAGCAATCTTCTCTTAAAAAGATCTCTACATAGTCATGGATTCTTAGTGACCTTGGAAAGGGTAATACTTTAACCTGTATCACCATCTCTAAAATTTAAAAAAAAAACTGGACTTCCAGGGAAGGTATGGCGAACTGATTACAGCTCTGCGAAAGCAGAGCTGACGACTGCAGCAAAGACCAAGGAACCGATGAGTAGACTGGTTCCTTGGAACCGCTCCAGATAAAGAGAGGACAGGAGATCACCTACATGTGCTCCAGACAGTTGTTCCCCATGAGAAGACCTGAGGACAGCAGTTTTCCATGGGTTTAAGTGCTGGGAGACGATGGGACTACCGTGGGATTACCACTGGGAGACTACTGTCGGGGGATGATAGGATTACTGCGGTGGAGACTTTTAAAGGACACTAAGTTCACAAACCTCATTTCTAATCACTTTTGGAAATTGCTCATTAAATATTTCTAAGCTATTAGAGACCTTTGGAATGACACGTTTGAAAACACTGGGTGAGTTTGTGTCAGGGAGATAACTGGTGAAGAAGGAGGGGGCTCCCTCTAGGGGGATAAACGCATGCGCAGTACTGAATCACTTTGCTTTCCTCCCAAGAGGCTAAAGAAGGCCCCGCCCTAGTTTCATGGGCCTTTTCTCTGAGCATCAATAATTCATTTCAGTTTAGCTGGATTCTGTCTAGCAGAGTAGAACAATAAAACACTAGAGCCTGTACACCAAGTCTCAGTGTGTTTCCTTCACTCGAAGTCAGGACAGTTTGCCTTTAATCCTGAAAGAATTTTTTTTTTAAATCATAATCTTAAGAATTTAAAGAATTTGAAATAAACAGCAAAAAGCTAAATAAGGTTTTGATCCTTTTGATCCTAGTTATAAATGGACTAAGGGTCCAAATAAAATTGGAACTTTTACAATAAGATTTTGGAATTAATTATAAAGTACAAACAGCTTCTCATGGGAAATAGAACCTGTTTTGGTTTTTACAAGACATAACATAGATAAAGAATTTCATGATTTCAAAAACTAGGGGACTAAAGATTTTAGGTATAGGAAAGATATACAGGACTGCAAGATGGTGCAAAACGTTCTAACAGTAAAAAATATTGAAGGAGACTTTTGAAGAATAGAATCAGAAAATAGTAGCCAATATATTTATTTTATTTATTTATTATTTGGATTTATCACTGCCCATCTCTACCATGGTAGACTCTGGGCGGTTTACAATCATATTATAAAAAAGTTATAAACCTATACATCTAAAATCTACTATAAAATAAATTTAAAAAATCCAAGAGATGGTGTGTTCTTAAAAGGAGGATATTACTAAGCTAACCACCCCCAGGAGGAACTATTATTTCCTTCGTTCCAGGCAAGACGGCAGAACCAGGTCTTTAAAAACTTCCTGAAGGCCAGGAGCGAGGGTGCCCGCCTCACCTCCGGGGGCAAGATATTCCACAGGGCGGGTGCTATCGCAGAGAAGGCACGCCTCCTGGACCCTGCTAGATGGAATTCTTTTGTTGATGGGTTCCGAAGCATGCCCTCCCTGCATGACTGGGTGGGGCGGGTAGATGTAATCGGGATGAGACGGTCCCTCAGGTACCCAGGTCCCGTGCCATGTAGGGCTTTAAAGGTGATAACCAACACTTTGAATTGGACCCGGAAGCAAACTGGTACCCAATGCAGCTCACGGAGCAGCGGTGTTATATGTGCTGATCTTATAGCACCCATGACTACTCGTGCAGCTGCATTCTGGACCAGCTGAAGCTTCTGGATACTCTTCAAGGGTAGCCCCATGTAGAGCGCATTGCAATAATCTATATGGGAGATGACAAGGGCATGAGTGACTGTTCGGAGGGCCTCTTGATCCAGGAATGGGCGCAACTGGCGCACAACCCGAAGCTGTGCAAAGGCCCTCCTGGCCACGACTGCCACCTGCTCCTTGAGCAGGAGTCGTGAGTCCAGGAGGACCCCCAGTTTTGCAGTGAATCTGAATGGGGCAGTGCCACCCCACCCAGAGTTAAAGATGACAACTTCCTGGAAATCGAGAGGCCATCAATCCATAGCTACTCCGTCTTACCAGGGTTCAGTTGAAGCCTGTTGTTCCCCATCCAGGTCCCTACAGCCCCCAGACACTGAGATAGGGTGTCGACTGCAACACTTACTTCACCCGGGACGGGAGATATACAACTGGGTATCATCAGCATACTGGTGATACCTCATCCCATGGTGATGGATGATCTCGCCCAGCTGCTTCATGTAGATGTTATATCAACAATGTCAGTAATGATGTCTGCTTCTATGGATAGACTATGTCCAAAAGATGTTATTGAAGAAATGTCAGATGTAGAAGAAATTTTATCTGCAAGATAGAGATGGTATCGAAAGTGGATTTACAACTGACAGGTCAAGAAAATGTTTAGAAAAGGGTGTTTCACTGGATCTACAAAAGAAATTAGCTGAGGTTTTAAAATACAAATGACAACTAAGAGAGTGGCCTGGATAATTTTTTCCTATTGGATTTACAAAAGAGGCTTCTTAAAACCTTGAAAAACTCTATGCGATGGGACAAAGAAGAAATGAAGAGAAATGAAATCCTACAACAATATTTGAACGAACTAAAGATTAAGACTGTTAGAAGTAAAAGGAAGGAATATTAAGTCGGTTTAATTGTTGGATGTGGCGCAGAGTGGTAGGCGGCAGTACTGCAACCAAAACTCTCCCCACGACCTGAGTTCGATCCCAGCGGAAGCTGGTTCTCAGGTAGCCGGCTCAGGTCGACTCAGCCTTCCATCCTTCTGAGGTCGGTAAAATGAGTACCCAGCTTGCTGAGGTTTTGGTAATTGCGACTGGGGAAGGCAATGGCAAACCACCCCGCTCTATAGTCTGCCAGGAAAACATCACGAAAGCAGCGTCTCACCAAGGGTCACATGACTTGGTGCTTGCACAGGGGAACCTTTCCTTTCCTTTCCTTTCCTTTCCTTTCCTTTCCTTTCCTTTCCTTTCCTTTCCTTTCCTTTCCTTTCCTTTCCTTTCCTTTCCTTTCCTTTCCTTCTTTCCTTAATTATCTTAAAATAAGATATGTTGTTACTTCTGGTTACCCTTTATGGACTTTCTACTGACACCAGGACTTTCTTTTTCTTTTTCCTTGTACTTTTTCTCCTTCTCTCTATTCTCTTTTCCTTTAAGTTTAGTTTGCATTAGATTTTACGATTATACTCAAAACTCTTAATAAAAATTCTATATATAATAAAATTAAAAACCCTGCAAAATAAAGAGTAGTGAGGGTGAATCCGACATTAAATGCAGTAAATTGTAAATTTAGATTTTTAAAAATTCAGGTTTGTTATGTCCATGTAACACCACTATTCCATGAGCTGCGCTGGCTCCCAATAAGCTTCCAGGTGAGATTCAAGTTGCTGATCATCTTTGAAGCCCTACAGGGCATACGATCAGGTCATTTGTGAGACTGCCTTCTCCCAAGAACGTCTGGCTGCCCTACATGCTCCCACAGAGAGGGCATGCTCCAGATTCCCTTTTAAACTTTGACATCTCATGGGACCTAGGAAGCATGCCTTTCTGCTCTGCCCCCCCCCCCCCGCCTCCCCATATACAACAGGCCCCGACCCTGTTCACCTTTCGAAAAGCCCTTAAGATACAGCTTTTTTCCCAGGCATTTGTATCCAGTTAAGTGGCATCCTCTTTTGGTTGTTTTCATTGTTGTGTTTGGTCACCATCTTATATTTTGTATCTTATATTTTATATATTGTGTATGTTTTAATGTTATGCAGTTCTTTTGGTTTATTGTTTGCTTTTCCATTGTATGCCTCTCATAGTCATACTGTTTGAGTTGGGTGGCCCTATAAATCCATTAAATAAATAAATCATAGCAATCTACTTTCATCCGTTGAGGATGCAAGCTGGAAGTACAGAACCTGCAATTCTTCAGATATTGTTCAATTATAATTCCCAACAATTCTCATCGCTGGCATGTCAATGCTGCAGGGCTGTACAGTAGTTCTGCAATAAAGCCTATTCCCTGGCCAATTCTTTCTTAAGTTTAGATGGGATATCTTCTATGCTGGTCAGCCTTCCCAGGTAGACCAGACAGAAAACACGACCAGATGAGCTACTTCTACTTTATTGTAAGGCTACATTAACAGAACCTTGCAAGTCTGAAAGTAAAAATCCCCCGCCCTCCCTATTTACTGCCTGAGTAGTTAGGGAGGTTCCTTTCTGAGTTTCTTTGTCTCCTGTTATGCAGCTGTAGGCTCCCCCCCACTTATATGATCATTCCCTAGGCAGCATCTCCCCCCCCCCCCCCCGCCGTCTCCCAAGGTTATCCCATGCTGGCTTGGGTGTATATGAGTTATAATAAAAATAGGGAGAATGACGAATGAAACTGAAAACTATAGTTATATATTCTAGCACATTTGAGTATATGTACTAAAATATATACCTATGCAGTAGTTTTCTTTGGTCTTTCAGCTTCATTCATCTTTCTTTGGATGCATAATCTTGGCACATTGGATATTATGCTTATATTCTTTCTGCAGATATTTCTCTGCAACTTTTAAGCATTTGCCTGTATTAAACTACCAATCTGTGATTCCTTCTCTTTTTGGTAATAATCCTTTGGGGAAGTGATTCTGTTTCAGATTAGGAAAATTTAATATTGAATGGCCTCAAAACAAATGTTTCCTAAAACACTGGTCCCAGAGGGTTTTGCTGCATTTTCCACCTCCTCACAAACCAAGGAACAAGAATATGGCACCATATAATGCAAAATTAAAACAATATTGTATGTACAGGTTGTGAAGATAGCCCCAACTTCCTGCATGTGAATTTAGCCATCATATTTTCTCCTTTCTTTATCAAGTACCATCTGACTTTAAACTTACTGGTGCTCATAGCCTTTTCAGTGCTGTTCTAATCAAGCCAGTGCCTTCTGGATGAATTGGATGACAAATCTCAGTATTACAATCAGCAACTAGGTCAAGCTGGCTATTAACACTGGGAGGTATAAGACAACCCATCAGGAATGCACAAATGTCAGAAAGACTATTCTGTTACTGTTGTGCTAAATAATCTCCCTGCAAACTGCAGTTCCGTCTTCTTTCCAGTCTCAGCATCTTTCTCTTAAAAATTGTTCATGCTTGCTGTAAAATATCCCTCACAGCCTAGAGCTAGCTTACCTCCCCACCTCAAAATACTGCAGGCTCCATGGTTGTCTTCCGCTCTCATAATTGGTTTGCTTGTTCTTTAACTATGTTGATTTCATTGAGATTAGAAGTTAGAAATGGGCCTAATTTATTTCTGTTTAGGCTGATTGAAGTATTTCAATTGGTCAAGTGAAAAACCTTGGAGACTTTCTTCAGTGTTCAATGGACCACTCAAATCAGCCTGAGGAGAGCTGTCTCTCATAGGCAGCGTCCTTCTTGCTTGTCTTTTAATATAAGCCCAATGATCCCTGGCTAAAAATAACACTCTGTTCAGCTGACAAGATCCTACAGCATCTCTTTTTAGCTATGCAGAATGTCCATTACAGCTAGAGATTGGGGAACATGGTTTTTTTTTGCACAGATTATAGCAGTGAGATACTGTATAAAACCTAATTAGATCTGGATGAAATTTGGAGACATGAGCTTGCATATCAATCCTGCTCTTCTCAAATCCCTTTTGGAAATTGTGAAAGAACAGGCTGTAAGGAACATTACAGGCACCTGTGATTGCCTTCCTCCCCTCTACCTGAAACCTTCTGTCAGCGTTGGAATGGTGGTGCATCAGGTAAAAGGCATCGTTTGGAACAGCTGGGGGAGAGGAGGAGTGAGAGCAGGATGAGGTGAGGTGGTGTGTGTTTGGATTTTGCAGCTGGCAGCCAGAACGGAGAAATAAAGCAACCAAAGACAGCAAAAAGGTGTTTGTTTCCCACAGAGTCTTGGAAAGTCTGGAGGAAAAGACAAGCAGAAGAAAAGTCTTGCAGCAAATGTCTGGAGAGGGGCAAGTGCGTAAAGCTGCCCTCTTAGAGGAGCTCTGTGTACTAGATATAGTAGCAGCAGTGCTAGTTTATAGTAGTAATAGTAATATAAGCATAGTGAGTTGCATACATGTATTAGATAAGGATAAGGATAGAAATAGTTACATAGTATAAGTCTATTAGGAATATAGGTTAGATAGTTAGAAGCTGGGATCGTAGTTACTCACATAGAAAACACTTTTATACTGTAAATAGTTGTTTCAAGTAAAAAATACACCCCAAACATATAAGGGGAGATCTAAAATTTTTGTGTGTGCAGTGCTTTATTGGGGGACCTTTGTTTGAGTCTGAATAAACAACCTTGGGTACAAAAGAACCTGTGACAGAAATACATTTATACGTGAGCTTATTCTGTTGTATATTTTTACAGCCTAATAATATATAGGAATCAGCCTATCTCTTCACTTCTGTTCACATATTTCGGTCCAAATAATGCTAAAAATTCAAATACGGGTCATGCATAAATTTATTTCTCTTTGTGGTAACTTTTTCCTTGATTCTCTTTTGGAAAAAAAAAGGGTTGTGGGTTGACTGTTTTCAGCATGCTGAATGAATTCAATGCATCTGCATCCTTTTCAAACAGTATGATCCCATAGTAGCATTACTCGTTTGTTAAAAATGGGGATTTTCAAAGATGAAAAATGTGAAGTACGTGTCATATTTAGGCAGATTGCATACAGTGGCTTCAAAAATGTGAAGTACGTGTCATATTTAGGCAGATTGCATACAACAGGCTTGTCCTGTTCTGACTAAGACTCGAAGCGGGAAGGGGTGGAATAATGTTCTTTATTTACAAAATAAGACACACACAGAGATACTGAAGACATGGTTGCTTACGGGATATGAGGCGCCACGTGGCTAGCTCCCGGTTGGTGTGCAG
The DNA here is from genome assembly GCA_023362775.1 of Charina bottae. Lineage (NCBI taxonomy): Eukaryota > Metazoa > Chordata > Lepidosauria > Squamata > Charinaidae > Charina > Charina bottae. The sequence continues at coordinate 85,267,782 of JALMGJ010000002.1, read as the reverse complement.
GCGGAAGTCGCCACGTGGCTGCAGAGCAGGGCGGCAGTTCTCAGACCATTACGGGTTCAGGGCAAGAGTTCCACCCGAGTCTTCGTGCAGCAACAGGGCAAGGCTCTGACGTGAGGCTGGGTGCGAAACGCGGCTGAGCAGCAAGGCAAGATTCCGGCACGAAGCACAACTGGGCAGTAAGGCAAGATTCCAGCGCAAACTGCAGCTGGGCAGCAAGGCAAGATTCCAGTGCGAAGCGTGGCTGGGCAGCAAGGCAAGATTCCGGCACTGGACTGGACGCAGTGACGTGGCGAGGTTTAGGTGCGAGATGCATCGACGCGGCAAGAAAGAGTTCTGGCTCGAAGCGCGGCTGGGTGGCAAGGCAAGATTCCAGCGCAAACCGCAGCTGGGCAGCAAGGCAAGATCCTGGTGCGAAGCATGGCTGGGCAGCAAGGCAAGATCCTGGTGCGAAGCATGGCTGGGCAGCAAGGCAAGATTCCGGCACTGGACTGGACGCAGCGACATGGCGAGGTTTAGGCGCAAGATGCATCGATGCAGCAAGACAGAGTTCTGGCTCGAAGCGCGGCTGGGCAGCAAGGCAGGACTCCAGTGCGAGGCGTGGCTGGGCGGCATAATAATCCCTCTTCTTCTGAATCAGACTCGACCTCCATCCTGACAGTTCTATTCAGACTGTAGCTTCTTGAACAGTGTATAGTTTCATGAGAAGACAATGAAATGTTCTGGGATTCCCATTTCTGTAAGCACATTCTACAGCTTGGCATGATCAACACAATCAAAGGCCTTTCTATAATCAGTGAAGCACATACTGACTTCTTTTTGGTGTTCTTTGGTTTTCTCAGTTATCCAGCATGTATCAGCAATTATGACTCTTGTTCCTTGGCCTTTTCTAAAGCTGGCTTGATCACCTCCCTTTCCACGTAGGGTTCTAATCTGTGTTGGATGATCGTAAGCATTATTTTGCTAGCATGTGAAATCAAGGAAATGATACAATAATTTGTGCACTTTATTAAATCTCCTTTCTTTGGTATTGTTATGTAGGCTGACCTCTTCCAATCTGTGGTTCACTGAGTCATTCTCCAGATTTGCTGGCATAATTTGGTTAGAACCTTTACTGATTCTTCTTCTGTTGCTTGCTGTATTTCTGTAGATGCTCCATCAATTCCTATAGCCTTCTGTCTTGGCAATGAACAAAGTGCTGATCTAATTTCATCTTCCAATTCTAGAGGTTCTTGTAAGTAGGGAACATCTAAGGCAGTGCTTTCTAAAGTGCCGCCGTTGGCGACACACCAACGGCGGCGGGGCGGGGCGGCGCGTGGTGGTGGCAGCTGCAGCAGCCTCTGCTAAAACGCGGAAGTGCTGATGGCGTGCCGCTGCCGCCACCACCATGCACGCCCCCGCTGCCGCTTCCAGGTTGTGTGGCAACACACCAGACTGTGTGTTGCAACACACTAAAGTGTCGCGACACACAGTTTGGAAAGCTGTGATCTAAGGTATCTTGGATGTTGGCATCTCTACTGTACAGAATTTCAGTATATTCCTTCCATCAATATTCGGAAGATTCTGTTATTCTGGCCAAGCTCAATAAAAGTAGTTTTAGCCTTCCTGTGGAGTTTGTTTCCTGGTCTGGTTTACCTAGTATGGCTGGCACTATCTTTCCATTAGCATTCTTTTGTATACCAATTTGGAGTGGGAACCTCCTCCTGAGTTCAGATATCTTTTGGGATTTTTCTTGTTTTTCCAGGTCTGTTTACCTCTTTGATGTCTTTACAGATGTCTTTGCAATACTGCTTCTAAAAACTCTCTGAAATTCTTTGTGAAGTACCTTCCTGAGATCTTTGTCTCTTGTGGCTTTGGCTTCTCTTCTCAGCTTGGCAGTTTCCACTGTTTGTCCTGATAGCCAGTTTGCTTTTTTCTATTTATTTTTTTTTTGGTCTTTGTCTCTTTTCACATTCATCTTAACAACTTCTTTGATTTTGTTCCAGAGTTCCTCTAGTTTCCTAGCAATAAGGTCCAAGGCTTCAAAGCAATTCCTGATGTTCTCCTTGAAACTGATTTGTATTGTGGAAACTGATTGACTTTCTCCTTGCACTTTAGCTTGACTTGGAACTTGAACATGAGCAGTTTGTGATCTTTTCCACAGTCAACTCAGATTATGTTAAGTCACATAATATAACTCTGGGCAGCAAATCTAGTTTAACAGGCTCAAACAAGCAGGTTGTGCCATACGAGAATAATCAAGAGAATGATATACTGTTCAAAATCTCCAGCCAGTCTTGTTTAATTAAAAAAAAAACCCTCTTTACTTTTTAGTATGTTTCTTATACTGTTAGCTTTTGTCTCAAGAATGTCTTGCAATTTCCATTTCAGTTAATGGAGAATATTCTTTTGTAAACTTCCCTGTGCATTTGATTTCTATATACCTGTATTTTTATAGTCATGGAATTCATTTCTTTTCTCCATCTTGCACAACATTTGGAATTTTGGTAGCATTATGCTAGCAATGGATTTAAAAGTCAGTGACTTTGAGAAGAGAGCAGTTTCATTATGTACTTATTACTGTATGAGGTTTTTTTTCTCTTTTTTTGGCCTATATTTGCTAAAATGCCTTGCTGAGCAGTTATTTGAACTCTTTCTATTCCCATTCTATAAGGTCCATTTCCCCAATCTCGATTTGTGGTGTTATTAAACAAAAATCCTCCTGATCCCCTCTGCTCCTGTTCTTCTTCCAAAACTTACTAGATTTAAATACCATCATCTTCCCTGGACATGACTGTTTAATCACATCATTCATGAAACCGTGGTACATAATATCTATTTTTAATACAACGCACACAATGCATTTGTAGGAACCTGTTAATATTGCAAAAATATGGGGATACTAGAAATATGCCATGTAAGAAATGCTATTGATGATTAGGTGATAATCTGGTTTGAGAACCGGTTTAAAGTTCTCTTCAGCTCTTTTCTCCCACATACTGTATGATTAAAAATGTGAGAGAGCACTTCTGTACTTCCCTTCCTCATCTGCATTCCTTCATTTTTTTAATAAGAACTTTATTAGAATTTCAAGGTAAAGTTAAAATACAGAATACAGAAAAGCTTAAATTCAGAATTAAATCATCTACATTCCTTCATGAATTGGAAGCCAGGCTAAACTTCTGATGAATGGAGACTCTTCAGCAGATGGAGTTACTTGGAGCATAGGTGTCTGGTACAAGCCATGGTGACATCATGCAATTATGTTATTTGTTTAAGTCCATGAATTTGTTTGGATTTGGCAGCATAGAAATCAATAAATAATGTCATGATGTGGGTGACATCACTTGTCCTTCCTTGCAGACATCCTGATTTAGAGTCTTCCTAATTCATGTAATTTAGATAGGATATACAGAAGGCAAAGGGGGCATGGTGGCTCAGCGGGTAAGATGCCAGGCTTGTCGATCAGAAGGTCACAAGTTCAAATCCCTAGCCCTGCGTGACGGAGTGAGCTCCCGCACTCGCCCCAGCTCTTGCCAACCTAGCAGTTCGAAAGCATGCAAATGCAAGTAGATTAATAGGTACCACTTTGGTGGGTAGGTAACAGCATTCCGCGCGTGTCATGGCAGCCACATGACCGCGGAAGCGTCTTCGGACAATGCTGGCTCTTCGGGTAACAAACGGAGATGAGCACCGGCCCCTAGAGTCGGACACGACTGCACAAATGTGTCGGGGGAACCTTTACCTTTACCTATACAAAAGGCAGCAGATCTTCCCAGCTCTGCCTACGTCATATATTAAGGAAGAGCTCTCACTTCGCTCATTTCCAGTTTTCTGGAGCTATATCCACATGCTCTAATTTATATACTACACAGATTTGTTTCTGCAGGAATAATGTGCTATTTTAACTCCAGACCCTGTCTTTCTGGTAAAAGAAAATGGGTAGGGTAGGGTAGGGTAAGGTAGGGTTCAATAGAATAGAATATCAAAACAGACAGAACCATTCACCATTTCTGATTCTCTGCTGCCAAATCAAAAGCAAATCAACCTTTCAATTGTATCAGAATGTCCAGAGTTTTGGGTCACAATGAGGGTGAAGTGTATGGGGAAGTGAAATTTAGAAAGTGAAAATTACACGGATGAACTGCTTGTATTGATGGATAGCTAGGACAATTAGATGTGGTTGGACTTCTGGTTCCCATGACGTTGAAAATGGGTAGGAAGATTGAATTTTAAAAAAAGACTGAGATGAATTTGAGCAGGCAGCAACATAAACATGTGGTTGCTTCAGTGTTCACATAATATCTAAATCATTCAACATGACTCTTTAATTTTCTCCCAAGAGAAAATGTAAATAAATGTATGCTTCTTGTTAATTCCAAGGAGAATATCTACTCCATACTTGTCCTTTGTTGAAGTGATAAAATGGCAAGGTGAGTGCAAAAGATACATAGAATGTTGACCACGTGTTTAGGCCAACAGATCTTTGGGGCAGGTGGGGGAGGTAAACAACTTGGTATACAAATATTGTTGGATCTCTCTGTTACCATTTGAGCCACATGCTGGTACTTCTTACCCAAAGTAAAGTTTCAGAGTTTGCTCCCTGCAGGTAACTTTTTGTGAATGATGAACAGTCAACTCTTCATACTTTGGAGGTGAGGAATGCCACTGTGAGGAAGTGTTCATTGCCTGTTGAACTGCAAGCTGCAGCCTTAAACTGCTGATTTGATATCTAAGAGAATAGTTATTTCAGGCATTTTAAAAAATTGGAAGTATTTGAAAATAATGACAGTACAGTATATAAGATGAAGCAGTGCATTACAGACAGCTTTGAGAAAGGTCACAGGAACTTAGATATTGCAAATCAAAACTGTTACCGCATCCTTCCAGATCACTACTGCACTAGTGAAGAAAAATACTGGGGAATATTTTAACTCTGCCTTAAAGGAGACAATCTTTATGAATGAGATACAGTGTGCTTGTTTTAATGTGTTTCCATACCCTAATCAAGGAACTACCAAGGAGAAAAACACCCCCCCACCAACACTGGCAGGACAAACTACTGTATGTAAACAGGGAGCAAACCTCACACTCACTCGCACTGACGATGTTACCTAGTCAGGTAATGAAACGTCTGCAAGCAAACAACCAAGCACCTAGGACTCCACAGAAGAAAAATACATTTTTCCTGATTTTAAACATATCAAATATTCTGTTATGAACTGACATTATGTAATTGGATGAGTAGCAAACAGTTTCTAATTGTGATGCAAATTCATTTGCCTTCTGAGAAACTGCAGTTTAGGCTGCCCACACCTATTATATTGTGAGTACATTGCAGTCCTTTTGTGAAAGCATGAACAGTTAAAATCCATGAAACCAACAAGTTTAGGGACTATTGTTACACTACAAGCATCCTTCTCGGTGCCACTTCATCTTGCTCAAAGGCCTGCTTTTTGTTTGTGCTGCTCTGATACCGTATCTTTACTGGCAGAATTTGTGTGTGTGTTGAGTGTTTTGTTGATCTGCCAGTGTACAGGAAATCTTGTGGTTTTTCATTTGGTGGGTTTCAAGCATACAATCACTCTGCAATTATGGTTGTGTTTTGCAGCCATCCTCTTCTGCTATGAACTCCAAAACAATTTCTATGAAAAGCTGTGGTGCTCAGGAATTTTTTAAAGATCTGTTTCTAGTTTGGAAAAAAAAAACACGTTTTCCACTATTATTCCAGATTTAAGTATAGAATTTATTTCATGTTCAAACCACATCATGAACTCTTCCAGACGTTACTCTAGGTTTTCAACTGAATTTTAGGAAAGCCATATTCTTTTCTTGCCAATCTGAGAGAAAGTTCAGCTCTCTGATTCGGCTAGTCTTGCTCATAACGGTCCATGATGCATTTGTTTAGCACAAGAGGGAAAAACTGGCAAAAATCCATAGAGTGTTTGCAAACACTCAGATGTTGCTGAGGTGCTAAAAACAAATGTTGCACTCCTATGTAGGTGATAATGATGTGTCAACAATAATAGAAGGAATAATATCTTTACCCCATTAAAGTTAAAATGCTACAAAAACATTACAGGGACCAGAATTGAATCATACTTTTATTTGATATAAACGTTCTGGGATGATTGATTGTGACATCATGCTGAGACAAAGTTCTGGTTCACACACTTCTTGAATGCTATGTGATTCACCCATGAAAATACCAGTTGAATGAGCCAGATAAATTGCCAGCTGTTGAGATGTTCACAGTCATCATCAGTATTGTACAAATAGTGTACCCTCCAGATAGAGCAGGGTTTCATACAATGAGAACTCCATACAATATCTGTCCTGTTACAAGCAACCAGGAGCCCCACTCATTTTTGCAGGCAATCTTCAGTTGCAGTTGGTGTTCGGGGAGAATTCTCATTGCTTTTTTTTTTACACAGGGCTCTACAAATAAATATGAAATACTGTGTATCAGGAGATAAAAATATCCATATGGTTTAGCACAAGACATTGGATGCTAATTGTGCAGTGTCTTGTAACAAAGTATTGGTCCTGCTTGTTAGCTTGTTTTAGCCTTTAATGATATGAAATATGGAAATTAAGTGGCAGTCGTCTACAGGCATGAAAAATCTCTTGCAGACTGTTGCAGCCATTGCTCTTCCGTCAGACAAATTGAGTCTTCTGAAAACTACAAGAAGCAAAGGTCTGAATATGTAAACTAAGAATCTTTAAAGGGGAAAGAATTAAGTGTTTTAAAATGTACCTTGGCTCCTCTATAGAGCAGTAAGGTTATTTTTAAAGAGCATCGGCTCGTTTTATGCAAATAAGTGATAAAAACCAGAGTCTACCACTCTTGTAAGTAAGGGAGTCTGAAATTCCACTAACCTTTCCAGAACAGCTGATCTAATTAAAGTGGACAAGCAGTACGGAACAGGTCAAAACGGTTTCTAAACAGAAATCTTTCAAAGAAGAAACCTCTCAGTATCAGAATGTTTGAAATCAAAAGTTATTATGCCTAAAGGAAAGTTTTTCATTGAGAGGACAGTTATGAGATATTGGAGCTGTTAGACTTTGGTCTGTGTTTATACATCACTCTAAATGGGGCCGTGTGGGAACAAATACCAATTCTATTTGTATAGGGCTACTATATCTGTATTGTGAAGATTCAAGTGGTCATTGGATGGTAGCAAAGAGAGACAGAAAATCCTAATTAACGGTTGTCTGGAGTTTTGCAGCAGATTGGTAGCCCAGATTTGTGTTGGCAATTGTTTTCAAATTCTCAGTTTGCAACTTCATTTTTGTTTTAATGTGAAGACAGAAAGAGACTGGTTGTGCTTTAAAATGCTGCAGTCTGCCTGACTCACATCCTGATTCATTCGTGCTGTATGGAACTGTCAGGAGTTACAAATGCCTACAACGGAAAAATGGATGGTGAAGTTAATGGAATTGGCCGAGATGGCAAAACTGACTGCTTTGATTAAAGAAAAGACTTTGTCTAGCTATGTTTCTACTTGGAAACCACTTTTGAACTTTTTGTTTGGAACTGAAAGAAATGAAACTTTAATTTTGGGATTTGATGATTAGAATTGTTTATGATTATAGAAATATTGTGTAGTATTGTTAATTTTATAGTAAGAGGTTAATGTATCTTATATTAGTATCTATACCAAAGAAAGTTGGAAGCTATTCTTTTTCTATTCTTTTTCTTTTTTGCACTCTTAATTTTGCTTTCTTTCTGATCTTTTCTTCTCAATTCTTTTTTTCCCTGTTTGTTTATATTTTATCTCTTGTTAAAATTTAATAAAGTTTTATGAAAAAAAAAAGAAGTGTCAGGAGCACCACTATAAAATGCTGGCAATGAAACTGAGACTAGTCACCGAAAGGCTATAGCACTAATGTAGAAGAAAATTCAGATATACACTGTTAATACACTACATTCCTTTGGTTGGTTGCTAGTTTGTCATGGTGGCAACAATACCCAGTGCAAGAGAGGAGTCTAAGTAGATAAAAGCCTTTCTTCTCCTTTTTTTTCCCTCCTTCTGTTCAGTACTTACTCTTTGGCTTGTCAGTCAGCCAGTACAGAAAACATTATGCCAGCCAGCTGGTCAGAGCTGTAGCCATGTCTGATGAAGCCCAGCCCTGGCTGGCCTGTTGCATTGAAAATCATCTCTGAGTGGCCCCATTTCTTTCTGGTCCTTCCCTAGCCAGCATGCCTTTGCAAATATGCAAGATGGTCTGAGAGACAGTTTGCCATTTCTCACCTACCTATTGTCCCACTGACGTTTCTTCTTCTGCCTTCTTTACTGTTGCCATTGGCCAGAAGAAGGGCCTCTGTCACCATCCCCCAAAATTGAACAAAAAACCTAGTAAAATTTTCCTGAAGCTTAGGCTTACTCACAAGCCAATAAACGTGTTAGAAAATCAGGAGTCTTGAGTAAATCTCTTGGTATAAACTAGCTTTTCCCAGTATGCAAGTTGAGCTTGACCAGTGGTTTGGCCTAGAACTGGGTTCCCCAAAATGGTCAATATCAAGGGTCAATGAGACTATCCAAGGGGTTGATGTTGTAGTTACTATTATTGTAATTTGTAGTACTATTAGTTAAAATATGTATTAAATTATTTTCATATAATAAATGTTTGGGGGTTGATGAACAATCAGAAACTTCATTAAGGAGTTGATGAGCTGAAGAATTTTGGGGACTCCTGGTCTAGAATATTAGAATGTTATTATTTATGAAACAGTACTTTCTTACGAGGGGCACGGTGGCTCAGCGGTTAAGATGCCAGGCTTGTCAATCGGAAGGTCGCAAGTTCGGAGGTTCGAGACCCAAGCACCGCGTGACGGAGTGAGCTCCCGCACTCACCCCAGCTCTTGCCAACCTAGCAATTTGAAAGCATGCAAATGCAAGTAGATAAATAGGTACCACTTCGGTGGGATGGTAACAGCATTCCGCGTGCGTCATGCCGGCCACATGATTGTGGAAGCGTCTTCGGACAATGCTGGCTCTTCGGCTAACAACCGGAAATGAGCACCGCCCCCTAGAGTCAGACACGACTATGCAGGGGAAAACCTTTACCTTTTTACTTTCTTACCTTTTTTTTTTTTGCCTTCAAGTCTGTTTTGACTTGTGGCAACTGCGCCTGGACAAGTTCATGCCATTTTCTGAGCAACAGTTATAGAAGTGGTTTGCCATTGCCTTTCTTTCTTGGGCTTTCAAAAGTCACCCCTCTTGCCTAAGGGAGGACTAGAACACATGGTCTCCCAGTTTCTAGTTCAGTTCCTTTAATCACTACACCAAACCCTCTTTTATCTGTGGTTCATCAACATACTTTTATTATAATTCCACTAAGGGCTGATTTGTATTTCTTTGCATTTTCAATTGGAACTTGGCATTTGCAAGTGTACCATCCTATGTTACTAAACAGTTTGGAAAGGTTTACTCTGTTTAACCACCTGTGCATTAAAGAAGTGAGCAGTCCAATGGGTGCTTTTATATGGAGGCTTTGAGCTTCCAGAATCAACTGTGAACTTAATCTGATCTCACACCCTTGTCAGTGTTCAGCAGCTGAACTATATCTGAGTCTCATGAATTGTGATCTTTCTGTTTGAGATGTAGGTGAGATGTTTTTGATTGTCTTGCTCAATCTCCTGGCTCCTGGGATCAAGCTAGCTTCACTCAACCTCTTTCCCTATAGACTTCATGCCAAGATACTATAATTTCACAGGTTTTAAATGCAATAGAGTGAGTGCTTTGGCAACTTTGAAATGTGGATGGAGTAGGCATAGAAAAATGTGTCTTCTCCCCCTTTTATGTGGTGGTGGTGGTAGTAGTCAATAACTTTGGGTCAGAGTGATGATGGGATTTTTGCATTTTTCCATTGGATAGTCGATTCAGTGTTTCTGAGCTCATAACTTTCCAAACTGTGTATCGCGACACACTAATGTCTCGCGACAAAACCCGGAAGTGCTGATGGCGTGGCAACGGCGGTGGCGTGTGCGGCAGTGGTGGCGTCGCGCCTTCAGCACTTCCGGGTTTTAGCGCGACACATGAGGCCACCGCCACCGCCGCCGTTGGTGTGTTGCCCACGGCAGGACTTTGGAAAGCACTGTCTTAGCTTCTTGAGGCTGACAGCTGTTTGGTTTCAAAATGCTTTACAGAGATTGGGGAATGGAAATGGTGTGAAAGGGCCTCCAAGTGTCTTGGAGATTTTCCAGTTTCAGGATCAAAGGGAGGGGGATGATGGAAATCTGTTTGATTGCTGACTGTTTTCTGGGCTGCTTTGCAACAAGATCAGGGGTGAAGGACTCCACTTCTTCTGTTATGCTACTTGCTCATCATTTTAACTAGGTTCTCGTTCTCTCTCTCTCTCTCTCTCTCTCTCTCTCTCTCTCTCTCTCTCTCTCTCTCGTTCTTTCCCTCTCTTTCTCCTAGCAATGAGCTTGCCTTGGGGATAAACACTTTCAGATAAAATAGTTGTGCCTCTTTCAATGATTTGTTTTCACCTTGCCCCACTTTCAGATTGATTTCATCTCCTTCTTGTTTAAAGTAAGCTGACTCTTGCTGCAGCACCCAAGCTGTTGGCTAATAGTGTCTGCTAATAGCAATAATTGCTTGAGCCATTCACCCATTCAGAATGGTGGGACAACTACCAGTTGGCAAAGCATTTTTTTAAGTCCTCAGTATGCAGCCCTTGAAGATCTCCAGTAAGTACCTTAGAAATGGGGACATGTCCACCTCTACCAACGGCTGCATGCCATCTCTCTTTCTTCCTCCATGAATACAGATGGGGGGCAGGAGCTCCAACAATCACGGATGACAACCTTACAAATCCACAAGAATTTGCAGATGCTACACTGCCCATCCCAGCAGACTGTGCCCTAAGAATGAGATTAAAATGTACGGCCCAAAGTTTAGCTTTAATGGATGCTGCTCTGAAGTGAGCCTACCATAGGAAACCCTTTTCTTTGTGTTGGATTGCTGTGGAAATGTACCTAAAAGTATGGTTTTGCATGTCAAGCTAAGCTTTGGACTCATCCCAAACATATATTGCTGCCACCAGCAAGCTAGTATAACACTCTACTAACAAACTAACTTAAGTAAGCCATCCCAGGAATCCTTATACTTTATGGACAAATCATGCCTTCAATTAAGAAGTTTGCTTGCAAGAGTCACTTAAGTTGGAGTAGGTCAGGACTTATTTGGAGGAGAAAAGCCTGCACATTTGCTGTACAAAACAATATTCTTTGGGGCTAGGGGGAAGTATTGGAGAACATTTTGTATCTTGGGCCAGTTTGCTGATTTCATCTGCATGTGATTTCAAGTTACTCTGGGTTTTTTTTCTAAGTCTGGGGTTATTAACATTCCAGTTATACTGTATATTTGAGTTGCTTCATTGTCTTTGTATCAAATAGTGACTGCAAACTGGAAATGTACCAGCCTCATGAACTACACCATTCTTTTCTACTTACAGGTAGTCCTCGCTCAACTATGGTAATTGGGACCAGAATTTCCGTTGCTAAGCGATATGGTCATAAAGCCTGATGTCACATGACCGCATCGCTTAGCAACAGCAGTCAACATTGCCTTTGTTAAGTGGTGATCACGGGTTGTTAAGTGACAACCTCCTCGTGACTTCTTGCCGGCTTCCATGGGGAGTCCTGGGCAGCTCACAAGTGCCTGTGATGGAATGTGTCCCTGAGGGGGGAGGTGATGCTATGGAGATTGCAGGAGAGGAAGGAGGGGGTGCATTCCAGGGGGAGAAACGATCTTACAGTTTGGAGGACCTTGGGCAGCCGGCCAAGAAGCTGAGACAGGATCCGCCTTAGATTCATTGGGGTATTTCTCCTGAGCACCTTTTGGCTTTGCTTAGTTTGGCAAGATTCTGTGTATGGTAGAAACAATAAAGAGCTAGAGCTTCATTTCTTGGCTCAGCACTGTTTCTTTGACTCAGACCCTGACAAGGCCAGCGGGCAGGTAAGTGGCTGCTGCGGCACCGCACGAGCAGGGCAGGGCGTGCGTGCACTATGGAGTGCGGGGGGGGGGCTGCAGGCGGGCATGTGCTATGGAGTATGAGATCCCCAGTATCTCGTACTCTATAGCCAGGGTCTTCGGGAGAAAAAGCGGCGGGAGCGGGAGCGGGAGCAACTTCCAGGAGCGACTTGCAACCTTCCCTGCTGGCTTACCCATTGACTTTGCTTGTGGGAAACTGGCAGGCAAGGTTGCAAATGGTGATCACATGACCGTAGGTTTGTCAAAAGTGTGAGCCAGTTGCCAAGCACCCAGATCTTGATCACGTGACCACATAAACAATCAGAGTAGACATAAACAGTAAATCAGTTGGAAGCCTCCCACCACTATCTTGAAACCTGAATGTTTTGCTCTCCCCATCCCACCCTCAGCCACTCACTTCCCAAAACATTAGGACCTTTGACTCTCTGGACCATGTGTGATTACAGCAGCAACTGTATGGATCCACATGTCCGGACTGGGTTGGGGAGACATAGTTCTTTGCTCTTTTCTACAGATGAAAGTCAACTTTTCCACAATGCTTGTTTCTATGTGTCACTTCTGTAAGGCCCAAGGTATTGCAACCCTGCCTTGACCTTGCATCTTTTACTTAGCAATTTCTGGTGGTCTCACATGTAAATGGATAGTATGGACTGTGTTTCCTGTTATCATGTCTATTGTCAAGGCAAGTCTGTTATGGCCAAGCTGGCTGGACTGACTGAACCACTTCCATCCTAGGCTAGACTTTGGGACATAATCTTGTGAGATTTTATTACTCATCTGTCTGATGTGAAAGTTTTCACAACTATAATGGTGGTGATTGATATTTTTACCAAGATGGGTCAATTTATTCCCTGTATGGGACTACCTTCTGCATGAGAAACTGTAAAGCTCTTTCTAGTCAATGTCTTTCATTAGAGGTGTCTGATTAATCATATGATCTTGGATCATGGAGCCCAATTTACATCCCATTTCTGGAAATCTTTCTTCCAGTTATTTCATGTACAAATTCATTTATCATCCACCAGTCCCCTGAAGACAGATAGAGAGAACCAATACAACCCTTTAACAATACTTATGCTGCTATGTCTTGTATCAACAGGACAATTGGCTGGACTTTGTGCCCAGCGTTTGCTTATAACAACCCTTTGCATGCCAGAACTGTCTCTTTTCCAGGTGGTTTATAGCTGTAACTCATGCCATTAATCTTCCAAGGTGCCCTCATCTTCAGTTCCTCAGATGAGGGCACATCCACCTTCCTAGAGGAAGAGCAAGCAGCACAACTCCCTCTTAAGGAACAGCTGGACCTTGCCACGGTGGCTCATAAATATATGACAGATGGCCATTGAGGAGAGTGCTTAAGTATTGCTGTAGAGGATTATGTGTGGCTTCAACTACGTTTTTGCCATCTTCCTGCCCTTCAAGGAAGTGAGATCCAAAATGTATCATCCCTTCCCTGTATCCACACAAACTAGCCCTGTCACCTTTTGTTTACAATTGCCAACCTCAGTGAAGATCCACCTGGCCTTTCATTGCTCTCTACTCTTTCTTAACTGCGTTCCAAGCCCACATTGCTCTGCAACCCCACCCTCACTCCCCCCTGTTTGGTTGGGAGGGGAGGCACTCATCCCAGTTTCTTCTGGGAGGAAGAATTTAAGGTGGAGTGTGTTTTAGATGCTAAAGAATGATGGGGCAAATCGGAATACTTAATTCACTGGAAGCGCTACCCTGACACTGATAGATCCTGGGAAGTTGCAACTAATATGCATGGATCCCAACTTGTGCATAAGCAGTAACCCTGCAAATGGAAATCCTGGAAACTCTCTTCAGCTACTACTGATTCAGACTGGAAGATGACACTATTTGTTCTCGCCCCCACTTCCACCTTACTCTTCTTCCTTACTCAGACACTGCTCTGTACAAGGGTCAGGCAGCCATGCCTGTCTCTTCTGCACCTTTCCAGTGGAGTTTGGCTTGAAAAGTTGCCTACCCCCTCAGGACAGGAAGGGGTCTTCACTTCCTTTCCATTCCATGGTGGGGGGTGGGGAGTAAGAGAGGGGAGTTGTGTGAGAGTTTGTGGGCAGGCCAGGAAGGGAATGGAAGAGAGATTAGACATAAACAATCTAAAGAGAGTCGGTGAGTCAGATGACAGGTTATCTCATAAATAGCAACTTAGCCCAGGCAGAGATAAACCTGTGAAGTAGTGTTTCAAATCATTCAGAAACTCTGCTTTATGGATTTACTATAAATGAGGGTGGGAAATCCCTCTCACAGTTTCTAGGATTCTGTATCTACCCCTAACTAGCTTAAAGAGATCATTCTGATATCTCTGTAGTTCTTGCTTCCTTGATCTTGATCAGCTCTGTGGAGCTTGAGAAGAGCATGGCTAGGCCGTCTTTGGTAATGCCAAAGACCAGGCAGTTGAGACAGTCCCCATTTTCCACTATAGATCTGGTCCAGAAGGATAGTTTGCATGCTGGTGAATTATGGCATTACTCTTCTGACCAGTAAGCCATTAATTCCCCATTTAAAGAAGAAGTTATTGCAATAAATATGTGTCAGCATCACACTACATTTTGACATCTTAAGATACATAAAACATCTTAAGATACATCAAGGAAAAAAGATATTAGGATTTTTTTAAAATAAATCTTTTGGCTAAGCCATATGAATCTTTTTGTTCAGTTCTGATGATTTTCATTTTTTCCCCATGGAGATTCAAGTTGTAAGTAGCAGGATAATTCTCTTGGACAATGACATAATAGAGTAACATTTGGTACCCATGTCCAGGCCACAATTATATGTTTTAGGTCTGAACACCATATACAGACTCACAAAGGAACTAAGAGAATGAGCAAAGCCTATGAAACACTGGGCCTCACTAATTTTGTTTTCTGATCTTTATGGAAACTCGGGTTGAAAAATGTTTTTGTGTCTTCAAATAGGTGGTTAACTTTGTGTTTTTAAAGATGCACTTACAATTTGCCAAAATTTTTATTTTTTATTTATTTATCATATTTATATATCCCGCCCATCTCCCCCACAAGGAGGGACCCTGGGCGGTTCACAGCACAAATCTAAAATCAATAAAACATAAATAATACAAAAGTTCAATAAAATATCTAATACAATTTAATCCAAATAATGGTAGTTCTTACTATCCCATAGGTCGGAAAGGTTGGTCAAAATAGATCTAAGTGACCAGCCAACTCCAAGACTGGCTATTCCCTTCCCCTCCCCAAGCATGATGGCAAAACCAGGTCTTTAGATTTTTTCTAAAGTCCAGGAGAGAGGGGGCCGATCTTATTTCAGGGGGAAGAATATTCCAAAGGGCGGGGCCTACTGCAGAGAAGGCATGCCTCCTGGACCCCGTCAGATGGAACTCTCTTACAGATGGGGCTCGTAGCATGCCCTCTCTGCAGGACCGGGTGGGACGGGTTGATGTGATAGGGATGAGACGGTCCCTCAGGTAACCTGATGATGGCAGTTAGCAATTCAGAGCTGGGAAAGTATTCTGATGGGCTTTATTTTTTAAAAAAAGGTGAAAAGAAAAGGTGGTAGAGGAAAAAGTAATTTGAGATGCATGTGAGGCAAGATCAAATCAGTATAGGTTGCTAGAAACATTCAACACTCCATTCAATAAATCTTTCCCTTTATCCATCTATCTGTTTAGATTTTTTTCTTACTAATACCAGGCAGATCACTGTTGACTATGCCTCAGACCAAACTTGAAAATGTGATTTACCATCACATAGAAGCAAATCCATATAACTCATTTCTGTCCCTTAAAAAAAGTTACATTTTCTTGGTCCTATTGTACACAGTGCTACTTTTGCAGGCATTTTGTTGAGCAACTGAAGAGAAGCCATGGAAAATTTCACCAACTAGGTCACAATACTGATCTGGGCATCTCTGCCCTGCTGGGTTAGGAAGAGGATCAGAGACAGTGCATTTTCTTATGGGAAGTGATGTCCGCCTCATTAATTTCTTTTTCTTGTGCTCCTATTGTAGGGCAACCCTCTGTACTTCCAATCTGCTCAGAACGTTACAGTGAACATTCTCAATGAGGACAGTAAAGTTCTTACACGTCTGGTAACAGGTAAGGCGAAGGAAATGTCTGAGGAAGAGGAAAAGGGAACCAAAAGGGCACGATGATGGGATATTCTGCGGTCATTAGCCCTTGGAATAACCATCGCAAACATACCTCGGTCGATACAAGCCATGACCCCAGCTTTCCCCTGTGAAACTTAAGAAACAAAAACGCTGCGTGTAAACTGAAGAAGCAGGTGTGTTCAGGACACTGAGAATTCGCTTCCTTTGAAAGCAGAGCTAGGAACAAATGCTCCTTTATCCAAGGAGAAGCTAAGAATAAAATTGTCATTTCTGATACAATTATAAATATTAATCAGTAAAGTGCCAGGCATCTCAGGGATTTGCAACAAGAGGAAGACTATCCCTGGATACTTTACACGTACCTGGAACAACTGGCAATTTACTGATTAATATTCATGGCACGGAAGTCCTCTGTCTTTAAAATATTTCCAAAAATCTTTGAAAAATCCCTCGTGCGGATGAGTGCCATTCATGTTCACAAAGTGCTACACTCCATGTTTGACAGGAAAGTGGATGCTTCTGAAATTCCCCAGCAGACCTGTCACCTCTAAGCACGGGTGTGCTTTTACAGCAGGAGCAACGGCAGCAAAGAACACAGCCCGGGGTTGGGAGATGAGAACCACGCGACCGCATATCGTTCTGGGTGAAATTAGATCACCTGGCTTGTTTTCATGACCTCTTGTCTTCCAGTCAGCAGGCTAAATAATTAAATAAAGAGCCTTGGCCAGCACTTCCTTCAGTTATATGTGTGAAAATGGCCCCGAGGAAGGGAAATGAAGTCAATCTTGAATTTTCACATTCAGGAAAGTTGGTGGATCATCTGCTGTTGGCAGGCAGAACATGTAGAGTTGCACCAACAACAGCTGAAGAATATAAATTAGTAGTAGTTGTAGGAGCAAAGGAAGCACAAAGACAAAATCAGGTATTGCAGGTGGAAGACTTGTGCCATTTGCCCAAACTGATGGACCGTGAGAGGCTCTCAAGAGATGCAACTCTGCCTTTGAGGTTCATGAAGGGACACGTTTATTCAAGAAGGGCAAAACAGAGGAAGCCACATCAAGTGTAATTGCATGCACGTTTTGCAGCTAGATTTCTTCAGTATGGTTGATTAAGAAAAGAAATGTACACCAGCTTTGTAAATAAGAAAAATATAAATAGTTTAGGTCTTGGCATCATGTGGGAAGAAATCTGTGTTTTCTCACTCTACTTTTCCATCTCATTCACTTAACTCCTCGGTGAGAGACTTGGAGTCACATTGGGGACTTCCCTCCATGCTTTCATAGCCAAAGCTCTACTAACTATTAGAAGTACTGGAGGATCCACAAATGATGCAGAGCAATGGGTTGGCTTTGCTTTGAGCTTTAGAAGCAGGAGTTCACATTATTCCTTGAAGCAGCTTCAAAGGAGTTTTTCATCTGAAGCTTTGTCAAAGCTCACTATATTTTTCCAGCTTTGTACAGCCCCAATAACTTTATACACTATGGCTTTTGTTGGATGTCTAATTTTTATTTCAGGGAGTTTGCTCTAAACATTGAAATTTGAGATTCTGTGTCTTGGGGAAAGGAGAGATTGGGGGGAATCAATTAATAT
This sequence comes from Charina bottae, assembly GCA_023362775.1. NCBI lineage: Eukaryota > Metazoa > Chordata > Lepidosauria > Squamata > Charinaidae > Charina > Charina bottae. The sequence continues at coordinate 85,250,101 of JALMGJ010000002.1, read as the reverse complement.
TTTTTTAAAAATCAATCTGAAAACTTCAGTTATTTTGTGTTACATGGGGGGAAGGGTATCGTGATAATTTCTGTAGATAACCTATTTGTAGATTGGTGTGAAAAAATATATATTTGAGTTCTGTTAAACAGAATCAGGAAGATTTATTTTAAGACAGTTCTGTGCATGCCCATAAAAACAATGGCAAGTTAAGTAGAACTAACAATAGCAATTTAACTAAGACACTAAGATTGAAAGTGGAATGAGCTTTGTGGAGTAGTCAGAGGGGAAATGTTTATACAGTGTGTCCATGTTTATCACCAAAGTATCTGTGGAGTGTGACATTGGCTTGCACTGGGCTCTAAGTGGAAATTTGAAAGGAGGTCATTACAAAGAATATGAGATGAATGATTTCTAGATTGTTTCATTCATTCATTCATTCATTCATTCATTCATTCATTCATTCATTCATTCATTCTGAATCCTTTCTTTCTACCCGCAGGGTTTTCAAGGTAGCTAACAAGAAACAAGAACATATAACATAAAACTATTAGCATATCGTTTAAAAATTATATGAATAATACCTTAAAGTGTAGCCAACCAAAGGTAAAAGGCCAGGATGAATAAAAGGTCACTGATTTCTTTTGTAAAGGGTTAGGGTTAGAGGTGACACCAACATCAATAAAGAAAGCAGGAAGATCCCAAGTGTATCCATGAGACTAGTCACATCTGTCATCATTTTAGTGTTAATCCTTTTAATCAGTCAGTCTAAAGCTGATCAAAGTGGTCTGTGCATGAGAATATACACAGAGTTCCTGCTTCTTCAGGCCACCAATTCCACCTAATGGAACACCAAAATCTAGAATATGCTTCTTGCATGGATACACTAAAGATACTTTTGAAATAGCTCCCTGTTTGCCAGAGTGCATGTGACCGTGCTCCTCAGGAAAGAAACTTAATATACTCCAATGCTGCTATCAAGTTCATTCCAGATTGCTGACTAAAGGAAACTGCAAGGGGAGGCTAGTTCAGAATCTCTATTCTTGCATCATTCAACCACTCTAAACTGCAGTGAGAGTGGATTAACTATTGAATGGATCATTGGGCCATTGGGCCAGTCTGTCCTCATCTTCTAAACTTAGCCAGCTGCTGTTAGAGATTTGAATACAGAAGCTGTTGTGAGAGGATATGATCCTGAACATAAGCAGACACAAACACACACACGCAACACACACTCACTGTTCACAATATAGGACTTAGCCCAACTATCAGTGAATGCTAGCAGTATTCATTGTGTTTGAAGTAAAAGCTAGATTTATTAAGAAATACACAGGATAGGAAAGCTTTGCTTCTGTCTAAACTACATTTTGAAGAGAGATAAAGATAAGAGGGAGGAAGTTCTCTTTGTCTCTTAAACACAGAGGCTCACTTAACTATGGGACAGGTAAGAGATGGACATAGGGACAGTGTGTTAAAAATCTTCCCCTTCTTAATGGTCAAAAGGCTCATAGATGCAAAGAGATGCATATACAGTAGTCTCCAACAGCTACAGCACAGAGTAACCCAGCAGAGATTAATTCCTATCTCTTCCGTCAGAGAGGAGGTGAGGAATCTACTTATTTGCATGTGTCTATGCAAATTTAAAAGTTCATTTAACAAAGTTTTCATAATAACATCTTTGGTTATTAATTCTTGCTGCCTTTGAGAAATGGTGCTGCTCAGTAGTTGACTTCAACCCTGTGGGATCTGATTTGAATGGTATGTAATAGTAAAACATCACGTTTAGAATTTGACTGTGAGTTATTTAATTGTTTCCTATCCTTGATCTTTGACTTTAGTTGTAGAAATCAGCTCCCAAATTATCTTGGTAGCCTTTTGCAAGTGATGAACCACATATCGTCTGCTGTTACAGATAACTCTAAAAATGACAATAATAATGGTAATAGTAATGCTATAATAATGTCCTAACCTCACTCCTATTTGGGAAGTAATAGCACAGCAATGATAACTGTGGAATGTGAGAAATGGGGAATCTTTGCAGCTGCAAGGATGCCATATGGCCCCTTTCACGGTGGATTCCATTTTATTGAAATAATACAAAAGCTGAACTAATTTCACAGTGGTAATCCAACACAAGATGTATTAAGTGGATAAAAAATACATGCCCCTTTGGAACTGCAAAATAGTGGTCAGGGAATTGTTAATGTTAATATAATTCAACTGTATTATATGTATTTAAATTAACTATTATATGTATTTAAGTTAACTATATTTAGAATGGAAGTAACTTTTCCCTCACTCCTAAATCTGTCTAGCTTTACCCTGTTCTTGTGCTTGAATGAATTTATTTCCTAATTTATTCCTTGAACTACACAACTATGTTTGGTGTCATATACCTTATACTCCTTATGCAAATTCATTGTAACACAGCCTCCTTATGTATTAAATGAAGTCCAGAAATTATGTATGGTATGTCTGTAGAAGGAAAAGCTTAACTATGATGTGGATATCGTTACAGATCAATTTTGGGAAAATGTATTCAAAGAAAGCCACTTAGCACAGTATCATAACTGTTTAAATATGATTTTCCTCCTGATTAAAAAGCAGCAAGAGAACCTTAATAGGTATAAAACAGTGGTGCCCAACTTTATGCTGTATTTTTTTAAAAATGGGGATGGAGCCAGAAGTTGTAGAAATTGTGGCAAAGAAATGGAGAAGATATGCAGAAGAAGAGGTTCAGGCATTTTATTCAAAATAGATTCATTAAAAGTCTGGGAGGTTTAATGGACCTATTTTAAAGCATCGATTTGTGTCAGGGGAGGAGAATAAACTACCATTTAAAATCATATTTTTGCCCTATTTCAATACTGGGGGGATTCTGTGGTTCTTCATAGGATTTTTTTTTCTTCTCCAATATACTGTATGCTGTAAAAGGTAAAGGTACCCCCCGCACATTTGTGCAGTCGTGTCCAACTCTAGGGGCCGGTGCTCATCTCCGTTTGTTAGCCAAAGAGCCAGCGTTGTCCGAAGACGCTTCCACGGTCATGTGGCCGCATGACACGCGCGGAACACTGTTACCTACCCACCGAAGTGGTACCTATTCATCTATTTGCATTTGCATGCTTTCGAATTGCTAGGTTGGCAAGAGCTGGAGCTAGTGCAGGAGCTCACTCCGCACGCAGGGCTAGGGATTCGAACCTCCGAACTTGCAATCTTCCAATCAACAAGCCTGGCGTCTTACCCGCTGAGCCACCACGCCCCACATTGTATGCTGAGCCCAGGCCAAACAGCATTTCTTATAACCTTGGAAGAATAATCAGAACATTTAAAATGTTCCAGTCAATCAAGCTTGTTAAAATTCCTTTTCATGTGCCTTTTATTTTTGAGGAATGGTTGGTTGGTTGGTTGGTTGGTTGGTTGGTTGGTTGGTTAGATTTATCACCGCCCATCTCCCCCTGTGGTAGTGTCAGACATACCAGTGGCTGAATGTTGTTGAGAGAACCTGATGGATGATAGTTAGTTAGTTAGTTAGTTAGTTAGTTAGTTAGTTAGTTAGTGGCAGGCAGGCAGGCAGGCAGGCAGGCAGGTTTCCTTAAGTGGAGCTCTGTTCAGGATTTGCTCCCACTCAGAAATAGGAAGAAGAAATTACTTTAGCCAGTTCCTCCTTGTGCAACTTATACCCTCTGAATGTGTTGTCTCACTAGTTGATGAATTTATCAAATATTTTATGGGAGGTAATGCTGGGAATTGGAAAATGTGTCTTCCCACCAGTGGAATCCCTTTGCAGAATAAAAGCCTCCCATAGATGGAAGGGAACTTTCTATTCAGAAACAAGGGAATTTGTTGCTTTTTTTTATACATCTACTTTAGTTAAGCGCATGAACCAGTTTCTCTAAATCCAATGGGTGGGGTCCAGACAAGACATTTAGAAATATCAGTGGTAAATTCAGTTTTCTGTTTGGCAAGTCCCTTGTTATGAAACAAATTGCCACTACTGTAGTACTAAAGCAAGCCGCCTCTTTATTACAGTGTATGAGTGGGCTAAAACCATATTTATTTACTCATATCGTATCATGTTAATGTTAAGTTCTTTTGGCTTTTTTATATCCCTTGTTTCTTATTTACCTTTTCATGGTTGCTTTTGTATTTTTGTAAGCCTCTTAGAGATGTGGAGGGAGGGATGGCATACAAATGTCACAATAAATACAAATACACCTTGAATTCTACCCAGGGTTTCTGAATGAGAATTTTATGCAGCTGGAATGGGGAGACACAAGTTCTAGTCTTACTGGCACTGTCAGAGGTTAGCCGTCTTATTCTACGGCAGAGCTTTCCAAACTGGGACACGTTAGTGTGTCGGCTGCAGTGTCTGGGTGTGTCAGGGCTGCTGCTGCCTCCAAGCCCTGCCAGGATTCCACGCAGGTCCTAGTGCCTGCCTTGTGCCCTGCTGTAAGAGTGTGTCGCGAAATGATGCTCTGCTGTAAGAGTGTGTCTAAAAAGTGTGTCACCAACATTAAAAGTTTGGAAAGCTCTGGTCTATGGTATCCAAAAATCAGGAGTCTGGTAGCATCTTTTCAGACTAACAAGTTTTATTAAAAGGCTTTAATAAAAAGAGGCTGCAGCTCATTTCATCAGATGCATCTTTTAATAGTCTGATATGGGACAACCAAACTCAAGCTTAGTGAGTAACCCTGGGCCATTCCCTTTCTTTCAGTCCAGCCTATATCACAGGGATTTGTTGGGGATAAAATATAGCAGGCGTGTTTATCAGTCTTTCAAGTAGCATGATTTATTCAGGTTTATTAGCATAAACTACTCCATGAAGTTCTGTTCATCATGCTCAGTAAACATTAGTTATATGTGATTTCCATAGACCACTAAATTCTTTCTTTTCTTTAGGTCCCAAAGCAGTGGAAGCCTACAGCCAAAAATTTCAAGTGCTAACCACTTCAGGGAAATTGTTATTTTCCGCAGATGACAATGAAGTGGTCGTTGGAGCAGAGAGACTGAAAGTTTTAGGTAAACAATATTTATCAAAGCTTCTCTTATTATCAACATATTGATTACTTTGAAAATAGTTTATGTGTATGATCTCTTTTACAGTCATTGTAGAATAATTTTCTCTTGGCTTCAGTAGAAATTGTTCAACTGTTTCTGCGATTTCATTAAATGCTCAGCGTTCTTTAATAAAGACTTAGGATAAGGATGCTGGGAAATCAATCGTGGTGACCATCACCATAGCTTCAGTAGCACTGCATACATTCCAAAACAGTCTGTTCTGACAGGCAAACTCCTTTGTTTCTCATGTTTTTGCAGGCAGATGTAGCCATGCCATTACATATAAACCCATTTCTAAATGGTTTTTGTGCCTTAAAGCTTAAAAATGAAATGGCATTCTGTCTTCAGTAATGGAAGTAACAGTGCTGCACGTTCCAATATAACATTCTGCATTAAAGCCATTTGGTTTGGGGATTTTTTGTCTTTTTGCCAGCATTTATATCACTTTAGAAGTCTGCAATTTATTTCAATTCAGGCCTCTGAATTGAATGAATGAATGAATGAATGAATGAATGAATGAATGAATGAAATTTCCCACACACTCCCTCCACCATCCTTCATAACCCGAAGCCACAGTGTGCTTCTTTGCTTTTACATTTATTATATAATTATATAAATTCTTAAAACAGTTTTTATTCTGGAAAAAGTATATTCAGTGACTTTAAGATAAGCATTCTATATACTTAGATTGTTTACTTCTGGTGATGAGATGCACAGTGAGCAGTCTATAGTCTATAGGTTTCTCTGTCAAGACCAAGCATGGCAATTTGACCTTTGACAATTTAAATTGGCCTTTTATGTTTAACGTATTGGAAAATATGAACTTTCGAGGAAATTTTATAAAGTGGATTAAATCAATATATACTCCTCAATTTGCAAAAATAATTGTTAATGGAGAATTTAGTAAACCATGTGAAATACAAAAAGGTACAAGACAAGGTTGCCTTTTATCTCCACTTTTGTTTATATTGGTACTAGAAGTTTTACTTAGAGATATCAAACAAGATGATGGTATTCATGGCATTAGAGTTAAAAAGAAGTTTACAAACTAAGAGCCTTTGCTGACGACCTAGTCATTACATTGGAGAATCCATTAGATGAAATTGAGTTATTGATACAGAAACTGAAAGACTTTGGATCGTTAGCAGGGTTCAAAGTGAATTTACAGAAAACAAAAGTTTTGACTAAAAACATGGATCATCATCAACAAGAGAAATTGAGAGAAATAACGGGATATTCAATGGAGGAAAAAGTAAAATATTTGGGAGTATATTTAACATCTAAAAATGTTAAATTGTTTAAGAATAACTACATTCCACTTTGGATAGATATTAAAAAAGATCTAGATCGATGGGAAAAATTGCAATTATCATTGTTAGGTAGAATATCAGTGATCAAAATGAATATTTTGCCACGAATTCTATATCTTTTTCAAACATTACCTATATTGGCATCAGAAGTACCTTTCAAATAATGGCACCGGGATATTTCTAAGTTCATTTGGCAGGGGAAAAAACCAAGAATAAAATATAAAGTTATGCAAGATTCAAAAGAAAGAGGTGGTCTAGGTCTTCCAGATTTGAAATTATACTATGCAGCTTGTTGTTTGGTATGGCTTAAAGAATGGATAGTTCTGAGAAATGAAAAATTATTGAACTTGGAGGGTCATGAATTAAGAGATGGATGGCATGGATATTTGTGGTATGACAAAGTCAAAGTTAATGTGGATTTTAAAAATCACTATATTAGAAGATCTTTATTAAGGATTTGGAATAAATATAAATTAACTTTATGTTATAAGAGACCCTTATGGATTTCTACGCAAGAAGCATTTCATAGAACAGAAGTAAGAAATAAAGATAAATGGCTGACCTACAAGGACTTTTTAAAAAAGGAACAAGGACATTACATAACTAAATCAAAAGAAGAACTTGCTTTAGAAGGATACACCTTTCAATGGCTTTCCTATATGCAACTTGTAGAAAAATTTAAATCAGACAAAAAAAAATTCGAATTTGAACAAACTAAATCGGAATTTGAGATACAACTATGTGAGACGGAGGACCACTTAATTGCTAAAATGTATAAATTATTGTTAAAAGGAGAAATGGTAGAGGAACAAGTTAAAGACTGCATGATTAAATGGGCAAAAAATGTTGGCCATAACATACAAATGCAACAATGGGAAGATATGTGGAATAAAGGGCTAAATTTTACTTTGTGCTACAACTTGAAGGAAATTTTTTATAAGATGATGTACAGATGGTATGTGACCGCACAAAAGCTTGCTAAAATGTATGGGAATGTTTCCAACGTGTGTTGGAAATGTAAAAAAAAAAAGGGTCTTTTTATCATATGTGGTGGACATGTGAGGTGGCAAAGAAATATTGGACTCAAATACATTCATTGATGCAAAATATATTACAAATTCAAGTTCCATTTAAACCGGAATTTTATTTATTTATTTATTTATTTATTTATTATTTATATTTATACCCTGCCTATCCCCTCCCTATCGGAGGACTCTAGGCGGCTTTTGTTGTTGCTCAGTCGTTTAGTCGTGTCCGACTCTTCGTGACCTCATGGACCATAGCACGCCAGGCCTTCCTGTCCTCCACTGTCTCTCGGAGTTTACTCAAATTCATGTTCATTACATCGGTGATGCTATCTAACCATCTCATCCTCCGCCGTCCCCTTCTCCTTTTGCCTTCAGTCTTTCCCAGCATCAGGGTCTTTTCCAGTGAGTCCTCTCTTTGCATTAGGTGGCCAAAGAATTTGAGCTTCAGCTTCAGCATCTGTCCTTCCAATGAGCAGTCAGGATTGATTTCCTTTAGGATTGACTGGTTTGACCTCCTTGCAGTCCAAGGGACTCTCAAGAGTCTTCTCCAGCACCACAGTTCGAAAGCATCAATTCTTCGGCGCTCAGCCTTCCTTATGGTCCAACTCTCACAGCCATACATTACTACTGGAAAAACCATAGCTTTAACTATACGGACCTTTGTCTGCAAGGTGACGTCTCTGCTTTTTAATATGCTGTCTAGGTTTGCCATAGCTTTCCTCCCAAGGAGCAAGCGTCTTTTAATTTCATGGCTGCAGTCACCGTCTGCGGTGATCTTGGAGCCCAAGAAAATGAAATCTGTCACTGCTTCCATTTCTTCCCCTTCTATTTGCCAGGAAGTGATGGGACCAGATGCCATGATCTGGGTTTTTTTAATGTTGAGTTTCAAGCCAGCTTTTGCACTCTCCTCTTTCACCCTCATCAAGAGGCTCTTTAGTTCCTCTTCACTTTCTGCCATTAGGGTGGTATCGTCTGCATATCTGAGGTTGTTGATATTTCTCCCGGCAATCTTAACTCCGGCTTGTGATTCATCCAGCCCGGCATTTCTCATGATGTACTCTGAATATAAGTTAAATAAGCAGGGTGATAATATACAGCCTTGTCGTACTCCTTTCCCAATTTTGAACCAGTCGGTTGTTCCATGTCCGGTTCTAACTGTTGCTTCTTGACCCACATACAGGTTTCTCAGGAGACAGGTAAGGTGGTCTGGTACTCCCATCTCTTTAAGACTTTGCCACAGTTTGTTGTGATCCACACAATCAAAGGCTTTAGCGTAGTCAATGAAGCAGAAGTAGATGTTTTTCTGGAACTCTCTTGCTTTTTCCATGATCCAGCGAATGTTGGCAATCTGATCTCTAGTTCCTCTGCCTCTTCGAAACCCAGCTTGCACTTCTGGTAGTTCTCGGTTCACATGCTGCTGAAGCCTAGCTTGTAGGATTTTGAGCATAACCTTGCTGGCATGTGAAATGAGCGCAATTGTACGGTAGTTTGAACATTCTTTGGCATTGCCTTTCTTTGGAATTGGAACGTAAACTGACCTTTTCCAATCCTGTGGCCACTGTTGAGTTTTCCAAATTTGTTGGCATATTGAGTGCAGCACTTTAACAGCTTCATCTTTTAGGATTTTAAATAGCTCAGCTGGGATACTGTCTTCTCCGCTAGCTTTGTTGTTAGTAATGCTTCCTAAGGCCCACTTGACTTCACTCTCTAGGATGTCCGGCTCAAGGTCAGTGACCACACCATCGTATTTATCAGGGATATTAAGATCTTTCTTGTATAGTTCTTCTGTGTATTCTTGCCACCTCTTCTTAATCTCTTCTGCTTCTGTTAGGTCCCTGCCATTTTTGTCCTTTATCATGCCCATCTTTGCACAAAACGTTCCCTTGATATCTCCGATTTTCTTGAAGAGATCTCTAGTCTTCCCCATTCTATTGTTTTCCTCGATTTCTTTGCATTGTTCATTTAAGAAGGCCTTCTTATCTCTCCTTGCTATTCTCTGGAATTCTGCATTCAGTTGTTTATATCTTTCCCATTCTCCCTTGACTTTTGCTTCCCTTCTTTCCTCAGCTATTTGTAAAGCCTCATCAGTCAGCCACTTTGCTTTCTTGCATTTCTTTTTCTTTGGGATGGTTTTAGTTGCTGCCTCCTGTACAATGTTACGAACCTCCATCCATAGTTCTTCAGGCACTCTGTCTACCAGGTCTAATCCTTTAAATCTATTCCTCACCTCCACTGTATATTCATAAGGGATATGATTTAGGTCATACCTGAGTGGTCTAGTGGTTTTCTCTACGTTCTTCAATTTAAGCCTAAATTTTGCGATAAGAAGCTCATGATCTGAGCCACAGTCAGCTCCAGGTCTTGTTTTTGCTGATTGTATAGAGCTTCTCCATCTTTGGCTGCAAAGTATATAATCAATCTGATTTCGGTATTGACCATCTGGTGATGTCCATGTGTAGAGACGTCCCTTGTGTTGTTGGAAAAGAGTGTTTGCTATGACCAGCGTGTTCTCTTGACAAAACTCTATTAGCCTTTGCCCTGCTTCATTTTGTACTCCGAGGCCGAACTTGCCTGTTATTCCGGTTATTTTTTGACTTCCTACTTTAGCATTCCAGTCCCCTATGATGAAAAGGACATCTTTTTTTGGTGTTAGTTCTAGAAGGTGTTGTAGGTCTTCATAGAACCGGTCAACTTCAGCTTCTTTGGCATCAGTGGTTGGGGCATAGACTTGGATCACTGTGATGTTGAATGGTTTGCCTTGGATTCGAACTGAGATCATTCTGTCGTTTTTGAGGTTGTACCCCAGTACTGCCTTTCCCACTCTTTTATTGACTATGAGAGCTACTCCATTTCTTCTAAGGGATTCTTGCCCACAGTAGTATCTATAATGGTCTCCTGAATTAAATTCGCCCATTCCTGTCCATTTTAGTTCGCTGATTCCCAAGATGTCAATGTTCAATCTTGTCATCTCATGTTTGACCACATCCAGCTTACCTTGATTCATAGATCTTACATTCCAGGTTCCTATGCAATATTGTTCTTTACAGCATCGGACTTTCCTTCCACTTCCAGACACATCCACAACTGAGCGTCCTTTCGGCTTTGGCCCAGCCGCTTCACTCTTTCTGGAGCTACTTGGAATTGCCCTCCGCTCTTCCCCAGTAGCATATTGGACACCTTCCGACCTGAGGGGCTCATCTTCTGACGTCATATCTTTTAGCCTTTTAATACTGTCCATAGGTTTTCTTGGCAAGGATACTGGAGTGGTTTGCCATTCCCTCCTCCAGTTTTGGACCACGTTTTGTCAGAACTCTCCGTCATGACCTGTTCTTCTTGACCTGACTTCATTGAGTTACGCAAGCCCCTTCGCCACGACAAGGCAGTGATCCATGAAGGGGCTAGGCGGCTTACAACATTGCAAATTCACATATATATTTATACATACAATTCATATATATTTACAACATTTATTACCGCGCGCCCAGGGAAGGGGTAAGGGAACTGACTCTTGTAGTATTGGACTACATGTCCCAGAATACCTTGCTTCAGAGTCGGCTGCTGACGTCCTGGATATTGCTGTTCGGGATCCGTCGTCTCCGTTTCTCCGTCTCCACCGCCATTCGCGAGGTCTTCTTCTTCGCTCCGGAGGCGACCCCCAACAGGACACCAGCAATTTTTTACTGGGAATATCAGAAGAACAAGTAGGAAAACAATTTATTAGAATTATACAATATATGATCACAGCAGCAAGACTTCTGTATGCACAGAATTGGAAAAACCATACTTTACCAACGATACAAGACTGGATGTTAAAATTGATGGATATGGCAGAAAATGACAAATTGACATGTTTATTAAAAGAAAATTCAAATTGTTACTATCTGAAAGAGTGGAAACCACTGATGGACTATTTGCAAAACGCAGGAGGGGCAAAGCTTACATGGGATTTTGAAGATTAAAATATATATAAAAAGCTAGCATGTAAGATAAAAATTCTTTATTTCTAAGACCAGAGATAGATCGGAAGTTAACCAATTTCTATGTCTTTAGTTTCTTTCTTTTTTTTACATTTCTACACTTTTACTCTTCTTTCTTTAATTTGTATTACTATTTCTATTTCATTTCTGACTTTTAACTATGTATTGTTAAAAATCCTAATAAAATCTGATAAAAAAAAGACCAAGCATGGCACATGCAGTGGTGTGAATTTTTTTGTTCCACTTTGTTTGGGTTCTTAGAAAAAACTCTGAAATAGAAAGAGGAGGAACAGGAGTAGTTGCCTAGCCAAAAATTGTGTTTTATCTACAAGCTACAGTAATTTCTTACTTAGGCAGTAGAAGATTACATTAACTGTTGCCATTATGTGGTAAAATGGAATTCAGTTTTATATAAGCAGATGTCTGGTTATGAAATGGAATTTCCATTGTTTTTCTTCTACCTATGTCTCCCTGCACACCCTTAAAATCCATTCTGGACAATTGGAAATCTTCTGGAGGATATTTAAGGGTATGTAGTAGGCTGCAGAAGGACTGAAAATCACCCTCTTCCTGTTCCATCAGCAGAAACCACTTCCCACTCACAAAAAGATGTTTTCAGTTTCTTCCTCTAATCTTTATGATGCAGGTATTAGTTTTATGCTTTCAAGTATCTTCCATCCAGCGGCCTAATTATGCATGCTTTTGGGACTTCCAGAATCTCTGGTGAAATAATACAAATTGACCACGACTACAGATATTTGCCTATTCTACTTTTAATGAAGATTTTAACAACATTTGCATCAGCTGGTTTCACTCATGGCCCATAAACCGACAATTAGCTACAAAGGGAGGATTATTATTTTTAGTATCTTTTCTGAGAGTTTTGTGTAGATGTATATTTGATATTAAAAAGATTTATATGTTGGTATTTTACATCTTCAAAAAAAACCAATAATCCAGATTTTTTTAACAAAATGGGGTATTTGTATAGTTTCAGTGATATGGTACTTATGTTTGCAGCAAAATGTTCTCAGCTTTTCTTTCTGTCTCTTAAAAGAGAGATCAAAAGAAAAAGAGACAATGATATCAAAGCTGAGGTTATGTTACGTTATAACATTTAAGGGCCTGTTTGATATGTGTTATACTTCTTTCTTATTTTGACTGTAGTCCAATTAGCTTGGGGTGGGGTATGTCTACTAATAACTTCTTTCAGCATTGGCAAAGTCCAGGTTCCTCTAGTATCTCTTTCCTGTGTGATCAATCTTCACATACTCTTGTTATTCCCTTACATGTCCTTGTTACAAAAAAGAGAAAAGAAATGCAACACTATAATCTGGCATAAAAGTTGTCTTGGAGAGGTTAGAGCAGCAATGATTGGGTACATATTCTATTTTTAATCTGGTTAATGATGATTATTTCCTTTCCTTTGTACTTGTTCAAAGCTTGATCTGAAGTTTACTCTCTAAACCAGTTCTGGAGTCTTCAAGTAATAAAAGCAATAAGGATGTCTCTTTTTGATTTTAATTCTTCACATCTTTACCAGCACTAAAACCAGGAAAGGAGAGAAAAGCACTGTTTAAAACACCTGAAAACTAGAACTTAAAAAACAGAAGGCATTAATGTATATTTTGTTTTGCAAACTACCAGCCATGATGAGCATAGAATATATTATGTCGTTTTTCATGAAGAGAAGTCTGAGAGAAACATTTAAGATGTAATTTGTTTTATTGGCATGTATTAAGGCATTTCTCAGGCTCAAATTATCCTACTTTGGATTCATTATGAGAGACCCAGCTCTCTGAAGCAGGCTCTAATGCTGGGGAAGGTAGAAGGAAAAAGAAGAGGATGACCAGCAGCAAGGTGCACCATTGTAAGAGCTGAAGGACCAGGTTAGGGACAGATCATCGTGGAGAAAATCTATCTACAGTATGTGGTTGGTAACAGTTGACAATGACTTGATGGCACATAATCATCATCATAGTCATTAAGGCATTTGTACATATGTAAGTTGGCAGCCTTTTCTTACTATCACCAACTCAGGCCATTATGTGCATGTAACCCAGCATCAGCAAATTTTTCAGGTCTCACATATCATCAAGACCATTTCCATGATGAAAAACTTGTGAGATTGCAAAGCATTTGTGATCTCACCCTGAGATCCTATGCAAGAACATTAGCCTTTTTTCAAGATCTCATACAAGAAAGCTGAAATTTCATAGGATCTGCAGTTCTTGAAAGATTTTTATTTTACAAATTTTAATTTGTATTTAACTTTGAGGTGATTCTGGCAATATTTAAGAATAAGGTGAATATTCTGGTACCCACAAGGACCAGAATACTGACCTATGACCTAGCTTAGTATTGCCTGATAATAGTTCCCAAAGTTTTCAGGTATTGCATTCCTCATTACCCACTTTAACTGTGGTTCTTTGGCAATGCAAAACATGTATTTTATGACCAAGCTACAGACCTTCCCAATAATTGCTGGTAATGCTGGGAGAGCTTCTTTGTGAGATTAGATGGATTGCCAGCATTGCATAGTATTTGGCCTGTGGAGCAAAGGACAAGACTTCAAAGAGATCTTATGCCTTTGTCAGGTTAGACTTCCTTCATCTGTAACACATCCATTAAGTTTGTGGAGACATCTAATTAAAATAAAAGTTTGAGCCCAAAATTTGAATTTTCTATGTATTCATACAAAAGCTAGCAGGAGTTGATTAATTTATCATAGATTTTAAAAGAGATTTTTAAATTAGATTTTTATTTTAAGTTCTTTAAGAAATGTTAGGTGCAAGTTTACTGTAAATTATTTTCTCTCGATTCAAATTTAGTCGCATCTTTGTGGTACTGTGGTTCCTTTGATTACTGTAGGATTTAGACATGTTTGGAGGTTCAGCCACTGTAGTTAAGATCACTTTTATATCAATAAATCATTTGTCTCAAGGTAGAGAAATAAATATGTGTTTAAGAAAATAATTTAAATTGTTGATTTGTCATTTGCTCAGAGAAAAAGAGAGAAACATACAAAATTAAATCTTTTACTGATTGATACAGAGAAGTTTTTCAGATGCATGCCTGAAATGTTTAGGAATATATTGCTAAATCAAGTGCCATCAAGTCAGTGTCAACTCATAGCAACCACATAGATAGACCTGCTCCAGGATGATTAAGGATATTTACATTATGCTAGTGTTTTCTGCCCCATTGATTGTACAGCAGCAACTCTAAACTGTAGAAGAGTTTTCTTAACAAAATGAAAGGTTTCTTTATAATGTAGGTAGGCATTCCTGAGCAACTGTGTACAGTATATTGCTTCTAAAATGGAGCCCAGAGTTCTTAGTGGTCAATAAAACATGAAGCACTTAATTATACTTCTAAATGGTTTTGTTGGTGATGTTGTCTTATGATGATCCTTTTTATTTCCTTAGAAAAGAAACCCCTGTTGATCATTTGGAGTTGTATCTAAGTAATGTTTTAATAAGAAAACGTTAAAAATTAGCTTTGATGTACATTAATTACTTATTTATTTTAATGAAAATTGAACATTATAGCACTTATAAATAAAGGGTAATCATAAAGCATTATTCTCTTAATTAGTTCTTTTTATTCTCCAGATTAGTTTTAAATATGCTCTCTAGATGCCACTTGATCGTAATTACCAGAGTAATATTATCACTACACAAAAGCATTTTCATTAAATATAAAGTAATTTAAATTAGAATGAGTTTTTTAAGAAAATAAACTGCGGTCAAATTAGCCTGTAAGACAACAACTGACATGCAATCATCATTGGTTTCGAACATGATATTGGAGTCCTGGTGAGAAGAAGAAATATGCACACTCAGAGATTTTGAAGTTTGATTAGTGTGATGCTTGTACTATCTGGCATAATAAATCCCATGGCTGAAGAGTCCAGGTGCTTCTTCTTACTGAACATCAGCTTGCCTTTTCAATTCTATACTAGGCAAATCTCACTTTAAACAGCTGGACTATCTAGAACTAGTGGAGTGAGGCTGAAATTTATTTGTTTCAGCAATTACTTTATGGTTGGTTGATCCTGAATGATATTTTTGTTTGTTTGTTTGTGAGAAGAAAAGCAGGATACTAATATTTTAAAGAGCTACACAATATCCAAACTGTTGTGACACAAGTTGTGGACAGGAAATTGCCAATATGGTAAGCCCCAGGCCAAAAGGACTACTAAGACACTAGTGTTGTGGAAGCAAACTTGTAGTAGTTAGAACTCCCACTGTCCTATTTAATATTCTATGGCAATAGAAGTTTAGGGCATTTCTGGACTATCGGCTTTCCCATCTTCCTACCCTTCTAATTCTTTTGCAAAAAGATTAACCTGTGCTGTTCATTTTTGTTGTTTATTTGTTCAGTCGCTTCCAACTCTTCGTGACATCATGGACCACGCCAGAGCTTCCTGTCGGCCATCACCATCCCCAGCTCCCCCACAGTTGAGTCCGTCACTTCCAGAATACCATCCATCCATCTTGCCCTTGGTCGGCCCCTCTTCCTTTTGCCTTCCACTTTCCCTAGCATCAGCTTCTTCTCCAGGGTATCCTGTCTTCTCATTATGTGGCCAAAGTACTTCAGTTTTGCCTTTAATATCATTCCCTCAAGTCAGCAGTCTGGCTTTATTTCCTGGAGTATGGACTGGTTTGATCTTCTTGCAGTCCAAGGCACTCTCAGAGTGTGCCTGTGGTCTTCCAACACCACAGTTCAAAAGCATCTATCTTCCTTTGCTCAGCCTTCCTTATGGTCCAGCTCTCACAGCCATAGGTTACTACGGGGAATACCATTGCTTTAACTATGCGGACCTTTGTTGTCAGTGTGATGTCTCTACTCTTAACTATTTTATCGAGATTTGTCATTGCTCTCCTCCCAAGAAGTAAACGTCTTCTGATTTCCTGGCTGCAGTCAGCATCTGCAGTAATCTTTGCACCTAGAAATACAAAGTCTGTCACTGCCTCCACGTTTTCTCCCTCTATTTGCCAGTTATCAATCAAGCTGGTTGCCATAATCTTGGTTTTTTTGAGGTTTAACTGCAACCCAGTTTTTGCACTTTCTTCTTTCACCTTCGTCATAAGGCTCCTCAGCTCCTCCTCGCTTTCAGCCATCAAAGTGGTATCATCTGCATATCTGAGATTGTTAATGTTTCTTCCAGCGATTTTAACTCCAGCCTTGGATTCATCAGGCCCAGCATGTCGCATGATGTGTTCTGCGTACAGGTTGAATAGGTAGGGTGAGAGTATACAACCCTGCCGTACTCCTTTCCCAATCTTAAACCAGTCCGTTGTTCTGTGGTCTGTTCTTACCGTTGCTACTTGGTCATTATACAGATTCCTCAGGAGGCAGACAAGATGACTTGGTATCCCCATACCACCAAGAACTTGCCACAATTTGTTGTGATCCACACAGTCAAAGGCTTTAGAATAGTCAATAAAACAGAAATAGATGTTTTTCTGAAACTCCCTGGCTGGGGAAAATGTTAGGAGAGAAGTATAATTTTGACCCTTATTCTTATGAGGGTTCCTTATTCCTAGATGGTGACCCCACTGGTTGCGGTAATCCAGTCAGGGAGAAAATGAGGCAGACTATGTTTAGGGCACGTTTTCTAGCCCCCTCCCCATATGGGGTGAGCAGAGTGGATCCTAAATAGGGCTGCTCAGTCGTGGATACAGCTGCCAAACTACTCAACTGCCTCGATCCTTGAGTCAGGGCGACTGAATCCGTATCTACCACCCATCTGCTGGTCCATGACTAGGAGCTTCCGGATTTCACATTCCTGTCCCCGTTGCCATTCATCCGTCACCATGGGACTTTTGGTTGTTTTGGGTTTGGTGTGGTTGGAAGATGCCTGTGTGTGAATTTGTTTTATGTGTGGAGATCTTTGAAGAAGCACGAGTACAGGGCGAAAAGGAGAAAAGAGCTAAAAGGAAGGTACGTCAGGCAAACCCTCATCATGACCGTCTCCCACCCGGAAACCTATGCCCTCATTGTGGGAGGTTGTGTGGATCCAGAATTGGCCTTTATAGCCACTTACGGATCCACCGTTAAAATTTTACCTTTGGAAGACAATCTTACTCAGCTACGAGTGATCGCCAATGACCTTATTCCCTTGAGATGATCTCAGTTTGAAAATGGCAAGTAAGTTTTTCTGTTTTGGAAATCATTAGCTAATAGCTTTTGAATGTTTTATTTGGATTGTCTGAAACTGTGGAATGGCAATATACTCAATTAAAAAAAAACCTTCTGATTTCACAGTTCACATGAGATGTAGCAACATTTTTTTTATTATGGAAATTTAGTGTTCACCTAAATGTACTGTCCTGGACTGATGATATTTATTCACTCTCTGCTTATGAATTGGCTCTGTATGGTATAATAGAAAGATGACATATTATTCTGTGTGATCAAGGTTTAATGTTGTGTTTAAAAACTGAGCAGCTTTATTTATTAAATGTTCTTATTTCTTTTTCTTTTTCTTGTTTTCTTGTATGTTTTCCCCAGTGTATTCAAACTCGGTAATTATATTTAAAAAGATTTAAATTTCTTTCTCCATTATCCAGCAGATATTGGCAATTTGGTCTCTAGTTCCTCTGCCTTTTCTAAACCCAGCTTGTACATCTGGCAATTCTCGCTCCATGAATTGCTGGAGTCTACCTTGCAGGATCTTGAGCATTACCTTACTGGCATGTGAAATAAGTGCCACTGTTCGATAGTTTGAACATTCTTTAGTGTTTCCCTATTTTGGTATGGGGATATAAGTTGATTTTTTTCCAATTTGATGGCCATTCTTGTGTTTTCCAAATTTGCTGGCATATGGCATGCATCACCTTGACAGCATCATCTTGCAAGATTTTAAACAGTTCAGCTGGGATACCGTCGTCTCCTGCTGCCTTGTTATTAGCAATGCTTCTTAAGGCCCATTCAACCTCATTCTTCAGGATGTCTGGCTCTAACTCACTGACCACACTGTCAAAGCTATCCCCGATATTATTATCCTTCCTATACAGATCTTCCGTATATTCTTGCCACCTTTTCTTGATCTCTTCTGCTTCTGTTAGGTCCTTGCCATCTTTGTTTTTTATCATACCCATTTTTGCCTGGAATTTACCTCTGATCAGATTCATTGCAACTCTTAAAATTAATTATCTTGCCCAACAATGTCTCTGAGATTACTGGCATTCTCCCTTATGGACTAAGAGTAGACTATTGTGCGCTACGTACAAGAGATTATTAAATTTAGCTGAAATGCCTTGTGTCAACAGTGAAACTTTTTAGCCATCAATCCATACTGGAGAAGCAGCCATCATGAGATTCATGTTTATAAGATGACAGTAGCTGCTGATATTTTCCATAGGAAACAATGGAAGAAGGTCTACCAATTCAGAGGTCCAGCAGCCAGAGATTTGAATGTCAAAAGCAGGAGATACATGTTGGTGCCAAAAAATATAAGTTATTTTAGAACATTTCTCTGTTTATTAAGTAGCCTGTAGATTTAAAAATAACATTATTTGAATTGATTCCTATAAAATATAGATCCTATGTTTTATATAAAGATATTCAATTAGATTATGTGTGTGTTTTTTTGTATTTATTGGATACTTGGACACACATACAATATCCTGCACAGTTTAGTTATGGACACATATCTATTTCAAGTCTCATCTGAACAGATTTTGTTTTTCTGGAGTTAGGTGAAAATGACACTTTCTTTCAAACCAACAATGAAAATAAAAAACAGGAAGGGATGGGGGCTGTCCAAGGATAGTCATCTTGTTCATATAATACATTTAAACCAGTAATATATTAACCAGGTTGAATATTCTTACCCACAATACACAGTCACATTAAATGCATCAGAAGTCTTAATTTAGTAAGTCGTCTCCCATTTTCTCCAAGAATCCTACTAGTTCTTTTATAAAAGATAGTAATGGCAACCCTTTTTCTATCTTTAGTGCCTTCCCCATTGGTCAGGAAAGCAACAATAGGCATGGCTTTCTTACAGTAGCCAATCAGTGTTTAGAGGTTTGTATGTATGTAAATGAAACAATGTGCATATGTGTGCATGTACAGTATATGTGGCTCAGATCATGAGCTTCTTATCGCAAAATTTAGGCTTAAATTGAAGAACGTAGAGAAAACCACTAGACCACTCAGGTATGACCTAAATCATATCCCTTATGAATATACAGTGGAGGTGAGGAATAGATTTAAAGGATTAGACCTGGTAGACAGAGTGCCTGAAGAACTATGGATGGAGGTTCATAACATTGTACAGGAGGCAGCAACTAAAACCATCCCAAAGAAAAAGAAATGCAAGAAAGCAAAGTGGCTGACTGATGAGGCTTTACAAATAGCTGAGGAAAGATGGGAAGCAAAAGGCAAGGGAGAAAGGGAAAGATATAACCAACTGAATGCAGATTTCCAGAGAATAACAAGGAGAGATAAGAAAGCCTTCTTAAATGAACAATGCAAAGAAATCGAGGAAAACAATAGAATGGGGAAGACTAGAGATCTCTTCAAGAAAATCGGAGATATCAAGGGAACGTTTTGTGCAAAGATGGGCATGATAAAGGACAAAAAAGGCAGGGACCTAACAGAAGCAGAAGAGATTAAGAAGAGGTGGCAAGAATACACAGAAGAACTATACAAGAAAGATCTTAATATCCCTGATAAATACGATGGTGTGGTCACTGACCTTCAGCCGGACATCCTAGAGAGTGAAGTCAAGTGGGCCTTAGGAAGCATTACTAACAACAAAGCTAGCGGAGAAGACAGTATCCCAGCTGAGCTATTTAAAATCCTAAAAGATGATGCTGTTAAAGTGCTGCACTCAATATGCCAACAAATTTGGAAAACTCAACAGTGGCCACAGGATTGGAAAAGGTCAGTTTACGTTCCAATTCCAAAGAAGGGCAATGCCAAAGAATGTTCAAACTACCATACAATTGCGCTCATTTCACATGCTAGCAAGGTTATGCTCAAAATCCTACAAGCTAGGCTTCAGCAGCATGTGAACCGAGAACTACCAGAAGTGCAAGCTGGGTTTCGAAGAGGCAGAGGAACTAGAGATCAGATTGCCAACATTCGCTGGATCATGGAAAAAGCAAGAGAGTTCCAGAAAAACATCTACTTCTGCTTCATTGACTACGCTAAAGCCTTTGATTGTGTGGATCACAACAAACTGTGGCAAATTCTTAAAGAGATGGGAGTACCAGACCACCTTACCTGTCTCCTGAGAAACCTGTATGCGGGTCAAGAAGCAACAGTTAGAACCGGACATGGAACAACCAATTGGTTCAAAATTGGGAAAGGAGTACGACAAGGCTGTATATTATCACCGTGCTTATTTAACTTATATGCAGAGTACATCATGAGAAATGCCGGGCTGGATGAATCACAAGCCGGAGTTAAGATTGCCGGGAGAAATATCAAGAACCTCAGATATGCAGACAATACCACCCTAATGGCAGAAAGTGAAGAGGAACTAAAGAGCCTCTTGATGAGGGTGAAAGAGGAGAGTGCAAAAGCTGGCTTGAAACTCAACATTAAAAAAACTCAGATCATGGCATCTGGTCCCATCACTTCCTGGCAAATAGAAGGGGAAGAAATGGAAGCAGTGACAGATTTTATTTTCTTGGGCTCCAAGATCACCGCAGACGGTGACTGCAGCCATGAAATTAAAAGACGCTTGCTCCTTGGGAGGAAAGCTATGGCAAACCTAGACAGCATATTAAAAAGCAGAGACATCACCTTGCCGACAAAGGTCCGTATAGTTAATGCTACAACAACAACAGTATATGTTAATTAATAGTTGTTCATAAAATTAATGTATGATGAGGAAAAAATAAAGTAGATAATTCTCCTCCCCTATTATTGATTGATTTCTTCATTGTACTTTTATACAAAGGTGTTCTCTGGGCAATGTGTACAATAAAAACTTCAGCACAGCCAAACAGATAAAAATCAAGAGCAACTCCAAGGTCATCAATGAATTAATTCATAGTGAATTAATAATTTTGCTGCTACCACAGAGCTTTCCAAACTTTTCATGTTGGTGACACACTTTTTAGACATGCATCATTTCGCGACACTCTCTTACAGCAGGGCAACATTTCGCGACACACTCTTACAGCAGGGCAACATTTCGCGACACACTCTTCCAGCAGGGCACAAGGCAGGCACTAGGACCTGCGTGGAATCCTGGGAGGGCAGGTTTGGAGGCAGCAGCAGCCGCGACACACCCAGACACTGCAGCCGACACACTAACGTGTCCCGACACACAGTTTGGAAAGCTCTGTGCTACCAGTTGTAATGAGTGCTACTAATGGAAGATACAGTATATCTATCAATGCCTCATAATCATTTCCCATATAGAGCAGAAATTCTGGGGGAGAATTATCCCAAATGCTGCTTTCTAGATGGAGCAATCTCTACAGAAGGCATCCACCATCTTCACAAGGGAATTTGGCTCTCTTCAGGGTAACCCGGTCCCTCCTGGGCAGGGAGAGGTCACAGGAACATCTGCAGGGCCATTGTGAAGACTATTCTAGACATCTGTCAGATTAAGTAACTTGGATTCACTTGGAGTTGGAATGCGAAGTAAAATTGGGTATTCTGAGTTTTGAATCAAGCACTACTCAATACAGTAAAACATAATAGAATTAAGATACACTAATGGATAATCCTGATTTATTTTAAAATTAATATTTTATTTATATCCTACCTTGCTGTCCAGAAGAAGGTGGAGACTAGGCAAACTTCCAAAGAGGTCAACTCAAGGCAGATTTAACCCCCCCACAAAAAAAAATGAGTAGTGGACATAAAGCCCAGTAAACAAGTTTTTTGGAAGTACCTGCAACCAGCCAGTGAAGAAAATGAGATCTTAGCCCTGGGTTGATCAGGCCCTCCTGGCACTGTAGTCTTCCTTCAGCTTCCTTCTCCCTACCCCACTCACTTAGCTCTTTTATCAACAGTCTTTTACTAGGCTGGGCTTCTGCTTTTTGCTTATCCACTCTATTATTGTAGTTAGGCAATTGTCAAGAAAATGAAGTACTTTCACGGAATTCGATACTGATGGCACCTGACTCCAGAGTTTATATTGACTACTTCCAACCGTTTCATGTGGATATTGAAGCTGCTGAAGGATTCAAGAGTACTGAAATGGCTATGCTCCCCCCCCCCGCCCTTGCATCCAGTTCCCATCACAGAAAATCCACCAAGCAACCACAATCCCATACCCCAGGTAACAGCTTAATTAAATTGGGTGCAGATAATTAACAGCCTCCACAGGGCAAGACCTCCATCCAATACATTTAAAACAGCCAATAATTTCCCAGCTCTTTCACGTCAAGGGAAGGTTTATTTAATAAAGGTTTAACCACCACCACCTTCAGGCAATGGGAAGCATCTCCTGCAACAAGGAGACTTTAATTAACTCTTGCAACTGTCAGCTCAGCATACCCTTGGCTGATTAAATCAGCAGGAGGGCCCAAGGTTGAGCCAAGAGGTGGTAACTCTCCCCCATCCAGGAAAAAAGTGGTTTTTGATGTTTTTCAAAATGTGATAGTTTAGTACAAGAGCCATAGACATGTCATAGCAATAGTCATGAATTTGTGCAGAGAGTTAAACATACCATTCTTGTGTGTACAATGTCTTTATCAATATATTTACAGGATTTATTTAAAAAATGCAATAACCAGAATATCTTATATGTAATATAATATTAATAATATATTATCTGAGGGACCGCCTCATCCCCATTACATCATCCCGTCCCACCCGATCTTGCAGAGAGGGCATGCTGCGGACCCCTTCTATGAAAGAATTCCACCTAGCGGGGTCCCGCAGGCGAGCCTTCTCTGCAGCAGCACCTGCCCTATGGAACATCCTCCCACCAAGGATAAGACAGGCCCCCTCACTCCTGGATTTCAGAAAAAAATTAAAAACCTGGCTCTGTGATCTCGCCTGGGGCAAAAAGGAAAGCGGTCAAGCCTGGTGATGGCTGATTCCCTAGAACCGCCTTAAATATCTAAAATATTTTGAATATATTTAACGTCACTTTAAGAACCACCTGCCACTTAGATTTTATTGTATTTTTATTGTAATTTTATTGTATTTGTATTTTTATTACTGTTTTTATTGTATTTTGTTGATATTATGCTGTGAACTGCCCAGAGTCCCTCCTTGAGGGGGAGTTGGGCGGTTATAGAAATTCAACAAATAAATAAATAATCCCATAGGGCTTATTTCCTTGTAAGTGTTCATGTCATGAAAGTATATAAAGGTAAAGGTTCCCCCCACACATTTGGGTAGTCGTGTCCGACTCTAGGGGCCGGTGCTCATCTCCATTTGTTAGCCAAAGAGCCAGCGTTGTCCGAAGATGCTTCCACGGTCATGTGGCCGGCATGATGCGCGCGAAACACTGTTACCTTCCCACCAAAGTGGTACCTATTCATCTACTTGCATTTGCATGCTTTCGAATTTCTAGGTTGGCAAGAGCTGGAGCTAGTGCGGGAGCTCACTCTGCACGCAGGGCTAGGGATTCGAACCTCCGAACTTGCGATCTTCCGATCGACAAGCCTGGCGTCTTACCCGATGAGCCACCATGCCCCCATGAAAGTATATAGCTTTAAGCTAATGGCATTCCTTCTCCCGGTTTCCAAAAGGCTGCTTCTTTGTGCAGCCTTGTATCCCCAGGAGCCGGGGTTCTTTCCAGAAGGTGGGGAAGAAATCCTCTGGCTTGCCCTTGTTGCTTTTTGGCTTAGTTTGGGAGATGAATGTGATGATTTAGTAATTCCATCTTTGTATAAATCACCCTTGTTGTCTCAGTGCTTTGCATCCCAGGCATTTTCACCCAGGTTTTGTAATACATATTTAGGTGAGAGAAAAGGGGAAAATGCATTACATCTCCATGAATATTTATCATGCACATCAAACAAACAATAACTGCCCTGTGCATTTGTTATTTTTATAAAAGTATAGTCAGGACTTTAGGTAAGTTTTATTGTTCAAGATCAAGAACTCTAGAACAACTGTACATTTATTCACTTTCCTATAAATCTGTTTGAAATGAAAAGCCATACCTAAAGAATGTTTGTTTTGTTCAGTTATGCTATTATTTACTTTTCTGTTTATCTCAGTTATGAAAATCCGTCTACAAAAAGGAAACATAACCACAATTTTGAAATCCCTTGTATAAGCCAATCTCCATCCTGGAAAAGTATCTTTCCAGAAAAAAAAAACCTGCAAGCTGGGTACAAGGTGGATTAATACTAGGCTGACCATACTTCCTTGAGACAAAAATGGGACATTGGGATGGCAAAACGGGACGGGGTCTTATGTAATATTTCATATTCATGAAAAAGACAGGGGTCCCGGCCCCCCGGTCTGCGCGATTGGCTCCCGCCTGCAAACCCCGCCCCCGGTCCATGCAATTGGCTCCCACCTGCAAACCCCGTCCCCCCAGTCTGCCCTCCTCTCCGCCTCTCCACCCTCCTTTGCCACACGCTGATAGGCGGGAGGGCTTCCTCTTCCGGGCTGCCTCCAATCGGAAGCTCTGGCTCAGATCCTCCTTCCGCGCCATTCCTGCTGGGTTTAAGAAACGGGACAAAATTGAGATTTTTATCAAAACGACGGGATGGTTGAAAAATGCTAAAAAAAATGGGACTGTCCCGTTCAAAATGGGACGTATGGTCAGCGTAATTAATACACTGTTCTGATGGTGGTACACTTCCAAACACAATTGATTTGGGTACCTCTGTAGAAATGGAGTATCTCAACCAAGCTGAATACTGAATATTATTTTATTAACCCATCCTGCAAATAGAGTCCAAGATCATCTTACAATATGGAATTGCACAGAATAACCACAGTTTCAGGACTTAATATGCTGACAAAAAGCAGCAGAATCCAAATCTGAAAGACCCCCATAGATATAATCACTAAAAATTCCTCTGGAAAGAGCATGTCACAGTTAGGTGTGTGTTTGTGTCCCTTAGCTCTTCGTGGTGCTTCCTTTTACTTCTCTCTTCCCCATTTTCTTCTTTGTAAGGAACGGTGGCAGAAGACATTGTAGCTCCCAGAGAAAGGGCAGTGATACATTGGCAGTGAAACATCTTTACAGCCACTCCTCATTTAGGAGTATTTGTGCTAAATTATTATTATTATTATTATTATTATTATTATTAATATTTGAATTTATCCCCACCCATCTCTACCATGGTAGACTCTGGGCGGTTTACAATCAATATAAAAGATAAAACCTATACATTAAAACTACTATAAAAATAAAAAATAAAAATCCAAGAAATGGTCTGTTCTTAAAAGGAGGAAAACCACTAAGCCAACCACCCCCAGGAGGAACTATCATTTCCTTCACTCCAGGCCCGGTGGCAGAGCCAGGTCTTCAAGGACTTCCTAAAGGCCAGGAGCGAAGGTGCCAGTCTCACCTCAGGGGGCAAGTTATTCCACAGGGCGGGTGCTATTGCCGAGAAGGCACGCCTCCTGGATCCCGCTAGATGGAATTCTTTTACAGAAGGGATCCGAAGCATGCCCTTCCTGCATGATCGGGTGGGGCGGGTAGATGTGGTCGGGAGAAGACGGTCCCTCAGATACCCTGGTCCCATGCCATGTAGGGCTTTAAAGGTGATAACCAACACCTTGAATTGAATCCGGAAACAAACTGGTACCCAATGCAGCTCACGGAGTAGTGGTGTTATATGTGCTGATCTCATAGCACCCAGAACTACCCGTGCAGCTGCATTCTGGACCAGCTGAAGCTTCCAGACACTCTTCAAGGGTAGCCCCATGTAGAGCGCGTTGCAATAATCTATATGGGAGATGACAAGGGCATGAGTGACTGTTCGGAGGGCCTCCTGATCCAGGAAGGGGCGCAACTGGCGCACCACCCGAAGCTGTGCAAAGGCCCTCCTGGCCACCACTGCCACCTGCTCCTCGAGCAGGAGTCGTGAGTCCAGGAGGACCCCCAAGTTTCGTACTGAATCTGAACGGGGTAGTGCCACCCCATCCAGAGTTAAGGATGACAACTTCCTGGAAATCGAGACGCCATCAATCCACAGCCACTCCATCTTACCAGGGTTCAGCTGAAGCCTGTTGTGCCCCATCCAGGCCCCTACAGCCTCCAGACACTGAGAAAGGGTGTCGACTGCAACACTTACTTCACCCGGGATGGAGATGTACAACTGGGTATCATCAGCGTACTGGTGATACCTCATCCCATGGTTAGCGACCATTTGCAAATACAACGATAATAAACGGTAATAAAAAAATTCATTTTCCGACCAATGTGTGCATTTACAACCAAATTTTGTGCACCTGACAACAAAAGCCTTCAGTGTGAAACTGATTAAGGTCTGGTCAGTTTCAGGCAGCAGGGCAAGTGGGCTAGAGGGTTCTAATCAACTAATTAAGGTCACAGAATTGAGCTTGTTAACTTGAAGTTAGCACATTTAAGGGAGTGCACTGCATGGAACTTCTCATTGGGCAACACATATAAGTAAAATTCATTTAGCTGGTAGCTTTCCTAAATTACAATCTCACAAATGAAGGAGTTAAAAGGATTGGATCCAGTCTAAGTGAAATCATTAACTTAATTCCCATTGATTTCAGTGAGCTTAACACATGACCAAATGCATCTGGATCAATTAAAAAGCATATATTTGTGAGAATTGCATTGCATAATTGCAAATAATATGCTTTTAAACTTACTAAGGAGGGTGGTAAGGAGATGTTTTGACATTAATTCTGAAGGCACTTCTTTGTCTTCAGTCCCTGTTTCTCGTTTAATCAAAACTGCAGTAAGACAAGCAGTAGCTGAATGAATAAATTTGTCCTTAGGTATCAAAGGCAGGACAGACTGTGAAAAAAATTAGTCTGAAGCAACTTCAAAAAAAGGGAGCCTTTATCTCTTTGCCTCTTCTCAAGCACTTCCACATATAGATTTACAATAATAAGTAAATTATATTAATAACCATAACCATAACCATGCTCTGTAGCTTGCTAATATTGTAAGAGAGACGGTGCTCCTTGCCCTGACTTGCTTCAATATTATTAGTTTTCTGACAAATGTATCTCAACAATTGAAGGACAGTCAATGTTCTAGCAGTAATTGAATGGGCATATCCAATAAGGAACATACAGAATATTAAAAGTAGTCTCTGCTAACACCACTTTTGATTTATATTCCCTTGAGCAAAACAAAACTTCCAAATTACTTTTCAGTATAAGCCTCCCAGCTAATTTCTATCCAAATAAAGTTAGTCCAGTCCAGTCCATTCTCCCCTTCACACTGTTACAATGAAAACTGAGAGCTAGTACTTAGTTTCTCACTGTTAAATCTAGTTTTGCAGTGAACTGGCTTCCCTTGATATGTCAGATTATAACTGCTGTCATTCTAGAAGTTGCAAAGCAATACATCTGGAAGCGGCCAGGTTTTATGAAACCACAAATTTTGTTGTTGTTTATTCATTCAGTCGCTTCCAACTCTTCGTGACTTCATGGACCAGCCCACGCCAGAGCTTCCTGTTGGCCATTGCCATCCCCAGCTCCCCCACGGTCGAGTCTGTCACCTCCAGAATATCATCCATCCATCTTGCCCTTGGTCAGCCCCTCTTCCTTTGGCCTTCCATTTACCCTAGCATCAGCATCTTCTCCAGGGTATCCTGTCTTCTCATTATGTGGCCAAAGTACTTCAGTTTTGCCTTTAATATCATTCCCTCAAGTGAGCAGTCTGGCTTTATTTCCTGGAGTATGGACTGGTTTGATCTTCTTGCAGTCCAAGGCACTCTCAGAATTTTCCTCCAACACCACAGTTCAAAAGCACCTATCTTCCTTCGCTCAGCCTTCCTTATGGTCCATATGGTCCAGCTCTCGCAGCCATAGGTTACTACGGGGAATAACATTACTTTAACTATGCGGACCTTTGTTGTCAGTGTGATGTCTCTGCTCTTAACTACTGTATTTTATCAAGATTTGCCATTGCTCTCCTCCCAAGAAGTAGACGTAACTGAATGCCTTCTGCCACTCCCTCAGCTCCATAGCTAAATGCCCTTTCCCTTTCTTCTCAATTGTTGTTGTTTATTCGTTCAGTCGCTTCCGACTCTTCATGACTTCATGGACCAGCCCATGCCAGAGCTTCCTGTCGGCTGTCACCATCCCCAGCTCCCCCACGGTCGAGCGTCACCTCCAGAATATCATCCATCCATCTTGCCCTTGGTCAGCCCCTCTTCCTCTTGCCTTCCACTTTCCCTAGCATCAGCATCTTCTCCAGGGTATCCTGTCTTCTCATTATGTGGCCAAAGGACTTCAGTTTTGCCTTTAATACCATTCCCTCGAAACCACAAATAGCAGATGATTATTCACAAAATGGCTGCTGTCATGGTTGCTGTGGACAGTCATAAAATACCCATTCAGCAGAAGGCAAACAGCTGGTGCCATTATAAACCCAGCTTTCCTTTAAATTGTTTTGAGCAAGGAGGCAAACTTTAAGATAGTAGCCGTCATTTTCTAAAATTGCTTATGTGGCCTTGGTAAGACTCAGGATCATTCTTATAAATAAAAGAAAAATATAATAATGTAGGGTTTTCTTTGCAACATGTTAGCTACTATTTTCATTTTCAATTAAAGGAATTTAAAAATATTATATTAAGTTAGAGCCTAGGGAACTGTCCACATGACATTGCAGCCCCCAGACTCTCTATTTCTTCTTATTCTCACCTATTGCCACCTGCCATCTGCAGAATAATCTCAGTTCCTCCTACAACTCGTAGAGATGTCTCCTGTTTGGAGAGGTACTGTGGGTTGTGGTATCTCTCCAAACAGGAGACATCTATACTATTTGTAGGAAGGGCCCAACAAGAACCTTAATTAACTAGGTTTTGCCTTTGCCACCCTCCCAGAGAGCCTTAATTTTCCACATTTTCATTGATTTACAAGCTATGAATGGAACTTGTATCTAAGTAATGATTTTTCCCCTTTTTCTTCTGCAAGTGACTTGGTTGCCTTTAGATATTGTGTCCCTTACCATGTGTACTTTATCATGTTATTAGAATCCTAAGAATTTTTTAAAAATTTATCAGCATCATGACGTTATTTAATTTTCTTAGACATTGCTCTCCTTTGTGTTTATTTCTAGAGAAGTGATCTACAGCAACCAAATATGCAGTATTCATTGCTTCTTAGCAATTACATTAAAAATCAGTTAAGACTGAGTAAAGATAGTCTTAAGCAGATGTACATACTCATATATATCAGAGATACTTCTAATCTCTTTTAGGATTAGGATAAAACCCAAGGCAGAATACATGGGATTTTCAAGTATGACATATCTGTCTACCTTGTGTTAACCTTAACGATATTATATTATATTATATTAACTTTCATCAGAATAATATTGGTTTTGTATTGTAAGGATTAGCAAAGGAACACAGAGGACACTTTCTAAATCTAATGCAAATCAGATTTCTTCCTTGAAACATTTCCTTCCATCTTTTCTGAAATGTAATCTGCTTTCTGTGAGTATTGGTCATTCCACTCAACTAATAATATTGAAGCAAGTCAGGGCAAGGAGCACCGTTTTACATGGACTATTTCTGGTTTCTGAGCAAAGTAGTAGCGTCCATCACAGTTCAAATGAGCTCACTAAAGATGCTGTTTTTGTTGGAACTTCTGGGAAGAATGTTAAAAAAAACCCTGATCCTGAAGCAATCTCAGATCAGAAAAAAAAATGAGTTCTTTCCCATGCCCTTTAGCAAGAAAAGCAGTGTCACAGTGAAAACATTCTGCTCAGACCCACAGCTGTCCTATTTATGGAAGGTAGGAAGTTAAATCAATGCTCTTGAAACTCTGTACTTGAACATTCATGAATGCTGTATCCACTTTGGAGTCCACTACTTCTACAGCACTCTTTTTTAAAAAACTGCAGGGACTTGTCCAGGCAGACTCCAAGAATCGGACATGATTGAGTGGATTAAAAAGAAAAAGATTATACAGGTAGTCCTTGCTTAACGATGGTAATTGGGACCAGCAACTCCATCGCTAAGCGATGCAGTCGTAAAGCGCAACATCACGTGACCGCGCCAAGTTATGACAGCAGTTGTGGAAGTCCCAATTGCCATTCTTAGGCAAATCCCATATTGTCACAGTGTCCTGCAGTCACATGTTTGCCATTTGTGACCTCCTGCCAGCTTCCCCATTGACTTTGCTTGTCGGAAGCCAGCAGTGAAGGTCACAAATGGTGATCTCGTGACCGCAGGACGCTGCAACTGCTGTAATTGCGAGCCAGTTCCTTTTTCCAAAATAGTTGTGTGTTTTTTTAAGGTTTACTGCTTGCAATTATTCATTGAAAAGGGAGAATTAATTTCTGGAAGTTTGAAGCACGTGCAGTTTGCGCTTGTTTCTCAAGTAAATTTTCACACAGTGTAAGTTGTGCCTTCTTGTGGGCAGCATTTGGTTATGTGGAAACACTCAGTATATCTGAGCAAAAAATGATTTATGCAGATTTAAATTCTAAGTAACAGGTGATCAGTGGTTATAGGAGAGCCAGTTTTGTGCATTTGGTTTTATGAAAAAATCTTGTTATATACAAGTGGAATAGTGAGTCAGTACTTATAGCATTAAACACAGAACAGGGAATAAAACAAGGATGTTTGGCATTCTCTTGGTTGTTTAATCTATTTAAGGTGTAAGGACAAAATTATAAGAAATGCTTGTGGTGATGTTAGAGTTAGGAAACTACTGTTAGATGTTAGAATTAGGAAATTACTGTGTGGGTACTCTTGTAAACCAAGTGATTGACAACGTGAATAACTTATAGCAAATATTTATATGATGCAGTGAGAAGCATAGATCAGCAAGTTAATGTATCGAAGACTAATATTTGAAAGAAAATGGAGTGAATGATGGAAATGGTGAAAAATTAGTGCAAGTTGATTATATGTCGATGAAGATTCTCAGTCATCCAAAACTGATGAATTTGTGTGTCTTGGTAGAATGTCATTAACACTTGGGAAATGGGAAGAGAAATTTTGTTGTTGTTTATTCATTCAGTCGTTTCCGACTCTTCGTGACTTCATGGACCAGTCCACGCCAGAGCTTTCTGTCGGCCGTCACCATCCCCAGCTCCCCAATGGTTGAGTCCGTCACCTCCAGAATACCATCCATCCATCTTGCCCTTGGTCGGCCCCTCTTCCTTTTGCCTTCCACTTTCCCTAGCATTAGCTTCTTCTCCAGGGTATCCTGTCTTCTCATTATGTGGCCAAAGTACTTCAGTTTTGCCTTTAATATCATTCCCTCAAGTCAGCAGTCTGGCTTTATTTCCTGGAGTATGGACTGGTTTGATCTTCTTGCAGTCCAAGGCACTCTCAGAATTCTCCTCCAACACCACAGTTCAAAAGCATCTATCTTCCTTCACTCAGCCTTCCTTATGGTCCAGCTCTCACAGCCATAGGTTACTACAGGGAAAACCATTGCTTTAACTATGCGGACCTTTGTTGTCAGTGTGATGTCTCTGCTCTTAACTATTTTATCGATATTTGTCATTGCTCTCCTCCCAAGAAGTAGACATCTTCTGATTTCCTGGCTGCAGTCAGCGTCTGCAGTAATCTTTGCGCCTAGAAATACAAAGTCTGTCACTGCCTCCACGTTTTCTCCCTCTATTTGCCAGTTACCAATCAAGCTGGTTGCCATAATCTTGGTTTTTTTGAGGTTTAACTGCAACCCAGCTTTTGCACTTTCTTCTTTCACATTCGTCATAAGGCTCCTCAACTCCTCCTCGCTTTCAGCCATCAAAGTGGTATCATCTGCATATCTGAGATTGTTAATGTTTCTTCCAGCAGAGAAATTTTAATATGTGCCAATGATGGTAGAAGGGTAATAGGTAATATGTGGCCTGTTCCAAGGAATGAATGTTTTTGAAGGAAATGAAAATGGCTGCATGAAGATACTTTAGTCCACTTTGTTATATGAAAATGATACTTACTGTAGGTATATCAGAAAAAAAACATAACAGTCAGACACAGTGGGAATGGAATACTTACATTATGTGTGTGGTAAAACCAGAAAAAAATAGGGTCAGTGATGGATAGGTGCTTAATGATGTGGATTGAATTAAAAAATGAGCAACCAGTAGTGAGGTGATTTGGTCATAGACAGATAATGAATTAAGGCTGAATTGCAAAGCAAATGTATGAAGGAAGAATGAATGACTGGAGAAGAGGTAGAAGACCAGAAAAGTGTGGTTGGATAGAGTTGATAAGATCCTCAAAAAGAAAAGAAAAGGTGAGAATTTTAAACAATAACAAGCAATATACGGATCAATTGGGTTTACACATTCAGTTGGCTTTTTGAAACACTAGGCACCACCATCTGATCACTTTGTAAAGTCACTGGCTGAATCGAATGCCTAACAGCCCAAAGTCAGACTCCTCTTATACTTACTCTCTTCTTAATTGTTGGAAAGTTAATATATAATTTCCATGATTTGGTATTTTAAAAGAGGCTCATCTACACAGCAATGATAATGTCCATTCCTCTCATCCTAGATATGGGAGGAAAGTATTCTGATAGAAAGAAAGCACTGCCCCCACAGCCTACCCCCACTGCATCTCATCCCAAGAACAAGAGTGCCCTCACAGAAAGTCACATGGGATACTTTCAGGGTAGTGATTGGTTCTCTAAAATGTATTTACTTATTTATTTTATTCAACTTAGGTGCCACCTGGCTCCATTCAACTCTGGGTGGCTCACAGCATAAAATAGCACAACAAATAGATAATCCAAAGAGAGAACATAGAAATAAACAAGACAGCACATCTGGTCAACACACAAAATGCAGCTGTGTGTGTGAGGAACCATCCCCCACTGGCTAACCCCCAAATGACAGAGTCCATGCTGCCAGTCAACAACAATGAGGGAAAAAACATGGCCATGGGATGCTATGAGAAGAAAGACAGTGGAGTCTCAGAGGGACATTCTGCCTTTCTTCTTAACTCTCACAAAGCATTGTGTTTTCTACCTAATGAATGGCACTTCCATTCTGGGCATCCAAGGTCTAAGGAAGCAGAAGCACCTGGCTGTCTTCTCACTGAAGAAATGACAGCTGCATGTTTGCGAAAACCAGCAAGTGGCAATCCCCCAAAGATAACTGTTTGCAAGGAAATCCATGCAAGGAAAGTACTACATTCATGCTACGAAATGGAAGCACCATTGTGAGGACAATGTTCTTGGAAAATGGGGTATGTGAGCAAGTCATCAGGTTCTTGGATGAGCTCATAAATTTAGAAGCTGTTCTACCCAAAACATATATATTCACTTTTCCTTTACTGGGCTAATGCACATGCAGTATATTCATCTAAAGTTACATAAAAGATAAAAAATCTCCTACTCAAAAATCACATTTAATTTAGTGTTAAGGGTTGTATAAGAGTAATTAATGCCACTAAATGCCTGAATTTTCCTCATTTATAAGAGAGTAAGCTGAAAAACTGGGATTGTCACCTGGATAAGAAGAAAGTCTACACAGATAGGAAGCAATGAATTAACCACAATGTTGTCTCTAAGAGCACTCTGGACCTTAACAACTATTATTCTCTTTCTCAGATTTTTAAACTGCTGCAGAAACTGCATTTCTTTAACCATGAATTTATTTCATTCCAAGATAGCACATAGTGAGGTAGCTTCATGAAGCAGTTGGTAAGATGGGGGCAGTCTCAGCAAAGAATTCTAAATATAAGTCCCAGAGATACAGTGCAAGACCTTAGTGTAGATATTCCCATAGGTATTTCTTTCCTTTCCAAGGGTTTAACAGCAAATATTGCAACTAGGGATAAAAACTAGGCTGTGGGGATAGGAGACAGTTTAAGTTTGCATGCAACCAATGAGCTTCTTCAAGAGAAACAGACACCTGACTTTTGCAAATCAGCTTGTAGAAGTTAAATGGCAGATCCAGATGTAATGGATGACCTTGGAAGATAGGAGGAAGAGCTGCAGACTAGACAACAGTCAGATAAGAGGCAGCTGGGCCCACAGCTGGGGGGAAAACATAGGAAGCATTTCAGAAGGGACCCTCCCTAGTTCGCTGGAAAATAAAGGTGAGGGGGGAGAGATATACTTTCAGACTTGCAAGAGCCTGCTAATGTAACCTTACAATAAAGGTAGAGCTAGCTGTGCTTCTTGTCTGGACTACCTCGCAAGGCTGACACGAAGTTACCAAAAAGTTATGTTCTTTAGTATCATTAAGAGGGGGTTTCTCTTCACATAACATGTGCCTTGCAATTGTTATCCCTTTAATAGAAGCAATTTTCTCACAGTAACTATAGTAACTGAGTTCATCTGAGAATGGGCTTTTGGGGGAGGTTGTTTGTTTTGCAAATTGGTTTTCCTATTGCTCACCCATATAGGAGTGGAAA
This sequence comes from Charina bottae, assembly GCA_023362775.1. Lineage (NCBI taxonomy): Eukaryota > Metazoa > Chordata > Lepidosauria > Squamata > Charinaidae > Charina > Charina bottae. The sequence goes on along the minus strand of JALMGJ010000002.1, from coordinate 85,215,308 downwards.
GAAAAAGAAAAGAAAAGCATTGGCCGAATCATTACAGTAACTCAAAACCCTTTAGACAGATAGTGTCACATGCTTTATAAATTCCTGATTGAGTGTATGGAATTAGGCTGTTGGGCAGAAAGCCAGCAGATGGACTCATCATTGATGAAATCATTTTGGAGAAGCATTAAATGGAACTTAAAATAAAGGTGAAATAGCTTTATAGATTTTCCACTCAAAGTATTTATGAACATTTGTTGCTGATATATAACATAGCATTAAAAGAAAGATTTAGTACAGGGAGGTTTTAATAAAATTCTTTTGTAAATAATAAAATAATAATTTATTATCATTTAAAGTAAGGATAAAAAACATAGCTTTGTTGCTACTTGCCTTCTATATTTTATTGGGAACATAGAATGGTGAACCACAAAATCAATTGCTTAGTTAAAACAATACTTTAAACCAAACCAGACAGTTACTTTCTCCCTTGTTCACAATATACAGTACTGAGAAATGTTTCCAATAGCAAAAGAAATAAGAGATATTGATTTATCAACAAACTGACAGGGTTTGCTTTGTGCTCAGTAAAGGTGGAAGATTGATTATGAAATATTTTCTTGTTTTCTTTTGTATTTTACAGATAGCTAGCAGGAAAAAAAATCTATATTGACTATCTTATGGCCTGCATAGCTACTAAAGAATCCCTGTTTAATACAAGGGATATACAGGGCCATGCAACCTTATCTCCCATTGTCTCTGCCCATCCACTTTGGTCCAGCAGGGTGAGTGTGCTCCAGGTCCCATCTATTAAAAAATGTCCCATTGCAGGACCCAGGAAGCCTGCCTACTTGGTGGCAATTCCTTCCCTCTGGAATGATTCCCTCCCCCCCAGAAATTGGTATGGCTCCCACCCTTATGTCACTCAGGAAGTTGTTGAAGACCTGGTTGTTCTTCCAGGGTTTGGGGACAGGGTGATTGCAGAGCCAGTGTTTTGTTTTCTTTTGCTTTGCTTGGTTTTCTTATAGTGGCCTAAAAATGACATGACATGACATGACATGACATGACAACATAAACATAAATAATATTGAACTTCTTAAGCTACTTAGTAAAGTTTCTCTGAATTGGGTACTGCTTATTCCTGCAGAATCAGTTTCAGAAAGTTTAATTTATAGATTTGCAGCTCAACCACTTAGAATGTGGCTGGTGGGATTCCCCCAAGGTTTTATCTTGCTACACATGCTCATGAATAAAAACATTTAACTTGTATGTATTCTTCAGTTCTTCAATTGGGTTTGGTCTTTGGTGCCATCCAGTGTGGCTATAACTTTGTGTGTGTGCTGGACCCCACACCTTTCTGTTTTCCTTTGATTCCTTCTCCTCCCCATTTCCTTTGTTAGTTATAATAATCAATTTGCTTTTTTGACCAGGATATGATTTACTTCTGGGTATTCATGACTGATTTTTTAAAAAAAATTCTGACATTTTGATGCAGCTTCTATTCCCTTACTGGGAAATAAACTCTATTGAATTTAGTAGGTGTTACAATTGAGTAGACATAACCATTATGAAAGTGCAATTTTGAGATTGGATTTTGGATTTTGGCATGCTATTCGTGTTAATTATACAAGATGGAGTAATGGAATAAACAGTCAACATTGAATTTTAGAAAACTAAAGCTGGAAAACTACTTGAAAATTACTTGAAATAAATACAATAGTCTTGGGTAATTAAATTATCAGGTCCTACAAAGTTCTGCCCTATCCCCTATTATCTTTAAGTTATATTATATATTATATATTATATATGATATATTATATATTATATATTATATATGATATATTATATATTATATATTATATATTATATATTATAGAGATACAGTATCTCTATATGGAACTTATGTGAGGTCAACTGACATAAGGTTTGGATAAGTCTACTGTTTTGGGGCTGAAGTTCTCCAGATAATACTAATGGCAGCAATATAGAAAACATTTTTCTGCCCTCTAGTGGTCACCCTGACTTTTGCAGGCTATTTATGAAAAAATGGAGGTTTGGAGTGAAGTAACATCAGGGGAAGGCAAAAGAGGGGCCGACCAAGGGCAAGATGGATGGATGATATTCTGGAGGTGACGGACTCGACCTTGGGGGAGCTGGGGGTGGTGACGGCTGACAGGAAGCTCTGGCATGGGCTGGTCCATGAAGTCACGAAGAGTCGTAAGTGACTGAATAAATAAACAACACAAACATCAGTCAGCTGTATTTGGCATCAGTGCAATTGAATCATGGTCTGGATGATTTAATGAACTGATGAGTAGTAATTGTAGAGAATCACAGACATGACTTTAGAGGAGGAGTGTGATGGTTACCAAAACAAAAATTTAAGCCCAGGAAAAGAAGAGAATATTAATGTAGTTTAAACTTAAACTAGCTCTACCTTTACTTTCTTTGGTATAAGAGAGGGGGAAGCAGAAAATGCTGTCAGGCTTGCAAGATTCGGATTCTATAGCCTATATCAATCAAGTAGAATTCAAGTATTTCTTGTGGAGTCTGTTTCCTGACTTGGCCTACCTCAAAGAGTTGACATCAATCTTGAAAGCCTAGCTGTTTCTTTCTTATGTTCCCTATTTTTCCCAGCCTTATATTATGTTTTGGAATTATCACATTCCTTTTGCAAGGTCATCGCTGTGATTTTCCACAATAATAAAAGGAACATGAACAGAGACCCTGTGTTGTGTTCTTTGTTCCAGGAAATCAGTTTTCAACCTTTTTAAAATTGTGATGGCATTCCCTTCAAAGAGCGGTCATATTGCCATGCACCTTCATAAAGCATTGCCATTGGAGACCAAGATGGCTTTGTTGACATGGAACACCTTGTACTAGCTTCAGCTGGTTCACCAACTGCAGCTGTTTCTAAACAAGGATAGCTTGGCTACAATTATTCATGCGCCAGTAACCTTTTTGTTAGATTATTATCACATAAAGTTGCCTTTGAATGACTCTATTCAAATTCATTAGCAGGAATTCTGACTTGGGTGTCTTTTAAAATGTTTAGGATCCAAATACCTTAAAATATTTCATATAAAAGAGAAGACCTTTTCTATGTGTTATCTGACTCTAGAATATCCTTTCTATTGATGCCAATACTACAAATTTTTCAGTAACAGAGCACAATAATTTTGTTTGCCCAACCATTTTAAATTGAGTTTATTGTTCTTGTCTATACGAGTGTACTATGGACATGCTTATTATTATGTTATTATTTGCTGATGGGCTATATTATTTCAGATATGTTATACTTTTATTGTGCATCATCATAGAGTCCATTAAGAAAAGAATAAGTTCAGACTCAAGATTAAATGAATAAATAAATGCTTTCAGGGTTGTTTCTCTGCAAAAATACATTAGAAGTAGGTTTTCCTACTATAATAGCCCCATACATGGAAGTTGCATTAAATCCTACAGTTTCATTAAAAACAGTTAATATTTTAGACGTGATTTTATTTCTATTCCCTGCCATTAGTAATGTATTTGCTAGTTGTTAGATAGTCCCTTAATACAGTGAAAACTACTCATTAGTTTCAGTGGAATCTGAATTATATATTAAAGGAAAATTTCTATATACCTATTTTTAAAAAATAAAATAATTTTTCATTTTCTATTTCTATTTATATTCCTTAATACACACATACACACATGTGATGTGCCTGCTCTTGGCCATAGTTTCTTGTTGGCTCTTCACATATCCTTGTCTCCATGCAGGTACCCAAACAAAATAGTTTGTACTCACTTTATCAATAATAAGCTGAGAGTAGGGATTCTGATAGGAAATAGTTCTCATAGAAAGGTGGGGGTGGCAAAAGGGAAATCTAAAAAACAACAGAAGCAGCTAGAAGTGATGACTCCTGGAAATGGAGTTGATGTTGGCAGCCAAAATCACCAATGCAGATTTAGACAGCTGCTGAAGATGGATGCTTGCTTTCAGTGCACAAAAAAAGGCTGCTACTGATCCTGAAATGGATTAGGCATTGTTTGCACCACTAAAAGCTCATTAGTTTATGAATGGTTTGTGGTCCACAAAGCATTTGAGGGGATGATCTGGGGAAGAAGACGGCCATGGTACCTTATCTCTGCTCCTTGCAGAAGACCCTCAGTGGGGTTGAAGAAGATGGAAGAAATAGGGTTTTACTTCACCAGCTAGATCAAGGCCAGCTGCCAATTCATCTAACTGAACCAAAGAAGAAGGAAGCCTTGCCATTAATACCTGTAAGCTCTTCCTTAACTATAAAATTAGAAAGAATAGGTAGAAGTGGAATTTAAATAGTGCACATATATGTTAACCTTAGATTGCAGTCTACATGTTTATACAGTACATGCTTGGAATTTAGAGCTCAAAGTTGGAGTTTAGGGGGGAAAAACTTGTACTCTTAGACTCATAGAGTCATAGGGTTGGAAGGGACCTTGGAGGTCTTCTAGTCCAACCCCCTGCCCTGTGCAGAAATCCTCATACCATTCTGGACAAATGGTTGTCCAGCCTTTTCTTGAAAGCCTCTACTGAAGGAGCACCCACAACTTCAGGAGGAAGGCCGGTCCATTGCTGAATAGCTCTCACAGTCAGGACATTCCTCCTCCTTAGTTCAACTATGGATCTCTCACTGTAGAGCTTCCACCCGCTGTTCCTTGTCTTACCCCCAGGGGCTCGGGATAATACATCTATTCCCTCTTCCCTGTGAAATCCCTTCATGTATCAGAAGACGACTACCGTGTCTCCCCTTAGTCTTAAAACACTGCCTTATCAGCAAAGAAAGGAGAACCTGTTCAGATGATACACAAAATTATTAGAAACCGTAAATCATACTTGCACAGCTTAGCTGGAAATGAAACTACTTCTGCTATGTGTTTTATCAATAATTTAAATTTAAATTTTAAAAAAAAACCTGGAAAATTGTTTGTCCTGTCTTGTTCAATCAAATCTTCAAACCCTTAAATGAACCCCATGTCAATGGAATCTCTATATATTTATTTCAAATAATTGAAATAATATATATTAACTTAACATATATATTAAAAGGAGATTTTAATCTTTACTACTATTCGTTTCACAAAAAAAAATCCACTATGAATTTGGGTGTAGGGTATAAGCAGACGTAGCAGTAGGAGTAATTTTATGCAAAAAGAGGCTTGGCAAAGCAAGGAAATATGCTTTAATTGCTTATATAATTTTATAAAACAGATTGTGTGTGTGCGTGCATGCACATGTGTATCAAAAATAAACCTCCTCCTTCAGAAATGAATGAATCCCAAATCCCAAACCAAACTAGGCTCATTTTGACAGATTTAGGGAATGTTCAAATCAAAGCAGAACATTTCTGAAGCATTCCAAGTCTAATTTTAACTCTTCATTAGCTATTCAGAATTTGGAAGGACACCAAGGTACAAATCCCATCTGCAGAAGTGGATACTGCCCTCTTCCCAGCCATTCCCCACCCCATATTCTTCAGAGTAAGGGAAACATCAGGGTGAGAACTGTACTTTCATAATTCTTAAGAGAAAATATATATATATGTATACAAAATAATATACTGTATTAAGAAAAAATGCTTGCAAAAACATATTGGAAAACATGCACATAAATCTCCAAATGTTTAAAAAAGTTGCAAACTGCTGCAAAGATTTTTGTTGTTGTTCAGTCGTTTAGTCATGTCCGACCCTTCGTGACCTCATGGACCATAGCACGCCAGGCCTTCCTGTCCTCCACTGTCTCCCGGAGTTTACTCAAATTCATGTTCGTTACATCGGTGATGCTATCTAACCATCTCATCCTCTGCCGTCCCCTTCTCCTTTTGCCTTCAGTCTTTCCCAGCATCAGGATCTTTTCCAGTGAGTCCTCTCTTCGCATTAGGTGGCTGCAAAGATGGGAGAGAGCAAATTTAAGATGAGGAAAATTAAAAACTGAAAGAAACGGAAAGGCACATGTCCTCTTTTCCTCCCTAGTAAGATGGAAATGGATGTTTATACTATATAGGACTGCAAGAATATTCATTGTCCTGGTTCTGGCTATTTATAGGATTGTAGTATGTATGCTCTGGAAGGGACAACTGTAAACTATGTGATGTGTGATTTGCGTACCATTCCTCTGCTAACAGTTCATAACAGCTACACCTTGTGTTCTCTTTTGTGGTTTCAGGAGCAGAAGGCACAGTGTTCCCTAAATCCATAGAAACTCCTAATGTCAGGGCAGACCCCTTCAAGGAACTAAGGTAAACTCTGACATTTAGTTCTAATGTAATTCAAAGGTACCTTGCTTGAATTGTGCATTCTGGCTGGTGATATTTCAACTCCTGAAGAAATTAAGGAATATGCAGTTGCATAGACACCACTGAACAGCAGCAAAAGTTATACTTCAAGTAAATCTGAATTTTTAAAAGTGCATTGACTCATGGAATTAAGACTCTTATTTTTGTGACTGCTAGATATCAAGGTTTGAGATTTTTTTTTCTTAAAAGGTCTCTTTTTGATTGAGTATGGCCTCCACGTATCTTTAATCACAGAATGTCAGCAGGCAGAAAAGTGGTGATATGGTCAAATTACTTTCTATACAGATAAAATAACTTGGTACCTCTATTCATCTGTGAGAGCTGTCACTGTCCTGGTTTATATGTTACTGGTAGAACAGCCCCTGTGTACTGGAAGAATGGGCAGGCCACAATCCACAAACCATTGCAGTTATTTTTATCTGATATTCCCCACCTCCAAGATTTCAGCACAGCAGTTATATGACAGCATGTTTTTTTTTCTTTTTGGGTTTTCCCACTTTTCAAGGTACATAATGAAGTGGCTCTCGGCCATGATAAGAATACCTGCTGAAGGCCCTGACAATAATCCACGCAGCATTTGGTATAGCTAGCAGTGCTTTCAAACTAAATTTATTCTCAGTAGCTGCAAGCAGCTGAGTTCTAACTATAGTAAATGTGGTCAAAGTGATGACTAATCCAGAATTAATTCATGCCAGTCATTTCTTTCCTCTCCACTCCCCAGACACAACTTTTTAAATAGGAGGAATGTCCCTGTATGAGATAATTGTATAAAAGGTCACAAAAAGCAAACATTGTTCATGTAGACCCACAATTATATGAAAGTGATAGCTGGACTGAACAGTGACCATAATGTGCTGAGTACTCATGATTAGATCACTCCTTATATGGAGAGGTTTCATAGCACAAAGGGACTCACAATATTATCTGGTGATGTGGGAACCCTCTCCACCAGTCTTTCCCAACTTGATGCCCCCCAGGTATTTTGGGCCAATTCCCAGAAATCCTACCAGGCATATCTGGAGGTGAACCATACTGTACATTGGTTGTACAGCAGAGCTTTCCAAACTGTGTGTCGGGACACATTAGTGTGTCGGCTGCAGTGTCTGGGTGTGTTGCGGCTGCTGCTGCCTCCTGGCTTCCACACAGGTTCTAGTACCTGCCTTGTGCCCTGCTGCCTCCAAACCCGCTGTGATTCCACGCAGGTCCTAGTGCCTGCCTTGTGCCCTGCTGTAAGAGTGTGTCACGAAATGATGCCCTGCTGTAAGAGTGTGTCGCGAAATGATGCATGTCTAAAAAGTGTGTCACCAACATGAAAAGTTTGGAAAGCTCTGACCTAAAGGCTTGCCATTTTCAGACTTTATATCAACTGCTGAAACCAATGGCAATATGTGCTTCTATTCAAATAATTCATGTGTGGGCCATCATGTCTCACTGAACACTAATTCTCTCTTTGCATTATACTCTTGTATCTTCACTGGATCAATGCCTGAAGCTCTTGTAATTCTTTGATTCACATTGTTTGAGTCCTGAAATGCACATATATCAATATTTTCTGTTTCTTTCATCCTCGCCATCTTTGTTGCCTTTATTGATGTCTTGCGTATCATGCAGAATAAGTTCCAGGTGATTACCACACCATCACTCTCTACAGAAATTCTATTATCCCTGGATCATTGTTCTTTACAAGTGTGGGATCGCTTTTTCTGAAATCCAGACACTGTACTGTTCTTGCTAGGGCAGAATGGCCTCTTAGCTGTTATCAGTGGTGCTGAAGGGGCTGGGAGAATTAGAATGAATGTGGAGCATTGTATTGTCGAAGGCTTTCACGGCCGGAGTTCAATGGCTGTTGTGGGTCTTCCGGGCTGTGTGGCCGTGTTCTGGAAGTTGTGGTTCCTAACGTTTCGCCAGCATCTGTGGCCAGCATCTTCAGAGGGCAGGAGCACAGATAGAATAGATAGATCACAGAGATTTTGCTTCTATCTGTGCTCCTGCCCTCTGAAGATGCTGGCCACAGATGCTGGCGAAACGTTAGGAACCACAACTTCCAGAACACGGCCACACAGCCCGGAAGACCCACAACAGCCAATGTGGAGCATTGTTTGTAACAAACCTTCAGAGTTCTTAGACCAGTGGGTGTCATGGTTGTCATTTAACATAAAGGAAAAATAGCATGTCTTATGCTGCTTTTCAGCTTGCTTGACATGATTAACCATTGTCCTAGCTTAGTTTATGAATTTCTTACTCCAGCAGAATTATTGTGCAGCATGTGTTCATTGCTTGACTATTGAGGGGAAGAATAAAAGGATTGTGGCTAATTTCTCCCAATCAAGAAAGTAAGTGGAATATAAAGAGATCACAAAGATTTCTAGCACCAGCACATCAACGGTGTTTGTCAGTATATACTGTAATGCAGCATGTGTGCAATGAAGCACGTAAGTTATTCATTCCAATGAAGCTGGTGCCATCCTTGCCTACTAATCATAATGGCTATATATTATCTCCAATATCAAAGGCAGTATGCTTCTCAATACCAGCTGCTAGGGAATATGAGCAGAAGAATAATACAGAGATGTTTGTGCATTCCATCTGTTAGTGGAGGTATGTATAGATTCAGTTCAACAACCTCTGAGGTCTGTGCTGAATTACAGAAGAAACTTGGGAAAGGAAGGTTATTCGGAGCCGCCTTTTACACAGTGATTGTATCCAGTATGATTCCATGCTTAGAGTCCTTTCCCATCATCAGCCCTTTCCAGATTTGGTCAGATTATTTGGTATATATGGGCTAAACGCATTATTTTAAAAAAATCTTTTTTTAGTTCATTTGTTACCATGAATGAACTAATTTATATACTAATATGCTAATTTATATACTAATATGTTACCCAGAAATTGACAAGTACTAGACAGAATTGGTCTTTATGCAAAACCTCAGGAAAAAAAATTAATCCAGCTCATTTTTGCATGCTATCAAAACTGGGTGGTAGGTTAGATCCAACATGGCTGCCCTGCTAAGCCCAACAATTAATTTAGTCTGTAAAGAGGCTAAAAGACTCATTGACAAACCTAAATCATAATGCTGGAATATGAACTCCAAAGCATAAATCTCTTCTCTTCAAACTCTAGTTTTTTCTTGTCTTCTTGGAATTTCCTACAGACATACTTCCTCCCGTTATACTCCAGCACATGAGGTCCATATCCACCACTCACTTACCCAGCATCTACCCACTTATCTCAGTTGCTACTTTTCTTTTTCACACAAAACTTAAGTTCCACTGCGCCTACACATTGCCCTTTCTCTTCTGCTTCTCCCCCACCTCCAAGCTTTCAGTGCAGCAAGTTTCTTTTCCTGTCTCCTTCAAAGGAAGGAAGGAGGGAAGGAGGGAAAGGGAAGGGGAAAAAAATAAAAACGAACAAACTTTCAGGGGTAGAAGGAAAAGAGCAGAGTTCCAGGGGGCCCTCATGCTGGGGGCCCTCATGAGCCCGAAAGGCCTGCTGCTGAATGGAGCAGGATTAGAAGATTTCAGTTTTTGCTTTCCAGGGAAAGAGACTGAAAATTAAGCAAATAGTTTTAAAAAGATGGGACTGCCTAGATGAGGGGCAAGAAGGTTTACAACTGTAACCACTTGCAAGCTTTGTGAACACTTGTAATGGGTCTCTTATTCAATCCCTTTCCTGTCTGTGTCTTTCACCCAGTTGATGCTTTTGTATAACAATGTTCAAGCACTGTGGTGGACATTGCCACCTCAGTACTGATCAATGGGATTATAGAAATGCTGCGTTTTTACTATATCAGCCAAAAAAGCTTATATGGCAGTTTACATGAGATCAATAACAAACAAGACAGTCCCAGCCTGCTAAATTATAATCTGCATCAAAAGGAAAAGGAAAACAAGCAAGCTCAGCATTAGTTCTTATTTCACTTTGTAGATAACTTTTTTACTCAGTGTTATTACTGGATTTGGGCATAGACTTAATTTACAGGTAAGTTTGCTTGTTTGATGCATTTCTTCGTTGCCTTTCAAGGCTGCAGTTTTCCCAGAGGGGCTTACTGTGCAAAAGATAGCATTCCTTATCAATAGATGGCTAGGGAAAAGAAGTGATGGAGGAGTAATGTCATTCAGAGGACAGAAAATATAGTCCATTCTGCAGTACAAAGAGAAGCCAAAGCTAGTGCAGGCATCAAATGCTAGATCAAGGACCAACCCATTTGCTGTGCCTTGCTTAAGTATTTTCCTCCTCGGCCTCCATTCCTGTTGCAATTTCTCCCCCTCATTGTATTATTTTCATATATGCATACAGTAATTCATCACAGTAAGACTTCTATAGCCACAACTACTTTGGGCTAGTCACTGTCTCTCAGCCCAACCTACCTCACATTATGGGGGAACGTGGGACTAGGGAACACCATGTATGCAGCCTTGGGTCCTGAATTAATGGAGTGATATAAATCAATTAGTTAGATCAATAAAAATTCAGAGACTGAAGAACACTGTCACTGACACATAAGGAGGAAAGAAAGAGAATATTTTGTTGTTTGTTATTTTGATGTCCTGCCTTTCCTCCAGAAGCTCAAGGTGGTTTACAAAATGTTCCCTCTTCTTATTTTCCAACAACAACATCCCTGTGAGTAAGTTGGGCTGAGAGAGAATGTGATTGGCCCAAAGTAACCCATTGAGTTTCTATGACCCATAGAAGAAAACAAGATTACTAGTTCTTCACATATCTGCAAATGAGTGTAATATTCATTCAAACAAAAGATAATCTGGAATTTTGGGGCAAAAGAAAAAAATATTCTATGCAATACTGTTTCCCCATATTGTCAAACCAGGTTTATCAACTGCATCTGAAACATTCTGGAGATTCCTTCTTCAACAATAAATAGATGCATATGACACACTTGTATGTACATGAGCATATATGTATCCATAATTCTATAAAGGGTAGAGCCAGGACCAAAAAGAAAAAAGACTAATGATTAAAATTAGTTGCTTATAAAATAAGAAATACCATTTATACATTTAAATACCCCTCATTTACATATGCACATAAACTAAAAGAAAAAGAGGACAGGTATTGAAAACCAAATAAATTGGAGAATATCTGAAATGCGAGTAGGAAATATTTTACTATGTAGAAGCCCAATACACTTTGGAAAATTCCTCTTTTAAGGGTACTACAAAATAAAACCATGTAAATAGCTTGTCTGTAGCTTGAATCATGTCAACTGGATTTCTATTTTCTCAGTGGAAACGTTTCGCTCCTTATCCAAGGAGCTTAAGCTCCTTGGATAAGGAGCGAAACGTTTCCACTGAGAAAATAGAAATCCAGTTGACATGATTCAAGCTACAGACAATTCCACCTGGATGACTGAGAACCTTCATAGACATGTAAATAGCTTGTACAATTTTATCCATGTAAAATCATCCAAGTCTAAAAGACCAACATGCAGCAATTTATTGTTTGAGTCTCCAACAAAGGAAAACATTTTTAAACAAATGATGTTCTGTGGAGTCCTTGGTGCTCTCTGAGCCTTGTTGTTTTCTGGTTTCATTGCCAGGCTAGGCAACATCTTCAGTGCGAAAAGGGAGTGGGACTTGCTTTCTGTTTATATACCATGGCTTGTCCTTCTTGTGTTGGTGGAGGTGTTGTTCTCTCCTTAGTAGTTCCTTGACTGGGCTGTTGTTTGCTACTTGGTTGATTGACTGAGTTAATAGTTCCTTGATTAGGGTATATTGTGCTGTTTGATTGTTCCTCTGGTGCTAATCTTGGTGTTAATCTTTGCATATCTGGGTGATGATTGCTGGCAAGGTGGTGTTCTGGTCTTCTGGCTTTTCTATTGTCTCTTATGAATGGTATGTAAATGTTGCTTACCTCTATGTGTCTGTTGATGGCTGCTTTGTCTGAGTGCCAAGCTTCCAGGAATTCTCTAGTGTTTTTGGATTTGGCTTGGTTTAAGATGTTCAGTTTCCCAGTTGAAAGTATGGTTAAGTCTGTCCATGTGTTGTGAGATTAAGGAGATTTCATCATGTCTTCTGACTGCTAGTTGGTGTTCGTGGATCCCGCTAGTCTTCTGCCGGTCTGTCCTACATATTTGCTGTTACAGTCCTTACACTGTATGTTGTAGATAACTCCTGTTTTTTCTTCTTGGGCTACTGGGTCTTTATTTCTATTTTTTTCTATTTTTTCTATTTTTTTCTATTTCTATTATTCTACTGTCGCTAAAATATTAAAACACATAGACATATCTGGTTATCCAGAGCTGTACAAAGAACAATTTGCAAATCTGAAAAGTTGTCCACTTTTATGGACAAAAAAAGTGGAATTAATGAAATCCATCTTTTAAAAAATACCTTCTATACATTAAATACATTAAAAAATAAGAAGTTATAAAAGAAGATGAGCTACATCTTCTTTTATAACTTCTTATTTTTTAATGTTTTACCCTCTCATGCAACACAAAATAACTCACAAGGTCTCTAACAGGTCCCTCAGAACTGCCTTAATATTTTTACTGTTGTCTTAATTAGTGAGAATGAAGCCAGAGAAAAAAGGTTTATTTTAGAAAATACCTTTGTCTTACCAATGCTTACCACATAAAGCATTTCAATTAGAAGCTACTTGCAAACTTACTTAGAAAAAAGGCAGCTGTTCTAACTTCTAAGTTTAATGAGGGTTGCTCTAAATTTAAATGGAAGCCAACTTAAAGTATCTGGATGAATAGAACAATGATATTGGGGAAAAGAATAAATGCATTTTTAATAGTGAATTCTTCAGGAAAAAAGGATGAGGGGAAAAAAAGTAAGATCACCAAGAATCAAATCAGTGGTAAAAATTGAATGTCTTTGTTTAAATCGCTTGGGGACTAAGCTACTTAGTGACAATACCATTTTATTTATTTTCTTAATAAACCTTTTTCTTATTACTGTAACTTTGTTCTATAGCTCCATAAGTTTAACTCTGAAGTCTGAGGTCTCTTTTTCATAAAATGTTTTACTTCCAGAAAATGTTTTATTTTGTGATTTTTTTTAAAAAAAATTATCTAAATGTTCCCAGTCATGGCTTTTAGGTTTTAATTGTCCTGCCTATGTCAATTTGGAGGCACGGACATACAGTAAGTAGTCTCCAATGTTTTTGTATAAAATTAATTGTTGGCATTCACCAGTGACACTGGATATCTTCTACTTAAAACTGAGTAGAATTTAATGTCAGAGAGCAACCGAAGATCCTCTTCCAAAGAAAAACTGGTTTAGGATGAGAACTATATGAGTAATAAATTCCTCCAGACTTTTGGTTTTCTGCATGACATGATTTTTAAACAGTTGCTTTACTTGAACATAGATTTTAAAAAATAGGTTTTCCTCATATTGTACAATAGAGTGTGTATTAATATCCAATTTGTTCAACATATATATATATATTTCAAATATATGTAGGAGTTGATGATGGATAATATATGCTTTTCTTCAAAAAAAAGCCCACAAATTGGCTACTTCTGCGGCCATAGTGCATGTATACACAGAGAACATTAACACACACTCACATACACAAAAATATATACATAGAAGAAGGGGAGAAGCTGCTACCATCTTCCTGCCTTTATGTCCATATCTTCCACAGCCACTAGGGAGCCCTCTCTCCAAGAAAGCTTTTCTCTTTCAAAAGTACCTGCTTCCTTCCAGTAAATGTGATCTGTTTATGCATGTATGAGATGCCATCTCCACACACACCTGCAGTTCAGGGCAAAACAAAAGCCCCTTGTCTTCCTTTTAAGTAATGACAATATCAGTAGCAGTTAGTTTACATGGGCAGGGACTATATTGTATCCAGAGAAGCTTTTCAGAAAATTTTTTGCTACTGTTCTCATTATAATATATAGTATAAAAATATAAAATATATAATTATATTTTATTAAACTTTTGAGAAAGGAAAAAAATTAAAAAGGCAAACAAAAAGAGAAAAAAGAGTAAAAAGAAAACAAAAAGAAAACAAAAAGTGAATAAATGGAATTTACAAGCATTATGGAATCCAACAGGACTATACCAGATAAGGAAAAAAATCTAATCAGCACAGTATAAATCATAAAGATATAAGAATTACAGTAATTTCTGTCTGAATAGTGGAAAAACTATCCTTATTTAACAGATTTCTGAAAGTCGGAATATTAAGTCTTTATGTTAAAAGAAACCCAAATGTCATATGGTAAAGGCAATATATAGGATTATAATTCACAAATACTTTCCAAGTGGCATTAAATTCTGTATTGGATTTTCTTTTGAAATATTAAATTATTTCGGACATCAAGGTGGACACCCATAATGTATCTATTCTTCTACAGAAGGAACTGTGTGTATTTTCTAATAAGAAGCCTAAAACATCCTTGCAGCAGTTGTGCAAAACTAGTTCAGTAGCCTTTGTTGGATTATAAGGTTTAATAATATTTTTCTTTAAAAATATCAGGTTGCAAAGGAAATTCAGCTTTTAGAAAATTTGTTTCATGCTATTATAAATCATTCTCCCAAATTGCTGAGTTTTACCACATTGCCACAAAATAGGGAAAAGTGATCTAACCTGATTGTTACATTTCCAACAATTTTTAGAAAATGAAGTGTCCATTTTAGCAATCAATACTGAGTAATATATCTTATTATATATATTTTGACAAGTTATCAATTTGTATGATATAGAGGGAGGAAAATAATATGTTATTTGGGATGGGAGGGAATATGTGAGGTTTTTCTATATACAGAGAGAAGGTATCAGGGTGTGAGAGCCAGGAAGTCTAAATTAGCACTTCTATCCAGGGAGCAGAAAAATTGTAAATTAAAGCGAATGGCAGAATATTTTTCTTTAGAGTTCAGTGGGGATTCCACTGAGCTCAATGGGGATTATTCTGAAGGATGGGATGATGGAACTACGAAAAAGTAAACTCCCTTGTACTCCATTGAACCTACTAAAGAGTAAGATCCATTGTACATGGTGGGATATATGAATAAACATGCTATTACATGGTTTAAGGTAGAGTTCAGTTTATTGGGTGTCATTTTTTTTTTAAAAAAAAAGTGAGGTTAGATCTTACATTCATACCAATCTCACCCTTGTCTTGGCCATTCAGTTCAGTGACTCCGGAAGAAGTGGCTGATCGCATCATGTTGCTCTAATGGTCTATTTTGTGACAGTTATCTGTTTTAACTCTTGTTATGTTGCATGTGTTAATTACAGTGAATACAAAGAAGAAATAATGATCCAGTTTTTAAGGGGGGCAAGCAAACTTAAAAAAAACATTAAGTTAGGACCATACTTCAATTTTTTCTGCCTTTGCTACTGTTCATGCAAGGTCAACAACAACGCAGCAGTAATGTGCTACAAAGTCTAAAAAACTCACCTGTTGAAAATCAGTGTGAATGTGTGTAGATGGTTGTGTGAGTGTGGTGTCTCCTTCATATTAGTTATAAATGAAGTGATTTGTTCCAGTGAGGTTTCCTTCCTTCCTTCCTTCCTTCCTTCCTTCCTTCCTTCCTTCCTTCCTTCCTTCCTTCCTTCCTTCCTCTTTTTGAGAATTGGACTTTCAATACTGTTTCACTCAGACCAGCTTGAGGGTAGGTTCTCACATGCAGCTTTGCTGGCTCGCTACACTGTCCAGGATTTGGTGAGATAGCAAACTTTTCATAGCCCCACAGAGTGGTAGACATTCTCAGGGGCAGGGCAGTAAACTCAGTACTTACAAGCATGAAACAGAGAAGGTGAGAGCTAATTCGGGCTGAACAATTGCTTCGTGTGAACTCCAAACCATTGCTAAATGCATTGAGCAAAAGACGGGGGAATCACAGTTTGGATTTAAAGTATGTAGGCAATGAATGGAACAGAAGTACTGTGTGGCAGTACTTATTATTTTAAAAAATATACAGCAGATAATGACTTTAAAAGATCCGGACAATAATCATAGGCTGTTTCTTTCAGAGACATCCTACAGCACTTCCCTAGGTGCCATAAGACGGTTCCACAGTTCCTTCTTTGAGTTCTTTCATCCTCAAATCCAATCCATGTTGAAGGGACACTCATGCTCTGGTCACCTCCCGGATAGACTATATTATTATTATTATTATTATTATTATTATTATTATTTAATTTATATGACCGCCCATCTCCCCCAACGGGGAACTCTGGGCGGTTTACAGTAAAATAAATTAAAATAGAATATAAAATATAAAATATAAATTATATTAATATTACTGTAATATTAATTACATTAATGCGCTCTACATGGGGCTGCCCTTGAAGTGTGTCTGGAAGCTTCAGCTGGTGCAGAATGTGGTGGCGCGGGCAGTTACGTGTGCCCCTAGAGCAGCACATGTTACACCTCTGCTTCATGAGGTTCATTGGTTGCCAGTTTGCTTCCGAGTCAAATTCAAGGTGCTGGTCTTGATCTTTAAAGCCCTTCATGGCATGGGGCCGGGTTATTTGAGGGACGGCCTCTTCCCAATTATATCTGACAAAAGAGGTATGTTGCGGGTCCTGCCTGTGAAGGAGTTCCATCTGACAGGACCCAGGAGACGAGCCTTTTCTGCTGTGGCACCCATCCTGTGGAACATCAGCACCCCCTGAGGTGAGTGAGATCGGCCCCATCTCTCCGGACCTTCCAGAAATGTATTTATTTATTTATTTATAATTCAATTTATATCACCGCCCCATCTCCCCCAAAGGGGACTCTTAAAATCTCTTGGCTGTGTCAACAGGCCTGGGGGTTACAAAGGAATGGTGATTTGATTAGATGGCTCCATTGTTTATAATCTGATGTGCTCTCAGCCTTTTATAATAATATTAATTTTTTGTACTTGTTTTTAAAATTGTTTTTATGATTTTTATTGTTTTTAAAATTGTTTTTATGGTTGTCTTGTATGCCACCCAGAGTCACATTGCATGAGATGGGCGCCATATAAATATGACAAACGAACAAACAAATAAAATAAGGGAAATGTTTATGCATAGGCATAGGAGTTTTCCTGAGAGCAGAAACTTCACCTGAGCCATCATTAGTGAAACAGATTTTATAAATATAACATAAAGAATTACTTTTGGAAATATATGATATGGATAGGCTAGCTAACTACATCTTCCATGAATATGGAATGAAGGTCTTCATCCAATTTCATAGACAAAGAATGGAGGTGCGGGGCAGAGTAAATCCTTAATTCTCTACTTGATTGCCTCCTTGTGATTGGTAAGCTGTGAGATATTAAAAAGTCAGTGCTAGTGAAGTCACACTGCCAAGAATCTATTGTTGTTGTTGTTGTTCAGTCGTTTAGTCATGTCTGACTCTTCGTGACCTTATGGACCATAGCACGCCAGGCCCTCCTGTCCTCCACTGCCTCCCGGAGTTTACTCAAGTTCATGTTCATCACATCGGTGATGCTGTCTAACCATCTCATCCTCTGCCGTCCCCTTCTCCTTTTGCCTTCAGTCTTTCCCAGCATCAGGGTCTTTTCCAGTGAGTCCTCTCTTCGCATTAGGTGGCCAAAGTATTTGAGCTTCAGCTTCACTATCTGTCCTTCCAATGAGCAGTCAGGGTTGATTTCCTTTAGGATTGACTGATTTGACCTCCTTGCAGTCCAAGGGACTCTTAAGAGTCTTCTCCATCACCACAGTTCGAAAGCATCAATTCTTCGGCGCTCAGCCTTCCTTATGGTCCAACTCTCACAGCCATACATTACTACTGGAAAAACCATAGCTTTAACTATACGGACCTTTGTCGGCAAGGTGATGTCTCTGCTTTTTAATATGCTGTCTAGGTTTGCCATAGCTTTCCTCCCAAGGAGCAAGCGTCTTTTAATTTAATGGCTGCAGTCACCGTCTGCGGTGATCTTAGAGCCCAAGAAAATGAAATCTGTCACTGCTTCCATTTCTTCCCCTTCTATTTGCCAGGAAGTGATGGGACCAGATGCCATGATCTGAGTTTTTTTATTGTTGAGTTTCAAGCCAGATTTTGCACTCTCCTCTTTCACCCTCATCAAGAGGCTCTTTAGTTCCTCTTCACTTTCTGCCATTAGGGTGGTATCGTCTGCATATCTGAGGTTGTTGATATTTCTCCCGGCAATCTTAACTCCGGCTTGTGATTCATCCAGCCCGGCATTTCTGATGATGTACTCTGCATATAAGTTAAATAAGCAGGGTGATAATATACAGCCTTGTCGTACTCCTTTCCCAATTTTGAACCAGTCGGTTGTTCCATGTCCGGTTCTAACTGTTGCTTCTTGACCCACATACAGGTTTCTCAGGAGACAGGTAAGGTGGTCTGGTACTCCCATCTCTTTAAGAATTTGCCACAGTTTGTTGTGATCCACACAATCAAAGGCTTTAGCGCAGTCAATGAAGCAGAAGTAGATGTTTTTCTGGAACTCTCTTGCTTTTTCCATGATCCAGCAAATGTTGGCAATCTGATCTCTAGTTTCTCTGCCTCTTCGAAACCCAGCTTGCACTTCTGGTAGTTCTCGGTTCACATACTGCTGAACCCTAGCTTGTAGGATTTTGAGCATAACCTTGCTAGCATGTGAAATGAGCGCAATTGTACGGTAGTTTGAACATTCTTTGGCATTGCCTTTCTTTGGAATTGGAACGTAAACTGACCTTTTCCAATCCTGTGGCCACTGTTGAGTTTTCCAAATTTGTTGGCATATTGAGTGCAGCACTTTAACAGCATCATCTTTTAGTATTTTAAATAGCTCAGCTGGGATACTGTCTTCTCCACTAGCTTTGTTGTTAGTAATGCTTCCTAAGGCCCACTTGACTTCTCTCTCTAGGATGTCCGGCTCAAGATCAGTGACCACACCATCGTATTTATCAGGGATATTAAGATCTTTCTTGTATAGTTCTTCTGTGTATTCTTGCCACCTCTTCTTAATCTCTTCTGCTTCTGTTAGGTCCCTGCCTTTTTTGTCCTTTATCATGCCCATCTTTGCACAAAACGTTCCCTTGATATCTCCGATTTTCTTGAAGAGATCTCTAGTCTTCCCCATTCTCTTGTTTTCCTTGATTTCTTTGCATTGTTCATTTAAGAAGGCCTTATCTCTCCTTGCTATTCTCTGGAAATCTGCATTCAGTTGGTTATATCTTTCCCTTTCTCCCTTGCCTTTTGCTTCCCTTCTTTCCTCAGCTATTTGTAAAGCTTCATCAGTCAGCCACTTTGCTTTCTTGCATTTCTTTTTCTTTGGGATGGTTTTAGTTGCTGCCTCCTGTACAGTGTTACAAACCTCCATCCATAGTTCTTCAGGCACTCTGTCTACCAGATCTAATCCTTTAAATCTATTCCTCACCTCTACTGTATATTCATAAGGGATATGATTTAGGTCATACCTGAGTGGTCTAGTGGTTTTCTCTACGTTCTTCCATTTAAGCCTAAATTTTGTGATAAGAAGCTCATGATCTGAGCCACAGTCAGCTCCAGGTCTTGTTTTTGCTGATTGTATAGAGCTTCTCCATCTTTGGCTGCAAAGTATATAATCAATCTGATTTCGGTATTGACCATCTGGTGATGTCCATGTATAGAGTCGTCTCTTGTGTTGTTGAAAAAGAGTGTTTGCTATGACCAGCGTGTTCTCTTGACAAAACTCTATTAGCCGTTGCCCTGCTTCATTTTGTACTCCAAGGCTGAACTTGCCTGTTATTCCGGTTATTTTTTGACTTCCTACTTTAGCATTCCAGTCCCCTATGATGAAAAGGACATCTTTTTTTGGTGTTAGTTCTAGAAGGTGTTGTAGATCTTCATAGAACCGGTCACCTTCAGCTTCTTTGGCATCAGTGGTTGGGGCATAGACTTGGATTACTGTGATGTTGAATGGTTTGCCTTGGATTTGAACTGAAAGCATTCTGTCGTTTTTGAGGTTGTACCCCAGTACTGCCTTTCCCACTCTTTTATTGACTATGAGAGCTACTCCATTTCTTCTAAGGGATTCTTGCCCACAGTAGTATATATAATGGTCTCCTGAATTAAATTTGCCCATTCCTGTCCATTTTAGTTCGCTGATTCCCAAGATGTCGATGTTCAATCTTGTCATCTCATGTTTGACCACATCCAGCTTACCTTGATTCATAGATCTTACATTCCAGGTTCCTATGCAATATTGTTCTTTACAGCATCGGACTTTCCTTCCACTTCCAGAGACATCCACAACTGAGCGTCCTTTCGGCTTTGGCCCAGCTGCTTCACTCTTTCTGGAGCTACTCGGAATTGCCCTCCTCTATTCTCCAGTAGCATTTTGGACACCTTCCGACCTGAGGGGCTCATCTTCCGGCGTCATATCTTTTAGCCTTTTGATACTGTCCATGGGTTTTCTTGGCAAGGATACTGGAGTGGTTTGCCATTTCCTCCTCCAGTGGACCACATTTTGTCAGAACTCTCCATCATAACCTGTCCGTCTTGACCTGACTTCATTGAGTTACGCAAGCCCCTTCACCACGACAAGGCAGTGATCCATGAAGGGATATAATCTATATTACCATATATTACCATATATTACCATATATTACCATATATTACCATATATTATATTATATTATATTATATTATATTATATTATATTATATTATATTATATTATATTATATTATATTATATTATATTATATTATATTATATTTTACCATATATATATATATTACTATATATTACCATAGCTTCCTTGAAACAAGAATTCATGGTGGCTAGTAATGGGGTATGATAAGAGATTCCATCTGAAGCAAGCCCTCTTGTTAATTATCCTCAATTCCTTGGGATATATTCTCAACTGTTAAAAAAAAAACCTCCCTAAGTTCCAAGAACAAGTTTTTCAGTGCTTTCTTTTCACTTACATAAATCAGGGCAATAGTGTATTTCAGGATGACATTAGTAAGTGGGGTTTTTTTTCATGCCCACACGAAAAGTCTAGAAACTTCTTTCACAACAGCTACGAATAGCAAAAGGATGCATGCTCTAGGTTGAAAATAAATGCATCTGAAATGCATCCTGCTTCTCAGCAGAAGAGGGAAACATAAGATAAAGACCGAGCAAAAATGATTTGATCATAAAAGAGCTTTAAGTGAATAATTTCAGGTAGAAGGGCAATTGGGAAAGCTGAGATTTATTCACGGATAAGCCTGTCACTAGGGAGGAAAAGGCTACAACAGTTCTAAATCCATAGACCTAAAAGAGGATTATTAAAAAGAAATCTCATCTTTAATGAAGGACTCCCACCTACAAAACATGTTGCAAACCATCTCTGACCTTTCTGCTGCTTATGACATTAGATTGTGACTTTTATGAGATACTTATTTATTAATAGGCTTATCAATAATAGGCATTAAAGGCTCTAGTATAACTTTGCTGTCCTGGTTATTAATACTGTTAGTATTGGGATTTTTTTTCTGCCTTTCTGGGCCACAGTGCTGCGAATCTGTTGTGTTACCCATGAAATAAGTATATTCTTTTAGGCAAGCAAGTAGACAAATACATTCTCCTCCATCAGAGAGCACAAAGCAAGTTAATAACAACAGACCTTCCATCTCTGTCACAGTAACTGGTTGAAAAGTCTCTTTGCAATGTCTTTGCAGACAGCCATACTGCTACTTTGTAGAAAGAGAGATTCAAACCAAGCCTTAATACATGTTCATGAAATTAATTGCCTCTGTACCACAACTGCAACATTTTTATGCACATCCCACAGCATAGTGCTCTACTATGCTTCTATGATATTCAGATAAAGATGGATGGCATTCTAGAAACACAGGTCTACCGGAAATCTACCCACACTAACCAAGTGCTCCACTACCAAAGCAATAACCCTACCTCTCACAAGAGTAGCTGTGTAAGAACACTATTCAGACAAGCACAAACGCACTGCAGCAACCCAGAACACCAGAAAAAGGAAACAGACCACTTATATAGCATCTTCCAGCAAAATGGATATCCACGCAACTTTATCAAAAAGTGCCTGACCACTCAACCCACCACAGCAAAACCAACAGAAGCTATGAAAAGGATTACACTGCCATACATCAGAAACATCTCAGAAACTACTAATAGACTGTTACAACCACATGGCATCACTGTAGCACACAAACCAACCAAAACCCTTCAGAACATCGTAAGTAAACCAAAAGACCCAGTAGCCCAAGAAGAAAAAACAGGAGTTATCTACAACATACAGTGTAAGGACTGTAACAGCCACTATGTAGGACAGACTGGCAGAAGACTAGCAGAATGCATCCATAAACACCAACTAGCAGTCAGAAGACATGATGAAAACTCCTTAATCTCACAACACATGGACAGACTTAACCATACTTTCAACTGGGAAACTGTGAGCATCTTAAACCAAGCCAAATCCAAAAATGCTAGAGAATTCCTGGAAGCTTGGCACTCAGACAAAGCAGCCATCAACAGACACATAGAGGTTAACAACATTTACATACCATTCATAAGAGACAATAGAATAGCCAGAAGACCAGAACACCCCTGGGCCAGCAATCAACAAGATAGGCAAAGATTAACAGCAAGATTAGCAGCAGAGGAGCAATCAAACAACACAATAGACCCTAATCAAGGAACTATTAGCTCAGTCAATCAACCAAGCAGCAAACAACAACCCAATCAAGGAACTACCAAGGAGAGTACAAGACCAACACAGGCAGGACAAGCCAGGGTATATAAACAGAGAGCACGTTCCACTCCCTTTTCGCACTGAAGATGTTGCCTAGCCTGGCAATAAAACGTCTGCAATAAAACAACAAGGCTCAGAGAGCACCATGGACTCCACAGTTCAACCCTGAGCTACAAATATTCTCTTCGAAAGATGGATAGGTTGGGAGAAGAAGGATAAGCTTCTTATTCTCCTTATCCTTTAGCTCTTTCTGTATCCATTTACATTTTTCAAAATGTTGTTTCCTATCATGTCATAAAGGAGAGATCCTTCTATGCCACAGTTACACTACAGTCATCTGTGGGTTTTATCCTCAAGATTTTTGTTAGCTAACCTTGTTTTTTTCTTACTGATAGAAGTAGCCCAACTTGTCCAAACATTCCATCAACTGCTCTACTTCCAAAAGTGGTATGATCTTATGAGAGAGTCATAATTTAATCTTCAAGCATCAAAGCTAACCTCATTTGCAGTTATTTCTCTTCACATAAGATATGAATGTATGTAAATGCCTGGGGTGGGGGCAGGGAGAGACATTTCAAACTCTTTTAACTGTCCTCTACAAACTTTGTCCAGAAAAAAAGTGCTAGTAAACGCAAGCCATTAAAATAATAATAGCCAATTCATATAGCGTGGCAGGCAGGCTCATACTAGTGAAAATATTTAATACTTAATTACAAGACTCATCCTTCCCTCAAGTGCACATGACCTTCTGCAGATGAAATTTTACAAGGACATCTGTGGGGAAAATAAGTGGGAAAGGTTCTCTGTTATTCATTGTGAACTCAGCATGCTAACTGCACTGCTGCTGATTAAGAGGAAATTGTGGCACTTCTTCGTGAGGAACTGTTGTCAGTTATAGACAACTCTCCAGTGCAAGCTCCTAAGCTCTTTAGGATGCAGGTGAAAAGCTCTGTAGTGAGAATGTTAGAATGCAGTTAAACTTCTGTAGCATTTATCCTTTATGATAAACTCTTTCCCCTCCCCTTCCTTTCTTCCTCTTTAACTCATAACTTATTTTAATTGTCATCTTTAATGTATATTTTATGTATTTTATGTGTATGTATATGTACACATGTAGGTCAAAGACTGTAATAAAGATTTACCTACCTACCTTTATGATAAATAGTGGAAGTCAGCTACAATAAATAACAAAAATATCTATGGATTCTGGATTCTGGAAATATGGATTCTGGCTCTTAAAATGTTTGGTGGTAGCGCAGCCTGTTAATAGGATGCCCTAATTATTTAGGGATAAAGGAGCAATTTGATTATTACTGTAAAATATTACTGTAATGCACTCTACCTGGGACTGCCTTTCAAAAGCTTAGAAGCTACAGCTGATACAAAATGTGGTAGCCCAGGCAGTGATAGCTGTGTCCCGATACACTCAGGTGGTCCTATGGAGCTGCATTGATTGCTGGCTTCCAGATGTGATTCAAGGTGATGGTTGTTGTCACCTCAAGGCACTATATGGCTCTGGACCCATGGGAACACCTCCTGTATTCATCTACCCACCAATCAGGTTGAATAGGGTTAACTCCCTCGAGATCCCATCCATACAAGAATGTCCAGATACAATTAGTAGTGAATGCATTTGATACTAAACAGGTATTCTATGTGTTCCTGTTAACTGGTCTCTGCAAGCAATTAGGTTGTACACCACCTGAAGTTTCCAAACTATCTTCAAAGGTATGGAGCAGATTATAGCAGAAACATAGAACCTTTAAGTTGGAAAACGCCATTTAAACCCTTCTTCTAGATATATATATGTCTAGATATAATTAGGATGAATGTAATCAGGGATGTTACATTGGATTTAATCAAGGTGAATTGCAAGATCTGTTTTCTCTAGATAAGCTTGTACCTTCTGAACTACTCAACTGATAATGGTATTGCTAGCCACTCCATTAATATGAGTTTCAATCTCAGTATATGAGATTTTCTTAATCAAGAAGATAACGCTTTCAAGTATTTCAGAAAGATCATATATCCTCACATGCTTCTGGAATTCAACATTAGAAGGGCCTGAAGCTTTAACTTCCAAATAGGTTTGAGGCTCACAAGCATTATTTTTTTAAAAAAATTCACTACTGTCTTTTCTGTGTTTAGAAACCAACTTTTATTTGTCTGCCATAAAAAGAGGGAAACCAACAATTATGCTATTGTTTCTTTTCCTTTTTGTAGTAAAATATTTCTAGTGCAGCATTCATTCTTGGCTGAGAAGTAATGTGCTATAAATATGTTTTTGTACCATAGTAATGTGTGGCATTTTTAATAAATATTTAAATTCCCAATCACTACTGTTACCATAATCACATTTTCTTCTCTAGTATAGCAAGTTGCTGCAGCTATTAGTATGTTTGTAACAAACCTGTAAAATAAATTATTACTCTTGTTCACTTCAAATAAATAACAGCCTACATTCATTATGTGTGTGTGTGTGTGTGTGTGTGTGTGTGTGTATGTATATATATATATATATATATATATATATATATATATATATATATCATGTTAAACACATAAGATTTACAGTGAAATGTTCTATCAGATATACAGTATATCATCTATCTATCTAGTCATTGTTCAGACTTTTTCAGCTAATACCAAGTAAAAAGATTATAGGACTGCATAGTCTGGTGATGCATGCCATATGCCAGCAAATTTGGAAAACACAAGAATGGCCATCAGATTGGAAAAAAATCAACTTATATCCCCATACCAAAAAAGGGAAACACTAAAGAATGTTTAAACTATCGAACAGTGGCACTTATTTCACATGCCAGTAAGGTAATGCTCAAGATCTTGCAAGGTAGACTCCAGCAATTCATGGAGTGAGAATTGCCAGATGTACAAGCTGGGTTGAGAAAAGGCAGAGGAACTAGAGACCAAATTGCCAATATCCGCTGGATAATGGAGAAAGCCAGGGAGTTTCAGAAAAACATCTATTTCTGTTTTATTGACTATTCTAAAGCATTTGACTGTGTGGATCGTAACAAATTGTGGCAAGTTCTTGGTGGTATGGGGATACCAAGTCATCTTGTCTGCCTCCTGAGGAATCTGTATAATGACCAAGTAGCAATGGTAAGAACAGACCACAGAACAACGGACTGGTTTAAGATTGGGAAAGGAGTACGGCAGGGTTGTATACTCTCACACTACCTATTCAACAGTTATGCAGAAAACACATCATGTGACGTGCTGGACTTGATGAATCCAAGGTTGGAGTTAAGATTGCTGGAAGAAACATTAACAATCTCAGATATGCAGAAGATACCACTTTGATGGGTGAAAGCGAGGAGGAGCTGAGGAGCCTTATGATGAAGGTGGAAGAAGAAAATGCAAAAGCTGGGTTGCAGTTAAACCTCAAAAAAACCAAGATTATGGCAACCAGCTTGATTGATAACTGGCAAATAGAGGGAGAAAACGTGGAGGCAGTGACAGACATTGTATTTCTAGGCGCAAAGATTACTGCAGACGCTGACTGCAGCCAGGAAATCAGAAGACGTTTACTTCTTGGGAGGAGAGCAATGACAAATCTCGATAAAATAGTTAAGAGCAGAGACATCACACTGACAACAAAGGTCCGCATAGTTAAAGCAATGGTATTCCCCGTAGTAACCTATGGCTGCGAGAGATGGACCATAAGGAAGGCTAAGCGAAGGAAGATAGATGCTTTTGAACTGTGGTGTTGGAGGAAAATTCTGAGAGTGCCTTGGACTGCAAGAAGATCAAACCAGTCCATACTCCAGGAAATCAAGCCAGACTGCTGACTTGAGGGAATGATATTAAAGGCAAAACTGAAGTACTTTGGCCACATAATGAGAAGACAGGATACCCTGGAGAAGAAGCTGATGCTAGGGAAAGTGGAAGGCAAAAGGAGGAGGGGCCGACCAAGGGCAAGATGGATGGATGATATTCTGGAGGTGACAGAGTCAACTGTGGGGGAGCTGGGGGTGGCAACGGCTGACAGGAAGCTCTGGCATGGGCTGGTCCATAAAGTCACAAAGAGTCAGAAGTGACTGAACAAATAAACAACAACAAGATAGTCTGGTTTCTCTTCAGATCATGTAAATCTTTCCCCTTTTTCAATTATAGGATTACAGATTCAAAGGGAAGTGTATTATGAAACTGGTTTGCAATTTGTATCACCTCTTGCAGAATATTATTCAAGGTGATACAATTCTTTTTGAAGCCCATTCAGCAGTCTGTTAGAACTACTGAAATGGAGCAGAGCTGCTAAACTCTTGTACAGAAAAAGAATATTGTTTAAAAACAGAGCCCATGAGCATATTAGAGAGATCCAGGTTAATCTTACACCCTTATCCCACCCAAGCATAAAGAAACACGCACTTAGACATGGCAGATATGAGAAGTAAGTACAAGAGAGTCCTTACGTTTATTCATTCCAGGTACAGCATTTTTGGTAGATAAATGATGTTCCATTTCTTCTTTGTTTCCCTAAACTTAATACCTTTTGCCCTACTTGCTGCAAGAGATGTGTGTAGAAAGGGGAAAAATCTCCTAGGCCCATCCATGGCCTAGGTTGGAGCAGCACACAGCCATGTGCTTGCTCCCGGTCCAAGGAGGAGAGGGAGAGACAGAGAGGAAGTGGGAGTGGCCACAAACAGCTTCCTCAAAAGCATGGAGAGCTTGCATCCTAGAGCAGCCATCCATATGCTGATGAGGCATGCTGGATTTGCTAGTATCTCCAACACTTTTCTCATAATTACCCTATATTGGATAAGTGTTTATTCCAGGGGACAAAATTTGATATTTGGTGTTCTTTCTACTTACAAATTTGGACATGACTCTTATTGATAATAAAAAAGAAAGCAGTCTTGGAGTGTAATTTAGAAATATTTATTTAATTAATAGCTATTAGTCTAGATCTGCATTTTCTGCTTGCCCCATCAGTAGTACAGGCCACCCAGCATTTCTTGAGTACAGTGATGGATGACACTGTCCTAAATCCACTCCCCACCCACCACAAATGCACCCCAACCCATGTTTTGAAGCTTATCCTCAAAAATACTGTTTTCTATCCTAAGCCATCTTAAGTCATAACCTTGAAAAGGGTCCTGAAAATCATTTCACCCAATACTCCACCAATGCTTGAAATCCACTATTACAGCAGTCTGTAAATCTCTGTGTGCGCTCTCTCTCTCTCTCTCTCTCTCTCTCTCTTTCTATATATACATACATACATACATACATACATACACATATACACATATACATATATACATATATACATAGAGAGAGAGATGAAAATCTCCTTATCATTTTATATGTTGTTTGTCTTTTTACTGAAAAAATGCTATGTAGCATGTTCCATACTAAATCATTCAAATGCTCTAGGAAATATCCATAAAATTTAGATAATCACAGATTTAGCAAACAGAAAGTGTAACTTGGCCCCATTCATTCAATGGATTGAAGACCTGATTACATTTGCCACCTACGAATGATTTATTTATTTATTTATTTATTTATTTTATATCCCACCTTTATTATTTTTATAAATAACTCAAGGCAGCAAACATACCAAATACTCCTTCCTCCTCCTATTTTCCCCACAACAACCATGTGAGGTGAGTTGGGCTGAGAGAGAGTAACTGGCCCAAGGTGTAAGGTGCTCCATCCGATGCTTGAAATCTCCTTACTCTAAAGTAAACCACAGACGCGCGGTTTCTTAGAAGCAGAAAGATTTATTACAAGACATGAAGGCTAGCACGAACAAAGACTTGAATGAATCAGCAAAGCATGGCTTGTCATATTTAAACATTCCCCCTCCTGAAGTCCTTTGATGTTTACACGTGTAGCTCGTGTTTCCAGGGTGCTCAGACATCCGTTTGCATAGATGTGTACTGGCGCTGGCTGCTTTAGGTGTGAATCGTCTATTTCAAAGGCAGGCGCCTCTTCTGTGTCTGTTGCACGCCGCCCTCGCTATGCATACTTATCTAAGATATTGGCAGAGGTCTGTAGAGCTCTGACACAAGGTCACGCAGCTGGTTTTCATGCCTAAGGCAGGACTAAAACTCACAGTAGGTTACAAAAAAAGCATGATAGTTATAAAAATGTTATATGTGTGTGTGTATATATATGTATATGTGTGTGTATATATATGTGTGTGTGTATATATATGTATATATACACATACACAATATTTGCATTAGATAAATATATAGAATTGTAACTGTTTTCTGTTGTAACATTTTATATATTAATTTTTCTTTTTTCTGTCATATTTTTTCACCTATTTTAAGCACTTGTTATGTATTTTTGACAATGTATGTATCTTTGTGTTTTGTTCCTTTTTGTTTTTTCATTTTCTGTTATTTTAAAAGCAATAAAAATAAACACAGAAAGTGTAAGTTAGTTTGCTATATAGCTGCTTTACATTGCACTATGAACTTTGTAACTTGGTAGTCAAATAACTGTAGGTTGCATTATGCGACATTTGTGATATCATTTCAATTAAATTATTTGGCTGATAATCCACTGTTGTTATGACAACAAATACCCAGCTCTAAACATTCCATCTGTTGACTGCAGCCAGCAATCAATAGCTCTTTCATAATAGTGCGAAAACTACAAGAAATAGGTGTTACGTTGAAATATAATGGGATTTTTCAACATTTCCAAGTACAGTACTTTGTAAACTTAACAGTGTGAAATCAAAATCTTGTAACTGTGTTTACAAAGTCTTTACCTCAGTTAAACTATACTTAGCATGAATTATAGCTGTTTTGTCTGAGTTCAAGTAGAGGCAGCCACATTCCCATCGTTGCCACCACCTTATGGCTTAAAGTGATTTTATCTTTTAATGGCAGGTTGCTGTTCTTCATATGTGTAAGTCCATGCAGATTTAAACTAATTGTGGGGTGTTGCTGGCTATTGGGGTTCCAGGCACAGAGTAATCCAAACAACGTGTTTTAAGGCTAACAATGTCTTTATTGATAGCATAAGGCAATAATGGATGTATGGTGCATTATTGCAAAAAGGAAAAAACAAAGCATACGCAGAGTTCCATCAACAGAAGTGAGGAAAGAAAAAAAATCATGGTCTGTGCAAAGACCAGGCGTAGTTACAGTTCAGATACAAAGTACATGTAGATAGCAGTCAAAAGAAGCATAGAAAATGCATGAGTGAGATGAGTACCCATAGTTCATAGTTGAATTATACCCATGGTTCAACATTCTGATTGGCTAATATGGGCTAGGCCACTTTTCAGCTTAACATTTTAGTAACAGTTGTACTTACTATACACCGCCATGGGATGGCGGTGTTGCATGTTGGCTTTTCTACGGGACGCTGTTCTCATGGGAAAAGACTGTTACCATGGTCAAAACAAAGGCGATGCGTTGCCTACAAGGTCACACCTGTTGTTTACTGCTTTTTGTTATGGGAACTGCTTACAGCAGGGAAATGGAAAAAACCCAATTAACAGGCATTTACAGTGTAGGAATCCATTCGTTTGAACCCTACATAGAATGACTTTAACAAATAACTTTAACACTAATGGCTATTGTGTTTAAAGAGAGTATTGTATTTTCCTGGTATCTGTTGTTTATAAGGGCCACCCTTGTTTTGTCAAAGCTATCTAACTCAATCACTTGATTTTTACCTGCAGAGTAGTACAGGGACTGAGAAGCTAGTAAGGATTGATTTTAAAATATAACTCAGATTTAAAATCAATGCCCATGAAAATATGGCACAGCACATTTTTTAAAAATGGTCCTTTTTAGAGTTCCTATTTGATGTTCAGTGTCAGAAATAAGTGAAATTTTATTTTCCGTTCTCTTGTCAATAACCTGGGAGAAGGACACTAAACACTAAATGTGAACTTTCACTTCTGTGTGTGTATGGATGTGTCTGTGCACTGGTATGTATACACAAACACACACACATAGAGTTCTGTTTTATTAAATTCTCAAATGGAAATTCCTTCAGCATTTTCCTCCCACCTGTCTGAGGCAGGCTACTTGACTGCTCACCACAGGACCAGAGTCAGCAGTTTATCTTCATCTAAAGGAAAAAGGACACTCATTTGAGGACATTAATGTTCACATTTTAGACAGAGAAGATAGGTGGTTTGAGAGAGGGGTCAAGGAATCCATTTATGCCAACTTGGAAAATCCTTCCTTGAATAGAGGTGGGGGCCTCAGGCACAACCTTTCCCCTATCTTCCTTCCTGCTTTGTCTTCTGTGCCTAGGAAGATTAAGACCATTTCGCAAGCTCAACAGCAGCAGGGTAATCTTAACAATCCTCCTTTAGATGATAAAGGGACTTAGAAATAAACATCTCAAAATAACCATGACCTAGCCCCAGGTGCAAGGTCACACAGCCACCCTAGAAACATATTTAAGGATTCCCTTACTAACTCTACTCAGGCTGAAGAAGCTCCTTGGATAAGGAGTGAAACGTTTTTACTGAGAAAATAGAAATCCAGTTGACATGATTCAAGCCACAGTCTTGGAAGGCATGTTTCCATATGTGACCTGATAGTTCTCTATAGCCTTCCAAGAATCAATGCCTTCCAAGAATGTTAAGAGAGCAGTCAAGTAGCCTGCCTCAGACAGGTGGGAGGAAAATGCTTAGAAGACAGATCTAAAGACTCTAGGTGGTATACAGGATCAAACAACAAACAAAAAGAAAGCAACTTCCCCATCATATAGTAAGACATAGTTAAATCAGTGGATTTAAAAAAATCAAAAATCAAAATAACCCCACAAGGAAAGCAAATAAAATCCAAGAGAGGCACCTACAGTCTGAAAGCCCTTTAAAATAAAACTGCTTTAACCTGTTTATGAAACTGCAGCAAGGTGAGGTCTGGATATGCTTCTGCGGAGAAGGTATTCCAGTGACCTAATAGTTCTCTCTAGCCTAGAAGTTGCTGGTTCCTGCCTTGCCAGTTCTTTCCCTACAGTTGGCATATTCGAAAATTATGCTCTGAAATATTTAATCAAAATTTTTTTGTCTCAGCACAGCTAAGGCCATTTCCAGGGGCTCAGCCAACTTCAGAAACCTCCAGTTTGATAGATTGTACTTTGCATTACCCAAGAGTAAACTTGTGTGCCACAATGGTGCAAAGGCAGCCCTTTAACCAAATTATACCATCTAGGGATCCATACGGCATGTAGGGATGTCCACGGCTTTTAAAAACATTCTTTATAGTACCAATGGTTAAATGAACACAGTTCTGTCTTTGCCACATGGGTCTTATGCTGAAAATAAAGCTAAATAATATAGCATAACACTAGGTATTAGTTTTATCTTGTTGTCAACAAAGCAGCTGTAATTTTACTAACTGGATATGAAATCTCAAGCTGCAATGCCACAAAATTCAATCCACTAGCAAGATGATGATGATGATGATGATGATGATGATGATGACGACTTTGCATTGATTTAATAGAACCACAAAGAGGAAAAATGTGAATGCAAATAAAACAAAGCAAGATATTAAAAACAAAGAAAAGAAAAGAAATCTAGATATAATACAACATTAGAAATATAACCATAGATGGATGGATGGATGGATGGGTGGGTGGGTGGATGGATATATGAATTACTACAACTTTTTTTAAACAATTAATTGAATCTTGATCACATGGAATCAAATTGTCCAGTCTTTCCTTTATGCCACTAAAAAAAAACCTTTCAAGCTAATATTTGGTATTTGATCCACAAGTGTTTTTCCAGAAACTCATGATAATTTTGGGGAAGCCAGTAGTCCAAACATGGTAAATCCAAAGTTGTTCATAGTTAGACTGTCAGAGGGAGCGCGCGGAGATGGAGCGGCCTGCCTCTCTCCTAGGCACCAGTGATCCACGTACTATGCAGTAAATAGACTCCAAACAGAAGTTATATCAAATATCCTATTTACTTTATATACATACGTATTTACAGATCACTTCCACAAGTAACAAATGATACACCATCAACGATACAGCTTTCACGAGGTAAAATGGGAATAAATGAAATACAGAATATCTCTGCTTATATAGTGAACCTGACCAATCACATTATAGGTCACTCTCGTTATTCACCACACCCAACCTAACTCTAAGCACCTGTTGAATGAGTCACACATGACACATCATTCCTACAACAATGGCTGCTAATTGGGTGACTGTGCAGAATATTTCACCTTTTACCTAGAAATCAAGCCTCTCTGTATAATTTATATCTAGAAGTAAATTCCTGGGTTTATCAAACCCCAACATAGACCAATTTCAAATCTGGGGAATATAATTTAGCAATACATTGACACCTTTAATGGATAATATGTTCTAAAAGATTTCCTGAAAACTTCTGTATCTGATTGATGTAGTGCCAACACAAATGTTTTGAGCACTATATCAACTAATATAATTTCCCAAAAGTTTAAGTGCAAGGGCACATATTTAAACTAAAGCCATGCTCAGTCTTTTATTAAGAAGATTAGGACAGCTCCCTGCTATTAGCATATAGAAATGCTGATGGTGCAATGCATTCAAAGGGCAGGGGAAACCATCTTGACTGAGTCTGTAAAAGCAGCAGTTGACAGCTGAACTTTAGTTGTTGCTCCATCAACCAAAGTAGCTGTTCGTAATACATGTAAAAATATGTCTGCGAGAGGTTTTACTGGCACATAAAATAATGCATTGGTTTTCCTTTCAACTATACAAAGACAGTGTGCCCTTGGATAAACAACTCTTATAGAAATGTATTTCGTGCAGTATCACAGGACTGAAGGGTGAAGTAGAAAATGTAGAGACACAAATTTGATTATCACACTTGCTTGCTGAATGCAATTGACTGGCTTGAAGAAAACCTAACCAAACACATGCTGCAAATGAGAAAAAAAAACCTCAACTGAGATCATAGAAAAAGGAGATGCTTTTTCTCAACATGATGGGGCATAAACTGGAACGAGCATCTGTCAGAAGCACTAAATCATTTTTTCTAATTAAGGTCTCTCTTAGGCAATTATCCTAATTTATTTGTTGAACCCAGCTCCTTGTCCAATCAAAATTAATAGAGCAAAGAAAAACAAGACTTCAACCTTCTCCCTTGAGATACTCTCACCTGCACACATGCAGGGATTTTCTCATGTAAAATGCACACTGGGATTTCGGTATGGGTTGTAAGTCTGCAGATAGTCAAGTTCCTTTCTGCAAACTGAAGCGATCCATGCCAGCAACAGATATTTCATGTGGAACTATTAGTTGTGTACAGCAGGTTTTTATCATTTCTTCAGTGGAATTCTTACCTTTTAAGCCAAAAAATTCACATTTTAATCTATTTAGTGAGCATCAGCTACAAACAAACCAGATACTTTAATTAATAGGATTATCAAGATAGATAGATTCAGGGTTGCTTCAAGGACCCACTAACATAAAACAATAATCCGCATGACATACTTAAGCAATGTTCTATTCCATTTATATCTATATCTATGTAGACAGGAGTGGAAGATGAATCATATCCTATGGATGACTGTACAATCACACCCATTTCTTATTTATATATTAATGTAAAATGAATTGCCTTTAAGTAAGAACTCAAAATGTTTTTCAGAAACTGGGAAGAGGAGTAATTTGATCAATCACAATGAAACATCTATTAAAATATACATACGTCCTACTTCAGCCATTTTCAAAGTCAGATTCAATTGGAGCAGCTTATAAGCCTTAATAAAGGAATAAGTAAATAAATAAATAAACAAACACATTTTCCCAAAACCACCCTAAAAAGGGAAGATTGAAATAAAAGTGGTCCAATACTGCTGGGTCAGAGAGAGCCTCTTTGTTGTTGTTGTTCAGTCGTTTAGTCGTGTCCGACTCTTCGTGACCTCATGGACCATAGCAAGCCAGGCCTTCCTGTCCTCCACTGTCTCTCGGAGTTTACTCAAATTCATGTTCATTACATCGGTGATGCTATCTAACCATCTCATCCTCTGCCGTCCCCTTCTCCTTTTGCCTTCAGTCTTTCCCAGCATCAGGGTCTTTTCCAGTGAGTCCTCTCTTCGCATTAGGTGGCCAAAGTATTTGAGCTTCAGCTTCACTATCTGTCCTTCCAATGAGCAGTCAGGGTTGATTTCCTTTAGGATTGACTGATTTGACCTCCTTGCAGTCCAAG
Source organism: Charina bottae (assembly GCA_023362775.1). Classification (NCBI taxonomy): domain Eukaryota; kingdom Metazoa; phylum Chordata; class Lepidosauria; order Squamata; family Charinaidae; genus Charina; species Charina bottae. Next base: position 85,180,217 of record JALMGJ010000002.1, on the reverse strand, counting down.
GGACTCTTAAGAGTCTTCTCCATCACCACAGTTCGAAAGCATCAATTCTTCGGCGCTCAGCCTTCCTTATGGTCCAACTCTCACAGCCATACATTACTACTGGAAAAACCATAGCTTTAACTATACGGACCTTTGTCGGCAAGGTGATGTCTCTGCTTTTTAATATGCTGTCTAGGTTTGCCATAGCTTTCCTCCCAAGGAGCAAGCGTCTTTTAATTTAATGGCTGCAGTCACCGTCTGCGGTGATCTTAGAGCCCAAGAAAATGAAATCTGTCACTGCTTCCATTTCTTCCCCTTCTATTTGCCAGGAAGTGATGGGACCAGATGCCATGATCTGAGTTTTTTTATTGTTGAGTTTCAAGCCAGATTTTGCACTCTCCTCTTTCACCCTCATCAAGAGGCTCTTTAGTTCCTCTTCACTTTCTGCCATTAGGGTGGTATCATCTGCATATCTGAGGTTGTTGATATTTCTCCTGGCAATCTTAACTCCGGCTTGTGATTCATCCAACCCGGCATTTCTCATGATGTACTCTGCATACAAGTTAAATAAGCAGGGTGATAATATACAGCCTTGTCGTACTCCTTTCCCGATTTTGAACCAATCGGTTGTTCCATGTCCGGTTCTTTTTTTTTTTATTATCCATAAGTTTTATTAAATTTTAAAATACATATTAAGAAATAATACAAAAGAAAAGAAATAGAAATACAAAGTAAGAAAAAGGAAAAGAAAAAGTGAAGTCAAAAAATAACAAACAAAGAAAATATAGAAAATAGATGTCCTCCAATTTATCCTTGAACTTTAAGTACAACAATTAACTTTAAATGTTAGTCCTTTATACAATACACAGAAACTTTTCTTTGTCATATACCCTTTGATTTCTATAGTCCAATCTTCTGTTCTTCATATAGGTTTCGCCTTTCTTGATATCTTCCAACAATCCATCTCTGGTTTCTACTCCTTAGAATAGTAATCAAATGTTCATTGTTGCATCAATTAAATGTTTTCCATTTGCTCTTTCCACTTTTACATCTATATTTATATCTTCAATAAAGTCCAATTAGTATAACAAATAAAGGCCTTATCTACGTCTAATAAAATACAGTATATTCTGTTCATGTTATGACTATATATTCCATTAATACATAATCTAACATATTACATAACATAATACATAATATAGCAAAAATACAAAACCTAACATAACATATAACCTAATACATACAACATATTCTTGTAATAACCTACATTCTAATTCCATCTCATCATCTCATTGTCTTCTCATAAATGTGTCTCCAGAAAGAGTAATATATAATATCAACATATTTATTTATAATCTTGTATCTTACACTTAAAATATCATGTTTTTATGCATCTGTAAGTTTCTCATATCTGTGCTTACTCTGTATACAATACCAAATCCGCATTTTCATTCACCTTGCATTCCAAATCAATATCAATAAATCTCCTGTTTAGGTTATGCCAATATCACAATATGCAACTTGTTTATTTCTGTAACTCATGTGGGATATCAAAATGTTTATTTTGCCATATCTATCAATTTGCATATTAAAATCTTCCTGTCTCAGCTGCCACAATGTATTTATGCCCAAACATTTAATAGACCACTTCCTGTAAAATATCATAATCTTCTTCTGTACCAATACATTCAAAGTCCTCTTTCCCTGTTTCTCTACTGGTTCAAAAGGTCTTTCCTCTGTTTCTAAATCTATCCCTTGTATCTTCTGTTCCTGAGCCATCAAAACTATTAATATACGTTCTATGGATTTCTTAATTTGCAAAAAAAATTTGCTGGTTTCTTCCTTAAAATCCTGAAGTGCTGTGAGAAATGCCATGTTCAAATCGTAATCAGCTGTCGTAGCCAAAACAAAAAATTTTCTCAGGGGAGCAGGGAACAGCTGTTCTATTATTTATCAATAATGTCTATTTCTTTAAGTAAGAAAAGCTTTTAAAGTAAGAGATGAAAAAATTCCACAGAGCAGTATTTCAAACAGTTTGTAAAAGGAAAGATGAAGATATATTCCAAATGAAAGATAGTCCTTTCTAAAAAAAAGTAGAAAAAAAAGAAGGTAGAGAGGCACACATTCTCTATACTTTATTCTTTATTCTTCTTTATTCTTCAGGCTGCAAGCTGCTTAACCCAAACAAACAATTTCTCAAAAGTCAGTTAGTTTGTCGAGTAAGAAATACCAACAAAGTCTCTTAAATCCCAATTTCTCTGATACAAAAGAAAGGCAGAAAAATACAAAACTTGTTCACTATGTTGCCAAAATAAAATCTATCAAACTTCCACCAAAATTAATTATAGCAAAGAAAACACAAAATTAGCCAACATTTTGAACGAAGTCCAAAGATAAATTTTAGATAATAAAAAATGTGCTAATCTAAAAAAGAAAACTAATATAAAGTGGTCTAAAAGCTGGCTGTCACTCTTGTGTCTCCCAAGAGACTTACGTTCTCTGCAGAGCTAGAATCCTCCTTCGGCCATTTCATTGCATTCACCCCGTTCTTCTCCGCGGTGGAAACAACAAAGAAAAACAGGAGTGGGCAATTACAATGGCTCTGTGAGCAATCTTCTGGTTCCCCCTTCTCCAGGGGAAAACTTCAGTGGTCTATAGACCCCTGCAAACAAGATAGAAAGTTAGCCAGGTCTCAGAGCTCAAAGCTCTGAGAAACTCTGACTTGTCGAGTTGCCAGCCAGGCTTGGAGTTGTTCCATGTCCGGTTCTAACTGTTGCTTCTTGACCTGCATACAGGTTTCTCAGGTAAGGTGGTCTGGTACTCCCATCTCTTTAAGACTTTGCCACAGTTTGTTGTGATCCACGCAATCAAAGGCTTTAGCGTAGTCAATGAAGCAGAAGTAGATGTTTTTCTGGAACTCTCTTGCTTTTTCCATGATCCAGTGAATGTTGGCAATCTGTTCTCTAGTTCCTCTGCCTCTTCAAAATCCAGCTTGCACTTCTGGTAGTTCTCGGTTCACATGCTGCTGAAGCCTAGCTTGTAGGATTTTGAGCATAACCTTGCTAGCATGTGAAATGAGCGCAATTGTACGGTAGTTTGAACATTCTTTGGCATTGCCCTTCTTTGGCATTGGAACGTAAACTGACCTTTTCCAATCCTGTGGCCACTGTTGAGTTTTCCAAATTTGTTGGCATATTGAGTGCAGCAGCATCTTTTAGTATTTTAAATAGCTCAGCTGGGATACTGTCTTCTCCACTAGCTTTGTTGTTAGTACTGCTTCCTAAGGCCCACTTGACTTCACTCTCTAGGATGTCCAGCTGAAGGTCAGTGACCACACCATCGTATTTATCAGGGATATTAAGATCTTTCTTGTATAGTTCTTCTGTGTATTCTTGCCTCTTTAGGTGGGAGTAAAACAGCGGTGGGGTGTGCGGTGGCTCAGCAGTTAAGACGCCATGCTTGTTGGTCAGAAGGTCGCAAGTTCGGAGGTTCGAGACCCCAGCCCCGCATGACGGAGTGAGCTCCCGCACTCGCCCCAGCTCTTGCCAACCTAGCAATTCGAAAGCATGCAAATGCTAGTAGATAAATAGGTACCACTTTGGTGGGATGGTAACAGCGTTCTGCGCATGTCATGCCGGCCACGTGACTGCGGAAGCATCTTCAGACAACGCTGGCTCTTCGGCTAAGAAACAGAGATGAGCACTGTCCCCTAGAGTCGGACACAACTGTGCGGGGGAACCTTTACCTTTAAAACAGCACATATTTCAAGACAGCAAGTAAAATTCCCTCCCTCAAGAGGGATTTATCACCTTTTGAATCCACCCCACTCCTAGCAATTTTACACAACTTCCTAGATGGGTACTGCAGGCTGTACACTTCACAGGAGAAATCTACATCTCCTGGCTAGCCATAAATGTGAGCTCATGTATACAAACATACCACATATGTATTAATGTTTGAAAGCAAAAACTTGTCCAGTTGCATACAACCTGTCTTCAATTTTACATATGCTTATCATCTTCTATATTTACTATTTTTCAGACTGAATTGTAATCTGTCTCAGTTCTGAGGTATACTTATTCCAAGCAAATTGCATCATCAGAATAAAATTCAGGCATGGCTGACATTCTAACACCTAAATATTAAAATGTCCGTGGCCACAATAAGCACACTTCATGCATAGAATTTATCCACCCAAGATTCTGAATTATGATTCTGAATTATATTCTGAATTATGTTGGTAAAGCCAACAGGAAGCTATGGCGTGGGCTGGTCCATGAATTCACGAAGAGTCGGAAGCGACTGAATGAATAAACAACAAAAAAATGTTGGTAAAATAGTTTGAAAAGATGTGGTGCCAGGTGGAAATGTGAAATTATGTGATTGTACTTGCTCGTAGTGCCTAGTGAAAGCACAAAAGAAAGAGGACTTGTTGACCATGATTTTGCAGAGCTCTTGACTGTCACAGAACAAATTATGCAAAATGCAACTACTGTAAAACAAACCATGCGAGGTCAGATAAATTTCCTTAAGAAGGTCTATGAAGGTTCTCAGTCATCCAGGTGGAATTGTCTGTAGCTTGAATCATGTCAACTGGATTTCTATTTTCTCAGTGGAAACGTTTCGCTCCTTATCCAAGGAGCTTCTTCAGTCTGAGCAAAGTTGGTAAGGGAATCCTAAATTTAGGATGGATTTATTTATTTATTTATTTATTTATTTATTTATTTATTTATTTAGGATTCCCTTACCAACTTTGCTCAGACTGAAGAAGCTCCTTGGATAAGGAGCGAAACGTTTCCACTGAGAAAATAGAAATCCAGTTGACATGATTCAAGCTACAGTTCCTTAAGAAGGGACTTTTTTTAAAAAAAAAAGTATAGCTCTGTTGTCAAAGCTGTTCTTCACGACATTGAAAATAAAAGTTTCAGTTTTGATGCCCAAATACTTTGCAGCAGCAGCAGCAGAAGAAGAACTAATGAGAGAGTTAAGGAATTTCAATTTAGCAAGATTGCATGATAGGGTGCCAAATTTCTGTCCAGCAAGTGTTGGAATCATGTCTTGTGGCTATGCTTATAATGATCTCCTCAGTCAATTACAGCCATTCAAATTGATCTGTTTGTGAAGATACCTGCTATACAGGTTCTTCATTGCATAATGGCAATTACAAGGCAACTTCAGTTTTATCTAATTAAAATGGAAGGAAGGGGCAAAAGGATTCAGGAAGCATTGCTGCAAGACAAAGAAAAAAGAAAAGAAAATCTGTCCATCTGGCAGTAGATTTTGTTTTTTGTCTAAAACATTATGCAAAAACTAAAAATAATGTAAATTATGATGATGTATTGCTGTGACAACTTTAAACCAAACAGTAAAGAATGGATCTGGATTATACTGAATAATATTTTATATTGGATTTATACTGGATTATATTATACTGGATTTATTATACTAAATAATATTTTATTGGGATGACATATTAATGGCTCAACAGGTGGCAGGACTTAGTCCATCTTGACTAGGCTCAGAAGCTAAGCAGGATTGGACATAGTTGGTATTTGGATGGGAGATCTCCATGGAATCCCAGGATCGTAGGCTAACTGGCAGGTCAAAAAAGAAAAAAGAAAGAAAAAGTGGAGGCAGTTGTAAGCCACTTCCGTATTATTACCAAGAAAAGTACATGAAGTTATTAGGAGTCAAATTCCACTTGAAGAAAACTACTTTTTACTGTTATGGCAATGTATCCCTGGGTAATTTTGCATTCATTTATATATACCACACTTTCAAATATCACTGAACCAAGCATGTTAGTCTAACCAAGATTAACATGGCATAGGGCAGGGGTCGGCAAACTTTTTGTGCCGGGAGCCATTTTGACATGCTCATGCACATTTTGAAGTGCTCGAGAGCCAGGGGGCGGGATTTGCGGGCGGGAGCCAATCACGTGGAAGGGGGCGGGGGGCTCACGGAGGGAGGGGGTGCAGCCAGCGGCTCCACGCAGCCAGCGGCTCCGCGAACCCGGCCCGGCTGCCCCACCGGGAGTGGCGGAGAAACAGCTGCCACCCTCCGCTCCCCAGAATATCGTGGGGCAAAGGGAAACCTGCCCGGAGGGGTCATCAGGAGCACAGGATCCGGCCCCAGCCCAGCCGGCCCGCAGCTTCGGCGCCCTCCCCTCGCCATCGTGAAAGTCCCAGGCGACTGCGGCCCAGGGATCCTGCCGCAGATGGGAAACCCAGCCTGCTCTCCCCACCCGCTTCCCACGCTCTCCGCTCCCCAGAATATCGTGGGGTATTCTGGGGAGCAGAGAGCGTGGGAAGCGGGTGGGGAGAGCAGGCTGGGTTTCCCATCTGCGGCAGGATCCCCGGGCCACACATCCTCCGCCACCGCCGCAGCCAAGAAGGCGAGAAGGGGAAAGGCCTTCGCCAGTGCCTGACGTCAAGGGCGGCGTGCGGCGTGGCACCCTCCCGCCCCATCAATCCCCCCACCCCGCCGTTCGGCGTCCCAGGCTCTTCACCCTGCGCCGCGCCGCGTCCTGGGCCAGCAGCGCCTCCCTGCCACGCCGGGCCTCGCTCAGTGCGAGAGCCAGGGGGCGGGGTTTGTGGGCGGGGGCCAATCGCGTGGAAGGGGCGGGGGTGAGTTCAGCTGCGGAAGAGCCACACTCAAGGGGCCAAAGAGCCGCATCTGGCTCGCGAGCCGCCATTTCCGACCCTTGGCATAGGGGAAGGATTGAAAAATTAGAATTAGTATGATTGAAACAAATTTATGCCCACCTTTACAGAAGCAAAGTATTACATTATCATTAGATCTCCATCAGTTGTTTCTTCCTCAGTAGAGTTCTGTTAACAAACTATAACACTGACTTTCACGTGGCCAACTGGTTTAAAATGACAAATGCTTCTCCCATCTCTCATAATAGAACGTTTTCCCTACACTGAGCTGTTTCTGATTTGCATGAGATTGGCTCATCACTTTTACACCATAGCAAATGTCTTCCGAAGGTTAGTTCTAAGGCTAAGAAACCTTTTACAGGGATTAACATTCAAACAAACAAACAAAAACACTCATTGGCTGTTGTGGGTCTTCCGGGCTGTGTGGCCGTGTTCTGAGAGTTGTGGTTCCTAACGTTTCGCCAGCATCTGTGGGCGGCATCTTCAGAGGGCAGGAGCACAGACAGAAGCATTCTCTCAGGGCACAGAGAGAACGCTTCTGTCTGTGCTCCTGCCCTCTGAAGATGCTGGCGAAACGTTAGGAACCACAACTTCCAGAACATGGCCACTCAGCCCGGAAGACCCACAGCAGCCATCGAACTCCGGCCGTGAAAGCCTTCAACAATACATTAAAAACACTCATCTTGGATAAACAAAAGATTAGTCCTTAAAAGAAGCACTTTGACTTGAGTGAAATTAATTTTGCAAAGTCACTCGATCACTTAAGTCACTACACTCATAAACCAGTATGACTGGTGTTACAGTTTCATGCTGGATGCTAGATATAACAAGAAGTACTTTAGGTCTTAAAACTCTCCTTGATGATGTCTCAGGATTCAGATCTACAGCTACCCCTCTTTTTTATACATTATATAGTCCTGTCATGGAGAGTAGTCTTACGTAAGTCTATGAGACTTACATCCAGGTAAATGGAATTGGACCTCGGTCACAGAATATACTTTGATTTTGCCATCTGTTGCAAAAAGTAACTTATTATTTATTTCTCTTTTTCTGTAAAATATCTAAGTTTTTTTAAATCAAATACAAAAGAAGTTAAAGACAACAGACATTAAATAATCCATGGGGAGGGGGGGGAATAAGAAAAATTGTACAACTTTAAGGATGTTTTTTCTAAAGCCTTGTTGTTGTTCAGTCGTTCAGTCGTGTCCGACTCTTCGTGACCTCATGGACCATAGCACGCCAGGCCTTCCTGTCCTCCACTGTCTCTCGGAGTTTACTCAAATTCATGTTCATTACATCGGTGATGCTATCTAACCATCTCATCCTCTGCCGTCCCCTTCTCCTTTTGCCCTCAGTCTTTCCCAGCATCAGGGTCTTTTCCAGTGAGTCCTCTCTTCTCATTAGGTGGCCAAAGTATTTGAGCTTCAGCTTCAGCATCTGTCCTTCCAATGAGCAGTCAGGGTTGATTTCCTTTAGGATTGACTGGTTTGACCTCCTTGCAGTCCAAGGGACTCTCAAGAGTCTTCTCCAGCACCACAGCTCGAAAGCATCAATTCTTCGGCGCTCAGCCTTCCTTATGGTCCAACTCTCACAGCCATACATTGCTACTGGAAAAACCATAGCTTTAACTATACGGACCTTTGTCGGCAAGGTGATGTCTCTGCTTTTTAATATGCTGTCTAGGTTTGCCATAGCTTTCCTTCCAAGGAGCAAGCGTCTTTTAATTTCATGGCTGCAGTCACCGTCTACGGTGATCTTGGAGCCCAAGAAAATAAAATCTGTCACTGCTTCCATTTCTTCCCCTTCTATTTGCCAGGAAGTGATGGGACCAGATGCCATGATCTGGGTTTTTTTAATGTTGAGTTTCAAGCCAGCTTTTGCACTCTCCTCTTTCACCCTCATCAAGAGGCTCTTTAGTTCCTCTTCACTTTCTGCCATTAGGGTGGTATCGTCTGCATATCTGAGGTTGTTGATATTTTTCCCGGCAATCTTAACTCCGGCTTGTGATTCATCCAGCCCGGCATTTCTCATGATGTACTCTGCATATAAGTTAAATAAGCAGGGTGATAATATACAGCCTTGTCGTACTCCTTTCCCAATTTTGAACCAGTCGGTTGTTCCATGTCCGGTTCTAACTGTTGCTTCTTGACCCACATACAGGTTTCTCAGGAGACAGGTAAGGTGGTCTGGTACTCCCATCTCTTTAAGAATTTGCCACAGTTTGTTGTGATCCACACAATCAAAGGCTTTAGCGTAGTCAATGAAGCAGAAGTAGATGTTTTTCTGGAACTCTCTTGCTTTTTCCATGATCCAGCGAATGTTGGCAATCTGATCTCTAGTTCCTCTGCCTCTTCGAAACCCAGCTTGCACTTCTGGTAGTTCTCGGTTCACATGCTGCTGAAGCCTAGCTTGTAGGATTTTGAGCATAACCTTGCTGGCATGTGAAATGAGCGCAATTGTATGGTAGTTTGAACATTCTTTGGCATTGCCTTTCTTTGGAATTGGAACGTAAACTGACCTTTTCCAATCCTGTGGCCACTGTTGAGTTTTCCAAATTTGTTGGCATATTGAGTGCAGCACTTTAACAGCATCATCTTTTAGGATTTTAAATAGCTCAGCTGGGATACTGTCTTCTCCGCTAGCTTTGTTGTTAGTAATGCTTCCTAAGGCCCACTTGACTTCACTCTCTAGGATGTCCGGCTCAAGGTCAGTGACCACACCATCGTATTTATCAGGGATATTAAGATCTTTCTTGTATAGTTCTTCTGTGTATTCTTGCCACCTCTTCTTAATCTCTTCTGCTTCTGTTAGGTCCCTGCCTTTTTTGTCCTTTATCATGCCCATCTTTGCACAAAACGTTCCCTTGATATCTCCGATTTTCTTGAAGAGATCTCTAGTCTTCCCCATTCTATTGTTTTCCTCGATTTCTTTGCATTGTTCATTTAAGAAGGCCTTCTTATCTCTCCTTGCTATTCTCTGGAATTCTGCATTCAGTTGTTTATATCTTTCCCTTTCTCCCTTGCCTTTTGCTTCCCTTCTTTCCTCAGCTATTTGTAAAGCCTCATCAGTCAGCCACTTTGCTTTCTTGCATTTCTTTTTCTTTGGGATGGTTTTAGCTGCTGCCTCCTGTACAATGTTACGAACCTCCATCCATAGTTCTTCAGGCACTCTGTCTACCAGATCTAATCCTTTAAATCTATTCCTCACCTCCACTGTATATTCATAAGGGATATGATTTAGGTCATACCTGATTGGTCTAGTGGTTTTCTCGACGTTCTTCAATTTAAGCCTAAATTTTGCAATAAGAAGCTCATGATCTGAGCCACAGTCAGCTCCAGGTCTTGTTTTTGCTGATTGTATAGAGCTTCTCCATCTTTGGCTGCAAAGTATATAATCAATCTGATTTCGGTATTGACCATCTGGTGATGTCCATGTGTAGAGTCGTCTCTTGTGTTGTTGGAAAAGAGTGTTTGCTATGACCAGCGTGTTCTCTTGACAAAACTCTATTAGCCTTTGCCCTGCTTCATTTTGTACTCTGAGGCCGAACTTGCCTGTTATTCCGGTTATTTTTTGACTTCCTACCTTAGCATTCCAGTCCCCTATGATGAAAAGGACATCTTTTTTTGGTGTTAGTTCTAGAAGGTGTTGTAGGTCTTCATAGAACCGGTCAACTTCAGCTTCTTTGGCATCAGTGGTTGGGGCATAGACTTGGATCACTGTGATGTTGAATGGTTTGCCTTGGATTCGAACTGAAAGCATTCTGTCGTTTTTGAGGTTGTACCCCAGTACTGCCTTTCCCACTCTTTTATTGACTATGAGAGCTACTCCATCTCTTCTAAGGGATTCTTGCCCACAGTAGTATATATAATGGTCTCCTGAATTAAATTCGCCCATTCCTGTCCATTTTAGTTCGCTGATTCCCAAGATGTCGATGTTCAATCTTGTCATCTCATGTTTGACCACATCCAGCTTACCTTGATTCATAGTTCTTACATTCCAGGTTCCTATGCAATATTGTTCTTTACAGCATCGGACTTTCCTTCCACTTCCAGACACATCCACAACTGAGCGTCCTTTCGGCTTTGGCCCAGCCGTTTCACACTTTCTGGAGTTACTCGGAATTGCCCTCCGCTCTTCCCCAGTAGCATTTTGGACACCTTCCGACCTGAGGGGCTCATCTTCCGGCGTCATATCTTTTAGCCTTTTGATACTGTCCATGGGTTTTCTTGGCAAGGATACTGGAGTGGTTTGCCATTCCCTCCTCCAGTGGACCACGTTTTGTCAGAACTCTCCATCATGACCTGTTCTTCTTGACCTGACTTCATTGAGTTACGCAAGCCCCTTCGCCACGACAAGGCAGTGATCCATGAAGGGGTTCTAAAGCCTAGGAGGATAAAATTGTCTTGTTCCAGGAAGAGGAGACTGTATAATTAAAATGCTTCTCAGAGTTCCAAAGGAAGGTTGTTCCTCTCAACATCACATTATTTTACGACACAACAAAAAGGACATGATAATAGGACTGGAATAAGTTTGAAATCATCATGAGTAAACAATGCTTTTCCTTTCTCAAGGTCATCCAAACAAATAAGAGTAGGCATGAAAGACTGGGCCAGAAACAAGTGGAAGAATAGCTATAACGCTTCAGTGTGAAATAAAATGTTCTGTTGGAATTTGACCAAAATCAAATGCTCATAGTCCTCATGATTCCTTTCTCTTCAACCCTTCTCACATAGTTATATCGCTGTTGTTCCTCCAAGAATACCACAGGTCAAGATGATTTAGAGCAGGGGTCCCCAACCAGTGGGCCGCGGCCTGTTAGGAAGTGGGCCGCACAGCAGGTGAGCAGTGGTGGTCCGTGCAATTGGCTCCTGCCTGCCTGCAAACCCCACCCCCCAGTCCACACAATTGGCTCCTGTCTACAAACCCCGCCCCCCAACCCATAGAAAAATTGTCTTCCACGACCGCTCCCTGGTGCCAAAAAGGTTGGGTACCCCTGATTTAGAGAACAAATGGGTGAGCACTGATAATGGTAGTTTCTACCCATCTCTCTTAAAATGCATTCTCTCAACAAATATTGCATGTGGTGACCTCATTTCCTCAGGCTTGAAATGGCCAGATGGGAATCATCCTATCCATGAGTGAGGGTTGAGTGAGTATTCTCAGACTGGGAAGATGATTATGATGGGGTATATGCTGGCTTAAAGGGGAAAAACCGAGGCTTGAGAATAAACAGACAAGAATGCAGCTTGTTAGGGCTAACAGTGTTTACTGTTTAGCATAGGGCAATAATGCAGATACAGTCACATTATCGCAAAAATGCAAAAGATGAATATACAGGATACATCATTGTAAAAGGAAAAACAAAACAAACGTATAAGCAGAGTTCCGTGTATTGATCCCAGGGCCAGAGTTCCTGCCATGGCCTATACCCAAAGCCAGGCATAGCTCACTCTGCCCAGTCCACGGGAAATGAACACGTGAAGAACTACATAGCTAAAAGACACTAGAAATCAAGAAGACTTAGAACACCATTTTGCATGGTCGTATATTCAGTTCTTCTAGCTTTCTGATTGGCTGGAAGTTAGCTGTGACACGCACACTAGGCCTCAAAGCACACAGCATGACCTGCTGCATCTAAGCACTGAGTTCCCCCCTTCCTTGCTCAGGGGGCCTGAGCAAGGCTTCTCACGGAAAGAAATCAGGAGACCTTGTTCCCATGCAATCTAGTCAAAACAATACACACGTGATTGTTGCTATCTTGCACCTGCACTTCACGTCACCATGAGAAGGCTGTGCTTTGTACAGGAATAATTTGTCAGGGCAAAACAAGAACTCTAACAGATTACATCTAGGCAACTGATCATTTATATAAAAAAGGTAAAGGTTCCCCCCGCACATTTGTGCAGTCGTGTCCGACTCTAGGGGCCGGTGCTCATCTCCGTTTGTTAGCTGAAGAGCCAGCGTTGTCCGAAGACGTTTCCACGGTCATGTGGCTGACGTGTGTGGAACGCTGTTACCTTCCCACCGAAGTGGTACCTATTCATCCACTTGCATTTGCATGCTTTCGAATTGCTAGGTTGGCAAGAGCTGGAGCTAGTGCGGGAGCTCACTCCGCACACAGGGCTAGGGATTCGAACCTCCGAACTTGCAATCTTCCAATCGACAAGCCTGGCGTCTTACCCGCTGAGCCACCACGCCCCTTGATTATTTATATACACTTCTTTAAAACATGAAGTTCTGTATGATTCATTTTCTCAATCTTCTAATTGAATTTTTGACAGTGTTTAAAGCCATGGACAACCATGTTACATACCTGTACTGTAGAGGTTGGATGGGAAAAAAACTGAGTACCATTTCAAGCGATGGTTATCAATTGAAATCTATGGGATTCCCAAGTAGTTCATCTCTAATTCAGAGGCACAGTTACCATTTCAGAGTCTTGTCTCCAAACCAATATTTTTTCAGTGGCCCCATAAGTTACAAAGTTCTGTAATTCCAATCTATAAAGTGTCTGAACTTTAAGTATTTCAACTTCTACTTTGCCCTGAGTCAACAATCTCAGAAAATGTTCATCCTGAACATAATAGAAATAAGTTGAGATTTTTAAAAAAAAAAGAATTTGGGAGAAGTGAAGCTGATGGGTTCATCTCTCAAATAGCTGGATACAGTTTGAATCTTCATCTGTTTCAAGTATAAATTTGAATCCCTATTTAGCCATATTTGCAGTGCTGGATTAGGGTTTTTTGCCAGGCTCCTTTCACCACTGCACAGCTGGCAGGTACACCACATGCCTCTTTCTGCACCTTCTGAATGGATAAAGATAAGTGAGAATTTTGTTTGTTATTTTATATATTAAAAACTTTCCAAAATTCACACATTTCTTCTTAAACGGAATGGAAAGAAATGGACATCTAAAGAGAAATGAATGTGGAAAAAAAGCACAATTTACAAGTGCATCCATTCATAAGGCAGTATAATCACTAACTTGTTTCCACAGGTTCAAATAGTCAATCCTGTAGTTTATAGTACAGAACTTTCCAAACTGTGTGTCGCAACACAAAAGTGTGTCGCCACACACAGTCTGGTGTGTCGCCACACAACCCAGAAGCTCTGATCATCAGCGCTTCCGGGTTTTCCCGCGGCGACACACCAACGGCGGCACACAAAAACCTGAAAGCGGCAGCAGCGCTTCCGGGTTTTTGCGCGCTGCCGCAACGGGGCACTTCCGGGTTTTCCCGCGGCGACACACCAACGGCGGTTGGTGTGTCGCTGCGGGAAAACTTTGGAAAGCCCTGTTATAGTATATTATAGCATATTCCTGTTGAATGCTGAATGTGGATGCAGTCTTATTCCAGTGTAATATAACAACAAAGTTGTTATGTTATGTTCAGCAGCTACAGAACTGGACTTACTGAGTCAGTATCTGCCAGGCAAATGGACAGAGGAAGAAAGCAGGGATATGTCCTTCCTTCCTTCCTTCCTTCCTTCCTTCCTTCCTTCCTTCCTTCCTTCCTTCCTTCCTTCCTTCCCACACAACCAAACAGAATGAAGTTAGCAGTTATGCAGTTTGTTCTGTGCTTTTAGTAGTAAATCTGGAGGCAGCTCTTGAAAAGATGAGAGAAAGAAAGGCAAATTGTTTTCTCCACAAAAGCTTTCATGCTGCATATCCAGCAAACATTTGCTCTTGAAGAGCGGGCTGTTTTGGAGAGCCTTCCCTTGATTTGATTTGATTTGATTTGATTTGATTTGATTTGATTTGATTTGATTTGATTTGATTTGATTTGATTTGATTTGATTTGATGTATTGTTGTGTTTTTATTTTTTATATTGGATGTGTTTTATATTGCATTTTTTCTCTGTGAACCATCAAGTGTTTGGATTGCAGAGGCATAGAAATATGTTTAATAAACAAATAGGTTTGTCTTGGAGTTGCTACAGGATTTTATCAATATGGCCATGTTAGCAAGTTTCTACTGCCTTTATTCACATCAAAACCTTGCTACCAAAAAAAATAACAACATAAAACAGCTATCCAGAGTCACTACCTAACTATTCTTGGTTTTCTTGCAGCTTAAAATAGAAATAAATTATATTGCCCTAAAAGAAAAACTTCAGTCACTGTATGAGCTGCTAAGAATTACAAACATCACTTCTTATTATTTCAATGTATTACACCTCACTATGACCTTAACCTGTAGGAACTCCAATTGCATCATTTCAAACCTACTGAGAAGCCAAAGAACAATAGTCAATAAAAGTAACATCTAATATTGCTTGGAAAACAAAACATGCCAGGGAATTGTATGTGTGTATGTTTGTGTGTGCCTTGTCGGAGAAGAAATTCATGAACACAGCAAATTAACAGTTCAAACTCCAAAGCAATTAATTAGACTTCACTGCTATTGAAATAGTTAAGCTATTCTGATTTAAATGATATATTATGTGAATGTTTCACCTGTAAAATAAAAGGTATGGTTACTGATTTGCCAAGAAGGATTTTCTTTTATAAATCATCTTGCTACAGATCAAATCTGTAGAGTATTTCTAGCTTATTGGTTGAACTGCATCCTTGAAATGATTCAAATTGGTGATAGGATATGAAATGATTTTGCATAGCCACCAAAAGAGGGGGGGGGGGGGGACCACAGCCAGAGATGGGTTAAAGGCCATGTTGTAGGAAATGAGTTAATACAGCTTTGTTTGAGTAGACAGCATCATTTGGGAACAGTAGTCCTAGGAAAAATAGGAACATGTCACAGTCTGATGAATTAGTTCCTCCAGGAGGAACTACATATGGGATGTAGGGGATTCAGAAGCATCTACAGGGGGAGTGAAAACAGGCAACATCACACTATACTGGAAGTCCTTTTGTTTGTGGATGTGGCACTGATGCACATACAACAGGAACAGGTTTGCTTTGCATTTCACACACAGACATACACACCCATGGAAACCATTGGGGATTAATTACTATCCTGTTTTACTCCAGTTTCTGAAACCTAAACATCCTTTTGTGGAGAAATGGAGCTATGCTTGCAATGTGGAGCTATGCTTGCATCCGTGGTACTTAACCTGTGATGATCTTGTCATTCTTTCTCTTTCCAGTGGAATTCTTGCATATTTACTAGCCTTGGAATCAATTCAGTTATAATGGTTGCTAATGTTGTAAAAACTCCTTATTTCATGAGCAGTTGTGTTGGACTTTACTGAGTAAATGTGTAGGATTTTCCTGTTTTAACTTTCACAGTACATCAGTGTATCAGAATCAGAATTCCCTAGCCAGCATGGGCTACTTGTTACTTTTTTTTAAATATACATTTCTGATCACAGAAAAGTTGACCCTTTCATGTTAAGGAAAGGTTGAAGAAAAAAAGCATGTAGCTGAGAGGAAAAACTACCTAAAGGACTATTATACAAAAAAAGCACAAATTTATCTTCCCCAAAGGATTGTAGATCAAATGGATTTGTAACATGGGAATTTTTGTTGAGCACCATGGAAGAGTCTTATGATAAGAGCAATTCAATAATGCAGCCAAATTCTGGAACTCATCAAGCAGAGGTAACTTAGTAGTCAGCTGGGAATTGCAGTAGTTCAGTATGTCCCAATGCCCAAATTTTTATTTTATTATCTATCTATCTATCTATCTATCTATCTATCTATCTATCTATCTATCTATCTATCAAATTTCGTCACCCATCTCCCCCAAAAGAGGGACTCTGGGTGGTTTACAATAAAGTTAAAAAGATTAAAATACAATAAAAACAAGATATATTACATAACGGATAACTATAAAATATAAAATAACATCCAGGATGGCAGTTCTGATTCAGATTCATGGATACATACGTAAATACATGTGGGCCACTTTAAGGCACTAGCCACCCCCAGGATTGACTACCCCCTTCCCGCCCCAAGCGAGATTGCAGACCCAGGTCTTTAACTTCTTCTGGAAGGCCAGGAGAGAGGAGGCTTGCCTCACCTCTGGGGGAAGAGTGTTCCAAACGGCAGGGGCAATGGCAGAGAAGGCCCGCTTCCTGGGCCCCGCCAATCGACATTCTCTCATGGACAGGGTCCGTAACATGCCATCTCTGCATGACCAGGTGGGACGGGTCGATGTAACGGGGGTAAGGCAGTCCCTCAGGTAACCTGGACCCATGCCATGTAGGGCTTTAAAAGTGACAACTAACACCTTGAATTGGACCCGGAAGCAAACTAGCACCCAATGCAGCTCTCGCAGCAAAGGTCTTATGTGTGCTGTCCTTGGGGCACCCAAGACTGCCCGCGTGGCCGCATTCTGAACCAGCTGTAGCTTCTGGATAATCTTCAAGGGTATCCCCATGTAGAGCGCATTGCAGTAGTTTATACGGGAGATGACTAGGGCATGAGTGACTGACCGGAGGGCCTCTTGATCCAGGAAAGGGCATAACTGGCACACAACATGGAGTTCAGCAAAGGCCCTCCAGGCCACGACTGCCACCTGCTCTTCGAGCAGGAGTTGTGAGTCCAGGATGACTCCCCAGATCCGCAACAGGTCTGTCTGGGGCAGTGCAACCCCATCCAGAACTAAAGATGGTAAGTTCCCAGATACAGAGGGGCCCCCAACCCACAGCCACTCCATATTACCAGGGTTCAGCCAGAGCCTGTTGTTCCCCATCCAGACCCCCACAGCCTCCAGGCACCGAGAGAGAGTGGTCACAGCATCACTTACATCACCCGGGACGAAGATGTATAGTTGTGTAGCATCTGCATATTGATGATACCTCATCCCGTGGTGACGGATGATCTCACCCAGTGGTTTCATGTAGATATTAAACAGGAGAGGGGAGAGTACCAAGCCCTGCGGCACCCCACAAAGGAGGGGCCGTGGGCCGGATCTCTCGCTCCCTATCAACACCGATTGGGACCGGCCCTGGAGGAAGGAGGTGAACCAGCACAAAACCACACCGCCCAGCCCCAACTCCCTGGGCCAACCCAAAAGGATACCATGGTTGATGGTATCAAAAGCCGCTGAGCGGTCAAGAAGAGCAAGGATGGATGCACTGCCTCCATCCCGCTCCCACCAGAGATCATCCATATGTGTGACCAAATGCTTTTGCTTCATCCTCCCCTAATGGCAACTCTTCCTTTTTCTGATTTCATTCCTTTTGTTTTGTTGTTGTTCTGATGAACAAATGTAGGACTGATCTTGTCTATAACCCAAGATCAAAGTTTTGTAGCCACTGTGATCCAGAAACCCATAGTGGTCATGACCCTCCCACCATTGGATATAGGAGGAATAATAATAATAATAATAATAATAATAATAATAATAATAATAATAATAATAATTTTTTAAACATATATTGGTGGTTAAGTGACTCTGGGCACTTTACGAATTGTTAAAAAAATTAAAATAGCACACACACAAAAACAACCAAGGAAACAAAGATGGCAGAGAAAACAACCTGGAGGGGAACAAGGAAAGGAAGAAAAAGGGCATCAGTCATCCTCACCAAAGGCCCGGGTGAAGAGCCAGTCTTCAGGGCCGTTCAAAACACCAGTAGGGTGGGGGCCGTTTGAATCTCCAGGGGAACCTCATTCCAGAGGGCAGGCGCCATGACAGAGAAGGTGCTTTTTCTGGGGTCCTGATAGATGGCGTTGCTTAATCAAAGAAACCCAGAGCACTCCAACCAAGGCAGGAGCACCCTCCAATATCCTCTGAGCAAAAGTCTCAGCCTGAATTTTGGGAGGAGGAGCCCTGATTGGGGATGCTAATATTCTTGATATTAATATTCTTGATATTAATCAAGGAAGAGGATTAATTAGATTGTTTAGTGTTGTGGTGAAGATGCTGGCCTAGAAAACAGGAGATGTGAATTCTAGGCCTCCCTTAGGAAAGCCAGCTGGGTTACTTTGGGTCAGTCACTCTCTCTCAGCCCAACCCACCTCACAGAGTGGTTGTTATGGGGAAAATAGGAGGCAGGAGAATTAAGTATGTTCACTGCCTTGCATTGACCAAAATGTATAAAAGGTGGGAATAAGAAAATGATTATGATTATGATTATGATTATTCCATGATTCTAGTTCTTATGAAACTTGTGTAATCACTATAGTATCAGCATTTTGGAACTTTTCCCCAGTAGGCCATTATTTCCATGTGTTCCTGACTTTTTCTCAGCCTCTGTGATTATTGTTAGTTGCTAAGGATACTTTTAATTTGCAGAATCTGTGATGTTGTGCAGGTTTGATCAGGATTTGGGCATTGCTGAGACCAAAGATTGGTTACCAAATCTCCATTTTAAGCCTGTCTGAGGACATCTTCTGCCTCCATTTGTAGAGAAGTTAATCCTTTCTACTACATCTCTTAAGTACTTAATTTAAAGAAAGCAATCAAAAGTTTTGGCAGCCCTATATATACTTACACAGAAATTTTGGATTTAATATTCAAAATTACACCCTAAATGTCAGTCTCTCCTCTGGGTCTGAGGAATCAAATCCTCAAAATTCAAACAACTTTGTTGAAAAATGTATCACTTGATCTTTTTTCATGTCTTGCTAATGTCATTTACTCCCAGTAAAAAACAACAGTATGCATTTCTGATTTTTTTAAAAATAAGGTAGTGTCATGCCAGATAACATCTACTGAAAGCCACAAGAAAAAGTGTAGCAAAGTGTGAAAACAGACATTTCAGTTAATCGCGTTTCCACCTCTTTTCACAAGTCTGTTATCTGAAATAATCTATGGATTTCAAAGAAAAAGTTTGCTCAGGTGAAATATTGGATATTTTTGTCACATTATTAAAGTTAATTAAAAGAGAAGTCAAAGCACAAAGAAATCAAATGGTTAATGAAGGCTTAAGTCAGTGGAATCATTATCAATTGATTCTACATAAATGAGCATGCTACAGATGTCAATACCAAGTCAAGTCTTTAAACTGCTTTTTGGAAATAGCTATCAGGTTACAGGCAATTCATCACCCAAAGGGAGCTGTTCAGATTGAGTTAACATCTGCACACAACATAAGCTCACCTCAAATTCAATGCAATATCTTGTTCATGTTTTTATTTATGTCTTTCTGTTACAATCAATATCTATATATACCATAAACAATTAACATTACTTGGGTAATTGTACTAGTTTACTTTGTGGCATTTTGACCCACTCTCCTTCCTTGTAGAAAAACAGAAGCATTGCTATGTCAGGCGGGGTATGGATTAAATATAAATTTAGATTCTGCCTGAAAACACCTTTGTGGCTTTCAGTGCAAGAAGCATTTTATATACGAGAAATGATAAGTAAACATTAATAATTAACTTACCATGATGTACTAGAATTTTCTCAAGGGGATTGTAAAATAAAATCTGGAGAAGACTTAACAATAGAAGATATCCTTTTTTTTTTTCCATAAGTTTTATTAATTTTTAAAATACACATTAAAAGCTAATACAAAAGAAAAGAAATAGAAATACAAAGTAAGAAAAGGGAAAAGAAAAAGTGAAGTCAAAAAATAACAAACAAGAAAAATATAGAAAATAGATGTCCTCCAATTTATCCTTGAACTTTAAGTACAACAATTAACTTTAAATGTTAGTCCTTAATACAATACACAGAAACTTTTCTTTGTCATATACCCTTTGATTTCTATAATCCAATCTTCTGTTCTTCATATAGGTTTCGCCTTTCTTGATATCTTCCAACAATCCATCTCTGGTTTCTACTCCTTAGAATAGTAATCAAATGTTCATTGTTGCATCAATTAAATGTTTTCCATTTGCTCTTTCCATTTTTACATCTATATTTATATCTTCAATAAAGTCCAATTAGTATAACAAATAAAGGCCTTATCTACGTCTAATAAAATACAGTATATTCTGTTCATGTTATGACTATATATTCCATTAATACATAATCTAACATATTACATAACATAATACATAATATAGCAAAAATACAAAACCTAACATAACATATAACCTAATACATACAACATATTCTTGTAATAATCTACATTCTAATTCCATCTCATCATCTCATTGTCTTCTCATAAATGTGTCTCCAGAAAGAGTAATATATAATATCAACATATTTATTTATAATCTTGTATCTTACACTTAAAATATCATGTTTTTATGCATCTGTAAATTTCTCATATCTGTGCTTACTCTGTGTACAATACCAAATCCGCATTTTCATTCACCTTGCATTCCAAATCAATATCAATAAATCTCCTGTTTAGGTTATGCCAATATCACAATATGCAACTTGTTTATTTCTGTAACTCATGTGGGATATCAAAATGTTTATTTTGCCATATCTATCAATTTGCATATTAAAATCTTCCTGTCTCAGCTGCCACAATGTATTTATGCCCAAACATTTAATAGACCACTTCCTGTAAAATATCATAATCTTCTTCTGTACCAATACATTCAAAGTCCTCTTTCCCTGTTTCTCTACTGGTTCGAAAGGTCTTTCCTCTGTTTCTAAATCTGTCCCTTGTATCTTCTGTTCCTGAGCCACCAAAACTATTAATATACGTTCTATGGATTTCTTAATTTGCAAAAATTTTTTGCTGGTTTCTTCCTTAAAATCCTGAAGTACTGTGAGAAAGGCCATTATTTGTTGTTCAAAGCGTAATCAACAATAGAAGATATCCTTGTCAATGGTTTTCTTACATACAATTGTTAGAAAAGTTTAAAGTGGATAAAAGATGTTATGATTTTGAACAATATAAAACTGAATTTGAAAGAGAATTATATACTAATGATGAACATGTTATTACTAAAATGTATAAACTTTTGTTGAAATATGAGACAGAAGAAGAACAAGTGAAAAAATGTATGATGACTTCCGGTGGGGACCAATGGCGGCTTGAGCTGGTTTTTCCACTATCTGTGGACTGACCTGTCAGGGCGGCATCTTTTTTGGGCTCAGACAGGCTTCCTTAGAGCCCAGAAGCATTCTCCAGATTAAGGAGAACCCCAGGAATCACCTCATGTGCTCTCCAGATGGCTGGTCGCAGCCAGAAGACCACAAAATGGCATTTTGCTATCAACTGGTGAGTGATCAGCTGGGAGGCGGGGCTGTCATCCCTTTCTCAAGACACGCTGAAGCCGAAAATGGACCTTAATGCTGCCCACCCCATTTCTATAGCACCAAGGGTTTTTTTGTTTGATTTTTACCAAAGAGAGGCTTTTTACAACAAAGAAATGTGGAATCTCTTGGTAACTCTCATTATTTTTGGGATTTATTAATTTGGTGATTTGGCTTTTTTCTATATATAAATTTGTAACATTGAGATTTTAAGAATTTTGCTTTTTATTAAAGTGATTTTTGAGGAATATAAAATCTTTTCTTCGTTGAATCTGCGGATTGGAATTCTGACCTATTTGCTTTCACTTTCCCGTGGGAACGCTATTTATTATTACTTTCCATTTTCTCGATTGGCTACATTGGAGATAAAAGGGCTGGAGAGAGTGCCCGATTACAGTGTCAATGGACTTTACCTTCCAGAGGCACTAGAGAGCACCATAACCTGCTGTGGAGAAGTATGGAGGAGATTAAACATATTCAAAGATCTTTTCAATACAGTTACCCAAGTCTTGGACCATTTTTCAGAATTTGTGGAGTCCAAATTGTCACATATATTGAGAGAAGCAGATAAGGTTGAAAATTATCCTAAGAATAAAGTTTGGAAAGCTCTAGTTTAGATAAACATTTATTCTGTTTGCTGCTTGGTTGATTGATTGAGTTAATAGTTCCTTGATTAGGGTCTATTGTGTTTGATTGCTCCTCTGGTGCAAATCTTGGTGTTAATCTTTGCCTATCTGGTTGTTGATTGCTGGCAAGGAGGTGTTCTGGTCTTCTGGCTTTTCTATTGTCTCTTATGAATGGTATGTAAATGTTGTTTACCTCTATGTGTCTGTTGATGGCTGCTTTGTCTGAGTGCCAAGCTTCCAGGAATTCTCTAGCATTTTTGGATTTGGCTTGGTTTAAGATGCTCACAGTTTCCCAGTTGAAAGTATGGTTAAGTCTGTCCATGTGTTGTGAGATTAAGGAGTTTTCATCGTGTCTTCTGACTGCTAGTTGGTGTTCATGGATGCGTTCTGCTAGTCTTCTGCCAGTCTGTCCTACATAGTGGCTGTTACAGTCCTTACACTGTATGTTGTAGATAACTCCTGTTTTTTCTTCTTGGGCTACTGGGTCTTTTGGTTTACTTACGATGTTCTGAAGGGTTTTGGTTGGTTTGTGCGCTATGGTGATGCCATGTGGTTGTAACAATCTATTAGTAGTTTCTGAGATGTTTCTGATGGATGTATGATGGATGTAAAGAGTGCAGTGACATCAAATGACACCATAATTTCATCTTCATCTATTTTTAGGTCTTTGATTTTCTGGAGGCACTGTAGTGGGGAGCTGATAGAGTATTCACTCTCCTCTGTGAGATGCCCAAGTTTTCTTGTAAGTTCTTTAGCTATGTTTTATGTGGGGGTCCCTGGTAATGATACAATTGGACGGAGTGGTATGTCGGGCTTGTGTATTTTGGGATGTCCGTAGAAGCGTGGGATGATGGGTCCACTGCTTTTTATCTGCCTCTGTTCTTCTTTTGTGATTTGACCTTTCTTGGTTAAATTGTTGAGGATTCTTTTGACCTGGTTGTCCAGTTTCTGTATAGGATTGATGTTTACTGGGGTGTAGGTTTCTTTGTCCTCAAGTAAATCTTTGGCTTTTTGTATATATTGTGATCTGTCCATAATGACAGTGGTGCGGCCTTTGTCTGCTGGGAGGAGGATGATAGTTTGGTCCATCTTTAGGTTTTTGAGGGCTGCTCTGTCCTCTGCTTTCAGTTGGTTCTGTTTACATGTCCTTCTGGTTTGTGGTATGATTATCTGTCTTACATTCTTTTGGGTTTCTGTAGTAAGTCCTGTAGTTTTAAATGCTGCTTCTAAATCTGCAAAGAATTCTAATTTATTTGCATCCTCTGTGTTATAATTGAGGCCTCTCTGCAAGATACTGTGTTCTGTAGTGGATAATGGGTGGCTGGACATGTTGACCACCCATTCCGGTTCTGGTACTTCTTTGTTTCTGGGGTTTAATTTAAATAGTTTAATGTATTGTCGAAGGCTTTCACGGCCGGAGTTCAATGGCTGTTGTGGGTCTTCCGGGCTGTGTGGCCGTACAGTCACACAGCCCGGAAGACCCACAACAGCCATAAAATAGTTTAGTTTGGAGTTTAGCTTTCCTTTTTTCTGCTTGTCTCAGTGATGTGGTCTTCATTGTAATAGTCAGCATGTTGATTTGTTCAGGGGACATAGTCTATTCTAGTTGTTCCTTGAGGCTGTCTATTGTGTGTTGATATTTGTTTAATCTGAGGTGGGCATCCATGATCATTAGCCATATCATTTTACGCCCACTTTGTTGTGCAATCTTCCATCCAGCTGTGCAGTTGATTGGAGGTTTGTATCTGACACTGGTGGGCAGGGCATGCTCTCGTAGGCATTCATGCAGAAAGAACAGTTGTTCTTTGGTGGAGGTTTGCCTACCTGCAAATGTCTCCCATTTGCGTGCTATCTGGAGCGTTTGACGCCCATATGTGGTACCAATCGAAGAGAATATTTGTAGCTCAGGGTTGAACTGTGGAGTCCTTGGTGCTCTCTGAGCCTTGTTGTTTTCTTGCAGATGTTTCATTGCCAGGCTAGGCAACATCTTCAGTGCGAAAAGGGAGTGGGATGAAAAAAAAGTGAGAAAAAAGTGAGCTTTTTTATAATCATAGAGTAAGAGATAATTTTGTAATTGTACTTCTTTTTGCTGCAAAACAGTTCACGTTTACAGGTGGGGGGCATCTACTAAGTTTGGTAGTGAATGCAGCTCACATGTATGCTGAGAGGTACCTTTTACCACCCCACAGGATACAGATATTTGTTAAGATAATGAATAGACCATCTTAAAACAATAAAGTCCATGAGTTCCTTTATATGTTCCTAATTTGGAATTCATTTTTTTTTAATTTTATTGGATTTTAAATATACAAAGCTAAAAGTTAAGAATGAAACGGAAATAGAAATACAAATTAAAAGAAAAAGAAAAGAAAAGTGCAGTAAAGGAAAAAAAGAAAGAAAAACACAAACAAAGAAATTGGATAACCTCCGATCCAACCATGGTCATAAGAATAAAATAGATAGTTTGTTTTTACATGCTGGTTATTCATATGACATTCATATACTTTTCTTGTCTATTATATACTATTTATATATAATCTAATCATCAAATCCCCATATTAGCTTTACTCCTCCTGCTTTTTGCAAATAGTCCATCAATGGTTTCCACTCTTTAAGAAAGTAACAATTTGAATTGTCTTTTAATAAGCAAGTCAATTTATCATTTTCTGCCATCTCTAATAGTTTCAACATCCAATCCTGTATTGTTGGAACACTTTGATTTTTCCAGTTTTGTGCATATAAGAGTCTTGCTGCTGTGATCATATACTGTATTATTCTAGAGAAATATTTTTCTATTTGTACCTCCCAAATTCCAAGTAAGAAAAATTCTGGTTTAAATGGTATTCGTATCTGTAGTATATTTTGCATCAATGAATGTATCTCAGTCCAAAATTCTTTTGCAATGTTACAAGTCCACCACATATGGTAAAAAGACCCCTCTTGTTTTGTACATTTCCAGCATAAGTTGGATATATTCCCGTACATTTTGGAGAGTTTTTGTGGGGTCATATACCATCGATACATCATCTTATAAAAATTTTCTTTTAAGTTGTAGCATAAGGTGAATTTTAGTCCTTTAGTCCACATATCTTCCCATTGATGAAGTTGTATATTGTGGCCAATATTTTTCGCCCATTGAATCATACAATCTTTAACTTGTTCCTCTGCCATTTCTCCTTTTAACAATAATTTATACATTCTAGCTATTAAGCGTTCATCATTTTCACATAATTGTATTTCAAATTCTGATTTAGTTTGTTCAAATTCTAAATTTTTTTTATCTAATTTAAATTTCTCTATAAGTTGCATATAGGAGAGCCATTGAAAGGTATAACCTTCTTGGGCAAGTTCTTCTTTTGATTTTATCACATAGTGTCCTTGTTCTTTTTTTAAGAAGTCCTTATATGTCAACCACTTGTCTTTATTTCTTACTTCTGTTCTATAAAAAGCTTCTTGCGTGGAAATCCATAAAGGTCTCTTATAACATAAAGTTGATTTATATTTATTCCAAATTCTCAACAAGGATCTTCTAATATAATGATTTTTAAAGTCCACATTTATTTTAGCCTTATCATACCACAGATATCCATGCCATCCAAATCTCAATTCATGACCTTCCAGATTTAATAATTTTTCATTTCTCAAAACAATCCATTCCTTAAGCCATACCAGACCACAAGCTGCATGGTATAGTCTCAAGTTTGGGAGTCCTAAACCACCTCTTTCTTTTGAATCTTGCAAGACTTTATATTTTATTCTTGGTTTTTTCCCTTGCCAAATGAACTTAGAAATGTCTTTCTGCCACTGTTTAAATGGTTCCTCTAATGTCAGTATAGGTATTGTTTGGAAGAGATATAGAATTCTTGGTAATATATTCATTTTAATTGCTGATATTCTCCCCAATAATGATAGTTGTAGTTTCCCCCAACGATCTAAATCTTTTTTAATATCAATCCAAAGCGGGATATAGTTATTTTGAAATAATTTAACATTTTTCGATGTTAAATAAACTCCCAAATATTTTACTTTTTTCTCCAAAGAATATCCTGTAATTTCTCTCAATTTCTCTTGCTGGTGATAATTCATGTTCTTAGTCAAAACTTTTGTTTTCTGTAAGTTAATTTTGAACCCTGCTAACGACCCAAAGTCTTTCAATTTCTGCATCAATAATTCAATTCCATCCAGTGGATTCTCTAATGTAATGACTAGGTCGTCTGCAAAGGCTCTTAATTTGTAAACTTCCTTTTTAACTCTGATACCATGAATACCATCATCTTGTCTAATATCTCTGAGTAGAACTTCTAAGATCAATATAAACAAAAGCGGAGATAAAGGACAGCCTTGTCTTGTGCCTTTTTGTATTTCACAAGGTTTACTAAATTCTCCATTAACAATTATTTTTGCAGATTGAGGTGTATAAATTGATTTAATCCACTTAATAAAATTCCCACCAAAGTTCATAATCTCCAATACTTTAAACATAAAGAACCAATTTAAATTATCAAATGCTTTTTCAGCATCTATGAATATCAAGGCGGCTTGTTTTTCATTATGTTGTTCTAAATACTCTAATACATCCAAAACATTTCTAATATTATCTCTAATTTGTCTTTTGGGTAGAAAACCTGCTTGATCTTGATGAATAAAATTTCCAAGAGTATTTTTCAATCTTTCCGCTAAAACTGTTGTAAATATCTTATAATCATTATTCAATAATGATATTGGTCTGTAATTCTTTGTTGAGTTCAAATTTAGTTGTTCTTTCGGAATCAAAGTAATATGAGCCTCTTTCCATGTTTCTGGCATAATTCCTGTTTCCAAAATTGAATTTATAGTTTTTTGGAGAGGAATACTCAATTCATCTTCAAAGTATTTGTAGTAGGCTGCCGATAGTCCATCCGGACCTGGTGCTTTTCCACTTTTAATTTTCTTAAAAGCCATTAACATTTCTTCTTTTGTTATAGGATTATTAAGTAATGTTCTTTGTTCATCATTTAAAACAGTTAATCTTTGCTTACTCATATATTCATCAATTTCAGCTATATTAACATCCTGTTTTTTATACAATGCTGTATAGTAAGAATGAAATGCTTCTTGTATTTCCACATTATTCATTAGGATTTTCCCTTTATGTTGTATATTAGAAATTATATTTTTTTGTCTTTGTTTTCTTAACTTATGAGCTAACCATCTTCCTGGTTTATTTGCAAATTCAAAATATTTCTGTTTTGTAAATTTCATTTGAATTTCTATTTCCTGTACCAAAATCATCAAAATTTGTTTTTGTAGAAATTTAATTTGAGTTATCAATGTATTATCCATCGGTTTGGCCCTCAGACATTTCTCTTTATTTTTAATTTCATCCAAAATCAATTGAATTTTTTCTTGTTTCTTTTTCTGCATTTGAGCATTATATTGAATAAAATAACCCCTCATATACGCTTTACTTGCATCCCAAATTACTTGTGTACTGGTATCCTTATTTGAGTTAAGTAGAAAGTATTCTCTTAGTCTTTTTTTACATATGTCAACAACATCTTCTTTCCGGAAAATTGACTCATTTAGCCTCCATCGAAATGCATTCCTTTTTCCTTTGATAGTTAATAAAACAGGGTTATGATCTGATATAATTTTAGGTAAAATTTCAACTTTATTTACATCCATCATTAAGGTTTTAGAGATCAAGAACATATCTATTCTGGAAAATGATCTGTATCTTTCTGAGTAATATGTATATTCTTTAGAGTTTCCATTCATAAGTCTCCAAATGTCTTGTAAGTCCAACATATCTTTTAAATCAAAGAAAGTTTGGGGTAGTTTTCCCTGTGTAGGTTTCACATTTTTTTGCGAATGTCTATCTTCCATTGGGCTAATCACCCCATTCCAGTCCCCCATAAAGCACCAATTCTCATATGATAAATCCAAAAGTTTGTCCATTAGGTTCTTATAAAATAATCCTTTATCAAAATTTGGAGCGTAAATCCCAACTATCAATGTTTTAATCCCCTGTATATTTACTTCCACTGCAATATATCTTCCTTCATCATCAGTCAATATTAATTTTGGATTAAATTTTTGTTGTATATACAGGACTACCCCCTTAGTTTTTTTTAATCCAGCTGAAATAAATTCTTCTCCTAGTTGTTTTTGAATCAAATACTTAATGTCTTTTTTACAAATGTGAGTCTCTTGTAAGCAAATTACATCCAATTTTATTTTTTTCAAAAAATGAAAAATTGTCTTTCTCTTTTGGGGAGAATTTGCCCCATTGATGTTCCATGTTAGATATTTAAAGTCCATGATATTTGGATATTTAAAAGTTCTTTTTTAAATCCACTCCGGTAGCTCCCATCTCCGATAAGTCCTCACTCTTTTCCTTATCTTTAAATGTCTCTTTCATTTCTTCCAGAACTTTAGATACTTCGCTCATATCTGTCATATATTTCTCTATGAAGGCCTTTGCTTTCAAAATGGAATTTATTTTAAATCTTTGTTCTTTAAAAGTGAAAGATACTCCTTCTATTCTTTCCCATCTAAATGATATGTTATTTTGCTTTAATTTATCTGTAAAGAAGGAGTATTCTTTTCTTTTTCTTAATATTCTTAATGGGACTTCTTTTAAGACAATTATCTCTTTCCCTGCTATATTTAATCTGTCACTGTAGTGTTTCTTCAAAATTTGTTCTTTTGTAACTTTCCTCACAAAATATATCAATATGTCTCTTGGCACTTTCTTCTCTCTAGCGTAACGTGAGTTAACTCTAAAGATTTTATCTATTTCTGAATCCAGATCTTCTTCTTCTATCTGTGAGTATTGAGCTAAAGCACCAACTATATATTCTCTCGTATTCTCATCTGACTTTTCTGGGACTCCTCTCAATCTCAATATGAATTCTTTTTCTCTCATTTCTGCTAGAGTGATGGCATCTAAGTTGTATTCCATATCTTTAGTAATAGATTCTGATTTAATCTCTAATTTCTTTACTTGTTCTTGTGTCTCTTTAGATTCCCCTGATAAGGTATTTACTACCTCTTTAATATTTTGTGTTTCTTTTCTAAATTCTTCTTTTAAGTCTAATTTGGAATTCAGGTAGAAATCAGAAACAAATGAGAACAATTGTTTTGGGAAACTATTCTTATAGTAATAATTTCTTTATTATATATATTTTAATTTTTTTATTTTATTTTATTTTTATCCCTTTATTATTATTTTTATAAATAACTCAAGGCAGCGAACATACCTAGTACTCCATACTTCTCCTATTTTCCCCACAACAGCAACCCTGTGAGGTGAGTTGGGCTGAGAGAGAGTGACTGGCCCAAGGTCACCCAGCCGGCTTTCATGTCTAAGGTGGGACTAGAACTCACAGACTCCTGGTTTCTAGCCCAGCACCTTAACCACTAGATCAAACTGGTTTATTGTTGTGAAATTTACATAATACATTATATTGTTTTGATACAGTGGTATTTGTTCAGTATTGATGAAAGATAATTATTATTTTTATTTATTTATTATTTAAATTTGTATCACCACCCATCTCCTCCACACCTTGGGACTCTGGGCGGTTCACAACAATAAGTTAAAAATATAAAATTACAGCAACAATAATTTACATATAAAATCCAAACAAAAAGATGTTAATAATAAGGTGGGTTTCACGGCACCAGCCACTCCCAAGAGGAACTATTGGCATTCCCGTCCCAAGCCAGGCGGCAGAACCAGGTCTTCAAGTCTTTCCGGAAGGTCGGGAGTGAAGAAACTCGCCTCAGCTCCAGGGGCAAGATTCCAAAGGGCGGGTGCTACTGCAAAGAAGGCACGCCTCCTGGATCCCGCTAGATGGAACTCTTTTGCCGATGGGATCCTTAGCATGCACTCTCTGCATGACCGAGTGGGGCGGGTCGATGTTCCAGGGATGAGACGGTCCCTCAGATAGCCTGGTCCCATGCCATGTAGGGCTTTAAAGTTGATAACCAACACCTTGAATTGGACCCGGAAGCAAACTGGTACCCAATTTTATATTTATATTTATATTTATATTTATATTTATATTTATATTTATATTTATATTTATATTTATATTTATATTTATATTTATATTTTTTATATTTATCTGGTGCACATATTTTAAATATTGGCTGTAGGTAGTACTTCCTAATCCTTCTCATTATTTTTGCATGTATATAGCCTAAATGTAATTGGATATGATTCATTCTTAGTAAAAATTGACTTCTGCATTACCCTATCCGTCAGATTATGTTAAATCAGTTTGATAAATCCATGAATCTACTTCTCCTATATACAGATGAAACACAAAAGATTGTTGCGATGTTTCAGCTGAATGTCTGGAGGTTTTAAACAGCACAGAGACAGAGCCTGAATTTTGGCCCTGCCTCTTTCTCTTCCCAGTTACACACATTCCATGGGAAGGCTGAAAGAAAGTTGCTGTTGGGTTTACCTGCACTTTCATTTATGGGCACAAATATCCCCCTAATCTTGGATCCTGCTTTATTAAAATCCTGGATTGTGTGTATTCAAGTTCAAGCAAAAACAAGTCAGCTAAACAACAAATGTTTAGGAGCAGTATGGCATAGAGATGTGTGTGCAGCTTCAGTCTCTATAAGCTCGTGGGCCTTCATGCATTCAGATGAATGCCTGAACATAACTATAAACAAGTTAGCATTTAGAATTCGGGATTGAATATTTCTCGTCCAGGAACCTGTGCAATCTTACTGTTTCTAACCAATGCATTGCAATCTGCCCAGATAACTTTCCATCCTTTTCCCCCTGCAGTTTTTGAAGATGGTTAACAATCTAAATTAGTAAGTAATAGGCTTTGCCTTTAGATAGGTAGTTATTTATAAATTAGTAAGTAATAGGCTTTGCCTTTAGATAGGTATTTATTTATTTATTTATTTATTTATTTATTTATTTATTTATTTATTTTTCAAATTTTGGCACCGCCCATCTCCCCCCTAATCCTAACCCTAACCCC
This sequence comes from Charina bottae, assembly GCA_023362775.1. NCBI lineage: Eukaryota > Metazoa > Chordata > Lepidosauria > Squamata > Charinaidae > Charina > Charina bottae. Next base: position 85,148,883 of record JALMGJ010000002.1, on the reverse strand, counting down.
TTGCTCTTCAAGGGCATTTCTTCCATTTGAATCGCTGTTACCAGATGTTCTCCTAAAACCTAAGTCTATTGGATATAGTCCGGTTCTACAGGACTCAAATACCAGTTTAGTTTATTTCCACAGGCTTTTCGATCTTAAAACCTCTTAGTTGCTTCTGAGTTGTTTATCATAGTATTATATCTTCTTCTTAGTCTTATTTTGGTTATGTTATTGCTGGTTTTCCTCTACCTTAGATCTTAAGTTTATGGTTACTAATTCTTATGTTTTTAAGGTTGTGGCTCAAATTGGTCAGGAATCAATGAGTCTAAGAGCACACAGCACATCTCATTCTGAAGATATGCAGAAAGAGAAAACAAAACTGAGGCAAACATTGCCAAATTGTCTTCTGAAAAACATACTGTGAGGGGCTTGAAGATTCAGGGCATGGATGAGTTCACGAGGTAGGAGCTGGGCAGCTAAAGAGCAACCACAGACAGTAAGACCAATGTCATACATTGTTCCAGCAGTGAAGGCTTTAATGCTTCTGTACTCAAGGCACAGTTGCTAATCTTTTAGTGCCAGCAAGAAATGCTTCTTGCTAATAGAGGCGTGCAAAAGCCCTGGTCATTTTGGAAATGTTCCAATCTTTGTTTCGAATTATGACTTTGAAACAACTTGAACTCTTTCCCATTCCAAACATTTTTACACCACTCCTTCACCCCTAGACCTAATTACTCCTAAGAAATCTTTCTCTTCAAGGGGGCAGTCCTATGCCTGGCAGTCTTTTCTGACTTTGCATTTCCAGGCATCTGCATTCCTGCAAGTGTAGTGACGTCTCTGCATCAAGCTCTGAAACAGATGTCAGCTCCCCAGCTATGGATCCCCAGTGGCTCTCCCCTCAAAAGCGTTGACCTATGAGATTTGTGGGGCTTTCCCAAGAGGAGGATTGCTTATATGGGCTCATGACGTTAAAATTTATAATCATAAGTCTTTACAGCATGCCAATGACATCTTGAAGGAAAGTGAGCAGAAAGTACGTTGCAGGAGATCTACTTAAAACATGCCTCCACTATCTTTCAGTAGGGAATCTCCAACTCACACCCTTTTTATCAACTTCCTGCAGGCTTGATTCAGTTTTGATTGTTGAAGGCATTTCTTTATAGCCATTTTCTATCAGGATCCTCAGAGCAAAATTTACTGGATAATACAGAAAGCCATTTTTTTAGGTTCATTTATTCAGAATGCCTTTTGATTCTTCTGTTCTTTCACAGTCACTTTCTTCCAAACATATCCTACCTATAAAATTCTCAGTTACTTCCTTAACAGCCTCTTCTTATTAGTGACAGCCTTTGACTGTCCAAAAAGTCTTCGTGGGTACATACTGATGACACTATTCCCTTTCAGGGCAAGCAGTTTTATGTAGATAATGTACAAACTGAACAAAAGAAATTAAAGGCAGGAGAATTGAGCAGGGGGGGGCGGAGTTTACATATCTGGTTTATACCAGCACCATTCTCTATACATCTCCACATCTTTCTGTCCTTGGTTCACATCCATACACTAATGTGTGCATTGGCTTTTGTCTTTAATTTTCTTATCTTCTCTCTTTAAGGATTTCACCAGCTCCATCTAACCATGGTTTTCTCATCATCCGTTTCCTCTCAACCAGTTCACTTTCATTCAAATATTTGTTTTGTGATTCAATCCTTATTCATTCTCTCTATATGATCAAACTTCTTTAAACATACTACTTTTGCACCAGCCACTCACTTTTTTATTCTCAGTCATTCTTGACCCTCTCTCTTCCTATTTTACCACACCCATGTCTTAAGCAACCCATTTCCACTGCATGCATGCATGCATGCATGCATGCATTTATTCATTCACTCACTCACTCACTCACTCACTCACTCACTCAATTTGTATAGCCGCCCATCTCAACAAGTGACTCTGGGCGGCTTACAACAATAAAAACCATAAAACAGTTAAAATAATTACAATTAAAACAATTAAAATACAAAATAAATATACATGACTGCCCAGTAAGCAATGTATGGATGTTAATATAGCCAAGAAACGGGACCATTCCCACGTTCGGGGCCCCAGGCCCGGGCACATAACCAGGACTTCACGGCGTTGTGAAAGGCCAACAGGGTCGGGGACATCCTGATCTCTGAAGGGAGAATATTTTATTTATTTATTTATTTATTTATTTATTTATTTATTTATTTATTTATTTTATATAACCAGAATATAATATTCCAGAAGGCAGGGGCTACGGCAGAGAAAGCACGCCTTCTAGTCCCCACCAACCGACATTCCTTGGCTGACAGGACCCGTAGGATACCCAGCCTACCAGATCGAATTGGATGGGAAGAAACAACTGGGAGAAGACGGTCCCTTAGGTAACCCAGTCCCAAGCCATGAAGCGCTTTAAAGGTGAAAAACAGCACCTTGAATTGCACCCGGAAGCACCAATCTGATTTTACTTCATTGACCATAGCTAAATACTGCTCTATAATCTGTACGGCACGCCACAATATCTCTTCTAATTTTTCTTAGATTTTTTAGAATTTTAAGTGTTTTTTCTGTAATTTTACCTTAATAATTTTTATCTTTATCTTATTTTATGTTATCAATATGACTTTTTATATTTATTTTATTTCTATTTTAGCGTAACTGTTATGTTAGGGTTATGTTACTAGTTGTATGCTGGTCTATGACCGAAATAAAAATTGACTTTGACTTTGCACCCGGAAGCACACCGGCAACCAATGCAGCTCACGTAGCAGCGGTGTTATGTGCGTCAAATATCCGATTCTATTTACTACCCGTGCAGCTGCATTCTGCACCAACTGAAGCTTCCGAATGCTCTTCAAGGGCAGCCCCATGTAGAGCGCATTGCAGTAATCCAGACAGGAGGTCACGAGGGCATGAGTGACTGTGAGCAAGGCCTCTCAGTCCAGGAATGGGCGCAGCTGGCATTCAACTTACGTTTATCTTCTTCCTAATTTACCCAATTCTCATTTCCATATACAGTAACAAAGTGAGCAGAAACATGCTGTTATCTACAGATGTTTTCATTTATTTCAACAAATATTTATACCTTGCAACAGACCACATACTATCCACTAGCTGTTTGCCCACATTTGCAAATCATAAAATGTCTCCATCCTCATCTTCACTAATACAGCAAAGTGTGCAAAAATTTGCTGCTTCAATACTTTTATTGTATCTTCCAGCAGAACAACTGGACTATGCTTACTGCTGGTGTAGAGATTGTAGAGTGGAAATCAATTTAGAGTGTCAGGCAAGAAAATAAATATATGGCAATCACACTGCAGATCACCTCTGCAGAACCTTTACTATTCTACACCTTTAATCTTGCTGATGCTCTAAAGCTAGACTCTGTTGATAAAGCAGGCTTTTTTCTTGTTTTCAGATATTTCTCAAAGGTTGCTAATATAACCTGTGATGTATTGCTTTTGAGGAGATAATTTGCCATGTGACATATGGTGCTTTTCTTGTGGTTGTTGTAGAAAAATTGGGCTTATATTACATGGTGATTTCTGGCCTTTTTCTCCAAGGCTGATGGGAGGGCATGCAGACAACTTTTAGCTCTATACTGTATATCTCAAAACTCTTTTTTCTACAAAATTCTGAATCTTCCTAAGCTTGCAAATATGTTCTTGTTCATGTGAGATGCCATTTGGGGATTTGTGCCACATAAGGACCCATATTCAAAGAATGAGTTCACAGATAATATTCCAAGTCCGACCTTTGCCCTAAATTCTCTCTCTCTCTCTCTATCTCTCTCTCTCTCTCACACACACACACACACACAGATACAAAAGCAAATAAGATTCTGTTTCTTAATTCCATTGCTCCAGTATAATTTTGGGATGAATAGCAGTAAAGAAAAGGTCAACTCCAGAAATCTGGTATGGATCAATGAGTATCCTTTCCCAAGGACATTCAGTCTATTCAGGTTTTGGCAGGAACAACCTGCCTCAAATTATTTTCTCTACCAAGAACTTGCTTACTTCCCATGTGTTACATGAGAGCCACCCCCAATGAGTGGTGTTGGCACATGTAATATAAACAGCTATACATATAGGTTATGCTGCACATACTGTGCCTTCTACATCCAAGAAGGAAAGCCCCCAGACAGTTACTCCTTTAAAAACTGAATTTCAGTATATAAAAACTGAATTGGCTGGAGTTTAGATATTATACTAGATAGCACCTTTTTTCTACCTGCATGTAAAAAGAGTTGGAGATCGTTTCAAATAATAGGTCACAGGAACAGGTTCAGAATCAACTGCCTCTAAGTCTTGGATTTTGTTATGGATTTGCAGCATAATTGTTGGAAACTGCATGGTGATTAAGGTTGTCAAACAGAAGAGCATGTTACACTAAATCCCTGGATTTATTGCAGAATACCAAGATAATAATGCATCTTTGTTTATATTCGTAATTAATGCTGTTGAAGAAAGTATGCTGAAAAGCTTGTGTAAGCAAGATTTATCTGTTGAATGAGATTACAATTGTATGTCACCATTCAAACAGTAATTGGTGCATTTCATTAGAACATAATTGAAAACAAGATTGATGTTAGTGCCATGCAATAAATGATCTTGATAAATATTTTATTGTGTGCCATGATATTGAGGATATGTTTACAAAGAGGCTGATTATCTTGGTATTTTGACTGGGGAGTATGCAGTTCATGAGCTGCAATGATTAATAAAGGTCCTCCATAATGACTAATATTTATTTCTTTTTATGGGGATCACAAAAACTCTAAGGTCGAAGACATCTTCACTCTTTTGTTGTTTATTCGTTCAGTCGTTTCCGACTCTTCGTGACTTCATGGACCAGTCCACGCCAGAGCTTTCTGTCGGCCGTCACCATCCCCAGCTCCCCAATGGTTGAGTCTGTCACCTCCAGAATATCATCCATCCATCTTGCCCTTGGTCGGCCCCTCTTCCTTTTGCCTTCCACTTTTCCTAGCATCAGCTTCTTCTCCAGGGTATCCTGTCTTCTCATTATGTGGCCAAAGTACTTCAGTTTTGCCTTTAATATCATTCCCTCAAGTGAGCAGTCTGGCTTGATTTCCTGGAGTATGGACTGGTTTGATCTTCTTGCAGTCCAAGGCACTCTCAGAATTTTCCTCCAACACCACAGTTCAAAAGCATCTATCTTCCTTCGCTCAGCCTTCCTTATGGTCCAGCTCTCACAGCTATAGGTTACTACAGGGAATACCATTGCTTTAACAATGCGGACCTTTGTTGTCAGTGTGATGTCTCTGCTCTTAACTATTTTATCAAGATTTGCCATTGCTCTCCTCCCAAGAAGTAGACGTCTTCTGATTTCCTGGCTGCAGTCAGCATCTGCAGTAATCTTTGCGCCTAGAAATACAAAGTCTGTCACTGCCTCCACTTTTTCTCCCTCTATTTGCCAGTCATCAATCAAGCTCGTTGCCATAATCTTGGTTTTTTTGAGGTTTAACTGCAACCCAGCTTTTGCACTTTCTTCTTTCACCTTCGTCATAAGGCTCCTCAACTCCTCCTCGCTTTCAGCCATCAAAGTGGTATCATCTGCATATCTGAGATTGTTAATGTTTCTTCCAGCGATTTTAACTCCAGCCTTGGATTCATCAAGCCCAGCATGTCGCATGATGTGTTCTGCGTACAGGTTGAATAGGTAGGGTGAGAGTATACAACCCTGCCGTACTCCTTTCCCAATCTTAAACCAGTCCGTTGTTCCGTGCTCTGTTCTTACCGTTGCTACTTGGTCGTTATACAGATTCCTCAGGAGGCAGACAAGATGACTTGGTATCCCCATACCACCAAGAACTTGCCACAATTTGTTATGATCCACACAGTCAAAGGCTTTCGAATAGTCAATAAAACAGAAATAGATGTTTTTCTGAAATTCCCTGGCTTTCTCCATTATCCAGCGGATATTGGCAATTTGGTCTCTAGTTCCTCTGCCTTTTCTAAACCCAGCTTGTACATCTGGCAATTCTCGCTCCATGAATTGCTGGAGTCTACCTTGCAAGATCTTGAGCATTACCTTACTGGCATGTGAAATAAGTGCCACTGTTCGATAGTTTGAACATTCTTTAGTGCTTCCCTTTTTTGGTATGGGGATATAAGTTGATTTTTTCCAATCTGATGGCCATTCTTGTGTTTTCCAAATTTGCTGGCATATGGCATGCATCACCTTGACAGCATCATCTTGCAAGATTTTAAAGTTCAGCTGGGATACCATCGTCTCCTGCTGCCTTGTTATTAGCAATGCTTCTTAAGGCCCATTCAACCTCACTCTTCAGGATGTCTGGCTCTAACTCACTGACCACACCGTCAAAGCTATCTCCAATATTATTATCCTTCCTATACAGATCTTCCGTATATTCTTGCCACCTTTTCTTGATCTCTTCTGCTTCTGTTAGGTCCTTACCATCTTTGTTTTTGATCATACCCATTTTTGCCTGGAATTTTCCTCCAATGTTTCTAATTTTCTGGAAGAGGTCTCTTGTCCTTCCTATTCTATTGTCTTCTTCCACTTCCGCACATTGCTTGTTTAAAAATAATTCCTTATCTCTTCTGGCTAACCTCTGGAATTTTGCATTTAATTGGGCATATCTCCCCCTATCACTGTTGCCTTTTGCTTTCCTTCTTTCTTGGGCTACTTCCAGTGTTTCAGCAGACAGCCATCTTGCCTTCTTGGTTTTCTTTTTCTTTGGGACGTTTTTTGTTGCCGCCTCCTGAACAATGTTGCGAACTTCTGTCCATAGTTCTTCTGGGACCCTATCTACTAAATCTAGTCCCTTAAATCTATTCTTCACCTCCACTGCATATTCCTTAGGAATATTAGTGAGCTCATATCTAACTGATCTGTGGGTCTTCCCTATTCTCTTTAGTCTGATTCTAAATTTTGCAATAAGAAGTTCGTGATCTGAACTACAGTCAGCTCCAGGTCTTGTTTTTACCGACTGTATAGATGTCCGCCACCTTTGGCTGCAAAGGATGTAGTCAATCTGATTTCGGTGTCGACCATCTGGTGAAGTCCATGTATAAAGTCGTCTTTTAGGTTGTTGGAAGAGAGTGTTTGTTATGCACAGTGAGTTGTCTTGGCAAAATTCTATCAGCCTATGTCCTGCTTCATTTTGTTCTCCCAGACCATGCTTGCCTGTAATTCCAGGTGTCGTCTGACTACCCACCTTAGCATTCCAGTCTCCTGTAATGAAAATAACATCTCTTTTTGGTGTATTATCTAGTAGGTGCTGCAGATCCTCATAGAACTGATCTACTTCTGCTTCTTCAGCATCTGTGGTTGGGGCGTATATTTGGATCACTGTGATGTTAAATGGCTTACCCTGAATTCGAATTGAGATCATTCTATCGTTTTTTGGATTGTATCCAAGCACTGCTTTAGCCACTTTATTATTAATTATGAAGGCTACTCCATTTCTTCTGTGGTCCTCTTGTCCACAGTAGTAGATCTGGTGGTCATCTGATGTGAAGTGGCCCATTCCAGTCCATTTCAGTTCACTGACACCTAAAATGTCTATATTTAATCTTGACATCTCACCAATAACCACATCCAATTTGCCCTGGCTCATAGATCTTACATTCCAGGTTCCTATGGTGTGTTGATCTTTAGAACATCGGATTCGTCGTTCACCACCAGCACCGTCGGCCGCTAGCCGTCCTTTCGGCTTTGAGCTAGCTGCGTCATCACATCTGGGGCTAGTTGAACGTATCCTCTGTTCCTCCCCAGTAGCATTTTGACCATCTTCCGACCTGGGAGTCCCATCTTCCGATGGTATACCGACATATCTTTGGTTGTACTGATCCATTTAGTGTTCATGGCAAGAATACTGGGGTGGGTTGCCATTACCTTCCCCAGGGATCGTATTTAGTCTGACCTCTCTGCCACGACCTTCCCGTCTTGGGTGTCCCTTCACGGTTTAGCTCATGGTTTCATTGAGGTGCTCAAGCTCCAGCACCACGACAAGGTAACGATCTCCTTTGCTGGAGCATCTTCACTCTAAATATGCCATTTTTCCTAAATTGAGAAATAGGCTATAATTATATTCCTTTTATGGTAGCCTGAGACACCTATGCAGGAACCGATTGGTTGATTATGTGCCATCAAGTCAGTGTCATCTCTTAGCAACTGCATAGATAGATTTTCTCCACAATGATCTGTCCCTAACCTGGTCCTCAGGTTTTTCAACACTCATCTTCTTCTAATCCTGCTTCCCTTTATATTCAGCATATAGGTTGAATAAATAAGAGAGAGCATATAGCCTTATCTCTTCTTTGCCAACCTGGAGCCAGTCTCTTTCACCATGTTCTGTCTGTGACTTGTAGATGTATAAATAGGTTTTGCATATAGAAAATGAGATGTCCTGGTAATCCCATCTTTCTAAGCATATTCCCCAGCTTGACATGATCGACACAATCAAAGGTCTTTCTATAATGAAATAAGCACATACTATCTTCTTTTTGGTATTCTTTGAGTTTCTCAATTATCCAGTGGGTATCACAATATTGTCTCATGCTCCTTGGCCTTTTCTAAAGCCAGCTTGAACATCTGGCATCTCCTTTCCATGTAGGGCTCTACATGGATGATCCTAAGCATTATATTGCTAGCATATGAAATTGTATGATATTGTATGACAGTTTGTACAAGCAGGAACTACAGATTGTATTTCTTTCATTGGACCATACTATCCCTTATGACAGGGCCATTCCTCCCACTGCAACTTTCTCCCACTGCTTTTGAGTGAAATATCAAAAGAAGGAGAATGGAAAACTTACCCCTGGCCAATCCATATATTGTAGTGATGGAGTGTTGTAATGTGTGAAATCTAATGCTATCATTTTGCTAATATAGTGACTTTTGATCTAGTAGATCCCTCTTCTACTTTGGAATACCTGCTCCCCAGTAGTTCTGGCAGCTTCTACGCTGGTTATATTTTGTAAACTATTAAAATCAATATATAGTTATGGTGTGGCTTCAATCCTGGATGATTTGGATAACCATCATAGATAAAGCTGATCATATTTGTGTCTTTTGCCTTTTGCCTTTATTGACTTCATCCAATGTTTTAACATTATGTTTTGTTGTTAGCAGCTCAGAATCCTTTTAGATTGGGGCAGATTATAAATCCAATCATATTAACTAACTAACTAATTAAAGCTGATGCATCCTTAAGAATTATTACTAAGATCACCATTAGCCCATCTATCATCAGTACAATGAGAAGCAGGACCCAATGCTGAATGCTTCAAATCACCTGCAGGCTTGCAATGCTATGGTCTTTTGAAGGATATGGTTTTATGAATACATATAGGCATGATAGTGCAGATGAACCAAAACAGTTGTTTTAAAATAGATACCCTTGCAATTATGGTCTAGCATGTCATTCTGAATTCAATGAATCCATTCCTGAGTTATTACTTTAAGGACACACCAGGGCATGCAATATCTTTCTAGGCCATTCCAAATAGTTAGAATCCTCTTAAATTTAAGTTACAAGATCCTTCCTTGGTTTCATTGTTCTATCTGCATATGTGAGGGGAAGGTCACCAGAATGAAGTGAAAATTCCACTGTGAATCTTAACTGTATCTCCTGGCAACAGCTTTCCCAATGATCTATCTATGCACTTTTGTCATAGGGAGATTTTATTGAATCCTTAAAATCAAAGCACGAGGTTCAAGTATTAGAATGAAATTGCATTTATAGATGTATGTCGATGAAGGTTCTCAGTCATCGAGGTGGAATTGTCTGTAGCTTGAATCATGACAACTGGATTTCTATTTTCTCAGTGGAAACGTTTCGCTCCTTATCCAAGAAGCTTCTTCAGTCTGAGCAAAGTTTGTAAGGGAATCCTTAAATATGTTTCTAGGGTGGCTGTGTGACCTTGCACCTGGGGCTAGGTCATGGTTATTTGAGATGTTTATTTCTAAGTCCCTTTATCATCCAAAGGAGGATCATTAAGATTACCTTGCTGTTGTTGAAATTGCGAAATGGTCTTAATCTTCCTAGGCACAGAAGACAAAGCAGGAAGGAAAATAGGGGAAAGATTGTGCCTGAGGCCCCCACCTCTATTCAAAGAAGGATTTTCCAAGTTGCCATAAATGGATTCCTTGACCCCTCTTTCAAACCACTTATCTTTCCTGTCTAAAATGTGAACATTAATGTCCTCAAATGAGTGTCCTTTTTCCTTTAGATGAAGGTAAACTGCTGACTCTGGTCCTGTGGTGTTACTCCTCCTGTGTTGGGCCATCCTCCTGTACAAAGGTTGTGTGTGGGTTTCCTGTAGATTCCTATTTCTAGCTTATTTCTCATACAGAGGTGACTTTTACAGACAAAAACACAGCTGTGCCATAGGTTCTCCTGTGTCACCAATTGTGGCCAATTTATACATGGAAGAAGTGGAGAAGAAAGCACTCAACACATTCCAGGAAACAGCGCCCACCCACTGGTTCAGGTATGTGGATGACATCTGGGTTAAAATCAAGGCCCAGGAAGTACAGGCCTTCACGGACCATATAAACACCATAGATGCCAACATTAGGTTCACCAGAGAAGACACCAAGGACAACAGACTGGCATTTCTAGACTGTGAAGTCCTCATTGGGACCGGTGGCAAGCTAGAAATAGGGATCTACAGGAAACCCACACACATAGATCAATATCTGATGTTTGACTCCCACCATCCACTGCAGCACAAACTAGGAGTCATCAGGACATTGTCACACAGAGCAGAAACCATCCCCACCTTCATGGATTCCAAAAAGAATGAAAATCAGCACCTGAGAACAGCTCTGAAGGCCTGTGGATATCCAAATTGGACCTTCACTAAATCTAAGTCTACCAGACCTAAAACAGCGACAGACAGGGCTGAGACTCAGAGTAAACGGAAGAACCTGGTCATTCCTTACATGGCTGGTGTGTCTGAAAAGATAAAAAGGATATTTGGCAAACACCACATACCTGTATGTTTCAAACCCACCAACACACTGAGACAGAGGCTTGTAAACCCCAAAGATCAAACTCCAAAACACAAGAAAAGCAATGTAGTGTATGCAATCCAGTGCAGTGAGGAGTGCTCTGAGCTCTACATTGGAGAAACCAAACAACCTTTGTACAGGAGGATGGCCCAACACAGGAGGAGTAACACCACAGGAACAGAGTCAGCAGTTTACCTTCATCTAAAGGAAAAAGGACACTCATTTGAGGACATTAATGTTCACATTTTAGACAGGGAAGATAAGTGGTTTGAAAGAGGGGTCAAGGAATCCATTTATGCCAACTTGGAAAATCCTTCCTTGAATAGTGGTGGGGGCCTCAGGCACAATCTTTCCCCTATTTTCCTTCCTGCTTTGTCTTCTGTGCCTAGGAAGATTAAGACCATTTCGCAATCTCAACAACAGCAAGGTAATCTTAACGATCCTCCTTTGGATGATAAAGGGACTTAGAAATAAACATCTCAAATAACCATGACCTAGCCCCAGGTGCAAGGTCACACAGCCACCCTAGAAACATATTTAAGGATTCCCTTACAAACTTTGCTCAGACTGAAGAAGCTTCTTGGATAAGGAGCAAAACGTTTCCACTGAGAAAATAGAAATCCAGTTGACATGATTCAAGCTACAGATTTATAGATGTATTTTTAAAATAAAAAAATAGTTGGTTAATTAACTTCTGATCAATGGGTAAAATTATTGCCCTTGCTCTTGAGTCCTCCTGGAGGGGAATAATTGATTCTTTGAATGATGATACTGAAATATCAGAATCACAGAGGTATGGCAGTCTCAGCTGAAAGGTCATTGATTTTAATAAAATAAGGATTGCATTCTCAAACAAAGTAGTTGCTAGCATTATGATTTGGCTCTAGACAAGTTTGACATACATTTACCACTTAAGGAAAACATGGTTGGTAATGATGGCTAATTTTATGCCCAACATGGAATGTTACAGTGGATTTTTTAAAAAAACATAATAAATAATTAGGTCCATAAGAAATAACAACCCACAGTTGCAGCAATGCATAGTGCAGATTCAGTGCACAGGGTCTGCCAAGATAGTAAATAAATCACTGCAAGCATATTACCATAAATTGACAGACAGTTTAGAGTGAAATAATCCTTCTTTGTTGGTTCAATGAGTCAAAATAATTTTGAGGGCTAAATAATATCAACTTGGAAGAAGGAAGGAAGGAAGGAAGGAAGGAAGGAAGGAAGGAAGGAAGGAAGGAAGGAAGGAAGGAAGGAAGGAAGGAAGGAAGGAAGATTTGGCAGGGCTAACACAAAATGATCAATTATCTGTATTTACGAACTGGTTGACAAGAAAAGTTAAAACAAAAATAAAACAAAAGTTGTTCATAGCAGAAAACAGCATAACAGCATTAATAGTTCATAAAACTGCAATTCAAAAATCAGTTGAAAACCTGGCCAAAAGAAAAGAAATCTTAGCTTTGAACTGTATCCAAAATAGAAACAGAAATTTGGTGGAAAAGTTTGAGAAGTGGTAAAATATGTTCTAACAAATCACTTCCAATCAATACCAAGTCCTATATTTTTAATTACTTGCAGTTCCAACTAGTCTTAAAAGGCAGTATCACATCAAACACATTAAAATAATCAAAGTGTCATATTGGCAATAATAAGGACCAATTTAGCAAAACTTTTAAAATATAAAATACATGATAAAATACATTTTTATTTGTTTCTAATTTCCTAGAACTAGCAGTCACTGTGGCGTAATGCTTAAAGTATTTGACTGGGAATGGGGAGACCCCTCAGCCATAGAAACTCACTGGATGAGTTTTGGCCATTCATTCATTCATTCATTCATTCATTCATTCATTCATTCATTCATTCACCAGTCACTTTCTCTCAGTCTAACCTATCTCACAGAGTTGTTATGGGGATAAAATAGAGGGAGATCCCCACGTAAACTGTCTTAAGCTCCTGGAGGTTAGGAAGGACGTAAGTCTAATGAAGGCTCTGTTGGGCATGCTGGGGCAAGGCTCCTACAGGTATGCCACATTACTTTGCAGGTTTCATAGCTGATAAAGTTATTCAAATCCACTCAAATCTGGATGCGAGTTGAATGGTGATAAGTAAATGTGTGGAAATCTGGGATTTTTTTGAGCTTGTTTCAACCTGAGAAAGTAGATAAGGTCCTTAGTAGTTAGAATGCTACCACTTATAGGTTTGATCCTTAAAGGTTTGATGCCACCATTTAAAGGTTTGATCCACTTGATACCACTTAAAGGCTTGATCCATGCCATTCCTTCAAGCAGACAGTCAAAGCATGAGCAGCTGGATATGAGAGATTGTCAACAATTCACTAGGGGAGGGCATGGTGCTATCAACCTTGAGAGAGGTGGTAGTGGGCCTTCTCCTGAAGAAGCCTTTCCTAGACCCAGCTGTGTTTGATAACTTATGCCCAGTTTCCAACCTTCCTTTTATATGCATTGGCTCTGGCTACAGGGTTTGGTCTCATCACTGACCATAATGATTTAGGAATGTGTTCTAGAGCAATTCTTGGGTACCACAAAATTCTTGAGAAGTTTTCATGAATTCAGAGATGATCCTTTGAAAACCTAACAACAATAATAAATAACATTTCGTATTTGATAGACATATAATAGCATTTTATAGTATTTGATACATTACTATTATGAATGAAAATTAATGTTTCAAAATAAAAACTTGTAAAATGCCTAATCAAAACACATACTATAAATAAAATGTGCATCACTCGTTGGCTAGTTGAGCTATAATTCACAATAATATGCAAATTCAAATTTTCATGCAAATGTTATTCTTTAAAAATTATACATACTTGTGAAGATTCATTTCAAGTCTACTTAGGTGGGGGGGAAAGCACCATTGTGTGCACCATTAGAAACAGGAGTACTGCAAAAAAGATGATATCAAGTGCTGTCTTCCTTCTGAAGTGATTAATGAGGCTCTGTATGATGCAGGAAATGAAAACTAGAAATCTGGATAAGTAATGATTGCTGCAAGAGAATGAATACCTCTGAAAGCACAGAACAAACTGATAGGTTGACCTCCAATAAATTACTGTAGGAATTTTCAAACTGAGAAAAGTTTTGCTCTTTTGTGGATGTAGGATTCTGTACAGTTTAGTGACAGTGCCAAGACACGTCTTTAGGAGGTAGACAGGTACCATGGACTGTTTTGATTTAAGATTATAATGTTCTAGAGGCAGACTTGAAAGAAAAGTACAGGGTATTTAATTAAAACATTTAGCATCACTCATAGGTACAGACAGTCAAGAAACAGTGTAGCAAGGAAAACATTCATATATGCTGATTTCCACAACTTTCTACACCAGCTCAAGCTTGCTAGCCTATGTTAACTGTTCTTCCTGCTTTTTTTTCCTTCTCTTTCATTGAAATATGCAGTATTTTAAGAAAACAAGGAAAGAAGAGGGGGGAAAACACAGAGGTTAGGACATTAGGAGAAAGCAGAATGTATAAAGAGGAAAACAGCATGAATAAAAGGCAGGTTGGGGCTAAATTTTGGTGAGCTGTCTTAGAAATGGTTGAGAAGAGACTATTTCACTAGCCTGAAGATCCCAAGATTATTTTCCATTCTCTCAGGCTTTGGGGAAGAGTGAAGGTTAAACCCCTGCTGGATGGGTTTTCTGGTTATATGTTGTCTTGGGGGCCACTCCTTATTTCTTTTTGGGTTTTCTAGTTTTTTACATTTTAATTGTATGCCTCCCAGAGTCGTATGGAGTTGGGCAGCCCATAAATTCTATTAGTACTACTAGTAGTAGTAATACCTCTTTGTGGTAATAACTTATCATAGTAAAGAAGTTCTTGCCTCCCAACATAGTCATACTAATTCATCTCTCTCATCTTGACAAATGTCCAAGAACCATTTTTTTCTCTATGCCCGTTAAGAGATACAGTCTTAATTTGTTTGTTTGTGTGTGGATGTATTATTTGCTTATTCTGTACAAGGTGTGAGGATGATCAGGCGGTGGCATTCAGCTGATTCTTCTATGTCATTATCCCCCTTTCCAATCTGGTATAAGAGATTCAGTCTATACACTGGAGGATATTTACATTACATGGATAACATTGTTGAGAATACCTTGGACCACAAGAATTTGAACCTTCAATACTAGATAAAGTGAACCCATCCCACTCACTGGAAGTACAGATAGTGAAATTAGAGCTTAAATATTCTGGACCATAGAGCAAATTTGCAAGAGATGTTGGAGAGGCCCTTGATACTTTGAACAATCAAAGACAATTGAAAAAGAAGCCAACAAAAGGCAGCATGGCCAGAATACTATATCTGATGACACAAGCAGGAACACACAAGTACTCAAAGAAGCAATTGCAGAAAATCCCAACATAATGATGTTCATTATTGGAAGCAACTGAGGAAGAAATGTCATTTACATTATTTATATGATTAGACTAATAATAGCAATAGCACTGTAAATAGTACTTATTTTTAAAAACTTTCATTAATTTTACACAGGTATTCCCTGACACGGGAATTGTGGAATCCCACAAGATCCTCATAGTATAGATTGAATCTCTTATACCAGAGATTAACTCACCTCTAAATTTTGTTGTTGTTTATTTGTTCAGTCGCTTCCGACTCTTCGTGATTTCATGGATCAGCCCATGCCAGAGCTTCCTGTCGGCCGTCGCCATCCCCAGCTCCCCCACGGTTGAGTCCGTCATCTCCAGAATATCATCCATCCATCTTGCCCTTGGTCGGCCCCTCCTCCTTTTGCCTTCCACTTTCCCTAGCATCAGCATCTTCTCCAGGGTATCCTGTCTTCTCATTATGTGGCCAAAGTACTTCAGTTTTGCTCTTAATATCATTCCCTCAAGTGAGCAGTCTGGCTTTATTTCCTGGAGTATGGACTGGTTTGATCTTCTTGCAGTCCAAGGCACTCTCAGAATTTTCCTCCAACACCACAGTTCAAAAGCATCTATCTTCCTTTGCTCAGCCTTCCTTATGGTCCAGCTCTCGCAGCCATAGGTTACTACGGGGAATACCATTGCTTTGACTATGCGGATCTTTGTTGTCTGTGATGTCTCTGCTCTTAACTATTTTATCAAGATTTGTCATTGCTCTCCTCCCAAGAAGTGGATGTCTTCTGATTTCCTGGCTGCAGTCAGCGTCTGCAGTAATCTTTGAGCCTAGAAATACAAAGTCTGTCACTGCCTCCACTTTTTTTTCCTCTATTTGCCAGTCATCAATCAAGCTCGTTGCCATAATCTTGTTTTTTTGAGGTTTAACTTCAACCCAGCTTTTCCACTTTCTTCTTTCACCTTCATCATAAGGCTGAGGAGAACTTTATGATAAAGGAGAACTTTAATGAAATTTAAATTTAAATTTAATGAAATTTAACTTCTAAATTTATCTAAGTATAATAAATTAGAGATCAATTTTCCATATTTATTTTAGAATGTATCTGTGAAGGCTGAGTCTGTAGTCGGGAAATATGGTTAAAAAGAACCTGGTATCTTCAGTTTGTCAAAGGTTACATGGAAAAGAGCCTGGGGAATTGATAGTTACTTCTTACTTATGTATTTGAAATTTGGCTTATTTGACTGTAAATTAGAAATAGATCAATTCTGCTAGTCTCTTGCTCACATGCTTCCTTAATTCATCTACTTTATTTTGTCTGTAGATAGAAGAGAGACAATATTAGCATAATGGCTTGAGACTGCCAAAATACCATAACAAAATGGAAGCTATTAGAAGCTATGCCTTCTTTTTTTCTATATGATCTCATACTAGAGAGTGATAGTTTTAAATTAATCTGGGTCTCAGGCCAGAGGCCTCAAGACTCTTAAGGGGGGCTTATATAGTTTTAGATGTTATATTAGCTCCTGACCAGTAGGAGGCACTATACAACCAGGTTCATCCTTATTGGGACTCTTTAGGCATAGGTAACCTCCATATGTTTGGGGGAGCAATGGCTCAGTGGTTAAGACGCCAGGCTTGTCAATTGGAAGGTCGGCGGTTCAAGACCCAAGCGCCGCGTGACAGAGTAAGCTCCCGCACTCGCCCCAGCTCTTGCCAACCTAGCAATTCAAAAGCATGCAAATGCAAGTAGATAAATAGGTACCACTTTGGTGGGATGGTAACAGCGTTCCGTGTGCGTCATGCCGGTCACATGACCGTGGAAGCATCTTCAGACAGCGCTGGCTCTTAGGCTAAGAAACGGAGATGAGCACCGGCCCCTAGAGTCAGACACGACTGTGTGGAGGAAAACCTTTACCTTTACTAACCTCCATGTAGATGTTCTATGTTTAACTCTTTAATGGGTTGGAGGCTAGTATAGATGATGCCTATGCCTGAAGAATCCCAATAAGGACGAAAACCAGTTGTGTAGTGCCTCCTACTGGTCAGGGTCAAATCTAATATCAAAGTAGAACCTCTCTACAAATCTATTATGGCATAAGCTTTAAGTAGTCTGGAGCCCATTTCATCAGATGCCGGGAAGTGCTATTTGATGCCAAACAAGTTAGTAGACTTGTCACATGCTTACAGTTCATGGGAATTATTTTTAGCACTGTTGCTAGTCCAGCAACTTTCTTACAAGTCTGACCACGAGATAATTGTGTGTGTTAAAGGCCACAGTGAAAGCTTCTATATTCTTTCTAAATGGGTTTCGTAAAGATCAAGATCTAAAGTTTTTTAAAGTATCACTTTTAAATATTAACAGAAGGCGGCAAGTGTGATTTGTCTGCAAGCTATCACTGTTTACCACTGTCTAATTACTATGAACAAATTGCTGAATGTAAATCAGGATTATAAATAACTCTCTGTGGGTTTGATAGCACAGATGATGCCATTCCTGACCTAGAGACATAGAGGCTCTTTGTGCTATTCTGATTATGACTAAATAGTATTTTAATAAAATCCAAATATTTTATTTGTCAGCCTGCATTCAAGAGTGTTTTTTGCTTGCAGAAATAATTTAAAAGAAAGCAAGAACGAAATGCAGGTACTTTGAGTATCCTTTTGGAATGAAAAGCGAATCAAACCATCAAGCCAGTAAATAGCATTAGTGGCTTACCTCTTATTCCCCCCTTTGGAGAGCCTCCCACACTCATCTCTTTGAGAACAAGCTACGTAATAGCTCAGGGTCTTTTTGAGAGTCTACTGACTAAAGTATATATTTTTTCTCACTATAATATCTATCAGTGTAATTTTTTTCATTGTTTTTTATCCATTGAAATCAACGTCCAGTAAATATGTGTGGGAAAATGCAAAATATTGAAATCATTCAGTAATATCCATTATATATTAACTAATTAGTTACTAGGATTATCAGATAACAGTAACTACCATTTTGATCACTGTAATGCAGGTAGCTTCTAACTGTATTATCATTGGTGCATATTTTTTTGTTTGCCTGTTTGGCATACTTCACACACACAAAAGTTAGGGCTAGCAGATCTGAGCTGTAAAAATCCAGATGACTGCTAGATGGCACTAGTAAAGAGCTACAGTTTTCTGTATTTATTTATCCATCCATCCATCCATCCATCCATCCATCCATCCATCTTCTATCACCGCCCATCTCCCCCCACAAAGGGGACTCTGGGCGGTTTACAACAAAGTTAGTAATTAAAAACATATAAAATACAATATAATAACTCTAAAAATAAATTAGATATAAATATATAAAATCCAAGATGCTATGATGTTATATTTAAAAGAACTCTACGGCGCAAGCCACCCCCAAGAGGAGCTATTATCCTTCCCATTCCAAGCGAGGTGGCAGAGCCAGGTCTTCAATTGTTTTCAGAAGGTCAGGAGAGTGGGGGCCAGCCTCACCTCCAGGGGCAGAATGTTCCAAAGGGCGGGCGCCACTACAGAGAAGGCCCGCCTCCTGGACCCCGCCAGATGGAATTCTCTTACAGACGGGGTCCGTAGCAAGCCCTCTCTGCATGACTGGGTGGGGCGGGTCGATGTTCTGGGGATGAGACAGTCCCTCAGGTAACCTGGTCCCATGCCATGTAGGGCTTTAAAGGTGACAACCAACACCTTGTATCTCTTTGCTGCCAGTGAGTGCCCTAGTTCTTCATCCTTGAATGAAAAGTATTGATCCATCTGAACAAAGTCTGGAATGGGTGCACTCTTCTCCACCCCTCCTCTAAAAAGACAGCCCTGTAGTAGCTCCATTCTGCTTTTCCAGTTTTTATTCAAGAGATTAGAGATAAACTAGCATGCTGAAACAGAGCTTCTTGGTGGTTTTTGTACAGGTAGGGGGAATATGAAGAAGATATTCTATACGTATAGAAGAGAGCTATGCTGTTGGGGGGTGTTAAGAGTTCTGCTATGAATCACCTGAGTATGACTTGTAGTTGCAAAAACATCTTAATGTTGTATTCCCAATTTTTTATGCATGTGAGAAATCCACTGTGTGGCATCTGCATTACCAAGTTAGAAGCAGAATATATTAGGGACACTTCATTCCTGGGTTAATTTCTTTCTTAAAAGCCTTTCTCACACACCTTTTAGGCTCCTCCTTCTTCGCCTATATCTTCTGCATCTGGGGCTTGCTTTTTCTATAGTAAATGTCACTGGACACCAAAATTTATCTATCAACTGGCAGATTATGTCCCTCCCACAAGGAGGGAGATTATGTCCCTCCCACAGAAGAAGTGTCATTAATGCATGCTGTAGAAGGGTGTAGCTTGAACCAAAATTGATGAAGGAAATATAATATTGTTTCATTGAAATACTAGTATGTCCAAATGAATGCATTTTCTTAGATTCAGCATCAATTCAGAGGAAGTATTTTCAAGTTGCAAACAAGTTTCATCCTCCCCAAAAACACAGCTAGTGATGTGAGCCCTTTTTGATGTTACAGACTTGAATCTCCGACACGCTCTTTGGTGATGGAGGCTCCCAAGGGAATTCAGATCAATGCTGAGGCTGGCAACCTGGAAGCAACGTGCAGGACGGAGCTGAAGCTGCAATCCAAAGATGGCGAGGTATGGAGAAGGTTCAGTAAACCTCAAAGCTAAGATCAGGACTATGCTGTTGGCCTTTTGTCAAGGCTGCCTAATTTGCAATGATTACAGAACAGAGCTTAGTATATTTAGGCAATTTGCAGATTTAAAAAGTAGGATGGTAATTCCATTTAGCATTGGAAATTCTCTTGGCAATTCCATTTAGCATTGTTTTTAAAAAGCAATATGGATACCTAATATATTAAACCTCCTCATAAAGATGATGGAACTCATTGTATGCAAACTGTTCTTCTCCCATACAAAGTGGCAAGATGATTAATTAGTGTTAAAAGGCTGGGATAATAGCATTGGTTGTGGGAAACAGATTTATGTAGCTGTAAAAATGAGTAGTACCACTAAATTCTCATTTTGTTTGACACTTTAAAGTGAGATTTACTTGACCAGCATAATTACCTCTTATATCATTTATTTTTGTGGTGAGGTGGGATTAACTCACCTCTATTGATCTGTAAAGCCTGGCATCACTTTTTTAATGGGTTAAAACAAACTCTTTAGACACTTGAAGATATTTAGGAGTCTGCAATGATAGTTCACAAGTTGAATAACTCAGGCATTACCCACTAATCAATTATCTAAGTGCATCGTGCCCATTTCAATATAATTGGAGCTACACAATATTTTAACACTTAGTTTTCTTAGCTAAGCTTCTTGTCGTGCAAGTGTAGACTGTTAGCATTCCATTTTACAGCTGGGAGAGATTTCTGGCACAGCTGCGCCATGCTTCAGAGTCAAGGTGCAAAAGGTGCTTTAGAATGTATATGGGCACAAAAACTTGTTGCTAAACTAGCTCAGTGTTTCTCAACCTTGGCAGCTTGAAGAATTCTGGGAGTTGAAGTCCACACATCTTCAAGTTGACAAGGCTGAGAAACACTGATGTAGCTGCTTTAAGATGCCACACTCTGGTGGTATGTTTGTGCTGCTGCACGTTTTAAAGCACCTTTTCAGAAATGGACTCCAAAGCACTGCATAGCCCTGATTTTTAGTTGTTAAAAGTATAGATAAGGCAGCAACTATGAGTATATGTTTCAACAAGTAGAAGGTTGCAAATGTTTGTGGAACGTTCATTTTCTCCCTGTTTGGCTCTACCTCCCATTCTGTTCTATCAGCAACATGTAACCATGGAGGTGGTGTCCTATTCTCTGCTCTCCTTGGTTTTCCCCATTGATGGTGACAACAAAGAGATCCCAATCTTCAGATCAAGAAATAGAAAGCTTCAGTCATTTCTACCCTTTAAAGCAGCCTTTCTCAACCTTTTTACCCTGGAGGAACCCTTGAAACGATTTTCAGGTCTCAGGGAACCCCTGCATGAAAACTACTATATCTACAAGTGTGATCAGTAAATGGTAGATATAATAATCCAATAAGATTATTGTCAGTGCTCTTTTGAATAAACAAGTATATAGGTTAAAAGTATCATACAGATGTAGGAATAACTGTAAGCAAAGCTGCTGAATCCCCTTTTATCTCATAGACAAACAAGCAGTTAATCTTGCTCACAAATGCACAAACTCCAGGTTGCTCCTTTCCCAGTGTTACTCATGAAAAACTCAGCTACATATTAAGCAGTCGTAATGGTCAAAGCTAATTTAAAAAAATGTAATATCAGCATTGAGAACTGGGAAGCCCTAACTCATGAGCGTTTCAATTGGAGGTCAGCCTTTATTAATGGCGCTATGGGCTTTGAAGAAGCACGAGTACAGGGCGAAAGGGAGAAAAGAGCTAAAAGGAAGGCACGTCAAGCAAACCCTCATCATGACCGTCTCCCACCCGGAAACCTATGCCCTCATTGTGGGAGGTTGTGCGGATCCAGAATTGGCCTTTACAGCCACTTACGGATCCACTGTTAAAATTTTACCCTTGGAAGACAATCTTACTCGGCTACGAGTGATCGCCAATGATGATGAATGGCAGAGTCTGGTTTAAACGAGCTGTCTACTTCCAAATTACTCCAACTCTTCCCATAGCTCTTTGGTCTCTGCAATCACTGACCACTTGCCTAAAACTGTCAGGCCTCTGTCTGTCTGTCTGTCTGTCTGTCTGTCTGTCTGTCTGTCTCTCTCTCTCTCTCTCTCTCTCTCTCTCTCTCTCTCTCTCTCTCTCTCTCTCTCTCTGATGCTAATTGGCAACGCATTTTTCCTCTTCTGTGGACATGGCCAATTGTTTCCCATGCCTCCATTGGCCAACTTATCACCACCTGAAATGCTGCTTTGCAATCCCAGGTTCTCTTCCCTCTTTCTTGAGGAGAAGGGAATCTCCGCTGAGCAGAATGCTGCAAGAACAAAACCCCTCTGCTTTCTTTCTTCTACCTTTCAGCTTACTCTCAAGTCAGCTTTCTTTCTCTCTTTTTTCAGAGAGGAGAAACTTCCCATGTTCCTCTTACCTCCTTTTCTCCTTAGGCTATTTCCTTGCCTTAGGACCATTTGCCCACTGGGACCCTCCCACAGATGCCTGTCTTTTCCATGCACCATCTCATCCCAATTACATCGACCCGTCACAACCGGTCGGGCAGGAAGGGCACATTACGGACCCCGTCGGCTAAAGAATTTCGACTGACAGGGTCTAGAAGGAGAGCCTTTTCTGCCATGGCCCCCGCCCTTTGGAACATCTTGCCCCCTGAGGTGAGGTTGGCCTCCACTCTTCTGGCTTTCAGGAAGAGCATCAAGACCAGGCTCTCCAACTAGCTTGGGGATCCAAGAGTGATAGGCAGCCCTGGGGGTGGTTGGTGGCGTAAGATGCTCTCTCTGCTTTTTAGTTTCCCTCTTTTAACTTCCTTGTATTTCTTGTATTTTTGTACTTTTATAATGGTTTTTATGACCTTTTATTCGTAAGCCACCCAAAGTCACTTCCATAGTGAGATGGGCGGTGTATAAATTTAATAATAAATAAATACTGCTTACTCCTGGCTCGTACTCCCTGGGCCAGTTCTGAGGTTCCCTAACCCTCATCTCCACCACATTGACTATAGAAACAGCAGCATATCACTTCTCTTTATCTCTACCTAATTACTAGAGCTTTTTCTCCAGAGACCTTGTTTCCCATAACAACAGCAACAGCAGCCTTCTAACCTCTAGTTACAGATCCAGACCCCTAGCAGCCAGATTTAATGCTATCACAACCTTCTGGCAAACTCCAAACAGTTTGAATAAAGCTTTTAATTACCATTAAAATAGTAATTACTCCTAAAAGTTATTGCAACTATCGGGTTGCACTTAATTTGTAAAATAAATATTGACGGAGTTCAAGTGAGCATAGAAACAGCCCCTTCTGACCTGGATGCCTTGTTCCAGAGAGGTGGGAAATAGCTATAAATACATTGACCAAGAGACACCTGAAAACAATCCATATATTTTTAGAATCTCACTGAGCCCTAACACTGAAAATAGATTCTGAAAGAGAGCCAGAATAAATCCCAGTTGAAGGTAAGCCCTGTTTGTAGTTCTCTCTTTTACCTCGTCTCTTGCATTCCCTATTGTCTTCACTTTCAATTGCTTCTCTTTACGCATCTTGAAAATGCATCATCAATGCAGACTCATTTCAACTGGGAACTGATTGGGAGAGGTAGTTGCCAAATAGGATTTGATACTGTTAAAAAACATAAGTATTAAAAAGTAATCTGGATGAACTGCAACTTTTTTTAGGAAGGCAATCTAGTTTTAGGAATTCAAGTAATAGGTAATTTTTGCTATGAGTAATTGTGCCTATGCTGCTTAAAGGGCATTATGTATCAGCACAATAATCTTTTAGCCCAGTAACTGCACATTTTGTTGGTCACTTATAATCTAATGATATTGCATTTTTTCTAGCACTGGATATTTGTTCCCGGAAAATTTAATTCATTTATTTTATATATCAAACAATGAATTTCCTATGGGTCATTAAACTGTCATGCAAAGAACAATAAAACGATATCAAAGACCATAAATAACAATGTGGAAAGAACAGAAAACTGTATGTTGTTTATTATAGCAATTATTAAGAGTTTCTAGCAGTGAAGCATTTTTTACGTAAACAGTAAGTTCCACTTACACCATTTATAAGGAAGCAATTAATTTAGCTTGGATTTTCATTTAGACTTTCCAAATTAATATGCAGACAGAAGCATTGAAATATTTGTCCATTCTTACTTAACACATGATGCATGAAGAGACATAATCATGTCCCTGACCATGTTTGGCTCCTCCTAGGGTCCCATCTATGTATTAGCATGGGCATCTTGGAAGAGTCTTGTCTTCTCACAGCCTGACCATTTTACCTTCAGTGGTGAGGGATTATTTGCGTTCAGATTTTCATCTTAAGGCAAATAGTTTCGGGGAACAAAACATTTGCAGTAGGGTGTGTGTATATGAGCCGATGTTGTTCATCACTTTTAGCATTGATATAAGCAGACTTTCTATAGGGCAATGCTATCTATATATGCCAACATATATAAGATGCACTACTTGATGTGAACCCTGGACGTTTCTCTTTGCTACAGCTTTGTATGGTGATAGATTCAGCTTAGCAATTTGCAAGAGAGTATGGGATATGCATATGCACACACATTTAGGAATGCCATGTATTATATGCGGAATTATACAGGCTAGTGTCTAAATAAATACAGTTATAACATAAACATATTTTTGGGTCCGTGTTAACATTAGCAGAAATGCCTACCCTTCACTGAGTACATATGTACAGTATACTACAGAGTGAATGGCGTAGTTAATTTCTATCATGGGTTTTAAATCAAGAAACTGACCAAAACAACTTCTTCTCCTCCTCCTTCTCCTTCTCTTTCAGATAAAGTTGGAGGCTTCAAAAATCAAACTACCTAGATTGCCTCAGGGATCCTACTCCCCTTCTGGATCCAATCAAAAAATCTACGAGCTCTGCGTATGTTCCAATGGGAGGCTGTTTCTGTCCCAGGCAGGATCTAGCTCCACCTGCCAGATAAACCCAAGTATCTGCCTTTGAAAGAGACTGTTTGCAGCAGGCTTCATGGCAGGACAGTTAAGCTGCCACTTAATTTTGCTAGAACACAGAAAGCCTATCAAAGACTTGTGTGTATGTTTGTGGGTGCGTGCGTGTGCATGTGTGTGTGTGTGTGAATATATAAATATATAGATATATATAGATATAAATATATATAGATATATATATCCTTTGCGTAAAATGAGGTTTCAGTACAAGAAATTCCAGGGTGACCCTCTTGGTGTAGCATTTATCATCCCTGCATCAAAATTTAAGAACTATGAGTGAATTGGATGCAGATCCTTTCAGGAGTATTCAGATTGTTGACCATATGTCTCCATTTGTCAATAAAAGGTTTTCAAGCCTCTCCAAATTTAAAGACTAGTTCACATGTAACATTTAATCTACACAGGTCTAAGGAGAAATTATGTCATGTGACAAGACTGCACCCATGTTAAATCTGCCACATGTAAAGGCCCTAGATTTGCAGTTGCGGCTTCCTCAGGTGTCTGTGAAAGGGAGATAGAGATGTTACATTCATGTGATGCTGTATACAGATGTTGGTTCTTCTGTGGCCATATAGATATCTGTATCTGTGGAGATATAATGGCATGTATAAAGACAACCTAAAGATGAAACCAAAAAAGCAAAGGCATCTGAACTTGTAGCAGCCCTCCTCAGACCACTCATGAAGGTAGAGAAATCAAAAGGAAGGAAGGTAGAAGATATCCAGGCTATATGGAAAGTCTTTTGATAAACAGAAGTATTTTAAAACATACATACATACACACATACATACAGGGATTAACTGAGAGGAGATGAGTTTGTACTGGAACTTCAGCTCCTAGCCCACAAACTACAATAGTACAATCACTGCCCTCCCAGTTCACAGTGACCAATTTTATGCTTTGAGAATCATGAATTCGATATTTATCAATTGCCTGGTTAAACTGCCTTGTTAAAGACACCATGAAAAGAGACAAGCATCTCTGATTATTATTGTGCCATTAAAATCCATCAGATGATAAAATTTTCCTAGTGCTCAGGATGCTGCAAGAAATCTGTGGTTAAATTAGACAGTTTTTAACTAGAAATACATATCCCAAAAGAAATGTCATGCAATGTAGTCCACGACCCTGAATCTAATACTCACAGCTGATATCTCAACCCCCTAAAAGCATCAACTGTAGTATGGGGCAATTGAAATGGAATGATGCCCTGTAGTTGGTGCCTCTTTTGCTCTGTACATTGAAGGAGATACTGGCTATACATCCAGCTTTACAGAGGGTGCTTCACAGAGATGGGAATCCTATATGATCAGGATTCCTGATGCTATTGGAGAACCTTCATGATTGCAGCATCATCAGATTTCCTTCAGTGCCCAGAGGATGGAAAGTAAATCATTCCCCTTTACATCATATGGAGAATTTTCATATAGGTTATTGCACCGAGGGCAAAAACCTGGGTTCTGTCAGTGGACAATTAGAGAGACAGTGGTAAATTAATTGTGTCCTGTAAAATGGATCTAGAAAGTACATTCACAAGTTAAAGATAGCAGACTAGAACCAGCTGGGCAAGCGTAGACATGAAAAGGAGGCCAGATATTTTGTTCAGAATTATCTTGAAGTTCCTGCCTCTCTCATGCCCATTGCTATTAAGTTACAAGGAGTGCACAATGCATCTCAGAATTGTCTTCAGAACAGGAAAAAGAATTGTTCCCCTGTTTCAGCAAGGCTTGTGAAAAAACAGACCTATAAAAATAAAACAATGATGCCATGAAGTAAATCCTTTAAACTGATGTTTCTTTGGACATCTATGCATACCATACTGTTACCAGAATCACCTCCATAGGTACTGTTAATGACCAGAAAGCTAGCATGGCTAATGCAAATAGGGTGTAATGGAGTGAATATGAATATTAGAAGAAGGCAATTTCTTGTTCACTGAAAGACTAGATATCTGCTGAACTTATAAATATACAGACAGTTTATGATCAATAGATATCTCGTTCATCCTTTGCTGTCAACCAATCAGGCTCTGATGGAACTTGGCATGGAGAAATTAAAAAATATAAAGGAAGCACTTTAGCCTTGTGAGCTTATTTTGGCCAGAAATATTGGTTTGATGTAAAAATATATTAATAGGAAGAAAATCAATGGCACAAGTTTTACACCGTGCAGTATCAGAAATGCTTCCAATTTATCATAAGACATGGGGGGGGGGAGTTTAAAGCTGAGTCTGAGACAGCTTCTCTACCGCACTTTGTCAAGCTTGTTAGAAAAGGTCCAGGTGCCCCAACTGAGATAGGGGGGATGGAAGTGTTGACATTTTGCTGCAAGACATCTGTTGCTCCATTGTAACAGGAGGGCAACCTCTGAGTAATCAGAGGCTGCCACTCAGCTTTCCTGACCTTCTGGGGAGCTACAGAAGGCTACCCTTTGATATCATCAGAAGAGGCTTTAAGATGGGCCTGGGAATGTGTGGTGTCTTGGAAGCAAACCATCCCATCATCACAAACATTCCCTGCAAAAAAATCCTAAAAATAGCCCTTTTTAAAAAAGAAAATAGTGATTAAGGAAGAATGGGAGCAGCAGAGGGGAAAACCTCTGTAATCCTATCCTTAAAACCAAACACCTAAAATGAACTCCACTTCAGAAAGGGTGACAAGCAACATGTGGTTCATGGTCTGTTCACCACTACTCTGCAGCTTCTATCATGAAAAGGCACATGATTCATATAACTCATTCCTTAGCTGATCCCCATATGTTTTTTTATAATCTAGGAAATAGAACTGGTCTATAACTTCGAAGATTTGGAGGAAACAATAAGTTAGTGGTTACTCTTCTAACAATCTTGAAACTTCACACCAGTTTTGGGGATTTCTTCTGATCTAGAGAACACCAAGAACTTCCTAGCAAGTCAGCTGAAGTTAGTTTAGATGACATTCTCATTGGTTTCAGTAGAGTTTGGATTAAGCCATTTCTAAATAAAATTAGGTGCTTCGGGTCATTGGTTAAAAAGGCTTGAAGACACCAGTAAAGTGCACTTTTGATGGACAGTAAAATGTGTAGTTACCGATTACATTTCCAGTGCAATCCTAGACATTCTTACTCAGGAGTAAGTCCAAATATGCTCTATGGGGTTTACTTCTTAGTGAAGTATGTTTAAGGGTGCAGCCTTAGTGACAATATTAAGTCTTTAAAGCATTTGCTAACTCAATGGTTCTTGCAATTACTATATTTTGAGCTGATACTTAAATGCAAGGGGGTCACCCAGGATAACAATTGTATTGGGACACAGGACTATATACCATCTCTGTTAAAAGAGGGAGACTTGTGCCTATGCCTTAAGTCAATGCACTCAGCAAGGAGAAGCACATCATATTTATCTTATTATTAAAACCATTTTATCTGATATTTTAGACTAAAGGTTGGAAAGAATGGTGATTGCAATGTTTGGAAGATGAATGCGGGCTTATGAGGTAGACTTACTAAAACTGCCAAGACTAAGAGGCACTGGTAACCTCAATCTTGTTTTCATCTGAGTAATGAACATCTAAATTTATACTGAAGGTCCAGCTTCGGACCATCAGAGGTGTTTGTGAACCATGTTTTTGCTTTTGTTCTTCATTTCATACTGAATAGTGATCACCTGTAAGGGCCATTTCATTAAGGAATACTTATCAGGGTGCACAGGATGGTAAATGAGCTCAGTGCTGCAGAGGAAATACTCATATTGCAATGTGACAAAGTTTTATCTTTTCTTCCACCATCAATTTACTGATAAGGAAAGAAACCATTTTATTGAAATGAACTGTGGATGTCTGGGTATTTGCTTCTTTGTTTCTGAAAGGGCTTAACTTTCTGCTAGCTCGGTCTGTATATTAATTTGGCTCCTGATCTTTAGTTTAGTCGTTAACTAAATTGACAGTAAGAATATTTATGGACAGAGAAGAAATACAGTAACAAAAGTAAGGAGAACGAGTCATTCACAACAGCCATCAAATGTTCTTTAGAATGTAAGCTTAGATGCTGAATTTAGTCATTTAAATTAGCCTCCCCAATCAAATGCTTACCAAATAGGCTGGACTATAAAGTCCACCAATCCCAGCCCACACAGTCATTCGTGAACATTGGGCTAGGGAAGGCTGTCTTAAAGTATGGGAGATGTTTGCCGCCAATCCCAAAAGCAACAAAAGCTCTCATTGGAAAAGGTGGTAATTTGCTTCCTTTGCTACACATCAGTCTTTCACTTATTGTTCTTTTAAGATAATATGTAAGAAAGAAGGTATTTTGACATCTGTAAAATTACATATACGTATAGAAAACATTTCCTCTTTCTTTGTTCTTTCCCAATCCAAGTTGTGGGAAGCTTAAATCTTCAAAGTATGGTTTATGCAATGTATAAGTGTACATAAACTACCAACAATAAAATTACTATCATTTTTTAACAGCAATAGTTGTTGTGACAACACACCATGCTTTCACAACTAGCTTCCTTAAAGATGGCTCAGATACTTGCCTGTGTTGCAGGTAAATCTATGAAATCAGTCATGGGAAATATGGGTGCCATACTCCAAACTGTTCCCATTCACTTTGTTGAAAAGATAGATCACAACCTTTTTTTCCCCCACTATGTTGTTTTTCCAAAAGAAATAATATCTAATAACAAACAAAATATGTTCAAAGTGTTAGGATTCAGTATTAAAATAATGCATTGGTAAAGCCACTCTTAAAATATACAGAGCTCAATTGTAAATATTTAACCATTTGTTTTTTTAAATGTATACTCTGATTTTGATCAGTCACAAATACCTTCCATATAAAGTTAAGATATTTGTACCAATGTGAATATTTTTAAATAAGGCATTATATATCAACAATTTAGACATATATATGGTTTATGAATACTTTTAAAAACTGGTCAATGTAACAAACATTTGTTATTTTAATATAACATTAGTTTCTCTCTATATTCCTCTATCTCTCCAATTCTAATTTTAAAAGATGTTCCTACAGTCTTCTGTGGAAAGCAATTGCAAGAAAAAAAACCCTGTTACTTCAAAGGGATTGCTGCTGAGATATTACTTGAGGAGTGGTCACCTCAAATTTTATTAGTGATTGGTCCATGAAAAAACTGCAGTTTTTCCATATAATAACCATGGAGTTTGATGAACTCTGCAAAAGTCTTGATGGATTAATTTTTCCTTTCCTGGTTCTTTTCAGCACAAGAAAGTTTGGTACACTATCTTCACTAGCATTTTTGTCCATTTTGTTTCACACTGTGGTTTCTCCCAATGGCCACTGATATTCATCTCTGGTTGCCAAGAAGTAATATGAATGTGAAACACACTTGCACTGAAGTCAGTCTAAGAGAAGAATAGGCTTAAATGCTAGCTATGGACATCCAAAGGATTTTCTCCATAAGGATTTACTATCAGATACCTTGTCTGATATTCACCAATTCACATTAGGTAAAATGTTGCTGATTTCAAGCAGTTGCAATATTATACCTTTTACATTACAACTACTTCTCTTTGAAATACTTAGAAGTTCTTCTTGTTATATTTGGTACACCTTAACCAACCATAAACACCATGGTTAAGAAGAAAGGCCTGTAGTACTTTCAGCACACATTAAAATTATTTTACACCTGGGAAGTACAGTGGACATGATTAAGATCAGATGTCTGTACATCAGTAACATAATCACATTAACTGGAAACAGTTTGCATCATTCTGTGGTTTGGTTTGATTCAACAGTCATTGTAACTTCTAAGTTCAAATGAAAAGTTAACATTTAGAAAATGGTCATAATGAAATAATATTCTTAAAAATAGTTAGAATACTATTTAGATAATGGTTGTTTATAATTAAATTTACTCATGTTCTGATTAGAAGCTGGCCACTTAATGAGTTGATTTGCTAAGCAAAGCCCCCAAATATCAATCATAATATACAATCTACACTAACTGCATACAGATGCAGTTGCTAATTATCCTTTGGTCCTGACAGTATATAAAGGACAGTACAGTCATTTATAATCCCATGTAACATGTCAGCTATCTATAAATCATGGGACAACTTACCTTACAATAGTATATACATACCTACATAAGCATACATAATCTACAGGTACATCAAACGGACTGGATACGTGTAGCCTACATAAGATAAGTCTGAGGTGAGATACAGTATGATAGCAATACAATGGATGGAGTGGGCTTGTTCTGTGTCACCCCAGAGGGCAGGGCCAGTACCAGTGGACTGAAACTATAGGGAAGTAGGTTCAGTTTAGTTATTAGGAGGACTTTCCTGACAGTAAGAGCCTGTCAACCAGTGCAATAGATTGCCTCGTGAAGTGGTAAGTTCCCTTTCACCGGGAGCTTTCAAAAAGAGAATGGATAGCCACGGTCCAAAAATTTTTAGCAGATCCTGCAACAAGCAGGATGGTCTTGGCCTACATGATTTCTGAGATCCCTTCCAATTTGATGATTCTGTAGCAGGGATCAACAGCGTAGCGCCCATGGGTACCTCCAGTAAACGGCGCCAAGGGTCCTTTCTCCCTGCCACCACATTTTAAAGCATTTTAGTTTTTTTTTAAGTAATGAATAAAAATTGAGAAAATTGTGAGACAGCCAGCTCTTCCAACGTGTGTTCAACACAGTGGTGCCCACCATCTGGGAAAGTTTTGAACCCTTGTCTAGAGTTTTAAAACATGAGAATACTCATGTATTCTCATGCACAAACTTTGGCTCCATATAAAGTTATTATTTCCTACTGGCACTCATTGTGGTAAGTTTCTGTTTACTGTTAGAAACTGTTCCAATGTTACAAATGAGAACGAAAATCAAAATTAAGCAAGGGGCTCTTGAGCATTACAGTGCCAATTTTTCCTTAACGCTGATGTTTCCCTCGGTAGCAGAGCTTAAAGTCTCTGTGTGTGAAAAGTTATTTGCAGCCATTCCCTGGCACACAAACAGGCATAATATGGGGAACAGTTGTGAGTGTATTAGGTTCTGCCCATAATGTCTCTTCAGGTCTCGGTTGCTTTCTAGAAATTTGTGCAACTTGAAGCTTGCTCGGTAGGATGTATTTACTGGTGTTTTGTGGGTCTAGTGGTTAAGGCAACAGGCTAGAAACCAGGAGACTGTGAGTTCTAGTCCTGCCTTAGCCATGAAAGCCGGCTGGGTGACTTTGGGCCAGTCAGTCTGAGCCCAACTCACCTCACAGGGTTGTTGTTGTGGGGAAAATAGGAGGAGGAAGGAGTATTTGGTATGTTCGCCGCCTTGAGTTATTTATAAAAATAATAAAGGCGGGATAGAAAATAAATGAAATAAATAAATAAATATAAAAAACTAGAAAACAGAATAGCAAGCAGTTCTTCACAACTTTAGACTGTGGATGAACATTTATATAGAGTACATTAATTTCCATGTGGGTTTAGGTTTTCCTTCCAGTATAGCATTGGCATATAGCAGGGTGTCTCAAGACACTGAGTTGGAAGGAGCTTCATTGTGACATGGAAATTCTAGTTACAGTGTTCATAGAATTATAGAATGTAAGGGCTGAAAGAAATCTTGGAAATCATCTACTCCAATCACTTGCCCAGCACAGGAATCCACGATCACAGATCCCATTATTATGGCCCTCCAGCTTTGGTTTAAACACCTCCCCCACCACCTCCCAAGGCAGTCGCTTCCATTCTTGAATAGCCTGTAGCATTAGGAAGGTTTTCCTCATGTCCAACCAAAATCAACCAAAATCTACTTGGAATTTAACTCCATTGTTTTTTGTCCTGTTTTCTGGAACAAATTGGAACAATTTACCCTGTCTTCCATTACAACCGATTAAAAGTCGGATATCGTGTCTACTCGCAGTCTTCTCTTCTGCAGGCTAAACATACCAAATCATTCCTTGTCATAGCCATTTTGACTTGTTTTATCTGCCTTTCCCCCCATGTCCCTGTTCAGATCCTTTTCACATATGCTGCTGTGAAAGTTCATCATTTTAAAACAAGTTGGAAAAGCTATAGCTTGTATTCCTAATTAAAATTGAATTTAAAATTTAAAGAACATATGTAGATTTAAGGGGACTTTTAAATATTTCTGATGTGGAAGAAATTGAATATTGTCAGCAAGCTTATAGTTTCACTTTGATACAGTATGTGTAGACCTCCAGAATGTTGCCATTAGTAGAAAATAACCAAAGCCATTGATTCCTACTAAGGCAGAGACAGTAAAAACCCTCCATTCCTATACCCATTTATCTGTTGTCAAACTAACTAAAATAAATGGGATTTAGTTTTAAGTAATTATTTATAGGACTGCAGTGTTAAATATACATTCTAGCTCAACATCCATCAAACATAAAGCATATCTGTACTTGGTATGTCATATACTGTAGCTGCTTTTTCCCCCCACCACAGACAGGAAAGGCTATAGCACATCCATGGATACCCCAAATTCTAAAACGAATGCAGTGGAAAAATAGATCATGCTCCAGAGGCCAAAGGTGCTATCAAATAACACTTTCTCCAGTATGAATGGTATTCTTGGTAATTGTCTCTGCTTTTGGAATGGACATCAAAATGCTTATATTTAATTAAGTTTACTTTCAAACTTCAGAGTATCTGAACAAGGGCCATGGGTTGTGGAAAAAAAATCTGCTAAGAGAAAAGAAAAACTGTTTGCTCATTTACGTTATTATGTTCATCTAATTACACTTCCTGTTTGATTCACAATTATGCAATTATGCAGAAGTGCTTACAGGTAGCAGCATCTGGCTGATCTTGCCTGGCTCTCAGAAATCTTTGGTTAGTATCTGGATGGGAGTCTACTTGGATGGGGAATCCCAGGGCTGTATTCTAGATAAGGAAGTTGAAAAACATCTGGAAGAAGGCGGTGACAAACTGCTGACATACTTTTGCCAAGAAGACTTCATGTATGTGTCCACGAAGTCATCAAGAGTCAATCCTGACTTGAAGGTCTTATCTATATGTCATCCAAATCAAAGTACTTCCACACCTCTGTCATTTCTTCTCCCAAATCTCTCAAAAGCAGTTGGCAAATGTCCTATTATCATCTTCTGTTAACTAAGAAATGCTGAAAACGAGCATCACTGCTCCAACAGAAGCTGCCACAAGTCCTGCAGCAACAAACTCCTCTTGTTCCTACTCCATCCAAAAAGAAAAAAATTAAAAATGAAGCAGCCTGTACTTTGCAAGTGGCTCATCCCTTGCCACTATACCTCTTATAGGAGGTGTGAACATAGTTCCTTCTATGGGGAGACCATTGTCCAACAAATCCCATAGAGGTCTAAAGTTTCCTTCTGAAAATCAGCTTCAGTGTAATTCCTCTTGAGCTATAGCTGAGTCCCAAGTAAATTGGTTCAGGTGCTGAACAGAGACTATTGTGTGGGTTCATAGGGTGTGAAGCCAATCCAGAAGCACCTTGTATAGAAGTACCTCAGGCAGAACTCAGGGAGCTTATAGTGAAATCTTTCCGAATGAAAGAATGGCAGAATTGTCTATGGAGTACTTTGCTTTCTCATTATGCTATAGCTGCATTTAGCTGCTCAAAATGGGAAAATGGCATTAAGCTAAGACATGTTTGCTGGACCTTCTGTTGTGAGCTGCCCAGAGTCATTCTGGAATCAGGTGGTGCCTAAATCAAATGAATTAAATTAAATTACGTATCAGTTAATGCTCTTTACTTCTTCCCAGGGGGCATCCACGGTATGTGTGTCACTGTGTGTGTAAAAAAAAGTCATGATGGGGACTGTGACCAATCAAAGCCCCACCTCTTTTTACAGGCAATGTAATCACTCAGTACCCCTCTCCACGGATGTCCCTGCTGCATTCAGATTTGCTGTTTTGGGGAAGTGTTACCCTTGAACTTTTTTGAATTTGCAAAGTGGGGGCAGGGGGGCAGCGTTCTTTAAATGGAGGAGATGGCTATATCATACAGAAGACCCAGTAAGCCAGCTTAAGAGCACAGGATGCAATTAAATTGCACGGGCAGTTACGGGTGTGATAAGATCAGCTCATGTAACACCACTGCTGCGCGAGCTGCATTGGGTACCAGTTTGCTTCCGGGTCCAATTCAAGGTGTTGGTTATTACCTTTAAAGCCCTACATGGCATGGGGCCAGGGTACCTGAGGGACCATCTCATCCTGATTACATCTACCCGCCCCACCCGGTCATGCAGAGACGGCATGCTTCAGACCCCATCAATGAAGGAATTTCATTTGGCGGGGTCCAGGAGACATGCCTTCTCTGCGATAGCACCCGCCTTGTGGAATATCTTGCCCCCGGAGGTGAGACAGGTGCCTTCGCTCCTGGCCTTCAGGAAGTCTTTAAAGACCTGGTTCTGCCGCCTTGCTTGGGACAAAGGAGGTAATAGTTCCTCCTGGGGGTGGTTAGCCCTGTAATACCCTCCTTTTTTAAGTTCTTCCCATCCTCTGGATTCTTATCTATTTATTGTTATATTTTATTTTTAAGTGTATAGGTTTTTAATATTAATTTTAATGTTGTAAACCACCCAGAGTCTACTGTCGTGGAGATGGGCGGTGATAAATTTGAAAAATAAATAAATAAATAAATAAATAAATAAATAAATAAATTAAATAAATAAATAAATAATACACTTCCATTACTAAAAGCATTTGCCATTGATTGAATAAGAGACACCCCTTTCTGTACTGCAACCTCTGACATACCCTCAAACTTTTCTCTGGAGTGATTTTCAATCCCCTGGAGCAAATTAGGAGGCTGTGGGTTAAAGCAGGGAAGAATAGTGTAGGAGATTGGGCTAATGGAAGTCTGCTAGCAGGATACTGATTTTCCTGTAAAGAAATTCATTTGACTAGACTGGAGGATAATCCCATAGACTTCGTGGGAATATTTTCATCTTCCTGCTTCCTCACGTGTTTCTTGCTTATTGTTTTAGCAGCATCAGGCTACATGTTCAAAGGCAAGATGAATTAATGTTGAGAATGGTGGGTTGTTGATAATTTTGCTATCAAATTGAGTTTGCTTGGTTATTGTTACTGTTGTTTACTAAAGGGAAATCTAAAATAGATGCCCCATTGTTGAATCTGCTTCATTTTTCTGCCAGATGTTGTAGGTGACAGAAGGAAAGATTTGCATTTGTTATATTTGCAGAGTGACACGCTACCATATACTTGAAATAAAGTTGGGCTGCTTTAGAAAAATAGTTCTCCACCCAATTCATTAAAAAATCATACTGAAGCCCTTCAAAAAGTTTCTTTATAATGAATTGTAAGAATAGGTTTGCTGAGTATAATATGACAGATGCCTTTTTGTGTTGTTACAGAAATTTTTGATATATTCATGTTTGTGTCTGCTTTCTTTTTCTGTTCTAAAGCCATAATCATGGATAAGAAAAAAGCAGGAGGCTTCTGCTGCTTCAATGCATTACTGCTTTCTAAAGCAGCATTATTTCTGTGAGCTTTTACAAGATTTTTCTCTAGCAAAGCAGCCTCTGTAAGCAGTTTTCAATCTGAAAACAACGATACATATCATAAATAATTGTGTGGGATTTTTTTTCATACAAGTCCATTGGTTAAAAAAAAAGGACACTGTGCTTCTCTCTCTCACTATTTATATACTGTAGCTTTCAGTTGAGGACTTCTTTGGTTTGTTTTCTTGTATGTTGATAACAAAATCGGTATTTGTGTTTCTGAGAGTATGCCCTTTATTTTGGACTGAGTTTGCAGTCATCAGCACAGGATAATTATAGTTACTCATATTGATGTAATATATAATTGATGCTTGATGAGATATTAATGATGTCCCCAGTTTTACTCATTTGTTTATTGTCATTTATTCGTTCAGTCGCTTCCGACTCTTCATGACTTCATGGACCAGCCCACACCAGAGCTTCCTGTCGGCTATCGCCATCCCCAGCTCCCCCAAGGTCGAGTCCGTCACCTCCAGAATATCATCCATCCATCTTGCCCTTGGTCAGCCCCTCTTCCTTTTGCCTTCCACTTTCCCTAGCATCAGCTTCTTCTCCAGGGTATCCTGTCTTCTCATTATGTGGCCAAAGTGCTTCAGTTTTGCTTTTAATATCATTCCTTCAAGTGAGCAGTCTGGCTTTATTTCCTGGAGTATGGACTGGTTTGATCTTCTTGCAGTCCAAGGCACTCTCAGAATTTTCCTCCAACACCACAGTTCAAAAGCATCTATCTTCCTTCGCTCAGCCTTCCTTATGGTCCAGCTCTCGCAGCCATAGGTTACTACAGGGAATACCATTGCTTTAACTATGCGGACCTTTGTTGTCAGTGTGAAGTCTCTGCTCTTAACTATTTTATCAAGATTTGTCATTGCTCTCCTCCCAAGAAGTAAACGTCTTCTGATTTCCTGGCTGCAGTCAGCGTCTGCAGTAATCTTTGCGCCTAGAAATACGAAGTCTGTCACTGCCTCCACTTTTTCTCCCTCTATTTGCCAGTTATCAATCAAGCTGGTTGCCATAATCTTGGTTTTTTTGAGGTTTAACTGAAACTCAGTTTTACTCATAGACACCCAAAATATATTTTGCTTTGTTCAGTTGTCTTTCTAACCATATTACATCCATCAAGCTAGCGTCAGCATCAGTGCAGCAGCAAGTTATTAACATGAACACTGATATGTGTTAATGCAGTCTGAAGTCAGAGGGCAAAAAGTGAGTTTTGAGCAAAGAAATTACCTAGCCATTGGACAATATTTAATTCCTGTGTAAGGCATACAGTTGCTTCCTGCAACTGGATCTAAATTGTAGCTATGAAACACGATATAGAGTCTTGAACATCATTTTTAGAACAGGGGAAATATGGTACTGCAGTCATGTAAATCTTTACAACATTGTGTACTATTCTATAGGTAACTGTGAGCAAAATGGAAAGGTCCCCACTTCTTCCTGTTCTTCTGATTAACTGAACCAAGAAGGGGCAGTCTGCAAGCCTTGAAGCCCTTTACAGCAGTCCCAGGCCCCTCCAACTGTTCTGCCCAAAACAAAGGAAAGCTGTAATGTAAATTTTAAAATAATATTAATGCAGCTCTTAACCTCTTTTCCTCCAAGGAGTATCCTGGCTCTATCCATGTAGGTGACACAGTCTATTTTGTATCATTGCCCCATTTCCTGCAGTGT
Organism: Charina bottae; assembly: GCA_023362775.1. Lineage (NCBI taxonomy): Eukaryota > Metazoa > Chordata > Lepidosauria > Squamata > Charinaidae > Charina > Charina bottae. The sequence goes on along the minus strand of JALMGJ010000002.1, from coordinate 85,110,720 downwards.
AAAAGCCTTTCCCCCATAAGATTTGAAACCAGCCCTCCAGCCACCATAAGGTGACCAGTCCCTGATCTAAACCATAACTTGCTGACAAACTATCAATATGGTTTATAAGTGAAATGTATGAAAAAATTACAATACGCTCTTCTAACATTTTATTTTTCAGTTCTGAACCTTCATTATGATCACCACATCACATGACTAATCAGTTGGCGTACAGGGCGGAGAGTCTGCTTTTGAATGGAGCAGCAATACTGAAGGATAAGACTAACCATTTGCTCTTGCCCTGCCTTTCCAACCGGTTTGCAGGGATGATGCAGTAATATGGGCATGATAGTCAATCCCCTGATGGACTAAGAGAAATTAGTTGACAAAATGCACACCAAAGAGCCAGCAGGAGATAAAGTTCAATTACTGCCACACTCACTCACTCCCGCACAGCACCGCTGCTGCAATCAAAATTTAAATGTCCCCAGCTGCTACTGAGTGAGAAAAATTATCCCATCCCAGATATTCTATCCTATCTGTTTCAGTTCTTAGATTTGATAACCATCTGCTTTCTTACTGAGACAAAGAATAGATAAAATCATCACAGATTCTGAACATCTTTAATTCACCAGTAAAGCACCAAATTGCAATGGCCACAAAAGGTGACATTCTGTTATCCTTTACTTTTTAAAAATGCTAGTGAGATCTGTCTGGTGTCCAGAATCATTCTTGTAAATAACAATGATGCTGAAGACTGGCCCTTTGCTTTGCATCATGGAGGAAGGAAGGAAGGAAGGAAGGAAGGAAGGAAGGAAGGAAGGAAGGAAGGAAGGAAGGAAGGAAGGAAGGAAGGAAGGAAGGAAGGAAGTCACATAGGGCTGAGCTGGTGAACACCAAGGCAAGCATCCAAGGACACAATGGTGTTCACAAGCACTATCTTCCCTAACCCTTGTTTCAGATTTGGCACAAGCCAACACATAGCTAAAATGTGCTCATTTTTTACTGCATTAAATGGGCTAAAACTGTGTTGAATCATGTGTGGCATATGTCTACATCTTAAATACTAAAAGATAACCATAATAAAATCTAAATGCTCCAGTTCATTGTTAAGGAGACAAGGGTGATTCTCTATTGACTTTCTGTTGTCAAACAGTCCTAAAAGGAAATCTAACTTCACTAATCAGCCCTGTATTTTCAGATCCAGTCAAGTTTACACTTGTTTTGTAACTCATTGCCATCCATGACAAAGATTAAGGAGAATTAAAGAGGAATTGGTGGATAAAGCAGAAGGTAAATAAGTTTAAGCACTAATTGTGCAGTGTGATTCCTTCAGGACTCAACTGAGCTCTTTAATTCTTTCCATGATTTGCTCAAAAAGCATGCGTGTGTGTGTGTGTGTGTGTGTATGTGTGTGTGTGTGTGTGTGTGTATGTGTGTGTGTATGTATGTATATATATATATATATATATATATATATATATATATATATCGCACTGCTAAACATCTGGACATGTTGGTGCCTTTGTCAAGGCCTTTTAATGAGCAGAATGTTGAATCTTGCTAGGGTGGTATTGATTTGCCTATTGCTATGGGTAATAGCTGAGTAGCTTACAGTGCAACAATAGCTGCCTCTGTGTGATAGTGGGGAAGGGAGAGAGTGTAAGGACTTTGTTGTGCTTTATATGGAATCCTCTCTTATTTGCACAGCTCTTCATTTATGCTCCTTAGGTCCACTACAATTGTGATAAGCAGCATGTCATTTATTCCCATTGGCATATAATTGCTATTATTTAAATCAAATAGCCTACTTGTATTTTTCTTTCCTTCAGTAATACTACTCTTTTCTAAAATTCATGTGACTAATCTGAAATACTATAAACTCCCTAAGGTTATATTGTACAAATTTCATTTCAAAAGCTTGCCCTCAGCTTTTTTCATATCAGACTCCTTTATGATTTCATCTGGTTTCATCTTTACAATCCTCAATTCTGAGTTGAGGTTTTAGGATTTAAAACTGATCTGACGTCCAGCTTAATTTGATTGAAAGTACAAATTGTTTACCATTAGCTACATAACACCACTTGTGACTTTTTGTTCCAACTTTCCACATCTACAGGACCAGTAGAAATTTCCCATTGGTTAGAGAGAATCATTCACTTAGAACTGACTTTTCATTCACAATTTTGCACTGATAGCATTCATATGCATACCAATACTATGGGAGAGGCTCAAATGTGCTTTTAATGTGACATATGAAATGCCCTCAGATTCTCAGTTTAAGTCCTAAAATCAAATGTTCACATGTGGTTGACAAAGAACTTTGCTGAATCAAACCAAAGATCCATCTGGCCTAGCATTCTGTTTCCAACAGCAACCAGACCCTTGTGTTCTGGAAACTTACAAGGCATGAAAGCACTCTCAGACTGCCAGCCCCTAGTTGTACTCTGAGCTTTGCTCCCCGTGGACAAAGGGATGTGGCATTAAACTGAGATTTGTTTGTTTTTGTTTTTAAGTTTTTAAGAATAAATTGGATCCAGATTCAGTCATGCTTGGAGTAGACCCAATGAAACCACCAAACCCACTGATTCAATTGAAATCAATGCAATTTAAATTAGCCTAGACTTACTTTCCTCTTTGATTCTATAGTTCTGTTTTAAGCATGATTAAATCTGGATCAAGCATGTTATTCCTAGCTCAGATTGATTTTCCAGGTTCACAGCTTAAGCTTACAAGCTTCAGTAGGACTTGTAATAGTCCTATTGCAAATAGTAAGTTGCAAAAAAGATTGATTGGAGGTTGCTGTTCAGTCATTTTCCTGATCATAAGTTGCCCCTTATTTTATAACTTGCCTTGTCTGGATAGCGGTGCTTGATGTATCACATAATTACTAGTGTTAAGAACCACTAAAACGCTGTGTGTATTGAGCACTGAGAGCAGAATACATTCTCTGCTGGTATAAGCAATGAAACTTAAAACTGTCAGAATCCTAACCATTTATGAATGTAGCATTAAAACACCATCCATATGTCACCAGAGTTTTCCATTTGTAATAGTAAATTGCATTGTCTGACATCAAGGCCTTCATCATGTAAACACAACGGTTCTATATCATGTTTTCTTCATGGAGATGTTCACATTTTGTTGGGATTTTTATTTTTTATTCTTAATTTATGTATGTGTGTGATTGTGTGAGAAAAAATAAAGCTTTTTTTATCAAGTAACATCAATCCTTGCACACTCTATGCAAAATTTTGTAAGCATTGCAATAATGCTATGATTACACAAGGAACTATTTTAACTTTATTACACTTTCTGTATAAAAAGATTTGTATTTAAAATTGTTTCAATCTGCAATCTTGTAAAATATATTAATAAAATAATGATTGTTAAGAAAGGAAGTGTGGCTCCATTTTTAATCATAATAAAAACAAATTAACATTATTATGGGATTATGGGATAGGATATTTTCTCAGCTGCTATGTATTTTAATTTTTGTATTGTTGCAACTGTTTTTACTTCAATTTCGTTTGCTGCCCAGAGTCACTTGTTGAGATGGGCGGCCATACAAATTGAATAAATAAATAAATATATACAATATTTAATGAAGAAGAATTGCTACAAATGGTCAGTCTTTTCAAATACATTCACCCTGATCCAGACATTTTCCATGTGCATAAATGTACCTATTTATTTGGGAAAGGGGTGAGGAGCTGTTCACTTCACCAGTTAAAAAACAATCTATGTATGCAAACAAAACTATGGAGAAGTAAACTAGCAGGTAACTCTCTATGTATTCTTAAAGTTTCTATCTACAAGATAAATTACTAGGTTGTGAGGGTTCTTTGCTTTCCAGGGACTGGACATACCACAGCACAGCAAATCTGTACACAATGCTTTATTGCAGCACACACCTTCCCCAACAACAGGCTATTGCTCTGGGTCAACTCCACCCATCCAGGACTGGGAAATGGGTTGAGAAGTGTTTCTGCTGCCTTTCCCCAACTTCACTCCCTCACATCGGTCAAAGACACATTAAAATAGTGAACAAACTCCATTCAACCCCTTCTTTTTACTGCTGTGGATCTATGAATCTATGACAATGGAGTTTTACATTAGCTTATGGTGCAATGTTCTGGGGAAATCTCTCTCATCCAACCAGTAGAGCTCCTCTTACCAGACAAAATGGCTCTTCCACATCCTACAGCAGTTTCTCTCAACCTTGGTGACTTTAAGAGGCGTGGACTTCAACTCCCAGAATTCCCCAGCCAGCCATGCTGGCTGGGGAATTCTGGGAGTTGAAGTCCACGCCTCTTGAAGTCACCAAGGTTGAGAAACACTGTCCTACAGCCTTTTAATTGGCAATGGCTGTGCTGTAGAATTTCAGCCCAACATCAATTCTAGAGTCTGAACAGAGCTCTTGTATGCTCTACAGATGGATTATAAGGATGGTCTCATGTTGTAGTCCATATAGTCATGGTATACACAGTTGGACTTATTTTTCAACAAAACTATCAAAGAGATGTGATTGCATTTCAGTCAAGAGTTGGGCATCAAAACAGTAGGCTAATACCTTCAAACACCAAAAGGCAATGCCTGCTTCTGTGCCAAAAAAAAAAAGCTCTTGTGCTCGTCAAAACATTTCCTATAGAAGTTACACTGACAAACCCCAGCTGAGTTATAACTGTTCTGAAAATGCTCTTATATGCTGCTCTAATTCTCATTACAACAGATTTAAACACATAATGAAGTGTTTTACTGTCTTTCCCACCCCATTTTAACTGAGCATATGATTATATACTGTATGATGTATATATTATTATGTCTATGAAGGTTCTCAGTCATCCAGGTGGAATTGTCTGTAGCTTGAATCATGTCAACTGGATTTCTATGACTGGATTTCTATGACTGGATTTCCTCTGACAAAGGAAGATGTACAGTGGTTCTAAACACTGCAGACTACCACAATAAAATTACCTCACTTTTGGAGGATCACCATACATATGAAAAACTGAAAAGAGACCCCACCAACAATTACAAGAAAAAGGTAATAGACAGTTTGAAATAATTGGAACATGATGGCTCCATCGATAGGACTACCTACCACCGTCTGTATCCTGGAGAAGCCATCCCCTGCATCTATGGACTTCCTAAGATCCACAAGGAAGGAACACCCCTCCGACCCATAGTCAGCAGCATTAATTCGGTAACATACAACATTGCCAAACACCTCTCTACCATACTAGCACCTCTAGTTGGACACTCTGAACACCACATCCATAATTTGGAAGAATTTGTTTCCAAAGCAAAGATCCTGAAACTGGATACAGATGAAACTATGGTCTCCTTTGATGTGTCTTCCCTTTTCACCAGCATCCCCACCACTCATGCTCTATCCACTGTCAGGAAGAGACTAGAAGAGGACAGCACCCTTGAAAGGAGAAACCATCTCAACCCAAACCAGATCTGCCATCTTCTGGACCTGTGTCTTAACACCACTTATTTTACATACAGAGGTGACTTTTACAGACAAAAACACGGCTGTGCCATGGGTTCTCCTGTGTCACCCATTGTGGCCAATTTATACATGGAAGAAGTGGAGAAGAAAGCACTCAACACATTCCAGGGAACGGTGCCCACCCACTGGTTTAGGTATGTGGATGACACGTGGGTCAAAATCAAGGCCCAGGAAGTACAGGCCTTCACGGACCATATAAACACCATAGATGCCAACATTAGCTTCACCAGAGAAGTCACCAAGGACAACAGACTGGCATTCCTAGACTGTGAAGTCCTCATTGGGACCGGTGGCAAGCTAGAAATAGGGATCTACAGGAAACCCACACACACAGATCAATATCTGATGTTTGACTCCCACCATCCACTGCAGCACAAACTAGGAGTCATCAGGACATTGTCACACAGAGCAGAAACCATCCCCACCTCCATGGATTCCAAAAGGAATGAAAATCAGCACCTGAGAACAGCTCTGAAGGCCTGTGGATATCCAAATTGGGCCTTCACCAAATCTAAATCTACCAGATCTAAAACAGCGACAGATAAGGCTGAGACTCAGAGTAAACAAAAGAACCTGGTCATTCCCTACATGGCTGGCGTGTCTGAAAAGATAAAATGGATATTTGGCAAACACCACATACCTGTATATTTCAAACCCACCAACACACTGAGACAGAGGCTTGTACACCCCAAAGATCAAACTCCAAAACACAAGAAAAGCAATGTAGTGTATGCAATCCAGTGCAGTGAGGAGTGCTCTGAACTCTACATTGGAGAAACCAAACAACATTTGTACAGGAGGATGGCCCAACACAGGAAAAGTAACACCACAGGATCAGAGTCAGCAGTTTATCTTCATCTAAAGGAAAAAGGACACTCATTTGAGGACATTAATGTTCACATTTTAGACAGAGAAGATAGGTGGTTTGAGAGAGGGGTCAAGGAATCCATTTATGCCAACTTGGAAAATCCTTCCTTGAATAGAGGTGGGGGCCTCAGGCATAACCTTTCCCCCATCTTCCTCCCTGCTTTGTCTTCTGTGCCTAGGAAGATTAAGACCATTTCACAAGCTCAACAGCAGCATGGTGATCTTAACGATCCTCCTTTAGATGATAAAAGGACTTAAAATAACATCTCAATATAACCATGACCTAGCCCCAGGTGTAAGGTCACACAGCTACCTAGGAACATATTTAGGATTCCCTTACCAACTTTGCTCAGACTGAAGAAGCTCCTTGGATAAGGAGCGAAACGTTTCCACTGAGAAAATAGAAATCCAGTTGACATGATTCAAGCTACAGATATATATTATTATTATTTAAATTTATATGCCACCTGACTCCCAGAGACTCTGCATGATTTATATATTTACATATATAAATATATGTAAAGTATAAAATTTTAAACTAAATAAACACAACCTTAACATTGCTCCCAAGTCAGAATATTTGGGAGTGTATATGGCTGCCAGTTTTTTTATTTTTAATTCTGAAATAGAAATAGTAAACTGCTAAAACATTTTCTTAGCACCTACTGTACATTAACCATTTGATCAATTTCACATCTGACATTTCAGGAGGTGCACTCCCAATGCATTCCCATTAAAATTATACCACTCCAAGAGTATAGCAAGGAACCCAGTGTCCTCTGTTATTAGTTGGGCAGCTCTGTATTAAAGAGTAAAGGTTCCCCCCGCACATTTGTGCAGTCGTGTCCAACTCTAGGGGCCAGTGCTCATCTCCGTTTGTTAGCCGAAGAGCCAGCGTTATCCAAAGACACTTCCACGGTCATGTGGCCGCATGACACGCGCGGAACACTGTTACCTACCCACCGAAGTGGTACCTATTCATCTACTTACATTTGCATGCTTTCAAATTGCTAGGCTGGCAAGAGCTGGAGCTAGTGCAGGTGCTCACTCCGCACGCAGGGCTAGGGATTCAAACCTCCGAACTTGCGATCTTCCGATCGACAAGCCTGGCGTCTTACCCGCTGAGCCACCACGCCCCTTAAGCTCTGTATTAAAAAGGTAAAGGTAAAGGTTCCCCCCGCACATTTGTGCAGTCGTGTCCGACTCTAGGGGCCGGTGCTCATCTCCGTTTGTTAGCCGAAGAGCCAGCGCTGTCCAAAGACGCTTCCACGGTCATGTGGCCGGCATGACGCGCACGGAACGCTGTTACCATCCCACTGAAGTGGTACCTATTCATCTACTTGCATTTGCATGCTTTCAAATTGCTAGGTTGGCAAGAGCTGGGGCTAGTGCGGGAGCTCACTCCGTCATGCAGGGCTAGGGATTCGAACCTCCAAACTTGCGATCTTCCAATCGAAAAGCCTGGCGTCTTACCTGCTGAGACACCAAGCTCTGTCCAAATAATCAAAAATATAATGCAGGGGAAAACACTTACTGTGAACTGACACAAGCTGGCGCTAACTAGTAACTTTGGACAAACAAGTTGCCCAAACTTACAATGTTAATATTTTATATAAAAGTTGCCAGATTTTCCAAACATAGTAGAGATGGGAAAGATTAAAGTGACGAAAGTGTAATATCCAGGCCGGGGGTTGGGGGGGAATTGTGGCCCCTCTTGTTCTTGCTGACCAAGTCTTTGTATTCCTCAGTATGGAATATGACAGTTTGAGCTGCTGAAAGGGTCCTCTGGTCTTTTTTTTTCCTTCCTTAATTCCTTCCCACCTCATTAATTAAAATGTGAGTACAAAAATCAAATGTGAGTATGTCTATGAAGGTTCTCAGTCATCCAGGTGGAACAGTCTGTAGCTTGAATCATGTCAACTGGATTTCTATTTTCTCAGTGGAAACGTTTCGCTCCTTATCCAAGGAGCTTCTTCAGTCTGAGCAAAGTTGGTAAGGGAATCCTAAATATGATTCCTAAATCATCCTAAATGATTCCTAAATATGAAATAAATAAATATTTAGGATTCCCTTACCAACTTTGCTCCGACTGAAGAAGCTCCTTGGATAAGGAGCGAAACGTTTCCACTGAGAAAATAGAAATCCAGTTGACATGATTCAAGCTACAGACAAATGTGAGTACAAAAACAAAAACTGAATTGCAAGTTGCAAGTTGGTTACATTGAAATACAAGGGACCGCTATTTTCCTTCTTCTTTTCTACAAAGAACTGTCTTGTCTTAGTAAGACCACATTATGTTTACATTTGCAAATCAGCGTTTGTCAGCAACTGCCAGGTTCTCCCCACCCCCAGAAACAGTTTTCATCCCCCACTTGCAAGGCCTTTGTTTTCATCTCACAAGAACATGCACCGGTGCAATAGCAAAATGCCAACTGCCTTGCGAGACTGGAATGTGTTGCCACCATCTGCTCTTCCTCAGAGAAAGATGGTGGGGATGGAACTTTCAAACATTCCTCAGATACGTAATTTAGAAAACAATCGTCTGATGCAGTGATTTATCTGGCAAAAGCAAAATCTCACTGATACTAAGATGAGTGTGTCTTGATGTTTGGCTGAAAAGCTGCAAATATTTCCAGCCATCAGCTATTTTCCATGTGTTTGAACATTAGCAAGTATAACTGACAGCCAAGAGCATTGTCACCATTACATTTTTTCCACTCGGTAATCCCTGCAAATTGTCCTGAAGCTGTCTTCGCCGCTACAGACTTCAGATCAGGCAGGGGATATACAAATCAGTCAGCAACTATCTCTAATTGCTGCAGGCCTAGAAACAGCAGAAATCCCTCGCATCCCACACTCCATTCCAAAAGGGGGGAAAAATAAATTACTTGTGCCCTGCTCCAACCATATTTTCAGAACATACTGAACAGGCCACTTAAAAAACAGTCTGTACAGAAACGTTTCCACTGAGAAAATAGAAATCCAGTTGACATGATTCAAGCTACAGACAATTCCACCTGGATGACTGAGAACCTTCATAGACACACAGTCTGTACAGATGCTGTAAAGGAGTAGCTGCAAAGCCAGCAAGTCGCCATTCCTCTGTTGCATGTAAAAGCCTATTGCTAGCTACTGATGTAACAACAGCAGGCTGGTAATTTTACAACCAGGCACTTTTCCCAGTCACTATAGCTATGCCTGTATGTTACTGCAATGATTGGAATTGTGGATGGGAGAGATACATTCTAAACTATGACTACAGGTAGGTACTAAGAGCTGGATATTAAAGAGATTAGTGAAAATATAAAAAAAAAACACCCAATTCCCATCCTACACAAAAGGGTACAAAAGAAGCACCCGTCCCTCCCTGCAAAAGAAGTAGCCTGTTGCTTTATAACCAGCTGCAGCAAAAAAGAAGGGGAGAACAGTCTATTGGTAATCTCATTCCAGTGCCATTGTCTAGGCAGAAAGATTTGGAAGGGTGAGGGAAGAACCTGAAAACCCAGATTAATACTGGCTGCATTAAAGTGAAGACAGAAGGGAGTCTCTTAGTATGCCAAATCTGAGTGAGGGCTGTGAGGTGGCCACACTTCCTTTCCCCCTTAAAGGACCAGTGACTAGAGTGCCATGTCAGCTATAGCCCAGGCCACTGGCAGGTAAAGCTAGAATGTTTACCCAATCCGGAAACAGGCTGCTCACAAACTCTGCAGGGTTGCTCTGGAGTGGGATGGCTCTAGAAACATGTTTTAGAAATAAATAAAAATAAACGTATGCATTGTATGAGTTTGGGGTAGAAGAGTTGATCCTGGCTCTGGAACCCATATGCACTTAGCTTACATAATTGAGGCAGGGCGAGATTTCAAATTTTTCTTCCGTAGTCATGTGCAACTGATCCCAGTGCAAACACAATCTGGAAAATCAGTCATTCCAAAAGAGTGAATCCAATGCTTCATAAGAGCAACAATGAGGTGTTTGTATTCTGAAAAAAAATTACAGATTTTAAAGAGCAAAAGAACAGTGCCTAATTACTAGTATACTTTCCTGGCATTCTGGCTTATGCTGTTTCTAAGGTATCATTTTATATTTCATTTTTTTTTCCAGCAAGAATTTTAACTCAAGGATGGAAATTAAAAGATTTAAAGTTTCTGGAATCCCCATAAGCTTCTTGAACCTGACTCAAGTAACTGCAGATGTTGCTGTTACCTCATCCGCTGGTTCCCATTGTGTTCCCAGATTTCTAACAGTTGGTGAGTTGGTCCCCTCTTAGAGTAAATAATGAAGTATAACAGCCTGGTAGTTCACTCTTCCTCAGGCAGAATGGAAAAACAGTTGCTCCCAAATTCTGGTAAAACTCAAACAGCTAGATTTTTCCATTAACTTAAACTGGCCCATTGGGGAAACTCAAGACAGACACAATGTCTCTAACAGAGAGCTCTCCTGAAGCATAGCTTTTATGCTTAGGAGTTATTGATTGAGCTCCCCCACATAAGCTACTTAAAGAGCTATAAAGAGATCTATGATAGTACTTTTCCACTGTATGTTGCTTCCAAGGAACACTAAACACTTTGTATGGATCTTTACACTTTTCATGTCACTGGAAACAAGGAAAACTAAAATATCTAATATCTAATAGCTATTACTAAATGGCAGTATTTTAACTATAGTTTCCTTCATGGTGTCACATGGTTATCTGGACTGGTTTCAAGGCAATATCAAGACATATGGCTTTGGATGAATGCTTCTTTTTTTTTCCATAAGTTTTATTAATTTTAAAATACACATTAAAAGCTAATACAAAAGAAAAGAAATAGAAATACAAAGTAAGAAAAGGGAAAAGAAAAAGTGAAGTCAAAAAATAACAAACAAGAAAAAATATAGAAAATAGATGTCCTCCAATTTATCCTTGAACTTTAAGTACAACAATTAACTTTAAATGTTAGTCCTTAATACAATACACAGAAACTTTTCTTTGTCATATACCCTTTGATTTCTATAATCCAATCTTCTGTTCTTCATATAGGTTTCGCCTTTCTTGATATCTTCCAACAATCCATCTCTGGTTTCTACTCCTTAGAATAGTAATCAAATGTTCGTTGTTGCATCAATTAAATGTTTTCCATTTGCTCTTTCCATTTTTACATCTATATTTATATCTTCAATAAAGTCCAATTAGTATAACAAATAAAGGCCTTATCTACGTCTAATAAAATACAGTATATTCTGTTCATGTTATGACTATATATTCCATTAATACATAATCTAACATATTACATAACATAATACATAATATAGCAAAAATACAAAACCTAACATAACATATAACCTAATACATACAACATATTCTTGTAATAACCTACATTCTAATTCCATCTCATCATCTCATTGTCTTCTCATAAATGTATCTCCAGAAAGAGTAATATATAATATCAACATATTTATTTATAATCTTGTATCTTACACTTAAAATATCATGTTTTTATGCATCTGTAAATTTCTCATATCTGTGCTTACTCTGTGTACAATACCAAATCCACATTTTCATTCACCTTGCATTCCAAATCAATATCAATAAATCTCCTGTTTAGGTTATGCCAATATCACAATATGCAACTTGTTTATTTCTGTAACTCATGTGGGATATCAAAATGTTTATTTTGCCATATCTATCAATTTGCATATTAAAATCTTCCTGTCTCAGCTGCCACAATGTATTTATGCCCAAACATTTAATAGACCACTTCCTGTAAGATATCATAATCTTCTTCTGTACCAATACATTCAAAGTCCTCTTTCCCTGTTTCTCTACTGGTTCGAAAGATCTTTCCTCTGTTTCTAAATCTGTCCCTTGTACCTTCTGTTCCTGAGCCACCAAAACTATTAATATACGTTCTATGGATTTCTTAATTTGCAAAAAAATTTTGCTGGTTTCTTCCTTAAAATCCTGAAGTACTGTGAGAAAGGCCATTATTTATTGTTCAAAGCGTAATCAACTGCCGTAGACAAAACAAAAAAATTTCTCAGGGAGCAAGGAACAGCTGTTCTATTATTTATCAATAATGTCTATTTCTTTAAGTGAGAAAAGCTTTTAAAGTAAGAGATGAAAAAATTCCACAGAGCAGTATTTCAAACAGTTTGTAAAGGGAAAGATGAAAATATATTCCAAATGAAAAATAGTCCTTTCTAAAAAAAAATAGAAAAGGAGAAAAAAAAAGGTAGAGAGGCACACATTCTCTATACTTTATTCTTTATTCTTCTTTATTCTTCAGGCTGCAAGCTGCTTAACCCAAACAAACAATTTCTCAAAAGTCAGTAAGTTTGTCGAGTGAGAAATACCAACAAAGTCTCTTAAGTCCCAATTTCTCTGATACAAAAGAAAGGCAGAAAAATACAAAACTTGTTCACTATGTTGCCAAAATAAAATCTATCAAACTTCCACCAAAATTAATTATAGCAAAGAAAACACAAAATTAGCCAACATTTTGAACGAAGTCCAAAGATAAATTTTAGAATAATAAAAATGTACTAATCTAAAAAGAAAACTAATATAAGGTGATCTAAAAGCTGGCTGTCACTCTTGTGTCTCCCAAGAGACTTACTGTTCTCTGCAGAGCTAGAATCCTCTTTCGGCCATTTCATTGCACCCCCCGTTCTTCTCCGCGGTGGAAACAACAAAGAAAAACAGGAGTGGGCAATTCCAATGGCTCTGTGAGCAATCTTCTGGTTCCCCCTTCTCCAGGGGGAAACTTCAGTGGTCCGTAGACCCCTGCAAACAAGATAGAAAGTTAGCCAGGTCTCAGAGCTCAGAGCTCTGAGAAACTCTGACTTGTCGAGCTGCCAGCCAGGCTTGGAGTGGATGAATGCTTCTGATGGTTAAAAAAAGACGGATTTGTATGACTCACCAAGCAGAGATAGATGCTAAGAGATGTACATGTTGTAGACATAGACCAAACTAAGTGAATTCATCACACTAGGTGGCACTGATTGCTTAGCATTAGAGTTTCTAATTTCTCCAAAGTGAATGTTCCTCTGCTGAACTGACATGTCACCCAAATGTAAGAAACATCCCCCCCATAATATAGGTATACTATATAAGAAATAAACTTGATTGCTCCTTTAGAAGGAATGAAATGACAACCCATAGTTTATATCCATAGTTCCATCTTATGCCTCCTAACCCAGTGATGCAGCAACAGTCTTAAACCCAGGCCATCCCCAGTCCAATAGACACCACTAAATAGTACTGGAATCAGCAATATGCCTCATTGCCACATCCTTCTCTAATAGTAACTTAAGCCCCTTCATTCATTGAATAGGAGCTCTCCCTCCTATTAAAAGAGGCTCATTGTTTGGGATAAGTTTAATTAGGGCCATACAAGAAAATGGGAGATTCGTGCATATTTTGCACCTGGAGTAATGTAAGATAATATAGGACATGGCACTCCATTTCAGCCTTGATTAACAAGCTTCTCTCACCAAATGCAGATCTTCTTGACTTCCAACCAGTATTTTTATTTTATCTGTGGCCACTTCCTATTGCTTCAAGCCAGTTGGTTGTGTACAGTTGTTTCTCATGAGGTTGACCATCTCTGTTGGAGAGAGAGAAAGAGAGAGAGAGATGTTAGTGTTATGCTTGTTTCAGAGCTGAAAAACAGGGCTTCAGAAACGTTTTGCAATTGAGAGATCAAATAAAGACACATATTTTTTTCAGCAAACGTTATATATATTAATATAAAACATAACTACAAAATTCTCTCCTCACACACACACAGATAGCCTCAGCATGATTCACAGAGGCAAAAGAACAGAAGAGCAGAGAACAAAAGACAAGGCAAGGCACGGTTTACAAAACAAAAGACATGCTAATATATACATTTGTATCTAGGCCACGAACAATTGACCTCTGAACCCAGCCCATTCTTAAGAAAAACAAATAGAATGCCTTGGGAGCACAAACAGGATCCAGACTTCTTGTCTCCTAGCCAGCAGAATATCTTCTGATCCAAATTCTTTTAAATCATAAAATAACAATAAGAGAGAGATCAGATATTTTGCTAGACATCCATTAGTTAACAAGTTATATCATGGGACATTCATACAATGTCACCATCCTGTTCCATAGTGCTTCACTCCACATGGTACTTCATCATCCACTAGTCACTCTCTCAAACATGCCAGTTGTTGTAAGCATGTTTTTTGTTTGTTTGTAAATCTGTATGCCTATCTCTTTTTTAAAAGGCACTGGAATGGAGATTCACATTATTAGCATTCAAATAGCTTTTGCTCCTCCATACTGTTTTTAATCAAACATGTACCTTAAAGTGGCTCCAGAGCTCCAGTTCAATAAACTGGCTCCCAGCCTATTCTTTCTCTAAATTTCTCCAAGGTGTAACTAACCCAAACTGCTTCTTTCAGACCTTTCAGATTTTTGCTTGATGATATATAATAGCCAGACCAAATAAACTTTTCCTTGTCAAAGTCCAAAATATAAATATAAGGTGGAGAAGGTTCTGTAATGCAGGAATAGCCAACTTGAAGCATCCCAAGATTACCAAAGTTTGTGAATGTTAGGTAGAAGCGGAAGGAAGGAAGGAAGGAAGGAAGGAAGGAAGGAAGGAAGGAAGGAAGGAAGGAAGGAAGGAAGGAAGGAAGGAAGGAAGGCATCCTCACCTTTAAACATTGCCCCAAATCCAAAAAGACAGGCTGAAATGGGCCATAGGGGAGTTTAGATGGGATTAATGGTGAGAGTGGGAATTTTCTCACTGAGAATGCCAGGACTTGTCCTTCCCTTAAACTGTCACCCTCCATTCTGAAAAAAAAAGCCTTAAAATGTCAGCCTTGCCAATTCTGGTGCCTCCTAAAGCCCTCAAGAACATCAGGAATCTGAGTTCTAATCTATTTCAGCTGTGCCCCATCCCTATTCTAGATCACCCAGACTAAAGCCATATCTCACTGCTGTAACATAAATTGCATGCTTAAACCACTTTAGTCTATTTAAGCTTCTTTAACATCTCGCTTTGCAAATTCAGCAATAATCAGGGTATTTCAGCAAGCAAATGATAATCAATATATGGATTAATTGAGCAATCCTGAGTATACTTTCACCATCATTTGGTATTCCATTATAGTAAGATGGGCCAAGTATTGCATATTAAATAACTGCATAAAATAAGAGTATAATAACATTTGTTAATAATTAATTTAATTAGTAATACCTTCAATTGAATCTTAGTGGAACAATATGATTTTATATACATATAATCTGGATTGAAACCAGTGCACCAAAAACTACTTAAAGAGCATTTCTCTTTCAAGATCAGTATGAGCAAGAAGTTTAAAAAGCAATGACTATGAAGGTCCAGATCCTGTTGCTGATTTGGTTATTGCTAGGCAGATATTTATTTCTGTCTGGCATTGACTGCAGCTTCTACAAGACTGGTGCGACAGCCCTTCAACATTCACAGTTTTTCTATTTTGCACGTTATTGTTTCACCTGTCTGTACAAATAACTTTCACAAGCCCTGCAGGGAAATTTTCACTTTAATAGGAGTTAAAGCATGGTTGGTAACATTAGCCTTCCTAACCTAGTGCTTTCATCCCCTCTGGTTCAGAAGTCTGGGAGCAGGCAGGCACCTAGATAGGAAAGGCTGAATAAGACCAATAAGAAATTTAGAATGCTTAAACATAAAAATGTATCTTAAAACCTTTGTAGGGGAATGCAAGGCAGATTTTAATATAAACAGTCAAAGGGAACTTCAGTAGCTATGAGGAATACAAGGTTAGAATTTAAAAGATTTCCACATAAGTTATGGTGAATTATTTGCAGTTAAGTCACATTTATGATCTGTTAAATGCTGTTAACCGTTGCAGAGCCTTATAAAGTGAGCCCCAGTTGCATATTAAAGGACTGCCTTGCTATTTTTCCCCTCAGCATAAAAACTAATTAGCTGAAGAGCACATTGCTCAAGCTGGACAGCCATTTGGGCAGTAGGTAGTGAGCTGAAAAAAATTACGATATGCACATTACAGAGCCTTTGGCTTCACTGTTGCACTACCTAGGGCTCCCTTCTTATCAGTGTCAGCTGTCATTTCCTTAGATCCAAACTATGATTTCATCTTCATAACTTCACTGGATTTTTCCCTCCCTTCTCCCACTGCCCTTATGTAAATAAAAAAAAAATCACTTAGCTGGAAGTTGGTTCACCTAACTGAGCCCCCTACTCAGTGAAGGGGAGTCAAGAACAAAACTGGTAACAGTCAATCTGGAATCAGGATTAGATGTACCTCAAAACAGCCATGCAGATAAAATACCCGGTGTTTTCTGCCAGCCAACAAGATAGCAAGCTGGATGCCTGCCACAGTCCAGTGATATGCAAACTCAAGCGACAAGACAAGAGACACAGTGAGTGGACTTCAGAGCTTAAAGCACAGCAAGGTAAACACAACAGAGCGGAGGCTTGAAAAGATGCTCTCAGCATTTTCTTTCAGGGAGTGAGGCCAATAAATAAGCCAAGCTGAGCCACCACCCAAATGCAAAGCTGAGGCACCTTACATGTTAGAGTCTGCCGGCCTGCTTTTTGGCCAGTCTGTCTAACCTATGGAGCTCAGCCCTCTGCTGTTGGATCTTTAAAGCATGCCTCTGCTTGGGACTGGATGGCTGGACTTCAGAGTCTGAGGGGCTGTCAGTGGGTACAGGCAGGGAGTCCTGGGGGCTTGCTGAATCTGCCTCAGCCCGAATGAAGTCATTGGGTTCAACACCGCTAGAATCACCTCTTCCAGAACTATTATCCCTTGATGCCCCTGGCTCTACTTCCTCTCCTCCTCTTCCTCCTCATAAGAAGACAAGTCCAGCAGGGCCATAGCATGATGGAAGGATCTCAACATGACACTCTTTGTAAGTAAAGCAATTGCAGCCAGGCTCTGTTCTGCAGGGCAATTTTGACTTGGATTGCGGGAGAGAAGAGAAGAGGCATCTGTCTGTGGAATACGGGATGGGTGCTTTCTGGAATATTTGTCAGAATATGCCCGACTTATATAGAATGACAGGCTCATTCTATACACCAATTTAGCAGTCTTTGGAAATAATTTTTAAAAACAGATCTAGGGCTTTTTTGTTAATGGCTAACAAAACTAATCAAAACTAAGACAGAAAATAGTGGGGAAGTAGGAGAACATTTTTGTGCAATCCCTAACTCAGAGCTTTCCAAACTGTGTGTCGGGACACGTTAGTGTGTCCGCTGAAGTGTCTGGGTGTGTCGCGGCTGCTGCTGCCTCCAAACCCTGCCAGGATTCTGCACAGGTCCTAGTGCCTGCCTTGTGCCCTGCTGTAAGAGTGTGTCGCGAAATGATGCATGTCTAAAAAGTGTGTCACCAACATGAAAAGTTTGGAAAGCTCTGCCCTAACTGATAACTCATGGCTTGATGGTGGTGAGGGTCTGGATGAGGGTTAGGATGGAGAAAAATATGAAAAACTGGGGCCAGGGGTGAGGCCAGGTGAATATGCAGAATGGAACAATACTGAACCTGAGAATGTGGAAACTCATATGTGTAATTGTTCTGATTGCCAAACACATGATGGTCTGTAGGAGAGGGAAAAAGGAACTGAGAATACAAAATTAGAAGCCATGGGCAAGGAAAGCAGGATGCAGGATATGGCTGAGCTTGGGCAATGGATTGCAAGCGCTGCGAAACCTATGGCCAAGTGACCTTAGAAAATGGGGAACTTGAACTAAGGAAAAGGCTACGTGGCTAAGCTTGGGGCAAATGCTAACGAAAAATAAGTATGTTAAGGAAATGGGTGGGTTCGGGATGCTTATAAAAACTGAAATGTGGAATTGTTCGGGGCTCTTCTCCTTTGTCTGGAGAGCCCTTGTTTATGTTGACATCTTCAATAAACGAGTCAGTTATTTCTCCCATTCTGTGTGTTTATTGGGAAATCCGCACCGAGTGAACGAACCTAAGGGGGCCCCTCTTGGGGACCAACAGAGGCTGTAACAGTACTCCCCCCACCAAAAAAAAAGGATACTATTACAAGGTGTACATTTCAGAATAAGCATATGTCATGCTCCCTTTGCGAGTTTTTAGACTCCTGAACTTAAGTACAACTTTGCAGTATGTCAGAAATGTAGTCTCAGGCCTTCCAGCAGTAACCTGATTCAGGGAATGCAAATTTAGATTAATTATTTGTCCCAAATAATGACATGTAAATTATAAACTCTCACTGCATTGCTCTCATTAAAAAAAAAACTACAAAAAGAAATCACCTGTTAGAAACAACTGTGTATCTCAACACACATTACAGCTGTTTTCAAAATAAAAAACCAATCTTCTACCCTACTTCTGGATCTTTTCTGAACAAACCTGTAATTCCCCCTGAATCACAACATATTCTTCTTGGACTACAAAACGTGAAACAAGTTCCCAGCTGTGGCTTCTGGTCAATTATGCAAATTTTGTTTATTTAAAAGATTTCTAGCTCACTCTATTAGGCAGAATCTTTTCAGAACAGCTAATACAGTACAAAATAAAAATAACAAGGTAGAAGCTGAGCAGCAAGTAAACATTATAAACTAAGTGAAAAATAAAACTGGCTTTACTTGACCATAAAGATTCCTGCCTGGGGAAAAAGCATCTGAGCTGGAGTGCTACAACTGAAATGTTCCTTTCAAAACCCCTACATATCAAAAGGGTTCCTGGAGAAAGCTTTACAGTATTAATTGTCAAATTCATGAATGTGATTTTGTTTCACTTTCTAGTACAGAGTTTAGAAAATGGAAGGAGAAAAAAAGCCCAAATTGCACCTAGTTGGAATACCAGTGTGATGGGACATCTTGACTCTATATTATACCTTTGTGGAGGAAGCCTCTCACATGGGACTCTTCATTCAAAACACACTAACACTAACCAAGTTGGCCGTCCTCACTCTCCAATAATCACATCATGCCTTCTCCACATGAACAGTGCATGAAGGAGCCACGGTTTTAGGATCTTTCCAATGACAAACCATTCAGATCAATACTGAAAGCCGGTTCCTCCCTCGCTTTTTCTTTCCTCTGAATACTGCTTAGCACAGAAGCTCCAACCAGCAGAAATGTATTTTGTAATGTTCTTGTCAGAGTGTAGACCCTAAATCTATTCCACGTGCCCAGCCTTTCAAATCTTTCCTGTACCTATCAAATTCCTTTTTGCCAGGAGTTCCTTGGGCCATGCATACTGTGGCAGTCCTTCTTGGCTGTTCCTTATGTCAATATTCTGCAAAATCATATTCCTCTAATGCTGATCCATACTTCCTAGAAATTTGCTTAAACAAACAACTATTCTGTAGTACTAAACCTGGCTCTACTGCTTCCTTTTCACAGATGCGACATTACTGACTTAACAGCTTTGTTATTTGAGAAATGGGAATGTGTCAGACTAGTCCATGGCATCATTACCAGAAATGATACCTGAATTACACCATCCACAAAAAGCAGTATTTTCATTTTCTTCCTCAAAGCACTGCATCTGTTCCAGTTACATTGTTTTTCAGCTACAAATAGCTGAAAATTCATATATGCATTTATATAAGGGAATAAAAAAATTTGCCAAGGTAATTTGTTCTTTTCCACCTTAATGTAAGTTCACTGATTTTGTCGTTTCTGACTGGTTGTGGTATAATAGATGATGAGCAACATTAAGCCCTTTTGTAAATGCCCAGTTTAGATTTATGATTTTGAAAATTATTCAAAGGCTATCCATAATCACACGGTGTGACCCCTATGCAGAAACACAAGTTGAGCATGAGTAAACACCAAAAAGCACCATGTTACTTTAATATCCTGCAGTATTCCACTATGATCCTTGATATCATTGCTATACCTCAGTGCTTAAAGTTAAATATAATCTAGCATACCTGCTCTGACACTTCAGAGCTTCACAAAATTATTCACTGAAGACTTGGTAGAGAAGTATATTTGCTTTTTTCTCTGTTGGCATTACCTTGTTCCCACTTACATAGGAGTAAGCCCTACTGAACTCAAAGGAACTTTCCCTCTGAAATAGATATGTATAGAATTGCACGCTGAATTAGCAACAGGCAAGTTGAGACAATTTCTGCTGCATAGGCAACTATTCCAATAAAATAAAACATCATTCAACTGAACATTTTTATTTATGTTTTGTTAGATACATATCTTGCTTTTCCTCCAGGAGCTCAAGGCAGTGCACTCTTTTGATTCCCCCTTAATGCTAATCCTTTGTGGTGGGCTGGGCTGAGAGAAAGTGATTGAGGGTGGAAATTCACCCTTATGTCTTTTGTGTGAAGTTATTCATGTGCTTAAGAAGCACTGGCACTTTTTTTTTTAGTGCAGCCAGCAACCACCTGCAAGCAAAACCATCCACAAAGAAAATGTTTTTACAGGGTTTGTCCCTGGCTGGTAGCTTGCTGCAAAAGAATAAGAAAATCTCAAAGAGGAGATGCACTAATTGAAAGAAATGTTAAATAGTCTAGTTGTTGTGTTTGTCCTGCAATTTATTGGTGGAGAGACCCAGAGGGTCTCTTACATTGGAAAAAACTCCAGCTAGAGTAGGCTGGGGGTGGGTAATTTTATGATACCTGTTTATCTTCAGATCTGTTGGTTCAATGAGTGGGAGAACAGCAGTTTCCTCAGTTTTCCATGGGAAAACCATGGGAATATTTTAATGTATTCTTTTTTTAAAAAAAACAGTCCTAGCATTCATCCATTCATTCACAAACATTCTGCAGTTTTGGTGGTAAGTAGCACTCAAGAATGTTATACTAACATGCTTACTGTTTTATTCTAAGCTCAAATCCAACATGCTTTCAATCCGGGGCACATTTTTCATGTAACCGTTATGTAAGGCCTAGTAGTAGCAGCATCTGTTGTCATACTCGGTCATAAATAGGCAGAACACATGTAGTCAGATCCTTTCATCATACAGATTATATGTAACATAACAGTCTCCCCCAACTTCCTCCAGACATGTTGAATGTTCCACATAATTATGAGTCCAAAGTGCTAAAATACAACAAATTACTGATCTGTAATACTGATATCCCAATGAAATCTGGGAAAATATAAATCCCAGTGAATAACTTTTCTTGCTAGACAGCTCAATAAAATCTTTATATTCAAACCCTAATGAAGAACAGTGAATGACAAGGCTGTTAACAAAGGGAAGCAAGCATTAGAAACCCAACATTTTGCTTTGTTCTCACCAAATATTTGCTTAGCAAATACTGTGCATCAGTATGTGACAAGGAAGTCAGATGCATTCTGCAGACAATTGTTTTTGTACATAGCAAAGTCATTTGACAGGTCTGGGGTACTGTGAGCTATAGATTCTTTCTCACCCACCTCCCTCCCCAAAAGTAGCAATGGTCACCATGGCAGATTCATTGATAATCTCATGGTCAGCAGCTGCTCCAGGGTGCAATTCAGACATGCTGAAAGTGGGTTTACAGTTTGATTGCTCTATTGTGTTGCAAGGACAAAAGATAAAGCACAGAGCGGGTCCTGATTGCGGCACACAGCTTTATCCAGGGATCTTGCAGACAGGTCTCACAGAGGTACAGAGATTCCACGCCTCCATGCTGCTACTCAACTTACAGGCAAAGCATTCATTAATTCTAGGAACAGTTACTTCCATTCTTAGTTGGTCTCTCAGGCAGTGCATTCCCTTTCCATTAAATATGCATTTATAAACTTGCAGAAAATAATTACCACCTTGCTAGTGGCTATTTTTTCTCAAGATTGGCTGCAGTGAAAGGTTAAAATACTAGAATAGTCCAAGCCACTGTGATCAAAAATGTACAGGAAATGTGTATTTTTGTTTAGATTTGAAAGCATCACTGCATTTGTTAGTGGACGCCAACTAACATTAGGATGTTAATCCAGACATACCTTATTCCATTAATCCATCAAAACTAATGTATACACTTCGTTAGCACAGTATTGCACATAGGTATCACATATGGAGAACAAGCTTCTTACAGCTTGGCTTATAAACCAGTTAACTGTCTATATCCTTTTTCCATCGTTATCCAGTGTAGCTGAGAAAGCAACAGAGGAAAAGTTAAAACCATCCCTGATATTACTGTTCAGGCCAGTTTTTTTAAAAAGCCCTGTTTATTTGAGGCCAAGGAACCATACAGCCTTCTCAAAGCAGAAGCTAAAGCTTCAGTTGCTGTGGCTGTGTTATGAGAATGGTCTGTGCTCCTTGGGCTTTGCAGGAAGATGCCCACTTCCTAAAAGTCACCACAAACACTACTAAGTATAGAAGCCTGGATACTGAGGCCTTCCAAAATAAATCAGCATTGGTAAGAGAAGAAGGGGAAGGAAAGTGATGTTGTTGGCCACTCCAACAGCCCTCCAGGTTGCTTATCCTTAGGCTCCAATATAGATCCATGAAATAACAAATAGGTGCGAATCAAGCAACATTTCTCACCTCTTCTTCCATCAAAGGGCCACATTTCTATATAAGGGGCTGGCAAGAAAAACACGTGTGGCCACCTTCCAACCAGCATACTATGTATTCTTTGCTCTTGGAAAATAAACCTTCAACCTCTGTTCCAGCAACTGCTTGTGTCTTTTCAATTCCCGGCTCGGGACGAACCTGGTAAGATTTCCTTCCAACAGAATGAAGGGGATGTTTTTTTTCAAAAGCAGAACAAAGCAGCCTGATGCTGTAGAGTTTTGCTCAGAGTTACAGCCACTTGCTGATTTGCATCATTCTGGTCAATGGGGAACTTATCTGAAACATCCAAAAATACCAAAAAAAACAAAGTATGAATGTATTCCCATCCATTTATGAGGCTCACAATTGTAGGAATTCTGGTATGGTAGTACCAGAACTCCACGCAGGTTCTTAGTATGTAGCAGAGTAGAAGCGTTCCCATAAACTTGCACAAGGCTTAATCAGTTCAAAACACAAAATAAACACACTTCACACGTTCATGTAAAGTTACATAAAAAAAAGAGTTTACAATTTTATTGTAACTCACAGTTCCTTAGTAGAAACAGTCCATGCATGCAAGCAATTGGTTCTGACATGAACCACATGCTTCTAATGTGGCCCACCTGGATGGAAGTATGAGCAAACTTGGGCAGCCATAGCTGCCATCCTCCTTGGTAGGAGATTCGAGCAGAAAGAGGAAAGAGAAGAGAACAGGAACAGGAAACCGGGATTCAGCCCCTCCCACACAAAGCAAGGAGGCTGCCTCCTCCTTCAAGCTTGTGTGAGACGTGCTTGGTTGAAACCCGATCTCTAACAACAATCACTGTGCCTCCTGCTGGGTGTTGGGGCACTGTCTCCTGCTGTTTGCCTGCACCCAACTCACCAGTAGTAATGTATGGCTGTGAGCATTGGACCATAAGGAAGGCTGAGCGCAGAAGAATTGATGCTTTTGAACTGTGGTGCTGGAGAAGACTCTTAAGAGTCCCTTGGACTGCAAGGAGGTCAAATCAGTCAATCCTAAAGGAAATCAACCCTGACTGCTCATTGGAAGGACAGATACTGAAGCTGAAGCTCAAATACTTTGGCCACCTAATGCGAAGAGAGGACTCACTGGAAAAGACCCTGATGCTGGGAAAGGCTGAAGGCAAAAGGAGAAGGGGGTGGCAGAGGATGAGATGGTTAGATAGCATCACTGATGTAATGAACATGAATTTAAGTAAATGGTTGTTGTGGGTTTTCCGGGCTGTGTGGCTGTGTTCTGGCAGTTTTGGTTCCTAACGTTTCGCCAGTCTCTGTGTCTGGCATCTTCAGAGGACAGGAGCACAGCTAGAAGATTCTGTCTGTGCCCAAGTGGAGAGTGTGTGTTCCTGCTGGTGTTTATAGCTGATGAGAGGGTGTGTGTCTTCTGTGGGTCATTTACAAGAGATTAGGAGAGGGTTTATTGTGGTGATTAGGGGGTGTGGTGATGTCGTGTGAGATTAGTACATCTATTGTGTGAGTTGTTTGTATATTTCTGTGGTTGAGTAGAGTTCATTGGCCTTTTGCAAGCTGTGTTTTTCAGGACTGGCAGCCAGGTTTTGCTGGTCTTTAAGCTTTCTTCTTTTTTATTGAAACTGTGTTGGTGTTTATGTATTTCAATGGCTTCCCTGTATAGTCTAACATAGTGGCTGTTGGTGTTGTCCAGTATTTCTGTGTTTTCAAATAAGATTTGGTGACCAGTTTGTTTGAGAGCATGTTCAGCTATTGCAGATTTTTCAGGTTGCTGTAGTCTGCAGTGTCTTTCATGTTCTTTTATCCTGGTGTGGATGCTGTATTTTGTGTTCCCAATGTATACTTGTCCACAGCTGCAGGGTATGCGGTAAACTCCTGCAGCAGTGAGGGGGTCCCTTTTGTCTTTTGCTGATTTTAACATTTGCTGTATTTTTCTGGTGGGTTTGAAGACTGTTTGGAGGTTATGTTTTTTCATTAGTTTTTCCATGCGGTCAGTGACTCCTTTAATGTACGGCAGAAATATTTTGCTTGTGTGGGGCTGTTTTTCTTTGGTTGAGTGCTGTTTTTTCGGTTTGATAGCTCTCCTGATTTCATTCTTGGAGTAGCCATTCGCCTGTAGGGACCAATCCAAATGGTTGAGTTCAGAATTGAGAAATTTAAGTAAACTCTGGGAGACAGTGGAGGACAGGAACGCCTGGCGTGCTATGGTCCATGAGGTCACGAAGAGTCGGACACGACTAAACGACTGAATGACTGAACAACAACAACAAAAAATATTGGTGAGATTGTTTTCTCTCTTCCCCAATCTATACACAGATACAGATGCATTGTGTATGTGTGTGCCTTCAAGTCAGTGTTGATTCCTAGTAACTGCCTGGACAAGTCCCTGCAGTTTTCTTGGCAAGGTTTTTCAGAAGTGGTTTGCCATTGCCTACTTCCTAGGGCTGAGAGAAAGTGACTGGCCCAAGGTCACCCAGCTGGCTTTGTGCCTCAGGCAGGACTAGAACTCCCAGTCTCCCAGTTTCTAGCCTGGTGCCTTCACCACTACACCAAACTGGCTAATTTTCAGTCATTTATTTTCTATTTTCTAGCCACTCAGCATCTCAAACTTCAGTATAATAAATTGTACTAGTTTATTCCCAAACTAGCTAATGTTTGGGAAACTGTTAAATGACAGCAGTGAACAAATCAGATCCAAGAATTCCACCGAGACAGTTCCATTACATAGCAACAAGTTATATTATTTTAAAATAGGCTTCCCTTGCCTGGTGCTCTTCAAATGTGTTGGACTTCCATCTCTAAATTTCCCAGCTAAAATGATCTTATGATAGCTGAAATCAAGCATATCTGGGGGGCACCAGACTAGGAAATGTCTATCTTAGAGTATGCCACAATATTAGCAAAATGCTAGCATTTTAGCTGATTGTTTAATAATGAGGACAAGCACTCTCCTACATTCATGTTGAATTTTCTGAACACCACTCTTTCCTAAGGTCAGTATATTTGGTGCACAGATATTATTTTCTAGGGTTTCCCCCTTTTTTTGTGTCCCAATTTGCTCTTTAGCCAACGAACAAATTAAAAAAAAAACACCTCATCTGGCTGCTTCCAAACACAACTGCAATGCTGTGTCCTTTTCCATCGTTTATTTCTAAAAGCTCAAGCTCTGTATGATCACGTGAATAAACTAATATCCCTTGAAGGTCTAAAACTACTAGATGTGTGAGAAGTAACTGAAAAATGAATGTACTACATTTGAGAAATTCAATCATGCAGTTGTCCAAAATTACAAGAAAAACAAGAAGAATGTAAACAGAGCTAACATGATTGTGAAACATTTGTCATTCTTTACTATATTGCCGTATAGACCAAGTTCATATTCACCAGGAGAAAAGAATTTAACCTCTAAGCACTTACCTTCCTGAAAATTCAATATACACATATCAGGTTCAGTTCCTGGGGAGAAAACTGCATGCTGGAAACTACAACCTGAAGACAAAGAGAAAAGGGTCTTTATTTTCCTCCCATGCTCTGTATTTAGATTATGGATGTGTTATGCTTACTGCACCTGCATAGTGTTTATTACTGATAAAATCCAAATATTTTTGCATGACTAGATGGCTATTAACATTTCCCGTGCCTATGGCAACGCTTCTAATTTAGCAAAGTGAATTAATTTATTTTCCTAATGATTCATCAGTAAGCTGTATAACAAGCAGAATCCTTCCAAATGTGGTTACCATACTGTCACTATACTAAAGAATTAGCAATGCAAAAGTGTAATTCTTACAGTTACTGTACTAAGGGTGGGGTGGGAATCTGGCTTTTAAAAAAATAATTAGGCAAATATCCATGTTCTCTATCTCTAGACACATTCCAACTCTTCACAGTACATGTTTAGAGTATCAAACAGCACATCTTTCAACATATTCTTGGGAAATAATGGGTTTTGTACTTTAAATGCAGTATCTTTAATTGGCATTCTCGATAGAATTAATAAGGTTATAAATTACTGCTAAAAAGACACCTAGTTTGTAGCTGAAGTATAATTTGTTGCTTTTTTATCCCTTAGCAGAGCAAATAGCAAAGATCTTCAGAACAAGGCCACTTTTCTCTCAAAACAGAAGAAAAGTGAACATCAATAACACCTTCATAGAGAACATGTAGAAAATCTAAAGGGACAAAGAGTACTCTAAAATTGTTGGGAGCAAACTATGATATTAAAAGCATTGTGGGTCCTTTTCCGTGGAAGGTACTGGGGATCAACTTATAAATCAATCATTTCCAATTCACTTTCATGTTTTGTTCAACACTCATTACATTTCCTGTGATACGTACGGTATGTCAAGACATTAAAAGCTGAATGGAGGATTTTATTAATGTGTTTTTCTATCTATTTCTAAAAACTGGTGCCATCACTCACTCACAACCTTTCATGACAGCTCACATACAAGAAGTTGAAACATGTACTAGGAAATAATTAAACTATCAGTTTTGGTTTTACTTGGTTTCCCATATTTTTTTATATTCAGATTGACTGTTTCCTCATTCTGTGATAGAAAGGATATATATATATATAGTATATATATATATATATATCTGTATATTGCAGTATCATTTCATATATGTGTGTGTGTGTATGTATGTATGTATGTGTGTGTGTGTGTGTGTGTATGTATGTATGTGTATATATATATATATATATGTAAATGTATATATAATGTAATGTAAATATAAATGTAAAATAAATGTAAAATATATATATAAGAAATATATATATAAATAAGAATATATATATATATATATATATATATATATATATATATATGATACTACAAAATAAAATATGCAGGAAAATCCATATACGTTGTGATGTGCATTTTACTGATATATTATTTATTTATTTATCTGTTCAATATATACCTTGCAAATTCTGTACAGAATCATGGAGCTTACAACAAAAATGTACACATCCGTGGTACAACATGTTTAAATAATAAAATGTCCACAGTAATGTCTAAAACAATAGATGCCAACACAACAACATTAAACATTCACAGTAGTAAACTAGCAGACACCAACAAATCACATCCTAACACAAATTAGTTACAATCCACATGAGTATACCCATCTCACAATGTTAAAATCCCAGTCTTATACATCAAAAATCAATGCAAGCCCTTGAGGACAGATATAATATGTTTCTGGTAGTTAACATTGGCCATCAAGTGAGCCACTGCATTTTATACCAATTATAGCTCCTGGATTATCTTCAGAGGCAATTCTACATTGTGGTACTCTAGTGTGGTAATGAGGAATGAGTTATCGTTGCAAGGACCTTCAAGTAGGACTGCACATCAGCCAAAACTGGCAAATGCAATGTTGTATAATTTATATCCTTTTAGAAGTGTTTTAGAAGTATTAAAGGCAAAACTTAAGTACTTTGGCCACATAATGAGAAGACAGGATACCCTGGAGAAGATGCTGATGCTAGGGAAAGTGGAAGGCAAAAGGAAGAGAGGCCGACCAAGGGCAAGATGTATGGATGATATTCGGGAGGTGACAGACTCGACCGTGGGGGAGCTGGGGGTGGTGATGGCCGACAGGAAGCTCTGGAGTGGGCTGGTCCATGAAGTCACGAAGAGTCGGAAGCAACTGAACAAATAAACAACAAAGAAGTGTTTCTACATATCGAAGTATGTGTCCTGTTCCGACTAAGACTGACACGGAAACGTTACTGAAATAACTTTATTTACACGGACACACAAACCGCCCAGTTTACACAGTCCTCTTCTTCTTCTACAGGCTGGATAGTAACAAGTCCCTTGGATACTCCCGGCCTGACAGGAAGGACCAGAGAGGGTGTAGGCGCTGTGGAAGAGGCTACAGCTGGCGGCGAACTGGAGGTAACAGGCAAGGTGACTGCGGGCGTGGAGTTAGCTTGGCTGTTGGGGCTGGAGGTAGACCGGGGCCCGACAAAGGCAACCCACTGGTGACTGGCGTTGGCTGGGCTTGGGTGCTGATCTGGGCTGGTGGAAGTCTGGGTAGACCGGGGCCTGACGAAGGCAACCCACTGGTGACCGGCGTCGGTGGGGCTTGGGTGCTGATCTGGGCTGGTAGCCGTCTGAGTAGACCGGGGCCCGACGAAGGCAGCCCACTGGTGGATGGTGTCGGTAGGCTCCGGAGCGGAGGGCAACAGAGGATCGGTGGTTCAGGCAGTCGGGGGAGGAGCAGGCAAGGTGGCGGTGCTTACCCCGATGCTGGCTTCTTCCACAGGGAACAAGGACGGAGGCGCGGCGACCGGAGGAGGTTCGGGCACGAGGCTTGGCACGGCAGCAAGGTAAGGCTGGGATCCAAGGCTTGGCGCAGCGGCGGAGCAAGGTGGGGAATCGGGGTCCGGTGCGGCAGCAGGGCTGTGCTCGTAGACGAGGTCCGGGGCGGCGGCAAGGCAGGGCTCTGGAGCAGGGTCCAGCGCGGGGTCTAGAGGCTTCGGCGTGTAGCTGATAGAACGGTTGTCTCCGGCAGCTGAGGTAAGTTGCGCCGGCCTTTTATTTCGTTTTTCGTGCCTTGGGAGAGCAGGGGCCAATCGGGCTTCACGTTGCTCAGCCCGCCTTTCTGCTCTCCTTTGGCGCGCGCTGATTGGCGGAGGCGTCTTTCTTTCCGAGCCTCTGCCAATCAGCGTTTCCAGGTCTCTGGTCGGTTTCGCGCCAAAGCTGCTGCTTCCTGCGATTGGCTCTTCCTCTTCCTCTGAGTCCAGCATGTCGGCCGGCATCCAGGTAAGTGACCGAAACCTCACAGTATGTTTATAAATCCTTTTCACTAAAATATACATCTTAGTATTCCTGTTCTTTTTTTTTAGGGGGGGTACTTGCATTGTAAAATTCAGAGAAGTACAGATTTCAAAGATAAATTGTGCTTTAGTTTGTACATTAGTTAGAAAAAGCCAAAGCATGTTAAGAAATGTTTGCATTAAAATGTGAACTGGATGAAATATATTCCATTGCCTTAGAGATATCTAAGGAAATTTCCAAACTGCTACTGTTTCTTTTTCACAACTCCACAAACTTGACTTAAAACTCACTAGCAATCCTCCTCACTTCCACCAACCACAAAACTCTGTGAGTCAAAGAAACATAATCTACTAAGAGCCCATTCCAAACTACCACTGGCCCTGGAGGAACACAATCCAACCACTCCCACACCATATAAGAGAGGGCAAAAATAAAGAAGTTAGTGCTCACCATCCATGTTTTTAGTATATTGTGTGCATCTTTCTGACTGTATGCAAAAATATCTGGGGAGTAAGAGCTGCCAAGCTGCCAAGTCACCTTTCCCATTAAAGGCCAATGAAAAATTAGCCTGTGAGTGAATCCCAGGAATCAGAAGGCAGACTGAGGCAAGAGCCAAGGTCTCCCTGAGCCAAGGTCTCCCTTGGGGGAGTTGGGCGGTGATAAATTTGATCGATTAAATAAATAAATAAATAAATAAATAAATAAATAAATAAATAAATAAGAGTTCTACCAATCAGATGACATGTGCAGCGTGGCAAACCAAATACTGGCTTTGTTCTGTTGGAGGAAGAGGAGGAGGAGGAGGAGGAGGAGGAGGAGGAGGAGGAGGAGGAGGAGGAGGAGGAGGAGGAGGAGGAGGAGGAAAAAATACTTGCTTCTTGAGCAGCAATGCCATGGTGAAATCTTGTAGGCCTGGAGCTGTTTCTGAAATTCTGCAAAGACTATGTATGGTCATGTCCAGAGTCTGACTGTGGGCTATAAAAGAAGATAATGCTCATTTCAACATTCTATTTCAAAACAATAAAAGTTTATTACCTTCACACACAAATTCAAAATAAGAGCCATCACATATCAATGTCCAATGTATTATATTTTCCACAAAAGCTGTCTTAGTTTTGGTTGATTAGCACTCTGTGACACCTCTGCTGGAGATGCAGTCATACAAAAATGTACTGACAATGTTACAATGTAATGACAATCAGTTACTATAAATGTGCAACCTCTGATAACAAAGTTTGTTGAACCAAGAAAGGCATGGAAGAGAAAATCATAATCCAATTTGAGCAAACAGCCAGGGCAGCAGAACTCGGTTGGATGATATTTTAAATATCTGATAATGTAACCGTGTAAAATATTGCAGAATTGTCCTCTTTTTTTTAAAAAAAAAAATAGTAATGATTCCTGTATCCACAATAGGTATTTACTCAGCTAATCAAGAGTACATTGTGAAGCTCACAGGTATATTTTGAATATCTTCAGTTCACATTTACACATTCCCCACAATTATTATAGACCATGCTTTGGCTCTAATTATTAAGAATAGGTGGGCGCATGGGGAGAACATCACTCACATGTCACATATTACTCATAAACTTTTTCATGCCTGGATGATATAGTTACATGTGGCTTTCTTTCTGCCCTCTGAACTACGGTAACTAACTCACATCCTGAAGCCGTACGGGATTTGTATTGAAGGAACAGTGTTGCCACCTTCAGGTGATTTTTATAAACATTAATTTAGGTTTTTTTGTTTTTTGTAGTGGACAACACAGATGCCCAGTGTTCTTGGAGGAAATGTTTTCAGTCGTAAGTGAGAAAGAGCCCTCACTTTTAAAAAGAAACAATATTTTCCTACAAAATAAAAAATCTATTTTTCAGCACGTGAAACAAAGCAAAAAGGAAATTGAAAAATTACTGGAAAGGGGTGAATTAAATGGAGCTTCTCTTTACCTATACTTCTTTTAGTCAAATACAATCTTCCACCGTATGTTTCATGTTTTAAAAAAGGAGGGAGGGTAAAATACTGGGCAAGGAACTGTTTGATTAACTACTTAAGAATTAGCAAATGCCTTAATACCCTTGGAACTGGAGCAAGTTCTTAGTGAAGGGGTCCAGTTTGCTCCAGAATGCAACTACCCTTGAAGAGTATCTGGAAGCTACAGCTGGTCCTGGATGCAGCTGCGCGGGCAGTCTTGGGTGCCCCTAGATCGGCACATATAACACCTCTACTGCGCAAGCTGCATTGGGTACCAGTGTGCTTCTGGGTCCAATTCAAGGTGTTGGTTATCACCTTTAAAGCCCTACATGGCATGGGCCCAGGTTACCTGAGGGACCGCCTCGTCCCCAATACATCTACCCGTCCCACCCATTCATGCAGAGAGGGCATGCTACAGACCCCATCTACAAGAGAGTTCCATCTGGCGGGGTCCAGGAGGCAAGCCTTCTCTGCAGTAGCTCCCGCCCTTTGGAACATCCTTCCCCCGGAGGTGAGGTTAGCCCCATCGCTCCTGACCTCCGGAGGAGCCTGAAGACTTGGCTCTGCCATCGGCGGGGAGGGGAGTAGTTACTCTTGGGGATGGCTAGTGCCTTAGAGTGCTCCTCACACACATGGACTGAATTAGACCTTTCTGCCACTTGAATTTTATTCTTATTTTTATATTTATTTGATAATTGTATTTACATTTTATATATTGTATTTATATTTTACGGTTATTATTTTAATTGAGCACTCTTATTGTAAACCGCCCAGAGTCCCTCTTGAGGGGGGAGATGGGCGGTGACAAAATTTGATAGATAAATAAATAAACTATTTGGTGAGCTGAGAAAATGGCAGGCAATCAAGAAGCAGCTATAAAGATAGTGAAGTACTTGCAATATAACCACTTTGTGTTTAAAACAAGCTGTCTCTTCTTGATTTTTTTCCTTGATTTAGTCTGACTAGTTGATTTAAAATAAGGTTATATAACTTTTCATGGGGAAGGCAATGACTACCCAAAATGTTATCCTCATTTTAATGCAATGAACTGTAAGTTTCCCTATTAGTTTTCTGAAATTTCTCTGTTGTAATTCTGCCACTCTAACCCACACCGAGAAGGGTTTGAGTGCCCCAAGTTAACCCAACAGTAGTATTAGCATTCAAGCTCGTTTTTAAAACAAGAAAGGGATACCAACTTAAAACAAACTATCCCAGCAGAAATCAAATTTATGTCCCTCACCTCTCTCAGGTTTAATTATCTTTATGCTATTTAAAATAAAGCCCCATTGGGGTATGATCAACATCTCTCTATTGGGAGCCTATTGCTAGTTTAGCCATTGTTCAGTTCTTGCTGTGTGCAAATTACAGGAGAAAAAATAATGCTATCCCACATGCTGGACTCCTGACTCACGGTACATGGCTCGGAGTTCCACACTTCAGCAGTTTGCAATTGATCAAAGCATTAAACATCGGCTGCTTTCCAAACTAATTAAAAAGGGGTTCCAGAGCTTCAGAACGTTTGCGTAGTACTCATGTTGAGTGGGTTCCATAATACATACATGAATAAATAAAATGTATTCAAATATGTGCCGCATCCTTGGGACAAAAGAGTAGTTATCAGAATACCTATTTAGCTCCTCTCTAAAACTGAAAGATATCTTTTCCTCAGGTAGGGAACATAAGGACACTTATATGACCTAGTTGCAGTTGTATTAGTAATAAGTTTATTTATCATGGGCCTGTAACTAGTACAGACATAGGATTAAATTATAACCAGTACTAACAATTGTCAAAATTACAGTATAAAAGAAGGAGACTCTTGACGAAAAGACCCATGACCTATAATCCAATCAGCAGCTCTACAATCAAATTAACCCTTTTTTATTTTAAATTTTAAAAGCCTCACAGAAGCTCAAGAAAAAGAGCCAGTTTGGTCTACTGGTTGAGGCGCCAGGCTAGAAACCAGGAGACTGAGAGTTCTAGTCCCACCTTAGGCATGAAAGCCAACTGGGTGACCTTGGGCCAATCACACTCTCTCAGCCCAACCCACCTCACAGGGTTGTTGTGGGGAAAATAGGAGGAGGAAGGAGTATTAGGTATGTTCCCCGCCTGGAGTTATTTATAAAAATAATAAAGGCAGGATAAAAAATCTAAAAAAATTAAAATAAAATAAATGTGCTGTTAGTCCTTTTCAAAGTTCAAGAGAGCTGTTGCCAAACATAATTCTGGTGGGAATTGATTCCAGAGCCCCGGAGGCGAGTGAGAAAAGGCTTGCAATGGTGACACAGTTCTTGGAGCACTCAGAAGAACCAAGAAAACTGCCTTGGTAATGGGATCATGAGCCACCAGCAGATCTTTCAAACACCATTCCACCATTCCATGCACAGGCACAATGTCTCCACACCAGAAATTTGTACTGGCATCTTTCACAAATACCCAACCAATGAAGGGCAATAAAAAGAGGAAGGAGGGGTGTAAGGAAAGTCCAGAATAGTATGAACAGCACCATTTTGAACATGAATCAGACTGGATTGGGATCTTGGGTAATCCAGCAAACACTGCTTTAAACCAACTGCTTTGCTCTTTCGGGATATTATGAAATATACATTCTATTCTACCCTTATATTATTTTCCATCTCTACAAATTTGGAGGTGAGTTTTCCTTCTTCTCATTACCCTGTAGTGACCAGGTACATGTAAACCTGTTGCTTATTTTTGTTCACTTTCTCATTTCCCAACCATAAACTTGTCTCATCCCATTTCTACACCAAGCTGCACTTGAAAAAAAAAATTTCTTCTCATGTATGTCTTCTTCTATCCACATTTCTTAATGTATAATTTCAGTAGAAGCAGTTTTCCCTATTATATGCATGTTTGAATGTATTTTCTCTAATGTTTACATTTTGTCTTCTCTTTTGGGGAGATGTGGAAAACTATTGAAAAATATGAGTAAGCAAAAGCCCTTTTTATGTATAGATTTTAGAAGGGCGAATTATGTATATTTTTATTACCATGCCAACCAAATTAATTTGTCTCTCATTCTAGCCACTGCTCAGAGAGAAACAAATTCAAGAAATTTCCTTTGTAACATGACATAAATTCCTTTGGCAGAGTTTGTGTTCTGTTCTGTTCTGTTCTTTTATTTTATTTTATTTTATTTTATTTTTTTATTTTATTTTATTTTATTTTATTATTTTATTATTTTATTTTATTTTATTTTATTTTATTTTATTTTATTATTTTATTTTATTTTATTATTTTATTTTTGGATTTATGGAGCCAGTTTGGTGTAGTGGTTAAGGCATCAGGTGAGAAACTGGGAGACCGTGAGTTCTAGTCCCACCTTAGGCACAATGCCAGCTGGGTGACCTTGGGCCAGTCACTCTCTCTCGGCCCTAGGAAGCAGGTAATGGCAAACCACTTCTGAAAAACATTGCCAAGAAAACTGCAGGGACTTGTCCAGGCAGTCGCCATGAATCGGACATGATTGAACAGATTTTAAAAAATTATTAGATTTATAGGTAAAGGTAAAGGTACCCCCTGCACATTTGTGCAGTTGTGTCCAACTCTAGGGGCCGGTGCTCATCTCCGTTTGTTAGCCAAAGAGCCAGCGTTGTCCGAAGACGCTTCCACGGTCATGTGGCCGCATGACACGCGCGGAACGCTGTTACCTACCCACCGAAGTGGTAACTATTCATCTACTTGCATTTGCATGCTTTCGAATTGCTAGGTTGGCAAGAGCTGGAGCTAGTGCGGGAGCTCACTCTGCACGCAGGGCTAGGGATTCGAACCTCCAAACTTGCAATCTTACGATCAACAAGCCTGGCGTCTTACCCGCTGAGCCACCACGCCCCTTTCATTAGATTTATATCCTGCCTTTATTTTGTATAACTCCAGGTGGTATACTTAATGCTCCCACTTCCCACAACAAACTTGTAAGGTGGGTTGGACTGAGAGAGAGTGATTGGCCCAAAGTCACCCAGCTGGCTTTCATGCCTAAGGCGGGACTAGAATTCACAGTCTCCCTATTTGTAGTCTGTCACCTTAACCAATATACTACATCAAACTTGGTCTCCCAAAATTATATTTTATGATTGCCTATTTGTTAGTGTTTGTTGATTGAATTGAGTGCTGCTCTGAGTCATTTTTGAGAGGGCAGTTATATAAATTGTCTACATAAATGAATGAAATGGAAATTCTCTAATGAGAGTGATATTCCCTTTTTTATATAAAGCGAAACTATGGAGGAGAAAATATACAGATGACTTTTAGAAAATTAAGCAAGGTGTTTTTTTTACTACTGATATCCTCAAGGTGTAATCTTATGATGAGTGTCATTGTTCTTGTTCTCACTTATATGACAGGAAAGTAGCAATAAACAAAATCATAAACATGCTGCTTTGGAAACTTCTGAATTGAACTACAGGAAAATAGTGGCACCCACTGGCCAAATTACAGAGCATTTCTTAGGCAGTTAATGGTCTTTTCCTTTGGCCAAACAATGCAGTATTTCTTAGGCATTTAACGATCTGCTGCTTTGATCTAGAGACACTACACAGATTTGAACAAACTTAATTAATTCTAAACAAAAACGCATGAATTACCATAGCTCTAATTGATGTCCTGCAGAATGAACTAGGTGGGTTTTGTTTTATTTTTGCATGGGACTTAAATAGCAGAGAAGAAAAGGGTGTCACCTCATTGTAAATGCATTTTAGGGCAAGAACTAAATAACAGGGGAATACTTCTGATCATGCTCCGCAACTGGAATAAACCTCATCATATCTACTTTACATTGTTTCATACCCATTTTAAAAAGGTAAAATGTAAAGGTTCCCCCCGCACAGTTGTGCAGTCGTGTCCGAATCTAGGGGCCGGTGCTCATCTCCATTTGTTAGCCGAAGAACCAGCGTTGTCGAAGACGCTTCCACGGTCATGTGGCCGCATGATGCGCGCGGAACGCTGTTACCTACCCACCAAAGTGGTACCTATTCATCTACTTGCATTTGCATGCTTTTGAATTGCTAGGTTGGCAAGAGCTGGAGCTAGTGCAGGAGCTCACTCTGTCACGCGGGGCTAGGGATTCAAACCTCCGAACTTGCGATCTTCCAATCGACAAGCCTGGCGTCTTACCCGCTGAGCCACCACGCCCCTTTCTCATACCCATTTTACACTTCCCCAAATGGCAAGGTGTTGCAGGCTCGATGCTGATCTGGCCTTTGTTTCTTTAAGAAAGAGAAATTATAAAGATACAGCTGTCCACAAATGTTAGGGTCCATTTCACAAATATACAAATTGAACAGAACACTACTTA
Organism: Charina bottae; assembly: GCA_023362775.1. NCBI lineage: Eukaryota > Metazoa > Chordata > Lepidosauria > Squamata > Charinaidae > Charina > Charina bottae. The sequence continues at coordinate 85,073,833 of JALMGJ010000002.1, read as the reverse complement.
AATTATTAGTCCCACATCAGATCCTCAGTCCCAAATATGCCTCCCCATTTCACTTCAGTTCTCTTTGTTTCCCTTGGCCTATTTTTCATTCTCAGACTTGAATTGATCTTCTGCTTTTTCTCATAAACACACAGAAATGTCACTGGGAATAAGAAGTTCACTTTGCTCAGACTGCTATTGCTTTTTTTTTCATAGAGAACATTCCAGGTAGATCAAGAAACCTCCTTTTAGCAATTCCATGAAAAGAGCAGTATGTTCATTATTTACAAACAGCCAATCATTCTTTCCCATAACTTTATTTTGTTTAAAACGTCAAAGCAAATCCACCATAACAGACTTATGAACATTAATTAATCATAATTCCTTAATCTTCTTTCCAAGAGGAGCTAGAAACTTGTTACTTTAAAAAAATAATAAATTTAATGCATTCTGGTAAAAAACAAAGGATTCTGTTCCCAGAACCATACAAGCAGATTTGTGGCATAATCCCAAAAAGCTTTAAAAGCTTGGCTGTTCCCACAGATATTGGGCTGGGACTTTGGCTGTATTGTATTGTTATCATGGTGTCTATATTAAAAAAAAAACTTGTTATGGTTTTAATGTATTGTTAGCTGCCCAGAGTCACAGAAGCGAGATGAGTGGCCATATAATTCATTTAAATAAATAAATAAACAAATAAGTAAGTAAGTAAGTGGGGAGCGTGGTGGCTCAGCGGGTAAGACGCCAGGCTTGTCGATCGGAAGATCGCAAGTTTGGAGGTTCGAATCCCTAGCCCTGCGTGCGGAGTGAGCTCCCACACTAGCTCCAGCTCTTGCCAACCTAGCAATTCGAAAGCATGCAAATGCAAGTAGATGAATAGGTACCACTTCGGTGGGTAGGTAACAGCGTTCCACGCGTGTCATGCGGCCACATGACCGTGGAAGCATCTTCGGACAACGCTGGCTCTTCGGCTAACAAACGGAGATGAGCACCGGCCCCTAGAGTCGGACACGACTGCACAACTGTGCGGGGGGAACCTTTACCTTAAGTAAGTAAGTAAATGCAAATCTCTTGAACCCTTAATTTAAATGAAATTTGCCTGAGCAGCATATGTACATGGGAGGGAGAAAACGATAGTTCCTCATGGGGGTGGTTAATCCCTTAATTTTATAATACCCTTCTTTTATTAATATTGTCTCCCACTTGGATTTTATAACCATTTATTATATTAATTGTATAAACTGTTGGTTTTATATTTCACATTTTATATTTTTATTTAATCTATTTTATTGTAAACCGCCCAGAGTTCCCCGTTGGGGGAGATGGGCGGTCATATAAATTAAATAAATAAAATAAATAAATGTACCCTTAGTACTGTAAAGGTGGTGGGCCAATGTTCTTCAAGGTTGCCTTGCTATAATTAGAGATTGTGTTTTATCACAGTCCCAGATTATGACAATGTTTCTATTAATGTTTAAACGAAAACAAGAAACCAAGAGGATCGGGTGTACTCTCCTGGGGATGGCCCTGACACTCACACATGAACAAGTATGCTGGTCAGGCTGCTAAAACTTTGCAGCAGTCCACATCCAATTGTTACAAAGGAAACAGTCTTTTGTTCAGTCTTTGAAATGCTACTTTTGCTTAAAGCTGGTTTCAGATCATTCTTCTTTCATCTGCATCCCACATCCTCTTATCAATAACTCCTGTGTATTAATCTGGGGAGAACATTGTAGGTTAGCTCAGACTGATTCGTTCTCCCCTTGTAGGAATCAGGGCTATAATCAGCTTTTCCCTGCAGTCATCCTTGAGGAATATTCATTGCTGAATTGATATTTGCTGCAAACCATTTTTAAGCAAACAATTCATGCATAGAGATCCCATACACAGCTTCCAAAAGGTCAACACTATTGTGTCAGAAAAGAAAATGACTAACTGCAGAGAAAGTAACCATTAAGATGTCATGAAGAAAACTAGACTCCTCTCCAGGAAATTTGGATGTCACAATTCTATGGGCATCCAAAAAGAAAGTTAGACCAGGCCAGAGGAGGCAACACAGCACCTGTGGATTCCTATCTGTCTACCAGACTCCATACTTGTACCGAACAGAATCTTCTTACCCTCTTTCCTTCTTCTCCATCCACTGGAGATCACAGGAAATGCTGTCAGTAAGGAAGCTGATTATCAGCTGACATCTGTCTGCTTTTGTAAGCATATATCGCACTAGAATAGCCCCATCTGTACTTAAAACAATATGAGTTCATCCAATATAAACTTCCTTATCTGTAGCACTTCTTGGACCCCCCATGTGACCACATAAGGCCACTGTTTCGGCTACTGTGAAAAAATATACCAAAAGCTCATCTAAAATGTGTTAATTACTAATAACGTATTAAGAGCATAATACAAAAATTGATAAATAATAAACAATAGAGGGAAAACTAAATATATCCCCTTGCCCATGCAAATCTTTCCCTGTAATATTTGTTAAAAGCCATACCTGGTTGTTATTCATACCTGGTTGTTATTCATAACTGCCTATTCCTCAGTTGTCCAATAATCACAACTCCAGACTGTTTTATTTATTCTTTGCTTTTGAGACACAACTCAGCTCAATTATCATTGCATTAATGTGCCATGCATTTGAGATGGTGTATATAAAATTAATCCCATTAGGCTGTACAGGGGAGAAGAATTCAAGAGTTCTCTTTTCTTATAGCCTTTAAAGCACATATTCAGTGGAATTTCCCTTTATCAATTAAAATAATGTGCTGTTCTGAAACCTTAATTAAGTATATTTGTACAGCAGATCAATTTCATTGTAAAATATAATGTTTAATGTTCACCTGCTTTTCCATGACTGAGATGAATGAAACAGGTTTTGATTATTTTTTCCATTAGTTCCCAGTTAATTTGAATCATGATGGCAAGTGAGAGAGGAAATATATTTGATGACCCCACCTGAGAAGAGAAATTGCTTTCTAATTGCTACCCACCCTTTCTCCCACTAGCAAATGTATTTTTGGCATCTGAACTGAAACTGTCAGAATTGAAACCATCAGAACTGATTGATTCATTGATTGATTTTTTATATGATTTATATTGAAACTTTAAAAAAAGAAGATAAAACTAATACAAACTAATGTAAAGTAAGGAAGAAAAAGAAAGAAAGAAAGAAAGAAAGAAAGAAAGAAAGAAAGAAAGAAAGAAAGAAAGAAAGAGAAAGAAAGAAAGAAAGAAAGAAAGAAAGAAAGAAAGAAGAAAGAAAGAGCAAAGAGAAAGCAAAGAGAAAGCAAAGAGAAAGCAAAAAGTGCAAGAAAAGAAAAAAAGTTGAAGAAAGATAGAAAAGAAAGAAAAAAGATATAAAGAAGTAGCTTCCAAGCAATTATAAGTACTATTATGGTTTAACCTCTCTCTCTAAAGTTACATCATAATACTCTTCTTTCTATAATAACGGATTATCTAGACCCCTTTCAGTCAGGTTTCAGGCCGGGATATGGGACAGAGACTGCATTTGTCGTGCTTATGGATGATCTCTGGCATGGAGGGAGTGCATCCATTGTCGCTCTCTCAGATCTCGATACCGTCGACCACAGTATCCTTTTGGGACAGCTCAGGGAGTTAGGGGTGGGCGGCGTTGTTTTACGCTGGTTCGCCTCCTTCCTCCGGGATCGTTCCCAATCGGTGGTAATAGGAGAGGAGAGATCTGACCCTCAACCCCTCTTGTGTGGGGTGCCGCAGGGTTCGGTTCTCTCTCCTCTCCTATTTAACATCTACATGCAGCCACTGGGTGAGATCATCTGTCACCATGGGATGAGGTATCACCAATATGCTGATGATACCCAGTTGTACATCTCCATCCCAGGTGAAGTAAGTGTTGCAGTCGACACCCTATCTCAGTGTCTGGAGGCTGTAGGGGCCTGGATGGGGAACAACAGGCTTCAGATGAACCCTGGTAAGACGGAGTGGCTATGGATTGATGGCCTCTCGATTCCCAGGAAGTTGTCATCCTTAATTCTGGATGGGGTGGCACTGCCTCGTTCAGATTCAGTGCGAAACTTGGGGGTCCTCCTGGACTCACGACTCCTGCTCGAGGAGCAGGTGGCAGTTGTGGCCAGGAGGGCCTTTGCACAGCTTCGGGACCCCTTCCTGGATCAGGAGGCCCTCCAAACAGTCACTCATGCCCTTGTCATCTCCCATATAGATTACTGCAATGCACTCTACATGGGGCTACCCTTGAAGAGTATCTGGAAGCTTCAGCTGGCCCAGAATGCGGCTGCACGGATATTTCTGGGTGCTATAAGATCAGCACATGTAACACCGCTACTCCGTGAGCTGCATTGGGTACCAGTTTGCTTCCGGGTCCAATTCAAGGTGTTGGTTATCACCTTTAAAGCCCTACATGGCATGGGTCCAGGGTACCTGAGGGACTGTCTCATCCCAATTACATCTACCCGCCCCACCCGATCATGCAGGGAGGGTATGCTTCGGATCCCATCACTAAAAGAATTCCATCTAGCGGGGTCCAGGAGGCGTGCCTTCTCTGCGATAGCACCCGCCCTGTGGAATATCTTGCCCCCAGAGGTGAGATGAGCACCCTCGCTCCTGGCCTTCAGGAAGTCTTTAAAGACCTGGTTCTTCTGCCTTACTTGGAACGAAGGAAATAATAGTTCCTCCTGGGGGTGGTTGGCTTAGTAATATCCTCCTTTTAAGAACTTACCATCTTTGGATTTTTCTATTTATTATTTTAGTAGATTTTAGCTGTATAAGTTTTAATTGTTTTTATGATATTGTTGTAAACCGCCCAGAGTCTACTGTTGTAGAGATGGGCAGTGATAAATTCGAATAATAAATAATAAATAAATAAATCTATCCTGTCTAGGGCTTCCGGTGGGAATGGCGGACTGAATGGCTGTGCCCACTGGTTCAGCAGGCGGAGCTGACAATGCGGTAATTTTTTTAGGGCTCAGGCATGTTTTCCTGAAGCCCAGAAACGTTCTCCGGATCAAGGAGAATACCTGGAATCATCCCATATGTCCTCCAGATGGCTGCTTGCAGCCAGAAGATCGCAAACAGATACACCAAACTGGCTCTCTACCCAACAGATACTGGCCATGAAAGCCTACACCAGTATAATACACCTGTGGAGTCCTTGGTGCTCTCTGAGCCTTGCAAGAAAACAACAAGGCTCAGAGAGCACCAAGGACTCCACAGTTCAACCCTGAGCTACAAATATTCTCTTCGATTGGTAATACACCTGTTTCCCAGATTGCTAGTATAGATTCCCCTTTTCCTTATATATCAGTGTTTTTTTCTGAAGAGGAAGGCAGAAGAAAGCCTGTTCTTGATTCAGTCACAACTGCTTAAAGGATGATTGGTGTGTTAGAGCTATTAAGAGAAAATAAAGATTTCATTAAATAAGTAGAGAGAAGGGAATCAGCTTTGCTGATGGATGCCCATAGAATATCAAAGGGAAGTAGAGACAATAATATATTTTGTTAGCAAAAACACATGGGTGACCCAAAGCTGCACTCTAAAATGGAGATGAAACAATGAAGTGTACTGGAGAAGAATTAATATGAGTTGTTGAAGAAAGCAACATGATATTGGGACTCCAGTTGCCCTCCCCCCACCCCCTTGTTCTCTCATTCTTGGAACAAACTCTGTCTCCAAGCATTTTATTGTTTTATTTTATTTTAATTGTAAATTCTCATTAAAGAAAGCTAGCTCATTGGAAAACACAACCAATATGTTGTGTAACATCATTCTAGCCCAAATGCAGTTTGAGTCTTTTGACTTAGTTTATCGCAAGAACTCTGACCATTTTAATTTATTTAGTAAACTGTAGTTAAGCAAATCATGGCTCATTGTGCTGCCTCCAAAGGCATTTGCAGAGTGAGATGAAATGACAAAACAAGCATCATGGTAATGGAATGCAAGTTCTGACTGTTTTGTACATGTATGCAATGTCACAACACACAAAGATGAAAGGCACAGCTTATGTCACAATAGTGCAGTATTCAATTCATCATTTGCTATCCCCTTGCTTCCCCTTAGTAAAGGTAAAGTTTCCCCCCGCACATTTGTACAGTCGTGTCCGACTCTAGGGGCCGGTGCTCATCTCCGTTTGTTAGCCGAAGAGCCATCGTTGTCCGAAGACGCTTCCGCAGTCATGTGGCCGGCATGATGTGTGCGGAACACTGTTAACTTCCCACTGAAGTGGTACTTATTTATCTACTTGCATTTGCATGCTTTCCAATGGCTAGGTTGACAAGAGCTGGGGCGAGTGCAGGATCTCACTGCGTCACACGGCGCTCAGGTCTCGAACCTCCGAACATGCGACCTTCCGATCAACAAGCCTGGCGTCTTAACCACTGAGCCACAAAATGGTGGGCACAACCATACAATGACGCCCTACCCCTTTTTTACATTTCTGTGATCTACACAGGTCTGCATAGACCTGTTGTGGTCTACACAATTAAAAGCTTTTGTATAATCAATAAAGTAAGTATAGATATATTTTTGGAATTCTCTTGCCTTTTCCATTATCCATAGGATATTAGCACAATATGATCTTGGGTGCCCCTACTTCTTCTGAATCCAGCTGGCACACCAAACAATCCTACACCTTTTTTTCCTAATATTTTCATATTTTCAGCCAACCATTCACCAAAACTTTGTCTGACTTTAAAAGATATACAGTATATGGGCTAATTTGAAACATGGTGAAGTCCATTTGTTTCAGTTCCCCATCTGGATTGTATAAAGATGATGATGATGATGATGATGATGATGATGATGATGATGATGATGATATCACTGAGTGCATTATTTAAGGGTTCAAGGACTTCATTGAAAGAGAAAGTGCAAAAATGCATTCCAGAGTTTTTTTTCCTTTTGTTCAAACTACTACTAAGGCAGATCCCAGAGAGCAGCAAAAATACTTTCCTTTTCCAGCTTGAAGCATAGCTAACAAGTTCCCTCCACTTCTCTTAAGGTAAAGTTTCAAAAGTATAAAAGAGAACATATTTTTCTGAACTCCACCTTTCAGCTCTAGTCAACTCTAAGCATGTAAGTATATGTAGATTATGATTTAAACTTAAGATATGTCTATACCTAGTATGGATACACCACTCTAGGTTTCTAAATACTAGAACCATTGCTATCTAGCCTTAGGAAAGGGGCTTACAGAAGTTATTGGCAATTTTGCAGCTTTCTTGGTCAGATAAACTGACAGTTGGCCTTTGACGGCTGACAGATAAAGCCTTGGCTTTCTTCTTCCATCTGTCTTGTGGCACACCACTAACCGGTCATCCACATAAGTCAATCACATTTCCCATAGTGCTTTTCCTCTTCAGCTATTCTTTTCCACGTCTCACCCTTGAACACTCACACAAACTAAAGAGCCTTCATCTTACAAACACCACCCCATCCATTCTAAGATCACTAGCTACTGTTTCTCGGGATTAAGACCATCCAGTGATTTCCACAGCAATTTGAGCTGCCAGCCATCACCTCCATTTCCAACCTTTACCCTCCTGGGTGTTTTAAGATTTCCCCCTTTGCCAACTCCATACCTCCATATCTTCTATGAGCACTATGAGAATCTAAACTTATCTTCTATTCCCCGTTCTTATCAGCAAAGCTTAGAACAGAGTTAGTACAGAGAGTAAGTTTGAGTGTCTGCATGTATATATGAATACATGAAGAACCAGCAAGAGGCAATGGCTGAAAGCAGGCTCCTTTCCCCACTCCTCCTGAGTTTATAGCACACATTTGAACAAGGTGCATAACAAACAATTTAAAAGAAAATCCAAGCACCAAAATGTCACTGATAACCAGAAACTATGACTAGTCCCAGGTTGGTTTCATTTTTTTTTTACTGAGAATCCTTTGCCCATCAGTCATTTTAGCACAGTGTAAGATATTCAGCTCTGCTGACTGCTTCAACATTTATTTCCCATTCATATGTGCAGACATAGGCTTTGAGAAAGGACCATAACTCAAAGCCTATGTTTGTAAGTGTTAGGATCTGAGAAACCATGGGCCACAGACCTTGGCCTGGAAAACACCCTGCTCTAGTGTTTCCCATAATGCAACGCTGCTAGAACTCCACTGAACCAAAGATTACGCTTGAACCAAAAGAGTGTTAACCCAGGGATGACCCTGAGAGGGGCTTTGCCTCAGCAAAGCCCCAAAGAATTCTGCATAGCAATATTAGGTGCTACAAAGTAATTCTACCTCTCTTTAGAATGCATACCAGCCTGGGACCACCCATCCGGTCAGCACCCCCTTCCTGAGACAAGCTAACATGTTTACCTGGCTTTTCTGTAGTAAACCCTTTATTTCCCTCCTAGGATGTAAATGTGCAAAGATGTGATTTTATGATTTTGACCTCTTGTAACTTACTTTGCTTGTATAATCCAAATGTTCCTAAACCGTTACTCTTATCTGTATAAGATGCAAGTATTAATCTGTGGCCTCCAGGATGAACCCATAGAACAATTGGTGTGAATGTTCACAGGCCCATCTCTTTGTAACTATGTTAATAACCCACGTCACCTCATGACCTGACGGATCCCAGAATCCCTCAGCCCTGGGCGGGACCCTGATCCCCAAAAGCTAGCCAATCCCGGGGAATGGTCAGAGGACACCTCACCCACATATGGGCATACCATCATCATCCTCACTTCCTGCTTGTATTCTCTGTATAAAAGCTTGTGTCTCACTGTACTCGGGATGGCTGCTCCACTCAGAGGTCACCTGCACGTGACACCTGTGGGACTGCCATCCAGCAACCTTGCTTGGCGCCAAATAAATTTGCTGTTGTCCGTTCCCAAAGTCTCTGTTGTGTACTTGGCTTATTCTGGAAGGTGCATGGTAAGTTTTGGTGCCTAACATTTGGTGCATTGGCCGGGAATCGGGGAGTACCTGTGATCCCCCTTAAAGGGAAGCAGACTCTCTGAACCAGCCTGTCGGGGAAAAGCAGCTTGGAGATTAGGCAACGCCACGAGCGCTCCCGGATTTGTGTTTTTCCGGTGGCTTTTTCTTGCCTCTCAGCTGCCAGACTTTGTACAGCAAAGAACCCTAAACTGCCTGCAACCGAGACTTTGAAAACGGACCCCTCGTCAGGACTGAGAAGTCAGGACTGCAAAAGAATTACCAACGTTGGTGAGTACGACTTTTCTTAAGGGGGAGTGCTGTTTGTGTGTGTACGTGAGCCGTGGTATTTCTTCACAAGGGAGTAGCCACAAAGCGAATGTGGAGACCCTTTGGGTCTCAGGGAGATCCTTGTCGCAGTTCCCAGAAGCCCGACTTAATTGGGCATCTAGACTGAGTTTCGGCTAGCTGGGTCGGCATTGGTCATGCGTTTGGAAGGAATGTTTGATGATCCCTTGTGAAAACTCCGTATCAAAGGATCCCTGTTGAAGAAACCCTGAAGTGAACACGAAATTCTGTATTGGGGAAAAAGAAACACTGTCTTGAAAAGTACTTGAGGGCCAGAGAGAGCCGGAAATTCTGAAAACGCTAGCTAGCTTGGTTTTGGATGCAGGAGCTCGTAGAGGGAGGACAGGTGCACGTCCCGGTTGCGATAGGACATAGTCAGGCTCCATCGGACCGAGAAAATCCTGAGAGTTCCTGCGGGTCTGGAGGACCCCGGTGGGTCTGGAGGACCCCTTGCGGCCTGAGAGGCCGATTTCCCCGTTTGTTTATTTGTTTCCTCTGCTGATCGCCTTGGTGGCGGCAGACACCCAAAGCTTTCCTCTGACCAAAGAGATTATCGAGGTTGGGGGTTCAACCTCGTCCTCTGCGGAACGAAACCTTGACTCTCCCCCACTTTAAGGCGTGCCCCGGGCGGCGGTGCCACAAGACCTGGCAGGTCTTGCCGCAACGCTCCCTGGGACGCCCCTTCCTCAAGTGAGAACAACTCTCTCCACCGCCCTAGGCAAGCCTTCGGGCTGCGGTGTCTGGGGACCTGGCAAGTCTCCCGACGACGCTTCCTGGAAAGGCCCCTTCCGGCGGACCCTCCCTCCCCAAGAGCGAACCATCTGCAGAACTCAGAGAGACAACCTTTAAAGTTACGCCAGCGCCTGCTGGGAGGTTGCGGGGGAGCACGACCTTAAATTTATCCACACAGCAAGTCCAGCGCCTGCTGGAGGTTCAACAATAGCGAACCTTAAATTTGTTACCGGCTAAGTCCAGCGTCTGCTGGAGGCTCTGTTCCTGGCAAAAGAGAATCTGACTCGCTCCCCTCACACACACTGTATCCTGGACTGTCCCCTTTTAGCTTTCTGCTGCCGGACATGGGAAATTGTCATAGCCATGCGAAGACTAACCCATCAACGAGGGCAGGAAATAAGGGAAGTCCCACTCCTCTCCGCTGTGTCTTGAAACATTGGAGTCTTCTCAAACCAAAAGCGGGTTGCATGACCCCCCAAAAAGTCAAGACTCCAGGCCTTTTGTGCAGAAATTGGCCCTTTTACCCGCCCTTTTGCGGAAGAAATTAGCCACTAGATGGGTCACTGGACCCTGAGTATCTTAAAGTTTTTTTCCAAACTTTCTGGCGGGCCAAGAGAGAGAAGAACAACAGATTTATGTCAGAATGTTTATTAATCTCAATAGCCGAGCAGATTTACTGAAACAAAGTGGCATTTTTGTCCCTACAAGCTACTCTTGGCCGCACCTCCCTCCCACCACCAACAGAGGAGGGGGAGGAGGATGGCGTCTCTCAGCCCCTGCTAACAAAGTGAAATTAAAATTGCCCTTGTTAGCCAAGGTCCCAGAAGTCTAGAGATAATTGCAAAACTCACCACCAGCTATCTCAAAAAGGGGCAGCTTTAAAAGCCTCATTCTGTTTGTCCTCTGTTTAAATGTGTGAGTTAAGTTATAAAGCAAAGGTGTGAAATTGTGTGGGTCTGTCCCTTTGGAATGCTTGGGAAGTAAGTACGAAAGCCTTTTCCCCTCCCCATTGTTCAGCTGTCTCCTGACTCTTGTCTGTTTAACTTTATGGCAAGATTTGCCAGTCAACAGCTTCGTTCACTCATTTTTAAGTGTCTCTTCTAACTTGTACTCTGTATGGTTTGAATGCATATTACAAGTTAAAAGGTGTTTTTCCTGTGTGTGTGTGCGTAACTATCTAGGCTCTGCCTTTCCACCTTCCAATGATTGCCTTCTGTCTGCTACTCAAATGCTTGTGGGGGAAAGACAAGGGGGAGAAAGAAACAGAGAAAGTGAGAGGACAAGGGGGAGGAAGGAAAGAGAGAGAAAGAGAGAGTGAAAAGGAGAGGGGGGAGAGAAAAAAGCCCACAAGAGCTCTGCCTCCCTGATAAACTAAAATATTGAGAAGAATATGGAAATGGCTTAAGTAAGCATGTAGATAGAAATGGGAATTTTCCGGAAGATGGGCGAGGAGACAGGGAAAAAGGCAAGGATTTTCTGATGCACAAGGAGTTTGTAATAAACCAGCTAAACTTTGAACCCCTTCATTAAAATCTTAACTGAGTCTTAACTTATGACTGTATGTTTGTGTGTATGTGTTTTCAGTTCATTGAACTGTCTGGTGTGTGAATAGCAGAACAAGAGAAGAATTTTTTCCCTTTTTGAAAATTTTTTCCTATAATAGAGCCTCCATGGATTGGCATAGTCTATCTGATGGTTTTGTTTTGTGTCTTTTTGGAAATTTTTTATTGCACAAGCAGTCTACACATTAAAATACATTATACCAAGGCTTGTTTTTGAAAAATAATTGGACATTTTACAATGTTATGTGTCAATGTTTTTACTTAACATGGCTGTGCTATTTGGTCACAGAGATGATTGCCAATGTTTTATTGCCCTTCAATTTTTATTTGGGATATTCAGCATGGTTTTTAAATTTTTTGCCTGCTGGTAACAGTGCTAAGTCCCTGTATGCTTTATCTCACACATCAAAAAGTTGCTGGTAGCCCCAGCAACTGCAGGATACACCCCCTACCAACCAGGTTGCTTAAGAGATAAGTGTAAACCCTAAAGTTTTGTTTTTATTGTTTTTGTTTTTGGCTTTTGGTTTTGGCTTTTTCAAAGCTACTGATTTTTCTGCGCTCAGGCATACATCACTGAGCCAATCTAGCAGTTGTCTGCGTAAGTTTTGTTCTTACCAACCTTTCTGCAGGAACGCCAATCTTGGCAGGTACACCAACCGGTGCCCAATTCCACTGAGGTCTGCCAAATAAAAACAGGACCCTAAAAGATCACCTAGTCAAATTATGCCAGGACACCAATCTTCCCTGACCCAAAGTCCTACCTCTGGCGCTCACCCTTATTCACGCCATGCCAGGGAGAAAACTAGGACTGTCTCCCTTTCCAATGATGTATGGCCACCTGTTTGTCGCCTCTCCAGTCACTTCTGCCAAGGAGAGAGAACTTACTCTCTCTGTGTACTTGCAGTTTCTGGCGCGTATTTTGCCTTCTATCTCCAAACAGGTCAGCAACACTTTGCCTCCAGCTCCAGACCAGCCACCCCCTTGCTGAGATCGGTTCATGGGTCCGGGTATAAGAACTTAGCCCACTCTGCACCGAGCCACGCTGGTCACCGAACCTGCTCACCACACCCACAGCTGTAAAAGTCGAAGGTATCCAAGCCTGGGTCCACGCTTCCAGAATCAAGAAAGTAATCCGGCCTCCAGCTGCCTGGCAAAGCAAAGCCCTTACCACACTCAAAATTAAACTCTTCCACATACAATCCCCTGCTGACCTTGACTCGCATCGCCAGCTCTCTGCCCACTGTTCCACCGGGAGAGAACAGTGGCACAGAGGAAAATTCCAAAAAACAAGGCTCTCTGCTCTCTGCCCCACCGGAAGTGGGTGGAGACACAGAGGAAGATCTTCAGGACTACACAACCCCTCTGCTTCCCGTCTCTTTTCACTGTGGTTGCCAATGTTGCTTTAATGTAGGTTGCAAAGCTTTTTTGCTAAGCTCTCTTTCAGGCTGAGTTCCACAGATGCCGGACCAGGCAACCACAGATAACAGCTGCTACTGGACAAAAGCTGCCAAGTATTTTTCCTGATTACTTCTCCCTGCCTCTCCTCTCTGCCTCTTTTCCGATTAGTAAAAATAAAAAGGGGGGGAAGAGGGGGAGTACCTGGTGAGGAAAATGAACATGGGCTCCTTTAAAAACTTTAAAACCTTTTCTTCTGGGGCTCCTAGGGGTCTATACAATTCTGGCACACCCCCTCGCCCACCGTACCCTCACACGCAAGCCCACTAGCCCTGATTACATTGAGCAGACCCTTACCTTTGCTTACAAATTACAGAAGCCATTCCAGCCAGCCCCCGTGTTTGGGCCAGTTCTAGAACTGTCTTAAACCACAAAACTCCTCCTGCCTTTAAGGAAGGGGAACATCCAGATAGCCACCTTAAAACCTTGGGGATGAATCCATCTATCCCTATCTTTAGCCCAGTGGCGTCTCTGGTCCCCTTAATTGGCTCTGCTCCTTTGTGTGTTACTAGAACGCAACCCAAGGGAGGGGTTAGGCTGGGAAAACTCCAACAACATCAATGCCTAGCGAAGGTCGTCATCACTGCCTCTGATACATTTGAGGATTTTCACATAAGGCCTCCATTGTTTTCAGCTGCTGCTGGAAGATACCGAGGCAAAGTAACATTTTCTGCCCGACCCACAGTCTCTATCTCTGGGGAAGAGAAGGAGGGACCCGCATGTAATTTGGCAGCGAAGCTTCTGTTAGCTGCCTCTCCACAGGGACCTCTGCTTCCTCTATGGCTTGGGCTACCCACTGATACCAAAGGCTCAATGCCGGCTTGGCTTGGCCTGCGAGATGGCGAAGATATTTCTTTTGCTCCATTGCCCTACGCAAAAGGGAATGCTTCTGACTATTTTGTCTTTCCTTCCATTCCCTTAGTCAAGGGTCCACCCCATATCAACGCCACTTCCCTGCAGCCACTTACGGGAATGTTCCTAGCAGGGTCAATCGGGGTTTGGAACCCATGGAAAAGGGAGAAACCTATCTTTTCTATTGACTTAGGCATCTGCCTTGAACAGGGTATGTTTTTCCTCTGTGGAACTAACGCCTATCTCTGTTTACATGCTAACTGGACAGGCACTTGCTCTCTTGTCCATCTTCTACCTCAAATCTCTATCCTTCCTAAGGGGGAAGCGCCTCCTGTACCACTCACTTCCCGTGTACAGAAGCGTGCGATCTTTCTCATCCCCCTCCTAGTTGCCCTAGGGGTGACAGCCGGCGTTACCACCGGAGTGGCCGGCATCGCGGATGCCGAGATAAGATTCCACCAGCTATCACAAGAATTCCAAGATAGCTTGAATAAGATTGCGCAAAGCCTCGCAAATGTCCAGGACCAGCTGGACTCTTTGGCATCTGTAGTTATGCAAAATCGACGAGGCTTGAACCTTATCACTGCTGAAAAGGGGGGCCTTTGTGCCTTCCTCCATGAAGAATGCTGCTTTTATATGAATAAATCAGGCCTAGTCAGAGAAGCTGTCCAGGACTTAAAAGACCAGGCCACCCGGCTGGGTGCCCAGGCTTCCTGGGACACAGACTCAGGCCAACTTTTCTCATGGATTCCAGGGGCAGCCTGGATCAAACAACTTGTATTTATCTTTGTCTGCGGCCTTACTGGACTTGCTGTTTTACCCTGCATTATTCCCTTGATTCGTAGAATTGTGTTGTCCTCCCTCAAAGGGTTGACTGTAGTTATCCACACGAAAGGTAGACCTGCGAGACTGTTAACACTCCATCCAGCCTCTAAGCTAGGAAAAAAGCATTTTTCCATTAAAAACAAAAAGGGAGGAATGTTAGGATCTGAGAAACCATGGGCCACAGACCTTGGCCTGGAAAACACCCTGCTCTAGTGTTTCCCATAATGCAACGCTGCTAGAACTCCACTGAACCAAAGATTACGCTTGAACCAAAAGAGTGTTAACCCAGGGATGACCCTGAGAGGGGCTTTGCCTCAGCAAAGCCCCAAAGAATTCTGCATAGCAATATTAGGTGCTACAAAGTAATTCTACCTCTCTTTAGAATGCATACCAGCCTGGGACCACCCATCCGGTCAGCACCCCCTTCCTGAGACAAGCTAACATGTTTACCTGGCTTTTCTGTAGTAAACCCTTTATTTCCCTCCTAGGATGTAAATGTGCAAAGATGTGATTTTATGATTTTGACCTCTTGTAACTTACTTTGCTTGTATAATCCAAATGTTCCTAAACCGTTACTCTTATCTGTATAAGATGCAAGTATTAATCTGTGGCCTCCAGGATGAACCCATAGAACAATTGGTGTGAATGTTCACAGGCCCATCTCTTTGTAACTATGTTAATAACCCACGTCACCTCATGACCTGACGGATCCCAGAATCCCTCAGCCCTGGGCGGGACCCTGATCCCCAAAAGCTAGCCAATCCCGGGGAATGGTCAGAGGACACCTCACCCACATATGGGCATACCATCATCATCCTCACTTCCTGCTTGTATTCTCTGTATAAAAGCTTGTGTCTCACTGTACTCGGGATGGCTGCTCCACTCAGAGGTCACCTGCACGTGACACCTGTGGGACTGCCATCCAGCAACCTTGCTTGGCGCCAAATAAATTTGCTGTTGTCCGTTCGCAAAGTCTCTGTTGTGTACTTGGCTTATTCTGGAAGGCGCATGGTAAGTTTTGGTGCCTAACATATGTAAAAAAATATCTAAATTAGACCCACACTTCAAAGAAGAATCTCAGAAGCCGGAAAACTTTGTGCTCTGAACTCTTAAACGTTCAAGACGCTTCTATGCTGGCTCTACCTTTCCTGAGATCCATTGAGATGTTATGAAAGGAAGGACAGAACCACTAAGAGTCGTATATTTTATTAAGCGAATATCCATTGTGGTTTATTCAGAGATTATCAGAGCTCATTGATACTCTTGCTCTCTTCCACGGGGCCAATTTAACCTGGCAAAATTGCTTGCTAGATTCTCTATAACTTTATCATTTTAGCTTTTTAACTGTTTAGCAGCCCTTATCAGCAAATAAAAACCTCCTGTGACAGATCAGCGGAGTGATGGGAAAAGCTATAAACACAGAAAGGAAAGAGACATCCACTGTTAAACCAAGCTTGAATGCCTGTTTGCTGCCAAAACCCTCTGTAAATACAGAGGCCTAACAGGTTTATTATCCTCCTTGTGATTGTATGTCATTATAACTGCACTGTTTTCAAAAACACCAATTCCTTTTTAGTGCATAGTTTGCAATAAAATATACTGTTCTGGGTTCTTTTAAAAGATTAATGGACAGAGCTCTCTAAAAAATCTAAACTTGTAAAAGGGCTCTATATTGCTTGGCAAATTCAGAATATACAACTACAGGGATATCTCTATGGTTCAGTATCCAGACGTTTTGGGAGAAGATAAAAGAGATGGATCACAACCAGATGCAATTCTAAATCACCTTTGTGTTGCTGATCAAGCTGTCATGATTCGCACCAGTGCGAATCCTGCCATGGGTTATACACTGTAGATTAGATGGGGGATGGCAGCAAGATCCGTGTCAGCAACAGTGAACTCTGAGAGACAGTGGGAGGATGACTGTGTAGGAATTCTGGGATGGTGGTACCAGAACTCCACGCAGCTTCTTAGTATGTAGCAGAGTAGAAGCGTTCCCATAAACTTGCACAAGGCTTAATCAGTTCAAAATACAAAATAAACACACTTCACATGTTAATGTAAAGTTACATAAAAAAAGAGTTTACAATTTTATTGTAACTCACAGTTCCTTAGTAGAAACGGTCCATGCGTGCGAGCAAGAAGGTTCTGACGTGACCCACATGCTTCCAATGCGGTCCACCTGGATGGAAGTATGAGAAACACGTGGCAACAGCCATAGCTGCCACCCTCCTGGTAGGAGATCCAAGCAGAAAAAGAAGAAGAGAAGGAAACAGGAAACAGGAAACCGGGATTCAGCCCCTCCCACACAAAGCAAGTAAGATTAGGTTACAGCAGAGGCTGCCTCCTCCTTCAAGCTTGTGTGAGACATGCTTGGTTGAAACCCGATCTCTAACAGACTGCATTCCAGCAGAGACAGTTAGAGATTGTTTATTGCAGCAAGTTGCACCAAGGTCATTCATTGGTGCCATCTGGAAATAGCTGGGAGATGAACGCAAGTTGGGAGGGGTGCAAGTGTGAGTGGAAATGTACAGGCAATAACCTTATCAGCAGGAGGGGCTGGCACGGCGGGGGGAGAAAGGGCTTGTTCAACTGTTCCGGCAGGAAAACTTCAGTCTGAGCTTTGGCTATGTTTCATGTTACTTTTTCCTAATAAAACTTCTTCCATATCCTAAATGAATTGTACTGAGAAGTCCTGAATTGGGAACTTAAGAACTGGAATCATCACAGAAAGCTCAGAATCACCATTATGTAGACCGTACCTGAGGGCTGCCAAGTTTCTGAGGAAGGTTCAACTTTACAAAGCTTAGATCTTGCAGACGCTCTTCCTGCAGTGACCGGAGGAGAAGAATGGACTGAGGGCGAAGACGAATTGTGCTCGGAGGGATTGGAACCCGGAGGTGTCTCCTCAATGGGAGTGAGACTTTCCCAGCCGCAGTCCCGAGAGCATCTGGAATCACAATGGGAGATACCGCTGAGCCCGACAGTGTTGTTGATGCCAATGGCTGCCAAGCTAGACAAAATCCTTGCAGTGTCTGAGCAAGGGGGAGAAGAGAGCGGAGAATCCAACGACGAACGCGAGGACATGAGTGATGAGGGAGATGGGGAAAGAGCACCACTTGAGACTTTGCAAATGAAAAAATCAAAAAGCCTCAGGGATTCCAGGCCCCACCTGGGGGCTCGGCTGAAGAAGGTGCTGGATCCAGGAGAGCACAACCCACCAAAACCATTGAAAGGAGCTAATCCACATTGGTCCCAGGGGATAGGTGGAGGTGCCAAGCCCGATGACACCCATAAAATGACCAAGGAGAGGGGGTCCCATCATTGTGCTTGAACAACAGAGATCCGGATCGGCAGGGTGGCAAGGGAGATGATGTCCATGGGAGACCGACTGACTACCTTGCAGGGAGCGATGGAATGGTTGTTGCAAAGATTTGATGAAGTAATAGACTCCAGAGCATCACCCAGCTTGCAACTGTCTTCAAGAGGCGAGAGTGGAGGTCCAAAGCATCACTCTACCAAAATTAAGAAGCAAGATGAGGAGCACCCGTTCCTACAGAAGCCCTATGCAGAGAAGCCCAAAGTGGTGAGAAAACTTGAAGGTGTGCTTGGCATGAGAGACTTAAAAGTAAAGTTTGGCAGAGATCCAAAACAATTAGCCTGGTTTGTGACCCATGTGAGAGGCTTTATGGAAGTGTTTGGGGAATCCTTCCCCACCGATGAAGCCAAGGTGAGATATATTTTGGCAAATGGGGCGGTGGACTGGGCAGTTGAGCTTCATGATATGGGAGCTCTGGAGCTAGAGGATTTTGATGAGTTTATGTGTGCATTAAGAGAGTGAATCGAAGATCCTCTAGCCAAGGTGAGAGCCAAGACATGCTTACAAAATCTTAAGCAAGGAACCAGGTCAGTGTCGGATTATGCTATGGAGTTCAAGGGACTTGCCAGAAAGCTAACTGACTGGCCTGAACCCCTAAAAATTGAGTATTTCTGCTTGGGTCTGCAAACAGAGATTCTGGAATGTACCCTAGTGAGGGGGAATCCGAGTACCCTCAGAGGGTGGATTTGCTTGGCAGGAGAAGTAGAGGACATGAAGCATCAGATTTGAAGACAACAATGCACCCAAGCAGCAGGGAGACATTCAGCAACTGTGAGCACTGCGGCTAACAAGAAGGGGAATCGTAAATCATGGGATGAAGAGAAGGATCTGTGAATGCAAAAAGTATTATGCTACAAGTGTGTAAAGGAGGGTCACAGGATCGCCAACTGTCCACAATCAACAGCAACAACTAGAAGCAAGGCCAACAAGAGCAGCTCTAAAACACCAACCACAAAAGGCAGAGGAATGGCTTTTGGAGCAGAGTCAACCCCCAAAGATCCCATACCGATGGGAGAGGACTCAGCAGAAGAAGAATTCCAGCTGGCGGGAAACTGGGAGCACCTGTCCTAAGTGGCGCCCGAGGACAGGTGACTTCAAGTGGGCGTACAGATCCTATGGTGAGTGGAAATTGCCCAGCCATGCTAGTGGGGGTGCAAGTAAAATCTGTGAGGAATGGAAACTGTACAGACGTAGTGAAGTTGTTGGATTCTGGGTGCACTCATTGTTTGATACACCCAGCTATAGTGAATGGATTGAGACTGAGAGTGGGCCGGTTGAAAGAACCCATCATTTTTTTCACAATTGGATGGGTCAGATATGCAAGGGGGCCCAGTAGAGTATTATACCGAAGCTTTTACCATGCAAGTTGGAACCCACAAAGAGACTTTGCGCTTTCTAGTAGCAGCCATAGCTTATCAATCCATAATTCTGGGATTGGTGTGGTTGAGACAGAGGAATCCCAAGGTGGATTGGGGAACAGGACACTTAATTTTTTTGGATGAGAGCTACCCGGGGCTGAAGGAGAAAGAGCTGCCTCCTGATCTGGAAATGATGCCTGCTGTAGCAGAGATGTGGGGGGAGCATTCTACTCCAGATGAGGAGTTGATTCCTTTACAATACAGAGACTTAAAGGAAGTGTTTGGGGAAGCTGAGTCAAATCAACTCCCTCCCCACAGAAAATCAGACTGTGCAATTGAGTTAGATGAAGGAGCAAAATTACCCAAAACAAAATTATACTCCATGACTTATAAAGAGACAGAAGTGTTGTGAGAGTTCATTGGCAAAAATTTAGAATGAGGTTTCATCCAGCCAGCCACCTCTCCAATGGCAGCACTGGTGCTGTTCCATAAAAACAAAGATGGATCGTTAAGACCTTCTATTGATTACAGGGGCTTGAATGCCATATGTACTTCAAACCAGTACCCATTGCCCCTAATGAAAGATATGTTGGCGCAATTATCCAAGGGAAAGATTTTTTACTAAATTGGATTTAAGAGAGGCTTATTTTTGTATGCTCATTTGAGAAGGAGATTAGTAGAAGACTGCGTTTAACTGCCACATAGGTTGTTTTGAGTATTTGGTGATGCCATTCGGATTAAAGGGGCCCCGGGGGGTCTTTAAGCATCTGATAAATGAAGTGCTTCATGATTTCTTGTACCAGGGAGTGTTTGTGTACTTGGACGATATTTTAATTTATTCTGAGACTTTAGAGGAGCATGTAATTTTGGTGCAGTGTTAAAAAGGTTGCTCAAAGCTCAGTTATATGCAAAGCTGTTAAAATGTGAGTTCCACAAAGACCAACTAGACTATTTGGAGTATAGAGTATCCAGTAAAGGAATTGAAATGGACCCTACAAAAGTAAAAGGTATACTAGCATGGGAACCGCCAAAGATGAGGAGACAGCCACAGAGTTTTTTAGGGTTCACCAATTTCTATCGGAAGTTCATAGCAAATTTTGCACAAATAGCTCTGCCCCTAATTGATCTATTAAAGACTAAAGAGAAAAAAGAGCCCCAGAAAGCGAAAAAACCGGGGGCAGTGCTGAATTGGACAGCAGACTGTCAGGATGCTTTTGATCATTTGAAAGCACTCTTCACAGCCAAGCCAATTTTAAAACACCCCAATCCCCTCCAACCTTTGATAATTCAGGCTGACACATCAGATACAGTGGTGGGATCAATCCTGCTACAACATGATGAAAAGGGGGTTTTACGGCCATGTGCCTACATTTCCCATAAATTTTCAGAGACAGAGAGGTGGTGGCATGTTTGGGGAAAAGAAGCCTTCGCTGTATACCATGCTCTCGTAACTTGGAGGCACTTATTAGAAGGCACCCCTCACCCATTTGAAGTATGGATAGATCACAAAAACTTAAAGGCTTTAAAGACACCCAGAAAGTTAAACCCCAAACAAATAAGATGGGTGCAATTTTTTAGTCAGTTCAACTTCACCCTGAAATACCTGCCTGGGGGGAAAACTTTCTAGCTGATGCATTGTCAAGATTAAAAAGGTAAAGGTTCCCCGCGCACATTTGTGCAGTCGTGTCCGACTCTAGGGGCCAGTGCTCATCTCCGTTTGTTAGCCGAAGAGCCAGCGTTGTCTGAAGATGCTTCCATGGTCATGTGGCCGGCATGACGCACGCGAAATGCTGTTACCTACCCACCTAAGTGGTACCTATTAATCTACTTGCATTTGCATGCTTCCGAATTGCTAGGTTGGCAAGAGCTGGGGCTAGTGCGGGAGCTCACTCCATCACGCAGGGCTAGGGATTTGAACCTCCAAACTTGCAATCTTCTGATCAACAAGCCTGGCGTCTTACCCACTGAGCCACCACGCCCCTACCATTGTCAAGATTACCTCAGCACAATAACCAACAAGAAGAAATAGTGGATTCTATCATTCCAGCCCAACAAGTGGGGTTGGCTGTAGTCACTAGATGTCTAAAAGCTGAACCCGAGATAAAATTTGAAGGAGGGTTGCAAAACAAACTGCATGTTTCCTTGCAGAAGGATGAATGGTTGCAGACAAACAAAGCATCTCTAACAGAGGAACAGGGGTTCTGGTGGAGTGGAGACAGGTTGTATATCCCAGACGATATGCGCAAGGAAATACTTGAAAGATGTCATGATGCTAAATCAGCTGGCCATTTTGGGTTTGTAAAGACTTTACACTTAATGAGAAGTCAATTTTGGTGGCCTTCCATGAGGAAAGATGTGGCAGAATATGTCAGCAGTTGCCCAACATGTGCAATGGCTAAAAGGCGGGGGGAAACCTAGAGAATTGCTACAGAATGTGGTGAGTCCAACCCGTCCATGGAAACAGATTGCCATGGATTTTATAGTTGAATTGCCTGAAAGTAAAAAGAAAACAGTGATTTGGGTTGTAACTGACTTATTTTTCAAGCAAGCTCATTTCATTCCATGTGCTCAATTACCTACAGCTGGTTACCTACAGCTGGTCAGTTAGCCAAACTGTTCATACAACATGTCTATCAGTTACACGGGGCCCCTGAAAAAGTAATCAGTGACGGGGTGTCCAGTTCACCTCCAAATTTTGGAAAGCTTTCCTCAAACTAATTGGGGCGGAGCAAGGATTAAGCTCCACCCACCATCCGGAGACGGATAGATTGACTGAACATCTGAACTCTGTGTTGGAACAATATTTAAGATGTTATATCAGTTATCAACAGAATGATGGGCGGATTTACTTCCTTTCGCTGAGGTGGCGTATAACAATGCCGTCCATCAAAGCACTGGATTTTCTCCATTTCAAGTGGCTAATGGGCAAGAGTTTGTGGTCATTGCAGAACTGCCTCCAAACCAGACAGATGTAAGTCTGGCACACGAATGGATAAAACAATTGGTAGACAGCTGGCCTGTAATACAGAAAACATTACAGGAAGCAAAGGACACATACAAAAGATTTGCTGATCGCAAAAGATCTCCCGAGTGGCAAATGAAGGTTGGAGAGGAGGTTTACTTGTCGACCAAGTTTTTAAAATCCACTCAACCTTCTAAGAAATTGGGTCCTAAGTTCATAGGTCCTTTCCTATTATCAAAATAGTAAATCCAGTGACTGTACAATTACAATTACCAAAGAATATGAGGAGAATTCACCCTGTTTTCCATTGCAGCTTGCTAAAGCCAGTCAAACCCTCAGAGACCTGGCATCCAGAACAACCTCCCCCACCTCCTATAATGATTGATGGGGAACAGCACTTCGAAGTACAAGAGACCCTCGATTCCCGATGACAAAGGGGCCAGCTACAGTACCTGATTCGATGGAAACATTTTCCCAGAAGTTATAATGAATGGGTTGCCAGTCAACATGTTCGTGCTTCTGAACTCATCACTCTGTTTCATCAACACTTTCCTGACAAACCGAAGTGATTGACTCATCGACCATGTTTGCTTTCTTTGTTTCAATTTGTATTGCATTGCATACATTGTTTATTACACTGTCTTTTCTTTGGGGAAGGCTTTTCTTTGGAGGGGCGGTATGTCATGATTCGCACCAGTGCGAATCCTGCCATGGGTTGTACATTGTAGATTAGATGGGGGGATGTTAGCAAGATCCATGTCAGCACCAGTGAACTCTGAGAGGTAGGGGAATGATGGGTACATTCCAGCAGAGATGGTTGGAGATTGTTTATTGCAGCAGCTTGCACCAAGGTCATTCTGTCGGTGCCATCTGGGAACGTCTGGGAGAGGAACGCAAGTTCGGAGGTGGTGCGAGTGTGAGTGAGAAATGTACATGTAATAACCTTATCAACAGGAGGGGCTGGCACAGAGGGGGGAGAAAGAGTTTATTTAACTGTTTCGGCAGGAAAACCTCATTCCAAGCTTTGGCTATATTCCATGTTACTACTTTCTAATAAAGATTTCTTCTATATCCCAAATGGATATAGTACTGTACTATACGTGTACTGAGGAATCCTGAATTTGGAATTTAAGAACCAGAAACATTACAGATGTGTGTGTGTTCGTGTCAGAAGCACCAAAGCACTTCTGTAATGAAAGGATTTGCCGGTGACATCACCGTTGCCTGGGGGACGCCCAAGGAGGCTCCTTTCATGTCCCTGTGATTTTTCCCACCGGAGTGGTACCTAATTTATCTAGTCGCATTTCCATGCTTTTGAACTGCTAGGTCGGCAGGAGCTGGGACTGATTTTTACTAATTGCCGGTAGCTCACTCCAGCACATGGCTTATGCTCTTGGGTTTTGAACTGCCAAGCTGTCAGCCTTAATGGCTTCTGACTCAGTGTCTTAACCACTGAGCCACCGCAGTCCCAACATTACAGATACTAAAACTTCGGAGTAGGCATACAGGTAGACCTCGCTTAATTATTGCCCAGTTTAATGACCATTCAAAGTTATGACAGTAGTGAAAAAGTAACTTTACGACCAGTCCTCACATTTACGACCACCACAGCATCCTGTGGTCATGTGATCAATATATGGATGCTTCACAACTGGTGGGCATTTACGAGTGTCACAGTGTCCAACATGATCGCCATTTGCACACTTCATAACCAGCTTCCAACAAGCACAGTCAATGGAGAAGCCAGGAGTAAAGTTGCATGTTGTAGTCATGTGATGTCTCACTTAACGACCCATGGTATTCACTTAATGACCGCAACAGAAATGATGTCATAAGTCCATCGTGGTCACATGATGTTTCGCTTAACAACTTCATCGCTTGGCGATGGAGTTGCCAGTCCCCATTGTGGTTGTTAAGTGAGGACTACCTGTACAGTGAAAAACAATCCTTGTGTGCTGGTAGTCTAGTAGTAACAAATATAAAAACTAATATCTACATCCACTTTCCTATTTTCCCAGTAATCAAGTAAGCTAAATAAAATAAAGTACCAGCTAGATAACTATAGATCTTCAAAAAGGTCACCAGGTAATGGAATTCGTTTTTCATGTTATTAGTCTCCAGCATCTACTGGTCATGGTAAAACAGTTCTCGGAATGGAACTTCTATGCTTAGTTAATAAAGCTGATAGCGATCAATAAACTGTCCTGTCCTCCATGAAAGACTCTCAAACTGAGCTTGACTCTTGGTGATTATGGATCTCGATACATCCATGTATTTTTCTTGGCAGCTGTCAGACTTCATACCTGACACAGCAATAAATCTTGACTGTCCAGAAACTCAACCCCACATTCAGTAACAGCAGAAGCTTCACAGATTCAACATGACTAAAGTCATACATACTCAGAAGATTGGGCTACTATAGTATGCCAGAATGAAGCCAGATATGTATATGCCAGCTGTAGGGTTTAAATCCTAGGCCTTTTCTCCCATCCTTTCAAGTCAACCAACATTTGGCCATTCTGTTCCTGCCTTTGAGAGTTGGAAACATCTCTTCCTCCTGTTCTGTCTTGCCAGAGAATCACTGGTTCCCATCTCACCAGCTTCAGTCCTTCCAACAGAACAGCAGTGCTTTGGTGTTACAGTCTTCTGTAATGTTTTTTTCCCTTCCCATTCTAGTCTACCACCCTGGAATTTGATAGTTCCCCGTCCAAGAAATAACCAGGTCAAAATCAAGTCTTTAAAAAACCCAGCACCTATCAGTCTCAATGGATTATCCCTAAGTGGGGACAGGCATATTTCCATATCAGGTCTGGTTTTTGTACAATCCCTTAGCAATGACTCACTTTGGCTAGCAATACAGAAAAGACTGACATTAACTCTGCTCCTGAGCCAAAACAGTTTCTTCAAATTGTTGAATATGTACAGTTGGTAAATTGTCTTTGTCAACAAGGTGAGGGGAACTGTAACAGTAAATGATGACATGCAAGTTAAAGACTGTAGATTGTTTCACATGAAAAGTTCAAAAAGTGAAATATCTATATGTACTTTTTTCCCAAAAATATAATATCAAAATAGACATTGAAACATTTCAAATCAAAGAGTTTAATTTATTGCTAGACAAATCATCCCCAAAAGGAATAAAGCATTTATCTAAGCAATGTTTATCATACCAGAGTGGGCCTGTGATGTAAATCATGTCAAGGAGAGGCTTGCTTTGGGCAGAGACATCTTATTTTGTTGCTGAAAGAATAATTTCAAACCCCATAAATGATTCATTATGGTATTAAGTGCTTTGGATTTCTCCATAGACATATTTGATGGCCCCACAAACTAAACTTAATGCATCAATATATTATTTAAATTACAAGTGTTCAGGAAAAAAAAGTTTTTTTAAAATTTTGTTGCTGATCTCCTTTTAGAAGGGCAAAATAAAGCCCCACTTATCAGTCTATCCAGTTCTTTAATTTATAAAACTCCTTTATGCCATCTCCTGTCACAGCTATGATTTTTTTTTAAATACCTGCTAAATTGAACAGAAGATACTGATCAGTTGCATTTGATCAATTTGTGTCCTTCTTCACTGCTGTATGTAACCACCCAGAGTCCCCTATTCGGGGAGATGGGCGGGGATAAATTTAAATAATAAATAAATAAATAAATAAATTAGTTGCATTTGAACAATTTGTGTCCTTCTTCACTGCTGTATATCTTTCCTTTTAGATTTTTTTTCCCATTTTAAACCTTTTCAGGTGGATTCTTTATTTGCTATTTTCTTCCTAAAAAACTGAATCCCAACCCTGCTAAATCCTCCAAATTCAGTTGCTTTTGGTTGCTTCAAGAATCCAAAAAAAAAAAAAAGTCTTAGGAATGACTTAATGAAACAAGAAGGGAAACTGTTGGAATAAAATATCTGCTACAGTGAGGCTTATTAACAAAGTCAGTGCAACCTTCCATTAATTGTGAAGTAATCTTTTAATACCTTCCTCTTAAAGGATTTGGCTTCCTGTCTCACCTGCTTTCTGGATTTGCTGCAGCTTTCTTTTGTGTTTCCTCATTATCCAATTCTTGTTTCAAAACAGTTATATCTTTATATTTAATGATTTTCCTCCACCTTGCCTGTATTAATCAGGTTCCTAAGGTCATTATCTTCTCTCTTCAGGCTTTTCTGAGTCAGTCTGTTTGTCAGTTTAGCATAGACATTTTTCCCTAAGCAGTAGGTATAGGTCCATCTGAAATCATTTCGCAGACAAAAGCAAAATACTTTTGATTGAATTACCAAATTACTTCTTCAAGCCATGCTGTGGTCTCTTTGGATTCTTCAGATATAATACTATTAAGTCTTGACATTGAATCAGAACAAATTAAAAACCACTTGGGCCATGGAGTGGCTATGGATTACCAGGAGCGCATTAAAATGGATATATTTCTTTCTTAACTATACAAATAAACTTTTTGCACAAGCCTGACGCAAATGTAATAAAAGTCATATATAAATGACAAACTGTTTTTCCTCTCTGATATAGAAAGTATAGATTAACAGCTTCAAATCTTCCCAAATCAACCAGTAGTTTCAATGAGATGGTGACAGCTTCCTAATCATGTGTAGAAGAAATGTAGAAGAAACTATGCCAGTTTCTTAAATCAAGAAGCAAAATGATATTTCTTATACTCTCAAATTGAACCGGTTCAGATGTTAAATTTCCTAAATGGCACCAAACAACATAATTCTCCATAACACCAGTCCATTTGGAAGTCTCTAACATAGTATTCAGTAGTATTTATTACTTATTTGGGGCTAATGATGGAAAGTAACTCATCTTAATTGCATTCTCCTACAGTAAGAGGTGCCCAATTTTTGGATGTGAAAACTACCTTTGGCCTTGGAGCGTATGCCAGGAATTAAGATCCAAACATATGGAGAAAACTAATTTTGATTGAGTTAAATGTACTAACAACTAACACAAGTACTTCTAATTGCTTCATCACTTTCTCCTGCAGCGTTAAAAATTCAGAGACCATTTTAATGGGCTCTGGGACCACAGAGAAGGCTTTGGATGGCGTATGTAGCCTGGAGTTCCCATGATGCTGGGAACCATGCTCTACATTCTAGTATCATGAGAAGGTGCTATAGTTAATCTCTTGCTTGTCTGGTTCAGATGCAATGGGTAATCTGTGACTTTAAAATCAGAAACCACATATGCTTGCAGTTGTTCATCAGCATGTCGTCGATGCAAGCCAACTTGCACTTGTACATATAGAGCCTAAAAAGTGAAGTAGTAGCTGCTGTTTATATTATTGCTGTTGTTATTGTTGTTATTATTTTTATTATTATTATATGCCTTTACCATGGAGTGGAACAAATCAAAAGAAAAATCACAACATTCCATCCAATAAAATTAGTTCACAATTTAACAACCAATCAGTACAACCCATATTAAGAACTTAAACAAATCAAACTGGTGGGGTTTGTATAATACCCAGAATTTACAGATAGATTAATTATACAGGAGAGGCTAGAGTTATCTAGGTGAGAAGTGAAATATTCTGCAAGTCATCCAATTAGCAGCCATTGTAGAAGGTATGATGTGACTCATACTACAGGTGCTATAGTTTAGCTGAGTGTGGCAGATAATTTGTTTGACCTATAATGTGATTGGTCAATATTTGTATAAAAGTAGTGAAGCCTTAGTGTTCACTCTCTTCTCGTTACTTCATCTCATCTGTATCTGTGTTGGACGTTACTGGACTGTATTTTGGACTGCGTAAGACGCCAGGCTTGTCGATCGGAAGATCGCAAGTTCGGAGGTTCAAATCCCTAGCTCTGCGTGCGGAGTGAGCTCCCGCACTCGCCCCAGCTCTTGCCAACCTAGCAATTCGAAAGCATGCAAATGCAAGTAGATGAATAGATACCACTTCGGTGGGTAGGTAACAGCGTTCCGCGCACGTCATGTGGCCACATGACCGTGGAAGCATCTTCGGACAACGCTGGCTCTTCGGCTAACAAACGGAGATGAGCACCGGCCCCTAGAGTCGGACACGACTGCACAACTGTGCGGGGGGAACCTTTACCTTTATGTATATAAAGTAAATAGACTATTTTATCTCATCTCTGTTTGAGTGTCTATTTACTGCTTAGAACGTATTACTCTGAAGTCGTGGAGAAGCACTGGCCGCCCCAGCGTTGTGTGCTCTGACACAAACACAACAACCATACATATTTAAAGGAATGCCCTATGATACTGCTAAGCACACATACATACATCCATAATTAATATAAAAGAAACACTAACCTGAAAACTTTTGATCTCAATGAGAGTGAAATAAAATAACTAGGCCACATACTAATCCAACATCAAATAAAAATAACCCCATTTTAAAGGCTAGCAAACTTTCACAACAGTGAAAGGAAGTAGGGAATTGATCCCAGGGTCATGGGGTAGGTCCTTGAAAACCCAGGGCCTGGAGACCATGGCCCTGTAAGGGGGGACTGAAAGGAGACCCTGCCCAGGCCAATGTATGGCATGAGCAGGTTGTAGGCAGAAATAAAGGCAAATACAGTGAAGGGAGCGTTCTGACCTACTGGTTTAGTTGGAGCCGGACTATGGCTCAATTAGGGAGCTAGTGAAGAGTCCTATGATGTAACAAAACATGGGAATAGCAAGGAAGAAGCTCTGTTCTGAATGGTTCTGAACTGTTTATTTATCAATCAAATTTGTATGCTGTCCAATTCCCAATGTCTCCCAAATTTGTATGCCACCCAACTCCCAATGATTAGGATCAGAGGATGAAGAAGGGAATCAACACCTGCCAGGAGACTATTGCAGCAATCCAAGTGTGAAAGAACCAAGGCATGCAGCAATAAAGGTACAGTCTTCTGCATCCAAACCATACCAAGTGCTACAAATACACACCAGCTGAAAATGTGTGACACTCGCTGTAAAATCAATAAATGGGTGCAAAGTCAGCTATCATCAGTCTGAGACTACAGGCAGAGAAACTGGAACTATCGAGGTGCCTGGAGATAAATGGGGGGACATACAACAAAGAATGGGAAAGACAGTCAGGTCAAAACATGGCAACCTCCATCTTATCCTTATTCAACTTGAGATAATAAGAGAACATCTAAGATCCAATGCTAATGAATATTCCATCACAGTTCCATCATCAACAAGGGCAACAAAAGACCAGCTGAGTATCATCAGCATCATGTTGATATTGAAAACCCCAATCATGAATCAGGGCTTCCAAGGGAAGTGTGGAAAGAGTCAATAAAATAGGATCCAGGACTGGTCCCTGAGGGGGGACACCAGCTATAAAGGAAAATTCCTGGGACTATAATCTGCTAAGAAGTACTGCAAAAGAACAGAAAGACAAAAAACAAAAAAACAAATTTGAACCAATTGAATGCTTGCCCAATGATGCCCAGGGACCATAAACTGGAGTCAAGTGTGTGTTCCAAAAGGTCCATTGTGATTACATTATCAACTCAACTAAATGGATTTTAACAAAACAATGTGGCATTTATCCAGTTTTCTCTGCTGTATGTTTTTCAAAATATTACTATGGCACTGACTACATGTATTGTAAACAAGAGTTATATATTTTGATTGCTTGCAATGACCTGTGTTTTCTTGATTCAATGGACATGAAATATATAAGACCATCCTCTGCTGCTGCTGTGCAACCCTAGAAGACTGCTTTTAAGAGCTGCAAACAGATACAACGTTTGCACCCCAGCATAATCAAAAACAGGGGTGTGGTGGCTCAGCGGGTAAGATGCCAGGCTTGTCGATCGGAAGATCGCAAGTTTGGAGGTTCGAATCCCTAGCCCTGTGTACGGAGTGAGCTCCCACACTAGCCCCAGCTCTTGCCAACCTAGCAATTCGAAAGCATGCAAATGCAAGTAGATGAATAGGTACCACTTCGGTGGGTAGGTAACAGCATTCCGCACGTGTCATGCGGCCATATGACCGTGGAAGCGTCTTCGGACAACGCTGGCTCTTCGGCTAACAAACGGAGATGAGCACCGGTCCCTAGAGTCGGACACGACTGCACAAATGTGCGGGGGGAACCTTTACCTTTTTATAATCAAAAACAGCATTTTTATATTGAATGTGAAGCTTTGCACAGCCCTTGGAAATGTCTTCAGTAGCCATTAAATGACTTTAAACTAGGACAGATCCCATGTGCCACAAGAGTAGTTGGGAGGGAAAAGTTAATTTGAGAAGATGCAATGATATAAGCAAGAGAGACAGAATGGGAAAACAGCCAGGTGAGGGGAAAATAGACTCAGAGGGGTAGACTTCCAAGTTTAATCCTTTTTATTTCTATCTTCCATCTTGAGTCTCTGTCTGTGCAAACTTCTTGACTGCAGTGTGATCCATTTTCTCTTGTCTCTCCTGCCACCCTTCATATTTTTGTAAGGCTGTCACTAATTTCTGGGCCTGCCTGAAGTGATACTGCAATTATTGTCTTCAACTGATAATCATGACCACCAGTGTTCCCCCACCCCCCACAACCAGGGTTATAGGAACAAGACCAAAAGAACTAAAATGCCTTTTCCACTTTACTGCTTAAGAACTACTAGGGCACTTTAAGCCGTTATCTGCTAGTCAATCTGGAGAGGCTTAGCTTTCTCAGACTCATGCCTAGGTCGCAACCTTCTCCCCCAAGGGCATAATGTGGCACCAAAAATGTATGTCTATCATAATATTTAGTGTATTAGAATCACACATCATCAGAGAAAACAGATAGACGATGGTTTACAGAAAGAGGATTAGGATTAGGGTACAAAGAGCAAGTGTAAACAAAGAAATGATGGGCAGGCCCATCCAGAATGGAGACTGAGTCTTTGGGAAGTGCTGAAAAAAAGGGAGCAAGATTTGACCACATCCAAAATAAAATCAGAATTCTAATTCACTAATTGGTCAGTGCATCTAGCCGTCTGCGTGTATTGCATGCCTTCCTGAATTATGAAATACTTCACCTTACAGCCAGGTTTGGATTCAATTCTTCTCTTCTCCCATAGCCAGTTATTATGCCCAAGGAAGGTTCAAAGAACATAAACATCTAGCATAAACACCTTTCTTGTTATATAATGGCAAAGGGAGGGGAATTCGTTTTGCTCAGAGAAGTTAACAATCTGACCCTCCTAGATTTTCTTTTGAGACATAGAATGGATTAAGCTACAGCAGCTGTCCATTTAGTTTCTACTTTTTATCAATGTTTTATGTCTTTATGAATCTTATTTTTGCTGAAATTAATACGAAATTGAGACAAAATTAGCTGCTAATGTCATTTTAACGATATAGAGAAATAGTCACTATAATTGACTAACTGAGCCAGTCTGGTCTAGTGGTTAAGGCAATGGGCTAGAAACCAGAAGACCGAGAGTTCTAGTCCCACCTTAGGCATGAAAGCCGGCTGGGTGACCTTGGGCCAGTCACTCTCTCTCAGCCCTGGGAAGGAGCCAATAGGAAACCAGGAGACTGAGAGTTCTAGTCCCGCCTTAGGCATGAAAGCCGGCTGGGTGACCTTGGGCCAGTCCCTCCCTCTCAGCCCTGGGAAGGAGCCAATAGGAAACCAGGAGACTGAGAGTTGTAGTCCCGCCTTAGGCATGAAAGCCGGCTGGGTGACCTTGGGCCAGTCACTCACTCTCAGCCCAACTCACCTCACAGGGTTGCTGTTGTGGGGAAAATAGGAGGAGGAAGGAGTATTAGGTACAGTATGTTTGCCACCTTGAGTTATTTAGAAAAATAATAAAGGCAGGATAGAAAATAAATAAATAAATAAATAAATAAACAAACAAACAAACAAACAAACAAATAAATAAATGGACTATAACTTTTACCTTTGAAACCATAATCACTCCATATGTATTATCCTTCCTTATATAACTACATTTTCTTCAGATATAATAATAATTACAACTTTTCCATAGCTTTCAGTATTATAATGGTTTATATATTTCAGATGAGTAATTTTACTATTTTGTTATTCTAAACAATCATTTAATTACCTTATATAAATTGTATCATACTTTTCTATATTAATTTTTACCCCCCCCCAAATTCTTAAACTTTAACTTACAATTTTACTTGTATTGTTATATGATTTTATAGCTTGTTTTATTCTAATCAATTGTAACTGTTCTGGTTTGGTTTGGTTTGGTTTGGTTTGGTTTGGTTTGGTTTGGTTTGGTTTGGTTTGGTTTGGTTTGGTTGGTCAATGACCAAAATAAAATGACCGACTGACTGATTAGGCTGCAGGTCAATTGTAATGATCTAATGAGGATTTCTGGAAGGTTGTCTTTCTAGAGAAAAAGAAATGGATGTCTCAAAAACTTGTCCTCAATATTGTGCATATTTAATCAATCCTAAGAAAGGCAATGCCTTTTGGGGCTTTGGAAAGGTCTCTATTACTCTATATTCTAATACCTTCTGCTCATGAATTTACGTTTTTAAGCTCTGTGAATTAATCCCCCTCTCACAGGTTCACACACCATCGGAGACACAGAAATAATGCACATATTCAGGACCATATGATAGTATGACACAGAAGGTCATGAAACCCACATGTCAAGATGCATATTTTTGTTTGTGTGCACATGCCTTTAAGTCAGTGTTGACTCCTGGCGACTGCCTGGACAAGTCCCTGCAGTTTTCTTGGCAAGATTTTGGAAGTAGTTTGCCATTGCCTCCTTCCTAGGGCTGAGAGGGTGTGACTGGCCCAATGTCACCCAGCTGGCTTTGTACCTTAGGCCGGAGTAGAACTCTCAGTCTCCCAGTTTCTAGCCTGGTGCCTTAACCACTACACCAAAGTGGCTCTCTAAGATGCACTTTGCACATGCACAAACTTTCAGAATTGCTTTGTACTGCTAGAGGACTGTCATCTGAGTGTATGTCAGATTGATTAATGTTGCCACTGTCACAGGATCAGTTCACTCATCATTAACCAGAACTAAGGACTTCCTTTCAAGTGAAAGGAACTGTGAATACTGAGTTAAGTGTTTCGTTGCTTGACAAAGTTACAAGAGGTGTCATGCCTTCCTGTGTCCAGAGATACCAGCTCTTAGGTCTCTGACTCCTTCAGAGGAAAGAACTTTCTTATTGGTTGCCTCTCAAAACTCTCTTTAACCTTTCATTAAATCTGCTGACAGCTGGTATCAGTTCCTCATGAATTAGTTTAGTGCATTTCCATCTAAATATATCCCAGCAGGATTCATTTGAATTCTATACAGTTTCCTATCCTCTGATCTCTTTTGTAAATTCAAACATGAGCCTGAATACATAATTAGAAGTGGGGATATGGACAGCAAGGCAGGAAAGAAGGGGTGCTCAGGTGCCTATGCTGCTTCTCATTTGCATTTCTGGGGCAAGGTCTCTTCCAGACAGGTCTCCTCCAGACAGATTAGTTCAAATGGAAATTTATTCCTAAATCCATTAATCTGAATAGTGATACCATATGATGAGGTATGGTATGGTATGGTATGGTATGGTATGGTGTATGGTATGGTATGGTATAGTGTGTGGTGTGGTGTGGTGTGGTGTGGTGTGGTGTGGTGTGGTATGGTGTATGGTATGGTATGGTATGGTATAGTGTGTGGTGTGGTGTGGTGTGGTGTGGTGTGGTGTGGTGTGGTGTGGTATAGTGTGTGGTGTGGTGTGGTGTGGTGTGGTGTGGTGTGGTGTGGTGTGGTGTGGTGTGGTGTGGTATGGTATGGTATGGTATGGTATGGTATGGTATGGTATGGTATGGTATGGTAACCAGTGACTTCTGGGGTGTATCTTCTCCTAGATATACTGGGGTAATGTCACGAACAGCCCCTGCCACGGAGCCATTCGTGACATGACACCAGCTGGAAAGCGCTGGTGGACATGCAGGAGGGAGACAGAGATGTGGATTCAGCACCATGTATACCAGACAGGGCACTCAGGACGAGAGAGGTGCAAGATGAAAGGAGGTGGGGGCCGGGACAGACTCATTGGGAAAAGGGGAGGGGAAAACATGTACTTAAATTGTAATTTGTGGAAATGTAGTCACTTGAATCTTTAAAGTTTCATGGATCACGAACAGCAATAAAGATTCCTTCTGATTCTAAAGTGTTTCATGTGGGGAGTGCTGACTGCTAGCTCAGGATCATCACAGAAACATTCAAGTCAGCAAGGATGAACTCAACCGAGAGCAGTCAGCTTTTCGAGGGGAGTAGTCCGCAGATGGGAGAACCGGAGCCTGAAAGTGAAACCTCAACCCCGGCTGGGGAGGCCAGCGGAGCAGGCATCCGGACCCCACCAACTCTCGGCACAATAGCAACCCCAACCACCTGGGAAACCATGCTGCAATGGCAACTGATGCTGGGGTATGATCCCCACTGGGCTCAGCATGTCGGAGGAGACCGCGAAGGGGGATCGATCTCAGCAACACCCAGTTATGGAGGAAGCTCCAAATTGGGAAGATTGGTGGCGAACCGTGCAGCAGACGAAAGGTTTCAGCAGATGGAGGAACGTATGGATCGTCTGCAGGGAATGCTGGAAAGAGTGCTGTGGAAGCTAGAATCGCCAGCAGCAGCCAAAACAGAGACAGGCGCACAGCTGGAGATGGGTGAGAGCCCTGGAAGTTCAGGGATGGGAAGGGGATGGCAGATGATGGGAAGAATTCCCAATGACCACCCCTTCCCGAGGGCTTCCATAAGGGAAGTGAACCAAGCACGCGGTACCGATGGCCACGTCGGAGCCAGGGAACTAAAAAAAAAAATCGTTGGTGACCCGAAAATATTAGCCTGCTTCTTGACCCTCGTGAGGGGTTTTATGAGAGAACATGGGGGTTCTTTTTCCTCCGAAGAACCCAAAATAAGCTATGTATCATCCTGCCTAGAGGGGGAGGCAGCCGATTGGTTATTGGGGCTACACGATGCACAAGCTCTGGAACTGAGAAGCTTTGACGAATTTATGAGCATGTTAAGAGAAAGATTTGAAGACCCTTTTCTAAAATTGAAAGCCGAGGCGAACCTACAGCACCTCAAACAAGGAGACAGGTCAGTTTCCAAATACTCACTAGAGTTCAGGAAACTGACTGGAAGACTATCAGACTGGCCGGAGACTCTGAAGGTGCAGTGCTTCCGGATGGGTTTGCAAGCAGAGATTCTACAATGTGCCTTGATGCGAGGCAACCCAAAGGCGGTGAGAGAATGGATTTGTTTGGCTAGAGAAATAGAAAATTTACAAGCGCAAGTCAAAGAGCAACAATGAGATGAAGCGAGGAGCAAGCACGCAACAGGACACAACCCCCAGTTTGAGAACCACAGGACTCGCAAATCATGGGAGGAGGAGAAGGAACGTCAGGCAAGAAAGAGATTATGCTTCAAATGTGGTGGAGAGGAGCACCGAATCGCCAAATGCCCACAAAACGACTGCCGCAACACAATAGCCAAAGAGAGGAGGTGATAAATTCAATCATCCCCATCAAACAGAAAGGGGGAGCGGCAGTAACCCAGGGCCAGGAGAAAAAGCCTAATTTAGATGCAGTGGGGGGGGTGCGGGGGTTGTTGAGCGAAGCACTGAAAGCCGATAACTGGTTAAAAGTCAACAAAGGCAGCTTGATAGAAAAGAAAGGACTTTGGTGGCAGGGAGACAGACTATATATCCCGGACTCCATTAGGAAGAAGATTTTGGAAAGGTGCCATGATGCAAAATCAGCCGGCCATTTCGGATTTTTGAAAACCATGCACCTTTTAAGGAGGCAGTTTTGGTGGCCAACCCTTCGCAAGGACATAGAAAGCTACGTGGCCAGCTGCCCGACATGTGCCATGGCTACACGCGTAAGGGGAAAACCTAGAGGGCTTTTACAAGAGGTAGCCAATCCCACACAACCATGGAAGCAAATATCCATGGATTTTATTGTGGATTTACTGGAGAGTCATAAAAAGACAGTGATTTGGGTAGTCACAGACTTATTCTCCAAGCAGGCTCACTTTGTACCCTGTACCAGCATCCCAACAGTGGGGCAACTTGCCAAATTGTTTATACAGCATGTTTTTTTGTGTGAGGAGTGCTGATTGCTAGCTCAGGATCATCACACCGGGGTTGTTTGAATAAAACCTGTCCATTCATTGGACAATATGGATATTGTTAAGACCCATTCAGGTATTCACTGAATCAGAGTGCTCTCCTTATGAGTGCCGTGGGTACACCCCAGCCCCTGTCCTGCCAATGTCACTCAAAGCGCATTGGCTTCTCTCCAACATCGGCTTGCTCAGTGCAAGCATGTGCAGGAGGAAAGCTTCAAGTGTGTGGCCAAATATGCCTTGCCTTTCACGTGAGGCATGTCCCTGCATTATGACACAGAAGCCATCAAGTTTTCTTTTCCCTGCCTCTTCTTTGAATAAGGTCCAGTCCACAACTCTGAGTTGAAAAGGAGAGAATGGAAAATAATGGAAATACTGGAACAAGCAACCAGGACTTCTATATTTGTGTCAGACCAAAATGCTGCCTATCCTAGCCCTCTGCACTAGGATTTCCAATATTATTCACTGAAAAAGCATTTCAGGTTTGTTTGTTTTTTTTGGGGGGGGGAGAGATAACTGCTTTTCTCTGCATCAAACTGGAGCCTAGATGACCTTCATGAGACTGTGGGTAGCTCCAAATGCTCATTCACCAAAAGTGATAAGAAAGGAAACCTGGTTTGTTTGTTTGTTTGTTTGTTTGTTGTAAAGGGAAGAGATAACATATTCTGCACTGAGCTGCCTCCTCCTCCCCGCCCCATGCCCCATATCACTCTTGCATTATTGGCTATGGCCATTTGGGAAATCCAATTCCCATCTTATTGCCCAAGTCCTAGAAATGTTGAAGTGAGCACCTTATTAAGAACACTCTCTGTGGACTAACAGTTGAAAAGGGAAAAAACAACATGAGAGAATATAAAATATTAAATCATGTCTACACAAAAGAGAACAGTAGTAAAATTCACAATAAAAAAACATATTTGTACAGTCTCTCTGCACACATCCAATGCCAAAGAAAGACATAAACATCCATTTCCCCATTCCCACAGAAAAAGGGGAAGCAAAAATGGCAATGCTCTTCCTTTTCTATCCGAGGAAATCTGGTGGCAGTGCTGCTTTCGAAAGGAAGGTAGAGAGAGAAGAAAAGTCCCTGGAATGATAGGAACACCCCTGCAGAAACAATCAGTTTGTAGTTTTATTTCTGAATAATTCACAAGGCTGTTTTTCTGCCCCATGGGTAATGGGGAAGGTCTGGGTCATAGAAATGGCCACTTCCAAAATCCTCACAGCTCATGCCAGACAGGGCATAAGGTTCCCATCCCATAATTATTTCTGTAGCCGCCAATGGGAAGACGTTTATTAATGGAAGGCTTTATAATTGATGCCATTCCTTTTTATATAATTTTTATTAAAGACATTTTTTTAAAGAATAAAAACAGTATAAATTTTGAAAGAGAAAAGTAAGGAAAGTAAAGAAAAGTAATAAGTAAGTGAAAAAAGGTGCATCAAAAGAAAAAGAAAAGAAAAATTTATAAAGAAGCTGCTTCCGGTCTTCTTAAGAGCAATTACAAGTACATTTATATTTTACTGTCTCTCCCTAAGGTTACAACATAATTTCCTTCTTTTCATGGTCTACCCTTTCTAAACATCAAACACATAAATCACAAGTTCGGTTTTTTTTCTTTTTTCAACAAAAAATCCATAAGGGGTTTCCAGTCACTAATGCAAATGATGCAATTTCTGATGCGGTTTGGGACAGGGGAGGAATGGGACCCTGAGGAGCTTTGGCCACTCCTTCCAATTGCTCAATCTTCTGCCTATTTTGCAGGAATTACCTCTATGAGTCTTCTCCACTAGTAAGTCTACCCACAAAGGAAAGAAGTATAGGTTCAAGAATTTCTGAGATGCCTTGCATTGTTACATACAATCCAGAGATAATAGGGGAAGAATCTAAGGGAGAGCTATCAATGAACCCAAAACCTTTTCAGGTCTGTAAATTCTAGTCTTCTCCATTCCAAAAGCATGTCAGGAGGTGGGGGGGAGTGTTGTGCCTACAAACCAGTTTTTGACTCCTGGCAATCAATACTGTTATGACTCCAAAATTCCTATAATACACCTGGTCCCACTGTGCTGGGTCTGAGGCTCCAAATTGTACAGCTGAAAAAGTGAAGGGGAAGACAACTATATTAAAGCTCCCTTGTAGCTGGGAAAGTTCAGAGTCTAAGATACAATCTTGGGAATATACACAACTGGGATAAGACAAACCTTTTTTAAAAAACCCTTTTATTTACCTCAATCAGCTATGATTTTCAGGGGGTATAGAGAAATGAATTCATTTTGGTGGTAGGGGTTCACATTCCCCCCTGTGACAGCAGCAAGAGAGAACAATCGCAAGAGAGAGAGAGAGAGAGAGAGAGTTAGTTTGGTGTCTGTGTGAAGAAAGAGAATAGATGGCATATTTGGAAAAAATAAGAAACTAGTTTACAAGCAGTGCCTTGCAGAGTAGCTATAATTATTCAATCTGTTTTACAATACTTTTTTAAGAAATCCAAGTGTTTTGTTTTTTCCAAAAAGAAAAAAAGGGAGGGGGGAAGGAAGCACAAATAATTTTATTTTATATATCTTATACAAAATGCCTCCCAGTGAGGGATTACACAACTTTCCCAATTTAGTGCCTTTTGAATGTGTCGAAACTAAGGCTATGTGGAAAGACAGGCTTGCAGCAGAGTGCAGGCACCTGTGTTTGTCTTCCTCCCCCTCTACCTCAAACATTCCTCAGGGTAAGGACAGCAATGAGTTTGTTAAAAAGGGCTTCATTAAGAACAGCTGGGAGGAGGAGAGAGGAGAGAGCAAGGAGGAGGTGAGGGAAAGAACAGAATGTGCGAAAAGAGCTGGTGTATTGTTGGAGTTTGCAGCTGGCAGCCAGAGCAGAGACAAGCAGCAACCAAGGGAAGTTTGTTTTTCCAAAGAGACGTGGAAGGTCTGAAGAAACAGATAAGCAAAAACCAACGTCTGAAGAGGGGCAAGCGAGAAAGCTGTCCTCTTAAAGGAACCTTGTGCTAGTTGGAGTAGCAGAGGTAGTAGTATCTAATAGTGTTAGTTATAGTTATATAGGAATAGTGATCGCGTAGTTAGTCTCTTACATGTATTAGATAAGAATAGGTACAGTTAAATAGTCTAAGTTGGCTAGGAATATGGGTTAGTTTAGTAGGAATCAGAATTGTATTAGTTAGACACATAGGTAACAAAAGCACTTTTCTACTGTGAATAGTTGTTCATAAGTAACACCCCCCCCCCAACATATAAGGGGAGACCAAAGTTTTTCGTATGCAGTGTTTCATTGGGGAACTTCTTGGTTGAGTCTGAATAATCAACCCTGGGTACAAAAGAACCCGTGACAGGCTATGCAAATTCACATGTCTGCTTCTGAAAGACCACTGGACAGATGTTATGTAGGCCCCTCTGGACTTGAAATATTGAACGCATACTCTTTGCTTCACTTCTTGGTAAATTGTAGTCTGCTAAGCTATAATGGATTTTCTGCAAATAAATTTCATTTCTGTAAAAGTTACAAAACATGCTTTCAGTTGCTTGCTCAAGTTCAGGGGTATCAAGTCAAGATGGCAGCCACAATGGTGGGACTGAAGTTCTGCCTGGTTTTTATGTGCGTTGCATTGGTTTACATTGGTTGGAACTTTGACTGCACCATCAGAACTGCCATCTTGACTTTTTTGACCATACCCTGAGGATACCTATGCTCAGGTTAGATTCTCACATTTAGAAATACTCATACAGAATGCTTCAACATTCCAAAATTTTCCACTGAGGAGAATTCTCATGATATCCCCACCTCCTGGCTCATGAGATAAGACCAACTGCTCCTCCGTCCCTCTCTGTGAAGGGACCAAAAATATGAAAAATTGTTTTGGTTTTCCACAAAAAAATCAGGAAGAGGAAAGATATTGCAGATCATCATTTTATGAAATACTTTCCAATGACAGCTTATTTAGCTTTCCCAATATGATGCCCTTCAAATATGTTGTAGCCAAGGCTGTGCAAATTCTTTGAAAGAGATACTTCAGAATGTACAGTAAGACACACGAAACACCTCTTTTTGCATTGTTAAAACAACTGCATCGAAAGCTACTCCCAGACATTTCTAAATCTGGAAAAACTCATGGCTATGTTAATAATCTTGCCAAAACAACATTCTTGGACTGCTGGCATTTTGTAAGGCCTTAAAGACATGGTTTTGTCACTGAGCTGATCTGGATGCGTGGCAAAGCCTGTGCAATGGTTATGTTGATTTCTGCTGGTTGTTCTGTTGTTCACAATATAACCTCTGGGTTGGTAAGTATTGGGGCTGTTTGAATCAAGTCCTGCCTATACATTGGCAATATGGGACATTTTTCCGAATGTATTACTATTAAAAAGGGTGTCAAGCATATCACTTCAATGTAAATGTCTCCCTTTCTCCCAGTTTAGAAGGCAAAAGTATTTAGAGAAAACCTTCTTCCCTGTTTTTGTTCCTTCCTTCCTTAATAATATGATATAATAAAATGTAGTTCTCACTTTCAGTTTCTAACATGTGGCTTTAACAACTTCTATAATGGTTAAGGCCAAGAATTTTAAAGGGAACTTCTTATTTTTTATGTCCAATTTGAAAACCAGTTTAACATGAAGTTTTCCAAATTAATAAGAAAAAAAAAGGTAAAGGTTCCCCCCGCACATTTGTGCAGTCGTGTCCGACTCTAGGGGCCGGTGCTCATCTCCGTCTGTTAGCCAAAGAGCCAGCGTTGTCCGAAGACGCTTCCACGGTCATGTGGCCGCATGACGAGCGTGGAACGCTGTTACCTACCCACCAAAGTGGTACCTATTCATCTACTTGTATTTGCATGCTTTCGAACTGCTAGGTTGGCAAGAGCTGGGGCGAGTGCGGGAGCTCACTCTGTCACGCAGGGCTAGGGATTTGAACCTCCGAACTTGCGATCTTCCGATCGACAAGCCTGGCATCTTACCCGCTGAGCCACCATGCCCCTATTATAATAAAATATAATAATAATGATAATATAATAATATAATGATAATGATAATGATAATGATAATGATAATGATAATGATAATGATAATGATAATGATAATGATAATGATAATATAATAAGATAATATAATAAGATATAATAATAGTAATAAGAAAAACTCAAGTGCTTATTGCTGAGAACAAACACAACAGCTCCTATGAGAGCAATACATTGAACCATCTCACACAAACCTGTGGTCTGGCATAGTGGGAAAGGTGGCACTGGAAGTTATAATGGGAGGAATAAACCAGAGTCGATTGTCTCCACCCATTTTCTGCCAGCTAGACCAGTGTTTCTCAACCTTGGGAACTTTAAGATGAGTGGACTTCAACTCCCAGAATTCAGATCAATTGTGTTGATCTGAAATAATAATGTTGTAAGAGGCACAATTTACCCCCAAATCCAGATTTAGATATTATATTTAACATGGGATTATTCCATAAGGTCAAAGTTAACACTTTTCCATATATGTCTTAGAACGTTGTAAAACAGCATTGTCCAATACTCGTTTGTGCAGGTCTTGAAACTGATCCCTGAAAAGCAGGGATCCCAATACTTGCCAGGATTTCTATAGGCTCCAATAATAACTCTCAAGCTGAACCCAAAAGGAGCTAAAGTTGACATTCCTTATTTCAGACATTGACAGAACCTGGGATAAATGCCCAATGAAGAGGTTGAAAGTGTGGAAAGTTAAATCCACCTTTCTTCATGCATAGGTGTAATTTACACAACTTGGAACTCACAGGGTGTCCTTGCCAAAGAAAATGATTAAATTAGTTTAAATTAATGTGATGGATTAAATATTGGAAGACCTCTCCAGCTATAAACAAACCTTAGAGTTCCATGCATTTCTCTTATCCCACATACTAGACCATCTTTCTAGATCTTCTTTCATCTGCATTAAAATGGGATAACTACAAATTTACCAATTGAGAAATTTTTATGCCGAGATAAAGAAAGAGGGGAGAGGGTGGAATTGATCAGGCTGGAATGTGGAGGGAATTTCTGCTTTGTACATGCACTGGCCAGCTTTGTTCCTGAGGCATGGGAATCATAGCCTATGGGGACAGCACTTTCCTATCATCTCAAACCCTGTATAATTAAATATAACAGGAGCTTATTTGAAAATGCTTCACTCTAGACTTCTAGTGGTAGTATCAGCCTTGCAGGGCAAACCAGATAGGAAACACAACCAGATAAGCTAATTCTACTTTATTGTAAAGCTACATTGAAAGAATCTTGCTAGTCTGAAAGTACAATTCTCCCCCATCTCCTTTATACCCTGGGAAATTAGGGAGGGTCCCTTCTGAGCCTCTTGCCCCTCCCACTATCCAGCTGCGGGCTATGATGTCTCTCTTTTTCTTTTCTTTTTTATATCCTGCCTTTATTATTTTTATAAATAACTCAAGGCAACAAACATACCTAATACTCCTTCCTCCTCCTATTTTCCCCACAACAACAACCCTGTGAGGTGAGTTGGGCTGAGAGAGTGTGACTGGCCCAAGGTCACCTAGCTGGCTTTCATGCCTAAGGCAGGACTAGAACTCACAGTCTCCTGGTCTCTAGCCTGTTGCCTTAACCACTAAACCAAACTGGCTCTCTTATCTGACCATTCCCTTGACAGCATCTCTTTTTCCAGTCTCCCAAGGTCTTTCCCACATAGCATTACAGGTAGACCTCTAGGGGATAAATACCCAATATACTTTTTAGACCAATCAAGTGGAAAGCCATCAAGACCAGGAGTGTTCCCAAATTCATTGATTAATTTTGGTGAGAATTTCATGAAACAAAGGAAGTAAAATAAGACCAATAACCTCATTTTGTAATAAATGTGGTAAACACATTCTATGGAAAGGAATAGGAACACTACTGCATTCTACATGGGGCT
Source organism: Charina bottae (assembly GCA_023362775.1). NCBI lineage: Eukaryota > Metazoa > Chordata > Lepidosauria > Squamata > Charinaidae > Charina > Charina bottae. The sequence continues at coordinate 85,030,533 of JALMGJ010000002.1, read as the reverse complement.
GCCTTTAAACACCACTCCTAAAAAAAAGGTAAAGGTTCCCCCACGGACATTTGTGCAGTTGTGTCCGACTCTAGGGGCCGGTGCTCATCTCCGTTTGTTAGCCAAAGAGCCAGCGCTGTCCGAAGACGCTTCCACGGTCATGTGGCCGCATGACACATGGGGAACGCTGTTACCATCCCACCGAAGTGGTACCTATTCATCTACTTGCATTTGCATGCTTTCAAATTGCTAGGTTGGCAAGAGCTGGGGTGAGTGCGGGAGCTCACTCGGTCATGCGGGGCTAGGGTCTCGAACCTCCGAACTTGCGATCTTCTGATCAACAAGCCTGGCATCTTACCCACTGAGCCACCACGCCCCTTGCACCACTCCTAAACTACAGTTAATCCAACCAGAATCAGTCCAGTCTTATTAGGTCATCCCTGTTAATCCTCCCCTTTCAGGAAGTAACAGGAGCAGAGCCCAGGGGCTACTGCTTTTCAGTAGCAGTGCCAGCTCTCCGGAGTTGTCTCCCAGAGATCAGACTGGCCCCCTCCCTGATTGCATTCCAAAGGATGCTGAAGGTCAAGTTGTCCCATACAGTTCTAGTTAGATTTGACCGCCTTTTTGAGTCTGATATTGTCAAGATATAAATGCTATACATAAATAAATAAATAATAAATAAATAAATAAATAAATAAATAGCATTCTTTAAGTCTAGAAGTCAATAATTTATTAGACTTCTCTTCCTCTGTACAAGATGAAAGAAAGTTTTTAAAGTTCATATTTAATGAAGACTAAAGATCTATCTTGGTCCAAAATGGATGAAATGCATAAAGGGATAATAATTCTTTAATTTCTACTGTAAAAAAGTCTAATTTTGCTTCTCTTTATATAAAGCATATGTAATACTGCAACCTCAAAATATACTTAAATGTTTTAGTAGCATTCTCTATCAAAGACAGCAATGTAACAAAATCCTTGTTAATTAAAATTAATTAATTTACTGTAACTTTTTCTGTACTGTTTGTTTTAAAAAAATTTATTGTTCAGCAAAGATAATCCAGTGACCATTTAAAGAATATACATAATTTTTTCATCAGACAGAACAATAAGTGTGACAGAAGCATCATCTGAAATTATAGTCCCCATTCCACAGCAGGACAATAGAAGCCATAATTATTGAAAAGTGGTACACATTTTCTTGCTATTTTGAAATGGGAAACTGTGAAGTGTAGGCATGTCATCATTAAAAAACAAAGACCCCCCCCCCTCCAACTCTCAAAAAAGACGCTCCATCCAAATATCAGATGGTTCAATCTATTTCGCAGCCCTCAGTCCTCTGGATATATTATGTGTGGCCCTTGGCCTGAATAAGGGGAACACTTTCCTGTTCTAGGAGGCAATGCCTCTGCAACTCTATGTTGATCTGATTCAAGGATTTGGTGGAGGTCAAAGGAGAATGAGTCAACTCAAATCAGAAAGCCTTTGGGAACTCTATAGAAGTTCTTGGGATCTGTAACAGGAAAAATGATGTACTATTGAACTGATATTCATCAGGTACATTTTGTTAACAGAATCTTGTAATGGTAATATAGGTACTTGTTCTGAAAAGCCCAGTAAACAAATCATTTTTTTAAAACAAAGATTTATTTGCAAAACTGGTTCACAGGAATGAGGGAGCAGTAAGTGATGAAGGAAAGCAAGATATGCAAATGAGTAATGCTCAGTGTGAATAGCAAAACAACCTAGATGGGAGAAAGACAGCACACTCTATTCAGAAGGCATAAATTAGTCTTGAATGTATAATAACCGATGGACAGTGAGCTGAGTTTCCTTGAGAAACAATAGGAAATGCCTGAGAATTGTATTGAGGAAATATAGAAACATTTGGTAACAGTTATCATATTGTATCATGTATTATTTTGTCCCTTCATATTAAATCTACAACCATACTATTTCTGTCAAAAATAAGCCAAGAGCTTTACTGGAACACTGATAATGTAGGCAAGTATTATCATGAATAGTAACCACTGATAATCCCAAATTCCATATTATAAAATGGGGAGTATACCTATCACTTTTACCACATAAAATTGAGCATAATTTTATCCACCAAAATAATGACCCCTCCACTTTACTTATTTTTTCTAAGCTACAATTCCTCATCTATTGAAGCTTTTCAGGTAAGTCAGTTGCTCTAGCTCCTTCATTTTTGATACACGTTTCTGTGCCTTTTTCAGCTCTACGATATGCTTTTTGGCAAAAATTATGCAGCAAGTAAATCTTGAACATGCTATGTAGCAGGAAATTTATTTCATGCCAAGATCGCCTCATTCAGTAAACAGGAATTATGTTCAGGAGGAGCAAATAGTGCATACCAGCCCTTCTCCCCTCACATTATTCTTCCTCATATAGCAGGCAATTATTTTCAGATAGTCTTCACACAATTGCATACCATAGAAAATCAGGGTCCTCAATCAGGGTCGACATGGAAAACTGTCATAGATAGGAAGCAACAGGTGGACATCCCCTATACATCATTGTTTCTTCAAACGCTAGAAGATTGTGGCTGGATTTCATAATACATTTATTTATTTATTTATTTATTTATTTATATATATATATTTCAAATTTAGTCACTGCCCATCTCACTCAAAGAGCGACTCTGGGTGGTTTACAATAAAACATGAATAAATACTAATTGAAATACAGTAAAACAGTGTTCTTAAATAAGTAATATTTAAGGCATAGATTGTAAATAAGAAGTTCTTAATTGACGGGAGCATAATAATGGAAGAGATCTCTTGTGAAATCTGTACCTATGTCCAAAAATGTCAACTGAGGCTAAGTCCATCTGCATTGTATTACAATATTTCTATATCCCATCCAAATGCTCAAAAGAGGATGTAGTATTCCAGCATGTGACTACGTCACATGGTCACAAGAGCCAAACATGAGCTCATAATTTTGTAATAAGCAGCTATCATGCAGCTACCTATTTTTCCTTCACCGAATTTCAGCTGGTGATAGAAACTAAATAAGCAAAGAGCAAACAAAATCTGTCTCACTCTGTAGCAGATGGATGACAAATAAGCAGCATAGGCCATAGGACTTTGTGTCATGTCTCATCAGGAGAAGAAAGAACTGGATATGATAACATAACTTGAATCTGGCCAGTCAGGTCAGGTTCTCCTACACAGCTCAATAGGGAGAGATGCTAAACAAAGCACAAGATTTCTACTGCAAGATCGGAAGACAGTATCATGCCTCATACTGCGTAGATTAATCTGATGCTCATTAATATACACAAAAGCTTGAATCTATATATGCCTATTACATGATCTCTTTGATAAATATGCTGCTCCAAAGAGTGCCTTCTTTGACATGATTCCGCTAACATGATTCTTCAACTGCACTCATAAATATTTTCCATCACTGGGACACCAGCTCTGAAAGTATGCCGAATTCCTCCAGCTGCTGAATTTGAAAATGCCACCTGACTGCAAAAATCAAAAGAACAAATCAGATAAGAACTTAACTACCATGGTGGATTATGCCCCTTCCAGATGCTATAGGAATTCCAGTTGGGCATGGATGCAATATTATATTATGATTATTAACCAATCATAGTCTTACCCTCTTCTTTAAAAACATTTAAATTGCAGACTATCATTATCTCCTGTGATTTCATTTTTTACTATACATCCAGTAGGATAACACCTTTCACATCCTGAAACTCCCATCATTCAGCTTACTTGTACTGAGTACACTCAGTTTAATTGTCAAACCTCCATGATTCAGCTTAACAATATGGTTAATTTGGCTCCAGTGTTACAAGACGAAGATAAGCATCTTTTGATCCACTTTCTGCATTAAATGTTTTGCCCTAGACACTGTACAATATAAGTGTCACCTATTTTCATCTTTTAAATTATTAATAAATTCATAATAAGTTCACTTCCCCATGCACCTTAATGATGCTATAAACACCACAGCATCCTGGTGTGAGGAAAATAACTTTTCCAATGAATGAGACAGGCTAAACCAAATTGAAACATAAAGGAATGTGGCAAATACCTTGGAAACACACACCAGCTTTTTTATCAGTGGATTCCCATAGCAACCCATGAATCTCTATATTCAAGAAGTTTGTTCCCTCCCTTCTTCCCACTAAGACAATGGCTTTCTTTAGAGTAGATAAGTAGGGCAGAAAGTAACTTGAGATCCATTGCTTATGAATATGTATGTATGCCTGCATCATCATATGAATACGTATACTTACTGTATATCATCTCCTTCTCTGTAATGTATAAATATCAGTGCATTCCTTTTGTTTTCAGGGGGAGGCACCCACTATTTTTGGTGAGGACCCCTCCAGTGTGCACTGTTTAATAAATACTGCAGTTAAGCTTTGATTATTTGCTTTGGGTCCTGTGTTTGATTCCACACTGGCAATAAGTTTGCCATCTCCCAGCTATCACCTATCTTGGAAAAATGTTAGAAAATGGCATAGAAAAGCGTTCACAGCAGATGCTACAAAATTCAGAACAAAAATAATCCCCATTTTGGGTCATATATGATTTCTGAAAAATCTGGGTTTGATTAGGAATGAATTGGTATGTGTGGGTATGCATAGAAATTCTGTAACTCACTCAAAATAACTCAAGCCAAGAACAAAACAAAAAGGGGAACTGAACACTTTTATTTCAACTTTTCTTCCTCCTATAATACTTCCTCCTTTCTCACCAATTTTAACAGAACTTTTCTTAGCATGCATAATTCTCCTTGGAATGATATAGCATTCTTCTCAAGAACATACAAAAGCCTTGTTTATTTTTTAAGAAATGCCAGGAAGACCACCAAGTGTCCACTGTGATTTTTTGTTTAAACAAAGTTTTTTCTTTCAATAGCAAAACTCAATTTAATATTGAAAATCCCCTCTGTTTCAAAGTGGTTTTTTTTTTACACTTGCATCTATTTGATCACATGAGGCATTTCCTGTGTGTGTATGAGTGTTGAGTTAGTAGTCTGAAACACATGGAACTACTTCTGTGCATTCAATAAGTCTGAAATAGCCACTTCCCATGGTTAGGGTAGGCGGGAGTCAATCTTTCTGTAGGTCAATGCATGCATGTAGTGTTAATATCAAATTTTTGTATTGTGTTTCTTTGTAGCAGTTGTGCAATGAGTGAGGCCTTCATTCTTGCTACCACTCAAATAGAAACAAGTTTAATAGTAATTACCTTGTAGAATTAATTATCTTCTGCTTCTTGTGTAGATAACCTGCAGGATATTCAAACCAACAAAAAATCTCCACTTGAAAGAATATGAAAACAGTTTGCTCAATTATTTTAAGAATGAGACCTACAGTATATGGGACAAAGTCCCAATGCATGTCCTTTCATTGTCACCTTTCAGAAATCTCACAGTCCATTCACTCACTAGTCTATCTTTTTTCTGGGCTGATACAGTAGTTAAATCATGTAATTTGAGAGTGTCTGCACAGCATCCACTTTTAAAATGCACAATCGTCATTAGTTGGAATCACTACATACACAAAACCATTTTCAACCTACAGATATTGCTTGTTATAAGAAGGGAGGTTATCAAGCCCTACCAGGCAATAATTATTCTCAGCCACTTCTGCTTCACCTGCCCCTGCTGAATGCCGAACCTTAACAGTTGCCACTCTTTTGAGCAACCCTTTATGCTCTCTCACTTCCTTCACTAATGGATAATATTCATATTCTAGCAAGATCTAGCATGGCAAACTATAATATATAAACATTTATGTATTTACTACAATTGGTATGCTGCTCCCATCCAAACAGGACTGGGCACACACAACATATATTCCTAGTTCTCTTTAATAAATCTTGTAAATGCTTTAATGAAAGACACACTACTTACACTTTACAATTAGCAGGATTATAATGATGAATAGAACTGCACCTGTTCCAATACCAATGTATAGGCCTATCCAGGGGAGTTCATTCTTCCTTGGCTCCTTTGCCATTATAGACGTATGGAATGAAATATTCTGGAAAAGCAAATAAACAACAAAAAACATCGCAGCAGAACCACACTGAGCTGAAGAGTTTGTTTGTTTGTTTGTTTGTTTGTTTAATGAAAGCTGCCCAGAGTCGTCTGGTCTAAGGTATATTAATTATTAACATTCATGCAAGGTTAATGGGAGAATTTATTCCCATCAATTCAAGATTTTACTTCAAAGAAGCCATTCATCAGATTACTTCTCATTCATTCATTTCAAACTCTTCCTCAGAACTGACACTTCTAGGGGGGGTGCGTGTGTGTTTTAAGAAAGATTTATTCAGACTTAAAAAGTATATAGTTATAAATGCCAAATTTGGCCCACAAAAGATTCAAGTTGCTCCCACATTTATGTTGTTCAGGAAATTATTGAAGATAATTTCCTGAGCAACATAAATTTCTTCTCCAACTAAAAAGCTAAATTAGCTAATTCAGGTTCAATAAATTGTGTTTCTTACTATTCCCTCTAATATTTGTTTGTCTGTTTGTTTTGATTTTGAGGCTGCCTGACTACTTAACAACTCTAGGCAGCTTACAATTAAAAGAGAAAAAAAAACAACTTAAATCAGAAGAAAACACAACTGACCAAAGGCTAACACAATACCAAAAGAATTAAAACCTCCACAACCACCCTATCCCAAGGCCTAGGACAAGGGTCGGAAATGGCGGCTCGCGAGCCAGATGCAGCTCTTTGGCCCCTTGAGTGTGGCTCTTCCGCAGCTGAACTCACCCCCGCCCCTTCCACGTGATTGGCCCTCGCCCACAAACCCCGCCCCCTGGCTCTCGCACTGAGCGAGGCCCAGCGCGGCAGGGAGGCGCTGCTGGCCTGGGACGCGGCGCTGTCGGAGGCGGCGCAGGAGCGGCTGCAGGGGCTGCTGCGGCTGGAGATGGTGCTGCTCCGCGGCATCCAGGTGCTGGGTGAGGGCGCGGGCCCGGGACACGAGCGGCAGGGCGGCGCAGGGCGAAGAGCCGCCTGCTCTCCCCTTGGCCGCCTCCGGTCCGAGCCTGGCTCGGCTCCCCCGGCCGCCGCAGGGCTCGGGTTAGCGGGGGGAGAAGATGCCGAACGGCGGGGTGGGGGGATTGATGGGGCGGGAAGGTGCACCCGGAGGGCCTCCCGCGGCGGCTTCTCCAAGGCGGGATGCAGAGCGCGCGCTGCGCCCACGGGAACACCTGGTCCCTCCGCTCCCTCCAGCTCCGGCAGCAGCACCGCCCGCCCCGTCCTGCCACCCGGCAAACCTCCACCGGCTCCGTCCCCCCGCCGCCACCGCCCCGGCCAGGCGCCCTGCGCCGCCCTGCCGCTCGCGTCCCGGGCCCGCGCCCTCGCCCAGCACCTGGATACCGCGGAGCAACGCCATCTCCAGCCGCAGCAGCCCCTGCAGCCGCTCCTGCGCCGCCTCCGACAGCGCCGCGTCCTGGGCCGCGTTTCCAAAAAAAAAAAAAAGCGTTTTGGCTTTGATCAGGCCCACATGCAAGGCCGTTTGCAACCCAAAGGGGGGAAACACAGCCTCCCCCTCCCCACAACCCCCGGAGCTGACTCTCACGCACACACGTTGCCCCTGCAGCCGCTCCTGCGCTGCCTCCGACAGCGCCGCGTTGGGCCTGATCAAAGCCAAAACGCTTTTTTTTTTTTTAAATGCAGCCCAGGACGCGGCGCGTGAGAGTCAGCTCCGGGGGTTGCGGGGAGGGGGGAGGCTGTGTTTCCCCCTCCCCGCAACCCCCGGAGCTGACTCTCACGCACACACGTTGCCCCTGCAGCCGCTCCTGCGCCGCCTCCGACAGCGCCGCGTTGGGCCTGATCAAAGCCAAAACGCTTTTTTTTTAAAAAAAAACGCAGCCCAGGACGCGGCGCATGAGAGTCATCTCCGGGGGTTGCGGGGAGGGGGAGGCTGTGTTTCCCCCCTTTGGGTTGCAAACGGCCTTGCATGTGGGCCTGATCCCACATGCAAGGCCGTTTGCAACCCAAAGGGGGGAAACACAGCCTCCCCCTCCCCGCAACCCCCGGAGCTGACTGTCACGCACACACGTTGCCCCTGCAGCCACTCCTGCGCCACCTCCGACAGCGCCGCATCCTGGGCCGCGTTTCAAAAAAAAAAAGCGTTTTGGCTTTGATCAGGCCCACATGCAAGGCCGTTTACAACCCAAAGGGGGGAAACACAGCCTCCCCCTCCCCGCAACCCCCAGAGCTGACTCTCACGCACACACGTTGCCCCTGCAGCCACTCCTGCACTGCCTCCGACAGCGCCGCGTCCCGGGACGCGAGCGGCAGGGCGGCGCAGGGTGAAGAGCCTGGGACGCCGAACGGCGGGGTGGGGGGATTGATGGGGCGGGAGGGTGCCACGCCGCGCGCCGCCCTTGACGTCAGGCGCTGGCGAAGGCCTTTCCCCTTCTCGCCTTCTTGGCTGCGGCGGTGGCGGAGGATGTGCAGCCCGGGGATCCTGCCGCAGATGGGAAACCCCGTCCCCTGGCTCTCGAGCACTTCAAAATGTGCACAAGCATGTCAAAATGGCTCCCGGCAAAAAAAGTTTGCCGACCCCTGGCCTAGGAGAACCACCAAGTTCTTAATAGTTTTCTGAAAGTCATTAGGGTGGGAGCTCTACAGATCTCTAAAGGGATATCATCCCAGAGGGCAGGCACCGCAACAGAGAAGGCCCGTTTCCTGGTCTCACAAGGTGACCAAGGTGTGAATGAGTGTCTGAAGGGCTTCCTGGTCCAGAAAATGATGCAACTGGTGCACAAGATGAACCTGTGCAAAGGACCTCTTAGCCACAACTGCCACCTGCTCTTCAAGCAGGAATTGTGAGTCCAAGATGACCCTCATATGGTGCACAAGTCTCACATAATGAAGTGCAATCCCATTAAAAACTAAAGATAGAATATCCCCAGAACTGGGAGGGCCAAAAAACATAGCCCCTCAGTCTTGTCAGGACTGAGCCCCTGAGTATGTTCTTCCCCATTCAGGCCTCCACGGTCTCCAGGCACTGGGTCAGGACTTCAACAGCATCACTTGGTCAGCCTGGCGTTGAGATGTACAATTGGGTAACAGCATATTGATGATACCTGACCTCACCGAGCAATTGATATCATGATCAATTGTATTGAAAGCCACTGTGAGATGAAGGAGCACCAGGATGGATACCACCCCCATCCCAGTTCCACCACAAGCCATTGACAAATACAACCAATGTTGGCTGTGTACTGAACCCTGGCCTGAAAGCCAACTGGAATGGTCCAGATAATCTGTTTCCTTCAGGGTCCTCTGGGCCTGAACCCTGACCACCCTCTCTACCACTTCCCCAAACAAGAAAGGTTGGAAACTGGATGGAAATTGTCCAGGATCATTGAGTCCAGTGATAGCCTCTTAAGAAGCAGGTGCACCATGGCCTCCTTCAAGACTTTGGGGATTACCCCTTCCCTCAGAGAAGCAGACAGCACTGCATGGGCAACCACAGGTTACCTCCTGGGCAGTCTTAACCATCCAGAGGAAACCTGGATATAACCAAGCTTACAAACTGGAGAACCCTGTACACTTTACAGCAGAGCTTTCCAAACTGTGTGTCGGGACACGTTAGTGTGTCAGCTGCAGTGTCTGGGTGTGTCGCGGCTGCTGCTGCCTCTGAGCCCTGCCAGGATTCCACACAGGTCCTAGTGCCTGCCTTGTGCCTTGCTGCCTCCAAACCTGCTGTGATTCCACGCAGGTCCTAGTGCCTGCCTTGTGCCCTGCTGTAAGAGTGTGTTGTGAAATGATGCCCTCCTGTAAGAGTGTGTCGTGAAATGATGCATGTCTAAAAAGTGTGTCACCAACATGAAAAGTTTGGAAAGCTCTGCTTTACAGAATTGGATTCACTCCATATAATCCTATAAGACCTTGCCTCAGGCAGTTCAACTGGATATGTCCAGTCAGAGTCTAATTCCAAGCAGATCCAAGAAATTTTATTTGCCCAATAGCAATAATTCCTCACAGTAGCTCTGCACTTGGTCCTGTGGCACATCTCTTCCCAGCAGGGACTGGGTCACCTTAAATAGGGCCGCTATCAGCAGACACACTAAGAACAGAAAAATATCTTTTCACTGTTCTTATTGCCACAATGTAATCCATAATATGGGTCCTTACTTATGTTTGATCAGATTCGCTCTTCTGTAGTGGCAATGTGGAAGACCATTATATTTCAAGGAGTTTAAGTGACATATTTTGATTTTCTCCTTCACACGAAGAAGCTTAGTGTTTATTTTGAGTTATATTAATGTTTAGCTGGCTTGTTTTTTATTTCTGTTTGAAATGGGGGGAGATCTGTATAGCTTCCCAGGCTCTTGGATCAAACAGGTGCTCCAGACCCTGGGAACTATCTAGTCAAGGTCAGATCCTGCAGTCTCGGTACCATGGAAACAGGGTCACGAGCTTTTAGAGCCAGACTTTGAGAAAAACCTTAGGATTGCCTCTTGAGGTGGGCGCTTGGCCACAAACCCTGGCACTGGGTGCTGTGTGCAAAATGGGCTTGGGAAGCTTCCGCTCAGACTTACGGCTGAGTGCTCTGGAAATGGAGCCGCCCTGAGGTATCTTTGCTGGGAGCTTCTGCACAGACCTGAGCGCTGGGTGCTGTGGAAATGGAGCCTCCCTGGGGTATCTCCGCTGTCTTCATTAAGGGGCTCCTGACAGCCTATGGGAGATTGGGTGTCATCTTGCTTGGTATGTTATGATTTTTCTTCCTTTATGCTATGCTTTTTATGCTTCTGTTTAATCTGCCTAAACTGTGTTTCTGTTTAAATCTGTTTGCTTAAGTTAAGAATAAAGCTTAAAATCTCTTTATTCACTGGTGTGCTTATTGTCTCTGGATCTAAAAGAAGCAATTGTCTGGGCACCTGATCACTGCTTGGACACTTGGCAGAACAGCTTCTATTGTTGCTCTTCATCTCTCAGCGCTCCTCAGATAACCAATGTGCACCCTCAGATTGGCACGCAGGGAGGTGCCATATACAGGCAATGTAATCTAAGGTCTCTGTTGTTCACCCATTGCAGACTGCAGCTAAGGCCTCAGCCAAACTGCCCACCAGATCCTCAGGGAAAACTCCAAACTCCCTCTTGAACCCAGCCATGTCCACCAGTTGCCCGTGTCAGGCCAATCTAACAGGCCCAGATTCATCAAGATGTGGATGGAAACAATGAAAAAGGTGCATTTCTTTCAGTTATAGATTAGCTGAAAGAGCCTCGTGTGGCACAGAGTGGTAGGCGGCAGTACTGCAACCGAAACTCTCCCCATGACCCGAGTTCGATCCCAGTGGAAGCTGGTTCTCAGGTAGCCAGCTCAGGTCGACTCAGCCTTCCATCCTTCCGAGGTCGGTAAAATGAGTACCCAGCTAAGCTGGGGGAAAGGCAATCACGACTGGGGAAGGGAATGGCAAACCACCCTGCTATAAGTCTGCCTAGAAAACGTCAGCGAAAGCGACGTCTCTCCAAACGGTCAGTAATGACTCGGTGCTTGCACAGAGGACCTTTTTTTTCATAGATTAGCTGTAGAGTGCTTCCAATTCAAAAAAACTGAGTAAGGGTTTCAGACACTATCAGCTTCAACTTGGAGCCATTCTGTATTTTCTCAAAGCTATTTCTGTCATTTGTATTCCCAGAATAAACCTCTTTAGAAGTACAACACCCCCACCAACACAGGCAGGACAAGCCAGGGTATATAAACAGAGAGCAGGTCCCACTCCCTTTTCGCACTGAAGATGTTGCCTAGCCTGGCAATGAAACGTCTGCAAGAAAACAACAAGGCTCAGAGAGCACCAAGGACTCTACTCTTTAGAAGTGTCATAATGCCTTTTGATGCCTAGTATTTGGAACCTGATAGTTATGATATGGCAGGTATGGGCACCCAATGATTCATGGACCCCAACTCCCTCCCCCGCTTCTTTTTCTTGAGACATCACCATGGTCACACGTGCAAAAATTTATAGCCAATTACTGAAAATTGAAGACACAAAGGAGAAGTAGAAAAAGTGAGCTAGGTTTCCAGAAAACTTAGCATATATAAATATCTACCAATTCACACACACACAAACACTTTTATGTTGATACTTACATCAAGCGGAGATTCAGTAATGAATGCCCATCTGGGTTCAGAAACAAAATTAGACTGACTGAAATGTATAGGGGTTGTATGAAGCAATGCTGAAAAATAAGATTATTACTATAAAACAATTTTGTATTCATATAACTGTCTTTGAATGCACAGAATAAGTAGAACCTTTTTGAAGACAGAATTCCATATAATTTGTATGGATCATTCACTATATTTTTTCAACTTTCCACCATTTTCACTGCTAAGCAAATCTTATGGCGTTAGACAGACTGATATTTGTGTTTTAACAAGCCCTTTGGGGGACAACGGTTCAATGTTGTTTTGCTTTGTTATAGTTAGATCGCATAACTTGAGACACATGATTTCAAAGGAGATATATATATATATATATATATATATATATATATATATATATATTGTGTGTATATATATATATATATATATATATATATATTGTGTGTGTATATATATATATATTGTGTATATATATATATATATTGTGTATATATATATATATATTGTGTATATATATATATATATATATATATATATATATATATATTGTATGTATGTATGTATGTATGTATGTATGTATGTATATATATATATATATATATATATATAGGGGGGGGGGGATGGGGAGATGTCCTTTATGACGGACACAACAGAAGAGTTCCCTATCAAATGAAGCCCAGTTAATGACTGACTGGCTGTCACAATTAATACATAACACATGTAAATACCATTTTGTGTATAATTTTTGGATGGTACTAACACTGTAATGAGAGAGAGAGTCATTAGATTAAGTTCATAAAAACAACATTCCTTTTCAAACATAAAGGCATATTTTTTTAAAAAAATCCTTTGTAGTATACTGAAGGGGCACCTGACAAATTTAAACCTTCTGCTCACCTTCCTTGATCAGTAATTTAAAATGCTTTTTCTTATCATTGAACAAGCCTTGTATCTCCACACGACAACAATATGTTCCCACATCATCTTCTGTTATGTTGGCAATGGTCAGAGATACATCTCCTTGATTAACATTTCCCATTAGATGGTATTTTTGGGATTGCCCATCTATCTCCAGCTTTTCATTAATGCTGATCCTTTTATTGGGACAACTACCTATTGAAGGACAACTTTGTCCCCAACAAGTATATGTGAGTCCATAACTCTCAACTGAATAATGACATGGTAGAGTGATGTTTTCACCCACTTTTCCTTGTATAATAGTCACAGCACATGATGTGAAGGAACCTGTAGAGGAAATGTTACAATTATTTTTTTTAAAAAAGAATGAATTGGGAAAAATGAGGTCATAGCTTCTAAAACAATTTTCAGCTAACCAGCTTTCCTCAGAAAGAATGAAATTACTATCTGAAAGATCCTCCCAAGCAGATACTATGACATCACTTCCTCAGTTTGCTGAGTAATAGAAAGAAAATAAAAGCAGAATGGCAATGCTGGTTAAAAAAAAACACCCTGTGGTTGCCTAGCAGGAATTCTATTTCTTCCCTCCAAAGCAGTTATTTATCGCTAAGTAACCTTTTAAAACATTTTTCATAAAAATGTAAAATTTCAGTGGCATGGTCTCACTGTGGAAGTTCTATTTATGTAATGTTTGGTCACTAATAAGGGGCATCATTTGATAATATGTTAGAAGTTTTCTGATGGATGGTATATAGAATCTTCACACATTCTCTTCTCAGCTTAGCAAACAAGCAAATCTGATTTCTTAGCAGATTACTGTATGTGTTGTTTTACCTCAAATGAAAGAACACTGAACTACTAATTTCCTCTGATGGGAAGACCTTTGGTAGTTCACAGTTACAGTATGATTAATTCACTATCATATCCTGCATTTAAAAAAAAACTTTAAAAGCTTATTTCTGTTTCTGAGAGTTTGTTTCTCATATCCTCACACCACTTTTGTCACTGTATTCAGTAGATAGAAAGCCACCTTTTCCTATTTTATACTTCTTATTTTATAAAGCTGGGAAAATACAATTAAGTCACGTATTTGCACAATGGAGATAATTCTATACTGAGAAATCTCAGAAGTTCTTAGCACACAGTTGTCACTGCTGTGTATTTTTAGCCAGATATGCATGAAACTTGGAATAAACATTGATAGTCTCAATATGGTTAGAACTAATCCTTCTCAAGTGACATGAATAAAAATTATAGATCACCGAATGCCTACACCCAATTGCCCTGCATAGGATAATCAAAGAGCCTCAAATTTACAAATGTTATTCATAAAAGTGTATACATTTTATTTACGCTTTTTATTTTGACTTTTACTTCTTTTTGCACTTATATTAGAAAAAAGATTCATATATATTATCGGAAGATTAATAGTGTTAACACTAATGCACAGTCTAAATAAGACACAGTGCTGGTGGTGAATTAATGTATTAATGAATACGACCTTTGCTTCCTATGATGTAAAAAATAGCATATGAAAATGATGTCAATATATTAACTTTCAGTCATTTATCCATTCCAATTCTAACATGTTTGTTGAGAAGTAAACCACCCTATCTTGCATCCTAGTATTGGAACAGCAGCTTTAAAATACATATAGGAAGTTACAATAATTTGCCAAAATTCTGACAAAAATCATCCTACCAAATACTGTAAGAAACTGAAGCAATACTGTTACAAATGTGTCATCTATGATTATGTGTAGCTTTATGAAAATTTAGTTACCTGTTAATATCGTGAAGAGGATCTGTTTCTGAAGCAAGCAATAAAACATGGTAAAGGACAAATCACAGAAAAGATTCCCTTCTACCTATTATTTAATAGAAGGCTTGTTTGCCAAACAAGTTTCTAAACTTCTGACTCATGTGTGTCATCAGTCACAGTGCATTTCCAGTAGCTTGTTCAGAACTTCCTCTTTCTGTCATAAATTCAGCAGCCTCTAGACTGTCCTGCCTGACACAGTCATGTGGGACATGTTCAAATTTAATGTTTCACAGTAAAATAAAATAAAATAAAAAATAATATAATATAATATAATATAATATAATATAATATAATATAATAAAATAAAATAAAATAAAATAAAATAAAATAAAATAAAATAAAATAAAATAAAATAAAATAAAATAAATAAAATAAAATAAAATAAAATAATAAAATAAAATAAAATAAAATAATAAAATAAAATAAAATAAAATAAAATAAAATAAAATAATAAAATAATAAAATAAAATAATAAAATAAAATAAGATAATAAAATAAAATAAAATAATCATAGAACTGTATTTCTGCTGGGCTTGCCTTAGCTTTGCAATCCCACTATTGTTTTTTAGTTCTGTAATTATTTCTAAAATGTTGTTATCCCTTTTTCATTATAATCATCATAATTCCAAATTGGGGATACAAAAAAAATTAAAACTGTAAAACTATGACATCTTTAAGCCAGAGACAGTGGAAGGTACAGCAGCATACTGTAGATTCAATCAAAGCAATTGATTTAATTTAAACAATTAATCAAACAAACATGTTTTCCAATGACACAAAAGGCTTACAAAGTACATGAACCATAACCAACAGAAAGGTAATTCGCACTTGGGGCTCCTGTATCAGAAATGCCTCTCTATAGATGCTGCATAGCAGATTCTTGGCAAATGTGGTGCCCCCAAGAGGGCATTCTCTCCAGAGCTTATTGACATTTTTTATCCTCCACTGATAACAAGAGTTCTAAAAGCGCCCACTGAGTATGCATCTGCTTCTTGGAAGGGCGTGCAGGTCTTTCAGGAACAAGCAGATTTCCCAGTTCCTGGACAAGGGAATTCCGTACCCATAGTCTCCCCATTTCTTTGGGATCTGATTTCAGCTTATTTTCACCCTTATAGTCTTGACCCTAGTCATTGTACTCCACAGTCGTGTGGAGTATTGGAGTGGGGAAGACAAGATCAAGTGCCCCCTCAGCCATGGAAGTTCATTGGGTGAGTTTGGTCCAGTCCCTCTCAGCCCAACCTACCTCAAAGGGTTGTGGGGAAAAACTGGAGTGTGGAATGCTATATATGCTGCCTTTACCCTATCTGTCCAATAAATAATAAAGTACCTAGAGTTTCTGCAGATGGCAGTCTTACCCAGTAGGCGATCCCTCCAAAGCAGCTCTAAGGGCAAGGCAACATTCTGTGTCATTCTACTCTCTGATATTGATATAATGGATTGCATTAAACAGCTATTAGTATTGCATGCCTTTCCAGTTTCACACATGAAGATGGAGGAATAATTGGTTATGTGTTGTTTTTAAAAATGTTTCATGTTTACTGTGAATAAAAAGAAGAAAAATTGATGGTTGCTTATTGCATATGTGAACATGTGCATGCAATGCAGCACAGGAAACTTGCCTTTTTAGAACAAATGTTAAAAGGACAAAACTAAATGCAACACAGTTAGTGGGCTTTCATTCTGCACTGCCAGTTCTACTCACAAACACCTTCTGTTTCCAACAGAACAAAGGTAGGCAACATAGTGTCCATTGCCACCAAAGTGACCAGGACACCTCTGTCTTGGTGCCTGCCAGCTCTCTGACTTTATTTCTTTAATTATTTTAATAAAATAATAATAATGGGATGCTGCAAAGCAAAGTTCCCTCCTCTAGCAACATCTTTCTTTCCAAAAAGGCTTCTGGGCCAGACATAGGCTACATTGGCATTTTAGAAAATAAAAATGGTAGGTAACCAGGGTCAGCCAGGGAGGTGGGGGGAAGGTGGGTACAATCAATGCATCAAGGTGGGATCAATGCATCAAAAAGAAGCAAGGCTTCAATCATATGGTCATGGGTGGCATGTTGACTTGGTTGGGAAGTATGGCTACCTACCCAGAAAGTGGGTTGCCAGGGGAAGCCCTGGGGGATTAGACTAGATGGAAGAGAACACCTTCACCACTTTGTCTTCTAATAAAGGGCTATTTTGTTCTATGACTTGTCATACAAACTATAACTATACAAAGGGGGTTTTTTTTGTCTGTTTGTATGTGTATGTCTTGTGTCATGCCACCAAGGCTGGAGGACTGTTTGAGGACAGGTCATGGAAGTTCATTTTTATTTTTATTTATTATTAAATTTATATACCACCCATCTCACTATAAAAGTGACTCTTTTTTACTAGTTGTGGAATGTTGGAGCTGATATACAGTAGCTCTCACTCCCATTGTGATGAAATGTTTTGAGAGACTGATGAAAGATTATATTGTTTCCAGACTCCCCCCTTCATTTGATCCACTTCAGTTTGCTTATCAGCGGAATCGCTCCGTAGAGGATGCTATCTCTTCTGTTCTTCATTCGAGTCTGGTACATCTTGAGGAGAAGAACAGTTATGTGCGATTGCTGTTTATAGATTTCAGCTCAGCGTTCAATACGATTGTTCCCCAGCATTTGGTGGACAAAATGGGTTCTCTAGGTTTCAGTACTCCCTTGTGTAATTGGCTACTTGACTTCCTTACTGAGAGGTCTCAGTTGGTGCGAGTTGGATAAAATATTTCTAGCCCTATCTCCTTGAGCATCAGCTCCCCACAGGGCTGTGTCTTGAGCCCATTGTTGTTCACCCTGATGACACGACTGTTGCGCCAGGTTTACCACCAATTCCATTGTGAAATATGCAGACGATACAACGGTAGTGGGTCTTATCAGGGATGAGGATGAGTGGGCTTATAGGGAGGAGGTGAAGGGTTTGGTGGACTGGTGCAATAAAAACAGCTTGGTTCTAAATGTGGAAAAACTAAGGAGATTATTATAGACTTCAGGAAGAACCGGTGTAGTCACACTCCACTTTTTATCAATAACATAGCTGTGGAGTCAGTCAGTAGCATCAGATTCCTGGGGGTGCAGTTAACAAATAGTCTGACCTGGTCCCTTAATACCACATTTTTGGTAAAGCGAGCCCAGCAACGTTTGCACTTTTTGCATCGGATGAAGAAAGTACATCTCCCATCTTCCATTCTCCTTACTTTCTACAGAGGCACTATAGAGAGTGTACTTACAAATTGTATTTCCATCTGGTTTGGAAGCTGTAGTGCCTCAGATAGAAAGTCTGTGCAGAGAGTGGTAAGGGCAGCAGAAAAGATAATTGGGATATCTCTGCCTCTCATCCAAGATTTAGCACATGCACGCTGTTTGTCCAGAGCTCGAAAGATCATCAGTGACGCCTTCCATAAGTTCTTTTAGGTGAAATGTTGAATATGTAAAGAATGTATATTTTATAGTAATTATGGATTTTTTTATTAGTATTTTAGTGTATGACTGAAATTGTGAGCTAAAGAATGTATACTTTATAGTAACTATGGTTTTTTATTATTATTATTATTTTATTGTTTGATTGAAATTGTGAGCCAACTGCAACGAAATTTTATTCTATTGTGCGCTTGGTGTATAGTGCATAGTGGGATGACAATAAAGTTATTATTCTATTCTATTCTATTCTATTCTATTCTATTCTATTCTATTCTATTCTATTCTATATGTGGAGGAGCTGTTGCTTTGTGGACAGGGATGATTTTTTTAGAAGACGGTTGACCTCTTAGACTGTGTGATGATGACTCACAATGCCTTAGTCCAACAAACTGAGCCTTTGGGTAACAAGGAGGTGGTGTGGTTCCTAACCTGGAGACTTTTTGAGTATGGCATGGCTTCAGGAGGGGAACAGACAAGCTGAACAAGTCAGCAATGGCGGTAGCAGATGGGAAGATGCAAAGCTAGCTGTGCAGTTGCCTGGCAGAGAGCGGTTTGGAATTGGATGTATCTGCCATTAATAGCTGAGGAAGAGCAATGCAACTGCGATGGCAGCGCCAATTAAGATCCTTCCCCAGAAGCTGGGAATAGTGGCAGGTTCATCATGCCTATGTGGTGTGGAGGTAGGGACACTGACCCAAGTATATCTACCTCAATGTTGCAGAGAGTTTGGTTGCCTGGTGCCAGTTTCAGATGTCAGCAGGAGCAGGAGTTGCTGGTTGTCTTGTGAGAGGACCAGCCAACTGGTCCTCTCACAAGACAACTGGTACACAACATACCTCATGAGGCAGTAGCCATCTTGCCTCTTGCATGCTTCAGCAGAACCTGGAGGACTTGAAGAAGCTGGGACCTGGACTGCTTTTTCCATCTGGCAGCAGCTCTGGACTTTTTCAGTTGTGCTATGCAAAGAGATAAATGAAGGAGAGTCATGGACTTATGAACTGGGATGGTCATGGAAGTTCCTGTGTCATTGGGGATGCTAGCTGCATTCCTCCTGGGTGGGAGACAAAAGGTGGCATTTCCTAGCTTACCCGTTGCTGATTGTGATTTCTTATTCTGATTGACCTGGCGAGGAGTAATTGGGGGTGCTATGGATGTGTGATAGTGTATAGTGTGATATGGTTAGTGGATATAGTGTGTAGTGTGATACATGGATAGTGTGATAGATGGTGGCCTAGGGTTGGGACGTTGAATGAGAGGCAGAAGAGTCCTGGACCATGGAAAGGATGGAGGGGGAGTGTAGAGACAGTTACAAAAACAAAAGCATGCTTTAAGTCTGGGAAACAGATAAAGTGTTAGAAAGAAGCTCAGACCGGCTCCACCCTAATTCACTGGGATATAAGAGGAAAAGAAGGGAAGGGAAAACACAGTCAGGCTTTTAAGATTCTGTTACTATAGCCTATCTCAATAAAGTAGAGTTCCAGTCAAACTGGTGGACTTGGCCTACCTCAAAGGGATGACAGGGTCCATGGGAGAATGTGTAGTGGGGAGAGTTAAGGGCAGGCAAAAACACCCTGGTGATGGGTAGGAGGAGGTATGGCTGGAGAATACAGTCTCAGTGCTTAGTAGCAATCTTACGCTTCAGCTCGCTGGACTCTATCGCTTTGCCCAGTCATCAACCTTAGGGGGCCCTGGTCTCCAGCTACTGCGACCTAATGGCAGATCAGCCTATAATAAGGCCTGCTTCATTAATAATTTAATCATTGATGAGAAGGCCCACCACACATGGATCACTGAGACCTGGCTGGGCAGGGGGTGGGTGGGTGCCCCTCTCAGATATGTGCCCAACTGGGTTTTGGGTATGACATCAGCTGTGACCCTAGGCTAGGGGCAGGGGAGCAGCTTTGATCATCTGGGAGACTCTTGTGGCTTTCAGGAGCACTCCTCCATACATAACCTAACGTGAGGTTTTATGATGCAACAATGTATTAAAAAGCAAATTATAGGTGATTCTATACTGTAATTGTAATATTTTTCTATCACTGCAAAAAGAGGAAAAAAAATCAGCAAAAAAACTTGATACTTCTGGCATGGATTCTGTTCTGAATACCCAACTTCATTCCAAAATAAAGTACGATTCAGTCAAGCGTCATGCCCACCCAGCAAAGTGCCAGTTCTATACTTCACACCAGCCTCAGAAGCATTCGTAAAAATAAAAATGATATGTGGTTAGAGTCCTGTACATTGTCTGGAAGAGTGCCCATCTTCTCAGGAAAAAATAAGCCAAGATCATAGATTGGGGAAGAGAGGAAACAATCTCACCAAGATTAGCTCCTGGTAAAAGGGTGTTTTATGACTAGACAACACAGACCAGTGTTGTGCATTATTACTGCAGAACACAGCTGCCTTTTCCATTGATTTATGAAAAGAGCTATCAAAACTCTTTTCGAGGCCATCTAGGCACCTTTATTAAGTAAATAGTAAGCTTTACCAAACTCATATTGTTCCACAATTAGTCCAAAACTTAATCCAAAATTCATTAAATTGTTTTTGTCCGAGGGATCCAATAAATTGGCTGTTTTTTTTCTTCAGGCTACCTGAAGATTATTTCAACTTTTAGAATTTTGTTCAAGTATACAGATTTAACTTTCTCAGGAAACCTATGCAAAATTTAAGCTGATAGTTTGCAGGATAAATTGTAAAGGGTTAGAAAACGGAAAAATGACACTAAAATATAAGAATTCCAATTAAAAACCTCATTCCCTTCTGATTGTATATTTTATGCACACTCTATTCTCATGACTCATACTTCTGATGAGTGAGCCAATCTTTGAGTCTTTGAGTCAATGCATTTTAGACAGAAACTTTTAATAGGTAAGCAAATTAAACCTTTTCCAAGTATAACTGCAGTTTGTAATTACTGTTTAGATGTCACACAAGTGAAATTTATCTGAAAATTGCCCTGATTATAGTGAAGGCCAAATTCTCACAAATCATCCAAAGTGTAACGCAGTCTGATTACAAGAATAGTTTAATATTTCTCAATAGAAAAATAAAAGTGCAGCAGAAGCAATTCTGAAAACAGGTTGATGTTATTATGGCAGAAAACCAAGATGAATTTGGACATTCAAATATGATTAGAGGAGCATGCCTGCTGGCAAAAAAGCTTATAGTTTCATTTGGATCAGCTTCCATAAGAATCAGCTAAGTATTTATTGGGCATGCTGAGACCAGCAGTTTTAATATAAGGCTTTTTATATATATAAAGGAGTGGATGACAGCTTTCCAGACTAAGTGTACCATCCCCATGGCTCAAAGATGCACCAATTGCCTAATCAATTTCCTCTAGCTAGATTCCACATACTATGATGGATCAAGAATCCATGTGGTCAGCCAGACATTTTCTAAAACCCTTGTGCCCATCAGGGCTGCAACTAGGGGGGGGGGCAAGCGGGGCATGTGCCCCGGGCACCATGCTGGGGGGGGGCGCCAAAATGCCTCTTTTGACGGCCATCCCTGAGGGAGGCCCGCGCTCCTGTCACCACAGCTGCCTGTGAAGAGGCCCACCAGGGCGTTGCGCGGCAGGGCTCGTCCGCTCCCCGGGGCTGGCCACGGGCTCCGGGGTGGCCGCAGGGCCATGCCCCCCCGGCACCACTCTGGACTGTCCCTCTTGGGAGTGTGGCGGCCGGCAGCTTGCTCCGCCTGGCCCGGATGGGCAGAGGGGAGCACAGCGGGTCCTTCCCCTGGAGCCGGGGGCGCATGAGAGATTGCAGCTGGGAGCGGGGCGCTTGTCCCGGGGGAGCCCCACGCTGCTTTGTGGAGGGGGGTCTGCGTTGGGAGTGTGGGGGGGACTCGACCCTGTGGGGGGGTGCGGAATCCATGGGGGGGCACGGAATCCATGTTTGCCCTGGGTGACACAGACCGTAGTTGCGGGCCTGGTGCCCATCATTAGACTGTAGCAGCTAAAACCAGTCCCATGCACTCAAAGTTGATGGTTTTCTGAATGCCATTACTGTACTTTTACAATACAGTATGAGCATCAAGCTTTAAGCAAACACCTGTGATTTTGCTCTCAGGCCTTGCATATTTGTCACAGCAGGCACCTGAAGATTCTCCCATCTCCAACACTGTGCCTGATTGTAACAGTCCTTTAATCATCCAGAAAACTCTACAACTCTACCGGACAGTCACTAGAAGAAACCATAATAGCAGCAAAGTAAGCTTCCTTTGCAGTTCTCAATATCATGTGAAAGATACAATTTTGTGCTCTCACCTACTCTCAGCACTGTTCAATCACATCCACTCTGAGACTCATGCCATTTGCTCTCAAAGTATTATTGCTTATTTGCAGTTCCTCTGAATAACTCCTCTTGACATCGGAGGACGCTCTCCATTTTATTGTTCCTGAGAGACTCAACGCAAATCCCATCTCCACATGCTTTTTGGATTTCTGCAGCTAATATGCAAAATGCCCAGCAGTAGCCATTCTGATATGCCTAGATCTCATAGTGCCACTGGTGGTGGAATCTCCTCGGCTAATGGGGCAGATTTCAATATCCATGCTCTGGGGATGGAATCCAGGTGTGCCCAGGAATTTATGGACTCCATGGCAATGATGGGCTTGTCCCAGGTTATCCTCAGACTCAAGTCATATCAGTGGTCACATGTTGGACCTCTTGTTTGCCTCATTCAAGACCCAAGCGCCATGTGATGGAGTGAGCTCCCGCACTTGCCCCAGCTCTTGCCAATCTAGCAATTCGAAAGCATGCAAATGCAAGTAGATAAATAGGTACCACTTCGGTGGGATGGTAACAGCGTTCCGCGCACGTCATACCGGCCACATGACCGTGGAAGCGTCTTTGGACAGC
The DNA here is from genome assembly GCA_023362775.1 of Charina bottae. Lineage (NCBI taxonomy): Eukaryota > Metazoa > Chordata > Lepidosauria > Squamata > Charinaidae > Charina > Charina bottae. The sequence goes on along the minus strand of JALMGJ010000002.1, from coordinate 85,007,371 downwards.
GCTGGCTCTTCAGCTAAGAAATGGAGATGAGCACCGCCTCCTAAAGTCAGATACGACTGTGCAGGGGAAAACCTTTACCTTTAGCTTAGATGACACATGATGTGAATTAAAGCATATCACCAACAGTCTTTTGCTGTGATTAGATCACTTTCTGAGTCAAGTTGTGGTAGGGAAGGGAAGGTCCTAGGAAGGCTGTAATATGTAAAGTAGTAACATGTGAGCTACTTGTCCAGATAAACTGCTTCATACTATTAGATGAAGCAGATTATCTGGAGCTTTTTCAATTAGGCTTCTGATCTGGCCATGGGATGGAAATTGGGAGGGAGTGCAACCTTTTTGATCCTTTTAGACCTCCTCAGTGGTGTTCAATACCATTAACTGTGGTATCCTTTTAAACTGCCTATGATGGTTGAGGAGTGGGGACACTTGTTTTGCAGTGGTTCCACTCTTTAATTGGGAAGTGAAGCTAGAGGGGAAGAGAGGTTGGCCAGGTTGTTCCTCCTTTATGGGGTACCACCAAACTTGATGCTTTTTAACATCTACATGCAATAGCTGGAAAGGTCATCCATCAGTCTGAGGCCCAACCTCACTTAGCTTTTGAGTTCAGCCAAGGTCAGCTAGGTGCTGCCTCCTGCTGAGGCATTAAATTTCCTACAACTGTATTTAAATTCAAAGCCTATTGCATGTATCTCTAGAAACAAGCTGCACATAATCTAGGTAAGAAAAATAAAATCTGTTCCAACACCCATCATTACCCATAATAAATGATTCTGATCTGTTTTCAAGAAAGAGAACTGGTTTATTCCACAGCTATTTGTAAATTTTTTTAAATCCACAGCGATTTTTCTGCTTCTCTCTACATGCCATCGTAGTACTATTAAAAGCACAAATAAATGCATGTATGACTCAGAAAAAGCTAGCTTGTTATATGCCCACTGTACAATTATATTAATGTTTACTAAATCTGAAATGCCAAATGAAGTCAGCATGGAACATCAAGGCAAAACGACACATATTTCTTGGATCCTTTTGCTTATAAATGTGGGTGTCCGTTTGTCATGCATGTTATAAAGTGTGAATGAATCCTTAACATTGTAAAGATAGTAGCTAAAATACTTACACACAAGCACAACTTATGGACGTGTATTTTGTTACGTGATTGCATTCCTTAGATGAATTTAATGACTGTTCTCATTCTTGAGATTTTTCTAACTTTGTGATAAATTGGCACAATAAATAAAAACCACCTAAACCCAACATATAGGAGAGAAACAAAGAACACTAAAAAACCAGCACAAAAATAATTAGGATTACTTGGGATTACTATTTATAAAATTACATAGGAATTCCCAGAGTCAGGAGATGGTAGTCATTGCAGAGAAGAGATCCATTTGCTGATGAAACAGATACTCTTTATATTATAGTAACAAAATGGGAAAGTAACTGTGAATTCACAGGATTTAATAAAGGACATAGCATATTAAAGCCGGCTGGGTGACCTTGGGCCAGTCACTCTCTCTCAGCCCATCTCACCTCACAGGGTTGTTGTTGTGGGGAAAATAGGAGGAGGAAGGAGTATTAGGTTTGTTCGCCGCCTTGAGTTATTTATAAAAATAATAAAGGCAGGATAAAAATAAATAAATGCCATTTGTGAACACAGCAGAAAGAATAGGGCAAAAACAGTTTTCTACTTTTGCTTTTAGCCAGCATTCCTTTACAAGGTTAGGGACAGATCATCCTGGAGAAAATCTATGTGGTCATTAAGAGTCGACAATGACTTGATTTGATTGATTCTGATAATCAATTTTTAAAAAGCTTAAACTCTTCTCTCTGCCTGCCCACCTAATAAGCAGCAGGGAGAAAAGACAGAAGTAATGAATCAAAGGCATATTTTCAACTACTAAAGCACTCTAGAATAAAGCATTACTTACTAGATACATGAAGCTTTCTTCTTTTGGCTGTCTATCTTGTTATGTACGGTATGTAGCCTAGCACATCAGCTAAATATGTATTGCCACTTCTGTGTCCTATTCCTTTTCACTGAGATAAGAAAGGGGCCAATTATACTCCCTCAGACTGGCACTGGCCCAGTCTCTGGCTGGTAGAACTTGGAGAAGATTTGTCCTTTTTGGCAGCCCCTCCTCTGCTTCACAATTTCTCCAAATTGTGCCTTCCTTGACTTCAAATGTCTTGCCATGGTCATCCCAGGAGGGGCAGATCTTCAGCAGCACAAAACTGCCTACTTATATTTTCCAGCCATCATTTTCCCCTAAAACCAACAAACTTCAACAGCAGGAGCTGTCTAGAATCCATCATGGTTCCCCAATCATCACATCTCCATCTCTCCTTCTAGAAGTAAAGGTAAAGGTTCCCCGCACAGTTGTGTCTGACTCTAGGGGCCGGTGCTCATCTCCGTTTGTTAGCCGAAGAGCCAGCATTGTCCGAAGACGCTTCCATGGTCATGTGGTGTCCTGACCTAAGACTCAAGGCAAGGTTCCGGCACGAGGCTTGAAGTGGCAGCTGCAAGGCGAGATTCCAACGCGAGGCTTGGCATGGTGGCAAGGCAAGGTTTTGGTGTGGCGTGCGCCTGAGCGGCAAGGCAAGGTTCCGGCACGAAGCGCGGCTGGGTGGCAAGGCAAAATTCCGGTGTAGGATGCGGCTGCACAGCAAGGCAGGGCTCTGACGCAAGACTCGACTGGGTTGCAAGGCAATGCTCTAGCGCGAAGCTCAGCTGGGCGGCAAGGCAGGGCTCTGACGCGAGGCGAGGCTGGGTTGCAAGGCAATGCTCTAGCGCGAAGCTCAGCTGGGCGGCAAGGCAGGGCTCTGACGCGAGGCGAGGCTGGGTTGCAAGGCAAGGCTCTGGCATAGAGGCAAGGTAAGGGTCGAGCAGGAATTCTGGCATGGCGATGGGATCGCGTTTCACTCCAGGCTGCAGTAAGTTACGTGAACAGTTGTCTCCGGCAGTTGGTGCCGGCTGTGTTCTCCTTTTTAATCTTTGAGTTTCCCGCCATTTGCGGGTGGGAGCCAATCGCACCTTGCATTGCTCGGATTGCCTTTCCCATCTCCTTTCTCACGCGCTGATAGGCGGAGGCGATTCTTCTTCTAGGCTGCCTTCAATCAGCTGCTCCGGGTCTGATTAAAATTTCGCGCCATCCGTTGTTTCCCGCTTCTACTGTTACCGGGCCTTCCTCTTCCCAATCGGACTCAGCCTCCATCCTGACATGTGGCCGGCATGGCGCGCGTGGAACGTTGTTACCTACCCACCGAAGTGGTACCTATTTATCTACTTGCATTTGCATGCTTTCAAATTGCTAGGTTGGCAAGAGCTGGGGCTAGTGCGGGAGCTCACTCCGTTATGTGGGGCTAGGGTCTCGAACCTCCGAACTTACGACCTTCCGATCGACAAGCTTTCTAGAATTAAAGGTAAAAGGTAAAGGTTCCCCCCGGACATTTGTGCAGTCGTGTCCGACTCTAGGGGCCGGTGCTCATCTCCGTTTGTTAGCCGAAGAGCCAGCGTTGTCCAAAGACGCTTCCACAGTCATGTGGCCGCATGACGCGCACGGAACGCTGTTACCTACCCACCAAAGTGGTACCTATTCATCTACTTGCATTTGCATGCTTTCGAATTTTATTTATTTATTTATTTATGGTTCAATTTATATTTACCGCACCATCTCCCCACAGGGGGACTCTGGGCGGTTTACAAAAATCGGGAATTAAAATTCAACAGTTAAAACAACATATATTACTCCATAATACAATAGTAATTAACAAAATATAAAATCCAAGATGTGATGGGTTGATGTTTAAAAGGGCACTATGGCACCAGCCATCCCCAAGAGGAACTGTTCCCCCCCCATCCCATGCAAGGCGGCAGAACCAGATCTTTAAGTTCTTTCTGAAGGCCTATGCCTGAATTGCTAGGTTGGCAAGAGCTGGAGCTAGTGCAGGAGCTCACTCCACACGCAGGGCTAGGGATTCAAACCTCCAAACTTGCAATCTTCCGATCGACAAGCCTTTCTAGAAGTAGGTTCCCACAATCCCTTAAGACTGCACCCCTGCCAGCTCAGCAACCTCACACTTCTCTGATGACAAAATTTTCCTATGAAAAATTACATTACCACCTACAGTCAGCTTCTACTTATCAGCTAACCAGAACAGAATACCTGTTTAGGCTTCTGTGTGGCTATCACAATACCCTTCAGAAAAATCACCCCAGCACAGGACTATCACTGTTAGCTATTGGTTTAGTATTCATTTCTGCTTCTATACCATTAGATGTATATCCTACTTTCCTTCAGGAACTCAAGGTGGTATACATAGCAGACCCTCCTCCAATTACTCAATTTTTTCCCCACAGCAGCTTGGTGAAATAATTTGACTAGTGAGATAGTTATTGGTCCTATCATCCAATAAACTTTCATGGCTAAGGATAGATATGAACTTGAGTCTCTCTGGTCCTATTCTAATACCTTAAGCTCTAAAGGTATCAACTGAAAGGTCCTAGCTGAAAATGCTTATTCTCATGAAAATTAGAGCATTATAGTGACTCACATTAACCATAGTAAAGCTGCTTTTGAGAGTTGGAAGACTTTCTGAACTGCATGATATATGGTACAAAGAAATGCAATCATGGTGGTGAGGACAGACAGAAACAAGACATCCTGACTTTCTTAAGTAGTACTTTTAATTAGTACAAAACCATCATTGGTTACACCATACTAGAAAAGTAAAACTTCTACACATATTGAAGTCAGGAAAAAAATCTGCCACCCTCACTTTTTTCCCAGAAAACAGTGGAATTTGGGAGTATTATTATTAAATCTTTACAGATCAAAAATAATTTCATTACTTTGTAACATATATAGCTTGTTTTGTTCTTTGGTATGTATATTTTAAAAGTTAATTGATTTTAGCACAAAATAGCAGAATTAGTTACATACAAAAATATATTAACATAGCTAAAATAGGGTTTAACATAGTTCAGATATAGAACTTTTTATCTTTCAATAAAATAAATTACTGTGCTGTCTTTTAGCTTTCTATTGCTCAGTTCTTTGATGAAACTCAAGGGCAGACTAACAGGGTTTGTAAAAGGAACTCCTTCCAAGTCCAACACCTTTTGACTAGCTCTGTACTAAGTAAACAAGGCAATCAATTCCTTGTTATGAGTTCCACAGAAATAAATGAATTGCTGACAACTGCACTTTAATTTTATTTGACGACCTAGTGTAACTGATAAAACAGGATCAGATCCATAAATTGTAAATAGAAGAGCCAACAAACTAAGGCAGCACTGAATTTTCTTCTCTTGCGAAAAGGGTATTAGTTTTCTGGAGACAAAACAAAATTGTAAGCACTTGTTCTTGCAAGTATTGCTTTTTTCTTGGCCCATAATTATAATTATCTTGTAAAGAAAGTTTTCTTGATGCGTAGTTCTTAGAAATTTTATAAGTATGGGATATAAAGGATGTTGAATATATGCATACTACGGCTGAGCTATGTTTACATACTTCCAGTTCTTTAGGAAACACACACACATAAAGATTTCACCATAGTACTATAATTATACTTAAGTCACACTAAGAAGCAGCCAAGCTATGAGGAACACCTGTTTTACAACTCAATGAAATTGAGTTACATTTCAATCATAGGAAAGTAATAAGGCCCATCCTGTAAAATACAAGACTAATTTGGCTCAAGGCAATCTTGTGTTAAATAAATATTTTAAAGATAAAGTTATCTCAAATAATTGTTTAGAATTTCATTCTTTTTAATAAATGTCAGAGTTACCAAGCTTTCCCTATGTGCAGAAGCAGTTGATTTAATTCACAAACCAACATTCATAACACAAGAAAAAATATTTGATGATTTTTTACTTCACTCTGTATACATAACAATGTTGTTGTGGTATAACATATGTCTTTTAATTTAACTTAAACAAGGAACCACCACATATATTTAAATTCCTTAAAGTACTTCCCATACTTCAATAAATGAGCATCAGCAGAATTAAAAAAAAAGGTAAAGGTACCCCCCGCACATTTGTGCAGTCGTGTCCGACTCTAGGGGCCGGTGCTCATCTCCGTTTGTTAGCCAAAGAGCCAGCGTTGTCCGAAGACGCTTCCACGGTCATGTGGCCGCATGACACGCGTGGAACGCTGTTACCTACCCACCGAAGTGGTACCTATTAATCTACTTGCATTTGCATGCTTTCGAATTGCTAGGTTGGCAAGAGCTGGAGCTAGTGCAGGAGCTCACTCTGCACGCAGGGCTAGGGATTCGAACCTCCGAACTTGCAATCTTCCGATCAACAAGCCTGGCGTCTTACCCGCTGAGCCACCACGCCCCTTATCAGCAGAATTAGGATACTGATAAATTGCATAGGTGACATAACAGGTAAAGCTATCAATAACATTTACTGTTCTTTAAAGTCAAGCATAATAATATAAATATACATGGAAAAACTATACAAATAAATTATCAATATTTATTGATTCATGCAGATTGTGTTCCATGACTGTTTAAGTGTTCACAGCAAAAGGAAGCACAGAAGAAATCTCATACTCTTAATTCCTTAGCATCAGTTGCATGTTCCCTGAAAATCACAAAGGGTATCTCCCAAAGCATTTTTCATGTCATTTCATCAATAATGCTACACATGTTAGCATCTTTATCCAAAACCTGATCTTTTTTTACACTGGAGTTTGCTCTCTGCTGTTCATTTGATCCAATACAGTTTATGCTGTCTTCAGTGTCCATTGGTTCAGTTTTTATCCTCATCCCTCCTTCTGAGTGAGGTAAATCTTCTGGCAGAGAAGCCAGGCAATTCTGGATCATTTCCACAACTCGTTCTAAATGTTTCTGAAATCTCTCTGCAGTTTCTAGACGCTGACGTTTCTGCACTTCCATCATGACTCTCAATGTTTCTCTGGCTTGGTGAGGTCGATACTCATTTATAAGGTGATGCACATGAACAAATAGCAGTTTTAAATCTTCCAGTTTCTCCTCCCTTTTTATGCTGCCTGGGCTTCTTATTAATATATCCAAGAGATCTAAGAAGTTGACCAGGATAGACATGTTGAGTTTCCTTAACTCCTTTTTATGGTCAAACTGCATAGGATGCAATCGTTCAATACCCTGGCTTTCTAATGGTCGAATAATTAGATCATCGCATTGGAACTGGTTTCCAAACATCATATAGCTATCTTTAATAGGTGGTGGAGGCTTAGGAGCTATGCCTTTCCGAATATTTTCATCAGTATATTCTTTAATATATTGCATTGGAGGTGGAGGGAGGGCGCTTACTTGCTGAGGTTCACCCATTGCAGCAGAACAAATTGCTAGAAAAAAGAGGTAAAATTTGACAAAGATAAAAATAAAATTAGCATTTAAAACCACATACAAGACAGGTAAGTATTTATAAATTAGAATAAAACTAAAATGTTTCCCTCCAACAGACCAAATAACTAAGAATACTATTTACTAGCAAGAATTATGGAGTAATCTGCCACCTGTTTATAAACATTTAGAGGATTTAAAATAAACTGGCAAAAACAATTTGTATTACTCACCATACACACTTGAAACTTGTGCCTAAGAACATGTAAGAGGGCTGACACAATAGTTTTCCTTACTACTATTCTAATATCCTATTAATAATGCTACTTACTACTTTACAGTTTTTATGTTTAAATTGGATTCTATTGTATTTTTGGTTCTACTGCAAACCTTGACATATATTAATTTTAAAAAAAATATACAGATGTGATGATACATTAAGGCAACGGGCTAGAAACCGGGAGACCATGAATTCTAGTCCCACCTTAGGCATGAAAGCCGGCTGGGTGACCTTGGGCCAGTCACTCTCTCTCAGCCCAACTCACCTCACAGGATTGTTGTTGTGGGGAAAATAGGAGGAGGAAGGAGTATTAGGTATGTTTGCCGCCTTGAGTTATTTATAAAAATAATAAAGGCGGGGTAGAAAATAAATAAATAAATATCATCTACTCCACCTCCTTTGACTGTGTGGATCATAACAAATTGTGGCAAGTTCATGGTGGTATGGGGATACCAAGTCATCTTATCTGCCTCCTGAGGAATCTGTATAACGACCAAGTAGCAACGGTAAGAACAGACCACGGAACAACGGACTGGTTTAAGATTGGGAAAGGAGTACGGCAGGGTTGTATACTCTCACCCTACCTATTCAACCTGTACGCAGAACACATCATGCGACGTGCTGGGCTTGAGGAATCCAAGGCTGGAGTTAAAATCGCTGGAAGAAACATTAACAATCTCAGATATGCAGATGATACCACTTTGATGGCTGAAAGCGAGGAGGAGTTGAGGAGCCTTATGACGAAGGTGAAAGAAGAAAGTGCAAAAGCTGGGTTGCAGTTAAACCTCAAAAAAACCAAGATTATGGCAACGAGCTTGATTGATGACTGGCAAATAGAGGGAGAAAAAGTGGAGGCAGTGAGAGAGGGGTCAAGGAATCCATTTATGCCAACTTGGAAAATCCTTCCTTGATTAAAGGTGGGGGCCTCAGGCACAATCTTTCCCCATCTTCCTCCCTGCTTTGTCTTCTGTGCCTAGGAAGATTAAGACCATTTCACAAGCTCAACAGCAGCATGGTGATCTTAACGATCCTCCTTTAGATGATAAAAGGACTTAAAATAACATCTCAATATAACCATGACCTAGCCCCAGGTGTAAGGTCACACAGCTACCTAGAAACATATTTAGGATTCCCTTACTAACTTTGCTCAGACTGAAGAAGCTCCTTGGATAAGGAGCAAAACGTTTCCACTGAGAAAATAGAAATCCAGTTGACATGATTCAAGCTACAGACAATTCCACCTGGATGACTGAGAACCTTCATAGACATGGAGGCAGTGACAGACTTTGTATTTCTAGGCGCAAAGATTACTGCAGACGCTGACTGCAGCCAGGAAATCAGAAGACGTCTATTTCTTGGGAGGAGAGCAATGGCAAATCTTGATAAAATAGTTAAGAGCAGAGACATCACACTGACAACAAAGGTCCGCATAGTTAAAGCAATGGTATTCTCTGTAGTAACCTATGGCTGCGAGAGCTGGACCATAAGGAAGGCTGAGCGAAGGAAGATAGATGCTTTTGAACTGTGGTGTTGGAGGAAAATTCTGAGTGCCTTGGACTGCAAGAAGATCAAACCAGTCCATACTCCAGGAAATAAAGCCAGACTGCTGACTTGAGGGAATGATATTAAAGGCAAAACTGAAGTACTTTGGCCACATAATGAGAAGACAGGATACCCTGGAGAAGAAGCTGATGCTAGGGAAAGTGGAAGGCAAAAGGAAGAGGGGCCGACCAAGGGCAAGATGGATGGATGGTATTCTGGAGGTGACGGACTCAACCGTGGGGAAGCTGGGGATGGTGACGGCCGACAGGAAGCTCTGGCGTGGACTGGTCCATGAAGTCACGAAGAGTCGGAAACGACTGAACGAATAAACAACAAACTCCACCTCCTTGCCCAATGCAGAAATCCATTTCTACAGTAACAGAGAACATTACATTACATGAAAGCTAACATCCAACATAACTTTGCACAATCTTTACAACAAAGTTGGAAATGTTCTGTTCATACCACTTGGTCTAATGAAGCCTATTCCTAGGTATGTAGCATAGCATTCGATCTTACTGAAGACAACGCCTTTCCAATATATATTAAGTCCATATGACTTTTTCCTAACTTCCTGAACAGTTCTCTTTCCTTTGACAGTAAATATAAAACTACATTTATTTTAAAGACAGAGCCGGCAGCAAAATTTCTCTGCCCCATATTCAAAGGTAAGCACAGGGAATAGATTCGGAATCGTGACCTTAGTGCGAACGTGGGTGATGATCACTTTTAACCATTTGGTCCGAAGAAATTAAAGCCGTGCCCAACCCGTAATCTGCCTTCTCTCCTCACGTATAAGGAGTAGCTAAGTGGAAGACAGGGAGCAGTTTGGTTGAATTCTCAGCGCCGTGCACGAAAATATCATTTAAGAGAAAACGCCCCACTAATAGTTGACAAACGAACGTGTATTAGGGGAGAGCGGAGCCTTCCAACCTCAGGAGGCCTCTATGGCTCCCTTCGACAAAACAAGCGGGAAAAGGAAAAGCGCAGGATGCAGAGCCCAAAATGCACCGGGAAGCAGTCAGTGTTGGTCCCGGCGCTACAGAAGAGGGGAATCCCGACCTAAAAACCTTTGGCTTACTTGATATTACGCCCACAGACACCAAAAATATCAGTCACCAGGCCTCCACCGACTCGCCCTCACAACTCAGCTACCAGCATCCGCTCCGCTTCTTCTCAGCCGCTTTTCCTCAACGGCGGGCACAAAACCTCTTCCGGCGCGCACCATAAACGCACACGGCGCACCGCTCTCCTCATTGGCTTCCACAGAGGCGCGGGCGCCCCCAGACCGGAAGAACGAAAAACGAGATTGGAAGGAAATCGCAGACAGTTAAGGGGGGGGGGGGGGGCTTGCGTGAGCTGCTTTCGTTGCCAGTCAGTGGTTGTGCAGGAGCGTCTCCCCTCGTCACCCCTTTTTCATGACGTCATGCTAGGATGAAGCTTTTAAGCAGATACGGGAAGATACTTTTCGGCTTTCACGGAGTATTTCCTGAAATGTTGCCGTGGTTTAGAGGAGACCATGGAAATAACTAGGGTTTTATTGTAGCTGTGATTAGACGGCAACACAGATGCTAACTTAGTCAAATTCTTTCAAAATCAGATCTTCCCTGGGAAAAATGTGTGCGTGTTTTAAGATTTTAAAATATGTTCTTGCCAATTTTTCCTCAGCTAGACTACTTACTTACTTAACAAATTGTCCGTTATTGTGTCAATAATTGCAGATAGGAGGTAGGGAATCCCAAAACTATTTTGACTATATTATGACTTGCCTGGGAAACTGCAGGTTGGCTATTGGAAATAAGGTGAGAGTGGTTTTCAAAACCCTGTAAATCCAGCATTGTTAACTTCGTAATGTAAAATGCTGTAAAGGATTGTGGAACTGACTTGCCCCACCCACAATCTGGTAGTAGTAGAAGTTGGAATACCTAGTGCTAAGTGCTAAGACACTACAGTCTGGAAAAATAATAATCTTAATAACTTGAATCATATATAAATTTCTGTAATAATATAATTAACTGAATATATGCTTTCCTGAAACAACCAGTTGCACAAAGCTGGAGTTGCCAAAAGATCAGAATTAACTAGATTATCCATCCAGTCTTGTCAGTAGATTATTGTCAGAAGATTCTAGAGGAGAATTAGAAGCAGCAATTATTTGTTTAAGGAGCAAGGCTGAGTTTGTTCACTAAGATAGCCTGATGCTGTAAGATGCAATGGGTGATTTTGTTCATTCACCAGAGTTAAAATAAAATTGAACAACCAATTTGGTCACTTTTATACATGGAATATCGAGTAGCATGTTACTGTATTCAGCTCAATGTCTTAGGAAGGCCCTATAAAACATGTTGGAAGAGCAAAAATATCTTTGCTAGTTTTAAAACTAGCTATGAGATTTCTTGACCATTTAAAAATTCAAATGTATGTGTATGGTTCATATAGTGTTGTGGGTATTTATCTCTGCCCTCTAAGCTACTGGCATCTTGTTTTATCATCTGGATTTGCTTAATGTTCTTTGGTGGTTCCAGAGTAAAATCAAGTGGCTAGATACAATACTGGGCAGCACTCCTGCATAAGTAACTGGGTAGAAGAGAGATTTTTAGTAGTTGTAGCTTATTATGCTCCCAGAGAATATGCCCTTTCTATCCTGATGCACCTGTTTTTATGCCATCAGGAAAATCTGTGTGGGTTCCTATGTTGGGCGGCTATATAAATTTACCAAATAAATAAATATGAAAAGAAGATATTCTCTATTTGTAACACAACATAAAGGACATAATAATTTCATGGAATACATATTATTCAATATGTATAAAATTACCAATGTGTTTCTACCTCTATAGTTTTCCAAATGAATTTTTACTGCCACATAAATTTCACATGAAAAAGACATTGTTAGTGAATCAAATGAAAGCAACAAAGAATATTATTATTATTTATTATTACATGTGTTTGCCTTTATGCTATTCCACACTTAGGCAGCAGAGAGCAGCAGTAATTGTGGCTTGAGAGGAACTATATTTTTTGCTTAGTTTTATGAAATAAGGTTGGTCTGTAGAAAGCACTAAACACACTTTTGGATTAAAAGAGAGGTGTTTTGTCATGCTTTCTAAGGAAGAGAACCGTCTTTTGCTTTGAGGAAGGCAAGTAGCAGCTTTGGAGGTTGGTTTAGGTTTGGAAAACAATATGGAGGGATCAACAATCCCATCCCAAGTATCTCTTTTTGAATCAAATTAACATTTCACCCTTGAGTGAATGCTTTGAGTGAAAAGGACTCTTTTTTCAATTACAAATCTTGCATGTAATCTATGGTCCTTTAAATGCAAAATAATATTTTCAAAAATCATTCAGCAATCTTTGAATGTAACTCAAAAGAGAAAGCCTATATCGCAATTTTTGCACATTCTTCATACTCGGGAGTGCTTAGTGTATACTATGTAGTATATTATTGCTACCTAGTTTACTGTTCTATAGGGCAGGCAGTGACAGAAAACAGCAGAAACATCAGTAGCAGAGGAGAATATAGAATAGAATAGAATAGAATAGAATAGAATAGAATAGAATAGAATAGAATAGAATAGAATACGTTATTGGCCAAGTATGACTAAACATACAAGGAATTTGACTTCGGTGCAAGAGCTCTCAATGTATTTACCTAACATCAAAAAAATATGTCAGAGTGTGCACCGTGGGGCGGCCTGCTGCCTATTTCCAAGACTCCAGTGATCCACGTTCTATGCAGTAAATAGACACTCAAGCAGAGATTAGATAAAATAGCCTATTTACTTTATATACATATGTAGTCCAAAATACATCCAACAGCAGTAACAAATGATACAGCAACGAGATGGAATACAGCGATGAGAAGTTTAACAGCAATGAGAAGAAAGAACACAAGAACTTCTCTTCCTTTATACAAATACTGACCTATCACGTTATAGGTCACTCTCATCATCTGCCACACCCAACTAAATCACAGCACCTGTAGTATGAGTCATCACTGCCACATCATCCCTACAACAATGGCTGCTAAGTGGATGACTTGCAGAATAATTCCCCTCTCACCTAGATATCAAGCCTCTCCAGTATAATTTATCTATCTGTAAATTCCTGGGTATATACAAACCCCAACACCCCTCCAATTTACAATAGATATTACATTTAATTTATACAGAATAGAAGACATACACATACTGGATACACACATCCTATGTCTCTCTACACTTAGAGGCTTTGTCATCACATCTGCTACATTACTCTCAGATGGACAATATTGCAAATTAATCAGAGATTCTTTTACAGCATTCCTAACATTGTGATACTTGATATCAACATGTTTGCTCCTCCCTCTGATCCTATCATTCTTTGCCATCTGTATACACGCTTCACTGTCTTCATATACACATATAGGTCCCTCAATTGTTACATTAACATCTCTTAACAATTGCCTATACCAAGGGTCGGAAATGGAGGCTCGCGAGCCAAATGCGGCTCTTTGGCCCGTTGAGTGTGGCTCTTCCGCAGGCAGGCGTGGCGGGCGTGGTGGGGGCAGGCGCGGCAGCGAGTGTGGCGGGGCAGGCGCGGCAGCGGGCATGGTGTCCGTTGCTGTGGCCATAGCCATGGCAACCTAGGCCCAGACTCTCTTTTTCCTCCGGGGACGGGCTTCACAGTCTCGCGAGAGTTTGGAAGCCTCCGTCTCTGGCAGCCATCTTGACGACGGGCACTTGCCCTTCGCCTTAACCCAGGGCTTTCCAAACTGTGTGTCGCGACACAATACTGTGTCGCCGGGGGCCCCCAAGTGTGTTGCGTGACAAGCCGGAAGCGCTGATGAAAATGCCCTCGGTTCTGGCAGGGAGGTGAAAATCGCGTGCGCGCGCGCTGCCAGGCCACCCGGAGTGGAAATTCTCCGCGTCAATCAGCTGTGCGTCGGGAAGCCCGGCGGCCTGCACGCGCGATTTTTGCCTCCCTGCCGGAACCGAGGGCATTTTCGGGGTCCCCGGAGCCTGCCCTTTCGAAGGGGCAGCGGCAGCAGCAGCAGCAGTGCTGTCCCTTCGAAAGGGCAGGCTCCGGAGACCCTGAAAATGCCCTCAGTTTAGGCAGGGAGGCTGCGCGCAAGCGGCGCTCAGCTGTTCTGCGGGGAGAATTTCTACCCCGGCTCCAGGGCAGCGTGTGAATGTGGGGAGGGGAGGCTTTTGCCTCCCTGCCAGAACCGAGGGCATTTTCGGGGTCCCCGGAGCCTGCCCTTTCGAAGGGGCAGCGGCAGCAGCAGCAGCAGTGCTGCCCCTTCGAAAGGGCAGGCTCCGGAGACCCCGAAAATGCCCTCAGTTTAGGCAGGGAGGCTGCGCGCAAGCGGCGCTCAACTGTTCTGCGGGGAGAATTTCCACCCCGGCTCCAGGGCAGCGTGTGCGTGCGGGGAGGAGGCTTTTGCCTCCCTGCCAGAACCGAGGGCATTTTCGGGGTCCCTGGAGCCTGCCCTTTTGAAGGGGCAGCTGTTGCCGCCGCAGCGACAACCTGGAAGCACCGCAGCCGGTGCTTCCAGGTTTTTGTGGGCTGGCCGTTGGTGTGTCGCCAACGGCAAAAGTTTGGAAAGCCCTGCCTTAACCTTTTCGTTGCTGCTCTGCTTACTCTTTTTCTCCGTGCAAAAGCAGCACATTTCCACCCCACAGCCCTAAGTGTGCGCAATTGGCTCCAACCCGCAAACCCCGCTCCCGCGCTGGATTCCCCACCAGCTTTACTTTGCCTGGACTGGGGGCGTGAGCGGCTCCGGAAGAGAAGCGACTGGAGCAGTCGAGCCTCTCTTTCCCTTCTTCTTCCAAACCTCCCCCGCCCCCTTCCACGCGATTGGCTCCCGCCCGCAAAACCCACCCCCTTCCACACGATTGGCTCCCGCCCGCAAACCCCGCCCCTTCCACGCGTTTGGCCCCCGCCCGCAAACCCCACCCCCTGGCTCTCGAGCACTTCAAAATGTGCACGAGCATGTCAAAATGGCTCCCGGCAAAAAAAGTTTGCCGACCCCTGGCCTATACCATATGATCTCTGAACATAGGTCAGATAGTGCAGCGTACTCTGCCTCTGCAGTAGATTCATATCCTGGAGCTTCAGCCATATAAATTTCTTCCCTCAAATCAGCATGCAGATATGCTGTGGTGATATCATAATGGTTCACTACACAATTCCCAGCTGCTGCCATTGCTAAGGCAAACCTGAATGTCTCCCCTCTTAGCGTTGGCACAAAAACCTCATCATAAGTCTGATTCTTAACCTGGGAAAACCCTTGTGCTACAAGCCTAGCTTTATACTGAATATCACCATTGACTAAGGTTTTCTTCTTATAAACCCACCTACAACCCACTGCCCTATGCCCCTCAGGCAGCCTGGTAGATTTAAACACCTTATGGGAATTAATGGCATTCATTTCCACATCCATAGCAGCTTTCCACTTTTTCTGCTCTTGTGGTGGCAACTCCAATACCTCTGAATAACTACGAGGTTCATAATTAACAAAACACACTTTAACATCACCTGGTTTGTAATGCTGAGGTGGTATGCCCTTGTTAACTCTTTCAGATCTGCACAATACAGTAGCATCCTGCTTTATTGGCACACTAGGAGTTAATTCCTCTTCATCCTGAATCACATCTCTGGACTCTCGCCGCTCTGATAGCTTGAACTGTCTCTGACTAGGAAGAAAAACCTCACTCCCTCCGTGTAACTTCTGCCAATTGCTATGCTCACTGAAACTTGCTGATCTTGAAATAACAAGTCTTCTGCCATCAGTGAACCTATATCCCTTGGTTCCTGGCTCATACCCCACAAAAATAATTTTCTGTGCTTTTGCCTGCCCTTTCCTACGTACTTCCTTATGCACGTGAACATAGGCTGTGCACCCAAACACCTTCAAATGAGCTAATGATGGCTTCTTACCATACAAAATATAATATGGTGTTTGATTTACAGACACACTCCACAACCTGTTAATTAAATAATTAGCAGTCAGTATAGCCTCTCCCCAGTATCCTCTAGATAACTCTGAGTCAGCTAACAGTGAATCCTTTACTGTTTGTAATGCTAAATTTCTTCATTCCGCCACGCCATTCTCAGCTGAACTATGCGGATTGGTTCTCCTGTGCGCAATGCCCCTCCTACTGAGCCATTGCTGAAAACTGCCACTCATAAACTCAGTACCCCGGTCAGTCTGTAAACTACCTGTGCTATATCTACGTTCCACAAACTGCACCCAATTCCTGAACTTATCAAATGTCTGGCTTTTAGCTTTCAATAGGTAACAGAACCCGAATCTGGTGAAATCATCCACAATGACTAAAACATATTTAGCACCACCTAATGTGGCTGGTAATGGGCCAATTAGGTCAGCGTGAACTAATTCAAAACATTTATGTTACTTTCTATCACTTAATTTGCTTACAGGATACACCTTAGACTTAGCAACCTTACATGCCATGCAATCCAGATAAGCTTGGCATGGTTTCAAATCTATTCCAGAACTTGCTTCAGACATCTTTCCAGCTACTTTGAAACTTGAATGCCCCGTCTATGCCATAAATGTTCATATGAATCATGGGTTGGTTTGTTGATCATAGCTACATCATGGGATACTTCTGTCTTGGGTTTCATCATCACATACAAACTGTTCTGTAATACACCCTCACCACAGACATGATTATTATTCATAATAATGCATTTACCCTTACCAAACTTTACATCATATCCCTGTTTATCCAACTGAGAAACACTTATGATGTTATACTCTAAGTCTGGTACACATAGCATAGATAATTCAGTATTCAAACTTGGTACAAACACAAACCCTCTGCCAGTAACAGATGCAAAACTTCCATTTGCCAGGCTAACATGGTCCCGTTCAGCCTGCATAAACCTTTTAAACATCTGCCTGTTATTGGCGATATTTTCGCTAGCTCCGCTGTCAAGGAGCCACGTCTCCTTTAAATTCCTTCCAGTAGAATTAATCACCGACAGCTGGACAGCACGTCGTTGCTTGGAAATCTTCGGCTTGACTTTTGCTTTCCTTCTAGCAACATCACAGTCTTTTTGCAAATGCTTATCAAACCCACAGTGAAAACAGCGTTTCACAGATAATACATTAGCAGTGTTACAAGAATAACATTCCTTAACAGACATACTGCTCTGCTTTGGCTTAATTATGTTATAATCTTTCCTTCTTTGTTCCTCCTCCAGAAGTCTACCAGTCAGATAATTTACGGTCAAATCCCTCTCAGATAAAGATCCGAAACTGGTAGCTAAATTATCCCATGTTTCATTAAGAGAACTGAGAATTACATAAACTTTATGCGCTTCTGAGAACTGCATACCTCTCTGTGCTAATTCAAGGAACAAACCAGTCATATAATGCAAATGTTCAAGAATACTCCCACTGTCATGTAATTTAGCATGATAAAGCTTTCTTGTCAACATAACTTTGCATAACGGTGTGCTTCTAAGATAAACATTTCTTAAAGCTTCCCAACACCCACTGGCTAACTGAAATTGTCTAACATAACATAATTGGCTGTCCTCCAAACATAAAATTATGCTTGCCAATGCTTTCTCGTTCTGTAGATTAGCCTCCTTATCGTCCAAATCATCCGGTGGTTCATGGACTATTGGCCAAATACCTTCACGACGAAGAAACATTTCCATCTTGTACGCCCATGACAAGTAATTGGTGTCATTCAGCAGTTCCATAGGAAAACCACCTCCAATAGTAGACTGCATTTTCACTGTGCTCATCGCTCCTCAGCCCCTCCTGGGCAGACACCAATGAATAAATAGCACAGACTTTATCAGAATGTCCTTCAGCTGCAAACAGGCCTAGGAAAAATACACGGCCAGGCACGGAACCTGCAAAAGCTCCAAACTCACCCCAGATATCCACACGACTCCTGGATAGGATTCCAAAGTCCTCACAGCCGTGCCAGCATGCCAGCTGCACATGTTCCACTGCTGGGCCCGTAACCTGTCAGAGTGCGCACCGTGGGGCGACCTGCTGCCTATTTCCAAGACTCCAGTGATCCACGTTCTATGCAGTAAATAGACACTCAAGCAGAGATTAGATAAAATAGCCTATTTACTTTATATACATATGTAGTCCAAAATACATCCAACAGCAGTAACAAATGATACAGCAACGAGATGGAATACAGCGATGAGAAGTTTAACAGCAATGAGAAGAAAGAACACAAGAACTTCTCTTCCTTTATACAAATACTGACCTATCACATTATAGGTCACTCTCATCATCTGCCACACCCAACTAAATAATAGCACCTGTAGTATGAGTCATCACTGCCACATCATCCCTACAACAATGGCTGCTAAGTGGATGACTTGCAGAATATTTCCCCTCTCACCTAGATATCAAGCCTCTCCAGTATAATTTATCTATCTGTAAATTCCTGGGTATATACAAACCCCAACAAAATAAAACAATAATAAATTATACAATCAAGAAAAGAAAAATTAAGAAAAAACAATACTACAGCTATGTAACTAACACATACTCATATTTAAGGAAGAATTAAGGGACAATAATACTGCATCTGTTATCTAGCATATGTTCACATATAACAGAGCATTACCGGTCATGTCTTAGCAGTCATGTCTTATCATACATCATCAATCATTTTCTCATGCTACATTAATTAAAAGTTCAACAGAGCAATTACGTACATTATATCATGCTGCATTAATTAGGAGTTCAACAAATCAATAGCACAAGGGAAAAAACTGTTTCGATGTCTAGAAGTTTTGACATACGGTACTCTATAACGCCATCCTGATGGAAGAAGTTGAAACAGTTTATATCCAGGGTGAGAAGGATCTGCAGTTATCTTCTCCGCCCTACTTTCGACCCTTGCAACATACAGGTCTTCTATAGAGGGCAGGCGGATTACAATAATTCTTTCTGCAGACTTGACTATCCATTGGAGTCTATGTCTGTCCTGCCTGGTTACAGAGCCAAACCAGACAGTTATAGAAGAACAGATAACAGGCTCAATAGTTCCTCTGTAAAACTGTACCAGAAGCTCCTGAGATAGTTTAAACTTCCTAAGTTGACATAAGAAGAACATCCTTTGTTGTGCCTTTTTAATAATAGTTCTGATGTTAAGCGTCCATTTCAGGTCTTGAGAAATTATGGAGCCCAGAAACTTAAAGGACTCTACTACTGATACAGGGCCATCGAGTATAGTAAGGAAAGGGGAATTGAAGTAGTTCTTTCTAAAATCCACAACCATATCTACAGTTTTAAGTGTATTCAGTTTCAAATTGTTGTAACTACCACAGGACCAGTTGTTGTACCTCCCGTCCATATGCTGACTCATCACCATTCTGAATGAGACCAATGACAGTTGTATCATTTGCAAATTTCAAAACTTTATCAGAAGAACCTTTTGAAGTACAGTCATTGGTATAGAGCAGGGGTGGGCAACGTCAGGCCCACGGGCCGTATAAGGCCCGCGGGACTCCTGCCTAAGGCCCGCGGGGCTCCCGCCCGCAAACCTCACCCCTTTCATGTGATTGGCTCCCACCCGCAAACCCCGCCCCCCAGTGTTTGTGATTGGCTCCCGCCTGCAAACTCTGGCCCCAGGTCCGTGGAAATCCCAGAAACCCCGCCCCCCACCCCCCCCACCCCGGTCCCCGGTTATAAATATCCAAATGGCCCTTGGCAGGAAAAAGGTTCCCCACCCCTGGTATAGAGGGAGAAAAGCAGCGGGGAGAGCACACATCCCTGAGGGGCACCTGTGCTGATTGACCGAATACTGGATATAGTTTTGCCTAACCTCACATGTTGTTTCCTATCTGTTAGAAAACTGATTATCCACCTACAGGTAAGGTCAGGCACAGTGAGCTAGATCAGTTTGTTGTAAAGAATTCCTGGAACAATGGTATTAAATGCTGAACTAAAGTCCACAAATAGGATTCGTGCATAAGACTTCGGAGATTCAAGATGTTGCAAAATATAATGTAAAGCCATGTTGACAGCATCATCTGCTGACCTGTTTCCTCTATAAGCAAACTGCAAACAAGGGATCCGTGATAGCTTTCAAGTGAGCCAGCACTAGCCTCTCAAAGGTCTTCATAACTACAGACGTCAATGCAACAGGTCTGTAGTCATTCAGCTCACTAATGGAAGATTTCTTAGGAACTGGAATAATTATAGAACTTTTAAAACAAGAAGGAACATAACACATCTCCAACGATTTATTAAAAATATATGTGAAAATAGGGGCCAATTGTTCCGCACAAGCTCTCAGACAGGAAGGAGTCACACCATCTGGGCCTGGAGCCTTTTTAATCTTTTGTTTTTGAAATAAAACTCGCACTTCTTTTTCCAAGATCACCAGAGGTGAGGAGCCTAGGGAATTGGAAATGGATATAGGGAAATGTGATGCTAACAATGTATCTGAAATACAATTAGAAGCAGCAGATAACAGTTCATTCTCAAACCTGCAGTAAAACATATTAAGGTCGTCTGCCAATTGACGACTCTCGTCAGTCGGAAGAGATGGTTTGTTGTGGCCGATGATGTTCTTCAGGCTTTTCCATACAGTTGCAGTATCATTAGCTGAAACCTGCTTTTTCAGCTTTTCTGAATAATTCCTCTTTGCTGCCTTAATCTCTCTAGTAAGTACATTCCTAGCCCGATTATACATAATCCTATCCCCATTCCTATAGGTCTCTTCCTTGTCACAGCGCAGCTGCTTAAGCTTTGCTGTAAACCACGGCTTGTTGTTGTTATATATACTTATATTTTTTTGTGGGTACACATATGCCCTCACAGAAACTAATATATGATGTCACAGTATCAGTATACTCATCCAAATCTGCCAAGGCGGCTTCAAAAGCAGTCCAGTCTGTGCACTTTAAACAGGCCTGTAGATTTAACTTAGCATTATCAGACCATATCTTCACTGATTTTATCACAGGCTTTGCAATTTTAAGTCTTTGCCTGTAGGTGGGAATGAGATGAATCATACAATGATCAGACAGTCCAATTGCTGCACGTGATATAGAGCGATAAGCTCCTTTTAATATAGTGTAACAATAATCCAATATGTTCTTGCCTCTAGTAGGACAACTAAGTTGGAAAGCAATCCATTCTGCTTTCTGTGTTCTGATGGGAATTAGACTTATCCTTCTTTTCACACCATATCAGCATTTAGGAGATATCCTAGGGATGAGATTCATTGTTCTTCAGTCATTTAGTCGTGTCCAACTCTTCGTGACCTCATGGACCGTAGCACGCCAGGCCTTCCTGTCCTCCACTGTCTCCCGGACTTTACTCAAATTCATGTTCATTGCATCGGTGATGCTATCTAACCATCTCATCCTCTGCCGTCCCCTTCTCCTTTTGCCTTCAGTCCTTCCCAGCATCAGGGTCTTTTCCAGGGAGTCCTCTCTTTGCATTAGGTGGCCAAAGTATTTGAGCTTCAGCTTCAGTATCAGTCCTTCCAATGAGCAGTCAGGGTTGATTTCCTTTAGGATTGACTGGTTTGACCTCCTTGCAGTCCAAGGGACTCTCAAGAGTCTTCGAATCCGGATACTTCTGTTCTAAACCAATTATCTGGTCTGCTAGAGTCTGTATTGTGCTGTTTGAGGAAACAGGAGGTATATAAACTCCAACCAAGATGAATGAAGAAAATTCAAGTGGAGCATAATATGGTTTGCAGTTAATAAGTAAACTCTCTAAATGCATACTGCAAGATTTATGTAGGATTTTAACATATTTACACCAACGAGTATTCACATAAAAACAAATTCCACATCCTTTTTGTTTGCCCGATGACTCCGTAACTCAATCTCCTCTAAAAAGATGAAAGCCTGAAAGTTGTAAAAATCCATCCTTCATTAAGTGATTGAGCCACGTTTCAGTAAAACAAAGGGCTGCAGCATTTGAAAAGTCAGGATTGTTCCGATTTAAAATGAGTAACTCATCCATTTTGTTAGCTAATGAGCATATATTTGTTAAATATATCGAGGGAAGAGGAGTTCTAGTTTGTTACTTTCTAAGTCTTACCAAGATTCCAGCTCGCTTTCCCCTTCGTCTACGTATAGCAGAGGAGCATACTATTAGGATTCATGAGTTTCAATGTACACAGATAATGGAAAGTGGGAGCATACATTTGGCTAATGTGCCTCTCATCTGGCAGTAGCAACAGTAGCTTCCTCAGAGAACACGTAGTAAGTATGCCCTGAACGCATGGGAAGCCCTTTCTCCAAATGGGGAAAAATAATGAGAACTCACATGATGAACAGTGCAGATATTTTTGCCACTAGCTTTTGCCAAGCAAAGTTATAGAAAAGATTGCTCCTTTTGCTTATAATCCACTTTCCTGCTCTGATGAGTACCCGAGGAAGCTAATAATGCTTTAAAAGCAAAAATAGAATATATAAAAAGTTAAAAACACATGTAAAATTTAATACTAAAACAGGCAGTAAAATAATTGAAAACATGGAAGGAGAGATACATTTTTAGAGATTCTCTAAGCACTGAAGTGAGGAAGTGAATTCTATAACCTGAATGCCGTGCACAAAGCTTTTTGGAGGAGATAGATTTTTAGCAGCAGGGACATCACCTACATAATTTTGCTGGTTGAGAGATTTGTAATGAGAGAGGAAATTAATAGTTAGGTTTTAAGCTGTAAAAAGCCCATTTTTTTTAATCCATTCAATCGTGTCCAATTCTCAGAGACTGCCTGGACCAGTCCCTACAGTTTCCTTGGCAGGTTTTTCAGAAGTGGTTTGCCACTGCTTCCTTCCTAGGGCTGAGAGAAAGTGACTGGCCCAAGGTTACCCAGCTGGCTTCATACCCAAGGCGGAACTAGAACTCACGGTCTCCTGGTTTCTAGCCAGATGCCTTAACCACTACACCACGCCTTAAATAGTATGCAGTAAGCATTTGGCAACCAGTGTAGATATTTCAGTCCAGACGTCATATGATACCAGTATGTTGCACAGGTTAGCAGCCTAGTTGCTGCAATTTGCAACAGATGCAACTTCCAGACTCTTTCCAAGGCAGTTCTGCATAGAGTACATTCCAGGAGTCCAGATGGGATACAACCAAGGTCTGGACACCATCCTCAGATCTAACAGCTCAATAGGAGTAACAAGTGGTAGACTAGGCATAATTGTGAAAAGGCACTTCTTGCCACAGCTTCCAACTACTAATCCAATGACAGATGTGTATAAAGGACCACCTTCTGACTATAAACCTCCTCTTCTAAGGGAAGTGCAGTCAGGCTGAGTTTTATTTCCCCAATCCAGCTTCCTCTTTACCACCAGCATCTCCATCATCTCTGGATTTAAATTCAGCCATTCTCTCTCATCTACCTCATTGCAGTACTGAACTTTGGCAAAGATTTTGGATACCAATTGTTTTGTTGGAGATGAATGGTAAGGAGCAATTGAACTGGATGTCATCAACATGCTGACACCTCATTTCAACCTTTGCCAACAGATTCGTGTAGGTGGGCCCAATATGGAATCCTGCAGGACACTAGCTCAATGGCACTATAGGTCAATCGTAGTCCATTAGTGTCATCTTCTGTGTCACATAACCCTAAAGGAAGGACTAGACTACTGTAAAACACTGCAGTCCAAGGCTCAGTCCTGACTGGCAGTTCAGAAGAATACAGTGGTCAAAGATACTAAAACTGCTGAGAGGTTCAGGAGAATGACCAAGGCAGTGTCCCCCATGCAGTTTCTAGAAAATATAATCTATCAAAACCACCTAGCAACTTCAGTACCGTATCTTGCTGAAATCCTGATTCAAATAGGTTAAGTGAATCAATATCAGTCAGATGAGTTTACATCTGTTAAGATATCATCTTCTTGATCACTTTTTCCAGGAACAGAATATTTAAGACTGGCCTCTAATTGTGTCTTAAGAGAAGACTCTTAAGAGTCCCTTGGACTGCAAGGAGGTCAAATCAGTCAATCCTAAAGGAAATCAACCCTGACTGCTCATTGGAAGGACAGATACTGAAGCTGAAGCTCCAATACTTTGGCCACCTAATGCGAAGAGAGGACTCACTGGAAAAGACCCTGATGCTGGGAAAGACCGAAGGCAAAAGGAGAAGGGGACGGCAGAGGATGAGACGGTTAGATAGCATCACCAATGTAACAAACGTGAATTTGAGTAAACTCCGGGAGACAGTGGAGGACAGGAAGGCCTGGCGTGCTATGGTCCATGAGGTCACGAAGAGTCGGACACAACTAAACGACTGAACAAAAACAAAAACAGCTGTGCAGATCTCCTTGGTCAAGGGGGGATTCTTCAGTAGAAAGCTTATTATTGTCTCCATTAAGCAGGGAAAACGCACACCTCCTGCAAGGAGATATTGACTACCTCCATTATGCATGGTACCAGTCGCATGCTAGCTGATTTAATCAGCCAGTAAAGGCATCAAGTCAAGCAGTCGGGATAACTCACATTCTTCCACATACCTTGTATGCTTTCCTTAATATGTAGAAGCCAAAACAATGAAACAACTATTTGAGAGCAATTGTAAAACCACAAATTCCACTGAAACTGAGCACAGACACCATCATAATTCTCTTGGTTGAACAACTGAACAAAATAGGAAGAAAAACAAATGAGCACACAGTAAATGGAAAAGATAATGAGTGGGTAAGGGAATGGGCCCATAGATAGGAAAATCATTCAAATTCCCTAAAAAATATAGGCAGTTATAATTTTGCATAGTCACCATCAGTCTAAAATTATGATCTGCGTCAAATGATTTCATTCAATTATTTGGGTCTCTGTTTTGATCAATTAATAATGGTTGATCTATTTTGGGGGGGTTGTTTGCATGTGGGAACTAATTCCTTAAATTCTGTGGTATCTATCCATCCATCTATAAAATATATGTGTATATGTTTTCTACAATAGGTGTCGTAAAGAAATATCAACAGAAAGTAAGCATACCTAAGACTTTTTGAAATGAATAGCCCCCCCCAAGCATATTATTTATTATTTATTTAATTATGGGATAATTAAAAATCTGAACTGCAGTTGAATTTTGGAATCAAGTTTTAAAAATTGTCAAGCATTAAAAAAGCTTAATTCATTCAAATCCTTCCTATAGCTGAATGGTATAACAAAACAAAAGCAAATAGATAGTTTTATTACTTTTTTTGGTCATAAGGGAAATATGGTTCCATCAACCAAATGTTTTCATCTAAGCGTTTATTTTTAGATAAACAGCAAGCAATTGTCATTCAACCTTTTGAGTTACCTTTCAATTGTCTTTTTCCCTCCCATGCATGTTTAAGATAAATTGCAATGTAGTGTGCAGTGTATTTGAAAGGATGTGGTTATGGTTTTTATATCAGAAAGGAAGCTAGAGAACAGTACTGCCTGGATGACAGATGGAAAGATAAAGCACCTACACTGTTTTTTGCATCCATGTTTAAGACAGTCTACTCTTTGTCTCACTTTCATTTTCCTGGTCTCATGTGTGGAGTGTAAGAGCAGGTACCTTTTCATCCTGGAATTTGGATCATTGCTTGTCGGACAATGAATAACTGTGTTCTTCTGGAAGAAGAAATGATTAAAAAATCTCAGCAAAAGAGAAGGACCTCCCCCTCCAACTTTAAAGTTCGATTCTTCGTCTTAACAAAATCAAGACTGACATATTTTGAACGTCGGCCTGGGGTATGTGTGCTATTTTCCATGAAGTTTGGTCTAGTGCTTAAGGCTCCAGGCTAGAAACCAGGAGACTGAGAGTTATAGTCCTACCTTAGGCATGAAAGCCGGCTGGGTGACTTTGGGCCAGTCACTCTCTCTCAGCCCAACTCACCTCACAGGGTTGTTGTTGTGGGGAAAATAGGAGGAGGAAGGAGTACTAGGTATGTTCCCCGCCTTGAGTTATTTGTAAAAATAATAAAGGCGGGATAAAAAAATAAAAAATTAAATTAAAAAGTTTTCTAGCTCTGTCACTCAAAAGATACAGAAGCATGGGAGAAAATGAGTGATATCTGAGGTCTAATTGAATTGTTTTACTGGTGATTTTTGTAGAGCAAGGATTCAAAGTTCTTACTCTTTCTGTTTATTCTACATACTGTATAATAAATTCATAGCACTTGCTCCATAGCATCACAGCTATTTTGTAAACAAAGCTAGTGACTTCCCATGGCTTACCTGGACAGAACAAAGCTTTTTGTCAGAGTAATAATTTATAATATGCAAATTAATTAAACAATTGGCTGATGGAGCCATATTTTCCTTATGAACAAAATAATAATAATAATAATAATAAATTAATTTGCAAATTAACTCTTTATCCTATAGCTTAGCTGCAATGGTAATACAAATAGCCTGTGTTTTTTGCTCATCTTGTCTATGTCTTCAGTTTACACAAACTGATGTATATACGAGAATGTTGAATCTCAAGAGTTTGATAATCAGCTTGAGGGTTCTCAAGGACAGTCTTTTAGCCACAATCTGAAAGATTTATCAGGGTCCAGATTTCTGATTGAAAAGGGGACTTGACTCATACCCTGAAGGACCATACAGAACCAATGTCTTACATGTACACACACACACACATATGCAACCATGCCAGTAAAAATCTGTTCCATGCACCTTATTCAGGGAAAGTAGACTGTTCAGATAGTTCCTGTTGTTTCCATTATATAGATAGCCTGAAAGAAATTCATATGCCTTATATTGTTTTTCTAAATACCTAGGGAAATGAAATATATTTCATTTGACTATAATTCTTCAGAGCCCCAGCTTAGGGAAGTCCATCGGTCAACTCTCTGAATGCTTGGAAGGTAACCACTATCAGCTAAACACCTCAAGTTTAACTAACCAGTGTGGAAGCCACTGCTGAAATCTTAAGTGTTACAAAGTTATTGTTTCCTCTTTGCCGCTTTATGATGGTGTGGTATATTTATTTATTTCTGAAACAGTTCTGAATTTAGGATCCATTCTCACATACTCTTGAGATACATTTTTTGCAGATAGTCCTGTACAAATGGTTAGGATCAAATTGTTACCATTTT
Organism: Charina bottae; assembly: GCA_023362775.1. Taxonomy (NCBI): domain Eukaryota; kingdom Metazoa; phylum Chordata; class Lepidosauria; order Squamata; family Charinaidae; genus Charina; species Charina bottae. The sequence continues at coordinate 84,980,160 of JALMGJ010000002.1, read as the reverse complement.
ATTGCTTTGTCTTTCCATAGAAGCTGGACTTGCTTCTTTTACATCTCTCATGAAAGTAGGATGAAAGACAAATGTAGTTTTTCTGGCTCATTGTTTTTAAAATCCTGTCATCAGCTTTCTTCCACCTCCTGCTCCCCCATTTGTTATTTAATACTGCAGGTAGGAGGTGGTCATGGATGATAGGAAGGAAGAGATTTTGAACAGGAAGAATAGCTTCCCTCTTCTTTGTCCAGCTAGACAGGTAAAGGGCAACATCTAGTGCCAAAGGTGGGAACTGTCAATCCGAGTGTGGATGCCTTTCTCACATTATCAGTAGTCATGTCCGATCACTTCTTGAGGCTGTAGAGATTCAGAAAGGAAGAGACTGAATACTGGGGTTATCCCTGAATGCTTCCAGAGGGCTCCTTGTGTTACCAGTCAAAATACAGTGTGGCTATTCCAGCTCAGTATTTTCTTTTTTTAGTAAGAAAAAAAGTATAAGGGGAAAAAGTAGCAGATAAAAATAGAGGGTTGCCAAATGGAATATGAACATGTTTGATCCGTTTGTAAAATTATGTGAACAAGACAGGGCAATTGCATGATAAAAGCCTTGTCTGGAAACATTGACAGCCAAGAGTGCTTTTTGACAGATACTACCAGTAAAAAGGTGTTGTGTGGCCATTCTATTCCTTTATAAATGCTTTTGTTTTAAGAAATATAAATAAGAGAACTACTGTACTGAAAAGAAAAGGGGTTACAATCTCAAAAAACAGAAAAGTGGTGAAATAAAGTACAATATTAATTCTTTTTTTCCTCATCAGATTTTATTACATTTTAATTTTACATAGATAAAAGTTTGAAACAGAAAAGAAAATGGAAATACAAATCAAGAAAAAAGAAAAGATAAAAAAGTGTAGTAAAGGAAAAAAGGAAAAGAGATAAAGCTGAAACATAGAATTTAGTCAACTTCCGATTTGTATCTGGTCATGGTATTTTAAAAATTTTATCTTACATGCTAGGTCTATATATAACATTAAAGAATATTTCTTGTCTATTACATCAATATATATATATTTTAATCTTCAAATCCCCGTATAAGCTTTGCCCCTCCCGCATCTTGTAAATAGTCAGTTAATGGTTTCCACTCTTTAAGAAAATAATTATTTGCATTTTCTTTTAATAAACATGTCAGTTTATCATTCTCTGCCATATCCATCAATTTTAACATCCAATCTTGTATCGTAGGCAATATCTGGTTTTTCCAATTTTGTGCGAAAATAAGTCTTGCTGCTGTGATCATGTATTGCATAATCCTTGTAAATTGCTTCCCAGGTTGTCCATCAATTATTCCCAGTAAAAGAAATTCCGGTTTAAATGGAACTCGAATTTGTAATATATTTTGCATCAATGCATGTATTTGAGTCCAAAATTTCTTTGCAATCTCACATGTCCACCACATAAGTATAATATTAATTCAATTCTGAGATGAACACCTCTGTTAAAAAAGTTTAAATTAAGTTCTGAAAATACAAGGTGAGATCAGCAACAGGTAAGATCTCATATCCTGATATTTTAAAAGCACCTCAGGAATAATTAGATGGGACTGTGGCCACAGCATCCAGAATTATTATTTTTTCAACCATCTCTCCTGTATTTTCCCTCATCTTAGCTCCATGTATTGAAAGCATGATATTTTTACAGTCCTAATAACAGTTTGAAAAGTGATTTATTATTAAACACTTTTAAAAAGAAAACATAGAAATGTGACTAAGTATATGTATTTTGCCAATGATTTAAAAGTTTTATGTACAGTAGATTTTTTAAATTTTATGTATTTCTTGCTTTTGTTGAAAGCCACGCCAAAAATTCACCACTAAGTGCCATATAAATGTTCAGAAACTTTGTATTTTTTTTTAAAGAAAAGAATATTTTGGGAGTATTGCTCTGAAATGTGCTTCTGATTTACATTGGGCTCTACTCCAATTCCCAACCCATACACATACCCATAACATCACATACACACTGATGCTATTTGCCTCAAAGGTTGGTGAAGGGGCTGGTGCCTGAACAATACCTCCTCTTGCAATACTTTCAACAATGTCTCTGTAAACTAATAATTCATTTTTACTTCTATATTTAACCTATCTTCTGTATGTAGTCCAGGCATATATAATCAGTTTGAATGACCTATACAAATCAGGGCTGCTTTAAGAGTGGGTGTGGCATAATTTCAGACAGGGTACATAATACGAGTAAGGGGCGTGGTGGCTTAGTGGGTAAGAAGCCAGGCTCGTCGATCGGAAGATCGCAAGTTCGGAGGTTCGAATCCCTAGCCCCACGTGACGGAGTGAGCTCCCGCACTCGCCCCAGCTCTTGCCAACCTAGCAATTCGAAAGCATGCAAATGCAAGTAGATGAATAGGTACCACTTTGGTGGGTAGGTAACAGCGTTCTGCGTCATGCCGGCCACATGACCGCGGAAGCGTCTTCGGACAACGCTGGCTCTTTGGCTAACAAACGGAGATGAGCACCGGCCCCTAGAGTCGGACACGACTGCACAAATGTGTGGGGGGAACCTTTACCTTCACCTTTTACATAATACAAGCCCCTCAAGTGTTTAAGTGTGCTACAGAAGTGAAGACCAGAGTGAGTCAGGTTCAAGTTCACTCCTAGCTCTAGAAGCTCACTGGGTGACTTTGAGCCAATCACTCTCTCTGCCCCACCTACCTCAGAAGGTTGTCATGGAAATAAACTTGGAGGTGGGACTGCTATGCAGGCCAGCAAGTTCTTGAAAGAAAAGGTGGGGTATAAATATAAATATAACAAAAATGAAAAGCTTAAGGGTAGTCTCCAGAGCTCCTCCAGAGGTTGTAAAATTTAATTCAGCAAAATTATTTTTAAAATTAAACATTCAGGAAGAACTTAAAGACCTGGTTCTGCCGCCTCGCCTGGGATGGGAATGGGAACAGCTCTTCCTGGGGATGGCTGGTCCCGTAGAGCCCTTTTAAATACAAGCTTATCGCCTCCTGGATTTTATATTTAATTTACTTGTATTTATGTGATTGTTGTATGTACTATTTTTATCTATTTTAATTATTGTCTTTTTGTAAACCCTTCGGGGGAGATGGGGCAGGGATAGAAATCGAAACAATAAATAAATAAATAATATGTTTAATTAAATTATATTCATCCGGGGGGAGCATGGTCCCATTCTCTTAATGGAATGCACCTTGGCCCACCAACTCATGTGCCAGGTGTGGCCCTCAGCATGAAAAAGTAAGGTCATGGGAAATTACTCATCCAGATATGTTACCTGCATCCTGCTTGTGTATCAGTACACTGCGTTTCCTCCTTAGTCATTGGAATGTCGGGGGGTAAATCTGGGCTCTGGTTACACTTGTGCAATACTAGCCAAAATGTGCCAAAACTGACTGGCACTGCTGTTAACACGCAGGGAATACTGAATGTGGCATGAGTATGACTGGCTGGTAACCTGCTCCCTTTTTTGCATGGGGCCAGGGCTTCAATTGCATGATTACAACTGCCATCTTGACTTTTTTGACACCCCTCCCCCCATGGATGCCCCTGATCATGCATACTTTTTCCTGCCTGCAACTTCTTTATAGGTAGCTCTCTTTTTCACTTGGGAGGAGAGACTGAACAGCTTGGAAAGGAAACCGTTTTGAACGGAAAAATGGCACAAGAGGAAACAGAGACCTTCCCCCCCCCCATATTAATCTTACACTTTAAAACTCCAGCCTTAGTGGTGGTAATATACAATAATAATAATAATAATAATCCCCAAGGGAATTTAACTTTTTTAAAAAAGCCCTCACTGTTATTTCATTGGCTGACCTATACTAATTTCTGACTTCGTTTATCAAAACTGCTTTGACTGAACAAGTGTAAAATTCAAGATGTGTCATACAATGTCTTCTGTTCTCACCACCAGAACTGCAACATTTGTTTAATTACATAGTAAAGTGCCCGAATCTTACACTTGCAAAAATGAATTTAAATTGATACAATCAGTGCTTATCAACATTCAGAATCCAAGTGGTAAGAAGAGAAGGTTTTGTAACCAGTATATGATTAGGGGGAAAAAAAGACTATTGTGAAAAATAAGCTTTAAAAACTTAATTGCTTTATGCGGTGCAATTTGTAGGCACAGAATATTATATTGCCCTGGCTATACCTGAAAATTTGGCCTGGGAGCAAGGGTTGTTAATGCTGGAGTTTCTTTAAACCAGATTGGCATGCTGTTTTTTGTGAAGACAAGAGTAAAGTGCCTCAGTGAGTAACCAAGGCCAGATACTGAGGGACCACTTATGCCCATATGACTCTTCTGACACCTAAGATCTCTGTGGGACCCACATCTCTGAATACCTCTGCCTACTGAGGCTACCTGTGGTGAAGACTGTTCTCTGGTTGTGCCATGGCTACAGTTCCCTTCCAAAGAAAGCTACTGGGCGCTGTTGGCAGACACTGATTTGTTTTGGCCTTTCTCAGTGAAATTAATTGGTTTTCTTTGGGTTCCAGTTTTGGTGGCTCCAGAGCTATGATCGAAGATTCTCATGGCTATGTTTTAGTGTGTTTCAATTTGTCTGCTATTACAGTCTTTGTAATTTGTAGTTTTAGGTTCTATTTTTATATAACGTTTGTAAGTCTGCCTTGAGTGCAGTTTATAAAAAGGCAGAATCCTAATTTTAAAAACCAACAAATCTGAAAAGATTGGGAATACTTGTACTTTGGTAATTCACATGAGAATTTTGCTCAGGGCCAGGCTGTTTGCCAATTAGACTGCAGGCGTATGCATAGTTTGCAGGCATACGTCAGTATATGCAAGGTCAGATTTTCAGCGGGGGGGGAAACGTTTTGTCTGTAATAGTAATTTGCATCTTATAATAAGGAAGCCAGTTATGAGATGCTGGTGGACTGATGCAGAGAGTCAAGCTTGGAAACACATATCCATTATGAGTGCTTTCCTTCATGGTGAGATAGGTCCTCATTGTGCACTGTATAATGAATTTTGGAAAACACAGATGCTTATTGTTGATAGTTTTTCTGGGGTTAATTCTTCCCCTGATTACATACAAACCTTTCATTAATGTTAATGGCAATTACGTGCTAAACACAAGAGGAGAAAGAACTTTCTGTGCCAGGGATGAGAGTTACAATTTAAAAAGTCAGGGTAAGGCTTCCTGTAAGAAGATTATAACTGTATTGGTCCTTTTAGAAGACAGTAGCTGAATTAGTGTCTCTGATAATATAACTCTTCCATGCAAAAGTCATTTTATCTTTTCCTTCTTTCCTTCCTTCCTCGATAGCTATAAATTTTCGGGATTTAGCCTCATTTGGTTAGGTTAGGGTTACTTCATAATATTTCATACAAGTTTTCTTTGGAAAAAAATGATGGTAGCATTTGTGGCATATAACTGACAATAAATTTCAAAACAGCAACAGCTGCATTATAAAAAGAAACTTTTTTAAAAAAAAATCGGAACAGTAGATTCAGAAATGGCCATAGCTGAACATAGCTGACACAGAACAGCTGCATTTATAAAGTATTTATTTCTGATGCTAGAGAAAAGTTATTCAAAGCCTAGCTGTGCTGTGTGTGCTGAGGAATTAGATGCTATAAAAATGCAATAAAAATACAGGATTCTACTACTCCAAGTTTCTTTTCTAGTATATTGCATGATTTCATCCAGGGTTTACAGTATCTGTCCATAATAGCCCTCCCACTGCCATGACTTGCAGATCTGTTGAACAAAAACATTCATAATGTCCAGCCAGCAGAGCCCATGAATTTTAAATCCAACTCATTTGAAAGGCACTGTGTTGACAAAAATTGTTGTACTGTATACTCATTCCATCAGCCAGGGAGCAGTTGCCTAATGGCACTTCTCACTGTTCTAAAGAAGACATGTGGAACACCAGGAATAACTGATGTTTTAAAATCTTTTTTTATTTTTCTTAAATCATTGCTTGGATGCATTGTCTCATCATGGTAATCTAGCAAACAAGTATGTCAGTACTGAAACCACAGTCAATAAGAAGCAAGCACTTATGGCTTAGGATTTCTTCTGTCCTGCTTTGAAGGCTTTGATAATTTGATATTTGGCTGGAACCAGACTGAATTAGGAAATCAGTGATGATAAACCTTACGGGAAAGTACAGTTTCTAATTTTAAAAAAATTATTTAAGAATATGTTTTAAAAATCTATTACTAAGTTTTAGATATGGCAATTGTGCTATAAACCACTTCTTCATTCCTTAATAAAGTCCTTGAAAAAGGACTACAGCTGATCAGGTTTTCAGAAGTTCCATAATTTTCTCCTGAAAATCTGTAGCTTGTTAATCTTACCCATTTTCTTGCTGATCCAACTCTGTTTTTAACATTTGTATCAATGTGTATACATGCACATACACACCTCTGTCTTGCAAATGTATATTTAGCATTTATATACCTTTTAAAAATATTCAATATCCTTTACGTATGTTATTGTGTCATGAAGTTCACAAGAGTTTGAGGTGTTTAGCTACATTTTATATGTGAGCCAGGCCGAGTCTGAGAAAAAGTTGCTTTCCTAAGATCACCTGCCGAAAACTAGTGGCACGGATGTTATTCAAACTATGGTGCCACAGAATCAGGTGTGATGGCTGACATGGGATAAGGCACAGTCAAGCCAGATTTAGAAGGAAGGAGAGACCTTCCCAACACCAATGCCTTCCAGATCTGTGAACTTTAACTCCTAGAAATCATGATGATAATCATTCTTGCTGTGGAATGAGAGTCAAAGTTCATACAGCCTGAGGGCACCTAACTTGGAGAATGCTGGACTATGACAATAAAGAGGCAACATAGCCAACTGTGTATATAAGTGAGAGATAATGTATGTGAACAAGGTAGCATTTACTTTATAAGGGTGGCAAACCATAGAGGCATTAAAAGCCATCAGGTTCCTTTTCAATCATATTTCTTACCTGTCAGGCTTATTTAGGAAGTGTGTACCTAAGATGATAGCATTAATTCTTGCACAACCATTGCCCAAGACAGTTTGATCATTTGCTCTGCTGTTTCTGTGTCTTTCCCTCAGTTATATTTTTATACAATGCCTTGAAACTAGATTTTTGGTGGCATCTGATTAAAAAGAATACTTCATAAATAAGCTAATCTAAATGATTGGTTGATAACTTGTCAGGGGGATTAAAATCGTTCTAGATTTAAATAGATTCTTCTGTTGCAATATGTCTAAGTGAGCAGAAAATTCACATACATTTCTGTAAAAGCTATTTAAAAATATGTTACACTGTTTAAAAATATGTTAAGCTCCATGAGCTTAATTCTAAAGGAACGTGTATAGGATTGTTGGGCTTAAATTGCCTTGTTACTATGAAGCTACACATTTTTTTATATTTACTTGTTAGCAGATCTTTTTGAACTCAGCGCAATTTACTTTGGAGTAGATGAATAAGATTGGGCTATCATTATTGATCTGAACATATCCTAGGGTTGCAGAAAAGAAAACAAAGAGGACACATTTAGTATCTGCTGAATATAGGCTATAAATTTAGGCAAGCATTGCTTTGACATAATATAAGACAAGAAAGGCCTCTCTAGGAGCCCATTCCCAGAGTAGCCAAGTAGATTCCTTTGGCGAAGCCTGCTGGCAGATATGAATGAAGAGCATTTTCCTGCTCATTGTCTATAACAGGGCTTTCCAAAGTTTTCCCGTGGCAACACACCAACCGCTGTTGGTGTGTCGCCGCGGGAAAACCCGGAAGTGCCACCGTTGCGGCAGCGCGCAAAAACCCGGAAGCGCTGCTGCCACTTTCAGTTTTGCGCACCGCCATTGGTGTGTCGCCGCGGGAAAACCCGGAAGCGCCACCATTGCCATTGCAGCAGTGTGCAAAAACCCAGAAGCGCTGCTGCCACTTTCGGTTTTTGTGCACCGCCGTGGCTGCGGCGCTTTCGGATTTTCGCGCGCCGCCGTTGGTGTGTCGCCACGGGAAAACCCGGAAAACTTCTGGGTTTTGACGCGACACATCTGGGCCCCGCAGGCAACACACTTTTGTGTCGCGACACACAGTTTGGAAAGCTCTGGTCTATGAAGATGACATTCCACCTACCCAGAGGCAGTACCAGGTCAAATTTGACTTATTCCTCACAAAAGCTGAGTAGGGCTGGACCTGGCTACTATTTGGGTGGGAGACCTTAACTCTGAGTAACTCCCTGAGCCCATCCATGCTTCTTCCAGCATTTGTTATTGTTTAATTTCCCAAATGAGATAGCATGAAGGGAGCCATTCGGAGCCCAAAGTGATAAATCAAAACACCCCAAGAATAATTTATTTATTGTGTCATCTTTTAAAAGAACTCTTTATTTTTGCAGGTTACTTGAGGCCATTTGAGGGAGGTTTTTCTTCTCTTTGATACAGTTTTAAATACGCTTGAACAAACATGACAATTCTTTTTAAAAAAATAAGAGGTAGGTATGATCTCTGGGCTTAGAACCAGGATCAGGTCTGGTCAGCTGTTTCATAGTCCAGGGAATATTAGAGCTTGAGGCTGGATTGGAAGGTTAATAAAAAAAAATCCAGGAAGAAAGCAGTGGCAAATCCTTCCATACCACTGCCAGTAAAATTGCAGAGAAGTGTATTATGAACTCACCAAAAGTTGTGTTTCACTTGAAGGAGAACTTTATCCTCTTTATGTTATATCCTGCACAGCTCAAGCCTAATTCTAGTTGGCTAACATGTCTGCAGCTTTAAACCATTCTGTGAAGTTGCTTCTCATGTTATCTGCCAATGTTATCAATGTGCTTTTCTTGTCTTTGTTGCTCTGAGTTGTATATTGTGGTCTTTCAGAGTTACAACCACCATGTGGGAGAGACTAAGAGATCTTGCTGCTGCAGTTCCTCTCCTGCTATGCATTACTTGAACTACAGCAGATAGCCATAAATACTAGATCTTGGGTGTTTTATAGGGTCAGTTTTTATAATCAATATCTGTTGCTCTAGCACATGGATAGGCTAACCGGTCTCCTAAAGATGTCCTGGATTAGTACTCCCACAGTCCTTCCCAGTAGCCTTGTATAGCTAAGGCTGATGGGAGTTGAACTCCAAAATATTTGAAGGGCATCAGGTTACCTGTTGTAGTCTATGGATTTTACTCTGGGGCCTAGAAACTAATCTACTCTAGATTCTATTCACTGGAACCCTGAATTAGAGCAAAGCTATAAAACATATAGCAAGCAAGGTATAGCAAGCAAGGAACTTAAAGTGCCAGTTTGCAATTCACCCAGCACATTCAGTTTCATATCAATGTACTGTCAAAATTCACTGTGAAGGAATCAACGTGCTTTTGGGGTCTATCAAGACAGCACCTGCAGAGAGATGTTCAGTTGCTCCAGTTTTTCATTGCTAAGATGGCTGTAGTTCAAAATAGATGACTTGCATTTTTTTTTTAGTGTACTCACAAAAACTAAGGAGCTAATTGTGCAACTCTAAGGCATAGATCGGCACTGTGACTGTTTGCTGCCCTCAGCAAATTTATATTTATTTATTTATTTATTTATTTATTTATTCAATTTATTCCCCGCCCATCTCCCATACAAGGGACTCTGGGCGGGTCACAACAATCAAAGTTAAAAACAATACAATAATTTTAAAAAATACAATATAAATAAATAAAATACAAGATGGGGGACGTAGGGAACGTAGCATAGTGTTGCTACGGGGCTAGCCAACCCCAAGAGGCACTCCCGCCTCCGTTGTCCCAGGCCAGGTGGCAGAGCCAGGTCTTAAGGGCCTTCCGAAAGGTCAGGAGGGAGGGGGCCAGTCTCACCTCCGGGGGCAAGATATTCCATAGGGCGGGCGCTATCGCAGAGAAGGCACGCCTCCTGGACCCCGCTAGATGGAATTCTCTTGTTGAGGGGGTCCGAAGCATGCCCTCTCTGCATGCACGGGTGGGGCGGGCTGACGTTATTGGGACGAGACGGTCCCTCAGGTATATATGCATATATGCTTATATGCATTCTGTTCCCTGCTCTTTGGCTAATTAGTATTGTAAGCAGTTAAGCACATTTATCAATGGGCTCTTCTCTTGTTTCCAGCAACAATTGCTTGGTCATTGGGGAAACCTGATGGAATCATCATAATCCTATTGTGTAGGTCTATATTTACTGCTCTCTCTGTGTGAGAAACAGTCTGTAGGAACCCAACTAGAAGCAAACTCTTTCAATTGTACAGGATACTATTAATTCTTCAGAAAAATTAGCCTCCTTGATCCTGCTAAAGTTGCCTGCTTGTCTGAACTTAAAAACGTATTGCAAGTCTGACATTATTGAAATTTCCCTCCCTCATTTGTTTAAGTGCCAATCCCTATTTGCACATAAGCACTGCAGAAATATGCCCAAGCAATATTTGCCATGTCCCTGTGACTTTGCTGTCATCGTATCCCCAGACCACAAGTGTGACAGGCTTAGACAAAGCATAGCTATATCAGCCCTGAAATAGTATTTTCCCTCTGATTTGGACACTCTCCAAAGCCATTTTCAAAGTGTATAAAATCTATTAGGTGTTATCACCTATTACTTTGGAGGGAAGCCAAGTGTGTGCAGTGATTCAGAACAGAGTCAGCTGTGGCAGGTATCAGCCCTATAAGGTAAAGCAGACTAAGAAACCACTACCATGTAAGTCAGGACTACTTTTATTTGAACAGCTACAGTAACAGAATCTTGCACGTCTGTATGTGCTTCTCCCTCCCTTAATTTATCTTTGTGCAAACTTGGGAGGAGCTTGTCTGAGGCAGTTTTCTCAAGTTATTTTCTTGTCCCGGGCTCAAGCCCTGCTTATCTGACTATTGCCTTGGTAGCCGCTCATCCTCCATCCTTCAAGGCCATTCCTTAGGTCCTCTATGGATAGGATTCAGCCACGGGGGCTACAGATGTTATACTGGTATAGTTTTCTGCCAAATCAAAGATGGAAATTAACTCAGCAGTGGGGAAAGGCTCCTAAATTAGAGTCTGTATTTACTCTCTCTCACACACAGTAGACATCTTTCTACAATTATGAAGGATTATATGTGACTATAGAATGGGGAAGAGAAAAGCTAAGTACAAAGGAGATATTTAAAAACGGTCATGTTTCCTTTTTCCTTTGCTGTTCTTACTGCTTGCTTCACTAGAGAGCCTTTCTTCTTTAGTTGTTTACAAAATGTCCTGGCAATATAAATTATATTCCTAGGCTCCTATCATTTGACTTTTTTGCACCGAGATCATGATTTATGCAGCTTAATTTGCTCTGTTCTGTATCATCAAATGGTACCTCCTTAAATGTCCATAGTCTGGCCACAGCATCATGGTGGGTAACATTTATAACTCTCCCTTACACCCACTATTTAGGGAGGTGTATTCACGTCACAGTCCAGCTTTAATTTTGGGGGGTAGATTCCTGTAACCAGCAGCAAAACTAATAAGGTAGTAAAGCAAATCTAAACAACAAATCCTCCCAGGATGAATTCATATATTGACACAGTAACAGCTGGGCTCCACTGTGATTTACTACTGTTAAGACTGAGATTCAGCTGGTCTTTGTATTTTCATGGGCTGGAGATTCAACAATCTCTTTGTCTCTGAATGGTTATTGGGAATTAGTTTAATACCTGCAAATGCAGTTTTTATTGCTGATTAATGCATTCAGTCTTCAATCTCTGTCATGAGAATGATTTTAAGCTAAGACGTTAAGGTGGCTATATCAGGCCATTTCTGAAATGTTTTTAGTTCTTCTCCATCCCCTGCTTCTTGTATTTTGTCATCTGATGGAATAACCCCTTTGTTTGGTCTTAAGGGGTGTGGTGGCTCAGCGGGTAAGACACCAGGCTTGTTGATCAGAAGATCGCAAGTTCGGAGGTTCGAATCCCTAGCCCTGCGTGCGGAGTGAGCTCCCGCACTCACCCCAGCTCTTGCCAACCTAGCAATTCGAAAGCATGCAAATGCAAGTAGATTAATAGGTACCACTTCGGTGGGATGGTAACAGCGTTCCCATGCGGGTCATGCGGCCGCATGACCGTGGAAGCGTCTTCGGACAACGCTGGCTCTTTGGCTAACAAACGGAGATGAGCACCGGCCCCTAGAGTCGGACACGACTGCACAAATGTGCGGGGGGGGGGGGGGAACCTTTACCTTTACCTTTATTGGTCTTAATAAATTATCCTTGTTGGATGATTTTGATATTTTTTCAAAGGCCATCTTTGTTTAGTTTAAATCTAGACATTCAAGATGGCTTATGAATAGTTTAAAATGGTACATAAAGAGCTATTATAATAATGGGCTATAAAAATAAATCAAATAAAAATATCAACAAAAATTATATCTAAGCATAGAATAAATTTGTTAAAGTTCTGGATACTTACAAAAAAACCAACAACCTTTAAAATGTATTATACTAGGCTTCAGGCAGATCTTCCTAAGGAGAGTATTTGCAGGGATTTCTGGGAAGGCCCTTACTGTAATGCCAAATCTAACAGGCAGGTAGGTTTCATGTGAAAGGAAATCATTCTTAAGGACCCAAGTCACAAGCTGCATGTAGCCTGAAAGCTTAAAAACAGCCATTTGTGTTTTTCCTGGAAATGAACATGAAACCATGACAGCTTTACTACAACAGGCAACTTACTATTTGACCAGGTTAGAACTCTTTTGGGTTGAAATTTACATTGTGTTATTATCGCAAAGAGAATTTTTTTAAAATGATGTATCACTGGTACATGACGCCAGAGAAATTATCTAGAATGTGTAAAGGCACTTCGAATGTATGTTGGAAATGTGAACAGCATGAAGGGATGTTTTATCATGCTTGGTAGATATGTAAAAAAGCTAAAAAAATTGGATTCAAATACATACTTTGATATAGAGGATTTTAAAGATTAATATACAATTGGGACCAGAAGTCCTCCTCTTGGGACTGATGGACAAATAGTTGGAAAAACGTTATGGAACTTTGTTTCAATATATGATTACTGTGGCGAGATTACTATATGCACAGAGATGGAAAGATTCGACACTACCCACTCTGGAGGAATGGTTGGTGAAGTTGGTAGATTTTACTGAAATGGATAAATTGACTTCTTTGATTAGAGAAAAGACACTATCTACATTTATCGGTGACTGGAAGCTCTTATGGACTTTTTGCGTAAAAATGAAAAAAATGAACCTGTGATTTATGTTTTTGATGATTAGACAGGATAGATTATAGAAAGAAAAGTAATATGATGTACCGTTAGAGAGAGAGGTTAAAATATATTGTACTTCTAACTGCTGTGAAGAATATTGGAAGCCACTTCTTTATATCTTTTTTTTTCCTTTATTTTCTATTTTTCTTCAACTTTTTTTCTTTTCTTGCACTTTCTGCTTTTTCTTTGATTTATTTCTTTTTCCTTTTCCTTTCTTACTTTATATTAGTTTGTGTTAGTTTTTATCATCTTATTTAAAAGCTTTAATAAAAATTATATATTAAAAAAACTTCAAAGGTGCACTGCTTTACAATTTATTGCAAGAGATTAATCTAGTTATTCTCAGAGCATAGATAAAAGCATCCAGGCAATATATACAGCTGGAACATGTATCAACTAAGCAGTCTGGATGTACTAATAGCTTCTAAGGTACCTACAGTTTTGGCTTCTTTGAGAGATGCTGCACTTAAATGGGAATCAGCAATTCAATTTAAAAAGATATAAAAACAAATATGAAAATACTAGTTATATAAGTATAACTGTGGAAAGAAGAGTTAGAATATCCGATTTTGGAAAATCAATGGGTCCAGGTATTTAAAAAAAGTGAAACATACTTCTTACGATTTAAAAATGAGACTAATTCATCAGACGATATTATTTTTACTGGAACCCTCAAGCAATGTTTAAAAATGGATAGACATTAGAACTTCTTATGTTAGTGGCATAAGAAATTTGAAATTCTTTAATTCACATGATTTGGTCTGGTTCTACAATAGCTTTGTTTTTATTTCAAATTAATACATATATTAATTTAATTTTGGGAAGAAATGTTATATTTAAATATCTTAATGTTGAATTATATTCCTAAAATATGGAATTTGTCATATTATGAAGAGCTTTCTTTTTAGAGACCTTCAGGTACAGCAAAGGGAATAATTCTATGTCAATTAAAAATTATTCTCCTACTTTTAAGGAATGGATCCATGTTTTGAACTCGTTATCTATTTTTGAAAAGTGCTTGTGCTCTAAAAATGAGAAGATGACATTAAGTTTCTGTATGGTCCAGATTTAATGATAAGCTCAGCATTTGAATCAATTCCATATAGGTATTTATAATTTTATATGGATCTTTTGTTTTTGTTTATACAATCATTGTCTAGTTCATTTAATCATTATAATATATTTAGGGGTTTTTTTATTCACTGTATTATCACTATTCAATGTAGACCTTTTTCTTTTGTATTTCACTATATTAACAATTAAAAAAAACAGGAAATACCAGGGTGATAGATAGGTAGACAAAAGCAAGTAATAAGAGCAAAGAAGATGCTAAAATAAGAACCAAGAAGTTAAGAATAAGTATTAAAAATAAAATAAAATAAAATAAAATAAAATAAAATAAAATAAAATAAAATAAAATAAAATAAAACAAAATACATACATCGGCAATGAAAGACAAAGACATATAAGTAGCTAGTAAAAGGATTTTGGTAAATTTAAAAGTTAAAGGATTAATTATTCTTATCCATGGCTTAGAGAAAATAAACATAAGGATATTTGATGTGTAGTAACAAAAGTATAAACTGTTAGTCTCCTAATTGCAGTGGCAATTGTGTAAAACTTGGCTGCCTTCCTAGATACTTCAGGAATACTGTTGGCTAAGAGTAAGTGCGTTTTCTTCACAGATATAGTCAGATGTAGCAGTTTAACAGTAAAAGGATGATTAAATCTGGGTGCACAGCTATGTAGAAAGGAAATGCAGTAAAACATGACTGACTAATTTGAACCCCATTTGCTAAGGACATATTCATTCATCTGCTGGGATGTTATTGTATTGGCCTTCTATTTGCCTAGAAAATTAGGAATTAAATTCTGCCTGGCTCTATGGTGTGATAGACTCCAGATGTTCATTAGGTAGCTACCTGGGCTAAATGGTCTTTGGCCACTGCCTCCCACATAATAGAGGGACATGTTACTTTGGTCCTTCTGAAGGTCAATATCAAGGATGCACTTTTCTCTTCTGCATTAGTGCCCTAAATAGATTAAATAATGTTCTGAGAGACCATGTTGTCTGATGCCTAGATCACTGCCTTTTTTCCCAGGCTGAATAAAAATAGTTCAAGAGGATCAAAGAAGCCAAAGATGCCTCTATGAAGATCAATTTAGTCCAGCACCTGAGTTGACACCGCCTCATGCAAACTCCTATGGAACCAAGTCCCGATTCCAATCATAATAAAGAATTGGAACATTCTGAGCTACTCGGAAAATATAACCTAACAGTTTTGTTTGGATTTCTTCTATGGGTCTTGAATCTTTATCGGAACAAATCTGGGAGCCATACAGCAGAAGGCTAATCACGTCGGCTCTAAGGATGTTAATGTTTCTTTGTTGTTTAGGCCCACTGCCTGCAAGTATTAACAGCCATATCAGGTTACACTAATAACATCCTCAATAAATAATATTCCAATTCATCCCAATTCATTCATTCATTGGCGATCACTCGTAGCCGAGTAAGATTTTCTTCCAAAGGTAAAATTTTAACAGTAAGTGGCTATAAAGGCCAATTCTGGATCCGCACAACCTCACACAATGAGGGCAAAGGTTTCCGGGTGGGAGACGGTCATGATGAGGGTTTGCCTGATGTGCCTTCCTTTTAGCTCTTTTCTCCTTTTCGCCCTGTACTCGTGCTTCTTCAAAGTCCATTGTGCCATTAATAAAGGCTGACCTCCAATTGAAACGCTCATGAATTAGGGCTTCCCAGTTCTCAATGCTGCTATTACATTTTTTTAAATTAGCTTTGAGAGTATCTTTGAATCTCTTTTGCTGTCTACCAATATTCCGTTTTCCATTCTTAAGTTAGGAGTAAAGTAGCTGCTTTGGAAGACGATGGTCAGGCATTCGAACAACATGACCGGTCCAGCGAAGTTGATGTTGGATGATCATTGTTTCAATGCTGGTGGTTTTCGCTTCTTCTAATACGCTAACATTAGTCCGCCTATCTTCCCAAGTAATTTGCAGAATTTTTCGGAGGCAGCGTTGATGGAATCTTTCAAGAAGTTGGAGGTGGCGTTTGTAGAGGGTCCATGTTTCACAGGCATACAGAAGAGTTGGTAGTACAATGGCTTTGTAAACAAGCATTTTGGTCTCCCTGCGAATGTCCTGATCCTCAAACACTCTACGCTTCATTCGGGAGAAAGCTACACTCGCAGAGCTTAGGCGATGCTGAATTTCAGCATCGATGTTGGCTTTTGTAGATAGATGGCTGCCGAGATAAGAAAAGTGGTCGACATTTTCTAGTGACACATCTTTAAGCTGGATTGATGGCACTGCGGAGGGATTGGTTCGAACTTGCTGGTAAAGCACTTTGGTGTTGTTGTTTTTAATGTTAATCGAGAGGCCGAGCTTTTCATATGCTTCTGCAAAGATGTTTAGGATAGTTTGAAGATCTTCCTCGGAGTGTGCACAGACTACGTTATCATCAGCAGATTGAAGTTCTATAACAGAAGTTGTAATTACCTTATTTTTTGCTTTCAGCCTACTAAGATTAAAAAGCTTTCCATCTTTTTGATATATAATTTCTACACCAGTAGGAAGTTTCTCTTCAACAAGGTGTATAATCATAGCGATGAAGATAGCGAATAAGGTTGGAGCAATAACACATCCCTGTTTAACGCCGGATTCCACTTTAAATGGATCGCTTTGAGAGCCATTGTTATTCAGGATTGTTGCCATCATGTCGTCATGGAGTAGCCGCAAGATGTTCACAAATTTATCAGGGCATCCGATTTTCAGAAGGATGGTCCAGAGAGCAGTACGATTTACAGTATCAAAAGCTTTAGTCAGATCAATAAACGCCATGTACAGAGGGCGGTTTTGCTCCTTGCATTTTTCTTGAAGCTGTCGTGCAGTGAAGATCATATCCACTGTTCATCCCAATTATTCTTTAGTAGATTCAGTAGCCTCCAAGTGGCTGGATAAACATTAAAAATTCGGGGGGGAAATAGACTTAGCAGACTAGACAATTGAAAAACATTACAGAAGAAGGGCAATGGCAAACCATCTCCATTCTGTTGTCAAGAAAACTGCTTGACTATGTCTACATAATCATCAGGAATTCTTTTTCACAGGTATTCATGGAAGAATTTAGTGCATTTAAACATATGCAGAGTATCCTATTTCACAATGAACATTCATATGCATTAAGGTTTTGATGAAAATAATCTGGGGAAAAGCCCTTTTTACTTTTACTTTTGTATTCTGCATCAAGTCATTTTACAACTGAGGGCAAAAGAAAAAAAACAAATGTAATTATAACCACAGGACACATTAGAGTACCAGGCATATTTTGCTACCACTTTCCTGGTTTTGGGCAAAGTTTGGGTTGGGAGAAAAATCCCAACATGTTCTGTAAATTGCTTAAAGTATAATAACCCAAATTCAGAACCAATGCTATCCAGTCCTCTGCATTTAGAGGACATGGGTTTAGAGGTTATGTCTTTGTGAAGCATCTTCTGTCTCATACTCGGCCTTCTGTGGAGACAGCTTACATTCATCTTCAGCTGTTTGAGTTTTAATGTTTTTCATCTCCTGTGTTGCTGTATGAGCATTCTTTGATGCCTCATTGATGTTAGGAATCACATGACATCTGCCCAGTGCCCATGGCTATTTTGCATTGGGCTGCAACCTGCAGGAGAGTTGGATACGTGGCTTCCCCAGAGGCATCTGCCTGTGTAATGTCTAACCAGCGCTTCACAAAGCCCCGTTCAGGCATTGTGCAGGATCCTTTTATATGTGGGTTTAGCATTCTTCAGGACACATTTTTAAATAATGGGTGACAGATAAACTGTGTTAGTCCTTCTAAACTATCTGCAGCCTCACATATGGCGAATGTGAATGCCGTAACCTATAAATAGGATGTAATTGCCAATCTAATTGTATTAAGTTGTCATCCTCAAGCAGGGAAAAATATAAGCTATCACACAGCTATGGACTATGTAAGGCTTAACTATAGGTGAGTGAGAACTATACCAAAATTTATCCTCCCATTTTGTGAACATTTTCTTCAATAAAAGGAGCTTCAGATTTTCTATCTCAGAAAGCTTAAGAATTTCTTCAGAACTATTTCTGGCAGTCAAGCTAATGTTTTTGTTAAACTTTTTTATCGCTCTGAAACCTCCCTGGCTGAATGTCGATGAAGATTCTCAGTCATCCAGGTGGAATTGTTTGTAGGTTGAGTCATGGCATGACTAGATAGACATCCCAAAGACTATCTACACCTCAATTGCCCAATTAACAAGCCAATCAGATGTAAGTTCAATACAGCCACCCTGGAAGACATATATGGGGTCCGCTCACCAACTTTTGCCCAGACTGAAGAAGCTACTTGGACAAGCAGTGAAACGTTTCAACCAAAATAAAGAAATCCAGTTGCCATGACTCAACCTACAGACTCCCTGGCTGAACCTGTTTTCCATTCTGAAGAAGGTACACATGGGTAGATTCCCATGGGATATATTTTCTTTGGATTTAATTAAAATGTTAGAAAGCAGAGATGCTCTAGACTGCTGATGAGATAGTTGTAGAATGAAAGACACTCTCAGACACCTTGTAACTAAGGTAAAATTCAAGAAGCTACTAGCCACCCATGAAATCTTTGTTTTATGAAATTTCAGTGGATATTCAGGACCAGAGAATACTGAATATTTGATTACATGCTGCACAGGTTGACTGGAGAACCTATGATGCCTCTGTTCTATCTGGATGTGTGGAGATGCTGGTGGGGGCAGGGGAATAGTATCTAGCATATCCCTCCTGTGATATTATTAAAAGTTCTTGCTGAATTCTCACAATTTAGCTTACCCTTTACCTTACATTAAGGTGTAATGTTTTTAGTATTTTGAATTTTATAGATAATTTTAACTATTATTGTAATTCTCCTAGTACCTCTTGAGTAGGCAGCATACAAATAATTGTAATAAATAATATGGCAGGTGAGGTCAGGATAAACCTATTCTGAACCTGAGCTATCTGTAATAAGCAGAGGAACAACCTCAAAGTTGGCTTCATTTGCCATTTGTGAAAATATGAGAGCCCAGTATGTTTCTTAAAATAATCAGAATAATTGAAATGAAGAAGGTGCCAGTAAAAAGAGAACCAAATGGAGGATATCATGATTTGATTATACCTCCATACAAAAATCTTTCATCAAACCTAGAAAGGTAGATGTTTCTATCTATGAAGGTTCTCAGTCATCCAGGTGGAATTGTCTGTAGCTTGAATCATGTCAACTGGATTTCTATTTTCTTAGTAGAAACGTTTCGCTCCTTGGATAAGGAGCGAAACGTTTCTACTAAGAAAATAGAAATCCAGTTGACATGATTCAAGCTACAGACAAAGGTAGATGTTGTACCTAACTCTACAATCTGCCCAGCCAAAGTGTGCCTGTAGAAAACTACACTAAGAGCTTCCTTGCCCCTCATGGGACCTCAAAGCAAGTGTTCTCTGCTGAAGCTACTCGCCTGTGCAGTTGGCTCCCCCAGAAATAAGATCAGCATCCTTGTTGCTAGTCTATAAAAGATGAGACATGGAGGACAAAAGTACCTACAATTTATGCAGGTGCTGCTAACAATGTGGTCTTCTTGGGATTGTGTGATAACGTCATTTCTATGAATTGCATAATTAATTATGTATCATTTTTGTAAACCGCTTAGATTTGTTTTTGATTGAAGAGGCATAAGAGCACTGGTAAATAAATAAATAAATAAATAAATAAATAAATAAATAAATAAAATAAACTATTTGCTTCCATCTAATGATTATCCAGATTTTCTAGGCCAGTCTTTTTTTTGTGGCATAGTAGCTTTCTACATGATAGATATTATTCTTATTTTTGTTGTTTATTCATTCAGTCGCTTCCGACTCTTCGTAACTTCATGGACCAGCCCACGCCAGAGCTTCCTGTCGGCCGTCACCATCCCCAGCTCCCCCACGGCTGAGTCCGTCACCTCTAGGATATCATCCATCCATCTTGCCCTTGGTCGGCCCCTCTTCCTTTTGCCTTCCACTTTCCCTAGCACCAGCATCTTCTCCAGGGTATCCTGTCTTCTCATTATGTGGCCAAAGTACTTCAGTTTTGCCTTTAATATTTTTATAGAACACATCTATACATGGTAGCTCCCATCTGCATAACCCCAAAGTGAATTTTACCTCCCTGTTTGCTGTTTGTCACATTATGAGAATTATGTCTGAAATTCCAGATTTAAGCTCTCTCTGAAATGAATGACAAAAAGTCTCATCTGTAGAACAATCAAGCAGGAAATTACTTTCAAAGAGGGTTGAGAATCATTCAAAGCAAGGCATTAATGGACTGCAGGATTATTATAGCTGTTGGTTTTTGGCTTCCAATTCAATGCAGCTTTTATAACAAAATATACAAGCCAATCCATTGATGCTTCCTAGATCCACCAAGGAAAAAGAGAGAGAGAAAAAAAACTGTTTCTCAGGAAATAAGAAAGCTGCATGTTCAGAAATTTAATTAGACATTTCCCTGGAGATTTCTTTCTCTCCGGATCTTCTCTTTTTTTGTTTTATACTGAAAATCATAACATGTCATACATTGTTTTCACTTCCCTTGCTAAAATACTTTCCAGGCACGAATGTTTGAAGATTTGGTAATGTAATGTCAACACCAAATAGGCAATGAAACTGATCATGGACCCTAACTGTACTTTGTATTTTCTTTTTCTTTTTTTGTCTTAGAAAAAAAGAATTCTAAAGGGTTCAGTTGAACTATCCAAGATTAAATGTGTAGAACTTGTGAAAAGTGACATCCCAGTTCCATGTCGCTATAAATATCCTTTCCAGGTAAGTAACAGCACATGCCATTACACTTATCCTAAACATAACCAGCATATCTAACTTATAGGTCAGGCTTAATGCTTTTTAATTGGACAAAGGTTTAAGAGATAAAAATTGCTTAGGTGGTAAGAGGGAAATTATACCAAAAACAGCTTCCAACATTTTCAGAGTTGTTTCTATTTTTGATGCTAATATTTATTTTTTAAAAGAATCCTGTTGCTTTGTATGACACCTTTCTGACCAAATTTTAAAGCAGTACATCAGATTTAATTTTATACAGACTCTTGCTGTCTCTACATGGAGACAAGGATTAGTGTATTGTCTTCTTCCAACTTCCTTTCTCTACTTCAGCCACTTGCTTCCATTATATTCATCTGCCACTTCTTTGCATGCTTCCAATAGCATTTTGCTCTAGAAAGAAAGTTTTCCCCTCCCCACCCCATCCCCAATCACAGGTAATTAATTAGGGAGAAACCCTTTCCTTTCTTCTGGGAAATATGGGAGTTCTTTTGATTGGGTAGCGCTGAAACAAGCCAGACATGTAATAATGCAAAAGGCATGTGAAATTAATTTCTTCTTAGCTGCAGCCCAAATGTTAGCTTCCTGTTTGTCAGTGGAATGAAAAATCTATAGTGTGCTGCAAATATAGTAACATCAAGAAAGTATTTTGTTTAATCCTAGCAACACAATTCACATTTGGCCAGAACAGAGGCGGCTTGTGGTTCCTGTTTCTTACAGGAGAAGTATAGATGTGAATATTTGGTGGAGAATTAGGACTTTTAGAACCTCAGCTAGGTTTATTTTCTTTTAAAAAGCAAGATTCTGTCCAAGTCTGTGGAAATCTGTTGAAATTTTGCTGAGCAGAAGGTCTAGCAATGAGGTAATGGGTCTTCAGTGCTTTTTATTATGTTTTATCCATTCTGTGCAAATGTATGTAATATATTCATTACACACACACACACACACACACCAGAGCAAGAAATAATATAATGTTCACTTGGCAAAATGTTTAAAGTAATAGATTTGTTGATAATCTGGCAATAAATTAGATTATTTATTATTTATTAGTACACGTTCATTTTTTCCTTCTAAGTTCATGTCAGAAAATATTAATAGAAAATGGGCTGTTCCTGTTTGGTTTGGAATCGACTCTAATCCCTTTTTCCTCTCATCACAGATTTTTCATGATAGCTATATGCTCTACATCTTTGCTCCCAACCTAGCAAGCTGCCAGAAATGGGTCTGGACTCTAAAAGAAGGTAACTCGTAACTCTAACTCCTCCACTATAACTCCTCAGATACACTCCTCATTTGAAATTCAGTGTCAGTGTCAAGGTAACAATAAAGGCTAACACATATATAGTGGGCATAAGCTTTTGTGGATCAGAGCCTTTGAAATGACTTTTATATTCCTGTTTCCTGCTGCAGCCTTTAATTACTTTGGTATCACTTTTTTTTAAAAAAAAATAGTTGATGGCAAACAGGAAGGGAAACTTATGTTTCAGACATTAAGCTGGTCACAGACCCATCGTTCTATGAGCAGAAGTTTGATGTTGTTAGCCAGTGGTATAAAAATTAATGATAAAATAAAACATATATTAAATTACCATTTTGACTGGGTCCAATTTATTTCTCCTCCATATACTGGGAATAGAGTTTAAGGATGATAGAGATGTGTGTTTATCTATGTATCTAATTAAATAAATAAGATGCTACATCGACAACTCCTGTTACACAATGGTACATTAAAATAAAACAAGGTTGGCCCTTATTACAATGGTACAGCTTATTCTTTTATTATTTGTATTAAGTGCAATGGCATGTACATCATCTGTTCATAATACCATGGTGAAATCTGTTTTCCAATCTTCAGAAGTTTTCCTCCCCAGTGAAAGTAGCTTCTGCTTTTCTATCTCATGGTCAGGATGCTTTAGAATTTCATCAATACCTACTGTCTTCTGTTTCATGGGGTGGGGGGTGTAATGGAAGCAATTCTTTCCCATCAAATGTAATGATAAAAATGACAGTCTAGGAATTTGGGGAATGGCAACCCTAATACACTTGCAGGGTATCAGATGGGGAAGGTCTGTTGTAAACCCTGTTTGCCATTATCAGGATTGCTCTGCTAAGAGTATCTGACATTTTCCCCCTGTTTTAGAAATTAGGAACAACAACATTTTGGTATCAAAGTTTCACCCAAATTTCTGGATAGATGGACGATGGAGATGTTGTGCCCAGCTGGAAAAGATGGCAACGGGCTGTGTAGAGTATATTCCAGCCAAGACTGGTAGGGAATTCTTTCGAAAAATTATCCTCCATCAAGATTTAAAGAAGAATTTAGCCTATAGAGTACTATAGGACATCTGTAAAATGTGTATGAGAGAAGTACAATATGGCTTTATGTTTAATTCTGTTATTTTTATATAGTGGCTTGACTGCTTTGTGGTTTGGCTCATGGGAGTAATCCGCTCACCATATGGTTTGAATCTGTAATGTGGATTTATTCATTTCCCTTGGGGTTGAAGATTCCCAGACTCAGTGTTGCCCATCTATAAAACCAACAAATGTCTAAATGATTAACTTCTCCATAATATGGTACAAAGCAAAGCGTAATGCCGGATAACCCACCTAGAGTTCTCATCTCATGTGGATGGTACTGTTAGATGGCATGCAATAAATGGGCCTATGTATTAATTGTACATCTTAAATAAGCAGAATATATACTGCCAGTTGCCTCCTTTAAGCACTAGGTTTCACTCTTGGATTCACCAGGATCTGTCAGTGGTTTTACTTCCTGGTGCACAAGCCTCACCTCCTTTGCTCTGGCCTCTGGCAATACCACTCACCACTTACAAATTCACTTTTATCACCACTGTGTCCTGATTGTGGGCTGCTACCGTGGCCATTGCCAGATCCTACTCCAAATAAATGGCCACCCAGTTAGCAAAGCTGAATTCCCTACACATTTTACAGCAATGTACTTTAGGTATTTTGAGCTAAGGCATATCTTCTTGCATATATACATGAAATCTTTATCCCAACACCACTGAATCACACCTATTGTAAAGAAAAAAGTACACTGGGTCCAAAGAAAAGTATAGCTCTGAGAAACAAAACTGGGGAAATATTTACAATTTTTGTGAATTGTATTTCTATCCGTAAATTGTATTTCTCATATGTTTGTCTGTTTGTTTCATTTATTTATTTGTTTGCTCAATTTATTAGCCACCCATCTCAATTTTCCAAGCAACTCTAGGCGGTGTACAGTAGGGTTAAAAAACAATCAATAAATACATTTAAAAGTATAAGAAATATATAAAACTCAACTTATATTGGCATACTTATAAGTTTGGCATGGCTAATTATGTATTTGATTGGCAGAACTTGAAGATCTAGTTTGGATGGAGTCAATTGCTCGTTTACTGCAAAATTATTTTTTTTAGCAAACACTGAGATCTGTTTGCTTATAGTTTCTAGCCATGACATTTGATCTAGTACCTTGCCCAGTCTCTGGGTCATTGGAGATGTGCTACTTCGTCCCATGATTAAAAACTATAAGAAACAGTAAAAATAGAACCACCCTGCAGTTCTTGAAAACACACAAGTTAATATACCTCTAACTTTCCTAATTTTTTTCTGTTTGGCATGCACATGAGTTATGTTGATTTTATGTTTTTCTTTCCCTAGTCTCCAATCAACCTCTTCCACTTACTCCAGACAATAGCATGGTGAGTGTCAAGATGTGGGTAGTACATATGGATGAGACATAATATTTGTGGCATTGATGTCATGAGGCCTGAAGTTCAGTTTTGAAATGTTATATCAAATTTGGCATCTAAAATGTGGCTTAATGATTGCAAAGTTTTCTTGTTCTATAATTTATGTTGTATAGCATCTCTAGTCAATTTTTTTTAGTAATAGTTATGTAATTTTTGATGACATTTCAATATTCATCATTTGGATATTCTCATATGATGCTTTCTACTCTTTTTTACTTTCTAAGAGTACAGCAACTAAAGCCCAAATTGGTTAAAAAATATAGGGCTCATTCATTCAAGTGTATGAGTGCAGTGTCCATTTATAGACAAAAGGCTGATATGCCTATTAATATTACAGATACAGTACTGTATAATATATCATGCAATCCCAGAAATCTCCCTGTTTTGAAATATATGAATATATGACACAGCTGATATACTATACTGTATATGTAGTCAAATATTCGTTGCAGCCATTTTCTGTATTCAATGTCTTTCTTTTTTAAAAACAGAAATCATTACTAGACACCAAGGAATCTTCAGTAGTTGCCATTTATGATTATATTGCTCAGAATCCTCAGGAGCTGACATTACGGTGCAATGAAGAATATTATGTAATTGATAACTCTGAAGTCCATTGGTGGTTGGTTCAGGATAAGAATGGGTAGGTGTACCCTTTAGAAAGAAGACTCTTTCTTTTAAAAAAATGTATGTTTTAATTCCTTCCTACATAACATTTTTTCCCATGTGCTGTATAGTTCTTATTAATTTTGCTTTCCTGTCTTGGATTATTGTACCATACATTAAGTATAGTCCATGATGCAATTAGATACTTATATTTGTTTTGAAATAATGAGAAAATTTATTTTCTCTATCCAGTAAGAGATGGTGCCATCTACTCATTAATTCTTTTAGCTAGGCTGACCATATTTCAGGATGACAAAACGGGACGGGGTCTTATGTAATATTCCGTATTCATGAAAAAGACGGGTCCCCGCCCCCTGGTCCGCGCGACTGGCTCTCGCCTGCAAACCCCACCCCCTGGTCCGCGCGACTGGCTCTCGCCTGCAAACCCCACCCCCTGGTCCATGCGATTGGCTCCTGCCTGCAAACCCCACCCCCCAGTCTGTGCGATTGGCTCCCACCTGCAAACCCCGCCCCCCGGTCCGCACTCCGGCTCGGATCCTCCTTCTGCGCCATTCCTGCCAGGTTTGAAAAACAGGACAAAATTGAGATTTTTATGAAAACAACGGGATGGTTGAAAAATGCTAAAAAAACGGGACGTATGGTCAGCCTACTTTTAGCAGAAGGTTTGCTCTAATAGACAATTTTAATCAAGTCATATAATTAGAAAATGCTGAAGTTTTTCATATTTTAATAGCAAGACAACTTATTTGTTGCAGTCATGGAGGATATGTGCCACGCAGCTACATAGTAGAAAAATCACCAGATAATCTTCAAATATATGAGTAAGAATCTTTTGCTTCTTTATATGTAATATCATTACCAAGAGACTAAGTTTGTTACTGAAACTTTGAATTATGTAGTTTTTAAATCTTAACATTAAGATGTAAATTAATGCAAAAATAAACTGATAATCAGCATTTGAAAGCATGTAGAAAAATATTAGCCAATCAGAACTCTCAAGCAATGTTAGGTTTGATTAATGTTCTTTTTTGAGAGGATAGAACGAAATGGAAATCTCAGCCCCCTTTTCTTTTGCCAGATGTAATTCTAGTCAGGCCCAGCTGACCTTTGCCATCTTCTGCTGATAAGGCCTTCCTTCCAAAAGCTCGTGCCCTTCTGAAGATCATGTACTGCCTTCTCGCAATGCTTTGGAAGGCCTCAGAAGCACTGGAGAAGGCAGCGTGCAATTTGGAGGCGCATGCGGCCTCAGGAAGAAGGCCTGGCCTGGTCAGCAGCTCCTTCGCATAGGGCCAGACCAGGCATGCCTCGTCAGCAGCGGAAGGAAGAAGATGGTGAAGGTCAGCTGGGGGGGGGCAGGGTCTGCAGAGCGCAAGGCGGCAGGGCGGCAAGGGCTTTGTACTGTGGCGCTGGGTTGGCTGGCCACAACACGGAGCTTGAGATGGCACTCCTCAGCGGTGGGGTTGGCGCCAGCAGTGCTAAGGGTGAAGTAGAAGCCAGGGAGCGGTGGCGGCTGGCTGAGACTGCTAAAGGCCCCAGGCCTTTACTTCAGCCCTGGCACCGCCACCACCGCAGAGGAGTGCCGCTGTGCAGGGTGGCCAAAAGGGCAGAGATGGGGGGGGGGAGATAGGTGGAGGGAGTTCAAGAGAAGGCAGAGGAGGCAGTCCTTTACCTTACTGAGGCTCGGAGCTGGGAGGGACCAAGCCAGGTCCTCGCCTAACAACTGGTGGGATTCGGTTAACGATGGCAATGGGAACTGCCAGGATTTCTGTTGATAAGCGATGCGGTTACGTGACATTACGCTTTATGACCGCATCGCTTAGCATTGGAAATTCAGTCCCAATTACCATCGTAACCCGAGGACTACCTGTACCTACAAAGAATTTTATTTATTTGCAATGATACCTAACATTAATGTTGTTTATGGATTGATTCCATTTTACACACAACGTGCTTTGCTTTGTACTTAACCACTGCAGGTGGTACAACAAGAATATCAACAGAACCAAAGCAGAAACATTGCTCAGGGAAGAGGTAAGGTAAATCCCTTTAGATAATGATCACATTTTTCTGTACTTGAATCAATGTTTGTCCTGCTTCACTTACTTGAGCATATAGGAAACTAAAATTCAGTGATGCAATGAAGAAATTGAGTAGTAATTTTAAAAGCCAGCGCTATGCAACCTTTTATTTGAATTGGTTGGTTATGGTGCTTAATTGTTTGTAAATTATAATTCCCACTCATTGTTCCTCAGCCTGCCTGTTTCCCTCACATGATTGCTGAGCATATAAAATTTAGGCAAAATCACCACCTATTGATGGCCTGAGTCCTTTGGAGGAAGACTGGTATTGGAAAACATGAGATATCAATACAGAACAAGCAGGAAGGATTTAGATGTCTTGTGCAACTAAAACAGAAGCCAAGTTCCGGTTTCAGCAGGTTTATCTGTATACTTTGGGAAGCCAAAGCAGCCTGATTGTTCGCATTAAACTGGCATTGCTGCATCCCTGTTCATTCTCCCTAATATGGGGGTGGTGGT
The DNA here is from genome assembly GCA_023362775.1 of Charina bottae. Classification (NCBI taxonomy): domain Eukaryota; kingdom Metazoa; phylum Chordata; class Lepidosauria; order Squamata; family Charinaidae; genus Charina; species Charina bottae. Next base: position 84,952,150 of record JALMGJ010000002.1, on the reverse strand, counting down.
GTTTGGTCTGCTCCTTATTAGGCTCCTTCTCATTTACTTGCTTCCATTGTGTTTTTGTTTGTTTTTCTTCCCCTTAGGTAAATTGCGTATGTATGTATACAAGCATGAATTATAAATGCCTTTATTGCATGACTAGCTATGATACATTGGGTCACTGCGAACCAGTTTTATCTAGTGGTTAAAGTGCTGGACTAGCATCAAGAAAACCCAAATCCTAGTCCTGCCTTGGGCACAAATCCAGCTGGGTGACTTTGGGCCAGTTACTCTCTCTCAGCAGAAGGCTATGGCAAACCACTTCTGAAAAAATGTTGCCAAAATAATTGCATGGACTTGTCTAGGAGTTGCCAGGAGTCAAGACTGACCTGAAGGCAGGCAGGCAGGCAGGCAGGCAGGCAGGCAGGCAGGCAGGCAGGCAGGCAGAAATAAATAAATAAATAAATAAATAAATAAATAAATAAAGTATGTATGTATGTATGTATGTATGTACAGTATGTATGTATGTATGTAAGCTGATGTAGAGTTTCAGACTTTAAAACTGGTCTTTTTACAGACCCCTTTATGAATCCATTGTACTTCATCTTTCTGCAGGATAAAGAAGGAGCTTTCATGGTGAGAGACTCAAGGCAGCCTGGGACCTATACAGTCTCTGTCTTCACAAAAGCATTGAAGTAAGCCAAATCCTAGGAAAGGTTGCATGGGGTTTTTTTTTAGTTTTTTTTTTAATAAAGAAATGTCAAAACAATAGATTCAAATAAAATTGGTCAGGGATTTGAAATAATTAAAAAAAAAGAATCTACTGTAACTACAATATATAGCTGATTCGTGACATCCTTTGGAGATCCTCCCCTTCAAAATAGTAATTCATCTTCATCCTGCTTAATTTGCATGATTATTGCAACAAATGCCTTTTAGCAAAGATTTAATTTAATATTTCCAAATAAGGTAAAAAGAGATGTTATATCTAATATCCTGAGGTTTTTCTATTAATAATCTTTCTAATAATTGATGTACCTGAAGATCTACAGTTGGAATACTATTCCATTTCTGGGCTATAAAAATGGCCATGTGGATTATTTATTTTTTGCTTTTGCTTGTCTGCTGCTCGTTCCCCAAGGCTCTGGGCGGCTAACAATGTCAACATATGAAATAATGACCCCCAAATGCATATAAAAATTAAAAAATTAGGAAAGATAAAAACCAAAACATACAAATGCCCTGCACCTACAAACCCTACTTACAATTGCAACACATGGAACAGGTAGTCTTTTCACAATTTTCCTAAAGCCCGAGATGGACCATAAAGGTGACCAAACCTGCCAAAGAGAAATTCCAAAAGAGTGTCAATGGCAACCCAAAATGTTCCTTTCCAAGGCTTCATCAGGTGACAATCCTGTAATGATGGCACCTGGACAGCGTTGACCCTATTTGATCTGATTGACTGGTAGATGAATATAGGAGGTGATCCCTCATATAACTATATATTTGTTTTTAATATTACTTTCTCAACAATAACACAAGGCATAATTTTGGTGTTGCTGCAACAATAAACAACTTATGTATTTTCCTAAAAACTAGTTTTCAGAATTGTTGGATCTTTAAATAATAATCCCTCCAAATATGATGATATGTTGCTATACTGTATCTCTTCCAGCAATTTCTAGATATAGCCCTCATTTTTTTTTGCTAAAAGAATGGGATATGATACCACTGATGCATTAATTTCAGTGAACATACTTTAATCCTTCCAGAGGCCAATCTTAGTAGTTTCAGCCTAGATAACGAAATACAGTTTTTATTTTCAATATTTTTTTCATTTTCCCATTGTTGTAAAGTCTTGCTTTTCAGAGACATTTAACAATACATGATAGATTTTCAACACAGATCCTTTGGTCTTTCAAAATCAAAGAAAAATATAAAAAGCTATTTGTTTTACATCTTCATTTTGAAGGAATGATAGAACTTATATGTATATCCTAGCCAGTTTAGTCCTAAAATATTAGGCCTATGACCTATCTCCATATTACATATTATTCCTCCATTTATGAAGCAGGTCTTTAATCTACAGTGATTTGCCTATTTTCATTTCTTTGTAGTGTCTTTAAATTCTTCAGAAAATACTGATGTCCTATAAAGGACATTAATGGGGAAGGATATGGTGTTAATTTTTGGTGCCACTTTTGTGAAATTTCAATAGTACACGCCAAAAAAATGATTTTGCAGCTTCTCTTCATGCCATTTTAAATCTAATCTTGTGAAATATGATTGCATTGAGGTATTGACTATATAAATGTGATTCTTTCATCTCTATCATTTTTAAAATTGATAATTCAAGATAATAGAGACAGTATGTTTTAGCTGGAAAGCTGTAAAATATATCATTGTATTAGGAAATCCTCATTCCCCTTTTGAGGTTTTAAGTTATAATATTTTAGATTTAAGTATGGGTTCTCTTTTTGAATATAATTTTTTGTTTAAAAATGCCAATAAGTTAGGATTTTTTTTAGTTAAGGAGTGATGTTTGAAAAAGGTATAGGAAAGCTTACAGTGATTTGAAATGACTTGAATACATTTGATATACATGCTCCTATGTGCCTTTCCCCCTAAATTTGCAGATAAATGGTAAATAATGATTAAAAATGAAAATATGACTTAGTGGCTGTATTATCAAATCTTGCTTAACTTGGTTACATATTTTTTGGGTTTGAACAATGCATTGAACCATTAATTAACAAAATGCGTTGGATTCACACAATGGGAAAAACAAAATAATAATAATAATAATAATAATAATAATAATAATAATAATAGATTAAAAGTAACTAAGCTTTGCAAATACAGCTGCTAGATATTTAACAAATTTGGATTACCTTGTATGAACAAAGCAATTCTGTTTCTTGCATTTTTTTTTCTTTTTTGCATGAGTAAGGAAACAATGTTGCAGTCACAAAATTCCTGAATTATTTACAAGGCATATTGGGCATATGAATATATTTTTGAATAAGTGATTGTAGACTTGATTGAACAAATTTGATCAAACAACCTCCATATAATTTTAATGGGCTGCATTTCACAGAGCTAAGCAAATATATCCAGGGAAATTGACATCCAAATTGTCCTATTAAAATTAAAGTACACGTCTGTAGAGGCAAGATGCAGATTAGAATATTAAAGTTCATTTCCACTTCCCTTTGCCAAATTAGTTACAGACTTCCAAAAGAGACCTACCATTCTGCCCATCTTGTACAATCAGGAAGAATTGGCATGCTCAAGGTCCCCTCCATTAAGCAGTGTCAACTGACAGGACCTAAGAAGTATGCTTTTTCTATCTCAGCACCTGCCCTCTGGAACATCATTCCCCTTAGATTCATTTGGCCCCAACTCTGACTGTCTTTAAATAGCCCTTGGCTCCCTCCTGACCTTGGGTAAGGCTGAGTGGTGGGTCTTGTGTATTGTACAATTTTAGAATAGCTGCTGCTTCTTCTGGACATTTGGGGCTTTTTTACTTGTATTTTAATAATTATTTCATTGTATGCCTCCCAGAGGCACTATGGAGTTGGGGGACCTTTTAAATTAAATAAATAAATAGATAAGGTGCCAAGTAGATAGGAGAGTCAGTCCTATCCATTTATCAGTTATATCTGTCTGACAATGCATTTTATTCCCTGTCTGTTTTCATATGATTGCAGTGATGTATGAGCCAGCACAGCATGATTCCAATAGGAGAGCAATCAGGACATCATGTAGTTGGCATTGTTATTTTTTATGAAGATGCCTTCTCCAGCAGCTGGGAGACACTGATATCCATGTACTGGGAAGATAGGAGTAGTAAAAGGCTAGGAAGATGAGGTGGAACAAGCATCCTTCAAACTTTTTAGTAATGAAAAAAAGGATTACATTTATGTACTGCCAGACTCTCCAGAGTGTGGCATTCTGGTACTTGTTTGAAGAAACACAACACAAGAAAGGGGAAAAAATGTTGTTATTTTACTGTGGAACTATACGGGTAGCAGGACTCCAATAAATTGGTTCATAATATTTATTCTATGGAACATACCTTATCTCCAGTTTGATTGATGCTTGGTAAATCATTGCTCATTTTGCCCTACTTGGGAATTACATTGTTTTGAAGAGGAATATTTGCTGTCTTTTTAGCAACGACAATAGCCCAGTTATAAAACACTATCACATCAAGGAGACCAGTGACAAGCCCAAGAGGTATTACTTGGCAGAGAAACATGTTTTTGATTGTATCCCGGAAATGATCCATTATCATCAGTACAATGCAGGAGGTAAGTTCAGGCAAGAAAGGTAAGAAGATGCAAATAAATTAGTAGTAATTCCAGGATTCTAATATATTAAGAAAGGAAGGAAAAAATATCTTGACATCTAATGTTCTAAATATTTCTTTATTATCAAAGCTGTTATGATAAATGAACATCACTTTATTTAGTATTATGAAATGCTGAAATTTTCCTGAATTCTGGGTCTCTTCTGCAAGAGGCCTGTATTTGCCTTTTTTTTTATATGTGCCCCTATTAAGTGTAATTTTGAATTATACTGAAGAGAAAGGCTCTGTATAAATGAAAAACAATTATTTGCCTTTCTGAATATTCTGGGAGAAATTTAATATATTCAAATGCTCAGCATATTTGGGTAGATGGTCAAAGTGCCTATATTGTGTTATCAAAACTTTATAGACCTTCTTGAAGAATTTCAGTTAATAGGGAAACAGTTTTGCTATATTGTATTGGAGTGATAAAATTGTAACTCATTATTTCTATATTGAAATTTGACCCTAAGGTACATTCTTACAGTACATCTCCATAATTCTACGTAGTTTCCTGGCCCATCATTTTTTCTACGCTTCCAAAAACTGGCACTTATTTTTGATTATTTATTTTTTTTGGTCTTTATGTATTTATATATTATTTCTCCAAAACACAGGTCTTGTTACTCGGTTGAGATATGCTGTCTCCTCCTGGAGAGAAAAAGCTCCTGCTACACCTCAATTAAGTTATGGTAAATAAACTGTAGATGTTTTGCTAAAGGGGCTTGTAATTTTTTGGGTTTTGAGACAGAATGAAATTTGTAGCAAAAATGGAAGAGGTGGTAAGGAATAATGATGGAACCAATAATGAAGCTAACTGTTGGGAAATCAAGGTAGGAAGAAAAGTAAGAAAGCAACTCACAGTTCCTTTCCTTAAAATTTAAATAAGGGTAGATAAGGCACAACATTTCTTCTTGTTTCTGTGAATGGGAAATAGGGTTGGGAGTAAGATGAGGTAATTTTTAAATTATGGATTCTTATTCAAGTTCTTTCCACCATCCCCAAGGCACTATTGATTGGATAACAATAATTATTTATTGGACAACAGCAATTATCAGATTGTTTTTCTTCTGCTTTTTCCTAGGCAAATGGATTATTAATCCTCAAGAACTAACATTTGAGCAGGAGATTGGTGTTGGCGAGTTTGGGGTGGTTCATCTTGGCTACTGGCTTGATCGGATGAAAGTGGCCATAAAGACAATTCGCACAGGAGCAATGCCAGAAGAAGACTTTATTGAAGAGGCACAAGTCATGATGTAAGCAGTGTAAATACCTACTGACATCCACATTGTATCAAATGTAAAGTTCAAAGCACTGTTTTGTGAACATAAAGTTGTATAAAACTTAACTCCCATTTTATTGTATACGATGTAGAGATTAATGCAGTGACATGAGCTTTAATCACTTTATATGGCTCAGCTTTTAAATAATTTCCATAAACTGGACCACACAAACATTTGGATTATTTTTGTAATTAAACTTAGAATCTTCTTCCAGCTTGTTTGTTCAAACCAGTACTGAATTTTGTGCATCAAGGATGAAATTAAAAGATATGGGACCTATGTGATCGACTTTCTCTTCTGCGTCTCTTCTGCATTCATATAATGGATATTTATTGGAAGAATTAGAGTTATTGAATGAATGTGGTTTTTTTACATTTATGTACACAAGTTTATATGAATGAATATCAGCAAACTCATGGTACTCCTTAGACTCAAGCTGACAACAGGCATTTTTAACACTAGGCAATTCTAATGGCATAAAGCTTCTAGAGCAGAGCTTTCCAAACTGTGTCGCGACACAAAAGTGTGTCACCTGCGGGGCCCAGATGTGTCGTGTCAAAACGCAGAAGCGCTGATGGCGTGCCATCAGTGCTTCCGGGTTTTCCCGCGGCGACACACCAACGGCGGCGCGCAAAAATCCAAAAGCGCCGCAACCACGGTGGCGCGCAAAACCCGAAAGCGGCAGCAGCGCTTCCGGGTTTTTGCGTGCTGCTGCAACGGCGGCGCTTCCGGGTTTTCCCACGGTGACACACCAACAGCGGCGCGCAAAAACTGAAAGCGGCAGCAGCGCTTCCAGGTTTTTGCGCGCTGCCGTAATGGCGGCACTTCCGAGTTTTCCCGCGGCGACACACCAACGGCGGTTGGTGTGTCGCCGCGGGAAAACTTTGGAAAGCCCTGTTGTAGAGCAATATGTATTGAAGAATGGTAGTCAATTTTTGGTTTAGTTCAGTGTCCCTTTTAGATATCTTCAGAATTTTTGTTATATACTATTTTTGAAGTAGTAAACAATTCCAATTCCTGATTCTCACAAAGAAACATTAAAGATATGACCACCTTGTGGTTTAAAAAAAAAGTCTTATTTACACTGTTTTGCTGCATCTCACAAACATGACTGTCTCCTAAACATGACTGGCATGATCAGGCACTAAACAATAGGGATCTTAGTTGAAGAAGCTGTATTGCTAGAAGTTCTACAAAATCTAATCTCTAATACTGTATTATAAAGATATGAAACAAGCTTTGCTGGGGAAACAGCACAAGCACTGATTCTTCACCCTTGTTTTTAATTGAGGTTTAAAAAATATTACTCTTCCTTGAGGTGAACTTTATTTCTAGTGACTCTATGGACACATATTTAACAAGATTCTTATTTTTCAGAAAACAGAAAAAAATGTCAGTGAAATTTTGAATATGTGTGAAAGGAGTAACTTCACAATTGGTTTCCATTTCAAGAATTATCCACAGTAAATGAGGGAAATGTAGCATGGTATTTTCCAAGAACCACATTTTTCCTTTTTCTTTATTTCTTAGTATACCATTCCTATATCTGGGTTTCTTCTTTTGTATAGTTTTCCTTATTTTCTGTTGAATATGCCTATCTGTCAAGACTGATTTATCTTTTTGTATCATCAGGAAACTATCTCATCCCAAATTAGTCCAGCTGCATGGGGTATGCATGCAAAGTTCTCCTATAAGCCTAGTATTTGAGTTCATGGAGTTTGGATGTTTATCTGATTATCTGAAGAAGCAACGTGGAAGCTTATCAAAGGAAGAACTCCTTGGAATGTGTCAAGATGTGTGTGATGGAATGGCTTATATGGAGGAGGCATCTGTCATTCATAGAGATCTGGTATGTTTGGATCACATCTGGTTTCCTTGCAAAAAAATCTGTAGCATTAAAAGCCGGCATAAAAATAAAATTACTACCACATATTATCCTTAACTTTTAACAGTTGGAGCTGTGTGAGAAGTCTCAGTATCTGGACCAGCAATGGGGATTGTGCAATATATTTCTGATTAATCCTTCTATGTGAGAGTATTAATCTTTTTTAGATTTTGTTTGGTCTTGTAGCGCCCAGTAGTCTTCTGTGTGAAGGTTTAATGTCCTCATAGTTTGCTAACTTCTTATTGTTATTGGGTATGATAATACATCATATCACACCAAGGTTCTGTTTGCAGGGACTGGATGGAAGAGACTGTAAGGAACTGGATGGAGGAGAACAGGCTCAGAGACAACCCTTATAAGACTTAGTGGCTGTGGATTATGGGACTTCCTGGATCCAGAGATTTTCCATCTTTGATTCTGGATGGGATAGCATTGCCCCATATAAAGCCAGTGGTCAATTTAGAGAATCTTCTAGACACATGGCTGCTGCTCAAAAAGCAGGTGGCAGCCATGGCTTAGAGGACTTTTGCACAGCTTCATCTTGTGTACCAATTGTACCCACTCCTGGATCAGGATGCCCGGCTCATGGTCACTCATGACCTGGTCACTCGTGATTGAACAATCGCATCATGCTCTATATGGGGTGACCACTCAGAAACTTCAGCTGGTCCAGATGCAGCAGTATGAGTAGTTATGGGTGCATCTTGGTATGTCCATGTAACACCTCTACTTTGTGAGCTGCACTGGGTACCAGTTCACCTCTTGGTGTAATTCAAGGATCTGGTTCTTACCTATAAAGCCCTTCATGGCGTAGGACCAGGCTACTTGTGGACTACCTATCTCCAATTATTTCTGCCTGCCCAGTAAGTTCTAAGAGGGTCGGTATGCTCTAGGTCACATTGCTTAGGCAATGTCATATGGCGGGACTCAGATCTGTCTTCTCTGTTGCTGTTCCCATCCTTTGGAACAGCATCCCCCCACACCACCCAGAGACCTGGCTGGCCCTAACCCTGCCTGCCTTTTGGAAGTCATTAGAAGCCTGCTTTTTTCCTCAGACATTGGGTCTGGGAGCAGTATAACCCATTAGTTGAGGGTTTTTTCCCAGCACTTTTATAATGTGGTTTCATGGAATTTATTATTGTTATTTAATGGTGTATAATGCCCTGAATCGTATGTTGAGTGAGGGCTCAGGAAATTAAATAAAATATTTTAAAAATAAATCATTTTCTAGTTAACCTCACCATAAATGGGCTCATAAATATTGACTCTTTCCCACCTATCATGGCTTTGGTCAATCAAGGCCAGCTAGGTTAGATTGGCTAGAGAATCATCATATGTGTATATGGACTCTCTAGCCAATCACATTTTGCTCCATGATGAAAGTAGTGAAAGGAAACATCAAATGAGAATGGGAACAGAATTTCATGGATCCATCACGTTCAGGATCCCAGCTAATGCGAAGAACAATTGACCATTATTTAGCTTATGTGATGACAGATAGTTGAGAAGAAGAGAGAGAGGAATAGAAAAGAAGTTTGGAACATATAAAATAATAGCCAAAAAATTCATTTCTGTATTTCTGTAAAGTTGGCAAAGAATAAGACAAGCCTTTATTTTCCAAAATAGCTAAAAATGTTCCTGAAAAAACAATGAGTAGTTTCATGTATGTATGTGTATGTATGTGTGTGTGTGTATATACACACACACATACACACACATATAGATATACATATACATACACAGACACACAGACACACAGACACAGACACATAGATAGGAAAAACTAATACAAACTGATACAGAGTAAGGAAGAAAAAAGAAAAAGAAAGAAATCAGAGAGCTAAAAGTGCAAGAAAGAAAGAAAAAATAAAACGGAAAAGAAAGATACAAAAAAAAAAGATACAAAGAAGTGGCTTCCGATCTTCTCTACAGCAATTATAAGTACAATTATAAATGTACCTCTTTCTCTAAAGTTACACCATGACTCTTTTCTTTCTATAATCTGTCCTATGTAATCATCAAAACCATCAATCATAAGTTCTTTTTTTGTTTGTTTGTTTTACGCAAAAGTCCATAAGGGGTTTCCAGTTAGCAATAAACATAGATATTGTGCAGTCTGGCTCATTTTACCTTTATCTTTTGTTTTGTAAAATCCACCAATTGTCTATACACTTTAATAGTAAACAAATAACATTCCCATGAAGGTCTGGTCCATTTGTTCTAATTCCAACTTGTTCAAAAACACCTTCACCATAAAATTAATATTTCAAAATTACTGTCCCCTTTATCCATTTTAAACTTTCTTACATCCAATTCTTGTTAAGCTTTTTGCTAAAAGTTTTTAAATCTTTGAACCCCCCCCTTTTTTCACTTTTTTTTTAATCCAGAAAGAATATTGACTCACCAAATGTATTTCTCTTATCCTGCTGCTCAGAAAATCTCTCTTTAGCTATAAATTGATTACATCCAAAGGTGGTTAAGAAAGTGAGGCTTTTGTGAACCTTGTGTCCATATAGGCTGCATTATGGCTGTGAGCTTGATTGAATCCTTTGACTCCCAGCCACTCAACTCATGAGTCGACCGCAAAAACCTCAGTTCCTGCAATCTCCTCATAAGGACCAGCTGTCTGGTGTGCAAGTGGGTGATCTCTCCTTGTCCTGAAAGACTGAGCAGGACAAAATTCACCGTCTGGCCTCCAATCTCTGCTGCAATGCCATCCCTGCTCTAGACCGTCTAGACCGCTATAGATCCCCACCCGGAAGCCCCAAGTAGTTTCTAATTAGCTCTACAAATATATTCTGTCTTTCCTTTCCCACAGGCTGCTCGGAACTGTTTGGTGGGAGAATTTCAAGTTGTCAAAGTGTCAGATTTTGGAATGTCACGGTAATAGAGGTCTCTTATACATTATTAGCTATTTAGTTGATAAGTGGAAATTGTATTCTATCTCAGCACCTGCCGTTGTATTTTCCCACTATTCACTTTCAAGCAAATAGATTTGATTGAGTTTTGAAGTACTATGCAAACCTGTTAATAGTATGAATGAAGACACTAAGGTCTGTAGTACAGCGTTTCCCAACTAGGCACTCTTCAGATGGGTTAGGACCGTAACTCCCAACATTCCAAGCCAAACCCATCTGTAGGATGGCTACATTGGAGAAGGCAGCTCCATATTTGGAGTACTATATTGCATAACAACTCTGCTTGCTCAGTGGGACTGTTACTTCCTCAGTTCTGCCCTGCAATTTCTTTCCCCTTAAAACTTGCAGAGCAGATTTTGAAGGTACCCAAGGAATTGCATATGGGAGGAGAAATTACATTCTCATAGTTATGCTGGTAGATGTTCTGCGGATGTTACTGGAGTTCACCAAATAAATGTTCCACTCATGGTAACACCCAAAATCCCATCATGCATAACCTTGCAGAAACCTTTCTACCACTTACCAGCGAGACATATTCCAATTGTATTTTATTGGCCATCTGAAGTCAGTCCGTTTCCACAGACATTACTGTTTTTCTAAAGAAGAGGAGGTGAAAGAATAACAGTACTCATAATATCAGTGAAGGTGTTGGTTGTAGCATAACAGCAAGCTTTCTATCTTGTTTCAATCACTTCCATAGTACTGACAGATATAGAATGGTTACAGTGTTTGATAACATAGAATGAAAGTGAATCTGTGTAACTTCCAGTCTGAGTGCATATTCTTGTTTTATTAGTGCTGGTGGACCAGGTATGTAAAAAGGTAGATCCTACTGTATCATTATAACACATGGTTTCAAATTAATAATTCTGAGACTTGAATCTTTTGTTTGCTTTGCATGAGCTATAACATTAGAATTACTGGTTAATTACCTTAAACAAGTTTATCTGTTTTAGGTATGTTCTTGATGATCAATATACCAGCTCCATGGGTACTAAATTCCCCATCAGGTGGTCAGCACCAGAGGTTTTTTCCTATTACCGCTATAGTACCAAGTCTGATGTATGGTCATTTGGTAAGAGTCTTGAACAACAAATATTCTAGTTACATAATTGCTTCAAGTTCTTATGGTTAAAAAGCTGTTCATTGTTCATCTTAACAAGACAAGAAATTCTACCATGTTTTTGGCTTAGATGATCTCTAGAAATATTTGAACACCGTTTTTTAAAGTGTAAAGTATTTGAGGTGATATTTAACTTTAGAATTTTGTAAAGACATAGAACAACAAAAAATTTGCAAAACATCAGATCTGTCCCTAGTTCATTATAACTCCACAACACATGTTTTGCATAAAAGGAGCTTTTCTGCTTTGCCATTCTCAGTCCATTTCATATTCTTTACTGGGTTGTTAAACCAGCCAATCGTCAGTATAACCCAGAAATGAAAATGAGCATATATCTATGAATGAACAGCTCAAATACAGTTAATATTTCCATTTATTCAGCTAAAAAGGAATCTTGGATGGAATATATAAATACGTTTACAATACCTGAATCACAAAAACATTCCTTTGGTTAAAAGCTAGTGTTGCTTAGCATGGGGGTTGAAGATTTGGGGTCTCTTGTCATAGTCAGTGGTAAGGTATGCAGGGAGTGTTAGTTCAGCAATATCTACAGTAGAGGACAACAGGTTCCTCATTTTCTATTGCAATTCAGATTTTGGTTAAAGAAATTGTCCGTACTGATTGAATGGAAATGAAGTCAGCTTTGCTAGGTTTGAAAGGATCCCAAATAGTCTGGTTTGTTATTTTCAGTCATACAAAAGAACAGCATTTTACATTTCAAGGACAGTGTCAGATTCATTCTTTCTCCTTCTCATTTTCTTTCACCTTTCCTCCTTTTGACAAGCCCTTTTGAAGCCAGCCATTTAGCAGGTTGATTCAGATTGACAGATTTTGATTCAAGTTAAGAAAAGTACACAGGAGATTGTTCAGGTGAATCAGTGCTATTTTTTTTTACTTCTCTAAAATTATGAGAGTAGTGATAGTAATAGTGATTGATTTTCTTCAGGATGATCTGTCCCCAACCTAATCCTTCAGGTCTTCCAACGGTGCATCCATTGCCATTGTATTTGAGTCCATCCACCTTTGCTGCTGGTTGTCCTTTTCCTCTCTTTCCTTCCAATTCACCCAGAATTATAGACTTCTCCAGAGAGCTAGATCTTTGCATAATATGTCCAAAGTATGACAATTTGAGCCTGTTCATTTGTGCCTTGAGTGAGAACTCTGGAGTTGATTTGTTCAATTATCCGTTTGTTTGTTTTCTCAGCTATCTGTGGTATTCTCAAAAGTCTTCTCCAACACCAACATTCAAAAATGTCAATACTCTTTCTGTCCTGCATTTTCAGAGTCCAAGTTTCATTTTCATAGAATGTCACAGGGGAAAACATTTCCTGCACAATTCTGATCTTTGTAGGTATAGACACATCATGGCATCTGAATATCTTTTCCAGGCCTTCATTTCTATTCTACCAAGTGCTAGCCTGGGGCATAAGGTATCCACTACTTCAGTATCTTTGTTAATAATTGCACCTGTTGTCATTAGTTTGGCCATCTTTATATTTGATCTTAATCCTTTTCACTGTGCTCCTTTACTTCCATTCCTAGAGCTTGCAGATCATTTGCATTTTCAGATATCAAAATAGTGTCATCAGCATAGTGCAGGTTATTGATGTTTCTTCCTCCACCTTTAAGCCCATATTCATCTTCTTCCAATCCAGCTTCCCTCAATACATATTCAGCATATAGGTTGAATAAATAAGGGGAGAGTATACACCCTTGTCTCTCTCTTTTGCCAACCTGAAGCTAGTCTGCCAATACTGTGGCTTCCTGATCTTTGTATAGGTTTTGCATGAGGGCAATGGGAAGTTTTGGGATTCCCATTTTTCTAAGCACATTCTACAGCTTGATATAATCAACAGAATGAAAGGCCTTTCTATAATCTCATAAATTCAGTATAAACTCATATTGACTTCTTATTGATATGCTTTGGCTTTCTCAATTATCCAATAATGTCTCATGTTCCTCAGCCTTTTCTAAAGCCAGCTTGAGCATGTGGCATCTCCCCTTCCATGTAGGGTTCTAATCTTCATTGGATGTTCTTAAGTATTATTTTGCTAGGATGTGAAATTAAGAATATTGTATAATACTTTGCAGTCTCCTTTCTTTGGTATTGGTATAAAGACTGACCTCTTCCAATCTGTTGGCCACTGTGCTGTTCTCCAGATTTGCTGGTGTAGTTTGGTTAGAGCCTTTACCACATCTTTTTCTGTTGTTTGCCATATTTCTATAGATAGTCCCTCAATTCCTGTATCCTTCCAAACTGATAATGAGCAGAGTGCTGATCTTACTTCATCTTCTAATATTAGAGGTTCTTGTTAGTATGGAATATCTTCTTAGGTGTCTTGGATGCTGACATCCCTACCGTACAGAATTTCAGTATACTCCTTCCATTTTTGTTTGACCTTCTTGGAAACAGTTACTGTCCATTGGTGTCTTTTATCATACCAATTCAAGTTGGAACCTCCTGAGTTCATAGAACTTTTAAAAGGCTTTCCTTGTTTTTCCATGTCTGTTTCCATCTTCAGTGTCTTTACAGATATTGTTGTAATGCTGCTTCTTGTCTCTTCTAACAGCTTTCTGAAACTCTTTAAGTTCCTTCCTGAGACCTTTTTCTTTCTTGGTTTTGGCTTCTCTTCTCTTCTTGGCAATTTCCAATGTTTCTTCTGACATCCAGTTTGCTTTTGCTTTTTTCCTTTTTCTTTTTTTTTCTTTTTTTCTTTCTTGGTCTTCAGCAGTCTCTTTTCACATTCATCCTTTACAACTTCTTTGATTTCATTCCGCAGTTCCTATGGTTCCTTATCAATGAGGTTCAGGACTTCAAAGTGATTCCTGATGTTCTCCTTGAAAATGGTGGGCATATGGTCAAATCATATCATGGAAACTGGTAGGCTTCCTTTTTTCACTTTAGCTTAACTTGGAACTTGAATGTGAAGAGTTTCTGATCTGTTCCACAGACAGCCCCTGGCCACATCTTTGCTAAGGTCTTCTACCTCCTTCTACCACTAATATAGTCAATTTGATTTCTGTGCACTCCATTTGGTGATGTACATATATATATACATCACTTTGGTTGTTTGAAGACTGTGTTAGCAGCAATTGGATTGGCAGAAACTGATAAGTCATTCTCCTGCTTCACATTGGTTTCCTAGGCCATACAGTCAAACTATGTTTTCCTCCTTAATATTTCCAACTTTGCTATTCCAGTCTCTAGCTAAAAGCATCATATTTTGTTTGCATGTTCTATTGATTTCAAATTGAACTTGACCTTAAGACTGATCAACTCTTCCTCTTCTTCATCAGTGGTTGGAACACCAACTTGGATAATGTCATGTTGAAAGGTTGGACATTGAATCTTATTGATATTATTCAGTCATTGATTACATTGTAGCCAAGTACTGTTCTTGCTAGATCCTTCCTGAGTATGAAAGCAATGCCATTCCTTCTTTCTTTTTCATGTCCTGAAAAATTATAAATACAAGTAGTCCTCATTTAGTGACCACAATTGGGACCGGCAACTCGGTCATTAAGCAAGTGATTGCTAAGTGAAACATTACGATTTTACAATCTTACTTCAGTTTTCCTTCGCTTTACAGACCTGCAAAGGTTGTAAATGCGAGAACTGGTCGCAAAGTTATTTTTTTATCACCGTCATAACTGCGAACAGTTGCTAAATGAGGCAGTTGCTAAATGAGGACTACCTGTAGTATAATCTTCTGACTGAAAGTGTCAATTTACTGATGCTTAAAATGTTAATGTGTAAGCAATTCATTTCATCCTTCACTGTGTGGAGCACAGTAATTCTGTCTTTGCAGCTTCAGGTTTTCTTTTCTTGCATGGAAGCATCAGCAACTAAATGTTCTGAAGGCTTTAATCTAGTCATTAGTCGTCTGAAAGATCCTCAGCTCTTCCTCAGTATGGTGTTGAGTGCCATCAGACCTGAGGGGCCCATCATTCAGCACTATATTGTCAATCACTTTATAGTGTCTACCCATGTGGTTTTCTTGGTAAAATGGACAAGTGGTTTATAATTGCCCTTTCCCGCCAGTATGAAATGATGCCTTTGCTCTTGTCACTAAAGTGATCAACTGCTTCTAGCATCTTCCTATATCACTGCTGCCCAATATAGGGGCCTGCTTGCTTTAGCAGAGCAGCTGGGATGACCCCCATGCCTCGGACAACCCTGCTAGGATTATATACTCTTGGCATACAATCCCAGAATTCTTCACTTATCCCACCCAGGAACAGTGAAGCAGAACAGCAGGATTTGGGAGGGGGGGTGCAGTAATAGTAAGTGACAGTGAATAAACAACATATGAATATATTTGTTGTTCAGTCGTTCAGTCGTGTCCGACTCTTCGTGACCTCATGGACCATAGCACGCCAGGCCTTCCTGTCCTCCACTGTCTCTCGGAGTTTACTCAAATTCATGTTCATTATATCGGTGATGCTATCTAACCATCTCATCCTCTGCCGTCCCCTTCTCCTTTTGCCCTCAGTCTTTCCCAGCATCAGGGTCTTCTCCAGGGAGTCCTCTCTTCTCATTAGGTGGCCAAAGTATTTGAGCTTCAGCTTCAGCATCTGTCCTTCCAATGAGCAGTCAGGGTTGATTTCCTTTAGGATTGACTGGTTTGACCTCCTTGCAGTCCAAGGGACTCTCAAGAGTCTTCTCCAGCACCACAGCTCGAAAGCATCAATTCTTCGGCGCTCAGCCTTCCTTATGGTCCAACTCTCACAGCCATACATTGCTACTGGAAAAACCATAGCTTTAACTATACGGACCTTTGTCGGCAAGGTGATGTCTCTGCTTTTTAATATGCTGTCTAGGTTTGCCATAGCTTTCCTCCCAAGGAGCAAGCGTCTTTTAATTTCATGGCTGCAGTCACCGTCTGCGGTGATCTTGGAGCCCAAGAAAATAAAATCTGTCACTGCTTCCATTTCTTCCCCTTCTATTTGCCAGGAAGTGATGGGACCAGATGCCATGATCTGGGTTTTTTTAATGTTGAGTTTCAAGCCAGCTTTTGCACTCTCCTCTTTCACCCTCATCAAGAGGCTCTTTAGTTCCTCTTCACTTTCTGCCATTAGGGTGGTATCGTCTGCATATCTGAGGTTGTTGATATTTTTCCCGGCAATCTTAACACCAGCTTGTGATTCATCCAGCCCGGCATTTCTCATGATGTACTCTGCATATAAGTTAAATAAGCAGGGTGATAATATACAGCCTTGTCGTACTCCTTTCCCAATTTTGAACCAGTCGGTTGTTCCATGTCCGGTTCTAACTGTTGCTTCTTGACCCACATACAGGTTTCTCAGGAGACAGGTAAGGTGGTCTGGTACTCCCATCTCTTTAAGAATTTGCCACAGTTTGTTGTGATCCACACAATCAAAGGCTTTAGCGTAGTCAATGAAGCAGAAGTAGATGTTTTTCTGGAACTCTCTTGCTTTTTCCATGATCCAGCGAATGTTGGCAATCTGATCTCTAGTTCCTCTGCCTCTTCGAAACCCAGCTTGCACTTCTGGTAGTTCTCGGTTCACATGCTGCTGAAGCCTAGCTTGTAGGATTTTGAGCATAACCTTGCTGGCATGTGAAATGAGCGCAATTGTACGGTAGTTTGAACATTCTTTGGCATTGCCTTTCTTTGGAATTGGAACGTAAACTGACCTTTTCCAATCCTGTGGCCACTGTTGAGTTTTCCAAATTTGTTGGCATATTGAGTGCAGCACTTTAACAGCATCATCTTTTAGGATTTTAAATAGCTCAGCTGGGATACTGTCTTCTCCGCTAGCTTTGTTGTTAGTAATGCTTCCTAAGGCCCACTTGACTTCACTCTCTAGGATGTCCGGCTCAAGGTCAGTGACCACACCATCGTATTTATCAGGGATATTAAGATCTTTCTTGTATAGTTCTTCTGTGTATTCTTGCCACCTCTTCTTAATCTCTTCTGCTTCTGTTAGGTCCCTGCCTTTTTTGTCCTTTATCATGCCCATCTTTGCACAAAATGTTCCCTTGATATCTCCTATTTTCTTGAAGAGATCTCTAGTCTTCCCCATTCTATTGTTTTCCTCGATTTCTTTGCATTGTTCATTTAAGAAGGCCTTCTTATCTCTCCTTGCTATTCTCTGGAATTCTGCATTCAGTTGTTTATATCTTTCCCTTTCTCCCTTGCCTTTTGCTTCCCTTCTTTCCTCAGCTATTTGTAAAGCCTCATCAGTCAGCCACTTTGCTTTCTTGCATTTCTTTTTCTTTGGGATGGTTTTAGTTGCTGCCTCCTGTACAATGTTACGAACCTCCATCCATAGTTCTTCAGGCACTCTGTCTACCAGATCTAATCCTTTAAATCTATTCCTCACTTCCACTGTATATTCATAAGGGATATGATTTAGGTCATACCTGATTGGTCTAGTGGTTTTCTTTACATTCTTCAATTTAAGCCTAAATTTTGCAATAAGAAGCTCATGATCTGAGCCACAGTCAGCTCCAGGTCTTGTTTTTGCTGATTGTATAGAGCTTCTCCATCTTTGGCTGCAAAGTATATAATCAATCTGATTTCGGTATTGACCATCTGGTGATGTCCATGTGTAGAGTCGTCTCTTGTGTTGTTGGAAAAGAGTGTTTGCTATGACCAGCGTGTTCTCTTGACAAAACTCTATTAGCCTTTGCCCTGCTTCATTTTGTACTCCGAGGCCGAACTTGCCTGTTATTCCGGTTATTTTTTGACTTCCTACCTTAGCATTCCAGTCCCCTATGATGAAAAGGACATCTTTTTTTGGTGTTAGTTCTAGAAGGTGTTGTAGGTCTTCATAGAACCGGTCAACTTCAGCTTCTTTGGCATCAGTGGTTGGGGCATAGACTTGGATCACTGTGATGTTGAATGGTTTGCCTTGGATTCGAACTGAAAGCATTCTGTCGTTTTTGAGGTTGTACCCCAGTACTGCCTTTCCCACTCTTTTATTGACTATGAGAGCTACTCCATTTCTTCTAAGGGATTCTTGCCCACAGTAGTATATATAATGGTCTCCTGAATTAAATTCGCCCATTCCTGTCCATTTTAGTTCGCTGATTCCCAAGATGTCGATGTTCAATCTTGTCATCTCATGTTTGACCACATCCAGCTTACCTTGATTCATAGATCTTACATTCCAGGTTCCTATGCAATATTGTTCTTTACAGCATCGGACTTTCCTTCCACTTCCAGACACATCCACAACTGAGCGTCCTTTCGGCTTTGGCCCAGCCGTTTCACACTTTCTGGAGCTACTCGGAATTGCCCTCCGCTCTTCCCCAGTAGCATTTTGGACACCTTCCGACCTGAGGGGCTCATCTTCCAGAAGCAAATTCACAATCTGTTGACAATCTGGAGCTTGCTAATGTTATTTCAATAGGATGACTAACCAATGCTGCAATCTTACATCTTAATCTGGGAGGAAGTTCCTTTAAACTTAATGGAACTTTCTCTAGTCGTTTATAGGATTATATTGTGAATCTCACTAAAAAAAATCTTTATTTTAAGCAATGGATCAGAACATGAAGATATTTGAGAAAGACAGAGCAGCAGACATTTTTATGCTATCCTTATAAATTATATATCTTGCTTTATTTCAGGAGTATTGATGTGGGAGGTATTCACTGAAGGCAAAACTCCTTATGAGAATCGGACAAACGCTGAGGTGGTAGAAGACGTCAGTGCTGGCCTCCGTTTGTATAAACCCAGGCTTGCTTCCAATACCATTTATAAACTTATGCAACGTTGTTGGAATGAGGTTAGTGCACCTTATTTCATGCAAGAAAGATGTAAGAAAGAAGATATATTCTCCATTGAGTCAAACCCAACTCTTTGTGACTTCATGGACCTGTCCATAGAGTTTTCTTGACATCAGTAAGGAAGAGGTTTCTCACAGGATGGTTTCCCATCTATAGCCTTGGTATTTCTCTAGTTGTTTCTCATGCAACCCAGGGGATTTAACTGAGCTTAGCTTTGGAACTGGCTAGGAGCTGCCACCTAGAATGCCACTCTTCAAAGAGGTTCTAAGCAGCACTACTGGAAAATGTGGGGAAAAAATCAATTAACTTGAAGCTTAAAATGTATTGTAAACTTCTAAGAAAAACAACGTGCATATTGAATTTTAATTATTCAAATATAATAGTTTTAAAAATCTATAACATCTTGTTTGCAAAATATAATTTTACTGGAGCTTGAGGCAGAGCAGACAAATATAATGCTGAAGTGGAGTGGAATTATAGTAACAGCATACATAGGGTACCCACCAAGATTCCTTAAGTTGCCCTACTCTTTAAGATGTTCAGTGATACCTGAATACAAGGCTTCAATGTGTTGCTTTCCCCTAAAACTAAACAAACAAAAACAATTGTCAGACCATAGCCCCAGGTGGACCTTTGCACGGACAGTATATCTCTATTTAAGACCATCAGCTGCTATTACCAAGAGCTTTTTTAGGATGTACTGTAACTGGCTTGTTGTCTGAAAGTTTTATTACTGGAAAAAATGTAATTATTCAACTACACATACTCTAACTAAGGTATAGGGATCATATATAATGTTACTATTTAGTATCTATCTAAATCACAAGAATCTGTGGTCACTTGTCAAAAGAGTTTTCATCAGTGGGGAAATGCCCAAAGGATGCAAATGTTCACCTTCACTTTTTTTTTAATCCATTCAATCGTGTCTGATTCTCGGAGACTGCCTGGAAAGGTCCCTGCAGTTTTCTCGGCAAGGTTTTTCGGAAGTGGTTTGTCATTGCCTCCTTCCTAGGGCTGAGAGAGAGTGAGTGGCCCAAGGTCACCCAGCTGGCTTCATGCCCAAGGCAGGACTAGAACTCACAGTCTCCCAGTTTCTAGCCTTATGCCTTAACCACTACACCAAACTGGCTCTCACCTTCACTTTTAACATGATATTAAAAAATAAACATTATTATTTAGAATGTGCCATTTTATATTTGGATTTAAAATTATACTTATTTAAGAATAGGGTTAAATATTTATCTTGTAAAGTTGAATCGTTCATCTAGTAGCTCATCTAGTAGCACAGTGCTTTGTCATAGATTTCCCTTCTGACTTTTCCCATCAGTTTCACCTCCAGGAGAGAGGAAATTTTCAATAATTTGCCACTGGAAGACCTCATTAATAAGATTTAAGTGTAGGTCTCTTAAATTCATCAATATGCAGTTATATGTTGTTTTGTTATAGTCTGTTTTTCATTATTGCCATTCTAGTGGACTCACAAGTCAGCACTTCTCTTCCCTTGTTCTCTTTTTCTTCAGAAGCAAAACGACAGACCAGCGTTCTCCCACCTGCTCTACCATCTCAACGAAATTTCTGAATCTGTTCTTTAAGGATTGATGGATTTGAGAAGATAGGAAAAACATGCATTTTTGTAATCATTAGGCAGATATATTCATTATCTATATCTTGAAGAAGTAACCAAGCTGCAACTGAAATACTAAGAAGACTCTTGGCCTTCTGAAAGAGTTGTGAACCAAGCAAGTGGATAGTACAAGATATAGAATTGTATCTAGTAGTCTGATATGCTGTCCCAGAGCCTATTTCCATTTAAAATAATGGAATTATGATGATAGAGATGATAATGATATCAATAGCAGTACATAAGCTAAAGAGATCTGTTAGAGCTTAACATGTGAAAATATTTCATGAAACTGAAACAGATCCTCCAAGCTTGCTTAAAGCTGAAAGAAAATATTCAGCTTATTTGTAAATGAAGTTCAACAGCAGATTGAATGGATTAACTGGTGAGACAGAACACAACAAAGATAGGAAGGTTAAGAATGTGGGTTATTTGTTCTGAAACTTAAGGAGTATAACATTTGCTTCAAGCTGTAACTAATATATTGAAAGAGAGAATATAGGATAGACACTCTTAGGTCTTAACCCTAGTTTGGGTGTGGTGAAAGAAATTATTTAGGCTTTGCATAAGATACATCTGAACCCTCATTCAGCTCCAAATTACACTATTATGGACAGATTCAGGAGATGAACTGAAGCACAGCTGAATCCATTATCTGAGGCCGCTTGAAGTTTTTTTTATCAATTTGGATTTTTTTAAAAACAGAGAGGTATGGAGCTCTTTGCCTCCACATACATGCTAGAGAGAGAAGAAAATGAGGAAGAAGATTGTAAATGAATGACTGATACTTTTAACTTTCAGTCAACAATTAAAGATTTTACCCAGGATTTTCTAAAAATTACATTTTTCTAGGGCTAATCACCATTGTTTGATTGATGTAACTACTTTCATGCAAAAAAAATGAAAACCACAAAAATATTGTATGTGTTTTTCTGAACACATATTTAGTTTTCTTAAGATAAGGTTATTGCTATGCTTTTTGTCATTTTCATTAAAAATTTGCCATGAATATATAAAGGCATCCACTCATCTTTTTTTGCCCCAAGTATAAAGATTGCTTTTATGAAGTAATG
The DNA here is from genome assembly GCA_023362775.1 of Charina bottae. NCBI lineage: Eukaryota > Metazoa > Chordata > Lepidosauria > Squamata > Charinaidae > Charina > Charina bottae. The sequence goes on along the minus strand of JALMGJ010000002.1, from coordinate 84,930,164 downwards.
CTGAACTATTCTTCTGCAACTGGGTAGGTAGGTCTTATCTCTTTGTGCCTGCAAATTTAATTCATTTTTTTTTTTGCCAGAAATATATTGAAAATATTTTCAACAATTCCTTTATTTTTTTTAAATAAAGTTACAACAATGTGTAACTTTGCCTTGTGTAAATCATTTATGGGTCTGAAATCTGGTTGAATTCATCTTCTCTGGGGTATGCTATATCTTACTCTTTCAAAAGGAGAAAACCATTGGAGATTGTGGGCCACATAAAACTTTGGATTTCTGAATTAAGATTTAATTTCCACCACACACACATACACACACATATCGTCACACAGTGAAAGGAATTCATTGCAATAATGTTTGTAGAACATTAGCATTCCAAAGAAATAAAGTTGTGAAAGGTGCTTCTCATGGGTTCAGCCTCTGTTTCTCAGGGCAATTTCCTAGACCCTGAGCTTGAAGAAACCTGACCATTAGATGGAAAAGTAAATTGTTCCAGAATGGAAGAAATTGCTTGATGTATTAAAAGGTTGAAAAAGCATAATGGAAGAATTCTGGTACATCTTCTATACACTTCTGGATTTCTTGTTGCAGGCTGGAAAAGATCAGACAGTTCCTGTTCCCACTAATCAGTTATAAAGGCATGGGCGTCCACAGGGGAGCAAGTGATGTCATGTACATCATGATGTCATCAAACAAAGTATAAATTACATACTTTGTGTCATGTTATATGCTTAATGAGGTCAAGATGCCCATCATTCTATCTATAAAGGCTAATTACACTATGCATTATTTTTCCAACTCCTAAATCATGAGTAAGTTCCTTGCAGGTATATTTGGTAGTAGTGTCACTGCTTCATAAAATATATATCAGTAAAGGACTTTTCCTTAGTGGCATCAAATTGATATAACACTGTGCCAAAGGAGGTCTACTAAGCTTTTTGCTTAGTAACCATTTGGTAGGCAATGCACACTTCTTTATCCTAGTTATTTTAGGGATGGTTTAAAATGATTGAACTGTATTTGAAAGGCATTTCTATTAAAGGATTTTGTAGATAATTGCTGTGATTATGTTTTATGTTATGCTTTTATTTTAAAAACTCTGTTATTCACTTGGAGCATTGTTAAAATGTAAAATATGGATTTTTTTAAAAAAAGGCCACGAAATAAATAATTAGAAGAAAAGAAAAATACTGATAGAGAGCACAAATATTTATAGGCTGCTGACTGTTGAGCAGTAACAGCAATTCCTCGGTAATAGTTTTATACATATTTATAAAATGTGACAGTATAGATGGGCACTTAAAAGTCATTTGTATAAACTGTATAAAGTTTCCTTCAATTCTGTTGATGAATAACCCTAAAATAAGAATTTTAAAATAAATGATGTGATGTACAAGCTGACTGTGTACCTAACGTGTTTGTGCTCTGTGCATTGTTAATTAAAATGTTCCTGATTCATCAATGTTACATCACTCATCCACATGCAATTCCGGTCATGTCCTCAGAGAGAATTCTGTGTATAACCCACTGAAGTAGTCCACCTTACCCAAACCTATGCCTTTCAGATATGTTGAACTTCAGTTCCCATAAACTCCTTCCAACATTTTTGTTGTTTATTCGTTCAGTCACTTCCAACCTTTTGTGACTTCATGGACCAGCCCACGCCAGAGCTTCCTGTTGGCCGTCGCCATCCCCAGCTCCCCCACAGTTGAGTCCGTCACCTCCAGAATATCATCCATCCATCTTGCCCTTAGTCGGCCCCTCTTCCTTTCGCCTTCCACTTTCCCTAGCATCAGCTTCTTCTCCAGGGTATCCTGTCTTCTCATTATGTGGCCAAAGTACTTCAGTTTTGCCTTTAATATCATTCCCTCAAGTCAGCAGTCTGGCTTTATTTCCTGGAGTATGGACTGGTTTGATCTTCTTGCAGTGCAAGGCACTCTCAGAATTCTCCTCCAACACCACAGTTCAAAAGCATCTATCTTCCTTCGCTCAGCCTTCCTTATGGTCCAGCTCTCGCAGCCATAGGTTACTACAGGGAATACCATTGCTTTAACTATGCGGACCTTTGTTGTCAGTGTGATGTCTCTGCTCTTAACTATTTTATTGAGATTTGTCATTGCTCTCCTCCCAAGAAGTAAACATCTTCTGATTTCCTGGCTGCAGTCAGCGTCTGAAGTAATCTTTGTGCCTAGAAATACAAAGTCTGTCACTGCCTCCACGTTTTCTCCCTCTATTTGCCAGTCATCAATCAAGCTGGTTGCCATAATCTTGGTTTTTTTGAGGTTTAACTGCAACCCAGCTTTTGCACTTTCTTCTTTCACCTTCGTCATAAGGCTCCTCAGCTCCTCCTCGCTTTCAGCCATCAAAGTAGTATCATCTGCATATCTGAGATGGTTAATATTTCTTCCAGCGATTTTAACTCCAGCCTTGGATTCATCAAGCCCAGCACGTTGCATGATGTGTTCTGCGTACAGGTTGAATAGATAGGGTGAGAGTATACAACCCTGCCGTACTCCTTTCCCAATCTTAAACCAGTCCGTTGTTCCGTGGTCTGTTCTTACCGTTCCTACTTGGTCGTTATACAGATTCCTCAGGAGGCAGACAAGATAACTTGGTATCCCCATACCACCAAGAACTTGCCACAATTTGTTATGATCCACACAGTCAAATGCTTTAGAATAGTCAATAAAACAGAAATAGATGTTTTTCTGAAACTCCCTGGCTTTCTCCATTATCCAGCGGATATTGGCAATCTGGTCTCTAGTTCCTCTGCCTTTTCTAAACCCAGCTTGTACATCTGGCAATTCTCACTCCATGAATTGCTGGAGTCTACCTTGCAGGATACCTTACTGGCATGGAAATAAATGGAATCCATTTATGCCAACTTGGAAAATCCTTCCTTGAATAGAGGTGGGGGCCTCAGGCACAAACTCTCCCCCATCTTCCTCCCCGTGTTGTCTTCTGTGCCTAGGAAGATTAAGACCATTTCAGAAGCTCAACAGCAGCATGGTGTTTTTAACGACCCTCCATTAGATGATAAAAGGACTTAAAAATTACATCTCAATATAACCATGACCTAGCCCCAGGTGTAAGGTCACACAGCTACCTAGGAACATATTTAGGATTCCCTTACCAACTTTGCTCAGACTGAAGAAGCCCCTTGGATAAGGAGCGAAACGTTTCCATTAAGAAAATAGAAATCCAGTTGACATGATTCAAGCTACAGACAATTCCACCTGGATGACTGAGAACCTTCATAGACTTACTGGCATGTGAAATAAGTGCCACTGTTCGATAGTTTGAACATTCTTTAGTGTTTCCCTTTTTTGGTATGGGGATATAAGTTGATTTTTTTCCAATCTGATGGCCATTCTTGTGTTTTCCAAATTTGCTGGCATATGGCATGCATCACCTTGACAGCATCATCTTGCAAGATTTTAAACAGTTCAGCTGGGATATCTTCGTCTCCTGCTGCCTTGTTATTAGCAATGCTTCTTAAGGCCCATTCAACCTCACTCTTCAGGATGTCTGGCTCTAACTCACTGACCACACTGTCAAAGCTATCCCCAATATTATTATCCTTCCTATACAGATCTTCCTTATATTCTTGCCACTTTTTCTTGATTTCTTCTGCTTCTGTTAGGTCCTTGCCATCTTTGTTTTTGATCATACCCATTTTTGCCTGGAATTTACCTCTGATGTTTCTAATTTTCTGGAAGAGGTCTCTTGTCCTTCCTATTCTATTGTCGTCTTCCACTTCCGCACATTGCTTGTTTAAAAATAATTCCTTATCTCTTCTGGCTAACCTCTGGAATTTTACATTTAATTGGGCATATCTCCCCCATCACTGTTGCCTTTTGCTTTCCTTCTTTCTTGGGCTACTTCCAGTGTCTCAGCAGACAGCCATCTTGCCTTCTTGGTTTTCTTTTTCTTTGGGATGTTTTTTTGTTGCCGCCTCCTGAACAATGTTGCAAACTTCTGTCCATAGTTCTTCCAGGACCCTATCTACTAAACCTAGCCTGTTAAATCTATTCTTCACCTCCACTGCATATTCATTAGGAATGTTAGTGAGCTCATATCTAACTGATCTGTGGGTCTTCCCTATTCTCTTTAGTCTGATTCTAAATTGTGCAATAAGAAGTTCGTGATCTGAACTGCAGTCAGCTCCAGGTCTTGTTTTTACTGACTGTAAATTATGTAATTATGAAGGCTACTTCATTTCTTCTGTGGTCCTCTTGTCCACAGTAGTAGATCTGGTGGTCATCTGATGTGAAGTGGCCCATTCCAGTCCATTTCAGTTCACTGACACCCAAAATGTCTATATTTAATCTTGCCATCTCACCAATAACCACATCCAATTTGCCCTGGCTCATAGATCTTACATTCCAGGTTCCTATGGTGTGTTGATCTTTAGAACATCGGATTCGTCGTTCACCACCAGCACCGTCGGCCGCTAGCCGTCCTTTCGGCTTTGAGCTAGCTGCGTCATCACATCTGGGGCTAGTTGAACTTATCCTCTGTTCCTCCCCAGTAGCATTTTGACCATCTTCCGACCTGGGAGTCCCATCTTCCGATGGTATACCAACATATCTCTGGTTGTACTGCTCCGTTTAGTTTTCACGGCAAGAATACTGGGGTGGGTTGCCGCTACCTTCCCCAGGGATCGTATTTAGTCTGACCTCTCTGCCATGACCTTCCCGTCTTGGGTGTCCCTTCACGGTTTAGCTCATTGCGTCACTGAGGTGCTCAAGCTCCAGCACCACGACAAGGTAACGATCTCCTTTGCTGGAGATACATAGCAGAAGGTTATGGCTGGGGATTGCAGTCAAAGTCCATTTTTGGAGGACATCAGATTGGAGAACCATGCTTCTGCCTGTCAAGTAGCCATAGAGACACTGCAGTTTCAGCTTTTTTCAGAGGGAGCTTCAGAACCAATTTCCTTCCAAAGTATTGATTACAGCACACTTGGTTAAAGGAACAGAGAAGAGAAATAATTATATTAAGGAAGGAAAAAAAAACTTGTACCAGTTTTAAAGAGGGAAGTCAGCTTATCTTCCACATGTAAAATACAAGTTCGCTGGTTTGGGAATGACAAATGCCACCTATCTGGGCAACTCGGTTTTTAAATTCTGTTTAATTTTGAGGACGGAGAAGCCCGAAGATTTTCCACTAGTTAGGCAATGGTGTATGTGTATTTTAAAAAAGGAGAAGTACGAGTGAGTCCTTGTTGTTAACAGGTGCGAACTGCTCGACCGGGAGGAGAGCGTCGCTGCTTGGAGGGGCGTGCAGCGAACGGGTGGGCGGGAAGCAGCTAGGTTTCTCTCTCGGCGGGTGGGGGTAGGAGTCGTTTTAGCGCAAGGGCTCCGGAAGTCTGCACGGGCTACAGCCCCGTCGGCTCCTGCTCTGCGAGTGCGAGAGAGACGCAAATAGATTCAAGCAGCAGCAATAGAGGGAGGGGGGAGGAGGCGGCGGCTGTGGCGGCGGAGGTGGAGACTGCCGAGTGGTGGCAGCAGCGGCGGCGGCGGCGGCGGCGTCGACGCTGTAGCATCCCTGCCTCCTTCTCCGCTGTATCCAGCGCTGAGCCCAGCCGCAGAGGCCGGGAGCATCCTCTCCTCTCCCGCCAGGTAAGCGGCGGAGGCTCCTTGCTGTTCTCCTCCCGGGAACCTCGCGGCTTCCGATCGCCGCGGGCTTGGAGAGACACCATCGAGCACGAGGCGGAGGGGCCGGGATTGCTGCTCTGGCGGCGGCAGTGGCGGCCAAGCGGGGGTGCTCCTCGGGCTGATGAAAGGCGAGAGACCTGCTTGCCGCCCGGCTGGGAGCGGAGGAAGGGGCAAATGCATGAAGGGGGGGGGGGCGCTAATCCGAAGGGCAAAGCCGCAGGTGTAGCTTTGGGGAGCCGGACGCTGGAACGGGACTCTCCCTCCGCTCCTCCGCCCACCATTCATTCATCCGCCTTTGGCCTCCTCCATAACCCTTCGGATCGCTAGGCTTGGTCGGCCTTGGGTGGGTTGATGGGTGCGAGGGAGGAGGCGGCGGCGGCTGCCTCCAAGAGCTGGCGGTGACAGCTTTGCTGCTGCTGGGCGGCTCAGCCTGAGCGGCAGAGCGCTGCCCCGATTCGAGCCCTTCGGCAACAGGCTCTTAGCCAGACCCCGGCGGTGGGGGAGGGGGGCACGAGCAGGTGCGGCTGTCATTCTGCCGGGAGAACGGGCCCTGCTTGGCCCTCGGGAAGGATTTTACAAGCGATATCCCAGAATGCTTAGAGATACCTATGCTATGCATTGAGGCCTCCTTGTTTATTAGAGTGCATCAAGCAACTGCTATGTGATCACCCTTTTTATTGATGTCTTGCGCGAAAAATATATGTGATCGGACGCTAGGTTTTCCATGCAATGAAATGTTTTTTGGATCTTTGTTAACAGGCACGTCAGATTGAATTAAGTGATGGCTTTGGGGATTAAATTCTAGTTCTCATAGACTTAGAGGGATGACCACTACTTTAGTCAGAAGAGCTTGCTTGCTTGCTTGCTTGCTTGCTTTGAAAATAAAAGGTGTGATGCATAGGAACAAACATCTGGGTGTGGGTGGTGAATAGAAAATGCTCAAAGGGAAATGGAATCACAGCAAGTGTGCATATCAACTGGAAAAACACAGAAAGATGGTTGTGTGGTTAAATATGCAAAATAAACATATTTTGTCTAAGTCATACTTCTTTGGGCAGTTTATCTTACTGCTAATGGATTCTTGAAAGAAAAGGTTAGACCAGCTGGGAATTAGGGATTAGCATTCAGAATTGGAATCTGAAATGTGGCTAATTCAGATTAAGCAATAATAAACCCGTGCTTATTTTTCAGCCCTCCTCTTCTATATGTCATTTAAATCAGTCTCCATATTCCATCCTTGAGGTTGCCTTAAATAATACTATACAGCATCAAGTGACTGAGGCAAACTTTTGTGCCTATAAAGCGTGAGTGGGTTGGAAATCAGTTAGCTACAGTATTTCCTAGTGCCAAACAACAGCTAAATATGGTTTGCAGAGAATTGTGCTGTCAGTCACAGCTGAGATCTCTGGGATAAAAAGGGAAAAGGACAGATAGAAAGGGATGGCCTAGTGGAGTTTCAGGGGGCTGTTTTTAAGATGGGTCCTGTGAAAGTTAAACAATCCAGGCTTTGGAGTTTGCAGGTGAAAAAGACATTGCTGTTAGTGAAACAGATCTGTTGCTGTCACTATGGTGGCTCAGGGATTTCACATCACAAAAATCTCAAGTAATTAGATTGAATTAACTACAGGAAATGAAAAGAAAGTCATGCAGAGATCTGGTGTTATTCCTAGGCTGTTTCGTTAGAAGAAACATTGAACCTTTGTGGATATAAATTGTTTTTGGCTGGTGTAATACAAGAAATCAGCTGACTCTAATCTATGTTGAAATAAACCTTCAGCTAACACCAGCTTTCAAAGTAAAAGAAATTCTCCAACCCAGTGGCCAAGAAAATAACTTTAACCAACCAACCAATGACATTCTTCCAGATTAGTGCAATTAAACTTAACTTTTCAGTGTGTGCATTTGTGTATACTGTATAAGCACCTTTTTCTTCAAGTCAGTCTCGCTTTCCTGGAATGTCTTTTATTTGCCCATGAATGCTTTTCTTTGCCATTTTAGGCTGCAGACCTATTCATATTTACATGGTACTCACTGAATTCAGGAAGATTTACTTCTAAGTAACTCTCTGTCTCTTTTTGGTTTTATATATATTTTACCCTATTTTGGGGCCAAGCTGACCCCCAATAATTAAAAACAATAAGTAAGGCCCCAAATACAAAATTTTATACTATAATGTATAAAAAGTAGATGTGAAATTAAACTTCACTACAAGAGCCATAAAATCAGCTTCATCTGTAGACTGTACACATTTATCAGTGGTTCTTCCTTGTGAGAAAACATTCATAAAAATATGGGGTTCATATTAGGTCAAGAGTTAAAAGCCACTTCTAAAAGTTGAAAACCCTCCACTGTGGCTCCAAGTGGGAATACATACATACATACATACATACATACATACATACATACATACATACATGGAACTGTTTGGTGTACAGCCATTTTTTCTCAAGTCGCTTTCTTAGGGGGTAAATTCATATGAATAAAAACTTGCTGCGTGATGATTCTAACTGTAGGGAAATCAAAGTTATCTTGAGAGCACACAGAAAGAGACCTATAGTAAGCATTTAAAATAAATTGTACTGAATCTACCATAAGGAGGTTCGTTGTGCCAAACTGGATTGTTATTATATATAGTTCATTACTGTGCTTGGAAGTTTACAGAATATAAAAGGACAGGGCTCTGCCAAAAGAAGCTTATAGCTAATATTTAATATAGGAGAAACAGATGAATCACTGATTTGATTTGGAAATTGTATTAAACTGTGGTTTAACCTTAGGCTTGTTCCCTGCCTTCTCTGGCATGGCCTTCAGGAGGAGATTAAACTCTTACTTCAGTCTTGCTTTTCTGAATCATAAACAAACCAGGGTTATACATCACAATTTGATTTTGTTTTGCTTTCCTAAACCATGATTAAGACTAAACAGTCTGTATTCAAATATATGGTGGACTTTAATTTTTTCATAGTTTTTAAATTTTGTTTTGCTCATGCTAAACAAGTCAACAAAAGTACAAATACATGCAACAACATTAAAGACTCAACACAATCTCAATAATGATAAAAGAGCAATTTTAAAAAGGTGAGGGGAAGAGAAAAAAAGACCTGGGAATTATGATATAATTGAAAGTTCTTTTTGCCCCTTTGACAAAAAAAGTTTACAGTGAATAAGCCATAATGACTAGTTCACACATCATAGTTATAAAAAATGGATTTTACATACTCATAATTAGTGGATTCTTAAATAACAATAAAATATGTTACAGTATAGTATAATGTATGAACCTAGAAAAATGAGTAAACATATTTATGGAAATACAGGTAGTCCTCAACCTACAACCAGTCAGTCAGCGACCATTCCAAGTTACAACAGCGCTGAATGAATGGTGGGTTATGACAGGCCCTTGGAGTTCCGGCCGTTCCGGCACCCCCACGGTCACGTGATTGTGATCTGGGTGCTTGGCAACCCATTTGCACTTAGGACCGGTTGTCCAAGAGCCCCGTGATCACATGATTGCAATTTGCAACCTTCCCTGCGGCTTCCCCAGAAAGTCAATGGGAAAGCCAGCAGGGAAGGTTGCAAGTCACGGAGGTAAGTCTCCCACACTCACGCACCCTCCCCCAGCCCCTCTGCACTCACACTGTGCTGGCCACTCGCACACCCCTGCGCACCCTCCCTGACCCGCATGGTGCCTCTCGCACACCCTCCCCAACCTGCATGCCGCTTCTTGTGCACCCCTTCGCACCCTTGTGCACTCTCCCTGACCCTCCCTAACCCATGTGCACCCCCTTGCGCCCTCGTGTACCCTCTCCAACCTGCCACCCACCTCTCACGCGCCCTCCCCAACCCATGCTGCACCCACACACACCCCCGCGCACCCTCCCTGACCCCTGTGGTGCCTCTTCCACGCCCTCCCCAACCCGCGCAGCACCTCTTGTGCACCCCTTGCACCCTCACCAACCTCCCCTTGCACCCCTCCCTGCACACCGCACCTCTTGCACACCCTTCCCGACCCTCCCCTGCACCCCCACACACCGACTTGCTCCCTTCCCCACCCGGCAACAGCCACTTGCCTCCCTGCAGGCCTGGGACTTGCAACTTCCTGCCAGCTTCCCCACTTACTTTGGTTGTGGGAAGCCGGCAGGAAGTTCCCTCGCCTAACGACCGTGGGATTCAGTTAATGATGGCAACCAGGACTGCGGGGATTGCGTGCTTTACGACCGCATCACATAGCAACAGAAATTCCGGTCCCAATTGCCATCGTAAGTCGAGGACTACCTGTAGAACCTTGTATTCTCTTTCTTGCAGTTACATAGAGAGGAGAGGAAAGATGAACTTGGAAACCGGAAGATGGTTAATGAAATATGTTGCGTTTTTATACAACTGTTGGATTTTTCAATTTAAAATGCTTGTCTTAGATAAGTTTGTTCTTTGCTATGAAAAAAATATTGTTAAACTTTGTACCCACCAGCAAAGTATATAATCAAATAGTTTGGCCAATGTTTAGTAATTTTCAGTTGTCATGATTGAAAATGTTTTTTTCTTTATAAGCCTTATTAAGTTTTTTGTAGAGGAAGTACTTTGACTTTTATTTTCTAACATCTGACCTTATTCATAAAAAGATTTTTGTAAACACTACTCTATACTATAGGAGTCCCCAATCTTTGGGGCCTCTTAGGCATATGTAAAATGTTAAGAAAATGTGATGGATGCTCCCGCAAAATGCCTGCTGGGAGCCTTGTCCATTTGCAAAATAGCTGCCAAGGGGAGAGTAACCAGTTAGAAGTGTTGACTTAAGCATCACCCCTCACTACCACCCCAGTTTATCTGTGTGTTTTCTCTGAGCAGATGGACACACTTGTTAACAGCGTTGGGCCCTAGCCATCAATAAACTTGTAGGATCCAATTGGAGTCCAAAAAGAGATTCTGAAGTCTGGCTCTTTGTTTTGCAGCATGCCAGCTGACTGTCTATACAGGTAGTCCTTGCTTAATGACCACAATTGAGACTGGTAACTCGTCATCACGTGACCACAACTTGCAATTTTACTGCTGGCTTCCCCATTGACTCTGCTTGTTGGAAGCCAGCTGTGAAGTGTGCAAATGGCGATTATGTGACCGCAGGACAGTGCGACAGTCATAAACGCCCGTTGGTTGCAAGGTGCCTGAATCTCAATCACATGACCACAGGGATGCTGCGATAATCATAAGTGCGAGGACTGGTCATAAAGTTACTTTTTCAGCGCTGTCATAACTTTGAACAGTCGCTAAATGGGGCAGTCGTTAAGCAAGGACTACCTGTATTAAACTTTCGCATCCTGTTCTCCACACATATTAAAACAATAACTACCAGAATTTCCTGGCAACAGATCTTTGGCTGTGCTGGATGCAATTCTGGAAAGTATAGTCTGCATACATTGGGAGGTCACCAAATTGGCTATGGCTTTTCTGTGGCGATGTCCCTCCTTGTACGTTCCTTGGCAACACCTTTTTTCTGCCATATGACATTGTCTTCATCTTGTCCCCAATCCATGAGTGAGACAGGTTGTCTTTAGCTTTACTGATGTTAGTTGTACTTTCCTCCTTTTTCCAGCACTATCCAAGGGCAGCCTCAAGGTATATACAATCTGTTAGGTTTTGTCACCCATTACCTTGGAGGGAAGTCAGGTGACTAGGAGCAGAGACAATTGAGGCAGGAAAAGGATTGGCGGTGGGGATAGCAAATTCATACGGGTGTTTTTTTGCCAACTCAGTAGCGCTATAACTCACTCATAGGAAAAGGCATGCAGCTCCCTGAGGTTTTTGTGCAAAGCTCTTTTTCATTTGCATCTCAAATATTTCTTCTTCAAATGTAGAAAAATGTTCACCCACTGGAATTTGGTAATAGCCAAATATTTGTTCTTGAAAGCAATTGAAGAAATGAGAGTAGATGGGTGAGAGAGTTTTTGGACTGTGTCAGAGAGGTAGTGGGACCCAAGAAGTGGCATTATGTATAGCAAGTGATAGAGAAATAATAAATGCATTTATTTAGATTAGAACCACACCGTTCAAAATAAACATACTCAGTTCCATTTGAAAGCTGGGTAACAAAGCCACAATAACTCTATCCAGTAAGAGTTAATTCAATTAGAATGAAAACCACATAGCCTCCAGAGTTTATAAAAAGCTGAATTTTAAGTGGATTTGGGATGCTCAATTTAGAACTGTACAGTAAGAAATAAGAATATGAATTCAGTAAGTTCTAGTCTGAAACAAGTGTGCACGAAATTACAGTCGAAGAAAGGAAATTGCATGTAAACTACCCTGAGCTCATTTGGGGAAGGAACACGGTTCTTTTAAGTAGATCAAGGGTAAGCAACCTCTCTAGACCCCAGAGGCCATAACAAACAACGAAGCACTGGCATCCACGGTTGAGATCAAAAAAGGCAAGATGGTGGGCAGCACAGAGTGTTCCTAGCCCCTCTTGTAGGTGCATCAATGTCACAAAGGTGTAGAAAGGGGTGGGATTTTGATCCTGCTGCTGCAATTGCCATCCTGTCCTGTCTTTTCTGAACCCCCAGCCCCTTTTGGCTGCTGGTGCCCTAGAGACTGCCGAATTGGCATTCTTCCATGGGATCTTGCAAGATTGGGGAATCTTAGTTATAGAAGGGAGGGCACAAGAGACATGGGTGTCATGTTGCTATCTTAGAATAGATGGATAGGTGGAATAGCTGAATCAAATAAATTACTTCTTCCATTTATATATAATCTTACAATATTTAAGCAACTGAGAAATCAGTTGCAAAATCTGAATTTGATGAAGCCTCTTTCTCTCAGGTCTTAATTATATGTAACTTTTAACAAAAGTCCAGGTAGCATTCATGTTTGTTTTGTTGGACTTCCTTTTAGTAATTCAGAAATTACAAAGGAAAGAACAAATTCCAAAGGCAAAACTGAGTTTGCCTGAGAAAGTTAGAATAATTTCATAAGTATTTAACCATGATACTTCTTGAAAAAGAATGTGCAAAGACTTAGCTCTCATTTTAAACATATTTGGATGACACTCCTATGCTGCTTATCTGGGAGTAAGCTTCATATGACACAGTGTGATTTATGATTTATTTTTAATTGAACATATTTAAGATTTACCTAAGTGTACAATTTTAAATCTGTAGTTCCTTTCTCTGCTTTTCTAATTGATTGTATTTCTTATTTCTATATTATTATTATTATTATTATCCAAGAGAAAGTTGGTTTTGTGGTCTCTGTTCTGATGTCATAGTTGTGGACTGTTTGGGTGACGCATATTAGTTCCCCTCTCCTTATGTTTTTTCATATCTTGTTTCCCCATTCCTGGTCTTCCTGTGTGATAAGAAGGGCAGTGGAAACAAAGGTCAGAGTGGACACAATTTGTATCCAGATAAAACTGCCTTTGTTATAGAAGATGGTAGCAATATAGTGCTCATGTCCATGAGATATGGTCTGGTTGGGAAGGATTGTTTTCTAGATCAGAAAAGCTAACAATTCTGTATGGCTTTCAAAAGAGTTTTGAGGCTTGCATGGTTACATCCCTGGCCTCACCCAACCACATCTTTGTGATGCAAGTCAGATCCACATGTTTGTTTTCCACCGTGTTCTGGAGGAATGAGATATTTTTGCATGCCAATGTGGCATTCACCCAAAGCAGTCTGAGCCCATGGTGCCTAGTAATCCTGCCCCCTGGCCAAGGGATGAGGTTGAAGGCTAGGACCTGTATTAAAAGTGCTGATCTTCCTTCTTCTGGAATGGTTCACCCAAAGCCTCCTGTCATATTTCCCACGGACCGTGGCAATGGGAATATATCCCACCCCATTATTAGCTTCCTGAGACTCCTTATACGTAGGCATATAAATTCTGCAAATAAATAAATGAATAAGCAATCGTATAAACATACACTTTCCTATCAGTCTAGCTACTCTATGCATCTGATGAAGTGAGCTGCAGCTCATGAAAGTTTATGCCTATATAATTTTTGATTAAGAATTTTGATTATAATAGTAAAATCTAATACAAACTAAACTTAAAAATAGAAAAGAAAATAGGAGTAAAAAGTGCAAGGAAAAAGAAAGAGAAAACAAATATATAAAGAAGTGACTTCCAACCTTCATCACAAGTATAAACAAATTGAGTAACTCTTCACCCTCTCTAAAGTTACAAACATTTATTTCTTCCCCCCATATCCCATCTCTTATCTATAAACAAATCCATAAAACGTCATCTTTTCACTCCTGGTGTCAGCAGAAAGTCCAAAAAGGGTAGCCAGAAGTAACAATATATCTTATTTTAACCTTGATCAAATCATCATCATTGGCGATCACTCGTAGCCGAGTAAGATTGTCTTCCAAAGGTAAAATTTTAACAGTGGATCCGTAAGTGGCTATAAAGGCCAATTCTGGATCCGCACAACCTCCCACAATGAGGGCATAGGTTTCCGGGTGGGAGACGGTCATGATGAGGGTTTGCCTGATGTGCCTTCCTTTTAGCTCTTTTCTCCCTTTCGCCCTGTACTCGTGCTTCTTCAAAGTCCATAGCACCATTAATAAAGGATGACCTCCAATTGAAACGCTCATGAGTTAGGGCTTCCCAGTTCTCAATGCTGCTATTACATTTTTTTAAATTAGCTTTGAGAGTATCTTTGAATCTCTTTTGCTGTCCACCAATATTCCGTTTTCCATTCTTAAGTTGGGAGTAAAGTAGCTGCTTTGGAAGACGATGGTCAGGCATTCGAACAACATGACCAGTCCAGCGAAGTTGATTTTGGATGATCATTGTTTCAATGCTGGTGGTTTTCGCTTCTTCTAATACGCTAACATTAGTCCGCCTATCTTCCCAAGTAATTTGCAGAATTTTTCGGAGGCAGCGTTGATGGAATCTTTCAAGAAGTTGGAGGTGGCGTTGTAGAGGGTCCATGTTTCACAGGCGTACAGAAGGGTTGGTAGTACAGTGGCTTTGTAAACAAGCATTTTGGTCTCCCTGCGAATGTCCCGATCCTCAAACACTCTACACTTCATTCGGGAGAAAGCTACACTCGCAGAGCTCAGGCGATGCTGAATTTCAGCATCGATGTTGGCTTTTGTAGATAGATGGCTGCCGAGATAAGAAAAGTGGTCGACATTTTCTAGTGACACACCTTTAAGCTGGATTGATGGTGCTGCGGAGGGATTGGTTCGAACTTGCTGGTAAAGCACTTTGGTTTTTTTAATGTTAATCGAGAGGCCGAGCTTTTCATATGCTTCTGCAAAGATGTTTAGGATAGTTTGAAGATCTTCTTCGGAGTGTGCACAGACTACGCTATCATCAGCATATTGAAGTTCTATAACAGAAGTTGTAGTTACCTTATTTTTTGCTTTCAGCCTACTAAGATTAAAAAGCTTTCCATCTGTTCGATATATAATTTCTACACCAGTAGGAAGTTTCTCTTCAACAAGGTGTATAATCATAGCGATGAAGATAGCAAATAAGGTTGGAGCAATAACACATCCCTGTTTAACGCCGGATTCCACTTTAAATGGATCGCTTTGAGAGCCATTGTTATTCAGGATTGTTGCCATCATGTCGTCATGGAGTAGCCGCAAGATGTTCACAAATTTATCAGGGCATCCAATTTTCAGAAGGATGGTCCAGAGAGCAGTACAATTTACAGTATCAAAAGCTTTAGTCAGATCAATAAACGCCATGTACAGAGAGCGGTTTTGCTCCTTGCATTTTTCTTGAAGCTGTCATGCAGTGAAGATCATATCCACTGTTCCACAACTTCATAAGCTCATCGAAAAAATCTGGATGAGGGAGGAGATTCCAGCAGACTTTAGGGATGCCATAATTATCACTCTCTTGATCAAATAAACCAACCTTATATTCCTTCCTTTTACTTCTAACAGTCTTAATCTTTAGTTCGTTCAAATATTGTGGTAGGATTTGATTTCTCTTCATTTCTTCTTTGTCCCATCGCACAGAGTTCTTCAAGGCTTTAATAAGCCTCTTTTGTAAATCCAGTAGGGAAAAATTATTCAGGTCACTCTCTTAGTTTGTCATTTGTATTTCCCTTTTAAATTTTAAAACCTCAGCCAATTTATTTTGTGGATCCAGTGAAACATACTTTCTAAATCATTCTCTTGGCCTGTCAGTTGTAAATCCACTTTCGATATCATCTCTATCTTGTCAGATAAAATTTGTTCTACACCTGACATTTCTTCAATAACATCTTTTGGACATAGTCTGTCCATAGAAGCAGACATCATTACTGACATAGTTGATATTGTGGCTACTATTTTCTGATTCCATTCTTCAAAAGTCTCCTTCAGTATTTTTATTGTCATAACCATTTTGCAGGCCTGTATATCTTTCCTTTACCTAAAATCTTTAGTCCCCTCGAGTGTCCAGTTTTTGAAATCATGAAATTCTTTATCTATGTAATGACTTGTAACAACCAAAACAGGATCTATTTCCCACGAGAAGCTGTTTATACTTTATAATTAATTCCAAAATCTTATTGTAAAAGTTTCAATATTTCAATTTTATCTGGACCCCTAGTCTGTTTATAACTTTCTAAGATCAAAATCTTACTTAGTTTTTGGTTGTTTATTTCAGATTCTCTAAATTCTTAACCTTATAATTAAAGTTTTCTTTCATTCAGGATTAAAGGCAGACTCACCTGGCGTTTTCAAACTTATCATTCTGAAGGTCTCTAATAGTTTAGAAGTAGTTAATGAGCAATTTCCAAAAGTGATTAGAAAGTGAAGTTTGCGAACTTACTGTCCTTTAAAAGTCTCTGCCGTGGTTGCAAGCAAGATGGCTAGTCCTATCGTCTCCCAGCGCGCAAACCCGCAGAAAACCACTGTCCTGTGGTCTCCTCACAGGGAGCAACCATCTGGAGCATACATGGGCAATCTCACATCCTTTCCTTATCTGGAGAGATTCCAAGGAACCAGTCTACTCACCGATTCCTTGGTCTTTGCCACAGTCGTCAGCTCCGCTTTTGCAGAGCCGTCTTCAGTTCGTCATACCTCCCCCGGAGGTCCCCACAAAAGCTTATGCCTTTTAATAATATTTGTTAGTTAGAAAAGGTGCTACCAGACTCTTTCTGATTTTTTTCTCCTATGTCCCTAGCCTTTCCATGCTCCAATTAACAAAAATATATAAATAAATAAAAATAACCTGGAGAATCCCAAATCAATATCAGATTCAGTATTTGAATGACAGCACAATCAAATGAGTTCCGTGCAATTGAGTATTTCATGACGAACCAAAATCTGCCAATGAGTGTGCAAGCATTCACTTTTTCCAGACCAATATACAGTAGTTCTTTCAGATGTCACCAAGCCAATTCAAGGTATTTTTTCACTGGAGATGCTGCTGTCTTAGATTGATATCTGAAGCCCATGAAAGAGCTACGTATTCTGTGAATCCCCAGAAGGTAGTAACGGTACATTTAGGAAAGAAAGGACCCCAAACCAATTAACTATAACTCTTCTATGTTCATCAGGGAGCAAATACATTTCAGAGATTCTAGCATATTACTGATTTCATTTGTTTTGTGGTTGCTGAAAATACTTACACGCTTATCTCTATGGGAAAAAAGGTAAAAAATTGCCATGGATTTGTTTTTTAATGAAGCAATAAATCACTCCAGATTGTACAGAAGTGGTGCTTTCTGTGTTTTTGTATTTCCTGTATAAAAGGTAAAACACCTAGTTTTCAAAAGTCCCTCTTTCAAGATAGTTGATACTGAATAATCCATCTCTAGTATCCAGCAGTTACATCTTGAGAATCTGGTGTTGCAACTGCTGTCTCTTAGGCAAGACGATGCAGGAAGCGTTGCACTTACACATGAACCACGGACAGAACAGCTCATTTGCCTTTCCTCAATATCCCTTCCCCCACCATCCTGTTTTGTTCACTTTTGAGCTCTCACTTCAGTCAACCCTGCCAGGTTTAGGCCTAGGAGGAGGCACAGATGGTTTCTGTTGGCTAATATTTCATGCTGTCCTTTTGATCAATGACCCCACGAACCCATTGCTGTAGCTTTGCAAAAGGGGGACTCCCTTTGGCTCTGGTTGCTTGTGATAATGACTCTAACATTAACTGGCAGATGTTCCTGATTCATATGAGAAAGCTGGGTAGATCTACTGCTAGAGCAACTCAATTGCTTTTTAGAAACCAGGAACTGGGAAGACAAAGATAACATTATTAGTGTCATCAGTAGAAACTATTGTAGATTATGATACCTGATTTGTTTCTTTATTAGGGTTGTTAGACTGCCAAGTGTGAGTGTGTGTCTTGTGTCCACGTCCCTGTGCTTTGAACACAGCTTCCTTGTGGGAATAACATAGCAGGGAAACTTCTCCTGATGCAGAGGATAAGAAACTTGTAAAGTTCCACCAAGAAATTTTTGTATACCTTTAAAATTGTTAAAACTATAAGGAGGCTAATAGGAAAAAAAACTGACAGCTCCAATTATGTATGTTGTCTCTATTTTATTTCACTGTTTCTTTAAAAAAAACAATTTTGTATGAGAAAATAATATATGAGATCAGAATTCTGTTGTGCAGTTTGAGAAAGAAAATGTGTATTTTTCCCAACTTTATTTATTTATTTATTTATTTATTTATGTTATTTATACCCCGCCCATCTCGTATTACAACAACTCTGGGCGGTTTTAGTAAGACTTTTGCAAACAATAGTATTTGAGGACAATATTTTACATGCAACAAACATGGAAAGGGTCAGGGCTCTGATTGCACTGTCATGGCCACCCACTTGACTTTTTTGATAGCCACCCACCCTCTGGAGACACCTCTGTTTGTTTCCATACCCTCCATACATTGTGGAAATGTATGGATGGAGATCATTTCCAGCACTGTAACTTTCCTTTTGATGAAACCGAAGAGTCCTCTTCTCTACCTGCTGAGCTCTTTGAACTGCTTAGCCTTAATCTCTAAGATGCAATTAAATAGTAGGGCTTGTATATTATCTTACACATCAGTTGAAAGAGAGTGCTTTTCTGTGAAAGCAGTTTCCACATTTATTTGCACATCTGCAAGTACAACCCCCCTGCCAGCCTCTACTGTAATGCGTAAGATAAGATTGCTGTGAGATAAACAAAGGTCACTTTATTACCGCTGAGGAAATATTAGTACAGGGCTTTCCAAAGTTTTCCCGCGGCGACACACCAACCGCCGTTGGTGTGTCGCCGTGGGAAAACCCGGAAGTGCCGCCATTGCGGCAGCGCGCAAGAACCCGGAAGTGCTGCTGCCGCTTTCGGGTTTTTGCACGCTGCCGTTGGTGTGTCGCCGCGGGAAAACCCGGAAGCGCTGATGATGATGATCAGTGCTTCCGGGTTGTGTGGCGACACAACAGACTGTGTGGCGACACACTTTTGTGTCGCGACACACAGTTTGGAAAGCTCTGTATTAGTATAATGTGGGTAATTGTTGTCTTATATTTAGGGTTGCTACCTTGGCAGTGAAATTCAAGGTTTTGGGTTCTATTGATGTGCAAGAGCTTTCAGATTAAGTCCTTTAAAAAAAAAATAGGAGGGACCCATATGTCATTTTCCTAAAACTCTCTTACTCTGTGCTATTGTGTTCAGGTAAGCAGCTGCTTTGCTCTCATGGTTGTTTATCACACTTGTCATCGAAACCTTTGGAGAATTACCTCATCTGATTCTTGAGTCCATCTGTCATCTTTTCTGGACCTTAGCTTATAGCACACAGGGCCTCTGAGAATGCAAGAAGTGCCACTAACCACTGAGATACAGAAAAATAGATGCATCTTAGTATGTGATACTAATCTGATAAATATGCACACTTCACCGGCCCCTGCTTACCTTTAACGCTTTTGCATATATTTTAAATTCTGTTCACAAGATTTCATGGGGTGAAATTGCCCTTAAAAACAGCAGTATGTTATTTGATTAAATCTAAAAAGCTCTGCAGGAGCATGAAGATCTTCTCATGCTATTATGAAAATATTGTAAGATTTCTTGGCAATATGGACCTTCATTCTACACCGATAGTAGCTACATGGTGAGTTGGTGAAAGAGAATTTAAAAGACAGGCAGCAATGCCCCTTTCACCTGAATTTATTGAGTAATTGGTGTATATCTCTTTGCTTTGCAGAGTTTGTACCAATTGCTTCAAGGTTGAGATTTGCAAATTATCACTTTACAGAGTTTATGCTTACTTATTTTTCTGATGTGAATTTCAAAATAGTAAAAGGTGGTGAGAATGATATAAAAAGCCACCTTGCAGTGGGAAAATGTTTTATTAATGTTATTTGTGAATACATCTTTAGTGGATAAATTCCTTCCAATACCAAATGGGTAAAAAGTATAGGTAGTCCTTGTTTAGCAACCACAATTGGGACCGGCAGCTCTGTTGTTAAGCAAAGCAGTTGCTAAGTGGGAAATCATGTGACTGCAACTGTGCTTTCCTTTTCTCCACTCCCCCACTCTTTGGAATGCTCACCCTGGCGCTAGGATACAGGTAGTCCTCACTTAACGACCACAATTGGGACCAGAAAAGCGGTCATTAAGTGAATTCAACCCAATTTTATAACCTTTTTATGTGGCGGTCGTTAAGCGAATCACCACAGGCATTAAGCGAACCACATGGTTGTTAAGCGAATCACGCGGTTCCCTGTTGATTTTGCTTGCCAGAAGCCAGCCAGGAAGATCAAAAATGGTGATCACATGACCACAGGACACTGCAATAGTCATAAATGTGAACCAGTTGCCAAGTGCTCAAATCATGATCACATGACCATGGGGACGCTACGATTGTTGTAAGTGTGAGGACCAGTCATAATTCGGTTTTTCCAGCACCATCAAGTCCGAACCATCACTAAACGAATGGTTGTTAAGTGAGGACTATCTGTAGCCGGCTCAAAACCGACAAAACTAATCAGTTTCACACCTTCCACTTTTGTTTGCCTCCTAACCACTCCCCTGCCCTTTGGAATGCTCACCTTGACGCTGGATAATTAGCAAAAAGCGAATTAATGTTTGTATTTACATTCATTGGAGAGGAAGGGATTACAAAAGAGTAAGCAGGCACACAGTGGGGAATACACATCGAAAGCAATGCAGTGGTGCCAGCAGCCATGAGCACACTACGCAAACAGTCCTGTGTATTCCCTGCTGTATGCATGCTTATTCTCTTGTAATCCCTTCCTCTCCACTCTGCGAGAGGGGAAGGGGGGAAAAAACAAGTCAGGCACAGGAATGATTGCCTACAGAAATCGCTTGGGTTTTTTTCTCCCCCCTCCCCTCGCTTGTTTAAGCAATTTCTCCACTCTGCAAGGAGGGGGAAAAAGAAAAAAACAAGCAATTTCTATAGGCAATCTCTGTAGATTGTAGATTTCTTGGCAATAGGAAGTGGTTTGATGTTACTTTCTTTGGGGATTTTTTTTTCTGATTTAACAGTCTATTGCCTTGGGACCTCCAGGTAATCTCCCATCCAAGTATTAACTAGTCCTGATCTTGCTTAGCTTCTTTTCAAGATCACCAAAGGTCAGTTTGTTGCTGCAAATTGCAATGGAGAAGACTCTTCTTTTGGAAGCCTTTCAGTACATTGTAGAATTTTCAGTCTGCAAAGCACAGCAGATTGACACCCTTGGCACAAATGTATAATTGCATGGGATCCATGCTGATCTGAAACATTTTAGGCATAGTTTAAGAAGCACAATTCAATTTTTTTGGAAAACTGTACTTCATGGTTTTTTTTAGATTTTTATCCCACTTTTTTTCATATACTGTATAACTAAAGGCGGCAAACATACCAATACTCCTTCCTCCTCCTATTTTCCCCACAACTCTGTGAGGTGAGTTGGGCTGAGAGAAAGTGACTGTACTAAAGTGACCCAGCCAGATTTTCATGCCTAAAGCGGGACTAGAACAGTCTCCTGGTTCCTAAGCCAGCACCTTAACCACTACAATTTGTATCTTTGTCTTCTTTCTGAGGACATTTGTCGACCTAGTTTCCATGTGCCTTTGTGTTCACTTCTGCCAATTGCTTTTATATATAAGCTGCTCAAAAAAATAAAGGGAACACTGAAATAAGACATCCTAGATCTGAATGAATGAAATATTCGTATTAATTACTTTGTTCATTACATAGTTGAATGTGCTGACAACAAAATCACACAAAAAGCAATGGAAATCAAATGTAAGCAACCCCTGGAGGTCTGGATGTGGAGTTACACTCAAAAATTAAAGTGGAAAAGAACACTACAGGCTGATCCAACATTGATGTAATGTCCTTAAAACAAGTCAAAATGAGGCTCAGTAGTGTGTGTGGCCTCCACGTGCCTGTATGACCTCCCTACAACGCATGGGCGTGCTCCTGATGAGGTGGCGGATGGTCTCCTGAGGGATCTCCTCCCACACCTGGACTAAAGCATCCCCCAACTCCTGGACAGTCTGTGGTGCAACGTGCATCTGATGTCCCAGATGTGCTCAATTGGATTCAGGTCTGGGGAACGGGCGGGCCAGTCCATAGCATCAATGCCTTCGTCTTGCAGGAACTGCTGGCACACTCCAGCCACATGAGGTCTAGCATTGTCTTGCATTAGGAGGAACCCAGGGCCAACCGCACCAGCATATGGTCTCACAAGGGGTCTGAGGATCTCATCTCGGTACCTAATGGCAGTCAGGCTACCTCTGGCGAGCACATGGAGGGCTGTGCGGCCCCCTAAAGAAATGCCACCCCACACCATTACTGACCCACTGCCAAACCGGTCATGCTGGAGGATGTTGCAGGCAGCAGAACGTTCTCCACGGCGTCTCCAGACCCTGTCACGTCTGTCACATGTGCTCAGTGTGAACCTGCTTTCATCTGTGAAGAGCACAGGGCACCAGTGGCGAAGTTGCCAATCTTGTGTTCTCTGGCAAATGCCAAACGTCCTGCACGGTGTTGGGCTGTAAGCACAACCCCCACCTGTGGACGTCGGGCCCTCATATCACCCTCATGGAGTCTGTTTCTGACCGTTTGAGCAGCCACACGCACATTTGTGGCCCACTGGAGGTCATTTTGCAGGGCTCTGGCAGTGCTCCTCCTGTTCCTCCTTGCACAAAGGCGGAGGTAGCGGTCCTGCTGCTGGGTTGTTGCCCTCCTACGGCCTCCTCCACGTCTCCTGATGTACTGACCTGTCTCCTGGTAGCGCCTCCATGCTCTGGACACTACGCTGACAGACACAGCAAACCTTCTTGCCACAGCTCGCATTGATGTGCCATCCTGGATGAGCTGCACTACCTGAGCCACTTGTGTGGGTTGTAGACTCCGTCTCATGCTACCACTAGAGTGGAAGCACCGCCAGCATTCAAAAGTGACCAAACCATCAGCCAGAAAGCATAGGAACTGAGAAGTGGTCTGTGGTCACCACCTGCAGATCCACTCCTTTATTGGGGATGTCTTGCTAATTGCCTATGCTTTCCGCCTGTTGTCTATTCCATGTGCACAACAGCATGTGAAATTGATTGTCAATCAGTGTTGCTACCTAAGTGGACAGTTTGATTTCACAGAAGTGTGATTGACTTGGACTTACATTGTGTTGCTTCAGTGTTCCCTTTATTTTTTTGAGCAGTGTATAATAAAATAATCATCAAAACAACATTTATACAGCACTTTTTCTAAAAGGTTACAGCACATCTTTCTTATTTATTTATTTATTTATTTGCTCTTTCTCTTTTATTAGTTTAGTTTACATTATCTCCTCGTTTAGTGACTGCATTCTGTTCCAATGACTTGGTCGTTAAGAGAAATGGTCGCTAAGTGAACCCATGACTGAGAGAGAGAGAGAGAGATGCTGCGAAGATCACTGGTTGCTACCGTCTCATTCAGATAAAGTTCTCTCATACAGCGTCTGGTGCCTGACACCGTTTTTTTTCCTTTTTTTGCCACTCTTGAAGGGTGGAGAGATTTCTTAAAGAAGCTCTCTCTTTCTGAGCTGCTTTTCTCCGCAGCGCTTCCCTAAAAAATACTAAGTGCAAGTTAACAAGCTCAGCTCTGTGATTTTAATTAGTTGATTAGAACCCTGGGCTGGCTCTCTCTGCTGCCTGAAACTGACCAGACCTTAATCAGTTTCACACTGAAAGCTTTTGTTGTCCTAAATGTCTATCTTGAGCTTGCCAACACAAACTGCTAATGGTTCCAGAATTAAGTCAAAGAGCAATGGAGAAAGTAGACAACCCTGATGAGTGTCATGCTATAACTCAGTTGGTCCAGAAATTAGTTTTTACTCTTGCTGTTGGTTGCAAATAGTAAATTTAATCCATTTAATAAAAGAAAGTGGGACTCCATATCCCAACATAACTTGTTATGAAAAATCATTCTGAATCATATCAAAAGCTTTTTCAGCATCTAAAGATATTAGTCCAGTAAAGTCAATATTTCTTGAGCTATATTCAAAATTCTTATTAATAACCATAAATTATCCAATACTTACCTATTTTTAATAAATCAGACTGAGATGGATGAATTATGTACAGGAACACTCTCTAGTAACCATAAATATTTTATATATGTATATATGACTATTACTTTAGTGTATTATAGCAGCCTTCCCAAACCTGGTAGCCTTAAAATGTGATGGATTATGGTTCCCATAACTGTGGGTTGAAACCACCCATGTCTAGAAGGCACTACATTAGGGAAGGCTACATTCTGTAGAGATGGACATCTTAAGGAGCAGTATCAGAGAAGAACTTGGGAGTATCGTCATGTGTCTTCAATCAGCATGATCCTGACTTGGTGAATTTAATCAGCAATCTCCTGGGCATGATTGATACGCATACGTATAAAAGTATGAACCATTTATAATACTGCCTAATTACTAAAGAATATCTTATCATTCTTTCTCTTTAGTCATGTGTCAGCCTTACCAGGTAGAGCAGACAGGAAACACAACCAGATAAGCTAATTCTACTTTATTGTAAAGCTACATTAACACAATCTTGCAAGTCTGAAAGTACAATTCTCCCGCCATCTCCTTTACAGCCTGAGAAACTAGGGAGGGTCCCTTCTGAGCCTCTTGCCCCACCCACTATCCAGCTGCAGCCTATGCTCTCTCTTATCTGACTGTTCCGTAGGCAGCATCTCTTTGCCCTGTCTCCCAAGATCTTTCCCACATACCGTTACAAGTCCATGAAAGTATATGTGACAATATTCTGTTAATGCAGCTTTACAATAAGTAGAATTAGCTTATCTGGTCATGTTTCCTGTCTGGTCTACCTGGTAAGGCTGACATCAATCTTGCAAGTCTGAAAGTACAATTCTCCCACCGTCACCTTTACAGCCCGAGAAACTAGGGGGGGTCCCTTCTGAACCTCTTGCCCTTCCCACTATGCAGCTGCGGGCTATGTTCCCTAGGCAGCATCTCTTTGCCCTGTCTCCCAAGGTCTTTCCCACCTACCATTACATCATGTGACTAAGATGGTGCAGCCTGAACCATTGGAACTTACTCCTAAATATATGCACACATTAATATGTTCTTAATGCTGTAATATAATACTCATCACATACTTAATTCCCATTGATTTTAAGCAGAAACACAATCACATGTTGCTGTCACCTGATTGCCTTCAGTAGTCATTCTGAAGTTCTGTATTTCTATTTCAGTTCTATAACATAAGCATTTGTTTTTGTCATTGTTTTAGTAGTGATTCTAAAAGCTGAGAACCATGACAACTCACGTAACTCTGGAGGATGCTCTGTCCAATGTGGACCTGCTGGAGGAGCTGCCATTACCAGATCAGCAGCCATGCATCGAACCACCTCCATCATCCATTATGTACCAGGTAACCAATACTTCCTTAAACATCATACCTTACAGCAGTGTTTCTCAGCCTTGACAACTTTAAGCTGTGTGGACTTCAACTCCCAGTATTCCACACAGTTTAAAGTTGCCAAGGTTGAGAAACACTGCCTTAGAGTAACTCATCAATTATGTTTTGAAGATAAGAAGAAAGTTTGTCAATGGGGAAAATATAGGACAGTCCCAAGAAGCAGATAGAATAATGCAGAAGAGGACGAGTAAAGAAGCAGGAAGAGAATACTAATCATGGGATAGTTTGGCTATAAAACTGTATCATCATTTATTGGCATAGGAACAAGTTAACTTCGCCCTGTACTCATATTTTCCCTCCTTCAGGAGTTTGGAAGTTTTTGCTTCTTCTTCTTTTTAATTTACCATGAGGCTGTCTTGTTTGAATCTGGACAAACAATACCTTTAGAAAGATTAGTGGAAATAAGCCACATTATATGAAATGGCTTCTTTTGACAATTTGGTTAAAATTAACCACAATGTAGACACTGTACTTTAAAAAAACCTTCTGATCCCTTGGTTGTTTCGCAGTGGAGTTTAAAGAGGTATACAAGCTTGGCTAAACTTACTGTATGCTCCTAATGTCAAAATATTTTTTTAGTGTTATGATAAACACAACCCGTAGTTTATTGTAGAACAGTTCTGTTGTTTCTTCTTCAAGTTCAGCAGATCTGTATATTGGTATAATCCATAGCAGTGCTTCTTAAAGTGGGGTCCTAGGAGCCCTGGGGGTTTCCCAAGACCCTCTCAGGAGTCAGGAAAATCAAAATAATTTGCCAGCCTATATTCAAAAATAATACAGTATTAAAATCACATCAAACAATTGTAAGAAGCAGTAGTGGCAGCAAATGCGTCAATTTTAATTTTTAATAAGGTAAATATCAGTAAATATAACCCATACAAACAAAATATATTTTGGGATCCTCCATAATTTTTAAAAGTAGGAAGGGGTCCTGAGAGAAAAAAAAGTTTAAGAAACACTGATCTAAAGGAACCATTGATTCTTTTATGGAAAAAAGTAAATTTAGGAAAAAAATTAATCTTTTGCAAGCTCACGAAGCAACACAATTCTGCTCACCTCTCTTACCAAATTTCACTCAAATGCTGTGTATACTACTACTGCAGGCTGCCAATGCTACATTAGTCGATGTTTATACCACCCAATTTTTATAAAAGATTCTTATCCTGTAAGTGCTATGGGGCAGTTTTTTCTTTCATAAAAAAATTAGGGTTTCCGTTTCTGTAACATTTACAACTAAGCAGGAAGATGAAGTGATGAGGAGGAAGGATAAGAAAGAATTAGTCTTATGCTATTGACTGTCCTTCATAGGCAGCCCTGACTCCTTGGCTGTCCTGTTCATTCTGTATTATGGCTGAAATATATTTTGCTGATAGAGTTGCATTCTCACTACAATAGAGATCTAAGAAGCATAAATTCACATCCCCAAATTTTTGCATCAGCCATCCCATAGTGAATTACCATATCAGACAGTTTTTTAAAACTTTCCCTTCTGGGTCCCTTATTGACTACCAGCATAGAGGAATTTAAAAAATGGTTTTGTAGTTACTGTATGTATATGCCCAAGTCATCAAATGATATGTGCAGTTACCATGTATATACTGTAATGTAATATACACTTGATCTTAGCCAAAAGGCTGAGAAGCTAAATCACTAAATCATTCTAATGCTAATAAATATTTATTTATTTATTTATTTATTTATTTATTTTGTATGACCGCCCATCTCCCCCCATGGGGAACTCTGGGCGGTTCACAATAAACAAGTTAAAATAAAATCTTAAATATCTAAAATCACAGTTATACAAAAAATTATTATTGCCAATTTTATTCTTGGTTCTGATTTTATCTTATTGGTACAGTAGTGCTGTTCACTCTGAAAGGTTTTTTTTTATACTGAGATAGATAGATAGATAGATAGATAGATAGATAGATAGATAGATAGATAGAAGATAATTTACTTTCTATAACCTGGTAACTGTTTTATAGCTGCTTAATTTGTTTCTACGTTACTTCTATAAAGTTTTATTTTTCGCTGTTTTAACATTGCACATTGCTAAGATAACTCTTACTATAGGACAGTGGAAAATCTCTGAAAACAAATGAAAATCTAAATAAAACGTGTGTCTAACTATTTTTTTATTTGCTCTCAGGCCAACTTTGATACTAATTTTGAAGACAGAAATGCTTTTGTAACTGGCATTGCTAGGTACATTGAACAAGCAACAGTGCATTCTAGCATGGTAGGTATCAGATGATCCACAGCTGATTGAAGGGGACGCGGGATACACTTTGTGGAATTCTAAGTACTTTTATGTGACAACTAGCACTGTTACATTGTCCCAATGTGTTTCAGAATGAGATGTTGGAGGAAGGGCATGAATATGCAGTAATGCTTTATACTTGGAGGAGCTGCTCCAGAGCTATTCCCCAGGTAAGATGTGCAGTTGAATTGTAATCCACTTCAATCAGAGAGAAATTTCTGTCTGCTAGCAAGAAGAAATTGAAAGAACAAAGAAGACGGTAGAAAACTGAGAATAAAGTCTTGGAATAAGGAGTTTTGATTTGAGTCGCAGGATACACTAAGAATGCTATAAGCTTCTCTTCTTTTTTCTCAGCAGACAAACTCCTAATAACTTATAGGACCCAAGGAATAATAGTCTAGTTATATTAGTGCCATTCTGGGCCACTATGACTAGCTTTCAACTACCAGAATTTCCAAAGGAACAAATCACTGACAAATGAGCATTCACCCAAATAATGATTTTATTTCTTATCTAACCTATTTTTAGATTAGAGAGCCAGTGTGGTGCTGGATTAGGAGTGTGAAGACACAGGTTCTACTCCACCGTTAGGCACAGAATCTGATTGACTGACTTTGAGCCAGTCAGACTGGCTAGACTGGGAAGTTGAAAAACGTTCTCTACAAACTCACATTGGACCAGTGTGTAGATTACACTCCATAATCTTCAATAAAGAGGCTTTCATCTGGCAGTTGATTGACTCAGGATAATAATAATAATAATAATAATAATAATATACTTTTATGTTGTGTTATAGTGTTAAATGTATCTAGAATAGTATGCATAGCTAATAAAATACGTAATAAAAAACAACAAATACAATTATAGTGAGTTAAACGCATTGATAATACTTTTACACACAACATTCATATCAAGAGGGCTGGAATGAAGAGATGGGTTTTCACCAAGCTAAATATAAAAGACATAAAAGTTGTCTTTTCTTCTGAAGAGCTCATGAATGCCATTCTTTGGCAAGAAATGTGAGATGCAAATTAATTTAATAAATGAAGTAAGCCTCAGCAGCATTGGTTCATTCTGATCTAGAGACCAAATTGAGTAAAAGAATGATCATGTACTGTATGTGGTGGAATATTATTCCTGGTACTAATTACCTTCTGACCATCTTTAGAAGCCTTATACCTGACAACTGATGATGATACTTCATTTGTCCATGAAGGTCCATCCCATACTAAATTGGATTCGTCTGTAAAGGGCTCCAAGATTCTTCATTCTTGCTACAGCAGACTCTTATAACTACCTCTTTAGAAATGATCTTGCTTTGTGTCCCGTGGATCTTCTTTATCATGTCCATGAGGACTATTAATACCAAATGGTTATGTTGACTTTCAGGTAAAGTGTAATGAGCAGCCAAACCGGGTAGAGATTTATGAGAAGACAGTGGAAGTCTTAGAGCCAGAAGTCACAAAGCTCATGAAGTTCATGTATTTTCAGGTAGGTGTTGGGTGGGCTCCAAATTCCTGTGCCCATCCTCTGGTCCCCTTCGCCCATTATTGTGGCCCACCCAGGTACTGTAGAGTAAGGTTGAAAATACGCTGTTTCTTGGTTTACCATACCATTTTTTGTGGTAGACTTACCTCAGGTATGGTGGCTTTGCTAAGTGCTTAACATTGTTCTTGTCCCCCACATGGTATCTTATTTTGATTTAATTTACAACCGAGGGCAGTATCTAAAATTATATGAACAAATTTCTGCTGACTGCACTCATTCCCACCCACATATACCTGTGCACCTCCCAAACTTGTTTTGAAGACATCCCTTCTCTCCAGAGGTAGATGTGATAGTGTCGGGGAAAGCAAGCATTCAGTCCACTTGCCATTTTGTCAACAAAGGAATGTCATTGGATGCAACACAGACAGTACTCAAGCTCTTGTCAATATTGGCTGACCTTTCCTTCTGCTTGCCTAAAAAGACTAGTTACACAGATGTGGGAAAACTGTTCTCTAATCTAATGTGAGGTTCATTGTGGTAGGTTTTGAAAGATGTTTAACTGCACCGCAAATCATAGTCCAGATCAGCAAGCCAGAGTTCGTGACCCCAGATAATGAGAGTCTTTTGAGCTGGAAGATAATATGATAGAAACAGACGAAGCTAACCACTTTGATGGCTGAAAGCGAGGAGGAGTTGAGGAGCCTTATGATGAAGGTGAAAGAAGAAAGTGCAAAAGCTGGGTTGCAGTTAAACCTCAAAAAAACCAAGATTATGGCAACGAGCTTGATTGATGACTGGCAAATAGAGGGAGAAAAAGTGGAGGCAGTGACAGACTTTGTATTTCTAGGCGCAAAGATTACTGCAGACGCTGACTGCAGCCAGGAAATCAGAAGACGTCTACTTCTTGGGAGGAGAGCAATGGCAAATCTTGATA